>OX422207.1:762402835-765085335 GCA_949130495.1 Sambucus nigra
TCATATCATTCTCATATTTAGGAATTAAATTTAAATTAACCATGAAATGCATTTTCTTTGTATTAACATGTCCTAAACGACTATGCCATAATGAAAGACAATCAACGATATAAGCAGAAGAATCCTTTTCATTGATATTGAGCTTAAACATGCCCTCATACAAATATCCTTTGCCTATAAAGGTACCATTCTTAGTCAGAATAAATTTGTCTGACTCAAATACAAGCTTAAAGCCAAATTTGTTAAGAATACTTCCAGAAACTAAATTTTTCCTAACATCAGGAACATGAAAAACATTGGTGAGGCTAAGGATTTTCCCAGAAGTGAATTCGAGATCCACTGTCCCTTTGCCTTTAACCGCAGCTGTAGATGAATTTCCCATATAGAGAACATCTCCTTCCACTGTTTCATAGGCAGAGAACAAGTTCTTGTCCTTACAAACATGCCTTGTGGCACCAGAATCAACCCACCAAGAGTTGTCTTCTCCAAGCATATTAGCCTCGAATATCATAGCAGCAAATTTTTGCTTTGTGTCTGATGTCCCTCCTTTTTCCTTTAGTTTCTTGAACTCACGACAATCCTTCTTGAAGTGACCTGGTTTGTTGCAATGAAAACAATTTCCTTTCTTCTTTTTGTTTGCTTTAGAATTATTTGAAAAATTCTTCCGCTTGTTATTTTTTCCATGATTGCCATATTTTTGCTCCTTTCCTTCCTCCACCACATAGACCTTAGAAACAAAATTTTCTTGTTCCTCTTTACCATCTAGAATTCGAGACTCTTGTTCAATTCTTAAATGAGTCTCTAATTCTTCAAGTGAAAGATCCTCCTTTTTGTGTTTGAGTTCTTTCTTATAGTCTTTCCAAGAAGGAGGAAGTTTTTCAATTATGGCAGCAACAATTACATTATCATCCATATTTAATTTTTTCAGTTTGCAATGATTTATGATGCGTTGGATGTCATGAAATTGTTCTAGCACAGACCTATTATCATGCATTTTAAAGCTTAGAAACTGATCGATAAGGAATTTCTTACTTGTAGCGTCTTCCGTTAGATATTTGGTCTCCAATGTTTCCCATAAAGTTTTTGCTATCCCAACATTTTGGTACAAGTCGAGAAAATTATCAGCAAGTGCATTGAGAATGTGACCACGACACAAATAATCATCGGTCTCCCATTTTGTGCGTTGCCTAGTCTGTTCCACGGTTTCATCTTCATCTTCATTTGGTTTCGGTTGTGACAAGATATATACAATCTTCAATGTTGTTAGAAGAAAATGAACCTTTTTCTGCCAACGCAGAAAATTACCACCATCAAAACGGTCCAACTTGACAAAGCTTTCTGTTATTTGTCGAAGTGATTTGGAAGAGTCAGCCATTTCCAAAATTTACTGTATTTAGATTGTTGGATATTTTGAATGCAAATACAGAAATGGAACTCTTTATATATCTCAAAAATGTCAACTTCAATACAACAATGTAATTTCTGAATAGTCACTATAAAACTTCAAGGCGTGATGTCACTTTCCTAAATACAGTATTTGCCCCACACGAAGAATTTCGGTATACAAACGGGAATCAACAAATTCGTACTCAAGATACAATGAAGCAATTGCACTGTCTGCAACTTGTATATTTGAAGACAGCCCTTGGATGTAGCAACGAAGAACAGTCAATCAAGTTCTTATTCTGTTTATGTGCACAAAACAGAATAAGAGAATTTGTATCTCCTGAAAATTGTAAGAGAGTAATAGCAGGGTCTGGAAATCTGAAACTGATTTTTGTTATCAATGTAATTCCGTTTTTAGGCAGCCTTTATTTATAGAAATGAAAGGCTTTGTCTTCAAGAGTCATCACTGTTAAATTAAGTCAGTTCCGAACAGGTATGACTGTTAATTACCAACAGTCTTAAGTCCTTTCCGAACAGGTATAATAATACCGAATCGGTTTTGCACGGGTCAACCAAAAAGTGACCGCGCTCGAGATACCGCGATCCGACCCGGACGAATCTCGGCAACCCGCTACCACTGCGGACACGCGGCATGCGAAGTGCGCCACTAGCGCCTCTACAGCCCACTGCCCCACACCCGCACGCGCGTGGGCGCGCGCGCGTGTGCGTGTGATTACGGTGCTTCGCACCGTATTAAGGTCTCTTGAATAGCCTCTTAAATGCTAGATGAATTAACTCTTCATCTTCCATTTGTACTTATTAAGTGTACAAATTCTTAACATTTTTCCAATGTGGGACTCAAAGGTTGCCCACCCCTTTTATAGCTTAGTGGTGACACTTAGCTTTGTACATTTTCCAATGTGGGACACTATCCCCTTTTATATTTGGGTTGGCTTCCCACCTCTTCCTCACACTTCCAATGTGGGACAAGCTCTTAAGGCTTTTACACCCAAAAAACTCTTACTCTCTTATTTTAAAAATCTCCAACATTACCGTTGCTTATCTCCTTCTCAAATTTGCTTATACTCTTGTTTGAATCCAAACTTCATTTGGATCGATTTGGTTTTAGTAGTATCTGCACAAAATATTAACGATCTCATAGTAGTGTTGAAAATTAAATATCATTTTAGGAATGACAAATAAAATACATGACAATGTTTTATAATATTAATTAAAATCCTTGAATATTTTGACCTTACTCACCATTTAATTATCATTATTTGACTTTACCCCTCATTATATTTCTCTTTAGACTTAACATCCATTTTGACTTTTAGCGATGCCATTTTCACTTTTTTTGACGCTTTTACCATCACCAAATGTTAATGAAGGGTATGTCTACAAAGAAAGAAAATGGGGGATAAAGTCAAAATACCGATAAAAAATAATTTTTAATTCAGTTCATGATATAAATTGTTTCTAATATCAGTGAATAGTGTACATTATATTATAATGTATTGAATATTATAAAATGGAGTATCTTCTTTAATTTTTGCTAGTTTATTTTGCAATTTAATTGATGCTCATATCATTACTCAACTAAATAATACAAATCATATACGAGTTATCGAAGGATTTCTAATATTTTTTCCTTTTTTTATTTACGGAATCCTTTAATTAAGTCTTCTCACCCATTAGAATGTCCACATGGCACTACTTACCCATTGTGTTTTCGACTCTTTTCATTTTCTTCAATGTTTTTATCTCAGATGTAATTAAATGTGAGAATCCACCATCTCTTTAATCGTCGTCCATAAAATATTTATCTATTCATGTGCTTTTCTCTCTTGGTAAAATTGAGTCTTTCAAAATCAAAAGTTCCAAAAGCATTAGCCCTCTCTCCTCTTATTACTCTAAGTCAGTTCCTCTCTAGTTTTTCATCCCTTATATAATGACAGTAGATGCCCAACCAACCGTCTTTTACATGGAGGTAAGACATGGACTTATCTAGATTAAATGGAGTTTTGACATTATGTATTTAGTGTTTCTATGCTAAATTTATTATATTTATTTACAAATTTAACTGTACAATTATATAGTTGAATTTGTAATTTACTCTTTGCGAACAGATAATGTTAGCATGCAAAGTTTTTCATAGTTGGTTTTATATTTTTAAAGATCTTTTTTATATTTTTGTTGAGCATTATAATAATCTCACGCATCGTGCAGATTACATGATAGTCAATTTTAATTCTTTCACAATGAATTATTAATTACCAGTTGCATGAATGTGTCACATGTATATGCCACACCATGATGGTATTGGAGATAAAACATGTCCTATAAATACTATAAGGTACCTAGGTTAGGATATTAGTTATGTAATTATTTGGTTTCACATGTTGACACATTGTCGAGCCTAATTCTCATTTTACGACAATAAATGTATGGGATGTGGATGTGGTATACATGGATTTTAACAGCATATCAAGGTACCTATTTAATTAGACGATATGAGATGAAGGATATGTTAAGTTATGTGAGACCGTAAGAGACACTGATCGAGAATGGACAATTTTTACCCCTAACATCAAATATTGATTGTTATCTAGTCCACTCATTGAGTAATAATACTCCACTGAACAAGACCACAAGTATGCTCAGGATCCATAGATGTCGCAACGATCCATACATCATGCATGGAGCATTGAACAAGATATAAATCTTATCGTCACCCCACCACCATCACCAACCGACTATCGATCTACCGAATTATCCATAGAATTTATTTCTTCATCAAGCTCAGATTCAGAAGGTTCGGTGAATGTTAGAAACCAAATTATGGCTAATGTCCACTAAGAAGGTTTGATATGGAAGCTTTTACATAGATAAAGGGATGGGGGATCAAATTCATGGGCGAATCCACCCCAGGCCGAAGTGGGGCTACCGCCCTAGTTTAATTTTAAAAAAAAAAAAGGTTTTTTTTGGTAAAAAATCAAACTTAGAGGTTACTTATTATTATTTACAAACTACATGGTGTAAATGTTTAATAAATTAAAACAAAAAAAAACACAAACATTATACCAATGAATTACCACTCACATTTACCCCATTTAACCTATTCTCTTATTCTCTCCTCTCTTCTCTCAGAGACTCGCCGTTGTTGCTCCCCACCCCAAACATTCGTCCATCTCTCCCCTCCTGCATCCTCACCTCACCCCTCCTACGCCTGCATCCTTCCTTGCTCGGACCTGCCCTTGTTGTTGCCGGAAGCAGAGGTCCCTTATCTCACTACAGAGGAGGTATATTTTTTATGTGTTTATTTTATTTGTGCATATTATTTATATGTGTATTGCGTTTGTTTATATGTGTTTAAATTTATAATGAATATTAAAATTAAAGTCCTTAGAATCTATTAGTCTGAAATTAAATTACTCTGAAATTAAATCCCTAGAATATATTATTTGAAGTTTGTTGAAATTTTTTGTAAATAGAGGAAGTCATGTGTAATTACTATCTCAAACAGGGATATTATGTGTAATTACTATCTCAAACATTTTTAAGGTTAAAAATTACAAAAATAGGAAAAAATAATCCAAAAAAATTGGCTCGGGGGATACCGCCCCCGAACCCCCAGGCTTCACCAATTATTTTTTCACCACTTCGCTCAAATTCTTAGATTCACCACTGATCAAAGTTATCTTGAAATTTCCCAATATGTGTGTTTTAAACAAAACCAAATTTTTCACCAAAAATTATCCAACTTTTAATATGCACCAAACCAAGTTGTGAAAACCAAATTCTTACATTGAACCAATTTTATCTTGATTAATCCTAAACATGCATATAGTTATTAAAGAAAGTAAAGTAAAGTAAAGAATACTCACAACGCCAGATGTACGAGAAAAAAACCCAAAAGGGGAAAACAACCTCGGACGATCCAAGCCAGACAATCACTATGAAGAATGATTTTACAAAGATAGATTAGCCTTACACAATGACTCGATCCCCATGGGTCTTGATGCTCCTTATGATCTTCTACCTTTCTTCAATAGTGCCCACGCAGAAATTTCGTCTTCCACGATACTTGTCCACAACACACGCATCCACGTATGTCTCAGTGTCCACCGATTGTCTTTGATTCATCTACGATATCGAACAAGAAGTCCTTCTCTTTTCTTCACTGCAAAACCCTTTGATGTTCAATGATAGAACAAACTTCTTGGTGCCGCAAGATCACTTAAACATATAAGAATGATAACTCGGATCTTTACAAACTCTAAGGATGTGTTTATGCCTTTTTAAACCTTAGAAAACATGCGTTAACACGTACTGGATGATAAACTGTTTTTTTCAGATGCACACTTACGAAATTCTGATAGAAACACGCTTTAAATAACAATTTATCGCCGCCTCGAAAAAGGTGTTATTTGAATGACAAGGCCACATCGTTCGCGCTACATAGGCATCTCGTTCGAACGAGATCCTTATGTCATTTGAGCAAGTTGACATCAGTTTGACTTTCTTTGACTTTTAGTTCAAAACGTCTCTTTTAAAGGTGATCCAAATTAGTCAAACTCTATTTCGAGTATATCAGAATTAAAACATAGTGTAAACTCTTAAAACACTTTTAAAAATATTTTTCTTTATAAAAATACATCCTTATCTTTTATAAAAATAATTTCGAGCACCATTAATTATACGCATTCATACCTGAGTGATCTCGGAATGCAATTGACTTGAAGACGAGTAAACTTGCACCAATTTAAACATTGGCATGATTAATTCTTTGAAGATTTGTCGCAACGTCTTCAATTTTCTTCAATACGTCATAGACTAAGTGTGATCGTGACATACATAAAAATCTCCCTATCACATATTACAAACAAGTTTTGTTCACGGAATTAAGTCAAAACAATATAGGGAATCAATTGGAAATTTATGTGCTTACAAATCTCCCCCTTTTGACTATTTCGGGACAAAACTAAACCAGTGAAATGCCTAAACCGGGCCGTCAAATCGTATGACACCTAAATCCCATCCTATAAACCCAAAATCAAAAATACAGGACATGGGCTAGTATATGTAGCACCGGCGAGCATAAATTATTTGAATGTGATGTAGACTTGAAATCTTGAATCGCTGAAGCATACCTACACATATGAAATAGACAAACAAATACCCAATGAAGTATGGAGGCACAAATGAAACCATTATATTTACCCTACTGATACCAAACAATAATAGATACCAATATGAATAATCTCTGAAAAATCATTTGTTAAACAATTTGAGCAACAAAATGATACCAATGTGTTATTCCCTGACGAGATACCAAAATGTAAACATATGTAAACCAAAACATTATTTGAGCAACAAAATGATACCAATGTGTAATACCCTGATGAGATACCAAAATGTAAACATATGTAAACCAAAACATGCTCAAATCTCCCCCTACATCACATACATCTCTCCCTTTTTTTTATCCCTAATAGACAATCCGGTGAAAAGATAAACCAATAAAAAATCTAGTAAGAGAATCTAACCCAATATGAATCAAAGTGAAATCACTAGAAAATAATGAAACAACCATTAAAATATGATCACGAAATGACAGATCAGTAGCTAGTAAACAAATGAATCACACAAAAAATGTAGCAATCTAATCAGGTGTGATAAGCTAACTACAATTTAGAACCAATGTATCCTGCATATAAACCAGTCACTCCAGAAACACTTCCAACAGTACCAAAAATATACCAATATAATCCAGTGGACTGCAAACCAATCAGAAGCCACTATTTAGCCTGTCGTTCGAACGAGCCAGGGACTTCGCTCAAACGAGTTAAGGATGTCGCTCGAACGAAGTACATATGTCATTCGCGCGACATAGAGATGTCATTTTAACGACTTCTTGTGACCTACCAAATTTGCACAGTTTCCCAGAAATATGTTATATTTTTGCCCAGTGAAAAAATTTCCAGAAAAAAAATCAGTGTAAGGCCCTGAAAGTAGCAAAACAGTGTTAAAACAGTAGACTTTTAACACCAAACGCAAAAACTCATAAAAACTAATAAGGTGAGTTACATACAAACTTAGTACCGATGTGCTCAAACATGGATATGGAATGAATAGGCGTGAAACTACAACAAATGAGTCGCAATTCCAACACATCGAAAAGATCAAGAAGTTCTAATTTATAGAGATAAATCATCAAACTTTATCATAGCCATATGACAATAAAAGTGTTAGCTTAATGAACTAGACATACTAAATGCACACAAATCTAGAATTTTGACGATTCTACAAATAATAGCGTTAAATTGCAATGTGTCAACATTAGGATTAGTTGTGAAAACCCGTTTAAAATTTTAATCCATCCAAACTCCCTCAATAATATCATATTTTCTTTGGAATGAACTAAACAAATTTGGCCCTTTTATTAACATATTACATTTTCTTTTGGGCTCTTTTAAACAGTGGCTTTCACGACGAGTCAATTTTGAACTCTCGCAGCCCTTTCCCGTGAATCACTCATTATTTTTACCAAAATCAAAATTAAAATCCCCCTTTTGCGTGTGTTTCAAATCAAACCAATTTATTACCAAATTAAATCCTCATGGTAAACGGTTCTTACATGCACACTTCTCCTTAAGTCTACATACACATAGATTACAAGATTGAGATAAAAACACCTCACCAAATTCAAATATGCAAGAGAAGTCAAACATCCATATAAACTCGGGCATGTGTGCAATGATGGCATATATACAAAGTTGAATGCATATCAATTTTGAAACTACCCCATATAAACAATGGTTAAGATCATTCTAAACATCGATAATAATGACCAAATGTCCTAGCCACGTGGATATGGAATGATTGGGGGGAGGGGTCCAGGCACACCAATATGCCACATCAAACATGTAAACTCAAAAAATAAAAATCGAAAATCTTTTTGGCTTTTCATATTTTGACTCAAGTAAAAGAAAGATCATTTTGGGTTTTCAAAAATTTTCTCAAAAAACAAAATCTTTTGTATTTTTCAAATAAGACTCAAACAAATTAAAACTATAATACAAAATGATACACATATCACAACACTAGAAGATTATAAATCATGATGCAAGGGCTAGCGTATGACAAAACATGCAAGCTACTATCCATAAGAAATAACAAGAGATGAATCATGTGGATGCATGTGAGAATCAACCAACAAAGCATTTAACATCTCCAAAATGGATTTCCTAAGCCAAACCGATGTATACCTAACCAAAAGGGTTTCGGGAACAAATGGGACACTATGTTTAATCTTCCTAGGGTCTTTTCTAAGATAAAAACAAAAACTCCTAAAGTGACCTTTCCTACCACAATGCGAACATGTGAAAACATGACGAGGAACGGGACCTTTAGGTTGACCTTTTCTAATACCCTCGGATGTGGTTGATGCTCTAAAACAAACTACGGTTTTGGCTTTTACAATCGAACCACTAGAACAAGATAAGCCGATACCATCACTACTTGAGTCATTTAAATTATTTTTTAACTTCAAAACTTTCAACTCAAGCAAACGATTAGACTCCTCAAACATTCGAGACTCCTTCTTTCAATTTTCAATTAACCTTATAAGGTTATCTCGCTCCCCCTCAATATGAGCAAAGTTATCCCTAAGAGCCTCTTCTCGTGCCACAAAATCATTAATCGAATTATTTTCCTCAACTGCACAAACTTTAGAATTTTTTAAATCCTCTAACTTTTTTTCTAAAACGAGGATTCTATCATCACTCTTTTTTTTGCCCAATTTTAATATATTAACATCTTTAAACAAGGAACTAAAGTGCTCATGATAAATATCTCTTTGAATTTGAAACGTTTGCAAATATTCAATCCTATTTTTGAAACCAAAATTTTCTTTCTCCAAAACTTCAATACGTTTTGCAAACTTTAAATTCAAACGATGTAAATCGTGAAAGCTTAGAGAATCCATCGAGAGAAAACAAACACAGGAGAGATAGACAAACACACGGGATTACAAAACAAATAAATTATGTTTTCTAGCTCTGATACCAATTTAAAACTTCCCAATACGTGTGTTTTAAACAAAACCAAAATTTTCACCGAAAATTATCCAACTTTTAATATGCACCAAACCAAGTTGTGAAAACCCAATTCTTACTTTAAACCAATTTTATGTTGATTAATCCTAAACATGCATCTAGTGATTAAAGAAAGTAAAGAGAAGTAAAGAATACTCACAACGCCGGATGTACGAGAAAAAAGCCCAAAACGGGAAAACAACTTCTGACGGCCCAAGCCAGACAATCACTACGAACAATGGTTTTACAATGATAGATTAGCCTTACACAATGACTCTATCCCAACGGGTCTTGACGCTCCTTCTAATCTTCTACCATTCTTCAATAGTGTCCACGCAGAAATTCCATCTTCCAGGGTACCTGTCCGCAACACACGCGTCCACGTATGTCTCGGTGTCCACTTATTGGCTTTGATTCATCTACGATGACGAACAAGAAGTCCTTCTCTTTTCTTCACTGCAAAATCCTTTGATGTTCAATGATAGAACAAACTTATTAGTTACACAAGATCACTTAAACATATAAGAATGATATCTCGTATCTTTACAAACATTAAGGATGTGTTTATACCCTTTTAAACCTTAAAAAACATGTGCAAACACGTACTGGATGATAAATAATTTTTTCTAGATGCACACTTACGAAACTCTGATAGAAAAATGCTTTAAATAACAATTTAGCGCCGCCTCAAAAAATGTGTCATTCTAATGATAAGGCCATGTCGTTCGTGTGGCATAGATATCTCGTTCGAACGAGATCCTTATGTTGTTTGAGCGAGCTGACATCAATTTGACTTTCTTTGACTGTTAGTTCAAAACGTTTCTTTTAAAGGAGATCCAAATTAGTCAAACTCTATTTTGAGTATATCAGAATTAAAAAGTAGTGTAAACGCTTAAAACACTTTTAAAAACATTTTAAAATATTTTTCTTTATAAAAATACATCCTTATCTTTTATAAAAACAATTTCGAGCACCATTAATTATACACATTCATACCTGAGTGATCTTGGAATGCAACTGAGTTGAAGATGAGTAAACTTGCACCAATTTAAACATCGACATGATTAATTCTTTAAAGCTTTGTCATAACGTCTTCAATTTCCTTCAACACGTCATAGACCAAGTCGGATCATGCCACAAATAAAAATCTCCCTATGGCATATTACAAACAAGCTTTATTCACGGAATTAAGTCAAATTAATACAGGGACTCAATTGGAAATTTATGTTCTTACATATCTTTTGTTCTATGTGGGATAGGATGTCAAGGCATGGTATCAAAGTGTGGGGAGTGATAGCTAGGCTAGGATGTGTGGTTTATGCATTGTTCGAGTGATTGCAAAATATTCACACGGCTAGTATGTTGCTTCAAAAGTTTAGTCATTTTGTTGTAATATACTAGAAACTTCTGGAAAATAATGTTTTGAGTTGTATAAATGCTTATGTTGTCCTCTTAAATTTATCAATATCGACACTTACTTATTGTTTACATAAAATCGGTGGATGATCCATGATTATTGCTCGTGGGACAATGTTTCGAGTGGTAACCGAGGTTTCAAGGCAGGATCTCCCGAGGTGAATGGTTTTTGAATTAATTTGAGTTTTATTTAAATTTTGGGTGAGGAGACGGGTAAAGTTTTAAAATTTCAAACTTTTGATAATTTTTTATCCTAATTTATGAAAACTTCATTATTTATGCCTCTAACTTTTTATCTTTACTTATAGCACCCCTAAAAAAAGGTTACATATTTTTTCTCGAAACTCATGAGGTGTCTCTCCTCCTCACCCTACTTTGCATCCTACCTTGCAAAAGATGGAAAACACAGGAGCAACGGACAGTGGTTCCTAATAGCAAGATAATATTACTACCGAACAAGAACCCCAACCTTAAGATTCATCACAAAATATCTGAAACCATACTTAAATAATCCTCTGTTGTTTTAAGGAATTAATAGAATTAACCTGATGATGAAAAAATGTTCCCCCTCAACACTAGTGATTGTTGAAACTGCTAGTGAAATGAAACACACGAGTGCACTTAAAAAATTATTCCAATAATGGACCCTCAAATTCAATGGAATACCAATGTGACATCCCACTTATTAAAATAACTCATGCCCAACCCTCTACTAAAATAATACAAGAATCCCATATGGCTTATTCTTAGCATCATTGTTGAAACTATATATAACTCATTTAATTAAATAAATAAATCCATAATCACATATCTAGTTTGAACACTGAAATCTATTACGTGCCAAAGTTTACTGAATAAACCATCGGTATAACATCCATATAATAATCCTCGTAACTAAAATAAAATCAACTTGAATAAAACTGTCTAACATGGGAAACATGCCTGAATAGTAAAGAGACCAATCCCGTGTAGAACAACAAAAATGGAATACGACTACATCAACTCCCTACAATACACCACATTGGCTGCAACTCCACTAACTTGGATTAGAAATAATTTTGATAAGGGATAGAGACCAAAACCTTTTAAAAATATTTTTCAAGTATGCATAAGTAAATATGTGTGCATTAGTTCATATTTAAATTGGTACCGCACTCTCATTAGAAAATTCTCACCCCTCAGCTATAGTGTGCAGCTAATGTATGTATTTTAACATCCTAGTTATGACACCCAACCTAACTAGTCTAAATATACCCATAAGTTCATACTCTACCTTATGCCCCGTGTAAGCCAGTGCCAAATTTTATCTTTTTATTAAACATTCACAACATGCGAAAATAAAACTATTCCATACACGGTAACAGATTCTAAAACATCACAACATTTAATATGAGTAATTGCTAAATAAACCATCAACTCCAAGTCTAATATAAAAAGTCCAACAAAATAATAAACCTAAATACAAAGTCTAACTAAACATCTAATGAATTTCAAACTGAATCCATAAGTACAAAGTCTGATAAAACTGAATGAAAGAAATAACTGAAGGGCAACCCCCAAATGAAATACTGAATATACATATGAATTAGGTGGTGTGCATGCCTATTATGTGCTTTTATGCATGTGAACAGACCTACGTTGCTTGCTATCACGGAGGTCCCGTGCAGTGGCCGATCCCACCTTGACGATTCTAGTGGGGTCTGAATTTGGGCACCAGAGCATAGTGCTGATAGTGGATAACTATGTGAGAGAAATAGTGAAGCCGATAAGTCTTTTGGGTATTTTAGGTATGTGCGCAGTCCCTAAAACTAAGTGCTATGCTCGCCTCCAATATGTGTTGTTTTGATTTATGATTCAAGGAAGACATTCCGAATTAATAGTGTATGATTATGTATGTGAGGTACTTTGACTTAATAGTAGAGTACACAATTTTGAATCACGGTGGACAATTCGATGGATGCTATATCATATATATATATATATATATATATATATATATATATATATATATATATATATATAGTGGTGACCCGTGCGATGCACGGGCAGGCGTAACGCATTTTGAAATATTTTATTCAAATATATAAATTAAATTATAATTATTATCAATTATTCAAAAGAAGATCGTAGCCAAAACCATGAACATCTATATATAAGTAATGTGGTTAATATAGAGTACGGCTTAAAATGAGTAAGAGAAAATGAATGGTAAGAACCATAATTTCATTGAACGAACCATAGTAAGAAAATCCAAGTTAGAAAAAAAATACATCGCAAAATGAATTTTAAAATGAAGTAGTCCTTAAAATGGGCGACAACTACTTTTTGCAAAAATGACAGCGATATTCATTTTCTTTGAGCCACTCCAAATATGAATTTTTGGCGTACTTGTTGTGGGTAAATCCATATTTCCTGAACATAGCCTTCCGAAATTTCCATGTCTTGATGTAAACGCATCTCCTGAGTTACGTGATGAAAATTGCAATCTGGTATGTCCTAAAAAGTTATAAAGACATTAGTAGATTTTAATGAGAAGTAAATATTAATACACTTAGTAAAGGTTATACAAAAAATAATAATGTGGTAATTTATTAATGTCATTGGCGCACTTTATTATTTGATTAAAAGTTAATGGCATGGGGGTTGTAACAAATTAATCAGTATTATTGTTTAATATTTCTGTTCTTAATATATTTCATAATTATTTTTATTGTACAATAATAAAATATGGTTCAAGCAATTATAAAATGATTTTCAGCAATATGAAAGTATCTATAGCATATTAATTTATTTTTCAGTGAGTACAAAATTATTTTCGACAATAATAATTTTTTCTAGGAATTACAAATATTTCTAAGAACAAAGAGATGTTTTACACAAATATAAAATATTTTCAGCTTATAGAAATGATCTTTAGAAAATAAAAATGAATTTCAGGAGTAATAAATTATTTTCAGTATATAAATATAATTTCAATCGAGTAAAAATTTATTTTTCACAATAATATTTTTTTCCAGCAAATAAAAATGATTTCTTTGGAGTGTCAAAATTATTTACAGCAATATAAATTTATTTGTAGCTTATGAAAATGATTTTCACCAATGACATCAGTAATAAATAGTTACCAACAAATAGAAATTATTTCTTGTTATAAGAAAATGATTTCAAGCAATAAAAAGTAATTTTCGAAAGTAATAAATTATTTAAAGGAAAAATATTTGTAGAGATATAAAAAAAATAGAATGTGGTAACTTATTTATGTCATTGATGGACTTTATTATTTAATTTAAAGTTAATGTCATGAGGCGTCGTAACTAATTAATTAGTATTACCGTCTAATATTTCTCTTCTTACTATATTTTATAATTATTTTTATTCTATTATAATAAAATATGGTTCAAGAAATTATAAAGTGATTTTTAGCAATATGAAAGTATCTCAAGTATATTAATTTATTTTTCAGCGAGTACAAATTATTTTCGACAATAGTTTTTTTTTCTAGCAATTAAAAATATTTGTAGGAACAAAGAAATGATTTTACACAAAAATGAAAAATTTTCAGCTTATAGAAATGATTTCAAGCAAAGATCTTTAATGGATAATTCTTGATTGATAAGTCTCATAAGAACGGAGAGAAGTGAAGAATTGGTGCTAGTATATTTATAATAAAAGATTAAAAAATAGGAAACTTACACAATGCCAACATATGGTATGATGTACCTATTAGTTTCACGAGGTGTGGATTCGACAATAGGGAAAAAAATTAGGAAATAAAATGTGTGACAGGTGAGATGTTGAACCGTACAATCAAACGAAGCCATCTTGAGTTTCGCAATATGAATGTGTAAACAGTTGAAAAAATGAGGGTAAGCGGTTGTTTCGTTAAATATTTATTTTATAGAAGTTATTTTATAGTTTCACCAACTTTACTATGCGTGTGTGTTTTGTATATCACAGTGAAGAATAAGGGAACGCCATTGGAAGAAGTTGGGGCTTTATCATGAGGCCACATTATGTATAATCCGGTTTTGTTAAAGGGGCTTTTGGGTTTAGTCCACAGAATAAAATTTTCTAGTAAACAATCCCAGGCATTTGAGTTTGTTGCTGATAGTCCCATTGATATTCAACCCACGTTCAACAAGAGAGAAGTTATGGGACCAATGCCTTATAAAAAAAGAATATGGGCTCTGTTCCCATAAAATCTACACCGATAGGAGTTTACACAAAAAAACTATTTGTTAAATACCTTTTTTATAAAAGTTAACTCTAGAAAGCGTAATTATTTCCAACTTTACTATTGGTTTGTGTTATGTATAGCACAAGGGAAAAAAGGGAACCCGATCCATAGAAGTGGGTTTTTGGCTTTAACAGATAGTAACGCTATGTATAATTCGGTACTAAAAAATATATTTTTATAAAAATTTAATTCTTGACTTTAATTATTGTAGTTATCTGCCCTGCATACTATTAAACTATAGCCTTAAAGGCCATGGAAAACAAAATTGTTAGACTATTTGCTTTATTTGGAGGCGTTTAAATTAATATACATAATGCTAGAAAAATTATTAATAGGCGAACACATTTGTGGGAAGAAAAAAAATTATTACATACACACCCATTCAGTAGCACACATACAAAACAACACCTGCGAGACAGATGTCAGATAAGTTACATATGTTGAATAACTCATAAAAATGGTAAGAGTGTAAGATATGCTTGCAACTGTCTTAACATATAAAACAACAACAGCAACACATTTGGAGATGAATTTTTTGGAGAGATAAGGTGACTTTGCTTTGAAAAAATGCAGAGAAAACTCTAAAGGTCATGGGTGTTATTGTTATGCATGGACAATTGTAAAAAAAGGTGGACGAACGTGGGTCTGGAATGTTATCTTTTTTTTTATTATTATTATTATTATTATTATTATTATTATTATTATTATTATTATTATTATTATTATTATTATTATTATTATTATTATTATTATTATTATTATTATTATTATTATTATTTAGAAGTTTAGACGTTTAGACAGGGAGTTTGTGAGTACGTAAAAGAAAAAATAAATTCAAAAAATTTCGATCCAAAACTCATTATGTATGTGACTAAGTAAACATATAATAAAACCATACGAAACTGAGAGAAGTCGTTATGTTTTTTTTTTAAATTACTGGTTTATTTAAAATTGCCATCAACTGTTTGAGGGAATGAGTACTGTTTAAGAAATCCTCTAAATTCTGTTTCATTCACGGAGTATTAGCAAGTATGAAGAACATAAAAGAGTTCCCAAATAGTGGTCGTTGGTTGATACTCGAAAAAATGGTTGTGTGACGTCACCTAAATTAATCTAGTGGAATAAAACCCAGTTGCAGAAGGCGTTAAATAGTCAGTGGCAAGAGGTTTCAAAATTTATACCCTGAGAAACATTCTTCGTTTTATCACTTACTCTGGTATCCTACTAACACCACGTCCGATTCCCGTCCATTTCACACCTGAGGTAAAAACATATGGTTTAACACTCGAACATTTATAAAGCATATAACCATCGTTGTATCTTACGAAATATAGTGAAAAGATAGAGTCAAGAAAAAAAACTTACTAACTTTGACAGACTTTCACATCTGGGTTTCTCGTGAACCCTTTCATTCACAATGAACCCACACAATGTAAAAGACATTGCAAAAGATGATGCGAGAACAAAGTCGAAATCAGTGACCCACATAATGTAAAAAACAAAGAATAAGAAAAATGGAGGGGTGAGATCAATTGCCCAATTTTCTCTCTTAGGGTCACTTTGCTAACCCTAGCCGTCATTCTCATCCTCTCCAAACCCTACGCTTCCCCTCACTCTCTCCCTCTCACCAATCAACAACCACCTCCACTCCGTCGCCGCCCCTCCTCCAATACGCCGCCGCACCCCCTCATCCTCACGGCATCCTTCTCCCCTAAACCTCATGCCTATGCCCCACCCTCCTCGCTCCTCGCTGTCGCATCTACTCCATGTTTCTTCCCTCACCACCAACTTCGTTTAAAAGGTAGTTTCCCCCACATTTAAAATTAGGGCTTTGCTCATTTCGATTTCAGTTAAGATCTTTTTCGATTTTGTTCAGTTTTTTAGATATGTTTATATGTATACGAACTAATTAGTTTTGGCTTTTTGTTATTTAGTTTTCTTTTCCAGGTGACATACTTGAACACCCTAAACATGTATACTCCATTAACCACCAGTTATTTTTTATTTTGTAGATCTGAAAATATGTATTTTTATGTTATTTTCGTAGATCTGAAACAGGTGACATATGGATCAATGTTATTTTTATGTTAGTATGGCTATGATAATGACTCATGCATCTTCTTCAGTTTAGAGATAGGTATTTAGTGCAGATACTAACTGTTCTGTTTTTTTAACAAACCTACTTCGTTTTTTTAAACAAATCTGCTTCTGTTTGTTGATATTTAATTTCACCTCATGTTATCATTAGTTGCTTAAAGTTTTGATTTGGAAGTGTCTTTTTTATGTGATGTAAATCACTTATTATTTTTAATTTGCTTTATTAGAAATGGGATTCAAGTTATTTGGTGTTGGTACATGAATTGACATTGAGAAAAAAAATCATTCCATAATACTTGCAGTTGATAAATATGTTTCTATTGTTTAATTTTTTATTTATTTTTAATAAGAGTCTCATTCTGATTTGGGGTTTTGTAGGGCTTTTCAAGTTTTGGTATTTCTCAACATACATTTGACTCATATTCGGAGGAACCACCATTGGTAATTCTCTCTCCCACTTTATTCTTTTAAATAGTTTTATCTTTATAATCAGGGAATGTTTGTGAGGATTTATTCATAGCGGTCATACCGCATGTTTGTTGTGGTTTATTAGGAATTTAAAGTTATCCAAGCATATGAAAGCAGTTTTGTGTCTAATGGTTAATAAGAGTCTCATTCTAATTTGGTGTTTTGTACGACTTTTCCAGTTTTGGTATTTCTCAACAAAAATTTGACTCAAATTCGGAGAAACCACCACTGGTAATTCTCTCTCCCACTTTATTCTTTTAAATAGTTTTGTCTTTATAATCCGGGAATGTTTGTGAGGATTTATTCATAGCGGTCATACCGCATGTTTGTGGTGGTTTATTAGGAATTTGAAGTTATCCAAGCATATGAAATCAGGGCTCTTTATGCCCAATTATTTTTAGGCCTTTGAAAATTACAGGGTTTGTAATTTCAGCTTGGAATTTAAAAGTTTCATTTTGGGTTCTTACAGAAAAAAGTATCTTTTCAATTTAGTTTCTGACTAAGGAGTGTTTTGCTAGCTTCATGTTACCAAGTCTTTTTGGGTGTAGTTAAGCCATTACTTTAAGTAATCCAGCAGCGCCTTCGAGCCGTCATCCGTGATGGCCAAATGATCCTCCTCTTGGATGGTTAGATTTCACATCACATCAAGTGTTGTTTGATGTACTACATTTGTCCAAATCGAGTGTCTTCAAGCCTTCGAGTACTCCTCTTGGACATAATAAAAATCGAGTACTCCTTGAGTGCTTCAAACAACACGTTAGCGGTCCTTGATATATGTTTTAGAATGAGTTATATTCATTGTTTTAGAACGAGTTCAATTCTTTGAGCAAACATTCATAATATGCTTTTTATGCTTTTATTTCTTTTGCATGCATGCTTCTTTCAGTCTTTGTTTTTATTTTGATTAAATTTTTTTTAATCATTTCATTTCCCCTAATTTCATAAGTATGCAACTTTATCATTCTTTAATCATTTGATTGTTGCATCGTGTTGTTTCATATCCTCATCCTCTTGATCTAATAGATTAGCCCATGAAGTATGCAAAAATGAAACAAGTGAAGTTTTCACATTGTTGCTAACTTTAGAGGTAAAATTGTATTGAACTTCAGACTGAGCATTCTGAAAGTCAGAACTATTGGAAATCACCACATTTGGAGTAATTTTAACATCAATAACTTAATGATTACCACAAGTGGTATCAATTACTTCCTCATTGGCATCATTGATATCATTTGTAGCTTCCTTATTTGGCACTTCCTTATCAACTAAATTTTGTCGTTCATCAACAATTAACACATCATCTTTTTCTCCAGAAGTTCCTTTAGTAGTCCTATAGACAGTTTGCTTCTTGGGACCATTTGAATTGTCCATAAGAACCTTCCATTTGAATTTTACTCATAACTATAAAATTCATATTCCAATGTCCCAAAATTGTAGAGTTTGAATTTGAACCTTCGATAAGCAGGGCTTTGCCCTTACAGTTTTACTGTTGTGTAGATAATTATAAAACCAGTGTGATAGCAGTCTTCATCCAACACTACCATTGGTGTCCAAGTCTAATTTTGTGAAGATTTATGTTTAATCGGTATGAGATGACAATTTTCAGGCGTGATATTACGCTACTTATTTACCTTGAAATATGAAGTGACTGACCATTTATCTTATTCTTTAAGGACTAACATTTTTGTTCAATTTTCATTCAATTCAAATTGGTTGAAATAGTTTAGCTCATTGAGTTCTTCTCTTTTGTTTCTTTTCCTTACACAAGGTTCTTTTGTTGCATATCTATAATAATCTTTGTTTCTTTTCCTAGGCATTGAGACTTTGAGGTCAACATTGTGTCTACTTTCGACATTGTGAGACTTTGTGGTTCGACATTTGTACTGTGAATCAAGCTGTTGATGGAACTAGAATCAAGCCTACACTGTTGGTACTTTGAATCAAGTCTTTGAGGAAGTAGATAAGTATTGTTTATATTTTTAACTGATATAAAGGAAAATGTTTGAGTAACCTTTTATTTTGTTTTTTTATCCTAAAATCAGTATAGGAACTATAACAGTTAATTTTTGTAACCGATATCAGTCTATAACTGATCTCAGTCTATAACTGATATTAGTCTAAAATTATGTTGTATAGCTATTGTTGATTTTTGTAACTGATATCAGTTTATAACTGATCTCTATTGTTCATAAATGTTCTATTTAATGTAACTCATATTTATTATTGTTATAGTTTAAAATGTACTCATTTGGGAAGTTGCTATTGAACTCTTTAGGAATTAGGAGCATTGGAAGATTATGCGGGACATCGTTAGAGTTTTGTGTTGCTTAACGATGTCCCACATTATGTTTACTCTTTTTACTTAGTCCCATTTCTTTCTCATCCCCAATCTTAGATAGTCCATAGTCACATTGGGTAAATCTGTATAGATTTTTATATTGTGCTTTTTATAATGTCCCGCAATATGTTTAACGATGTCCCACATTATGCTTTTTATATTCTGTACAGCTTCTTTGGGTAAATCTTATCATGGATACTCTTGGAGCACTTGCACTGGCCACTGAACCACCAACTCATCACCTCATGGGAATATCCTCAGTTGTTCGAAGGTTGATGTTGGAAGCTCTCATAATTTGCTTTGATAGATGTGTAAAACAACTCAGCCTTTTGTGTTGATCTTTGGATAGATATATGAGGATTTACAAAAGAGATAAAAATTGGGCAGTTCTTAGTTCTTAGTGAGTAAACATTTCGACAAAATAATATGTCGTAGGTGTTTCACCTGAGACATACACAACAACTCTCTCTGTAAGTTCTCTATCTCCCCCTCATGATTCGTTCTCTTTTTCATGAAAATTTGCGTGTTTAAGATTTCATTTTTAACCATTCAGTGGTCGAGGTGAGGGAGGACAAGGAGGGATAAGGTTCTCTGAGGTAGATAAATACCCCCCGGCACGTGTCTTCAAAAATGAGGAACTCTTATGCCTTTTTAGTTGAGGCCTTAACACTGATGACCATGATTAATAGTTTTGAGATGGTGTATGCAGAGAGGGGTAGGTGGACCTCAGCTAATTCTGAGGAATTATCCCATATTCTTGGTAAGGTCACTCTATAATTCTCCATTTATTTTCAGTAATTCCTATTTCTTTCATATATCTTCTTCTCATGAATTTCCTTGGGTCTACGACCCCAAAATCTGACGAAGCCCTCATGGTTAATGCCACTGAAGGTCAAATGGCGTGGAAGCCTTGGACATCGGTGAGCAGTGGGACATGTCCAAAATAGAGTTGCATCAGGCGATCTACAACCAACAGCTAGATCTGGTTGCTTTGAAGGATGAAAGGATGAGACTCATGGATCACTTTCTCTGTTTTACCTTCACCAAAGGT
This sequence comes from Sambucus nigra, assembly GCA_949130495.1. NCBI lineage: Eukaryota > Viridiplantae > Streptophyta > Magnoliopsida > Dipsacales > Adoxaceae > Sambucus > Sambucus nigra. The sequence continues at coordinate 762,423,928 of OX422207.1, forward strand.
TTCCGACACTGTTGTAGAACCGCACAATGCCACTCTCTTGGTGTACCAGTTGGTGGAGAATTTCGATGGATGCATGGTCCTTGATAATTAAGCGTTGCACAACATTTTTTTTCCGGACCTTGAATCTCAGCACTCCAAGTTTTGGTGACCTGAACCATTTAATCTTCTTCCACTATGAGTGGGGTAACCTGCCACCTCAGATTCTCGAGTTAACTGAACTCAACAAATGTGGAACTCAAAGAACATGATGTGCACAGCCGAGCCATGCCACGGCCTTTACTTGTCTTCAAGGTTCCAGAACTTGAGTTCCGCTATTGTAAATTTGTTGTACATCTTGAGATACGTGATACTTGCTTAATATGGAGAAAATTTGCAGGTATGATCATTTTACAATTATGAACTTCATTTTGCAATTATGAACTTAAGAGTGATAGTGTGTGTAGCTTAATATTGAACTTGAAAGTGATGGAGATACCTATATCCATTTTTTTCAAACTACAAATATGTTTTAGTTTGTATAATTGGTTATAGTTAATTTGGTTATACATTCGGCTTACAAGAACTGTACACGTTCATCTTTTTTCTTCTGATTTCAAAATAGTATATGTTTAATATTTAACAACCACTATTTGATGCACTTCTTAGTACTTTATATATTTTTATCTTGCACGTGAGCACTACCCTTTCCCTGTTTGATACAATTCCCATTATTACCAGATTTAACAGTTTTAATTATCTTTAGTGTCAAATAATGCATCTTAATAATTATCAAATAATGCATCTTAATATTTGTCAAATAATGCATCAATTTTTTTCCTATTTTATTATTTGTTTAATTTCCATTTTAACTAACTTCATTAAATTTGGAACATTCAACAGTCTCAGTGTTTCATTAAGTGTACCTAGTACTATTGTTATTCAATTCATGTATAAATCTTCTTAAGTGTACTTGGTACTGTTACATAAATTTGATATTATTTAACATATGTACATAACTTTGGTTCTATTGGTTGGAAATTGAAAGTACAGTTTCCAGCTAAGTGCCTCTCATATGCGTTCACAATTGTTCATTGCAAAATGCATCTTCTACTGTATTGAATTGTGAAACTGTGAAAATCAATTATTAAGTTTTATGTGAAATTCAATAATTATTTATTGTATTTTGTGAGGGATTTTTATTAAGTTTTGTGGGAATTCTTTGAAAGTACATTTTTAACAATTATACATTGTTTAGTGGCATTCCATTTGTTTTTACCCATATTATGCTGAATTATGTGGATAATGTAAAACTAAAGTTTCACTTGAAAATGTAAAACACCAGGAATTAAAAAGTGATTAGACTTTGGAATGAGTGAGTAGACATTTATTTTTCTTAGTTATCTTAGTTGACATTGAATTCTTTATTGTGGTAGTTTTGGTGTTGATTGGTTAACTCAATTAACATTCACACAATTTCCAATGTTCATCTTTGATGAATATGACTATTTTTTCCTGGGATATTTGGAGTAGTGGTTAAGGTGAGATACCTTAACCCATTATCTTGAATATTTAGATATTTGTCACTATATCTAGGTTCATCAATTTGTAGAATATTAAGGAGTCTCAAAGGCATTCAGACATGGGGCAAAAGTTTTGATATGACAATTGCTGTTTTTGCATATTCAAATTTTGTTCATTATAGAACGAGGATTGTCAAAGTTTGTACTAAAGATCAAGACGTTCCTCCAGTTTTAGTATTTTTTTTAAGTTTTATCTTTTGAATCAATACATTCCTATGTCATCTTAACTTGAAATCATTTGTGGTTACTTTTCAATGTTATAGGTGAATGAATCATATTTCTGGGAGCATGGTTTTTGAAGCATTTTGGCGTTGTTTTTAGTGGCAACATGGTTTAGTGGTAAGATTGTGCCATTCATTTCGGTGTAACAAATCCTTGATGTGCTAAAGCACAACAAATTTTATGATGTAAATTTTATTTAAATTGTAAATTTTACTAGTCTCATTACTGGATGTGTATTAGCATTAAATTTTATGATGTAAATTGTTTACAGATTCAAAACTTTGGAAAATATTTGACGTTGGTCGGTGTGTTTGTGGTACTTGGCAATGACGTTGTGTCATAAGTCCGAGTACTAATATTGGGGGTAAATTTAGATTATTTGAATGTTGTTGGACCATTTGTTATTTGTTAAGCAGGGTGGATAGTCCTATAAACAAATGATGTTATGGCCAATTTTTTTAAATTACACATTGTTTTGTTGGGGAACGAAAAATTTGCCTTCATGCGATTACATACTTTTGGAAATTTTTGCCGTTTTGTGATTACGTACTTTGAAATTTTAGGTCGTGCCTTCAGGCACGGGCATTCTGCTAGTATATATATATATATATATATATATATATATATATAAAATGTGTGATACATATATATACCTGGGTGTTTTATCCTACTTATGTGTGATAGTAGTAAGACTAGATAGTGTATGTCTAGACAATATTTAATCTACTTATGTGTGACAGTAAGGACACTAGATAGTGTATATCTAAAACAATGCTTAATCTACTCAAGTGTAAATAGTAGAAAAGATAAAGTGAGAACTTAACATGATGGTAATAATAATAACCTAAGAGAAATGTTAATTATTAGTTTTTTGAGAGAGTACTGTATGAGCGGTACGGGTGAGCTAGACTGGATAAGGGTTAATAATATTCTTGAGACCTAGTTAGATAGGGTAGCTTGAGTAGGTGGGCTTAGTAGAAGACGTTAGGTGCACACTATGGATGACAGGTGAGGAACTCAAGAGAGTGTACATAACCTAACACGTGTATCTAATAATTTTTTTAAACTTGTGATAAATACTTACAAAATATTTTTAAACGAACTTGAGCTCTGACTCGTACTTGCAAAATATTTTCAAAACCTTTTAGGTGTCCAGCTACAGGGATGCCCATCTTGATTATCTATTCCAGGGATGCATAGCTTCAACACTTGTGGATGATTGCACGGATTGATTAGACGCTTCAGCTGTTCATTCTTAGAGTAGGATCTATTATTCAGTTATTTATTTCATTAAATTTTATCAAACTTTGTACTTGTGCATTTCGTTTGATCTCATTAGATGTTTAGTTGGGCTTTGAATTCAGATTTATTATTTTGTTGGAATTTTTATATTAGACTTGGAGCTATCATTCACCTTCTCCATCTCATTCCTCATTTATTTCATAAACCCCGTTTTCATCCTTGGTGATGTGTTCAGGCAAACGAGAAGTATATATGGTGAATGGCTCGACCTTCTCACTATAGTGATTAGCATTCTTTCATGAGATCATTTTTCTTTCTAAAATGTTTTCATTATTTCTTATATGTGTGTGAGACGTTTGACCTTGCTTTCATTTACTCACCTCCCCAAACACAAGAGTGATATACATACCCAAATCTCGTGAGTTCGTTTGAGAGAGATATACCCATGAGATTTTGAAGTTGAAGCATTGATTGCAAAAAGGTTATATAGGAATTACTCTTGTGATACTTAACCCATTTTGACTCATTCACACCACACACATTGAGTTCTAAAAAGTATGTGCCTTCAGTATTCACATAACTAAACTTTTTATACACTTTTAGCTCATATTCTTCAAAATATTTATCTCATGATGGATTGTGTGATTGTTCTACGTGTAATTAGAGATTGACTGTCATTTGCAAATAAAAACTTTTGTGGGTATATTCCCTGCAAACCCTCACGATACAACATTCGTCCTATAGGGTAACCTATAGGTTCAAAGGCTTATTGCACATGCTAAGTGCAATCGCAAGTGCCCGTTTCTTTCTCTCTATTTTTGCTCGAGGACTAACAATGTTCTGTTTGGGGGGTGGTGTGATTAGCAACCAAAAGTGTTTAAATAAAATCCCGTATAGACGATTTTTAATTGCCAATTCTCGATAAAATGGATCTTATGCGCATATATGTTTATTTTGTAGGTCAAATGCCCATTGTGAAGGTTAAAGTATTAAATCAAGGCATAATGTGGTTAAAACGAGCTAAACACTAATTCCCGTACCTATTACCCTTTCCCTTAACTAAGTTGAGACCTCCCTAATCCTATCCCGAGCCTAGTGTGTGTTTATTTTGTACCCTTTCTATTTTTTATATTTTTATTAGAGTCATTTATCATTTTTAGAATTTATTTTATATTTTATTTTGAGTTATGTACATTTTTAGGATTTATTTGCACGTTGTCTATTTTTATATAGGTGTGAGTTTTATTTTTATTTGATTTTTATTTTTATTTTTATTTTATTTCATTAGGATAGGTTTATTTTTGTTTTTTTATTAGGAATTTAAATTTGTTTAGTTCTAATATATTTTGTATTATGTTTTGTTTTGTTTCATTATGTTAGGATTTTAATTATTAGTTTTAATATATTTTAATTTTTAGTAATATTAATTAGTTAGGTAGTATTATTTTAATTATTAGGTACAAACAAAACACACAAACACCCTTACTATACACCTAACCACACGATAACAACCCCCCATCATCTTCTTTCCTACCCTTCACACTTTCTCTCTTAATCTCCATTTTCGTTTTTAAACGTGGCATAATTCTTCTACATTCCTCTATAGAGAGTATTTGTAATTTTTAGCAAATATCTCAATATAAAGTGTTGTGGTAGAATTTATCTCTTAAGATAAATTTTTCCCCACTCTCTGTAGAGAGTATTGTAATTTTCAACAAATATCTCTATATAGAGTGATGTGGTTGAATTTATCTCTTTTGGTGGTAAATTCTTCTCTATCCCTTTATGGAGAGTATTTGCATTTTTAGCAAATATCTCAACATTAAGTGATGCTGTAGAATTCATTTCTTTGAATAAATTCTAATGTACAATTATATAATAATAGGATTTGTAATTTTTAGCAAATCTCTCTCATTATTTAAAAGTCCATTCTGAATTCAGCCATTGTATATATTGTAATTAGTTTTTTTTTTTGTAGTTTTTATTTTAGAAAAAAAATATATTAGTGAGGGATTGTAATTGAAAGAATTTTGGATTGTAATTAAAGAGTTCACTCCAATTCAAGGCTAAAATGGGATAACTATGTCCTATCCTCTTTAATTACTCTTGTTTTAATCCTTTCATGATTTCATTTGTTTATTCTATGTCTTATATGATGATTAATAAGGGATAATCTCCCATTCAATGGATGAACTAAAGCTCTCACGAGTCCAATTTAGTTAGCTTACTTGTTAGCCAATTTTTTTTATCTCATTTTTCTCTGATTAAAATGTAATATTTTAGTTAGTACTTTAAACATTAGCATAGTTAGTTAATTAATAATCCCTTGAAAATCATAAAAAAATAATATAAAATGAATCTATTGTGGATTGACATCCTTACTAACCATTATACAACTTCATATTATGTTTGTAGGTTCAAGGGAATTTTGATTGGAAAGGATTTGCAACGATAAAACGATCTACACTAATAATAAAACTTACACATCTGCTAAACTTCTTCTCAATTATAATTTACAAGTTCATTTCAAATTACTTTTACTAGCTATTAATTCATTATTCACACTTTGATGTCTTATGCTCGTATATGTTTTCCTACACAGATATATACGTATTTCAATATCACATGAAGACCACACATATATATCCCTCTCTCTATATATGTATAACCGCTATCCCTCAGAATAATAACTCAGTGGATCCGAATGTCTAGTATGCTATCATGCTCTAGGGTATACACACATCATCCTGGGCCACCTGGTCGAAATCTCACCACCGAGCCCAAAACGTACACGTAATTGGAGGCAGTCATAGTCTTAAGTTAGTGGGTCAAAGCCACACCACATTAGTCCATTTGGACTCTAACCTCACCTATAATGGGCATGTAAAGACCTATGACCCTAGGGACCAATACTACACCTGTTAGGATTCGCCAGGAGATATTGCTCATGGTGTGCAACCTCCATGAATACCAAATATACTATAGTGGTATGTTTAACATTTATATATATATATATATATATATATATATATATATATATAATATCAAAGGCGGGGGTTTTTACTATTCCAAAATATTAACGGTTGAGATCGAATTTATTAGTGCGATCTAAGGGTGTGAGAGTGTGCTATGTCACAACTTAAGCACTATGACACGACTCAAAAGGTGTATCTAATGTGCATTCTCTTCTAGTCTCAAGTGCAAGCCTGCCGCGTTAGTAATAAACCCAGTAAGTCGGGATCGTATCCTCAGGGAAATAAGACAACAGAGTTGTGACGACGTTGGATATACGAAGAAATACTAACTCTAACCCTAAAGGAAAAAGAAAATTGATTTGGTTTGTGGAATGAAAACACTAGATGCAATTATGAAATTATGAAAATATGCACTTCTACAAAATTACCTAAAATACTGATGAAGAATGATTTAAAACTTTAAACTATTATGATGAGAAAAACAGGACGGGAATATAATCCCCCAACCCTAGTGTATTGCAGGTATAATACCAATCATAAATTTAAATGATTAATTACACCTAGAATTTAGTACTCCCAAGCATTACGTATATGAGGTTCAAGCCCTCACCATACTTAATCAGAGGATGAGTAAATCGGTATTGCGATAGTTACACTCGAATTGCGTTCTAAAGAATCCCGGTCATTTGAAAGCAAACGAGATCCAAAGATCTACAATTGTCGTATTCCCACACAATACGGTCGTAATAAATCACTCAATTCATAGGATTAATGATATACACATGCACTTAACACATCAGGTTGGGTTCATGCATCCCGACCTTAGAAAATCTAGCCTAGCGTGCTGAAAGTAATGAAAATAATCTTTAAATTGCAGAAAACCATGATTAAACTAAGGGAAATTTTTAGAATGATGTAGAAAGGAATTGGAATAAAGAATTTAACTACTAATCTTACCAAAGCAGTAAAAACAGTAATTAGGAACACTTATAGTCACAGAATTCTGAATAATCTTCACTATTGGAATTGAAATTGTAATCTATCTTCAAAATTAAGGTTTTACAGAAAAGTATGGAAATTTATACTAATTCTCCGTCCTAAAAAATGATAATAACTTGGTTTTATATACCCTTCAAAGTTTCAAATCGATATGTTGTTCGAGGTGCTAAAAGTAACTATATTAAGGGATAAATTGGGAAGAATTTATGCCTAATCAAACCCCCCTAACTTAGCACTTTGCGCGTCCCGAGCAATGTAAAATAATCTTAGCGCGACGTAACTCTTGAAAAACATTTTATTGGGACAGAATACCTTTTTCGCGGTCAAGCGATTGCATATAGCGTATTCGACAAGTCTTTAAACCCCTAGGTCACCCTAGTAGGACGAGTGGTGTCTCGTGAGGGTTTGGAGTGACTATACCCACAAAATTCGACTCAAAGAAGATTCAAAATATGTAAAAATTATGTAATTCAAACTTTCCCAGAAAATAGTCATCATCAAGTCACATTTAATAGTCTCAAATCATAGTGCATGTGTGCGAAGCCGGAAATATAACCGCAAATTTCCACCGATTGATCATTATGTTACTTACCCGAAAATTCGTTTTGATTTCAAATTCTCACGAAATGCTCTCTCAAACGAATCACTCAGAATGTGGCTAATCTCTTGGTATGCGTGATATAAAAAGTAAATATAATGGACGCAAAGTCATGCATACAAGAAGAAAGACATAAATTTCATAATGATAGGATCTCATCAACGGATTACGGTTTTAAAAATGGGAACGTTGCCTCTTATTCGCGCATTCAATCTCTTTTATTATCTTTTGGTGTATTAGCTCTCCACGTGGTAACAAATTTCGCAATTTAGACTCGGTTAGGACTTTTTTGAGTGTTAAGGTATATTGGGTAAAATGAAAGAGGTAGGGAAGGTTGGAATTGGAAAAGTCATTTATGATGTCCATTGGTGCTTTTTCCGGGTATTGCTCATTTTTTTCTTCTTTTTCTTTTTTTTTGTTTTCCGTTTTTCACTTCTTTTTTTGCTATTTTTTTGAGCATATCTATTTTTTTTCTTGCCCCTTTATATGCACTTTTCGGACTTAATTCTGAATTTTTCCATTTTTTGCAATTCCGGGCTATTTGGATTTTTCGGGTTGTCAAACGAAAGGGAAAATTTTATTTGGCTCAATTTGGGGTACAACAAGGGGTGATTTTTCGCTACTTTTTTTGGCCAATATTTTTGAGTGACAAACGAGGGCTTACTTCATTGTCCAAACTCCTAATTGCGTTATCGTATGCGTTTCGAGATGAATTTAAGTGTAGAGATCAATTTTGGCACGTTTTTCAAAGCACTATTACACATATTTTTCATAATTGATCAAAATGAAAGGATTGAGATCCGCGACGACTTTTTAGGTACTGAAAAGAACTTTATGTTAACAATTAACTCGGATTGATTTAAAAACTAGCAAAAAGTGATAGGCTCGAATCTCACCGGGTTTGTTAATCTCCACACTAATTCGCTAAGTCGTCAATTTTCGCTCAATTTCCATCTTTAGTCAATTTTGTATTTGTGTATGTTGAATTTTACAACTTGAGACTTTAAACCGACTTTTAATGATATTTTTGAAGAATTTGAATTCCAATTTTTATTTATTTTGAAAAAATATTTTTGGCTTTTTCAAAATTTTATGATTTTTTTGGAAATTTCTGGGCATTTTTGAATATTTGTGAAGTTTTAGAAATATGCACTTGTGAACCCCCCAACTTAGACTTTTGCATTGTCCTCAAGCAAAAAAGACTAAAATCTAAACAAGGCAAAAATAATAAGTGCGATAAATAAAACAAATAAATGGAGAAAATGCAGATTTTATAGAAAACAGGAATGTGGTACAATTACAGGGAAAAATAGACAACCATGTGAATCGGGAAAACAAATAAACTGCCATAACCACATAAAGCTTCACTGGGGTGGGGGTTGGGAAGAACCGGACGCGTCAGAGCCATAGGGGTCATAGAAATAGGAGGGTAATGGCTCATTGGGATCCCCTTGGCGTCTGTATATGTCCGCTTGGAAATGGAACATCATGCTCATATCGTGACGGTAATCGATCAAGAAGTTGTCGAATGTCATCTCCAGCGCCACGATACGGTTCGTTAGGTCGCTACCCGCCCATTGAAAATCAGGATCGTCCTCTTCATCCGCCGACTCCTCATCCGCACCGACATCACCCATTTTTACATCAGCCCCGGCTGCTTCTTCTTCCTCTTCTTCTCTCTCAATCAAGGCAGCTTATTCCTCACTGTCACTGCTCGCCTCGCTCGAAGGACGACTAGCTATTTAGTGCTCTTAGTGCGGGTTCCCTGTCCAAAAGGATCGGGAATGCGCGTACGATCGAGGGGTGCCGCAATGCCAGCATCCTTGAGGATGGAGGTAATCAATTTTGCATATGGAAGTGGGGCTGCACCTTTTTCATCCAAGGCTACAACCATGATGTCAGCGTATAGGGTGCGGGCCAAGTGGATGGAAGTGTGTGTATAAATAGGTGATGGGTCAATGTGGCCTGGTGGGTACGCATCGTGGAATCGTTGGATGCTTACAAAATATTGGCGCACATAATTTGAAAAGTGAGGTGCGACTTCTCATTAAGGCGTCCAACGACGACAGTTTTCCCCGTCCATGCAACATCAGGGGCAATGCGATCCATGATCACCTCTTTGGCGACCGAGGTGATGTTCCTCGGGTAAGTGAATTATTGAACATCCAGAACATCGTATTCGACCAACTTGGCCGTGAGAAGAGCCAATGAAAAGGGGATGGCGGTACCTTCCACGTATGCTTGAGCCTCGAATTGGCCCGTCCGCACAAGGGTGCTGTAAAAGGAGCGGACCTGGACTTCCCAAACCGCTTCATACGGTTCATTGAGGAATCGGCACCAACACCGAGCCATGAAGAAGACGGTGACGAAGTTGGGCAAATCTGTCCATTGGACAGTGCGCTCCATATGGAGTTTACGATTCGAATCGAAGAACCGATGGCACCAACGTTCCTCTTGACGAGAACGGAATTCGCCATGGCCGTAGGGGAGGATGTCGTTCGAGTCGTATTTGGTGGGGGCAGGGTGTTGGGCCATGATAACAGGGAGAGGGTTTTCTAGAAATATAGGGAGAGATAAAAGAGGAGTGATTTGGTTGATGGTGTGAAGAGAAATGGATGGTGAAGCTAGGTATTTATAGATGAAAGGGGTGGGTAGGGTTTGGAATTGGAGGGAAAAGGTTTAGAGGGAAAAGGTTTAGAGGGAGGGAAATGGAAGGGTTGGGAGTGGTGTGGACGAGTTTGGAGGGAATGAATGGGATTGGGGAGAGGGGGGTGAACATTGGGAAAGGGGGAAAAATTTTCTACAGACAGCGGACCATTTCGCCTGGGGACCGGACCGGTCCTTTAATTTGCAAGCCATTTCGACCAACGGACCGGTCCGTATATAAAATAAAGGAACCGATCTGGGGTGGACCGGTTTGGACCAAAATTAAAGGAACCGGCCTGGCTATTGTTTTTGAGCTGGATTTCCCCCCTAAATTAGTTTCGAATGCTCTTATCCAAAAATATTCACTTTCACAACATACTCCCTATCAATTTTGGATTAAAAACATCTCAATACCAATGGTCAACGCAACTTGACTCAATGTTCTCGAAACATGTGGATGCTTTTTCCCGAATGTACCCTAATACTATGGACTCTCATTACACACATGACTCTCACCCCATACGCGTCGGGGGTGGTGCGACGACCTCGCTGTAACAACTCACTCTACCCCATAAACGGGGTCCGACAACCAAACGGTGTCGACTTCTTCCACACACGCCTCTAGATATGGATTTAGGCGTTGTCCATTTACTTTGAATGTATTTCCCCCTTTCAAATCGTCTAATTTAACATCTCCATGAGGGAAAACATTCTTCACAATGAACGGGCCAGACCATTGTGACCGCAACTTGCCCAGAAAGAGATGAAGTCGAGAGTGATAAGGAAGCAATTTTTTCCCGGGAATAAACTCTTTGCATCGAATGATGCTATCGTGAGCGAGTTCCATCTTTTCTTTGGAGATTTTTGCATTCTCATATGAATCATTGCATAGCTCTTCTAACTCAGTTAATTGAAGCTTGCGAGCTTCACCGGCTTTATCCATGGCATAGTTCAACTTCTTGATCTCCCAATACGCCTTGGTTCTAACTCCACGGGAAGATGGCAAGGTTTGACATACATAAAGCGAAACGGGGACATGCCGAGTGGATTTTTGTATGCGGTACGATAGGCCCATAGCGAATCGTTTAATTTAAGTGACCAATATTTTCGGGTAGGATTGACGGTCTTTTTAAGAATGTTCTTGATTTCCCAATTTGCTAGTTCGAACTGCCCATTCGTTTGCGGGTTATAAGTCGTTCCAACCTTGTGAACGACACCATACTTTCTCATTAGCTTCTCGAATGGCCTATTGCAAAAGTGCATGCCATTATCGCTGATTATTGCTTTTGGTGCACCGAAGCGGGAAAGTATGTGTTCCTACATGAATTTTATCACCACTTTGTTGTCATTTGTCTTGGTAGCTATGGCTTCCACCCATTTAGAAATGTAGTCTACCGCAGTAAGGATGTATAGGAAACCAAAGGACGGGGGGAAAGGACCCATGAATTCAATACCACAACAGTCGAAGATCTCAATGATGAGTATGAGGGTAAGAGCCATCATGCCTCATCGGGTAATGGCTCCCATCCGTTGGCACCTATTGCAAAATTTCCATGCAACGTTCACATCCTGGAATATTGTGGGCCAATAGAGGCCGCATTGCAGAATTTTAGCGACTGTCTTTTTTGTCAAAAAATGTCCTCCACAAGCTTCCGAATGGCAAAACTGGATGACTTTCGGGATCTCGTCATCCAGTACACATCGTCGAATGATTTGGTCTCCGCAATATTTAAAAAGGAAGGGATCGTCATAGAAAAACATGCGCGACCAAGTAATAAACCTCTTCTTATCTTACGGTGTCCAGTCGGGAGGGATGACTCATGTGACAAGGTAGTTCACTATATCCGCAAACTAGGGCAAAGAAGAGGTAACAAAGAGTTTCTCATTCGAAAAGTATTCATCTATGGGTATGGGATCTCTAGGTACGTCGGACGAAAGCCATGATAAGTGGTCGACAACGACGTTTTCTACCCTTTTCTTATCTTTAATGGAGAGATTGAACTCTTGTAGGAGTAGGATCCACTTTATGAGATGCGTCTTTGCATCTTTCTTTGCAAGTAGGTATTTCAGTGCCGCTTGGTCGGTGAAGCAAGTAATGGGAGAACCAATAAGGTATGACCGAAATTTATCAAGGGCAAAGACTACCGCTAGCAACTCCTTCTCCGTGGTAGAGTAATTGAGTTGTGGTCCGGTAAAAGTTCGGCTAGCGTAGTAGATGACATGAGCATCTTTTATTTGGCCCAAAACAACCCCTATCGCATAATCGCTAGCATCACACATAAGTTTTAATGGTAGAGACCAATCTGGAACTTGCATGATGGGAGCGGACACAAGCATGGTTTTCAGTTTTTCAAAAGAGCTTCGGCATGCTTCCGTCCACTCGAATGGGGTGTCCTTAATTAGTAGGTTGCTTAAGGGTCTAGCGATGGCGCTAAAGTCCTTAATGAACCTTCGATAAAACCCCGCGTGGCCCAAGAAAGAGTGCACGTCCTTGAGCGATTTTTATGGGGGAAGATCAGCTATGACATCTATTTTTGCCCTATCAACTTCTATTACCTTGGATGATACTATGTGGCCAATAACTATTCCCTCGGTGACCATGTAATGCCATTTCTCCCAACTCAGTACTAAGTTCTTTTCCACACACCAGGCAAGTACGTTTTCTAGTTTTTGTAGACAACGATCGAAAGAGGTGCCAAAAATGCTAAAATCTTCCATGAACACTTCGAGTCCTCTCTCGACCATGTCGCTAAATAGGCTCAAAATGCACCTTTGAAAGGTCGTGGGTGCATTACACAAGCCGAATGGCATAAGTTTGTAGGCAAATGTACCAAAAGGGCAAGTGAAGGTCATTTTCTCCTGGCCAAGTACATTTACCTCAATCTGGTTATATCCCGAATAACTATCAATGAAGCAATAGTAAGGGTGGCCCTCTACTCTCTCAAGCATTTGATCAATAAATGGTAAGGGAAAATGGTCTTTCCTAGTTTCCGCATTGCATTTCCGATAATCAATGCAAACGCGCAACCCGGTGGTGGTACGTTGGGGAACTAGCTCTCCCTTAGTATTCTCAATCACTGTCATGCCCGATTTCTTTGGGGTGACTTGAATATGGCTCACCCACTTGCTATCTGATATTGGGTAGATAATCTCGGCATCCAAAAACTTGATAATTTTGGTTCTCACAATTTCTTTCATATTGGGATTTAGCCTTCTTTGCATTTCTCTTGAGGGCTTGACATCCTCTTCTAGATGGATCTTGTGAGTGCAAATCAAAGGACTTATCCCCTTCAAGTCAGCAATGTACCAACCAAAAGCACTTTGGTGCTTTCTCAAAATTTTTAACAATTTGCCCTCATGCTCTTCGTCTAGCCTAGAGGAGACAACAACAGGAAATGTCTCATCCTCTCCTAGGTAAGCATATTTAATATGGGAGGGGAGTTTCTTTAATTCAAGGGTTGGAAACTTTTCGTCGGAGGGAACCATGCGCGTATGCCTCAGAGGTAACTCCTCGAATCTAGAAACCCAACTAACATCTCTCGCGTCCTCGTCTGACGCTCTCTCATCAAGTAATTCTCTCAACTCCTTAACCTTCTTCTCGAATGAGGTGTACGTTCCCCCACTCTCGTGGCTCGACACTAAACAGGACCCTAAGGCGTGTCCACAATATTTCTCCTCAAAGTACTCCTCTACTATCTCATCTATAAAGCTCACCGCGTGAAGATCATCTTCTTCCCCTATATGTTTGGATATATGGAAGATGTTGGTTTTGAAGGTCATGTTCCCAAAAGTGAGTTGCATCTGTCCATTCCTAGTGTTGATGATAGCATTAGCTATAGCTAAAAATGGGCCCCCGCAAATGATGGGAACATGATTGCTTAAGGCGAATGAAGGCTCCGTGTCCTAAATGATAAAATCTATCGGGAAGTAATAAGTGTCAACTTGGACAATCACATCCTCAACCACACCTCGTGGGATCTTCATAGTTCGATCCGCTAATTGGAGAGTGATTCTTATCGGCTTGAGGTCGCCCAAGTCAAGTTGCCTATAGATGGAGTAAGGGAGGATATTGACACTTGCTCCCAAATCAAGTAAGGCTTTTTCGATTTTGTTTTTTCCAATGATGAAGGAAATGGTGGGTGCACTAGGATCTTTGAATTTAGGCGAGAGATCATTAAGTAGAATGGAGCTCATGTTCTGTGCTAGAAAAATATTTTTTTTTACCTTCATCTTTCTTTTTACCATCAACAAGTCTTTGATGACTTTTGCATAAGCTGGAATTTTCTTAATGGCATTGAGGAAAGGTAAATTCAGCTTTACTTGCTTTAGCACGTCCTCACATGGGTTTCTTTTATGGGAAAGAATCAACCTTTTAGGAAACGGTGCCGCAGAGGTTGGTTTCACTACTACCTCGGGCTCACTGGTGTCTTCTTTGTCATTCTCATTCAAGGGGACATCTTCGGCCTCTTTCGTGTCGGGCGAAATCTCCTTGTCTTTCGTTGTGTCATGTGGGGAGGTGATAAATCAATGACTCTCCCACTACAAAGAGTGGTCACAGCTTGACATTGCTCCTGATGTTCAGTAGAGGTGGAGCTAACACTAGTTTGACCTTCGGGAGGTTTTTAGCCCTGAGCAGGAAACTTGTCATTCTCTTTAACACTCAACGAGGATTGTATCTTTGACAGACTTGTATTTATGTCGCATATCAGGCGATCATATCTAGCATTGTTTTCATTCTGGCTAGTGATAAATTTATTCATAGTATCCTCGAGAGTTCTCCGCGGTTGCAGGATATATGCTCCTTGAGGTGGAGGTTCTTGCACATGTCCTTGCATGTGTGGAGCTTGTTCATGGTGGAGGAGAGGCAACATAGGAAGTAGGGTTCATCGTAGCATGTTGTTGCCCATAGCTAAAGCCAGGATGGTTTTTCCATGAAGGGTTGTAAGAATTCCCGTACGGTGCACCAATATTACCCTTAAATCCTCCTATACCACTAACTTGCTCATAAAGCATCACTTTGTTGGCGGGTATAGTCGGGCATTCCTTAGTTGAATGACCCACCTCACAAATTACAAACACCTTCTCGACGGGGTTTGGTATGGATCCAGTTGGTCTTCTTCCATATACGTCACATAGGTCTCGAAATCCTTTCTCAAGCGTATCTAATCGACTGTCCGTCATAGAATTCTTATCTACATGAAATAGCCCGGACTCCGCTGGAGTGGTGGTCACTTGACGATTTTGATTTTGAGCATTAGGATCAGATGTATCCCAGGATTGGGTAGTCTCGGCGACATACCTCAGGTGAAGCTCAGTATCGTGGGCATCTAAGTGGACAAACGGACCACTACCCATGGTTTCAACGAGTTGCTTGGAGTTAAGATTCAACCCATTATAGAGAAAGGAAATTATTTGCATTGTATAAAATCCATTATGGGGTCATGAAGTAACTAACTCATTGAAACACTCGTAACATCGATGAAATGGCTCATTTTCTGATTGTCTAAACGCTTCAATTTGAGCCTTTATGGAGATTGTTCGATGTGGTGGGAAGAATTTCTTGAGAAATATAGATTGAAACTCGTTCCAAGATGGAATCGATCTTGGAGGTAAAGACCATAGCCAAGTCTTAGCTTTATCTTTTAGCGAAAAGGGGAAGAGTTTAAGGCGGATCACCTCTTATGTGCAAGTCTGATCATTAAGAGTATCGCACACATCCTCAAATTCCCTAATGTGAAGATATGGCTTTTTCGAATCCATACCATGGTAATTGGGTAACATCTAGATCATCCCATTTTTAAAACGAAATTGACCGGCATTATACGGGAGTATAATGCATCCCGAAGTGACAGTGCGCTCGAGATATAAGATTTTTCTCAGCGGGAGGTATGGGGCCTCTTTGGCACCGACAGCTGCACTATCCTATTATGACATTTCTCTCTCTCTTGAAGAATCGGTATCCTCACTTGGTGTGCTCGAAGTTTGCTCGGAGGTGTGCCCTAAGAAGGAAAACGGAGTGTTGTTTAAGATTGAGTGTGACGATGTGGGAGCTGCAATCCAGAATTGTGGGGCGTTTGGAGTGTGAGGGCTATCGGGGTTATACTCAACGATTGTATTTTCATGAATGCTAGTTGGAGTATTATGGGGTGTGTAAGTGAGTTCAGAATTTTTCATTAATAGCTTATGAGAGATGGCGATGAATATTTTTCGATTTTTTTGAAATTTTTATATGTTTTTGGATTTTTGGAAATTTTGGGTCAAAGTTTTAGATTTACTCGATCTAATCCTAAGTCTACCTAGTTCCCCGACAACGGCACCAAAAACTTCACGCGACTCAGAAAGTGTCTCTAATGTGTTCTCTCTTCTAGGCTCAAGTGCAAGCCTGTCGCGTTAGTAATAAACCAAGTAAGTCGGGATCGTATCCTCATGGAAATAGGACAACAGAGTTGTGACAATGTTGGATAGACGAAGAAATCCTAACTCTGACTCTAAAGGAAAAAGAAAATTAATTTGGTTTGTGGAATGACAATACTAGATGCAATTATGAAATTATGAAAAGATGCACTTATACTAAATTACCTAAAATACTGATGAAGAATGTTTTAAAACTTTAAACTATTATGATGAGAAAAACAGGACGGGAATATAATCCCCCAACCCAAGTGTATTGCAGGTATAATACTAATAGTAAATTTAAATGATTAATTAGACCCAGAATTTAGTACTCCCAAGAATTACGTATATGAGGTTCAAGCCCGCACCATACTTAATCAGAGGATGAGTAAATCGGTATTGCGATAGTTACACTCGAATTGCATTCTAAAGCATCTCGGTTACCCGAAAGCGAACGAGATCCAAAGATCTACAATTTTCGTGTTCCTACCCAATACGTTCATAATAAATCACTAAATTAAGAGGATTAATGTTATAAACATGCACTTAACACATCAGGTTGGGTTCATGCATCCCGACCTTAGAAAATCTAGCCTAGCATGCTGAAAGTAATGAAAACAATCTTTAAATTGCAGAAAACCATGATTAAACTAAGGGGAATTTGTAGAATGATGTAAAAAGGAATTGGAATAAATAATTTAACTACTAATCTTACCAAAGCAGTAAAAATAGCAATTAAGAACACTTATAATCATAGAATTCTGAATAATCTTCACTATTGGAATTGAAATTGTAATCTATCTTCAAAACTAGGATTTTACTGAAAAGTATGGAAAATTATGCTAATTCTCCATCCTAAAAAATGATAATAACTTGGGTTTAAATACCCTTCAAAGTTTCAGGAGTTTTAGCTACACTAGGACTCCCCATTAGAGAAGGATAAGATTACAAAACTCGACACCCATACCGGTCTGGGGTCCTTGCGGATCGGTCTGCCTAAAATGTGGACCGGTTCTTTTATTTTTTTGGGATTATCGATCCGAGGCAGACCGATTCATTTATTTTTCATCCCTCCTCGGTTTTCTTTCGATCCGGGGTCTTCTGGAGTGTAGTACTATGACATGGAAAGTGGAGAGAAAACATTTGTGACCTTTAACACAAACCCTTCCATCACCCGATGCCATCCTCCCTCATTCTCTCCGCCACTCATCCATCTTCCCCCACCTCTTTCTAACGCATAATACAGGTAATCTCCGTCATTCTCTAACACACAATACACACACACAAAAGCAAACACATAAAAACACACACAAAGACACACTCGCACATGTATAAGCACACGCATATGCAATTTAGGGCTTCGATTTTGTTTTAGATTTAGGGATTCAATTTTGTTTTAGATTTGTTTACATGTATGGGGATATTTAAGGCTTCGATTTGTGGTCATTTCATTTTGATTTTTTTTTAAATTTATTTCAATTTTGTTCATTTTTTTAGATCTTTTAACATGTGTGCTTATATTTTGGGATCCAATTAATTTTTGTGTTTTGTTATTTATTTTTTCTTTTGGAGGAGACCTGATTATCCTGGAACATCCAAAATAGGTATACTCCTTTCCTTTTTTAATGATTGTCTATTTATCGATTTTAGGTGTGGGTACCCAAAATTTAGAACTATGGGCCTGGACAAGTAGCCCAGTCCTGGCGGCCCAAAGTCCAGGCCCCTCATCTTTTACAATTGATCTAGTCTCCCCCCACGATCCCATTAAGGGAAGTTGTAGGGGAAATGGAAAACATGGAGGAACCCATCACCTCCACTCATCTACATGTACATGTATATATTAAACCCTAGGTCCGGGGCAAAAGGACAAGTTGTATTCTCCGTAATCACTCTCCGGAGTATATAGAAATAATATCGACTGCACCACCATGGACGTAGGCACATCTTGGCTGAACCACGTACATCCTTTGTTGTGTGATTGTCATCTTGTATTCCTTGTTCTTTTCTTGATAATCTTTCTCTCCTATTTATTTGTGTCGCATAATAATTGCATCCACAATTGGCGCCGTCTGTGGGAACGTTCATCTTTCCCTGAGAAGAGCCCACTTCAAGAAAGGAGTTTAAGATATCTGGCCATATCAGAAATGCTCCCAAAGCATGAGATATTCAAGAGCCACCTGCTCCTCACAAGATTAGGTCTGAAGTCCGACGTTTAGATCAGAGAGATCGGCTGGAAAGACCAGCCTCAGAAGAAAGTCAGGGACCAGCGAGGTCCACGCAGATATCCAGGTTGATTGATGCGTACGAGGTAAGGCTCCACGAGCGGAAGGAGTCTTCTCGCAGATACGAGGCTAATAATGCTCTCTTAAAAAGAAGACTGGAAAGACTAGAGAGGGAACTTCGTCCTGATAACATGAGACGCCCATATCGCACTCCTAGCCCCCAGGCGAGCAAGTCTCGCAGCCGAGGAAGGATCCCTAGGCGAGAATCTCAAAGGGACGAAGGAGGCGAGTCAGACGAAGACCTCCGCGAACAGCTACGAAGAGCTCACCGCCACTAGAGTCCTGCTCGCAGCGACGAGCACATACGAAACATGGTCCGCAGGGAGATGGACCAACATCCCGATCACCACGGAACATGATCAACTAGAGAGCTCGCGAGGCGAGATCTCAAAACCCAGATGAAGTCACCTTTTACAAGAGAAATCGAAGAGGAGGAAGCTCCCAAGAAATTTTCCATTCCAAGGTTCAAGATTTACGACGAAAAGACTAATCCCATCAATCACGTCAGGCAATACCGACAGGCCATGACCCTCTGGAGTCACCAAGATGCCCTGATGTGCCATATTTTCCCCTCGAGACTTCATGATGTAGCACAGAAGTGGTTCGAAAGGCTCCCCCATCGGTCGATCAAGAATTTCAAATCCCTATCCAAACTTTTTACGGCCCAATTCATCACCAGTAGCTCCCATCCCAAAAGGATGGATGCTCTACTAACAATGAAGAAAATGCCTCAGGAGACCCTTCGAGAATACGCGAAGAGGTACTGGTACTGACAGTGGCCTCCTTCAAAATTGGGCTCCCGAGTTCTTCCCTCCTCTACCAATCCCTGACGAAGAAGGAAGCTATGACTATTGACGACCTATGAAGCACCTTATACCTTTGACTTGCTTAAGTCTACATTGTATAAGTGCTCAACTAATTTGGAAATATTGACAAAATTGGTAGTCCATCCTAGAATCCAAAAATCCTCAGAACCTAACTCTCTAATCCTCTTCAAAGATCAATGATGGTACAAAATGAATCACACAACACACAATTAGAAGTGCATACATGTGTTAATATTGCCTTAAATTGAGTGTGTGTTTAATTCCCCTTTAATTGGTGCTTTAATAATTTTTTGGGAATTTTTAAATAATTTTAAACCTTTTTAAACATTTTTTTTAAACATTTTTGAATAAATGTTTTTATTAATAAAATTGGTTTATATAGTTTGTGGGGTTAAAATCCTATTTTGGAAACTTCATTTTTCACTAAAATGTTTGGTTGGGTACGATCTCAAAGCGCTAGAGACTTCAGGGTGATATTTTGTAATTAGTTTGACGCGCGTGTGAGAGCCTCTTACCAGCCAACACTTGTCATCCTTTTGGTGCGTTAGTTTGTGTTTGTTATGTGAGAGGTTAGCCAGGTGCATTGGTGATCGTTGGATCTTTCCTTATCAAAGGTCTGCATGCGTTCTTAGTTAATCCCAGTGCAAACCTTTGAACCAATCAGAACCATCTTAATCCACCGTTGTTTTATAACCATAGGATCAAGTCAAACCTTGCAAGACTTCATCACAGCCATTGATTTGCCTCGATCATCCAGAACCTTCCCCAGGCACTATATATACCCTTCTCTTCTCAGCCTTAGAGAACTTTTGGTCATTCGTCTTTCTGAGAGAAAAAATAGGAGAGAAGAGAGAAGTGAGAGAGAAGAGAGAAAAGAAAAGAGAGAAGAGAGAGAAAGAAAAACCTATTAGCCAAACCCTAACTCTAAACAGTTCACCTTATCTGAAACAAACCTTCAGATATTCAAACCCAAACACAACCTGAGTGTTTGAGAGAGAGAGAGAGAGAGAGAGAGAGAGAGTGGTTTGTTCTTGTGTTGCTGTAACCTCGTGATCTTTAGATCTTGTACACAACTTAAACATTTGTGTGAAGATCTAGTTTCTCTTTAATAAAAACGTTAGATCTACATACTATATGTTACATTTTCACTAGATCTGCATTTTTATACTCGATTTACGAAAATCGTACTGATTTGGTTTTGAAAATGTTTTCTGGTTTCTTTTCTTACGAAACTCAATTCTTACCTAGTTGGATTCGCACTTGGAGGGTTTTCAATCTCATAAATGTTTTCAAAAGAGATTGATTAAGGTCTTGACCGATTTTTGAAGCAAGATCTCCGTGGAATCTGAGTTATCTTTAAAGGTCAAAAGGATTTGAGTTCTGTGAGAAAGAAATAAATTAAAATCACTGCATATAGACTGTATATGTAATTTTTACTAGGACTGTTTGTAAATCTAAGTGTGTGTGAGTTCATGCATGTGTATAGGAATCACTTCACAACACTTAACACACTACTACACTGGAAGTGTTGTGTTTAAGATCTGAAATCATTGAGTCGACGTAAAGAAGCTAAAGCAAAGGAAGTTAGCAAACTGGAGAACATCATCAACAAGTCAAATCTATCAGAAGTTAGAAGGAACCAAGGGGGTATATTCCTAAACTTAGAATAGGTTGATTTGTGTGCTTGCATGTTGTATAGTTTGTAACTGATTTTTGTTATTAGTGGACTTTTGTTTTTGTGACTTAGAAGTCACCGTGGATGTTTCCTCTGTTGGGAGAGGTTTTACCACGTTAAAATCATTGTGTTGATTATCTTCATGTACTCACTTCATTCTTTAAGTGTGCTGAATTTTTGAAACTGCCTTGGTTTTAAAAACTGATTACACAATCTTATTACTCTCGTACATAAGTTTCTTTG
This sequence comes from Sambucus nigra, assembly GCA_949130495.1. NCBI lineage: Eukaryota > Viridiplantae > Streptophyta > Magnoliopsida > Dipsacales > Adoxaceae > Sambucus > Sambucus nigra. The sequence continues at coordinate 762,445,589 of OX422207.1, forward strand.
TAAACACATCTTGTTTATAACTTTTATTTTCAAAAGAAAAGGGTTTCTCCAACAAACATCCGGAGTTGCTTATACAGTTTAACCTTGTGTTAAACGACATTAGCGACGTTTTTCAATTGGTATCAGAGCCCTGTTAACTTTTTACTTCAAAAGATTTTGTGTTTCTGAAATCGTTTTCTGAAAAACCTAACTATGGACGAGAAGAATGAAAGGTTTGGTAATCTGTCCAGACCTCCACTCTTTGATGGAAACAACTTTGCTTACTGGAAAGTAAGAATGGTTGCCTTCATCCAAGGGACTTTAGGAGATGATGTCTGGGACATTATCGAAAATGGATACACTTATCCTACTAAACCAGCCACTGAAGGAAGTGATGAGAGGGTAAAGAAAATCTTGAGTGAATTTACCCAAGAAGAAAAAACTATTTGTCGTAATAATAATAAAGGCAAGAATGCCATTTTTATGTCTATTAATGAGTATGAGTTCAGACGAATCTCATCCTGTGCCACTTCAAAGGAAGCTTGGGACACATTAATCACTGCCCATGAAGGAGACTCAAGAGTTAAAGCTGCTAAAACCCAAATGCTTATCCAGTAGTACAACTCTTTGATCATGTCTGATTCTGAGTCTTTTGATGATTTTTACATGAACTTAACCGATATAGTTACTAAGTTGCATGCTAATGGTATAACTTATGATAGAAATGGGATTGTCTCTAAAATTCTAAGGTCATTACCACAAAAGTTTGACAGTAAGAGGTATGCTATTGAGGAAATGAATGATCAAAACCTTACCCCTGAGTTACTCAGTAGCAAACTTAGGACTGTGGAAATGGAATTAGACTTTAAGAAACAATTGAATCATTCTCAAAGAAAACAACCTAGCTCTAACTTGAGTTTTGCCTCTAAGATACCTAAACTTGAGTCCAACTTTGGTCGGCTTCGATGGGAAAATGACCAAGCCCCCAGGCAAGATAGTGCTGCCAGTTCGTGCTGGGAACGTCTCCAAGATGATTGAGTTTTTGGTAGTTGACATCGAATCATCGTACCAGGCCATCATCGGCAGAGGATGGCTTCATGGAATGAAGGCGGTCTCCTCGACCTACCACCAGAAGCTCAAGTATGTAACCGAGGGAGGAGTAATGGAGATCCACGGTGACCAAGTGATGGCGAGGAAGTGCTTCATAGCAGACATCCGACCAAAGCCAGAGAAGAAGGCCGGTCAACCCAGCGAGAAAGTTTAAAAGGGTGTGATACCTTTTAAATAGAAACTAAAGTATGGAAGACCAGGAGTAGAGGAGACCAAGCTCCTCCCCTTTGAGCGTGTCATCGAGGTCCTGGTAGAAGTTATATCTGAAGTTGGTGACAGTAGCAGAGTCTTCTTGATTGGAGCATCTCTCACCGATCAGGAACAGAAGGAGTTGACGACCTTATTGAGACACAACGTAGATGTTTTTGCATGGGAAACATACGAGCTGCCTGGCATTGATCCTGATATGGTTTGTCATCAGCTGCACGTCGACCCCACATTCAAGCCAGTCACGCAGAAAGCACGAAGAACTGCACCCGAGAAGGCTAAAGTGGTCGAAAAGGAGGTCGAAAAATTACTGGATGCAGGATCCATACGGGATGTACAATTCCCCAAGTGGTTGTCCAACCCAGTAGCAGTTCTGAAGAACAATGGGAAGTGGAGATTTTGCATCGACTTCACTGACCTCAACAAAGCATTACCTAAGGATAGTTTCCCCCTCCCAAAGATAGACCAACTAGTAGATGCCACTGCAGCTCACGAGCGAATGAGTTTCCTGGATGCATACTCAGGAAATCACCAGATCCCCTTGTATGCCCCAGACCAGGACAAAACGGCATTCATCATGACGGTTGGGTTGTATTGCTACAAGGTCATAGAATTTGGGCTCAAGAATACAGGGGCAACCTATCACTGGCTGGTCACAAAAATGTTCAAGGGTCAAATGGGAGACACAATGGATGTCTACATCGATGACATGCTTGTTAAGAGCAAGAATAAGAAGGAAAATCACCTCTCAGACCTGTCAAAGACCTTCGAAATCCTCAAGAAGTACCGAATGAAGCTTAATGTGAGCAAATGTTCCTTCGGTGTCAAGTCAGGAAAATTTCTTGGATACTTGGTCAGTAAGAGAGGCATAGAAGCTAATCCGGACCAGAACGATGCAATCAACAGGGTACAACCCCCTCAAACAGTCCGGGACGTGCAGAAGCTCACTAGAATACTCGCTGCCTTAAATCGCTTCATTTCCAAATCCTCCGAGAAGTGCAAGCCTTTTTTCCAGCTTCAAAAAGGGAGTAAGCCAATAGAATGGAGCCCGGACTGCTCACGAGCTTTGGACGAGCTCAAGTCCTACTTAAGCTCTCCACCGCTTCTTGTCATACCACAACAAACGGATTCTTTATACCTGTACCTCTAGGTATCCAATCACACTGTCAGCTTGGCGTTAATATGTGAGGTCGCAGGAATCCAACACCCCGTTTACTACGCGAGTAAGACCTTATTAGACACCGATCAAAGGTAACTGCCATTGGAGAAGATCGCCTTTATACTGGTAATAGCCTCGAGGAAACTGAAGCATTATTTCGAAGCTCATACTATCATCGTCCTTACATCGCACCCCCTTAAGGCGGTCCTAAGGAAAGAGGATTTATCGGGCAGATTGTCTAAGTGGTCAGTCGAGCTCGGTCGGTTCGACATCTAATTTCAACTAAGGACCGCTATCAAGGGTCAGATCCTCGCTGATTTCATAGCCTAATTCACTGGCGAAGAACTCCCCGACCAAACTCAACCAACAAAGGAAAAGGAGAACCCAGCAATAGTGAAAACCTGGAAACTATTCGTTGATGGAGCCTCCAACTCAAAGGGGGCAGGCGTAGGCATTGCTCTTAACACCCCAGAAAACACCATCCTTGAGCAAGGAATCAGGCTTGGATTTACAGCCTCCAACAACGAAGCAGAGTACGAAGCCCTAATAGCCAGTCTCCAAAAGGCGCAAACTCTGGGAGCAAAACGTTTACAGGTGTTCGGCGATTCTCAACTTGTCTCGAATCAGATAAGTGGAGATTACAACGCGAGGATGAAAGAATGGCAACCTACCTCGCCCTGGTGAGAAAACTAATGACAAGCTTTGAGGAGATCAACATCCAGCAGTTTCCCAGAGGGCAAAATAATCATGCCGACGCCTTAGCAGCCCTAATCTCGACAGTTGATTCTAACCTTAAAAGGGTCATTCCCATCGATTTCCTCATTTGTCCAAGCATTAACCACAACAGCAAGCTGTAAAACGTGGAACAAATACTCCAGGTGGGATCAACCCCCAGCTGGATGGACCCCTTAAGAGACTATTTAAAGGAGGGCATGCTCCCAGAGGACAAGAAAGTCACCCACCAGATAAGAGTCAATGCTGCTCGCTTTCACTTATCCACAGGAGGCGACTTGTATAAGAAGTACTTCTTCTGTCCCTACCTTAGATGCGTCCACCCAGGCGATGTAAAGCAAGTTCTGTGCGAGCTTCATGAAGGAATTTATGGAAGTCATGTCGGAGGAAGGTCTCTAGCCTTTCGAGCAATGAAGGAAGGCTATTGGTGGCCATATATGCAAAAGGACTCCGCAATATATGTCTGAAAATGCCCAAAATGCCAACTTCACGCTCCAATGGTCCACCAACCCGCCAATGACCTAAAATCCCTGACCAGCCCATGGCCCTTCGCCCAATGGGGAATGGACATCGTGGGACCACTACCCATTTCTGTCGGCAATCGCAAATACCTATTGGTTGCAACTGACTACTTCACCAAATGGATCGAGGCAGAACCATTGGAAAACATCCGAGATGCTGATATGATAAGGTTCATATGGAGGAATATAATCACTCGATTCAGAATCCCCAGAACCATCATCACTGATAATGGGACACAATTCGAGAGTGGCCCCTTTCAGGACTTCTGTAACGAACACGAGATCATGCACAACTTTAGTTCGGTGGCATACCCTCAGAGCAATGGGCAAGTAGATGCTTCCAACAAAACCGTGATCGATGGATTGAAGAATCGATTAGAGTGAGCCAAAGGCGCATGGGCAACCGAGCTACCCCATGTCCTATGGGCATACCGAACAACTCCTCGACGAGCAACAGGAGAAACCCTATTTTTGCTAACATATGGCATGGAAGCAGTCATTCCACTAGAGGCGGGTTTGCCAACAATGAGATCTGACCTTGTCGACCAAGGCCAGAATGATGAGGCATTGCTCGCTGAACTCGACCTCGCCGACGAGCGTAGAGAACTTGCCCTAGTAAAGCTTGCGAGCTATCAACAACAGCTCGCAAGGCATTACCACAAAAGGGTTAACCCGAGAAGATTCCAAGTTGGGGACTATGTTCTAAGGAAAGTCCTGGGCAACACAGTAAGGTCATCAGAGGGCAAGCAAGGCCCAAACTGGGAAGGACCCTTTAAAGTAACTAAACACGACCTGTAAAGTGCCTATCATTTGGAAACGATGGAGGGCAGAGAGATACCACGAGCATGGAACGCAACTAATCTTAAGAAATTTTATATTTAGATTCTCAAGGAATTCTATTGTTGAATCTTTTTCTTGCATTTATTATGTGAAATGACAGTTTATTCCCCTTATTACTTATGAATCTGTAACTGTATTTTATCACACATCTTTTCCAAATCACAGGCACGATGGTCGATATAGCAGGGAAATACCCCTCCTCAGGTCATCGTCATGAAACACGAGGGACCTCTTAGCATTACCCCTGACAATATATAAAGCCCTACAGAGGATTCTTAGGCAATGCGACCAGATTTTATACTGGCCATCAAACCTACTTTGGTTGAGCAAAATCCTGATCGGATGAAGACATCCAATACCAGGTGTGTCCTCGCCAATTGCCCTACTTAGGCCTAAGGGAGTGTGACGACACAACCTAAAAGGTAAAATGGGGCATAATGGTATTTTGGTATTATACTAGACTGGGGGGACACTTGCATGACAAAACAAAAAGGATTATGAAGCAGCAAGAATATAAAAAGATTGGATGAACACGTTTAGTCGGTAAAATTGCCCAAAACACGAACTTTTCATTAATCTCTTATATTTACAATAATGATAATATATGTTTAATCGGCGAAGCTCGCCCAAAGCATTTGCATTATCAAAAAAGACAAAAGAATAACAACTTGTTATATTTACAATAATGATAATACATGTTTAGTCGGCGAAGCTCGCCCAAAGCGTTCACATTATCAAAAGAATAACAACTTGCAAAAATTCAAGAAGGTGGAAGCCTCCGAACAAGATAATCTGCCACCCTAGCTCTTCGTCCATCATCAGGAGCGGGGACCAGCTCTTCCACAACCTCATCTGCGTCAAAGTCTAATAGTTTATGAGGAATAGCATCAATGGGTATCCAACGATCATCCCTCCTGAATGGGTTGGGCATCAGAGTGGAGGAGGACATGTCGTGACGATACCATAACACCGAGTTCGTCGGGACCTGAAGCTCTTTCAAGGCACTCAACCACACTTTGATGAAGGAAAGTTCCTCGAACTCGGATAGTCTTGTGGGAGCATCTAGCCAGCCTTGATCATAACCGTCAGCCCACGTTTGTCGATGACCCTTCTTGAATAAGTGCCACAATTGGGTAACGTCCCTTTGAAGCCCTGCAACAATTACATATGCTCGCCGAACATCATCACGGAGCTCTTCCATCTCCTTATCACGCTGTTCTCCTGCTTCCCTGTTCCTTCCCCTGGTGCTCCTACCAGCTCGCGGGAGGGAAGGACGAGTGGAACCTCACGGCATAGGAGTATATCCAACTCGCTAAGATGAGGAACCTTGCAGGACCGTTCATATAGTGCTCGGCGCATACTCTCTAAGTTGCAAGACTTCCCTCCTCAGGTTATCATTCTCCTGCTGCAGGAACTCCTCGACTTGGTTTATCTCGGTGGCCTCTATTAACCTTGCTCTCATTACATTGACTTCCTCTTGTACAGAGGCACTAATGCCTTCCATCTCCTAGAGCCTGTCCTTCAGCTTAGCCACTAGCTCGGGCTGCTCCTTATACTTTTGATTCCTTGACCTGAGAGATTTGCAAATTCCTCCAAGAGCCTGACAAACCTGAGGACTGACATTGGGACCAAGAGTCCTGCCCAATTCAGATGTGGAAGGAATATACTCTTCTACATCAGTCAACTACAAGACATAAAAGGGCAATGGAAAGAAAAATCAATCAATGCACTGGAAAAAGAAAACTTTTCATTTCATTGATAAAAGTCAAGTACATCGAGCAAAAATTGGAAAAATTACAAGAAGAAGTACAAAAATAGTCCTAAAAGAAGATTAACTAGCAACCTCGGGCTGCCCATAGGTGGATGGCTGCTTCCCTTTGTCAGCAGCAGCAGAGGCATCCCCCTTTACAGGGATGCCCTCATTCGCCTGGGCAGGACCATCATCGGCAGGAATTGCCTGAGAGGCAAGATCAACACCCTCGATGGCTGGGGAAGGGGCTTCTTCGTTCACAGTTGGCCTCGTACCCGGGTCATGCTCGTCGAACAGAAGAGATTTAGCATCAACACGAGCAGCTAAGAGGGCCTTGTTCCAGCCCTTCTTGAAGTTCAAATGGCTGATGTAGCCTATCTGAACTTCGGCATCTTCATAAGCAGCAGTCCACCCTGAGTTGTATGAATCCTCCTTGATGGTGGCTACCTGGGACTCTTTTTCCTTTAACTGCTCGGTCAGAGCCTTGTTCTCCTCTATGACACCCAGCTTGCTCGAGCAGACTAGGTCATAGGCCTGCCTCAGCTCGCTCAGCTCCTTGACAGCCGCATCCCTCTCTCGATTAGAATTGATGAGGGCCATATCAGAGGAAGCTCGGGCGACATCAGCAGCCTTCAAATCAGCCTCCAACTGAGAACTTCTGACTTCCAGAGAGGACTTCTGCTACTCCAGCTCGCCATTCCTTCTCACCAACTCATCGCGAAAACGGTAGAGCACAACGAAGTCAGTCATAAACTGCTAAAAATAAAGAAGAGATCAAGAAGGAGAAACAACTAAAACATGTTAAGGAATTGAAAAATGGAGAGGATCTTACTAAGGCTAGCCGCTGGCTAGCTTGTAGGTCCAATTGATCAGACCCTAGCGCCCTCTGGAGATCTGTAGGAAGAACTTCCCTCTCGAGCAGCGCAGGTGCCAGCTGAGGAGAAACGACAACTGAGGCCCCCTCGGGAAAAGCAGACACCGGGACCAAGGCTTGACCAGCCTTCGTCCTCGACTCCATCTTTATACTCTCTTCCTCTTTCTCCCTCTCCATCCTCTTCCTCTCCCCCATCCTCCTCTTTTCCTCCACCTTCTTTCTTTCCTCCTCCTTTTTCCTCTCCCTCTCTCTCACCTGCTCTTCCTCTCTAGCTCCTGAGTAGAAGACCGAGAGCTAGTAGCCACGACCTCTAAAGTGGACTTTTGTTTCTTTGACCTTTGTGCGAGGAGCACGTGCTCCTCATCATCATCGTCTCTAATCAGGTTCTTCCTTGGAGTCATCTCTTCACTTGAACTGCTGGAAGTGCTCGATGATCCTCGAGCTTCAGAATCCTCTTCACAGTCAGAAGAACTGCTACTGTCAGAGCTCCCTTCACCCAAGTTACTCGCATCTCCTCTCCTCTTCGTCCAACTATATAGGCTCAGCAGTAGTCTCTCCGAAAGAATCAAACTCTAGAACACTTTCCACAGGCCGTGCTATGAAGCTGGAGCCTACGTTCTTATACTCGAGCAAAAAGGCATTCGACCTGGGATGCTCGCCGTCACCCAGAGGCTCCCTGATATTCCAAGCTTTCACCGACTCCGAGATAGGAACCTCGCTGAGAGCAGGCTCCAAATTCTTCGTCCTCGCTGTGGAAGAAAAAGCAAAGAGGGGTTAGAAAATTCACAAATCAGCAAAAGTTAAAACAACAGTACAATGTCTACCTATATATTCCTCTCCGTATAAAGGAACAGAGAACCTCTCAGACCTCGACCCTTCAAACTGGGGAGGGAACTGCCAATTCCTAATGAGGAAACCCTCTTGCTAGTAGTCCTTATGAGAATCAGATAGGTTTAGTACCAATACCCTATCAGGCCTCCTAGCTTTGAGTTATAAGACACCTGAACTAGTTCGGGAAAAGGAATAACAGAAACAGATCTCGACAAGTCCTAACCTAGTACCGTACAACTGGTTTATTCTGTGGACACCATTTACTATCTTCCACATATTGGGTGAACACTGTGCGGGAACAATATTGAAATAGCCAAAGAAATGCAAAAATAGATCATTAGGGGGAAAAGTAAGTCCCCCCTGGGAAAGCAACAAAACATGGATCCAGTGGGCATCCTCTATATCCCTAACGTTCCTAGGAGGGGAGGCACAACATTCAATGTCTACCCACTCAGGAATGTTGTAGAACTTCCTAAATTCAGAGATTGACCTATTTCCAATCTTCGCCATTAAAAAACTCAAGAAAATCTACAAACCAAAGAGAAAGTGCAAAGAAAGGGCACGAGAAACTTACAAAATAGAAGATCGATTCGAGTGATGAAGAAGCACGAGCTCAAGACGACTAAGAAGCAATGGGAATGGGGATTAAGAGAAGAAGGTACGAGGCGCTAGAGTTCTCAGAAGAAGGAAGAGTACTAGAAAGGCTGAAGCGATGGAAGAAAAAGTGGCTATCTCAACAAGCCTTCAATTCTAATCATAGCGCACAAAGAGCGAAGCGGGTGCCGCCAAAGCAACTTCACAGTTTTCGAAGAATTGCAAATCAGCCATAATGGCTGATCATTTAAATCCATTGAACCCATAAACATGGCCCAACAAATTTAGGGGCAATTGTGGGTACCCGAAATTTAGAACTATAGGCCTGGACGAGTAGCCCAGTCCTGGCGGCCCAAAGTCCATGCCCCTCATCCTTTACAATTGATCCAGTCTCCCCCCATGATCCCATTAAGGGAAGTTGTAGGGGAAATGGAAAACATGGAGGAACCCATCACCTCCACTCATCTACATGTACATGTATATATTAAACCCTAGGTCCGGGGCAAAAGGACAAGTTGTATTCTCTGTAATCACTCTCCGGAGTATATAGAAATAATATCGACTGCACCACCGTGGACGTAGGCACATCTTGGCTGAACCACGTACATCCTTTGTTGTGTGATTAGCATCTTGTATTCCTTGTTCTTTTCTTGATAATCTTTCTCTCATATTTATTTGTGTTGCATAATAATTGCATCCACATTAGGTTAGATCTAAATTGATGTAACATGTTATTTTGGGAAGTTTTGTTCTAGGTCTAAACTGATTTTGTAATAGGGATAAACCCTTCACAATAATATATACGAGTTTAGTTTATTTGAGTCATTATTTCTATAATTTATTTGTGTAATGTGTAGGCGATTTTGGATCTTTGGGACCTGCCACATGCTATATATCCAACCATTTTCGTAAAGATTATGGTAAAGACTATACCTCTACTCCAATTTATTTGAAATGTGTAATATTCTTGAAGGAAAAATTGATTTTTAAATTAGAATTTAAATTTGTAACCGTATTATTATTCAAATTGAATATATTCCAACATTAAATGTGACTTTTATGATACAAGTGTTGTAGATTGTTTAAACCAACTTTTAAGTAGGTTATCATTTAACCATTTCAACAAGTCAATATATATATATATATATATATATATAATGTACATGTTGATTGACATGGATAGGATATTTTCTTAATATGTTAAGCAAATGAATGGTTACATGGTCGGTGTTGGGACACTGATGAATGGGTGTATTAATTTTTGTTGAGTTCTCTAAATGAATGGGTGTTGGCTTTGCTTTTTATGTGTGAATTAAAGTCAATTTGCATTACGTAGTAATGTATCACCCATATTCAAGGTTAAGACTCTATTTTGTTCAATGTTTACTCTATAGAGAAGTTGAATAAGGAAATCCACATTGTAGATGTTGATTTCAGATCAAGATTTTGTATAAGATTAGGATCAACATTTTGTTTTTGGATTTGAATGTTGGCTTCGGATCAATGTCTTTACACATCACTTATTCTAGGATTTGAGTGTTGGCTTTGGAAACGTATAAGTTGGTTGTTATAAAATATGCATTTCAATGTTGTAAGGACATAAATTTCCAATTGAGTTCCTGTATTGTTTTGACTTTATTCCATGAACAAAACTTGTTTGTAATATGTCATCGGGAGATTTTTATTTTGTCACGATCCCACTTGGTCTATGACGTATTGAAGAAAGCTGAAGACATTGCGGCAAAGCTTCAAAGAATTAAATCATGCCGGTGTTTAATTGGTGCAAGTTTAATCGTCTTCAAAGTTAATTGCATTCCGAGATCACTCAGGTATGAATGCATAAAATTAATGGTGCTTGGAATTGTTTTTATAAAAGATAAGGATGTATTTTTATAAAGAAAAATGTTTTAAAATGTTTTTAAAGGTGTTTTAATTATCTGCACTACGTTTATTCTTATATACTTGAAATAGAGTTTGACTTATTTGGATCTCCTTTGCAAGAGACGTTTTGAGCTAAAAGTAAAAAAGTTAAACTGACACGTTAGCTCGTTCAAACGACTTAAGGATCTCGCTCGAACGAGATGCCTAAGTTGTGTGAAGGCGATGCTTATTTTTTATTTAAAGCAAATTTCTATCAGAGTTTCGTAAGTGTGCAACTTGAAAAAATAGAATACATTCCAGTACATTGTTTGCACATGTTTTTTAAGGTTTACAAAGTATAAAAACATCCTTAGAGTTTGCAAAGATCCGAGATATCATTCTTATATGCTTACATGAACTTGCGACATGAAAGAAGTTTGTCCTATCATTGAACATCAAAGAGTTTTCTGGTGAAGAAAGAGAAGGACTTCTTGTTCGACATAGTAGACAAATCAAAGCCAATCGGTGGACACCGATACAAACGTGGATGTGTGTGTTATGGACAGGTATCGTGGAAGATGGAATTTCTGCGTGGGAACTATTGAAGAACGGTAGAAGATTAAAAGGAGCATAAAGACCCGTGGGGATCGAGTCTTAGTGTAAGGATAATATGTCTTTGTATGCATATATGATGCCTATATGCACAACAAAATATATGAAATATAGATGCATATAGGAGGAAGATATATGTTGCTTATATTTAGCAACTGTATGCATATATGCACAACATCTTCGATTATTTTCGATTAGTATTCTAAATAATTTATATGATCATAGTTTCCTTGGTCAAACCCCTATTCACTGTCTCTATTTCACATAATTAACATTATCCTAGGGTTAGCTTTAGACTTTTACACCATTCAACAGACACTTAGTAGTGGTGGATCAGTTTCTGCAATTAAAACTAGATGAGAGATGTACGTGGATCTCATAGAGAGATAGTATGATGCTTGTATAGCCTTCCTCCTCAGTGTTCTATCTTTTAAGCTCAATGTGGGACAATTTCCACATTTGGCATATTTGGATACGATAACCAACTACTACTACTTCTTCTACATGTCTACTAACTGCCCCTGGCTCTGACAATGATATTATAAGATGGGAAAGGCCTTTTCGTTTAGAACATAACAAGCAAAATAAGCTTAAGGGGTTTTTAGAAATCTATGTCCCATTTACTTAATATCTGTGCATATAAAAGATTTTCATGTGTTAGCGAAGTCTTCATATTTTAATTAGAATGCATATAGTGGACAGATGTACCTATATTCGTTTGATTTTCTCCTATCAATAGTTTGTATGGTTAAACAGAGCACTTAATCCTTATTATCACTTAATTAGGTTGTTTAAGTAAATAATGTGTTTTAAGTTTGTTACGTTAGTTAATTAATTAGGTTATAATAGACGTACTAAAGTATTGTAATAGACGTACCTACAATTGTTTATCCATTGGTGCATAGTTATTTTTATTTATTTTCTTTAACGCACAAGTCTAAGAGTTAAATATGATGAATTTACTGTCCGTATGGCAAATTTCAAGTCATCTGAGATTGTTTGATTTCATGGGAAAAAATATTTTTTGGATTAGAACCGTGGTTGGAAATTTCGAGGGATGATTGGACACTATACTTTTATGTTTATGCTCTAATTTTTTCTACTTTATCATTTTAACTGTTACATATAAGTGTTTTGAATCAACATAATTACTAATAATAAAAATTGAGTTTGTTTATAATTTCCTTTTCATTTTATTACTACATTACGCTTGTGAATATTTTTCCAATCACCTTCAGACATGAATGCTTGGACTGTCAAGGTGTTTAAGGTGTGATCTTATTGAAATTTGCATTTTTGGGGCTAGAGTTCCTTTATTGAAAGCTTGAAATTATAAAATGAGAGTTGTGATGTCCCTGGTGAACCATATGAATTTGGAGCACGGTAAGCATGAAACATGTCATAGGTTGTGAAGATTACATCTTCGGTTTGAACTGTATGAAAATAGACAATTCTTCCAAATTTAGGCTTTTTAATACTCATGCTTTGCTTAGATTACACCTTCGGTTCAAACTCTAGGCATGTTGATAGTTTCCTTCATAATATCATTTTTGTCTCTTTGCCAAATCCAACCTTATTAAAGAAATTGCAAAACATCTTCTAATCCGTGAACTCAAGAATATATACGAACTAACATGTTTAAAAGGTTAACTGGTGAAAATCATGCCACAGACCAAAGTCGCATTTCCATTATCTGCTACCACCTCTGGTAAAAGGGAAAATTACAGAAAACTACATAAATTGTACTAATATGCGTGCTTCCATATAAATTACAAAAATAATATTGGCTTTAAGTATATGGACAGGTGGTAAGGGAAGTAGAAGATAAATTAAGGAGAAACTTTGAGTCTCGCGTATATTTTCCTCACCAATAAAAGGATGCTATCTTTCCAGGCTTTTCTTGTCAATTCAGTACAATGGTCAAGAGAACGTCCTTTAGTTTTCTTCATCAAGGTCGTTATCAGTGAATTTTTTATTTCTTGACATTTTTTTCTTTTTTGGTTTTGCTGGAACAAGATGACACCTACTTTGCTTAAATTTCGAAATCATGGTGTAAACCTTCCTCACTCTAGCCTCCCGATTTTTAATTTCTTTAAGCCATGGAATCTACAATTTGTATTCTTCCACATTTTTTTTCATAATTTATAAAGTAGGAATGTAATTTTGGTTTGAACTTTGTCTAACTTTTGTTTTATTTGTTATTGAATTTTCCTTTCTATGGAGTAAAGGCCGTGGAATGTACGTGAAAGATATCGTGCTTATAATGTCTCGATACTCACAGTTCTGAATACACAATTTTCGTAATCTGACAAGTCAAATATTGAGGGTTAAAGTTACAAATTGTATCAAGTGGTGGTTTAAAATTGATATTGTTTACAGGTTTGAATTTACAAAACAGATAAAAGTGCAACTACTATTTGTTCTCCACTTGGTTTTATTCTTAAATGTCATTATATTTGCTCAACCATGGAAAGGATATCCCTATGGTACTTCTCCCTTCCTATCCATTTTTCCTGATCCATGATCAGTTATGTTTTGAGTTTGTTTAAAACTATTGCTTCCCCCCTTTTCTGTTGTTTCCTCCTATTATCTTCAAATCATCCTTCAACCACTTTATTTCATTTCCTGTTATACCTATATAGTTCTGCCAATTACAACCATTCAAGACATTAGCTAGTTTAAACTTTGTATATGTTAGTTTCAACTCACATGTGTAGGTTGAACACATTGGTTTGACATTTAAATATATTTTTTAACTATATTTTTTTCCTTTTTATATTTAGGTTCTCATTGATGCAATAAACAAACATGGAGCATGTACCATGTTAAAGCATTCCATCATCAAAATGAAATAAAAAGAACATGATAGTTTTTTTACCATTACAATACGTATGAACTGTAAATTATGTGATGTTGTTTATACGAGTTTAAAGACTATTTTATGTCTTCATTGATGTATTAGTGTTCTTTCACTATTACATGAGTTAAATTAATGATGGTGTTTATACGAGGTTCAAGATAGAATATTAGTTTGTTGTAGGAGTTTTATTTATTTATTTCTAAAACAGGGTGGATAGTTCTATAAATAGAAGAAATGTTGTCCAAATATTCTAAATCGTTTATACCTTTTTGTTGTAAACTTGAAGCATATGATTTAATTAGTATTTGATGGCTATTATGTTATTTTTATGAAGTCCAAGATGGTCTACTAGTATTGTTGGAATATTTATTATTTCTTAAACAGGGTTGATAGCCCTATAAACAAAGTAAATTTTACCCAAATTTTGATTTTTTTAAACATTTGAGTTGTAAAAAGATTGTACGAATTAATTATTTACACATTCAATGCTTTGTTATGACTATTTGAATTTTGTTAGACAATTTGTTACTTGTTTAGAAGAATGGATAGTCCTATAAACAAATGAGATTATGACAAATGTTTTTAAATTAGACTTTGTTTTGTTGGGGAGCGATATTTTTGCTATTTTACTATTACGTACTTTGGAAATTTTCTATTACGTGATTTCAAAATTTTTTCCATGCTTTCAGGCACGGGCATTCCGCTAGTGTATACATATAAAGAGGGAGAGAGAAAGAGGCTGTCTCCTTTTTTACCATCTTGTTGAAGTAAGTGTGCAAGGTTATTGACAAGATCCTTAGATCTTTCCTCTGGCATGGTGCAATTGGGATCTCTAAGGCTTCCAAGGTGAATTGGGATGTGGTATGCCTCCTGAGAGAGGAATGGGGGCTTGGACTCAAGAGGGATCATGATTGGAATAAGGTGGCTATTACTAGACATTTATGGAACATTTCCTCTAACTCACATACCATCTGGACTTCATAGATGGATAGTTACCTCTTAAAAAATAGGAGTGTATGGGGCATCCTCGTTCCCAATGATTGTTCCTGGAGTAAATTTCTTAACTTGAGGGACTGAGATAAATGGGGAGACCTTTCATCCATTCCAAAGTGGGTACTGGGGCGGGTATGTTCCTTTGGTTGGACAACAAACATCCTTTCAGTACCATTGTTCAAAAGTACGGTAGTAGAATGTGATATGATGTAGCAATTCCGGTCTATATAAAATCCAACACAATTATTGAAGATAATGGGTGGACTAAACCCAACCTAGGTGGATAGATCTTGGAATCTTAATGAGATGGCAAATAATTTCCCACCTACTTACTCCCTAGGCCTGACCTTCCTGACTAAGT
Source organism: Sambucus nigra (assembly GCA_949130495.1). NCBI lineage: Eukaryota > Viridiplantae > Streptophyta > Magnoliopsida > Dipsacales > Adoxaceae > Sambucus > Sambucus nigra. The sequence continues at coordinate 762,460,872 of OX422207.1, forward strand.
TAGTTAGTTTCCTGGGATTGGAGGTGTGTTCTCTATCTCTTCTACTTGGAATGCATTTAGAACTGTGCAACCTAATGATTTTTGGTATAAGTTGGTGTGGAACTCTATGGCTATTCCTAGACATGATTTCATTGTTTGGTTTGCTATTAGGAATGTCTTGGCCTCTTATGAGGAACTTTAAAAATGGGGTCTCATTCCTCAGGCCAAGTGTTTGATGTGTAATGACCCTATGAAACCATTGATCACCTGTTCTTTTCTTACCTGGTGGCTAAAGGAGTATAGGCCATGGTCTATAACCATCCTGCCTTAACAGGTCCCCGGGGATTGGAAGAGTAAGCTTTTATGGAATGCTAATTAGTTTAAAGTCAAGGGCTTCCATTCCCTTCTATGGTTAGGAAAAATGTGTAGTACCATCTACCATATTTGGAAAGAGAGAAATGTCTGCTTTTATAAGACTGAATACAAATGCCAGGAAGAGGTTCTTTAATCTATAAAGGATGATATGAGATTTAGATGTGCCTCCATTCCTAGCATTCGTGATGATCCCATCACCTTTATAGGAATAGGGGAGATTTGTTAGAATTTGAATATCCCTTTTTATCTTTTTGTCTTCCATGGTGCTTGAGTTCTTAGTTTGTCTTAATTTTGGTGTAGGGTAGCTGCGGGTCTATCGTCAGATCTCTTAGTGGTTTGAGCATTTGAGGGAGGCTATGACTTTGTTTGGGCTTTGGGTTCTTTGCCATGAGATTTTGTTGCTTCAGATGGTGCGATATAATTGTAGGAGATGGTAGTGCCTGGAGTTATTCCCGAGCCCTACTAGGGGCAGGGAGTTTGGGGATTTTCTTGGGTGATTTTTTAGCTACTCTGGGTTTAGTGAACGGAACTAGTTGGATTTGGCTAGGCTGTGTATCATTTTGCTTGACTATTTTATGGATTTAGGGGTGGTGTCTTTGAGCTTCAGTGGGGGTTCCTTTTTTCTATTAGTGGTCACTGTTTTGTTGGAAAGTGGATGCTCTCTCCATATTTTCTCTAACTAGTAAAGGGTCTTCAGTGGTTATGGGGAGACGATCCTTTTAGAGGAAGGGATTTCTTTCCTTAGCTTATATAGAATTCACTCGATAGATATTATTTGTTAGAATGAATTCCTTATTTCTCTAAACCTATAGTAGTTATATGACTCAGGTATCTTGTCTCCAGAACTTCCACTTCCCACATCGAGCTTAGAAATCTGGGATTTTGGGCATAAATATAAATGCCACTCATAAGAGGTCAATATGAATGAGAATAGTTTCTAACCTATCTTTTTGGTTTCAAATTATCTCTTTAACCAAATCAATACTACAGCCTCAACCATAATGGGAGAAGGTGCTTGCAAAAATTATTCTTTCGATCATTACGGTCCACCCACCAAGGGAAAGGTTTATATCTCTTATCTTTTCTTTAATAGCTTCACTTATAACCTTGGCTCGAGAGACCTTTTTTCACAAAGGAAAGGTTTATACATGTATATATTAATAAAAACCAAACACCCAACTTTTAGTTTATTTAGGACAATTGCTTATGCTCAGTTCGGTCTAGGAGATCCTTCCACGCGCTTCTCTCCTGAGAGAACAACCCTAATGTGATCTAGTCAATCTTTCTAGTTACTAATTCTTTCAGTCTACTCTTATTCGTCTTTGTTTGGACCTTTATCCGGGTATGAGTTTGGAGTTCAAAATGGTTAACCCCTACTGCATAGGTCCAGTCATTTAGTGAGTATTTTCTTTTGACTCTTGACACAATGTCATTTTGGACTGGTCCTGGTTCCCTTAGATCATAAGATCTGTCCATGCATCATTTTTTATTGCCTTTTCAGGGTTGTATGATTAAACTAAGAGTTAATTTTTATACCAACCTAGTTTGTCCATTGATAGTATTATATGTGTTTAGCTTAGTTTTTTTGCAGATAAGCAATGATATCGCAGTTCATTTACTTCAAATTTTAAAAATGGATTGAAGCCCGGTAGAAATTCCTTCTTTCCTTCCCAAACCTATCTATCCAATGGGAAAAGGCTTGCATAGAGTGCAGAGGGTAACAGGCAATCTCGCAAGTTTCATTTTAAAATATGATGTGAGGAAAAGAATATTAGGTTAAGGTACTAGCATGGGCAAATCTATCTTCAATAGGTGCCCCGAATGCTTAATCTTTCCTTGGAGAGATTCCTACCATTATCCCCCATCCCTTATCCAATTTTCATGCATTTTTAAGGGATAAAGACGAAAACCAACCCGTGTGCACCCAGAGAATAAGCTACTCGCTAGAAGGAATAGAAGTAAGGTTAATAGTTCATCTCAGGGAAAGAGGGAAGTAGTGGCTTCTACTCCCATACGAGCGCACATTAATCTTGTTAAAATATGGTAAGAGAAGGACTTGACTTGGACTTAATCACGCTGATCAACTAGTATAGAATGGTTCGTTCAAGTTCTAGTGATATATTGAAAGATCATATTGAGATCACTTTTACTCAATGTAGTAATACGTGTCCAAAATCTTGATCAATCTTTATCTTTCAACCTTAGCAATGTCTTGCCACCTTGAGACTTCCCGATATGAACGAACATGCAGGAAATTTCATAAAAGTTATCGCACTTAGTGTCACCCTCTTTATTTGTTCACCTTCTCCTAAATCCACAGTTGTTGAAGCTCTAGTTCCAAGGTACGATAATATAAAGAAGGAAGGTGCATCTCTGATGCATGCAACTCTAGATAGACAAATAAACCATTCGAGGGGACTTCCTTGAGAGTCAATGTTTGGGTCAATATATATATATCACATCATCTTTGGTAGATTGTGCTATTTCTTTAAAGAACGAGTTCTCCTTCTACCATCTATTTTTGGGTCAATATTCGGGTTTCCCTAGTAGGCATTATTTCACTCTTAGATAAAGGAAGTTGATCGTTAATCATCAATTTTCACGTCAATGGATCAAATAAGGGCAGGATGAAGACTTCTAAACTGATTCCTAAATTTTATCTCTAGAAAGGAGAAACAACATTAATTATGGATGCCCAGGCGTTTACATTAAATATTCCACATTACATTAATACTCAATTGTCCCGCCCATCAGTAGATATTGGAAATGCCCATTTAATTAGTAAACCATCAATAAAAGGAACTCTACCAACTAGTTTTCAAAACAAAAATATACAAAGGAAAAAAATCAAGGTCAACAAATATACCAAAAGAGGCGAATGCCTAGGAATGGAAGTAAGAGCATTGAAGATAGTGTGTCTAACCAACTACTTCCTTCTACTCACGAAAAGCTCCTTCTGTATGTGTACGATAAAGTGTTTTCTAGTGCGAATTAATGTAATGTAGCACATATGGATTCTCTTTTCCAACTGTAACTATAAGAAATAAGCTAGTCAACTAAGGGGATAAAGGCAAGAGCTAGGCCGATCCAAACAATCATCACAATGAAATTATCCATTAGCCTATCTTCTTACTTTTCTTATTAAATTCCATGGTGAAAAACGTAATAGGAGCCATGATTTGAGTAAAAGTAAAAAAAAATAGTCTTATAGTGAGATAAGGAGAGTTTTACTCCTCTTAGTAAAATTACTTGACCCATGAGCAGATCAATGTGGCATTAACCAAACCGCGCCTTCCATACTTACTCACCTGCCGCCCTCTCTGTCCACTAACTTCGGTACTCGAGGCATTTCCCTCACATACTGTAGGAAGACAACCCTATCTTTTATTACATTTATAAAGCCCAACCTGGAATAACATAGGCAAAAGAACTTCCTTTATTTCTAGTTTTACTCATCAAGAAAAAATGTTTCCATTTCTTAGACTGGATCCTGCTTTCCAGCTTCAGAATATCGACTCATTTGGCCAGCTTACGATTTTTCTTTTATAGGACAAAATTTCCAATATCTACCTTGTTTTTTCGTGGAAGGTAGAACATCTTGGGATTCACCTTTAAATATTTCCCTAGAGAGGGCTATAATTTAATCATTGGATGAATGTTCTTGTATTGACAATCTTTCATAGGTGGAGTCTATATGAATACACAAATCCCCTTTCCTTTCATTGCCCGGTATAAATCTAGGTGGATAGAGCACCATTAATTCATGCATATAGCAACGTTGTACCATAAATTCAATATAAAAATTAAAACTCTACGAAATTTGATATAACTCTAGGTGCTTCTGACCCAGCCCTCCAACATGCTTAGAGAAGAAAACCTTATCCTAAACACACTATATTTTTGTATCATTTGAACCCCAAACAAAACCACATTGGTAAGTTCATTTGTAATACTATTTGGTAATGATGTGGACTGCATCATGTAAGTATGAATTATGGGCAGGCTGTGTGAGTGTAATTCATCCTTCTAGTGACAAAGTAGCTGCTCCCTCCAATCACCTTGATGAACAAACTGATATGTATCTTCGAAAACCCTTTGATGAAGAAATGGAACACCAAAGTCTCACCCAAGATTCGATGTTAGCTCGATTCGACTCAAACGCCTGATTTGCCTTGCCAACGGAGGCTTAATATTACATTGAAATAACAAAACCATTTTTATTTTATAATATTAATTTTCTCTCTATGGCCAGAGGCCCCATAAAACTATTAAGGAAGGCATTAAACTACATCCACTTGATCTAACGTAGCCTCCGCAAATAAGATGAAATCATTCGTAAAAAATAAGTGTGATCCCGAAACACCCGAAAAGGCATCCACTCACCCTGGTTGGCTGCACCTTCAATTAAGTTGCTCAACCTCTCTATCCATGCACAAGATAAAGAAAGAGAACAATATGACCCTTTCGAAGCTAACATAAAGGATATAAAGTGTATGTTTTATCTCCATTGATTAATACATGCATGTCCATGATCAATAAGATGACTTGGCAATCCCACTCCCATCTAAAGCAAAATATCCAATAGAAACGTCCAACTTACTCTATCATACGCTTTCTCCAGGTAAACTTTAACAAAAAATAAGCCAGTCTTCTCGTATAGAATGAATGATTTGTTGTGCAAGAAGAATGTTGTCCAAAATATGTCTTCCTAGAACAAAACTAGATTGAAATGATCCAAAATTTAATCCTTTTAGGCTTAGAAAAGAGGAGATGGATGAGCGGCAACAAGTTGTCCGTTCGATGGCAAGGCAAGAACAGACAAGGGATAGGATGGGAATGGGTTGGAAAGAAGGAAAAAGTGAAGAACAACCAGGATGATATACGAGTATATGCCCTTTATCCTATAATCGATAGAGGTAATGAAACTGTTGTCTGGTTCTTAGCAGACCGGATAATCCAACCCTTCTGTAATATCTAAGTGGTGTAATACCCCATACTTTTATGGATAATTATAATAAATGAGTGGGTGTAGTTTAATAATTTGAGAATTTAAAAACAAATGATGGAATAATTAAATTTTATGTCGTGGGTGAATAAAACTGATAGGTGATGTTATTTTATGTGAAAAACACATGTGGAGAAATATTGGGTTTAAAACGTGAAGTTTTTCTAAGTGACTGGGATTGGAATTTTGAGTGCATAGTTGTCCTCGAAAAAGCTGAGATAGACAGAATAGAGTACCCGGGGGTAGTGTTTGGGTTTCAGGGACTTTTTGGATCAGTAGGGACTCATAATTTTGGGTTTATTAAGGGATAAACCCTCATTTCTCTCTTATAAGTCACGAGAGAAAGAGAGAAAGAGAGAAAGAGAAAGTAAATAAAGAAAGAAGAAAGAAGAAGAAGATATGAAGAAGTAAATGGGAGAAAGAGGAGGCACATGCCAAGCTCCAATAGATTCTCGTCACGAGGTCGTCAGATTTATCCAACCAGACAAATGTTTAACTTGCTTTAATGATTTAAGTGTGTTTATTCTTTATATTATAATTGGTGATCAAAACTATATGATTTCAGTTGGTATTGTTGTACAAAATGGGTTTTTAGAAGAACATTTCATATGAAATTGATGCGATGTTAATGCTAGATTAAATCTAAGCTTGAATCCATGTAAATGGTGTAAAATTTGGTGAGGGATTTGGAGAATTGGATAATTAATAATTAGGGTTTAATTCTTAAGAAATTGATGAATCCCATGAATAAAAGGGTATGTTTGGGTGTATCTAAGAGTGTAGATGAGTGTTATGATGGTTGGTCATGTTAGCAACCATAGATTTTGGGTTGGAATAAAATTGAAATCAATATTTGGAGTTAGAGTAGATGAACTCCCGAACTGCGATCGCCAGATCGGTTCAGTTTTGGATATTATCAGATCGGTTCATTTTTGACCGGATCGGTTTGTTTTTAGTAACCAGATCGGTTCATTTATGGAACCTCCTGTTCGGTCCGGTTATAACAGTTCATATTTGAAAGTTTCTTAGACAAATAAGATTGAAGAAGAATTCCAGTTTGGACGTAAACATTAGGGGATCCTAGATAGAGTACGAGGACCCGTATAAGATTATGTGAGTGATTTATGAGTCTCGGGTTAGTGGGAATAGGATTCGGGTTATCAAATTTAGGAGTGTTTGGGACGAACAACACTTGGGAAATTATTTCGACGGGTATCTGTATGTATTATGTGTGTAGAATATATTTATATATCGATAATATATGAGTAAATTCGAATGCGCAAGTAGGATCAAATTAGAATATTAGTTAGTGGTGATAAGCTAATATTCGAGAATTTAAGTATGAAACAATTATATCATAAGTGAGTGTATTCTTATGATTTTAAAATAAGTTGCGAGAATACTTATAAATTAATATATTTGGATTTTAGGCTAATTCCATGAGAGAGGCATGAATAGCCGAATTTGCTGATATATATACACGGGTATATAGACAATAAATATATGAAGTTATTTTAAATATATCTATGTGTGATTGATATATTTATGTTAAGCATACCCCTTTTGTACTATCATGGGAAGTTGCGCGACGTGGGACGCTATAAGTGGAAGTTGGTGTTGAGCGGGACATAGTGAGTTGTCTCCGCATGCACCCCTCATAGATGGAAATAGGTTAGTACATGACGATCAACCAGGAAATTTTGTATCAAGCCGCTAATTCCAATGTTGTAATGGGTAGACAAGCTGGTAAAGTAAGAGTACACCAGTCCAAGGTTCCGCCAAATATGGTTATAAGTTAGTATGGGATCCTTGAACCCCACATCCGATAGGGTTTGTTGAGAACTAGTGGGGATAATGTTTTCTTTTGGGCAAATCGTGTCACTAACGACCCGATGGGTAGATAGGAGGTGGTTGACGACTAGTAAAGTGGTATGTATTCGATTTTGGACTCACCGCAGTTAGCTTATTTCCACAATTGACCTAACTTGTAATTGAAGTAAAACATGGTACGATAATTGGGAGGATAACTTATCGATTGGTTGAGTTATGTGTGGTAACTTGTACCTGTTTGATGTGGATAACGTGCCTCTTATGGTTTGGTGTGGGAAAGCTTGGTCATTATCCCTCTGGTTGTTTAGATGTGAGCAAATAAATAGACTTTTGGATCAGACGTGATTTAGAGTTCGTTGTTGAGAGGGGCATTAACCATAAACTATTGAGGTCACTTTTGAGCATCGTAAGAGTTACGTCACCATGAAATGAGATTTGGGGGATGGACATGATTGGTCCAATGTTCTAGTGGTTTCTCTCTTCGAATGGGAGATTTATGTTGGGATGGACATGGGAAGCTAGAACTTAGTGATGTGCGGCCTTTCAATAAAAGTGAGGTTATAGAGCTAGTGATGTATAGGATCATCTTATTTGTATGTCGTTGGTAGAGTAAAATGTGTGATATACCATTATTGAAGTAAGAGTTTATGACGGATGGAGTGTATCGGTATGAAGAGAATTGAACAAGATTATTGTAAAGTTGGGGCTATAGTGGTTAAGCCTTTAGAAAAGTGGGTACCACTAGCAGGGATATAGTGGAGTGACCCTTATGTTTGTATGATTTGATTTTGGGTACTAGAGCAGGTGTTATGGTTGTGGTCCAAAGTCTTTGGTACCGATTTTATCAGAATTTCGAGGATGAAATCCTCTTATAAGGGGGGAGCATGTAGTACTCTATACTTTTATGGATAATTAAATTACCTGAGTGGGTGTAATTTAATAATTTTTATAATTTAAAACAAATGATGGACTAATTATATATTATGTCGCAGGCGAATAAAAGCGACATGTGATCTTATTTTATGTGGAAAACACGTGTGGAGATGTGTTGGGTTTTAAGACGTGAATTTTTTGTTAAGTGACTCAGATGGGAATTTTGAGTTCACTATTGGTCTCTAAAGGGATGAGATAGTCAGAATAGAGTACCCGGGGGTAGTTTTTGTGTTCCAGAGACTTTTTGGATCAGTAGGGACTCACATTTGTGTATACGAGTCAATTTTGGGTTTATTAAGAGATAAACCCTCATTTCTCTCTTATAAGTCACGAGAGAAAGAGAGAAAGAGAAAAGAAATAAAGAAAGAAGAAATAAGAAAGAAGAAGAAGATACGAAGAAGAAAAGGGGAGAAATAGGAGGCTTGGGCCAAGCTCTGGCAAATTCCCGGCACGAGGTCATCGAATTTATCCAACTAGGCAAGTGTTTAACTTGCTTTAATGATTTAAGTTTTTTTATTCTTTATATTATAGTTGGTGATGGAAACTATATGATTTGGGTTGTGATTCTTGTACAAAAATGAGTTTTTGGAAGACGATTTCATAAGAAATTGATGTGATATTAATGCTAGATAAAATCTAAGCTTGAATCCATGTAAATGGTGCAAAATTTGGTGAGGAGTTTGAAGATTTAAATAATTTAGAATTAAGGTTTAATTCATAAGAAATTGATGAATACCATGAATAAAAGGGTGTGTTTGGGTGTATCTAAGAGTATAGATGAGTGTATTTATGGTTGGTGATCTTAGCAACCAAAGATTTTGTGTTGGAATAGAGTTAAAATCGATTTTTGGAGTTAATGGAGATGAAATCCTGAACTGCGATCGCCGAACCAGTTCATTTTTGGAGATTGTCAAATCGATTCGTTTTTATCGGATCAGTTCGTTTATTGGTCACCAGATCGGTTTGTTTTTAGTAACCAGATCGGTTCGTTTATGGAACCTACGGTTCGGTCCGATTATAACAGTTCAGATTTGAATGTTTTCGTAGACAAATTGGATTGGAGAAGAATTCCTATTTGGACATAAACATTAGGGGATCTTAGATAGAGTGCAAGGACCTCTATAAGAGTATGTGAGTTATGTATGAGTCTTGGGTTAGTGGGAATAAGCTCCGGGTTATGAAATTTAGGACTGTTTGGGACAAACAACACTCTGAAAAGTTTTTTGGCGGGTATATGTATATATATATATATAGACACACACACACACATGCACACACACACACACACACTAGGGTATGCCCGTGCCTGAAGGCATGAAGATAATTCCCTCCCCTCCAACAATATTTGTACTTGTGCTTGCTGCACAACCCGCCACCAACTACCAAAAACACCCAATTCAACAACCCACACCTAAACATAAAAGTGAAAAAATGTATAGTTGTATAGTTCACGTTCACATGTACTGAGCACATGAGACTTTGACCTTACAAAACTCACATTTAAAATAAGTTACTTGTTGCAAATTATCTGACTGTTAATTGTAGGTATCTGAAACACTAACATCCCAAACAATAAAAAAAACCCGACATTGTCACAAACGATAAATTTCAAGCTTGGTTAGCATTCGGACTATCGATGGATGCAACTTTCCCGGGAAAGAAAGTTGATGATATTCAATAGCTTCCATTTGGTTATGGCATTTGGATTATCGTTGTCATTTTATCGTGCTTGATTTTTCCAAAAAAAACTTTTATGCAGAGCACCAACTAAACTTAAAAATTGTAAAGAAACAGTATGTAGAAAGAATAAGTTGAAAATATGAGGTAGAAAGAATGTTGTGCACCTTCATATGTAGATATAATTTTGGGTAAACTCTTCGAAAATTGAATCTATTTACTTGTCGACACACTTTGAATGCTCTCGTGCACTCCAAGAATCATGCTCGCAAAAATGTGTATATAAGAATATCAATAACAGTTATAATACTCCAATTTTCATTCAATTATTGTACAAATAAAAAAAATGTTAGTTACCTTAATTGGTACTTCAATGAAAGAGTAAATTCACCACACCATATACTTCAATAAACTATACTCGTACTACTATACATTCAATTGTCGCATCTGATACAAACCGACATGCAAATCCAATAGAGACTCGTAATATACCGACGCACCATCCTCTCTTTACAGTGTTGTATCTTTTGTCAACTTCTCCACCATGTCTACAATTTTAGGAATGGACTTTGTGGCTAGAGTTTCATTGCTAAAAGAATGTCTACATACTAAAAGAATGTATGCATAAACTATCATCAAATCATATAGTTGCAAAAAATAAACCAAAAGAAAAAAAAAACTTTTTGCAATTAATCACCACCCTTGTTAGGGGAATATCCCCAATGTAACTTGTGTATATCTAAAAAAAACATTGGATAGGATGTATAAACCATTCTTGTAAATATATAACATTATACATTGGATAATAATGGATTGTAATGCAGAAACATACACTGAATATTAATTTATTAATAGGAGGCATTATATACTGAACATAAAATGAACAATACATTACATTATAACTGAATAAAACACTTCATTATTCAAAGATACACCCATCTAAATTGCCAAAAATTATACTCATCATTATAGACAAATATACCCATATAATACGCAATGAAACTGCACATATTTACAACATAAACTACAACGATTTACCCTTTTATATTGAGGATTCGAAACTCCTACTATATCCATCAGTAAATAATGGCCCCCACTACTCATTAAACTTTTCACTTATGTTTTTTTAACATCTAGCATCAGATTTTGTAAAGGAACAAACACAACCTATCTAAACTCAGTAGTTGGGGCAGATCAGCTCTTGCGATCTCGAAGCAGAAGATTTACGGTGTATTTGCTTCGTGGTGGAAGTTGGCTCGTGATCGGGTTGCGTTTGAATTCATAAGTCCATCCAGCACATACGCCCCTTCCAAAACTCTAAACTTTTCCGCAACCATCATAACTCCGAAGAATGCATCCAATAGAAAGAAACAACAGAGGGCAACCAAACTGAATCAAATTTTATTTGTTACAAACAAAACACTCTTTGAATGGAAGATTTGGTTCCACTGATGCCTCAATGGATAAATGGCTGCAGGGAACTACTTATGCTCATTCACTTTACACAAAATTAAAGAAGAAGTAGATCAACATTACAATTAAAAATGGATTCTTGTAACTGAATAGGGATGTATTGATACATATACCTCAAATGGAAATTCGTATTCATATGGTATACAGGCCTAAAAAATTCGAAACCAAGAAGTTAAAAGAAGGACTAATAACCTTAATGTCATTTCATATAAAAACACCAAAGGTATTAAAAGAAAAATAATTAGCATATTTGTGACACCCCGACTAATTAAATACCGGGTAGCTACGCCTTTATTAAATTAATTCAAAATGCCAAATTGGCTCAGTTAATAGCATCACTGTCGAAAACATTTTATTATTACTAACCACCTAGTATTTAAAAAGCAAGTTGCCAATTTTAATTTAAGTCTGATTAACATGCAACAAGTGTAATGAAGAATAATAACACCATTCACCATAACGAAGTAAATAGAATAACCATCACATAATGTAAATAAAGTCTGGAGGAAAACTCCTCACTAGAAAACCACAACTGAAATAACTAAACTGAATACTGAAACAATACATGCCAAAGTCTAAAAAACTGAAATGGAAAGATGTCTCTAATAGAAATGGGCAACATGCCCTACAACTGATAGATGCTGAATCTGGAATCCAAATGATACAAGCGTCTAAAAGCAAATTCATGTACCTTCCACAAACAGCTACAGCTCGTCACCTGAATGAATATCCTATGCATAGTGTCCTTGTGGCTGGGCACCTAAAATGGTTTTACAAGAAAAATAGCTTTGAAAGCAAACGTGTCAGAGCCCGAATGTGGAGATATTTTAAAAACCTGCAAGTGCTTTAAAAACATTTAAAACATTAAATGCAAAGTACATGTTAGGACGTACAGTCACATGAAATTCTCACCTCTCGTCTAACTGTGCACTCCTAACGTAAGTACCCACCTAAAACGACAAAAACTAGTAGCTAAGTGACATCATATCTAGCTAGACTGGCATAGGTTCTACCCTTATTACACGGTTCCCATTAACATTATAACGATCTCAGTAAGTAGGGGCTTAACGTAAACTCAGATGCTCAATGTGCAATATATTTCACTATCGATTAACCCGTTATGTTTTTCTCAAAACAACACCATAATTATATTCACAGTATTAACATGAAGGTTCCCATTAATTAAGTGTATATTATTAACATCATAAATATACAATACAAGCACCCAGAGAACTAAGCTGCGATGCACAAATACTCTGCTATCCATCCCGGTACATCACGTACATAAGGATCACATATTCCAAATCTCTCAGGAATAGTTCACAGATAACAACATCACAAATAATGGAGGTGAACACAGTCACATCACATGGGTCACGCACATACCTACGCTCCCACGATCAGCGGACTTATCAATATCCTAATAAGTCTTTCTATGACCTATGTTCATCAAGGTAACCAGTCTAGATCCGGGCAACACAAGGATTAGAGGGCCCTAAGCGAACTCAAACCTCCCGTGATAGCAAGTATGGTAGGTATGTCATACACACAAATCATATACCAATACTAAGTAAACACGCATCTTAGTAATCACCGTAATTAATTATAGTACATATCGCACTCTCGTACCAACTTAATATATATAATTTATATAATCCCGGTTCACATTTATACGCGCCATAATTTATTCTCACGTCGTGGTAAACACTCACGTCTCAATCCCATACTAACCATTATTTAAATCACTCGTATATAATTTACTCCTCAATATAAGCCAAATGTCCCAAATCTATCAATATATCATCAAAGGAAAGTTATCTCTATCCTCGAACAAGTTTACGGGACTCCCAAAATCAAAACAGGCCAAAAAGGCCTAAACTGCCAACTCGTTAGAAGTCTCGTTCGAACGAGGCTGTTCGAACGAGATTCCAGTTCGTTCGAACGAACTGTACCTTCTAACGAAATCTCGTTCGAACGAAGTTATAGAACGAAGTTCCCTTTGATTAGAATCAACTGGTCAACTCGTTAGAAGCTCGTTCGAACGACCTGGAGAGGTCTTCTAACGAGGGACCAGTTTCGGCCTAGATTTTCCTACTTTTATTTTTCATCAATTCTTACTCCTCAAATCTCCTCTAAAATTCGTCCCAACAAGGTTTTAAGGTCTCAAATCAATCCTACTCATAACAAGGTTATAAACTAACGTATTTTAAGGAGTTAATTCATCCCAATCATCATTAAATCATCAAGGCTCATCACTATCCCCCAATTTTTCAAGAACATAAACCCTAAATTTTTAAATCATGAATTAACCCAACTTAAATCCGTTTTTTAGTTTCATCCAATAACTAATATCATCAGAAAAATCATCTACCTACCATTCTACATGCAATTTTCCTCAAGATTTCAAGTTCTAAGTTCCAAACTACATGGGTTTTTCACTATCTTACAAGAACCAACATAAATTTGAATTATCTAACATGGAAGGAACATTCTCTGAAAGTAAATGGAATTAAATCACTTGCCTTAAGTTTATCTCTGATTTTGATGACGATGATGAAGCTCTCTCTCCCTCTCTTTCTGCAAAATTCCTTCTCTATAAACTTCCTTCTCCAAAGGTGGCTATGGTGGATAGGGTTTTCTTTTGGAAAGTTGGAAACCTAATTTGATAACCTCCGTAGCTTATTGGGTCATTAAGGGTTGGTTAGTGGGTTTAGTGGGTCTATTCCCAATCAGATAAAGACTCCTAATTTTCGTCATTTTTAATTCCTCAAAATACAAAATTACCAAAATACCCTTTATATTGCCGATACGGCCTAAAAATACCCCGGGACCCAAACTACACCCCCGGCTAGTGTTTTCTGACTATCTCGACCCTTCCGGACGCGTTGGCGCACTCAAAACGACCATACGGTTAATAGAATTTAAATTCGCTTTTATAAATAAAATAATTATATCCTGACGCGACTGTCACACGCGTCCCAATAAAATGACCAAATTGCCGTATATCAATCTCACGACAAATTTCATAATTCAATATTCATATAACATCATATATACTCAATATAGTCAAATACCAACTCACATCTCGCTAGTATTTTACCCGGATTAATTTTCAATTAATTCACATTTAATTAATTAATCCCAAAAATATATATAGCCAAAAGTACGGGGTATTACAATATTCTTGGAATCAGAGAAGTATTCTCATATGTGAAAATTTGAAATGTGAAGTATTCTCACAATTAGCATATGTGAAAATCTGAAATGTCAATATGTAAAAATCTGAAATGTGCAAATTTTCTTTTTAGAAGCTAAGGATGTTACCGCTTTGAAGAATTGTTTAATCAACGATTCATGATGCTCAACAACCAAGCTTAGCCACCATCCAGTGTAACCTCTCTAAGCCATAAAAAATAAACATAGAATACTCACAACTTTAATTACTTGAGTTCAAAAATGACTTATAATGAATCTTCAGCTACTAAACACCAAAATATTGATATCTTACATTTACGTAGACAAAGCAATAAGATAGTATTGAATGTTAATTACTTGAGTTTATTTAGGACACACTAATACTAAATAGAAGTCACCTTCTTTCTATGGTTATGTACTTTGCAAAAAACACTCAACCTGATGATGTGAACCTTAACAAAAAATCGCTAAATACCCTGCACCAATTGGGAGATCAGCAGCACCATCCTCGCAACTACTGGTCATCAAGAAATAGAGATTCTCTCTTGAGAGATGTCAATAAGCAAAAAAAAAGTACGAAAAGGATGAATGCGAACTTGCATGGATGAAATTTAGAAGATCAGTATACAAAATTAGAAGATCAGTATAAAAATAACCAACTTGTATGGATGAATGCCAAATAAACGATTTCGTTAATTGCTATCCTTCTGGTTCTGTGATAGGTCAATTAATGTTGCACGTATTCTACTTGGTCAACATTGGGTCAAAAATATAAATATTGACCATAATAGACAATAACACCTAGACTTATAACTTTAAGTTTGAAGCTTAGCGTACACAAACACATTGTATTAAGCATAGAGAGAAATTGAGCATCAGGTTGTGAATCCTATTCTTGATCCCTTTGTTATTGTGCAACCACATGAACCCAAGAATGATATTATTTCTCCCAATAGATTCAAAGATGATCCCAAAGCTAAAATTAAAGAAATGATAAGCGTGTGAGAGAGTAAGAAGTTACAAATTGTATATACTTTATTAACTTTCTCACCTGATCCATTTGCAGAAATTATTTCATATTGAACAACAATATTTCTATGAGAGAGTAAACATATGACACACTTTCAATGGCGTAGTGAGCCTTAACAACATGCATCACCTATGTTACAAACTAATTCAATTCTACTCACTTGAACTAAGACAAACAACAATAAGATTAATTTTTAAATTTACCAAGATATCATAGAGACATATCTTTACTACATGGAGTTTATCACTACCTGGATGATGGAGCCATTTATATCTGATGCTTGGATTACGGATAGACAGCCTCCAAAGTAGGGTGGAGTTCTATCTGCTTTGTCCTAGGTTTCTATGGCTAGTGGAGGGACTTCGGGGATGGATCCTCCATATTTCTTCAAGTCGGGCATGACATTTCATTACTTTCTAGTGGGAATCTCATATGGTCTGCTAAAGAGGTATGCCAGTCTTAATACTTGCTATGAGTTGCATAAGTTGGGACTTGCATGGTATGGGGAATTCTCGGATAGTTTAAGCAATCTGTGATTTAGTGCATAGGTTTAAATTGCCAATTTATATTCCTTATCAAAACAAAATTGATGAATGTAGAAAAAATAAAGTAAAAAGAAGTTTACTTACTGGCCTGCAAATCTCACAATCTCAAGTCACACCAAAAATAATTGGTCATCGTTAATCTACAATCATCGGCCACGATTCCCACGCCACCCATTCAATAAAACAACACAGAGTGGAAGAGACATATAGTTCTATAGGATGGGAGACAGACAATGCTTAATAGTATTAAGCAATTAAGGTACTAAAAAAAGACCAAATTTAAATGGTCATAAGGTAAAGACACATACAGTACATTATGATGTATCATGCCAACTTCAAGTGTCCAGATAACATATGTATATAAGATAAAACATAAAGCTCATAATAACCTGTATATCATGCCATCTTCAGGTCAAATTCCACGTTAAGCTGCAAAAAGAAACGAAATTGAAAATTACATACAACATACGAAAATTGTGAATTGTAATACACCAAATGGTGAGTAACAAATAACAATTTGGTTATTATAATCCAAACAAACTCTAGAAACACTTAACTAACTCTATAATAGGAAACAGAGGGAGGGCACCCCAAACAACTTGAACACGACATGCAACATACTTAACATTGCCTATAAACAACATAAATTAAGTAAAACAGAGGGAGGGCACCCCAAACAACTTGAACACGACATGTGAATTGTAATACACCAAACGGTATCACATACGACTATCTAAGTACTTACCAAAGTAAATTGGGAGTGTCAAAGTGTAGAAGGAGTAGTAAATCAGACCAATCGGAACTGTCAAAGTGTTAATTGGGGCTGCCATAGTTTTTTTATTTTTGGTGTTAATCGGGGCTGTCAAAGTGTTAATCAGCACATGACCCTTTAGCAACCTATAAATGAAAAAAAATGTGCAAGTTAAGTTGATACAACCTAAAACATGATTTTGAAAGAAAATTATCATGTCTAAAAAAAGTAAAATTCTATACATGGATAACAAACTTGAGGAGTAATTTTAGTTAAAACTAATCGTTCAAGCATTCCCGAATTTTATATGACAAAGTGGGAATAGAATGTTAATATAATAAGATTGGCACAATAAAAGACATAATGAATCATCATATGGTAAGAGAGATGAGACTCTCTCAACGGATGATTTGAGAGGCAGAGATATGACAATGTGTTTAATTTAGTAGATAAAATTGAACCTCTTAAAAACAAAATATATATAAAAGGGAAAATTAGCTACTAAGTTCTACTACATTTAAAACTCTCTAATGTGTTTTAACAAATACTTCATGAGCTACACTAAGAACTCATAAAATTAAGCAACTTTCAAGTTCATATTTCTCGATTTTCAAACACCTTAAGAATGTACGATTTGTACATAATATCATGAAAATTAAACACAATGTAATGCTCTTAAATCATCAAACTATTAGTATGATCGAGAGTGAAAATAAAGATGCCATATCCAATGTTTACCTCTCCCATTTCAGCCTTTCCAAACCCCTCTCTAGTTATGTGGAGTCCGTTACTTTCACCTGAGTTCATTCTAAGATGGTTGTGCAATGATTGTTGTTTAAGTCCATTACTTAAAATAGAAACCCGCATATTTAAAAAAAATTACAAAAAAGGGGAAAACATTTGTAACTGGGACAACCATTAAATCAGATGCATAGTTTATAGAAATCATAATGAAATGTCCCAAATAACTATAAAAACATTAGAAGGCAAGAAGATAATTTCATGATCAGTATACTCTCTCGGTATCGGATCCCAATGATATTTTTGTCCACTGAGCAAACTTCCTGCTCAAAAATGGTTTTGGGTGCTATAAAATGTTCAAGAACAATTGTGAAATCTTTGCCATTTACTGCCAAGAAGGGCTTCTTGTTCTTGATCAAAGGACATTAGGGTAGAGCGGGCAGTCAGTATCGACATTGAGGCATGTTTAATAATAAGTAAAGTCTCGTCCTATTTTATCAGTATTTGACAAAATTATATATACTTTAGGTGAACATAAAACATGACAGTGCAACTACCTGAATTCCCGGAGAGTGATTAATCGTACATAGTCCCTTTGTATGGACATAATGAGTTTCATCCACGAAATTATAATCCTTTTGTCCCAATCCAGTTGATTAAGAGTAGTGTTGATGATAGTTCTGGATCCATTTTAATCTAGTGATGCCAACCATTGAAGCTACTTGCCACCTTTATAGTCTCGCCTTCACCATAATTATGCACTTTGTTTATCTCTATTTCTGCTCTACTTTGTAATTCCTTCTGATGCAGCATGAGTTCGAGACAATTAACTTGAACTTAATTCTCCTTTTTTATGGTCTCAACATCCAGATCATCATCGTTGTCAGCACTTAATTATCCTCTCGTTAAAAAATTGTCATTCCTTGAGGTGCCATGTTCTGAAGCTGAAGGCATGAACTACGACGATGATAATGTATTACTTCCATTCAATATCTTAATAGCATTAGCTCTACAAAGCACCTACTCTTTTTGCTTTTCATTGAAGGAGCTTAATTCTAGTTCTGTAGAATTCTTTGATTCAGTGAATCTCTTGTGGTCATTAATCAGAACTAGCAATGCATATAATGTCATTAAAGATATGAAATTAGAACTTATAATTTGAAATAGTACTTATCAACCCCATCACTATCGTATAACCAGATCTTTACCTACAATACATCAGTTAATTATAAGTAAAAACACATATTGAACATAGAAAAAGAAAGGCCTGGGATAATAGATGATTGAGAGAGAGGGGGACATAAATGGGTAGATAATGGATGAGGTAAGAGGGACATAAAAGGGGTAGAAAGGTTTGCAGCAGCCCCTACGTAGTAGCAGCCCCGTATTAAATCTCTAAAATCATTAACCAAAAAGAGTATGATCTTCAAAGACTATTTCGAAAGTCATGAAAAGTCAATGTTTAGGAAGTAATGAAAACTCAATGTATTAAAGACTATTGCTTTAGCTAGTTTAATATGGAATTGAAGAAATTTGATTGAAATCAGACCAATGACAAAATATAATAAGAGTATGATCTTTAAAGTGCTTCTTGTATCCAAAATTTGTAATTAACTAAATCACCATCTCCATAGCATTGATCGTACTCATGTGATCAAACATGTTAATGTACCTAACATAAACCATAGCATTGATAGTATGAGTGAATGGAATATACCTTAAAAACAAAAATCAAAGTCCAAATTGAAGTAACATCTTAGCTCACGTCTGGATTCAATGCACTTACTGTTTCGATGTTCAATAAATCTGATAATACAAATCAAAGTTTATCTATAGAGACTGAAATAAAAAATAATACAAAATCAAAGTAGGATACCTAAGTAGAAAAATCATAACAACCATACAATCTCTAACATTTGGGATTAAAATGGAAATTAGCTCATGTCCGCCACCAATTCACTTATTTTCGGTTCCAATGTTTAGTAAATCTGAAAATACAAATAAAAGTTTATGTATAGACATTGCAACACAAAATCAAAGTAGGATACTTAAGTAGAAAAGTCACACATGTATATAGTTGCCAACACAAAACTAATATGGTTCTATGATACTTCAAAGCACATGATTATTAGCACCTCATGTGCTAAGATGATGATGCATCACATAATTGAGAGGGCCTGCTCAAACACTCTAATTATTCTTGTTATTGTTCCTTTTACGCATGCCCTTTTATGCAGGCCTTCTACTCTGATATTGTTCATTCACATATGTCCAGATTCCTACATCTTGGTTTTCTTCGCCTATTTAGTTTGAAGATTGCATTTATCATCTTACTTAAAGGATGCACCTCTTGGATGATTTTTCACCTTCTTGGATAATATGCCATTTGTTGCATTGCTGGCTATGCTTCTTCATTTCTCTTGGTATCCATTATTGATACTTTTGATGTATATTTCCTCTGCTTGTATCAAATTTCTCAGACCATTATAAGAGAAAAAGAATTATCATATCAGAGATATAGATTCATCCGTGATGGCCGGGTCGGTGTCATCAATGCCGTCGGAGATTCTAGCTATGATTGTAGATCAGGTGGCTTTGATTCCAATGTCATCCATGTGATCAATTTAGGGAGATTATGAGTATTGTCAGGCCAATGCCAAAACCACAATAAAATACCTTGTATATTTAATTTTATCACAATTTATTGTATTATGGGATAGAGTCTATGTCGATCACTCCTATTTCGTATAAAGAGCATATATATGTTCTTGTTAGTCCACATTTCATAATATATGATTAAAATGGAACACCGTAGAGGGAGATGGACTTTGATAATAAAAATACTCACATGGAGAAAGTAACACTTATCAAGAAGACAAATAAGTTATAAACTGATGTAAATCAAGTAGATGAACAATCGTGGAACACAAAAGGACTCAAATGATCCTCAAATACCTTTCTTTCTGAAAAAATCATTTTAGGTTCCACATATAATACATATGATTAATAAGAGGAGTTAACCAAGGAATTAAAAGTAAATTAAAAAATGACCTTTTGAAATTTGGTAAAAGTAAATGCTTGCATAGCTTCCCTATACAAAATGTATAATGGTTTTGGAACCAACGTCAACTCGCTCCAATATCTGGATATGCATTTGAAGCAAAATCCTATATATGGATGAATAACCAAAGTCAAGTGAAAATAGAATCTAGATAATCAAGTCATAACAACCTAAATCGAAAAACTACCATATTTAAAACCCAAATGGTACATGTAAAATAAAAATTAACAAAAATATACATCTAAAAATCTGAAACCAAACATCCTAAAGTGAAAACATCTATTTCAGATAGAGAAAGAGGGTATACCTGATTAAAATTACAAAACCAAAATCAAATTCAAAACTTTACAATAGTTACTAAAAGCCCTGATTTTAAACCCTAAATAATGGAACTCCCATATTTTTGAAACCCTTGAGTCTAAATGTCATATCTACAAAATCAAATCAAATAAAAAACAATGATTCAAGTTAACTAAAATAACCAATTAAAGTGTTGAACATGTACGAATGCTTACATGGTTCTCTTTAGTTCAAAAAAATTAAAAACATAGGATATGCAATCAAATAAAAAAGTATATTTGGTAAGTAAACAGAGTATAGTCAGGTCAGTGGAAATTGGGACCATATCTAGACTTTGGAACCATATGTACACCAAGGAATATCATTACTAACAAATATAAAGACCACACAAAAAATAAAAGAAAAACTTTGCAAAAGTATAGTAACCTTCTATGTCTTTTAGTATATAACAACTTCCTTATATTATTTACAGAATTAATTGAGAACACTAAAAGATGTCACGTGAGAACCGAAATCAAATGAGGATGACGACAAAGAAGAAAAATAATAACTTCAAATTTTTCATTCACCGGAAACCCCATTTAAACCTAATCTCTCTATATTGAAACCTAACCCACCACTGCATTTAAGTGAACCCTTGTCAAATAAACTTTTCCCCTAATTTTTGAACTGTCAAAACCTAAAACATGCATTTAAGCAATAAAAATATTACCTAAAATGCATAAAACAACCCATCACTACAGGGAAAAAACATAAAATCTATAAATAGGCACATAACAAAGAGAAGAAAATGAGTAAAAGAAAAAATAACCAACAAAACACGAAAAAAATTATTAGATCCCAACACATATGCATACACGTGAACAAATATAAAACAAAATGAAAGAAATAGAAATAAATCTTAACCAAAATAAAAATGAATAATGCCCTAAAATAAACCCAAATCAAATCGTAATCCCCATGTTCTCAAATCTGTTTTCAAAGCCCTAAATCCCGTGTATGTGCATATGTATTATAGGAGATGAAGAAATTAAATGAGTGTGTGTGTGTGTGTGTGTGTGTGCATGTGTGTGTGTCTATGTGAGGGAGATTACATGTAGGAAGAGTCTAAAATCCATATGATTGATTGAGTTCAAGAGAGAGAGGGAGAGAAAAGAGATTTACCTGCTGATTTGAGAGAGAGGGGAGAGATGGTTGAGAAATGATCGAGAGAGGAGAACGGGTGTAGTGTTTGTGTGTTTTTTGTTGTGTGGGGACCAAAGTTGTAATTTCCTATTTTAACCATGTTTTTTAATTTTGAGTAAGAGGGAGAAAGGAAATCAAGTTTTAAAAAAGAGGGGGAAACCAAAAATAAAAGAGCAAAAGAGGAAAATGCATCAAAATGATCTCAACCCTTCATTTCGTGCCTTATTGGCTTCGATCTAAGCCGTGAAGTGTCTCTCCATCTTATGAATAATGAAAACACCATTGTAGGTTTATATATATATATATATATATAGAATATATTTATATATCGTTAATATATGAGTAAATCCAAACGCGCAAGTAGGATAAATTTGGAATATTAGTTAGTGGTGATAAGCTAATATTCGGGAATTTAAGTATGAAACAGTTATATCATAAGTGAGTGTATACTTATGGGATTAAAATAAGTTACGAGAATACTTAAAAATTAATATGAATTGATATATTTGGATTTTAGGCTAATGCCATGAGAGATAGGCATGAATAGTTGGATTTCCTAATATATATATATATATATTAGAACTCCACCGTTTGAATAAGCGTAAATGCGCAAAATAGAATAAGGTTCACATATGCCTACCCATAGAGTACCATACTTAGGTTCCCATACACATAATCCTACCTGCACATAATCCCACGATCTGAAATACAATATATATATATATATATCACCTATGCATATATGCTTAACTATGAAAATAACGGCATACCACGCGCTTTCGTGAATCACCACTCGATTCTATCTCCAAAAGTCACCCAAACGCTAAAGTCCTCAAATTTCTCCACATCACCAAAATCGATACTTACGATAACTAACATTCGCACTAACAATCTCCAAAATAAATGTCGTCTCTAAAAATCAGTCCTAAGTATCCTCATATTCAGATTACAAGTGTTAACCTCAACGCCTATAACATCCTTAACACAAAACTCCATATCTCATGATAGATCCTCGAACTTAAGGATTACGAATCAAAAAATGGGATCAAAGATAGGTAACATAGAATCTAAACGAACTCACAACCTACGAGACCTAAGATCATGCTCTGATACCGTCTGTAACACCCCGCTTAATTCTGGCATCAGCCCCCACCAAACCTAAGCCGAGCGTCATTAAATTATATTCCATTCATAGCATGTGACAAATATAAGACATATAAAATTCATTCCAAAAGATCATAATGAAATCAATCACAAAAATAATAACCATCAAAGCTATATAAGATCCATCACCACGCTAAACTCCAATAATATTCAAATCTCAAATGAAATAAAACTCCAATAAACTTAATCCATAATGAAATATTTGAATAAAATCGTAACAACTTTGGAACCGAATGGTCCACCAAATCAATAATAAAAGTATCATAATCAAATGCGACGAAAAGAAAACTAAAATAAACTACTAAGCATAACATAAATACTCTAGCTTCACCTCCAAGATGATCTCCAATAAGTCCTATGAAGCTACTCCAATACTTATTCCTGAAAAAGGTTAGTCAATGCACGGGTCAGATCCCTGAGCATGAATACACACTATTCCCCCCAAATAGGGTCTATGAACCCATATAGTAACAATATACTTGATAAATATCATAATTGAGTATTTTAAAATAAACGAGATAATTAATGACGATGCGAGTAAATAAAGAAGGTATACCAGAAATACTCAACTATGCCATCTCATCATCCAATTCCAATTATCCAATTATATAACTTAATTTAAGTTATTCCAACTATTTAGTTTTCCTCATTATAAACATAACTTTGTTTGACTCCCACTTAAATCTTTATCTCATTTTATTTGTTTGGTTGCGATACTCCCACTGTTCAACACCACACACATTCCCCTTGCCATAGCTAGCCAGTCCATTTACGATGTCGACCCTGCAAGTCATGTACGAGGTTCCATGCATGACACATCTTCATAGCCAGCTAACCCGTTTAAACTGTCAGCCCTGCATATTATTAAGATGCCACACACCCACACGTCACAATAGCTAGCCAGCCCATTTCAAACTATTGGTCCTACACATTATTAATGATGCCAATATATATTTAATACCTAGTTTATTGTCTTAGGTATTAATTCTCAATTTCACATCTTTTTAATTATATTATTAAATCTACCCCACCCTTATCATCGATGTGATATCCTCAAAACACTCCTTAGTCTCATACCGAAGGGTTACCAAAACACATATACGTCATACCATAAGTATATGATGAATTTGTATTAATAATATCTTCCTTGTCATATGCCTAGGCTTGCAAATCGACTACACGACGTAAAAATCATCCGCACCACGAAATTGCCCATCCGAAAAAGCATAAATCTCACGATGGCCTTCCCACTAGTCCTATGCCCAGTTAGCATCCTAAAATATAGGTGAGAGCATACTACCAAAATTTTGTCGTACCGTCGATGATGAATATAAATATCAATAAATCACAAAATCCCACAACACATATAAATAATATCACAAATATATTTGTGATGACCAAATTTAATTTAATTTAATTAATAATTACCGTTGTCTTTCTTAACACAATTATTTCCATTTCATCATTGCAGATTAATCAACATGCAAGTTCAAGGATCATACCAAAATCTTCCAATTTTATTCATTACGTAATTTTCATGTGTGTATACACGTCCCAATTTATATTTAAAAACCTCCCTTAAAATTCTAGAAGCGATCCTACACCCATAATGATCAAAACCCAATACTCTCTCCTACGCGCCCAAGGGTTTCAAATCTTATTTCATATAAAAAAATTTCATAAAAATAGTACCATAATTAGTTCTCACTTCTTCTAATTAAGTTGCTAATTTCTTTTAAGAAAAACAAGTAATTAAGGGTTTATGTGACACTTAAGACACATAATACTAAAGGAAGAGAATAGAGTATTCATACCCTAGATTAGTTGAATAAAAAATTCGAGTAGATGATTGAATTCCTCTAAAAAATATGAAAGAGTTTCTCTTGAACAATCTTCAGTAAACCCTAATTAAGCCTTCAAATCTTGTGTCAAAACAGTGATTATGTTGGAGGTTAAGGTTTGTAGTTGGGAGTAAAATATTTTTGAGGAGCCTTGTGATGGAAAAGTTTGTGAAAGAGTGATTTATGAATTCCATCCACGAATTTGTTATAATATATAAGTGATTTAGGAATTTGAGTACAATTAGGATTCTAATTACCCTTAACCATCCCATTGTCTCTACCATAAACGGAATCGATTCGGCCCTAGCCACCTTCCCACTTCCTCCGATTTATATATATAAGAAAATTTTAACTCCAATTTTAATTATGATTAAAATACTACTTTTCATTATTAAAACTCAACATTTTAAATTACTATTTTTTAATAAACTCTAAAATTTTATTTTTACCTAAAAATTCTAAATTAATTTCAAAATACAACATTTAAAAATCACGGGTTGTTACAAAGACCTATAAACCTGGATGGAAAATAGAATAATCTTCACCAGTTCCAATCTCCCAGGGTTAAGAGAATGTTCAGAGAGCTTCCTAAACACCTCAAGGCAATGAGTAACACATGAGACATAATGGATTTCACCCTTACAGCAAACAAGGACATCATCAGCAAAGCATATGTGGGATATCATTTCCCTGTCACACTTCCAATGGAACTTCCATTTTCCTTCGAATACCTTTATATTCATTAGTAAACAAAATGCTTCCAGGGCCAACACAAAGAGATAGGGGGACATTGGGTCCCCTTGCCTCTATCCTCTACCTCTAGGGAAGAATACATTCAACTCACCATTAATTATAATAGAAAACTAGGCCATAGTAACACACTCCATAATCCAATGTATAACTTTATTGGGGAAGACAATGGTACTGAGTACTAAAAGGACAAAGTCCCACCTCACCGTATCATAAGATTTCATTAAATAAACATTGAGAGCACACCGGGGTGTTCCTTGATCTCTGTTGTAATTCCTTAAGAATTCCTAGGCAAGAAAAATGTTGTCCTCAATTCTCCTTCCCTAAACAAATGTCGTTTTCTTCTTACGTCTGAGGTGGGGTAGGACTGGCTTGGTCCTATTGGCAATGATCTTGGATATGAATTTATAAATGGTATTGTAATAAGATATAGTCCTACAATCTTTCCATTTTAAAGATTTTTTTACCTTGGGTATCAGTGCGATTGCAGTTGCATTGACCTCCCTCAGCAAGCATCCTGAAGCATAAGAAAACCTAATAGCTCTCACCACATCGTTCCCAATAATACCCTTCGCATTTTTAAAGAATAGAGCATTATATCCATCTGATCCCCCTGGTATCTTGTTATCCTTCAGAGATAAGATAACATCCTTTATTTCATCCTCATTAACCCCTCTCAATAGATCATTGCACTGGTCAGGGGTTAGTCTTTGACCTAGGGCCTTCCTAAGCACCTCCTAATTGATAGGAATGTTGGATGGTAGTTTACTAAGTAGTCTCTTAAAAAACCCCACTATTTATTCATTGACTTTGGTAGGATTCTCTAATCTTGTCCCATCTTCTTTGGACACTTACATGATATTATTTTTGCTTTGGTGATTCTTGATAGACCTAAATTACAATTTAGTGCTACGGTCCCCCAAGTTTATCCATTGCACCCGTGACTTTTGCTTGAAGAAGATCTCTTTGCTTCTAAGATCACCACACTCTTTTACTGCACTCGCCTCTTCTTTATAAATGTTCTATCTAATGGGTTTCACAGGACAAGTTTTTGGGGATTATGAATCCTCTCTTTACCCCAGAATACCCTATTTGACAGGTCAGAGAGTCGATCCTTATATAACTTCTCCTTATTGTGTTATTTCATCCTAGTACAAAGATGATACATCGGAGTACTTGAAGCTTCCCCTATACTAATATCATTAACCGATCAACCAAAAAATAATAGAATCTAAATGTATTTTTTTGGGCATATCCGAAAGTTTAATGATCATAGGAGAGTGGTCAGAAACCCTTGGAGGCAAAAATAGTGCCTCAGAACTTGGGAAGGTGTTCTCCTATTCTATATTGGTCAGAGATCTATCTAGCTTTATAAGTATATAACTATATTCTCTTCTTTTTGACCAGGTGTATTAAGCTCCACCATACCTCAAATCATCTAACTCGACACTATCAATTCAGATATTAAACTCATCCATCCATCTAGACCACCTAAAACATAAGACTGACCCCCACTACTTTCATTCTGATTTTTGATAGCTTTTAAATCCCTAGTAACCAACCAAGGTCTACCCTCAAAAATAGCAGATTGGCATCCAATGCCATGCCAAAGATCCTCTCTCCTTACATGGAAGTTTTCACTATATACAAATGAAACAAAGCGACTCCAAGTGTTGTTAATAGAATCCACTCTACACTGTGTGACTTGGGAATTTTGGCTAATCACAACTACATCCACTCCCCTGGGATTCCAAAAAAATAAAATCCAACCCTTCCCGCTGTAGACATAACTCATTATGCTTCGAGATCAGTTCAGTAGGTGGCTAAGTTCTCTTAAGTACTCACTTCCACTCCGCGGTAAGCATGCGAGTCAATTATCCCCTCGACCACTTCTCTCTCTGTACTCACCGATAAAATCAGACCTTTTCCCTGAGATCGGTTCATCATTATCAAATCGTCCAGTCAATAGTTTAGTTAACAAAAAACCAATATAATACAAGTATAAAAGGAGATAACCAGTCAAGCTAAAAAATAGGGAAATACTACCCAAAGACTCCTCCACTTGTACGCTACAGGTGCTTTCCTTTATTTTGCAACTAGATTTCGAGTGAGGTACTGTGTTGTTATCAATTTATAAAATACCGCAAGTGCACGGTCTATTATAGAATAGCGAGTGTAAGTACGGGTCGAACCCACGAGGATTTGTCAATTTTAATTATTAAAAGAATTGCATCTGTCCAACTAGATCAAATGGGGTAGAGAATAATTATAAATTATACAAAATAAAAGCAACTACGATAAATGAGAGTAACGCAAGAGATTTGTAAACAATTAGGAAATAATTAGGATTCGGGGTCCATTTATCACGTAACTAATATTGCACACTAATTTAATGTTGCCATTCCCTTTTTATAACTCAAATTAAACCGACTCTCGCCGTGTTTAATTCGGAAAATATGACGGTTATGATCAAAATATTTTTAACGTCTCTAATAGACGGCTAAAATCCCTATTCCCTTAGAAAATACAAGTTTTAAAATTCGCAAATGTATTTAAGCATGGACTATCAAAACAATCAAAGTGCAAGCATAATCCATCAAAAATTACTATTTTTAAATCTCAAAACTTGATTTGACAAAACAATCTTGAAGGTTCTAAAACACACTCTCGTGTCGCTTTAAAATGAATACCGAATCTTTAATAACAATTAAAACAAGTAGTGAATAAACAACGATAAAATTAACGTGACAATATTAGTTAACTATGATAAACTTCACCCTACTCCTAATATAAGAATCAAGCTACCATAATGAAAGAGAAATTGCAAGAATGAGTAGAGATCTTCATTAATAAACCAAACTTATAAATAGTTCTCTCACAACAATCTTGAATCCTCTAAAAAAATGATAAAAACTTGGCCCTCAAATTGATTACAATCACTCAAAGTTGCTCCCCGAAATCCTCCACGAAAGTCCTCTCTAATTGTCTCCAATTCTCCCAAGGGTCCTTTTTATAGGACAAGTGGTGAGGTATTTGAGTTGTTGTGGGACTCTTTCTGATTGGTCGAATAGTGTTGGTAGCTATCTCTCCACCTCTTTAATCTTTGGATCGTGATAAGGGACGAAATTTCCCCCAACTCGAAAACTCTTATATTTTCTTGCTGAACACGCATGTCGAGTTTCGTCCAAACCGGAGAATAAAAATTTCCGATTTTTCAAGTGTAAAAACAACATTTTTTCGAACGACAGTAAAAATCAGCCTTTTCGCGCCTTTTTTGAATTGATCATCAATTTGCACCAATTTCCGTCATTATCTGCAAAAATTTCACTAGGCAACTTTTTTCACAAATTAGCACAAGAATATTATAAAATTATCGAAGTGCCCATTTTTGACTTAAAATTGCCATTTTCAATATGAATTCAATCATTCTCGCATTTTTTCCTCTTTTTAACAAAATAGTCCTAAGAACTTATTAAATACACTAAAATGGGACTAACAAAGTATAAATTTGGGTATACAGTATACAAAATAATGCACTCATCATGTGTCCAGTTCATTCAACCTATTCTTTATTGGTGCCTTCTCCAATTCTATAAAATTGAGACTTTGAGACCTACGAATGATTCTTTGACCATATTTTGGCGATACCACCACATTCTCTTCTGATTTAATTAAGGATGTTATAACACTTTTTAACAACCTTCTAACAGGTTGGACTTGTTAGTTTCTCGGGAAAGGAAAAGTTCATTAATCGATTCAAAAGAAATTTGACTGCATTCGAATACTACCAATCCAGTTAAGATTTTTACTCATGAAGTCCCAAAGTACTCATTCATTCTATGAGCTTGGCCTGGTTCAGATACCCATTCCTTAATGGGCTCTCCTCTCCGTGGTTAGCTAGCCCTAAATAAAGTAAACAAGGGAAAGGTTAATACTGACCTTTACTAAATTTTGTTTTAAGGCCTCTACGAGTAGGGATTTCTATTGGATAGCCAGATTCCTAAATGAATAGTGGTTTCCCTTCTTTACTTTTAGGGAGGATTGACTTAAATTTTGTAATTGACGGCTGGACCAACAAGGACAGTATGAAGCGTGCCAGATCATGTTAGAATGACTTATACGTGCTCGTAGGCAATTCAATACACATTTATCCAATACAAAAGCATTTATAGAATATAGAAAAATAGTGCTTTCGAGTAAGCTTGGGGGATTCGATCGACGTCAAGGGTTAGTATACGCAAATGGTAGTTGCTCATTTTTATCCAATCATTTTCTAATAATTATCTTGCGATGTATAAGTGGGATCTTTAAGAGAATATAAATTTACTGGAAAAGATATATTCGTTAGAGAATGGAGATAAAAAAAAAATTCTTTTGGTAGGCGATTTTTTCGTTTCTCTTTCTGTATCAAAAAGTCTGTGTAGTGGATATTGTTTATATAAAGAAAAATATTATGAAATTGAAAATGTGTCTTCCAACAGGGGAACTTCTTGTACCGCTGTCTAGATAAAGCGAGGACCCTTCTAAAAATCCAACTCAATGAATAGCGGGATCTGAGTAAACTAGAGCAATTACACCTAATGTTTTTATCTAGCCTTAAGCCAAAGTAGTAATTAGTCATTGTTCCTTTGTGTGACCAGTTGTGAGTATTGGCATCTTGGGGGGGTTGAGATACATTAATAGCGAATCTTATCTTTTAACTGTGTGAGTAAAGACAACCCTTAGTCCTCTTACGACACAAAATGCAGCAACGACTTACTATTGAGGGGGTCACTCCTCAATTAGGCCAAAGTACATTAGGTTTATTTTTGTGGGCTCGATAGGGGAAAGACATCTCTTTCTTCACTTAGGTAAAGGTAGTCATTTTTGGTTAGGTAGATATGAGAAAAGAGAATTGTTTTATAAATAGTCGTGGAGGTCTGGGTCTAAGAATACCAAATTTAAGTCAATAAGGGCAGGGATAGGCGATTTGAGTTATCGAGAAAGAGGCGGATTGAAGCGAAGACAAAACATTTTGGACAAAAAGAGTCACTCTAGTGCCCCTACACCGTATTTCACTTCCTCAAAAGAAGCCTTAAGTGGGGTATAATTATGTTACAGGTGCAGGGGGTCAATGGGTTTGGACAAAGAGAAGATGGTAAGACAAAGCACGGGGGGTGTACTCACATGTATTTTGTGGAAATCTATAAACAAAGCGACAAAGGGTTACATGGGAGAGTCAAGTCAAATAACCAGTTATTTTTTTGCTAACTTTCCTGAAGAGCATACGTGACTCTTTCCCTATGGGATACATCTTCTCTTGTTGAGGCAATCCTGGTTGCTTCGTAAGTGAAACAAGGGTTAGTTTAGCTACTGAAATAAGGGGGTGTGTTCGATCAATTGCCTTATTACTTTTCAATTGCTCTTTTTGAGTTACGGAGTTGAGGTAATTAGAGCTTTGGATTTCTTTAAGAGAGTTTAAGGAAGTGACATCAAGGTTGCCTTAGGTAAGGAGATGACGCGAGATACGGGTCTCCAAGTCTTTTGTTAGTGGGGAAAAGAAGGCAGACTTGATTGATTTGTGGTCTTATTAGAGGGATCTAGTAATGTATGGGGATTTCAATGGGGGAAAGTTCACCTAGTGGAAAAGCTGGTCAAAGTGACTGTAAGGTAAGAAATGAAAATCTAGACGAGCCCAGACAAAGTACATCAAATCCAAGAAGATACTTCAACTTGGGCCTACATCTCGGTCAATTAAAGAAGTTCATCGACTAGAACTAACCCTTCCTCGAAGAAAGCACGAGCGTCACGCCTTCAGTTAGTAATGAGTAGACTTTTGGTAAGTCATCTTATAGGAATTAACCAAGGGGGAGTAATTTTCGGGGAAGTTGTATGCAAGGGATAAGGGTTTAACGGAAGTAGTCCATTCGAATATTTTGGTAAGCATGTAGTTCATTATGTCTCCCCCCATACCCAACTTTTTTATTGTGAACCATTTTTGGTTATTTGAGTAAACATCTCGCTTACTCCTTTGAAGGAGAAAGTGAATTGACTATAAAATTTCTCAAACTACCTTGACTATACTAGATGGACTTAGCGGATTTACCCTTATTTATTTGTCTACCCCTACCCCATACTCCTGTTCCTTGGGAGTCCCTGTAGAGAGGAATTCAACTAAAGAATCGAAAATAACGTCTTAGTGCTTTTAATAGCTTACATTTAGGGACCTAACTTGACGTTGCATCTGAACAATGTACATAAGCGGGAGGGGAAGATAGAGCAATCCATTATATGTATGAAGTAAGGGTCAAGCAGGGACTAGAACCAGTCCCTGACTCATAGGTAGGAGTAATCGATGATGGTTTTGATATTGGCAATGATATTGATGATGCTATTGAAGAACCACTACAACGACCAATAACAGTTGTTGAACTAGTAGCTTTACTCTAGATCGAGAGCCTAATGCATCAGTCATCAAGGCATAGCCAACCTCACGAGAAAAGAAAAAGGGGGAAGCAGTCTTAGGTTTCAGAGGTCATCTCATCTGTTTGGTATAAATGGGTAGTATGCTCAAGAAGTGGGAGAGCGAAATAGTAGGAGAGGCTCGGGTTGAAGAAAGAATGTATTGATGGCTTAAAGCTCATGGAAGTTTCAAAGACATCAATCATCAATAAAGGCATCAAACCCAGCCTATCAAATTCACTCTCCAAGCTCAGATCAAGGATCAACAGGTGATTTCCCCCATCCATTGACTCATTACCTAATGTGGTTTAGATTTGTTTCACATCTGCGTGGAGAAGGCTTAAGGCGGAGTACGAAGGAGATAGACGATTATGAGGCTGATTAGAAGCTTTCTAAGATCCATGTTGATGGAACATAAATCATAGTTTTGGGGTTCTAAGTGTCATCATTAGATTGAGATCTACCCCATTGACTAAGACGGTGGCGGGGACTTAGACTGCCTTGTATCAGCTAAAGAGAAGGATGTGGTAGGCTTAGTACGGATCGAACCTAAAATATAACTGTTATGAGCGGTACATTTAAACAAATTAAACTATAATCCCCTATGTATGTCTACATTCTATTCACTCACTCCGGGAAGAGCGGACAAAAAGAGGAGGCCTTCGCTCTGTCTACATCTTCCTCTTCCCAAGAATGCACAATTTGATAAAAAAATGATTTTCGATTTTTTTTCTTATTGTTTATAAAAAGATATAGAATATTATCTATCTATCTATCTATCTATTTATCTATATATCTATCTATCTATCTATCTATCTATCTATCTATCTATCTATCTATCTATCTATCTATCTATCTATCTATTATCTATCTATCTATCTATCTATCTATCTATCTATCTATCTATCTATCTATCTATCTATCTATTATTATTATTATTATTATTATTATTATTATTATTATTATTATTATTATTATTATTATTATTATTATTATTATTATTATTATTATTATTATTATTATTATTATTATTATTATTATTATTATTATTAAGTTAAGAAAGCATCCCTTTTGCGACTCAAATTATCGGTACGCTTTTCGGCTCGTAATGACTCAAACGGGTGGGCCCACCTATTTGCTTGCAATGCGGGATGTTTGCCTTTATTTAGAAGTAGAAGTAGAGGTCACCATTTTCCCCATACTTTATAAAAAGTACATAAGGAGTGAGTAAGAAAAACTTGATTATGGGAACCGAAGGTTAGGTCGACAACTTAGTTAAGCAACACTTAAAAAAGTGTATTCCTACCCCTTCCGATGACTAGATCAAATAGGGAAATGTTTCTAATTACCAAAATACTAATGTACCCTCGTGTATACAGTTCTCTAAGGACTTTATTCCTCCGACTTCTTTAGGGTTGGGTATGGTCCTCATTTATCGTATTCGGGAGAGCTTACTTCGTAGAAGAGCATTTAACAATGGTAATAGCCTAGAGAGGGCTTGCTTCTCATGATGTTGGGTGATGGAATCAGAAGGGTCTATTAGACCAGGCAAACAGGATTTTGGGCACACAAAAAAGGGTACCAAACCCATCCATGGAGGGTACTTTTCAACTAGAGTTGGGGGTGGGATCACTATAGTGTCTAGGGTTAGTCTTCCTACATGGATGGACGCCCGTCTCTAAACGAAGCATTGGGGTTTACCACCACATCCTCTCCTGATAGACTTGAAGCCTTTCATAGTCAAGCGGGGTAAAAATATTCTCTTTAAAAAAGACAAACCATAGATGCCATTACCAAAGAAAGGGCAAAGTATTCGGTTACAAAAATATACAACAGTCAGAACAACTTCAGTCCTAAATTCATTAAGGAGAGAAGCAAGATACAAGCATTAGCAACCTCATTTGTTAAAACTTATGTAAAAAAAATAAGCATGGAAGAAAACATGACACTAAGTTGTTG
Organism: Sambucus nigra; assembly: GCA_949130495.1. Classification (NCBI taxonomy): domain Eukaryota; kingdom Viridiplantae; phylum Streptophyta; class Magnoliopsida; order Dipsacales; family Adoxaceae; genus Sambucus; species Sambucus nigra. The sequence goes on from OX422207.1 coordinate 762,495,107, forward strand.
TGTTAACTTTCTAGTGCACTACGACTTTTCAACATCCTACACGTCCCTTCATTCCATTCAATCCCTTCAAGTTCTCTAGGGTAAGGTACTCTTGAATGGATTACCGGTTCCTTCTTTCCCAATCAATGCTAACTCTATCCTCCACTCTTATGGCATCGGATATTGCCTTTTCTATTTCATTCCAGAAAGAACTATAGTTACATACATCTTTCCAAAGAGAAAGAGACACCAACTAATCTATTCTTATCCTTCCTTCGCTTTTCTTTCCTCTATGAACCCTTAGAAGAACTAAAAAGAAAGAAATAACTCACTAGAAAAGAAATTGAGAAACCTCACTCAACTATTAGGCAAGGAAATAAAGCTACATCCTAGTAGTAGAAAAGAGATTCTACTACCAGTAATCATCTAGTGACCCTTAAATTAATAATGCCATCAATTTGCACCTTCTCTTGATGAATTATTGGGTCTTTACGAACTAAATCACTAAGGTATTGAACTTCCATCATAGTAACCATAGTTAGGTTCCAAAATAAGGAAATACCATTATAGTAGGTTGCTAGGAATATCAATAGGGAAAGCAAAAAGCCTTAGAGATCTCCCAGGTAAAGAAAGTAAGGGAAACTAGGTTCTTAAGGGCAATCACTCAAAGAAAAAATAAAACTATTCAATTAAAAGAACTAAAAAAAGTAGCGAAAAGGCATAGGATAATGCATTCTAAGAGGCACTCTCGTATGGGCTTCTCCCCTAGCTCAAGGAATAAAGAAGAGGGTGACTACAAGGGAAGATGAAAATAAGAGTCTCAAAGAAGGTCGTATCATTGAATCCATTAGGATAATTGGTTGCCGATGTTGAGACACCAACATATGGTTAAAATAATGAGGATAACACTTCTCACTCTATATCCTCATTTTATTAAAGTAATACTCTTATAAGAATATCTGTCAAAAGATTCCTCACTACTCTTAGCTGTCGCAAAGTCACTCTTCGATTGAAGCAATATTGGATCACAGGAACTACAACTAACTTATAGATGTTATGATCTTCCCTCTTTCCAGGAGGAACTTTGATTCACTCTCCTTTAGGTAGAATCACTTAAAATATTTTTAAAATGAGTGACTGAAAAAGCATATCGTACTTAAAGTGAAATCCCTAAAACACTTTTCGTTTCTACGAGTTCCTCTCAAACTGTGATCTACCGCTTCTTACCCTATATAGGTAACGGTCTTCGTACTCGACCCTTACCTGGTCAAGAAAGATCTTTCATATAAGATGGTCTATCAAATCAAAGAGAAGTCAAATGTCTACCGCCCTACTTATTAAAGAGAGAAGACCTATACCTTCTTGTAGGGGCATCCAAAGAAGCAAGTTCATCAGTTTCATTATTATAGAAATTGATGGATTTCAATGATTAACTATAGTGGAGAGACTATTTGATACTTAATAATACAAGGAAGTAAGTGAAAGCACACAATCAAGGGTACAAAAACACGCAAATAGGAAAGAAAGGGCTCTCTCTTAATCTAATTTGGATAATGGGGAGGTCATTTTTTGAACATCTTTGGTCGATGTAGTATAGAGGAGAAGATGAGAAGACACAGATGTTGTCTTATCATCTTTCCTATTTACATCTCATCTAAGGTTTAGAGCAATCTATGATGGGTATGATCCCTTATACATATCTCTTTCTTTCCTACTTTTAGTATGGTAGCGTCCCTTCTGGCATTCCTTGTTAGTTTAGTAAGTCCTCAAATCTTTCTTATATTTTATCTACCCTAAATGTTAGAATGGATAACGAAATCTTAGACAATCTGAGGTAGATGTCCTTTTTTATTATAGCTATTAAGTATCTACTTTTTTTTTCCTGTAATGGACTTCCTGAGTCCTGTAGCTAACTCAACAATTTGGATGCTATCGAAGAGCTAAGGAGAGATAGAGATAAGTAGGGAAAACTGACCAAACACTCTTAATAAATAAAGATACATACCATAGTGAGGGATCCTCGAGAGGGTGGAGCTCGAAACTATGTATTTCAACGAGGATAGCTATTGTATGTCTTTCTGCAGCTAAGTCAATGTGTCTTTGTGGGCTTCCCCCAAGTAAGGATAAATAGTGAAACCTTTAGGTTTAAGACTCGTTATAAACTTCATTCCCTCTAGATAGATAGGTAAACGCCTTACTCTCCTGGGTAAGTTTTTTTTATTACTTAGATAGGTTAATCTCATATTTGATCTGTCCTTGGTGCCAATGAGGCTAAAGAGTTAGAAGTCTTATCCTCTACCTTTTTTCAGTCAATCCAATCTATCAAGAAGTGCATCTTTTCTTCTTTTAGACAAGTTTAGTAGGCAAGGGAATGGTTATAGCAATCATGGGATTTCAAGCATGAGCGGGAATGACAGAACCACGCCTTATGAGGAAAGGGTAGAAAGCTAAAAAGGTGAAGGTTCCTCATAAACCTTATCTTTCTCTTTGTTAGTTCCCTCTAGGTTTATCTTATTTCAACTTGAGTTTCCTTATCCACATTATGATAGAGTTACTACATATTGTAATAAGTTTTGAAAGAATGCTTCCCTTTCATACTAGTTGTTATATTTCCCCTAGTTAGCAGATAATCTTATGTTTTTATGATTGTCTTCCTTCACTTCTTAGTTTAAGTCTTCTCTTATCTTCCTTTAGTTATAAATATAAGATGCCATATTCTCTCACTTTGGTTTTTATAAGTGGGTTAAATTGGGAAATAAAGCGTAAAGGGTAAAGGTGGGGGATTGTCTTCCATGTGGTATGTAGCTTTCCTTGATGCTTGATTAAAAACCTCTATCCTCTCTGAATTGTTGTAGATTTATAGGATCTGTATCTGATTATCCTGCTTCTTAGCCTTTTCTTCTATTTGCCTGAGGAATACATTCTTATGCCATACCATAATAATACCTTCTTATCATCTTAGTATGAGTATGATACTAACAATGCCTTCTATCTCAAGATGTATAAGGAAGTATAAGGGGTGAAAGCAAGTATATAATGTATTTGTCCTTCTTTCTTGATGTGTCTTTCCTTCCTTAGTGTACTTTTCATTGCACAAGTACTCTTCGCTTTTTCTATGCCCTTTTGTTCCTATCCCTATTTCCTAAGGTTTTTAGCAAGCTAGGCTAAATAAGAATGGTATTATATCTGGATGCTAGGCCCAAAGGGGGTAGAGATAAAAAGACTTATTGTTAGTCCATTAGGCTACCTTACCTCCATGTCATTTCTCTAAGGGGAGTGAAGCATAGTTCCTTTTAACTTTCGTTTTAAGATTGAATCTCCCTTTACTCCATAGGGCCTTCTCAAATATTAGTTACCGATTAGAATAAAAACCTTCCTTTAGGATAGAGTCCTCACTTTTCTAGCTTCTTGATTCTATTGATTTATTGTTAAGATGCCACCCCTAGGTAGAATAATAGACCAAGACTTACCTTTAGGACTTACCTTTAGTATAGATTATATTGGATATGTATTCTCTTTTATAGTCATAGAGGGGGAATGTGAGTTTCGCTTAAATATACCAACCGAGGTACTTGTTCTTAAATATTTATTATATGCATTGACTAGTAGCAGAATATCTTTCATAGCCTGAAAACTCTTAAGGCAACTTGCTTACTATCCTATTGAGGGTCTTACTACCTAACTAATATAATGCTATTTTCTACTGTCTTGGTGAGTAGTTATCTCATTTGGAGTGCCTTTGAGTTACTCTATCTCTTAAAGGTATGGATAAACACACGTTGAATTTAATGTAGTGAAGTGAGGAGCTTGAACGGCAACAACTGTTAAGCATTAAGAAGGCATAATAGTTCTCCCTTCGGCTTCGCCTCTTTAGAGAATATCAATTTTAGCGACTAACTCCCTTCCTTCTTATCTGTCTCTAGATGAAAAAGCTCCAAATAATGAATTCATTCTTCTTCCCCCCTCCCTTCATGATATCTTATCCCTCTCTCGGGCCTGGCCAGACTATTACATGAACTCATACCTCGCTTACTAGATGATCGCACAAGTAGGAGATTTCAAAGATATATTCACTACACAAGTCCATCCCCACGTTCTGGCGGATCTCCAATAGTATTTCTCAACGTAAATCTCAGTATACATTTCCTAGCGAAGACGCATGTAGCATCATCTTCTTTCTTTCCACCCTAGTTCAAAGAGAATGATCGGTGTCTCTTGTTGTGGTATCAATTGTTACCTAGAGAAAGTCTTAGAAGTGGTAGTTCATCTCCCAGTGATGGGCAACAAAGTTCCTATTTCTCTGTCTCGACATCTACCGAATGTTTCTATGAGGATTTTTATCAATATACGAGGGCTTCTGTAGTCAAGATGACAAAGCATTCTATTCCGACTTCATTCCTCCCAATCCAGGGGATGGGAGAATGACTAAGGATTTAAGGCTTTCAGTCATACCAATGTCTAGGGATCTTTTTTCCTTGTTTTATCCTAATATAATAAATAGTTTTAATAGAGTGTAATAAAAAGTTTAAGAAGGGGGGTGATATAGAAACAAAGATAAGAAATGGGACACAGAGAGTGGGTATTTTCACCCTTGATCTTGAGCCCTTACTTTAACTACAACTGAATGTGATACCTGATTTCTCTCTTTGGTTCACCTTCAGCAACTGATCCTTGCAGCTTATTATTTTTATAAAATATGTTATTTTTTTCTTTCTTCTCTACTAATTTTCTAAACAGGACCCCTGTAGATGCTATTCACTACAGATCTAGCCGCTACTTCCAGACGTCAGAGGTTCACAGAGAAGAAAAAGTAAAACGGCTTATAGCTCCCCCAACAGGAGGAGACCAGTCATAATAAAGTTCTTAATAGTCTCCCTTACTCGCTTCTTGATCGATAACTAACGCTTCCTTGCTTGTATGGTGCTTCGCTCGCTACTCTTTTACTCCTTGCTTGGTCGGTTAGGTCTTCTCTATTGACACTTTCTCTCATCCTAGGGGATCATAAAGCCATCCATACCTATCGCGTGTATCGAGCCCTATTGATATCACTGAACGTCTTGAACCTATTTGACAGATTAAAAGATGATTTTCAATTTTATTGGTAAGTAGAATGCAAATCTTCCTTCTTTGCCACACACAACCCATCAAGAGGATTGAAAAACTTGCTTTACTCTCACTTCCTATTCCATAGTTTGCCTCTGAATTCGATTAGATCGTTACTGGAAAATCTAGACCTTTATACGAACCTAGAAAAAGGATGGCTTAAAGCACAAGTGGGAAAAGATTCTTGCTAGTTCCAAAGCAGCTTACAAAAGGCGAACGTTCCATAAACTGAACGACTGTTGTCCTACTTCTGGAAGAGGATAAGAGTGATCTCCATAGCTCATTACTAGGATTGAGAGCTAATTATTATGTTGTAAAGGAACTTTTTCTTTTCTCTTTAAAATGATCTCCCTAGTCCTTTTATGAGTTAACTAAGAAGAATGACTTTCTTTCTATGCGTACTCCTTTTCCCCAGACCTGTTAATTAAAGAAAAAACCTTAAAAGTAGCTAATTCCAGTCAGTCCTACTTATATATATAAGAAGCTAAATCAATGCAACTTGTATTGTTTGAAATCCAAGGAAAGAGGTTATTAGAGAACTTAGCTATTACTCCGAAAGCCAGGAAGGCAAAATTGACGAAAGCATCTACTGAGAGAAACAAGTAATTGAACCATATATATACGAATACTTATTTATGAATTCTCCTCGTTGCTAGAAGAACCTTTATATGTAGCAAGTGACATATTTTTTTCACTCCTCCAGGGAAGATTCAGAGGTACCATGACTTACTCCAATCCGAGCTTAATTTTCTGCATGAAAGAGTTATCGACTACCTGCTTTAGTTACCCGAGCTGATAGAGTTGTCAAATTATCCAAAGGCAACGACAATAATTAAGGTATATGAAGGTGAATGACCATCAAGAAAAAGAAAGGAATAAGCTATTAGCCAACTCAATCTACTATGGAAGCTCAAAGTTAATACCCAAGTTCAAGCAAGACAAGAACACCTAACAAGTCCTTATATTATAACAAAATAGCGCTTTACAGCCAATGCAAGGCAACATAGTCTTCATAGCCAACTTATCTACGTGTCCTCAAACCCATCTCAATCGATTCCTAAAAGAATGAGAAGAAATAGTAGGGCATTATAATGGTATATCTTAATGTAGAAGGCACAAACCCACAATTGGGCTGAGATGATGGAACCAAATTGATATATAAATCTTGGCCCGTGATGAATTGGAATCCCTTGAGAGGGAATTTGTAATTTCACAGAGTGAGTTTTCGGTGGAAAATAAAAGAAAAAGAGGAATCAGTGCACTAGTGATTCCGAAATCGCTGTAAACATGTTCAATCTATATGAAGACCTTACCCTGACAAAACATTATGAAACTAGTGGGCTTGGTCTATGTCGCGAAAGCCAAAAGAAAATAGGGGACCAAAGCGCTCGATCCCATAATCACTTTAGAAGTGCTAACCACTCAATATATCATGCCGTTGAGAAAGACTCAATGCACATTGGTCGAGTCTTTCTTATAAAGCTTTCCCATTGTCGGGAAGAAAGAATGGGGAAAAGGCCATCCACTTCCATCATCTGGGAAGTGTGGAAATGATTCAGGTTGAGGATTTTAGGTAGAAATATGCACATTTATATTTCATTATTTCTGGTCGTGGGGGATGAAGGGTGAATTCCTTTCTTTACTAGAGGCTCTTGGTATCAAATTTTTTATTGGTGTGAAGAACGTATTGAATATCCCTCGGCTCAAGCATTTCAGTCGTATCCAATGGGGTATGACAAGGCGGATGTAGGAGTCAAACAGTGTCATCGATGAGTAGTCGCATAACTCGTTCCAATCATTGACTCGATACTTCTGGAGATAGGTTAATATGAGGGCAGACCATAAAAATGTGACAAGAGGAATCTTTTTGCGTAATACGCAGTAGAACTATTGGAAAAAGGGTATGCATTGACCTATCTTATTAGGGAAGAGGTTGTGGTTCACACAAGTTTTTTAAACTTAGGCCGGTAAGATAGGCTTTCTTCTTTAATCAGGAAACTAGTGTAGAGAGGTGGTGGGAGTGGCATAAGATTGCTCCGGTTGGGCTCCCCATTTCTTCTTACTTTTATAATCTTCCTTCTCTGCTCTGACATCTTAATGTAATCCTTGGCGGTGTGCCTATAGTCCATCCTTTCAAGACTTACTTAGTAAAGTGGAATCATGCCTTGGTAGAGTTACCTACACATGCCTTCATTGTAAGATAACCCCTAGACCCAACGTTACTCAAATAGGGGTGAAATGTCATCTTTGCTAGCATTCTCGGGTGAGCTTGTCTTAATTATTTTGAATAGCTTCACGTCCAAGGGGATACAATTGACTATCTCGAACTCATATGATAGGAATTAAATTACCTACTATACATGATTCACACCTTCTACCTTTCTTGATCCCACTTCTTCGTCATAAGACAAGATAATGACTATCTAGTCATCGATAATGAACTTTACCCTTTGGCGCAACATAGTTGGGATTTATGGGGAAGGGCCGTGATGAATGGAGCCAAAGTCTTCATAATAGGAAAGTGAAAGATGTTTATATATCTACGACATTCAAAATGATCTTAAAGTTGTACGTCCTGATCACAATGTCAAGTTAAATTACTCCAACAGTCTGGCTGATGGAATTTTTGAATGCTGGGACCGTCATCACCTTTGTCTTCAAATCCCCATGACCTATCCCTAGGGACTTTGCACTTCTCAATGTGAAAACATCCAAACCAATCCCATTATCAATGACAACTTATTATTTTTTATGGGCCCGATGAGACATAAAAATTGAAAGTGGGTGCGTGTGGGTTGTCCTATCGATGGGGATCTCATTATCGGAGAAGTTTATCACCCTATGCGCCATAATTTGTCTGACTAAGTCATTAGCCTTTCGAAAGTGATATAGTTTTTTACTTGCGCCTTTTGCATAACCTCAATTATTTTCTCTGGAGACTTGTATGGGTATCTTTGTTAGTTGATCCTACATATTCTAGTCTGGCTTCTTGAGAAACTTGTGAAATGCCTCTATTCCTAGGTTTTTCTCTACAACTTTCTCCTTTCCTTGGTCCTTTCGTGGTTTTTAAATGGTAAGGTTTAAAGCATCTTCCTAACCTATTCATATATCATATCTCCGTACATTATTCACCCTATTTCTTCTCCACTTTCAATGTTCTCATCCTGGTAAGACACCTTGGAAAGACTAACATTCCCTTACTTATAGAAATGGGTGGGGTTGAGACAATGATCGGTGAAGGTTCAAGGATGAAGATGGTGGCTGGTGCATTTTTTTGAAGGTTATGTAGAGGCATGATAATGAGAGTTGGTGCGATCATTGGTTAATTGTTGACATGGATTGAGATGGGTGGGTTGAGAAAGAATTTTTTGTTCTGTATCTTTCTGTGGTCTATATAGAGGGTATTTGAGATGTCTTTACTTAGCTGGATCAACCTTACTTCTATGGGCCCTGCCTCTCAGTGAATTGAATTTCAGCGAGGGTTGTGGGGTAAGGGAGGTTGGCAAGTATGGATGTCTTTATCGGGGATAGCCGTCATCGGGAATGCTACATGTTGGCCTTACAAGTGAATGGTGTTGAAACCTAGGCTTATATATAAGTGTTGGACCTATAGGGATCTAATTACATAGGGGAAACCATATGTTCGTATCTATTCAAGCAAACATATTTGTGTGCATTGATTGAAAGAAATGGCATGGTTTGGTGGGAACAAGCTATTACGTGCATGGAAGTGAGGAAAGATATTTTAGTTTTCTTAATTGTGGTGCTTTGGAATTCACTTCTCTAAGAACTAAAAAAAATACTGGATCTTGGGCGCCGGCTATGCGTCAGGTGTCTCTCTTCCGCAAGGTAGCTTTGTCTTTCTATCTATCTTTCACAAATTCATATTACGGGTCTCAGAAATGGGTTTGAGATTTTTGAAAGAAAAAGATCAATAAAAAAAGAAATAAACATGGCAGGAATATTTATTACTCACTACATTGAGATAGATTTGTTTAATCCGCGTTCATCCATCACAACGAGTTTGCATGGGGCGCCCTGAGAGAGACGTGGTTGAATAGTGCATGGGTTTTCATGTATGTCAGATTGACCTATTGCACTAGTTTCTCTGACTTGATTCTTCTCTCAAGTTTAGGTAAATTATCCTTCCACCAAGTCAACAGGTGGAGAGAAGCCTGCAAACATAGCCGAACGTTACTTAGGCAATGCCGATTGGCACTTTAACCACTGAAATAGCAACTAATTATTTAAAGAATTCTCAATGGTTCCGAAATCTCTTGATAAAGCAGCTAGGCTATTTTCCTATTTCTAAAGGGGCTTACTCATAAAGGGGGCTTTACCTTGATGTAAGTAGTCTCTGCGGCTATACTATATCGAATATCCTAGGGCTATTATACTAGTTTTTTTTGGGTTCTTTACTAGCCAGACACCTGTTAACTAACCATACATAAAGTCTCAGTTCTATCACAATCCAATCCAATATGCCTTGATCCATTCAAGGATAATTAGAGTGAAATCAACAACTAGAGTCTCGTGTGTCAGTAAACAACTCTAAGATAAACCGCTTACAGGTTGGTAGTGCAGACTACACTACTTTTCTGTAATCGCCTCACTCACTTTACGGTGAGTGAAGTGCTCTAGTTTTATATTATGGGTAGTCATAGTGTAGCTGGTCTATTGATCTTAATGAAGTATCCCTATCAAGTAAAGACCATGCGAGGAGAGTATCAAGCAGGTTCACTTTCGGAAGTAAAGGAAAATACCCTTCTAGTGAGATATGTAGTGCATTAGCCAACCGCCTATTCTAGTAACCTACGTACTGACATTCAAGAAAGCCTAAGCATGAGTCATCTCCGCAAGGAACCTAGAGCCTGTGAGTGAGGCACTAACCCCAAAACAAAAGTAAAAAACAATAGAAGAGCCCTGCTTCGGAGAACCTAAAACATGGAGCAAGCAAATCTCTTTCCCGTTCAAATAAAGCAAGTGTTTAGGAACAAAAAATGACCAAGCAAGAAAGTCATGACCCTATCTATGACGGTGTCCCACTGCTATTCTCTATAGAAAAAAGAATATATTCTCTATCTTTATCCTATAACGGGATTTTGGTAGGACCCCACCAGAGGGAGTGGCATGAATCCATGTTGACATTATTGATTTTAGATATGGGGAGAACTATACATAGATAGAATCAAGTTCTACGAAAGCTACACCAATCCCTACATACCCCAGTCCATCCCTTTACCCAGATAATGACCATTTAACCACCTCTGTAAGGAGACAAAGAAAATGATAGAGTAAGCGCCTTGCCCTTATACTACTTTCCCTATGTTATATCACTCCCCCTATCACTTAAAGGCATGCATGCCCAATGAATAAATCAAAACTAGGGCTATAATCACCTCTATGTTGGGTAGCCTCCTCATTAAACACAAGTAAGAGCAAGCTTGCATTGAGAATGTGAGGACCTCCAAAAGACTAGTTTTCATATCCTTACTTACCTACCCTTATATATTCATTAATAAAAAAGAGTCAAAATTTTAATGATTTCACATCGGTTGGGTCTAGCGCTCTACTGCTCGGTTTGCTCTCAATGATTCCACCTACATACCAGCCGGAGAGAGAGAGAGAGAGAGAGAGAGAGAGAGATCAGTGTGGTTGTCTTTATAATAGAAATAATGAAAATGATCTATCGTAGAGCTTGGCTAGAAGTGTTGAGCATTGCTCATGATTCGACTGTAACTAAGGACTTGAAGGGAATTTTAAATCTCTCATGCAGGTATCTAAATAATAAAGAAACCTCTACTGAACGAGAGTGAGTGAAGTGAGTAATCCCCTTTAGAGAGAGGGGCGAGACAAAGATAAGTTGTAAAGCAACGGGCTACTAAGGAGTTACTGTGTTGAAGCTTCAAACGTAGATCTTGTGACGAGCTCGACCTAATAGTGTTACAAAAAGTCTTAAAAGAATCTATAACAAGTAAGCAACTACATTCAATAAATTTTAGTTCTTTTTGTGTGTCGGTAAGCGTGCGTTAACATTCATCGAGTGATTGCGCGGGTGAGGTATAAAACCAAACAAGTTAGAGTTAGCCACCATTACCTTTCCTAGGTTCGGGGGCTTCATACCTTAATGTTGTAAAGTCAAGTTCCAATCGAGGTAGGAGATCCATCATATCTGTATGAACAAATCAACACAAGTAGAAGTCGTTGACTTTATGCTTATAGGAGAACGACTTTACCCTTTGTCACTATCTCACATAGCATATCTATCAGGAGAAAGTGTATATCCAAGTACCACATTTATTTTAACCAAATCTATCAACGCTTACTACTGAGGGAAAAGAAAGGAGCAAGATACGTCTAAAAATCCAGAGATTCTCATGTAGGAAAAAGCATAGGCATATAGTGCACCCTTCACCAAGTTAGATTTGTCTTGGCGAAGTGCAGAAGCACAGTTGCGTGCCTCTCCATAGACCCTTTATAATCTATAGGCTATTAATACCCAGATGGAACCTTTATGTGTAATTTCATAAACAAAGAAATGTATGTTAACCACAACGAGTTAATGTTTCAAACTAGCCTCCTGTACTGAACCGACCTTATTAATAGGTTATAACTATCAAGAAAATATGAATGCCATAGAAAGAGATGAAATTTATGGACACATAATTTAAATTTTTTTTAGAAAATGTCCATTCCCTCAATATTATGATCCGATCCACCAGGCCAGATCATGAGTGAATAGAAAATTGAAAATGGTAATGGTTGTTATGGTTCCAGCCATTTATTATTTTGACCACTTATTTTGGTTATTATTATATATATATATATATTTGGATTGTTTATTCTTATTATAACATGAAGAGTTATTTCAGAAATGCGAGATACCTGGGGGAAAATAAGGTCACAGACAAGAGTTGCTTGCAAGCACCAGTGGTGATCCCACTAACGAAAAGCCCAAGAAATAAAAGGGGAAAATATAACAATAGACTGGGTTATTCTGTAGTTGAAGACTCTATTCTGCATCTTCTTTGAGAACTATTGCAGGATCGTCTCACCCCTGAACCTATCCCTTCTTAGAAGGATCGTATAATTGAACTATTATACGATGATCATTTTGATATAAGGAGACTCCTGCAAGTTCATCAAAGCTTATGTGAGCAATGAATGGACATCGATTATTTCGAAAGGGGACTCCTACACCTGGAAAAATCATCATTCTAGATTTAGAGATAAGGAACTCCATTATGTTGACTCTACCAGATAGAATATAACCCATATTTTCTCATACTCAAAATAAGAGTTTGATCCAAACTAATAAGGAACATGAACTATGCGCTTAACATATGCAAGTCAAATGTTATTTTTGATAAGCTGGGAAGAAGGAATAAAAACTTATGCCAGCACCACAAATGATGCATACCACGTTTTCTTATATAAAGAGAGTCAAGGGGGCTTCTACAAGAAATTTTGTAACCGTAGGCAACCCGAACAACTTAATGATGGACGCGCATGGGATTGCACGAAACCACTTCGATTATGAGTCAGGGGATGTGAACATATGGGCCCTAAAGACCTTATATACTATCTTAAAGGGGGGAAGATTTCAAACCGTGACCCATTGCGGAGAACTTTCTCACTTATTTCATGAGATAAGTGTTACATTATCCTCCATAAGACTCTTTATCGTTTTCCAGGGCTTGGGTACGAGAACATAATTGGAAGAAAGAAGGGTCGATGTTTAGACCTCTCACAGTAGTTCTACCCATAGAAAATATCATCATAGAATAGAAAAACCATTTATGATTCCAGCCGAGAAGACTAGTAAAAGGAATGTTCAAGAATGTTATATATTTTAGGAGCTAGATCAGTTGCCAGTAAACAAGTAAGAATTGCCTCAATAAAAATTAATGGAATTGGGCATAGAAAAGCCGTTCAGGTTTGTTATCCATTAGGTATTAGTGGGAATATAAAGATAAAAGAACTAACTAAGTATCAGATCGACTAAATGAAATAAATGATAGGTCAAGATCATGTTATTCACTGAGAATTGAAGTGGGGAGAATGAGCAGAGATCAAATGATTAATTTATATTTCTTATTATCTTGGAATTCATTATCAAATTGGATCGCCCTTATGAGATCAACGAACTCATAATAATGCTAGGACTTGTCGCAAGCAAATATGAAAATGAAAGAAGTCTACTAAAATCCCTTGCTACTTATCTGATCAATCACACTAATATCTTCAATAGTTCATTAAATTTTTTTATAGATTTTTTGGCACATTCGGTTAGGAGGTAAAAAAGAGATATGCTTTCTATGAGTCAAAAGAAGATACTTCCCCCATGCTCCCATGGTCCTCTTACCAAGGAATAAAAAGGAAAGACCCAGACTAGAGAAAGTTGGGCTAGGGTATAGAGCCATAAGTCTGGTGGGGGCGACAGAGGATGTTCTCGTATAGTTCATATAAGGATATGAATAAGTTGTTGATTGTTGGGAACTTTCACTACTTTAGATTTGAAATATGCCTCTCTACATGCATTACAATCTGGAAGTCAAATGGTCCCTTATGAAGTCTCTATTGGTCTTATTCTTATTTTACGCACTATGAGCACATTTGGATCCATAAAGGAAATTGATCAGATGTTCCCCTAACCTAACCCGAGAATGTATCGGAGGGAATCGGAGCATGAGAAATGTCAACGTCTGATCGTAAGGCTCATTTTGAGTTACGGGTCATAACGTGGGCAGCTTTATCTGATCAAGGGATGGGACATAAGGTTTAGGGTACTAACTAGATACGAAGAACTCTGAAGGTGATTGTACTGAGTAAAAATCTCACTCATTGGCCTCTACGACGAGCAAACACTTAAACATGAGAGGAAGAGATCACCCAACAAATGGACGAGCTTAAAGGGGGGAGAAGAGAGGGGGCAAGAATCGTACTTTGAGAAACCAGACCCAACCCGACCCTAATCTTATCTAAACTACGAGAATAAATGACTAAGACGTTCCATAAGAAAGGTTGTAGGTTTTTTAAGTAGGTTGGTGTAATACCCCGTATTTTTATGGAATTTAATTATGGGATTAATTAAATTAAATTGGGATAAACTAATTTAATATTAATTCGAATTTATAAATATTTACTAGCGTGATGAGAGTTAGTAATTATTGTAAAAATAATATTGAATATTACTAGATGAGTATAGTAATATATGAGAAATTGTCAAGACTAAATAATATGACAAATATGGAAATTAAGTCGGGACGCGCCTGCGTCGGGATTAAATTATTATTATAAAAAGTGAATAAATTATAAGTCTCTCGTATGGTCATTTCGAGTGCGCCAATGTTTCCGAAAGGGTGGAGATAGTCAGAAAAGCGTACTTCGGGGTTTAGTTTGGGTCTTGGGACATTTTTAGGCCTAATCGGTAACTCGAGAGGGCATTTTGGTAATTTCTATTTTTAGGATTTAATTACCTACGAAAATTATAGAAGTATATCAGGTTTTAGAGGTTGTCTTCTAGTGTTAGAACCTGATTATTTCACAAAGGCCATTAGAGGAGGAAGGTGAGGAACTTCCCAAGGCTAAAGCCACTGTAGTTGCACCATTTTCATCACAAATATCGTCGGAGTGTAGATTGGAGGAAGGAGAACACAACCACATCATCAAATCTTAGAAATTCAGACTCATATTCCCAAGCAAGTATTTATCTTGTTGTTCTTCAAGTTTAAATTCCATCCATGTTAGAATAGGAAATTAAACTATAAGGTTTATAGAGATAAATTATGAATCGGAAGACTAGAACTCAAACAATGGAATATAATCATGCTAGACGGACGCCCTCATCACATTTAGAACATTTATCACAAATTTGAATGAGGATTAGAGGAAGAAATCTGGAAATATTATATAGTTCTTGAAAGAATATGGATAAATAGGGCTTGAGACAAATTCATGTACCTTAATGAATTTCCCTAAATTTTACGTTAGAAATTGTTCATACCTACTTCTATAACGTTTATTATGCTTGGTTGGGAGTTTGGGTCATTTTAATGGAGTTTTTGATAATTAAAATGGAATGACCCATAGGTTTGAGATGCAGATTTTCTGGGCAAATAACTGCTCGATCGATCGATCAATCATTTTTGTCGATCGATCGACTCCTCCTGGATTTTTGAATTTTGTTCCTCCTATCGATTAATCCAACCCTAATATGTGAGAACCTTTGGGAATAACTTAAATAGCATAATGGGACTTACGAAGAACCATTAGGATTGTGGGAAAGGTCCGGGTGACGTGATACTTTTAATGTACGAGATGTAACCGTGGGGGTCACGACGGTATAAATGGGATAAGATAATGTGTATGCTAAATTAGATCTTGTGAGAATTAAAGAAGACTTAGACCAGTCGAGTAGTGAGGGCTCACCTACTGATTTTATGTGTATCGAGAGGATACACTTCGAGTGTTGAAAAGTACTTAAGGACTTGGAATAATTGAGAGAATAAAAAAAGTGATTTACTTATACATAGAACGTGAGCGTTATATGTTATGCATGGCTAGGAAATGTTATAGGTCGTGGGCGTACCTAGATGATTAATGTAAATATATATATATATATATATATATATATATATATATATATATATATATATATATATATATATATATATATATATAAGAGTGCATGTATATATATTATTTGAATATTTGTGTTTAATCATACCCGTGCTACTTTCTATTATGGATGTTTTCGCGCCGAGACAATCTTATTCTGATGTGATCTTTATAGGGGATATTGACTCATACCCTAGGACATAGGATCCTTGGTACATGCAATCTTAGAATGTTAGTTAGATGCTCCTAAGAGACGTGAGAGTATGTGACGACCTCCTAGTGACTTGGATCTATGTTTCGCCTCCAATATGTGTATTTTGTGTTAATACCATTCGGGAGTGAATCCGAACTAGTATTTCCCTCGTTTGTATGAGAGGTACATAGACTAGATAGCAGAGTATGTCAGTACCATAGATTTTACGTGCAATGCCGATTAGTATATATATTGTATGAGTTATTAATATATATATGCATATACCGGGAATTCTTCTAGTGTATGTGTAATTAGATACATATTGAATAAATGCTGCTAAACATAGTAAATGTTTGAGATTTCATAGCAGTATTGAGATATACATAATTGACTAAAATAATCCTTAATGAAATAACATTTTTTTTAATGAATCATTGACATACGGTCTCGTGATTCAGAATTCACGGGAGGAGAACTGGGTCAGGCTTATGAATCATTATTGTAGTACGATAGGCGGGCACACTAGATGAGAGGTGAGAATTCTCAAGAGAGTGTCGAGACTAAAGTTTATGTAATGTCAACTTGTAAGAATTTTAAATACTTGCAAAAATATTTTAAAGCTGTTTTACACTCGGGATATGACCTGTTTCCTATCATCTATTCTCTCTCTTGTATATATACATATTGTGACACCCCGACTAATTAAATACCGTGTAACTACTCCTTTATTAAAATAATTCAAAATGCCAAGTTGGTTCAGTTAATAACATCACTATCGAAAACATTTTAATAATTACTAACCACCTAGTATTTAAAAAGTAAGTGCAAAATTTTAAGTTAAGTCTGATTAACATGCAGTAAAAGAATAATGAAAGAATAACAACCATTCACTATAAGTTAGTAATGAATAACCAACAACATAAATATAAATTCGGAGGAAAACTCCTCACAACAATCCCACAACTGAAAAATAATACAACAAGTCTGAATCCTGAATAATTACATGCCAGAAGTCTCAATAACTGAAATAAATGAAATGTCTCTAAAAGAAATGGGCGACATGCCCTACAACTGATAACTGAAGAATATCGAGTCAAGATGGATGAAGCGTCTACAAGCAAAGTCCTGTAACTTCCACAAACATCTACAGCTCATCACCTGAATGAGAATCCTAAGCATGGTGTCCTTGTGGCTGGGCACCTAACATGGTTTTTACAAAAATAGATTTGAAAGCAAATGGGTCAGAGCCCGAAAGTGGAAATCATTTTAAAAACAACAAGTGTTTTAATAACATTAAAACATTAAATGCAAAATACATGTTAGGACGTGCACTCACATGAAATTCTCACCTCTCGACTACATGTGCACTCCTAACGTACCGTACCCATTTATAAGACATCCATATCTAACCCAACCGTAATAAGTTCTACCCCTTACTACTCGATTCTCATATTACATTCTAGCGTTATCAAATAAATAGAGGGCTTTACTTAAACTCAGATTCTCAATTAGTAATACCATTCACTATCAATTAACCCGTTTTGTTTTCTCAAAACATTACCATAATATTATTCACAATATTAACATGAAAGTTCCCATTAATTAAGTGTATATGATTCGCGTCATAAATATACATTACAAGTACCCCGAGACTAGATGCGGTGCACACATACTCTGCTATCCATCCCGGTACATCATGTACATAAGGATCACGTATTCCGAATCTCTCAGGAATCGTTCTCAAATAACAACCTCACAAATAATGGAGGCGAACACAGTCACATCACATGGGTCACGCACATACCTGCGCTCCCACGATCGGTAGACTTATTAACATACCAATAAGTCCTTCTCTGACCTATGTTCATCGAGGTAACCAATCTAAATCCGGGCAACACAAGGATTAGAAGGCCCTAAGCGAACGTGAACCTCCCGTGATAGCAAGTATGGTAGGTATGTCATACACATAAAATCAATACATATACTAAGTATTCACACATCTTAGTAATCACCACAATATATTGGAGGTACACTTCTCATTCTCGTACCGACATATAATACTACACAATTTATATATTCCCGGTTGATATAATAAATTAGACCGTCAATAGTTCTCGCAACGTAGTAGACATTCACGTCCTACTTCATATTTTCCCTTAGGTTCAAACTACACTTCTAGGTTTGACTCCTCATTATATCCCAAACAGCCCAAATGTAACAATTAATCATCAAGGGAAGGTTATCTCTACATATACACAAGGTTGCGGGACACTCGGGGTCAAATTAGGCTAAAAAGCCTAAACTATCAACTCGTTCGAAGTCTCGTTCGAACGAGGCTGTTCGAACGAGAGTTCGTTCGAACGAACTGGGCCTTCTAATGAGATCTCGTTCGAATGAAAGTCTTAGAATGAACATCCCTCTCGTTAGAACCCAAACTGTCAACTCGTTAGAAGCTCGTTCGAACGACCTGGACAGGTCTTCTAATGAGTGGCCAGATTCGAGCCCAGAAATTTCTAACTCGTTTTTCCCAATTCTCTTCACCTCTAATCTCACGTAAAAGTCATCCCAACAATTTTTTAAGGTATTTAATCCTTCCTAAACATGTTTCAATCGTATTACAACATTTATATGGGTTCAAATCACCCTAAACTGCATCAAATTATCAAATCTCCAACATTTATTTTTCAAATCTCAAGAACATGAACCCTAAAACTTATAAATCATCAATGGGCCTAATTAAATCCGTTTTTGTTTCATCCAAATTATAATATCATCAGAATAATCATCTCAATACAAATCTACATGCGATTCCTCATAAAAATGTAATTTCTACTTCCAATTTTAATAGGTTTTTCATTAACTCCTAAGAACATACAATTTAAATGGGGTTTCCTACGCATGGAAGAAGCATTCTCTATAAAAACGAAATTAAATCACTTGCCTTAAGGGTAACTCTGGGTTTGATGATGAATCTGATGAATGGTTCTCTCTCTCCTCTGCAGAATTGCTCCTCTCTCTCTCTCTCCAAGCTTTCTTCTCAAGGTGTTAATGGAGGTGAGGTTGGTTTTGCCAAGTTATAAAGTTTCTAAATTCTCCCGTAGCCCACTACCTAAATTGGGGTTGGAAATGGCTTAGTGGGTTAATACTAAGTCATATTTTTAACTCTAATTTTCGTGGGTTTTAATTACCCAATTTCCGAAATTACCAAAATGCCCTTATAAGTTACCGGTATGGCCCAATAATGCCCCGGGACCCAAACTTAACCCCCGGCTAGTGTTTTATGACTATTCAACCCTTCCGGATGCGTTGGCGCACTCAAAACGACCATACGGTTAATAGAACTAAAATTCACTTTTTAATTCAAATAATTATATTCCGGACGCGACTGCCACACGCGTCTCAACAAAATTTCCAAATTGCCGTATTTCAATCTCACGACAAATTTCATACTTCAATATTCATATATAATCATATCTGCACATTATATTCGAATACCAACTCGCATCTCGCTAGTATTTTAATCCGGATTTATTTCCAATTAATACGCATTTAATTCAATTAATCCCATAAATAAATATCACAAAAATACGGGGTATTACATACTTCCCCCCTAATAACTTAATTTCGTCCCGAAATTCAGAACTAGAAAGTACCTGGTAAGAACAACTCTGGATAACGTTCGCGCATCTCATCCTCGCGCTCCCATGTGGACTCCTCAGCATTATGATGTCGCCACTGAACACGCACTAACGGGACTATCTTTGACCGCAGTTTTCGCTCACTTCGGTCCAAAATAGCAATCGGACCCTCCTCGTAGGATCTATCAGGCTGGAGATCGATGTCTTCCAAAGAAATGTGAGAATGAGCCAACTCGTCTCTAAGATATTTCCTTAGCGAGGAAATATGAAACACATCGTGAATACGATGCAAATGCTCCGGTAACCCAAGCCTATACGCAACCGGTCCAATCCGCTCAATAATAGGAAATGGTCCTACATATCTCGGTGCCAACTTCCCTTTCTTCCCGAAACGCATAATCCCCTTCATAGGAGATACTTTGAGCAAAACCTGGTCCCCCACTTGGAACTCTCTGAAGAACCTCTTCGCATCAACATAGCTCTTCTGCCTGTCCTGAGCTACCCGAATGCGACTCCGAATCAATGCTATCCTTGCTGAAGTATCCTGAATTACTTATGGCCCTAGTAGTTTGTTGTCACCCACCCCCAACCAACATGCTGGGGAACGACAAGGTCTACCGTACAATGCCTCAAATGGAGCCATGCCAATGGTGAACTGGTAGGAGTTGTTGTAAGCAAACTCTACCAGTGGAAGATACTGCTCCCATCCACCCCCAAAATCAATGATACTCATACGTAGCATGTCCTCCAACATTTGGTTTGTACGCTCCGTTTGCCCGTCGGTCTGCTGGTGGTACGCCGTGCTCAACTGTAATTCCGTGCCCATGGCCTCCTGAAAACTCTCCCAAAATCGTGAAACAAATATCTTGTCTCGGTCAGACACGATATTTAAGGGCACACCGTGAAGTCTCACTATCTCTGCAATAAAGAGCTGGGCATACTGTCCCGTAGTGTAGTCTGTCCTTACGGGTAGAAAATGAGCGACTTTGGTCAACCTGTCCATAATTACCCAAATGGACTCGTGACCTCTTTGTGACGTAGGCAATCCCGTGATAAAGTCCATGGATATGCTCTCCCACATCCACATCGGGACCTCCAACGGCTGTAGTAGTCCTGCCGGTCTCTGATGATCCACTTTTACTGACTGACAAGAGGTGCATTTAGAAACAAAATCGGCAATATCTCTCTTCATCCCGCTCCACCAATACTGACGTCTCATGTCTTGGTACATTTTGTCCCCACCGGGATGTTCCGCGAACCGTGAGCCGTGCGACTCTGCCATCACCGCATGCCGCAATTCCTCCCCTGCCGGAACTACCAATCTCCCATTGAAGCGTAATCCCCCATCTGAGCTAACGGTATAGGATTTAGCCCCCTCTTCTAGTAATCGGACTATCAGCTCCTGACAGAACGAGTCATCTGCTTGTGCCTTTACCACTCTCGTGACAATCTGCGGCGTAACAGTCATTACCGACATGAATGATCGGGCCACTGCATCCTGGGGTCCCAATTCCTTCCACTTTGTCTTCCACACCCCTGCCACCTCATCTACTAGCCTACGGCTCAACGCGTCTGCTACCACTTTAGCCTTCCTTGGGTGGTATTGGATATCGAACTGATAATCCTTCACGAACTCAAGCCACCTTCGTTGCCGCATATTCAACTCCTTCTGCTTGAATAGGTACTGTAGGGACTTGTGGTCTATGAACAATCGAAACTTTTCCCCCAAAAGGTAATGTCTCCAAATACGAAGGGAAAGTACAACTGCCGCCAACTCCAAGTCATGAGTGGGGTAATTCTTCTCGTGAGGCTTTAGCTTACGGGAAGCATAAGATATGACCTGACTCTCCTGCCGTAATACACCTCCAAGTCCTTGCAAGGACGGATCGGTGTAAATTAAATACTCAACTCCTGGTCTCGGCAATGCTAACACAGGTGCTGAGGTCAACTCATCCTTCAATTCATCGAATGCCAACTGACAGGCATCACTCCAGATGAATTGCACACCCTTACGAGTCAAATGTGCCAAAGGACCTGCTATCCTTGAGAATCCTTGAATGAACCTCCTGTAGTATCCTGCTAGGCCCAAGAAACTACGAATCTCTGTCGGTGTCGTGGGCTATCCCCACTCCCTCACCGCGGATACCTTCCCCGGATCAACAAATTTTCCTCGGTCGAAAATAATATGTCCTAAAAATTGGACCTCCTTCAGCCAAAACCCGCATTTCTCATATTTTGCATACAACTCGTTCTGATGTAGTGTCTGCAAAACTTGCCTCAAATGCTCGGCGTTCTCCTCCTCTATCTAGGAGTAAACCAGAATATCATCAATGAAGACAATGACAAACTGATCTAAGAAATCTCTGAACACTCTATTCATCAAGTCCATAAACACTGCTGGAGCGTTGGTCAAACCAAAAGGCATAACTCGAAACTCGTAAGATCCATATCTCGATAAGAACGCAGTCTTCGAGACATCCTCTTCCCTGATACGCAACTGATGGTATCCCGATCTCAAACCAATCTTTGAGAAGAAAGAAGCTCCTCTCAACTGGTCGAATAAGTCATCGATTCGAGGCAACGGATACTTATTCCATATCGTGACCTTATTCAACTCTCGGTAGTCCACACACAATCTCAGTGAACCATCTCTCTTCTTCACGAACAACACAGGGGCACCCCACGGAAAAGTACTCCTCCATATAAACCCCTGACCCAACAACTGCTCAATCTGATCTCGTAGCTCTCGCATCTCTGCCCGAGCCATACGGTACGGTGCACGTGATATAGGTCTCGTATCTGACAATAAGTCTATGACAAAGTCTATCTCTCGACTGGGGGGTAGTCCAAATATATCCTGAAATACATCGGCAAACTCTCTAACAACCGGAATCGAATCAAGTGGTATCACCACCTCCTTAGAGGTCTCCTCCTCTATACAGTACAAATGAGTGGATGATCCTCCCTCAGAACGAGTCATCGCCACCAAAAATATCTCTTGCCCTGGAATGGAAAAGATAATACTCCTACTGAAATAGCCAATCATGGCTCGGTACGCAACAAGCCAATCCATACCAATAATGGCATCATACTCGGTCATCTCTAATACTAACATATCTGCAGGTAATACCAAACTACCAATCTTTACCCCTACTCCCCGGCATATAAAGAAAATAAGTGACCCACTCCCCAATGGTGAGTCTACACACGTCACTGTGCTCTCTGCTATGGCTAGCAACCCTAAGGCTTTCACAAAATGTGTAGCTATAAAGCAATGTGTTGCCCCCGTATCAAACAAAACCCAACCCATAGTACCATGGATAGGAAACATACCCTCAATCGCGGGTGGTGCCTGCCGAGCTGCTTCCTGGTGGACGTTATAGACACGTCCATACTGTAACTATCCTTGCTGCACAGGAACTGCTGGAATGGCTGGAAGAGATGGCACCTGGGCTGGAGCTGGGAGGGCTGGTGGAAAAAGTGGCCTCTGTGGCTCATGTCGAGCACTGTGCTGCTGCTGCGAGGCCCTGCCCCTATCAGGACAGTCCTGGCATTTATGGCCAGTCTTGCCACAAACGAAACACTTCCTCGGGAAGTTCCCCCCTCTCTGTCCCTGCTGCCCCCGGCCCTGGTGGCCGTTACCGTTCCTCCATTGGCCCTGCTGGCCCTGCTGAGACAGTCGTTGACCATTCTAACCCTGCTGGTGCTAATGGCCGTTCGGACCCTGATTGCCCTACCGGAAACCTCCCTGTCCATGCCTAAAATTTCCTATCCTGAACCTCTTGTGATCCCCCTGCTGGGTACCCTGATCACCCTGTCTCTACCCCTGAACAGATTGTGCCCCACTGGCACCATTTCCTCCAGTCCTGCCCTGATGGCTAGACTCTCCCGATCGCTTGCCCTCAGCCATGTGAAAACTGTGATCCTGGCAATGGAGCAATGCAGCATTAACCACATCAGAATAAGTGGCTAACGAGAGGTTCCCTAACAAGTGTTGATGAATCCTCCATGTCAACCCGTCAGTAAATTTCTGTATCTTCTTCTCCTCCGTCGGTATCTCATCCGGAACAATGTTCAGAAGATCAGTGAATTCGGCCTCATACTCGGCCACAGTCTTACCCTCCTGCTTGAGGATCATCAACTTCCTCCTCATCTCTGTGTGAACAGCCGACGGAAAGTACTTGCGGTCAAACCGCACCCAAAACTCCTGAATAATGAGAGTGTCTCTCTCCTCCACTGTGGTAATAGACTCCCACCACTGCAGTGCAGACCCTACAAGCTTAAAGGTAGATAATATATGCTTCTGGACATCTGTGCACTCATACATCCTCAGGTGTCGCTGTATGTCCTTCCTCCACTGACTCGAAACCACTACATCGGAGCTACCTGCGAACTCCGAAGGGTGTGCTTTCTGAAAAGCATCACGTACACATTCCCAATCAGACGGGAATGCATGAGCCTGAACTTTCGCGGCTATCGACGCCTGAGGTGGTGCCTGCTGAACTATAGCTAGTGCAGCATTTACTGCCTGGGCCACAATGGCTGCAACCTCGGCGGCATTCATCATGCCCTGAACTGGTGCGGGCTGTGGTTCTGGCGTTGCATCCCTGGGAATCCTTTGTGCACGTTGTGGAGGCATCTGAAATAAGAATGAAGTTTATAAGTTCGCAGTTATAAACTTAAAATAGCTGAAGAACGTAGCATATACAAAAGAATACAATAGTCCTAAAATATAGGGCTCTACATCAAAGAAAGCTCAGCGGAAACATAATAAGCCGTTCAGATCCTAAAGGACACTAGAACCTGATGCTCTGATACCACCTGTGACACCCCGACTAATTAAATACCGGGTAGCTACTCCTTTATTAAATTAATTCAAAATGCCAAGTTGGTCCAGTTAATAGCATCACTGTCGAAAACATTTTAATAATTACTAACCACCTAGTATTTAAAAAGTAAGTGCCAAATTTTAAGTTAAGTCTGATTAACATGCAGTAAAATAATAATGAAAGAATAACAACCATTCACTATAAGTTAGTAATGAATAACCAACAACATAAATATAAATTCGGAGGAAAACTACTCACAACAATCCCACAACTGAAAAATAATACAACAAGTCTGAATCCTGAATAATTACATGCCAGAAGTCTCAATAACTGAAATAAATGAAATGTCTCTAAAAGAAATGGGCGACATGCCTTACAACTGATAACTGAAGAATATCGAGTCAATATGGATGAAGCGTCTACAAGCAAAGTCCTGTAACTTCCACAATCAGCTACAGCTCGTCACCTGAATGAGAATCCTAAGCATGGTGTCCTTGTGGCTGGGCACCTAAAATGGTTTTTACAAAAATAGATTTGAAAGCAAATGGGTCAGAGCCCGAAAGTGGAAATCATTTTAAAAACAACAAGTGTTTTAATAACATTAAAACATTAGATGCAAAATACATGTTAGGACATGCACTCACATGAAATTCTCACCTCTCGACTACATGTGCACTCCAAACGTACCGTACCCATTTATTAGACATCCATATCTAACCCAACCGTAATAAGTTCTACCCCTTACTACTCAATTCTCATATTACATTCTAGCGTTATCAAATAAATAGAGGGCTTTACTTAAACTCAGATTCTCAATTAGTAATACCATTCACTATCAATTAACCCGCTTTGTTTTCACAAAACATTACCATAATATTATTCACAATATTAACATGAAAGTTCCCATTAATTAAGTGTATATTATTCGCGTCATAAATATACATTACAAGCACCCCGAGACGAGCTGCGGTGCACACATACTCTGTTATCCATCCCGTTACATCACGTACATAAGGATCACGTATTCCGAATCTCTCAGGAATCATTCTCAGATAACAACATCACAAATAATGGAGGCGAACACAGTCACATCACATGGGTCACGCACATACCTGCGCTCCCAAGATCAGCAGACTTATTAACATCCCAATAAGTCCTTCTCTGACCTATGAACATCGAGGTAACCAATCTAAATTCGGGCAACACAAGGATTAGAAGGCCCTAAGCGAACATAAACCTCCCGTGATAGCAAGTATGATAGGTATGTCATACACATAAAATCAATACATATACTAAGTATTCACACATCTTAGTAATCACCAAAATATATTGTATGTACACTTCTCATTCTCGTACCGACATATAATACTACACAATTTATATATTCCCGGTTGATATAATAAATTAGACCGTCAATAGTTCTCGCAACGTAGTAGACACTCACGTCCTACTTCATATTTTCCCTTAGGTTCAAACTATACTTCAAGGTTTGACTCCTCATTATATCCCAAACATCCCAAATGTAACAATTAATCATCAAGGGAAGGTTATCTCTACATATACACAAGGTTGCGGGACACTCGGGGTCAAAACAGGCTAAAAAGCCTAAACTGTCAACTCATTCGAAGTTTCGTTCGAACGAGGCAGTTCGAACGAGAGTTCGTTCGAATGAACTGGTACTTCTAACGAGATCTCGTTCGAACGAAAGTCTTCGAACGAACATCCCTCTCGTTAGAACCCAAACTGTCAACTCGTTAGAAGCTCGTTCGAACGACCTGGGCAGGTCTTCTAACGAGTGGCCAGATTCGAGCCCAGAAATTTCTAACTCGTTTTTCCCAATTCTCTTCACCTCTAATCTCACATAAAAGTCATCCCAATAATGTTTTAAGGTATCTAATCCTTCCTAAACATGTTTCAATCGTATTACAACATTTATATGGGTTCAAATCACCCTAAACTGCATCAAATTATCAAATCTCCAACATTTATTTTTCAAATCTCAAGAACATGAACCCTAAAACTTATAAATCATCAATGGGACTAATTAATTCCGTTTTTATTTCATCCAAATTATAATATCATCAGAATAATCATCTCAATACAAATCTATATGCGATTCCTCATAAAAATGTAATTTCTACTTCCAATTTTAATGGGTTTTTCATTAACTCCCAAGAACATACAATTTAAATGGGGTTTCCTACGCATGGAAGAAGCATTCTCTATAAAAACGAAATTAAATCACTTGCCTTAAGGGTAACTCTGGGTTTGATGACGAATCTGATGAATGGTTCTCTCTCTCCTCTGCAGAATTCCTCCTCTCTCTCTCTCTCTCCAAGCTTTCTTCTCAAGGTGTTAATGGAGGTGAGGTTGGTTTTGCCATGTTATAAAGTTTCTAACTTCTCCCGTAGCCCACTACCCAAATTGGGGTTGGAAATGGCTTAGTGGGTTAATACTAAGTCAGATTTTTAACTCTAATTTTCATGGGTTTTAATTACCCAATTTCCGAAATTACCAAAATGCCCTTATAAGTTACCGGTATGGCCCAATAATGCCCCGGGACCCAAACTTAACCCCCGGCTAGTGTATTATGACTATTTTGACCCTTCCGGACGCGTTGGTGCACTCAAAATGACCATACGGTTAATAGAACTAAAATTCACTTTTTAATTCAAATAATTATATTCCGGACGCGACTGTCACACGCGTCTGAACAAAATTTCCAAATTTCCGTATTTCAATCTCACGGCAAATTTCATACTTCAATATTCATATATAATCATATCTGCACATTATATTCGAATACCAACTCGCATCTCGCTAGTATTTTAATCCGGATTAATTTCCAATTAATATGCATTTAATTCAATTAATCCCATAAATAAATATCACAAAAATACGGGGTATTACACATATGTATTACAAGTGCCCAGCCCCAGGGACGTCAGGCTTGGATCATTTGACTGTTGACGTGCTGCAGCTAGTGTGGGATTTGCAGGTCTTTATAGTAGATGACTTCATCTTTGTGTTCTCCGTCTTTCATTTAGATTTCCCTAGATAGGGAATGTGTCGCCCATTTCTAGTTTATTCTAGTTCAAAGAGATTTGTACTTTGTATTTATTTCAGTATTCTTGTGATTATTACATTGTCCTGTGATTTGGGACATTTTATTTGGATTTATTTATCTAACATGTTTTTTCATTGGATGGTTTGGTTTTAATACAAACATTTGTATTCATAAAAAAAAATGGGTTCATAGCTTATGATAATAATCGGACTTAATTTATAAGATTGAATGTTTTGACGCATAGCTTAATTATTTATTAAGTGATTAATAAAGAAATTGTTTTTCGATAGTGATGCTAAGAATGAACCAATCGGACACTTTGAGTTAATTTAATAAAGGACTGATCACCCGGTATTTAATTAGGCGGGGTGTCACAGATTTAAATGTCCACAGTTTAAAACATATAAATCCACAATTTCTATTCCCACAAAAAAAATTACAATAAAGTCTCTCAAAAATAAAATTCTCCAACTAAAAATTTACACCACTAATAATTACATCAAAATACATCTTCCAATCCAAGCCCTACAATAATCTCCAAATAGTCCATAGCGTCCTAATCCATGCTAACCCGCCAACTAAAAGAAAATATGGGGAAGTACACAATACGACAGGAAAGATGCTCAATAAATATAGTTGCGATGAATAAAGCGTAACACCACAAGTATGGATATTCAAATAAATATGCAAATCTCATTAGCATTTTCATTAATATAATTTCTCAACAAAACATTAACCGAGTCACCAGGCCTCACCACCATACCGTGCCTATGCATTCTTAAGCATATTTGAAAAAGGAATATTGGCGGGTGCCCAAACTCCGTGCAATATTAAAATCTCATGAGAACATGCTCAACATAACATGAATAATACCACATGAATAAAAATAATTTCAACAATTATTTTTCCTGATTTCAATGAATTTAACAATTCAAATATGAGGTCAATAATCACATGAATTCAAAGGGAATAACTCTTACGAGATTAAGGAGCATATTGTGTAATACCCCATACCTCAAAATCATCACATGAATCATCACATAAATTGGTGCCAACATGAATTTGTCTCAAACCCTATTTATCCATATTCTTTCAAGAACAACATAATATTTCCAGATTTCTTCCTCCAATCCTCATTCAAATTCGTGATAAATGTTTTACATGTGATGAGGGAATCCGTCTAGCATGATTATATTCCATTGTTTGAGTTCTAGTCTTCCAATTCACAATATATCTCCATAAAACTTATAGTTTAACTTCCTATTCTACCAGGGATGGAATTTCAACTTCAAGAACAACAAGATAAATACTTGCCTGCGAATATGAGTCTAATTTTTTTAGATTTGATGATGTGGTTCTGTTTTCCTTCCTCCGATCTACACTCCGGTGGTATTTGTGGTGAAAATGGTGTAACTATGGTGGATCTAGCCTTGGGAAGTTCCTAACCTTTATCCTCTAATGGCCTCTGTGAAAAAATTAGGTTCTAACCCTTGAAGACCACCTCTAACACCTAATATACTTCTCTAATTTACGTTGGTAATTAAATCCCACAAATAGAAATTACCAAAATGCCCT
The DNA here is from genome assembly GCA_949130495.1 of Sambucus nigra. Classification (NCBI taxonomy): domain Eukaryota; kingdom Viridiplantae; phylum Streptophyta; class Magnoliopsida; order Dipsacales; family Adoxaceae; genus Sambucus; species Sambucus nigra. Next base: position 762,524,111 of record OX422207.1, read on the forward strand.
CTCAGGTTACTAGTTAGGCCTAAAAATGTCCCGAGACCCAAACTAAACCCTCGGGTACACTTTTTGGACTATATGGACCCTTCTAGACACATCGGCGCGCTCGAACTAACCATACAGGTGACTTATAATTTATTCACATTTGATAATAATAATTTAGTCCTGACGCGACACAGGTGCGTCCTAATCTAATTTCCACAATTATCATATTATTCACTCTTAAAAATTTCTCATATATTACTATACTCATCCAGTAATGTTCAAAATTATTCTTACCAATAATTACTAACTCTCATCACGCTAGTAAATATTTATTTTCAAATTCGGATTAATATTAAATTAATTTATCCTAATTTACTTTAATTAATCCCATAATTAAATATCATAAAAATAAGGGGTATTACAATTGGGTGATAGATCGTCCATAGAAGTACTCCAGGATATAAACTAGGGAAAAAAAATTAGAGTATACGACCACTTCAGCCGTTTTCATTACCTGGAAGTCATCGACGGAGGAAAGGGCTATAGGTGATGGTGCGTTCTGCTTTTTATCTAGAGAGGGGCCCTGAAATCCTTTTTATTGGGTTGTGCATGGAAACTGGTATAGATGAAAAAGGTAGACCACTTGAATGGGACGTATTCTCTTAATAGGTAGCAAAGCGAAATAGGAAAGGGCCCGAGCTAACTGATGAGTGCCTTTTTAGACAATTTCTAAACGCTCTCATGTGGATATAACATGGTTGGCTACCTACAAGTATAGACAAATCAAGATGAGATGGGACAAACGGTCAGAGGTTGTAGTGGGACTACCATAAGAAAGCTCTCCCCCACTACATAACATAGAAATATATTCCTGAAAATTCAAAGTCTCTATATGAATATATTCCCGATCGGGGCAGGCCTAATCGGGCCACCACTTGGGATGGGAATGGCTCAGCCCACATGCATCATTTGATGAAAGCACTCCAGTCCAGTCGCCTCCTCTAAGTGGTTTGGAAACCACACTTTCCCTTTCCTCAAAATAATGATCCTAACCAAATTCCCTTCCTTAGGTTGGGGAAACATAACAATGAGTAGTTTTCTCTAGGACCCCATCCCCTCGAGAGAAGAATTCCGATGGATATGGAATTATGAGACAACCTATACTTTCCTAGTGTTTGCCTTGCCTCAACATCTAAATAAATAAAGGGTGGGTGCGAAAATGGAACTAACCCAATCTCTTCAAGAAAGCTTTACTTGGTAGGTGCTGCCTACTCACTCGAGCAATGCTCTGAACATGAAAGTGTGACGTTCTTCCCCCTTCTCCCATGCTGAGTCAGAGGTAGTGTCTTCAAAAGCACAGACGAGCCATATGCAGGGAACTTGCATGTGTGGTTATGGAGGGGGACCCCGATATACTATATTAATACGTATAGGTCCCCATAATTCGAGTGAGATTGTCCTGGCACAAAAGAGGATATAGTTCAATATTCCCCTATTCCCTGTATTAGTTATGTTATTTATTTATGGTTTAGCAGAAACTAATCGAGCTTCGTTTGATCTCCTAGAAGCCAAAGTTGAATAAGTGCAGGCTATATTGTAGAATATATGTGTGATGGGATCCTTAATTGTTCACTGTTGGCAGAAGCCAATGTCTCGGGGTCTCGAGGACTCATTCTGACTGAAACAAGGGGCGGGCCTTTACCAACATCCAAATTTACGATTTGGGGGAATCTAAAAAATGTGAGTGACCTTACGCGAAAGGTTTCTTTACTAAGTAATATAAGGTAAGAAACCCTTTATTATAGATAGGGCGTTATCGCACTTACTAATCAAATATTTCTTTCTCGTTAGAACTTTACTAATAAAATAGAAATGGCATTTCTTGCTTTCTTAGTAAAGTGTCTCTTTTTTATAGGAGTCAGTACATTCTAGGGCAGGGAACTCTTCATTCGAAAAAAATGAATGTCAGGTCTAGAATTTCTACCTTGTTATAAAAAAAGGAGTTAGGTAAAGAAAACTCCCTCCTTGGATGAGCACGAGCTTAGTCAAGTGGAATCAATTTGTACTACTTGATGATCCAATCGAAAACAAATAAGTGGGGACATACCGATACGACTAAATATGCATTAGAAAGGTCAATCCCTCCCTATGACACCAAAAGAATCGAGATAAATTTATAACAACCCGCTCTATTCCATAGAACAATATGGCGACAATGTAGACTTAAATGGTCATATTGGATCCTTGGGAACCATCACAAGTATGATCGACCTATATTTGATAGAGAATGTCGTTTTGTCTAGTGGATCCTAGAGTAAGGTGACTCGCGTTGACATCTAACTCCTTTTTAATAGAAAAGAATAGCCAAACCAACCCAGTTGGCAAGTCAATCTCAAATATCTTATCAACCAACAAATCGGAGACGGACGACCATGGTCCTGACCTTACCATAACCGAAGGTGTACTAATCAATGAACCCCCAAAACCTACTTCATTTTCTGACAAAATAAACCAATCCTAACTTGTCACGACATGTTGTTGATATTGATTGAGTTGGAGGGACTTTCGCTTACTGAATCCATCCACAAACCTAAACCCCAGTAACCTTCATAACCAATACATCACGACAACAGGCAAAGATCACCTTTGTACTCTTAATGGATAAGGAGGAGCACTTAGAAATGACGACCATTACACAATTCACTAGTAGCTGAGAGAAAACGAGCAACACCTTGTATAGGTTGGGCGGAGCTTGATGAAGCAAGACCCTCTCAGAGAATTCCATTGTGTGCTAACCTAGCTAGCTAATGTTTTTCGTTGGCTATTATGTTTGTTGTAGCGCAACTTTCCCCCTTCTCTCACTTCAAAAAAATTCAGTGGTCTCTTCTTATGATGACCTGGTCGAGATAGTACGATACGTCGGTGTAAAATATTTAGTTGTATCTGTGAGGATTGTTATAGTAAGTCTTTCTCAAAAAATGTTCTTACCTCTATCATTAGCCCGAGTAGTCCCCTTTTCTAGTGTTTTAGTCACCTTTCAATGGCTCCCTTAATTTTTGGTTTCATTTTTTTATCATCATCTTATTTCACTCATTGATTTTGTAATTCATTTATCTTTTATGAATAGTTAGTTGTGTTGGATGATTGATGTGTAGTCATATATTTAGGTTCTTTTTTCAAATATACAAACATATTCTATTTTTGGGTGATGTAAGCTTCATTTACTATTTTTTGACTTGAAACGAGCTTAAAAAAGGGTTTCATTCTTGTTTAACCATTCAGGTTTTCTTCATTTATTAATGCATTCATCTATGCTGTGTGATTTCTAGCTTCTGTTAGATTTCAACATTTCTTTTTTTCCACTTCCTTTCTATCGAAAAGGAGCCCGCTTTCTTTGCACTCATGAAACAACCAGAAAGTGGAGGGGGATTAGTTAATTAAAGACCTAGATCACTTCACAATCCCTTAGTAGAGTAGCACAACGGATTAGGCATTAAGTGTGGATTAGACTTAATTACCTTAAAAGTACGTTATTATATTATATTCTTTATTTTTCTTTTGGTGCTGAGGACGATCCATTTGTTCCATTGTTCCTATGACACAAGCATCAAGAAATAAAAGTACATTATTATAAATTACCTTAAAAGTATGTTATTCTTTTTTTATATATAAAATAAGTCTTTATTAAGAGAAAGGTAGAATAGCACTACCTTAGTGGCTTTGACAAAGCTGAAGGATGTATAAATGACTAGACATTATTACAAAATTCTACAAATAAATGAATTCATAGGAATAATTGAATGGAAACCTAATAGATCCATTTAGAAACTAACTCAAACAAATCTAGGCACGTCTAAGACTGATTTAAATTCTTGCAACTCCCTGACAATATCTACTTGGCGAGCTAAATGGATTGCAGTTGAATTTTCTTCTTTGAGACACCATATGAAATTTGCATTGACTTGGAGGCTGGATACTTTTATTTGATTAATGATGTTGTAGAATGACCAGGGGGTGATGGATAGAACCATTGAGAATGTATATGATTATCTTCAAATGAGATTCTACCATAACATTACTAAGGGTAATTGACTCACAGAAATTCAAACCATACAATATGGCTTTGCATAAGGCCATAGATATATCATAGTCTCCTTCAAATGAAGAATAGGAATGAATAAGAGAACCCTTACAATCTCTGATAATGCCCCATGCAGCTGATTGTTTAGAGGTAATTGAATTGTAACCCTCTATATTGAGATTAAAGAAGCCTTGAGGAGGAGGCTTCGATTTCACTAATTAGAAAGAAAGAGATCGATGGGATTGTTGCTCAATTTGGAATTTTAGAATCAAATATTCATTATTTGAATAAGGAGAATTGAATTTCCCTGATGAGCAATCTGTAGATATGAGATGAGAAGTCATATAAATGACTTGATTGCTACAATCTTTTTCCTTCAAAGCAGTTTGAATGTCTGTTTATCGAGATGCTCCATATGTCCACTGCAGGAGTGACCTCACATAGGAATGCTAAGAACTAATTTTTTTTCTCATCCACCAAGAAATTAGCATAGACTTAAGGGAGAGAAAATTAACTTTGGGACCATATAAGTTTGTAAAATAATTTTAGACCTCTATATCAATTTCACTACTAATGAATAGATGATTCATCTCGTCTTCATGTTTAAAACATCATCTGCATTGAGAGGCCTATCTAACAGCTCTTGAATGTTTTTTGTCGAGGGGAACAATATTATGAAGGAATTTTCATATGAACTAAGCAATTTTTTTAAGGGATATGATCTTTACAGATGAACTTGAAGAGGAAATAAAAAGGGTGAGTGTCTCTAATGGAGTTCTAGGCCGGTTTTATTGAGAAAATACCCGATTAGGATGGAGACAAAATCAATATTCCTTCAACTTATATAATTAGGCTATTACATATATTTTTTATCTTCATAAGCTTTTGATAAGTTGGAGTACCACTAGATTTAGTATAGTTTTTTTACGTTTTCTTGAAGAAATCAGTTCATAAACTATGTTTTGAATTAATTGTCCACCAATTCTTCATAAAGGCTGTGATTATATCTGAAAGAGACTTGAAAACTATACCACCTTCTTCTAATGGAAAGAATAAATGGTCCCATTTGATCTAGTGTTTTCTATTGCCATACTCTGCTGAGGATCCCCATTAGAAATCAGTGAAGACTTTTTTAATTATATTAATAGTCCTTAGGGGGGAGGTAGCTATCCAAAGAAAATGAAGAAGGATTGAATAGAGGACTGATTGGATAAGAACTATTTTACCTTGAAAATAAGTAAATTTTCTTTTCCATCCTGAAATCTTTGCTTTGGTTTTATGGATAAGATCTTCAAAATATCTATGTTTTTCCCTGCCATAAAAATAGGACAACCAAGATAAATTGGAGGATATTTGATATGGATCTGGTCTTGCTTCTGCTGAGATTTTCATGAGTCATAATTGTTTTTTCTCAAAGTTAATAAGTTTACCTGAGGCTGCTTCATATTGATTCCAAGATTTAAGTAAGGATTTGAGGCTTTTGGCAGAGCCATTGCAAAAAATGATAGAATCATCTGCAAAATTGAGGATTTCCATTTCCATTTTGTTATTATTAACCTAACTTGACACAAGCATTAAGAAATAAAATGAACAAGATGCAGGGAAGTCAAGACTCATTAACGAAGATTTTTTTGATACAGAAATGATGGATTTATTCAACCTTTCTGGCCCCTACTGAAGATTCAAAAGGAGAGCACTCTTTTTCAAGCTAAGAGGTATGTATAAAGGAATTATTTCCATTCCATACATCAAAAACATGTTTGAAAAAGCCAGTAGATGTTGATCCCACGCATTGTAGGACTCCTATAAGCGTTAAAGATCAGTGATGTTGTCATGAGAAGTGTGGTAAGTCAATAGTGTAATCGATTATAGAAGGACCTATCGACTTGCATTAACTTCCCATGACTTGTAGGGGGACTGTAACGTAATTGCCAATCCATAAAAAAAACTTGGGGGTCAACCTCTTGACTTCAATGCCCTTATTGAAGCAATGAGATTTCAAGATATGATTTGCTTGTGTGGATTATTCGATGAGGCCTTCAATTACAGCAAATTTACTTGAAGCCATAATAAAACTGGTTAACTTTGTATCTGGGCCAGACTAAATAGAATCCTTTTGAATGAGTACTGTCCACTTCTATATAAAATTCGTTTTCCATCCACCTTAACCATTTGCCTAGAGTATCCTCTAATCACTCTCCTCTAGTAATCTCTTTAGGAGATTCTAATACTCGCAGGAGTGGGGTCTTTCACTTCCAAAGAATGTGGATTCGGCATGGAGATTCATTTTCCAAATTTTTTGTTTGATCTAAACCATGCTCAGGAAATACTTTTCAAATCTTCTCCAAAAATATTGACTTGACAAATCAAACACTAAATTGGTGAATTATTTCAGAATATAGAAATGCTGGCATGGAAATTTTCTCTTGAACAAAGTTGGTCTGCTGATAAAAAAATGGAGATAGATTCGGCCAAAAGTAACCTTAAAAATCTTCTGATTTTCGAAGAAAGATTCTGGAATAAAAATAAACAGTGCAATGGATCCAAGAAGGGGAATACTCCATTCTTTCATCTTACTAACAAATAAAGACATTGAATAAGAACCTGGAACCAAATTAAGAACTTGTCGATGTATGACATGAAGCTATCAATTTATTTCATACATGACTTTCTTTTCAAGGTTCAGTGCTTAAAGATGAGCTCCTTTATACCATCCCCTCTCTGGTCGTAGAGGAAGATAATAAGATGCATATGATCCCTCCTAATATGGAATAAGTTCAAAACATCATTTTAAGCATGTCAACGTGCACTAACCCCAAAAACTGGCCTCCCCTATCCATTAAAGTTTGATGACTTTCTAGCTTCGTTTTATAAATCTTATTGGGATTTCCTAAAATAAGATCTCTTCCAACTTTTCAGTAATTTTTTCGCGGAAGGTATGATCCCCCGTTCCATCAATGTCACTCTCCTTACGTTGATTCCTAAATTTTTTATCTGAGACTACCTCTATTTATCTATTTAGAGGGAAAAAGGATATATCATCTTCTGGATAGAGTATAAAAATCTTGATAGCAGATGAAAGCATAATTATCTAGTGGTGTGCAACCTTTTTTGCTTAAATATGTTCTCTGATGGATACCTATGCACCTTCTTGCAGGGATTCCAGCTCAGAATGGAGATCTTGCCCAATTGAAAAAAATTGTAGCATTAGCTAACTTTTGGTGGGGTGGTGATAAAGACAAAATAAAACTTCACTAGATATCTTTTGATACTATATTCCTACCTATTCAGGAAGGGGCTTTGGGTCCCCCCCACTAGAAGGAATTTTCAAGATCTTTCTAAGGCTTTTCGTATGAAGTTGTACTGGTCAATAAGAGGGAGTTAGACTTTGGATTGCATTTTTCAATAGAAACTATATGAAAGCCCTTATGATTTCCCACTTCCAAACCTAGTTGTCATGCAATTTGAGTGAAATCAGTTATATTATCAGGCAACCCACTAACACTTAAGGGCTTAAAATGGTTAATTGGAAATGGAGATAGCACAGATTTTTGGATTCACCCTTGACTCTCTAATATTCCTCTCATTGAAAGTGCCTCCCTGTTATTGACTATCCAACTCCTTTACTAGTTATTCCCCCATAATCATTAATGCGCTTGATGCACATGGCAACTACTTTTTTAATGACATCGAAGCATTTTTACCTCACGGCGTAGTTTATGGTATTAGGAATAGTGGAATATTCACATCCATTTTCTCTCAGAAAATTACCTTCAAATATTCATGTCAAATAAATAATATTGTGGAGTTCAAGAAAAATATCCAAATTCATGTCTTATTATTTTCAATAATCCATACTTGTAGAAATGAAATACTAGTGTTCCTCCCCTATGTGATAAATTATGGATTACAACTATCTATGATATATCTTCTTTATAAAGGATCAGACAGGGTGATATGGAAAAATAATAGTAGTGTGTCCTTTTGTCTCAAAGTTGGTTGGGAATTGGTAAGAAATCGAACATAAGTTCAAGCTTCGACTCAATTTTTCTGGGAGAAACCCATTCTTACATTAATTAGCATTTTTCATGGAAGCTCTCATTTACTTTGTATGCGTGGATTTCAGAATCAATTCAGGGAGGGAGAGAAAATGAAGACGAAAAGTATCAGATTAACAAGAAAATGATTGTGTTGTTCGGTGCATGATAAAGAAATTCTTGATCACCTCTTCATCAGGAATGAGCTTGCTATGGAGGTTTGGGATATTTTGATCACTTTTTCATTATTAGATCCTTCCAAATGGATTCCATTCAGTCCAATTGGTATAATACATCTCGCAGGAAATCCCAAGTTGGCTATGTCACGTCTATGCTTCCTATTTTTATAGTTTGGGAACTATATAAGGAACGCTATAATAGGAAATTCTAAAACTAAATATCTTAATCAACTGCTATTATTAAAAAAAATTGGCTTGGCTGAAAGACTATACTCAGTTTCTTGACATCAGATTTTCATAGATGGTGATTAGAGAGGGAATTCATGTGGGTCTGGGTTCAGGTGGATGACTCATTAGTAATCAACTTAGTTAAGTTGGGTTACGTCCAACGTTGTTGCCAAAGTTTTTTGTATAGAAGATGGTCTTATAGCCTATGAATCTCTTCATATTTCCTAAATTCTTTTAGAAAGTGACTCAAAAATCATTGTTGATTACTTCAATGAAAATAAAGAAGCCCCCGGGTACATTACCCATACCTAGAGTCATGGTGGAGCTTTATGTCATCCAAAATCTTGGCTAGCCATTTCGAAATCGTCCATACATTTAGAGAAAATGGCAACCAAACCCAACCCAGATTCTTTAGCAAACTTCATCTCCGATTCTCAATCTGACCAATGGGTTTCCTCTACAACTGATCTTCCTCAACAAATTAAGGTTTATTTACCTCGAGAACGTGGGGTTATTGAATCTCGTCTCAGATTGTCTTTGTTAACTTTCATTTTATTAGTTGTAATGTTTTTGGTTGTCTCGTCGCTCTTTATGAGCAGGTCTATGTACTTAGATTTTCTTAAGAGGAAAGGTTTCGATGTCCCCAACTTAAACCCCCGACGGGGGCGCGAGGGTGGGGGGGGGAGAAGATGAAGTATTGTATAAAGATGGTTAGGACTGAACACATCCACCTTTACTTACTAGGTCATAGGAATAATGTTATAAAATGATTGTTTAATAGAGTGACTTGACTCACGATCTAATTTCCTTTGCGGAGCATATACCGATCTAGCCCAGATGACCAAACCTGTCTGCTGAACGGGCCAAACTTGGTATACTATCTTCCCTTTATTAGCAGACTATTTTCTCATTACAATTATTCCACCAGTACGGATCACTTTATTCAGATGTAACAGTGCATTAGCAACTGTAAATGGGGTCGATATGAGTCGTTGATTTTTTTATTAACAATCCCCATTTTTCCACTATCTTTCTTTCTAAAAAATGCAGCCCCTACCATTATAAAAAATAAAATGAATGCAATAAGATTCATCTTCATGTTCATGCATCCACACTCTAACAATACGATATTTAACTCCTTTAATTTAGTTATAAGGTTGGGAGAATATTGAAGGCACTAGTGAAAGGTAGAAGGCACTACTTAATGGTGATGGATCGAGGGTTGACATAGTCAAAGATGGTAAGGAGGATTAACATCAATAACATGCATTGTACATACGCCTCTCAGCGCTCCACATGCATATTTAGCATGTTGTACTCGAGTGTTATTTTTGTTGTGTCCCTTACACCATGGACAATCATCTTAGTCGGAGTCAAATTACTCACCTTGCAACCCAAAGCTGAACATATCCGTAAAGGCATACTATTTATTTTTATTGAGGATCCATTTTATAAACATGCCCCCTTAGAGGGGGATTAGAGCCATTTTCGTTTTAGCTAACATTAATACAACTAATATAATGATAAAATATTAAAGGAAGGATTATAATAGAGTCCTAAAGGACTTATTGTACCTATTATTGACTACTTAACTTAGCTAGGTGTTAAGATAAGTCTTATAGATAGGCTTGATACCTCCGCTTACTGGAGGATATTCTATTTCTTCGTCAATGGATTCTTCTACCATAGAAATTGCATTAACTACATATGTAACCATTTGTAGTGATGGGATGATGTCTGGTGGGATGGACACTATGAGAGAATGTCCATTCCAGGAAGGCACGACATTAACTCGACGGACCCTAATCATCAGAGATTGTAGTTTCTAGACACAGGTAATAGCTTTCCACTTATTCTTCTTTGGCTGTGACTCATTTTTCTTGGTCTATTGAGCCATAAAGACTATTATACATTGATTTGATTTAGCAAGAGTTGGTTGTCTTGATTCACGATGAAAGATAAGTTGTAAGGGCATGTTTTTATAAATGTCCGTTATCAATTAGTAGGTCATATATCGCTACAACTGTCGAAGAATGTTCAAGATAACATATGCAACAAGATGGATCCAAATATCAAGTTTCTTCAATAATCATGTTTCCACGAGATGAATTTGTTAAAGGTCATGTTTTTAATCCTTAGAATTTCTCTTAGAATATTGGGATATTTTTCAGCAAAAATTTTTTAAGTGTTGAAATGGAGTTTTAAAGTTTGTTGTCAAAATTTATTTTTTGAATTTTTTTAAGGCATTGCATTTTCTGGGAAAAGAAAAAGGGAAATATTTTTTTAAAAGGCTCGTTCGAGTGATAACCATTGTCGTTCAAATGCCATGCCATCTCACGCGTAGCTCGTTCGAGCTACGCGCGTCAACGTTGGAGCGAGATCTGATTTCATTCGAGAGACCTGTTACCTTAAAGTTTTTATAAATAGGATGTTAAATGAGGCATTGTTCTCAATAAGTCTTTTCCTTTTTCATTCTGCAAACTGTGTAAATTGGCATACACTTTTGGCTTCTTAATTTAGGGCGATAAACCCTTTTTTCAATTTACAAAATCCCAATTGTTCATGTGAATTGTTTTGGGGTTCAAGAACACACTTTTCTAGTGTTAAAACATTTGTGGAGAGGATGTCTACATCATATGGTTGCGTGTCATTGAGGAGCGCTCGAGAGTGTTTCTTTGCTAAAGAGTAGACCGCGGTTCATATGGTGTCGCTATGTGTGAACCATGGTTGACTCTAGACTGCGTATCTATATAGGGTTGCTGAGATAATCTTATTGTAGATTTCATTGTAATTATAAATTTCTATTTAGTTATAGTGAAATAAAAGTTTTACCATTTGACAATTTTTCCTTATTTCTACGATTTAGCATATTTGTGTTTATGTTGGTTTGACACACGCACACACATAGGTTTTTTATTAAGGGCTAAATTAATTTGATTCAAAAATTTAACGCTAATTAAATAAGTTTGTGGTTTGAATTTGCGCATTGGTTTAAATCAGTATCAAGCTTACTTTTACAAATTGGTATCATAGCTGGTTACGCTAATTTATCGCGTATTCGTCTTTTTCGTAAAATTGTGTGATATTGATTTTTTTTTGAAAAATTATATTTTTAAAAAATGTCGCAATGTTTCCAAGTGAAACTTATATAATCAGTTGCCATTTTTTTACGGGTCTAATTATGCTTACTAGAAATCCCACATGAGATCACATTTAAACACAATAAATGAGAGAGTTTGGTTAATTTGTGAAACTGGACTCCTCCAACTGTCACTCCAAATAATGTCACGACTTCAAAATCTATGTCAAACTGGACGAAGGATGAGTTTAGGTGGAGTACTTTTAATTGACAAGGGCTTAGTGCAATTTTCGGATATGTCACCCCTAATGAGTTTCGACGTATTATGACGTGTACCACGTCTAAAGAAGCATGGGATGTTTTACAACTCATCCATGAAGGCACTAACGCGGTCAAACAATCTAAAATTTAAAATTTAAGTACTCAGTTTGAGACTATTACCATGCTTGAGATTGAGTAGTTTGATGACTTTTATGCAAGTTTATCTGACATTGTCAACACCAGTTTTAATCTTGGTGAGCCTATACCTAATGCATGAGTGGTTAAAAAGATTTTAAGATCGCCACCCCAAAACGTTTTATCCCTAAAGTGACTGTTTTAAATGCCTTAGGTAATTTGAATAATCTGAAATTAGAACAGTTGGTTGGAGACCTACAGACGTACGAAATTGACATATTTCCTGACACTATCAAACCTAAGGATAGAGGGATAGCTCTTAAAGCTCAGTCTAAAAAGAAAAAGAAAGTGAGATTTTTTGAGTCCGAGTCTGATTTTGATATGGCCCTGCTTGTAAAGAATTTAAAAAAGTTTCTCAAATTCTCGAAACAAAATTCTTCTAATAAAACGCTTTTAGGGAAAAAGAAAGATAAGGGCAAGGAAATCGCTGAGAAAGTGAAAGAGGGAGAGGCTGATTTGTAAAAAGTTACATGTCTTGAGTGTGAGGGAAAAAGGAATAAGTAGTTTGAGTGTCCCACTAGACTTAGGAGAGCGCGTAAGAAAGTTTCTATGTAAGTCAGCGTTAGTGATAGTGAGGATGTTGTGAAAGATTTCGGGGATGATTCTTCACAAGGAATGTTTGTTGCCATTTTATCTAGTCATGAGAGCACACCCACTTTGCCCCATGATGACTGTGTACACGAGAGCGACGATGATGAGTTGATTTTTCTAGTGGGGGCGAGATCGAGTTTGAGAGTGGAGATGAAAGTGAGCTCTAAAAAGATTTTAGGGATTTTTACACCGAGAGCATAAAAAGAAAGAAGTATAATAAGGATTTAGGTCGTCAGGTTTTAGATTTGGAGAGAGAGATGAAATTTTAAGTGGGGAAAAATGTGACTTGTCTTACACGGTGTCTAGTCTGATGACACGTGTATACCAACTCGAGAGTGATCTGGAACGTGCCCGGGAGGTCAAAGTCCCTTTAGAGAACGCATCTAAAAAGGTACAAAAGATGATTCTCAATCCCATTTTGGGTAGTGGTGAGAGTTTAGTAATTAATCATGACGGTGCATCCACTTCACATGCTATACCTGAGTCAGTTCCCGCTTTAGTGTTTGATTCACATAGCTCTAAACCCAACCCACCTAGGCATCCCGTACTTATTAGCAGAGTGCACTTGAGACAGTTTGATAGAGGTGTACCTAAACCTGTTTATGTTTGCACACACTACAAGAAGAGAGGACACCTTAGGGATTTTTGTATTAAGTTGGGTTATGTGTCACATTTTCCTACAACACGTGTTCACATACACGCACCCACACTTGATGCTCTAAATGACTACACGAGAGTGTTGTCACATATTAGGGAGTAGGTAAAAGTTCTGGTCAAGACTTTACATGACTTGATGGAGGTTTTCCATAGGATGTCACCACCTTTGGAAAACTCCACTGCACCTATCGGTTGAGGTCTAGACTTATTTTCTAGCATAGGTTGATTTGCATGTTGATTTTTTGTCCTATTGCTAGTATGTATTTTTTCAGTATCAGATTTTTGTTTTGGAAAAATTTTGAAATATACAAAAAGATATTATTTTGATAAAATTTTTAAAAAATCAAAAAGAGTTTTGTATTTCTTTTGCACCTTTTGTGGATGGACATTTAGGAAGACCGAGACGATTTGATAGTGTTTTGATATGCGTCATCATTTCTTTTTTGTCCTTTATAATGTTTAGAGTCATTGAGATGTGATTATTTGTTACTACCTACATGTTTGACTCATAAGTTCCATTAATGCTCACTTGAACGGATTTATTTGATTATTATACATGTTTATCACATATAGATCTGAGTGTTGTCATCTCAATTCTTTTTTTAAAACAAATTATATGCGATAAAACTTGACAGTGGAAGTAGTACATGTAAAAATATTTTACCATGAGGAATTTAATTGCAACAAAATATGATTGATTCATGAAAAAGGACTGCGAGAGTCAAAATTAACTCATCGTGAAAGCCACCGTTTTAAAAAGAGCCCGAAAAAATTTGGAAGCAATAAACAGATAAATATGCCAAAAATGGATCACCTTAAAATAAAAATATAATGATTATTATTTATGAGGGTGTTTGGATGGAAAGAAATGAAAAACGGGTTTGCACGTCCTGGTAGGGTCTTGAAAATGCATTCATAGTTTAGACGTTATTGGTGTGGGAATCACTTTTGACGCTGATGGATTCAGTCGATGTCACTTAAATTCAACTTTTTTTGACACCTAAGGACGATTTTGAGATTCATTCGATAGGAGTACACGTATACATCATGCACATATGTGATGTTTGATTTTGTTGATTCTACTATTGAATAAGTTTACACCTATTCATTCTGTATCCTCGATTTGGTTGTCTTAGTGTAAATTCATGGTGTGATTTTGTTTTTATACGAAAAAATTGAAAAATCAAAAATAGTTTGTGAAATATGTTTGATTGTCGGGACAACTCCATGCTTGATTTGTTTATTCGTTTCCATGTCTATGTTGGTACAAATAAAAATGGGGAGAACGAATTGTGGGAGTTTTTGCATTATGAAGGAGATTTGATTATAATGATTGATGTATTTTTATAACATCTCAAACTGGATGTGTCACGAGGTATTTGCTTTGTCTCATATGTGTAGGTGCAATAATGGAAGATCATTGTTACACACCCTGATGAGAAAATCTTGAAGATTTGAATATTTGATGTTTAATATTTTGAAGAAACGTCTTGAGACCTTCATGTTTATTACCTTTTGATTTTTGGGTTCATGAGGCTATTATATTTGTATAGGCATTTTATGTTTTGAAAATTCAAATGTTTCTATTTTTACTGAAATAGACATAGGGGGAGATTTATAAGAACATGTTTTTTATAAATGTCCGTTATCAATTAGTATTTCGTATATGACTACAACCATCGAAGAATTTTCAAGATCACATATGCAATAAGACGAATCTGAATATCAAGTTTCTTCAACAATCAAACCTCCACGAGATGAATTTGGTAAAGGTGACGTTTTTAATCCTTAGAATTTCTCTTAGAGTATTGGAAAATTATTCATCAAAATTTTCTAACTATTGAAGCAAAGTTTTAAAGTTTTTTGTCAAAATTTATTTTTCGAATTTTTTAAGGCGCTGCATTTTCTTGGAAAAGAAAAAGGAAAATATTTTTTTAAAAGGCTCGTTTGAGTGATAGCCACTGTATTTCAAATGACATGCCATCTCACGCATAGATCCGTATATGACTATAGTGTACCCTCGTACTCAGGCTCACCAACCTCGGCCTGTCTCACAATTGAGTTGATAGGAAGCTTACAACAGCCATCAGAAAGGTCGTCTTCTATAAGGTCGAATCCTCATTGACCAACCTCGGATGGCCAGCAGTCGAGGCCAACAGTATTTTATGAGCTCAAGCTATTGCCAACATCGTACTCTGCCTTAGCCGACATTACATCCTACATCTTACCTAACCTCGGCCACTCTCCCAGGTCGAGGTCATGTTGTTGATTGATAAGTTAAAGCACTATCCGACATCCCCAACCTCGTACTCGGCCAGGCCGAGGTTACAATAGATAATATCACAAGTTTGAGCACACATAAGAACATGGAAGAATTGGAAGAAGTGAGAAAATCAGTTATAGCCAAATCATTCCCCTCACGTGAGGGAATATTTGGTCATCATTCCTTACATGTGGCCCAGCCGGGTGTCCTCCTATGATTAGTGTATTCAACTCACACATGCTCATGGAATGCTTGGGGGGTACACTACACTGCCCAATCATTGTAAATACATATCTTCTCCTACCTTGGAGGGGGATCTAAAATTACAACCCTAGAAGAAACTCTGATTGTATACACAGTAGAGAGAAAAAGTGAGATTGTATCACATGCCATTAGTGTCCTCATTTTAGTGATTCTTACTCACACTCACAGTGTGTAAGAGGATACTTTAGATTATAGATGGAGGTGTAACCCCTGTTTGAGTATGGTAATAATAAGCTAATGGGACAAAGCCTTAGATTAGTAATACAACACCCAGACACAAGTTTAATGAAGATAAGACTCAGTTTAAACTCACAAATCTTTCATGTGTAACTCAGAAAACAGTAATGAACTTAGAAATAACTTAGCTAGAGGGATAAAGAAGTAAGCATCTTAGATACACCTTAGTAGGCATGTAGAAACACACCAAAACACCCTTTCTCTCTCTATCAAGTATTGAAGGCTTTGTGATTAATAACAATGGTGAGTGGGTGAAACCCTCTGGTTTGTAATAACTCTCTCTAGCAATAACTTCTCGAACTCTCGGAGGTATCATCCTTTTCCTCAGGGGTGGTTGGGGTCCTTAAATAGCCCCTCACACCATCCCCGAGGTAACTCAGCCATTAAAGACTATGAAAAGACATCCCTTATACTTTGTGTCATAACATTAAATGCCTGATGCACTAGTTATCTCCACGTCATAAACATTAAATGCCAAGACATGCCTTTTGCCTAATCACTGTGTGTCTGGGGCTATTATCGCATAGGTGGCTCACCAACTGCCTGACAGCCCCAAATACCACGGTGGTTTACTCAAGTGCATGTCTGACATTGTTTAGCTGGCTAGTGACATCACCTACAATAGATGTGACATTAAGTAGAGGGTTGTTTGGTTCATAACTCAACATCCAATGAAACTCCAAGCTGCTCCGCCTGAGATTCCACGATCAGGGTTCCTCGGTGTTTTTTACCAGGTGTATCTAAGACAATCAGGACAAGCCCAACGATGCCCCACTTCATAATCCTCCAAACCAAGTCCCTTTAAAGTTCCCAATAGTGAGGTCGTGCGATAGAGCATGAAATCTCTCCTAGGCCCTGCCAAGCCCGGTCTCTCGCGAGTACCGTGCAACCTCACACAGATTCACTATTCTCCTTACATCATTACAATTGTTATCGCTTATAGAAAATATAAACAAAGATACAATATGACTAAGTAATCATCGAGCTAAAGTATGAGTTGCCACACCAAGATGCCACGCTTGAGCTGCCACACTGTCTTAATCCCAAAAACTGTTGCTAATGGGTGGATTATCCTTAATCTTAGAATTACCTCCAACTCCCCTCTATACAGTGGATGTAGGATAGATTGGATGAACCACTTATATACTAGTGTTTCTCCTCTTCTCCTTACCTCCTTCTACTAGATATATACTCTTGTGTTGCCATTGTTATTACTAGCTTGAGCTTGTCAGCACATCATCTGGTGGTGTTGTTTATAGTGTCATCATTTTGCCACCGCATGTGGGAACAAAAATCTATATCTCTGCCTTCTTAAAGCTTGGACTCATTAAAGGTGCTAGTCGTTCACCAAACCTCCCCCATTGCATGGAGCTGTTTCACCATTGAAGGAGATCCTTAAAGGTATCAAGCTCTCTAGTATTTTGATTTACAAGATCCCTATTCTTTTTCCATGGCACCAGAGTTATAACCTCCACCATTTGGTGTTAGAGGGCCCAATTCCAACCAAGCACCACCCCAGTCCGAGATGGCTGAGGCGGAAGCAACCTTAAAGTCCTTAGCTATGACTCAACAAGCGATGCAACAATAATTTGTCCATATAAGACAAAACATAATAATCAGACCACCTGGTGTCTCACCGGAGATGATTACTCCGGAAACTACCTAGCCACATCATGAGGCCAAGGGACCACCCCATGTACCGCAAAAGGACCTACCTACTCCTCAATGGAGGAGGGATGTTGCTAACCCTAGGCATTTGCACCTGGAGAGGCAAGGAAACCCTTGACTTGAGGATAGGTACATTGGCATTGAGGCAGAGGATGCTTCAAAAGACTGTTGGGAGCCGTATAAGTTCTCAAATAACACAGTCATACCTGTTCAGTGGAGCAGAGGTTAGTGTGAAAGACGAGATTGTGATGCATGCCAAAGGGGATTAGATTTTCATCACTTAAGTAGAGGGTCGAACTTTGAGAGGCTCATCCGAGTTAATGACTTGTGAGAAAGGCTGTCCAGATCAAGAAGCATCGCTGGCTCACGAAGAGAGGGTGGCGATTATTGGCCCCATTATGGCCGACCCCCACATGGCCGAGACTATAATCAGGGGAAGGTCAATAGCTGACGTTGTGCAGAAGCTG
Source organism: Sambucus nigra (assembly GCA_949130495.1). Lineage (NCBI taxonomy): Eukaryota > Viridiplantae > Streptophyta > Magnoliopsida > Dipsacales > Adoxaceae > Sambucus > Sambucus nigra. The sequence goes on from OX422207.1 coordinate 762,542,297, forward strand.
GGGAACCCTAAGTTCACCCTTTGGAAGTGGCTACAGACAACCTCGGCTAAACCAATGTTGCTAAGACATGGAACGACTCCATTTAAAGGCGGGAAAACAAAATCATATATCTCTTAAAAAGCCAAGACCTTGTAGAGGGGGTATACAGAGGGTTCACCCTTTGTGGCAAGGATTGTTAGTTTTCCAATCTCGACCAAATTCAAACCACGAGTGGTAGCCCCCTAAGTATGATAGGAGTACTAACCCAGTCCACCATATTGAGATGTATTAGTGGACAACAGACATTTATTCAATCTCCGATGAGATAAGGTTTTGAGATTTCTCAAGCACTCTAACTAGGGTTTCACATATCTGGTGCACCGCTCTTCCTAAAAATTCGATTGAGAGTTTTAAAGGTCTGGCTAAGCGGTTCGTTCACAACATCTGTTTTGGGTTAAGGCCTCAGAAGAAGAAGACCCATCTTGTTTATGTAAAGAAAGGGAAGAATGAAAGCCTCAGAGACTATATCGCTAGGTTCAACAAGGAAAAGTTGGAGGTGGAAGACTATGAAGAGAGAATAGCCATGACAACCCTAATCGGAGGACTTCAGAAGGGAAATCTACTCTAGACGCTTACTGAAGACCCTCCTAAGTCTTTGGCCAAGCCGTTGGCAACAACTGGAAAGATAATGAACATAGAGGAAGCAATGGTGGAAAAATATGAGGATTAGAATTGAAGTAGAAATGGGAAATTCTAGAAGAAAAATGATGGAAAGAAGAGGGTTGCAGACGATAAGTTTGCAGACTATACTCCTCTAACTGTGATATGTGAACATATCCTCAATGAAATAAATAATGATACATATCTGAGATGGCTAGAGAAGCTGAGAGCTCCTCCACATAAGAGAAACCAAAACTTATGGTGTGAGTTTCGTCAAGATCATGGCCATTTGACTGAGAAATTTTTAGCTCTAAAGGACAAGATTGAAAAATATATTAAAATCGGGAAAGTTCAAAAACTATGTGGATAGTACAACTTCTAAGGGGGAAATAGACGACCCTCAAAAGAAAAGAAATGATAAATGTTGAGAAAACACCCCTACCAGAAGAGCTGATGCCTCAGATGATGATAACGATGACCTTGACCTCCATTCAAAGGACGATAATGTCCTAGTAAAGAGAGTAGGTATGATATATTTTGGTGTGAGAACTATCTATAGAGGACTAGAAGGGGGTGGATCAGAGTAGCTAATCGTAAGGGTCATGTGGAAAAGGCCAAAGCAGTGACTAAGGTCGAAGTTGTGAACTTGGCTTCTATAGAGGTTAAAAATGAAAAGAGAAAGAATGTAGATATGAAAATCCCCGTAGTCAGTTTCTCACGAATTAATTTCAAGGTTATCTTAGCTGCCCATGATTCCCCTTTAGTCATTACCACAAGTGCGCGTGTATGCGAAGTTTTGAGAATCCTTGTAGATGGAGGCAATTCTGCGGACGTTACATTTTGGCCATGTTTTAAGAGCTTGGGACTCAGCCTAACTAGGCTTGTCCCTTATCATCACCCCTTGATTGGATTCAATGGGGAGAAGGTCCATCCATTAGGAATGTATGAAATGGATGTGAGGATGGGAGATGAATGGCCTAAGAGGTTGACCAGAAAAATCAATTTCTTATTGACGGAAAAAAATGTCTTCTCAGCCTATAACCTCATCATGGGACGAGTGACCCATAAGGAATTTGAATCCGTTCCTTCAACGGTCCACCAAATGCTAAAATTCCTGATGCCCTATAGAGTAAGGGAAGTGGAAGGTGACCAAACGTCAGCATGAGAATTCTACTTCAACTCTGTAGAAGATAGAGAGGCTCATAAGAGGGAAACAACCACTTACAACATTGAAACCATTAACCCCAGAGATGAAACAAAGCTTAAAAAGGGAGAGGTTATGGAGGAGGTATAAACCATTATCCTCAATGAGGATGCATTGGGAAAAACCATCCAAGTTGACAAAGCCCTAAAGCATGAGGTCAAGGAGAAGCTAGTGAAGTTATTAAGGAAGAGACAGATTATCTTTGCTTGGAGCCATGTAGACATGCCAGGTATTGATCCCGAAGTTATGTGTCATAAACTCAATGTTATAGAGGATGCCAATAACATCAAGTAGATAAGAAGGATATACTCAAGAGAGAATTACGGAGTCATTAGGGACGAGGTTCAAAAGCTTGAACAGGCTAAGTTTATTAGAGAAGTTATATACTCTGAGTGGATGTCTAATGTTATCATAGTGCCTAAAGCTAATGGGAAGTGGAGAATTTGTGTAGACTTCATCAATTTAAACAAGTATTATACAAAGGACAATTTCCCCTACCTCGTATAGACCATATGGTGGATGCCACAGCAGGACATGAGTTCATGAGGTTCATGGATGCGTATTTTGAGTATAATCAGATCTTCATGGACTCGGCTTACTCAGAGAAGACATCATTTATTACAGACAATGGGACCTATTGCTATAAGATTATGCCCTTCAGCTTAAAGAACGTAGGGGCTACATACCAACGTCTTGTAAATAAGATATTCGAGGATCGGATAGGCAAGTCCATGGAGATTTATGTGGATGACATGCTGACGAAGAGTCATAAGGCCAACACTCATGTGGCCCACCTTGAAAAAACTTTTGATACCATGGAAAAATACATAATGAAGCTCAGCACGACCAAATATGTCATTTGGGGTCAAAGATGGAATGTTTTTGGGCTTCATCATCAACCAAAGGGGGATAGAGGCTAACCCTGAGAAGATCAAGGCTTTGTTAGAAATGAAGACACCTAGAACCATCAAAGACATTCAGAGGCTAACTGGACGAGTGGATGCAGTTAATAGGTTCGTCTCTTGAGCTACAGATAAATGTCTTCCTTTTTTCAAAATTCTTAGAATAGCCTTCGAATGACTTGAGGAATGTGACAAAGCTTTAAAGAGGTTAAGTCCTACCTCATGTCCCTTCTACTCTTATCTCGGCCAATTCAGAACGAGAAGCTGTATGTATATTTAGCTATCTCAGAGCCATCCACCAGTGCTGCAGTAATAAGAGAATAGGATGGAGTGCAGAGACTAGTGTACTTCAATAGAAAGACACTCTAAGGGTCTTCACAGAAGTAACCCCAAATGGAAAAGTTAGCCTATGATTTGATACATGCTTCCAGGAAAATGAACCCATACTTCCAGGCTCACTCCATGGTCTTCCACACTGACTCCCCACTCAGACAGATCCTTCATAATCCTGAGAAGTCAGGAAGGATAATGACCTGGGCAATTGAGTTGGGATAGTACGATGTTGTTTATCAACCTAGGGTTTCCATAAAGGGACAAGGTCTTGTAGATTTTATGGCTGAGTTTACTTGGGATAAGGCTGAGGTTGAGAATAATCATGAGGCTGCAGATGATCTAGTAGAGATAAATATCGGTCGAACTTTGGATGAGGACAAGACAAGTACTATCAGACAAAGAATAATTGAGAATGAAGAAAAGAGATACCTCTTTAAGCAGGTAACCCTATCATTGGGTAACTTCTCTTTAAATGAAACCATCTGGAATCTCTTCATTGATGGGTCATCCCGTAAAAGCAGAAGTGATGCAGGGTTGATAGTATCGGCACTAGATGGTGCAGATATTAAGTATGAGGTAAGGTTAAACTTTAGAGCTTCCAACAATGAGTCAGAGTATAAGGCATTAATAACAGGTCTCTCTTTGGAAAAATCCCTTCGTGTCGACCAACTCTTAGTACACAGTGACTCAAGGTAAGCCGTTTACCAAATCCTAAGGTTATATGATGCCAAAGATGAAAGGATGGCCAGATTCCTAAAGAGGGTGAAATCGATGCTAGAAATATTCAAGGAAGTAAAGATGAAGAGGATACCTCGGCTAGACAACAGTCGAGATGACACACTCACGAGGTTGGCCTCAATAACAAGAATAGACATAAAGAGAATAGTCCCAGTTGAGATTCTGCTGAAGGCGACCATTGAAGATGAAGAAGTTACTAGACCTTGCCTAAATCTGAGTATGGGAGCCTCATGGATGGATCCTCTTATCAGATACATGTGAGAGGGAGAACTGCTAGAGTCAAAGTTAGGAAGGAGAAATTTGAGATTCAGAGCTGCTAAATACTCTATTATGGGAGATGTTTTGTATAAAAATGGATTACTACTCCCTCTTCTCAGATGCGTTCACCCTTTAGAGGTTCCACACGTCTTATACGATGTGAATGAGGGAGGTAGGTCATTGGCTAAGAGGATAATCACTCAGGGGTACTGGTGGCCGACCTTGGCCAAAGATGCAACTGCATATGTGAAGAAATGTGATAAGTTTCAGAGGCTCTCTACCATTCCCAATTAGCCACACCAACCTCTATCTTCTTTCAGTTCCCCTTAGCCATTTTTAGTATGGGGCATTGATTTGGTAGGACCCTTGCCAGGAGTTGTAAACAACTATTGGTTCTTAATAGTGGCAATTAATTATTTCTCCAAATGGGTAGAGTCTGAGCCAATGATCACAATCATTGATCAGAAGACATTCCAGTTCATCTAGAATAACATCACATCCAGATATGGCCTTCCAAACACCCTCATCTCAGACAATAGAACCCAATTAAATAATGTTTCCTTAGAAAAATACCGTGAAAGAGTACGGATCAAGCAGTTCTTCTCTTCTCCTGGCCGACCCTAGGAAAATGATCAGACCAAGGTCACAAATCGAACAATCCATGATGGGATAAAAAAGAAGCTGGAAGAGGCCAAAGTAATATGTATATAGGATTTATATGATATGCTTTGGGCTTACGGGACGACGGTGAGGACACCCATAGGGGAGACCCCATTTATGCTAGCCCATGGCTTAGAGGTTATCATCCCAATAGAGATAGGGCTCCCCACTCATAGAGTCCATACATATGACCCTAAGATGAATGGGGAAGATAGAAGACTTGATCTTAGTTTGATTGACGAAAGAAGAGAAGATAGAGAGATAAGATAGGCAGCCTATCATCAGAGAACTGCGAGGTTCTAGAGCGTAAAGTCAAGGCCAGTAGCTGTAAGAGATCTGGTCTTGAAAAAGACATGGAAGAAAACCAATAAGCTCTATCCCAACTGGCATGGTCTTTATAGGGTCCTTGATGAGGTCGTTACAGGTACCTATCGACTAGAAAATCTTGAAGGAGAGTCTTTCTCCAACCCTTGGAATGCTGATCACTTAAAGAAATATTACTTATGATGTTACAATTGTTCTTATCTTTTTATAATAGATGTATTAGTTTATACACAAGATGTTAATGAAAATATAACAATGTTGTGATGATCCTTTTGTTACAATGTATAGACCTTTAACATCATTTAGTTGTTGAAAATATGAGGTGAAACATCACTAACTTGGTGATCTCAGACCTTCAACATCATTTAGTTGGTGAAAATATGAGGTGAAACATCATTAACTGGTCACCTCAGACCTTTAACATCATTTAGTTAGTGAAAGTATGAGGTGAAAAATTATTAACTTGGTGACCTCAGACCTTTAACTTCGTTAATTTGGTGAATTATGAGGTGAAACATCAAGAACTTGGTGACCTCAGACCTTTAACATCATTTAGTTGGTGAAAATATGAGATGAAACATCATTAACTTGGTGACCTCAGACCTTTAACATCATTTAGTTGGTGAAAATATGAGGCGAAACATCATTAACTTGGTGACCTCAAACCTTTAACATAATTAATTTGGTGAATTGTGAGATGAAACATCATTAACTTAGTGACCTCAGACCTTTAACATCATTTAGTTGGTAAAAATATGAGGTGAAACATCATTAACTTGGTGACCTTGGACCTTTAACATCATTTAGTTGGTGAAAATATGAGGTGAAACATCATTAACTTGGTGACATTGGACCTTTAACATCATTAATTTGGCGAATTATGAGGTGAAACATCATTAACTTGGCGACCTTAGACCTTTAACATAATTTAGTTGGTGAAAATATAAGGTGAAACATCATTAAATTGGTGACCTTAGACCTTTAACATCATTAATTTGGTGAATTATGAGGTGAAACATTATTAACTTGGTGACCTCATACCTTTAACATCATTTAGTTGGTGAAAATATGAGGTGAAACATCATTAACCTCGTAACCTCGTACCTTTTAACATCATTTGTTTGGTGAATTATATATGTCTGTTGTTACTTTCTTTTCTTCCCATTATCCAAATTTTGTGATATCATATATAAATGAAACATCGTAGACATGAAACGGCAAAACAACAAGTAAAATAAAGAAACACAAGTGAAGGAAATTGAAGTGCATTCATTGGAACCAAAAAAGTATTACATCATTATAAGGGAAGAGGTCATAGTTCATTAATAAAAATTACATAAAAAGCTTTAAAAAAGTTCAGGCATGCAGAAGAGACGCTCAGAGTTCAACTTCACCCTCGGCTTCAGCTGACCCACCAGCATCGGGGTCATTTTGCTCCGGGATTTAATTGGTAACTTCAACCTTGTCATCCTGATGCCCACCATCCTCGGTCTCAGTCACCTCAAGATGGCTCCTGTCGGATGGGACACCCTCTTCAACCTAATGCAGGGCCTTAGCAAGCTGAGTATTTCTAAAGCCGAGGCCAATAAAGTCCTCGACCGATAAACTACTAGAACTTTCTTACTTCATGGTAGCCCATTGGCTGGTTGCCTTTATAACCCTCTCCAGATACTCGAGGTTAAAGTTGAAAAACTCATCTGAGACTTGGTACTCTTGGATGAATTTCTCCGAGGCAACATCTACAACAGCGTCAACCTTGGATTGAAGGCTCTGATCTTTCTCCCTCAGAGCCTGGGCATGATCAGTCTCCATTTTAGCAATCATAGCATCTCCCTCCTTCTGACCTCGCTTCAGGTCAGTGATATCCTTCCTGAGGTTCACTTCAAGCTTCTAAGCGTCCTCTCCTTTCTGAATCAGAGGCAGCCTCTTGAGAGTATAGCTGGCCAAGCGGTGGAAAGAAATAACATCCTAAAAAAATAGGTCAGACACATTAGTAAGAATAACTCGCTAAACTTAGAGGTAACACTTGAAGAAAAACTATAAATAAATACGTGAGCAACCCTATAAATAGTAAACTTGGCCGACAGAGGTATGTCAAGTGATTTCAGGAAGCATTTGTCATCTGGGGTAATCACTTGGTCGAGGGCATCAGAAGCCTTGTACTATAACCAATGATGCTATCGTCAATCTTCAAAGCAGCGAGATGAGCATCCAGAACCTCGTCAGTAGAAATGGGGATGCCATGCGCCACAATTGGAGTTTTATGAGGTGTCGTATGTGGAGGGTCAGTTGTAGCCTTTCTCTTCTTATTTGCGTCAGTAGGATCTTTCCCCTTATTTGTGTGGGTAGGGGTTGGTAGAGTGTTGCCACCACACTTCTCCAGCAATTTTTTGATGCTTAGAGAAGACATATTCCAAAGATCTTCAAAAATGCCCTCTAATCTCTCTATAAAAATAAAAATATCGGAGTCAAAAGATCAGACACATGAAAAGTATGATACTGGACGGTAAAAAAGTTTTATTCTAGAATACTTATGAAGCTCGTCCAAGGGGCCACTCCAAAGACTAGTTTGAGAAAAATATTAAGGGGCCATTAAATGCTCGTATTTGACAAGGTTGCCACCTTCACTCTGACTACGAAGGTCATCAATCCTTTTACGGTTCTCCTGGATCAGTTCAGGATATATTTTGCCCTGTATAGAGACCTTAGCCCACCTAAGGGGAGTTCTTGGAACAGACGTTCCACTAGCCTCATTAGGGCCAAACTCCCAAGCCCTTGACGCAAAGATGAACCGAGGCTTCCAGTTGTGGTTAGAGGTTTGGGTCACCAATAACATCTTATTCTCAAAGTTCTTGGCTATAAAGTGGTAGTATCCATGATAATTTTTAGTGGACGAGAGTATGTAGCAAGCTAAGAATACCCTAAGTGGAAGGTCGGTATAACGAAACACCTTCAAAATAACGATAACCCCAACCAAAACCCTTAAAGCATTGGGGAAAAGTGGAGAAGGAGCAAGGTTGATATGAGAGAGTACATATTGAATAACAGGGTGAATTGGAAGATGAAAGCTGAGTTTGAACATCTTCTTATAGATGCAGATCTCTCCCTCCTGACCGTCAAAGGCCCTCTCATCTTTTAGGGGTTCCCTTAAAGTAATGGATGAAGAAATGGCATACAGATGTCTGAAGATAAGAAGGTCATACTCAGTGATAGAAGTCTCAGGACCGTCAACCTAATAAGTATTAAGTACACTCCCTTTATCATCATCATCATAGCCCTCAATGGTCTGAGGATGAGCATCAGAGGGGGATCCATGAAAAGTTGTTAAAGGAATTGCCTTAATAGGGGCATGGAGAGCTACACTAGGTTCTATGATCTCTATGGAGGGAGACCTAGAAGAGGTGCTAGCATCTCAGTGAGACGAGGAACGGTAAAAAAACCTCAAATTATTCAGATATTCCACTTCCCTTGGGAGAGAAATCCATAGCCTCTTAGAAAGAGTCTATGGACTTAGCAGCCTCAGAGGCGGACATAGGGTCTGAAGAAGCTGACTCAGACACTGGCTCAGGAACCTCAGTAACTTTAGCAGGTTCAGTATGCTCACGATATCTGACCTTCAAAGGTGGAGGAAAGATGGGTCTGGGGGGAAAGGCCTCAGCCCTACGATCTTTTGCTTGGGCTAGCTTAATCTGTCTAATCTTCTCAAAGGTCTTCTCACGTAGAGTTAGAAACTCTTCAGTAAGCTTATACAAAGGCCTGAGCATATGGCGGACGACACTACACTTGTGGGAAAAAGATAAACTATAAACAGGTACACAACTTATGCTACCAAAACTAAAGATCAAAAGTTAGAAATTGAAAGGTTTCAAATAAGAATACCAACAACACTCAAAGTTGGGTCACTAGAGAATATGACTGAAAGGTCACTGGAGGGCAGAAAATAAGGGATTTTGGCTAAAATAAACTCAAAGCAAACTAGAATAGCCCCAAAAACACCTAACCCAACCAATCTTGGCCTAATAACCACTAGACAGTGGTGGTTTTGCTCGCCGAAAAACCAAAAAACCCAACAAAAAATGAACCAATGTGCAAATATACCCAGAAAGGGGTGTGTAGGGCCAAAGGAGTTTACCTAAGCAATGAAGAGAGAAGAACAAAGGTGTAAAATCCCAAGATGCACAAGAAACCAGAGAAGTGTCAAGCTTTGGCTATGGAGGGTTTGTAAGGTTTTTGGAGCAAAGAAAGCCTTGGCAAGAGAAATGAGGAGAAGAAAGGGAAGTAAGGAAAGAGAAAGAGATTTTAAACCTTCTCAACGATGGGGCACGATTTCCAATACCATCATCATTACCCTAGGAAACCCAAAAGGTGATGTCAAAACTACCATATCTTAGGAAAAATGATAGTCACTTCAATGAATGACATGTGTCCAAGGAACCACTCCAAACTCTAAGATATCAAAACGTCCCTTCATTAACCTGACTCTTATACCCCTTAATCAACTACTCACATATAAGACTAAGGGCTAGAGGTAATTGATATGCCCAAAGTGTACCCTCATACTCAGGGTCACTAACCTAAGCCTGTCTCACAATCGTGTTGATAAGAAGCTTATAACAGCCATCAGAAAGGTCATCTTCTGCAAGATCAGCGCCTCATTGACCAACCTCAGTTGGGTAGCATCCGAGGCCAACAACATCTTATGAGCTGAAGCTATTGCCGACATCGTACTCTACCTCAGACAATATTACATCCTACCACTTGCCTAACCTCGACCAGTCCCCCAGGCTGAGGTCATGTTGATGATTGACACGACAAAGCACTATCAAACTTCCCCAACTTCGTACTCGGCCAAGCCGAGGTTATGATAGATAATATCATAAGTTTAAGAAAACGTAAGCATATGGAAGACTTGGAACACGTGAGCAAATCAATTATAGCCAAATCATTCCCCTCACGTGAGGGAATATTTGGTCAACATTCCTTACATGTGTCCTAGCCATGTGTCCACCTATAATTAGTGTATTCAATTCACACATGCTCATGGCATGCTTGAGGGTTACACTACACCCCAAGCACTGTAAATACATATCTTCTCCTACCTTATAGGGGGATCCGAAATTACAACCCTAGCAAAAACTCTGTTTGTATACACAGTAGAGAGAAAAAGTGAGAGATTTTATCACAGGCCATTAGTGCCCTCATTTTAGTGATTCTTACTCACACACTCATAGTGGATGTAGGACAGAATGGCTGAACCACATATATACAAGTGTTTCTCCTCTTCTCCTCACCCCATTCTACTAGATACATACTCTTGTGTTGCCATTTTTATTACTAGCTTGATCCTATCAACACCTCATCTGGTGGTGTTCTTTACACTATCATCAGCTCATTTGAGTGACACGTGTCACCGTTTGAGTGTGATTCGATTTCGTTCAAGCGACCTGTCGATTTAATGTTTTAATAAATAACACATTAAACGTGGCATTTTTCTCAAGAAGTTTTTTCATTTTTCATTCTGCAAAGAGTAAAAATTGGCATAAAACTTTTGGCTTCTTCATTTAGGTATTTAAACCCTTATTTTTTCAATTCACAAATTCCCAATTGTTCATGTGAATGGTTTGGAGTTTAAGAACACATTTGCAAGTGTTTAAACATTTATTGAGAAGATATCTACATCATATGGTTGTGTGTTATTGAGGAGCAGTCAAGGATGTTTCTGTATTGATGACTGGACTGCGGTTCGTGTGGTGTCACTGTGTGTGAACAATTACTGACTCTAAACTACATGTTTATGTAGGGTTGCTGAAGTAATCGTGTTGCAGATTTCATTGTAATTGTAATTTATTATTTAGTTATATTGAAATAAAAGGTTTTACCCTTCAGGGATTTTTCCTGAATTATGCGAGTTAGCATATTTGTGTTTATGTTGGTTTGATACACGCACACATGTAGAGTTTTTATTAAGGGCTGGATTAATTTTATTCAAAAAGTTTATGGTAATTGAATAAGTTTGTGGTTGGAATTTGCGCATTGTTTTAAATAAGTATCACTCTTACTTTTACATATGTTGTATTTCTGAGTTGTCCTTTTATTTTCTCTGTTCCTACTTGTTTCTTTTTTCTCGCATTTTAGGCTGGTTGCAGACTTAGATGAATACAATTTTTCTTCACCCGTTTCTCTAATGGTTTGAATATTGAAACTCAGGAGGTAGATTTATTTCTAGAAACCTATTGACAGAGACTCTAGCTTTACCATCAGGTCCCTCGTATCCACGACCTTCTGTCTTGGTGACTATATAGTCATCCTTGAACACGATTTATGGAGACGCCAAGAAAATATAAAGTGTATTAGGAAAATACTTGTTTTATACATATTTTAGATCAATAACTTACTTTTTTAGAATTTGTAAGTCTTTTCATTGTACTTTAAGAGCTCTAATGCCTCCCTGATTTCTAGGTCTTCTATTTCTGCCTGAACCAGATCAACCTGAATCTTTTCCTCACTTCCCAAATGATGGAAGAGGATGTAATTTTCCCCATTCTTTCTTGCCGACAATGGGAAAGCCTTATAATAAATAATCGATCAATGTGCATTGAGTCTTTCTCAACGAAATGATAAATTGAGTTCTTATCACTCCTGAAGTGATTATGGGTTCGAGCACTTTGGTCCCCTTTTTTCTTTTGGCTTTTGGGACATATCCCAAGCCTACTAGTTTAACTTAGTTTCATCAAGATATGATCTTCCTCCATTTTAACCATATTTGTAGTGATTTTCTGATTCACTAGTGCACTGATTAGTGTTCTTCTTTTATTTGCCACCCAAGACTCACACTCCGTAATTATTAATTGCCTCTTAAGTAATTCCAACTCATCACGAGATAAGATTTTAGCATTGGTTTAGTACCATCATCTCAGCCTAATTGCAGGTTTGTGCCCTTCACATCGAGTTATACCGTTCTAATGCCCTAATGTTTCTCTATATTTATTTAGAAATGGATTGATATGGGTTTGAGTACATGTAGCTAAGTTGGATATGAAGACTATGCTACCTTCCGATTGATTTAAAGCTCTAAGTTGTTTTAATATAAGGACTTGCTAGGTGTGCTTGTCTTACTTGAGCTTAGGTATTAGATTTCCTTTTCCTTAGTATCTCGAGTTGGCTAATAACTTATGACTTTCTTTGGCTTGATGGTCATTCACCTTCGTATACCTTAATCATTGCCTTTTCCTTTAGACATGTTAGCAACTTTATTAGCTCAGGCAACTAAAGCAGCTAGTCAGGTAGCTCTTGCATACAGTTAATTAAGCTTGGCGTGGAGTAAGTTGTGATACCTATGAATCTTCCCTAAGGAGTGAACACAATATGGCACTTGTTTCATCTGAAGGTGTTTCTTGCAATAAGGAGCTTCAATAAATAATTATTGATCTATACAGGATTCAATGTCTTGTGTGTCTTAGTAGGTGCTTTAATCACTTTTGACTTCCTGGCTTTAGGACTTATAGCTAAGTTGTCTAATAACCTCTTCCTTGGATTTAAGATAAAACTAGATTCCTTGCATTAGGAACTTATATATATAATTAGGACAGACTCGAATTAGATAATTTTATGGTTTTGTCTTTAATTAGATGGTCAAGGGAAAATAAGTATGCATAGAAAGAAAGTCGTTCTTCGTGGGCAGATCATAAAAGTATGAAGGACCTTAATCCAAAGAGAAAATAACAATTGCCTTTACAAGATAATAATTAACACATAGTCCAAGTAATGAGCTCTCGAGATCATTCTTTTCCTCTTCTAGGAGTAGGACATCAGTCGTTCAGTTTACGGATTGTTAGCTTGCGTAAGCTGCTTCTCAACCAATAAGAATCTTTTCCCACTTGTGCTTTAGGTCATACTTTTTAAGGTCAGTAAAAAGGATTAACTTTTCCATTAATGAGACAATCGAGATCAGAGGCAAGATCTGTAATAGGAAGTGAGTAGAAAGAAGACTTATCACTCCTGTTGATGGATTATGTGTGGGAAATAAGGAAGGATTGCACGCTGCTTACCAATAAAAAAATATGTAATCTTTTGATCGATCAAATAGGTTTAAGACTTTTAGTCCCGTCAACAGAGATGAATGAACGCAATACGGATGGATGGATTTACGATTCACTGGGATGAGAGAATGCAGCAATAGAGAAAACCTAGCCCACTAACTAAGGAATAAAAGACTAGAAAACCAAGCAACATACATGTAAGGAAGCGTTAGTGACTGATAAGAAACAAGGAAGGGAGCCTACTAATAACTTTATTATGACTGGTCTCCTCTAATAAGGGGATCTGTAACCCCTTTTTCACGTTCTTCTCTTTTAATGTTTGACCTCTAGAAGGAGCGGATAACGTCTATGAGAGTCCTGTTTAGCAAAGTAGCAAAGAATAAAGAAAAAAACAAACTATTTTATGAAAATAATAAGATTCAAAGATTGGTTGCTAAAGGTTAACCAAAGAGATAAATTAGGTTTCACATTCACTTGCAATTAAAGCGAGGGTTCAATATCAAGGGTGAAAAAACCCACTCTCTGTGTTCTATTTCCTATCCTAGCGTATCTCTCATCCTCCTTCTCAATATTTTGATTATGATCGATTAATACTTTTTATTATATTAATATAACGTTCATATACATTGGTATGAGTTACAACCTGAAATTATTAGTTAGGTTCCTAGAAGCCCTCATAAATAGATAGAAATCCTACTAGAAACATTCGATCAATGCCGAGCTAGAGACACATGAATGAACTTCCTATCCCCTTATCGGGAGATGAACTACCTCTACTATGACCTTCTTTAGGTAATTGTTGATACCACATTAAGAGACACCGATCATTTCCTTTGCGCTGGAAGTGGAACGAAAGAAGATGGGGCTTCCTACTTCTTCGTCTGGTATTAGATATTGAGATTTCTCTTGAGAAAGATTGTTGGATATCCGTTGGTCGGGAGGGTGGATTTGTGTAGTGAATAAATATTTTGCATCTCCTATTCATTCGATCATTTAGTAAGTGAGGTACGAGGTCACATAATAGTCTAACTAGGCCCGATAGTGGTGGGATGATATCACGAAGGGAGGGAGAATAAGAATGAATTCCCTATCTGGAGCTCTTCCATCCAGAGACAGATAAGCAGGAAGGGAGTTAGTCGCTAAAACTGATATTTTCTAAAGAGATGTAGCAGAAGAGAGAACTACTATTCATGCTTAATGCCCGAAGACCGTTCCTGTTCATGCTCCTCACTTCACACCATCAGAGCCAATGCGTGTTTATCCCGCCCTTTAAGAGATAGGATAACTCAAAGTCACTCCAAAGGAGCTAACTACTCACCAAGAAGATAGGAAATAACATTATATTAGTTATGTAGTAGGACACTCAATAGGATATTAAGGAATTTGACTTAAGATCTTTCAGGCGATGAAAGGTATTATGATACTAGTCAATGCATACAATAGATATTTAAGAACAAGTACCTCAGTTGGTATCTTTAATCCAAACTCCCCTTGCCCGCTTTACAACTACAAAAGAGAAGACAGATCCATCCAATCTATTCTAACCATCAAAACAAAAACTACAAGAAAACCTAAGGCCTTACATTCATCCATATTTCTAGAAAGGACCGAGATACACTACCCTTACTTAACTACCAATTCATTAAGAAGTTCAAGGTAAGTCCTAAAGGTAAGGCTTTCTCTCTTATCATGCCCAAGGTTTTTCTTCCTTGTTGTAAATTAAGAGAATCAAGAATCTAAAAGGGAGGACTCTATCCTAAATCAACATTTTTATTCTAATCGTTAGCTAATTGTTGAGAAGGCCCTATGTAGTAAAGGGAGATTCAAGGTTAAAGTGAAATTCAAAAGGAACTATGATTCACTCCCCTTAAAGAACTGACAGGGAGGTCAGGTAGCTTACTGAACTAACAATAAGTCTTTCTATCTCCCCCCCCTCTCTTGGCCTAACATGCATATAGAATGTCACTCGTATCTATCCTAGACGAATATAAACCTTAGCAAATAGGGATAGTAACAAAAGGGCATCGAACAAGGTAAGATTCCTTATGCAGTGAAACGTAGAGTAATTAATGAAAGACACATCAAGAAAGACAGAAAAATGCATTTTATACTTTCTTGCACCCCTTGTACTTCCTTATACATCTTGAGATAGAAGACAATGTTGTGTCTCATACTCATACAAGGGTACTAAGAAGGTATTATTATGGTATGGAATAATAAGGTATTACTCAGGCAAATAGGACAAAAGGCTAAAAATTAGGATAATTGGATACAACTCCTACAAATCTATAATGGAAGCCAGGACTTCAAAGAGAATAAAGGCTTTTAATAAAGCATGAAGGAAACCTACAGTCTTTAGGTAAGACAACCCCCCTTTACACTTTAGGCTTTATTCCTCTATTTAAACCACTTATAGAACCTAAGGCAAGAGAATATGGGATCTTATACCTCGAACTAAAGGAAGATAGAAGAAGACTCGTGAAAACGTGAGGCTTTCTCAATCAATGCTCTGATACCACTTGTTGGAACACGCAGCCCCCAATTTTTCTTTTTAAAGATGCGAAAATGAGATGGTTCAATTAAACACACACCAACACCAAATTTTAAATTCTTTTACAAATTAAAATTAATCAAGTTGAAATTTAAATTAAATTTATCAGCAAATATATTTTTCACTTAAACCAATTTAATCCAAGTCCTAGAAATTTTCCTAATAGTAAATATTCAATTTGCAATATTACGCCAAACCAAATTTTATCCAATAACATTAATGACTTGAATTAAATTAACATTTACCCAAATTACTATTTAGCACAAAATTAAACCTGAGTAGTGATTTAAACCAATTTTATCTTTTTACCTTAGTATACATATAATGTGAATATGCAAAAGATAAAATAAACAAGTACCACTACGCCGTGGTGTACGAGGAAAAACCCACAAAGGTAAACAACCTCGGACGACCTAGCCTCAAATTCACTAAGTACGGAATTTACAATTGCAAGAAAGATGACTTACAACACTCGACTCGACTGCTTCAAGCCCTGACGCGTCTTCTTGTAACTACCTTTGACTAGGAAATAACCACGGAGCTCCACCGCGGTCGCAGAATCCACGGATCGAACATTTTCTGGTTACCACCACCCGAACAAGGAGCCTTTCTCCAAGTGGGTATGTCACGGTAATCAAGCTTCTTCTTTGTGGGATGTAAAAGCAACCCCAAACTCTCTTTTATGATAGAGATGAATCCGGTGCCAAAACAAAATCTCCAAGTAAGATGTGTATATATATATATATATATATATATATAGAGAGAGAGAGAGAGAGAGATATATAGATAGATAGATAGATAGATAGATAGATAGATAGATAGATAGATAGATAGATAGATAGATAGATAGATAGATAGATAGATAGATAGATAGATAGATAGATAGATAGATAGATAGAAACTTGGATTAAAACCTTGTTTATTGGGTGTAAACTTGGTTATGTTCTTTGAATAAATCAATTTGAATAACAAAAAACAAATGGAAATTTTTATGAAAGAATTAATCTCACAAAGCCTCTCTAGGAGATGGAAAAAGTTCTTGGAAAAAATTTGGTCCCAAAGTCATTAAATTCCGTGAAAGAGTAGTGGGACAAAGTAGTGGGAAAATGCCAAAAAACTGCCAAAAACTCTTCCCGTCGAAATCTCGTTCGAATGACATTTCGTTTGAAACGAACTATCTAACGAAGTTCCAGTGGAAATCCATTGGAAAACATCATTAGAACGACATTCTCATTTGAACGAAAAACTCGTTCGAACGACAATTTTGAACGAAAAACCAGAAAGCTTAAAAATTCGATTTTAGCCTTGAAACTTTATTTTAAAGTTTTAAATAAACCTTCTGAAAATAAATCTTAGTTTAAAATAAAAGTTGACCCCATATAAACTTATTTTATGTCTCCCTATATAGATATAGAAATTCATTCATACCTTTGAAGACTATGGAATATGATGTTGATGACGTAGAAATATCACACTTTAAACTCGGCAATGATGAACCTTTATAAGTCTTGGCCGCTACAATTTCAACTCTAGTATGTCATAGGCTTGAAGGATGGTCAAGTATTCTATCCTATGACTAAAACATTTTTGTTCGGAATTGAGCCAAAACAACAACGGACTCAATTGGAAATTTTTGTCCTTACAAATCTCCCCCTTTGGCTATTCCGAGACAAAAACCAACCAAAAATCGTAAAGGGCCGCCAATCTCATTGGGCTAAAAAATATCCCACCCAAAATAAAGAGTACAATGCTTGACTAGAATGCCACTTTAGAATTAAACGCTTTGCCACTTTAAATAGATGTCGCTTTACAATACTAACACACTTATGAAACACATAAAACGCACAGGGAATAGTAAAAAAATTAAATTCAATTTAAATAAAGGCTCCCCCTTAACTAATTCTCCCCCTTTTTCTAATATGATTAACCTAAGAAGATAGCGCTCTCCCCCAAATTTAAATCTCCCAAACTAAGGTACGATTATAATAGGATTAGGTACCATTTATCCCTCTATCACTCTCCCCTTTTTTGTTCAGGAATAGACAATGGCTAAATAATAAAAAAAAAACTTATCTCCCCCAATTAAAGCATATACTCCCCCTAAACTAAACAAGGTATGATTATAATGGGATAACAAGCTAAACAGGCAATTGTGAAGAAAGTGATGAGAACATTAAAGCACATGGGAAACTAAAATTCAACTAATCCACATAAAGATATGAATATCAACTATGATGCGATAACAAAAGATATCAATTGATTATAGAAATCTACGCATGTGATATCAAAACAAAATTCGCAACAAGATAGATACCAAAAATGAAGTACAAGCATGAATGAACTAGCTAAACATGTCAAAGACTCAAAAACAAATCAAATATCATATATATATGTATACACAATAGATTCAAACTAAGAATAATTACACACATATAGATATAAACACCAAAATGACACAAAACTAAATAACAAAAGTTTTTCCACACTCTTATAGCATAAATGTGTCATGTGGAAACGGAAGTGAAGGGGTGTGAATAAGATACTAATGAATAAAAACCCAATCACTTAAACGTGTTCACGTAGTTCACATTTGATTGCAAAACATTATCAACTAGAATTTAGCCTTTATGTGATAGGATAAAGTGAACTAATGAACAAACAAACACAATGCATACAAGCCTAGCATGTTGATGATTCTACAAACCAATAGAGTCATGACATTGAAAGCGCAACTAGGATAAACGAACATTATGCAAACCGTTGATATGTCATCCAAACTCCCTCAATAAGCATATATATTATTCTTTTTAATGAATAAATCAACTAAACAAATTAGGCCTTGGAAAATTATTTTTCTTTTAATGCCATATTTTATTTTAGGCCTTTGAACCATGTATTTCTTTTAGGTCCATTCCAAACGGTGGCATACTCGCAATGGATAATGTCTTTCCTTTAGGAGCCCTTCCCCATGCACATTTATGCATATTATTTTTTATATCTCACAAATCTCACGTGTAACGGATTTTGACATGCACTAGTCCTTCTAGGTCATAGTATGTAGATGACTAGATTGATAGGAGAACAACTCACAAAGCTCAAATATAACATGTGACATTAAGGTTTAAAAAGCTCGTGCATGTGTGTAAAGACATATAAAAGTGAATCCATTAAGCAAGTGAAACTTAAGCTACTCCATGTAAGCATGATAAAGAACATTTTAGGGATTAAAATTCTAACCAAAAGTTCTAGTCACATGGAAGCGAAATGAGGATTCAAACACAAATATATGCCACAAAATGTGTGTAAAACCAAAATACACACAAAATAAAATGTTTTTATGTTTTTTCAAATTTTTAACCAAAAAATTAAAATATTTACTCAAACGACAAACAAAAATCATTTGTATTTTTCATTAAGCCTGGATAACTCAAAGCTGAAACACAAATGATAAACAAAATTCTTTTTTGTATTTTATACTTAATGCAAATCAAAAGAAATATAATACAAAAGATAAACAAGTCATGATTTCTAGCATGAGATATGAAATGAAATAATGATTAAAAAATGACTAAACATGCATACACCTTGCAATGATATATAATATGAAGCACAAAAAGCTACACTATACAAACAAAACTAACACATTCAACCTTTAAATTTATCAAGGGAGGTTTCATGTGAAAGTAAATGAGAATCAACAAATGTAATATCTAGCGCGTCTAAAAATGATTTCCAAACCCATATAGATGTATATTTAAAATGATGGGATTTGGGAACTAATGAAATGCTAGACATAGACTTCCTAGGGCTTCTTTAAGATTAAAACAAAATGACATATGGTGACCTTTTCTACCACATTGCAAGCATGTGTAAACACGAGGAATGTTCCCTAAGGTGTGACCTTTTCTAAAGTCCTTAGATAAATTTGACCCTCTAAAACAAATAATGGTCTTAACTTTAGCAACGGAAGTATTTGAATAAGATGAGATAGAACCATTACAACTATACTCGAGTCAAGAAAATCATTTTTCATTTTTAAAATTTCGGACTCAAGGAATAAATTAGACTCCTCAAATTTATGGGACTCCTTATTTAAATTTTTAATAACACCTAGAAGGTAAACACGCTCCCCCTCAATGTGAGCAAACTTATCGCTAAGAGTCTTTACTCGAGAATCACTCTCTTTCTTGGACATTTATAAAATACTAAAATTGTAATTTATGTCCATGAGCTTTTCACGAAAAATATATTTTTGAGATAGGGAGATTTGCAAAAAATCAACTTTAGCTTTAAAATAAGAGTTCTCATTTTCAAGAAATTTAATTCTTTTTGCAAATCTCAAATTGAATTCTCTTAAGTTTTCATTACACTTATTCATCCCATTAAATTCCTCTCGAATAGCAAAAACTTCATTATCATTAGAAATGGACAAATTATCATTAAGATGTCCCATCGAGAGATACAAAACAAAAATGAGAGTGAGTAAAAAAAATTAACCACCTAAAAATACAAGGAGCACAAAAATTATAGAAACCAAAAAATGGATCTTTGATGCAATAAATTAGCGCTCGGGCTCTGGTACCACTTTTAAAACGTGAGGCTTTCTCAATCAATGCGCTGATACCACTTGTTGGAACACGAGGCCCCCAATTTTTCTTTTTAAAGATGCGGAAACGAGATTGTTCAATTAAACACACACCAACACCAATACCAAGACCAACACCAAATTTTAATTTCTTTTACAAATTAAAATTAATCAAGTTCAAAGTGAAATTAAATTAACCAACAAATACATTTTTCAGTTAAACCAATTTAACCCAAGTCCTAGAAATTTTCCTAACAGTAAATATTCAATTTGTAATATTAGGCTAAACCAAATTTTATCCAATTACATTAATGACTTGAATTAAATTAGCATTTACCCAAATTATTATTTAGCACCAAATTAAACATGAGTAGTGATTTAAACCAATTTATCTTTTTACCAAAGCAGGCATCTAATGTGAATATGCAAAAGATAAAATAAACAAATAGAATTACACCGCGATGTACGAGAAAAAATCCACAACAGGAAATAGCCTCGGACGGCCCTAACCTCAAATCCACTAAGTACGGAATTTACAAATACAAGAAAGATGATTTATAACACTCGACTCGACTCCTTCAAGCCCCAATAGATCTTCTTGTAACTACCTCTGCCTAGCGAATAACCACGGAGCTCCACCGCTGTCTCGAAATCCACGGATAGGATTTTTTCTGGTTACCGCCACCCGAACAAGGAGCCTTTCTCCAAGTGGGTATGTCACAACAATCAATCTTCTTCTTTGTGGGTTGTAGAAGAAAATCCTAACTCTCGTTTACGGTAGAGATGAATCCGGTGCCAAAACAAACTCTCCATGTAAGATGTATATATATATATATATATATATATATATATAGAAACATGGATTAAAACATTTTTTATTGGGTGTAAACTTGGTTTTGTTCTTTGAATAAATCAATTTGAATAACAAAAAACTAAGGGAATTTTTTATGAAAGAATTAAGCTCACAAAACCTCTCTAGGAGATGGAAAACATTCTTGGAAAAAATCTGGTCCCGAAGTCATTAATTTCTGTGAAAGAGTAGTGGGATAAAGTAGTGGAAAAATGCCAAAAAATTTCCAAAAACTGTTCCCGTCAAAATCTCGTTCGAACGACATTTCATTCGAACGAACTATCTAACAAAGTTCTAGTGGCAAGTCATTGGAAAACCTCGTTCGAACGACATTCTCTTTCGAACGAAAAACTCGTTCGAACGACAATTTCGAACTAAAAAACAGAATGCTTAAAAATTCGATTTTAGCCCACAAACATTATTTTAAAGTTTTAAATAAACCTTCTGAAATAAATCTTAGTTTAAAATAAAAGTCCACCCCATATAAACTTATTCCAAGTCTCCCTATATAGATATAGAAATGCATTCATACCTTTGGAGACTATGAAATATGATTCTGATGACGTAGAAACATCGCACTTTAAACTCAGCAATGATGAACCTTTATAAGTCTTGGCCGCTACGTCTTCAACTTTAGTATGTCATAGGCTTGAAGGATGGTCAAGTATTCTACCCTATGACTCAAATGTTTTTGTCTAGAATTGAGAAAAAACAACAAGGGACTCAATTGGAAATGTGTGTCCTTACAACTCAGACTAAGAAGAATAGGAAAACAATAATAAAAAAGAAGATTGTCGCTAACTAGGGGAAATATAAAAACTAGTATGAAAGGGAAGCATTTTTTCTAAACTTCTTGTAGGAAGTAGTAACCTACCATAACTAGGATAGCGAAACTTGAGTTGAAATAAGAAGAACCTAGAGGGAACTAGCAAAGAGAAATATAATGTTGATGAGGAACCTTCACTGTTCCAGGTTTCTACCCTTTCCTCCTAAGGCGTGGTTCTATCATTCTAGTTCATGGTTAGTAGCCCATGGTTGGAATAAAAATTCCCTTGCCTATTAGACTTGTCTAGAAGAACAAAATATTCACTTCTTGATATATTGGATTTCCTAAAAGAAGGTAGAGGATAAGAATTTTAAATCTTTAGCCTCATTGGACCCAAGGAGGCATCAAAGATGATATAACCCTATATATGTAATAAAAAAACTGACCTTAGGAGAGTAAGGCCTTTACCTATCTATCTATAGGGAAGGAAGTTCATAGAGAGTCTTAAACATTAAGGTTTCACTATCTATCCTTACTTAGGAGAATCCCACAAAGCTACATTTTCTTAGCTACATGAATATTACGAATAACTCTCCTCGTTAAAATTGATAGTTTCGAGCTCCCCCTCCCGGGGATCCCTCACAATGGTACTATCTTTATTTTTTAAGAGTTCTTAGTCCCTCTCCTTGATTACCTCTATCTCTCCTTAACTCTTTCATAGCATCCAAACTGCCTTAGTTGGCTATAGGACTCAGGGTATCCATTATGAAAAAAAAAGTAGTTACATAATAACTACAAGAAAAAAGGATAACTGCCTCAGATAGTCTTAGCTTTCCTTGTCCATCCTAACCTTTAAAAAAGAGAAAATATAAGAAAGATTTCAGGACTTACTAAACTAAGAAGTAATTCAGGAAGGGAAGCCGCCATACTAAAAGCGGGAAATAAAGAAAAGCATAGAAGGGTTCACAAGGCATTATATATAATTCTAAACGTTAGTAAGATGCAAATATGAAAGATGATAAGAAAACGTCCGTGTCTTCTCGTCTGCTCCTTTATAATACACCTACCGAAGATGTTGAAAAAATGGCCTCCTCATTATTCAAATTAGATTGGTAGGGTGACCTTACTTACCTGTTTTCATGTTTTCGCACCCTTGCTTGTGTGCTTTCGCTTTCTTGCTTGGCTTATTCAGGATCAAATAGTCTATCCTTCGTAGTTGATCATTAAAATTCATCAATTACCTAAATGACGAAATTGATGTGTCTATTTCTTCGGATACCCCTATAGGAAGGTATATGGCTTCTATCTTGAATAAGTAAGATGGTATACATTTAACTTCTCTCGGGTTTCACTACCCATCTTAGAGGAAAGCTCTTTGTTGACCAGGTAAGGGGCGAGTATTGGGACCATTAACAATATAGGGAAATAAGTGGTGAATTGCAGTTTGAGAGGGACTCATAGAAAAAAAAAAGTGTTTTAGGACATTCTGTTTAAGTCTGAGACTCTCTTTTAGTCACTTATTTATTAGATAAATATTAAAGCTAAACTTCGAGAATACCTTCCTTTTCATCAATCGTTGTAGTCAAATCAATATCTTACCTAAAGCGAGGTTCTTCTCTTTTTTAGTGGTTTTAAAATATTCCTTCTTCTAAGTGGCTGTGATAAGTCTTCCTTGGTTGTCCTCTCATCTATAGTTTTTGTTTGAGATGAGTAGATTATTTCCTTTCTTGGCCAAGGATCTAAAATATATGGGTCATTAAATGATTCCTTACTACTTCTATCCCTTGAAATATTATCCTACTCAAGGTAAGAATCTAAGTCAGCTAACTACAACCCAGTAAATGGCGTAGATTCATCAAGAGAAATAACAAGAAAAGAAAGTAGTTCATGAGAGGAGATAATTTTAATTTCATCGACCCTCGTTTAGAGTAATGAAGTGTAACAATAGAGAGAGAAGAGAGTTATTTTGAAGGTTCAAGAAGTGTTAATGTATTGAATTCAATTGAAGATAATCTTTACCAATTATATGAAGAACTAATAGAATCCAAAGTTTCTTCCCAACTTTCCTCTGTTGTCGATGTTGATTTCACTATATCAATTAAGGATGCTTCTTTATCTACCTTTACATCTTCCTCCCTGCATGTTTCTGAAACTAGATCTACATACACTGATTCTACTCGATCAACTAAACACACTCGCTATATTATATCTCTTAAACTTCTACATAACTGTATAGGAATCTCTTTCCAGTTTTTTTATATTAGTAGTTCTCTTTCCCCTCAGCATTAGATAACTTCTTTGACCTTTGTAGTAAGTATCTACATTCCTTACTTATTGGATAGGCCTTTGAGGTTACTTTAGTTATCTTCTTAAATCACTCTAATCATAAGACGTTGAATTGCCTCTTTTTCTTTTATCTATGGATAGATCAATAAGGAACGCATTATAAGAAATAGGATGTAGCCATATCCTTCCTAAAGGTACATCTAGTTGACTAAGGACTTTAAGATTCTACTTTTCACTAGTATGCTAAATGTATGGTTGCCACACAACTGTCTTACCACCTCAATGTTTATAGACGAATCTTACATAAAGGAGAGTGCATTAAAGTTCCTCCTGCCAAGAGGGAAGAGCGTAGAATCTACTAGTTTGATGTAGTTACTATAATCCAATATTACTTCTATAGAAGAGTGAGGTTACGATAGCAAAGAGTAGTGAGGACTCTTTTGACAGTGTAAGGACACAAGTCTCCGATTGAGTCTCAATGTTTTGTTTGGTCAATTCTCGACAAAAAACTTTTGAGTCATAAGATAGTGTTCAAGTTTATATATATTCAACCCTATGACAGGTTAGTTGAAGATGTAGCGGCCTAGATTAAAGCTTCATCAAATATCGGAGTTTGTTGTGCCTCATTTCTACATCATCAACATGTGTTCTAATTACTCCTAAGGTACGAATGCATTACATATTTATGTAGGTGCTTGAAACATGTTTTATTGGTTGTACTTTTATTTTAACCTGTTGTTTATTTTCAGAAGGTTTCTTTAAAACTTTAAAATAATGTTTCTGGGTAAAAATAGAATTTTAAGCTTTCTGGAAGTTCGTTCAAACGAGCTTTTCGTTCGAACGAGAATGTCATTCGAACGAGGTTTTCCTATGACTTCCCACTGGAACTTCGTTAGAAGTATCGTTCGAACGAGAGTTCGTTCAAACAAAAATCTCGTTCGAACGAGATTTGGTGGGAACAGATATTTTGACAGTTATTTCCCACTACTTTTTCCCACTAACTTTTGACAGACTTAATTTATGCGGGAACCAACCTTTTCAATCTAAATTTTTCATATACTACAATTTCGAAGAGAGAATTTGAGAGAAAAACTTATAAAAATGAAAAGTTCAAGTTTTGAGTGTTTATTTTTCAAGAAAAAATCCTTAAAAACTTTTATTTTCACCCATAGTTTGTTTATTCCAAGTTTCGATATAAATTTCTTTCTTGGAGTTTTCGGCACCGGGTTTACTCTACCGAGTTGAAAAGTTCATTTCGATTTACTTCTACATCCCTCAAAGAAGATTTCTCATTGGTTGTTGTTGCGACATTCTCATACGGTGAAAGGCACCGTGTGTGGTTGATGGGTTTCTAAAAGTCCGATCCGTGGATTCTAAGACCGCGGTGGAGCTCCGTGGTTATTCGCTAGGCTGAGGTATATACAAGAAGGAGCGTCGGGACTTAGACAAAGTCAAGTCGAGTATCGTAAGTCTTACTGTCTTGTAATTGTAAAACCGTACTCAATGGATTTGAGGCTAGTGTCGTCCGAGGGTTTTTTCCGTTGTGGGTTTTACCTCGTACATTGCGGCAAAGTGTGACTGGTTTTCTTTTATCTTGCAAAATAACTTAGAAGCACATTCTTAGGATAATTCAAGATAAAATTTGGTTTAATTATCACACTTATTTAATTTGGTGCATGTTTAACTATTTGGGTAATGTTTAACTTTATTTAATTCTAGTCTAAATAATAAAAATTGGTAAAATTTGGTTTGGCCTAATTTGCAAAAATGGATTAAATATTTGGTTAGGCAAATTTCTAGGAGGTTGAAAGAAATTAAAATTTGTTGTTTGTGTGTGTTGTGTTGAACCATCTTTCGCTTCCGCGTCTCAAAAGAAAATTTAATTACCTTTTTATTTGTAATAATTTAAAATTAGTCGCCTATCGCCTGTTCCAATTGGTATCAGAGCCAGAGCGCTAATTTATCGTGTTAAAGATCCGTTTTTGGTCTTTTATAATTTTTGTGCTCCTTGTATTTTTAGGTGGTTCATTTTTTACTCACTCTGATTTTTGTTTTGTATCTCTTGATGGGACGTCTTAATGATAATTTGTCCATTTCTACTGATAATGAAGTTTTTGATATTCGAGAGGAATTTAATGGGCTTAATAGGTGTAATGAAAAATTAAGAGAACTAAATTTTATATTTGCAAAAAGAATTAAATTTATTGAAAATGAAAATTCTTGTTTTAAAACTAAAGTTAAGTTTTTGCAAAACTCCCTATCTCAAAAAGATATTTTTTGTGAAAAGCTCATGAACATAAATTACAATTTTAATATTTAGAAAAGTCCAAGAAAGAGAGTGATAGTCGAGAAAAGACTCTTAGGGATAAGTTTGCTCGCATGGAGGGGGAGCGTGATAACCTTCTAGGAGTTATAGAAAATTTAAAGAAGGAGTCCCACAAATTTGAGGAGTCTAATTTATTACTTGAGTCTAAAATGTTAAAAATGAAAAGTGATTTACTTGACTCGAGTAGTAGTTGTAATGGTTCTAGCTCATCTTGTTCAAATATTTCCGCTGCTAAAGCTAAGACGATTGTTTGTTTTAGAGGGTCAAATTTATCCAAAGACATTAGAAAAGGTCACACCTTAAGTACCATTCCTCGTGTTTTCACATGCTTGCATTGTGGTAGGAAAGTTCACCTTAGGTCATTTTTTTATCTTAAAAGAAGTCCTAGGATTTATGTCTAACATTTCATTAGTTTCCAAACCCCATCATTTTAAATATACATCTATATGGGTTAGAAAATCATTTTTAGATGCGCTAGATATTATATTTGTTGATTATCATTTTCTTTCACATGAAACCTCCCTTGCTAAATTTAAAGGTTGAATGTGCTAGTTGTTTGTATACTTTAGCTTTTGTGCTTCATGCTATATCATCATGCTAATTGTATGCATGTTTTAATCATTTTCTGATCTATGCTCGGTGCTTAATCACATTCTAGAATTATTATTCTTGTTTATCTTTTGTATTATATTTTTTTTCATTTTAGGTTACATTTAATGAAAAATACAAAAAGATTTTGTTTATCATTGTTTCATCTTTTTACAATTTAGGCTTAATAAAAAATACAAATGATTTTTGTATGTCTTTTGGAGTGAATATTTTTGTTGTTTGGTCAAAAATTTCAAAAACTCAAAAATATTTTTTTGTGTGGATTTTAGTTTGACACACTCTATGTGGCATATATTTGTGTTTGAATCCCTGATTTTTGGCTTTCATGTGGCTAGAACTTTTGGTTTAGATTGTCAATCCTTAAAATGTTCTTTACCATGCTTACATGGAGTAGTTGGATTTTGTGTTGCTATAATGGATTCTATTTTTATATGCCTCAATTCACACATGCACGAGATCACTTGAATCTATAACTTAATATGTATATTTGAGCTTTATGAGGTGTTCTCCTACCAATCTTATCATCTACATGTTATGTGACCTAGGAGGACTAGTGCATGTTAAAATCCGTTGCATGTGAGATTTTTGTGAGATATAAAAAATTATATATATAAATGTGCACGGGGAAGTGCTCTGAAAGGAAAAATCATCCTTTGCAAGTAAGCCACCGTTTACTTGGACCTGAAAGAAATACGTGGTCCAAAGGCCTAAAAATAACATATGGCATTAAAAAGAAAAAATAACCGCCAAGGCCTATGTTTAATTGATATATTCATTCAAAAATATATATGCTTATTGAGGGAGATTTGATAGTATATCAACGCTTTGCACAATGTCCGTTTATCCTAGTTGTACTTCCAATGTCATGACTCTATTGGTTTGTAGAATCATCAAAACTCTAGGCTTGTATGCTTTCTGTAAATGTGATAAAGTTTTCAATCAAATGATAACTCCGTGAACATGTTTTAAGTGATTGGGTCTAAATGTAATTGTTACTAGTTCACACCCCAACACTTTTGTTTCCATATGACACATTTTTTCCATACGAGTGTGAAAAGCTTATTTTATTTTGTGTCATGTGTGGTGTTTATACCTAGTATATGTGCGTGTGCGTTAATGATATTTATTATGTACTCATATACGAGGTATTCTATATGTCTTTGCCTTGCTTTCTAGGCCATCTATACTTCTACTTCATGATCGGTATCTATCTAGTTGCATATTTTGTTGATATCACATGCTTAATACTTTATGTATCATATTGGTATCATTTCTGGAATTTTTGTTAGTATCCTTTATTCTTTATATGGATTAGTCATGATTTTGTTACCTATATGCTTTCATGTTCTTAGCACCTTATGCATCATTTTGTTAATTCAATCACCTTTGTTTATTCCTGAACAAAAAGGGGGAGAATGATAGGGGGAGAAATGGTATATAATCCTATTGTAATTGTATCTTAGTTTGGGAGATTTATCTTAGGGGGAGACATCTTTATAAGTATGTCATTGTTAGACAAAAAGGGGGGGAATTAATTAAGTGGGAGTAATTAATTTAATTTCATTTAATATTTTGATAATCCCTATGCGTTTGATAGTTTGCTTAAGTGTGCAGGAACTCTTCTACATATGGCAAATGTCTTCATCAGCAAAGATATTGATCCTTAGGTCTTGATTCAAGTTTATCTGGGATGTTTGAGTCTAGTATAGCTTGACAAACCTTTAGGATTTTTGTTGGTTATTGTCCCGGAATAGCCAAAGGGGAAGATTTGAAAGGACAAGTCTCCGATTGAGTCTCAATGTTGTGTTCGATCAATTTCGAACAAAAAAATTTTGAGTTATAGGACAGTGTTCAAGTTTATCCATTCAACCCTATGATGTGTTAGTTAAAGATGTAGCGGACTAGATTGAAGCTTCATCAAATGCCGGAGTTTGTTGTGCCTCATTTCTATGTCATCAACATGTGTTCCATTTACTCATAAGGTACGAACGAATTACATATTTATGTAGGTGCTTGGAACATGTTTTATTGGGTGTACTTTTATTTTAAACTATTTCTTATTTTCCGAAGGTTTGTTTAAAACTTCAAAATAAAGTTTCTGGGATAAAAATAGAATTTTAATCTTTCTGGAAGTTCGTTCGAACTTGTCGTTCGAACGAGTTTTTCATTTGAATGAGAATGCCATTCGAATGAGGTTTACCAACGACTTGCCACTAGAACTTCGTTAGAAGTATCGTTCAAATGAGACTTCGTTCAAACGAAAATCTCGTTTGAATGAGATTTGGTGAGAACAAGTATTTTGGTAGTTTTTCACAGTTTTGCTAGTTTTCCCACTTTTCCCACTACTTTCCCCACTAACTTTTGACAGACTTAATCTGTGTACGAACCAACCTTTTCAATATAACTTTTTCACATACTACAATCTTATAGAGAGAGTTTGAGAGAAAAAATTCTAAAAAGAAAGAGTTCAAGTTTTGAATGTTTATTTTTCAAGAAAAAGTCCTTAAAAACTTTTGTTTTCACCCATAGTTTGTTTATTTCAAGTTTCCATATAAATATCTTACTTGGAGTTTTTGGCACCGGTTTTACTCTACGGAGTTGAAGAGTTCGTTTGGGCTTACTTCTACATCCCTCAAACAAGAAGTCTTGTTGTTTGTTGCTGCGATATTCTCATACGGTGAAAGTCACCGTGTGTGGTTGGTGGGTTTCTAAAAGTCTGATCAGTGGATTTCAAGACCACGGTGGAGCTCCATGGTTATTTGCTAGGCAGAGGTGTATACAAGAAGAAGCATCGGGGCATGGACGGAGTCAAGTCAAGTGTTGTAAGTCTTACTGTCTTGTATTTGTAAAACCGTACTTAGTGGATTTTAGGCTAGGGTCGTCCGAGATTTTTTCCCGTTGTGGGTATGTCCTCGTACATCGCGGCGTAGTGTGACTGATTTTGTTTTATCTTGCAAAATAACTTAGAAACTCATGCTCGGGATAATTCAAGACAAAAATTTGGTTTAATTGTCACACTTATTTAATTTGGTGCATGTTTAAATATTTGGGTAATGTTTAACTTAATTTAATTCTAGTCTAAATAATATAAATTGATAGAATTTGGTTTTGCCTAATTTGTAAAAATGTATTAATTATTTGGTTAGGAAAATTTCTAGGAATTTGAAAGAAATTAAAATTTGTTGTTTGTGTGTGTTGTGTTGAACCATCTTTTACTTCCGCATCCCAAAAGGAAATTGAATTACCTTTTTATTTGTAATAATTTAAAATTTGGGGCCTATCGCCTTTTCAGACAGACATCCTTAGCAGCGTATTCCTTCATTCCAATGAGGATAAAGAGTGAGAATTCTTATCCTCCTTCTTTTAACCTTCTATTTGTGTCTTAACATCAACAACCAATTATCCTAAAGGAGTCAATGGGATGTGCTTCTTTGAGTCTCTTATTTTCATCTTCCCTTATAGTCACCCTCTTCTTTTTTCCTCAATCCAGGGGAGAAGCCCATCTGAGAGTGCCTGCCACAAGGGATTACTCTATGCCTTTCCACTGCTGTTGTTAGTTCTTTAAATTGAATAGTTTGATTTGTTCTCTAAGTAATTTTCATTAGCGATCTAGCTTCCCTTCCTTTCCTTGTCTGGGAGATCTCTAAGGTTTCTTACTTTCCCTATGGATGTTCCTAGATACCTACTATAATGGCATTTCCTTCTTTTCAAACCCAACTATGGTTGTTATGACGGAATTTCAATCCCCTAATGAGATAGTTCGTAAACACTCGAAAATCCATCAAGCGAAGGCACATATGGAAGACATTGTTAATTTAAGGGCAGGTAGATAATTCCTGGTAATAGAATTTTTTTCTTACTGTTAGGATGTAGCTTCATTTCCTTACCTGGTAGTGGAGTAAGGTTTCTCATCTTCCTTTCTAAGTAGTTATTTATTTCTTTTTTGTTCTTCCAAGGGTTCATAAGGGAGAGTAAAGTGAAGAAAGGATAAGAATATATTAACTAGTAACTCTTTCTCTTTAGAGAGTTGTATGAAAATACGGTTCATTTTGGAATGAAATAGCTAAGGCGGTGTCCTAATTAATAAGAGATGATGATAGAGTTATAATTGATTGAGAAGGAAGGAACAAGTAATCCATTCAAGAGGACCATACCCTAGAGAATATAATGGGAGGGAATGGAATGAAAGGACCTATAGGAGGCTGAAAAGTTGTAGTGCGCTAGTGAGTTAACGCAACAACTTAGTATCTTATTTTCTTCACAGCTTCTTTTTTTTTATAAAATTAAATGAAAGAGGTTGCTAATACTTATAGATTGCTTCTAACATTAGTCAAAGTTGGACTGAAGTTATTCTGACTACCATATATTTTTTTAATCGAATACCTTCCCCTTTATTTGGTAATGGCATCTCATGTTTGTCTCTTTTTGAGAGAAGATTTTCTACCCCGCCTGAAGAGCTTATAATATATCGGGAGAGGATGTGGTGATAACCCTAGTAGCTATGTCTAGAGTCGGGCGTCCATCCATATAGGAAGACTAACCTTAGCCACTATAGGAATCCCACCCCCAAATTTAACTGAAAAGCACCTCCATGGTTGGGTCTGGTCCCCTTTTTCGTGTTCCCAAAAGCCCACCCACCTGGTTTATGAGAACCCTTTTGATTCCCTCACCTAATCTCATGATAAGCAAGCCTAACAAGACCTACCTTAACCTATCACCAGATAACTAGCCCTCACTAGGCTGCTAGCATTGCTAAATGCTTTGCCACAAAGCAAGCTCTACCGAATACGACAGATGCGGACCACACCCAACCCAAAATAAGTCGAAGAAGAATGCCTTTGGAAATCTATAAACATGAGAGTAAATTAGTATTCTAGGAATTGGCAACATTTACCTATTTTATCTAGTCAGGGGAAGGGGTGAATACACTTTTTTAGGTGTACCTATACTAAAGTAGTCAGCCTAACCTTTGGTTCCCATAACCAAGTTTCTCTTTCTCACTCCTTATGCACTTTTTATGATGTGTGGGTCAAAAGTATCCCTCTACCTGTACTTGTAACTAGAGGGTAAGATCTCTCATTACAAGAAAATAGGGGTGCCCATTTGTATTATTGGTGCACGAGGCCCCCAATTTTAAATTATTTACTATAGATATATAATTTCCTTTTCATTATATACGCGGACGCGAAAGATGGTTCAATTAAACAAATTAATAAATTTTAATTTCTTTTCAGATTAAAATTAAACAACGTGAAATAAGATTAAATCCAAACATATTGTAATTTCACTTAAACCAACTTAATTCAACCCAAGTCCTAGAAATTTTCCTAAATAATATTTTGAATATTACCAAATTAGGCCAAACCAATTTATCAAATTAAGCGACAACTCAAATTAAATTAACAAAACAGTACCCAAATTAAATTTGCACCAATTTAATTAAGTAGTGATTAAAACCAATTTTTTTCTTTTTAACTAAGCATGCGTTCTAGGTGAGTAATGCGAAAGATAAAATAAATAATGAATCACTACGCCGCGATGTACGAGGAAAAACCCACAACGGGAAAAAAACTCGGACGGCCCTAGCCTTAAGTCCACTAAGTATGGTTTTACAATTATAAGACAGACGACTTACTTCGTCGACTCGAACCTTCTCAAGCCTTGACGCGTATTCTGGTAAACACCTCTGCCTAGTCGATAACCCCGAAGCTCCACTGGAATCTTGGACTTAACCAATGAGACATAGGTACACCGTCAACCACAGAAGGTGGCCTTTACCATGTAAGAATGCTGCAAAAAAATAAACTTCTTCTTCTTTGAGGGATTTAGAAGAAAACCCAAACGAACTCTTCAATAGGTAGAGTAAACCGGTGCAAAAACTCCATGAAATGAATATATATAAAGGAAATTGGATAAATAAACTATGGGTGTAAAACATATGTGTTTTTAAGATTTTTCTTTAAAAAAATGAACACTCAAACTTGAACGTTTTCTTTTTGGAATTTTTCTCTCAAACTCTCTTGGAGATGGAAATGTGTGAAAAAGTTGAAAATAAAAAGTTGGTTTCTGCATTTAATTAATCAGGAAAAAAGATAGTGGTAAAAGAAAAGGGAAAGTGGGAAAACTGCTCAAAAAACTGCTAATTAACTGTTCCCGCCAAAACTCGTTCGAACGAAATTTCGTTCGAATGAAGTTTCGTTCGAACGATACTTATAACGAAGTTCCAGTGTATAAAAGTTGAACTCGTTAGAAATCTCATTGGAATTCTTGTTCGAACATCATCCTCATTCTAACGACAATTCGAACGACATTCCAGTGGCCAGTTGGGGAACTTGTTGGCAAACCTCATTCGAACGACATTCTCGGTCGAACGACAAACTTGTTCGAACGACAATTTCGAACGAACTTCCAGAACGACTTGATTGTGATTTTTAGCCCAGAAACTTTACTTTAATGTTTTAATAAAAGTTTCTTAAAATAAACAACAATTTAAAATAAACTTACACCCATAGAAATATTATTCCAATCTCCTATATATTAAAATTCATTCATACCTTAGGAGCAAAGGAACCATGTTGATGACCTAGAAACAAGGCACAATAAACTCGGCATTTTTATGAAGCTTTAAACTTGGCCTCTACGTCTTAAACTTTAGTATGTCATAGGCTTTAAAGATGTTCGATAACTCTATTCTATGACTCAAACGTTTTTTTTCCGGAATTGAGCCAACACTACATTGAGACTCAATCGGTGAATTGTGTCCTTACAAATCTCACCCTTTGGCTATTCCGGGACAAAAACCAATAAAAATCCTAAAGGGCCGTCAAGCTCTACTAGAATAATAAAAAAAATCCCACCCAAAATAAAAATAAAATGCTTGACTCAACCAACCAAAGCATCAATATCTTTGCCCGATGATGAATGTTGCTATTAAGAAGAATTCCTGCACACTTAAGCAAACTATTAAACGCATAGGGAATATCACAATATTAACAATATTAAATGAACATAAAATAAATACTCCCTCTAAATTAATTCTCCCCTTTATGAACTGTGATCAACCTAAGAAGATAGCGATCTCCCCCTAAGTTAAATCTCCCAAACTAAGATACGATTACAATAGGATTAGATACCATTTCTCCCTTATCATTATCCCCCTTTCTGTTTAGGAATAGACAAAGGCTAAAGAATCAAAACATAAATTGTATCCCCCAATAAAAGCATATACACCCCTTAAACTAAACAAGGGATAAATACAATGGGATGACAAGCTAAACATGCAAATGTGCATAAAGTGATGAGAACATTAAAGCACAAGGGAAACAAAATCATAACTAATCCAACAAATAATAACGGATACCAACTAGGATTCAAAAAATTGATACCAATATGATACATAAAGTATTAAGCATGTGATATCAACAAACAATGCAACAAGATAGATACCAATCATGAATTAAAGCATAGATGCACTAGAAAGAAAGGCAAAGACCAATACAACAATATCAAATATATGTATATATAATATATAACAAATACACACGAGTACACATATATCGATATAAACACAAAAATGACACACACAAAGATAATTTTTTCACATTCGTATGGCAAAAATGTGTCATATGGAAACGAAAGTGTTGGGGAGTGAACTAGCAACAATTAAATTTAAACCCGATCACTTAAAGCATGTTCACAGAGTTCTCAATTAATTGAAAACTTCATCACATTTGAATAAAACCTCATGTGACAATATAAATTGAGCTCAAGGAACAAACATACACAATGCATACAAGCCTAGACTTTTGACGATTCTACAAACCAATAGAGACATGACATTGAAAGTAAAACTAGGATAAACGAACATTGTGTAAACCGTTGATATACCATCCAATATCCCTCAATAAGCATATATATTTGAATGAATATATATATAAAAAGATAGGTCTTGGCAATTATTTTCCTTTTTAATGCCATAATTCTATTTTTAGGCCTTTGAACGACATATTTCTTTTAGGTCCAAACAAACGGTAGCTTACTATTTGGAAAGGAAAATAATTCCTTTCAGAGGCCTTCCCCGTGCACATTTATATACAATATTTTTATTTCTCACAAATCTCACGTGCAACGAATTTTGACATGCACTAGTCCACCTAGGTCACAAATATGTAGATGACTAGATTGGTAGGAGAACACCTCACAAAGCTCAAATATACATATGAAGTTAAAATTTCAAATGAGATCATGCATGTGTGAATAGAGGCATATAAAAAAATTTAATCCATTATATCAACACAAAATCCAACTACTCCATGTAAGCATGGTAAAGAACATAATAAGGATTGAAAATCTAAACCAAAAGTTCTAGCAACATGGCAGCGAAAAATATGGGATTCCAACACAAGTGTATGCTACATAAAGTATGTCAAACTAAAATATACACACAAAAAAAAAAATCTTTTTGAGTTTTTGAAATTTTTAACCAAAAAAAAAATATATGTACTCAAAAGACAAAGAAAAATCATTATCTAGCATGTGATTAAGCTTAAATTACCAAGAGTTAAAACCCAAATGATAAACAAAAATCGTTTTGTATTTTTCATTTAATGCAAACTAAAATGAAAGAAATAGATTACAAAATAGAAATAGAAATCATTATCTAGCATGTGATTAAGCATGGAGCATAGACTAGAAAATGATTAAACATGCATACATCTAGCAATGATATATAATATGAAGCACAAAAAGTTAGATTATGCAAACAAAACTAACACATTAACCATTTAGCTTTTGCAAGGTAAGTTTCATGTGAAATCATATAAGAATCAACAAATCTAATATCTAGCGCGTCTAAGAATGATTTCCGAACCCATATAGATGCATATTTAAAATAATGGGATTTGGAAATTAATAAAATACTAGACATAGACTTCCTTGGACTTCTTTTAAGATAAAAACAAAATGACCTAAGGTGACCTTTCCTACCACAATGCAAGCATGTGTAAACACGAGGAATGTTACCTAAGTTATGACATTTTCTAAAGTCCTTGGATAAAGTTTATCCCCTAAAATAAACAATGGTCTTAGCTATAGCAACTTAAGTATTTGAACTAGATGGGCTAGAACCATTACAACTACTACTCGAGTCTTGTAAATCATTTTTCATATTTAAAATTTTGGACTCAAGTAATAAATTAGACTCCTCAAATTTACGGGACTCCTTCTTTAAATTTTTTATAACTCCTAGAAGGTTATCATGCTCCCCCTCAATGTGAGCAAACTTGTCCCTAAGAGTCTTTTCTCGACAATCACTCTCTTTCTTGGACTTTTCTAAAATATTAAAATTGTAATTTATGTCCACGAGCATTTCACGAAAAATATCTTTTTGAGATAGTGAGGTTTGCAAAAATTCAACTTTAGCTTTAAAACAATAATTTTAATTTTCAAGAAATTTAATTTTTTTTGCAAATCTCACATTTAATTCTCTTAAATTTTCATTACACTTATTAAGCCCATTAAATTCCTCTCGAATATAAAAAATTTCATTATCATTCGAAATGGACAATTTATCATTAAGGCGTCCCATCGAAAGATAGAAACAAAATTGAGAGTGAGTAAAAATTGAACCACCTAAAATTACAAGGAGCACAAAAATTATGATTGTCGAAAAACTGATCTTTGATGGGATAAATTAGTTCTCCGGCTCTGATACCAATTTGAAAACCCAAAGCTTTTCTCAATCAATACTCTGATACCACTTATTGGTGCGCGAGGCCCCCTATTTTAAATGCATTACTATAAATAGATAATTTCCTTTTAAATATATATGCAGAAGCGTAGATGGTTCAAATTAAACAAATTAAAAAAATTTAATTTCTTTTCAAATTAAAATTAAACAAAGTGAAATAAGATTAAATCCAAACATATTTTAATTTCACTTAAACCAACTTAATTCAACCCAAGTCCTAGAAATTTGCCTAAATCATATTTTCAATATTACCAAATTAAGCAACGATTTAAATTAAAGTAACAAAATAATACCCAAATTAAATTTGCACCAATTTAATTAAGTAGTGATTAAACCAAATTTTATCTTTTTAGCTAAGCATGGGTTCTAGGTGATTATTGCCAAAGATAAAATAAACAATGAATCACTACGCTGCGATGTACGAGGAAAAACCCACAACGGGAAAAAACCTCTGACGACCCTAGCCTTAAGTCCACCAAGTATGGTTTTACAATTACAAGACAGATGACTTACTTCCTCAACTCGACCCCTTTCGAGCCTTGACGCCTCTTCTTGTAAACACCTCCGCCTAGTCGACAACCCCCGAGATCCACCGTCACCTTGGACTTCACCAATGAGACATAGGTACACCGTCAACCACACAAGGTGCCTTTCACCATGTGAGAATGCCGCAGAAAAACAAACTTCTTCTTCTTTGAGGGATTTAGGGGAAAACCCAAACGAACTCTTCAATAGGTAAAGTAAACCGGTGCCAAAACTCCAAGCAATGAATATATACAAAGGAACTTGGAGAAACAAACTATGGGTGTAAAACAGAAGTGTTTTAAAGATTTTTCTTTGAAAAATGAACACTCAAACATGAACTTTTTCTTTTCGGAATTTTTCTCTCAAACTCTCTCTTGGAGATGGAAAGATGTGAAAAAGTTGAAAAGAAAAAGTTGGTTTACTCACTTAATTAATCAAGTAAAAAGTTAGTGGGAAAATAAGTGAGAAAGTGGGAAAACTGCTTAAAAAAGTGCCAATTAGCTATTCCCGTCAAAACTCATTTGAACGAGATTTTTTTTCCAACGAAGCCTCTTTCGAACGAGACTCTAACGAAGTTCTACTATATAAAGTTGAACTCGTTAGAAATTTCGTTGGAATTCTCGTTCGGACATCATTTTCGTTCGAAAGACAATTCCAATGACATTCCAGTGGCCAATTGGGGAACTCGTTGGTAAACCTTGTTCGAGTGACATTCTTATTCGAACGACAAACTCGTTCGAACGATAATTTTGAACGAACTTCCAGAATGTTTGTATTACAATTTTTAGTCCATAAACTTTACTTTAAAGTTTTAATGAAACTTTCAGAAAATAAACAACAGTTTAAAATAAATATACACCCATATAAATATTGTTCCAAGATCCTATATATATATATATATATATATATATATATATATATATTAAAATGAATTCATACCTTATGACAAAAGGAACCATGTGGATGACGTAGAAATGAGGCACAATAAACTCGGCATTTTGATGAAGCTTTAAACTTTCCAGCTACGTCTTCAACTTTAGTATGTCATAGGCTTGAAACATGGTCAATAACTCTATCCTATGACTCAAACGTTTTTTTCCATAATTGAGACAACACTACTTTGAGACTCAATCGGAGAATTGTGTCCTTACACGTTTGAGCGGTTACGAGCCGAAAATAGTACGAAGAGTTTGAGCTGCGAAAGGGGCGCTTGATAAACATAATTATATATATATATATATATATATATATATATATATATATATATATCAATCTATAAACAATAAGAAATAAAATTAAAAATTACTTTTTTATCAAATTGTTCATTCTTGGGAAGAGGAAGAAGAAAATACATCAAAGGCCTCCCATTTTTGTCCTCTCTTCCCGAAGTGAGCGAATTACATGTAGAGATATGTAGGGTCTTATAGTTTAATTGGATAAAATGTATCACTCATAACGGTTATATTCGAGGTACGAGTCCTACTAATCCTTCCACCCCCTTCTCTTCACCTTATATAAAGCAGTCGAAGTCCCCGCCACCCTCTTAGTCAATGGGGAAGATCTCAATCTAGCGACGACACCTAGAACCCTAAAACTATGATTTTTTCACCTCTAAGATGAATTTGAGCAAGGTTCTGATCATCCCCGTAGCCGTTTAGCTGCTTTTTCGTACTCCGCCTTGATCCTTCTCCTCAGAGATATGAACCTAACCCAACTTACATAAGGGAATGAGTTGATGGATGAGGAAGTCACCCAATGATCCTTTATCTGTGCCTAGAAAAGAGTTTGATAGGTTGGGTTTGATGCTTTTCTTGATTATTGAAGTCTTCAAACCTTTTTTGGGCTTAAAGCCATCAATCCCTTCTTTCTTCAACCCGAGCCTTTTCGAGCGTTTCACTCTCACACTTCTTAAGTAAACTACCCATTTATGTCAAAAGGATGGATTGATCTCTAAAAACTAAGACCGATTCCCCCTTCTCATTTTCTAGTGAGGCTAGCTATGCCTTGACTACTGATGCATCTGACTCTTGATCTAGAGTAGAACTATTGGTTCAACTACTGCTATTGGAGGTTGTAATGGTTCTTAAATAACATCATCAATAGCATTGGAAATATCAAAAGCATGATCAAATACTCTTACCTACGAATTAGGGACGTGGTCTAGTCCATGTCAAACCCTTGTTTCATACGTATAAGGAATTTCTCTATCTTCGTCACTCACTTGTGGCAATTGTTCAAAATTAACACCGAGTTGGGCCCCTGAATGTAAGCTATTAAAAATCGTAAGCAATTATTTTAAATTCATTAGTTGAGTTCCTTTCTGTAAGGCAGGGGTATGGGGAAGGGGCCTGACAAAGCAATAGGGGTAAATCTGTTAAGTTCAGCTAGTCTAGTAAAGGTAGTCTAAGCAATTATGTAGTAACTTCACTTCATCGTTCAGAGGACTAAGGGAGATCTTTATTCAAACAATAAGAAAGGGTCCACAAAAAAACATTGAGCTATGGGTTGGGATCCATAATTTTCTACTCGCTTATGGAATAGCCGAAGGGACTGCTTCCCTTAAACTCTTATCCCTTATGGACGACATCCCCAAAAATGACTTCCCCGTGCATAAGCCCTATGTGATGACTTGCCCAAAGACTACTCGATACTAACTAAAGGTGTGACTCTCATGCTTCTATCATAAATGGGTTGGGTCTGGTCGATTCACTTCCTTGTTGACCGAAAAGCAGGTCAGAGCATGAGCTGTCTCTGCTTGGATTCGCTGGACTCTATATGGGTTCGTCTAGATTTGCATTGCTTGCCTTGGACTCACTTTGCCCATTTTTACCTGGCTTAGACTGGTTGAAGTTCGTCCCTTTGAAAGCCCCATACCATATTATATCCCCCCACCAAGATCATAACTCAATCAAGTCTGTCTTCCTACCCCCACTACCAAAAGATGTGGAGATCCGTAGCTCTCGT
This sequence comes from Sambucus nigra, assembly GCA_949130495.1. Classification (NCBI taxonomy): domain Eukaryota; kingdom Viridiplantae; phylum Streptophyta; class Magnoliopsida; order Dipsacales; family Adoxaceae; genus Sambucus; species Sambucus nigra. The sequence goes on from OX422207.1 coordinate 762,582,604, forward strand.
CAACTCCGTACCTAGGGCTACCTTCATGTCACTTTCTTGAAGTCACTTCAGGATATACCAAGCTCTAATAATCTCGGCTCCATAACTCGAGAAGAGGAACTACACAACAATGCGATAATTGGGCCTACAGACACCCCCCCCCCCTCCCACCCCTCAAAACACCATTTCGTTAGGTAAACTCACCCATATTTCACTTATGAAGAAACCGATATCACCTTAACAAGAGAAGATGCATCCAATAGGGAAAGAGTCCCATAGGCCCTTCGGGTTTGGCATGACTATCCCCTATAACTTTTCCCTCCTGCCTGTAGATTTCCACAAAAGACGTGTGAGTACGTCCCTCATGCTTTGCATTTCCAGCTTTGCTTTGTCCAACCCCTTCGACCCCCTGCAACTATAACATAAATATACCCCACTTAAGGTTTATTTTGAGGAAGTGAAATACGGTGGAGGGGCACTAGACTAACTAACTTTTTTGAAAGGTTTTATCTTTGCCTGAATTCGCTTCTTTCCCAACAACTCAAATCGCCTATCCCTGCTCTTATTAACTTAAAGTTTGGATCCATAAACCAATCCCTCCACGAATATTAATAAATCACATCTCTGTCCTTACATACACCTAACCAATAATGACTACCCTTAAATAACTTAATAAAGGGGTGCTTTTCCTTGTTGGGCCCATCGAAGTGAACCTGGCGCGCTTTGGCCTAATTAGGCAGTGAGGCCCCTCAATATTAAATTATTTCTATGTTTGGTATCGTAGGATGACTAAGGGTATTCTTTACTCTTAAATACGAAAGATAATATGCGCTACTAATGCATCTCAACCCCCCAACATGCAAATACTTGCAACTAGTGGCACTAAGGAATGATGACTACTGATTACTTTGGCTTAAGGCTAGATAAAGACATTGGGTATAATCACTCTAGTTCTCTCAGATCCTGATCTTCATTGAGTTGGATTTTTTGGAGGATCCTTGCTTTGTCTAGATAGCGGTAGAAGTAGAACGCCTATTAGAAGACCCATTTTCAATTTTATAACATTTTTCTTTATATAGACTATATCCACTACACATACTTTTCGATACAAAAAGATGAAGAGAAAAATCGCCTACCAAAATACTTTTTTTTTATCTCCATTCTCTAACAAATATATCTTTTATAGTAGATATATATTCTCTAGAAGATCCCCTTATCCATCGAAAGACCATTATGAGAAAATGAGTGGAGAAAAATGAGAAACTACCAATTGCATAGACCAATCCTTGACCTCGATCGAATCCCCCAATCTCTCTCGAAAGCCCTTTTTTGATATATTATATAAATTCTTTCATCATGGATAAATGCTTATTGAATTTGTAAATAACATGTATAAGTCGTTCTAACGCGATTTGAGAGACCTCGTACTTCCCTTGTATGGCCAGCCGTCTATTATATAATCTAAGTTAGTCATCCCTAAAAGAAAAGAATGGAAACCACTATTCTTTTAGGAATCTAACTTGGCAATAGAAATCCCTACTAATAGAGGCCTTAAGCGAGCATTTAGTAAAAGTCAGTATTAACCTTACCGTTGTTTACTTTTTTCGGGGGATAGCGAACCATAGAGGGGAGAGCCCGTTAAGGAATGGGAATCTTAACTTGGCCAACCTCTTAGAATGAATGAGTACTTTGGGGCTCTATGACTAACAATCTAAATTGGACTATTAGTATCCAAATGCACTTAAATTTTTGAATTGAATGATGAAATTTTCCTTTCTCTGGAAACTAACAAGTCAAACTTGTTAGAAGGAAGTTAAAAAGAGTTATAACCTACTCAATTAAATAGAAAGAGAATGTGGAGGTACCACAAAAATATGGTCAAAGAATTATTTGTAGGTCTCAGAGTCTCGATTTTATAGAATCAAAGTAAGCACTAATAAAGAATAGGTTGAATGAATCAGACAACGTACCTCACCTAAAATCCCGCGATAAAAAATGGAAAGAACCTATAGCATACAATTAGAGGAGTCTTTAGGTAGTCTTTCCCTATTTTCGAGATTGGTTGGTTAGCTTCTTCAGTACTTATATTGTATTTTCTTTTCATTGACTAAACCATTGACTGGATGGTTTGCGAGTGATGAACTGATCTAAATGAAAAATGAGATTTTTTAAGTGAGTTTAGAGACATAAGGGGTCAAGGGGATGATTGAATTGCATGGTTACCGCAAAGAGAAAGTGATTACTTAAGCAGACTTAGCCGCTGATTAAACTGATTTTGAATTCGACCGGGTTGCGTCTATGACCGGAAGGGTAAGATTTTGGTTTGTTGGATTCCTGGGGAAGTGAATGTAGTTTCGATTATCCAAAATGCCCAAGTGAAACACTATATTGTGGATGCCTTTGACAACAATTGGATTTATTTTATGTCTTTTGTATATGGTGAAAATTTCCATGTAAAGAGAGAGGATCTTTGGCTTGACACTAGATTCCATGCTACGATTGTTGAGGGTAGACCTTGGTTGGTTACTGGGGATTTGATAATGCCGAGTTAAATGATTTGAGATATGGGGGGAGCTTTCTACACCTGGTCAAATAAAGGAGAATATAGTCATATCCTTAGAAAACTAGATATAGCTCTGACCAATATTGAATGGGAGAACACCTTCCCAGGTTCTGAAGCACTATGTTAGTATGCAAGGGATTCTGACCATTCTCTATGATAATTAAACTTGTAGATATGCCCAGTGAAAAAAAAAGCATTCAAATTCTATCATTTTTCCGTTGATCACCCTCACTTTATGTCTTTGGTTTATGATGTTTGGAGAGGGAAAGCTTCAGGTACTCCGATGTTTCAGCTTTGTACTAGGCTGAAAAGACTCAAGAAGGATAAGTTGAATAAGGATCAAATCTTTGAACTGTCGAATAGGGTACTACAATATAAAGAGAGGATGGATAATCCCCATAAAGTTTTCCATAAAAATTCGTTTGATGAAAACTCCTGTAAAGAAGAGACGAGTTAAGTCAAAGAGTATGGTGATCTTAGTAGAGCTGAAAAGAGCTTCTTCAAGAAAAAGTCATGGGTGCAACGGCTAAACATGGGTGACTATAACATTAGAATCTTCTTCATGGATATGGAGAATCACAAAATCTAAAATAACACCATGTTAGTGTCCATGGAAAATTGGACAGGATTTGAGAATCCTACCAAAGTCAAGGAATAAATAGTGGGTTTTTTTCATAGATGACTTAGTGAAGTTTCATCCAACACGCCTATCAATTAGGAGGTTCTTAGTAAGGCCCCACCAATGCAATGATCTATTGATATTGGTTAATGAGGGTTAAATAAAGGATGTTCTCTTATCCCTAAAGTATAACAAGGCGCTAGGACCGGATGGATATAATTCTCTATTCTGTAATAAGGTATGGGGTATTGTTGGGAGTGATGTGGTGAGGGATATTAAGTCTTCCTTTGGGCCATGATGCTTATTGAGGGAGTTTAATGAAGCCGCAATCGCACTGATACCCAAGGAACAAAACCCTATAAAATTGAAAGACCATGGGCTTATATCTTGTTGAAATTTCCATTTATAAATTCATTTCCAAGATCATGGCCAATAGTATCAAACCAGTCCTACCAAATTGTAGATGTATGGAGTAACTGACATTTATTGAGGAAAGGAGAGTTGGGGACAACATTCTACTTGCCCGGGAATTGTTAAGGAACTAGCGTAGAGATCAAGGAACACACAGGTGTTCTCTCAATGTTTGTTTAATGAAATCTGATGATACGATGATGTGTCACTTTGTCCTTGCTATACTTGGGACCATTGGCTTACCTAATAAAGTTGTATGATGGATTATGGAGTGTGTTACTATGAACAAGTTTTCTATTATGATTAATGGTTAGTTGATTGGATTTTTCCCTAGAGATAGAGGATTGAGTCAAGGGGACCAAATGTCCCCATATCTCTACATGTTGGCCATGGAAGCATTTTCCATACTAATGAATAACATGGTATCTAAAGGAAAATGGAAGTTCCTTTGTTAGTAAGACAAGGAAAAGATATCCCACTTGTACTTTGTTGATGATCTCCTTATCTTATGTAAAGGTGAAATCCACTATGTCTCGTGTGTTTCTCAGTGCCTTTAGGTGTTTAGGAAGGACTCTGGACTTTCTCCTAACCCTGGCAAGAGCAATGTGCTCATATATGGCATAGAAGTGAATGTGGGGGAGTAGATCTTGCTTTCTTGGATATAATGTAGGTTGTCTTTCGATTAGGTATCTTTCTGTGCCACTGATCTCTTCCATACTCAAAGGATTCGACTGCTGAGCTCTAATGGACAGAATCATTGTTAGAGAAAAAGAGTTGGACTTATAAAGCCTTTTATTATGCTGGGAGATTGCAACTGGTGAAGATTATTCAATTTTCCATCCAGGTTTACATGTCTTCTATATTTATCCTTCTAAGGTAATGATCAACCAGATTGAGAAAACACTTAGAGCCTTCCCTTGGAAGGGAAGCGATCTGAGTACAATAAGGGAAAAATTATCTTAGGAGTATGTGTGTCTCTTAAATAGGAAGGGAGCCTTGGTCTTAAAGATCTACAAGAGTGGAATAGGGACGCTATGCTCAAGCATTTTTGGCACATATGCACTGACAAGGAACAATTAGTGTGGTCGAACTGCTTCTATGCTCATCTGATCAGATGAGTGTATCTGGGCATGGTGGAGGATCTTGAAGCTTCGACCATTGGCATGAGTGAATTTTAAGTTTTGGGTTGTCAATGGGTTTTCTATTTCCTTACAGTTTGATAATTTTCCCCCACTTGGACCTCTTATTGAGAAGTACGGTGAAAGGATCGTATACGACTCTTGTTTGGGGGTGAAATATTGGTGTGGAGACCATCACCAATAGTGCAGAATGGGATTGGAACACTGGTCCATCCATGAAATGGATGGAGGTGAAGAATGCCACTCTAGGTGACTTCAAACCTAATCCTATGAGAGATGAATTTTAAAGTGGGGAAGATACCCAAATGGAAGGTTTTCTGTGAAAAGTGCATGGGAAAGTATTCTCTAGGGGTCCTAAAGTTGAGTGGCACAGGGTTGTTTTCCAAATGAAAGAGATTCTGCCTCATGCAATTATTTTGTGGCTTGATGATTGCCATAAACTGAATACTCAGGATAAATTGTGTGTTCATGGTATCATTTCAGAGGTATGTTGTGTGTTATGTAGGCAAGGGGTATAAGATCATGACCATCTCTTCTTTTATTTCCCTTTTTTGAGCGCTTGTGGATTTTTGCAATTTGATAAATGCAACCTTCCATGGATTCAGAGGAGATGGGTTGAGATCTATGACTGGATGATACAGAACTCTAAACTAAACTCCCTCAAGAGCTTTATCTATAAGCCGATGTTTTCTTTTTCAATTTAAGCTATTTGGACGGAAATGAACACGAGGACTTTCGAGGATAAAGCTAGACATGTCAGTAGTATAGTTTATAATATTTGGTTTTGGATTAGGGTTAAGTGTAATACCCTACATGGTCTTTCACCATCTATGAAAAATAGGTGGTTGTAAAGGCCTAACTAAATGAGGGGCATGGGGGTATTTCAGAGGATGTATTTTGTTCATGGTACATCTGTAAAGTTATTTTGTAATCCATGAGTTGGTTTAGGTACTTACGCAAAGTGTTAATCGCCCGACCAACTTAAGCGAGGTTGGTGTTGTATTGTAACCTGGGGTATGCCCCTATTATTTTGTACAGTCTTTTCTCATTTATACTACTACTCCCTTACCCCTCCCCCCTCCCCCAACCCAAAAAAAGAGTAAAAAAGGGTATTATTGAGTGTCCTTACGTGATCCAAATCGATATTTCATTAAGAGATGATCTATAAAGCTAAACCAGTTGATCATTGGGAAATGGTTGAAAGGACCTTTCTATTCCTCCCTCGACCCCTCCCTTTCATAGCTAGCCTAAACAACTCAGTGAGTAGTTTTCCAATCCATATCGAACCGAGATTAAAAGAAAAACTGATCCCTACTAGAAAGAATAATGAAAATTGGGGATCAGACCAGCCTTTACTCCTATATCTAGTCCTGAAGCTCCAGCTTCCCTTATCTTCTAACTGATACTAGTTAATCAAGGAGTTATGTTTTTAGGCAAAAAATAACATTCCTTATTTTCATGCTAATGCAAACTTTAAGGTTAGGATCTTTAAAGAACTTCTAGTAACCAAAGGACTAACCCTCTCGTGCCCCTCAATGGGAAGGGTCACTTCATTCGAGTACAACATAAATATCAATAAACGAAAGTAGAGACAATAGGGAACGACAATCTGACCTATCATGCCATGCCCATCTTCTTAATGTACTATTGCGTATATATAATATATAGGAAGAAGTATAACATGAGAGTTAGAGTGGTGGAAAAAGACATGTCATTCATATAGATTTGGAGTTTAATGCATAAGGGGGAACAGAAAATCCGGGAAGAAAGGGAACTGGTTAATCGATCGATCGATGGTCCCAGATTTTTGGCAGATTCGCCAGTTTAATGCATAAGGGGGAAATTAATTCTAAATTTAATTTCCATGTTTATTTTAGTGATAAATGTATATGAAGCACATATTCCTTTGCAATTATAAGGGGAGATAATTGGGTTTAGACGGGTGATAATTGTATGTCTCAAAGGATGAATTTTGGGAAATAAATGTTAGTAGTAAATTCGGGCCGAAGGAAAAATTTTTGGGTATTGTAGTTGAGTGGCACTACATTATTAAATGAATTGAGGTGTAATTAATTAATTAGGATGGCTAATATAGACTCAGGTATTAGCGATGTTACGGGACAAGTGAGAGAGTCCGGGTATATTGGTTGAGTGACACCAAGTATTAAATTAAATAATGTGTAAATTAATTCAATTATAGTCGGACCATAGACTCGGGAAAAACACTTTATTAATTAATGTGTGAATTAATTTAATTAGAGTCGGATCGTAGACTCGAGAAGGTATTGAATTTATTCATGGGAAAATTAATTAATTTGAGTGTGCCATAGACTTGGAAATGTACAGGCTAGTGTTACGGGTTTTAGTACTCGGTAAAGTCGGGATCTATATTATATATACGGTGTGGTGATAGTATATATGTATGTACATTCTGTGTGCTATTAAATATCAGTGATTATATATTTATTTAATTTATATACTTCAGTGTTATCAAGGGAGGTTGCGCGAAGTGGGTGAATTCCCTAGCTCGAGGAGTAGGGTGAGTATATCCCCAGGTCATAACGTCCGGTATATGGGTGAGGGGCTTATCTCACTTTCAAGAAAGGAATATGACCGCCTCCACTACATTTATATTTTGGGTCAGGTTGGTGAGCGTTTTCGACTTGGGTAACTAGGTTATGTCAGCACACCTAGTGAGATATCACTTTAGCAGAAATCATTCGGTGAGGGTATACTCGGAGGCATGGATATACATATGAAATATGTGTGGATGTTGTAGTAAAGATACGTATATAATGGTATTAAATATTATATGTGGGTAATATTACATTGTCTGATGTATTTACTTCATATAACTTGTGTCACTGTTGTTTGATATTATTTAAAAGGAATTAATTAGGTTAATTTGAGAGATAACTTATAACCCATGAATAATAATACTCGGTTTAGAGTAGAAAGGCAAGGGAGGATGAAGAGTGAGCTTTTGTTCAAATACAGAAATTATTTAATTAAACACCATTTTTCAATTAAATCCTAAAACATGCATCTAGATGATTTATCAATTAAAATAAATATAGCATGTGACACAACGTATCAGGAAAAATCCCCACAGAGCAAAATCACATTATTTTCACTATAATTTGTAAAGAACGGTTTACATGGATTATACTGAAAATAAGTGTGACATACGAAAATACCCATAGGTGTCTGTTCCGATGTCGTCGGTTGAAATCTCCCGCAAGAATTCCAGATGGGCGGCAATGAAGAAGAATACCGGCTTCTCCACAAAATACTCCAAATGAGTGTAAATGAACTCTTGAAGGTTTTAAAAATGTTCCTATGTAAATGGGAATGAAGTGTGTATTTATAGGGGTGTAAAGTCTTAAAATAATGAAGACAAGACCCTTAAAATGATGAAGACAAAACCCTTAAAATGATGAAGACAAAGGCCTTAAAATGATGAAGACAAGACCCTTAAAATTATGAAGACAAAGGCCATAAAATGAGGAAGACAAGACCCTTAAAATGAGGAAGACAAAAAAATAATGAAGACTAAAAAGAGATTTGCGTCACTTCATTATTATTTTTATTTTCCATTTTTAAAAGACCATAACTTCTTCACCGTAGCTCGGAATGAGGTGACGTTTTTTCCAGTATCTTCTTGGCGTCAATCTCTTCAACTTTACAGTTGACCAGTCCTCCGGATGGTTGCTGTAAAAATTATCAAAATGCTCTTGAACTTTCATATCGTGCCTTCTTTCACTACTTTGACTTCTCTTGCGTATCACTTTCATAAAGTGTCTAAAATCGTGGAACGTGAAGTCATTGAGGATGATGTTGGACACATGATGGAGATGTTGAATGCTTGATTTCCAAAATTCGGATTCAGGCCGTCGTATGAGATCGTGTAGAGACGTGCCGAATGTAGCGGTATTAGACATACAAACTGTGATCTAGGAAATTAGAAAATTCCTAGATACTACCCGGAAATTTTTAAAATTATTTACTTACAAATCTCCCCCTATGTCTATGCCGGTACATACATAAAAATCCGATTTATGCAATCTCCCTAAACAAATGACATATGCGATAATATCCCCATTAAACCCTCGAACTGAGAATACTAAATGACATGTCTTCCATCAAACTTTAACATCTTCAAATCTTCAACATTCCAGAAACTCCCAAAGATTTATTCATCAGGGTGTGCAATCCAATAGATACCATCTTTGTTCCTACACACATGAGATAAAAGAAAATACCCATGACACGCAACAGTTTGAAATATAATGATATGCAATAAACCAAAGATCAATTAAGCTTAAGAAAATCATAGATAAATCAACAAGATTTTCTCCCCCATAATTCATTCTCCCCCTTTTTATGATGTCCCAAATAGACAGATATGAGAAGTATAAATATGAAAAAAGACACACAAAAATGTCCTATATTTTTTGAGTTTTTAAATTTTTTGCTCAAAATATACAATAAAGAATCAAAGAATCTTCTATATTTGTACAAAAAGAATTAAAGAATGTTCGATTTTTGAATTTTTCAAAATTTATTCAAGAATATACAAAAGTAATCACACCGTGAAAGAACACAAAAACAACCAAGTCGATGATAGCATAAATGTAGGGGTGTGAACACATCCGCTAGGTAAATAAACTCAATCAATCATATGTGCACGATGAATATGTGAACTCCTAATGAATGAACATAAAAAATATCCTTAGGTGTAAAAATTGTTGAATTTAGATGACATCATCTTATACAAATCAACAAATCAAAGTTAAAGTGATTTCCACACCAATAACGTCCAAAAACTATTTAGCGCTTTTTCATGATTTTCAAAGACGTGCTAACCCGTTTAAATTTTCCAACCAAACTCCCTCAAATATATTTTCTTTTAGAGGTGATAAACTAAATTCTCAAACTTTGGAGAATTGATGGTGAAACCTAATGGCCCATATTTGGCATGAATTTATTTTTTTTGCCTTTAAATTTTTTCAGGCTCTTTAAACCTCTTTGGACCCCAGATAATAAAATTCCTCAATTTTTTAGGTCCGTTTAAATGGTGGCTTTTGTGCAAAGGATAGATATTTACCTTTCGCATCCCCTCCCCGTTATAAAAAATCACACAGTCTCACCAAAACGGTTCTTACATGCACACCAATCTTATCAAGTTTTATCATGCTTGCTTTGTTTTAAGGACATGATTGAAGTGAAAACACCAAACCAATATGTGATAAGACAAGAACAATATTCATACAAATTCGTGCATGTGTGCAATAAAGAAAATCATGAGTCAAACATGAAGGAAGTAACACTTAATTACATCTTAATGACTCCAAACATTATAAAGCAAAAAAATGACAAGATATATTGTCTCAAAACACTATCAAATAATCACATGAATAAATGAAATGAAATTGTGACTTGGCTATCTGAAATGCTCATTCATAAAAGGTGTAAAAACTAAAATCTTTTTGTTCTTTTCTGAAATTTTTATAGAAAGAAAATCTTTTTGTTCTTTTCTAAAATTTTATAAAAAGAAAATGTTTTTGTTCTTTTCTGAAATTTTTATAGAAACAAAATCTTTTTGTTCTTTTCTAAAATTTTATAAAAAGAAAATATTTTTGTTCTTTTCTAAAATTTTATATAAAGAATAAAAAATTTATCTTTTCAATTTTTTTTTAAAGAAACCAATATAACAGTAATAATAATACATAAGATACGGTCTATCAATAGGAATCATACGATGTAAACATGACACAGCATCTATCCTAGACACGGACCATCCCTTCAGTCAACTGTGCAAATCCCTAAAGATTTTCTAAGACACTCGAATCTTAGGGCATCTAAAGGTTTCGTGAAAATATTAGCTAACTGACGGTTGGTGGGAACGTAACTCAGGGATAATACTTTCTCTTCAACAAGTTGTCATATAAAGTTCTCACGTATCCTGATGTGCTTTGTGCGCGAATGCTGAACTGGATTGCGGGATATGTGTATCGCGCTCCTGTTATCACATGAAATGGTCATGGTGTCCTGTGAAATCCCATAATCCTCCAGCATCTGTTTCATCCACAATAGTTGCGTGCAACAACTCCCAGTGGCGATGTACTCAGCCTCCGCAGTGGACAAAGAGATGGAGTTTTGCTTCTTGCTCAACCATGAGACAAGAGCATAACCAAAATAAAAACACCCGCCAGAAGTTCTCTTACATCCATCTACATCCCCGTCCCAATCGGCATCTGAATAGGCGGACAAACGATCATTGGTATCAAGGGAATACCAAATACCATATAAGGGAGTCCCACTCACGTATTTGATAATATGTTTTAGAGCAAGTAAGTGTGACTATTTCGGGGACGCCTGATATCGCGCACAGACTCCAACACTAAAGGAAATGTCGGGACAACTAGCAGTTAAGTAGAGAAGACTACCTATCATTCTTCGATACAAGGTTTGCTCTACTTCCTTTCCTGAAGTGTCCTTACTAAGCTTGATGGAAGTACTCATAGGTGTACGAGCATGCTTAGCGGAGTCTTAACCAAATTTCTTCACTAGGTCTCTAGCATACTTGGATTGAGAGATGAACATCCCATCCTCTAGCTGACGAACCTGGAGACCAAGGAAGAATATAAGATCACCTACCATGCTCATATCAAACTCACTTTTCATCTCCTCCTCGAATTGGTGAGCATGCTGGGAGCATGTGGATCCAAAGACTATGTCATCCACATAGACTTGGGCAACCAAAATAGCACCGTCATCTCTCCTGACGAACAAAGTCATATCAACTCCCCCTCTCTTGAATCCACGGTCTAAGAGATAGGAAGTAAGCCGTTCGTACCAAGCACGAGGTGCTTGCTTCAAACCATACAAGGCTTTCCTTAGATAGTATACGTGTTCTAGTGCATGGGGTCTTCAAACCCTTTTGGTTGAACTGCATAGACCTCTTCATGTAGAATGCCATTTAGAAAGTCACTCTTGACATCCATATGATATAACTTGAATCGTAGATGACATGCGATGGCGAGTAGTAAGCGAGCAGACTCAAGCCTCGCAACAGGAGAAAATGTCTCCCCAAAGTCTACACCCTCAATTTGTGTGTAGCCTTGAGCGACCAACCTAGCTTTATTTCTGATTATGGTACCATTTTCATCCATTTTATTATTGAAAATCCACTTGGTACCTATTATATTAGTCTCACTAGGTCGGGGGACAAGTTCCTATACATTGTTCTTTTTAAACTGAAGCAACTCATCCTGCATAGCAGATATCCAATGTTCATCTTTGAGTGCTTATTTATGATTCTTGGGCTCGACTGTGGACGTGTAGCAAAAATGGCTAACAACGTTCTATACATGAGCACGAGTCTTGACCCCTAAGGTGGGATCGCCAATAATGGCAGAAGGATCATGACTCTTTCGAACCCAAGCAGGTGTGTTCCCTAACACAGGAGTAGAGTCCATAGAATGTGGATGAGGGACAAGTAAATCACTGTCAGAAAAGTCCTCATTCTCACAATGAAGGTTAGAATCAATAAATGCGGTAGGTTCGTCATCTTGCACGGTGACGTTTATTGCCTCCGTAACCTTGGAGCTCTTCAGATTAAAAACTCAATATGCTCTACTGTTTGATGAATATCCAAGAAATATTCCCTCGTCGCTTCGGGAGTTAAACTTTCCTAATTGCTCTCTATCCCGTAGGATGTAGCATTTACTCCCAAAAATACGAAAATATGCAAGGTTGGGTTTCTTGCCAGTCCACAATTCATAAGGCATCTTAAGAGTGTGTGGACATAGGTACACCCTATTCACCGTATGGCAGGCAGTAGACACTGCCTCTGCCCAAAATCTCCTAGAAACCTTACGACCTAGAAGCATAGATCTAGCCATTTCTTGAATCGTTTTATTCTTCCTCTCAACAATCCCATTTTGTTGAGGAGTTTTCATAGAAGAAAACTCATGTTTGATTCCAATACTGTCACAGTAAAGATCAACCTTTGCCTCTTTAAATTCTGTGCCATTGTCATTACGTATCCTATTAATAGTGACACCATGCTGATTTTGCAAGACACGGCACTTGGTCATTAAAAATTCAACAACATCTGATTTCTCTCTCAGAAAACCAACAATCGAATATCTGGGAAAATCGTCTACCATCACGATCATATACCTCTTACCACCCAAACTCTCAGTGCGAGTAGGACCCATAAGATCCATGTGAATTAACTCGAGCACACGGGAGGTGGTAATGGAATGCAGCTTCCAGTGGGGACTACGAATTTGTTTTCCCATTTGACAAAGTCCACAAACCGCGGAAGTTGGCTTTCCAAGAGATGGTAAGCAACGTACTAGGTCCTTTTTAGCTAAACATGGTAAATCTCTTATGTGCACATGACCTAGACGCTGGTGCCACAGATCCATAGGAGTGATCGTTGTGCTATTGCAGATAAGTGAGTATGTGGGCAAAAACCCATATCAGTTATCTTTTGTCCTCACCCCTTGCACTAAAAGTTTATCGGATTGATTATAAACATTACACACGTCTCCGTCAAACTTTACGACAAAGTCATCGTCACACATCTGTCTTATGCTGAGAAGGTTTGCCTTTAAACCTTTGACGTACAAAATATTTTCTAGTTTAGGAAATCCTGGTAACTCAACCGTACCTCGTCCTACAATGCTAGATTTACTCCCATCTCCAAAGGTGACTCTTCCACCCTTATAATCATCAAGGTGGGTAAAACATGAGACATCACCTGTCATATGTCTGGAGCAACCACTATCAAAATACAACTGTGAGGTATTATGCACTTTGAGAGCGACATGAACAACAAGGGCCTTTACTACTTTCTTAGGCACTCAAGATGTGGTGATCTTTTGTATACATTTGTTGTTCGTTTTAGCTGGGATGCGTGAAGCATTCACTCACGGTAAAGAGATCCATCGAAATTCCTCCATCAAACCCTGTGACGTGGTAGCTAAAAACTCAACACGCTCTCTCAGATTGGTAAAATCTTCAGAATGATGTGTTGGGGCAGTAGTACGTTTTTCCGACCCAAACTATAGCAAAACTCCAGGAGGTGTCCATTTCTTTTGCAATAAGTACAAAAGAACACAGTATTAGGTAGACCTTGGTTTGCTTTTCTTAGTCTAACTCTCCTACGTGGATTTTGACGATGGCTATATGGAGTCGTAGTAAACTCAGGAATTGGTCCAGGTGCAATTTGGGATGTGGTGGAACCCTCATAGCCTATTCCTTTCCTATCACCAAAACCTAAAGAGGGTTCGATGATCATCTTTCCCATTTTTCCAGATCTGTCCTCGATTTGTACCTTGACTTCCTGAGCTCTCTCAAGATCATGAGTAAGCTGGGAAACACGGTCTTCAAGTTTCTTTCGAGTTTCCATGGAGGAATGGAGTTCACTCATAAGACTAGCCACTTGATTAGTCAAATCCCCTTTTTCTTTCTCAAGACAATTCTCTCTTTCTCTAAACATACTCTCTTTCTCTCCAAATATTCTTTCTCTCTCTCTTGAAACAAACTTTCTTTCTCAATATAAGCAGACTCTCTTTCTCTCAAGGTAGTGCAAGTGGAGGATTATATCTCTCTAGTTTCTTCTAAGTCTTCTTTTAAAGCAGTTATCCTAAGAACTAGCGCTTTGTTACGCTTTTTTGTTTTAAATGATTCATTATATAATTCAGCGTAGGCGCGTTGAAGAGTACTCTTGCTCTCACTTGCATTATCCTCCCCCTCACTCACATCGTTCTCACTGTCGAGGAGTCATTGAGAAGTAGAATCCTCATCGTCGTGAGGAGTACTCAACGTATGACTAGCCATGAATGCAGTGAAGTTACATTCATGCAGTGACTCGTCTCCAGAGTCCACCGTCTCAACCTCACTGTCGTCACTAAGGGTAGCATTTACGACAGCTTTATTTTTTTCTTTTGCAAGTCTATTCAGTCTAGTTGCACATTCAAAAGCCCTATGTCCCTTTCCGTCGCACTCATAGCATCTCTCACCATCTTTAGGAGGGTATTTAAAAACTTTTTCACTTTTCTTTTTCTCAAAAATCCTTTTATCTTTGAAATTTTCATTTTTCTTAAATTTTAGAATTTTCTTGAAATTTTTGGCAAATAGAGCCAAATCGTCTAGATCAAAATCACACTCAGAATCTGACGTTTCTATTTCTCTTTTTCTAGATGATCCAACTCTCTTTCTTGTCGAACCCTCACTTTTTCTAGCTTGAGAATTAAGTGCAATACCCTTATCTTTAGGTTTGAAGGTTTTAGGAAACATATCAATTTCATAAGTTTGTAAGTCTCCTACGAGTTCCTCTAACTTAAGTGTGTTTAAATTTCCTAAAGAATTTAGCACAGTGACTTTAGGTATAAAACGCTTAGGAAGAGATCTTAGAATCTTTTTAACAACTCTAGCATTGGGAATGTGTTCACCAAGATTAAAACTAGTGTTAACAATATGAGATAACCTAACATAAAATTCATCAAAACATTCAGTCTCAAGCATGGTGATTGTTTCAAATTGTGTTGTTAAATTTTGCAATTTAGATTCTTTTGCTGCATTAGTTCCTTCATGGGTGAGTTGCAAAACATCCCATGCCTCTTTTGACGTGGAGCACGTCATAATACGTTGGAACTCGTCAGGAGTGACGGATCCGAAAATAGAACTTAAACCCTTAGAATTAAAAGTTGACCATTTAAAATCTTCTTCAGTCCAATCAGTTACAGATTTTAAATTGGTCACTTTATTAGCAGTGACTGAGGGAGGAGTCCACCCTTTTTCTACAAAAATCCAAACACGTTCATCTATGGCTTTTAAGGCAGATTTCATGCGAGCTTTCTAGTAAGCATAGTTTGACCCGTCAAAAACTGGCATTTTATTATATAAATTCTCCATTGAACACGTTGTTTTTCAAAAATCAATTTTTCAGAAAATTGATATCTTAGAAAGATTTTGCGGAAAATTACACGGTATATTGTGTAATTGGCTCTGATACCAATTTGAAGAATGCGCTTTTGTTCAAATATAGAAATTATTTAATTAAACACCGTTTTTCAATTAAATCCTAAAACATGCATCTAGATGATTTATCAATTAAAATAAATATAGCATGTGACACAACGTATCAGGAAAAATCCCCGCAGGGCAAAACCATATTTTTTTCACTATAATTTGTAAAGAACGATTTACATGGATTATACTAAAAATAAGTGTGACATACGAAAATACCTGTAGGTGTCGATTCCAATGTCGTCGGCTGAAATCTCCCGCAAAAATTCCAGATGGGCAACAATGAAGAAGAATACCGGCTTCTCCACAAAATACTCCAAAAGAGTGTAAATGAACTCTTGAAGGTTTTAAAAATGTGCCTATGTAAATGGGAATGAAGTGTGTATTTATAGGGGTATAAAGTCTTAAAATAATGAAGACAAGACCCTTAAAATGATGAAGACAAGACCCTTAAAATGATGAAGACAAAGGCCTTAAAATGAGGAAGACAAGACCCTTAAAATGAGGAAGACAAAAAAATAATGAAGACTAAAAAGTGATTTGCGTCACTTTATTATTATTTTTATTTTCCATTTTCAAAAGGCCATAACTTCTTCACCGTAGCTCGGAATGAGGTGACGTTTTTTCCAGTATCTTCGTGGCATCTAGCTATTCAACTTTACATTTGACCAGTCCTCCAGATGGTGATTGTAAAAATTACCAAAATGCCCTTGATCTTTCATATCGTGCCTTCTTTCACTGTTATGACTTCTCTTGCGTATCACTTGCATAAAGTGTCTAAAATCGTGGAACATGAAGTCATTGAGGATGATGTTGGAAACATGATGGAGATGTTGAATTCTTGATTCCCGAAATTTGGATTGAGGCCGTCGTATGAGATCGTGTAGAGACATGTTGAATGTAGTGGTATTAAACTACAAATTGTGATCTAGAAAATTATAGATTTCCTAGATACTATCCAGACATTTATAAAATTATGTCCTTATAGAGGATTATACTAGCACTTGTTGGATAGGGTAGTAAAACTAGGTGGGGTTAAGGTAACCGTTAGGTGTGCACATTAGTGGACGGATGAGTATGTCCTGAAGAGAGTGTGACACTAACTTAAATATGGAGTGCATTCATACATTTTTAATTACTGCAGTTAATTCACTTGCTAAATATTTTCAAAATGTTTTGGGTTCTAACCCTTGCTATAAACTATTTTTCAAAACCTTTTAGGTGTCCAGCCATAGGGACGCCAGACTTGATATTCTATTCCAGAGAAACATAGCTGCGGCACATGTGGATGCTAGGAGGTTCTTGGATTAGACGCATCGTTCATTCGTTCCCAGAGTAGTAATCATCTATCCGTTTCAGTTTTACTTAGGGCTTGTCGCCCAGATTTTTTAGTAAACTTTTTAGATTTATTTATTCAGTTATTGGATGATTATTGTTGGACTATTTACTTTGGTGGCTGGCGGTTTATTCGACAAGTAGTTTAATTATTTATTCAGTTGATTTAATTCCGTTAATTTGAATGGTTTATATGTATTTTCGCATGTTATTGTCTTGTTTAAAAAAAAAAGTTAAAATTTGGCACCAGCTTTTTGGAATACTAGGTGGTTAGTAAATTTTAAAAAGGTTTTTCGGTGGTGATGCTAAGAATGAACCAAGTGGGATTCCTATTTTAATTTGATATATGACTGATCACCCGGTATTTTATTAGGCGGGGTGTCACAGTTGGCTCCGTTTCTCTTTCGAGTTGTTGGAATCAATCTCTATTTGGACTGAAAGTTCCATCGAGATCAATGTGATACTGGAATCTTTGGTGGAAGCACAAACACCCCTTTCATATTTCGAGCGCAAAACTCGAATTTGGAGGTGAAGCTCTTTGCCCGTATACGTGCCCTAGAGTCATAACTAGCTCATGGAAAACTGCAACAACTCAACCCTGGAGAGTATGAAAGCCTACTACGGGAAAATTTTGATAAATCCATTCATCTATATCATTACCGTAACATCCTTTCCAATTATTTCTTTTAACTCCAGATACTATAATAAAAAGTTCTCTTACAAGATCTACTGTTCCAAATCATGTTGACGAACCCAAAATAAAACATATTTGAAATGTTTCACCTGACAATGATATTTTCGCGGAGGCATTCGACTTTATCAACTCTAAGGTCAAACCTGTGAATGAGATTTGACATAATTTTTCAAAAAAATCTTTGGCGAAAGTCTGAGGTACTATATCAAGGACATGGAACAAAAGGGAAGCCAGTCCCGAATATATTGAGCATTCTATTCGCACTTCACTAATGATTAATTCCATCGATTGATTAACCCAAACCTCCATAATCCTCATCGGTCACCAAGCCCCATTTTGTTCTTTTTTTTTCTTATGAGGTCGTGCACAACAACCTTAACCGCACAAGCCTGGGTTGGTCCTACCTCCATCCCTAAAGGAGCCATATGAGGCGAAAGTTGGACGTATAGTTTTTGAATCCGAGCCTTTATAACAATGGGTCCTAGGGACCGATATGATGATTGGTTTAGGTACGGTGACCAACCTACTAAGGGAACCTATAGGGATTAGTGTGTGAGATCGCGATCCACAAACTGATGCATGGAACTCACCATTTACTTGGGAATAGAGATGGTACACATAGCATCTCATAAGAGAGATGCAAGGTTTGAAACCCTCTTGTATATTATGGACATGTACGCCTCGCGATCTAAGCATTTAGAGATAAGGCCTTTTGGAGAATCCAAGTCAATTTAGGGCCACCAAACCCTGCAACTGATAGGAAGGCCCTATGAAGTAAGGGGAAACATATATGTTATCATAGTACCTGCCTTTTAAATGTACCTAAAGGATGGTCTAGATACAGAAGAGCAACGACTCGAGAATGTATTCCCCACCAATAAGGGGAGAGGATACGACTATCTCAAGGCATATCACGACATACAAGTAACACCGGCGAGACCTAAGAAGGCAATCCGATTGGGAGTCAGAGGATCCATAGTACTAGCAGCCTCCCAAACTTCATGTTCATCATTTTGAAAAGTGAGGGGAAAGAATATTTTTTCTGCAACAGAAAAAAAGTGCATATTTGACTCAGCACAACCTAACAATACATCTAATACTAATCATTTGTACTTAGAATGCGTTGCAAAATCTCTGCTCTAGAAAACTAAATAGGAAAGAACGAATGTGATTTAACATGAGATTCCCTTTCATTACTTAACGAAGATAGAAGCGTATCTGCATCTGTCAAAGTGGTGTGAGGCCCCTAGAGTGAAAGGGAAAGCTTATGCACCTCTCTCCAAGAGATACAATTCGATATTTGAATCAGCTGAAGGGGAGTGATTAGGAGACTAATATCCTAGCCCTTCCCATGGGAAATCCACTTCTTTCTGGTCTACAAGCATTGAATTCTCCATACTAAAAATCTAAGAGGATGGGTCTAGGGGAGGTTTGGAACGAAATTAGAGTGGATCTGTTACAAAATAGAGCCTCCGGAGGTATGGAGACTTGTACTATGCCATTATTTTAGATTCTTGATAGATTTTGGCACTAGTTAAATGGGGTGAATCATAAAGATCTTGAATCAACTAGTAGATCATCAACATCGGGGCCAAATTCATTCTCCATATGAGTTGGGAGCTGGGGTAGCCCTCGGGCAGCCCATACCAATCTTACACTCCTTTCGACTATTATTTCTTTGTCTCTTCTTAGAAATCACGAAGAGGATTTTCGCACTGGACTGAGTGGGATGGGTGAATAATTTATTTTTCATTATGTATAGGAGGGAGCTAGTATGGAGTCGGTCGTAGAGGAAAATTTCTTCTATCGAGCTCCCAAATAGTAGCTTAGCATAGTACCTTAACTCTTTCTACTGGCGTGGCGCTGCTGGATGCTTATGATTAATATGAAGAGGAGGAAATAAAAAAATATTTTGATGAGCATCTATTTGAGTCGAGCATTTATAAGATCTAATTCAAGTTTTTTCTTATGTAGTGGAAACATCTTAAAATCTAAAGTTTTACACTTAAAGGAAGAAATGTTCTTATTGGATGCAGGACCTGGGACCCCCAAAATTTATATGTAAGATGAGCTTTTAGAAGTGACAATCAGTTGATCCACCAAGTTTGATAATAAGGTGGGATTCCTGGATTTAGTGGCTGGTGAATCAATGATCAAAGAGAAGATTTTGGAGAGATTATCCATCGATCTAGCGTCGAGTGAATAGCTGATGAAAGAGCGAGAAACCTCCGGATTTAACAATTTGGTGGATTCCACAAATGTAGTGGAGTGTGAACCTCTTCTTCTTCTTCTTCTTCTTCTTGTTCTTCTTCTTCTTCCACAAAGATTTAGACAAAATCCGAACTTGGAGGGAACTGAACAATATTTGGCAAATGAATATAAAGGTCAAGGGCTTTATTTTTTAGAAAGTCAAAGGAGGTTATTCAGTAGTCATCGCAAGTTTCATTACTTTTCTTCCATATCGAAAACATCCTCTCACAAGTAAAGGATATTGAAGGATCCATTCACCATTAAGATCATTAGCCCCAAAAGATAAAGGATAAATATAGTGGTGTCCTAAGAGCGGTAGTCAAATAGGGGCATGAATGCGAGATGCCATGGTAGATTGAATTTTGATTAATGTATTCTTATTTTAGTTTCGAACCAGTTGTGAAAGCTCACACAAGTAAGTGAAGGGAAAGAAAGGTCTTTAGTTATGGATTTTTCTAGGTGATGTAAAAGAGGGCTTTATCGTTTAAAGTAAGGGGTGAGCTTTCTCACTATACAATGACCACTACGAATGAAGTACCAACGACAATGAGGAAGGATAAGGAGTAGGAATAGGAGCTAGACTAAAGTAGGGGCGGATTAAAATGATTATGAGATAGAAAATGAGATCAAGCCAAGAGAAGAGAGCCCTTAGAACATTCACTTTGAGTATAGGGAAGTCTTCTTATAGGAATTCCTCAAGGCATATTACGATTTTTCATTGAGGGAGTAGATCGAAGTGATTGCAGTGAATAATTGATCTAAAATAAATCACTTCGTCTATGGGCATTGTAGAAAGGATAAAATATGACCCTCATCGTTCTTCTCGAATAGCTCTAGTATAATCGATCGAGGGGGTGCGACTTGGTTGCTAGAGGAAATACCACATGTCAAAAGAGTTCACTTTATCGTGAAAGATCCTCGAACATACCATGACCACCATCCATAGTCCATTTTTGTTCTTTTCTATGACCGGGAAGGTAGATCAAAGAAAGGTAGCTTGTTTCTCTCCTGGACAGATGGCAGCTTATGTAATGGTCGACCATCCTAACATAATGCCTCCTTAGTAAAAGAGGCCCTTTACTAGTAAGGGCACAAGAAGCCAAAAAACTTGCACGAATGATGTTTGCCTCTCTGCCCTCTCTTCTCCAAAGGGAAAGGGAGAGATAGCATACCTTTCCTTTAATAGATCTTTTGGTTTCCCAAGAATAGCACTAGAAGGGCCAAAGCCCACTTTCTTCGCTTAGCAATGAGAGATAACCCCCCTTATATAGTAAGAGAAAAAAACACATTCTCTCTTTGCAATATTCGAAAGTGGAGAACGCATAGTATTCTTTGGGCATATAGGATCAAATATAAACCATCACTTTCTTGGCCGAGTTTGAGGAAGCAAGACAGTTTAGGTCTTGTTGGAGCTACTACATATAATGAATCTAAGATGAAGGAAGATCAAGGTATCTTTCCTACAAAGCCGATAGGCGAAGGGATAAAGGATGGAATGTGCAAAGTCAATCGTGCACCTATCGTGTTCATCCCATCCCAATAAACTAGGGTTCTATTCTTACAGCTTTTTGCATGCTATTTTATGACGATATCGGTATACTTATTATTTAGATATCCCTTTGATTTGTATTTCCCCTTTCTTCTTGTTTTATGTGAACCAATATATGGGGATGGGGATGGGGATGGGGGATAAAACCCACACGGAAGAGCCAACCGACGTTGTCCCCTAAGAATAGGTTATGCCAACTAGTAGCACTAGGCCCTTTATGAGGCCACATATTCTTGACCCGAACCGAGACCTCACCATATGAGAGGCCACGAAGGTTCTCGTGCGTGACCTCGAGACCATTGAGAAGCAAGTAGATAAGATCTTTGAGAAAGCCAACTCAATCCAATCAGTCGAGGAGCAATCCAACATAAAGAGACATTTAGACCCGGATAAAAAACTCCTCACAGATACCAAACTTCATCTCGAGGAGATTAGGGATCTAGAAAATGAGACTCAAAGGGATAATGCATAGGAATCAACCCGGTTGAGAGACAATCTTCTTGTTCATAAGGCCCTTGAACTCAAGGCCATGGGGAATAAGTCCCAGGATGCTCTTTTATCCTGATACTCCAAGGAGGTTCTCATTCAGTATAAGCAGGACCGCACTAAGGCTAGGAACCAAAAAGAGAGCCAGGAACCCGATTAAAAAACTTACATGGGGTTGGATATTACTAACTTTTTTCTAAAAATGTGTAACAACGAAGAACCAACTAGTTGTTAGACCAACCTATGGTGTTCTCTAAAGAAGCACTTGGTTAGTTGTAAGGAGTGTGAGAGGGTAGGGATCTCACACAAGTAAGGGAAGGACCCTCGTAGGGCCTTTCTTAAGTATGACCTAGACACGATCAGAGGTAAAAGGGAGGCAGATAATGGGAGCCTTATCCATTTTAATTGAATCTAATTATAAATCCACGTAGTTCTCCTGGATGCTTATGATTAATAGAATAAGAAAGGGAGTCAGCCAAAAGGAATGACCACCAAAGGTGACGACCACCAAGATACACCTAGTGATTCGATCTTTTGATCATCCATTTTTGGAAAACCATTTTTGGGGCTTCCACCTTACACACGAAAAAGTGGATTGCCTAAATCATGAGTCTCATATATTGTGTTACGGTCACCTTATATTGATAAAAAGTCAAGAGAACAATTTAAAATAGAAGTCATGAAACAATTTATGGTCATGAAAATAGACATGCATGAATTGCGTAAGAACTTCTTTCGGTTAAAACATTGTGCGACTTGGAGGGCATAAGAATTATTGGTCAGGACAAAAATATTACCGACTGGATGCTCATACCCTACCATTACTATCCCTTTACCTTACATTAAAAAGAAAGAGGTGGGTATTAAGCATGGGAAAGAATGCAAGAAATTTATGATACAACAGGTAAACTTAAGGAGTGGCGGCAAACCTCTTGATTCATCAATGCAAGTGAACTGTGCTTTGATGTTTCGTAAAATTGCACCGATCTCCGAGAGGAGTTGTTGTATGAGTAGGCTTCCCCTTTTATTCATGACATGTTGTTTCGAACATGATCGGAGTTTGTGGTCCTAAGTAAGAAAGATATCACCTTGAGTATAACACAAGATCTCTTTTTTTTACTGCCATGGGGTTAACCTATGAATAAGGTAAACCCAATGGGAATAAAAAAATGGGGGGTACCACATTGAGCATAAGGCAACACAAAAAGATAAGTCTCATACGTCTTTAGAATGGTGTAAGCTTACCTTATTATGAAAAGGGAAAAGGGGAAACCTATCTTATCTTACTAATAAGAAGAAATGGGGTGAGATAGGCAATAGGTATCTTACTTCCAAGCCGGCTTGGCCTCGAGGAATCAAGAGATATTTTTCGGTGCTGACTTGTATGTTGTGGGACATAATAAGGCAGATAGAAGGGATGAGCAATCACAATCGAACCTCAGCTCTAGAGAATAGGCTAGCAGTAAGATTGGCTATAGTTAAGCGCTTTCCAAGCGTGAAGGAAAGAGCCTTCACCACTCGAACCGTATACGGGGGAACTCACTCATGCGGTTCTTGGGGGGGGGGGGAGATATTAGGAGCCATCCCATTCCAATAATGTATCTTTGGAGCTCAATATGAAATACTATTTTCTTGAAAGGACCTTTCGAATAAGGGAAAACTTTAGAGTTTGCTTCAAAGTAAGATCTTTGCGTTGAACCTTTCCTGAACTAGAATCGAGGGAGGGTGAGAGGAAAATAGGCTCAAAATGTCCCATCAATAAAGGGAGGGATTTTCGAACCTTCCCCACCCCGTCTTTCCATTATCCCCCCCACCCCCAAAAAAATAATCCCCGCTCCCTAAGAGGCCCCTCTCTGATAAGGAAGTAAATGAAATAATCTTAATTTTATGACAAATCCGCTTCCCCATATTATACCATCATCTCTTTTGGTTCTTCGGTCATCAAGACGTGTATATTATCATTCTTCATGGACTTGGTATCATAAGTCATATCATCGCGACTTTTTTGGGAAAACCGGTCTTCGGTTATCTAGGCATGGTTTATGCCATGATAAGTATAGGTGTTCTCTGATTTCTTGTTTGGGCTCATCATATGTTCATTGTGGGCTTAGACGTTGATACCCATGCGTACTTCACCACAAATTCCATGATCATAGTTTTCCCTACGGGAATCAAAATCTTTATTTGGATGGCTACCATGGGGGGGTGGTCGATACAATACAAAGCACCCATGTTATTTTCTGTAGGGTCCATCTTTTTATTCACAATAGGAGTACTAACTGGAATAGTTTCGACAAATTTTGGTCTAGACATTGCTCTGCATGATACTTATTATGTGGTTGCACATTTCCATTATGTACTTTCTATTGGAGCCATTTTTTTCTTTATTTGCAGGATTTCACTATTGGGTAGGTGAAATCATTTATTGGTCATATGCTGAAACTTTAGGTCAAATCCGTTTATGGATCACTTTTTCGGGGTTAGTTCAACCTTCTTTCCCATGCATTTCTTAGGGATTTCAGGAATGCCATTACACATTCCAGATTATCCAAATGCTTACGCTGGATGGAATGCGCTTAGCAGTTCTGGCTCTTATATATCCATAGCTGGGATTTGTCATTTCTTTTTGGTCGTAACAATCACTTCAAGCAGTGGAAATAATAAAAGATTCACACCAAGTCCTTAGGTTGTTTAAAAAAATCCAACCACACTGGAATGGATGGTAAAAAGTCCTGCAGGTTTTCATACTTTTGGATGACTTCCATCTATCAAGGAGACAAAATTCTATGTGAAGTAAAAGAATAAAAGATCACCGATTGCTACTAAGAACCTAACAAAACTTTATATTCTATGCACACAGAAGAAAATTATCTATAAGGTAAAGAGCTAATTTATGACTTAGGTCTTCCTAACTCTAGGGGTGGGTATTCCTCAGTCAAGACCTTTCACCCTTCCAACTCTTCACAAGCTAGCTGGTGAAGCATGAATGAAGCGAGGAAAGGTTTAAACAACAACATTGACCTTCTAACTATTGTTGCCAATATACTAGAACAAAGATAACTCTTTTAATTTTCTCTTTATCAGAACAACTAAAATAATTTTACAATACTATATTTAAGGGATCCACTCTTGAGCTTCTATCCTTCTCTTTAGTTTACTATTTTAATGAGGGAGACAAGTAGTTGACAAAATAAGGGTGCATTGGATTCGGAGTAAGCACTAGTGACTAAGGATTTTCGCACATGGTGGTCTGGATGCGACTAAGGTTTTTCATAACCCAGTAATGAAAGTGTTAGAGGCGAGAAGAATCCCAAAGCAAGTGGGAAGAAGGAGTCGAGTCAACCGAAGGGAAAGGCCTCAGAAAAGATAAAAACAAACTCTTGTTCTACTCAGCTAGAGGGTAAATCAAGTTAAAAAAGAATCAGGAGTAAGATAACCCACTTTACTTCTGTACTTTAAATCTTTTTCTTCAAATTGCACAATTAACTCTTTTTTTGCTGGCTTTAACCAAGGAAGAATCTAGTGGAAAAGTTCATGTGGATCCTTCAACACAATCAGCACCACCACGAAAAAGAGTAAGTCTAACTTTATTTGATATATTTTAGTTAATTGCCTTTGTTTAAACTTCCATTGGATGATAAACTCCTCTTTGTTGTAGAAATATCTTAGACACATGAAGGCGCTGACACTAAAGGTGCCACTTCTGAGGTTGTGGAGATTACTAGTGAATAACATTGGAGTGAAGTATGGGAGAATCCATCAATTGAAGCCATAGCTGAGGAACCAATAACAGAGGATCCAGGTGTGGAGTAAGTTTCACCGGCTGATTCCATCCCAAAAGAATAAGGTGGTGAATAAGGAGTATTTAATACACTGGAAGGAGATGGTGACAAAGATGGCTCCTCTAAAGACAAGAGTTCTTGAAGTGAATCATCCTAAAAGGACCCAATTTTGAATATGTTAAGGACCTTATCTTGAAAGATGGAAGTATATCATAAACCCATATGACTCCCATTCCATTGACTTCTATCCCTAAATTAGTATAGAGGGATCTTACCTTATAATCTTTTGGTGGGGGGACTCATTCTTCTTGGAATGTGACTCCTACATCAACATTCAAATCCATCCGTCTAGTAAAAACTGTCAATTAATATAACCAAACCTTTCTTAACTTCATTATTTCCTGACTGACATGATTTTTCTTTCTCAGCCACAATTGGGTGACATAGCTTCTACCTGGAGTGGCTCTTGGTGGCTTGTAAATTGTGCTTTACTTGGCTCCTTGAAGAGTCAGATCACCAAGCTCCAAGAAAAACTAACAGATGCTCAGAAGCAATGATAAAAACTGACTCAAAGTTTTAATTCTCTAATGGTGGAGTTGGTGACAGTACGAAATCGATTGGAGAGGCTATATTTTGAGTAGGGAAATGTTTGGTTAGGGATTTTGGGTCTAAGTAGAATATAGAGGAAGAATCCAACTCAACTCTTATTGTTTAGGTACGAGTGAGATTTCGACGAGTAGTTATTCCCTTCTAGTAGTAATCACAAGAGGAAAAAAATAATCCTTTGGTCGGTCATCCGGTATTGTCAATTACTATCTCAATCTGTGTAGGAAGAGTAGCTACGATGTACGCCCTTTGGTTTCGAGGAGTAGCTTTCTTACTTGAAAGAAAGAAAAGGTATTAGGCTTTCCCTCCCTTTGATAGGTCAGTCATTTAGCCCCTAATCAATAAGGGGCAGTAAGAATAGTTAACATAACCCTTCGAGTTGTTGTAGTAGTTTTTTCCTATAGTTGCTTTAGTAAGTTGTAGCTTTAGTAGACCTTCCTGTAGTTCTAGTAGCTAGGGAGGGAGACATGACTTTATAAGGAGATAAATATTACAAATGTAAAGATCTTATACAAATGCCAAAAACATATTTTCTGATTCTCCTTTTGGGTAATACCTCGAATCGAGAATATACTATTTTTCCTATCCAATGAAAATAAAAAGTCAGAGCGTCAAGTTCAATTGATTTCGTAATAGGAGCAAGAAAAGGGGGAATATATATATATATATATATATATATTACTACTACTACTACTATAAAACGCTTTACAGGAATTTCAGATTTCTAATCATGTAGCCTATCCACATTAACAAGCTTCCAATGCCTAATATCTAATCCACGTCACCATCCACGTCAAATGTGAGAAAACTAACATTCATACGAGATGTAAATGCATGTGTAATATTGATTTGCAATTTCCAATCACAAATTTATTTAATTATAGTCAATTTATGAATCAAGTCAATACAACCCTTAAACTTAAATGGCAATGGGCATGAAAGTGCCAAACCAATCATATATAAAATATGGGACACCATAGTTCAAGAAAAATCCCCCCAGGGTAAAATCTTTTTATTTCACTATAATTGTAAATCGCAACTTACATAGGATTACAATGAAATACATATCAGCAATGGTTCACACGCAGCTATACCATTATTACCGTTCAATTTGTTTGGGTTCTTTTCAACCCCAATTGACCCTGGATGATTAAAATACCCCAATTTTTTGGTTCCTTTTAAACGGCGGCTTTATCGCAAAGTGAAAAATTAAATAACTTTCGCAACCCTTTTTCGTTTTCAAAAATTCACACAAACTTACAACAAACGGTAGAAACATGCACACATTTTATTATCTTTCTTTATCACCTTTGGTTCGTTTAAACAGACAAAATTGAGATGAAAACACATAACCAACATGTGATTTGACAAGAACAAACGTCAAACAAATCCGTGCATGTGTCCAATAAAGGACAAAGTGAGTCAAACATGTAGGTAGCAACACTATATCATCTCAAAGACTCCAAACTTTGTAAAGCACATGAATGACACAACATATTGTCTCAAAACACTATCAAACACTCACATGGATATGGCATGAAGTTGTCACTTGGTCACCCTAAGTGTACGTTCATATATGGAGCAAACAAAATACAAAACTCTTCTTGGATTTTTCAAAAATTTTCTAAAAAGAAAAAATCTTTTTGTATTTTTTAGACACTCTTTAGAAACAACCCAGCAGTACCACTAACATATAGCAGGAAGATACAAGGACTCCAAATAGAATATTATTCTAAGGGTCATTCGAACGAGATACATTGTCATTCAAACGAAAGGCCATCTCGTTAGAATGAGAAAAGTCAAATTTCCCAATTTACACAAAATGTTTTGCAGTAGTCTAGAGGGAAAATCACAAAAACATAGATCCTGGAATGGGCAAATAGTTCCAAAATAGTGCTAAAATAGTACCAAAAAATAAAAATTCTAACTAAATATGAAACAAATGGTACATACTAGCAATAGGCAAATATGACACCATGTAATTCACCCTATGCTAGAAAACATGTATAGACCTCAACCAAGAAGTGCAATGTAGTTTTCCAAAGACGGTGATATCTTTTAAAACAACTCCATCAACTCATGTGAAGTCTTGACCAAAAACATTACTTGCTCTCGAATATGTGCAAACTCTCTATCATTATGTGCAAGCAAAGTGTCATGAGTGTGTGTGTGCATGAGCATGTGTAGTGGCATATTGTGACATGTAACCCAACATAAAGAAAAATTCCCTAAGGTGTCCTCTCTTTTTGCAATGGGAGAAAATGTAAATCGGCTTAGGAATTAACTTTTCAAAAATTCTTGGATGTGTTCTCCTAACGGGAATGGGACGCCTAGGTGGGTTAGGATGACAACCATATGAATTAATCACCAAAGTTGGAACCGGCTCGAGTGCAACAAAAGAAGTGGACGCACCATCATGACATTTTCCTAAATTCTTACCGGCCAAAATAGGATTGAGAACCATCTTTCCCACCTTCTTAGACGAGTTCTCTAAATTAACTTTAGCCTCGAGGGCATGCTTAAGATATATCTCTAATTGTGACGTGCGAGCTAAAATCTCACTATTTTCCCTATTCAAAGCAATCAACTGCTCACTAAAAGAAACATTTACTTCCTCGAGTTGACTTTATTTTTACTCAAACTCCTACAAACTCTCAATATGTTTGCTGGAGTGGTCACTCTGGCATTGCTGTCAATGGTAGGGTCCATTATTTATTACTGTGATCACTCGAGGGCTGACACTATTGGATGGGAAAAGCATCACAATGAAGGACTAGGCATGGCGCATCATAATTTTGCAGATAGTAAGAAGAAGGAACAAAGGGCGACAGCCAGGTGGTTTAATTAGCTTTAATAGATAGTTTTTTTATCGTTTCTATACTTTACGTTCATGAAACATTTATGTTCTTAGAATATCTTTCTACCTATGTTGCTTGAGACTAAGCGATGGAAAATATCTCAGGTGGTTTAATTTAGGGATAATTATATTTCGCTTATATTTATCGGGTCAATAGTATAATAAGTCCTATTGACTTTTCAATAATCCCATACTTCCTATTCCAACTTTTCAGGAAAAATTTTCACAATTTTACCATTTTATAACTAATCATCCGTAACTTCCTTTAGGAAGTTACATAAGTGATTGGACTTTTTTTTTAATCTTTAAATGATCATAACTTTTGATTCACAAATCCGTTTTCAGCAAAATTACTATTTTTGAAATCTGCTCGACGAGATCTATCAAACAAGATCCATGAAGGTTATAAAATTCAAAAGAAAAAAATTTACACAAACAGTAAACCTTATTGTATGCACTAGAATATGAAATAGTTTTATATATGTGACATTTTCACAAACAGACAGTAACATTTACTGTGGTAATACTACACAGTATATATATATATATATATATATATATATATATATATATATATATATATACATCCGGTGCATCCAAACCCTCTTTTTTCAAAACTACCTTATATTTAAAGGTTTGTGCTAACGGCATCCAATCCCTACCACTATTGTTGGAGCTTCAACGACTTTCGTCAGAGCTCCGATTTGGGATGGGTAAGGATGGCATGTGGTGCCACTGGCGCGGACCTTCAAAAATAAGAGACTTTTGAATAAATGGGCTTTGGATCTACCGGAGTATCATGGGGGGGCGCCGGCGTGGACCTTTGAAAATAAGATTGGATAAATGGGATCAAGATCATCTGGAGCGCCAATTTGGGGTGAAAAGGGGTGACCCAGAACTTTAAAAATATGAGCATATTGGATATATATATAGTTTGTAAAAATGTCATAGATATTAAACTTTATTGTATACACCAGAAAATGAAATAGTTTTATATTTGTGACATTTTCATAAACAATAACATTTACTATGATAATATATTTATGAAATAGTTTTATATATATAACATTTTCACAAACAGTAACATTTACTGAGTTAATATTACACAATATATACATAACATTTTCACAAACAGTAACATTTAAAGAGTTAATATTACATAATATATACACACACACACACACACACGCGCGCGGTAGATCCAAACCACTAATTTTTTTTCAAAATTACCATATTTTTAAATGTTTACGCTAGGGACATTCAATCCCCACCACTACCCACCCCCATTGTCGGAGCTTCAACGACTTTCATCAGAACTATGATTTGGCTTGGTAGTAGTGGCATAGAGTGCCTCTAGCGCGGACCTCTGAAATTAAGGGAAAGTTAGATAAATGGGGTTTGGATCCACCGGAGCTTCGATTTGGGGTGAGTAGGGGTGACATTGAGTTAGGTTTATATCTATAACATTTTCACAAGCATTAACATTTACTGTTCATATAACACAGTATATATATATATATATCCAAACCTCTTTTTTCTGATATTATCTTATTTCTAACGGTCCGCACCAGCGGCATCCAATCCCCACCACCACCCACCCCCTTTATCGGAGCTCCAACAACCTTCATCAGAGCTCTAACTTGAGGTGGCATGGGATGCCGATGTAACATTTTCACAAACAGTAACATTTATTATTAGTGAAAATATTACAGATATAAACATAATCCAATGCTACCCCTACTCACCTCAAACTGGAGCGCAGGTGTATCCAAACCCCATTTATCCAATATTCTCTTATTTTCTAAGGTCCTCACCAGCGGCACTCCATGTCACCCCAAATCAAAACTCTGATGAAGGTTGTTGGCGCTCCAACAATTAGGGTTGGTGGTGGTCGGGATTAGATACCGCTAGCGCGGGCCGTTAAAAATAAGACAATATCAGAAAAAAGAGGTTTGGACCCACCGTATATATATATATACTGTGTTATAACACAGTAAATGTTAACGTTTGTAAAAATGTTATAGATATAAACTTAACCCAATGTCACCCCTACTCACCCCAAATCGGTGCGCCACTGGATCCAAACTCCATTTATCTAATATTCTCTTAATTTCAGAGGTCTGCGCCAGCGGCACTCTATGCCATTACTAGCCACCTAAATCATAGCTCTGATGAAAGTCGTTGAAGCTTCGACAATGGGGGTGCGTAGTAGTGGGGATTGAATGTCGCTAGCGTAAACCTTTAAAAATATGGTAATTTAAAAAAAAAGGTTTGGATCTACCGTGTATATATATATATATATATATATTAACTCAGTACATGTTACTTCTTGTGAAAATGTTATATATATATTGTGTAATATTAACTCAGTAAATGTTACTGTTAGTAAAAATGTTATATATATATAACTATTTCATAAATATATTATCACAGTAAATGTTATTGTTTATGAAAATGTCACAAATATAAATATATTATCACAGTAAATGTTATTATTTATGAAAATGTCACAAATATAAAACTATTTCATTTTCTGGTGTATACAATAAAGTTTAATATCTATGACATTTTTACAAACTATATATATATATATATATATATATATATATATATATATGCTCCTATTTTTAAAGTTCTCTACCACCCCTATTCACCCCAAATTGGCGCTCCAGATGATCCCGGTCCCATTTATCCAATCTTATTTTCAAAGGTTCGCGCCAGCGGCACCCCATGATACTCCGGTGTATCCAAAGACCATTTATTCAAAAGTCTCTTATTTTCAAAGATCCGCGCCAGCGGCACCACATGCCACCCTTACCCACCCCAAATCAGAGCTCTAACAAAGGTCGTTGAAGCTCCAATAATGGTAGTAAGGATTGGATACTACTAGCGCGAACCTTCGAATATTAGGTAATTTTGAAAAAAAAAGGGTTTGGATCCACCGGATATATATATAATAGAAAGTATATATATATATATATATATATATATACTTTGTATTATTACCACAGTAAATGTTATCGTCTGTTTGTGAAAATGGCACATATATAAAACTATTTAATATTCTAGTGCATACAGTAAAGTTTACTGTTTGTGTAAATTTTTTTCTTTGAAATTTTTTAGCCTTCATGGATCTTGTTTGATAGATCTCGTCGAGTAGATTTCAAAAATAGTAATTTTGAGAAAAATGGATTTGTGAATCAAAAGTTATGATCATATAAAGATTAAAAAAAAGTCCAATCACTTATGTAACTTCCTTAAGGAAGTTACGGATGGTTAGTTTTAAAAGGGTAAAATTGTGAAAAAATTCCCTAAAAAGTTGGAATAGGACCTATGGGATTGTTGAAAAGCCAATAGGACTTATAAGCTTGTTGACCCGACAAATGGGACATATGTGTAAAGACCCGTTTAATTTAATATATGAGCTTATATATAAAATAACTATGAATTATAGGCTATCAAATAAAAGTAGGCCAATTAAAGTGATTAATTTAAGTTTTGGGGCCTTACTAATGTATTATTAAAGTGTGGGTTTTATTGTGTAGAGACAAGCGTAATTTCTATTTTTATGATGGATTCAAATAGAAATATATGAAATATGAAAAGACACGATTGTGTTATAAATAGGGGTCATGGTCCCCAGATCACACAACACCAATCTTCTAATTCCCATTGTCAGAGAAATTTAGAGAGAAAATAAAAGTGTTGATCTGGAAGAGCATAAGACCTCAGACTCATATATTTTAACTTTCTGTCATGGATTCCGCTACGCTTCCGCAAAATCAATATTTATATTTCTTGATAATTCAATATGAATGTTCATGTTTGTGATAGTTTTCACAAAATAGAAATTAATCCATCATGTGGTATCAGAGCCATTTCATGTTGAATTGTTGAGAATATATTAGGAAGGTATTTATATTAATTTTTGGCTGCAAATATTTTTTCAAAAAGGTTTAATATTTCAAAAAAAATTTGGATTCAGAAATATTCTCGTTTCATTATGATTCCAACGATATAAAATTCATGAAATTTGGACTAGCGGTTGATTTTATATGATTTTTTTTATTAAAAAAAAATAAATTAAGTATAAAGGTTGATTTGATGGTAGTGGAAGGTTAAAGGTTCGACTCTTGATGTTTCATATTTAACCCTCTTAAATGATGAAAATTATGAAGGATCTCAAGAGGTTTAGAACCCATGACCTTTCAAGTCTGGAGCCGAAGGGGTTTTGAACCCATGACCTTTCAAGTTGAATATTACTTTCATGCTTGTAATACCATACAAATTTAAATTCAAATTTTGGTGTATTTATATATATATTTCGAGATAAATTAATTTAAACAATATGTCACCGAAGTGACCTCTTTTGTTCAAAAAAAAAAATTATTTTACTTAGAAATATAAAAAGAATTACGTGCATGCAATTTATGTGATTATTAATCGGCCCAAAGGAAGATTATTTTTTAACAAAATTACATGTGCCACTTTAATAATAAGCACGTGATAATTATTTAGTTTTACATATGAATAATAAATCGGCCCAAAGGAAGAATTATTATTCAATATGTTCTTATTATCGCTGTTTGATTATTACGACTAGATATCACTTACAAGTTAATATTTTTTTCAAACATCAAATATTAATAGAGTGTCCGAGATCTTAAAATGGGATCTGTCCTTTATTTGAATTTATTTTTTATTTAAGACTTATATGAGCTAGTTTTATTTGTTTATTGTTCTCTGATTCAGCTATCAGTTCTGCTTCCAACATTACTGCCAATATTAATTCTATTCCCATGCTTAATGACACAAACTTTAAGACATGGCAAGAGAACCTTCATATAGTTCTCGGTGTCATGGATCTGGACCTTGCATTAAGGGTTCCTTCTCCTGCACCTCTTACGGATAAAAGTTCCTCTTATGACAAAAAGGACTTTGAAAGGTGGGAAAAGTAAAATTGCATGTGTTTGATGATCATAAAGAAGTCCATTCCAGAAGCATTCAGGGGCACAATATTGAAAATGATAAAGACAGCCAAAGAGTTCCTAGAAGAAATTAAGAACAGATTTGCCAAAAATTAAAAGATTGAAACAAGTACACTTTGGTCAAGTCTCATCTCAATGAAATATAAAGGTAATGGGAACATTAGGGAGTACATTATGTAAATGTCTCATCTCGCTTCAAAGTTAAGAGAACTTAAGCTTGATCTCTCTGAGGATTTTCTTGTGCATTTGGTTCTGATAGCTCTTCCCACACAATTCAGTCAATTTAAGGTGAGCTACAACTGCCAAAAGGAGACTTGGTCTCTTAATGAGCTCATCTCACATTGTGTGCAAGAAGAGGATAGACTGGAGCAAGATAAGATAGAAAGTGCTCATTTGGCTAGTACTTCCAAGGACAAGGGGAAGAAAAGAAATAAGGATAAAGAAGCTACAGTGGTTACATATCCAAAGAAACAACATAAAGAAAAAACTGTTGATGGTTATTTCTTATGTGGAGCTGAGGGACATAGGAAGAAGCAATGTACCAACTATCATGCTTGGCGTGTCAAGAAAGGGTTGCCTGAGTTATCGAAAGCCAAATGATGGTGAAAGATACATTTTTTGGGGCGATGGCAAGAAAGTTGAAGTTGAAGCAATTGGGATATTTAGGTTATTATTGAAGTCTAGTACTTATTTGGATTTGAATGAGATATTTATCGTATCGTCATTTAGATGGAATTTGGTTTCTATTTCTGTATTGGACAAATTTGGTTATACTTATTCCTTTGGAAATAATAAATTTAGTCTTCCTCATAATTCAAATTTGGTTGGTACTAATTCTTTATCTTATGTAAATAACCTTTATATGCTTGATACTATTTACTTGATATCATGAAACCTTGCAATTAAGTACTCCAGGTATTAAAATAAAATTAACCAATGAGAATTCTGCATCATTATGGCATAAGAGATTAGGTCACATCTCCTAAAGGAGAACTGAAAGACTTGTGTCAGATGGAATTCTAGATTCCCTTGATTTTTTAGATTTTAAAATTTGCAAAAATTTCATAAAGGGAAAATAGACAAACATAAGGAGATCTGGTGCTAATAGGGATACAAACGTCTTAGAACTGATACATACAGATATTTGTGGGCCATTCCCTACGGTTTCATGAAACGGTCAACAATATTTTATAACATTCATAGACGATTTTTCACGTTATGGCTACCTTTATCTCATCCATGAAAAGTCCCAATCTCTGGACGTGTTCAAGTCATTCAAGACTGAAGTTGAAAATCAACTCAACAAAAGGATTAAAAGCATCAGATCTGATCGTGGTGGTGAATACTACGGTAGGTATGACGGTTCAGGTGAACAATGCCCAGGACTATTTGCTAAATTCCTAGAGGAGTTCGGTATCGTCCCGCAGTAAACCATGCCAGGTTCTCCAAGCATGAATGGTGTTGCTGAAAGGAGAAACAGAACGCTTAAAGACATGGTAAGGAGTATGATCAGTTACTCTAACTTACCATATTTACTTTGGGGTGAAGTATTAAAGACTGCAGTGTATATCCTTAATAGAGTACCAACTAAATCAAATGCTAAAACTCCTTTTAAACTTTGGGCTGGCAAGAAATCTAGTCTGAAGCACCTTCATATTTGGGGATATCCAGATGAAGAGAGGCCTTATAGGCCACATGAAAAGATACTGGATTCCAGAACAGTTAGTTGCTATTTTGTTGGATACTCTGAAAGATCTAGGGGTTACAAATTTTATGATCCTACTACCAAAATAGTTTTTGAGACTGGAAATGCCCGGTTCTTTGAGGATATTGAGTTTGCGAAGGGGATAAGGTTGAGGATTTTGGTTTTGAAGAGAGATATGTTAATATTCCCACAGCTGTTATTAACATTGATCAGGATCCAATTCTTGACATTCTTCAAGAAGCAGATCCTACTACCAAAATAATTTTATGATCCTACTACCAAAATATTTTTTGAGACTGGAAATGCCCGGTTCTTTGAGGATGTTGATTTTGTCGAAGGGGATAAGGTTAAGGATTTTGGTTTTGAAGAGGAATATGTTAATATTCTCACAGCTGTTATTAACATTGATCAGGATCCAATTCTTGACATTGTTCAAGAAGTAGATCCTAATCAAAATAATATCCAAGAATCTCCTATTCTAGAAGAACAAACTCTACCACTTCCAGAACCTATGCCATTAAGGAGAGACACTAGAGAAAGAATAAGTGTTGTGCCAGATGATTACATTGTATTTCTCCAAGAACATGAGTTTGACATTGGTGCGGAGGAAGATGATCCGATCATCTTCCGTCAAGCCATGGCAAGTTCTAAATCTCAAGAGTGGATTGATGCCATGAATGAGGAGATAAAGTCCATGAAGGACAATGATGTTTAGGATCTTGTCCCATTACCTGAAGGTAAAAAATCCATTGGTTTCAAATGGATATTTAAAACCAAGAGGGATTCAAAAGGTGATGTGGAGAGATACAAAGCCCGTCTTGTCGCTAAAGGCTTTACACAGAAAAAAGGCATCGATTATAAAGAGACTTTCTCTCCGGTTTCATCGAAAGACTCTTTTAGAATGATAATGGCACTTGTGGCGCACTTTGACCTTAAGCTTCATCAGATGGATGTTAAGACTGCGTTTCTCAATGGTGACATTGATGAAACAATATATATAGTGCAACCAGAAAACTTTGTGTCGGGAGATGAAAAGAAAATAATTTGAAAATTAAAGAAATCCATTTATGGGCTTAAGCAAGCTTCTCGTTAATGGTATTACAAGTTTTATCAAGTTGTCATCTCGTTTGGTTTTGAGATGAATCTGGTTGATGATTGTATATACCACAAGTTCAATGCGAGTAAGCATATTTACTGTGTTTTATATGTTGATGACATTTTGCTTGCCACCAACGATATAGGTATGTTGCACGAAACCAAGAGATTTCTTTCAAAGAAATTTGAGATGAAAGATCTTAGTAACGCTTCTTTTGTGTTGGGTATACAAATACACCGAGATCGCTCTCAGAGTACACTTAGTTTATCACAAAAGAGCTATATTGAGAAAGTTCTTAAAAGATTTGGCATGCATGATTAAAAAATCAAGTGACACCCCTCTAGCTAAAGGAGATAAATTTACTCTCAATTAATGTCCAAAGAATGATTTTGAGATTCGAGAGATGTAAAAGATTCCTTATGCGTCAGTAGTAGGAAGTCTTATGTATGCTCAAGTATGTACGCGTCCGGATATTGCATACATTGTTGGCATGTTGGGAAGATACTTAAGTAATCCTGGAAAGGATCATTGGATAGGATCCAAGCAAGTCATGAGGTACTTACAGAGA
Organism: Sambucus nigra; assembly: GCA_949130495.1. Classification (NCBI taxonomy): domain Eukaryota; kingdom Viridiplantae; phylum Streptophyta; class Magnoliopsida; order Dipsacales; family Adoxaceae; genus Sambucus; species Sambucus nigra. The sequence goes on from OX422207.1 coordinate 762,620,277, forward strand.
ACAAAAGACTACATGCTCGCCTATCGAAAGTCAGAACAGTTAGAGATCATCAGATATTCTGACTCCAATTTTGCTGGATGCCAAGATAGCATGAAATCTACTTCAGGTTATATCTACTTACTTGCTGGAGGTGATGTATCGTGGAAGAGTGTTAAGCAGTCTATTATAGCTTCTTCCACCATGGAAGTTGAGTTTGTAGCTTGTTATGAGGCATCCAATCAAGGAATATGGTTGCGAAATTTTGTCACGGGGCTGCGTATTGTGGATGGCATTGAAAGACCACTTAAGTTATTTTGTGATAATAAATCAGCAGTACTATATTCCAACAACAACAAGAGTTCTACAAAGTCAAAGTTTATTGACATTAAGTTCCTAGTTGTAAAAGAAAGAGTTCAAAGTGGACTGATATCTATAGAGCACATTGGAACAAACTCCATGATTGCGGATTTGCTGACGAAGGGATTACCACCCAAGGTCTTTCATGATCACACTGCTCATATGGGTGTAATTTCTTTTCAGCATATGTCAATTTAGTGGGAGTTTGTATTTTATATGCTTTCATAGACATGTTTGATTTAATGGATATTATATGCGTATTTACTGCAGTAAAGTATTAAGTTTACATTCACTCTGAATTTATACGGTTTGATCTCACTAAGGTTTAAGGAGGACAAGTTGTAAATAGGCATGTTAAGATCACATTGCATGAAATTTCCATGCTACACATCCACACTTGATCTTTGTTATTAGTTGCATTGATATATGTGATCATTGATGGGTCTACTTACGAAATATGGATCGCTTTGATTCTATATTGGTGCAATTAATGGACAAGATTGTTAAGATACATAAAGTTTTGATAGCTAAAACTCATGAGCTTTTAAAGTACAATTCAAATTTATAAAGTTACATATATATATAGCCCAAGTGGGAGATTGTTAGAGTAAAATTTAATATACGGGCTTATGTATAAAATAAATATGAATTATAGGCAATCAAATAAAAGTAGGCCAATTAAAGTGATTAATTTAAGTTTTGGGGCCTTACTAATGTATTATTAAAGTGTGGGTTTTATTGTGTAGAGACAAACGTAATTTTTATTTTTATGATGGGTTAAAATAGAAATATACAAAATATGAAAAGACACGATTGTGTTATAAATAGGGGTCATGGTCCCCAGATCACACAACACCAATCTTCTAATTCCCATTGTCAGAGAGAAATTTAGAGAGGAAATAAAAGTGTTGATCTGGAAGAGCATAAAACCTCAGACTCAGATATTTTAACTTTCTGTCATGGATTCAGGTACGCTTCCGCAAAATCAATATTTATATTTCTTGATAATTCAATATGAATGTTCCTGTTTGTGATAGTTTTCACAAAATAGAAATTAATCCATCATAGCATTTGCATAATCTCTATGCAACATCTGTTGAATGTTATATCTCAATCGTTTTCAACTAATTGAGAACCATATGTTACACTCTGCTTCATTGAACCTGTTGTAAAGTAGATTTAACGTCTTAAAACTTAGAAGAATAGTTATCTTTGAAGTCTAGACGAAATCTTATCCCTAAGAATACATGGAGACTTAGAATTTTTTTTATTCACCTTCAAAATTTGTTCAAGAGGTATTAAGTTCAAACACTATATTACAATACGTAATAAGTTTTATTTTGTATTGAAATTTGTTGTACATGTCATAAGTGAATATCTGTTTTGATATATAAATCAAGTGGAAAATGAGTTATTATTGATATCAAATTATTCAAATAGATTTAATGTTAGAGTATGCAAATCCATTGGAAATTGAGGGATTGCGAGTTTATTAGGGATGGTACCTCATGATTATGAGGCTTCTTTTCAACAATGTGGAATTTCGTTAAATTGTTTTTTATATTTCTACTTCGATATTAACAATTATGTTTTATAAGTTTCTATTCCAAATAATGAATTTTCTGTCATAATTTCTAATTTTACAAATCCCTTATCACTTGTGGCATGTTATGTAGATTAATGGATAGTATTAGATATTATATTCTTCAAACACACATGTTATCTGACTATACGTCCAAAAGGAAAAGTTTCTTATCGTACTTTAGAAAAACATTCAAATATAATTTAATAATAATAATAACAAATAATAAGAGGTTTACTAGACAAAGCTTGCAATTGTACAAATTTCTGAACATACACATGTAAACTAAATATTCGGCTCCTTTAACTATTGGACGTCATGTGACTTTCTTAACGTATTGTCTTAAGTATATGACATTTTACATGTAAGGTTTTTGTAATACCTCGTAATTTTTATGGCCTTTAAAATGGGTTATATTTTAAATTAATGGATTGGTTAGATCTTATTATAAATTAATTCATTTGGGTTTTATGCGAATTGTGGATATTAAAATGGATGATTCTGAATATTACTTAAATATATTTAGGTAATATATGAATGTGATGTCATTGATATGACGGTGTGATATAATTTCGGTAATTTGGATTTTTTAGTCAAACGCGGTATGGGACGTGTCAGGACTAATTTATTAAATTAAAAAGGAAATTTATTTTTTATCAACCTTATAGTCATTTCGACTGCGTCGTTGCGTTCGAAAGGTTCGAAATAGTCAGAAAAGTCTATTTGGATGTTAATTTTGAGTCTCGGGTCATTTGGAAATGAAAAGACAACCCAAAAGGGCATTTTGGTTATTTTTACAAGGGGGATGAATAGTGATTTTGGGTTTTGTCTTATTATAAGTATTTGGAGATTAGTGTATGTAGGTTCATTTCATCTCTTCTACACAAAATTGAAAAGTCATCTTCTTAGAGAGAGTGAAAGGTTTCTTAGGAAGGAGGAGAACCAAAGGTCAAAGGTCACCACCACCATCACCACCTGTGTTATTCAACTCCAAAGGATCAGATCTTCATTAGAGGCAAGTGTTTGATATTTGCAATTTAAGTTCGTATATTGTCCATGTTAGGATAGTTATAAAAAGAGATGATTTTTATGCTTGGAAGATGAAAGGATATAGTTGTTAATGGATTTTTGGAATCTAAAAATATATAGGAATTAAACTCATGTTGTTGGTAGTTAGTAATCCAATAAATATTCATCAATCTGTGGAAGAAATTCTGAAAATAATTTAGTGTTCTTGAAGATAATATGTTGATAATTTTCTGGAAAAAGAGGCAAAAACGAGTGGAATGAGAAGAGCCAATTTAGAATGTTTAGATCTCTTTTTTGAGTGCATTTGGATGAGATTTAAGAAAAACTCAAAACACATACCTGACTCAATTTTTCGTGTAGAATCCAAATATGAAGTCGGATTGATGATTTGAATAATTTTTGGATCTGATTTTTCTGAGTATTTAAAATATGAGAATTCATGATGTTGTTTCTTTTTAATGTTGGTTCTTATCCCAAAACTTTTGTGGATCTTTGGTGATTAGTAATTGGATATTATGGGACTTAGAAAATATCAGTAGACCCTTGATAAGATTTGAATTAATTTGATTGGGATTTAAATTGATTAGAATGATGATAATTAAATTAATGAAATTTTGATTGCTAGATTCATTTGTTGGATTATAATTGGTTTGCTTGAGGATTAAGGATAGGTCCAGTAGTGGTGATTGAATGTAACACCTGGGTAACCTTAGGATTACAATATGAACATCAAGGACTGAGTTTAAGCTCATAATTGATTGTGAAAGGACTAAGTGTAATACGAGCGCTTAGCAGTATAACTCCTGGATAGAGATGGGAGTTTAGAACACATTTGGTTGAAAGAGGGTATGAGGTTATCCCAATTGCGTATTTAAAGTTGACGGACCTCCTAGATCGACAAAGTTAAGTAGTAGTGTATTGGAGGGGTTCCTTGTTTGGATTTCTCTTTTCCAGACGCTCCGCGCATGAACCTTAACGACGTCGGGAGTGGAGAGATGTTATAGATAACGGTGAATAGAGAAAGATAAATGAATTAAGTTAATGAATGTTTATTGAAAAACTTAATTCATATTAATGAGAAATGATTCATGTTAATGAGAAACGATAAGAAATGTAAATGAATAATAATGTGACGTATGGTATGGGACATACGGGGATTATGATATTGGGATGGAATTATAATATGGAGACTAGAAAAGTAGAACCATTAACTAGGAGGTTAATAGGAAACGTTAAGCGTGCACTCTAGTTGAGAGGTGAGAATAGCAAGTCAGAGTTGGATCTAACATGTACATAATAAATGCTTTGTTGCACTTGTTAAATACTTGTTGTTTTAAAAATCATTTACACATTCGGGCTCTGACCCGTTTCCTTGCATATTTTCTTTTCTATTGTGTCTTCTATATCAGGTGTCCAGCTACAGGGACGCCAACCTTAGAGGATTATGACAGGATATGGATTTATGGAGTTTTGCTTAGAAACCTATCATCATTTGATTCACAGTATTCTCTTAGTAGGGCATGTCGCCCAAAGGATTCAGTTATCTTTTCCTATCGGAGTCAAATACTATTGTATTCGGGTCTTTTTAATACATTTAATATTGTTGGGATTTCTGTAATGGATTTATATTATTTGGGAATGTTTATTCCAATTGCAATTAAATTCTTTTATGTAATCTAATTGGTTATCAGTGTTGTAGAATAAAATGTGTTGTGTTATTCTTAAACTGGAAATGGATTTTGTTAAATTAAAATTTGAAAAGTTTTTAACACCAGCTTAATTGAGTATTGGGTGAGTTGTAAATGTTTTCGACAGTGATGCTAAGAATGAGCCAACTGTATATTCTGTTTTAATTTGGTATGGGACTGGCCACCCGGTATTTAATTAGGCGGGGTGTTGCAGTTTTATTTAGATTATTATATAATCCTATAAAAATCGAATTAACATATATTTTTCAGATCCATCATTTCTAATAATGTTCACTTTCAAGGTTCTCATAATTTCTTTATTATTATATTATGATTTTTATGATTGAATTTTAACTTATGCTCGGGCATATTCTTCTATCTATGCCACATATCGTTGTCTCTAAACTTATTTTATGTATTCATATCATTTCGCGTTAGTTAGTTTCTCATTTTTAACTGCCCTTTATGATATCGGTATCATCCAATATAGAACAATACATATCCTCGTTGTAAAGTTTTTTTTATTTGTCGTAATCCAATTTGTTAAAAGTTATTATTTGTCTAATTAACTCGAGTTGGCTCCAAATTTGATTATTATTTATATTAAGTAATTTTATTTTTTTATAACGTATATTAGTGGCTAGATATTACTTTAAATATGATATGTAGTTATGTTTGTTCCATTTGCGTTATTATTACTGAGGAAATTTTAATACTTTGATAATAACTTAAAAGTTAAACCTTTGTTAAGTTATATATCTTGCATGCTATTATCCAAACGATATACATGAATTATTATTTTCATTCAACAGAGATTGATCATGTGTTCCAATCTCAGATAGCTAGAATTCACCGTAGGCTGAATATGTATTATAAGTGCTTAAGTAAATTATATCGTACGACATCACCAATTATTACTTTAAGTAATATGCCATATAACCTATATCCATCGGTTCAAAACATGTCGTTCATTCAGCATCTAAGTTGTGCTCCTGAGAATTTAAGTAAGCGATGGAGGTCTACCACAAAGAAACAAAAGGCAATTACGTCTTGAACAAATATACTAGAAAATGGAGATGTCATAACAACAACTATTGTGGCTGAATCATTAAATTTGATTACTCCTCCCAGTAACTATTGTGGATGTAACATTACCTTTGTAGACAATGCGTTTGAACCACTCAATTCTATAACTGGATCAGGTTAGTCATTTATTAACTGTACTAAAGTGTAACACATATTTATATTAAAAATAACAATTTAGTTTTTTAAATATAATTTATGAGTATTCTTTGTATATATGAACTTCAGAGTGTAAGTCAAAATAAAAAACGTACGAATTGAAGTGAAGATCATTTGAATAGCATGTCGAAAAGTAAGTACGGTATTAGTAATCACTCATTGTATACACAAAAAAAATTATGGACTTTCTTCAATTATGATTTAACAAATGTGAAAATTTATCGATTTTATAGGGAATTTTAATGAATCATGGGATTTCGGTGGTCCTAGGGAAGTTTGTGACAATTTTAGTGCCATTTTATTGTACGAGGAGAGAATTGATAAGTATAGTACTCCTGCATGTCCTAAATTATCATTGTGTTGCCAAGAAGGAAAGATCATTTTACCCATTATGAATGTTGCATCCCAGATTTTGAACGATCTACTGGATTCTGAAACATCTAAATTCAAGGACAAAATTGTAGATTACAATTCAATGTTCTCCTTTATCTCTACTCATGCTAAAGTTGATCATCAAATAAATAATGGATTTGGTTCGTATATTTATCTGATTAGTGGCCAAAATCATCATTTTCTTTGTTCATTGCTTCCAGTTGAAGATTAAATCCCAAAATTTGCGCAACGGTATATTTATGACACGGAGAATGAGTTGAGCAATCGAATGAAATCATTAGGAGAACATAGGCCGACATCAAAGTTGGATCCATAAGTTATTTTGAAATTACTACGAATGCTTGATGATCACAATGAGATTGCAAAAGTTTTCAGAATGGCACGTGAGCGTTTTAAGCATTCAAATGTTATGCCTATGAGAATAAGGTTGATTAAAAATCGTTCCAAAGACCCATCGATTCATAATATGCCTACTGCTTCCGAATTAGCCGCACTCATTGTTGGTGACTTTATTATGGAAATTTTATGAGAGATATTATTGTTGACCAAATGTCAACTGGTTTACAAAGAATTAGCGATCTTCATGCAAACGGTATCCGTTATTGCCATGCAATACCCATTGTTATTCCCCTATGGGGAAGATGGTTATCAATTGGGTATAACTTACAAAAACAACAGTTGAAAATATAAGATTAAACAAAAATGCGTGGCAATGAGAGAATATTACAGATACCGTTTGCATGAAAGAATAAATGAAGGTAATATAATTTTTCTCTTAGGAAGACTTTTCCAACAATATGTGGTTGATGTATATACATACATAGAACAAGAAAGGTTGAGATGGGTTAGAACAAACTAGCAACGATTAAGGGCTGAGCTATATAGAGCATTGAAAGATGTACTTGAAGGAGATTCAATATCGTCATCTATAGGTAAATGTATTGTCCTTCCGTCAAGTTTCATTGGAGGTCCACGTTATATGGCTCAAAATTTCCAAAACACAATGTCTATTTGTAGATTCTTCGGTAATCCAAATTTGTTCAACACTTTCACGGCTTATCCTAAATGGCCCAAAATCACAAAAGTTCTCGAACTCATTCCTGGAAAGAAGCCCGAGGATAGGCGAGATATTATCACGTGAGTTTTTAAAGTTAAACTTGATACTCTAATGAAGGATTTAGTACAAGGTAAAAAATTTGGGAAAGTAATAGCAGGTATGTATTTTATATTTAATAAGTAATGATCCATAATTAAAAATCATATTATTTGCGTTCTTAACCATTTATACTATGTCAATGACTATAATAAGATATAATTTTTATGATAGCTATCTACATAATTGAATTGCAGAAAAATGGACAATCGCACGCCCAGATTCTTCTATTTCTGCATAGAGACGCAAAACAACCAACATAAGATGATATTGGTAAGATTATTTCTACTGAGTTACCGGATTGTATTAGCGACCTAGTTGGATACGCGTCTATTTCACAATTCATGATGCATGGCCCTTACGGGCAAGCAAATCCCCGTTCTCTTTGTATGGCAGACTGATGTTGCTCCAAAAAATTCAATAGCATGTCCAAATTTTATGAAAATGGATTCCCAGTTTATAGACATAGAGATGATTGGAGATTTATAGAAAAGATGGGAATCAAACTTGACAAAAGATTCGTTGTTTCGCACAATATTGATTTAGTCGTCAAGTACCAAGCTCACATAAATGTTGAATGGTGCAATAAATCAAGGTCGATTAAGTACCTTTTCAAGTACATAAATAAAGGCCTAGACAGAACCACAATGGAGCTGATGAAATTAATTGTCCTAAATAATGATAATTGTAACGATGAAATGTTAGAGGTTGATTAAATTAAAACATTCCTCGATTGTCGTTACTTATCTTCATGTGAAGATTTCTAGAGAATTAATCATTTCATGTACAATATTGAAGCATCAGCGTTGAGCATTTGGCATTCCATCTGCTGGATAAGCAGGTTGTCACTTTTAAAGATTTTAACAATCTGGATACTGTCATTGAAAAGGTAGATATTGAGAAGACTATGTTTACACAATGGATGAAAATAAATTGTATCCACGAAGATGTAAGGGAGTTAATGAATGATGAATTTCAATCAAAATGGTTTTGAACTGACAGGCAAAAGAATGGTTTAGAAGGAAAAATTTAGGCACCTGCCTAGGTCGTATAGTTTATGCTCATCTGGCCTCTCGTGAAAGATTTTACCATCGTATGCTCCTCAACGTTGTTCGGGGAGAAAAAAATTACAATGAGGTGAGGATGTTGAATGGAATTGTATATCCAAGCTGCATGTTATGATCTTGGGCTGTTAGAAGATGACAAAAATTGGCATGACGCTTTAGACCAATCTTCACAATGGGCTACGAGTAATCAATTGCGTGAACTATTTGATGTAATGCTTTATTTTTACGAAATTATTGATCTAAAAAGACGTTAGGATGACAATTGAGAGGTTCTATCAGAAGATATGCTTCATCGTCAAAGAAAAATCTTAGGGCTACCTGATCTTATTCTGAGTGAAAATAAATTGAAGAATTATGCTCTTCATGAATTTGAACATATTTTGAACAGAAATGGCAAATGCCTACTAGATTTCTCACCAATGCCTCTACCAGATACTACACTAATTCAAGAAAAGGATAATAGGCTCTTAAGAGAGGAACTTTTGTTCGATGCGAATTCTTTGGCATGTGACCATAATATAATGTTCAACTCATTGAATGATAAGCAGTTGGATGTCTATAATCATCTAATATGATTTGTCTACGAAAAAAAAGGAGGGTTTCACTTTGTAAGTGGGGCAAGTGGCATAGGGAAATTTTTTTTGTACAAAATAATTCCTACACGCTTGCATTCGGAGGGAAAAGTGCTTCTCGCAGTTGCATCTTCAGGACTTACATCATTATTGCTACCTGGTGAATGAACCGATCATTCAAGATTTAAGATTCCCATTGATATTCATGCGGATTAAGAATGGGATATTCATCAACGGACTCATCTTGCAAAACTCATCACGAAAACATGCCTAATTATTTTGGGTGAGGATCCTTTGAATCATCGTTCATTGTTTTGAAGCTGTTAATAGAACATTAAGAGATATAATGCGATTTAATGATGAAAAATCTTCTGAAAAGACTTCTGTAGGAATTATAAGTAATAACCCGTGATTTTGGGACTAAGAAATTAGATTTTTGGGAGAAATAAAATATATTTAAATTGGGGAATTTTAAATTTTGGAAAGTGAGCTCAAAAAATTGAGGACATTAGATGATGATTCTGAGTGCGCCATTGGTTTTGAATAGTTCGAGATAGTCGAAATGACTGTCCTTGGGTTTAAGTTACTTTGACTCGAATTGTAGTAAACGAGTCATTTAAAGTGTGTATTATCATTTAAAACTGGGATTTATGTTTTAAGGGTTTAAGAGGCTTACGAAATCAGCCAATCCCATTTGTGAGAAAGAGAGAAAAACCTAGAAAGAGAAAGAAAGGGAGAAAGAAGAAGAAAGGAAGAGAGAGAGAGAGAGAGAGAGAGAGAGAGGAGAAAGCTTGGAGAATTCCTCCCCGTACGCGATTTCTAGGATGATTCAACCTGTACGATTATGAGGCAAGTGTTTAATCTTACTAAATATTTCATTTTTGTATTTCATTTCATAATTTGTGGATAAAAGAATTGGATTTTGGATATTATGTCAAAACCTAGATTTTGGGTATTTTACCTTAAATTTGATGTTTATACATGGGACTGAGGGTATTTAAGTTGATGAGATGAGATGTAGGTTGGATTTTGACGTGAGGAATATGACTGAGTTAAAGTTTGAGGGTTGGATGTTAATATTTTGGGTATTTAGAGAGTTTGGTTTTGTTCAAATATGGAAAATGTCCAAGATATCTGGTATGACCGGTCAATCGCGGCCAAGCTACCGGTCGACCGCGCCTCAAGGGAAAAGCCTACTGCATTCTTCGTAGGGAAAAATTTAGAACCGCGGTCGACCGAGCGTCTGGGACCAGTCGACTGGTCCTCTGTTTTTAGCCCAAGAATGGGAATTTCTTTTACCCCTTTTCTTTTGGGTTTTATTCTTAGGGGCCTTCTTAATGGACTTATTATGGAGGGTTATGATATAATATTAAGGGATTTGTGCCTTAGGAGGAATAGGGACTTTCGAACTAATGTTAGAAATGGATTATGAGGGTATGATGCCTCTTTTAGTACGGAAATGATTGTGGGACTGAATGATAGGCGGATTATATTAATATGATGGTGGTGGGCTATCATGAAATAATTTAGAAGTATAGAGCTAGTCCCTTTTTGCTTATGTGCGTTTAAAGTTGAGTGGTATTGCGGTATCTTCTTTTGATTATTACCGAATAGAATTTTTATGTGTGTACTTCTAGACGAGATAGTTATTACCCATTTATGTGCAATCAACAATAGATGTTCCGAGAATGATGGGGTTATAAGAAATGAATTAGGATTGAGCTCGTAGATTACCGACTATTAGGTTGTGTTTATACTTATAGCCGGAATGATTATCGTATATTGGTATGCATCTGGTTATAAATGGTATGGGTATGATGATGGATAAGTACGATTGATGTTAAGGGTTCATAGGAGTAATTGAACCGTAGACCGAATTGAGTATGATTGGACGGTTAGTTAGGTGTAATATGTGATTAATAATGGAGTTAGGTGTAACTATTGGACGGTTAGTTAGGTGTAATGTGTGATTAATATTGGACGGCACTATCAACTAGCATAGGTTGTGATGTAATGTTCGTCGGGATTGTTACTATATATCTATGTGTGATTAATAATGGAGATTCCCATACTTTATGGGATCATGGAATAAATCTATTATGAAGCTTGAGGTTTGCAGACTATTAGTTAGGTGCATACCAATAGTCGGAACTATTACTAGATATATCGATGTGCTTTCGGATATAGATGGGATGTGCAGTGATTTTTACATACATTAACATTTAGGTTGATAACCTTAATGTTGGATATATTGGAAGACTATTCATATCATAGGGGTAATGGGTGAATATGCTTCAAGTGAGGGATCGTATTTATATAACAAAGTAAGTTAACACGCTCGGAACGACGTCTAGTATATTGAGGATTATGTACACTTATAGCCGAGTTTATAAATTTCATAAATACGGACGAGAGATGGTATATATATATATATATATATATATATATATATATATATATATATATATATATATATATATATATATATATATGTTTGTGTGTGTGTGTGTGTGTATAGATGTGTGTACTTATGGCGTGAATATCTATACCGTGTGTGATGGTTTGATTATATGATTGATCATATGGATGTATATATATATATATATATATATATATATATATATATATATATATATATATATAGTGTGAATGATATGTATACTTAATGTGTGAATCATACCTGGCACATGCTATCATGGGAAGTTGCGCAATGAGGGTGAGCCACTGGCTGGAGAAGTAGGGTGTGGATAGTTCCCAGGTCATAGTCGTCCATTTTTCATTGTGTGATTTTATTTTGGGAGTGAGAAGTCTTGGGTATGAGTTGTTGTCACTTTTAGGTTAGGAACTATGACCGCTTCCCATACATTATGATTGATTTTATCACCATGGTGGTGTGATAATAGTCCGATAGGCGGTGACCCCGGGAGAAAGTAAGTAACTCCTGAAAGATGATAGCATGGTGCAGTATTTTGGTATCCTATAATCGTTTATGTTATGTGGATTGTAAAGTGTACATTATGTGTGTTATGTATACGTGGTTATGGGAATAAAAGATTGCTTATTTATATTTAGAGTAAATATAAATATACTTATATATATCCTATATGTGAAGAGGATATGTAGTTTCTATGGTGTAAATCTTGTGTGATTTCGGTTTACTAATTTATCAGGGTCGAAGGATCGTACTAAGAGACAATCGCGGTTATGACGACCCAAAATAGTTGGAGAGAGATTCTAATTAAGTTATTATATATAGTAAACTGTATTTCAGTAGTTGCAGTAATAGGATTTGTGTGGAAGACATAATGGATCCCTACAATCAACATTGTCAAGGAGTAGTGTATCGAGGGGGTTCCTTGTTTGGATTTCACTTTGCGAGACGCCCCACGCACGAAACGTAGTGCAATATTGAGAGCAGAGGGAAGTTTTTTCCTTAGTAACTGAATGTATGTTGTTTAGAGAATAAAACTCTTATATTGAAAACTGTGTTAATGTGCAACGTACTAAGACTTATAATCGGTTTAAGTTAATAAATGGAATCACGAGAGCCTAGTAAGGCATATATGTGAATAAATTTATAGGTGGGATTAGAATGGAAAGGATTCTTAGTTTATATTAGGAGGGCAGGTCAAGCGTGCGTATGGTAAGGTAAGTTTTCCTTAAGTGAGTGGGGCAACATAATTAAGGTTCCAGGACATGATTAGGTGCGTGTTGTAGATGAGAAGTGAGTTGGGGGTTTCACGAGAGTGAGACTCCACTTTAATTATGAAATAATGCATTTATATTTATTATGCACAGTTTACACATTTGCTGAAAACATTTTTACACCTCGGGCTCTGACCCGTTTGTATTTCTCCTTTGCTATATATATGTATGTATATTTTACTACAGGTGTCCTACCGCATGGATACCGGATGGTTTTCTATCCAGAGTCTTGGGAGCCGTAACAGTGGCGGAATGTTGTGGGATTTAAATTATAGTCACTTCCTACTTCTTATAAATCTAGATAGGATTCATTTTGTATATCGGGTTTACACCCAAGGGTTATATGTAGATATTTATATTTCTTCCCTATGGTTGTTGTACTGTTCGTGACCCGAAAGCTTATTCGGGTATATTTTTGTATGTACTTACAATGTACTGAGAGTATGTCCTTTCTTCATGTTGAGCATGTATATTCTTAATTCATGTTAATATTCATTCTCATTCTTTGTTTGAATTCCATTGTATGTTTTCATTTAAATTTTTGGCATCCGCTTTTATAGTTTTGGGTAGTTAGCCTTATCTATTTTAGTATAGTCTGTTGATGCTGAGAATGAGCCATCTGAGATTACTGATTTAATGTACTATAGGGCTGGCCACCCATTATTATTTTAAGTGGGGTGACACATAATAGTTCTTCTTGGTGGAGATTTTTGAAACCCGTACTTGTTGTTCTGAAGGGAAGCAGAGAAGAAATTATAAATGCATTAATTAAAAAATCAAATCTCTAGAGTTTGATCCATGTATTCAATCTCTCAAAAAACATACGGATACAAGATTCGACCTCATTCATAGATTGGGTCCTAGCACTAGGTGATGGTAAGATACAAACAGAATTATTCGGAGATGAAGACTATCCATCGTTGGTAAAAATACCAAATTCCAACCTTATACCCCATTCTGATAGCCCAATTGTCGATATTATTTCAAGTGCATACCACAATTTAGTCAACAGATACAGTGATCCAGATTCCATCAAGGGTCTAGCTATTCTTACTCTAACAAATCGTATGGTTGACACCATAAATACTTACGTACTAAATGTCATTCCCGGATATGCGACAACATATTTAGGCTCAGACTCAATATCTAAGGTTGTTGGGGACATTCGTGACTAAGATGTACTTTTTCCTATTGAATTTTTAAATTGATTGAACTTTGCTAGACTCCCAGGTCACATATTGAAGATAAAGATATGTTTACCGATTATGCTAACGACAAACATAAACTAAAGTTCCAGCTTTTGTAATGGGACTAGATTGATCATTGAACAACTATCTCCATTGGTCATTGAGGTTATAATTATCATAGGATCTAATATAGACACCAAAGTATTCATTCCACGAATAATCATGTCTGTAACAGACTCTAAATGGCCATTTATTCTAAGAAGACGATAATTTCCAATTTGGCTTATTTCTCTATGACAATCAACAAAATCCAAGGGAAAACACTCGATCAAGTTTCAATATACTTAATGAAACTTATTTTTAGTTACAGTCAACTGTATGTCACAATATCTAGAGTAACTTCAAGCAACGGTCTAAAATTATTCATAAATAATGAAGGCCAAATTGATAGACATTTCACAAAAAATGTTGCCTACGATGAGGTTCTCTCATCTATATCTGTAGGTGTATTCAAGTAATTCACTAAATTGTTAATATTGTTAATCCTTTTACTTATGTTTTTACTACCTTAATTCATTTCACCAATATTTTTTTTTCTTATAAAACCATTAAAAACATAAAAAAAAGTTACAAGACTTAAAGATCTTTCACTGGGCGGGGATGATTGGATCATCTTTTTATGTGTTGTCTGAAAATGGGAATTGAAGACTCGACAAGGCAATAACCCAAAAATATCATATGACTTTCTCTTAATTAATGATCAGGTAAATAATTTAGACCTTTTTATTTTTATTACTGTTTTGTCCATAAAAATTACATTTTCTTCATTACTATTTTTTCGTTAATTATATGTTTATTTACATTCACAGGGTGATTCAATACATGCAGTACTGCGAAGATACTTACTTGGAAAATTCGGCAATTCAATGGACGTTGGAAAAGTCTACACAATAACTAATTTTAGACTTATAGATACCAAGCATATCTATAGGGTCTCATCCCATAATCTAATGATTGAATTCATTCCATCTTTAAGGTTTATACATTCTTAAGATGACAATTTTCTGATCCCAGAATATCACTTCAACTTTCTATAATTTAGTGAATTGACATCTAAATCGGGCAATGACACATATGTTACTGGTATATTATATTCATTACTCATTATGCAATTAACATTGTACGTTAAATTATATTCATATCTATTATATGACTAATTATATAATCATATGTGTTTGGACTTTTGACATCAATATCACCTGTCGAGGATCAACCTGCTATGGGATCTATAGTAAAAATAAGGGTTTTAAAGCTTGAAAAGGTTCAACTTTCATATTTTCATAATATTAAATCGATTCATTGTAAATATTTAATATGCATATTTTCTTAACCACATACCCTATTATACATTGGGGAAAGGATTTCCATCACTCTCTGGGCTGACAAAACGGCACTAATAACTTAGGATAACTGCACTAATGTCAAAGATCATTGGATTGTAGCCGTTACATCCTCTACGGTAAAACAAATTTAGAGGTACTTCTATTATATTCTTATTTTTTCCTATTTATAACTATTAGTTATTTTAAATCAAACAATTTAACATTCACATCATGTTTATTGCATATGGGATTTTTCACTATCAACAACAAACGAATTTATCATCAACAAATGATTTTTCACTATTAGCATCAACCAATTTAACATTCATATAAATCTGGATGTTCAAGCCAATAAAGAATTTATGTCCAGGTAAGTTATACTATTTTGCAATGTCATTATAACACAAATATATATCATTTATAATTTCTTATCATATTTATGAAATCGAAAATTTTATTATGCACTAACTCTTTGATTCAAAGATTTTTGGATAGCTGAACATTTAAGTTGTTTCTTTTACTTCCCACTCATGTCGATTTATGTAAATTATTATGATGCAATTATTTGCTTCTTCATTCCGTTGAATTAGCGACAATTATATTTGAGAGTTACTAATTCAACATGCATACATCATTGAATGAACAGGAAGACATACCATATTATGAATGTTTTGTCTCCTATAGTTAACTTTCATGGTTGTACCACATCTATAATGCAACTATAGTGAGATACATTAACCACATTGTCCTTTCACTTTGTTCCTTTCTTTAATTTAATTTTATATTTTCTTTTGATTAGTTTTTATTTTTTACTTTCATTTGAACAATTTTGTTTTGTATGGTTCATTTCCAACTAATGTACTTTCAGAATTATCTAAATTATTTAACTCATCACCTATCGCATGTGATTTTGCACTTCAATAGCTCGAATCGTGTATAACCCCCTAATTGGACTTGCAATACAAGTAATGCATAGTGGTCATACACATCACCCTAATTGGACTGGCAATACAAGTAATGCATAGTGGTCATACACATCAGTTTAAACATGATTTAATGGGATTAATTTTCTTCACAAAATTAAGGGTCACATATGAAGTGCTCGAAATCTAACATATATGATATTTATTTAATTTAGGCCATGTAATTACAATAGTGTTACATATATACTAAGAACGAAAAATTGTAATACCCCATATTTTTATGGTTTCTAAATTTGAGGATTTCTTAAATTTAATGTGAGTTATTAATTTAATATAAATCCGAAAAATAATTTTTTTATAATTACTAACGTGATGTGAGTTAGTAAGTACGGGAAACTTGTTGAATATTACTAATGAGAAAAGTAATATATGATATTGATTCTATTAAATGTCACGAGTGAACAAAATGACAATTTTGGAAATTTAAGTCGGGACGCGCCTGTGTCGTCTCGGGACTAAATATGGATTAATAAAAGTGAATAAATTACAAGTTTCTCGTATGGTCATTTTGAGTGCGTCAAAGTGTTCGTAAGGGTCGAGATAGTCAGAAAAGTGTACTCGGGGGTTTAGTTTGGGTCTAGGGGCATTTTTAGGCTTAATTAGTACCCCGGGAGGACATTTTGGACATTTTGAAATTTTGGGCAATTAAACCCACGAATTTACAAGGGTTATATCAGATGCTTAGGTTTGCCTTCTAGGTTTAACACAACCTAAAACAAGTGATGGCCATTGGAGAAGGAAGAAGAGGGCTTGCCAAGGTGTTCTGGGCAGAAAACTCCTCCGTTTGCGCCGCCGTCGCCGCCAAACGATATATCACATCGCAAGGATCAGAACCACACTAATTTCAGCACGAATAAGAGACCAAAAATCCCCAGGCAAGTATTTATCTTGCTTAATTTCGTTAATGCATCATTCATTTTAGTCTAGGGTTGATTAGGATGAGTTTCATAGAAGAAAAATCCATATTGCAGCTAGGAAAATTGCATGTAGTAATGATATAAATGTTAATCTGGAAATCCCCTTCATATGTAGAGGTTGAACTACTGATTTATGATGGATTAGAAGTAGAAATTCTGGAAAAAGGTTGAATAGAACAAAGTTAAGTAAATTTCTACGGTTCATGATATTTATATAAGTTTTGGCCCTTTAATCCATGGATATTGATGAAAATTCACATGCTTTATGTAAAAGATTGCTAATTTGGGTTTATAATGGTTGTAGTATGAATTTCTAGAAGTTTGGGTGTTAAAAATATTGATTTGGATGATGTTGGATGATAGAACCCGTAACTGGATTTTCTGCAGATTCGCCATACCTGTTTGATCGATCGATCGAACTAGGAGTGTTGATCGATCGACGCATCGATCGATCAATCGACCCCTCCTGGTAGACTCATAATTCCCCTTCTAAAAAGTTGAATTAAATTTAAACGAATAATAATCTTTGGACATCCATATTAAAAAGATTTTGGGGGGATAAAGTGGACCAGTAGGACTTATTAGAAATATGAAACCTTTAATGTACGACGAGATTTACATTCTTCGGGAATGTTTACGCATAAGGGACAATGAATTTTTTTATAAAAGGGGGAGACGCGTATGGTAGTTACGTTGGAAGATAAATGAGTTACCTACTGGAATTTACACTTGGGAGTATAGGAATTTACGAGTGTCACTTGATAAGTTGGAATAATCCCACAAATTAAGATAAGAGGCAAAACGTTATACGTGATAACTGAATAATGAGAAATAAAGATAAATATCATAATTGTGGGTTATGAAATGTACCTAAATTTGATATGGTAATAGTAGTATATTTATATGACTGTGTTTATGCATATACTATATACGTGTGAAAATTGTGCCCGCGCTACTTGCTATCCCTGAGGTTACCGCGCTGGAACAGTCTTATCTCGATGAGCCTTTATGGGGATATTGACCAGTACCCTAGAAGATAGAAATCCTTTAGTACATGCTATCGAATCGATAGTTTAGACGGGCCTAAGATACGTGGGTGCATGTACTAACCTCTTAGAGACTTGGAATCTATGCTTTGCCTCAATATTGTTTGTGTTTGTGTTAGTACAGTTCGAGAGTGATTTCGAACTTGTATTTCCCTTAGTACGAGTGATACGGGGACTGGATAGTAGATTATGCCCGCACCATAATTTTTATGTGGGGTGCTGTTAGAATATATATTTATATATTATATGAGTATTTAATATATATAAATCTCTGAAATTTGGGAACTGCCTACTGTGTTTATGGTATGTTAGAAAATGACTCGTTATTTCAATTAGGGAACATGTGTTTGGAAAGTGTAATATATTACTGAGAGACTTTATTAGTAAATAAGGTGAAATGAGAACTATGTTGTTAAATGAAATGAACCTCTTAAACAGTTGAAATTGTCAGTTTAAATCTTACGAGCAACCTAAGATAAGATAAGTTAAACCATTGGGAAGGTTAGTGCGATAGGCGTGCACATTAGAAGCGAGGTTAGAATTTCTCAAGGGAGTGTCGCACTAATATGTTGTTGCATTGGGCAGTAAACATTTTAAATACTTGCTAAACAAATTTTAAATCATTTTTACAATCAGGCTCTGACTCGTTTCCATTTTCCTTTCTCTCTTGTATATATATGTATATATTACAGGTGCCCAGCCACAGAGGCGCCTTGTATAGGATCCTTGGGAGGAACGGACTACAGCTTAGGTGGGAGTTGCAGGCCACTTGTTTAGACGACTTCATTTCTTGATTCCACTCCTAGCATTTATTTTATCCAGTTGGGCATGTGTTGCCCTTTTCCATTATTCAGTTATTTTTATTGGACATTGTGATTCATTTATTTCCACTATTTACACTTTGGAGTTTATTACTGTCAGGATGTTTTCCTTTAAGTTTTAATATTGGGATTCATTTGTTGAATGTTTAATTCTTTGGATTATATGTTATAGGTTAATTGTTGTGTGATTCTTTAAATTGTGAATTACGTAAAGTTTAAATGTTGGTTTATAAAATAAAATTTTGGAAAGTAATGTCTAAAAATGGTTTGACACTTAGCTTAATTATTTAGGGCGTTAAATTGTAAAAGATTATTTTACGACGGTGATGCTAAGAATGACCCAACTGTTCACCTTGATTTTAATTTAATAAAGGAGTGATCGCCCGGTATTTAATTAGGCGGGGTGTCACAGGTGGTATCAGAGCATCAGGTTCTAGTGTCCTTAGGATCTGTACGACTTATTTCGCTTTCAGCTTAACGTTTTTTTTTATAGAGCCCTATTTTAGGATTGTTGTATTATTACTTTTACAATTACGTCTTCACCTATTTGAGATTTGATAATAACTGTAGACTAATATAATTTCTTCACATTTCAGATACCTCCGAGACGTGCACCAAAGGATAGGCGTGCCCAAGCCGAGCAGCCAGCAGCTCCGGCTCAGGGAATAATGAATGCTAATGAGGTAGCCGCTATCGTTGCTCAGGCGGTGAATGCCGTGTTAGCGGTAGTACAACAGGCTCCACCCCAGATTCAGGCAGTGGCGCCAGTACCTGCACAACTTCCATCATCATGGGAGCGGGTTAGGGATGCCTTTCAGAAGGCGCATCCCCCTGAGTTCTCGGGTAGTTCAGATATCATCATTGTCGGCCAATGGAAGAAATATATCCAGAGGCATTTGCGTATGTATGAGTGCACAGACGTGCATAAATAGTTTTTGGCTTCATTTAAGCTAGTGGGGGCTGCTTTGCAGTGGTGGGAGTCCACCACCACCTTGGAGGAGAGGGATACTATCCCGATTCAGTCATTCTGGGAGCGGTTTGACCACAAGTATTTTCCACTCACCGTGCAAACTGAGATGAGGTAAAGGTTACTGAACTTAAAGCAGGAGAATTCTACTGTTGCTGAGTATAAGGAGGAGTTCACGGGACTTCTCACTATAGTGCCAGATGAGGCACCCACTGAGGGTAAGAAGATACTGTTATTTGTGGACGGGTTAGCTTGGAGGATTCATAATCACCTTATAGGAAATATGTCTCTGAGTACCTTCACAGATGTACTCAATGCTGCTTTACTACATTGCCGGGATCACCGCTTATATCTTCAGGGAATCAAGCGAGCAGGAGAGTCCGGCCAGCAGGGCAGGACAGGGGGTAGTGGCGCTAGTGGAGCACCGACATCCCAGGGGGAGATTCGTCAGCTTGAGCAGAGTTCCCAACAGGGGGACTCTGTCAAGCGATTCTGATCAGGTGATTCCAGGCAGGGATTTGGGGGATATAGGCAGGGTTAGCAGGGCCAGCCTAATCATCAAGGCCAACACCGCCAATAGCAGGGTCAGCAGCAGGGCCAACAGCGTTTTCATCAAGGCCAACAGGGCCAGTGGCGTGGCAGTAACGACCATCAGGGTCGTGGTCAGCAGGGTCAGAGGGGAGGTAACTTCAAAGGCCGATGTTTTATGTGCGGCAAGCATGGCCATAAGTGCCAGGATTGTCTAGAGGGTGATAGGGCCCCACAGCAGCAGGGTGCTCGTAATGAGCCACATAGGCCACTTTTTCCAGCCGCCCTCCCAGCACCAGCTCAGGTATCAACCCTTTCAGCCATTCCAGTCGCCCCAGTGCCGCAGGGGCAGTTACAGTACAGACGTGTCTATAACGTCCACCAAGCAGCAGTTCCACAGGCACCACCCGTGATTGAGGATATGTTTCCTATCCATGGTACTATGGGTCGGGTTTTATTTGATACTGGGGCAATGCACTATTTTATAGCTACCCATTTTGCGAAGGCCTTAGGGTTATTAGCCACATCAGAGAGCACTGTGACGTGTGTAGACCCACCATTGAGAAACGGATCGCTAATTTTCTTTATATGACGGGGAGTGGGGGTAGAGATTGGTAGCTTGGTATTACCAGCAGACATGTTAGTCTTAGATATGCATGAGCACGACATTATTATCGGTATGGATTGGCTCGCATCTTACAGAGCCATGATAGATTGTTTTGGTGGGAGTATTATCTTTTCCATTCCGGGGCAAGAGATGTTTGTAGTGGCGATACCTCGCCCAGAGGGAGGCTCAACCTCTCATTTGTATTACATAGAGGGGATTACCTCTAAGGAGGTTGTGATTCCCTTATACTCGATCCCAGTTGTTCATGAGTATTCCGATGTATTTCAGGAGATACTAGTCCTACCCCCAGTCGAGAGATAGACTTTGTCATAGATTTATTACTGGATACTCGACCTATAGCACGCGCTCCATATCGTATGGCTCCAGTGGAGATGCGAGAGTTACAAGATCAGATAGAGTAGCTGTTAGGTCAGGGCTTCATTCGGAGGAGTACCTCACCTTGGGGCGCTCCAGTTTTATTTGAGAAAAAGAGAGATGGTTCACTGAGGCTATGTGTGGACTACCGAGAGCTGAACAGGGTCACGATACAGAACAAGTATCCGTTACCTCGAATCGATGATCTGTTCGACCAACTAAGGGGAGCAACTTTCTTTTCAAAGATAGATCTGAGGTCAGGGTACCATCAGCTACGTATTAGGGAGCAGGATGTTTCAAATACTGCTTTCTTGACGAGATATGGGTCCTATGAGTTCAGAGTTATGCCATTTGGCCTCACAAATGCTCCAGCCATATTCATGGACTTGATGAATCGAGTATTCAGAGAGTTCTTGGATTAGTTTGTCATCGTCTTCATAGATGACATTTTGATATATTCACACTCTGAGGAGGAGCATGACGAGCACTTGAGGCAGGTTCTTCAGACTCTACGAGAGCATCAGCTGTATGTTAAGTACGAGAAGTGCGGGTTTTGGTTACGAGAAGTACAGTTCTTGGGGCATGTTGTTTCTAAACAGGGGATATCAGTTGACCCGAGTAAAGTGTCAACGGTAAGGGAGTGGGGACAGCCCACGACACCGACAGAAGTACGTAGTTTCTTGGGATTAGTCGGATACTACAGGAGATTCATTCGAGGTTTCTCCAAGATAGCGGGGCTATTGAAGAACCTGACTCGCAAAGGGGTTCCATATGTTTGGGATGATGCTTGTCAAATGGTATTCGACGAGCTGAAAGACAAACTTGCTTTAGCACCGGTCCTTGCTTTACCTAGACCGAGCGTGGAGTACCTGGTTTACACTAATGCCTCTTTACGGGGACTTGGGGGAGTACTTCAGCATGAGGAGAAGGTTATAGCTTTTTCCTCCCACAATATTAAACCGCACGAGAAGAATTACCCCACACACGACCTAGAGTTGGCAGCGGTCATTTTTAAATTGAGGATTTGGAAGCACTATTTATTGGGAGAGAAATTTTTCTTGTTCACAGACCACAAGTCACTGCACTACCTGTTCACTCAGCGAGAGCTGAATATGCGTCAGCGTAGGTGGTTAGAGTTTGTAAAGGACTATCAGTTCGACATACAGTACCATCCAAGGAAGGCCAACGTAGTTGCTGATGCGTTGAGTCGTAGATCGGTGGACAATGTAGTGGACATCTGGAAGCAAAGTGGAAAGAGTTGGGTCGCCAGGATGCAGTAGCCCATTCCTTTATATCTGTCATGACAGTGACACTTGAGATTATTATGAGGGTGATCCAGGCACAGACCGCAGACCCATTTTTCCAGGAGCATATTGTACGACTTTTAACCGAGGGTGATGAGTCCTATTTTGTTAGTTCTGATGGGGCTTTGAGGTTTAATAGGAGATTGGTGGTTCCAGAAGGAGCAGACTTACGTCATGCAGTGATGACCCAGTCTCACGGGTCCCGATTTGCAGTACATCCTGGGGGAGATAAGATGTACCAGGATATGCGGCGGCAATATTGTTGGAGTGAGATGAAAAAGGACATTGCGGAGTTTGTGTCTGAGTGTTCTACCTGCCAGCTGGTAAAGGTGGACCATCAGAAACCGTCAGGGTTTCTTCAACCATTGGAAATACCCGCGTGGAAGTGGGAGAGTATTTCTATGGATTTTATTACCAGGTTGCCTACATCACAGCGGGGCCACGACTCCATCTGGGTGATTGTGGATCGTTTGACCAAGGTGTCTCATTTTCTACCGGTGCGAACAGACTATACCACGGGTCAGTACGCTTAGTTGTTTATTGCTGAGATTTTCAGATTACATGGGGTGCCCCTGAATATTGTGTCGAATAAAGATAAGATTTTCGTGTCGCGTTTCTGGGAGATCTTCCAGTAGGTTATGGGTACAGAGTTGATATTGAGTTTAGCTTATCACCCACAGACAGATGGACAAACAGAGGGTACTAATCAGATGTTGGAGGATATGCTACGCATGTGTGTCCTTGATTTTTGAGGAGGTTGGGAGCCACATCTTCCACTAGTAGAGTTCGCTTGTAATAACTCTTATCAGTTCACGACTGGCATGGCTCCATTCGAGGCTTTGTATGGTAGGCCTTGTCGTTACCCAACATGTTGGCTAGAAGTGGGGGATAACAAGTTACTCGGACCAGAGGTGATTCAAGAAACCTCCGCGAGGATTGAGATTATCAGGAGTCACATTCGAGTAGCACAGGACAGGCAGAAAAGCTACGTCGATGCGAAACGGTTCTTTCGAGAGTTTAATGTGGGGGACCAAGTGTTACTACGTGTATCTACTATGAAAGGAGTGATGAGGTTCGGTAATAAATGGAAATTGTCCCCGAGGTACATGGGACCATTTCCCATTATCGAGAGAATTGGGTCGGTAGCATACAGATTGGGACTGCTAGAGAATTTACATCGCATCCACGATGTATTCCACATCTCGTCGTTGAGACGATGCGTTCGAGATGATATGACCCACACCCACATCGCAATAGATGAGATAGACTTACAGCCTGACATCTCTTACGAGGAGAGATCAGTGGCTATCCTAGACCATAGCGAGAGGAGATTGAGGTCGAAGGTAGTTCCACTTTAACGGGTCCAGTGGGAGCATCATAATGTGGAGGAATCCACCTCGGAGCGCGAGGCATATATGCACGAAAGATACCCAGATTTATTCTTACCAGGTATGCCTTATTTTTTGAATTTTGGAACGAAATTCCGTTATTAGGGGGGAAGTATGTAATACCCTGTATTTTTATGCTTTCTAAATTTGGGGATTTATTAAATTTAATGTGAGTTATTAATTTAATATAAATCCGGGAAATAAGTTTCTTATAACTACTAACGTGATGTGAGTTAGTAAGTATGGGAAACTTGTTGAATATTACTAATGAGCAAAGTAATTTATGATATTGATTCTATTAAATGTCACGAGTGAATAAAATGGTAATTTTGGAAATTTAAGTCGGGACGCGCCTGTGTCGTGTCGGGACTAAATATGGATTAATAAAAGTAAATAAATTATAAGTTTCTCGTATAGTCATTTTGAGTGCGTTAAAGTGTCCGAAAGGGTCGAGATAGTCAGAAAAGTGTACCCGGGGGTTTAGTTTGGGTCTCGGGGTGTTTTTAGGCTTAATTAGTACCCCGGGAGGGCATTTTGGACATTTTGAAATTTTGGGCAATTAAACCCACGAATTTACAAGGGTTATATAAAATGCTTAGGGTTGCCTTTTAGGGTTAACACAACCTAAAACAAGCGATGGCCATTAGAGAAGGAAGGAGAGGGATTGCCAAGGTGTTCTGGACCGAAAACTCATTAGTTTGCGCCGCCGTCACCACCAAACGATAGATCACGTCGCAAGGATCATAACCACACTAATTTCAGCACGAATCAGAGACCAAAAACCCCCAGTCAAGTATTTATCTTGCTTAATTTCGATAATGCATCATTCATGTTAGTCTAGGGTTGATTAGGATGAGTTTCATAGAAGAAAAACCCATGTTGGAGATAGGAAAATTGCATGTAGTAATGATATAAATGTTAATCTGGAAATCCCCTTCATATGTAGAGGTTGAACTACGGATTTATGATGGATTAGAAGTAGAAATTCTGGAAAAAGGTTGAATAGAACAAAGTTAAGGAAATTTCTAGGGTTCATGAGATTTATATAAGTTTTGGCCCTTTAATCCATGGATATTAATGAAAATTCACATGCTTTACGCAAAAAGATTGCTAATTTGGGTTTATAATGGTTGTAGTACGAATTTCTGGAAGTTTGGGTGTTAAAAATATTGATTTGGATGATGATGGATTATAGAACTCGTAACTGGTTTTCTGCAGATTCGCCATACCTGTTTGATCGATCGATCGAACTAGGAGTGTCGATCGATCGACGCATCGATCGATCAATCGACCCCTCCTGGCAGACTCATAATTCCCCTTATAAATAGTTGAATTAAATTTAAATGAATAGTAATCTTTGGACATCCATATTAAAAAGATTTTTGGGCGATAAAGAGGACCAATAGGACTTATTAGAAATATGAAACCTTTAATGTACGGCGAGATTTACATTCTTCGGGAATGTTTACACATAAGGGAGAATGAAATTATTTATTAAAGGGGGAGACGCGTAAGGTAGTTACGTTGGAAGATAAATGAGTTACCTACTGAAATTTACACTTGAGAGTATAGGAATTTATGAGTGTCACTTGATAAGTTGGAATAATCCCACAAATTAAGATAAGAGGCAAAATGTTATACGTGATAACTAAATAATGAGAAGTAAGGATAAATATCATAATTGTGGGTTATGAGATGTACCTAAATTCGATATGGTAGTAGTAGTATATTTATATGACGGTGTTTATGCATATACTATATACGTGTGAAAATCGTGCCCGCGCTACTTGATATCCCTGAGGTTACCGCGCTGGGACAGTCTTATCTCGATGAGCCTGTATGGGGTATATTGACTCGTACCCTAGAAGATAGAAATCCTTTGGTACATGCTATCGAATCGATAGTTCAGAGGGTCCTAAGAGACGTGGGGGCATGTACTAACCTCTTAGAGACTTGGAATCTATGCTTCACCTCAATATTGTTTGTGTTTGTGTTAGTACAGTTCGAGAGTGATTCTGAACTTGTATTTCCCTTAGTACGAGTGATGCGGGGACTAGATAGTAAAGTATGCCCGCACCATAATTTTTATGTCGGGTTCTGTTAGAATATATATATATATATATATATATATATATATATATATATATATATATACTAGTATATGCCCGTGCCTGAAGGCACGACGAAAATTTTCCAAAATACGTAATCGCAAAAAAGCAAAAGGCTTCAAAGTAGGTAATCACAAAACGGAAAAAAAAAATCAATGTAAACAATTGCAAAATGGCGAAAATTCCATTCCCCAACAAAACATAGTGCAATCTAATGTATTGAATGTGTAAACAATTTGCGTTAATTTAACACAAATATGAAAACAATTCAGAAAATTTAGGTAAAATTTCCTTTATTTATAAGACTATCCACCCTGTTAAGGAAAAAAAATAGTCCACAATACAGATAAAAAAAGTCTATCTTAGACCTCGCATAAACATCATAGACATCAAATAAAAATTTAAACATCGCACAAACAAAATCATCAATTCAATGCAATTCATAAAATATACAATATTAATCAACCCAATTCACATTGTATCTGAAATAAATAAAATGTCAATTTAAAAAAAATGGACATAATCTCCTTTGTTTATTGTACTATCCACCCTTTTTTAAGGGACAACAGCACTTCCAACAATATTCAAAGAGCCCAAGAAAAAATTCACAAAAATAATAGTTCAAAAGATGAAATCAATTAACTGCTTGTTGAAAATGGTCTAAGGAAACTCCAAGCACTCATAATATCGGCATAGTCGACATGTCACGTTTCTACCCGGCATTGCCATGATGTGGCGGTTGTAGTGTCTGCAATCACGCAAGTTTAAAATGAAACAATGTTTTAATTCAAGGAAATACCTTATTATACACTATTTAAGATGCGCACAATAAATTACTCACCCTTGAGTAGCTTCATTGGTTTCATTTATCAATCGAAGAAGCTCTCCATTATGCTCCTGGATTAGACTCTGAACCTGCAATATTTGCAAATTTGATTACACCATTGAACGCAATATTTGGAACTCAAATGTGAATAATGGAAAAAAGTCAATAAAACATCTTATGATGAGTCATAGCATTTAAAATTTGATTAAAAACAAACACAAACCATTGAACAATTTCATCGCCTCTATGAAATGACAGCATTCTTGAGCCCTGGTGTGGTGTGGACTCGAGACTCTGTAGTGCATAAAATTTCCTTCTCTGTGTAGCTGATGAACTCAAGAGTGCTTATTAATCAAATCCTTGAGACGACGCTCTTCTAGGTATTCAAACTGGTCCTCTTTAGTTCCCCTACCGAGGCTCTCACCAGAGGTGTCTCTGGTGATGGTGAATAACCCACCAGCTTGAGATTCCTATACATACTGCTCATCATCATTGTTCTTTGTGGTGACAATGACCTTCTCGGAAACCAAATAGGCTGAGTAGAAACCAACACAAAACTGCCCAAGCATGCTAACATCAGCACCAACTGCAAGGGCTTCCATGAAATCCTTAGTCCCAGACCTTGCAATGGTACCCAAATTGTTGACCAAATCTGAAATTTGGAATAACACAATTACTCTTATAAGCATGTCTAAGCAGATAATATGTACTATACACTGATGATTGCTGAGAATTACAACTTACCAACCTTTATCATGCCAACACCACTGTCAACAATAGTCAAGGTGGTATTGGTCTTGGTAGGAATAATGTGGATGAAGAATTCTGGCTGTCCATCAAGCTCTCAAAATGGATTTTTTCCAAGGCCTGAAGATAGGTAGCCAATTAAAAACATGAGCATAGTAACCTTCATTATCTAAACATAGTATGGAATAATGAGCAGACTTACTGCTGCTCTTTATTGAAGGAACTTTCACTGCTGCAATCCATGCCTTTTTTTAGGGCTGCTGCCTCATGGAACAATGAGGAGACCTGCTGCAATCCATGCCCTCTTAAATGTGCAATCATTTTCGTCCGGTGGCCGCTCAAGTAGCACCGGTATTTATCTCAACTTGGAACACTGGTGCTTCTACGACCTCTTACCCGTGTGCTCGTATCCACAACAAAGTCATCTGGCCTAGCAACAACAGCTCCCATAGCAGCAGGTAATCCAAGTCCCAAGGTCCTCCTCCAAGCGTTGTTATCTTTGTCCATGGGATTGAATGTGGAACAATCTGCAATCTGCAGTCTACACTCTTTGTCCAGGCATGTACAAAAATAAAGTACAAAAAAAGTATAGAATGTGGAATTAATAGGAATGTAATATTCATAAAGAAAATAAGAATTAATAGGAATGCAATACTCATAAAATAAAAAAAAGTAGTGCCTAAAAAACCAAGAGCAAAAGCTCTGTAAACCAAGAGAAAAAAGCTCTATATTCATTTGAAACTCCAAAATTCGTTTGAAACTCCAAACATACACCATCCTAATTTATATTAATACAATTTATATTAATACAGGTTATGCTATTAAGGAACTCAGTTAAGGAATATATGTTATAAGTAAAATAAAACTGGTGAGTTTAAACATGGACTTGTTTGAGGAAAATGAAAGAGATCAGCACAGCACAGTCATGGCGCATCCCTCTATTCTCTTCCCTAAGGAGCCCCAGGTATTCGGATTCCTTTGCATTTCATGCTCTTTAGCTGCAAGAAGATGATAAAGAAACCTAATATACAGTGCTCAAAAATCAAATAATATATTGAACACCAAATCACCTTCAAATCAGAACTCAAATCTTGAAAACAAAATTCAAAGTTGCATAGTCTTTTCAATTCCCCTTCTACCGGCAATGGCTTATTTGGAACTGGTACATACTATTTTAGCCAAAAAGAAGTAAACACGATTTTTAGAACATATCAAAACTGAAATGAAAAGGAATTAGTCTTCATCAGCACCAATCATAATAACATAAATGAACACGTCATACACCCCCCAAAATCACATGCGTATAATTAAAGAAGTTTGATTATTATGCAATAAGTTCCAATTAATCTGATTACTGAGATAGGTACGCCTACAATGCATAAGCCAAAAACATAACAAACTAAAAACTATTGAATATGTGCCATAAGAAATAAACTTCAAAAATTGAATGCCAAGCTTAAGAAAATAATGAATGGTGCCATCTCTATGATAACCTACAATATGAATAAGCCCCCCCATATCTTCTTATAACCCACCTTTAAAATGGACTTATTATTGCAAAACATCAACACGTGTTTAAAATGTATTTGAAGTTTAAAACAATACAGTTAAATGATTATACAGAGAACCAAATATATTTGTAAAGAGATGTTTAAAATAATATTTGACACGTAATAAATATAAAACATTCTAAATTTATAGCAAAACAACAACACGTGTTTAAAATACAATATTAGTATGAAGTTTATCCGAGGCTACTGTCAACGCTTTTAAATATAGAGAAGGTAAGCCATCATTTTCCAAAAACAACAAACTTGTGTGTAACTAATTTTTAATTCAAAATAGTTCCCAAATAGTTGAAGATATAGTTAAAGCCAAACTCGATTCAAACGAATTAGTCTGTACATTGAATATGACTAAAAAGGTAGAAAAAAATACAGTACAAAACATGATCCGTAACAATTTAGAATGTTCCTAGAGAAAATGATTTATAGACTATAAGCCATTGCTAAACACATAAATCAGTAACTAAATAATTTCAACTAAAAAAAGCAATCAAAAAAGAGTAAAATGCATTTCTCCCACTTCTTTTCATAATAAAATTTATAACAACAAAGCATGTACGTAAAATGATGTGCTAGAACATGTACAAAATCTTAATTCCATTAAAATTATTTAAAAGAACATACCAAATTAGTTGTGTGCAACTAATTTTCAATCCAAAATACTGATGGATGCAACTAAATTTGCCAAAACAAATGCCAAAGATGTTGATGGATGCAACTAATTTTTAATTCAAAATAGTTCCCAAATAATTGAAGATGTAGTTAAAGCCAAACTCGATTCAAACGAATCTGTACATTGAATATGACTAAAAAGGTAGAAAAGAATAAAGTACAAAACATGATCCGTAACAATTGAGAATGTTGAGTATAAGCCATTGCTAAACACATCAATCAGTAACTAAATAATCTCAACTAAAGAAAGCAATCAAAAAATAGTAAAATGCATTTCTCCCACTTCTTTTCATAATAAAATTTATAACAACAAAGCATGTACGTACAATGATGTGCTAGAACATGCACAAAATCTTAATTTCATTAAAATAATTTAAAAGAACATACCAAAGGCACCCACCTCATCTCATAACCTCGGTCATATAACTCATATGGTCTCATCTTTACCCATTTTAACACGCATCCTGCACTTAACAACGCACAAAGGCTCAATTCACATTCAGGGATTCAATGGATCAAAGCCAAGTATAATAAAACTTCACTCATATTGCTATATTTGGTAATCAGCAAACCATTGAACTCTGTAACCAAAGAGGAAATAACTAATTACCATATCATGTTTTCCAAAATAAAGAAATCATATGTTCTTAAGTTGGCCTTTTTATTCATATTACAAAGATTCAAATGGGAAAAAAAAACTAATACCAAATAACCTAATATGAATGTGAATCTTTAGCAACAACCTCATTCCTATTATTTCATAACATGAAGGAAAATTAAGTATTAAAATATTATTTTATTACCACATCAATGCAAACCACTACTTAAATATTACACCACCACAACGTCAGACCCGTAAATGTTAACATGCATAAATCACACAACCACATCGATGACCACCACTAAATTATCCCTTAGAAGCTACAAAATTTCTATAAATATAATTGGGGAAATATAAAATTTGAAATTATATAGTCAAAGGTCTGAAAAACACGTTCGATTTAGTAAAGAATACAAAGTTAGAACCAATATATATATCAAACCCAAATCGTAAATCTAAAATTATTTTACATCTAAATCGTAAACCTGAAGAAGAGAGATCTAACCTTGGGAGTTTACCCAAAAATCATACATCTGAAATCCTAAATCATAACCGTTAACCTGAAATCGTGGGAACCCAAATCTCAAATCATTAGTGTATCTATAGACATAAAAATCAAATAAAGAAGATCTTAACAATCACAAATCGTACCATCAAGAAATCAAAAAATGCACAGTCAGGCCCAAATCTTAAATCTGCGATCATACATGTAAACAAATTGAAAACCCCAAATCGTAAATCTGAGGGCATACATGTAAACAAATCGAAAACCCCAAATCATAAATCTAAGCATACAGGTCTAAAAAACACGTTCGATTTAGTAAACAATACAAAGTTAGAACCCAAATAGTAAATCTGAAATTGTTTTACCCCTAAAACCCCAAATCGTAAATCTGAGCATACAGGTCTAAAAAACACATTCGATTTAGTACAGAATACAAAGTTAGAACCGAAATCGTAAATCTGAAACCCAAATCGTAAATATGAAACCCAAATCTGAAACCCATTCGGTTTTACCCCTAAATTGTAAATATGAAGAAGAGAGATCTAACCTTGCATACATGTAAACAAATCGAAAATAAAAACGTTCAATATTAACGAATCACAAAACACAAATAAAATTCTTAACAGCTTTTAGATGGAGAGAGAGAACCTGGTGTGGTGAGAGTGAGAGTGAGAGATAGGAACTTTGTGCTTGTGTTAACCGTGCTTGTGTTGGTGTGTCGTGTGTGGTGGACCTAAAATTATGTATTTTACCATTCCATCCCTTCTTTTGAATTTTGAGTAAGAGGGGGAGAGGAAATGAAGTGATAAAAAAGAGGGAGAAACCAAATATGTAAAGGACAAACTTGTCTTCCAAATTTGTGAATAGTGAAAACACCATCCTACTTTATTATATAGATTATATGAGTAATTAATATATATAAAATTATGGAATTTGGGAACTACCTACTGTGTTTATGGTAAGTGAGAAAATGACTCGTTATTTCAATTGGGGAACATGTGTTTGGAAAGTGTAATATATTACTGAGAGACTTTATTAGTAAATAATGTGAAATGAGAACTATGTTTTTAAATGAAATGAACCTCTTAAACAGTTGAAATTGTCAGTTTAAATCTTACGAGCAACCTAAGATAAGATAAGTTAAACCATTGGGAAGGTTAGTGCGATAGGCGTGCACATTAGAAGAGAGGTGAGAATTTCTAGAGGGAGTGTCACACTAATATGTTGTTGCATTGGGCAGTAAACATTTTAAATACTTTCTAAACAAATTTTAAATCATTTTTATAATCGGTCTCTGACCTGTTTCCATTTTATTTTCTCTCTTGTATATATATGTATATATCACAGGTGCCCAGCCACATGGGCGTCTTGCATAGGATCCTTGGAAGGAACGCGCTTCAGCTTAGGTGGGGGTTGCAGGCCACTTATTTAGACGACTTCATTTCTTGATTCCACTCCTAGCATTTATTTTATCCAGTTGGGCATGTGTCGCCCTTTTCCATTATTCAGTTATTTTTATTGGACATTGTGATTCATTTATTTCCAGTATTTACACTTTGGATTTTATTACTGTCAGGATGTTTTCCTTTAAGTTTTAATATTGGGATTCATTTGTTGAATGTTTAATTCTTTGGATTATATGTTACAGGTTAATTGTTGTGTGATTCTTTAAATTGTGAATTACGTAAAGTTTAAATGTTGGTTTATAAAATAAAATTTTGGAAAGTAATGTCTAAAAATGGTTTTGACACTTAGCTTAATTATTTAGGGTGTTAAATTGGAAAAGATTCTTTTACAACAGTGATGCTAAGAATGATCCAACTGTTCACCTTGATAAAGGAGTGATCGCTCGGTATTTAATTAGACAAGGTGTCACAAAAATATGTTCTAATGCTGACAAATACAAGAAACGTTTTCTATAATGATTCACTCCACAAGTAATATATCAAATAATATAGGTTTAAAAAAATACTAGAGTCCTATCATTTCGATGAACTTAGGTCCTACATATTTGGGACGGTTCTGAATTCTACAGAATTTGTGTCGCTACAATCATTAATATATTATAATTAATTAACATCGTATAAGCATAAGAAAATAACAAGTTTGAAGTTTACATGGTTTGGAACTATAATAAACTGAGGAGTGGGTATCAGGTGATGATAATTCTAAATAAAAATAGGGTTTTTCTCTACGACGTATGAGTTATGTACAGGATCCGTATTAGTACAACAAGTGGCCATTACATTTTTGGTTTCAATATCATCCGAACATTTAACTTTATTCTTCTCATACTTGGCCATCCCTTCACCCCATCCAAGTCGTGGTTTCTTTCGGTAACTCTTATATTCAATCGAGATAAGGGATGTCTCATAGGCTACAGTAGTAGTGGCAAAATGTGGCCCAAATAATAAAACAATCCATATTAGCCCAAGCATCTAAATATGGGGTCCATGTTTCAAAGCTATGAGTTAAATATGGGGCCCATATTTCAAAGCTATGAGTTAAATATGGGGCCCATATTTGAAAGCAAAAAATCAAATATGGAGCTCAATTTTAAAAGATACAAATCAAATATAATACTCATTTTAAAAAGTTATGAGTAAAATATGAGTTTTTTTTATATATACCTCGAATTGTAATACTTAATTTAGTAGAAAAATAATGGGTTGGCCCAACCCATATTTGGTCCGCCCATATTTGGCCCGGCCCACATTTAACCCAACCCACATTTGGCCCAACCCACATTTGGCCCAACCCATATTTGACCAGCCCAAATTAAGCCCAACCCATAATTTTGCCAGTGCTAGGCTACAGCATCTTCCGATGGATATCGTATAGGTGTCACGGTCCTAAGCTTCACCTCCACCTTCATTTAAATTTACTCACTCTTTAAGATATTGTATTTCTGTAGATATTATTCCTAAGTGACATCTCAATGATCCCACTTTCATGAAAACCCCCGTCGTTTTCACCATCAAGAGTAAAGGCAGCAGTGCCACATATCCTTCATAGCATTGCTTCTTTCTAGCAACCTTTGATCTTATATAGAATACAACTAGTAGTGGCAAAATGTGGCCCAAATAATAAAACAATCCATATTAGCCCAAGCATCTAAATATGGGGTCCATGTTTCAAAGCTATGAGTTAAATATGGGGCCCATATTTCAAAGCTATGAGTTAAATATGGGGCCCATATTTGAAAGCAAAAAATCAAATATGGAGCTCAATTTTAAAAGATACAAATCAAATATAATACTCATTTTAAAAAGTTATGAGTAAAATATGAGTTTTTTTTATATATACCTCGAATTGTAATACTTAATTTAGTAGAAAAATAATGGGTTGGCCCAACCCATATTTGGTCCGCCCATATTTGGCCCGGCCCACATTTAACCCAACCCACATTTGGCCCAACCCACATTTGGCCCAACCCATATTTGACCAGCCCAAATTAAGCCCAACCCATAATTTTGCCAGTGCTAAATACAACTATGGACACTTTCTCATGGGAATTAAAGGTATAAGGATACACCGTTTTCATGTAAAAACATAAACGTTGGGCGATCAAATCTCATATAATTTAGGGGTTTATTCAACTTATCTATTATTCAACATTCATACATTCTTCCTCCATTCATTTTCTCAATTGAAACACTTATCTCATTTCTATTACATTAAACTTATCATTTATGCATGTTATACATACCATACTTTCATAAACTTTCTTGCCTTCAATAATACTAAAGTAAATGCAAACGTCACTGCAGGTTTATGGGTATACACACATAGAAATCCATATTAGGAGAACTAAATCCACCTAAATAATTGTGCTGCTACTCCTAACATTTTTACACCTGCTGCTATCATTCGTTCAACCTTTTACCCAGGGGAAATTACTTTTGCTCTTTTACAAATATATGTTCCGCCTGTTTTGTCATTGGTTGATCATACATATACACTCTTTAATGTTATATAAATCTATGTATCTTCATTATCTTACCTCTTCTCCATCCGTAGTATAAAAAATTTCACCTATCTTTATTTTTACTCACTATTAACTCCCAATTACAAATTGTGATGGCAACATAACATGTATTGTCCATGTCCAGTACTCAAGTCACCATTGAGGTGACAGAGCAGGACATTATATCACACCTTAATTTCCTTCTGATTTATATTTCTCTATAAAATTTATTTATTTCATTTTAACTTACTTTTGTTCATATCTTACATATCATGGTTTGAATATATATATATGTGTGTGTGTGTGTGTGTGTGTGTGTGTGTGTGTGTGTGTGTGATGGTTTCTCCACTAATTCGTTATTTTAATTCTGAATTTCATTGCTCTTGTATAATCTTCATTTCAATTTATTTTGTAATCTGTTCCTCACATCTGAACCAACAACTCCAATACATTTTGACTTATGGAAAAATATTGGATATGTTCTATTCATCTATCATTTTAATCGACTCTTATAAAATCTATTTCATCATCATTCATGTGCATTTACTTTTACCTACTTCTACTACTTTCATACAAACTTCATAACGAAAATCGATCTTTCGTGCTCACAACTGATCTGACCTAAGGCAACTGTTCCCATCTTCAGATTGAGGGATATTTTAAATCCATTGAAGATATCTTATCCCTTCGTTCAGACTCTCCAAATGAGTTATCCCACTATAAATATATAATTTTTTTCATTAAGATGTTGCAAATATATAATTACTATCTCTCCTTCATTATCTCTTACTATGATAAATTATGCAGGTTCGATATGTAATTTGCGATGCAACAATCATTGGTGTTGATGAACATTTCAGGTGGTATTATCCTGTGTGTTTTATGCATGTTATACATACCATACTTTCATAAACTTTCCTACCTTCAATAATACTAAAGTAAATGCAAACGTCACTGCAGGTTTATGGGTCTACACATATGGACATCCATATTAGGAGAACTAAATCCACCTAAATAATTGTGCTGCTACTCCTAACATTTTTACACCTGCTGTTATCATTCATTCAACCTTTTACCCAGGGGAAACTACTTCTGCTCTTTTACAAATATATGTTCCGCATGTTTTGTCAATGGTTGATCATACATATACACTCTTTAATGTTATACATATCTATGTATCTTCATTATCTTACTTCTTCTCCCTCCGTAGTATAAACAATTTCACCTATCTTTATTTTTACTCACTATGAACTCCCAATTACAAATTGTGATGGCAACACAACATGTATTGTCCATGTCCAGTACTCAAGTCACCATTAAGGTTAGAGAGCAGGACATTATATCACACCTTAATTTCCTTCTGATTTATATTTCTCTGTAAAATTTATTTATTTCATTTTAGCTTGCTTTTGTTCACATCTTACATATCATGGTTTGAATGTTTATGATATATATATATATATATATATATATATATATATATGTATGTATGTGTGTGTGTGTGTGTGTGTGTGTGTGTGTGTGTGTGTGTGATGGTTTCTCCACTAATTCGTTATTTTAATTCTGAATTTCATTGCTCTTGTATAATCTTCATTTCAATTTATTTTGTAATCTATTCCTCACATCTGAACCAACAACTCGAATACATTTTGACTTATGGAAAATTATTGGATATGTTCTATTCATCTATCATTTTAATCGACTCTTACAAAATCTATTTCATCATCATTCATGTGCATTTACTTTTACCTACTTCTACTACTTTCATACAAACTTCATAACGAAAATCGATCTTTCGTGCTCACAACTGATCTGACCTAAGGCAACAGTTCCCATCTTCAGATTGAGGGAGATTTTAAATCCATTGAAGATATCTTATCCCTTCGTTCAGACTCTCCAAATGAGGTATCCCACTACAAATATATAAATTTTTTCATTAAGCTGCTGCAAATATATAATTACTATCTCCCCTTCATTATCTCTTACTATGATAAATTATGTAGGTTCGATATGTAATTTACGATGCAATAATCACTGGTGTTGATGAACATTTCAGGTGGTATTATCCTGTGTGCAACCATTGCAACAAGAAACTTAGACATAATATCACTTCTTTCTTTTGTTATTCATGCAACACTGATAATATTATTCTTTCTCCTAGCTAATATATTCTCACCATTAATTTTTCTTTCCTATTAAATCTAACTATTTATAAGAAACTTAAATCGTCTATATTTAGGTTCAAGTTGAAAATCAATGTTAAGGACAAAACTTCTTCCACGACATTTTTCATTTTCAACAAAGAAATTGAGTCTTTAATAAAAGTCCAATGTTCCTAGCTTGCATATATCAACCATGACATTAGCGTTTGTTTTTCCTTATCATTTATATTATTATCTCCGACCATTCATTTAACTAAAAAAAATTATCACACATACTATTTTTACTTTTTTATAAAAATTACCAAAGATCCACTACCACTTGCAATCAGAAGGATCATCGGTACCTTACACAGATTCCACCTCAAGTTCAATAACTGTAACTTAGTTGGCAGTTATGAAAACTACACCATCTCAACCATGTTCCATGATTCCTTAACCAAACATCATTCAAAGATTAAAACTCCATCCAAAAGGAATCGTGCACATACTCATTCAAATCTACATACTACAGTTATTTTGCAATCTATAATCCTATCTAATTCACATAATAGGAATCAATTCATGTCAATCCCAATAAAACACCCAACATTATCACAGACAATGAAATCAACATTGACGTTTTTCATCCTTCTTCTCCAATATCTACTCCATCACTGAAAACACGTCCTTCCACTGACTTCGAAAGCGATCATTTCCCTAAAAGGAACCGTTCGGGCAGGTATTTTAATTTTTTCCTATTAAACTTATCACTCAGTCGTATCCCTATTTTCTGAATTTTCATCATAAAATCAATTACAAATTCCTGAGTAAAATCTTTTCCAAGCACTTTAATTTTCATTCCAAAAAATCCCAATTAACCTAATCCATAATATCACTTAATATATTTTTTACAAAAATCTTAAATTGTCCCCGGACATTTATATCTTAATCAACAAATTTAAATTATAAAATTTTCCACCAATTAAACCAAACTGGGAGTAGAAGGTGCAATGAATCGGTTCGGCTAGGGGGTAAATCAGCTCGCCCCTGTTGATTGCCTAAGTCATCCACAGAAATCGCTTTTCATACAGTTAAAATCCAACCACATCAATCCCAATTGAACTCTAAACAATAATTATTAGTTCTCATGAATACGAATTATAAAACAACTCTAACTTTATCTAGAATTCAACTACGCATGATGGGTATATGGGATTTATGCTTAATCTTCAATTAACATAAAGTTATCATATAGCACTTTAAATCATATTTTTCAATCCTTCAAATTATAGAATTTACCGACCTACTGTTAAAGGAGTAGACTAAAATCATACTTTATGCACTATTTTTAGTTATGGGTTTATTGAGAAAATAAAATCAATTTTTCTTATATTAATGAGAATCATGTATGGACATAATGTTTGCATTATTTGATATATTACCGATGTCTTTTATTCTTCTCAGTAGGTGTTCTGGTGTGTAGAGTACGACTTACACACGAAGGATCAGATCACTAGATCTTGTAGAATATAAGTTTTATAATTAATGGTCTTAGATGGAACTGGACACACCATCCGTAAGGCTATAACACAATATTATAGATGGTCAATATTGATTACGGGAAACTGTATATATTCAACTTATTATTGTAGTAAACTTTATGTATATTTAATGGGGGCACCTTGAGGTCATTATGTTTATACTAATTTTATAAGACAATGTAAACCTCGTGATTATTAGTTTTATATAAGGCTCTTCATCCAGATATGATTGATGGACACATGCACTAGTTATTTATTTCTTTGACCTATCAGGTGAGATTCATTATTAGATCAATAATCTTGATACATTGGGTGATGGTGATTAATGAATGCTGAATGTATTTTATGGATGGAATCCATGTCTCAGTATAGAGACTGATGATACCCCCTTGATATGCTTATAAGTTTTGTATGTGTCAAACCCTGTAAGTGGATTATGTTAATCCAAAACTATAAATAAGTTAATTTGGTATGCCCAAGTACTTAAAGAAGTTAATCAAATATATTATCAATAATTCATTTTATTAACGGGTATCTGTAACCTTAATGTGGCGATAATTAAGTAATTAATAATGAGGAGCTCGAAATATAGTTTTTAGTTAAGGAGTTGAGTTACAATTATAATTTTTTTGTGGTATTAATTATAATTAATTGACTGAGATTACGATCTAGGAAGGATTAGGTTTTCTCAATCCCATTAACAGCCACATCCTTATCTCTCCTTAGGGTCCTTACTGTAGGCTATAGATATGCACCTAAGGCTCGTTTTTCTTAAGCCATCTGTCACTCTTTAATACTCAAAAGACCCAAATTTGAATTTGTGAGAAAGAAAGATATAGAGAGGAAAATCGATAAGGGTGAGTGGTTACGGAGATAGAGGCCACACTCTACTCGTGACTGTCCACATCAGGAATATAGTAGAAGACCATGAGATGTATCGGGACTGAGTTCTTAATCATCTATATCACATAGGCTTTATGCTAACACGTGATCAAATAAAAAATATCTCGAAATAAATCCTAATTACTCCTTGTTGGATTTCATGTATGTGTAATTTTTTTATAGCTCAATCTACATGAGTATTCAATTGACCTTTGGGTTGTCGCTCCAACAATTGGTATCAGAGCCCTATTAATACCACATATGGGTTGAACTCATCCATGATTTCTAATTAAAATAATCATTTATGTGAATTGATGTTGGGTAGAATACAGATCTATGCTAAAATTTGTTTTGCAATGATTTAGTCCCTCTATTATGGTCACGTATTTATATGTATCTTCTATGCAATTGGATCCCATGATGATTGTTTCGTGGTTATTGTTTTCGCTGGATTACTCAAATATTGATG
Organism: Sambucus nigra; assembly: GCA_949130495.1. Lineage (NCBI taxonomy): Eukaryota > Viridiplantae > Streptophyta > Magnoliopsida > Dipsacales > Adoxaceae > Sambucus > Sambucus nigra. The sequence continues at coordinate 762,660,573 of OX422207.1, forward strand.
TAGAATGTGAACTCCTTCATAAAAGCGTAGGACATTTATAAATTGTTATTGTTTTGATCGTAATTTTCAATGGAGGAGTGTGGAACTAGATCTGTGATCGGAGGCTATTTTTAGATCATAAATCTCTATGGATAGTGTCAAACAGTGCATGTAGGCAGATTCGCTACCTGCTAGACCCCCGCCCAGGTGGAAACCTGTGCCATCCTAGGGTAGTAGTATCATTAAGTGTTTGGGTTCAAGGTGACTGTTAAGAATTTCAATCTACGACAGAGTTATCTCTATTTTTTATTTATGTTGATTTATGTCTTTATTATTCATTATTTTATTATTGGGTTGTTAATATGCGTTAACGGTTCCTTTAAAATTATGGACAACACCGAATGCCCACTGGGCATTAATCATGTAGATGCTAAATGTGAACAATTCATAATTATTTTGAATTGTGGACATTAATGTGTGTTAGAGAATAATAAAATTGAGCATTTTTTTTATTAATTATCAGGGGTATTTAAAACTTTTACTTATCACATAGAAAATATTTCAAATGTCCTAGATTTTTAAATGAATTAAAAATTAGATACATTTTCTTAATAACCCTCACAAAGGTTTTTAAATTACTAAGTGGGGGAGGGGATTTTATAAGAGAAAATCCCATGGTCTCCACCAACGATTTGTAGACTTTCAATAATATGTAGGTCCTCTAATGGGGAATGCTAATTATTGTGGTAATTGATACAAATTTTCACAAGGGTAATTTTATATTCATTATTCACATAGGCGACCCCCAAAGTAGGAGTGTATGTGATATGAGATAATATAAAATTAGTTGGTGGTACACACTTTGACATAAAATAAGGGTAGGGTGTCCGAAGAGGAATGCTATGATTTCTTGGGACCAAAGTTTCGACTATTTAATTTTATTTTGCATAAGTTCTGTCTAGGTAACAAAATTAAAAGGAATAACCCTGCTTGTTTTTTTTTTAAAATAGGTTCTTAAAAGAGGAATGCTATTCAAATGGTAATCATGATGCTGACAAATTCTTTTAAAATTCATAGAGGGAACATTAATTTTAATTTAGAATTCAAAAAGTTTTATGCCGTATAATAATTCATTTTATTATTTGATTCTCAGTATTAAGATGGGAATCTCTTTAATCCATTTGTTGTCATTCTCAAGGGAAAAAAACCGAACCTAATTACATTGACTCGAAAAGGATTTTGCATATTGTGTTGACTGCTGAAGGGTATAAGTTTGTGCTCTATCAGATTTATCTAGAGAAACCTAGTGAGGAGGTAACTGAAAAGGAAACCCATAATTTCCAAAAATGGATCAAGGCTGATGAGATGGAACGGTGTTACGTTTTGGCATCTATGTCAAATGTTCTTCAACATTAGCATCAGTTAATGGACCATGACTATGACATGTTGCTAAACCTCAAAGATATGTTTGGGAATCAAAATCGTGCTACAAGGTAGGTTTCCATGAAAGAACTCATTATTACAAACATGACTGAAGAGACCCCAATGAGGGAATATATTTTGAGCATGATGTCTCTTTTAAATGAGCTTGGAATCCTTGGGGAAAAATCGATGGGGAAACCTAGGACGATATTATTCTCTAGTCACTTCCTGGGTCGTTTAAGTAGTTATGCCTAAATTACAACATGAACAAACTTTCTTACTCATTGGCGGAACTACTTAAAGAGCTACAAGCAACTGAAGGTCTCATCAAGAAGTCAGTAAGTGCTTTGTTGCTAAGAAGGGTTCTACTTTTAAGCCAATGGGAAAGAATAAAAAGAAAAAGGCTATGAAACAGGTTATGGTCCCCCAAGCATCTCGTGGGCCTTAGGGAAGTGTGAAAAATCCCAAGGGCAAGTGTTTCCACTATAAGTAGTCCGGACAATAGAAGCATAATTGTCTGGTTTTTCATAATGAACATAACAATGAAGGTAAATCCCATTTCTTTAATGTCGAATTATGTTTTGTGGTTCGTACAACTGGTACTTGATGTGTAGATATAGGAGACACTAATCCTGTATGCAATTCTTTATAGGGGCTCCAGGAAACTAGGCGGCTAAGTGATAGAGAGATTTATCTGACTATTGGAGATGCTACAGGAGTAGCGTAGTTGCTGTGGGAGACGTTCATTTAAGCTCTAATAATTGTAGGAGTGTACCTTTAAAAGATTGTCTTTATGCAGATTTCGTTAGAAGGAATTTTATTTCAGTTTCTTATTAAAGCCTTTTATGGATATTCAGTTTCTTTTAATAAACTCGTGGGTATTAAGAAAATAAATCTTATATTTGTTTGGGTACATTAGTTGATAATATTTATATTGTTAATCTTATATCTCCCACACAACAAATTAATATATTGCATAATTCAATTGGACCAAATTTAAAGAGAAAGGAACCCTCCTTAGTGAACTAAACGTATCTTTGGCTCTTATGCTTAGGTCATATTAATCTAAAAAGGATTCATAGACTGGGAAAAAGTGGGAAATTGATCTCACTAAAAGTGGAGGCACTTCCAGTTTGTGAATCCTATTAAAAACGTAAAATGACCAAGAGGCTATAGAGCCAAAGAACTATTATAATTGGTTCATTATGATCTACGTGGACCGATGACAACCCGAGCAAAAGGGGACTTGGAATATTTATGAGTTTTATAGATGATTACTCAAGATGTGAGTACGTTTACCTAATGTACCATAAGTCCAAAGACTTTCAGAAATTCAAAGTTTATAAGGAGAAAGTGGAGAAGTATCAAGGTGAAAGTATTAAGACCCTATGGTATGATTGTGGTAGTGAGTACCTCTCAGGGGAGTTTAGCCATTATCCAGAAGATTAAGGGATCACATACCAATTTTATGCACCTGGTATGCATCATCAAAATGGTGAAACGAAAATGAGAAACATGACTCTTTTGGGTATGATTAGGTCCATGTTGAGTCCTTTTGGGGACATGCTTTAGAAATGGAAACTTATTTACTAAACTTGGTACCTTCAAATGCGGTTTGTACTACACCTAAGAAATTATGGATTTCGCACAAGCTTAGTATTAAACATATTTGTATCTAGGGTAGTCCAACACGTGTTGAAGAGACATTGTAGTAAATTGGAATCAATATTAGAAGTTTGTTTCTACGTAGGATATCCAAAGGAAATTAAGTGTCACACCCCAAACCCAATATCCATACTAATCATTTCTTATTAGAATAATTAGATCATAATCTTGAGCCCATTGGAAATATAATTCATTTATCAATATTTTCCTACATGCTGTGCACAATGAACATAATATTATTCGTATTCCATACCGAAATCAATATCAGAGTCATAATTAAGCCGTCATACAATAATGTTATTAACTATGATCAACTCAATCCATGCTAACTCAATATATATAATTTTTGAGTGTATGAAAACCTCAGTGTGACAATGACAAAACCCCCATGTCTAATTCCCAGCTCTTTCTAATTGTGCAACTCTCAAATCACTAGTCATATGCATCCTAGCTGGCAGCTTATAACCCTGAAAATGTCAAAATATAAATCATAAGCATTAAGCTTAGTGAGGTACTCCTTTCCTGAAATGAAATAACAGTTCTATATCAAATCTATGGATATTAATCCAACAAATTCTTCCATACAATGAATTAACAATTATATATATATCAAATTTGTGGATATTAAATCCAACCAATCCTGCCATATAATGAATTAACAGTTATATATCAAATCTGTGGTTATTAATCCAACCAATCCGGCCATACAATGAATTAACAGTTATATATCAAATCTGTGGATATTAAATCCAATCAATCCTGCCCGTTGGCAATAACAAATCCTGGACCATAAGGCCCAAATAATTCTGCCAATTGGCAATAACAAATCCTGGAACATAAGTTCCAAAAAATCATTGGATCTTTGTCCAATTCCAATCCTCGATCATAAGACCCAAACAAATCATGGATATTTTAATATCCAAACAAATCCTGAATACCGAAGTATTCAAACCAATCCTAGATCATGAGACCCAAGCAAATCCTGGATATTTTAATATCCAAATAAATCCTGAATACCAAAGTATTCAAACAAATCCTGGACCATGAGACCCAAACAAATCCTGGATATTTTAATATTCAAACAAATCCTGAATAGCGAAGTATTCAAACAAATCCTCTCTTAGAGCTATATTCATATTTATATATGAAACAATTCATAAGTACACTCACCTTGGTAATTTAATAGGCTTTCCTTTTCCTTTGTTCGGCACTTGTTCAACTAGTTATTATTCATTCCCTATCAATATTACAATATTAGTATCATCATAAGAATATCAACAATCCAAGGAATATCTCAAACATAACTCAGTTCATAAGTATCATATGATTCTATTCAAATCATTTATCACAATTGAAGTTCCATCCAAATTCATGTTAATATATTTGACATATTCAAATCATAGACCAAACATACATTCATTTATTATTGTTTATTCAATCCTTATCATATTAGGATTCCAATACAAAAGACGGTAAATAATTTCAAGTCTCCTAGAGCAAGATAGTCCCATTTCTTTACCACATAACAAATCTGCCCTATAGGCTCTTTTATCGTTCATTCAACTTCCAGGAATTTTCATAATTTTTCTCCATCATAAATTTCTATGATATTTCACCCAACATCAGTAAACATATTTAACAATACAAAATTAAAGTTTCATAATTTTTAAGGATCGTTTTCTATGTGAATCAAAGCATCGAACACATGGCGGGTATACTTTAACCCTTAGGGAAGATTTCATACCCTAGCTTCAAACCATCACCCAAGCTTCATTTCTTAGTATTTTCACATGATTTTTGGATATGTCACACATATATGAGCCTATCAATTCCAGTATGCATAGAAAAATATATGGAAGTTTTAATAAACAAGGTTACTAAACGAAGCAATTTAAGGGTTTACACATTCAACTTTGTTTAAACGTGCGTATATCCATAAATATGCACCCAAGAATGAAAGGTCAATAAAAAAATAAAGTATTTATATCATATAAATCATAAATACAAGAAAAATAACAATATTTGGGGTTAGTATTACCCTCGGGACTTTTACGTAATTTCCACGTATTTTTCCCCAAATTTTCTCCTCACTTTCTTCCTAAACCTTCCAATTCTCTCTTCCTCTCAAGACAAAATCTTTTATAGATGAACTATGATGAAGAAGTGGCTTATTTCAATCCTTTAAAGTCGGCCAAAACCAACCTCCTTCTTTAACCAATCAAAATCCACCAATTTTTAGCCTAATAAGACGAAATATCATTTAACGAATGGACAAATTTGCCCCTGCTTCGTAATTCCAACATAACTTCTCGCTCGGACCTCCGTTCAACACACCATTTGTTGTGTTACAACCAAAACTCACATGTATACAACTATCTAGTTTTCACCTCAAGTCAATTGTTATGTCATAAAGGTCTAAATTAGTCTTAAACATGAACATTCCTACCGAAACTTCAAAATTTCATATTTGTAACTAATTCGATATTTCATGCTTTGTGAAGGTAGGATTGGAATAAACATAATGACTTAACATTATATACATTAATAACATATTATCCATATAATATAAGATAATCATGATTTAAACATAATTTATCATAATTATATTCGGGTTGTCACACTAAGGGTTATTTAATCTATGATCCTAAGCATTAAAGGGTTATTATTAGAACCAATGCTCGGTTCTTGGAAGATTATTATATGATGGATCATAAACCCAGAAGTAAATTTGTTCTTGAAGAGTTACGAGGGAACTAAGAAAATTATTCAACACCACCAATACAGGATGAAATAACATAATGCGTTCTCGTCATAGTGGGAGGGTTATACATCAACCAGAATGCTTTATGTTTTTAAGAGAGTCTTATGACAAGGTATCTAATGAAATCGAAGTCGATCCCTGTAACTACAACAAAGCTATCTAATATAAAGATTCCAAAGTTTGGTTTAAAATTATGAATTCCTAGATGGAATCTATTTATTCCAATTAGGTTTAGAATCTTGTAGATCCACCTGAAGGGATAAAACCCATAAGATGAAAATTGGTATATAAGAGGAAAAAAAGGGGTGGATGGGAAATTTGAGACCTTTAAGGCACGGGTTGTTTTGAAAGGATTTACTCTGAAAGAGGGCATCGATTATGTGGAAATCTTCTCTCCGGAAGCTATGATGAAGTCCATCTAAATTCTCTTATCCATTGCGACTCATTTTTATATGAAATATATCAAATGGATGTCAAGGATGCATTCTAAATGGGAATATTTACCATCTAGACGGTGTTACTACCCAAGGCTAAGAGGATAAATTATATAACCTTAAGAAGTAAATTTATGGACTTAAGAAATCACCCAGAACTTGGAATATTTGTATTAATTAGGAAATCAAATCTTTTGTTTTTATCAATGTCCAGACGAGCCTTGTTTGTATAAGAAATGCAATGAAAATGTTGTGGTGTTTAGTACTATATGTGGATGGCATATTCTCGTTGGAAATGATGTTGGATTGTTGTCTTCGGTTAGAGTGTGGTTGTCCACTAATTCAATATGAAAGACTTAGGAGAAGTTAGTCATATCTTTGGGATCAAGCTTATGCAAGATTGCATGAATAGGATGTTGAGTTTATCACAAGAAACTTATATTGAATCCATTCTTGTCAGGTTTAGCATGAAAAATTCCAATAAATTTTCCTCCCTTTTGGACATGGAATATCTATTTCCAAGGATCAATGTCCTAAGATACATGATGAGATAGAGAAGATGAAATGAATCCCTTATGCTTCGGTAGTTGGGAGCCTTATGTATTATATGTTAATCATGATAGATTGGGTAATGCTAATTAATGTATCGTGATAGTATTTTATGGATGGAATCAACGTCTTGGTATAGAGACTGGTGATACCCCTTGACATGTTTATAAGTTTTGTATGTGTCAAACCCTGCATATGGATTATGTTAATCCGATTCTACAATTACGTTAAGTCAGACCACTCAAGGACTTAAAGAAGATAATCAAATAAATTATTAATAATTTATTTTGTTAACGGGTATCTGTAATCTTAACATGGGGAGAATTAAGTAATTAATAATGAGGAGATCAAAATATAATTTTAAGTTAAGGAGTGGAGTGGAGTTGCAATTATAATTATTTAGTTATATTAATTATAATTATGTGACTGAGATTAGGATCCGAGAAAGATTAAGTTTTCTTAGGCCTACTAGTATCCACATCCTAATCTCTCCTTAGGGTCCCTACTATAGCCTATACATATTCACCTAAGGTTCATTTTTTTAAGCCATCTGTCACTCTTTGATAGTCAAATGACCCAAATTTTGATTTGTAAGAAAGAGAGACAACAAGAGGAAAATTAAGAAGACTAGGTGGTCATGAAGATAAATCCCACACTTTTCTCATGGCTGTCCATATTTGGAATACAATAGAAGATAGTGAGGTGCATCTGGCCTGCGTTCTTAATTAACTTTTATCATATGTAGTTAGTGCTAACACGATATCAAATCAAAGAGATCTAGAAAGGTAAATCCTAGATCTGCCTTATAGGATTTCACGTAAGTGCTAATTTTTTTTGTAGTTCAATCTAGACGCATTTTCAATTGACCCAAGGATTGTCGCTCCAACACCTACATGGGATTAAAATTTTCAAATTTCAATCATAATATATCATACATATTTCTCTATGAAATCATTAATCCAAAACCCCATTCGTATATAAATCCAACAAAAAATCCAATTCCTAATTATGATATGAATTCAAATTGAACACAAAAATAAATAGCATGATAATCACTTGATTTTGATTTCGTAGAATCTGAATTCGGTTAAAATGATGATAAAAAATCCCAAAATCCCTTTCAATTTCTTCAATACTTTAGAATTCTTGAATTTTCTTCTAATTTCTCTTCATTTTCTCTCCAGCCCTTGGTGTAACTTAACTATAACTTTTGGAATTGTAAAATGACTAATTCTCTTACCTTACTCTTCATTATATAATTAAAATCCCAAAATTGACTATTCTCCTTACATTAAAATGACTAAAAGGCCCATATATTAGTATCGACTAGTCTAAAAAGCCCCCGGGTACTTAACTTTGACTATTTTGACCTATTCTGGATCAACCGTGTACTCAAAATCATCGTTCGAGTCACCCATCACAATTATGTAAATTACACACACGTCCTAGTTGAGACACTGTCAAAGTCCATTATTGTAGGAACAATTTTTCTGACAATGTTCATAGCATAGCATTAGGCTAGTTTGGCGTATACCACTTTAAATCGTCACACATCGAGAAGATGGGCAAACTCAAGCATCTCTAAGATTAAAGACTTCCTAACATCCCAAAAGTTATAAAAGGAATTTAGAGTTTGAATTGACTCATGAAATTATATTTAGAATGTTTATTTCTCATAAGAAAAACACGAACGAGACTTTTTAATGATTTTAAAAAGAATATTTTGAAAAAGAGTTTTTGTCTCAAAACTACTTGATGTCGCATCAAGCTCATTTGTAGGTCGCTCGAAGAGTTACATCAAATGACATGCTACTGGAATGCATTTCTAAAAAACAAATCTTTTTAATGTCGTTCAAATGACATTTAATGTCTTGCGAAGAACTTTTGAAACAACATCTAATGTCGCGCGAAGAGATCGTTCAAGCGACATCATATCTCATTCGAGAGACATCGAATTTTTGTTCGAGCAATTTTCCGACTTAACTTTTGTATAAATACATATTTCGTCAATGAGTTTTCTAAGAATTTTTTGAGTGATGTTTTTTCATATCTTCTGAAAAATTTCTTCAAGTTTTGTGTTCCTAAAACAATGTTACACCTTGGTGGAGAGAAACTCCTTTGCTGATTTATGATACCTACGGGAATTCATTGCCGAAGACGAGGCTGAGGCTAATTTGAAGGAGTGCAGTCATGTGACTCCTGCGAGCGCCATAGTTGTTCCTTAGAGATTTTTGAAGAATAGTGTTTTATCCCTGTGGTGGATAAAGCAGTTTGTAAGTCAACTTTCTTGTAAATCTCTAAGTGAATAAAGTTTTTTACCTTTGGGTTTTTCCTGAATCTTAGCCTGAGTTATTTGCATGATTTGATTTATCTGATTTATCACATAGTTGCATGCTTAGGATAAACAAGATAAAATTGATTTAAAAGTCACTTTCGCATTTTTCTAAAATCACCCTTTGCTATTATTTTCTACTTTTAAATTGGTATTAGAGCGGGTTGCACTAATTTATTGTGTTTGATCTTGTTTCACTGCTTCTTGGGTGATTGTGGTTTCATAGCTCTTGTAATTATTTTTACTCTCAATGGATTCTCCTTGTTTTGATGATTTAAATAGTTTGAATTTGACGTTTGTCAAAAGAGTTGAGTCTTTAGAAAAAGAAAATTATCATTTTAAATTCGCTACAGATGTTTTGTAAACGGTTCAAAATTAAAGAGATTTTTGTCATGAGAAATTTTTTTCTTTGGACCACGACTTTATTGCTTTAAAATTGTCCAAAAAGGAGAGTAGTATTTTTAGAAAACGAATTGGAGGACTTTAAAAATGATAGGGTTTGTATTTGTGCCAAATAGGATACACATATTTTAATTAATGATTTTGTCTCACGTGAAAAGACACTTAGGGAAAATTTTGATTTCATTGAGGGGGAGAGATACCCTTATATGAATTATTAAAATTTTGAAAAAGGCATCCCTAAAATTAGAAGAGTTTAATTCTTTGCCTTAGTAAAAAATTTTGGAGTTCAAAAATGATTTAAAACGCATGAGTAGTTTGTGTAGTGAATGTAATGGCTTGTCGTGTTCTAATGCTTTCGTTGTCAAAGCAAAGACCATTATTTGTTTTAAAGGGTCAACTAATTCCATGGAAGTTAGAAAATTTCTACCCATAGGTACCATTACCCGTGTTTACACACATTTACATTGTGGTAGGAAAGGTCACCTTAGGTGTTTTTTTATGATCTTAGAAGACGACCTAGGAAATGTCGGTTCCCATAACCATTGCAGTTAGACATACCCATGTTTGGGTTAGGAAATCCATTTTGGAGATGCGAAATGTTAAATTGGTTGAATCTCACATGCTTGCATATGAGGCATCACATGCTATTTCTTATGGATTATTGCTTGCATTATTTCTTTTTTCACATGCTACTTATGATTCATGGTATATTTTTGCTAGTGTTATGACCATTGTACTTTTTGTATTATATTTTTATTTTACTGAGTCGTATTTCAAAATACAAAAAGATTTTTTGTTTTATATTTTTTTTGAAAATTAAAAAAAGATTTTATTTTTTGAAAATTCAAAAAGATTTCCAGTTCTTTGTGTATTTTAGTTTTACACATTTGGTGTGGCATAATGGTGTATTTTAATCCATTTCACTATGCAATTTCCACGTGTCTAGTACATTTGATTATGACTTTGGATACTTGATTTGATCTTAACCATGATTCTGGAGGTGTTTCAAATTTGATTTGGTTAATGGACTTGACTTTGGATATGCCTATACACAAACATGCACGAGCTTGTTGGATTTTGACATGACATGTACATTTGAGCTTGGTGAAATGTTCTCCTATCAATCTTGTCATGTACATGTTTATTTGACTATGGAGGATTTTTGCATGTAAGAACCATTGCTCGTGAGGAATTTTTTTTAGATTGAAAAATGATGAGTGCTAGGGAATGGGCTGCGAGTGAATAATAATCACATCATGAAAGCCAATGTTTGAAAAGATCTCGAGGAAAAATTAAGTCAATGAAAAGAATAATATGAAAAAATTGGCCAATTTGTTTAGTTTGACATATTAACTCAATAGAAAAGAAAATAATTATTTTGAGGGAGTTTGGATGGAAATACCGACGGGTTTGCACAATGACAATGTATCCTAGTTATGCTTATTGTCATGACGCTATTGATTCATATAATCATTAGAATTCTAGGCTTGTGTGCATTCTGCTTGTTTGTTCATTAAGTTTAACTTTAATTGTCACTTAAGGCTAAAGCTTAGTTTGATAAAGTTTTATGGTCAATTATAACATCTTCAACTTATTTGAGTGTTTGGGTTGTAATTCTTTTGTTACTAGTTCACACCCATTCATGCCATTCCACACATTTAGACACATCGATACTGTGGGTACCCAGAATTAGGACCATGGGCCTGGACGAGTAGCCCATTCTTGGTGGCCCAAAGTCCAGGTCCCCCACCTCTTATTCTGAATATGATCTGATCTCTTCCCACGTTCCCATTAAGGGAGGTTATAGGGAGAGATGGAAGACGTGGGGGAATCCATCATCCCCACTTACCTAAATGTCCATGTATATATATAAAACCCCAGGTTCGGGGAAAAGGACAAGTTGGATTCACTGTAATCACTCTCCGGAGTATATATAAATAACATCGACTGCACCACCGTGGACGTAAGCACTCCTTTGACGAACCACGTACATCTTTTGTTGTGTGATTGTCATTTTACATTCCTAGATCTTCCTTGGTGATTGACTTTATCTTGTATTTATTTGTGTTGCATAATAATTGCCACCACAATTGGCGTCGTCTGTGGGAAACGTTCATCTTTCCCTGAGAAGAGCTCACACCAAGAAAGGAGTTTAAAATGTCTGGTTACAGCAGCAATGCCCCCCAGGCAGGGGATATTCAGGAACCACCTTCACCTCGTAGGATTAGGTCTGAAGTTCGACATTCAGACCAGAGGGCTCACTTGGAAAGGCCATCCTCAGAAGAAAGCCAAGGACCCGCGAGATCCACGTAGATATCCAGACAAATTGATGCATACGAGGCAAGGCTCCACGAGCAAAGGGAGTCTTCACGCAAACATGAAGCCGATAATGCTCTCCTGAAAAGAAGACTTGAAAGACTAGAGAAGGAGCTTTATCCTGATAACAGGAGACGTCCATACTGCACTCCTAGCCCCAGGCGAGGACTTCAAAAGATTGAGGGAGACGAATCAGACGACGACCTCCGCGAGCAGATGCGAATAGCTCGCTATTACTAGAGCCCTGCTCGCAGCGATGAAAACACACGAAACCTGGTCCGTAGGGAAATGGACCAACATCCTGCCCACCATGGTACCAGATCAACCAGAGAACTCGCTAGGAGATCTCTCAAAACCCAGATAAAGTCACCCTTCACAAGAGAAATTGAAGAAGAAGAAGAAGCCCCCAAGAAATTCGCCATTCTAAGGTTTAAGATTTACGATAGTAAGACTGATCCCACCGATCACATCAAGCAGTACCGACAGTCCATGACCCTCTGGAATCACCGGGATACACTCATGTGCCCTATTTTCCCCTCGAGCTTGCATGATGTGGCGCAGAAATGGTTCGAAAGACTCCCCCATCGATCCATCAAAAGTTTCAAATCCCTGGCCAAGCTCTTTACAGCCCGGTTCATCACTAGAAGCTCCCATCCCAAAAGGATGGATGCTTTACTGACAATAAAGAAAATGCCTCAAGAGACACTCCAAGACTACGCGAAGAGGTACTGGGAATTATTCAACGAGGTCGAAGATTGCTCGGAACAAGTGGCAGTGGCCCTTTTTAAAATTGGGCTACCCAACTCTTCCCTTCTTTACCAGTCCCTAACAAAGAAGGAGGCTATAACTATTGATGACCGAATGGCTCGCATCGAAAAGTACGCTAAAGTGGAGGATGTCACCCGCCTCAGTACAGTAGAAAATGGTCGATCTAAACTCACTACCAAGGGTAGTGACAAAGTGGAGAATCAAAAGAAAGGAGTAAAGAACGGGGGCAAGAATGGCTCCAAAAATGAAAGCGGTAACAATGTGGCAAAATCATTTCAGGCAGTTAACACCATTTTCAGAGAGCCAATTTACAAGATTCTCGGGAAAATAAAAGACGAGCCATTCATCAAATGGCCCAGAAAAATGGGAGGAGATCCCTCAAAGAGGAACAATGCGTTGAGATGCGCTTTTCACAAAGAGGGAGGACACAAGACTGAGCATTGCAAAGCTCTAAAGTCTCACCTCGAGGAACTAGCCCAGTCCGGGCATTTGAACCAGTTTGTGGAGAAAAAGGCAGAAAAGGTAGATGCCAATAGAGAAGCAAGACCTGACAACGTGCTCGAAGATGATGCCGGACATGAGTTCGCGATAATTCATGGGGGATTTTATGCCAAGAAGATCCAAGGAAATTCAGCTCGAATGGAGATGAAGAAGCTTACAGTGGTAATGCAGGCTTTTCAGATCGATCCAGTAAAGTCACAGTCAAGGAAGCGCCGACGAGCAGATGACGTTAACTACAACAAGCATATTATTTTCACAGATGAAGATCTGGTAGGAAGAAGAACCCCACACCATGATGCTCTGATTATTACCCTCAGGATAGCTAACTTTGACGTCGACAAGCTGCTCGTCGATCAAGGAAGCTCGTCCGAGGTGATGTACCTCGACCTATTTAGAAAATTAAAGTTGATCGTTGCCGACCTAAAGGAAGCTACTGTCCCTTTAGTTGGCTTCGCTGGAAAAATAACTATGCCCATGGGGAAGATTGTACTACAGGTACGGGCTGGAAACGTCTCCAAGATGATCGAGTTTTTGGTAGTTGACATCGACTCGCCATACCAGGCCATCCTCGGTAGGGGATGGCTCCATGCGATGAAGGCAGTCTCCTCTACCTACCATTAGAAACTCAAATATGTAACCGAGCAAGGAGTAATGGAGATCTACGGTGATCAAGCAATGGCGAGAAGGTGCTTCATAGCAGCCATCCGACCAAAGCCAGAGAAGAGGGTCGAGCAGCCCAGCGAGAAGGTTGAAGAAGGTCTAACACCTTCTAAATAGAAATTAAAGTACGAAAAACCTAGAGTAGAGGAGACCAGGCTCCTCCCCTCCGAACGGGTCGTCGAAGACCTGGTAGAAGTTACGGCCGGGGAAGGCGACAGTAACAGAGTCTTCTTGATTGGAGCATCTCTCACTGACCAAGAACAGGAGGAATTGACAACCTTGCTGAGGCGCAATGTGGATGTTTTCACATGGGAACCATACGAGCTACCTGGAATCGATCCTAGTATGGTCTGTCATCAGCTGCACATCGACCCCACATTCAAGCCAATCACGCAGAAAGCATGGCGAACTGCACTCGAGAAGGCTAAAACGGTTGAAAAAGAAGTGGAAAAACTGTTAGATGCAGGATCCATATGGGAGGTACAATTCCCCAAATGGTTATCCAACCCAGTAGTAGTTTCGAAGAGGAATGGGAAGTGGAAAGTTTGCATCGACTTCACTGACCTCAACAAAGCATGCCCTAAAGATAGTTTCCCCCTCCCAAAAATAGACCAACTAGTAGACGCCATCGCAGCTCATGAGCGAATGAGTTTCCGGGACGCATACTCAGGTTATCACTAGATCCCCCTATATGCCCCAGACTAGGACAAAATGGTGTTCATCACGACAGTTGGGTTATTCTTCTACAAGGTTATGCCCTTCGGGCTCAAGAATGCATGGGCAACCTATCAGCGGCTGGTTACCAAAATGTTCAAGGGTCAGATGGGAGACATCATGGAGGTCTACATCGATGACATGATCGTTAAAAGTAAGAACAAGGAAAATCACCTCTTCGACCTGTCAAACACCTTCGAAATCCTCAGGAAATACCGAATGAAACTTAACGCAAGCAAGTGTTCCTTCGATGTCTAGTCAGGAAAATTTCTTGGGTACTTGGTCAGTAAGAAACGCATAGAGTCTAACCCTGACCAAATCGATGCAATCAATAGGGTGCAACCCCCTCGCACAATTCGGGACGTACAGAAGCTCACTGGTATGCTCGCTGCCTTAAATCACATCATCTCCAATCCTCCGAGAAGTGCAAGCCTTTTTTCTATCTTCTAAAGAGGAGCAAAACGATATAGTGGAGCCCAGATTGCTCATGACCATTGGTCGAGCTCAAGTATTACTTAAGCTCTCCACCACTGCTCGTCATACCATAGAAAACACATTCTTTATACCTGTACCTCTTCGTGTCCAATCACACTGTTAGCTCTGCGCTAATATGCGAGGTTGCAGGAATCCAGCACCCCGTTTATTACGCGAGCAAGACCATACTGTATGCCGAGCAAAGGTACCTACCATTGGAGAAGCTCGCCTTTGCGCTAGTAATAGCCTCGAGGAAGCTAAAGCATTATTTCGAAGCTCATACTATCATCGTCCTTACATCGCATCCCCTTAAGGCAGTCCTAAGGAAAGCGGATTTGTCAGGAAGACTGTCTAAGCGGTCAGTCGAGCTTGATCAATTTAACATCCAATTTAATCAAAGACAGCTATCAAGGGTCAGATCCTTACTGATTTCATAGCCGAATTCACAGGCGAAGAACCCTCCGACCAACCTCAACCAACAAGGCAAAAGGAGAACCCAACAAAAGAGGAAACCTGGAAACTGTTTGTTGATGGAGCCTCCAACTCAAAGGGGGCAGGGGTAGGCATTGTCCTCATTACCCCAGAGAACACAATCCTTGAACATGGAATCAGGCTTGGATTTACATCTTCTAATAACGAAGCAGAGTACGAAGCCCTAATAGACGGCCTCCAAAAGGCGCATACTTTGGGAGCAAAAAATTTATACGTGTTCAGCGATTCCCAACTAGTCTCTAATCAGATAAGTGGAGATTACAATGCAAAGGATGAAAGAATGGCAGCCTACCTCTCCCTAGTGAAAAAACTAATGTCAAGCTTTGAAGAGATCAACATCCAGCAGTTTCCCAGGGGGCAAAATAGTCATGCTGATGCCTTAGCAGCCCTGAGTTTGGCAGTTGACTCCGACCTAAAAAGAGTCATCCCCATCGATTTCCTCACTTGTTTGAGCATTAACCGCAACAGCAAGCCACCAAACGTGGAACATGTACTCCAAGTGGGATCAGCCCCCAACTGGATAGAACCCTTAAGGGACTATTTAAAGGATGGCATGCTCCCGGATGACAAGAAAACTTCCCACCAGATAAGAGTCAAAGCTGCTCGCTTTCACTTATCCCCAGAAGGCAACTTGTATAAGAAATCCTTCTTCAGTCCCTACCTCCAATGCGTCCACCCAGGGGCTGTCGAGCAAGTGATACACGAGCTTCATGAAGGAATTTATGGAAGCTATATCGGAGGAAGGTCTCTAGACTTTCGAGCAATGAAGGAAGGCTATTGGTGGCCATATATGCAAAAAGACTCTGCAGTGTATGTCCGCAAATGCCTAAAATGCCAACTTCACGCTCCTATGGTCCACCAACCCGCCAGCGATCTAAAATCCCTATCCAGCCCATGGCCATTCGCCCAATGGGGAATGAACATCGTGGGACCTCTGCCTACCACCACTGACAATCGCAAATATATGTTGGTTGCGACTGACTACTTCACCAAATGGATCGAGGCTGAGCCCCGGGCAAACATCCGAGAGATTGATATGATATGGTTTATATGGAGGAATATAATCACTCGTTTTGTCATCCCTAGAACCATCGTCATCGATAATGGAACACAGTTCGAAAGCGGCTCCTTTCAGAACTTCTGTAACGAACACGGTATCAGACACCACTTCAGTTTGGTGGCCTACCCTCGTAGCAACGGCCAAGCTGAGGCTTCTAACAAAACCATTATCAATGGATTAAAGAAGCAATTAGAGTGAGCTAAAGGCACATGGGTAAATGAACTACCCCACATCCTATGGGCATACCGAACCACTCCTCGATGAGCAACAGGGGAAACCCCATTTTCGCTGACATATGGCATGGAAGCAATCATCCCACTCGAAGCAGGTTTACCAAAAATGAGGTCCAACCTTATCGACCAAGGCCATAATGATGCAGCATTGCTCACTGAGCTCGACCTAGCCGACGAGCACCGGGAGCTAGCCCTAGTGAAACTAGCGACCTACCAGAAACAACTCGCGAGGCATTACAACAAAAGGGTTAACCCGAGAACATTCCAAATTGGGGACTACGTTCTGAGGAAAGTCCTGGGCAGCGCAGTGAAACCATCAGATGGCAAGGTAGGCCCAAACTGGGAAGGACCCTTTAAGATAACCAGAGACGATCTGCAGGGCGCCTATCACTTGGAAATGATGGAAGGCAGAGAAATACCACGAGCATGGAACGCGGCTAATCTCAAGAGATTCTATTTTTAGATCTTTCTTTTATTCTTTTGTTATGAAACCTAGGAGATCATTTCCCTTATCATTAATTAAAGTTATTTGATTGATTACATTCTGATGAGTAACAGCTGCATTTATCGTACATCTTTTCCAAATAACAGGCACATTGATCACTACACTATAGCAGGGGAAATCCCTCCTCAGGTCATCGTTATGAAACACGAAGGACCTTTTAGCATTGCCCCTGGCAATATATGAAGCCCTATAGAGGATCCTTAGGCAATATGATCAAATTCTATACTGGTCATCAAACCTACTTCGGTTGAGTAAAATCCTGATCGGATGAAACATCCAACACCAGGTGTGTCCTCGCCAATTGCCCCACTTAGGCCCAAGGGAGTGTGACAACACAACCTAAAAGGTAAAGTTGAGCACAATGGTATCTCGGTATTATACTGGACTGGGAGGACATTTGCATGACAAAATGAACTTAGAAGACTATAAAGCAGCAAGAATATGAAGAATATGATGCACACGTTTAGTCAGTAAAATTGCCCAAAACTCAAACTTTTCATTAATTCATCATACTTACAACAATGGTAATACATGTTTAGTCGGCGAGCTCGCCCAAAGCATTTACATTATAAAAAATACAAAAAATAACAACTGGCAAAATCTCAAAGTGGGGGAAGCCTCTGAGCAAGATAATCAGCCACTCGAGCTACTTGTCCGTCATCGGGAGCAGGAGCTAACTCTTCCACAACCTCATTCACATCCGACTCCAATAATTGCCAAGGAATGGCATCGATGGGGATCCATCGATCATCCCTCCGGAAGGGGTTAGGCATCAGAGTAGAGGGAGACATCTCATGGCGATACTAGAGCATCGAGTTCCTCGGGACTTGCAGCTCCTTCAAGGCACTTAGACACCCCCTGATAAAAGAAAGCTCCTCGAACTTAGACAACCTTGTTGGAGCATCCGACCAATCGTAATCGTAACCGTCAGCCCACGCTTGCCGAGGACCTTTCTTGAATAAGTGCCGCAACCGAGTGACATCCCTTTGAAGCCCAACAACAATCACATATGCTCGCTGGACATCACCATATAGATCTTTCATTTCCCGATCTCGAAGTTCTTTCGATTCCCTGTTTCGGCTGGTGGGCGAGTGCGACCCCGCGGCACAGGAAGAGTAACACTCTGACCATCTCTAGTTCGCGATGATGAGGAACCTTGTAATACTGTTGGAGCAGTGCTCGGCACATGCTCCCTAAGTCGTGAGACTTCTCTCCTCAGATTCTCATTCTCCTGCTGAAGAACCTACCCAACTTGGTTGATATCGGAGGCCTCCAATAGCTTTGTTCTAAGCGCATTGACCTCCTCTTGGACTGAGGCACCAATGTCCTCCATCTCCTGAAGCCTGTCCTTCATCTTGGCGATGAGCTCTGTCTTCTCTATAAAGTGCTTATTCCTCATTCAAAGAGACTTGCAGATCCTCACAAAAGTGTGACGAACTTTGGATCTCACATTAGGCCCCAACATCCTTCCCAATTAGGAAGTAGAAGGAATGTAATCATCAACATCCCTCAAGTATAATTAATTGAAAGACAAGGGAAAGAAATTGACAAATCAGTGTAATGAAAAATAGAAGTCTTTTCATTAATAAACATAAAAGTTACATCGAATAGTGGAAAGAAAGTTTACAGATTGAAAAAAGCAAAAATACAAAGTAGTCCTAGCAGCTAACTAGTTAGCAACCTCAGGTTGCCGAGAGGTCGATGGCCCTTCCCCCTTGTCGGCATCAGCAGGATCACCGCCCTCAGTAGGAGTAATCTCTATTGCCACAACAAGGGAAGCATCAGCAGGGGTCATTTGGGGGACAGGATCAGCACCCTCGAAAGCTGAGGCAGGGACTTCATCCACGGTTAGCTTTGGACTCGGGTCATGCTCGTTAAACAGGGGCGAGTCTATATCGACGCTAGCAGCCAAAAGGGCCTTATTCCAGCCTTTCTTAAAGTTCAGACGACTGATATAGCCTATCTAAACTTCAGCATCCTCGTACGTTGCAGCGCAACCAGAATTGTATGAGTCCTCCTTGGCAGTAACATCCTCAGACTCATTCTTCTTCAGCTCTTCAGACATCACCCTGTTGTCCTCAACAATCGCTAGTTTTCTCGAACAAACCAGGTCATAGGCCTATTACAGCTCTTTCAAATCCTTAACTACCGTGTCCTTCTCCTTGTTGGCAGTAGCAAGGGCAAGGTTGGATGAAATCCGAGCAGTATCAACGACTTTAATGCTAGCCTCGAGCTCTTTACCCTTCAGCTTCAAGGCAACATTTTCCTTCTCTAGCTCACTATTTTTCTTCACCAGCTCATTGCGTGAACGATACAGCATGGCGAAGTCAGTAAAATACTGCAGAAAAAAAAAGATATTAGAAGAGGGAAATGAGGGAATTCATAAAAACATGGGAGATAAGAGAAACCCTTACCAGAGCTAGCCTTTGACTAGCCTGAAGGGACAATTGCTCGAACCCTACCGCCCTTTGGCGATCAGCTAGGAGGACAGCTCTCTCGAGCAAAGCAGGGGCCAATTGAGGGGAAATTGCAACAGAAGCCCCCTCGGGCAGCGCAGACACTGGGACCAAGGCCTGCCCGACCTTCGTCCTCGCTTCGGCCCTCCTCTTCCCCTCCTCTCTCTCATTCTCTTTCTTCTTCCTCTCCTCTTCCCTCCTCCTCTCCTCCATATTTTTCTACTCTTCTTCCTTTTTTCTCTGTCTCTCCCTTACCTGATCCTCTTTCTTCCTCTTTATCTCCTGCTCTTGAGCAGAGGATCGAGAGCCAGTAGCCACAGCCCCAGAATTAGCTTTTTATTTCTTTGACCTTTGTGCAAGAAACACATGGTCCTCATCATCATCATCCCTAATTAAGTTCTTCCTTAGAGGAACCATCTCCTCGCTCAAACTGCTAGAAGTGCTCGATGACCCTCGAGCTTCAGAAGCCTCCCTGTGATCAGAGGAACTGCTACTACTAGAGCTCTCTCCCCGCAAATTACTTGCAGCACCAACAATGTCACTTTCAGAACTGCTCTTCTCATAGTCCAACTGGATAGGATCAGCAACAGTCTCTTCGAAGGAATTAAACTCTGGGATACTGTCTAAAGGCCTTGTTATAAAGCTGGAGCCAACGTTCTTGTACTCGAGCGGAAAGGCAGCAGATCTGGGATGCTCGCCGTCACCCAAAGGCTCCCTGATATTCCAATCCTTAACCAATTCCGAGATACGAACCTCACTGAGAGCAGGTTCCAAGTTCTTTGACCTCGTTGTGGAAGAAAAAGCAAAGAATAATTAGAAATATCACAAATCAACAAAAATCAAAACAATAGAGCAATGTCTACCTATGTATTCTTCCCCATAAAAGGGAATAGTGAACCTCTCAGACCTCAACCCTTCAAATTAGGGAGAAAATTGCCAGTTTCTAGCAAGGAAACCGTCTTGCCAATAGTCCTTATGAGAATCAGGTAGATTTACTACCAATACCCTATCAAGGCTCCTAGTTTGAGGTAGAGGACACCAGAGCTAGTTCGAGAGAAGGAATAGCAAAAACAGACCTCGGCAAGCCCTAACCTAGTACCATACAACTGGTTTATTCTATGCATGCCATTAACTATTTTCCACACATTGGGCGAGAATTGTGCAGGAAAAATATTGAAATAACCAAACAAATGCAAGAACAAATCATTGGGAGGAAAGGTGAGTCCCCCCTGGGAGAGAAACAAAACATGGATCCAGTGGGCGTCATCTATCTCTTTAATGTTTCTAGGAGGAGAAGCGCGAAACTTAATATCTACCCAATCAGGGACGTTATAAAACTTCCTAAATTCAAAGATCGACCTATTCCTAATCTTAGCCATTGGAAAACCCTAGAAAGCTACAAACTCAAAGAGAAAGTACAAAGAAAAGGCACAGGAAACTTACAAAATAGAAGATCGATTTAAGAGATGAAAAAGCACGAGCCCAAACAACTAGGAAGCGATGAGAATGGAGATTGAGAGAAGAAGGTACGGAGTGCTAGATCTCACAGAGAATGGAAGAATGCTGGAAAGACTGAAGCGACGGTAGAAAAGTGGTTATTCCAACAAACCTTCAAATTCTGCTAATCATAGTGCACAAGAAACGAAGCGGGTGTCGCCAAAATCAATTTCACAGCTTTCGAAGAATTGCAAAAGAGCCATTATGGCTAATCATTTAAATTTATTGAGCCCATAAACATGTCCCAACAAACTTAGGGGAAATTGTGGGTACCCATAATTAGGACCATGGGCCTGGACGAGTAGCCCATCTTTGGCGGCCCAAAGTCCGGGTCCCCCACCTCTTATTCTGAATATGATCCGGTATCTTCCCACGTTCCCATTAAGGGAGGTTATAGGGATAGATGGAAAACGTGGGGGAATCCATCACCCCCACTTACCTAAATGTACACGTATATATATAAAACCCTAGGTCCAGGGCAAAGGACAAGTTGGATTCACTGTAATCACTCTCCGGAGTATATTGAAATAACATCAACTGCACCACCGTGGACGTAGGCACTCCTTTGCCGAACCACATACATCTTTTGTTGTGTGATTGTCATTTTACATTCCTAGCTCTTCCTTGGTGATTGCCTTTTCTCTTGTATTTATTTGTGTTGCATAATAACTGTCACCAGAGATACTATGTTAGTATGTAAAGCTTATGTGTATTATGTCATGTTTTGTGGTCATTTATACCTATATATATGTGTCGAATTTTCATTGGTATATTTTGTATACATTATGTATGGTATTACATGTTATATTTGTGAAATTTATTTTTATTTGAAAAATTCAAAAATTCAAAAATAGTTGCCTTTGAGATGATCATTACACATGGTTTATTTACATCTTTTGTGATGATATATTTTTTTCATCGTGATGATTTGTACTTCTTGTTTATTGTTTCTACTTCTTTGTATATTTGTCTATTTCAATAAAAACAAAGGGTGAGAGGAAATTAAAATTGAGCTTTTAATGAGTTTGAATTATGGGGAAGTATTAATTAATGAATTATATTTTTTTCAAACTAGATGTGTCACGAAGGTATATGTTTGTTGTCGCATGTATGTAGGTACTTAAAGCGGATTTCAAGACACACGGATGTAGACAATGTTTAAAATGGAAGAAGATGAAGTTTGAAGACAAAGAGACTTATGTCGTTTCGTTCTAGAGTTGGGAAGGGCGTTAGTACTTTTTGTAATAGGATATTTTGATTTTAATTTCTTGTTTGGTCTATTTATTTGTTTTGTACCGGAATATCCAAAGGGGGAGATTTGTAAGAATAATTTTTCTAACTTTGTTCATAGCATAGCGTTGGACTAGTTTGGTGTATCCCGTTACAAATCATCATGCATCGAGAAGACGAACCGATCTTAATCATATCCAAGATTGAAGACTTCCCGACATCCCAAATGGTATAAAACGAATTACAAGTTTGAATTAATTCATGAACTTACATTTAGGTTGTTTACTTTTCATAAAAACATGAACACAAATTTTTAATGATTTTAAAAATATTTTTTTTCAAAAAGAGTTTTTGTGTCAAAACGTCTTGATCTCGCTTGAAGCTTGTTTGTATGTGTCTTGAAGAGTTACATCAAATGACATGTTACTAGAATGTGTTTTAAAAAACATTGTTTTTAAATGTCATTTATACGACATTGTATGTCGCGCGAAGCACTATTCAAATGACATCTAATGTCGTGTGAAGAGGTCGTTCGGGCAAAATCATATCTCGTTTGAGTGACATATAATTTTCATTTGAGTGATATGCCGACTTAACTTTTATATAAATACCTATCTTGTACAAAATTTCTTGCCAGTGACGTTTCTACATATCTTGCTAGTTATGTTTCTACATATCTTGTACAAAATTTCTTCAAGTTTTGTGTTTCTAAAACACTGTTTTAATTCACAAAAGGCATCCTTGAATATTATTCTTGTGAATTGGTTTAGAACCATTGAAATCATTAAATCTTTGGCATACACATTGGTGGAGAGGCACTCCATTGTTGACTTGTGATACCTATGTCGATTCACTACTAAAGACAAAAGTTGAGGCTAATTCGGAGGACTACGATCAAATGGCTCTTGCGAGCATCATAGTTGTTCTTTAAAGATTTTCAAAGAATAGTGTGTTATGCTTGTGTGGGATCAAGTAGTCTGTAAGTCGACTCTCTTATAAATTTCTAAGTGAATAAAAGTGTTTCCCTTTGAGGTTTTTTTCCTGAATCTTGACTTGAGTTATTTGCATGATTTGATTTATCTCTTTTATCACATAGTTGCATGCTTAGAATAAACAAGATAAAATTGGTTTGAAAGTCGCTTCTGTCTTTTTGTTAAAATCACCCTTTGTAATTATTTTGCATTGCCAGACGTGTTTACTCACCTACGACGTAAATACCATTTGACATTAATTTATTTACTTACTCACACTAGTAAATAGTAAATCCCAGAAATATTAATACATTTCACATTAATTAATATTTAGTTCACATTAAAATTATTTTTCAATTTATTTTAAATTACGTGTAATTTAAATGCCAAATTTTAAATATTCTAAATTACGAGGTGTTACAACCAGGTGACAAAAATCATAAAATGGATTAATATGGGCATTGAAAGTATTAGACATAGTAGGCACAGTACCCAGTGGTGGAGGGAGTATGATTGGGAGGGGGCACGTTCCCCACTCAGACTTAAAAAAAATTAAAACTAAACATATCTAAACCTAATACCTGACTTTGCCCAAATACACTCCCATTTATACAGCTCCCACCTAAAATCAGTGAATAGTTCCTAATACCTCTAAGAAGACTTCGCAAGGGAATATCCTTTCCTTTTGATAAGAGATGTTAGATATTCTAATTCCTTGGTGTCCTTATAGTTGGTGATGAAGTGGGCGGTGGATATCTAGACTACACCTGTGAACTAAGAGATCAACCTAGGTGTTAGTTTCTCAAACTAGTTTAGAATAATATCACCCAAATTTTAAGGATTACTACGACACATGAACTTGTCATTGTGTCACCATAAGGACGAGGATTGTTTCTAGTTCAATAAGTGATGAGTAGGGCCAATTTTACCATCGTATGTATTGATTTTTAAAATTTAAAAGTTCTTTAGGGCCTCCGAGCTCTCGATTTTATTGGCGAATGGTGAATCTAATTTAAGTCCTAAATCTCCTTTATTTGTGTATTTAAAGGTGAAAACTTTATTGTCTTTCATTTGACCCTCCAACTCTTTTCTGATGAGATCATGTATAAATCATTAGTTTAGGACGGTGGTTGGTGAGGGAGGGGGATCTAGTGGATCATTAAGATACCCCATATAACCTTTCCACAACATAAAATTATATGTGTCAATAAATGTATACATTCTCGAGACATGAAAAGGTCAATGTCGAGAAAAAGATATCTCAAATTTATTTTTCTTTATAAAGTCTCTAGGGTGATCAGTCATGCTTACTCATCGGAGTACTAAAATGAAACTCTATTGACATTGGTTAAGTTGATTAACATGAAGACTCCTAAATTTGAAGATTCTGCCATTATCATGAGATGGAAGGGTCCTAGGAGAACAAAATGTTCTTCTAAAATGAAGGTACCCTCTATTAAAATTGAATATTTGTGGCTTTCTAATATTCCGGCCAGTTTCCTCCTTAAACAAGCATTCTTATTAGCATATTTTTTTCAATTTCTCCAGCACGCTCCTAAAGGCACTACACATACCAGTTAATATATAAAGGGACCAAGAAGATGATAATGATGTCGGTGACCAAAATGGTTGATAAAAATCCCTATGGATCTAACATCACCAAAATGGCTGATAAAATTCCATGATCTGTTCACTATGCATGTAAATTGAAGTAATAAAAACTACACATACGTGAAACCCTAGAAGGAAGAATTAAGGTTTAACTTTGAGATGTCTTTTGCTTCATCTCATCTCCGCACGAACAGTATGTGATAATGATTGATATCTTCCACCATACTCTCGATATGAACTATTGTTATAGAGTGAGGGCTCTTCCTTAGTGACCACCTTCTCTTCTCACTTTTTCTCTTCGCTGCCTCTTTTTTTCATAAATATGAATTAGGTTTTTTTACGGATTGGGAGTGATGGATTTCTTGAAGAAAAAAGGGCCTTAAGTTCATATATGTATAGTAGGGACCCTAAGGAGGGATAAATACGTGTCTCCTAATGGGCCTCCGAAAACCTCATCTAATGTAGATTTGAATCCCAGTTCATTAATTATAATTAATACTACTGCGTAATTATAATTTCATTTCCACTCCTTAACTCAAAATTATATTTCGATCTCCTTATCATTAGTTACTTATTTCTCTACACGTTAAGGTTAGATATGTAGGATATTAAAATAACTTAGTGATAATTTTTTTTATTAACTTCATTAATGCTGGATTAAAATAATACATCTATTGGGTTTAATACATATAAAACATATAAGTATCTCAATGGGATATCACCAGTCTCTACATCGAGATGTGGATTCCATCCATAAATGACTTTCACCAAAAATTAATCACCATTACCCAATCCATCAAGATTATTTATCTAATAATGAATCTCACCCGATAGGTCAAAGAAATAAATACCTAGTGCATGTGTCCATCAGTCATATTTTAATTAAGAGCAACAGGTAAACATAATAATCATGAGGTCCACATTATCGTATAAAATTACTAGAAAGACAATGACCTCAAGGAGGTCCCAATAAATAAACACAAAGTGTACTAGTACAATAAGTGGAAACTATAATCTGTCGTAATCAAGATAGATATACTAAAATATATATCCCATTGATGGTGTGTCTAGTTCCATTTAAGACTGTGAACGATAAAACTTATATTCCATAAGAACTTTTGATCTGATCTGAGGTGTGTAAATCATAGTTTACACACCAAAACACATATTAAACATAATAAAGAAATGAGCGATATATAAAATAATGAAAGCATTACGTCTATACACGAGTCTCATTAAAATAGGAAAAGGTAATGTTATTTTAATAGTATATCCATAACTAGAACTATTACATAAATTATGATTTTAGTCTACTTCTCTAACAATATCCCACTTATAATCAAAATCATGCTATAATGCAGGTAACGCTCCGATCCAAATTTATAGGTTACCTGAGGTCAACCCGGTCCGACCCGAGCGTTAAGTGTGAAGTGCAACGAAACAACCTACATAATATTTCGAGTCCAATTTTATTTAATTAACATTTCACTTGTTTAGCATGCGATTTCCATTTCAAATCAAACTACATGAGGGACCCATGGGAAGCATCCCCGGAATCCATGCATATAGAGCTACTAATCATAAAATAAAAGAATACTTACCTGTACAACACTCTCAAAATACGGAATTGCAGCCAACATGTCGTAACAACGAAAAGGGAATGAGCCGAATGCCGAGTTGGAAATTACAACAATGCAATGCAGAATCGAATGGCAGAAAGGATAATCTAACACGTTATATCTACATGCACATGCAAATACCTTATGTATATAAATATACGTATATATATTATAATGCGTGAAATTGTTTCATTCCAAAAATGTTACTTATCCCGATTAATTTGCCTTAATCTTATCAAAAGAACTCCCTTTTACTTTACTTGGAATTTATTCCACGATTTAACACCCCCAGTTAAATACTTAAAACAATTACACCTTGTTTAAGGAAAAATCATTTCTTTCCTCGAATTTTAACCCTTTATTCATATCAATTCACGTCAGTATTTTTATTAAAAATCACCCTTTCATAACACGCAACCACCGTGTTAGATAAACACACCCATGTATTAATTATGGGTTAAACCTCTTTAGGTTTCTTATCTACCCATTTATTCCTTTCACTTTACAATTAATTTACCTTATGTACATTAATATATTTTCACATTATTGTCCCACTTTATCGTTTACTGGAACATTTACTATTTCATTCAAGTTAGGTTGTGTTTTCTCATATTCACCACACTAGTAATTTTTGGATATGTCCTATTTTCATTATGTCTTTCTCGGAATCTTCCAAAAACTATATACTTTAACGGGCTCCACACAGCCCGCTATGCTACTGTAAGGGCACAAATTTTCAATTGAGTCATTTGTAGTTTTGGCTCAATTGGGGACAAAAATGTTTGTGTCATAGGATAGTGTTCAATGTACCGATTTCAAGCCTATGACATGTTTGATGAAGACGTAGCGGCAAAGTGTATAAAGCTTCATCAAAATTCCCAGTTTAAGTGCCTCGTTTCTACGTCATCAACAGTGGTTCCATGCTCCCAAGGTATGAATGCATTACATATATATAGGAGATTGGAAAAGTATAATGGGTGTAGGTTTAATTAAAACTGTTGTTTATTTTCAAAAAGATATAATTAAAACTTTAAACAAAGTTTATAAAGTTTCTGGGCTAAAAATAAAATTTCCAAATTTCTGAAAGTTCGTTCGATATGTCGTTCGAACGAGTTTTTCGTTCGAACCAAATGTCGTTCGAACGAGTTTGCCAACGAGTTCCCAGTTTGGCATCTGTAACTTCGTTCGAAATGTCATTCAAACGAGATGGATGTTCGAACGAGATTTCCAATAATATTTCTAACGAGTTCATTTTTTAAAGACACTGGAACTTCATTTGAATGTCGTTAGAAGGCATTCGAACGAGACTTCATTCGAACGATAAATCTCGATCGAATGAGATTTGGCAGGAACAGTTAAATGGCAGTTTTTGACAGTTTTCACCCACTTTCCCATTATCTTTCCCCACTAACTTTGACTGAATATCTAAGTGTGGGATCCAACTTTGTAAAGTTAACTTTTTCCTAAACATCTATCTCCAATAGAGAGTTTGAGAGCAAAAGAGAAAAAGGAAAAATTCATGTTTTAAAGTGTTTATTCTTCACAAAAAAATTCATTTACACTTTAGTTTTCACCCATATTGTTTAATCCAAGTTTCAATATATATACATCTTGCTTGGCGTATTTTGGCACCAGTTTATCTCTACATCTGTTTGAAGAGATGTTTGGATTTGCTTCTAAATCCCATAAAGAAGTTGATATTGTTTTGCTGCAGCATTCTTATGTGGTGAAAGGCACCATGTGTGGTTGACGGTGACCATATAAAGTCTGGTCGGTGGATTTTGAGATCACGGTGGAGCTCCGTGGTTATTCGCTAGGCAGAGGTTGATACAAGAAGACGCGTCGGGGCTTGAGAGGGATCGAGTCGAGTGTTGTAAGTAATCTTTCTTTTATTTGTAATTCCATACTTAGTGGATTTCAGGCTAGGGTCGTCTGAGGTTTTTTCTCGTTGTGGGCTTTTCATCGTACATCGCGATGTAGTGGTTTCATTGTTTAATTTTATCTTGCTATATCACCTAGAACGCATGCTTAGGTAATTCAAGATGAAATTTGGTTTTAATCACTACATGTTTAATTTGGTGCTAAATTAGATATTGGGTAATGTTTAGTTAATCTAATTCAAGTCTTTAATTTAACTTGTTAAAATTGGTTTGGCCTAATTTTTTAAAATTGAGAAATATGACTTAGGCAAATTTCTAGGACTTGGGTTACTTAATTGTGTTTAAGTGAAATTCAATTTTGTGTGTGTGTTCCATCATATTTCACTTTAAGTTGTCTTTAATTTTAATTTCGAAAAAGAAATTAAAATTTGTTATTTGTTTCGTTGAACCATTCCTATCGCTTTCGCGTGTACAAAAGGAAATTACTTTTGAATTTAAAATTGGTGGCCTATTGTTCCAACAAGTGGTATCAGAGCGAAAGCGATAAATTACTTCGTTAAGATCCTTTAAATATTTTTGGCTAAAATGGAATTTTCCCCATTTTCAAAATTTCCTATTTTCGATGGTTCTAATTACGCGTACTGGAAAACGCGTATGAAATCGGCACTAAAATCTATCGACGAGAGGGTTTGGTTATCTGGAGTTAACGGGTGGTCTCCACCAACTCATTTTGTAGATAATCAACGTGTTCCCAAACCGGCCGATAGAAGGAGTGAGAATGAGTTTAAAATTTCAAATTTTAATTCATGACGTTTAAACACCTTGTTTAGCGCTGGCACACTGGATGAATTCCGTCGCATAATGACCTATGAGACTGCTAAAGAAGCATGGGATATTTTACAAATCACTCATGAAGGTACTAGTGTCGTTAAAGCTTCGAAACTCCAAAACCTCACCATTCAATTTGAAACCATCAAAATGAATGAAAAAGTTACTTTTGATGAATTTTATGCTAGACTTTTCGATATTGTTAATTCATCTTTTAACTTGGAAGAGAAAATACCCAACAACCGAGTAGTAAAGAAAATTTTAAGGTCCTTACCCAATAGATTTATTCCAAAAGTGACCGTTTTAAATTCTTTACCAACTTTAGCCTCTAAGAAATTAGAAGAGCTCGTAGGTGATTTACAAACCTATGAACTGGATATGTTTCCCTCTAAAACTGAAAATAAAATAGAAAAGGGCGCTGCTTTAAAAGCCCAAAAGAGGAAAAATAAGTAGTAGAGTGTGAAAATGATAGTGACTAGGAAGATATGGCCTGTTTGCAAGGAAATTTTGAAAGTTTCTTAAAATTAACAAAGGTAAATTTAGAAATGACTTTAAGAAATTTGAAACTTCTAAGCATGACAAAGCCGAGAGGATCCCTAAAACTCCTAAAGAAAATTTAAATAGGAGCAAGCCAGATAAATGTTTTGGTTGTGAAGGGTATGGCCATAGGGCTTTTGAGTGCCCCACTAAACTAAGGAGAGAGGGTAAGAAACCAATTTCTTTTAATGCAACCCTTCGTGATAGTGATAATGAAGAGGGACCCGATTCCCCAACAAGGCCTAACTTTGTGGCTTTTATGGCTAGTAATGTGAGTGATAGTGAGAACTCGTCTATTGGTCAAAGTTTAACACATGACGCTTCCAAGGTCATAGTTTATGATTCCCTTGCTTTTGATGGTAGTGAGAGTGGAGAAGAAAGAGAGAGTGAAAATGAAGAAGGGGTTAATATGAGTGAACTTCAAAATTCTTTTCAAGAATTATATGAAGAATCAATTAAATTAAAAGGAGTTAATTTGAAGTTAGAATCTAGCTTGAGAGAACGTGTCAAGGTTGTTGATAATAGTGTGTTGGTTGAAGACCTTAGGATACGAGAGAAATTTCTTCGAGAGAAGCTAGAATATGTAGAAGGCGAGAGAGATAGCCTTAGAGTTTAATGGAATCCTTGAAAAAGGAGCTTCTCGAGTTTGAAGAGAGAAATGTGTTATTAGAGTATAACATTCTATAATTAGAAAACAAATTAAAAGACTATAGTAATGTCAAAGTTGATTTGGAGTGTCGTTCGGAAAAATTAGATAAAATATTAGGAATGGTCCAAATTAAAAATGACACTTGTGGTTTAGGCTTCGATACTTGTAATGAATCAACTCAAAAAGACAAAAACAACGATTTAGGAGAATCACCTAGGAAAGCCATTAGAGATCACTCCTTAGGTAAATCTTTTCGCCGTGAGTTCAAGTGTTCACATTGTGGTCGAAAGGTCATCTTAGGAAAAAAAATTGATCTTAAACGAGGTCCTAGAAAAAACCAACGTAAGGCAACCGAGGAAACCAAGATTCCTACACCCCGATATAGTCACTTATCATTAGTTTGGGTTAGGAGATCCGACTTGGTAGATTTACAAGATAGGGTATTTGATTCTCATTTACTTCCACATGCTTCCTCCCTTGCAAAATCTAAAGGTTGAATGTGTTAGTTGTGTTTGCATACTTTAGATTTTGTCCTTCATGCTATATTCTCATGCCAAATGTATGCTTGTTTAGTCATTTTCTACTCTATGTTTCATGATCAATCACATGCTAGAATAATGATTTTTGTTTATCTTTTGTATTATATTCTTTTCATTTTTGTTTCGATTAAATGAAAAATACAGAAAGATTTTTGTTTATGATTTGAGTTTTATTTCTTGATAATTTAAGCTTAATGAAAAATTCAAATGATTTTGTTTATCCTTTAAGTATATATTTTTAGTTTTGGTTTAAAATTTCAAAAACTCAAAATGATTTTTATTTTTTTGTGTATTTTAGTTTGACACACTTTATGTGGCATACACTTGTGTTTGAATCCCATCTTTTACGCTCCCATATGGCTAGAACTTTTGATTTAGATTGTCAATCCTTATTATGTTCTTGACCATGCTTACATGGAGTAGTTGAATTTTTGTTGATATAATGGATTCTATTTTTTATATGCCTCAATTCACACATGCATGAGCTCTTTTGAAATTTAACTTTGTAAAACCCAGCCTAATTAAATACCGGGCGATCACTCCTTTATCAAATTAAAATCAAGGTGAACAGTTGGTTCATTCTTAGCATCACTGTCGTAAAATAACTTTTCCAATTTAAACACCCTGGTTAATTAAGCTAAGTGTCAAAACCATATTTAAACATTACTTTCCAAATTTTATTTTAAAAACAAAGATTTGATTATTTATAACAATTCAATATTAAAGAATCACACCATAATAACCCTGGAACATATAATCCAAATAATTTAAACATTCAACAGCTAAATCCCAACATTAAAACTTAAAGTAAAACATCCAGATAGTAATAAATCCCAAAGTAACAATACTGGAAATAACTGAATCACAATGTCCAAATAAACAACTGAATAATGGAAAGGGCGACACGTGCCCCACTAAATGATTATGCTAGGAGTGGAGCCAAATGAATGAAGTCGTCTAAGCAAGAGGCCTGCAACTTCCACCTAAGCTGCAGTGTGTTCCTTCCAAAGGATCCTATGAAAGACGCGTCTATGGCGGTAATATATACATATATATACAAGAAAGAAAGAGAAATAGAAACGGGTCAGAGCACGATAGTGTAGATGATTTAAAATTCGTTTAGCAAGTATTTAAAATGTTTACAGGACAATGCAACAACATATTAGTTCAACACTCTCTTGAGAAATTCTCACCTCTCTTCTAATGTGCACACCTATCGCACTAACCTTCCCAACGGTTTATCTTATCTTATATCGCACTAATCTTCCCAATAATTTAACTTATCTTAGGTTACTCGTAAGATTTAAAACTGAACAATATAATTGTTTAAGGGGATAATTTCATTTAGTAACAAAACTCTCATTTTAACTTTATTTATTAATAAAGTTTCCCAGTGTTCCATTATACTTTTTCAAAACCAGTATTTCCAATTTGAATTCATTATTCATTTCTCACTTACCATAAACATAAGAGGAAGTTCCACATTTCAGAATTTCATATATATATATATATATATATATATATATATTAAATTCTCGTATAATATATATATTCTAACAGCACCCCACATAAAAATTATGGTGCGTGCATACTCTGCTATCCAATCCCCGTATTACTCGTACTAAGGGAAATACAAGTTTGGAATCCCTCTCGAACTGTATTAACACATACACAAACAATATTGAGGAGAAGCATAGATTCTAAGTCTCTAAGAGGATAGTACATGCCCCACGTCTCTTAGGACCGTCTGAACTATCGATTCGATAGCCTGTACCAAGGATATCTATCTTCTAGGGTGCGAGTCAATATCCCCCATAAAGGTCCCATCGAGATAAGACTATCCCAGCGCGGTAACCTCAGGGATAGCAAGTAGCGCGGGTACGATTTTCACACATAGATAGTATATGCATAAACACAGTCATATAACTATACTAATATTATTATATCAAATTCGGTACATCTCAAATCCCATAATTACGACATTTGTCCTCATTTCTCGTTATTTAGTCCTCCCGTATAACCGTTCATTTCTTACTTAAATTTGAGGGATCATACCAACTTATTACGTAACACTCATAGACTTTATCCTCCTAAGCGTAGAATTCAGTAGGTTCTCACCTAATTTCCAAGGTAACTATCCTGCACGTCTCTCCCCTTAATACACAATTTCATCGTCCCTTATATGTAAATAATCAAAAATACAACTCTCGTCTTACCTTAAAGGTCCCGTAATTATTTATAAGTCCTACTGGTCTTCTTCATCTCCCAAAATATTTTAATAAGGGTGTCCAAGAATTATTTCTCATTAAATTGAATTCAACTAATTTAAAAATGGGAAAAATGATCCTGCCAGAAGGGGTCGATCGAAAGAGGTCTGGGGCTCGATCGATCGAACCTTTGATCGATTGAAGCTCTTGGCTCGATCGATCGATCAAGCAGGTATGTCGAATTCTGCAGTTACCAGTTACGGGTTTTCTCACATAACTCCATCCAAATCCAAACTTTTCATTCCCAAGCGTCCAGAAATTTGTACTACTAATAGTATAAATCCATTCCATACATCTTTTACGTAAAGCATGAAAATTTCCATTAATAATCATGGATTAACATTCCATACATCTTTTACATAAAGCATGCAAATTTCCATTAATAATCATGGATTAACAGAACAAAATTCATGTAAATCTCAAGAACCCTAGAATTCTTTTTAACATGGTTCTAATTAGTCGTTTCCAGAATTTTCTTCTCCTAAAACATCAAAATTTCTTGGTTTAATCCTCTACATGTTAAGGGGTTTCTAGATTAACATTCAAACCATTACTACATTCGATTTCCTATCTCAAATTTGGATTTTATTCCATAAAACTCACCATAATCATCCCTAGACTAACATGAGTGGTGAATTAACGAAAATAAGCAAGATAAACACTTGCATGGGATTTTCGACGTTCTGGTTTGATGACGAATTTGGTGTGGTTGCGTTCCCCGTCGCGCGATCTACGCGTTGGTGGTGGTGGCGGTGCAACCGGGTGAATCGTTGGCCTTGGATTGCTTGGAAAAGCCTCTCCTTCCCTCTACTATGGCCGTCACTTGTCTTTGGTTGTTTTAACCCTAGAAGACAACCTTAGACAACTGATATATTCCTTGAATTTTCGTGGGTTTAATTACCCAAAAATGTAAAATGACCAAAATGCCCTCCTGGGGTACTAATTAAGCCTAAAAACACTCCGAGACCCAAACTAAACTCCCGGGTATACTTTTCTGACTATCTCAACCCTTCCGGACACTTTGGTGCACTCAAAACGACCATACGAGTGATTTATAATATATTCACTTTTATTCATCAATATTTAGTCCCGACGCGACACGGGCGCGTCCCGACTCAAATTTCCAAAATTGTCATTTTATTCACTCATGACATTTAATATAACCAATATTATATATTACTTTGCTCATTAGTAATATTTAACAAATTTCCCATAATTAATAACTCTCATCACGTTAATAATTATAACATAATTAATTTTCGAATTTATATTAAATAATTAATTCACATTAATTTAATTAATCCTCAAATTAATATAGCATAAAAATACGAGGTATTACAAACTTCATATGTATATTTGAGCTTTGTGAGGTGTTCTCCTACCAATCTTTTCATCTACATATTTGTGACTTAGGAGGACTAGTGCATGTCAAAATCCGTTGCATATGAGATTTGTGTGAAAAATAATAATTGATAAATATAAATATGCACGGGGAAGGGCTCCGAAAAGACTTTTTTTCCTTTAAGAATAGTAAGCCACCGTTTAAAATGGACCTAAAAGAAATACGTGGTCCAAAGGCCTAAAAGAAAATATGGCATGTAAAGAAAATATTTGCCAAGGCCTATGTTTGATTGATATATTCATTCACAATTAATATATATGCTTATTGAGGGAGATTGGATGGTATATCAACAGTTTGCACAATGTCCGTTTATCCTAGTTGCGTTTTCAATGTCATGACTCTATTGGTTTGTAAAATCATCAACATTCTAGGCTTGTATGCATTGTGTATGTTTGTTCATTGAGTTCAATCTATATTGTCACATGAGGTTATATTCAAATGTGATGAAGTTTGAAATAAATTGAGAACTCCGTGAACATGTTTTAAGTGATTGGGTCTAAATTTAATTGTTACTAGTTCACACCCCAACACTTTCATTTCCATATGACATATTTTTGCCTCACGAGTGTGAAAAGATTATATTATTTTCTGTCATTTGTGTGTTTATATCTTTATATGTGTACTTTAGTCTATTTGGTATATATTATGTATTTGATATGTTCTTATTTGGTCTTTGCCTTGCTTTCTAGTCCAACTATGCTTTAATTTATAATTGGTATCTATCTTATTGCATTCTTTGTTCATATCACATGCTTAATACTTATGTATCATATTGGTATCTGTTTCTTGCATCTTAGTTGATATCCGGTATTATTTGTTGGATTAGTTATGATTTTGTTGCCCATGTGATTTCATGTTCTCATCACTTTACGCACTTTTGCATGTTTAGCTTGTTATCCCATTCTATTTATCCCTTGTTTAGTTAAAGGGGTGTATGCGCTTTAATTGGCAGAGATAAGTTAATTTTTTGATTCTTTATCCTTTGTCTATTCCTGAACAAAAAGGGGGAGAAATGGAATCTATTCCTATTATAATCGTGTCTTAGTTGGGGGGGGGGGGGGGGGGGGGATATATCTTAGGGGGCGATGTCTTTATAAGTTGATCATTGTTGATAAAGGGAGAGAATTAATTTAGGGGGTGTACTTACTTTACTTGCATTAAATATTTTGATATTACCTATGCGTGTAATGTCTTTGCTTAAGTGTGCAGGAATTATATTATCAGTGGCAACTTTAACCCGCAAAGATTGTGATCCTTGGGTTATTTGAGTCAAGCATTGTATTTTTATTTTGGGTGGGACTTTTCACTAGTCTAGTAGAGCTTGACGGCCCTTTAGGATTTTTGTTTAATTTTTGTCCCGGAATAGCCAAAGGGGGAGATTTGTAAGGACACAAATTTCCAATTGAGTCCTTTGTAGTTATGGCTCAATTCCGAACAAAAATGTTTGTGTCATAGGATAGTGTTCAATGTACCTATTTCAAGCCTGTGACGAGTTTGATGAAGACGTAGTGGTCAATTGTATAAAGCTTTATCAAAATGCTCAGTTTAAGTGCCTCGTTTCTACGTCATCAAAAGTGGTTCCATGCTCCCAAGGTATGAATGCATTACATATATATAGGAGCTTGGAACAGTATAATGGGTGTATGTTTAATTAAAACTGTTGTTTATTTTCAGAAAGATTTAATTAAAAGTTTAAACAAAGTTTATAAAGTTTATGGGCTAAAAATGAAAATTTCTAACTTTCTGAAAGTTCGTTCGATATGTCGTTCGAACGAGTTTTTTGTTCAAACCAAATGTCGTTCGAACGATTTTGCCAACGAGTTCCCAGTTTGGCCTCTGTAACTTCGTTCGAACGAGATTTCCAATGAGATTTATAACGAGTTCATTTTTTAAAGACACTGGAACTTCTTTAGAATGAGACTTCATTCGAACGACAAATCTCGTTCGAACGAGATTTGACGTGATAGTTTTTGACAGTTTTCACCGACTTTCCCATTATCTTTCCCCACTAACTTTTAACTGAATGTCTAAGTGCGGGAACCAACTTTTGAAAGTTAAATTTTTTATACACATATATCTCCAAGAGAGAGTTTGAGAGAAAAAGAGAAAAAGGAAAAGTTCATGTTTTAAAGTGTTTATTCTTCACAGAAAAATTCATTTACACTTTAGTTTTCACCCATATTGTTTAATCCAAGTTTCAATATACATACATCTTGCTTGGAGTATTTTGGCACCGGTTTATCTGTACATCTATTTGAAGAGAAGTTTGGGTTTTCTTCTAAATCCCATAAAGAAGAAGATCTTGTTTTGTTGCGGCATTCTCATGTGGTGAAAGGCACCATGTGTGGTTGACGGTGACCATATAAAGTCCGACCGGTTGATTCCGAGATCGTGGTGGAGCTCCGTGGTTATTCGCTAGGCAGAGGTTGATACAAGAAGATGCGTCGGGGATTGAGAGGGATCGAGTCGAGTTTTGTAAGTCACCTTGCTTGTATTTTTAATTCCATACTTAGTGGATTTGAGGCTAAGGCCATCCGAGGTTTTTTCCCATTGTGGGGTTTTCCTCGTACATCGCGGCGTAGTGGTTTCATTATTTAATCTTATCTTGCTATATCACCTAGAATGCATGCTTAGGTAATTCAATATAAAATTTGGTTTTAATCACTACATGTTTAATTTGGTGCTAAATTAGATATTGGGTAATGTTCAGTTAATCTAATTTAAGTCTTTAATTTAACTTGTTAAAATTGGTTTGGTCTAATTTGGTAAAATTGAGAAATAGGACTTAGGCAAATTTATAGGACTTGGGTTAATTAATTGTGTTTAAGTGAAATTCAATTTGTGTGTATGTTCCATCATATTTCACTATAAGTTGTGTTTAATTTTAATTTTGAAAAAGAAATTAAAATTTGTTATTTGTTTAATTGAACCATTCCTATCTCTTCCGCATGTACGAAAGGAAGTTACTTTTGAATTTAAAATTGGGGGCCTATTGTTCCAACAGTTACCATATGATTTGGCCAGTAATTTTGGGTCTTTAACCCTAGGACTCCGGGACCTCTTTGACAATATTGGTGCATATAAGTCCTTATTAATGAGTTTTGACATTTTATAAATGCCCACATTATTTCACCTTTCCTTTACCGGCCAAAGCGAAAACCCAGGATTTCACACCAACTTGTGCTGCAGTTTAAAATATTCATTTCTTGTTCTTTAGACCCTTACATTTATTTTTATCCCGAAAATCAAGTTCATTTAGGAACATGTTGTGTAACATCGTTTCTAACATTTTTATTTCATATAAATGTTCCACTTTGCATAAAATTACCATTTTACCCATTTTTTTACAAACTTGTCATTTTCCCCATTTTCACTAGTGTTATTTCTCAAAACACCATTTAGTTACCCGCACTACCTTCTTAATTGTTTTTAACAAATTAATACATATTTAATGCTTTTAGAGTAACATTCTTTTTAAGTTGAAAACATATTTATTTCATTACTTTCTATTCCAAGAAATCATTGACCATCTAAGACTACAATGAAAGAAAATTTACATTTTCTTTATAGTCTTGAAACCTTACACTTCTCACAGATTCAACACCATTTTCACACACCTTAAACGCTAAAATTTTATTTTATTTATTTCATGTTCAAAGCCAATAAAACCCTCATTCAATTTATTTATATGTTTAATGATAACTTGCTTTTCGCGTATTGTCATTTCATTGTTGTTGCAAGTCATGTTAATCAAAACCTTTTATTGCCTACAAAAATATATAAAAACTAGAGTGTATAGGTAAGTAAGGCAATCAATCATAATCTAAGGGTTAAACATACAAGAAAGGCATGCAATTCATTTGTTTATTATTTTCTTTTTCGATTTCTCACTTTTTATATATTTTTTAGCGTTTTCAACATTAAAACAATTTTGAGATTAAGGTGAATTTAAACTAATTACTAAGTAAGAAAAGGTAATTAAACTAGAATAAAAGTGTGAAAAACTAAGAAAAAAGGTGTTTGATGAAAAATGATGAATAAAATCAAACAAAAATAAGAGATAAAGTGAGGAAATAAATATGAGAACAATCAAGGAATGGAAATACACTATAAATTTTAGTTGTTCTAATTAATTAATTTACTCATTTGAAATCTCCTGAGTTAGTATCGAAATTACAAGTCAACTCTCGTCATAAATGTAATTTTAATACAAACCTTTTAGAAAATTGAGTTCAAACTCCCACAACTCTAGAAATTAGATTTATACTCCTTTTAATAAACCACTCATTGGGATTGATTCATCCAAATTCATATAAATCATAGAAAATAAAATTTATGGTAGAATTTCAAGGAATAATACCACACTTGAGAAACCCCTATCTCTAGTTCGGTTCTAAAATGGATATTATATCTCAAATTTCAATTTTCTCTCGAAAATCATTAACCCTCTCCCGAGTCTAAATTAAAAGGTGAAGGATCGAAATTAACATTCAAAGGGACTTTCAAATAAACATACTAATTAATTGAGATAACATAAAATAAGGGTTCGTTCCACCCCTTGAAAGGGGTTTCTAGCCTAACATAATATAAAACATGATAATCAAATGAACAAAGGGAATAAAATAAGAGTAGAGAAGAGAACAATCAAACCAAATCTCTTTGCATCAAATTGAACTCAAATCTTTGAATGAGAAGCATACAGCCCTCCAATTGAGTGATCAACAAAAATATAAATGAAAAATTTACACTCAACTTCATTCTCTCTACAATTTATTTTCCTCAATTTAAATCTTAAAAAAATAAATTTTGAAACAAAAAATATTATTTCTAACTTTCTCTCTAAGCTAAATCTAGAATTCTCTCTCTCTCTCTTTTTTTTTTAACTTTTTGGGTCTTCTTCTTCCTTAAATAGTAGGCAAATGGCTAGCGGTATATGGGGTAGAGATAAGAGTGAGCATGGGGTGAGCACGTGTGCATGGAGTGTATGAGGAGAGAGAAAAAAATAAGATTTGTTATATGGTGATTGAGGGTATTTTGGGTATATGGTTAAAAGAAGTTAGTTGGGGGTTAATTTGGGAAAAGGGGCAAATGGATTAAAAGACATATGGGGTTATTTTTTTTTGCTTGGCTATTTTGGTATTTTTTTATGCAAGTGAAGAAACACGATTTTGGCTCATATGGTTGTGGCTTTGAAAATGGGACGGGGGTAAGGATGGTCTCAGGTTTAGATCTTAGTGGAATCGCATTTTTAAAACTCGGTATGTTAGTAGGTTCGAATCGAACTGATAGGTTAAGGCCAGCTAGTGTAGAGCGTGCGAGTCAGAGCAGCGGCACTTGTGTCGCACAGATCCGCTATTGGGTGGATTTGGATTCGAAGAAGCTGTGACCCTCTGGTATGGGTATAGCAGGTGGATTGATTAGGTAGGTGGATAAGGATGGGTGGTTGCGTCGTCGGGTGGTTCAGCTGCAATGGGTCGGTGGGGGTTCATGTGGTTCCGACCGGGTTGAACCAGATCGGGTTTGATGGAGGTTGGTCGGGTTTTGATGAGTAGTTAAATTCGTAGGGAGTTTATTGGTGGGTGGTGGATAGATAAGAGAGACGAAAGGGGTACGTCTATGGAGTTTTGTAGAGAGAGAGAATGTGTGGGTATAGGAAGAAGATGAATAGTGAGGGGTATTTGTGTGTGGGAGGGTGTATGGGGATAAAGATATGGCTGCAGGATTATTTTAGTGTGAGGGTGAGAGATTAGTTTAGTGAGTGTAGGGGAGTAGTGTTCGTGTGTGTTTTTGTTTGTGCCTAAAAAAAGAAAAAAAAAAAAAATTATCTAAATTAAAAATAAAAAATAAAATCCTAACTAAAAAAAATAGAATAATAAAATCTATTAAACTAAAAAGACTCTAAATAAAAAGAAAATGAAAATAAAAATTAACAATCTATAAAACTAAAAATAAAATCTAATAAAAGTAAAAAATAAATTCTTAAAAACTAATCCTAATAAAACAAAATAAAATAAAAAACTAAAATCTAATAGAAATCAAAATAAAATTATTGAAAGAAATAAATAAAAATAGAAAATAAATAGTAAAAATTCTAAATAAATCTAAAATAAATCCTAAAAATTAAAACGACTCAAATAAAAATTTAAAAATAATAAAAATACAAACTCAACACACATGGTGAGGGATAGGTTTAGGATCGGTCTGGGGTAGGCTAGGGTTACGGGATTGGATATTTAGCCCCATTTTTGTTGCAAATTGCCTCGACATAGAACTTTTGAAACTGCAACTGCAATCAAGCATGCACAATAAAAAATTACGCATATAAAACCCAATTTTGTCGAGATTTAACAATTAAAATACGTCTATTTGGGGTAAAAAAAACATACACTTTTGGGTGCTTATTACACCACCCCGAAACAGAACATTGTCAGTCTTCGAGCAAAATATATAGAGAAAAAAAGATAAGAAACCAAAAGTGTACCACTTTCGCTGGCACTTGTGATTGCACTTAACATGTGCAACAAGTCTTTAAACCTATAGGTTGCCCTACAAGACGAGTTTTGTCTGGTGGGGGTTTGCAGAAAATATACCCACAAAATTCTTTATTTGCAAGAGGCATTCAATCTCTTATTAGACATAGATTAATCGCACAATCCATCACGAGATAAATATTTTGAGAAATACAAGCTCGAAGTGTATAAAAAGGTTAGCTAAGTAAATACTCAAGACACATCCTTCCCAGAACTCAACGTGTGTGTGCGTGTGTGTGTGTGAATCAACCAAAATGGATCGAGTATCATAAGAGTAATTCCTAAATAGCCTTTTTGGAATCAATGCTTCAACTTCAAAATCTCACTGGATATATCTCTCTCAAAAGAACTCACCAGATTCGGGTAAGTGCATCGCTCTTATATGTGAGGAGGTGAGTAAGTGTTTCACACACATATAAGAAAGAATTAACATTCTAGAAAAAAAAATGATCTTATGAAAGAATGCTAATCACTATTGTGAGAACGTCAAGTTATTCACCACATTTACTTTAATTTTCCTAAACACCTAGGGGAACATGAATGATTATGGGTAAGGGGAAAATGAAATGGGAATGATGAAATGAAATGAAGTATGATGGTGATGGATGGATGATGGATATGCGATGCGTCGGAAGAGTGTTATATACATGAATAACAAATGTCTTTATTACACAAGAACTAGCTGCAAACTCTCTTTTTCTTTTCTCTTCTTTTCTTTTTCTCTCTTTTATTTTTTTATTTATATTTTTTTAGTATTTTCTTTTTCTTCTTTTCTTTTTCTTTTTCTCTTTTTTCTCTTTTGTACTCTCAACATGGAAGACATTTTATATTTGGGAAAACACTCTTTTTCTCAAAGTGATTGATGATATATGAATAGAGATGATAAATGGATGGTGTGGAGAATATGGGAATGTAATGAGCGAAAATTTCAATAGACGTCTTTCTTACAACTTGAAGGTGATGTCATTCTGAGTGATCAAGCCAAAAAATTAATGAAGAATAATGAGATCATAAAACGATTTATGTACGGACCCAAAATAAGTTGAATCAACTTGTGACTCAAAGATTGCGTAAAACACTCTGAAAGGGTGAAAGGCACAAATCTCAAAAGCTAAAGTCAGTACTAGTGATCCTTAAGGTTCTCTTGAGAATTGTAACACTCTTCAACTCTAAACCGTAGTGACGTGATAAATGAGGAAGCTTTGTTGAGAATATAAATTCATTGTTTAACATGCCTTGATACGTATTACATAAGCTATTTAAAAAAAATATCCTCTAGCCTAATTCCTAAACTTAATAGATGGACGATAGAAAATTCATGTCAATTACTGAGATGAAAACTGTATGAAAATTTAAAAAATCAGGTTTTGAATTTATTTCAAAAGAGGTGTGATTTTGATAAAATTCCACGCACCAAAAAAAAGAACATCATGCTCAACGTTAATTAAGATGATTTTAAAATTGAGAGAAGAAGGGAGGAAAGATATTACCAAAATTTACTGCTAATGAAGTGGACATATGTAGCCAAAATGAACCTGAATAAATGATAAGAAGAAAAAATGTGTACAAGACTATAAATCATGGTAAAGCATTGGGTGATGGGAAACACCGCCCCCAAACAGGATGATACCTATATAAGAAACAACAGGATACCTCCTTGTAATGCTAAGTTTAACGTCTTTAGCCCGACTGAAGGGAAATCACCCTAAGTATAAGATCTATAAAAGTGCAAGGTGGTAGAAAATTGGGGTGATGTGAATCACCATGAAATAAGATTGAAGCATCAACCTTGTTGGATGAATGCTAAAAGGGTCAATGAACTTGGATGGCAAAGTGTATCACATGATGCAAAGCATCGGTGGACCATGGGTGGGTGGGTATTAGGGTAAGGGTGAAGAGGCATCGGTGTCGGGCCTTATTGAGACAAAAAGGGCCTATAGGAATGATGCTCAAGCTAGATGGGTTAGTGAAAGGATGCAAAAATAGTGATGGGGTGGGGCTCATATAAAGAACAAGACCTTCTATAAATGGACGATGATAATGGTAAAGCTGTGACACGCCTGGGAGCTGTCAGGAAGAAAAATAAACACCACAAGGAAGTGGTGTGCGTAAAGGAACAAGCTCAGTGTCACGTAAGAGAAGTGTAGAACCATAAATATTCTCGTGGATGGTGGTTTCAGGTGAGGATCCAAATAAATGGTTAGGAACATGCAAGGTATAGTATCAAGATCAAAACCAGGTGATGGGATGGAAAGGACAATAGGTGGTTTGGGTAGGATAAAGGGCAAAGAACGATAATCCAACTCAAGAGTGGGATATGCACACTCCTAATGAAGCTCGGGGTGATCCTTAAGGGGATTCGTAGGAGGAGTAAAGGAATACGCACAAGGGAATGTGGTTTCTAAAGATGGAGTGGTAAAATTCAATAGAAGAGTATCACCAGCTAATGTGGTGGGTAAGTCAAATGAGGCACTAAGTTCCGAGATAGACGAATCATTAAAAAGTTTGGGGTCAAAGGCAAGCATGCATAGTGGGGTCGGATCCATATCCGGAGAGGAAGAAACCATCTTGGATTCAATCTCGAGAAAATTGTGAGCACTCGTAGGCGGAGATAACCTATGATGAAATGGTTCCTCGGGAACACATGCAGTGGGGTCAATATACGTAGACTCAGGATTTTTTTTGGATTCGTAGAGAAGGGGTGTGTGAACCTCAAAGATGGGTGATCTAGGGAAAGGTGGGATTTGATCAGTCTCACTAATGTTAAATAACTCAACACAATTGTCAACTTGAGCCCCAGAACATGGAATGGTCTCAACGTAGAGATTTTTGGGGTGGTAGGGTTGGTCACACTCAAAATTAGTTGCACAAGATGACTCATTATCAGTCCACATAGGGGAAACAGCGGGTTGACTTGGGGTGAAATTAGACTCTCTCTCACACTCAATTTCATTTTATCTTTGTTCAAGCCGTTGGAGGGCTTCATTTTAAAATTTATCATTTTTCTCTTGCTCGAGGATGAATTTTTGCAAGAGGCTTTCGAGAGCAGAGGTGGATGATGGTGGTGGAGTGATGGGTGGTGGTGATGGTTGAGGTGGACACAACTCAGTATTGATATGTGAAAACGGATAATACTCGTATGAAGTGTGTGGAAAGGGGTCAAGTGTGTCATACACAAGAGAAGCCTCTCCGTGAGAGACAAAAGGATGATAATCGTTGGGTGCACAGTGAAGGAACTGGTCAGGATGAGGTGCACATGATTGCCATGACGACTGTTGGAATGTGTGAGGATTCGCAACATAAGGTTGGGATTCGTATTATGAGGGAGGGTGATTAAGTGTCCACGAATAACTGGGGTACTCATAGGACTCGAGATTCGATACATCATGATAATAAGTTTGAGTGGGTTCCAAAACAATGTCATATGGATACACATGTTCCATGGTGGGTTCAGATAGATAAGGAAAATATGGACACTCATGGGACAAGTGATCAGCGTGAAAACAGTAGGTGCATGGCGAAGCATGTGACGCGTTGACATTCATCAT
This sequence comes from Sambucus nigra, assembly GCA_949130495.1. Lineage (NCBI taxonomy): Eukaryota > Viridiplantae > Streptophyta > Magnoliopsida > Dipsacales > Adoxaceae > Sambucus > Sambucus nigra. Next base: position 762,705,404 of record OX422207.1, read on the forward strand.
CGGAGGCGATAAAATGTGAGATGCATGCGTGGACGAGGCATGGGTATCAACGATGTGGGTGTGAGAGTTGAAGTCACGAAGTAAGATATGGAGGTTCGACTCGGGCTCAACGTCAAACTTGCTTTGAGAAAATGAGAAATAGCCAAATTAATCCCATAAAGGACGTTCTTCGGCCATGACGAGAGAAATATTTTTTGGAGTTTTTAAATATTTTTCAAAAGGAAAGAAAATATTTCTAGATTTTTCTGAAAATGAAATAAAGGAAATATTTTTGGAGTTTTCTAAAAATAAAGGAAGAAAATGTTTTTGGATTTTTCGGAAGAAAAGATCGAGAAAAATATTTAGACTCTCTGAATTTGGACGAACTCACTAAAACGCAACTACCAAAAAATTGAATTGGACACACACAAATCAAGGAGAATTCCTAGCTAACACATAGCCAATTCTTATCTTTTAAAATTAGTGAAAAGGGTTGTCAAATTTTAATCAAGCCCGCGGGCGATAAAAATCACGGAAATTATCTTATTGATCGCCTTTGAAAAAAATCACGGAAATCATCTTATTGATCGCCTTTGCAAAATTATTCTCCGAGTGGACTAGCTAGTTGATTGATTTTAAAATTAATGACAGCTAGGGTAGCACACAAATAGTAAGCGAGTGAGTGGAGTGATGAAATTCCTTCTCGTGAATGAACATGTATAGGTCTTAATTGATTAATTCATCATACACATTCAAAAATAAATGTGAGAATTAAAATCAAATAAGATCATGTAATCACACAAAAAAATTGACTTCCTTACATGAGATTCACGAGGGTTCAGAAATGTACCTCCCACGGTTTTTACACATTTCGGCAATGAACATTTTGAGTCGACTGGGGGGAGATCTCGCCCATCTCAATCGACCCCGAGAGTCTGAACAACCCAAAGTAGAGAGGCTTATCTTCCTCACCATCGATGCCCTTTCTCTACCTTGTCTGGTTTCCCAATCACGTTTTTCTTCTTTTATATTAAAAATATAAACAAAAACAAATGGTGTGTCCAAGCACCGCAATACAAGCTAATAATAAAATCCTAATACAAGGCTTCTCAAAAATGAAAAACGGCAAGGAAAAGTAAAAAATGCAATACAAATGAATAACAAATAATAGAAAATCCTCTCAAGTGCTTCAAGCTCTAGAGATTGACAACGGCGCCATTTGGTAACTAAAAAATGCGTCTCTTGTGTAGGTCGTTGTTGGAACTCCTTTTCCATCAAAATTCCTTTGAAGCTACAAATAAACTCAAAATATGCATAGGGGTAAGTAAGGGAGTCAATCCTAATCTAAGGATGAAACCAAAAATAGGTGAGGACATATATAGATTCATTTGCATTTTATTATATTTCTTTATGTTTTTTCAAGGGATTATTAATTAACTAACTCTACTAACTTTTAAAGTAATAACTAAGATGTAAAAGCTAATGAAAAAAAATTGGTAAACAAAATTGTGTTAAAAAGCAAACTAACTAAATTGGACTCATGAGGGATTCAAAAATTCATCCCTAGAAAGGGATGATTTGCCCTCATTAATCATCGTCCAATACATGTAATAAACAAATAAAACATGCAAGGATTAAATCAAGAGAAATTAAAGAGGAATATATCATACCCATTTATTCTTGAATTGGAGAAAATCTTCAATTACAAACCAAAATTCTCTCAATTACAATCCCTCGTTAATATATTTTTTTTAAATAAAAACTATAAAATAAAAAAAAATAAAACCTAATTACAATATGTACAATGGATGAATTCATAATGGACTTTTAAATAATAAGAAATATTTTCTAAAAATGAAAATCCTATCATTATAAAATTGTACATTAGAACTCATCCAAGGAAATAAATTCTACATCATTACTTTATGTTGAGATATTTGCTAAAAATGCAAATACTCGCCATAAAGTAATGGATTAGAATTTACTTCCCAAAGGGATGAATTCAACCACATCACTCTATGTTGAAATAGTTGCTAAAATGCGAAAAATCACTATATAGAGGGTGGAGTGGAATTCATCTAAGAGATACATTTCACTAGACACCTCTATATTGAGATATTTGCTAAAAATGCAAATGCTCTTTATAGAGGAGTGGAGAGAATGTATCACACAATCTTAAAAAAACTAAAATGAGGATCCGTCTCAAATGACACCAAGTCTTCAATTTATAGGTGCAATTAAGCTAGGGGTATTTTAGGAGCTTTTAGACACAAGTGTGCATGGAAATAGTGAGAAAGAAATCAGACTTGATATCAGGGGAAAGTTGGGGGTATTTTTGTACATTGCACACATGTGTGCATGTGGGAGAGGTGGGAGAGGTGCATTTTGGGTAAAGGGTTTTAAAAGATGTTAGTTGGGGGTAATTTGGGAAAAGGGGTAACTGACTTAAAAGGACATGTGGGGTTAATTTTTTTATTTGGCTCTTTTGGTATTTGTTTATGCAGGTGAAGAAACACGGTTTTGCCTCATGTGGTTGTGGCTTTGAAAATGGGACATGGGTAAGGATGGTCTCGGGTTTAGATTTTGGTGGAATCGCATTTTCAAAACTCCGTATAGCAGCAGGTTCAGATTGAACTGGTGGTTCAAGACCAGCAGGCGTAGAGGATACTGTCGGAGCAGGGGCGCTCGGGCCGCACATGCCCCGTGTTGGCTGGATTTGGATTCGAAGAAACTTTGACCATGGGGGTTCGGGTATGACTATAGAAGGTGGCTTAATTTGGTCGGTGGATAAGGATGGCAGGTTACGTCACCAGGTGGTTCAGTTTCAGTGGGTCGACGGGGGTTCATGTGGTTTCGACCAGGTTGAACCGGGTCGGGTTTGATGGGGGTTAGATGGAGTTTGATGAGTAGTTAAATTGGTAGTGGGTTTAGTTGGTGGGTGGTGGATAGGTGAGAAAGAGGATAGGGGTATGGCTATGGAGTTTTGTGGAGAGAGAGAATGTGTGGGTGTAGGAAGAAGATGAATAGTGAGGGGTATTTGTGTGTGGTATGGTGTATGGGGATTGAGGTGTGGGTGAGTGATTAGTTTAGTTTGTGGGGGAGTGTAGGGGAGTAGTGTGCGCGTGTTTGTTTGTAGCTAAAAAAACAAGAAGTGAAAATTAAAATTATCTACATTAAAAAAATATTAAAAATAAAATCCTAACTAAAAAAAATAAAAGAAAATAAAAATAAAAATAATAAAATCTATTCAACTAAAAAGACTCTCAATAAAAAGAAAATAAAAATACAAATTAACACTCTATAAAAACTAAAAACAAAAGCTAATAGAACTAAAAAATAAATTCCTAAAAATTAATCCTAATAAAATAAAATAAAACAAAAACTAAAATCTAATAAAAATCTAAATAAAAATAAAATTATAGAAATAAATAAATAAAAATAGAAAATAAATCGTAAAAATTCTATATAAATCCTAAAAATTAAAACAAATCAAATAAAAATCTAAAAATATTAAAAATATAAACTTAACAGACAAGGCACTGGATAGGTTTACGCTCGGTCTGGGGTAGGCTATCGTTACGAAATTGGTTATTTAGCCTCATTTTTGCTACAAATTACCTTGAAATAGAACTTTTGAAACTGCAACTGCAGTCAAGACTGAACAATAAATAATTACACGTATAAGTCCTAATTTTGTTGAGAATTAGCAATTAAAATACATCTATTTGGGGTATAAAATATACATTTTTGGGCGCTTATCATTTAACCTCAAATACTACAAGTTTATATGCACGAGAAGATGAATTTTAGTCTAAACAATCCTACCAAATGGGTCTGACATGTGATTTTCTCTAGAAATTTTATAATAATTGTACAAACATACTTTTCATGGCAAAAGGCATTTTTGTTTCTTTCAAAACTTGAATAGAATGTCCATTTAAACAAAAATTCCAATTTTTCTCAAGAAAACTTTGAAACATTATTTCATAAATTAGTCTTAATAAAGTGACATTCTTCTAACATTTTTATTTCAAAAAAATGTTTAATATCAAGTTTTCTTCAAACATATCATTTTACTCAAAATTATTGAAACCCGTTGTCACAAATCTTAAGAAATATAATTCATGAACCATGTATGCATCTTACTCGTAAACTCTATATGCAATATCAAATACTAATAACATATAGTCTTAAACTTAAGAGTAGAGTTTTTCCATCTCAAATGGAACTCCAAGAAGGGTTGGATGAAAAATAAGAAGATGGCAACCCCCACCTCCAAATGTGGCCTCAAGGGGGTTGCCTTGCTCCATAAGGCTAGCTCCAAGAAAGCTCGAAGAAAACCCCCTTCAAAACTATGGAGGAAATGGGTGCATTAAGCTTAAATATTGTGGAATAGTTCTAAAATATGGTGGTATAAGGTGGATGGATGGAGGTTCTTGGCTTGGGATGGTGGTTGGGATCCATGGGAGTTCTAGAGAGCTTATACAGAAAAGGTTAATTTGAACATATGATCCCCCAATGGCCCTCGCCTCTCTAAAATACCCCAAATCCTTAGAGGTGTAATCCTTAAAATGTCAAAAGCCTTATCCATGATTTGATCTGCTGCTGCAGGAGCTTGACATGTGTCTTAATCTAACGATTAGGAAGGCCAAAACCTTATCCCAAATATGTAGAACTCAATTTTTAAATCTCGTTCGAATAAGAATGGGACCTTGTGTGAATGAGAATTGTCTTTCGTTCGATCAGACCTTCAAACGACCTTCAAACGAATTCAATATAGTGCAACCTCATTCGAACCTCAATTGATCTCCACTTCGAAGGACCAGTGACTTTCCTTCGAACTAATAATTCTCATTTGAATGAAAAGGAATCTCATTCGAACGAATTAAACTCGTTCGAACCACCCTTTTCCTAAATATTTCTTTTTCTACCCTTGAACTTACACAATTACCATTAATACTCCAAGAATAGTCAATTACTAGCATTAACTTAATTATCATAATCCAACCCCCAAGGGTTTCCATATTTTTAAAATTTACAGGGGAAAAATAATAAAATATTATGCATGGGTATTACATTCTTCCCTCGTTAGGAAATTTCATCCCTGAAATTATCGATCTGCCAATTCCTCAAGTTAATGGGATTTACCAACCCTCACTCTAAGTAATAAAAATCCTCTAAGACAAAATCATCAAAGTCCTCATTAGCTATGAACACATCACATGCTCTTACACAGGAGTCATCGCCAAAACTTCAACACGCGACATGCTCTAAAGTTCACTATCATGCTAACTGTCAACGTCGCATAACCGTCACCGAATCTCCACTCACCTGACGATCACTTTCATTTTTATTGTGTGTATGCATAAATTGAAATTATGATTTGGGTTTTAGGATTTGAAGTCTGAGAAAAAAGATTGATTTGGTCTGTGGTATTGAACGGGTTAGATGGATGTGTACAAAGACAGTGCTCTTATTCATATCTGTTGTCAAGTGCATTTTTTTAAAAATATGTTTTCTACTATTAATTTTTTAATTTTTGTTATATGACGACATGATTTGTGTGAAATTTAATGCGGTGATTTTATAATATACGTTCATTAATATCGGTGGTTTTATTATTTTTGTTATATAACTATGTTGCTTCCACCATCGCCTTGTTCAAACACTGTATAGTATTTGTCTTTGAAGCTAATTAGTCCCGAAGTGACTGCATATTTTTACTCTCTGTTTTTAATTTTTTTATTTACAATTTGATTTGGGTTCAGAGACATGTTGGGTTTATTTTATAAGCAATATATGGTTTTCATAATTAGTGTGTTAGAATTTCAAATGTATGGCTTCATTTTTCTTTCATCCCTGTTTCGAAAAACATGTTCTTATGTTCGTGTTTTGTTTTAAACCAGTATACTAAATTACTATTTGAGAGTTTTCAGTTAAAGAAGATGGATGTATTTGGGGTTTTGGGGGACTGAAAATTCAAATGTCTGCTACATACGCTAAGTTTTAAATGTCTGCTGCATACGCTAATACGTTTCTTTTGTTTTCCTTCAAGTGAAAGGTATTATTAGTACTAATTACAATTAATGGTATTCTATTTAAACCAATGCTTTATACACTAATATGTTACTTTTGTTTTAGCTTCAAGTGAAAGGTATTATTAGTACCTATTTTGATACGTTTTTGGTCCATTTTCCATTTAAACTATTAAAGATTATTAGTACTCACGACTCTATTTTCATATTTCTTATTTTTCGAGTTTCCTTACATCACTGACTTATGATAAATGATATATCTTATGACTTATGCTTTGTGTTCAGGTTGAGTAGAGTTTTTATTTTATGGATCGCAGGTGACGGTATGAAGGCAAATGGTTCCCAATGTAATCACGCAAAGAACCGAGTTCATGCATAGATTATCGAAAGAACTCCGAAGATACATCTGTTTAAGGATAAATAATGATCATGCGAGCTCCATTTGGTGAGTTAAAGTCTAATTCATCAATTTCTTATTTAATGACTTTCTAATTTTATAATGTGAATGACAGTACCATACATCACCTGATCGCAACACTCAGAGGAAGCACCTCAATCCTGATCACGAACAATCGCCGAAGTATTCGCTGAAGTATGAAATTTTTGCAAGCCCCCCCCCCCCTCCCCCTCCCCCCCGAATTTTTTTAAGGGAAAAATGTCACTGAAATATGAGTGTTACTGCATTAAATTATATCTTAGAATTTCAACTAATTTGATGAGGAAAATGGAGTTAAGTTCTCATATAGATCAGGTATTGCGCATAAAAAGAGTGAATGATCCAAGTAAAACATTGAGGCCAGTAGCAGTGCATCATAAATAGGTGAGTTGTCCAAATGATATAGAACTGAGAGGTGTAGTGGTCGGTATGTTGAAAATGGCATAAATGATTGATATTTAGCACAAGAAGGTTAGAGAAGCACCCTAATGCAACCGATTAAGGAAGAGAAGGCACGTGTGTTTGACCCCAACTAAGTTCACTTCTTTTTTAATTCAAATATTGTATCTTATTATGACATCCATTTTATTTGTGTTTGATTGAATATGTTTCAAGTCTACGTTGATAAAGACCCTCCTCCGCCAACTGCTACTGCCACTGCTGACAAAGATTAGAAATCAGAGTCTCCAGCGGAGGAGAAAGATGAGGAAAACATAAGCGCAAAAGGAGATGGAGAAGAAGATTCCAAGAAAAATAAAAAACTAGCCAAAGAAGAAGAGGAAGAGGTCTGAACCGATGGCACCTCCTGATGCTGCTGTAGCGAAAATGGAGAATAGTAATCATGTAGTAGCTCATACCGAGAAACCAAAATAAGCATAGGTAAAGGCCAAGCATCCAAATTACGACGCCCTTGAACTCAGTTGTATATTGAAACACAGTTTGGTTTTACTTTGTTGTTTATTGTAATTATAGATATAGGTTTTGTTAAAACACCATCCGGTGCTTTTTACAGTATAGAAAAGGAAGAGGGGAAGAACATTCGTTTTACACTAATTTGAATGCATTATTTAATGTTGATCAACAATTTTTGCTTAAGCTTTTACTATATATTAAATCTCACTTTATATGTTATTTCTCTATTGATTCGTTAATGTTTTTAACCTCCATTTTGCAGGAGGCTGTTCTCGACTCTGAGTAAAATGATATATGTTCAAAAATGGCTGCAATGGCAGCCCTGATTCTGAGGCAGTGGGAAAGCTTTAGACCATGGTTTTAAAAAATGGCCATTACGTAATGAGTTGGCCGTTACGTAAAAGTATCCCAAGTTGGAGTTTCAATTACGTACCTATATATCGGTTTGAACAAAAATCCCACCCGTATAACGTTATGAATCAATTACATAACAGTAAAACTGTTACAATCCAAGCAGGTATAAGCACTTTTCCAAGCTTATTTTTGGTTTACCTATTAAGTCACAAGTGAGTGCACAAATTGGTCCACGTGTCAATCAATATTGAAGAAGCGATCGACTAGTGTATCCATCAATATTGGTTTAAGAAAAAATAAGTCACTTAAGGGGTTCAATTATTGTACATCCATTTTGATTCCTATTTCATATCATATATTTTTCCTTGTGTCCCCTAAATTCAAAAATCATAACCTCCACAACATCTTTTGAAAGTTTAGATTAGTTCTGATTATGTTTGTTTCCGTCTCACTTATAACATCTATGTCAAACTATCAAATTTGTTGATGATACTTTGCAAATCATAGAAACAACACATCGGTAGTTATATTTCCTTATGAATATGAAATCATACATTCAACTTTAAAGTGTTTTTTAAATAGAAGTAATCTGATCTTATTTATCCTTGCGCTTATGTGGTAGTTATCTTTTCATATGATATGATATCTATGAAATGGTTGCAAATCCGAAGTGATTAAAGATGATGCTTATTTGAAAATCGGATCTGTTATGAAAAGGAGTTGAATTTGAACCGAATTTTTTCGTTGAATATTTGAGCATTCTTGAACCGTATCACTTGATCACTTGCACCATGGTATCAAATCTTTTTTTTTTGGTCAAACTTTCAATTAAAGACATTTAAATGAATTTTTTTAAGTTTGGTTCATTGTAGGTCTGTATATGAAAGTTATTTTATTGTGCCCTGCTCAGATGAAAGATAAAAGAGGTGCCATTTCTTTTTATTTTCCCCGTGTAGTTTTTTTTAATTTTTACTTTTGTATTTACGAGGAAATTTCAAAGAACAAGTCTAGCGAGATTTCAGAAACTTTCCATACTACAAAAACCATAATTATTAGTTTAAAAAAAATTACATCGGGTATGCTACTAATCACTTCTACATTTTGTTAATTTTAAGTACTAAAACTATTCATTCTAGGCGTGTTACTGTTAGTTCTAAGTATGCAGATGTTAGTAGGCTACCATTCTTCTCAAGGAAACCTGTTCTGTTGTAACGCAATATGTTGTAATCTATTGTAATCTGCTGTAACAGATCTACAGTGGGATATAACAGCCCCGTGGTTAATTACTTTGCAGTCGAACGCAATCTGTTGTAACAAATCTATAGTTGGCTATAGAAGATCCGTAAAGGGATGTAACATATCCGTAGCATTCCATTCAAAGGTTCTATTTTTTTTGGTTTCATATTATGTTTAGATTCTACCTTGCACGGCCATATACAACAGCAACACAACTATATGCAGTACAATAACTATTTCACCAAGTTGCTATATATATAGTACCTTTCATATGAGTTGCTATATATACAGTATTGAATATGGCTATATGTATGTACATTGCGCGACTAATTCACCAAGTTACTATATATACAGTAGCAATCATGGTATTATGTTTTGATTCAACTTGGCCATATACAATAGCATCCCCAGCCATATACAGTAGCATCCCGGATATTGCTCATTTTGTGCATTTAACTGACACGCGCCCCCGGCCCGTCCCCTCCCCCTCCCCCTTCCCCACTCACACATGCACACACGAACACACCCGCCCCTGCCCCTGCCCGTCCCCTCCACCCTTCCCACTCACACACGCGCACACACGCACACACGCGCCCCCTGCCCCCTTCCCCACTCACACATGCACACACGCGCACAAACACACACACGAACACACACACACACATGCGCCCCCTGCCCGTCCCCTCCCCTCCCCCCACTCATGCACACACGCACAAGCCATAAAAGATATCCCATTCTGTTTTGATCTATAAATATGGGCTCGGTTAATATTCAATGTACTTTTTTAACTATTTTTACAGCTCTTATTTAGTGTTTAGGGTTTTTCATTTATGTATATCTTTATTTTGAGTTCTATTTTATAGAGATTTGTGGTTTAGAATAGACGCAATAACACTTCTTGGGTGTAATACATATGTTTAAATAGTTCCTTTTTCCTAATATTGTTATTTGTTTTATTTGTAGACCAAATATGATAATGGCCAGAGGTCGCAAGAAGGATGGGAAGACAGTAATAATAGCACCTAATCCAGAAGGACCATGTCACAGGCATTTCGAGGAAGTCCCACATATTCTCCTTTCCCTACCTTCTAGCTCCCATCTCCGAATTTGGGATTTTTTTTTTAATTTGTTGGATTTGTTGTTACCCCTTAAATAGGGTCGATAGTCCAATAAACAAAGGAGACTATGTCCAATTTTTTTTTAAAATTGACACTTTATTTTTTTGAGACACAGTTAATTTGATTGGTGAATATTGTATATTTCATTTAATATGTGAATTTGTTTGAAGAATTTAGACAATTTGGATGTTGGACTATTTGTTATTTGTTAAGCAGGGTGAATAGTTTCATAAACAAAGAAGATTATGTCCAATTTTTTTTAAAAATTTGACACTTTGTTTTTTGAGACAATATGAATTCGATGGATGAATATTGTATATTTCGTATTATATGTGAATTTATTTGATGAATGTAGACTATGAGAATGTTATTGGACTATTTGACATTGTTTTAAAATTACACTTTGAAATTTTTTCGTTTCACTATTACGTACGTTGAAAAATTGTCGCCGTTTCGCGATTACGTACTTTGGAAAATTTTGTCGTGCCTTCAGGCACGGGCATACGCTAGTGTATATACACACACACACACACACACACACACTTTAACGCATGAAATTATTTTTATTCCATAAACGTCAATTATCCCGATTAATTCACCTTAATCTTATTAAAGAACTCCATTTTACTTCATTTGACATTTATTCCTTGATTTAACACACCAAGTTAATCACTCAGAAAAATTACACCTTATTTATGGAAAAATCATTTCTTTTCGCAAACTTTACCCATTTATTCATACCAATTCACGTTAGTATTTTCATTAAAAATCACCCTTTCAACACATGCAAATAACATGTTAGAAAATACTTATTATTCCATTGAAAACCTTTAATAAACACACCCTTTTGTTAATTTTGGGTTAAACCTCTTTAGGTTGCTTATCTACAAATTAGTCCTTTCACTTTACCATTCCTTTACCTTATGGACATTAGACAATTTTCACATTACTTGTACAATTTATCCTTTATCGAAACATGTATTAATTCATTCAAGTTAGGTTGTCTTTTCTCATATTCACCAGACAACCCATTTCTTGATATGTCCCATTTTCATTATCTTTTCGCAGAATCTTCTAATAAGTGAATACTCTAACGGGCTCCACACCATCGACTATGCTACCATATGCTCTGGCTAGTGATTTTGGGTCTTTCTTTGGGACCTCTTTAAATATTTCGGTGTCATCTGAGTCTTTATTAAGGCGCATTAACATTTTACAAATATTCACATTATTCCACACTTCCTTTACTGGTCGAAGCCAAAGCCTAGGGTTTTACCCCAACTTTTTTTACACTTTAAAATAATACGTTCTTCTCCTTTAGACCCGTACAATGAATTTTATCCCGAAAAACAAGTTCATTTAGGACCATCTTGTGTAATATCTTTTCCAACATTTTTATTTCATAAAAATGTTCCACTTTACGTAAAATTACCATTTTACCCATTTGTTTCCAAACTTGTCCTTTTCTCCAATTTCACAAGTGTTAGTTTCCAGATCACAATTAAGATATCCGCACTAACTTCTTGAGTGTTTTTGACACATTAACAATTATTTAACACTTTTGGAGTAACATTATTCTCAAGTGGGAAACATCTTTATTTAATTAAATTCTTTTCTAAGAAATCATAGAACATCTAAGCCTAATTTATAAGAAAAATACCATTTTCTTTATTAATACATTAGTCTTGAAACATTACACTTCTCACATTTTCAACACACTTTTCACACTCCTTAGGAGCTGAAATTTCTATTTTCTTTATTTCATGTTCAAACCCAATAAAACTCTCATTAAACCTTTTTATATGTTTAACCTCAAATACTACAAGTTTAACTTCAAATACTACAGTTTATATGTATGAGAAGATTCATTTGAAGCTAGAAAAATCCTACCAAATGGGTGTAACATGTGATTTTCTTTAGAAATTTCATAATATTTGTACGAACAAACTTTTCAAGCCAAAAGAAATTTTTGTTTCTTCCAAACTTTAAATAAAATATCCATTTATATAAAAATCCTAATTTTTCTGAAGAAAACTTTGGAACATTATTTCATAATTTACTCCCAACAAAGTAACATTCTTCTAACATTTTTATTTCATAAAAATATTTAATTCTAAGTTTTATTAATATTATTCTTGAACCATATATGCATCCTACTCTTAAACTCTATAAGCATGATAAAATACTAGTAACATATAGTCATAAATTTAAGAATAAAGTTTTCCCCACCTCAAATGGAGCTCCAAAAAAGGTTGGATGAAAGGCAAGATGATGTCAATCCCCCACATCCTAAGGTGGCCTCAAGGGCATTACCTAGATCCACAAAGCTTGCTAAAAAAACACTAAGAAAACTCCTTTCAAAACTCCATAAATTCTTACATTTTTTTTTCTCCAAAATCTTCCAACAACACCTCCAAAATTTGTATCTTTGCCTAACAATAGAGAAAATGGGTGTATAGGCTTAAATATGATGGAATACCTCAATAATGTGGTGGCATAAGGTAGAAGGGTGGTCGTTATTGGCATGGGATGGTGGTTGGGATATATGGGACCTCTAGAAAGCGTAGAGAGAAAACAAAAATCATAACATATGAGCCCCCAATGGACCTAACCTCTCTAAAATACCCCAAAATCCTTAAAAACCCCTAAAATGACCAAAGTCTCATCCACGAATTTATCTTCTACTCCTGGATCTTTACATGTGTCTTAACCTAACATTCAGGATGTTGACAACACATCCTGAATCTATAGAACTTAATTTTTATATCTCGTTCGAACAAGAATGGAACTTCGATTTAATGAGAATGGGATATCGTTCAATCAAAGTTTTGAATGACCTTCTAATGAATTCAATACAGTGGCACCTCGTTCAAACCTCATTTGATCTCCACTTTGAACGACCAAGGACTTTTGTTTGAGCAAATCATTCTCATTCAAACGAAACATAATCTCATTCAAGTGACCTTAAACTCATTTGAACCACACTTTTCCCAAATATTCCAATTTCGATCCCAAAACTTCCACAATTACCATCAATACTCCAAGAACAGTCAATTACTCGCATAAACTCAATTATCATGATCCAATTACCAAGGGTTTCAATGTTACTACAATTTAGAAGGAAAAAATAATAAAATATTGGGCATAGGTATTACAATGCATATCTATCCCCTCCCCCTCTATACGACTATAAGAAGTCTTGATCCTTAAGATATTCGTGAAAGGGTCTTCTAGGTTATTCTCTGTAACAATCTTGGTAACTGTGACATCAACCCATTTCATAAATTCTCAAATAAGATGTACTAATGCTCAATTTGTTTAACTATCTTATGGGTCCTAGGTTCATTTAATTTAGCAAGCGCACCGCTATTATCACAATACAGTATAATAGTCGGTTAAACTAAAGGTACCATGCCTAGATCCATTAGGAAATTTCATAGCCATCGTGTTTCCTTGGTTACTTTAGAGGCTACCACATGGTGGAATCAACAATGCGTGATTATCTAATACTCTTCCATCTGATGCCTCCACCACCTACGGTAACACATGTCCTGAGGTAGAATTTATGGAATCTCCATCAAACTAAAAAATCAATTCACTGTACCTAATAGGTAGTAGAATCTTTGCCTGGTAAACTAGCATATAATCCTATGTCCTTTTCAGGTTCTTGAATATATGTTTTATCATAGTCCAGTGTTCTTAATTAGACTTAGACCGATACATACAAATCATGCAAACATATAAGTATGTATCGGTTGTAATGCATATCATTGCATAAATAAGGCTCCCAAATGCTATAGGAGAAGGGATGCCTTTCATCTTCACTATCTCGTCAAGTGTCTTAGGAAACTGATGTTTGGATATAGATATTCCATGTATGAAAGAAAGGAACCCATTCTTAGAATCTGGCATGTTAAACATGGCAATAATGGAATCTATATAAGTCGCTTGTGATAAGCCTAACATATCATTCTTGCGATCTCTCATAGGATTGATTCCATGGATGTGACTAGCTTCTCTTAAGTCCTTTACATCAAGTTGGCGGGATAACCATACTCTAATTAAAGATAACACTCTAATATAATTTCCTACGAGAAGAATTTCATCCGCATATAGTACCAAACTCATCACTATGTTTCCATTGCACTTTTTGTACACACAAGACTCATCTAGACATTGTTTAAAACCAAAAGATTTGATTTCCTGATAAAAATTAATGTTCTAAGATCTAATGCTTTCTTAAGTCCGTAAATTGAATTTTTAAGCTTATACAATATATGCTCTTTACCTTGACCTATAAAACCATCTAGTTGCACCAGATAGATACACTCGTCAAGATTCTTATTAATAAATGCAATATTTATGCCCATTTTCTAAGTTTTGAATCCAAATGATGTGCAATGGATAAAAAAATTGGATAGACTTCATCATAATTACATGAGAGAAGGTTTACTCATAATCGAATCCCTTTTTCAGAGTAAAAACCTTTCACAACAAGTCGTGCCTTGAAGGTCTCATAATCTTCATCTACCCTATCTTCCTATTATATACCCACTTGTATCCTATGGATTTTGTCCCTTTGGGTGGATCCACAAGATTCTAGACCTGATAGGAATATTCTATCTTAGCATTCTTACATTTAAACTACATATATACATCTTTTTTCTTCGATAGACTCATTGTAGCTATAAGGATCGACTTCGAGTTCACCAGGGACCTTGTCATAAGACTTTCCCAAGAGCGAATCGTTTGCTCATGTAGAAGCACTATCGTTGTTTTTGGTTCATCGCCTCAATGCAAAAACCTAAACTATAACAACACTTGCGATACAAGTATAGCGGTAAGTCGGGTATTGTAAGAAATTCACATGGAGTGTTGGATAGATTTTAATTGATTTATTACTTCAAGAATAAAAGGGTAAAAGGTGATGGTTTGGTTTAAAAGAAAAGGGAAAAAATTAAGATGCTAAAGCTAAACAGGACTTAATAAAACGATAGTCAAGGTCTGTTTATGGGGTGAATCTAAAGAATATGGAAAGAGACACCATTGGCTAAAATGGGAAAATGTTTGCTATCCAGAGCAAGAAGGAGGGCTGGGCATCAAATCTTTGGCTCATATCACTAGAGCTTTCAGTTTTAAGCTCTAGGGGAATTTTACTAATTCTAACAGTTTGTGTCATATGTTTTTAAAGTGCAGGTCAAATTGTAGCAGATCCAAAGCCTTATCAAGGATTAATCAAGTTAGAGATGAAGCAGAAAAACACTATGCTTCAATCAATAATTCTCATATCTGGACTCTAACCTCTTCTGGAGAAGTCTCTACCCAATCAGCTTGGTAATGTATTAGGAAATCGAGAAGTTCATCCCTTATACTCAAATCAATATGGAATAAAGAGATACCTCCTAAGATTTCAATTTTTCTATGGAAATGCATCCACAAAATTATTCCTATTGATGAAGTTATTCAGAAATATGGGATTAGAATTTCCTCAAAATGCAGATGTTGTCACAACCATATAGAGAGTATGCTTCACTTTTTTATTAATGGTCCTCAATCTTCTGAAGTGTGGAATCATTTTGTAAGCATCTTTGGGATTAAGACTTACTCTTATTCTCTAAATAATATGTTGATCTCATGGTGGATTAAAACATCTAACATAGACTACATTCAGTACCTTCTTAATCTGCTTCCAGGTGTTATTATATGGGAAATTTGGAGAAGTGTAAATCTTTGTGTTTTTTGAGGGAGTTCAAATGAATAGCTTGGAGATTATTAATTATGTCTTCAAGTTCATTCAATCCTGTTCCTCTAATAAAAACTTCTAGTCTTCATCTAACTTATTCGAGAGAATTATAGACCACTTCAGAATCAAATCAGTGCCATTTCCTTCTTCTTTTATTTTACTTAAATGGTCTAAAACCTTAGACCATTGTTTCAAGCTTAATACATATGGTGCTTCAAAAGGGAATCCTAGAGTTTCAGAGACAAGAGGTATTATTAGAGATAAATCTGCTCACTTTGTTAAAGATTTTTCATCGTTCGAAGGCATTATGAAAAAATCCAAAGCAGAATGTCTAGCAATCCTTCGAGGCCTCAAAATGTGTAAAGAGCTTAATATCCATTATGCCTTGATTGAATCAGACTCCCAAGTCATCATCAACTTTCTTAAAGGTTTCATTCCAAAGCCCCCCTGAAGTTTGCTAGAAATCTTGAAAGAAATTAAAGAATTGGACATTCAGACATCATAAGTTCATTATTGGAGGGAATCAAATAGTGTTGCAGATAGCTTATCCAATTTTGGAATTCTCAGCAAGGAATACAAACTAATCTCTTCATTATCGGAGATGCCTAAAGAATCCAGAGGCCACTACAGATTGGATTTACTTGGTCTTCCTTCTATTGGGAAAGTATAACAGATCTATCGAATCTTTATTTTTTCTTTATCTTTAGCTTCTTTCTTCTGTAATTGCCCCCTAGGTAGGGCTTTTCTACCTAATTTAATAAATTCCAGGTCATATTAAAAAAAAGATAGTCAAGGTCACATCCCCGCTATGGGCTAAACACGTGGAATTATAATTTCGGTTTGAAAACATTTAACCAAACATTTTAGTTAATTATAAACATAACATATGAAGAAATTTAATCCAATAATACGAGATGAAACATTTAATCAAAAATGGTCATACGCGTCTTAAAATCGAATTATCGCTATAAACACTAATGTTGAGTGACAAAGAAAGTTAAAATATAACAAACCAATTTTAATACGTGAAGTTTTGATTAAACATGATTTTCCCCAAAAACTTTCTTTCGGAGACCGATGCCCATTAATGGTGGACACAAGAACCCAACCCTATAAACTACTCACTAGGCATGAATTAAACTAATTATAACAACTAATTGAACTAAAGAAGGCAATAAAAAATACACTAAACTAATTAACTAGGCAAGAACATGAGATACATAAAGGAATTTACGCTAAAACAAGAGGTAGGAGAACATGAATACTAAACTGATATGCAAAAATTGACAAATATCTAAGAGCTATGGAGGAGAGGGTGAAAAGCTCACAATACTACACCGAAAAACTAAGACATAACGAAGATATCCTTCATCAAAATGAGATGAAATGTTTATATATACAAACCCTAATGGCAAAGTAGTAAATAAAAAAGATGGAAAAATAGGGGACTGAATCAATTCGAAAGTAACCGAATCGATTCAAAAATAGGGGAAATAAAAAAGGAGGTTCTGGTGTGAAATCGAATCAATTTGGACTTGTTCGAATCGATTCGAACCTCACAGTATGCAATGCTCAGTTTTGTCCAACTTTACAAAAAATGCCTTAACTTCTTCGTTATAACTCGGAATTAGGAACGGTCGGAGGATACACGAAGATAAATCAGAGGGATACAACATCCAAGAAGACATTGGGACAAAAAAACAAATTATGAAATGACTAAAATTCCCTTGAATGTACCTTTGAGTGTGGTTTTGAAGACAAAACCATACTAAAAATCCCATAACTTCTTCATTATACATCGTAATCATACATCGTTGGCGGCCACGTGAAGAGAAATAAAAGGGCTTTATCTTCCATGAAGAGGTAGGGATTAAAATTTGAATGCTAAAATTACTGAAATGCCCCCGAAGCTGCAATATTCAACGAAGCATTTTTGAAAGCGACCAAACTTCGCACTACGCACCGAAATACCTATAAAAACTCAATTATACCTCATATAGCATGTTAACATACAAAATGGAGGTTGTCTAGTTAACGAGAACAAATATCGGAATTAAGGTACCTAGAGGGGATAAAATGCACAAGTATAAGGGTGAATAAACACAATATTCGTGTTGAATGGCACCCCCTAACTTACACATTTCTAGTCCCTAGAAATGTAGCACAGAGCAAGAAGAACAACAAGTAAACCAAAAACAATGATATATGTACAAAGGGAATAAATTCCACTTTCGCGAGCGAACAATTGCATTTAGCATATGCAATAAGTGTAAAACCCTGTGTGCTGGAGGACTTAGGAATTTAATTATTTTTGGAGAAATATAATTATTAAATTGGGAGAATTTAAATTTTTATTTTTTTTAGAGTTTCGAATGATGAATTGGAGTGTACGGTTGATCCAAAAAGGATCGAGATAGCAAAAATGACTGTCCAAAAGTTTTATTTGGGATCCGATGTATTTTGGACCTAGTTTGACTCAAATTGGAGAAAATAAGCAATTTTAAGTGTGTATTTTCATTTAAAGTTGGGAATTATGGATTTAAAGGCTTATGACACTCGTGAGATATACAATCTCGTTTGTGAGAAAATAGAAAACCCTACAAACAGAGAAATGAAGAAGAGAAAGAGAAAAAAAGTGGAGAAAGCTTAGAGCTTTGGAGATTTTTGGCTCGAATACATGGATTCAAGGAAGATTCAACCTCTACAACATTGAGGCAAGTGATTAAACTTGCTAAATAATTGTGTGTGAGAGTTATCTCATATTTTTTATTGGTGATTTAATTAATTTGAGCTTTTATGGTTAAATCCTAGAATTTGATGAATAAATCTTATATTTTGGGTTATATTTGTGGTTTTGATGATAAAATGGTGGGAAAAATATTTAGAATGGGCTTTGGTGAGAAGATATTGTTAGAGTATAGTAAAATAGGGTTTTATA
Organism: Sambucus nigra; assembly: GCA_949130495.1. NCBI lineage: Eukaryota > Viridiplantae > Streptophyta > Magnoliopsida > Dipsacales > Adoxaceae > Sambucus > Sambucus nigra. Next base: position 762,724,155 of record OX422207.1, read on the forward strand.
GATGTAGAATATATATATATATATATATATATATATATATATATATATATATATGGGGATGTTTTGGAGATAAAATTTGGGGTGTTAACTTCGACAGTCATATAGTAGAAATTTCTGTAGAGCCGGACCGATTTGGGTAGGGAAGCCGAATCAAATCATTTTTTAGGAAATCAGATAAATTAATTTTTAGGGAAATCAGATCGGTCCAGTCATTAAAGATTCTGTAAAAAATTTAGGAACCGGACCGGTTCATTTTTTAGAACCACCGGTCCAGTCCGGTCACTGCTTTTTGCCAGGTCCTATTTCACCCCTCTTTAATTGGTTTTATTACTTATGGACCCTCCATTATAGTGTATTAAACATGTTTATAAGATGTTTTTTACGGTTCGTATTAGGATGTACAAGAGAGGTCACTTTGGGGTCTATAATAGAGGTATATAAGAGTAAATTGTTTTGTTTTCTTTTAATAATCCTCAAAGGAATGAGGATTTTCTCGAGGATGGTTTTGGGCTATTATGGAGGTATATCTGGGGGTTTATAATAATGAATCCTTTCATAAATTCTTTGAGTAGTAGGAATTTACTTAACGCCAAATATGGACTAGAAGAGAGATATCATAAGTCCTTAGTAATGTTAAATTGGGTGACTATTCATATCCTAGGCATGATGGAATAGTAAAATTCAATTGAGGGTTTGAATAATGAAATTAATTGGGAAGGTATGTGATACTGTAACGGTTAGTATAATCAAAGTTCTATACATATAGCCAAATTCATTACTTTTATACATGCGGACGTGAGATGGCATGCATATATATATATATATGGTGTAAACGTATATACCTCGTGTGATGGTTGGTATATATGATGTGATCACGTGTATATATCTTGTGTGTTTGTTAGATACATTATGTGCTTCATACCCCTTTAGTGTTATCATGGGAAGTTACGTGATGTGGGTGAATCCCCCTGGCTGGAAGAGCAGGGAGAGTATAATCCCCAGGTCATAGCGTCCATTATTTTACCATGCGTGAGGTAGGGATAATACGTCTTAGGTATTATTCATATCACTCCCAGGTTAGGAACTATGGACGCTTCCCATTCGTTGTGATTAGGTTTTTACCAAGTCGGTGTGACAGTCCGACCGATGGTAACCCCGGGACATGTGAGCGATTCCTTGAAAGATGATAGCGTTGTAGAGACTATTAAAGTATACATCTGTTTTGTGTGTTATGTATGTGTACTTGATAGAGAATGATAAATTATGTATAATATGTGCATGTAATACTATACAAGATTTATAGATGGTGTGTGATATCTTAATATTACAACTAGAGAAAGTTATAAAGATGTGTACTATGTTTTGTCTTTTATAGCATGAGAGTGGATGAGAATACTCTTATGCCTATAGTTGAGAAGTATTTTTGTTCATAATTTGGACCGAGGGCCTAACGGATTCCCATGACCTTCAATGTTAGGTGGTAGTGTATCGGGGGGGGGGGGGGTATTGCTTGTTTGAATTTCACTATGCCACACGTCCCACGCACGAATCATGGCGTAACTTTGGTCATGGGGAGATGTTTGATACTTAGTTCTTTGGTATAGGTTGGGGTATATTACTAGCATTAATGATGACGCGGGATATCTTATGCTAATAACTTGTGGAGGAAATAATTAAAAAACCCAGAGAATATAATTGAGCTATTATTGTATAAGTTTGGGTGTAAACTTAGGAGACATTAGAAGAAGTAGATAGATGGTTATGCTAGAGATAGTGAGCTACATGATTGAGGCTTAGGCGCGGATTTAAGAGTATTTATCCTTAGAATGTGTTGGGTAGCTTGGTGGATTTTCATATGCATACGTTAGGTGCGCGCTATAGATGAGGAGTGAGGTTGAGTCCCAAGAGAGTGTGACACCTCTTTAATTATGAAATTGTCCATTCATAATTATTATGCATTTTAATTCACTTGCTAAAACTGTTTTCAAACCTTGGGCTCTGATCCGTTTATATCTTTTCTCTTGCTATACATATATTTTTATTTTAGGTGTCCCTCCGCAAGGACGCCAATGATGCCTATTCTACCCAAAGTCCATAGAGTTGCAGCAAATGTGGAATGTTACAGGATTTTATTGTAGTCCCTTCTTATTTTTTTAATATAGTTAAGAATATATTTTGTATATCGGTTATGTGTTCTCAAGGGTTGTATATCTGTATCTCTTTTATGATCTTATCTTGAATGTTGTATTTTTGAGACTCGACAGCATTTTCAGGTACATCTTTTGTTGTACTCGTGTTTATATTATCATGTTTTTGTAGATAGCATTATTATTGGTTTGTAGTTCTTGTATGTTATTTTTTTTAAAATATTGGTATTCATTTTTTTTTATTATGGGTGGTTAGTCAGATTTTTAGTTTTTGTGCGACAGTGATGCTGGGAATGATTCACTTGAGATTCATGTTTTATCTTGGTATACGGCTGGCCACCCGTTATTAATTTAAGTGGGGTGTCACAGGTGGTATCAAAACATCGGGTTCTAGCGTCTTAGGATCTGTGCGAGTTTTCAACGTTCTTCTGTAATCTTTCTTGACATAGAGTCCTACTATTAAGATTGTTGTGTTCATACTGCGTTTATGATCTTCTGTAATGCGTTATTGCTTGAAATGTGTGATAATACAGTTCGCTCTCATTTCAGATGCTGCCTAAAAATGACTGTCCTGCTAAGGAAAATGTTGAGGCTAGGAATATGGAACCCCACTTGCCTCAGGGGACGATGACTACAATCGATGTCGCTAATATTGTGGGTCGGGCAGTCAATGCGGCCATGACCGCTACTTTCTCTCATCATCAGGACCATCTTCATCAGTTGACGGGGATTATTAGGTTTGAAGATTCGGGTCAGTCTAGTAGGTTAGGAGGAAAGGGTGAAGATACAACACAGTGTCTCGGTAGTGTAGTAGACCTAAGAGGAAGCGAGATTCTCACCTGGAGAAAGCTGTTAAGATACAGCGTTCAGGAAATTTTAGGCTGAACTTCCAAGGACAACAACAATACCAGAATGTTCTGCAGGACCCAGTAGGTCGGGGAAACATCGGGGGAGTTAAACAGGGCTGAGGTCGTCAGGGCCACATGTAGGGTGATATTTTTAATGTGGGGAGGTTGGTCATAGAGAATAAATTGCCCGCAATTGAACATGGCATAGGCACCGAGGGTTCAACAGGCTCAGCAAGCACTTTTACCACCTCCTCCACCTGTTCTAGTTATCCCACCTTCACAGAAACTGATTTTATATGGGCGATACTATCGTGTTAAAAATGCGATGTTATCGTGAGTGCCATAACCTCCATTATCTTATTTTGGTACGTTTCTTATATCTGAATTTAAGGTTGGGTATTGTAAGTTTCGTGAGTGTTTCATTTACTTATAGATGTTTCTATCACTCATACGGAGGGATTTTTAAGTTAGTTGAATTAAATGGGTGCTTGGTTGTATAACCATATTATATGTAGTATCATTGGGTAGCGGGGCTTGTTGGAGTCGAATGAGTGAGAGTCGATATGTATTCTTGATGTTCGCATTAGTTGGGAGAAGTCCACTTTCGAGAGTGATGAGAGTAAGGGGGGAGTTTTCTACGTCTAGAGGGTTGATAATGATGTGAAATCTTAGAATATATATATTCACCAGTGAGTAGAGGGTCTTTTTCGTCTTAGGACCGTTGCATGTAAGATAGTTATCCCTAGAATTCGCAATTGGAACGAATTTATCATGTGGTTGGCTATTATAACCCTTTTGTGAATTTATGATTACCTTAAGGAGAGTAAGTGTGGTACTTAGATGGGATGTTTTAGGGGAAATATATTGTCTTGTAATGTGCCTGTAGGGTTATGGTTTTTCTAGAGTGCAACTGTCAAGTCGTGTGGATTGGTAATGGTAATACTATCGTTTTGTTATTTGGCTAGATACATGTAACTTCTAGGTCCCATTTGTGAACCGGTCTATCTTGTAGTGATATTTTAAGATGGTGTAATGGATTTTTACTAATGAGATTCAAGGTTTAGCGGGTTCAGTGTTAAGCTAAGAGTTTTAGATCATGGTCATGTGCGTGTAGAGAGCTTAATGTTGGTGAGAACATCGTATTGATTGACTCCTTGTGTCCCGGGCATATTATTTAATTTGTGTGTATCAGAATTCCTAAAATTATTTTCTATATTACATTTTAGGCCTATAACCCCATATAAATTGATTTATAAATCTTTGAAAATGACTATATTATATTTTTTTTAAACCTTAGTCCATGTCTGACTGATCTCAATCCCTAACAGAGTTGCATAGTAGTGTATTGGGAGGGTTCCTTGTTTGGATTTCGCTCGTGAGACCTCCCCCGCATGAAAGTAACGAATGTCGAGAATTGAGAAAGGTTAGATCTTCGAACATTTTTAAAATTTTCTTATGTATGATTTAATGGATTCCTTTGTTGAGAATTAGCGTATCCCTGTAGCATTATGGGACTGAGATTAGTTCGTGGGTTTGTGCCTTAGTTATTTCAGGCATATAATTGTAACGGCGAGTGGAAGTTATGTTACAATTTAAGGCTAGCGGAGTCGGGTAATGATTGTGCAATTGAACACCAATATAGGGTGTATGGGCGCGCTGATTATTTATTATTTTAAGGAATTCACTATTGGAAAGTGGTAGAGATAGATGTAGAAATCATGAAGGTAGATTTGTTATTCAGATTAATGAAGTTGTTCAAATTTCAGGGAAAAAATCTTTATAAGGAGGGGAGATTGTAACACTGCGTGTGTTCGAGGACTTAGGAATTTAATTATTTTGGGAGAAATAGAATTTTTAAATTGGAAGAATTTAGATTTTTATTTTTTTGGAGTTTCGTACGATGAATTGGAGTGTACGGTTGATCTGGGAAGGGTTGAGATAGTCAAAATGACTGTTCGAAAGTTTTATTTGGGCTTCGAAGTATTTTGGACCTAGTTTGATTCGAATTTGAGAAAACCATTCATTTTAAGTGTGTATTATATTTAAAGTTGGGATTTATGGATTTAAAGGCTTATGAGGCTCGTGAGAGAGTCCATTTTATTTGTGAGAAAAAAGAAAATCCTAGAAATATTGAAAGGAAGAAGAGAAAGAGAAGAAAAATGGAGAAAGCTTGTAGCTTTGGAGACTTTCGGCTCAAATACACGGATTCAAGGAAGATTCAACCTCTACAACTTTGAGGCAAGTGATTAAACTTGCTAAATAATTATGTGTGTGTGTTATCACATAATTTTTGTTGGTGATTTAATTGATTTGAGCTTTTACGGTTAAACCCTAGAATTTCATGAATAAATCTTGTATTTTGGGTTATATTTGTGGTTTTGATGATAAAATGGTGGTAATAATATTTGGGATGGGCTTTGGTGATAAGATACTATTAGAGTAAAGTAAAATAGGGTTTTAAAGATGAAGATTAAATACATTTTTCGATGTTTTTGAGATAAAATTTGGGGGGTTAACTTCAAAAGTCGTAGAGCAAAAATTACGGATCATTTTTTAGGAAATTGGATCAGTCCGGTTATTAATGATACTGTAAAAAATTTAGGAACCAGACCAGTTCATTTTATAGAACCTTCGGTCCGGTCCGGTACTACTTTTTTGCATCTCCCATTTTGCCCCTCTTTAATTGGATGTTATTACTTAGGGACCCTCCATTATATTGTACTAGACAAGTTTATAAGATATTTTTGAGGGTTCATATCAGGATGTAAAACAGAGGCCATTTTGGGGGCTATAATAGAGGTATATAAGAGTAAATTGTGTGGTTTTCTTTTAATAATCCTCCAAGGAATGAGGATTTTCTCGAGGATGGTTTCGGGCTATTATGTGTGACAACCCGCTCCAAATAATAACGGGTGGCCAGCCCTATACAACATTAAATTAGGTATCTCAGATGGCACAGTCTCAACATCAACTGGCAATACTAAATAATATAAGGCTAACTACCCGAAATCATTAAAAGTGGATTGTCAAATATTTTAAAACTTTTTATTTAACAACAACAAAAAAACCAATAAAGCGCATAACCAACAATATACATCCAACTATAATGAGTGAAATGCGCAAACCCCAATATATACAAGAGTAAATTACAATGTGCAAATAAAATACCCGAATATGCTGTCGGGCAACAGACAATACAAATCTGAAAGTGTTAATCTACAACACTTGAATACTAACTCAATATACAAACTGAATCCTAATCTAGATATACAAAGATAGGAATCGACAAAAATAAAATGCCGCGACAGTCCGCAATTGCCACAGCTCCACGAATCCTGAATGGATGAAAATCAAAGGCGTCCTTGCGGAGGAACACCTGAAGTAGCACAATATATACATTGAGGAAGAAATATAAACGGGTCAGAGCCAGAGTTTGAAAAACATTTTATACAAGTGTATTAAAATCCATAATAATTATAAATGCATTATTACATGATTTATTTGGAATCAAACTCTCCACAAAATCCATCTCCCCTCCCAACTAAAGCGCACACTAAGCGTATGCACGTGATCTCCAAATGGATGTACGATTATAATTTAGGTAAAAGCATTCTAACTTAAACCCAAATAAAGTATTTAAATGAGGTCATCTAACCTATCATCCAATCTACACTTATTTCTATAATCTATAAATTATATACATTATCTTTAATGTCATAGTTATAGTTATCTTTATAATGTTCATTTGTTGAACATATAAAGTTACATGATCCAATCATGTCCACATCATCTCAATATCAACAATCTCATTTAGTAGAACTTTTTATTCTAGTGAAGCCCTTATAAGGCATGAAACCATATATATAATTATTATAGTATTTATATATGAGTTATTAGCATCATGAATTTAAAGACTAAACTCCTCTCGATTCTCAACACGGCACTGCGTTTCGTGCGTGGGACGTCTTGCCGAAGCGAAATCCAAACAATGAACCCCTCCGTTACACTACTCCTGACCGTATTAATCCTCGAGGCTCATTATGACCTCAATACATGATGCAAGTAACCCAAATTATTATTATCCAATTTTAATTAATTAATATTCCCAATTCTCAACAGTACACGGCGTTTCATGGTGGGACATCTCGCCGAAGCGAAATCCAAACAAGGAACCCCCCGTTACACTACTCCTGGCACTGTCGATTTTCGGGATAGGTGGTATATATATAATTAATAATGAGCATTAAGGACTAAACTTATCCCCAAGTTCCAACATTACACTGCGGTTCGTTCTTGGGACGTCTCGCCGAAGCGAAATCCAAACAAGGAACCCCCCCGATACACTAATCCTGGCAATGTAGGTCGTTAAGGTCCATTATGCCCTTGATACCCAAATACAAGCACAAGTAATAATAACCATCCAACCGAGCTATAGCTCGAAGGACGCAGGCTCACATGCTATCATCTTCCAGTTGCCCATATACGTAACAAACTGGGGCCACCTGGTGGGGTTCAACGACACCCACCTCGTGATCTACTCACGCACACAACGTCCGGGAAGCGGTCATAGTTCCTAACCGTCAAGTGAGAGAGACACATACCCACGACCCCTCACCCCTAAAATAAATAAATGTATATCACATATGTCATTGGCTGACCACAAAGGATGACTATGACCTGGGGAATATCTACATCCTGCTTTTCTAGTCAGGATGCTCACCCTCTACGCACGTAACTTCCCAATGATATCAAGGAGGGGGTATGCTTAACTATGTATATATACCATCATATAAGGTATACATACATCATCACATAATAAAGATATACCATCATATAAGGTATACCTGCAACATCAATTTCATGTTTATAATGTGTTCTTGGGCGCAATATGATTAACATCATTGTTTAGTTATTTCTCTCTTATTTTATCTTTATTCACTATCCGTCAAATCTCACACATCTTCCCCACTTAGTATACACTATACTATTTCTCACTTGAAGCTTACATGTCGCGTCTAATATAAATTGTCTCTTAATTCTATTTAAGTTAAAGGATATTCTATATCCTAATGCACCTCAATTTGCATTTCTCATTGTGTGAGATATCTCCCAAATCAACCATTAATAAGTATATTTCTATATCCATAAATACATCAGTTAGCATTTCTAATTTTCCATCCTTAATGGGGTTCAATTCATTAAATGAACCATTAGAATTGTCCCATTTGGGATTGGATCCTAAGATCCATTATCTCTAAATTATTCTCATTACTTCATATGAATATGATTCTCTCCAAATGGACTCTCCAATAAAAGTGGGCTTCCCCACTTAGAATATAACATAATATCGAATCGATATTCCTCAAGTTTAGTCAATATGACCCCAATAATTTCTTATAAGGGAAACTCTCTAAAAGTCTCCAAAACATACTCCAATTATATCCTATAGAGGTCCCCAATTGATAACCACGACCAAAACGAGATTAAATCCTTTTTAGAGAAACATCACCAAAAATCCCCTGTTTCCGAATCGATTCGGCCCTTCCGAAACGATTCGGCCCATCCGAATAAATTCGGTCCAAAGGACCTGAGAGTATGCTACATACTGAATCGATTCGTAGGGAGCGAATCGATTCCTCCCTAAAGACCTGGGCATTCTGCAACAGACCGAATCGATTCGGAAGGGGCGAATCGATTCGGTAAGTGCAGCAAGCTACGAAATGGGTTGTTTTCTTGTTAACCCAAAATACCCAAAAATCATTTATATCGTCATCCAACCATTTTGATCAAACCCAAATATAAATCTAACAGTAATATTCATCCAAAAACACATATAAATCAATTTCTAACCTTCAATCCATTTATAACCTACAAATCTAAGGTTTTTCCCAAAAATTAGGTTTTGACATTTTAAACCTAGAACCCACAAATTTAATCCACAAATCATGCAATAATTGATACACAATAATTATTTAGCAAGTTTAATCACTTGCCTCGGGTTCGTAGGGTCTGAATCCTCCTTGAGATCGCGTATTTGCCGGGAAAATCCTCTTTCTCTCTCTTTTCCCCTTCCTTTTATTCTTCTTTCTTCTTCTCTTTTTCTCTCTTTCTATTTTTCTTTCTCTCTTTGGAGAATTAAATCTCCCGTAGGATTTTTAAGCCTTAACTCCCAAGATAGACATCTTTAACTGATAATACACACTTTAAATGACCCGGTCACTTTAATTCGAGTCAAACGGTCCTAAATTATTTCGGAACCAAAATAGACCCCAAGTACAGTCTTTTCGACTTTCTCGGCCCTTCCGGAAACAATGGTACCCTCAGAATTGCCATTTGACATACTTTATAACAACTCCAAGTTTTGACCTTAATAGCCAATTCGATTTTTCTCCGAATAAAATATTATTTCTCCCAAAATAAATTAATTACTGTTCCGAAAGTCTTGGGTTGTTACAAACTTCCCCACTTACAAAAATTTGGTCCTCGAAATTTAGCTAAGCCTAATTCTCCAAAGCTCAACTACTTCTAATCTACCCATACTCACTAATCCTATCTCCAACTTCTAGCTTCCCACGACGAATTTATTTTAATTTATTTTATTTTAAGTTAATTATGAGTTAAATATAACCAATTTCCACAACTAGGGCGCCCATACACCCTCTATAATTGAGCTTTATGCTCACAACAATCATAATGGGGATTTATTTGCCCCCAAAGTTCCACAATTCCATAAATATAGAATGTATTAGCATTTTAATAGAGTAAAAATTTTGAATGGTCCAAAGAAATAACTCCTCTCAATTCCTGACATTCGCCACTTTCGTGCGGGGGACGTCTCGCCGAAGCGAAACCCAAACAAGGAACCCTCCCAATACACTACTATGTGGCGACGTCGGGGATTGAGAGTTTATTAAATCCAGACTAGAGTTTGAAAAAAATTAATTTTATGAAAATCATTTTGAAAAGGCCCGAAGGCCGATAAAAAGTTATATTTTGAAAATAGTTTATTTTGAAAACGGTTTATATAATATAATATAAAATTCCTTATGTCCAACACAAGGTCTTTTTAGATCATCATCTATATAACATGTAGCTCACAAATATTATCATACTCATGAGCTAAAATTTTACCTGCGTCCCATCAAACCAAAATCTCAACTTTCATACATAAACAACATCTCATATCATTTCAATATATAGCATTTTTATAAGGCAAATCCATAACTGGAATACAACAATTTTATGAGTCTAACATGACTATAAAAAGAAGTAGCTTTTATCATTACTACTTATCACTTCATAACCATACTTACATTTACCACAAGGTTTAAAGCTCTTTTTGAGCACCTTGCAAAATCATCTATTCTTTTACAAAATAATGGAATAAGAGCTTATCTTGCTCAAACTTCCCCTCTTAGGGTCATTACATACCATACATAAGGAAAAAAGAAAGGGATATAGAATTACCCATTTACAATATCTTACATACGATATCCCCAAAATTCATTTTTTGTAATTATCCTATTTATAAAGGAAAATCAGCTTACAACATCCATCTCTAGTCTGTTGACCTTCCTCATCAATGGGCTCCCAAACAAAGTCCCCCGATCTAAAACGACCTCGAATCTTCTGTAGGGGTTGCACTTCCAAAACTTCATCAAACCGTGGCCCTTTACCTCTTTTAGGACAATCAATCTTTTTATGACCTATTTCTTTACAAAAGAAACACTTACCCACAAATTCTCTCCGCCCACTCGCATTACTAGCACTCTTTTTGCCAAACATACTTGATGAACTAGAATCTCTAAAGTTCTTACCCTCTTGCGAACGAAGACGATATTCATAACACTTTAATAGTGCCGCATTTACTACCTCGACAAAAGTCATTAACTTATGACGCTCGAACAAATGTTGTCGGATTTTCATATCTAAACCTCGAACAAACTTTGATATACGTTTCTCTTCCATATTTACCTCATCAGTTACTAATTTTGCCCATCTAGAAAAATCCTCCTCATATTCAGCCACCGTTCTATTTCCTTGAAATATCTTTATATTCTGAGTCGGAGAAGGAAAATACCTTCGATCAAAAAGTTCCCAAAATTCTTTTATAGGTAAAGTATCTCTCTGTTAAGATGTGGTGACACACCCCCACCATTGAAGAGCTGCACCCGATAACTTAAAGGTTGCTAAAAATTGTTTCTGCACCTCACTACACTCAACCATAAGAAGGTGCCTCTGCATACTATTCTTCCATTGACCTTCAGCCATTGCATCAACTCCCTCTGCAAACTCGGGAGGATGCCCCTTACTAAAATCTTCCTTCACTCTCTCCCATAAAGATAATCCTAAATGGGGTTGGGCTTCTTGAACGACAGATTGCTGAGCCATCGTAGAAATGGCAACAGGTACTACTTGTGCCATACTAGTGGCAACATCATCTGTAGTCATGTTCCTTTGAGGCATTTGGGGTTTCACTTTGTCAGCCCCTTTATTTTCCTTGCCTGAACGACCTCCCTTCGGTGGCATCTGAAACAAGAAAAATTGTATCAGAACGTCTTTCAAATGCTTTCAAATCACAGAAGAAATATGGACGTATGAATGCAATCGTCCTAATAATAAGTCTCTACATCAAGAACCCTTACGAAAGATCGTAGTAGCGCACACAGATCCTAAGGACACTAGAACCTGATGCTCTGATACCATCTGTGACAACCCGCTCCAAATAATAAAGGGTGGCCAGCCCTATACTACATTAAATTAGGTATCTCAGATGGCACAGTCTCAACATCAACTGACAATACTAAATAATATAAGGCTAACTACCCGAAATCATTAAAAGTGGATTGCCAAAAATTTTAAAACTTTTTATTTAACAACAACAACAAAACCAATAATGCGCATAACCAACAATATACATCCAACTATAATGAGTGAAATGCGCAAACTCCAATATATACAAGAGTACATTACAATGTGCAAATAAAATACCCGAATATGCTGTCGGGTAACAGACAATACAAATCTGAAAAATAAAATATGAAAGTGTTAATCTACAACACTTGAATACTAACTCAATATACAAACTGAATCCTAATCTAGATATACAAAGATAGTAATCGACTAAAACAAAATTCCGCGGTAGTCCGCAATTGCCACAGCTCCACGAATCCTGAATGGATGAACATCAAAGGCGGCCTTGCGGAGGAACACCTGAAGTAGTACAATATATACATGGAGGAAGAAATATAAACGGGTCAGAGCCCGATTTTGAAAAACATTTTATAGCAAGTGTATTAAAATGCATAATAATTATAAATGCATATTACATGATTTAGTTGGAATCGAACTCTCCATAAAATCCATCTCCCCTCTCAACTAAAGCGCGCACTAAGCGTATGCACGTGATCTCCAAATGGATGTACGATTCTAATTTAGGTAAAAGGATTCTAACTTAAACCCAAATAAAGTATTTAAATGAGGTCATCTAAACTATCATCAAATCTACACTTATTTCTATAATCTATAAATTATATACATTATCTTTAATGTAATAGTTATAGTTATCTTTATAATGTTCATTTGTTGAACATATAAAGTTACACGATCCAATCATGTCCACATCATCTTAATATCAACAATCTCATTTACTAGAATTTTGTATTCTAGTGATGCCCTTATAAGGCATGAAACCATATATATAATTATTATAGTATTTATATATGAGTTATTAGCATCATGAATTTAAAGACTAAACTCCTCTCGATTCTCAACACTGCACTGCGTTTCGTGCGTGGGACGTCTCGCCGAAGCGAAATCCAAACAAGGAACCCCCCTCGTTACACTACTCCTGACCGTATTAATCCTCGAGGCTCAGTATTCCCTCAATGCAAGATGCATGTAACCCAAATTATTATTATCCAGTTTTAACTAATTAATATTCCCAATTCTCAACAATACACGGCGTTTCATGCGTGGGACGTCTCGCCGAACCGAAATCCAAACAAGGAACCCCCCCGTTACACTACTCCTGTCACTGTCGATTTTTAGGATAGGTGGTATATATATAATTAATAATGAGCATTAAGGACTAAACTTATCACCAAGTTCCAACATTACACTGCGGTTCGTTCGTGGGACGTCTCGTCGAAGCGAAATCCAAACAAGGAACCCCCCCGATACACTAATCCTGGCAATGTAGGTCGTTAAGGTCCATTATGCCCTTGATACCCAAATACAAGCACAAGTAATAATAACCATCCAACCGAGATATAGCTCGAAGGACGCAGGCTCACATGCTATCATCTTCCAGTTGCCCATATACGTAACAAACTGGAGCCACCTGCTGGGGTTCAACGACACCTACCTCGTGATCTACTCACGCACACAACGTCCGGGAAGCGGTCATAGTTTCTAACCGTCAAGTGAGAGAGACACATACCCACGACCCCTCATCCCCAAAATAAATAAATGTATATCACATATGTCATTGGCTGACCACAAAGGACGACTATGACCTCGGGAATATCTACATCCTGCTTTTCTTGTCAGGATGCTCACCCTCTACGCACGTAACTTCCCAATGATATCAAGGAGGGGGTATGCTTAACTATGTATATATACCATCATATAAGGTATACATACATCATCACATAATAAGGATATACCATTATATAAGGTATACATGCAACATCAATTTCATGTTTATAATGCGTTCTTGGGCGCAATATGATTAACATCATTGTTTAGTTATTTCTCTCTTATTTTATCTTTATTCACTATCCGTCAAATCTCACACATCTTCCCCACTTAGTATACACTATAGTATTTCTCACTTGAAGCTTACATGTCGCTTATAATATAAATTGTCTCTCAATTCTATTTAAGTTAAAGGATATTCTATATCCTAATGCACCTCAATTTGCATTTCTCATTGTGTGAGATATCTCCCAAATCAACCATTAATAAGGATATTTCTATATCCATAAATACATCAGTTAGAATTTCTAATTTTCCATCCATAATGGGGTTCAATTCATTAAATGAACCATTAGAATTATCCCATTTGGGATTGGATCCTAAGATCCATTATCTCTAAATTATTCTCATTACTTCATCTGAATATGATTCTCTCCAAATGGACTCTCCAATAAAGGTGGGCTTCCCCACTTAGAATATAACATAATATCGAATCGATATTCCTCAAGTTTAGTCAATATGACTCAAATAATTTCTTATAAGGGAAACTCTCTAAAAGTCTCCAAAACATACTCCAATTATCTCCTATAGAGGTCCCCAATCGATAACCTCAAACAAAATGGGATTAAATCCTTTTTAGAGAAACATCACCAAAAATCCCCTCTTTCCAAATCAATCCGGCCCTTCCGAATCGATTCGGCCCCAAAAGCGAATCGATTCGGCCCATCCGAATCGATTCGGTCCAAAGGACTTGAGAGTATGCTACATACCGAATCGATTCGCAGGGAGCGAATCGATTCGACCCTAAAGACCTGGGCATTCTGCAACAGACCGAATCGATTCGAAAGGGGCGAATCGATTCGGTAAGTGCAGCAAGCTACGAAATGGGTTGTTTTCTTCTTAACCCAAAATACCCAAAAATCATTTATATCGTCATCCAATCATTTTGATCCAACCCAAATATAAATCTAACATTAATATTCATCCAAAAACACATATAAATCAATTTCTAACCTTAAATCCATTTATAGCCTACAAATCTAAGGTTTTTCCCAAAAATTAGGTTTTGACATTTTAAACCTAGAACCCACAAATTTAATCCACAAATCATGCAATAATTGATACACAATAATTATTTAGCAAGTTTAATCACTTGCCTCGGGTTCGTAGGGTCTGAATCCACATTAAGATCGCATATTTGCCGGGAAAATCCTCTTTGTCTCTCTTTTCCCCGTCCTTTTCTTCTTCTTTCTTCTTCTCTCTTTCTATTTTTCTTTCTCTCTATGGAGAATTAAATCTCCCGTAGGCTTTTTAAGCGTTAACTCCCAAGATAAACATCTTTAACTGATAATACACACTTTAAATGACCCGGTAACTTTAATCGAGTCAAACGGTCCTAAATTATTTCGGAACCTAAATAGACCCCAAGTACACTCATTTTGACTTTCTCGACCCTTCCGGAAACAATGGTACCCTCAGAATTTCCATTTGACATACTTTATAACAACTCCAAGTTTTGACCTCAATAGCCAATTCGATTTTTCTCCGAATAAAATATTATTTATTTCTCCCAGAATAAATTAATTACTGTTCCGAAAGTCTTGGGTTGTTACATTATGGAGGTATATCCGGGGGGTTAAAATACCGAATCCTTTCGAAAATTCTCCGAGTAGTAGGAATTTACTTCACACCAAATATGGACTAGAAGAGAGAAATTGTGTGTCCTTAGTGTTGTTAAATTGGGTGACTATCCATATCCTAGGTGTGATGAATTAGAAAATTTCAAGTGAGGTATTAAATAATGAAATGAATTGGGAAGGTATGTGGGAGTGTAACTATTAGTGTAATGAGATTTATATACATATAGTCAGATTCATTACTTTTATACATGTGGACGTGAGATAGTATATATATATATATATATATGGTGTGAACGTATGCACCTCGTGTGATGGTTTGTATATATGACGTGATCATTTGTATATATCTTGTGTGTGTGTTATATACATTATGTGCTTCATACCCCTCTAGTGCTATCATGGGAAGTTACGCGATGTGGGTGAATCCCCCTGGCTTGAGGACCAGGGAGAGTTTAATCTCCAGGTCATAACGCCATTATCTTATGGTGCGTGAGGTAGGGATAAGACGTCTTGGGTATGATTAGTCTTTTTTTAATGTTAGGAACTATGGTCGCTTACCATTCATTGTGATTAGGTTTTTACAAAGTCGGTGTGAAAGTCCGACCGCTGGTAACCCCAGGACATGTGAGCGATCCCTTGGAAGATGATAGCATTGTAGAGACTATTAGAATATACTTTTGTTATGTTTGTGTACTTGATAGAGAATGATAAATTATGTATAATATGTTCGTGTAGTATTATACAATCTTTATAGATGGTGTATGATATCTTAATATTAAAACTACAGAAAGTTATAAAGATGTTTATTATGTTTTGTCTTTTGTAGGATGAAAGTGGATGAGAATACTCTTATGCCTACAGACGGGAAGTATTTGGATGCATACTTAATGTTAGGTGGTAATGTATTTGGGGGGTTCCTTGTTTGGATTTCGCTTTGCGAGACATCCCATGCACGAAGCTTATCTTTACGTTGTGCATGGCAATAGGTTTGGTCATTAGTTCTTTGGTATAGGTGAAATAGTGGGGGTATATTACTAGCATTATTAATGACGTGGGATATCTTGTGCTAATAACTTATTAAGGAAATAATTAGAAAAGCGAGAGAGTATAATTGAGTTATATTAGTGTATAAGTTTCGATGTAAACTTAGGAGACGTTAAAAGAAGTAGATATATGGTTATGTTATAGATAGTGAGCTACACGATTGAGGCTTGGGCGTAGATTTAAGAGGATTTATCCTTAGAATGTGTTGGGTAGCATTGTGGAGATTCATAAGAATACATTAAGTGCGCGCTATACATGAGGGCTGAGGTTGAGTCCCAAGAGAGTGTGACATCTATTTAATTATGAAATTGTGCATTCATAACTATTATGCATTTTAATTCACTTGCTACCCATTTATATCTTTTCCCTTGCTATACATATATTGTTATGTTAGGTGTCCCTTCACAAGGACGCCAATGATGCCTATTCTATCCAGAGTCCTTGGAGTTGTAGCAGATGCAGAACGTTAAAGGATTTTGTTGTAGCTGCTTCCTATTTTTGTAATCTAGTTAAGAATATGTTTTGTATATCGGTCATGTGTTCTCGGGGGTTGTATATTTGTAGCTCTTTAATGATCTTATCTTGAATGTTGTATTGTCTATGACCTGACAACATATTTGGGCACATTTTATGATATACTCGTGTTTATATTATAATGTTTTTGTAGCTAGCATTATTATTGGTTTATAGTCCTTGTATGTTTTTTTTGGCATTCATTTATTTTCTTATGCGTGGTTAGTCGTATTTTTAGTCTGTGCGGCAGTGATGCTGAGAATGATCCACTTGAGATTCTTATTTTTTCTTTGTATAGGGCTGGCCACCCATTATTAATTTAAGCGGGGTGTCACAATAAGCCATTAAAGACCTAGGTTACCTTAGTTGATGAGTGTCGTCTCGTGAGGGTTTTAAGGGATGAAACCCTTAAACATCAAAGTTTCTTCCAAAATATGCCCAAACCAATAAAACAGATATCTTGAACAATAATAAACAATATTTCAACATGTTATTAGAAATGTGAATGAATTTAACATTATAGAACGAACTTCATAGAATTGAAAACATAAAAGTGGGAAAGGGGCGAGCACATGAAAAATATGATTTGGAAAAAACTTATATAAACCGAATAAACATAAAAGCATGCATATATTCAATCATCACCGGGCATTACACTCAACAAATGAAATCACTATGAAAAGGGAGGTAATACACAGGACATGCGGGCATAAAGAGTAAATGTAAATGGGAAATAGGCCGAGAACATGTCACTAATGAAGAGCGCTATATATTAAATGAAAATTTTGTAATCTCAAAGAAAGATAGTGCTCATTAAAGGAGGATAAATGTATTTTCACAGATTATAAAAACTATTTAAACTTTTAAATTAAATTCACCCTAGGATCACATAGTACTTTATAGGGTTGTAATGCAGGCTACGGTCGGGTTATGGAATGAAGGAAATATGTATGGATTCAAAGTGTTCAAGGCTGAAAAATTTGGGATAATGGAAACTTGTGGGCAATTACAAAATTATAAAATGATTTCCATAACAAGCATTAAATATTAAATAGAGACCAACAATGATTATTGAACATTGAATACAACATACACAAAGTTTCTCTTTCTTTTCTTTTCTTTTCTTCTTTTTCTCTTCTTTTTATTTTGTTTTCTTTTGTTTTTCACTTTTTCATTTTTTTTGTTCACTTCTTTCTTTTGTTCACTTTTCTCACTCTTTTCATGATTTATTGCAACTGCAAGACAATAACATCATTCAATCCTGAGTAACATTCCAAATAAAGGTATGGAAGGTGATATGCATGGTTTAAAACTCTAATGTGGAGTTGGTTATGGGATTTTGGGGTTATGAAACGAAAGGCTAATATTAAGTCTTAAAGGGGTTGACTAGGGAAATATATATGGTGAGGTCAAGGCCAATATGGATGATATAACAAAGATGGCCTATGATCATTTCTTAAAGTTTACGCAATTTTCGAGTCAAAACAACTTTGAAAATCATACTCTCAAGTAACACATTTGAAAATTAAACTCAATTAGTGAATGATAAAATGAAAGATTAATGAGATTACCGAAGAATGAAATGTTTTCAAGCAGGAAAGAGTAGTGTATAACACTAAAAAATGAAGGTATGTCTCGAATCTCACTTATGTAAGTATATAAAATGCAACAAAAGATTATTGAGTTATGAAAATCTTAAACCAAATCAATATAACAAGAAAAATGCATGTGCTCATGGGATAAAGTTTAATTCATGAAGTTATTCATAATATCAGTGGTTTGAGGACTAAAGTCTAACAACTTCTAAAATCGAGAACATGCATCATTCAATGTCTAATGGATCGGGACATTATTGAAATTTATCATCGAAAACAAAGGCGAAATGCCCAACAAAAAAGAAAAAAAAAGAAAATATTTTTTGAAAATTTTAATTTTTTAACAAAAAGCATGCTTAGTAACTAAGATGTGATTAAACCAATGGAACTAAACAAGTAATGTGAAGAATATTCCCCACCCCTAACTTAAATGCTGCATTGTCCTCAATGCAAATCAAGAACCCAACATAAAGAGAGGAAAATAAAGATATTACTCAAAATTTGAGCGATTACCAATAAGTACGAGTCCATTGAATCTACGAAATTAGTTAGTACAAAGCATAACAAAAAGAATAACGGAAGTCTAAATTACACTAGACAATAACTAAAGAGAAAAAAAAGATAACTATCTACAACCTACAATTTGGACTTCTAACTAACTATACACTAGATGTCTAAATAGTTGAGGATCCACCCAAAATGGGATGTGACTTTGATAGATCAATGATGGACCCTCCCAAGAAAGCATTACTCTCAGAAGGTATGAATTCCGTTTGAGTAACAGAAGGCATGCGAGTGGTGGAATAGATGAAGGATCGCCAATTATAAATTTTTGGGGGACGATGGGGGATTTGGATAATATAGTGGACAAGTACAAATGGTATCCAAGAAAAGTAAATTCCGCTCCCCAAGGTTTTTTAATTGGAAGGGGAGGTGGTGCACACATGGGGGAAAAGTCCATCGAAATCAAGTCCGGTAAAGATTCCTCATCGGCAATAGGTGTAGAAGTTGCAATAATTTCTACCGACTCACAGGAATCAATCGGTACCTCTAATGGTTCAATGACAGAAAATGTATATGGTAATGAACTAAATTAAATCTCAATCAACTCATTGTTGGAAGGATATTGAATTTTGGGGGAGAACGACTCACTTTCAATGAAATGTTCTTTAAAAATTTGATGGGAAACACAATTTCCACCTCCTCATTGATTTGCGCAAAATAATCAATTTCATTGCAAAGTGCATCAAGTCTCAATCCAGTACCAATAATGCTATCACACATTGGGTGAAAAGAAGAAAAGTTTCTTCCAAAGTAATCTTCCTCGGCTCTAGAACCTTGGAATCCTCATTTGGTTAAAACTCATCTTAGAAGTCATAAGTATCGAAATAAAAATCGTCGTTGGATTCAAATAATGCATCCAACTCAAGCTCCCAACAACGATTTTCATTACGATAAATGTTTTCAAGCCTTTCATTCTAAAGAAATTCTTAGAAATGAAAAACTTAAAAACTACACCAAAAGTAAGAATCATTAGAATGACCGACTAAATTATAAAACATGACATGGTTACCTAAATGTTTGTAGATGGAGAATCCAAGTAGGAAGGTCCACGACCGAGAATCAAAGTTTCTTAGAACTTAAATGTGTCATCTTGCAAAAAAAGGTTAAAACAAAGAATACTAATAGCAATGAAAAAATACTACGAAATAATAAAACAATTACAATATAAAATAAAACACTCCCCGGCAATGGTGCCATTTTGATTGAGTGTGAACCGTGTGCTCATGTAGAAGGACTATCATTATTTTTGGTTCACCGCCTTAATGCGAAAACCTAAACTACAACTACACTTTCAATACAAGTATAGAGGTAAGTCGGGTATCGTAAGAAATCCACAGGGAGTGTTGGATAGATTTTAATTGATTTATTATTTCAATAATAAAAGTGTAAAAGGTGATGGTGTGGTTTAAAAGAAAAAGAAAAAAATTAAGATATTAAAACTAAACAGGAATTAATAAAATGAGAGTCAAGGTCACATCCCCGCCATGGGCTAAATACACGGAATTAGAATTCCGTTTTGAAAACATTTAGTCGAGCAGTTTTAGTTAATTATAAACATAACACATTGTTGATACCAAAATTAATATGCTGATATGAATGAATAATATGAAGACACGTGTCAATCTACTTGGCACAATAATAACGAGGAAGTTCATTTCCCCGACCAACTCATGTTCTCTCCGAGCAACGAGGATACACCGAGGAACTTCAGCACTTCGAGGTACATTAGCTCTCCGAGGAACTCCTGATCAACGAGCAACTAAGGCGGTCCGAACTGCATCTCGGTCGTAGCATTAATTGCCAGAATATCAACAGTTCAACTATTCATTGAATGTTTATCATCTTGACGCACACGCTGCATTACATGTATTACCCTTTTATATGTATATCATTTAATGTATCAACCCTTTCATGTACAGCCTAAGGGATATAAATACCTTGTATCACCCTCATTCAAAGGGACCGGAATTTCTTGGTAGAACTTGTAATCAAGAATTCCCAAACACTCAGCAATAACATAACAGTGGACGTAGGCCATTCTTATAACGCTGAACCACTTTAAAAATCTTTGTTTCATTTTATTTATCTGTGATTGAATAATTAGAGAGATCTAATTTTTTACATCAACAGATTGGCGCCATCTGTGGGAACGATTGTTACTATCGTTTTTCACCAAAAATCGTCCATCATCAATGGCGGATAATCCAGAATCTAACAATCGAAACACTGGAAATACTGGAAATCCTCAAAATCCCTCTGCACCTCCAGATCTAGCCGGGATTATGACGAATCTGGCTCAAGAACAAACCGCCATGCAAGAAATAATGAGGCAACTCATACAAACCCTTCATGGTGGTGCACCTGCACGTTCAGGACAATAAAGTGGTCAGATGCAAACTTATTTACTTTCTTCACGATCCAGGCGTACTGAATCACGTCACAATGAAGAGTCTAATGATTTCTCTTATCAACCTGGGCAAACTTCATCAATAAGGGCGACAGATACGAATCAACATATCACCCTCTCTTCAGAAAGACCTAGTGCTTTAGAAAGACTGAGTAGGGTGTCTCCTTTCAGTCGATTAGGCCCTAGGAGGAATAGAAGTCCACCTAAGACCATGTCGAGGAGTTTTCAACAACCGTCAGATCTAAGAGAAGGATCAGCACAGTCATGACCGGCTGCTCATCAAGATAGATCTTAAGAGGCTACTTCAGAACGGTCTATTGCTCGAACCAATGGTCCCGAGGAAGGAAATGAAGCGTGGAAAGGATCTCTCCAACGGTTGGAGGGTAAATTGGGAGAAATGGCCAAAAGCAAAGAACCCCCTACAACGAACTTTTGTTCGAGGAACACCTTTTGTACATGCCATTGTGAATTTTCCTACACCGTCAAAGTTCAAAGCACCTGTAGTGACCCCCAAATATGATGGAAAGACAGATCCTATTCTTCACATAGAGCAATATCAAGCTGCTGCCGACATTTATGTCGTCCCCGACAAGATGAGATGCAGAGCGTTCTCAGGAACTCTTACTGGATCTGCCCAGATATGGTACAAGAATCTTCCTAGGGGTAAGATTTCAACTTTCTTTCAGTTGGCCGAGTTGTTTATCGATAATTTTTATTTTGGAGCAAAGCCAGTAAAACGAGTAGCACACTTGTTAAGTGTTAGACAAAAATCTGGTGAGAGTACTAGAGATTACATAACTCGTTTCAATAACGAGAAGCTGGAGGTCATAGATTACGAAGAGAAGACAACAATCACCGCTTTGATGAGTGGGTTGTTTCCTAATAAGTTGTATTATACTTTGGCGAAAGATCCACCTAAAACTATGTCAGAACTGATGGCAAAAGCGGCCAAAATCATGAATGCCGAGGAAGCTATGGCTGCAAAGAAGAATATAGATAAAGAAACCAAGGTGGAAGTCGACAAGTCTAAGAATAAAGAGCATAAGGGCAATGGCGGTGATAAACGCTCCAGAAATAATAAATCATCATGGGAAGTCCTGAAGAAATACGATAATTATACTCCTTTGAAAATGGGTATTCATCATGTCTTGGAAGAAATCAAGAATAACGAGGAGGTAAAATGGCCAAAGAAACTGAAGTCAGACCCTGATTCGAGGAGTAAGGATAAATATTACGAGTTTCATAAAGATCATGGTCACATGACCAAAAATTGCATAGCTCTTCAGAACGAGATTGAAACACTCATCCGAAGAGGAAAGCTATCAAAATATGTTGATCGTGGAGGTGAAAGAAAAAATAACGACCGGACTAGAGAGAGGTCAAGATCTCCTCGTCGAGCAGAAGAGAAAAAGAAGAGGAACCATGAAGATGATCCAGATGATGACCCCGACCTTCCCAAGAAACCAAGACAGCCAGAACGAGAGGTATTTTCTATACGTTTTGGGTCATTTGATTGTAATGTCATTACTGGAGGAGATGCAGGAGGAGGAGACCTTACTGCAGAAAGAAAGGCTTACCTTGGAGAGGCTCAAGCTTGTTCATATATTCAGCGAATAAATCTGGCCGAGGACGATCATCCGAGAAAGGCAAACAAAGAGAAGCTGGTCATTGGCTTTTCAAAAAATGACCTAGCAGGTATTCTTTATCCTCACGAAGATCCTCTGGTGATCAAAATGAGGATGAAGGAAGTAGTGATTTCAAGGGTGTTGGTAGACAATGGAAGTTCGGCAGACATCATGTACTATTCATGCTTTGACAGCTTGAATCTGAAATTATCTCAATTGGAACCGTATCACAGACCCCTCCTGGGTTTTGCTGGCGTGAAAGTTTTTCCACTTGGGACGATCAAGTTGGATATACTCATTGGAACTTGGCCTGCTTGTCAAACAGAAAGAATACGCTTCTTTGTGATGGATAAGAATGTGCAGTCAGCCTACAACATCATCATGGGAAGAGTTGGTTTGAAGAAGTTCGAAGCAGTTCCATCTACAGTGCATCAATGCTTAAAATTCCCAACAAACTTCGGAGTAGGAGTTGTGAAAGGTGATCAAAAAGTAGCTTGAGAATGCTATTATTCATCTGCCGAGCAAGAGGAGCTTGAGGAATCAAGGAAAAAGACTACTACCTACCAGGTGGAAGAAGATACAGAGATTGAAACTCTCGATCCCAGAGATGAATCCCAACTTGTAAAAGGACAGGTGGTGGAATCTACAGAAAATGTTATTCTAGACAACGAGCACCCTGAACGAGTAACCCAGATAGGTTCAACGTTGGATGCTTCAATAAAATAGAAGTTGATAATTTTCTTGAGAAACCGGAAGAAAACTTTTGCTTGGAGTCATGAGGACATGCCAGGAATAGATACAAACTTCTTATGTCACGAACTCAATGTGAATAAGGAGATCAAGCCTGTAAAGTAGAGAATAAGGGTATTTAGCCCCGAGAAGAATCAAGCTATTCAAGAGGAGGTCGACAAGCTCCAGAAAGCTCAATTCATTGAAGATGTGAAGTACCCGGACTGGTTGGCGAATGTGGTGATGGTAAAGAAGAAAAACAACAAATGGAGAATGTGTGTTGACTTCACTGATCTTAACAAGGCCTGCCCAAAGGATCATTTTCCATTGCCTAGAATTGACCAACTAGTAGATGCTACCTCTGGGCACGAGCTGCTTAGCTTCATGGATGCTTACTCTGGCTACAACCAGATCAAAATGAAACCTGAAGACAGGGAAAGTACTTCTTTTATTACCTCTAGGGGAACTTATTGCTATAATGTTATGCCTTTTGGTTTGAAAAATACAGGGGCGACATACCAGCGGCTGATGAACGAGGTTTTCACCGAACAAATCAGTTGCAACATGGAAGTCTATGTCGATGATATGCTGACAAAAAGCAAGAAAGCTGCAGATCATCTAGTTGACTTAGCCCAGACATTTGATCAACTGGATAAATACCATATGAAGCTCAACCCGACGAAGTGCACATTTGGAGTATGAGAAGGATGTTTCTCGGATACATTGTCAACCAGCGAGGCATTGAAGAAAATCCAGATAAGATCAAAGCTCTTTTAGGGTTGCGATCTCCAACAACAAAGAAAGAAGTGCAGAGTCTTACAGGAAGAGTTGCAGCGCTCAACAGATTTGTGTCCCGAGCAACTGACAAATGCCTCCCATTCTTCAAAACACTTCGAAAAACTTTTGAGTGGACTGATGAATGTGAGAAGGCCTTTCAAGACTTGAAACAATATTTGGGAGCACCTCCATTGTTGTCCAGGCCAATAACAGGAGAGAAGTTGTACTTGTATGTGGCAGTATCAGAGAATGCAATCAGTTCAACATTGATCAGATTGGAGAATGGAGTCCAAAAACCAATCTATTACACAAGTAAGGCATCCCGAGGCGCGGAAATCAGATACCCAAAGCTGGAGAAGTTGGCATTGGCATTAATTGAAGCAAGTAGAAGAATGAGGCCATATTTCCAGGCCCATACCATCGTCGTTTATACCGACATGCCACTGAGGCAAGCCCTTCATAAGCCAGAAAAGTCAGGGAGATTGATGTACTGGGCAATAGAGCTCGGTGAATATGATATTGTGTATGAGCCCAGATCGTCATTGAAAGGGCAAGCTGTAGTAGATTTTATAGCAGAGTTTACATATCCTGATACCCCCGAGGAATAAAAATTGCTCACTGACCAACCTGTGGATGATAAAGGATCAACAGACATAAATCCAGACTAACTCCGGTTGGTAAAAGGACTTACGGATGAAGAAAGATCATCAACTTCGAGCTCAGACCAGCTCCGGTTGGTAAAAGAGGGAGAAGAGATGATCGACGAGGAGAGAAAAGTGTCAGGGAAGGATGAAAAGAAGCAACAAATATTTCACCGAGGAACTCTGTCAGATAAGAAATTTGAAGACGGGTTGCCCATATGGAGATTATATGTAGATGGCTCATCTTGCACAGCAGGTTGCGGGGCAGGAATTGTTTTGAACACCCTAGACGAGATTGACATGGAATATGCTTTGCGATTCCAATTCAAATCCTCCAATAATGAGGTTGAGTATGAAACCATGATAGCAAGTCTTAATTTATCAAAGATTATGGAAGCGCAACAAGTGATGGTATTCAGTGATTCTCAATTGATTTTGAATCAGATGATGGGAACGTATGCGGTTAAAGGAGAAATAATGGTCAAGTATCATGCAAAGGTGATGGAATTATTGGCAGAATTTGATGCCATTCAGTTGATCAGAATACCCAGAATAGAGAATGCACAAGTAGACGCACTGGCCCGACTAGCATCAGCTACTCGTACCGACCTGCGAAGAACAATACCAATTGAAGTACTGGAAAGTTGGAGCATAGATGAAAACCTGACGATGAATGTTATTACCCTTGATTTAGGACCATCTTGTATGGATCCCATCAGGGTATATATTGAAGAGGGAGAATTGCTAGAGGATAAGCTCACTGCCAAGAAATTGAAGTATAAAGCTGCTCGGTATGTATTAACTAATGGTATATTATATAGACGAGGAATTATGGCAGGTTTGCAGTGATGTGTACATCCCTTCGAAGTGAAAGAATTGATTGAAGAGATTCATGAAGGGTTTTGTGGAGCTCATGTAGCAGGTCGAACACTTTTGCAAAGGGTAATGACTCAAGGATACTACTGGCCGACGATGAGGGCTGATTGTATAACCTATGCTAAGAAATGTGACAAGTGCCAACGATTTTCCTCCATCCGACGAACTCCACAAGCATTGTTGACACCAATAACTTCCCCTTGGCCATTTGCCATATGGGGAATTGATTTAGTTGGACCACTGCCGACCACCCGAGGAAGATTCAAGTACCTCGTCGTTGCAGTGGACTATTTTACTAAGTGGGTAGAAGCTGAGCCGCTTATTGATATGACATACGAGAAGGTATACCAGTTTGTTTGGAAGAATATCATCGGTCGATATGGTCTCCCTCATGCTTTCATCACAGACCATGGAACCCAATTTGATAACGAGGAATTTGCTGCCTATTGTCATTAGTCGAACATTTTGAAGGTTCATTCAGCACCAGGCCATCCTCAAAGCAATGGATAGACTGAAGTGACGAATAGAACACTAATAAATGGTTTGAAGAAAAGGCTAAGTGAAGCTAAAGCTAACTGGATTAATGAGCTACAATCAGTATTGTGGGCTTACCGAACAACTCCCCGAGCAGCGACTGGAGAATCACCATATATGCTGGCATTTGGAAGTGAGGATGTAATACCTGCCGAGTTGGGTCTTACAACGCATAGAGTACTGAATTTCAATTCTCCTGTCAGTGACTTGATGAGAAGACTGAATTTGGATATGCTCGAGGAGGTCAGAGAGGAGGCAGCCATTAGGAATGCTGTTTATCAACAACGAACAGCTCTTTTCTACAACAAAAGGGTGAGGAAATATGATTTAAAGGAAGGAGATTATGTGCTAAAGAAGATAATTCAGAAGCACAGTAAATTGGAGGCAAACTGGCATGGGCCTTACCGAGTTACAGAAGTTGTTCGACCAGGAACTTACCGAATAGCAACTCTAGAAGGAGAAGAATTCAAGAATGCTTGGAATGCTGAACACCTTCGCAAGTATTATCAATGATGTAAAATGTACAACGGTTCCATAAATATGAATAAAACGATGATGTTTATCACCATTTTCCTCTCCTTTGTTTGAAAGTTTTTCGGGGAATACTAGTGTTGTACACTACGCTGCTCGACAGCAAGAAGAAGACGATAGTTCAAACCCACGACCAACTCCGATTGGTAAAAGGGAGAGAACAAATGATATACTCCTTTGGTTAGGAGGCGTACACTTGCGTGATCAACTTCGGTTGGTAAAAGAGCTTGTGGACAAGATTGTTCGAAAGAACCTGATAGTTTAGACCCACGACCAACTTCGGTTGATAATAGGGCGAGAACAAAATATACTCCTTTGGTTAGGAGGCAATAGTTCAAACCCACGACCAACTTTGGTTGGTAAAAGGGCAAGAACAACATTATTATAACGCCAATCTCGGTTGGTTTGAAAACAAAATATGCTCTCAAATGCCAACTTATGTTGGTCGGGAGGTAATATTATTATAAAAGTTCCTCAAAGAACAAAATATTCCAAACTGAACCAAGTATGGTTGGTCGGGGATAAAAACCCACTAACTGTATTTGGTCGAGGAGGAGAAAATATTTCAAATTGAACCAAGTATGGCTGGTCGAGGATAAAAGCCCACCAACTGTAGTTGGTCGACAAGCACAATTTAACAACCTTGGTTGGTTGGGAATTTTTTTTAACATTTTTATACTCATTACTTTATTATTAAGTGATTGAGCAACATTGATACTTGTAACTGTTTATTACTAAGTTGGTTGATGAATAGCACAAAATTGTTATCTTTTTAACAGATACATACTTAGTGTTTAACAATAGCAATACAAATTTGCAAACAAAAATGAAATTCTTTCATTAAGGTCAAAATGTATTACAAACTACATGTGTACCACCTGTTACATTTAAATCCCTACTCTATTGGTTTCTTTCCCTTTACTTTTGAAACAGGTTCCTCTCCAGCAAGAGGGTCTTCCAAGCAAAGAGGAGAATTAATGAAGTTAATATCTCTGAGCATTCTGACGTTCATTACAGAAGGTGTGTCCAGTAGATGTTCAGGATGAGATAATTCAATCTGAGAATGAAGACTATAGTCGCCAAGGTATTTTGAAATTAAACTCCGAGGAATGGCACGAGCTGGGATCCACTCCATGTCTAGTTTATAAGGCGATACAGACAAGTCTAGTAGCCCGGGAGCATGATAATCTTATAAGAAATGGCCCTGCTCTAGCTTTAACACACCCAGGGCGTTCAACCATCCTTGTTTATAACCTTCGTTATTGGCACTTTCAAGACAAGCATCCAAGTGACAAAGGGCTTCATTGTAGCCTGCCATCCAAAACTCACGAGGTTGTTTGTGAAATTGGAAAGTTATTCTCTCTAGTTGCTCGTGAAGGTTCCTAGCAAAAACATCTTTATCATTCAAAGCAGACTTCGTTGCAGTAAGTTGATCTTCCAAAGATAGATTTCTCTTGGACATTTCAGATAAAGCCCGATCTTTGGCGTTCAATTAGTATGCTTGAGTTTCCAATGTTGACAGAGTACGAGATTCTTCAAAATTATGGCTGAGAAATCTTGATCGACTCCGAGCAAGTGGAGAATTTTTCTCCTCGACAACATTTTGAACAACTCTTCCTTGCCCGCGAGACCCTCTTCCTTGTCCCCGAGCAGTAGTGGAGATACCAGATCTTCTTAGAGTATCCAACTCTTGCCTTAATTTGGCATTCTCAACCTCTAAGAATGAGAAACCCTCGTCGGTAACCGGTATTAAAGCAGTGGAAGATGAAGCTACAGACTCATACTGTGCCAACTTTTTCTGCAAATTATTGTTCTCTTGTTCCAACAATTCAGCAATCTGCCTACAGGCTTCAACTTCACCTTTTAGGGTTCTCTCCCTAATATCGTATCCAACAAGGATCTTTTTATGGCCTGTTTCAGAAGAAAGCTGTTGATATCTATTTTCGTACTCCTTGTGTAGCAAAGCAGTTGATTCATTGTGTTGATGTTGTAGATCTTCTAAGGAATAATGAAGCTCCTCAATCAAGTCATAGTAGGCCACATTGTTGGCCACAGCTCGGTCAAGTAAATCCTTCAAGTACCGATAAGCCTCAATTGCTTGTTCTGAAGCATCATGGCCAAGGATGTCAGCAATTTCTGATACACTCAAATTTGTATGACCAGCTTTATAATATTCATGGCATTGCTGCATCAGCTTTGTATCATGTGCAGATATCAATTCCATTCTAGCCACAAACTAAAAGTGAAAAGAAGACAACAGTCAACAAAAACAAATCATCAACAACAGAGATGAACAAAGATGTATTTTATTAGATCACAAAAAGATTACATTATTTGATTACAAATAATGAAAGATAGAAATGATACCGAACAACTTCACACCTTTTCCTTGTCTCCCAAGACTTTCTCGGGAGGCTGCGACGAGGAGCTTGGTTGCTCGGTGGTAACAGCAGCTTGATCAGCAGGAGTTGAAATTTTCTAAGGAGGAGGAGGCATGGAAGAAATGTCCTCGTTGGCAGAAGGTAGAGGTGCAGGGACTTGATCACCTATGGCCATGGAAGATTCATCAGAGATAGGCTCATCTTCTTCTTCTTCTACAATTGGTGGGGGAGGACCAGGGAGGTGTAGCTGAAATAGCTCAGAGTCGTCTGTGATCTTCAATTCCTACAGAGCAGCTACCCAGCCATCTCGGAAGTATTTTAGCTTCCCGTATTGTACTTGGGATGTCACCGCAGCAATCCCTTTGTCCCGTCCTTTATCCCAGCCAGCGGTGAAGGATTTTTTAACTGCGAGCTTTCTTTTCAGTTTCTCCGAGGAGAGCTTCTCGGACAGTAGATCCTCGGCAGTCTTTAACTTCACATCCAATTC
The DNA here is from genome assembly GCA_949130495.1 of Sambucus nigra. Classification (NCBI taxonomy): domain Eukaryota; kingdom Viridiplantae; phylum Streptophyta; class Magnoliopsida; order Dipsacales; family Adoxaceae; genus Sambucus; species Sambucus nigra. The sequence goes on from OX422207.1 coordinate 762,754,192, forward strand.
TTATTTTTGGCGCTTTATATCTCGCAGGACGGACAACTCTTCCTCTGCCTTCTTCAGCTTATCTTCAAGCTCTCCAAAGTTCTTGAGCTTGTCGTCATATTTTTTATGCTCAATCTCTAAACTTTTCACCTTGTTCTCCAAACTCTTGGAGATCTCAGCCAACTTCACTTTCTCAGCTTCAACTATTGACAACTTTTTCTCCCAGACAGCTTTGTCCTCACTATACTGCTGACGAGAATCCTTCAAGGATTGGGTCAAACCCAGCAGAGCATCCTCTACCCCCGACGAGGAGATGGAAGCTTTAATTGCTTCATCTTTCTTCACGATGTTGTTAAAACAATTCACCAGCTAAACAAAGGAAAAAGCAACAGGTCAGTATAAAAATACAAGTATTCAAAGAAAGAAAGGAAATTCAGAGTGCGAGAAATTTACCGAAGCAAGGTGACGAGTAGCTAGGGATGTCATCATATCCCTAGAAATCTTTTCATCAATTCCTTGGACCTCGGGTATGATCCAAGTTTTTACCGAGCTCAAGGCAAAGCTCGGAGGAATGATGGTTGGAACACCAACACCACCAGCTGGTAGAAAGGAGATGGTTTCAGCCAGATTGGCAGTTTCAGCCAAATTGACTGAGGACGATTTCCTCAATCTCCTCAAAGGGACTTCAGCAGTTTCAACCAAGGAAGAGCTCTTGGTCGGAGAGATAGCAATTATCTCCACAGGAGCAACCTTCTTGCTCGGAACCACTGGGGGCTTCTCGGTAGCTTTGGAAGGTGCAACATCCACCTTCTTAGTCCCCTCTGGGACATCAATTATGCTTTTCTTGACTTCAGCAGCAGTAGTAGTGTCATCAAATAGAGCAGGGGGAGCTCTTTTCCTGCCCATTCTTTGACTTAACGGGATGTGAGAATCTGAAGAAGAATCCTCTAGAGTTGAGGCTGGTTCAACAGATCTAATCACAGGACGAGCAGTATAAGAAGTCGTATAGCTCCTATACTGCAGCAAATATGATGCAGACCTGATGTGCTCATCTGCCACGTTCTTATGCAAACCCCAGATAAGTTTCAGATGCTTAATATTAACCTCTGATTCTTTTGGAATTTTTCTTTTACTATCGACTGCAAATGATATACATAATGAAATATCAGTCATACATTTTGTCAAATATGATAAAAGAATAATTTCATAAGTAAAGGAAAATGAGAATAAACCTATCCCATTGCCATATGGGGGGCATTTAGGACCCTGGTATACTGCATCTCCAACCAAGGGGCATATTGCCAATTTTTAATCACCACCCCATGTTCAAAATAATCTCTATTTGCATCAGGGAGGTTAACTACAAGAGCCCTATTTAAAAACCTAGTTTTTAAGTAATAAACATTATCTAAAATAGCCCATCTATAGAAATACATAATCTCAGGAATCCCTATACGAGTTCCATGAGTTAGATTTAATTTATACACCCCATTAATTATTCTCCATGAATTGGGGGCTATTTTTACAGGAACAACGTCAAAGTACTGACAGAACTCTAAGCATAAGGGGATTGCCGGAAAAGAAAATTCACATTCAGCAATGAATAGACTGGGGAACCAATGTCCCTCAGCCAATCGAAAATAATCTAAAGGCTCAGAAAGAACCTCCAGAGTTACCCAGGAAGGAATGGAAAAATCGGAACGAAATTTCTCAACAGACTCCATAATATAAACCATATTGAATAAAAGAAATACAGAAGAAAAGAAGAGAATCTTACAGGAAAAAGGAAGAGCTGACAACTAGCGAAGGAAAAGATGAACGCACAAGGGAGAGAGAGAACATAAAGCTTGAATGCAGAAAATTGGAAAAGGTAGAAGACGGTATGGTTACCTAAGAAGTTTAAATACTTTACCTTGGGACGCTGCGAAGGAAATGATTACACAAAAGAAACTAATACGCCACCGGCGGCTAAAAGGACAAAAATGCACGAAGATCGAAGCCCTCATAAAAATTCAAAAAAGGCGGATTCTGTGAATTTGAAAGAAATTCAAATATGAAGAAAAGGCTCCTAAAACCCAGGAAAGTCATTTAATATCGCCATATACCGAGAAAGAATGTTTCATACTCCTCAAAGTTCGAAATATGAAACATTGGGGGCTTCTGTTGATACCAAAATTAATATGCTGATATGAACGAATAATATGAAGACACGTGTCAATCTACTTGGCACAATAATAACGAGGAAGTTCATTTCCTCGACCAACTCATGTTCTCTCCGAGCAACGAGGATACACCGAGGAACTTTAGCACTCCGAGGTACATTAGCGCTCCGAGGAACTCCTGATCAACGAGCAACTAAGGCCGTCCGAACTGCATCTCGGCCGTAGCATTAATTGCCAGATTATCAACAGTTCAACTATTCATTGAATGTTTATCATCTTGACGCACACGCTGCATTAAATGTATTACCCTTTCATATGTATATCATTTAATGTATCAACCCTTTCATGTACAGCCTAAGGGCTATAAATACCTTGTATCACCCTCATTCAAAGGGACCGAAATTTCTTGGTAGAACTTGTAATCAAGAATTCCCAAACACTCAGCAATAACATAACAGTGGACGTAGGCCATTCTTATAAGGCTGAACCACTTTAAAAATCTTTATTTCATTTTATTTATCTGTGATTGAATAATTAGAGCGATCTAATTTTTTACATCAACACACATGAAGGAATTTAATCCAAAAATGCGAGATAAAACATTTAATAAAAAATGGTCACACGCGTCTTAAAATCAGATTATTGCTATAAATACTAACATTGCGTGACAAAGAAAGTTAAATGCATAATAAACTACCTGAGGTTTCGATTAAACATGATTTTCCCAAAAAACTAACTTTCGGAGCTCGATGCCCATTACTGGCGGACACATCACCCAACCCTATAAACTACTCACTAGGCATAAATTAAAGTAATTAAAACAACTAATTAAACTAAATAAAGTAATAAATAAATACACTAAACTAATTAACTAGGCAAAGAAAAGTAAATACGTAAAGGAACTTAAGCTAAAACAAGAGGTAGGAGAAGATCAATAGTAAACTTAGATATAAAAATGGACAAACATCCAAGAGAAATGGAGGATAGGGTGAAAAGCTCCCAATAAAACACCCCAAAACTAAGACACAATGAAGATATCCCTCATCGAAATGAGATGAAATGCTTATATATACAAACCCTAATGGAAAACTAGTAAATAAAAAAGTTAGAAAAATAAGGGACCAAATTGATTCGGAAGGAACCAAATCGATTAAAAAATAGGGGAAATGAAAAAGTAGGTTCTGGTGCCAAAGTGAATCGATTCGAACTTGTTTGAATCGATTCTCACCTAACAGTATGTAATTCTCCGCTTTGTCAAACTTTACAGAAAATGCCCTAACTTCTTCGTTATAACTCGAAATTAGGCACGATTAGAGGCTACGTGAAGATAACTCAAGGGGACACAACATCCAAAAAGACATTAGTACAAAAATCCAAATTATAAAATGGATAAAATGCCCTTGAATGTTCCCTTAAGTGTGATTTTGAAGTCAAAACCATCCTAAAATGCCATAACTCCTTCATTATACATCAGAATCATGCACCGTCGGTGGCCACGCGAAGAGAAATCGAAGGCCTTCAACTTTTGTGAGAGTTTGGGATTAAAAGCCAAATGCTAAAATGCCCCCAAAGCTCCAATCTTTAACGAAACTTTCTCGAAAAGCTACTGAACTTCACACTAAGCACCGAAATACCTAAAAAAACTCAATTTTACCTCATATAGAATGTTAACATATAAAACGGAGGTTTTCTGGTTAACAAGCATAAATATAGGAATTAAGGTACCAGAGGGGGAAAAAATTCATAAGTATAAGGGTGAATAAACACAATATATTCATTCCAAATCATGCACAACCTTCCCACTATGACGATATAGTCTCGGAGCTGGTTCATTAGTCTTAACATGTTGTGTTGTTTCATCCTGTATGGGTGATGTTGATGAGTCTTGTTGGTTACCTCTCAAACCTTCAATAAACTCTTTACTTATAGGTTTATGATCCATTATATAATCGTACTCTAAGAATCAGGCATTGGTGCTAACAATGAACTTCTGATTCTTAGAATCATAAAATAAGTAACCATTACTTTCCTTAGGATATATTATAAAGTAACACACTTATGATCTTGATTCCAACTTATTGGAATTTTTCTTTAGCACATGTGTTGGACTACCCTAGATCTAAATATGTTTCATGTCAGTCTTGTGCCCAATCCATAATTCCTTTAGTGTAATAGAGACCGCCTTTGAAGGAACTAACTTATAGTAAATAAGTGGTCATTTCTAAATAAATTCTAGTAAATAAGTGGCCATTTCACATGCATGTCCTCAAAAAGAATATGGGAAATTTGTATAACTCACCATGCACCTAATCATATCTAAAGAATCCCATGTCCTCCTTTCTACTACACCATTTTTCTAAAGCAAACCAGGTGCAGACAATATGGTTGTAATCCACCGATCTTAAAAATATTGACTAAACTCCCTTAAGAGGTACTCGCCACCATGATTAGACCGTAGGGTCTTAATTCTTTTACCTTAATGCTTATTAAATTCTACCCAAAAACATTGAATTTCTCAAAGGCTTATGACTTATGGTGCATTAGGTAAACGTACTCGACCGTTAAGTAGTTGTCATTGAAATTCATAAAATACTCAAAGCCCCCTACTGCTTTGGTTGTCATCAACCCACATAGATCATAATGAAGCAATTCCAACGGTTCTTTATCTCTATAGAACTTGGTCGAGAAAGACCTCTTGGTTATTTTACCTTCTAAACAGGATTCTCAAATTGAAAGTGCCTCCACTTCTAGTGAGCTCAATTGCCCACTTGCTACCAATTTATTAATGCATTTTAGATTATTAAGACCTAGGTATAAGTTTCAAATATACATTTGGTTCACTAAGTAAGGTTCTTTTCGATTTAGTTTTGGTCCAATTGAACTACGCAACATATTAATTTTTATGTGGGAAAGATAGCCAGTTACACAAAGTTTTCTCTGATCTTTTAAAATTTGGGTTTTATGTATAATTTGTATAATATTCTACGTATTTTCTATGGGTCACATTATGCTTATTGGAAAGCTCAAATGAGACTAGCATTAAAAGCAATTGACGAATGTGTCTGGCTTATCTATGAAAGAGGGTGGACACAAGACACTGTGACCAATAGGTGTAATTTTAACTCATGCAGTTATGTTCCATCGCTAAAACTATCATTCCTAACGTGTTTTGTCGCATCATGATGTGCACCATGTCTAAGGAAGCTTGGGATACCCTCCAGCTCACTCATGGGGGTACCAATGTTGTGAAAGCTTCTAACATAAAAAATGTCAGCACACAATTTGAGACTATTACCATGCTAGAGACTGAGTCTTTTGATGAATTTTATGTACGATTGTTTAATATCGTAGACTCTAGTTATAATTTAGGTGAGAGAATTCCTGAGACACGTATAATGAAAAATATTTTGAGATCTCTTTCGTCACGTTTTATTCCTAGGGTTATTGCCCTTAGTTAATTTGGAATCTTAGACACACCTAGGTTAAAAGAACTCTAGGAGTCCTTCAAACTTATGAGAACGACATGTTTCCAAAAAAACGTTAAACCTAAGTGAAAGGGAATTTCTTTAAAAGTTCAATATAAAAAAATGGTTTCTTCTGACTCTGAGTATGATTTTAATCTCTATAATCTTGACTGTTTTGCAAAATTTAAAAAAAAAATCAAGTTTAGAAAAGAAAATACTGCCAAAGAAAACAAAAGTTTTGAGAAAAAAAATATAGATTAGTCAAGAAAATTTTTGAAAATAAATAAGTGGATAGGGCATGCTCAACCAAGGGCTCAACTTACGGCATGCTCTAACGATCACCATTTCGCTAACCAAGAACATCACATAACCAACTCCGAGTCTCCACTCACTTGTTGATCATGCCAATTAAGTCCTAGGACTACCTTTGTTAATACCCAAAGCATACCAGCCCCTCGATGGGCAACCCTTTCTAGTGATGGACACTTACCCAAGAGAGAATCATAACTAAACCAATCAAATTCATCATCAAGAACAATTTTCATTCTTTAGATTACATATCCTACGTCCCCATAATTTTTAGGTCATCTTAACTACACAAATTTTTCCTGAGCTTGATATTAACCTTGCATTGCTTATTACTCACTCCAAGGAGTAATACACATACCAAATCATCATTGCGCACTCGGTTGATACCTTTTGATGCTTCAATATGATGATCATAGTACTACTCTAGGCTTTTCACCTTTAATCACTCACTTGATCCTCACGCAAATCGACTCACCACGTCAAAGCAACACCGTGTGATAAATTTCATCGATTTCTAACACTATAGAATAACCTCAAGTCACCATTCCGATCTTTATAACTATAGCCACTTACTGCCACGCCGTCCAGTAAAAAGGTGTCTAATCCTAAAAAAACCAATACTACGAGAAAACCGTCTAGCTAAAAGAACATCCACCCATACACTAAACTTTGTGCGACAGCAAGAATACCTAAGATAGGGCCCACCTAGTTACCCAGCTTCATTGACCATATCGGGTCCACCCGCTCTCTACTAGGGCTAACTGCACCGTACCATGACATGATACAAATCTAAGCTACCACATACGTGGAAGTACCAATCCTTAATTACCGAAACTAAAATGGCCACACGAGAGCCAGAAGGAACATGCATATGTTGCAAAGAAATCCTATTCGTATGCATCAAACTATGATTTATTAAAGAGAAACTAATCCATATGATTGAAGTCTTATCGCTCAACCTAAACGTTCTGACTGGGTATTAAACTAGATGTAATAGCTCGTACTTTTGTGGATATTTAAATTACATAAATGGGTGTAATTTGGAAATTTGAGGAATTTTTGTGAATAATAATTTTTGGAATTTATGAGTATAATGTGATAAATTGAGAATTAAAAGTGAGTAGTAAATATTAGTTTGCTGATGTCGGATTAATATTTACATGGATTAGATTTTCTTATGGGACTAAGTACATGAGTTGGATTATTTTTATTACATGTCGCAGTTGGGTAAAGCGACGAAGGATAATATTTTATTTGGAAAACACGTGTAGTGAGGTCTGTTGGGTTTAATTAGTGAATTTTAGTTAAGTGACTTGGATGGAAATTTTGAGTGCACGAATGGTTTTAAAATGGCCGAGATAGTCAAAATAGAGTACCCGGGGTAGTGTTTGGGTTCCAGGGATTTTTGGATTAGTAGGGACTCGCAATTGAGTAAACAAGTCATTTTTTGGTTTATGAGGGATAAACCCTTATCTCCCTATTATAAGCCCTAAGAGAGAGAAAGATACGAAATAAAGCAGAGAAAAGAAGAAAAAAATAAAGGAAGAGGATAAAGGAAGAGAGGAAAGGGATTTTAGATCCAAACTCCACGGGATTCGACTAGAGGTCGTCGAATTTTATCCACGAGGCGAGTGTTTACTTGCTTTATTATTTTGAGCATATATCTCATATTATAGTTGGTAAAAACAAACTATATTATTTTTGGGTTGGGTTTCCTTGAATTAAAATGGGTGTTTCGAAAGTTGAACGGATAAAACTCGGATAAGATTCGATTTGAGAAACTTCGGAATTTATTTCAAATCTGATATGCCATAAAGTGCACCTGCCAGCTCAGAGGCATTAACCTCAGCCTAGATGGCGGATAAGGTAACAATAGATCGAGATTAACCATCAGTGGTGTCATCCTTAATTTGGTTGGCCACAAACTATGTTGCAAGTACCACCATGATTAGGCATCGTCGAGGTCTAGTCGCTTATCCATTAGGTCGGCCACAGCCGACATTGCAAGTATCACCTCAATGAGGGCATCATCTGCGGTAAGTATGGACATAGTTTATCCATCAGCATCACCATCAACATCGGCCATAGCAGACGTTACAAGTTTCACCTAAGATCAGCAAGGCTTTACAGGCTCAGCATCAAGTGTCAAGACAACATCGACCCTGTACGATGTTCCAGATATCTAACCTTGGCTAACATCCAAGTCAAGGGCATCATATAATCCCAAGCAAAACCAGGGGTCATACTTCACCAACGTTGTACTCATCCAGGCCGAGGTTGGTATCGAGCAAAGAAAGCCAAGCATCTACGCGTACATGTATGTCTTGGAACACGTGGACAAATCCATTATAACTGAATCATTCCCTCCACGTGAGAAAATATTAAAGTCACCATTACTTAGTTGAGATCAGCCAGGTGTCATCCTTGCACTGGCTGGATCTCCATGCACATGAACATTGCATTCTTGGTGGGTACATTACACCCCCAAAGAACTATATATTGAGGTCATCCTCAACATTTTAAAGGATCGAGAATTACAAACCCTAGCAAAACTATGGTGCATTTATAGTAGAGAGAGAGAGAGTGGATTTATTGTATTGCTAAGGTCGTTAGAGCCCTCTTTTGATAGTGATACTTACACTCACTTGCACAGTGGACGTAGGCAATCACCGAACCACTTATATTGGTGTGTTTCTCATCTTTTCCCCATCACCTTCTAGATATTTGTGTTGTTATTTGTTGCCATTGTTATGACTGCTTGAGATTTACTACCTCTTTACCTGGTGGTGCTGTTTATAGAATCATCATTTTGGCACCGTCTATGGGAACGAGAAGACATATCTCTTCCTTTCCTTGCTTAACCTCACCGAAGACTCTGGTGGTGAACCAGGCCTCACCCCTTGCGTGGAGCTGTTTCACCATTGAAAGAGGTCCTTTAAGGTATAAAGCTCACCTTCTTTACAAGATATTTAGTTTTAACATATGGCATCGGAGTTACCATTACCTCCTCCACCAACTGGTGCTGGAGAACCTAGTTCCATCCAGGCATCACACCATTCCGAAATGGCTGAGGTGACAGTAGCCTTGAAGTCATTAGCCGCAACTCAACAAGCATCGAAGGAATAATTTGCACAACTCAGTCAAATTATGATGAGAACATCAAGGGTCTTACCGTAGATGATTACTCTGATAACTGTTCAACCCCATCCCGAAGCCAGGGGACCACCCCAGGCACCGCGAAAGGACCAACCTAATCCTCAATAGAGGAGGGACGTTGCTGACCCTAGGCGTTTACATCTGGGGAGGCAAGGAAACCCTTGCCCTAAGGATATATATGATGATATGGAGGTAGAGGATGCTCCTGAAGACTTTTGGGAGCCATATGAGGTTTTAAATAACACAGTACGTCCTATCCAGTAGAGCAGATGTTACGAGGGAAAAAGATATGGTGGTTCCCAATAAAGAGGATTAACTTTTGATCGCTTAAGCAAGGGGTCGGACTTTGAAAGGCTCGACCCAGTCAATGACCTAAGACAGAGGCTATCCAGGTCACGAAGTTCCGCTTTCTTTCAAAGGGAAGATGGGTAACATCAGCCTCATCATGGCCGAGACAGGGACCAAGAGTAGATCAATATTCGACATTGTGCAGCGGCTGGGGAAACCTCAGTTCACCCCTTGGAGTTGGCTGGGGACAACCTCGGCTAGGCCGACGTTACAAAGCCATAGAATGAATCCATTTAACATCTTAAAGAGAAGATAAGTAACCTCATTAAAAGTCGAGACCCACTATAAAGAGAATTCTCATAGGGCTCCCCATTTTTGGCTAAGATAGTAAACTTCCCAACCCCTGCCAAGTTCAAACCACCTACGGTGTCTCCCAAGTATGATGGTAGTACCAACCCTGTGCATCATATTGAGATGTACCGGTCTGTAACAGACATTTATTCAATTCCAGATGAGATAAAGTGTCGGTCCTTCTCTGAGACTTTAATGGGAGTTGCACACATCTTGTTTACCTCTCTTCTGAAGAACTCTATTGAAAACTTTGAGCGCTTGGCTGAACGGTTCATTCACAATTTTTGTTTTGGGGTAAGACCTCAAAAGAAGACCACCCATATGTTGTACGTCAAGCAAGGCAAGAAATATATCCTAAGAGACTACATTGCTAGATTCAACGAAGAAAAATTGGGGGTTGAATATTATGAAGAGAATATAGTTATGACTGCCCTCATTGGAGGACTCCAAAAAGGGAAGTTGCTGTGGAGGCTTGCAGAAGACCCTCCTAAGTCCATGGAAGAGCTATTGGCTACTGGAGGAAAGGTTATGAACATTGAAGTGGCAGAAGGAAGTTCCAAAGGAAGAAAGATGGAAAAAAGAGGTCTACAGACGAAAAGTTTACACACTATACTCCTCTAATTGTGAGCTATAAACACATCCTCAATGAAATAAAAAATGACCAATCCCTAAGATAGCCGGAGAAGCTTAAGGATCCTTTGCATAAGAGGAACAAGAACATATGGTGTCAGTTCCACCAAGACCACGACCATGTGACAGGTAAGTGCTTTGCCTTGAAGGATGAAATCGAGAAGATGTTGAAGTCCAGAAATCTCAGGAAGTATGTCGATAGTAAATCTCCTAAGAGGGGAGGAGATGACCCTAAAAAGAAGATAAATGAAAGATGTCGAGATGATCCCCCCTGTGAGAAGAGATGATGATGAGGACGATCCTGATCTCCCACCAAAAGACGATAATGTCCCGGTGAATAGGGTTGACTAGCAGGGGGTGGCTCAGAAGTAGCCGACCGTAAAGCTCATGTGGCAGAGGCTAGGTCAGTGATGAAAGTAGATTTTTTGAATTTGGCATATTTAGAGGCTAAGAATAAGAGAAAGAAGGTGGATATGCATACTCTTATAGTTGGATTATCCCGATTTGATTTCAAAGGTATCTTAGCTCCACATGATGACCCTTTGGTAATCACCACGAGGGTGCATGGGTGTGAGGTTCAAAGGATCCTTGTTGATGGCGCAAGCTCCACGGATGTTATGTTTTGGCCCTGCTTCAAGAGCCTAGGCATGAGCAGAGCAAGGATTGCACACTATCATCATCCGTTGATTGGCTTCAGCAGAGAGAAGGTCCATCTGTTGGGCATATATGAGATGTATGTACGAATGGGTGACGAGTGGCCTAAGAGGTTAACCAGGAGGATCATTTTTTTTATAACGGATGAAAATGTCTTTTTAACCTACAACATCATCATAGGATGAGTATCCCTCAAGGAGTTTAAGGTCATGCCATCAACGGTCCACCAAATGCTAAAATTCCGGACTCCATATCGGGTAGGGGAAGTGCAAAGTGACTAGACCATGGCACAAGAATGCTACTTCAACTCAACTGATGAGAGAGAGGCACTTAAGAGGAAAATAACAACATATAACATTGATACACATGATCCTAGGGATGAAACAAAGTTAAAGAAATGAGAGGCCGTGAAAGAGGTAGAATCCATCGTCCTCAATAAGGATGAGCCGAAAAAACCCGTCCAAATCTGCAAGGCCCTAAAAATTGAGATCAAGGAGGAGCTGATAAAATTTTTAAAGAAGAGGCACAGTGTCTTCGCTTGGATCTAAGCAGACATGCCTGGTATCAACCCGGGGGTTATGTGCCACAAACTCAATATGGCAGAAGATGCTAAGCCAATCAAATAAAGATAAAGAATTTACTCCAGGGAAAAGTATGATGTCATCAGGGAAGAGGTCAAAAAGTTGGAAGAGGCAGAATTCATTAGGGAGGTCATATACCCAGAGTGGTTATCTAACGCCGTCATTATGCCCAAAGCTAACGGGAAATGGAGGATGTGAGTAGACTTTACTGATTTGAACAAGTCTTGCCCTAAAGATAGCTTCCCCTTGCCTCAAATTGATCAGATGGTAGATTCCATAGCAGGACATGAACTTATGAGCTTCACGGACACATATTCAGGGTATAATTAGATCTTCATGGATGTTGAAGACTCGAAGAAGATAACGTTCATCATCGATAAGGGGACTTATTGTTATAAGGTCATACCCTTTGGATTAAAGAATGCATGGTCCACGTATCAACGTCTTATAAATAACATGTTTGAATATCAAATTGGCAGGACCATGGAAGTGTATGTAAATGACATGTTGACGAAGAGCTTGAAGGACCAAACACACGTAGTTGACCTGGAAAGAAATTTTGACACCATAGACTTATACATGATGAAGATCAACCCTTCCAAGTGTGTCTTCAAAGTAGGAGATGGAAAGTTTCTTGGATTCATCGTCAATCAGAGGGGAATAGAGGCCAACCCCAAGAAGATCAAGGATTTTCTTAATATAAAGACACCAAGAAGTATAAAAGACGTTCAAAGGCTCACTAGAAGAGTTGTTTCACTCAACAGATTTATTTCCAGAGCTACGGATAAGTGACTTCCATTTTTCAAGGTGCTCAGAAAGGACTTCGAGTGGGACGAAGAGTGTGATAGGGCTTTTAATGAGCTCAAGTCCTACCTCGGATCCCCCCTGCTGTTATCCCGACCCATTCTGGGAGAGAAGTTACATGTTTATCTAGCAGTCTCAGAGTCAGCTATAAGTGCAGCCATAGTACGAGAAGGCGATGGGATACAGAGGCATGTATACTTCAATAGTAAGGCCCTTCAAGGGTCTGAAAAGAACTATACTTAGATGGAGAAGTTGTCCTATGCCTTGATACATGCTTCCAGGAAGATGAAGCCCTATTTCCAAGAACACTCTATGGTCATACTCACTGACTCCCCACTACGGTGAGTCCTCCACAAGACCTAGAAGTCAGGCAGATTGATGACCTAGGCCATTGAGTTGGGAGAGTATGACATTGTTTATCAACCCAGGGTGGCCATCAAAGGGAAGGCACTCGCAGACTTCGTTGTTGATTTCACATGGGAAGAGTCTAAGATTAAGAGTAGTCCAGGGATTACAGATGAATCAGACAGTAATGTCTTCTAAAATCTAGAAGAGGTTATATCTAGTAGAACCGAAAAAGGAGTAGAAGAGAATGAGGAAGACAGGTACCTCTTCAAGTAAGGGACCCTATCATAGGGGAACGTCTCTTTAAATGAAGATGTTTGGAACCTCTTTGTCGATGGGTCTTCTTATAAAAGTGGAAGCGACGCATGGCTAATACTGTCAACTCCGTATGGTACCGACATTGAATATGCACTTAGATTCAACTTCAAAGCATCAAACAAAGAATCAGAATATGAGGCATTGATTAAAGTCATCTCCTTAGCAAAAGCCCTTAGAGTTGGCCGACTCTTACTACACAGTGACTCTAGGTTAGTTGTCAACTAAGTACTTGGAGTGTATGAGGCCAAGGATGAAAGGATAGGCAAATACCTGCAGATGGTAAGAATGACGCTATAAGGCTTCGAAGAGGTGAAGATGAAGAGGGTACCTCGGCAAGACAACAATCATGAATATTCAGTAGCAAGGCTGGCCTCAGCTACAAGGATAGGCATCAGAAGGGCAATACCAGTCGAGATCTTACTCAAATTGACCATTGAGGAAGAAGAGGTTGCCAACCCTTATCTCAACTTGAACCTAGGGGATTCATGGATGGACCCCCTTATCAGATATATCAGATAGGGAGAGTTTCCAAAATTGACGTCATAAAGGAGGAAATTTAGGTACAAAGCTGCCAAGTTCTTAATAATAGGAGATGTCCTGTATAAAAAAGGATTCCTAATACCTATCCTAAGATGTTTCCATCCCACAGAGGTTCCCCACATCCCGTAGGATGTACACAAGGGTTCTTGCTCCAGTCACATAGGAGGAAGACCCTTAACCAAGAGGATAATTATGCAAGGATACTGGTGGATGACATTGGCCAAAGATGCTGTTGCCTACGTGAAGAGGTGTGACAAGTGCCATAGATTCTCCACTATCCCTCATCAACCTCATCAACCTATGACGTCAATCAGTTCTCCCTGTCCATTTGCAGTATTAGGGATTAACTTAGTGGCACCATTGTCAAGAGCTACTAACAATGATCGATTTGTGATAGTATCAATTGATTACTTGTCCAAATGGGTAGAGACTGAGATGATGATCATGATTGCAGAGCAGAAGACCTTCCAGTTCATTTAGAAGAACATCATATGCAGAGATGGCCTTCTGAACACCCTCATCTCAGACAACAGAACCCAGTTCAAGAATTCTTACTTAGAAAAATATTAGGAAAGAGTGGGGATTAAGAACTTCTTCTCCTCTCCTGGACGACCCCAGGAAAATGGGCAAACTGAAGTCACGAATCGAATAATACTTAATGGGATTAAGAAGAGGTTGGAAGAATCCAAGGGGAGATGGACAAAAGAGGTTTATGCAGTGATATGGGCCTACAGGACAATGACAAGGACACTAATGGGGGATACCCTATCTATGTTGGCCTATGGCTCAGAAGTCATCATACCTACAGAAGTAGGTATACTCACTCACAAAGTTTAGACCTATGACCCTCAGAGGAATGGGGACAAAAGAAAACTCGACTTAGATCTAATTGAGGAGAGAAGGGAAGGGAAGATGCTGAGATCAGGCAGGCAGCCTACCAGCAGAGAACAAGAAAGTTCTACAATCAAAGGGTGACATCAAGACCTATAGTTATAGGAGAAATAGTACTGAAAAAGACGTTACACAAGACAAACAAGCTCCACTCGAATTGGCATAGTCCTTACAAAGTAGCCGATGAGTTTGTACCCGACACCTACCGACTAGAAAATCTCTAAGGGGAACCTTTTTCAAACCCTTAGAATTCTTACCACTTGAAGAAATATTACATATAATGTTACAATTTTCTTTTTAATACAGGTATCATTTTATGAAGAGGATATGAATGAAAAGAGCATTTCCGATGTCAACATTGTTTTATTATGATTAAACATCATTAAGTTGGTGAAAAATGAGGTGAAATATCATAGTTTAGGTACCTCAGACCTTAAACATCATTAATTTGGTGAAATGCATGAGGTAAAACATCCTAGTTTGATGACCTCTGACCTTAAACGTCATTAATTTAGTGAAATGTAGGAGGTGAAACATCATAGTTTGATGACCTCCGACCTTAAACATCATTAATTTGGTGAAATGTATGAGGTAAAACATCATAATTTGATGACCTCGGACCTTAAACATCATTAATTTGGTGAAATGTATGAGGTGAAACATCATAATTTGGTGACCTCGGACCTTAAAAATCATTAATTTGGTGAAATGTATGAGGTGAAACATCGTAGTTTGGACCTTAAACATCATTAATTTGGTGAAATGCATGAGGTAAAACATCATAGTTTGATGACCTCAGACCTTAAACATCATTAAGTTGGTGAAAACTGAGGTGAAACATCATAATTTGGTGACCTCAGAACTTAAACATCATTGGTGGAATGTATGAGGTGAAACATCATAGTTTGATGACCTCAGACCTTAAACATCATTAATTTGGTAAAACTTATGAAGTGTAACATCATAGTTTGGTGACCTCAGACCTTAAACATCATTAATTTGGTGAAATGTATGAGGTGAAACATCATAGTTTGTTGACCTCAGACCTTAAACATAATTAATTTAGTGAAATGTATGAGGTGAAACATCATAATTTGGTGACCTCAGACCTTAAACATCATTAATTTGGTGAAAGGTATGAGGTGAAACATCATAATTTGGTGACCTCATACCTTAAACATCATTAATTGGGTCAAATATATGAGGAGAAACATCATAGTATGATGACCTCAGACCTCAAACATCATTAATTTGGTGAAAAGTATGAGGTGAAACATCATAGTATGATGACCTAGGACCTTAAACATCATTAATTTGGTGAAATTTATGAGTAGAAACATCATAGTATAATGACCTCGGACCTTAAACATCAATATTTTAGTGAAAAGTATGAGGTGAAACATCATAGTATGATGACCTCAAACCTTAAACATCATTAATTTTGTGAAATTTATGAGGAGAAACATCATAATTTGGTGACGTCAGACCTCTAAACATCATTAATTTGGTGAAATTTATAAGGTGGAACATCATAATTTGATGACCTCAGACCTTAAAACATCATTAATTTGGTGAAATATACGAGGTGAAACATCATAATTTGGTGACCTCAGACCTTAAACATCATTAATTTGGTGATAAATTAGGAGGTGAAACATCATATTGTGATGACCTAAGACCTTAAGACATTATTAATTTGGTGATAAATTATGAGGGTAAACATCATAATTTGGTGACCTCAGACCTTTAAGAGAAGTTCATTATATGACAAATAAGATTCAAGAGAGAGCATTCATTGAAAGTAGAAAAATTCTCTGAAGAAGATGGTATAACATGTAGTCAGAATTACAAGTTAGATATGCCTCAAAGCATGTTATTAGAGTTTACGAAGTATTGAGATAAACAAAAAATTACAAGTTAAAACCTTCACAAATCAAGATCTAAGTATCTGCAGTAATATTATTCTGCTCTTGGCTGACATTGGTCACCTCCACTGTATCATCCTGAAGATTGTCCCCTTCGATTTCAGTAACCTCCAATAGTGAAGTCTCGGTAGGAGCAGCATCTTCCTCCTCAACCTCTTGCAAGGCTTGAGCAAAGCGAGGATCGACAAAGCCTAAACCAATAAAGTCTCAGGCAGATAAGCTCCCTGATTCTTTCTCCTTTGAAGCTTCCCACTTTCCAGTTGCCTTAATACCTCATTCGAGATATTCAAAGCCGGAGCTTATAAACTGGTCAGAGACTTTGTAGTCGACCAAGATCTTTTCAAAGGCATCCTCAAGGGCAACCTTTATTGTAACATCAACCTTTGACTAAAGGACGTCATCTTTAGCCTGCAAAGCAGAGGTGTGGTCCTTCTTAAGATTGGATATGTCCATATCCCTCTGCTTCACCTTATTTTCAAACTCCTCCAAATCTATCTTCAGATGTTCACCTCTGCAATTAAAGAGGCTTGCACCTTCTGGGCCTATTTTCCCTTCTCAATAAGGGGCAACATCCTCACAGTCCAGTCAAACAAATTGGTTCATAGACAGAATACCACTACAACAAATTCACTAATTTGTAAGTGTTTTAAACACTTACAAATCAAACAGTAACGGTTTTAAACTGTTATAAATATAGGGGTTATAATTTTTTTGTAACTTTTCAAAACACTTACAAATTAAAATTAGTAACGATTCAACCGGTGAATATTTTCGGAGGGATGCGTTATATAGTTAACCCAATGTAAGTGTTTACAGTACTGTTACTGTTTGACATTTTATGAGTTCTTAGAACCGTTACTGTTTGACAATTTTTAAGTGTTTAGAACCGTTACTGTTTTATGTTTCTTAAGTGTTTAGAACCGTTACTGTTTGATGTTTAATTAAGTGTTTTAAACCGTTAATTTTTTCCATTTATTAATGTTTATAACAGTTACTTTTTGATATTTCATTAGTGTTCAGAACCGTTATTGTTTGTCACTTTATTAGTGTTTTAAACCGTTACAAATATTGATACAAATTAAAAAATATATATTTAACTAGCAAGGCCTCATCCTAAGCAATTTGATCAAATCTTAATACAACCCTTAACATGAGCAGAATATCAATTAAAATCCAACCCAGAAGTAACCCTAATAAATAACTTATATTACATTAACATGTTGCACATAACATTCTCGTGAAACAAACATTATAAAGAGTCAAAACATACAATTGCAATACTTGTTGTTTCTAATATAAAGAAATGCATAGGCGGGCATATTATTAGTTAATTGAACTGCCGGAAATTCATCTATGTCTAAAAGTTACAAATCATAATAAGGATAACTTTGTAAATGTTTCGAAAAAGTAGATTCCCGAATTGAAGCATTATGCATCTGGCATCCCAATAGTTCTTTTCGGGACAAAACTTGATCTTCGGGACGATAAGCAATTCTGTATAGACAATCCTGGTGCAGCAAATAAAAAACAAAATGAGTTACATAGGATATGTGACTATTAATGAAATATTTTAAAAATCAATTAACATTTTATCCCAAACACAAAAAGATATATAAATTTAAGATATTAAAACAAACTTAGCCCCTAAAAATTTGACTTCCACCTGTTTCTAGCGCTCTATTTCTGCTCTCGATGATTTTCTTGTATTCTTTTCATAATGCATGTCTTTTATTTCTCTAAGACGGGGCAAATCTTGAACCCCTTCTAAGTATTTTAGGGCAATCAAAATGTCCAGCATGTCTTCTGTGATTCCAGATGCCGCAATTAGGTCACCAAATGCAAGATTTGGACCTGCAATAAAAAATATTGGATCAATATGATTTTCAAGGAACCATTGAACAAGATGACACAAGGTCACAAAGGAAAGTTATTGATCTTGCGAACGCGATGAGAAGGCATACATAAATCTAATTATGATAAGGATGATAAGAATCCCCAAATTGCACCTAATAATTCACTGCCCTTTGGATTCAATAGTAAAAAAAAGCAATCAGTTAAACAAAGTTAGCTGGGAGTAAAAAGAATCTGCAGCAAATATTACAAATAAGATGATCCTTCTGTACATTTGAGCATGTTTATATGAATCTCCAGTGAATTACAAATTCAGCATACTAATGTGGGTTTATTAAATATGCAACAAATTCACAGCAAGCATTTTGGTCCATCCAAAACCTCAAGTGATAACTTTGTATTGATCTTTTACTGAACAAGCTTTCACATTATATTCCCCATGTTCCAAGATGCAACAACTAAATATTCCATTATTGTTTTTTGCATGTCTCACTAGCCTAGCATCCGACTTTAAGTTTAAATGTATTGATAATAATGTTTAAATATATAAATTTAAAATGGGGCTTTTAAATTTAGGACCTAATGTAATATGTATTTTGGAAATAGGACAACAAACATTTTATTTATAATTTTAGTTCCTATTTTTGAATAAAGACGCTGGCACGAACTTGTATTTATAAACGTCAACCAATCACAGCATGCCACGTGTCCCTTTAATTTGGAAATAGGGACTAAAAATGGAAATGAAAAGTTTGTTGTCCTATATCCATAATCAATATTATTTTAAGCCTTAAAAGTACATAATCTAATTTAAAATAGTAGGTTTCTTGCCTTCAAGTATAGACAATAAAGCTTTCTCTTAAGCTTCAAGTTGGTTGTCCTGTTCAGTCCTCCCAATCATCAACTTATGATCCTCACCATCAACAAAACCAACCATTTGTGATCGTAATCCCCCATCTCCCTCTCCCTATCCAACACCAAGCTCACTTATATATATGATGAGTGTAGCATGTGGGCTAATCTCAGACCATATTCCTTTAATTGAGGACATTTGTGGATATCCTCATCCTTTAGTTTGGCAAGGGGTTCTCTGGCTGGGGAGACATTTTAGTCTCTCACAGTTATATAGATGTAGGTATCTAAGAGAGTTGTTCTCTAACATGAGCCTTTCCATATGTCTTTAAAACTGTACGAGGGACATTACACCCAAGGAAAATTAAGGACAATCTTCATCTGCAACTATGTGCACATTCCACTTATCCAAAGTATACAGGGAAAAATGAGCACATATTATTAATAAATAGCAACAAGAAAACAGACGTAACATAATTATTTATTGATCAATAAAATTTTACATGAATTAGGTTCCATAGTAGTCATGAAACTGAGGGTAAGAAGATTGTAGCCTGGTTATAGGTCCCTTCAGTGGCCTTCTTGCTCTTCTTGTTATTAAAAAAAAGGAAAATAGAAGAGGGACTACAACGCCTATGTACATGCTCATGCAGACAAAGCATGAAACGCTTCTCTCTCTTTCTAAAATTGAGTCACTTTATAAAGAAACACTAATTATAGTTTTGAAAATGTTTTAGATCATAAACTAATTCAACTACCATGAAATTTGATACATTGATTATAGGAACGTGACTCTTATTTTGGGACGTTCTAAAAAAGGATATTGTGACATTAAATTCACAACATAGTGAGTAAAAATGAGATTGTCATTGATCTTTAGTTACTGTGTTTTAAAACATTCATGGCTGGTCTTCATATATTCGTTATTACAAAGTGATGGAAAATGCAGGGTGTACAGTTCCATCCAAAAAGCATCATTACCACCGAAGGGAACATGATTGTTGGTAATTTTTTCAAATATATTAAGAGAATGGAGGCTAAATCTCAAAATTAGAGGCTTCATTGTCCTTACCAGCTGAATCAAGAGAAAAATTAAGGAAGTGTAAATTTTTCAATCTGCCATGGAATGTAAGCAGCTTAGGGCGAAGCTCAATGTGATATTCCAGCAACTTTTGGAATATCCAACATTACACAAACAACATTAATAATAGAAAATAATTTACTAAAGTTAGTGATGTTTTAGGAGATAAAAATAAGAAGTCCTCTTCCAATATTGCTTTTGGTATTATCACTTGGATGAGATATTTTTTTTCTCTAGAATCCCGTCCTGTATTTACTCAATTGACTCAGAGGAGAGTATTCAATTAAAAGAATGCAATTCACGGATTAGAAAATATTCAATTGTAAAAAAATAATTCATCGATAAAGAATACCAAGTTTGAAAAAAAAGTATACTTACAAGTTTGTATCGGACTTGGGCCTGACCGTTGCGCCCACTAGTGTGAGTAGCCCCAATTTTAGATCTATTGGATTTCCCTAATTCGATTTTCTTTCTGGAAACTTTCGTACCCTCATTCTCCACGAACTCCCTCCACTGCTCTGGCTTAACATAGGGAGGTACATTTGCCAACCTTTTTGCATCTGTTGTGTACTTCATGTAATATAACCTCCTTAACTTGGATTTCCATGACTTGTATTTAAAGGCCATATTTTTGAAACATTGTTGCTTATGAGATGATGGAAGATCACATCTTCCCTGGTATGAAGAAACATTAGATAGATTTTAGGTTATGAGATAATTCATAAAGAGAAAGAACAAATAAATATATATATTATTGATGTTTTACCAATATCTCAATCCAAACGTCATCTTTGTAGTTAACTGGAACTTTACGCCAATCACCGTATGCAATTAGAACATTATCACGAACTATCTTCCCAAGTCGAGACATATATGTACCTTTTTTATCACCCACGACTTGATTATCCTGATCGATAGTAACTATTTCTCTCGCATCACTACCTTCGATAGACATAAAATACTGCTTCAAAACAACTAAACCATACAAATTAATGTGCGAAGCAGGACAACAAAACTAAAATAAGAATTTTAAAAAAATCATCACTACCATTAAATATCCAACATATAAATCACTATTAAGCATCACCATGATCCCAACACTTGTATTATAAAAGGCGCTTTAACATCAATCGAAAAGCTGATAATAACAAAATATGTAATATAGAAAGGGTTGTTTCAACAAATAGGAGTCTAGGATGAATAACAAAAGATGTTTTCATATGAAAAAAATCAATTTAGACAAATAACACACTCAAGATATGAAAAAACTAGTAAACATCCCCAAAAGGCCATATATGTTCAGTTAACATTGAGCAAATCCTTTAGATTGGCATTGTCCTCAGGAATGGATTGATACATGATTGGAACCTCAACGTCGTCCATAATTGTAGTCAATCTCTTTGGAGTAGGCAAAATAATGTACCGTCCCTCATTTAAAAAATCCTTAGCATAGAATACTTGAGCTTCTTTAGAGGCAAGAATGAACGGATCATCATCAATTCTCTCTTTACTCTTAAGCTTACTTAAGTTAACCATCTCTAACTTTCAGTGAGGATCAACATTGCATCCATTAATCTTGTCCTCAACTTTCACCCAATCACAATAAAATACGACTATCATGAAATACGTATAATCCAACTCAAATATGTCACGAATAATTCTGTAATAAGTTGTCTCCGCTTCTTTATAATTGGTATCTATCCCACTTGATCTGAACTTAGTGATGGCCTTCATAAACACACCGTAATTTTGTGTTACCCGATGCTCGTCATATTCCCGTGTAGAAAATTCAAACCCATTGGAACGATACTTCTTATATGAGTGTGCATCATATTTTGGCCCGTTAGCTAACCGCCACAGCATTGTATCAGTTGATCCCTTTTTAAGTAGTTCCAAAATATGATGACAAATATGTATACTGAAATATAAAAAGACAAAACCAAATATTTTCATATATTCGACTTAAGTGTGAACCTCCTTAATCAACCATGGAACAAAACCCTCATTTTTTGCCTTTATTGTACCCCCCTTTCGATTACGCCCAAAGGTAGATTCCAAGTAAATATCATACTTCCTACATCCAATAAAAAACATTTAAACATATGATACGTGTTAAGTTAAATGAAAAAAGAAAACTAATATACTCACATTTTCCATTCTTCCACTTCATCATGTTGTTGCAATACCCATTTCTGGGCTTGTTCAAATTGCATCGTGGTTAACTTCACTTTATTCCCCTGTACTAAAGGTCCCTCATCGTCATATTCATCATCTTCATCAAGAAAAACATCATGCGTATACTTGTGATTTCCTTCGCATGGTTTTGGCATGTACTCCATGCAATGAAGATTTGATTCTTCTACAATGTATTTCTCAGCAATGCTCCCTTCAATATACCTCTTGTTGCCAACGTACTTCTTGTAATTTTTCATCAACCTGTACCTCAAAAGCATAATGAAAACTAATAAATATATATTATATCGTACTATTTATCTAAAAAACATTATCACGCATAATTCGCTTACCTCTTAAAAGGATACATCCATCTAAATCTGATCGGGCCACATTTTAGTGCTTCCTCAGCTAAATGTACGATGAGGTGGATTGTTACAATGAAAAATGTGGGCGGAAAATACTTCTCTAAAACACACATAGCCTCAAGCAATGCATTTTCAGATAAATCAAGAACATCCCTCCTTATCACCTTAGCGCAAAACACATTGGAAAAAATGCTTAACGGCTAAATAGCAACTAACAAATCCTTGTGCTTTGCATAAGCATTTTTAAGCAATACCGGAAGAAAATGTTGCATAATCACATGATAATCATGCGATTTCAATCCCATCAACCCTAGCGGTTCTAAAGTCACATTCTTACTCAAGTTAGAAGAAAAACCCTTCGGTAATTTTAACTCCTTTAAGGTACGAAAGAACCAGTCTTTTCTTCTTTACCTAAAGTAAATGCTGCTATAGGTTTAATAGTTTTGCCAGATTCATCTACGGTCAACCATAACTTTTTTTTTATCCCCATCGCCTCCATATCTTTACGTGCATTGGTTTCGTATTTTGATTTATCTTTCAAGTCCAAAATAGTTGACAAAAGATGATCGGTGACATTCTTCTCAATATACATAACATATCTAAATTGTGTCGAACATCATGCTCTTTCCAATACAGCAAATCAAATAAAATTGACCTGTAAGACCATGGAGTTGTGATATTTTTATCCCCACAATCATTGTTCTCCCCATTTCATTTCCTTTTCTTTTCAATTTTTTTGTTTACCAATTTTTGACTTAATTCATGCTACTTTCTGTTCAATATCAGTACTAGCCAACCTTTGTGGAGCTTTACGATGCTCAACATTGTTGTTAAAGTTGTGTTTGTCCAACCTAAACTTCTGATTGCGAGGAAGGAATCTTCGATGACCCCGGTAACAAATTTTCTTACTATTTCCAAGATGTTCTGAGTCAACTTCTTCCACAAAAACTAGACAAGCTTTGTAACCATGAACAGTGCACCCATACAAAGTTCCATATGCAGGAAAGTCATGAATTGCCCACAGTAACATAGATTTCGTGTGGGAATCATATGCCATTACACCTTTGAACCATAATTGTTTCAACTCATTTACTAAAGGTTCGATATAAACATTTATGTCCTTGCCCGGTGCATTCGGCCCAGATATAAAAATTGACAACTTGGAAAACTCTCTTTCCATACTCAAAGACGGCTTCATATTTAAAGGTGCAACAACGACAGGCCAACAACTATAACTAGTTCTGAGATTACCTTATGGATTAAAACCATCTGTAGCCATAGCAATACGAACATTACGCGATTCAGCATCAAAGTCGGGCCATTTTGTATTTGCATACTTCCAAGCTGATGAATCAATGGGATGATGCATAATATTTGTAATGGACTTTTCTCGAGCATGCCAAGTCATTTCATTTTCAATCCATGGTATACTAAGCAATCTCTTCAGCCTTGGAATCAACAGAAAATGCCTCACTGTCTTTCTGGGTACTTTACCCTCCCATTTTAAACTATATCGATATCTAGACAAGTTGCATATTGGGAATTTCTCCTTCTTTGCATGTTCCTTTTGGTATAAGATACAATCCTTATGGCATGCATGAATGATATTATAATCCATACCAACTTCTTTAATAATGTTCTTCATATCTGGATACTTTGTTTGTGTTAAATTTCCTTTGGGCAAACACTCCTCAAATAAACCCAAGATATTGGTTAAACCGTTGTCCGAAAAACCATGTCTTGTCTTTATGTTATTCAATTTGACAAGAAAATACAATGTTGCCTATTTCTCGATACACGACGGATACAATAGCTCACTCGCCTTACCATGTATGTACGTGTATTTCATCTCCTCGGGGGTTTGAGATCCATTTTCACCACCTTCATCTCTACCAATGGGATCTATTGAATGATTAACTCTTCGATTAAACATTTCAAATGCATCATAAACAAGTTCCTCCATCCTCGGATCTTCAGGCATGGCATCATTTTGTTCAACACCTTCCTTGGTTGAACGTTCAATACTCTCGACTTATTCCTTGTCCCCGTGTAAATGCCAAAATGTGTATGAATGCAAGATACCATGACAAAGCAAATGAAAATGAATATCTTCGAGGTCGATCAATTTTCCATTCTCACACTTACAGCATGGACATGCAAACATAGTTTCTCCACGACCATTTTTTTTCGTGAAATCGATAAATGAACAACCCCATTTGTATATTGTGGTGTTTCTTTATCACGTTCTTTCATCCACTCTTTATAAAGTTGTGACGACATTCTACAAGTCATACAAAATTAATGGAAAATAATTGTTAATTGTTATATTTTATAAAAGTTACAAAGTGCTAAAAGTAATACAATTAAAGGCCTCTTTGGTCTATGTTTTGACTGTTTTCTGTATTTAAAACCTAAAACTCGTAGAATATGTGTTTGGCAACCTGTTTTTTTTAAAAAAATTTGCTTAAAATCTGTGTTTAAAAATATATTATGAATGATTCGATTTAGTATTAACTCCTATTTGATTATCTCATATTAAAAAAAACTATAATGAAACAAATTATAGGTAGCATTTTTGTACCTATATATGAGAAAAGGAACCTCCTTAGAACAAAGATGAAACATGATGAGACCAAAGATGACAAAAAAATCGCCTGAGACCAGACGATACCTATAAATAAAATACGAGAAGATTAATCAGATGAAAATAGATTAAGAAAATTAATAAAATTAAAAATTATATAAAAAATTAAAACACAGATTGAGTCTTAAAACAGATGAAAATAGTGTGTCTTAAAAATTCTTCACAAATGAAAAACAAACGGCGCCTAAGACCTAAATTTTTTATTCATGGGTTATATAACCAATGAAAAAAAATAGATGACAAAATTGAATCATCCTTGTGTGCATGTGTGTGGCAAAAAAAGAACAAAAAACATGACAAAAAATCGATGATAAAAAATGAATACCTCTTTTGTGTGTGTGCATGTTTGTGGGTGTGAAAGAGAGTTTACCTAAGGCCGAAGACGTGAGTCGAAGACCTGAGCTGAGAGGGTTGAGGGTTCTCTCAAGATGGTTGAGGATTCTCACAAGCGGTAAACAACGTAAGTTAAAATTCAATAGAGGGAAAGGGGAAAAACAATTTTAACACTTGTGAGTCTTTGAAAGGGATACACGGGACCCTCACGTGTTCTATATTGTCTGATGTGTGTTATATTAATAATTTTTTATCAGTCATGAACACTTACGAAATTTGTAAGTGACTAAAACTGTTATAATTTTTGTAAGTGTCACAAACACTTATAAATCATTTTTTCAAATAGTTATAAAATCACCATTTTGGTGTAGCGTACCCTGCGAAACAAAGTCAGATGTATGAGTTCAAGCCTTAATCCATTTAATGCCGAGGTTACACTTGGAATAAAAAACCAAATTCTTTTACCTGGATAAGGCTAAACTCGTCCAATAAAGGGGTATCAAGAGTGCGTAGGAAACGCTTATCGGCATCGATCATTGCAGAGCCGATGGCATCCATTGCCCTCAGACCATGGCCTATTAGGCTATCACTAATCTTCAGCTGCTCCAGACGAGCATCTAGTGCATCATCAGAGGAGATTGGGATGGCTCGATCTCCCTTTTGGGTTTTGCTCGACCTCTGATCCTTCAAGCCAGTAGCGATGGATTTCCTCTTCTTTATAGAGTCGGCCTTGGTTATACCGACGTTCTTCTTGGGTGGAGGAGGGTCTATATTATGTCATGCCTTCTTCATTAGTTTAACGAGACTGGGGGAAAACATATCCCATAACAAGTCCGAGATGCCTTCGGGGATTTGTACAAAAATGTACTTGAGTTAGTAAATTAGAGATATAAAAAAGGCAGAGGTACAACATATGGAAAATAATACTTAAGAAGCTCAGTTAGAGGACTCCCACAAAGACAGTTTCGAAGAGGTAATAGGGGGTCATCATATGTTCATACTTGATTAGCCAACCATGCTCCCCCTGATCTTGAAGATCCTTGACCTTTTGTAAGTTATCCTGGCTAAGCCCAGGGTCAGCCTTGGTAGCAACTGACACCTTTCCCCACCTCAGGGGTATCCTCGGATCCAACGATGAAGAGGTGGAACAAAGATAAAATTCCCATGACCCTAAGGCAAAGAAATACCGTGGTTTCCAGTTATGATTGGAGGTCTGGGTAACCAGCAATAACTTTTTATCTAACTTCCTGGCTAGGAAGTGATAGTAGCTGGGGTGGTTTTTGGTAGAGGATGGGACATAACATCCTATGAAAACCGTAACTAGAAGGTCTGAGTGATGAAATGCCCTCCAAAGGACGATAGCCCTAATCATCACCCTCCAGGCATTTGGGGATAATTGCGAAGGGGCTCGGTTTATATGGGACAATATTGCTCTAACTAAAGAATGGATGGGGAGACAGAATCCTAGCTTAAACATCTACTCGTGCACACATATTTCTCCATCTCGGCCACCAACGGCTCTCTCACCTCTCAAAGGTCTCCTAAGTATGATGGAGGGACCTATGGAATAGATATGACTAAAGGATAAGAGGTCATACTCAGTGATAGTACTCTCTATCCCGACTGACTATGAGGTGTCAACTTCACTCTCATGACCATCATTCTCATCCCTTGCAACTTTGGCCTGGGCAGGTGTACGAACACCATCAAGAAATATCGGGGTGAACTCAGCCCTGGTGGCAGCCGACAAAGGGATAGCGTCGATGGGTGGGGGAATAGCCACACTCGGCCCCACAATCTCGACATAAGAATAAGTCTATGAGGTGCTAGCACCATTATGGGACGAGGCATGACTTTGGACGTCGTCCTGATTTGGGACCTAATCTTTCCTAATGGAGAAACCCATAACCTCTTCGAATGAGTCTACAAACATAGGCTCTGAGGTAGATGACTCAGACTCAGACATTGGAGAAGGGTCAATTGGATCCTCTGCTGGCTCAGCAGGCTCGACTGGCTCATGGTATATTACCTTCAGAGGTGGAGGAAAGATAGGTCTAAGGGGCAAGGCCTTAGCCCTACGAACTTCCTCTTGGGCTAGTTCAATCTGCTTAATTTTTGCAAAGGCCTTCTCTATAAGAGAGGGGAAATTTTCTATGAGCTTATAAAGAGGTCTGAGCATAAAGAAGATGACCCTACACTTGGACTCTAAACCACAAGTAAAAAAATGCGTACAACATAAAATAAGGATCAAACTAGTTTTTTTGTAAGAGTTCAAGACAGGAATAATTAAGAATAAGTTCACCGAAAAACTCAAAGAACCATAAAAAACTCAAATTATCACTGGAAAATGCAAGAAATGGAAATACAAGGCTAAAAAATGGCAAAGGAAAGGTAATAAGCAATACTTGATAAAATACGATATGAAGAATAAGAGGATTGACCAACGAAATCCACAAAACACAGCCTCGATCAAGCTCTGGAAGAGAGAGAAAATGCAGAAGGCTCAGGAGGGAAAAAAGAGAGAAAGGAAGAAGAAAGAGAAAGGAAAGGGTTTAAGCCCTCAAATCTGATTGCACGCATCCCAAGACCTATTATTGCCTTGGGAGACCAAAAGACAATCAACGTCATTACAATGTCAGGCACGCTTCAGAAGTGGACACTTGTCAATGAGATATTGGTACAGAAGGAAATGTATCCTCGGACATACATACCCCTTCGTCACCTACTTATATAGGTAACTAAAGGCTAGGGGTGATTGGTATGCCCAAAGTTCACCTGCCATCTCAGAGGCATTAACCTCGGCCTAGATGGCGGTCAAGGTAATAATAGCTCGAGATTACCCATCAGTGATGTCGTCCTTCATTAGGTCGACCACAGCCAAAATTGCAAGTACCACCATAATTGGGCATCATTCGAGGTCTACATGACTCATGGGGACAGTTATCCATCAGGTCGTCCATAGCCGACGTTGCAAGTATCACCTCGGTGAAGGCATCATCCGAGGTAAGTATGGACATAGGTTATCCATCAGCATCTTCATCAAAATCGTCCATATCTAATGTTACAAGTTTCACCTAAGATGAGCAAGGCCTTGTAGGCTCAGCATCAAGTGTCAATACAACATCGGCCCTGGCCGATGTTCCAGATATCTAACATCGGTTGACATCCCAGTCAAGGGCATCATATAATCCCCAACCAAAGTAGGGGTCGTACTTCACCAACCTCTTACTCATCCAGGCCGAGGTTGGTATCGAGAAAAAATAGTCGAGAATCTGCGCATACATGTATGGATTGAAACATGTGGAGAAATCCATTATTACTGAATCATTCCCTCCATATGAGTAAATATTGAGGTCATCATTACTTAGTTGAGATCAGCCAGGTGTCATATTTGCACTGGCTGGATCTCCATGCACATGCACATTGCATGCTTGGAGGGTACATTACACCCCCAAGCACTATATATTGAGGTCATCCTCAATATTGTAAAGGATTTAGAATTATAAACCCTAGCAAAACTATGGTGCATTTATAGTGGAGTGATTGTATTGCTAAGGCCATTAGAGCCCTCTTTTGATAGCGATACTTACACTCACTTTCATAGTGGACGTAGGCAATCGCCGAACCACAAATATTGGTGTGTTTCTCCTATTCTCCTCATCACCTTCTACATATCTGTGTTGTTATTTGTTGCCATTGTTATGATTGTTTGAGCTCTACTACATCTTTACCTGGTGGTGCTGTTTACAGTATCATCAAAATCGATTTGTTGGGTATTGGTTGTAGGATGATTAGAACCCTTTTTATATCTGAACATATTGTTGGTTGAGGTTGGATGATGATGGAAGATAAGATAAAAATCTTTGAGGTGTATTATGGAGGTTTGGGTGTTGGATTAAAGAGAAAAATTGGAGAAGATGATGAATAGTAACTCAGTGTCCTTTCCGAATCGATTTGTTCAGGACGAGAATTGATTCGTCTAGGAGAGACCAAAAAAATAAAATTTGTAGATATTTGCAATACGGTCATGTGGGCCTCGTCGCATATTTCTTTGATTTTCTTTAATTAGTAATGATTTATCTATGGAAGGGTGTTTGAGGTCAAAATCGTTAATCAAACATCAAACCTGACATTGAGAGTAAACAATTGACGTATTATAGACTCTTAAGGATTTCTAGTGTTAAACGCATGCTAATGGTGTAGATAAATGGTTAGAAATGGGAAGAAATGATAAACTAGGGTTTTAATGGTTTTAGGGTTTAAATCTAAGAGAGATGGTTTAACACCACAAAATAATTGGTGTATTAGTTATAAATCAGTGTTAGGATGATTTTGGTAATGTTGGTCGAGATTAGAAACAGTAAAAATGGAGGCTGGGTTCATATTTGGGATTTTGGAGAAGATGAAATCGCCCAAACAGTGTCCTCCGGGCATAGCGAATCGATTTGGGTCTAGACCGAATTGATTCGCATAAGGAAATCTATAGGATTATCTCATGTCGAATCGATTCAGATTCACACCGAATGGATTCTCCTTTAAATACATGTTTGCATAACCTTTTCCGAATCAATTCGGATTTGTACCGAATCGATTCACTAGTCCGAATCAATTCTCATTTGGGAGTGAATCGATTCACCCTTGTTGATTTTGAAAGTTTTTCTCCTTTAAGTTTAGGGGAAGTTAAATTATAAGTTGGAGATTATTGTAGGGGATTTTAGATGTGATATTAGGACACCTAGATGATGGAATTGAGAAGGGATATATATTGTATATGAAAAATTTATTAAAATATATATATGATATGATACATAAATAAATATATCTATGTGTGATTGGTATATTTGTACTTCAGAGGCTGGTTCCACATGCTTCCCCGGGCATAGGGATGGACATCCACATTATATATTTTCTCTAGTGTGATCCAGGGAGGTTGCACGATGTGGGTGAATCCCCTGGCTTGAGGAGCAGGGAGAATATATCCCCAGGTCATATCACCCCGCATATGAGTGCGATATTGTTATACCACTTTCAGGAGGGGATATGACCGCCTCCACCATTGTGTATTTTTACCATGGCCATGAGTGAGTCTGGTTTGGTATCGTGATTGATTGAGTAAACCCGAATGCAGATAGGCACTATGAGACTGCATACTCGAGTTTTATCTCAATGGGATGGTTATTATACTTATGATTGTAATAGGTATAAATATACTTGTTTCTTTAGTATATTGCTTGTATATGAAGATGTGATTT
Organism: Sambucus nigra; assembly: GCA_949130495.1. Taxonomy (NCBI): domain Eukaryota; kingdom Viridiplantae; phylum Streptophyta; class Magnoliopsida; order Dipsacales; family Adoxaceae; genus Sambucus; species Sambucus nigra. The sequence continues at coordinate 762,785,142 of OX422207.1, forward strand.
CATATAACTTTAATTGGTGTAAATTGTAAAATGAATAAGATGTTATTCTTCTTTCGGTAGATTTATATACGGGTTAATACGAAGGTAAATTGTAGGTTCAAGTGAGAACTATAGTTATAATAAGGGATATTATATGTTAAAGTGGAAAATGGTATTTTAAACTAGTGAAAGTTTTGGAAATTGAACGGCGTATATACATAGATATATATTTATAATTGAGAACTATATATATATCTAATCGAGATCTTCAATAACTAAAGCTTAGATGATAGCTTATAGTACAACCTATATTATATCACGTCGGGTAAGTGATGTCTACGAGGATATAAATGATGGGTGATAGTGATTAGTTAGGCAGGGTAGCTTCACTAGTAGGTTTAAAACGTATGCGATAGGTGTGAACTATTAGAAGAGGGTTGAGGTGTATGTCATGAGAGTGCAATACCAGTTTAAATTGGGATATTTCTTAATTTAAAATATGGCAATTATGCCCTTGCTAAATATTTTCAAAACTCGGGCTCTAAACCGTTTCTTTATTTTCCTATCTCCTGCTATATATCTATATATATTATGTGTCCAGACATATGAATGCCTGGATGATGATTCTTTCGAGTCAAGACATTTTCTACAGCAGCTGTGGATGCCTGCAGGTTGATTGTAGATGCTTCTATCCTTGAGATATAAATATGAGGTATTGTAAAAACATTTGGGCCGATTGCCCAAATGTATTCATTTATTCTTTTACCGACTTTTTAGTGCGGCATTCGATTTGGTTGTATTATGTTAAACCGAATGTTCAGTTATTTTTATTTCATTTCAATTTCGTATATATAAAATGTGTGATTGTTTTACTTTGTTGGTTTGATTAAAAATAAAATTTTGACGCCAGCCTAATAGGTTATTAGTAATTAATTTGGTTTTAGACAATGATGCTGAGAATGAACTATATGAGACTCCTGGTTTAATTTGGTATAGTATTGATCACCCGGTATTTTATTCAGCGAGCTGTCACACTGGCCACGTACCCTAGCTTGGGTTACTAACCTTGACGAATAGAATCACAATTATTGATCCTCGCAAGATGAAATTACCATAAAAACATATCATTTTCTATAAATTCAAAGACCAACTTCGCTCCTTAGGAGTAAGGCCCTCCACTTCACGTCATTGGAACCCATAAACCACTTTGGTTGGCAAATGCGCAACGCCCTTATTTACCCTAACTAGTCAATTTACCGGTGACGATGTTACCAACCTACTACACTTAAGTTACTGTCTCCCTTATCATATCGCGATCACAACCCCAAATCCCCTTAGGCATTATTCCGTTCAAGAGAAATATTCACCTTATTGTGTTCATTAATGTGACACCCCGCCTAATTAAATACCGGGCGATCACTCCTTTATTAAATTAAAATCAAGGTGAAGAGTTGGTTCATTCTTAGCATCACTGTCGTAAAAATAACTTTTCCATATTTAACACCCTATTTAATTAAGCTAAGTGTCAAAACCATTTTTAAACATTACTTCCCAAATTTTATTTTGAAAATAAAGATTTAATTATCTACAACACTTCAATATTTAAACAATCACACCACAATAATCCTGGAACATATAATCCAATTAATTTAAACATTCAACAACTAAATCCCACCATTTAAAACTGAAAGTAAAACATAAATGCTGAATAAATCCCAAAGTAACAGTACTAGAAATAACTGAAATACAAAGGTCCCAATAAAACAGGTAAATAGTGGAAAGGGAGACACATGCCCCAATAACTGAGAATGATAGAAGTGGAATCAAGTAAATGAAATCGTCTAAGCAAGTGGCCTGCAACTCCCACCTAAGCTGCAGCACGTTCCTTCCAAGGGATCCTAAGCAAGACGCCCTTGTGGCTGGGCACCTGTAATATATACATATATATACAAGAGAGAAATATAAATAGAAACGGGTCAGAGCCCGATAGTGTATGATTTAAAAATTCGTTTAGAAAGTATTTAAATTGATTACAGGCCAATGCAACAACATATTAGTGCGACAATCTATTGAGAAATACTCACCTCTCTTCTAATGTGCACGCCTATCATACTAACCTTCTCAATGGATTATTTATCATATATCGCACTAATCTCCCCCAACGATTTATCTTGTCTTAGGTTATTCGTAAGATTTAAAACCGAACAATACAATTGTTTAAAAATAGGGTTTCAATTTATAACTAAAGTTCTCATTTTAACTTTATTAATCAGTAAAGTTTTCTAGTGTCATATTATACTTTCTCAAAACAAGTATTTACAATTTGAGTCATCAACCATGTCCTACATATCAAATCATAGTAGGCAGCTCCAGATTTTAGAATTTCATATATATATTAACTACTCGTATAATATATATATCATAACAGCACCCCACATAAAAACTATGGTGAGGGCATACTCTACTATCCAATCCCCGTATCACTCGTATTAAGGGGAATACAAATTCGGAATCACTCTCGAATTGTATTAACACATACACAACAATATTGAGGCGAAGCATAGAATCAAAGTCTCTAAGAGAATGGCACATACCCGCGTCTCTTAGGACCGTCTGAACTATCAAATCGATAGCCTGTACCAAGGATATCTTTCTCCTAGGGTACGAGTCAATATCTCCCATAAGGCACACAGGATAAGATTCGTCCCAACGCGGTAACCTCAGGGATAGCAAGTAGCGTGGGCATGTTTTTCACACATAGATAGCATATGCATACACAATCATATAACTATACTAATATTACCATATCAATATTGGGTATATTCCCAAATCCCATAATTACGACATTATTTCTCATATCTCATTATTTGTTATCACATGTAACAGTTCGTTTCTAACCTTGATTCGGTATTATTCCAACTTACCACATAACTCTCATAGTTTTATCCTCCCACCTATAAAAATTCAGTAGGTATTCATCTATTCTCTTTCGTAACTATTTTACGTAATCTTCTCACTTTAAATACGTAGTTTTATCGTTCCTTACATAATTATCCCAAAAATACAATTCTCGTCATATATTAGAGGTCCCAAAATTTATTCATATACCCTACTGGTCCTCTTTATCTCCCAAAACATATTTATAAGGGTGACCATGAATTATTCCTCATTAAAGTGAATTTCAACTAATTAAGAAGGGAAAACATGAGTCTGCCAGGAGGGGTCAATCGATCGAGGTCTGGGGCTCGATCGATCGATCCTTCGATCGATCGAACCTCTGGGATCGATCGATTGATCAAGCAGGTCTGCGAAATCTGCAGATTTGCAGTTACGGGTTTCATCTTCTAACCTTCACCAAATTCATATTTTTCATACCCAATCGACCCAAAATTTATACCACTAACATTATATCATCATACTATGAAATTTCAATGTAAAGCATGTAGATTTCTATTATTAAACATGGATCAACAAGCCCCAAATTCATATAAAACCTCAAGAACCCTAGAATTTCGTTAATATGTTCCAATCCATATTTTCCAGAATTTTCTTCATCTACAACCTCATAAATTCGTGATTCAGTCCTCTACATGTTAAGGGGTTTCCAGAATAACAATTTATCCATCCCTACATGCAATTTCCTATCTCATCTTTTTGGTTTCTTCCATAAAACTCATTCTAATTACTCCTAAACTAATATGAAAGATGCATCAATGAAATTAGAAAGATAAAAACTTGCCTGGGATTTTTAGAAGTCTGGTTTGGTGCCGAAATTGGTGTGGTTGCGTTCCCCGTCTCGCGATCTACGCTTTGGCGGTGGCGGCGGTGCAAACGGGTGAGTTTTGAGCCTTGGAATGCCTTGAGAGCTCTCTCCTCTCCTGTCCAACGGCCGTTATAGTGTTTTGATCTTTCTAACCCTAGATGATAACCCAAATATCTGATATAACCCTTTTAATTTTCGTGGGTTTAATTACCCAAAAATGTGAAATGTCCAAAATGCCCTCCCGGGGGTACTAATTAGGCCTAAAAACGCCCCGAGACCCAAACTAAACCCCCGGGCACACTTTTCTGACTATCTCGACCCTTACGAATGCGTTGGAGCACTCAAAAAGACTATACGAACAACTTATAAAATATTTACTTATTTTTATCAATATTTAGTCCCGACGCGACACGGGCATGTCCCGACTCAAATTTCTAAAATTGTCATTTTATTCACTCGTGACATTTAGTATGGCCACTATTATATATTACTTTTCTCCTTAGTAACATTCGAAAAATTTCCCATAATTACTAACTCTCATCACGTTAATAATTATAACATAATTAATTTCTGGATTTTATTATATAATTAATTCACATTAAATTTAATAAATCCCCAAATTAATATAGCATAAAAATACGGGGTATTACATACTTCCCCCCTAATAACGGAATTTCATCCCAAAATTCGGAAATAAGGCATACCTGGTAAGAACAATTCTGGATATCTCTCGCGCATATCGGTTTCGCGCTCCCAAGTGGATTCCTCCACATTATGATGCTCCCACTGGACCCGTACAAGTGGAACTATCTTCGACCTCAATCTCCTCTCACTATAGTCTAGGATAGCCATCGGTCTCTCCTCGTAAGAGCTATCAGGCTGTAAGTCTATCTCATCTATCGCGATGTGAGTGTGGTCCATATCATCCCGAAGATATCGTCTCAACGATGAGATGTGGAATACATCGTGAATGCGATGTAATTGCTCTGGCAGTCCCAACCTGTATACAACTGTCCCAATCCTCTCGATGATGGGAAATGGTCCTGCGTACCTCGAAGCCAATTTCCCCTTCTTCCCGAACCTCATCACTCCCTTCATAGGAGATACACGCAGTAACTCTTGGTCCCCTACATTAAACTCCCGGAGGAACCGTTTCGCAATTGCGTAGCTCTTCTGCCTGTCCTGGGCTACTCGAATGCGACTCCTGATCATCTCAATCCTCGTGGAGGTTTCCTGAATTACCTCTGGTCCTAGTAACTTGTTATCCCCCACCTCAAGCCAACAAGTTGGGGAACAACAAGGCCTATCATAAAAGGCTTCAAATGGAGCCATACCAATCGTGAACTGATAAGAGTTATTATAAGCAAACTCTACCAGTGGAAGATATGGCTCCCAACCTCCTCAAAAATCAAGAACACACATGCGTAGCATATCCTCTAACATCTGATTAGTACGCTCTATCTGTCCATCTGTCTGTGGGTGATAGGCTGAACTCAACCTCAACTCAGTACCCATAGCCTTCTGAAAGCTTTCCCAAAAATGCGACACGAAAATCTTGTCTCCGTCTGACACAATATTCAGGGGCACCCCATGTAATCTTACAATCTCAGTAATGAACAACTGAGCATACTGACCTGTGGTATAATATGTCCGCACTGGCAGAAAATGAGCCACCTTGGTCAAACGGTCTACAATCACCCAGATAGAGTCGTGGCCTCGCTGTGATGTAGGCAACCCTGTAATTAAATCCATGGAAATAATCTCCCACTTCCACGCAGGTACTTCCAATGGCTGAAGCAATCCTGACGGTTTCTGATGGTCCACCTTCACCAGCTGGCAGGTAGATTACTTGGACACGAACTCAACAATGTCTTTCTTCATCCCACTCCACCAGTATTGCCTCCTCATATCCTGGTACATCTTATCTCCTCCAGGATGTACCACAAATCGGGACTCGTGAGATTGGGTCATCACTGCATAATGCAATTCTTCCCCTTCTGGAACCACTAACCTCCCATTAAACCTCAAACCCCCATCAGAACTAACAGAATATGACTCACCACCCTCGGCTAAAGGTCGTTCAATCTGCTCCTGGAAAAATGGGTATGTGGTTTGGGCCTGTATTACCCTCGTAACAATCTCGGGTGTGACTGTCATAACAGATATGAAGGAACGGGCTACTGTGTCCTGGTGACCCAACTCCTTCCACTTCGCTTTCCAGACGTCAGCTACCTCATTTACCGGTCTACGGATCAAAGCATCAGCAACTACGTTGGCTTTCCCCGGATGATACTGTATGTCGAACTGATAGTCCTTCACAAACTCTAACCATCTGCGCTGATGCATATTCAGCACTCGCTGAGTGAACATAAACTGCACTGATTTATGGTCTGTGAACAAACGAAACTTCTCCCCCAATAAATAGTGTCTCCATATCCTCAATGTAAAGGAGACCGCTGCTAACTCCAAGTCGTGAGTGGGGTAATTCTTCTCATACGGCTTAAGCTTGCGGGAGGCAAAAGCTATAGCCTTCTCTTCCTGCTGAAGTACTCCCCCAAGTCCCCGTAAAGAGGCATCGGTGTAAACTAGGTACTCCACACCCGGCTTCGGTAGAGCAAGGACTGGTGCTGAAGTAAGCTTGTCTTTCATCTCGTCGAAAGCCAATTGATAAGCATCATCCCAAACATATGGTACCCCTTTGCGAGTCAGGTTCGTCAATGGACCCGCTATTTTGGAGAATCCCAGAATGAATCTCCTGTAGTATCCGGCTAACCCCAAGAAACTACGCACTTCCGTCGGTGTCGTGGGCTGTCCCCATGCCCTCACCGCTGACACTTTACTAGGGTCGACTGCTATCCCCTGCTCAGAAACAACATGCCCTAAGAACTGTACTTCTCGCAACCAGAATCCACACTTCTCGTACTTAGCATACAACTGATGCTCTCATAAATTCTGAAGAACCTGCCTCAAGTGATCGGCATGCTCCTCCTCGGAGTATGAATATATCAAAATGTCATCTATGAAGACGATGACAAACTGATCCAAGAACTCTCTAAATACTCGGTTCATTAAGTCCATGAATACGGTTGGAGCATTTGTGAGACCAAATGGCATCACTCTGAACTCGTAAGACCCATATCTCGTCAAGAAGGCAGTCTTTGAAACATCCTGCTCTCTAATACGTATTTGATGGTACCCCGACCTCAGATTTATCTTCCAAAAGAATGTTGCTCCCCTCATCTGGTCGAACAGATCATCGATTCGAGGCAACGGATACTTATTTCATATCGTGACCTTGTTCAACTCCCGGTAGTCCACACATAACCTCAGTGAACCATCTATCTTCTTCACAAATAAGACTGGAGCACCCCAAGGTGAGGTACTCCTGCGAATGAAGCCCTGACCTAACAGCTGCTCTATCTGATCTCATAACTTTAGCATCTCCGCCGGAGCCATACGGTATGGAGCGCGTGCTATAGGTCTCGTATCTGGAAATAAATCTATGACAAAGTCTATCTCTCGACTGGGGGGTAGGCCTAGTATCTCCTGAAACACATCGTAATACTCACGAACAACTGGAATCGAGTCTAACGGAATCACAACCTCCTTAGAGGTATCCTCCTCTATATAATACAAATGAGCGGTCGAGCCTCCCTCTGGGCGAGGCATCGCCACTACAAACATCTCTTGCCCCGGAATGGCAAAAAAAATGCTCCCACCGAAGCAATCAATCATGGCTCTATAAGCTGCGAGCCAATCCATACCGATAATAACATCATGCTCATTCATATCTAACACTAACATGTCTGCAGGTAATACCAAACTACCAATCTCTACCCCCACTCCCCGGCATATAAAGAAGATAAGCGACCCACTCCACAGTGGTGAGTCTACACACGTCACTGTGCTCTCTGCTGTGGCTAACAACCCTAAGGCCTTCGTAAAATGCGTAGCTATAAAACAATGTGTCGCCCTAGTATCAAACAAAACCCGACCCATAGTACCATGGATAGGAAATATACCCTCAATCGCGGGTGGCGCCTGTGGAGCTGCTGCCTGGTGGACCTTATAGACACGTCCGTACTGTAACTGCCCCTGCTGCACAGGAGATGCTGGAATGGCTGGTAGGGCTGGCACCTAGGCTGGAGCTGGGAGGGCAGGTGGAAAAAAGTGGTCTCTGCGGCTCGTTACGGGCACCCTGCTGCTGTGGGGCCCTATCTCCCTCCGGACAATCCTAGCGCCTATGGCCATGCTTACCACACCCAAAACATCGGCCTTTAAAGTTGCCTCCCCTCTGACCCTACTGACCACGGCCCTGCTGGCCGTTACCACTACGCCACTGGCCCTGTTGGGCCTGATGAACACGTTGTTGGCCCTGTTGGCCCTGCTGCTGACCCTGCTGTCGGTGTTGGCCTTGCTGGCCCTACTGATTAGGCTGGCCCTGCTGACTCTGCCAATAACCCCCAAATCCCTGCCTGGAATCACCTGAACGGAATCGCTTAGCAGGGTCCCCCTGATGGTAACTCTGCTCGTGCTGACGAGTCTGTCCATGAGATGGTGCCCCACTAGCACTACTACCCCCGATCCTGCCTTGCTGGCCGGACTCTCCTGCTCTCCTGCTTCCATGCAGATGGAAGTGGTGATCCTAGCAATGTAGTAACGCAACATTGAGTACATCAGTGAAAGTACTCAGAGATAGATTCCCTATAAGATGCTGACGGATCCTCCAAGCTAACCCATCCACAAACAACATTATCTTCTTACTCTCAGTAGGTGCCTCATCTGGCACTATGGTGAGAAGTCTCGTGAACTCCTCCTCATACTCAGCAACGGTAGAGTTCTCCTGTTTCAAATTCAGTAATTTCTGCCTCATCTCAGTCTGCACGGCAGGTGAAAAGTACTTGCGGTCAAATCGCTCCCAGAATGACTGAATAGGGATCGTGTCCCTATCCTTCAAGGTGGTAGTGGACTCCCACCACTGCAAAACATCCCCCACCATCTTAAAGGAAGCCAATAACTGCCTTTTCACATCGGTGCACTCATACATACGAAGATGCCGCTGGATGTCTTTCTTCCATTGGCTGACCGTGATGATATCTGAGCTACCAGAGAACTCAGGGGGATGCGCCTTCTGAAAAGCATCCCTAAACCTCTCCCATGTAGATGGAAGCTATGCTGGTACTGGCGCCACTGCCTGACTCTGGGGTGGAGCCTGCTGAACCACCGCTAGCGCGGAATTCACCCCCTGAGCAACAATGGCGGCTACTTCATTAGCATTCATAGTGTCTTGTGCCGGAGCTGCTGGTTGCTCGGCCTTTGCACGCCTATCCTTCGGTGCACGTCTCGGAGGCATCTGAAACGTGAAGAAGTTTATTAGTCTACAGTCATTATCAAATCTCAAATAGCTGAAGACGTAAACGTACAAGTAGAAATACAACAATCCTAAAAATAGGGCTCTATAGCAAAAAATGTTAAACTGAAAGCGAAAATAAGCCGTACAGATCCTATGGACACTAGAACCTGATGCTCTGATACCACCTGTGACACCCCGCCTAATTAAATACTAGGCGATCATTCCTTTATTAAATTAAAATCAAGGTGAACAGTTGGTTCATTCTTAGCATCACTGTCGTAAAAATAACTTTTCCAAATTTAACACCCTATTTAATTAAGCTAAGTGTCAAAACCATTTTTAAACATTACTTCCCAAATTTTATTTTGAAAATAAAGATTTAATTATCTACAACACTTCAATATTTAAAGAATCACACCACAATAATACTGGAACATATAATCCAATTAATTTAAACATTCAACAACTATATCCCAGCATTTAAAACTGAAAGTAAAACATACATGCTGAATAAATCCCAAAGTAACAGTACTAGAAATAACTGAAATACAAATGTCCCAATAAAACAAGTAAATAGTGGAAAGGGTTACACATGCCCCAATAACTGAGAATGATAGAAGTGGAATCAAGTAAATGAAATCGTCTAAGCAAGTGGCCTGCAACTCCCACCTAAGCTGCAGCACGTTCCTTCCAAGGGATCCTAAGCAAGACGCCCCTGTGGCTGGGCACCTGTAATATATACATATATATACAAGAGAGAAGGAGAAATAGAAACGGGTCAGAGCCCGATAGTGTATGATTTAAAAATTCGTTTAGCAAGTAACAACATATTAGTGCGACACTCTATTGAGAAATACTCACCTCTCTTCTAATGTGCACGCCTATAATACTAACCTTCTCAACGGATTATTTATCATATATCGCACTAATCTCCCCCAACGATTTATCTTGTCTTAGGTTATTCGTAAAATTTAAAACCGAACAATACAATTGTTTAAAAATAGGGTTTCAATTTATAACCAAAGTTCTCATTTTAACTTTATTAATCAATAAAGTTTTCTAGTGTTATATTATACTTTCTCAAAACAAGTATTTACAATTTGAGTCATCAACCATGTTCTACATATCAAATCACAGTAGGCAGCTCCAGATTTTAGAATTTCATATATATATTAACTACTCGTATAATATATATATATATATATCATAACAGCACCCCACATAAAAACTATGGTGCGGGCATACTCTACTATCCAATCCCCGTATCACTCGTATTAAGGGGAATACAAATTCAGAATCACTCTCGAATTGTATTAACACATACACAACAATATTGAGGCGAAGCATAGAATCAAAGTCTCTAAGAGAATGGCACATACCCGCGTCTCTTAGGACCGTCTGAACTATCAAATCGATAGCCTGTACCAAGGATATCTTTCTCCTAGGGTACGAGTCAATATCTCCCATAAGGCACACAGGATAAGATTCGTCCCAACGCGGTAACCTCAGGGATAGCAAGTAGCGTGGGCATGTTTTTCACACATAGATAGCATATGCATACACAATCATATAACTATACTAATATTACCATATCAATATTGGGTATATTCCCAAATCCCATAATTACGACATTATATCTCATATCTCATTATTTGTTATCACATGTAACAGTTCGTTTCTAACCTTGATTCGGTATTATTCCAACTTACCACATAACTCTCATAGTTTTATCCTCCCACCTATAAAAATTCAGTAGGTATTCATCTATTCTCTTTCGTAACTATTTTACGTAATCTTCTCACTTTAAATACGTAGTTTTATCGTTCCTTATATAATTATCCCAAAAATACAATTCTCGTCATATATTAGAGGTCCCAAAATTTATTCATATACCCTACTGGTCCTCTTTATCTCCCAAAACATATTTATAAGGGTGACCATGAATTATTCCTCATTAAAGTGAATTTCAACTAATTAAGAAGGGAAAACATGAGTCTGCCAGGAGGGGTCGATCGATCGAGGTCTGGGGCTCGATCGATCGAACCTTCGATCGATCGAACCTCTGGGATCGATCGATTGATCAAGCAGGTCTGAGAAATCTGCAGATTTGCAGTTACGGGTTTCATCTTCTAACTTTCACCAAATTCATATTTTTCATACCCAATCGACCCAAAATTTATACCACTAACATTATATCATCATACTATGAAATTTCAACGTAAAGCATGTAGATTTCTATTATTAAACATGGATCAACAAGCCCCAAATTCATATAAAACCTCAAGAACCCTAGAATTTCGTTAATATGTTCCAATCCATATTTTCCAGAATTTTCTTCATCTACAACCTCATAAATTCGTGATTCAATCCTCTACATGTTAAGGGGTTTCCAGAATAACAATTTATCCATCCCTACATGCAATTTCCTATCTCATCTTTTTGGTTTCTTCCATAAAACTCATTCTAATTACTCCTAAACTAATATGAAAGATGCATTAACGAAATAAGAAAGATAAAAACTTGCTTGGGATTTTCAGAAGTCTGGTTTGGTTCCGAAATTGGTGTGGTTGCGTTCCCAGTCTCGCGATCTACGCTTTGGCGGTGGTGGCGGTGCAAACGGGTGAGTTTTGAGCCTTGGAATGCCTTGAGAGCTCTCTCCTCTCCAATCCAACGGCCGTTATAGTGTTTTGATCTTTCTAACCCTAGATGATAACCCAAATATCTGATATAACCCTTTTAATTTTCGTGGGTTTAATTACCCAAAAATGTGAAATGTCCAAAATGCCCTCCTGGGGTACTAATTAGGCTTAAAAACGGCTCGAGACCCAAACTAAACCCCCGGGCACACTTTTCTGACTATCTAGACCCTTCCGAACGCGTTGGCGCACTCAAAACGACTATACGAACAACTTATAAAATAATTACTTTTATTTATCAATATTTAGTCCCGACGCGACATGGGCGCATCCCGACTCAAATTTCTAAAATTGTCATTTTATTCACTCGTGACATTTAATATGACCACTATTATATATTAATTTGCTCCTTAGTAACATTCGACAAATTTCCCATAATTACTAACTCTCGTCACGTTAATAATTATAACATAATTAATTTCTGGATTTTATTAAATAATTAATTCACATTAAATTTAATAAATCCCCAAATTAATATAGCATAAAAATACGGGGTATTACATACTTCCCCCCTAATAACGGAATTTCGTCCCAAAATTCGGAAAATAAGGCATACCTGGTAAGAACAAATCTGGATATCTCTCGCGCATATCGGTTTCGCGCTCCCAAGTGGATTCCTCCACATTATGATGCTCCCACTGGACCCGTACAAGTGGAACTATCTTCGACCTCAATCTCCTCTCACTATAGTCTAGGATAGCCATCGGTCTCTCCTCGTAAGAGCTATCAGGCTGTAAGTCTATCTCATCTATCGCGATGTGAGTGTGGTCCATATCATCCCGAAGATATCGTCTCAACGATGAGATGTGGAATACATCGTGAATGCGATGTAATTGCTCTGGCAGTCCCAACCTGTATGCAACTGGCCCAATCCTCTCGATGATGGGAAATGGTCCTACGTACCTCGAAGATAATTTCCCCTTCTTCCCGAACCTCATCACTCCCTTCATAGGCGATACACACAGTAACACTTGGTCCCCTATATTAAACTCCCGGAGGAACCGTTTCGCATCGGCGTAGCTCTTCTGCCTGTCCTGGGCTACTCGAATGCGACTCCTGATCATCTCAATCCTCGCGGAGGTTTCCTGAATTACCTCTGATCCTAGTAACTTGTTATCCCCCACCTTGAGCTAACAAGATGGGGAACGACAAGGCCTGTCGTACAAGGCTTCAAATGGAGCCATACCAATCGTGAACTGATAAGAGTTATTATAAACAAACTCTACAAGTGGAAGATGTGGCTCCCAACCTCCTCCAAAATCAAGAACACACATGGGTAGCATATCCTCTAACATCTGATTAGTACGCTCTATTTGTCCATCTGTCTGTGGGTGATAGGCTGAACTCAACCTCAACTTAGTACCCATAGCCTCCTGAAAGCTTTCCCAAAAACGCGACACTAAAATCTTGTCTCTATCTGACACAATATTCAGGGGCACCCCATGTAATCTGACAATCTCAGCAATGAACAACTTGGCATACTGACCTGTGGTATAATCTGTCCGCACCGACAGAAAATGAGCCACCTTGGTCAAACGGTCTACAATCACCCAGATAGAGTCGTGGCCTCGCTGTGATGTAGGCAACCCTGTAATAAAATCCATGGAAATACTCTCCCACTTCCAAGCGGGTACTTCCAATGGCTGAAGCAATCCTGACGGTTTCTAATGGTCCACCTTCACCAGCTGGCAGGTAGAACACTTGGACACGAACTCAACAATGTCTTTCTTCATCCCACTCCACCAGTATTGCCTCCTCATATCCTAGTACATCTTATCTCCTCCAGGATGTACCGCAAATTGGGACCCGTGAGATTGGGTCATCACTGCATGATGCAATTCTGCCCCTTCTGGACCCACTAACCTCCCATTAAACCTCAAACCACCATCAGAACTAACAGAATAGGACTCAGCACCCTCGGCTAAAAGTCGTACAATTTGCTCCTGGCAAAACGGGTCATGTTTCAATTCAATAGGAATCAGTCTTCATTCTCTACATCCCAATTGGTTTCTAATATCACTACGGATTGACACATAAGCACCTAACACTAAAAACCTGCGATGTCACCACTATTGGCTTGCACGGACACTCGTAACTTACTAATTAGAAGTACGGATGCGATTAATGATAACTAACTTAGTCACCACTTGGCAATGAATATATCAGTCATGCAATCTTACTTGACTTCACCATCGAGGACACGAACTAAATCGTCAATAAAACTACCGTGATCGGTCCAAACCAACACCGACATCGAAAGATCCACTACCGATCTCACCACGTGACTCCTAAAAGTAACCTTGCACCTCGAGAACTGATACCATTAGTAACGCCCCAATCAAATTATGGATTACCCGTAGTTAACCATGACCCAAGCATTAGGTATAAAGTGCAATGAAACACCCGCTCTAATGTTGCTAATACAATTTTATTTTAATTAACGTTCCACTTATGTAGCATACGATTCCGATTTCAAATCAAACAACGTGAGGGACCTATAGGGAACACCCAGGAGTTAAAGCATGGAGAGATACTGACGTAAAATAAAAGAGAGTACATACCTGTATAATGCACTCAAAATACTAAATCACACTCAACCTATCGTAGAAAAATGAGGGAGTGAGTCGAATGCCAAGTAGGAAATATACAAAAATGCAATATAGAAATGAACATGAGAAAGAAAACTCTCACACGTTATTCCTACATGCACATGTAACACTACCTTATGTGTGTGTGTGTGTGTGTGTGTGTGTGTGTGTGTATAGTAATGCGTTTTCAATTATATTATTTTAAAATATAATATAATGTATAATTAGTATCAGTATTTAAAAGAAATTATCATAGCTATAGCTATAAACATGTAAAATTAACAAAAATCCTTAAAATATAATTTAGAAAATATATTTAAATTAATTATTGAAAATTATTTCCCATAAAAAATATTTCGAGCAATAAAAATGAGTTTCAATAGTAATAAATTATCCTAGCCACCAACAGTGCTAGTTTAAGATAAAATCTTAAAATTGAGCACAAACTCACTTAACATAAATCATCGGCCCTTAAAGAAAAGGAAGGGAACCTTTAAATAGTTTGTTTTTTAACTTTTTTGTTAAGGAAACAAAATTTTTACTATTTTTTATAACATAGTATACATTTTTTAATTTGGTTTGTTACATTACTGTTTTTTAAGTTGTAAGAAAAAAACAGCAAAAATATTTAAAATTTAAGAAAATATTAAAAATATTTTAAAAATATAAAAAAAAACATCAAAAAAAAAATTAAAAATATTTTGAAAATATGAATTTATATTTAAAAATTCTAGAAAAAACAAAAACGATATTTAAAATAAACAAATTTCTTAACGGAAGAAAACATATATCTAAAAAACTCCAAATTTCAGTAAACGAAGTGTAATAAATTGCTTAAAAAGTATAAACTCTATATAAAAATATATATAGGTTCAACCAATCGCTTAAAAATGGAGGCATAAAAGGAGAAAAAACATTATATAAAAACGGTTTCTTTAGTTTTAAATATTTAGAACAAACATAATAGTCGAAATATTTAAAAAAATTAATATTCTTTTCTTTAGAGTTTTTTAATATTGTGAATATAAAAAAGTAGCATTATGAATAATAAGAAAATATTGTAATATTTAATATTTTAAAGAATAAGTTGTTTTCAACATTATTTTTTATTTTGAGATACTTGACAACATTTTGAAAAAAATTTAAAAATCACAAATTTTTGGGAAATTAAAAAAAAATACTATAAAATAAAAAAGTAAAAAAACTGACGCAGAACAAATAACCATATAATCAACAATTTTATTTGACATGGCACAATAACAAAAAAATTCTAGTGAAAATACATTAAAATTTATGTCCTCAAAAAAAATATTAGAATGAGAGTTTGCTTTGCTCTCATGCGGATTAAAATTTTCAATGTCTTCACGTATAATTAGATTTGATTCATTTCGACAACAAAATTCCATGTTTCAAAATCCCAATCTACATGTTTTATTTAACCAAACTATATACTAAAAAGTCTTTAAAAAAAGTGGTATAAATAAAGTAAATATAAAGAATTCAAAAGTACATTACTTCACGGTTTGAAATAGTTCTTCAATCATTTGTATTAAAATATTGACTATTAGAAAAAGTTTAGCATGAAACACTAAGAAGATTAAAAAAATAAGATTATTATTTAAAATAATCACTCAAACTATAACCACTCAAATTGTAACCGTGCAATCGGCACATGCACTAAATAATCAAGTTATTAAACATATATGACTTACTAAGATAAATAAATTAGTTGGTGTAAGTAATTACATTTAAATATTATTGTTGGAATATATATTTAGATATCATTTCATAGTATTATATAATTTAATATTTACAAATTAGTAGTCGCTCTGTCACCACTCCACCATATATAATTATTTGAAAATTGATGCATTCGCATTCGCACCCACACTCGTACCCGCATCGCACTACGTATTTGTGACTTAGGTTAGAACAAATGACATCTTAGGTATAACATTTTTTATAGCTCAAGTTTATAAAGAATGGGCGCTAGAACAGTGTGTTCCTTTATTTCGATAGTTAACATGTTTATTACATTTACTCTACAATTTCCAAAGGAAACGCTGGTAAAAAAATATATAGATTAAGTTAAAATTTTGATATAAATATTTTTCAACGGGACAAATACATATTATAAGATTTTATTTTGACCAAGTTCATTTTTGGTTTAAAAAATATTTTTTATTGTTCCGCTTTTACTTGGTTAGCTTCATTATTGGTTTTTAAATAAATATTTTATATCGTGCCATTTTTAATTGAGTAGTGTTCATGATTAGTAAACAAATAATATTTCATATGGTGACGTAGTTATTTTGGTTGAATTTGTTTATGGCAAAACAAATATTTTTTATTGTGTCTGTTTTACTTCGGTTGTGTTCAATATAGGTAAATTTTTTTATTTTTTGTAATTTCGTTTTATTTCTATAATTAGACTTAATTCGTAATTCTGTACTTTTGAATTTGTTAAACAGTAGGCATAACAATCTTAAGACAATTTAATAAGTTCTACCGTTTTGTAGTGTACAGAATTTTTTTTTCCAGAAATTTATTTGTTAAAAATAAATCTGTTTTGGTAGAAAAATTTAATTAAATTCTTGTTCATTGCAGAAATTAATAAAACAGTTTTGGTACAGAAATTAATTCCGATACTGTTTTTATATTCTGTTTTAGAAAATATAATTTTATTTGTGAATTTTGTTAAAATCTCTTTATGTAAAAATTTTAATCTTAAAATTATAATTCTGTTTTGTACAAAATTCTTTTTATTATTTAAAATTAGTGTGTCACGGATTTTATGGTTTAATTCTGTTTTGTACAGAATTTTGTTTATATTATAGTTTAATTCTGAATTTTATTTGGAATTCTTTTGGAATTCATTTATTGTGAATTATATTTGGAGTAAATTGGTGCACTGAATTTTGTATTCTGTTTTGATTAATTCATTATATATGAATTTTATCATTGATAAAAATTCTGTTTTTGTAATAGAAATGGAATCACAAAGTACGAACACTACTCCTACGAGACTGATTGTCACCAACACAAATGTGACTGTACCCGTATCTATGCCACATGGGGAGAAATCGAAAAAGTTCATTGGGGTTGACTTCAAACGTTGGCAAGGACAAATGTACTTCTATCTCACTAGCTGCCAACTGGGTAGGTTTGTATATGAAGATTGCCCCTCTATTCAAGAGGGAGATGACTCTGAAAAGGTTGCTGTCGTCGATTCTTGGAAGCATTCGGACTACCTATGCCGGAATTATATTCTGGCTTACTTGGACAAGACATTGTACCATGTCTACTGCACGATCAAAACATCCAAGGAATTATGGAATTCTTTGGAAAAGAAGTATAAAAATGAAGATGCTGGGATGAAGAAATTTATCGTTGGACGTTTTCTGGACTTCAAAATGGTTGATTCTAAATCTGTGATCTCGCAAGTGCAAGAACTCCAAGTGATCCTCCACGACATTCATGCTGAAGGAATGTTAATTATTGAAACTTTCCAAGTTGCTGCAATTGTTGAAAAGTTGCCACCATCTTGGACTTTGTTCAAAAAGTATCTCAAGCACAAGCATAATGAGATGAATGTGGAGGAGTTGGTGGTCAGGATGAGAATCGAAGAAGGTAACCATGAGTCTCAAAAGAAAAGTGGGAAGAATCCGATGGAAAAGAAGGTCCATGTACTTGAAGGTTCTAAGAAGAACAAACGAAAGTATGATGGGGAAGGCACTTCCAAACAGAACAAGAAAAAGTTCAAAGGAAAATGCTACAATTGTGGTAAACCTGGACACCGCTCAAGCGAGTGTCGTAAGCCTAAGAAGCAAAATAGAAGTAACCCTCAAGCAAATATAACTGAGGGTGAGAATATCGCCAATGATTTGGCGGATATGAATCTTTCTGTCGTGGTCTCTGAATGTAGCTTGGTTGGAAATACCAATGAATGGTGGGTGGACACTGGACTCACACGAAACATTTGTGCAAAAAAATGGATGTTCATCACCTATAAGCCTTTGGAAAATGAGGAGAACCTCTTTATGGGAAATTCTTCCACTTCTAAGGTCATGGGACAAGGGAAGATTGTTTTAAAAATGACTTCTGGAAAGGAACTTACTCTCAACAATGTTCTTCACGTGCCTGATATTCGAAAGAATCTGATTTCTGGATTTCTCCTGACTAAAAATGGTTTCAAGCTTGTGTTTGTGTGTGATCGTTTTGTGTTGTCTAAGAATGACATGTATATAGGAAAGGGCTACCTAAATGAGGGGCTCTTTAAAGTCAATGTTCTTACTGTAACCCCAAAAACATATGTTTTAATGAATGAAATTTCTAGTTCTTCTTACTTGATTGAGTCATCTAATATTTGGCATGCTAGATTAGGACATGTTAATTATGATACTTTGCGTAGATTAATTAACTTGGAATTTTTGCCGAAATTTAATATTGATAAAAATCATAAATGTGAAATTTGTGTGGAATCTAAATTAGCTAGATTACCTTTCCATTCCGTTGAAAGGATAACTGAGCCTTTAAATTTAATTCACACCAATATTTGTGATTTAAAATTTGTTCAAACTAGAGGTGGGAAAAAGTATTTTATTACTTTTATTGACGATTGCACAAAATA
This sequence comes from Sambucus nigra, assembly GCA_949130495.1. NCBI lineage: Eukaryota > Viridiplantae > Streptophyta > Magnoliopsida > Dipsacales > Adoxaceae > Sambucus > Sambucus nigra. Next base: position 762,804,151 of record OX422207.1, read on the forward strand.
TTGCTCTGTATATTTGTTATATAGTAAAGATGAGGCTATTAATGCATATAAACAATATAAGAATGAAGTTGAGAATCAATTAAGCAAAAAAATAAAGGCTATTAGGAGTGATAGAGGAGGTGAATACGAATATCCATTTGAGGAATTTTGTTCTGAAAATGGGATTATTCATCAAACAACCGCTCCTTATTCTCCTCAATCGAATGGTGTTGATGAACGCAAAAATCGTACTTTGAAAGAGATGATGAACTCAATGTTATTAAGTTCAGGAGCTCCACAAAATTTGTGGGGGGAAGCCTTACTTTCTGCTAATTATATTCTCAATAAAGTACCTCACAAGAAGACTCACAAGACACCTTATGAATTATGGAAAGGTCGAAGACCTTCCTATAAATATTTACGAGTGTGGGGGTACTTAGCCAAAGTGATGGTTCCTTAACCTAAAAAGGTAAGAATAGGGCCAAAAACCGTGGATTGTGTATTCATCAGTTATGCTACTAATAGCAGTGCATATCGATTTCTAGTTTGTAAATATGAGATTTCGGATATTCATGTAAATACGGTTATTGAATCGAGGGACGCTTAATTTTTTGAAAATGAATTCCCGTATAACATGACTCGAGAATCTGGTCCTTCTAAAAGGACAAATCAAGCTACTACAAGTGGTACTCATCAACCTATTGAATCAATAGAGGATGAACCAAGACGTAGTAAAAGATCAAAAACCTCAACTTCTTTCGGTCCGAATTTTTTAACATATTTGCTAGAAAATGAACCTCAATCGTATAAAGAAGATGTATTCTTACCCGATGATTCCAATTGGAAAGAAGCAATTAATAGTGAAATTGAATCCATATTACAAAATCATACATGGGAACTAGTGGATCTTACACCAGGTTCAAAACTTTTAGGTTATAAATGGATATTCAAAAAGAAGTTGAAGGCCGATGGATCATGTGGGTACCCAAAATTGAGACCATGGGCCTGGACAAGTAGCCCACTTCTGGAGGCCCAAAGTCCAGGCCCCCCATCTCTAATTTTGATTATAATTCGGTCTCTTCCCACGTTCCCATTAAGAGAGGTTATATGAAGAGATGGAAGACGTGGGGGAATCCCACACCCCCACTTACTTATACATACATGTATATATTAAACCCTAGGTCCGGGGCAAAAGGACAAGTTTTATTCTCTGTAACCACTCCCCGAATGATATAGGAATAACACCGACTGCACCACCGTGGAAGTAGGCACATCTTTGCTGAACCATGTACATCATTTGTTGTGTGATTGTCATTTTACCTTCCTTGTTCTTATTTGGTGCTTGCTTTTCTCTTATTTATTTGTGTTGCATAATAATTGTCACCACAATGGGCGCCATCTGTGGAAAGCGTTTATCTTCCCTAAGAAAAGCCCACACCAAAAGAGGAGTTTAAAATGTCTGGTCACAACAGCAATGCCCCCCAGGCAGGGGATATTCAAGAACCACCTGCTCCTCGTAGGATTAGGTCTGAAGTTCGACGTTCAAATCAGAGGGCTCGCTTGGAAAGGCCAGCACCAGAAGAAAGCCAAGGACCAGCGAGGTCCACACAGATATCCAGATTGATTGATGCATATGAGGCAAGGCTCCACGAGCAGAGGGAGTCTTCTCGTAGATACGAGGCTGAGAATGCTCGCTTGAAAAGAAGACTAGAAACACTAGAGAGGGAGCTTCGTCCTGATAATAGGAGATGTCCATACCGCACCCCTAGCCCTCAGGCGAGCAAGTCTCACAACTGAGGAAGGAGCCCTAGGCGAGGATCTCAGAAGGTCGAGGGAGGCGAATCAGACGATGACCTCCACGAGCAGCTGTGAAGAGCTCGCCGTTACTAGAGCCCCGCTCGCAGTGACGAGAACATACGAAACCTGGTCCGCAGGGAAATAGACCAACATCCTGCCCACCACAGTACTATATTAACCCGAGAACTCCCTAGGCGAGCTCTCAAAAACCTGATGACGTCACCGTTCATGAGGGAAATTTAGGAAGAAGAAGCCCCCAAGAAATTTGCCTTTCCAAGGTTCAAGATTTATGACGGTAAGACTGACCCCATTGATCACGCCAGGCAGTACCGACAAGCCATGACCCTTTGGAACCACCGGGATGCGTTAATGTGCCGAATTTTTCCTTCGAGCCTGCATGACATAGCGCAGAAGTGGTTCGAAAGGCTCCCCCATCGGTCAATCAGGAGTTTCAAATCCTTAGCCGAGCTTTTTACGGCCCGATTCATTACCAGTGGCTCCCATCCCAAAATGATGGATGCTTTGCTGACAATGAAGAAAATGCCTCAAGAGACCCTCCGAGACTACGCAAAGAGGTACTGGGAGTTATTCAATGAGATTGTGGATTCTGCAGAGGAAGTGGCAGTGGCCTCTTTTAAAATTGGGCTCCCTAGTTCTTCCCTTCAATACAAGTCTCTGACGAAGAAGGAAGCTATGACTATTGACAACCTAATGGCTCACATCGAGAAGTACGCTAAGGTGGAAAACGTCACCCGCCTCAGTACAGGAGAAAATGGTTGAGCTAAACTCACTACCAAGGGAAGTGACAAAGATGAGAACCAGAAAAAAGGAGGAAAGAACGGGGGCAAAAATGGCTCCAAGAATGGAGGGAACAATGATGCGTCGAAAGCATTCCAGGCTGTCAACACCGTCTTTAAAGAACCAATTTACAAAATTCTCGCAAAGATCAAAGATGAGCCATTCATCAAGTGGACCAGGAAGATGGGAGGAGATCCCTCGAAGAGGAATAATGCGCTAAGATGCGCTTTTCACAAAGAGGGAGGACATAAAACCGAGCACTGCAAAGCTCTTAAGTCTCACCTTGAGGAGCTGGCCCAGTTTGGTCATTTGAACGATTTTGTGGAGAAAAGGCCAGAGAAAGTGGCTGCCAATAGAGAGGCGAGACCTGATAACGTGTTGGAAGATGACGTTGGAAATGAGTTCGCGGTAATTCACGGGGCATCTGATGCCAGGCAGATACAAGGAAATTCAGCTCGAATGGAGATGAAGAAACTTACAGTGGTAATGCAGGCTTTTCAGATCGATCCAGCAAAGTCACAGTCAGGAAAGCGTCGACGAGCAGATGACGTCAACGATAACAAGCATATTGTCTTCACAGATGAAGATCTGGTGGGAGTGAGGACCCCACATCATGATGCTCTGATCATTACACTCAGGATATCCAACTTTGACGTCGATAAGTTGCTCATAAATCAAGGAAGATCGTCCGAAGTAATGTATCTCGACCTATTCAGAAAGTTGAAGTTAAGCGTTACCGACCAAAAGGAAGCTACTGTCCCTTTATTTGGCTTCGCCGAAAAAATAACTATGCCCCTGGGAAAGATTGTACTACCGGTGCGCGCTGGAAATGTCTCCATGATGATCGAATTTTTGGTAGTCGACATCGACTCGCCATACCAGGACATCCTCGATAGGGGATGGCTTCATGCGATGAAGGCAGTCTCCTCAAACTACCATAAAAAACTCAAGTATGTAACCGAGCGGGGAGTAATGGAGACCCACGGTGAACAAGCGATGGCGATTAGGTGCTTCATAGAAGCCATCCGACCAAAGCCAAAGAAGAAGGCCGAACAACCCAGTGACAAAGTTGAAGAAGGTTTGACACCTTCTAAATAGTAATTAAAGTACGGAAGACCTGGAGTAGAGCAGACTAGGATCCTCCCCTCTGAGCGGGTCGTTGAGAACCTGGTAGAAGTTACGGTTGGAGATGGCGACAATAATAGAGTCTTCTTGAATGGAGCATCTCTCACCGACCAGGAACAGAAGGAATTGACAACTCTGCTGAGACGCAATGTAGATGTTTTCGCGTGGGAACCATATGAGCTGCCTGGAATCGATCCTACTATGGTCTGTCATCAATTGCACGTTGATCCCACCTTCAAATCGATCACGCAGAAGGCACGACGAACCGCACCCAAGAAGGCTAAAGCTGTTAAAAAATAAGTTAAAAAACTACTGGATGCAGGATCCATACTAGAAGTACAATTCTCCAAGTGGTTATCCAACCCAGTAGTAGTTTCGAAGAGGAACGGGAAGTGGAGAGTTTTCATCGACTTCACTGACCTCAATAAAGCGTGCCCTAAAGATAGTTTCCCCCTCCCAAAAATAGACCAACTAGTAGACGCCACTGCAGCTCACGAGAGAATGAGTTTCCTGGACGCATACTCAGTGTATCACCAGATCCCCTTATATGCCCCAGACCAGGATAAAACGGCGTTCATCACGACAGATGTGTTATACTGCTACAAAGTCATGCCCTTCGGGATCAAGAATGCAGGGGCAACCTATCAGTGGCTGGTCACCAAGATGTTTAAGGATCAGATGGGAGACACCATAGAGGTCTACATCGATGACATGCTCGTTAAAAGTAAGAAGAAGTAAAATCACCTTTCAGACCTATCAAACACCTTCGAAATCCTCAGGAAGTACCGAATGAAACTTAACGTGAGTAAGTGTTCTTTCGGTGTCCAGTCAGGAAAATTTCTTGGGTACTTGGTCAGTAAGAGAGGCATAGAGGCCAACCCAGACCAGATCGATGCAGTCAACAGAGTGCAACCTCCTCGCACAATCCGGGACATACAGAAGCTCACTAGTATGCTCGCTGCCTTAAATCTCTTCATCTCTAAATCCTCCAAGAAGTGCAAGCCTTTTTTCCAACTTCTAAAGGGGATCAAAACGGTAGAGTGGAGCCCAGATTGCTTGCGAGCATTGGTCGATCTCAAGTCTTACTTAAGCTCTCCACCACTGCTCGTCATACCACAGAAAATAGATTCTTTGTACCTATACCTCTCCATGTCCAATCACACTATCAGCTCTGCGTTAATATGTGAGGTTACAGGAATCCAACACCCCGTTTATTACGCGAGCAAGACCTTACTGGACGTCGAGCAAAGGTACCTACCATTGGAGAAGCTTGCCTTTGCACTAGTAGTAGCCTCGAGGAAGCTGAAGCATTATTTCGAAGCTCACACTATTATCGTCCTTACATCGCATCCCCTTAAAGCAAACCTCAGGAAAGCGGATTTGTCGAGCAGACTGTCTAAATGGTCAGTCAAGCTCGAGCGATTTGATATCCAATTTCAACCAAGGACTGCAATCAAGGGGAAGATCCTTGCTAATTTCATAGCCGAGTTCACTAGCAAGGATCGCTCCGACCAACCTCAACCAACAAGGCAAAAGGAGATCCAAGCAATGGAGGAGACCTGGAAACTGTTTGTTGATGGAGCCTCCAACTCAAAGGGGGTAGGGGTAGGCATTGTCCTCATTACTCCAGAGAACACAATCCTTGAACAAGGGATCAGGCTTGGATTTGCAACCTCCAAAAACGAAGCAGAGTACAAATCCTTAATAGCCAGCCTCCAAAAGGCACACACTTTGGGAGAAAAACATTTACAGGTATTCGGCGATTCCCAATTAGTCTCCAATCAGATAAGTGGAGACTACAATGGAAAAGATGAAAGAATGGCAGCTTACCTCGCCTTGGTAAACAAACTAATGTCGAGCTTTAAAGAGATCAATGTCCAGTAGTTTCCTAGGGGGCAGAACCGTCATGCTGACGCCATAGCAGCCCTGAGTTTGGCAGTTGACTCCGACCTAAAAAGATCCATCCCCATAGATTTCATCACTCGTCCGAGCGTTAACCATGATAGCAAGCCACCAAATGTGGAACATGTACTCCAGGTGGGATCAGATCCCAGCTGGATGGACCCCTTAAGGGATTATTTAAAGGATAGCACGTTCCCGGATGACAAGAAGGCTGCCCACCAAATAAGAGTCAAAGTTGCTCGCTTTCACTTATCCCTAGAAGGCAACATGTACAAGAGATCATTCTCTGGTCCCTACCTCCAATGCGTTCACCCAGGGGATGTTAAGAAAGTGCTACACGAGCTTCACGAAGGAGTCTATGGAAGCCATATCAGAGGAAGGTCTCTAGCTTTTAGAGTAATAAAGGAAGGCTATTGGTGGTCATATATTCAAAGGGACTCTGCGGTATATGTCCGCAAATGACTGAAATGGCAACTTCACGCTCCTATGGTCCACCAACCCGCCAGCGATCTAAAATCCCTGTCCATCCCATGGCCATTTGCCCAATGGGGAATGGACATCGTGGGACCACTGCCTACCACCACCGACAATCGTAAATATCTGTTAGTTACGACTGACTACTTCACCAAATGGATCGAGGCAGAACCTCTGGCGGACATCCGAGACGCTGACATGATAAGGTTCATATGGAGGAATATAATCACTCGTTTTGGCATCCCCAGAACCATCATCACCGATAATGGAACACAGTTCGAAAGTGGCTCCTTTCAGAACTTCTGTAACGAAGACGGTATCAGACACCACTTCAGTTCGGTGGCCTACCCTCAGAGCAATGGCCAAGCTGAGGCTTCCAACAAAACTGTTATCGATGGATTAAAGAAGCAATTGGAGCGAGCTAAAGGCGCATAGGTAAATGAACTACCCCATATCCTATGGGCATACCGAACCACTCCTCGACGAGAAACAGGAGAGACCCCGTTTTCGCTGACATTTGGCATGGAAGCAGTCATCCCATTAGAAGCAAGTTTGCCAACAATGAGGTCCAACCTTATCGACGATGCAGCATTGCTCGCTGAGCTCAACCTAGCCGACGAGCGCCGGGAGCTAGCCCTAGTGAAACTAGCGAGCTACCAGCAACAGCTCACGAGGCATTACAACAAAAGGGTTAACCCGAGGATTGGGGACTACATTTTGAGGAAAGTCCTGGGAAGCGAAGTGAAACCATCAGACGACAAGCTAGGCCCAAACTGGGAAGGACCCTTGAAGATAACCAGAGACGATCTGCAGGGCGCCTATCACTTGGAAACGATGGAAGGTAAAGAAATACCACGAGCATGGAATGCAGCCAATCTCAAATGATTCTATTTTTAGATCTTTCTTTTATTCTTTTGTTATGAAACTAGAAGATCATTTCCCTTATCATTAATGAAAGTTATTTAATTGGTTTCATTCTGATAAGTAACAACTGCATTTATCGCACATCTTTTCCAAACAACAGGCACATTGATCACTACACTATAGCAGGGAAATATCCTTCCTCAGGTCATCGTTATGAAACACGAAGGACCTCTTAGCATTGCCCCTGGCAATATATGAAGCCCTATAGGGGATCCTTAGGCAATATGACCAAATTTTATACTGGTCATTAAACCTTCTTTAGTTGAATAGAATCCTGATCGGATAAAGCATCCAACACCAGGTGTGTCCTCGCCAATTTCCCCACTTAGGCCTAAGGGATTGTGAAGACACAACCTAAAAGGTAAAGCGGTGCACAATGGTATCTCGATATCATAATGGAATGGGAAGACACTTGCATGAAAAAACAAACTTAGAAGATCACAAAGCAATAAGAGTATGAAGAATATGATGCACTTGTTTAGTCGGCAAAATTTCCCAAAACACAAACTTTTCATTAATTCATCATATTTACAAATAAGGGTGATACATGTTTAGTCGGCGAGCTCGCCCAAAGCATTTACATTATCAAAAATACAAAAAACAACAACTGACAAAATCTCAATGGGGGTGAGGCCTCTGAGAGAGATAATCAGCCACTCGAGCTCTTCGTCCATCATCGGGAGCAGGAACTAACTCTTCCTCAACCTCATTCGCATCCGACTCTAATAATTGCCTCGATCATCCCTCCAGAAGGGGTTAGGCATCAGGGTAGAGGGAGAAGTCTCATGGCGATACCAGAGCATCGAGTTCTTCAGGACTCGCAGCTCCTTCAAAGCAGTCAGCCACCCCCTAACAAAGGAAAGCTCTTCAAACTTCGACAACATTGTTGGAGCATCTGACCAACCCTGGTCGTAGCCATCAGCCCACACTTGTTGAGGACCTTTTTTGAATAGGTGTCACTGCCGAGTAACATCCCTTTGAAGCCCAACAGCAATCACATATGCTCGATGGACATCACCACGAAGCTCTTCAATTTCCCTCTCTCGAAGTTCTTCCACTTCCCTTTTTTTGCTCTTGGTGCTCCTGCCAGCTCGTGGAACAGATGGACCAGTGGAACCCCGCAGCACAGGAGGAATATCACTCTGACCAGCCCTAGCTCGCGATGATGAGGAACCTTGTAATACTGCTGGGGCAGTACTCGGTGCATGCTCCCTAAGTCGTGAGACCTCTCTCCTCAGAGCCTCATTCTCCTGCTGGAGAACCTCTCTAACTTGGTTGATCTCAGAGGCCTCTAGTAGCTTCATTCTCAGCACATTGACCTCCTCTTGTACTGAGGCACCAATGTCCTCCATCTCTTAAAGCCTGTCCTTCAGCTTGGCGACGAGCTCTGTTTGCTCTATAAAGCGCTTGTTCCTCAGTCGTAGAGACTTGCAGATCCTCACAAAAGTGTGATGAACTTCAGAGCTCACATTGGGCCCCAACATCCTTCCCAATTGGGAAGTAGCAGGACTGTAATCATCCACATCAACTAACTACAAGCAATAGAAAGATAAGGGAAAGAAAGAGACAAATCAGTACGAGGAGAGAAGGAGCCTTTTCATTAATAATGGTTAAAATTACATCGAACAGTAAAAAGAAAGTTTATAGAGAAAAAAAAGCGAAAATACAAACCAATCCTACCAGATAACTAGTTAGCAACCTCGGGTTGCCCAGAGGTCGATGGCCATTTCCCCTTATTGGCATCAGCAGGAGCACCGCCCTCGGCAGGAGCAATCTCTGTCGCCACAACGAGGGAAGCATCAATAGGAGTCATCTGGGTGACAGATTCAGCACCTTCAACAGTTGGGGCAGGGACTTCATCCACGATTGTCTTCGAACTCGAGTCATGCTCATCAAATAGGGGAGAGTCGATATCGACGCCAGCAACCAAAAGGTCCTTGTTCCAGCCATTCTTGAAGTTCAGACGACTAATATAGCCTATCTAAACTTCAGCATCCTTGTACACTGCACCCCAACCAGAATTGTATGAGTCCTTATTGGCAGTGACAGCCTCAAACTCCTTATTCTTCAGCTCTTCAGAGAGCACCTTGTTCTCCTCAACAACTGCTAGTTTACTCGAGCAAACCAGGTCGTAGGCTTGTCGTAGCTCTTTCAAATCCTTAACTGTCGCGTCCCTCTCCTTGTTGGCAGTAGTAAGATCCAGGTCGAATGAAATCCGAGCAGCATCAACCGCTTTAAAACTAGCCTCTAGCTCTTTACCCTTCAGCTTCAGGGCAGCGTTTTCCTTTCCAGCTCGCTATTTTTTTCACCAGCTCATCGCGTGAACGATACAGCACGGCGAAGTCAGTAACAAACTGCTAAAAAAAGAAGACATTAGAAGAGGGAAATGAGGGAATTAATAAAAACATGGGAGAGAAGGGAAAAACCTTACCAAAGCTAGCCTTTGACTAGACTGAAGGGCCAATTGATCGAACCTTATCGCCCTTTGGCGATCAGCCGAGAGGACAGCTCTCTTGAGCAGAGAGGGGGCCAACTGGGGGAAATTGCAACAAAAGCCCCCTCGGGCAGCGCGAACACCGGGACTAAGGCATGCCCATCCTTCGTCCTCGCTTCCACCCTCCTCTTCTCCTCCTCTCTCTCATTCTCTTTCTTCTTCCTCTCCTCTACCCTCCTCTTCTCCTCCATCTTCTTCATCTCTTCCTCCTTTTTTCTCTCTCTCTCCCTTACCTGCTCCTTTTCCTTCCTCTTTCTCTCCTGCTCCTGAGCAGAGGACCAAGAACCAGTAGCCATAGCCCCAGAGCTAGATTTTTGCTTCTTTGACCTCTGTGCGAGAAGTATATGGTCTTCATTGTCATCATCCCGAATCAAATTCTTTCGGGGTGGAGCCATCTCTTCGCTCGAACTACTGAATGTGATCGATGACTCTCGAGCTTCAGAGACCTCTCCACGATCAGAGGAACTGCTACTATCAGAGCTCCCTCCACTTACAGCTCCTACCATGTCACTTTCAGAGATGCTCTCCTCCTCGTCCAACAGGATAGGATCCACATCACTCTCTTCGGAGGAGTCAAACTCTAGGATACTGTCCACAGGCCTTGCTATGAAGTTGGAGCCAATGTTCTTGTACTCGAGCAAAAAAGCAGCAGACCTGGGATGCTCACCGTCGCCCAAAGGCTCCCTGATATTCCAAGCCTTGACCAATTCCGAGAGACGAACCTCGCTGAGAGCAGGTTCCAAGTTCTTTGACCTCACTGAGGAAGAAAAAGCAAATAAGAGTTAGAAAGATCACAAATCAACAAAATTCTAAACGAAAGTGCAATGTTTACTTATGTATTCTTCCCCATAAAAGGGAACAGAGAACTTCTTAGACCTCTACCCTTCAAATTGGGGAGAAAACTGCCAATTTCTAACAAGGAAACCTTCTTGCCAGTAGTCCTTATGGGAATCAGGTAGATTTACTACCAATACCCTGTCAGGGCTCCTAGCTTTGAGGTAGAGGATACCAGAGCTAGTTCGAGAAAAGGAATAGCAAAAACAGAGCTCGGCGAGTCCTAACCTAGTACCATACAACTGATTTATCCTACGTACGCCATTAACTATTTTCCACACATTGGGCGAGCATTGTGCAGGAACAATATTGAAATAACCAAATAAATGCAAGAACAAATCGTTAGGAGGAAAAGTGAGTCCCCCCTAGGAAATCAACAAAACATGAATCCAGTGGGCGTCATCTATCTCTCTAACATTTCTAGGGGGAAGCACAACACTCAATATCTACCCACTCAGGGATGTTATAAAACTTCCTAAATTTAGGGACCGACCTATTGCCAATCTTCGCCATTGAAAAAACCTATAAAATTACAAACTCAAAGAAAAAGTGCAAGGAGAAGATACAGGAAACTTACAAAATAGCATATCGATTCGAGCAATGAAGAAGCATAGGTCCAAACAACAAGGAAGCAATGAGAACGAAGATTGAGAGGAGAAGGTACGAAGTGCTAGAGCTCACGAGAATAGAAGAGTGCTGGAATGATTGAAACGACGGTAGAAAAGTGGTCGTCCCAAAAAAACCTTTAAGCTGTGCTAATTATAGTGCACAAAAGACGAAGCGGATGCCGCCAAAATCAGCTTCACAACCTCCGAAGAGTTGCACGATGTACAAAAAGTCATTATGGCTAATCATTTAAATTTATTGAGCCCAAAACATGGCCCAACAAACTTAGGGGCAATTGTGGGTACCCAAAATTAAGACCATGGGCCTGGACGAGTAGCCCACTTCTCGCAGGCCAAAGTCCAGGCCCCCATCTCTAATTTTGATTATGATCCGGTCTCTTCCCACGTTCCCATTAAGAGAGGTTATAGGAAGAGATGGAAGACGTGGGGGAATCCAACACCCCCACTTACCTATACATACATGTATATATTAAACCCTAGGTCCGGTGCAAAAGGACAAGTTGTATTCTCTGTAATCACTCCCCGGATGATATAGGAATAACACCGACTATACCACCATGGACGTAGGCACATCTTTGCTGAACCATGTACATCCTTTGTTGTGTGATTGTCATTTTACCTTCCTTGTTCTTATTTGGTGCTTGCCTTTCTCTTATTTATTTGTGTTGCATAATAATTGTCACCACAGATCAATTGATAAATATAAAGCTAGACTTGTAGCTAAAGGCTATAGGCAAAAGGAAGGTTTGGATTACTTCGACACATATTCACCAGTAACAAGAATAACGTCCATTCAGATGTTAATAGCAATAACTGCTATTAATGGACTTCAAATACATCAAATGGATGTAAAAACTGCATTCTTAAACGGTGAACTAGACGAGGAAATTTATATGGAGCAACCTGGAGGGTTCAAGGCTCCCGGACAAGAAGGAAAAGTATGTAAGCTTGTTAAATCACTATATGGATTAAAACAAGAACCTAAACAATGGCCTGAAAAATTTGATAATGCAATGTTATCAAATGGTTTCAAAATTAATGAATGCGATAAATGTGTTTACTTTAAATACATTCAAAATGGATATGTCATTGTATGCCTCTAAGTTGATGATATGCTTATCATGGGTAGTAACTTGGAAAATGTCAAAACTCAAAACAAATGTTTAGTAGTAGATTTGACATGAAAGATTTGGGAATCGCCGATGTTATATCAGTAATTAAAATTTCTAGAACATCAGATGGACTTATATTATCTCAATCTCATTACATAGAGAAAGTAGTTGAAAAATTCAAAAAGTATGATATTAGTCCTACCAAGACACCTGTAGACGTAAATTTACATCTTGCAAGAAATAATGGTGAAAGCATATCTCAACTAGAATATTCTCATATTATCGGCAGTTTAATCATGAACTGTACACGACCGTACATAGCATACTCAATAAGTAAGCTAAGTCGATTTACGAGTAATCCAGGAAGAGATCACTGGAAAGAAATATTGAGAGTTTTGGGTTATTTAAAATATACTCAAAACTATGGACTGCACTACTCAAAATATCCAGCTGTTCTTGAAGGACATTGCGATGCAAATTGGATATCCGATACAAAAGACTCTAAGTCTACGAGTGGGTATGTGTTTACCCTCGGAGGTGCAGTCATATCTTGGAAATCCTCCAAACAAACGTGCATTGCTAGATAGATAATGGAATCTGAATTCATTGCACTACACAAGCTGGAGAAGAAGCTGAATGGCTTCGAAATTTCTTAGAGAATGTTCCAAATTGGTCTAAACCAGTGCCCATAATATGTATACATTGCGATAGCCAATCAGCGATTGAAAGGGCATAGAATCACATGTATAACGAAAAGTCACGACATATTCTTCGTCAACACAATACCGTTAGACAACTTCTATCAAATGGAATTATCTTAATTGACTATGTAAAGTCAACAGATAATATTTCGGATCCACTAACGAAAGGTTTAAACCGAGAGCAAGTTGAAAGATAATCGAGAGGAATGGGTCTAAAGCCTAAAAATAAATAGGAATCAATATAGTGGCAACCCAACCTAGCTGACTGGAGATCCCAAGATTTAGGTTCAATGGGAAAACTGAACTACATTGTATTCAGTAAGAACTGGAGGAGATTTAATCCTATCCATTCCAAAGATGAGACAGTGCATATCTACCGCGAAGTTAGGATAAGTTATGCTTTTAATGACATTTATATCTTAGTACGTCTAAGTGGGGTATTGAAGGATACTCTTTATGGAAGTCACCTACGTGAGTAATAAGGGGGCCACTTCTATCAGAATAATGAATGGCATATTCTCTAAAATACTCACGGAACCAAGTGGTGTTCATGGCTAAAATGAACACAAACGTGAGAACCAACTTTGTTGAAGAATTTTTGTGTGAATACTGTTGTCTAGGTTTACAAAAACGGTTGACGGTTCAAGGAAGCAAATTCTACTGATTAACCAAGTAAATCCAATAGTATATCACTAAGGAAAGTTCAAGGCCACTAGGCTACTTCTCCCGATGCAATAAATCTTCAGTTTTACTCAACATGTGCCTGCATCTGCATTAACACCTGTTCTGTTTTATTTATAGAAATATATCACTCAAGTGGGGGATTGCTGGAAATTTGGACTACTTAAAGCTGTCCAGATTTTTTTGGACAGAATTTTGAGCAACTTTGAGCTCAAATTTAGGTGGTCCCACACTACGATAATTGTGGGAAAATATACGAACGCGTTCTCCTCTGCAAGGAGATTAACGTAGTATATTCACATGTCCAATTTCATTAAGTTATGAATGATAAATATGTCCCCAAAGTGACTCACAAAGCAATGAAAGTTAATGTATTTGGTATGTTTTAACTCTTTTCCCACATTAGAAGAGTATTGGGAAATGATGAGTTAATAAAACCGAAATGATGGACTAAGGCTTGGATGCCTTGGGGTATCCCAACTCTTTGAAGGGGAGATGACCTAAGCTATGCACAGGTTGACTTTCAGTCAAAATTCCACAAATGCGCACGTCCATCCGGTCGGCTCGGTTCTGGCTTGCGCTTATAAAAATCTCCTACGTTTTTGGGCCTAATTAATTTAACTTTCTGGGCTTTAATTATTAATTAATTGTGAAATTAATTAATTAGTTAATAAACTGTTAGCAGTTATCAACAGTTAATTTCATTTAACTGTTTTTGTCAGTTATTGCCAACAGTCACTTACTTTGCTATAAATATAGATGCCTCCCTCCGTTTTTAAACAATGAAAAATTTCCCTCCTCCAGAATTGCTGTCATATTTGTTCCAGAAAATTCATGTCATATCTGTTCCAAAAAAATTATTTTTCCTGCATAACATTTGTTGCATTATTGTTGAGTAAAAGTCACAGAATTTGAGTTCGTCGTAATTAATTACTGTCGTGCTACATAATTTATTGGAAAATCGGTTCTATCTTGGGAGACAATATTCATCAACCTCGGAGCACATTGGAGGGAATAAGTTGTCTTAAAGACACTATGAAATTCACAGGGCTCGGATTATCTTTTTTTTTTTCTATTATTGTTTCTGAAAATTCAAGTAATTTTTTTATTTTCTATAATTTCATTTTATTTCTGTAATTAGATTTAATTCGTAATTCTGTACTTTGTATATTTATTAAATAGTAGACATAACAGACCGATGTTGCTTGTATACAAAACCAACTGTAAAAAGTCTCCATCTCTTCACTCAGGTAACTTTAAGGCACTTGATAAACTATGTTGAATGTATACAAAACCAAATGTGAGATTTCTTTGATAGAGATTAGTTTGACGAAGTTCTATATATCCAAATAATGGTCTTCTAGTGATATCTACATTTTTAAAAAAATGTGAAAAAAATAAAATAAAACATATACAGTTAGATAATTGGAATAAAAAGTCTAAAATGCAATAAAAAATTTCAAATACTACTTACATTTACTACCGAACATAGTAGATAATCATTTATTTCTAAAGTCATGATTTGCAAATTTGATCATTTTACTAAACACTTCGGAAAGATACACTGAAGGTAACATGATCCTAACCACAGTCATGAGTTTGGAGCCTATTTGAGGCATTTACTCAAACATACGGGAATGAATTAAGAAAACAAAATAACTGTATATGCACAGTAGAGGTCCTCCTCCTCTTCTCATTTCTAATTTCTACCCAGAATCCAAAAGTTTAGTTTTTAGGACCCATTTGCGACGAACAGTAATAGGAAAAACCAAAACAAAAGAAAAACTCACTTTGTCTTCCTAAGTTTCCACAAACTAGTAAGAAAAAGGTCTTTTTTTTCTTGTTCTTTTCCTTTTTTTGCTCTTCTTATGAATAGAGATAAATTGATATCCAATAATATAAAAAAATGTCAAAGATGTCACATGAATTCAGATGGTTGAGGAAGAAGCCACAAAATAAAAGAGACTTGGTGGAGAGGCTTGAAGGATTGATGGGAAAACAGGGAGAGGTAAGGCCGTTTGAAAAATGGCACGTGCAATGGTGGGTGTTGAGAAGATACGGATGTTGCGGGAAGTTAAGTATGATGTAGAAATTTGGATGTTAAACACATGTAATTGTTTCATTTTAAAAAATATAAAATCTGAGAATTTCGGGATGGGACTTTGGGGGCGTGGGAGGGCACCACCTATATATATATATATATATATATATATATATATATATATATATATATATATATATATATATATATATATATATAGGGAAAGGATCAAGTGAGGTTCCAGTTTGAGGACCCCGAATGAGGATCATTTTTTTCAAATAGTAAAATAAATATTTTTGGCCTGACTTTTTTTTAAAGATTTTTAAACATTTCAATAGGATCATAAAAAAATAATCAACTCAAAATGATTTTTTTGGCTATTTTAAAAAAATCAGTCAAACTTTGTTAGTTTTTAAGTTGTTAAAAAGTGACAAAGTTTGACTGATTTTTTTAAAAAAGTAAAAAAATACGTTTTGACCTGATTTTTTTAATATGGCCCTACTGAAATATTTAAAAACTATATAAAAATAATTAGGTCAAAAATATTTTTTTTACTATTTTATCAAAATTGGTCCGCGCCAGCTGTATGCAAACAGAGGTCCGCGCCAGCAGTATGCAATCCTTTTCTATTATTTTAGTTTCAAAAGCCAAATTTATCCCGATTAATTCACCTTAATCGTGTAAAAGACTTTATTTTCTTATTTGACACGTATCCCTTTATTTAAAACACACGGTTAAATATTTGAAACAACTCCACTTGGTTTGACCAAAAGCCATTTCTTTATCGAAATTACACTTTCCATTTTAACTATTTCTAGGCCCCTTTTAATTTCAAATGTGCTTTAAGGTTGTCAAAATTATTTTTCTTTGAAAAATCATTTTCCAATTTTAACATGCACTGACGCGACTGAAAATGTGTCTCAGAAATGCGTTTGCTCTAGGCACAAGTGCAAGCCTGTCGCTCAAGTAATAATCCGACAAGTAGGGTATCAATCCTCAGGGAAAAAGGGACAACGAAGTTGTGACTACGGGAAAAGACGGAGGAATCCTAACTTTGACTCTAAAAAGAAAGGGAAAATGATTTGATTTTGGGAATGATTATAACTAAATGAAAATATGGAATTATAAAAAAAAATGCAACTACACTAACCTACCTAAATTATGAATGAAGGATGATTTGAAACTTTTTGTTTTAAATGATGAGAAAAATAGGACGGGACTACAATCCCCCAACCCTAGTGTAGTGCGGATATAATACTAATAGTAAATTTATCTGATTGATTTGACCCGAAATTTAGTACTCCCAAGCATTACGTATACGAGGTTCAAGCCCGCGTCATACTTAATCTGAGGATGAGTAAATCAGTATCGCGATAGTAGCATTCGAATTGCACTCTAAATCATCACGAGTACCCAGAGGCAAACGAGATATAAAGATCTACAATCGTTGTGCAACTACGCAATACGATCAAGGTCAATCATTAGATTTAGTGGGTTAATTTTATACACACGCACTAACACATCAGGCTGGGTTCATGCATCCTGGCCTTAGGAAATCTAGCCTAACATGTTGAAAAGAGTAGAAAAAAGGATTAATGTGCAGGGACTCATAATTACTCTAAGGAAAATAACGATTAGATGAAGAAAATAATTAGACCTAAAAATTACTCACTAATATTATCCAAGCAATAAGTGAAAACAATGAAAGAAACATATACTCACAGAAATCACTGAATAAAATCTTCAATCCTTGAAATAAATCTCAAAATATTCTCTAAGCTAGGGTTTCTGGAAAAGAAGAGGTAAAACCTACTAATTCTATGTGTCTATAACAATACTAAATCGGGTCTTTTATACCCTACAACAATATCGGAAGTCAGCTGCACTAGGAGTCTTTTTAGGAAGAGAAAAGATTTTCAGATCTCGAAGACCGGACCGGTCCGGGTCTTATGCGGACCGGTCTGCCCCCAATGCGGATCGGTTCTTTTTATTTTGGGGCGGACCGGTCCGGGGGTGGACCGGTTCCTTTTATTTTTGCCTCCTTCGGTTTGCATGCGATCTGGGGCCTTTTGGAGTTTGGCCAGGCGAACCGGTCCGGGGTAGGGGCGGACCGATCCGGATATTTGACTTTTTGGTTCCTCTTTGACTACTCATAACTTTTGTTCTGGGATTCCGATTGAGGTGTCGTTTCTTCCTTTGTTCTCGTGAATGAGATGTCTTCAACTTCTCTTTGGGCACCTCATCTGAATTCCGTGTAGAAATTATGCTTTTTCCCTTGAGACCTTTTCTTCTTTCTTTCTTGATTCTACCAATTTCCTTCTTTCGTTTCTTAACATCAAATACCTGTAAAATCACTATAAAATACCAAAAACTCAGTGTACTCATTAGGATCAGTCAGTAGCACAGTTATGAGATAAATCCAACTCAATTACGTTGTTCAAGGTGCTAAAAGTAGATAAATCAAGGGATAAATTAGGAAGAGTTTATGCCTAATCATGCACCAAGTTTGTGAATGAATTTAAATTAGGTCTAATTTTATCTCGTTTAATCCTAAATATGCATCTAGGAGAATAAAGAAAGTAAAATAAAGTAAAGTTCACAACGGCAGATGTGCGAGGAAACCACTAAGGGAAAAAACATCGGACGACCCAAGTCAGACAATCATTATGATACGGTTTTACAAAAGGAAGACAAATGAACTTACACAACGACTCGATCTCCAGAAGCCTTGGTACTCTTCTTCTTTTTAACCTCTCCTCCACAGTGCCTACATAAAAATCCTTCTACGATACATGTCCACGGCACACGCATCAATGAATGCCTCAATATCCACCCATGTAGATTTGGCAATCGTCTACAATTAGGAACACGGACTCCTTCGCTTGTTCATCATAAAACCCAACGAAACCTTTTGTTCAATAAGGATGAACAAACCCACATAGTGCAAATAAGGTCTCTATATGAATATCATATGAAAGATCTGATCTTTTAAACTCTAAGGATGGGTTTTAACTTTAAAAACCTTAGAATACTTATGCAAAAAACACAAGAGTTCTTTTCTGGAATATGGTTCTGCACACCTCGAAATTCTGAGGAAACACTGTCTTAAATACTAAAACTATGTTGGAAGGTCGTTCAAACGAGATGCATATGTCATTCTAACCACTGAGAGATGTCATTCGAACAACATCACATCTCGTTTGATGTCTCGAAACCCAAGTGAGAAATCACAAGACTCAAAATAGTAATTATCTCATAATAAATAAAGATAAAACACTTTGAAATCATTTAAAATAACTTCAAACACTTATAAATAAATTTCCATCCTTTAAAACATTTTTTGAGTCCCATAAACATAATGCGTTCAAACCTAAGAGTATCTCATAATGAAATTTACTGAAGATGTGAAACGCGCACCAATAAAACTCGACATGATCTATCTTTGAACCTTGGTCGCTACGTCTTCAATACAAACACGTCATAGACTATGTGGAGATCATGACAATATAAAAATATATTTATGACTCAACCAAGTTTTGCTCCAGGATTAAGTCAAATACATACAAAAAGACTCAAATGGAAATTTTTCCCTTATAAATCTCTCCCTTTGACTATTCCCTGACAAAACCCAAATAGTGAAATGCTTAAACTTGTCCATCAAGCATGAGCTGTCTGAATATGATGTAGCCTCAAAATCTCGCATCGCTGAAGAATACCTACACACATGAAACAAACAAATACCCTCTGAAGTACGTAGAAACAAATTGTATAAACATACCAATATGTAAAACAAACACAATTGTTAAACATGTGAGCAAATAATGATATCAATTTATGAAAAGTAATTTCTGCCAGACAACATGATATTAATAAAATATGAACATACATAACATGATACCAATATGTAAAGACAAAAATATGTGCTCAAAACTCCCCCCACATCACATATATCTCTCAACCTTTTTGTCTCAAATAGACAATAAGTGAAAAAGATAAATAAAATATCAAATATATAGAATGAAGAAATCAATGATGCATATCTAGATAAACATGGAATGCCAGTTAAAAATAATCAAAAAATACCAAATCATAGCTAGCAAACAACATATAAACTGAATCATCAATCTAACAAAAGATGTGACCAAATGAAACAATGTAGTATATGAAAAAAATCGTGAATGATCAATATCAACTGCATATAAATAACCCAAAAGTACCAAAATAATAAGATATCATCATAAAAATGAAGAAGGTACGAAACACAAGAATTCTCAAGAAATTCCCTTTAGGTCGTTCGAACGATAATGCCCTGTCATTTGAACGATAGTGCATGTCGTTAAATACATGCATCAAACTACCTTAAACAGTGCAATTCAGCAGCATGTCACGCGATGAAAGCCATCTAACAACCTCCGGGCGACTTATCTCACGATCATATCAGACATAATTGACGCCTAAAAAAATATGCCGCTATAAGAAAGCTTCAAATGACTTAGACAAACGAAATGTCTAGATATAGTTTCAATGACATCAACAAATTTTATATTCCAGTGCTGATGATGCTGTAAATTACACCACCATTGAAGGTGTTCGCAAGCTTAAGTTAATGTTAGCAATGGCAACATAAGTGCATTTGCATATATAGTAGAAGGAGGTGAGAAGAAGAGGATGGAGACTGGAATATAAGTGGTTCAGCCACTCTGGCCTATGTCCACTGTGAGTGTGTGTGAGTAATATCACTGAATGAGGGCACTAATGGCCATGGACACAATCGCTCAAGCTTTCTCTCTCTACTGTGTAAAATGACTGAGTTTCAGCTAGGGTTTTCCTTTTGGATCCCTTTACAAGGTAGAGGATGACCTCTATATATAGTGTTTGGGGTGTGTAATGTACCCCCCAACCATACAATGAACATTTGCATGAGCATCGAACCAGTATGAGAGTGACACCTGGGTGATGACCTCAATATTCTCTCATGTGGAGGGAATAATTTGGTTATAACAGATTTGTCCACGTATTCCAAGTTATACAAGAATGTGTAGAAGCTCAATTGTCCTCGATTGGTACTAACCTCGGCCTGGATGAGTACGAGGTTGGTGGAGTATGACCCTTGCTTTGTCTGAGATCAATGTTCCATGAAGACCTCGGCCAGGATGGTTGGTCGAGGTTGGATATGAGGGGCAGTGTTGGCCAGGGCCAATGATGACATGATGCTTGTTGATTGAGCCTGCGAGGCTTTTGCTAACCTCGGCTGAAGAAGGGCCGAGGTAGGTGTACAGGGTAGTTACTACATTGGCTATAGCTGACCCCGCGGATGCTGAGTTCTCAGCTTCAAGCTGACCTTGGCTACTTACAAGCCGAGACGATGTTAGGACGTCGGCTGTGGCCGACCCATGTAGGAAGACGCTACTGATAGGTATCCTTGGGCTTCTATTACGCTGCTGATAGGTATCAAGTGCTAAAAATGATAAAATTTTTTGGAGTGAAGAAATTAGCTCAAAATAGATACAAGAAAAATGAAATAGCAGCAAAATAGAAAAAATAAAACAAGTAAAAACAATATGAGTTTCATGGTAACATAGTATCAATGTGATCAAACATGGACATGGAATTAATGGGCATGAACTACAACAAATGAATCATAACTTCAACACACCTAAACGATTAAGAAGGTCTAATTGATAGCTAAATGGCATCAAACTTAGTTTTAGCCATATGTGACAATTAATATCTTGAGCTTAATGAAGTAAATAAACAACATGCACACAAATTCAGAATTTTGATGATTCCACAAATAATAGATTTATGAAACAATTTTTCAACATTAGGATTCGTGGAGTAAACCCGTTTTATATTTCAAACCAAACACCCTCATATATTCATATTTTCTTTTTATAGATCTTTTGAGGTTTTTCTATTTTTCTCAACTTAGAGAAATCCTATTGGCTCTATTTTGGCATATGATTCTTTTTATTGCCTTATTTTTTTCTTGGGCTCTTTTGAACGGTATCTTTCACGATGAGATTATTATTCTCTCGTAGTCCTTTCCCATGAACACTCACCATTTTTCAATTAAAGCATTCTAAATCCTCACGAAAAATGGTTCTTAGATGCACACCTCCTCCTAAGTCTCATTACGCATGGATGACAAAATTGAGATAACAACGTCTCACTAAACTCAAAACCACATGAGAAGTTAAACATTCATATAAACTCATGCATGTGTGGAATAATGACATGTATATAAAGTCGAATCCAAATGCAAATCAACTTCGAAACAACTTCATTAGTCAATGGCTAATATTATTCTAAGCATCTATAATTATGACCAAATGTCCTAGGCACATGGATAATGAAATTATGGGGGTCCAAGCATACTAATATGCCATATCAAACATGAAAACTCACGACACAAAAAAAAACTACTTTTTTTTGTGTGTATATCAAAATATTTTTTACTCAAAAAGAAAAATCTTTTTATTTTTCTCCAAAATATATAAACAAAAAATCTTTTTGTATTTTCAAAAAAAAATATCAAAAGCAAAATATTTTGGTATTTTTAAAATAAGAATCAAATAAATGAAAAAATATAATACAAAGAGATACACATGTCATAACAGTATCAAGATATATATCATGATGCAAATACTAGAGTATGACAAACATGGAAACACAATCATCCTTCGAATTTAGCATGGTAAGAATCAAGTGCAACCAAACAAGAACCTTGAAGTTTAATTCATAAAGCCACTAAGTCTGATTTCCTAACCCAA
The DNA here is from genome assembly GCA_949130495.1 of Sambucus nigra. Taxonomy (NCBI): domain Eukaryota; kingdom Viridiplantae; phylum Streptophyta; class Magnoliopsida; order Dipsacales; family Adoxaceae; genus Sambucus; species Sambucus nigra. The sequence continues at coordinate 762,826,412 of OX422207.1, forward strand.
GTAGGTGTGTAACGCATGGGGGTTACGGTAACCAAAATGAATTTATTCTTAAACTTCTGAGGAGCATTCCTAAGGTCATAACAAAAATGCCTAAGGTGACCATTCCTAACACAATGAGGACAAGTGTAAACACGATGAGTAATGTGACCTAAATGTGGACCTCTCCTAACATTCCTACTCGTCTCTCTCATACTATTGGTATTGGCTTTGGGAATAGAAACAACACGATCATCTAAGCCTATAACACACTTATCATCCATGATTTTTACGCTACCTAAAATCTTATCCAACTTTTCTGACCTAAACTCCAAATAAAACTTCACCTCACTTGAGTCTCTCAATCTCTCCTCAAGCTCACTAATCCTAGACTCAAGAAAACTCCTAGAGTCCTCAAACTCTAGAATCTCCTTCTTCAAGTCCTCCATTAAACCTCAAATAATATCTCTCTCTTTCTCAACGTATTCTAGTTTCTCTCGAAGAGTCTTATCCCGTGCTCTACGATCCTCAATCAAAGAATTATTATTTTTTATGGAACGCTTGTTCAACTTAGCTTGTAATTTCAATTTTTCCTTTTTCACCTTTATCGCTTCCGCATACAAATCATTATAAGGGAACTTGCAACTCTTCAACATCTTCCTCCTCCTCCTCACTTGCTTGACCCTCACTCACTTGGCATTCACACTCAACGGCCTCGTAAGTGTAACTCATATGAGAATACTTATAGGAAGATTTCTCATCGTCGCTCACATGACATGCCATGAATGCTACAAAGTTGCGGTCAATGGGGAAGGTCTCTCCCTCTTTCGTTTCATTATCACTTAAGGTGGTATTATATGATATCGATTTCTTGCCCTCCTTCTTAAGTCTAGTGGGGAACTCCGCTACCTTGTGACCATAACCCACACAATAAAAACACTTATCCGATTCGTCCCTCTTAACATTCTCACTCTTAGTTTCCTCCTTTAGGGATTTGAAAGTAATGCACTTCTTTTTTATTTGGCACTTGTTTGGAGGTACACATATCAAGTTCATAGGTTTATAACTCACATATATTCTCTTCAAGTTTCATCGAATCAAGCATACCCAAGGAGTTCAAAATAGTCATTTTTTAATCAAATCTACTAGGCAACGTCCTTAAGATTTTCTTTATGACACGGTTGTTGCGTATTTATTCTCCCAAGTTAAACGATGAGTTGACAATATTTGACAATCTAGTATAAAAAATCATTTAACGACTCACACTCTAATATCTTAATCGTCTCATAATGTGTAGTGAGGTTTTGAAGTTTAGATTCCCGAACAGTTCTAGTACCCTCGTGAGTAAGTGCAAGAATATCCCAAGCCTCTTTTTAAGTTTCACGAGTTATGATTCTATTATAATCTTTTGGTGTGACGTGTGAAGAAATAGCGTGAAGAACTTTAGAATTGCAAAGTGCAAGTCTATGTTCAGTTTTGGTCCATGACTCAATGGGTTTTAAATTAGTTACCTCTCCCTCTCATGTGACATGTGGTGTCCAACCTTTTTCAACCGCTAACCAAACACACTCATCAATTGATTTCAAATCACTTCTCATTCGCATTTTCCAATAAGCATAATTTATGCCATAAAAAATAATAGTTCTAAAACTATCATACCCTCTGAAATTCATCCTTAAAAGCATAAGGTATATACACACAAAAAAAATGTTCCTAGATATGATACCAATTCGTAGGCCCCTTTTTATTTCAAATGTGGTTTAAGGATGTCAAAACAATATTCCTTTCAAAAATCTTTTTCCAATTTTAACCCACACCAAGTTTGTGAACTAATTTCAATTAAGTCTAATTTTATCCTATTTAATCCTAAACATTCATATATGTTATTAAAGAAAGTGAAAAAAGTAAAGTTCACAACACCGGATGTATGAAGAAACCACAAAGGGAAAAAACCTCAGACGGACCAAGCTAGATAATAACTATGATAAGGTTTTACAAAAGGAAGATATACAGACTTACACAATGACTCGATCCCCACAAGCCTTGATGCTCTTCTTCTTTTGAACCACTCCTTCATATTTCCCACGTAAAAATCCTTCTACGATACTAGTCTATGACACACGCATCCACGAATGCCTCGGTGTCCACTGATGTAGCTTTGGAAATCATCTACGATTAGGAACATGGACTCATCCACTTCTTTACCATAAAACCCAATGAAACCTTTTATTTAATAAGGATGATCAAACCTATAAGGTGCAAACAAGATCTCTATACCAATATAATATGAAATCTCGGATCTTTTAAACCCTATGGATGGTTTTTAACTTTGAACACCTTAGAAAACATAAGCAAAAAAATGTATGAGTTCCATTTTGGAATATGGTCCTCCACCCCTCAAAATTCTAAGTAAACATTGCCTTAAATATTAAAATTAAATTCGCAAGTCATTTGAATGAGATGCATATGTTGTTCTAACGACCGAGAGATGTCGTTCGAATGACATCACATGTCATTTGATGTCTCGAAACCCAAGGTGAGAAATTAAACGACTCTAAATAGTAATTATATAAAAATAAATGAAGATTAAACCTTTTAAAATCATTTAAAACATTAATAAATAAATTTACATGCTTTAAAACATTTTCCAAGTCCCATAAACATAATGCATTCATACTTGAGAGTTTCTCGAAATACAATTTACTAAAGAAGTGAAATGTGCACCAATAAAACTTGTCATGATCTATCTTTGAAGCATGGTTGTTATGTCTTCATTAGAAACAAGTCATAGACTATGTGGAGATTGTGACAATATAAAAATCTATCTATGACTCAAACAAGTTTTATTCCATAAATAAGTCAAATACATACAAAAAGACTCAATTGGAAATTTTTCCCTTACACCAATCCACATTAGTATTTTCGTTGAAAATCACCATTTCACCACATGCACACATCGTGTTAGAAAATACTTATTTAGCTTTTGGAAACCTTTATCCACATACGTTTGTATTAATTATGGGTTAAAACTCTTAGGTTGCTTAACCACCCATTTTCCCACTTATTTTGTCTTTTTCTTTACCTTATGGACATTAATCAATTTACAAATTTCGTGTCCACTTTAACCTTTACCGAAACATTTATTAATTCATTCAAGTTAGGTTGACTTAACACATTTTCACCACATACCCCATTTCTTTACATGTTCCTTATTCATTTATCTTTTCTTGTCATATTTTAATAACCACATACTTTAATGGGCTCAACACCTCCGGTAACGCCATCATAGGCTCTAGCTGGTGTTTTGGGTTTTTCACCCCAGGGATTCGGACCCTCCTTAATTTTCTCGGTGTCATCTGAGTTCCTTTTTAATGTTTTTTAATAGTTATAAAATGTACACATTTTTCCACTTTTCCTATTACTCGATCGAAGCCAAAACTCGAGATTTCACCCCAACTTGCGTTGCACTTTGAAAATCATCATTTTTTGTGATTTACACTTTAGTTTTGATCATGTTCATTTAGGACCATCATGTGTAAGACCCTTTCCAACATATTTATTTCATAAAAATGTCCCCCTTTATGTAAAATTACCATTTTCCCCCTTTTGTTAGTAAACTTATCTCCTATTCTATTTTCACAAGTGTTAATTGCCCAAAATGCCATTAAGTTACCCACATTAACTTCTTAAGTTTTTTAAACACCTTAACACCTTTTTAACCTTTTGGAGTAATATTCTTCCCAATTGGAAACATCTTTATTTCAATACTTTTATTTTCAAGAATCATTAAACATATAAGACTACTTTATAACAAAAATATAATTTTATTTATTAACACTCGTGGTCTTGAAACCTTACATTTTTACCAAATTCCAACACCCATTACACCTTAAGGGATGAATTTTCATATTTCTTCATTTCATGTTTAAACCCAATAAGACCTTCATTAAACTTGTTTATATGTTCATCATTAAACTACTACAATTTTATATACATGAGAAGATGAATTTCAACTCCAACAATCGTATTAATGGGGTTAAACATACAATTAATTCTGGAAAATTCATAACGATTGCAAAAATATACTTTTCTAGAACAAAAGACATTTTACTTTTTAAAAACTCAAACCAATATCCCATTTTTATAAAATCTTAATTTTTGCAAGAAATCCAACTTAGTTTACCGAATATCTTTAGCAAGATATAATGTAAATTTAAAACGTTTTTATTCTACAAAAATGTTTAGAACCGAACTTCTTGAAACATACCATTTACATTAAAATCCCATTTATTTCAAGAAAAATGTGGAATATTTACCCATCATTTATATCCAATAAATTGCATTTTGCCGATGTTTTTACTGCATAAAAATGTTTAATACCAATTTATACTAAAAACCCATCATTTTATCATACACATTATTCTCTTAAATTGTAACACAAGACTACTAATAAACATAAATAGAGTCTCAAACTAAGAGTAAGTTTTTACAACCTCAAATGAAGCTCCATCAATGGAAGGCATGAAATGTCTAAGAAGATGGAAATCTCCCACCTCCTAAAGTGGCCTCCAAGGGGTTTCTTAGCTTCACGAATCTTGTTTCCATGAAAGCTGCATCAAAAACCCTCTTCAAATTTCATTAAACTCCTATCTTCATATCCCCCCCCCCCCCTCCCCCCCCAAAATCAAAATCTCCAAATTCGTAGCTATGCCCAAAAATGGTGGAAATGGGTATATAAATCTTGGATATGGTGAAGACTAGAAGAATATGTGGTTTAATGTGAATATTTTGTGGTCGAATGGTGGTCTGAGGTAAAGAGATGCTCAACAATGGTGGAAGACCACCTTTATCTCTCTCTCTCTCTCTCTCTCTCTCTCTCTCTCTCTCTCTCTCTCTCTCTCTCTCTCTCTCTATCTATCCCTCTTCATCTTCCAACTTTAAACAACTAAAATGAATCCAATCGAGCCTTCTAAAACACCCTTAAATCTTAACAATCTCGTTTTTACCCATCTGGGCTTACCAAATTTCTAGAACTCAACAATCCATGGGCCAAAAACGTGATAGAGCATAAGGGAAAATCGAATTAAAATTTTCTTCATAACCTCATTCGAACGAGGTTCGCCCCTTGATCGAGTGAGAATGACTTGCCATTCGAACTATTCTTCGAACGACCTTCAAATGACCTGGACCTATTATACACTGGGATCACGTTCCAACCTCATTTTATCCTCACTTCTAAAGACCCAGTAATCTTTGTTCAAATGACCTCCACTTCATTCAAACGATTATTTTTCCTATTTTCTCAGAATTCCTTATTTGAACCCTCAATCTTCTAATAATTGCCATGAAGCCTTCAAAGTTGTCAAATAAGAGTATAAACTCAGTCGTAATCATTAAAATCTCAATGTCTTTATATTATTACAACTTATGAGAGTAAAATAAATAGAATATTGGAGCGGGGTATTACACAACGTTAAAGTTTAACCTTTAAATACTTTTCTGAAACTATAAGCAATTTTAATAGCTATATAGAAAGAGGAACATCCAGACATATATTGAAAAAAAACAATGTGAAAGGATCTCATTTCTCATTTAGTATTTTATTTATAAGTAGAGTATATAACAATTTTTCATTCACTATTTACCAACATAAATATCAATGGAGTATTTTCTCGAACACATAGGGTTCAAACCCAATTAATCAATTAGTACAGAATAAAAAAAATTAATAATAAATAAGTCACCAGCACAAAACCATAACAAAATTAAATAATCTCACATACACGGCCCCTTGTCCGTGATTTTCTAATCACAGCTGTTAATAGTAAATAGCAAGTGGAGCATTACCAAAATATATGGAAAGAAAACATTAAAAGTGATTTCAAAATCACAAATATACAATTTATAGTATTAGCGTGTGTGATTGTGTGTGTGTGTGTGTGTATATATATATATATATATATATAAGGTATGAAACTTATGTATGTCATATGATTAAAGATGATGTCGTGAGATCTATTTCTTTTGCACTACCTATTCTACCCCTCAAATCTTTGGTTTCCCCCCTCTTTTTTTTCTCACAAATTAGTATCCCCTGCTTTCACTTTAATTCAAACATAAGGCTATATTGGTAAACACAATAAAATACGAACCTTTTCACCACATTCTCCCACACTCACCAAAACCCCACAATCTCTCAGTTATCCTCTCACTACCGAACCATTCGTCCTCACAACCTAGGTCTTTCTCTCTCTCCATCTCCTTATTATTTGGGTGAGACTCGCATATCTAACAACTTTTTTTAGGTTTTATTTTACATTTTATGATTTGCAGTTGTCGGGGACTTCATCTCCCAGCTATCATGCCGTCCCCTCTTCTTCCACAAGTGAAATTTAAAGTTTTGTTGAGGTAACTAATTTTGTATTAGAGGTTATAAATTTTATGAAATTTGTGACCTAGCAGGCTGTGGTTCTTAGCAGGTTAATCTTTCGGTGTTTAAAACTGGAAGAAATGAACTATTGCCGCTTTTTTATCTTCATGCGAGACACCTTTCCTCTCTTAATCTCTCCAAAGGTATATCTTTTAGGGTATTATTTGTTTGAGGGTTTTGGGTTATAACATCCACGAGTTAAATTTGTATTGGGGTTTTGGGTATTAGTTGTTTGGGGGGTTTGGATTTTGATTTTTGACATTTTTTGAGGGGTTTTAAATAAAGAATTTGGATTTTTATTGTCCTTTATATGTTGAGCTTTGTATGTTATAGCTATATACCTTAGCTCTCTAAAGGTTTGAAATAAAGGTAATACATTCACCCAAAGCATAGTCTTATAATAGATTTAATATCCAGTTTCTTAGTTTTGATAGTATGTGGTTACTATTGTTTCTATATTGTTTGAATTTGACATTTTTTCATAAAAAAATGGACCCTTATGTGTATTTTACTCTATTTCTTAGTTTACTTTTGTAATTAGTATTTTTACTTTTGCTATCAAATTCTCTGTACTTCAATCGAGATAGTTTATGCTTCAGTTTTGTTTTATGTCGATTGATTGCTACTTTATAATTTGCTTTTTCAATCGTGTTCTACCTTGACACAGTTCTCGAACCTTGGGAGAACTACATCTTGTGGGAAGCCAGCATATTTCCCCCTAACTAACATCTAACGTTATTACCTAATAATATTAGTCAGTTGTTTTTTAAGGTAGTGAATAATTATAATTAATTAGATTTTTTGTTCAATTATTTTATATTTTATTTGAGTTGCTTTGATATTCATTAGTACTAATCATGATCCTCGAAATTAATAGTCGCCATTTCTCACATTTTTTAGTTGTATAGAATTTTAAGTACAACCCTTTGAGTTCATGTGATTTAATGTATATTTTACGAGTTGTTCCCACTCCCCAGTGTTCTTTGTTTGTTGAATGCCCATTGTTCTCAGGTCTACTACCAGTTTCGAGGTTGTTGATGTTCTTTGTCTTTTGGATGGAGCAATTAATGGTATGTCATTATATTTGAATTTATTGCTTTTTACCTCTCTGTGTGGGAGGGGGAAATCTCATGATTTAGTCGCAATGCCATTATTTTTTTATGTTGATTGTCGTGGATATCATTTAAAGCCAATACTTCTTGTGTTATCGTAGTGAAACTGAATATATATATGATATTTATTTCACCTTTTATTTTGACTGATTTTAAGTTAGGGTATTGGAGTTAAGCATTGGTTCCAAAATTAAGGGTTTAAAGTATTAAGTTATCTTTCTATTTACATTTATAATGGTTTTAAGATGAAATCTTGCCTATATGATCCAAAAATCAATAATGGCATGGAGTTTTGACCCATTTTTGTTAATATACTTCATCCAAAAATCTTAAATCTTTATGCGTGTTTCACATGAAAATGCAAGTTATTCGAATGTAAAATGGTTTCGGTAGAATGCTTTGTTTCAAAACAAATGAGTATGCTTGATTTCAGTTAGAATTCTTTGTTTTAATAGTTGAAATCTATCATTTTTTGTTTCGATTTTAGTAAGTTATGATTTGACAGACGTTTTATACATCATAGTGGTTACGTGGTGGGTTGGGATTTAATCAACATAGACAAACTTTTGTGTGTATGATGTTATTGTGCATGCATAGATGCCCTCATTCTTTATTTCTTCTTTCACATTATTTCTTAATGTTATAATTCATGTTAATGTTACTTATGTTATTAAAGCCAGGAAGTAATGCAATAAACTCAACTTACGTTGGAGCTCACATCATCTATGGACGATACACCTCCTCATCTGCCGATTATAACACTGCTTCAATGACAATAACGGGAAACTCAACTTATAAAAAGGATATTGTTATTTCCCAGTTCAAGGAAGTGATGTTTATATTACTGGGGAGTAGGTTAGTTTTTATTTTTTTAGGTGGAGACCCTCATCAATTTTTACGTAGATGTCATCTTTCAAAGTTAGTATTACTGTGATCTTTCACATGTAATTTGTAGGTGGCTATGTTAGTCTGTGTCTTATTTTCCTTGGTTCCATTTTATTCGTAGTGAACTGAGTTGTTCATTGTTTCTATTGCGATTATCAGGAACAACTCATTATAGTTGCAAACTGTTGTGTTATAAGCAACGCCTATGAACTGTTTTACAGCTTTATCGCTGGCATTTCTTCTTTTGTCTAGGGGATCCTATTTTTCCTTTATCCTACATCACTTTTGAAGTTATTGTGGACTTATTCTCTCGAGGAACATCACTATTCTTATAAATTTACATTAGATGGAATGTTTTATTTTAATAATGTTGGCTAGAATGTTTAAATTTTAATTGATTGTGATCTTTTGTATCTTGTTTTCAGTCAAAATGGTGTGGAGTTGTTTGGGTTGGATAGTACACTGCACTGCACTCCATAACCCATTTTTAGGTTTGATTTTTGACAAAATCCAAAAAGGTATATTCTATGCATTAAATTTGAGTTTGATTTTTATACTCACGGGTTTATTTCCTTTTTAACATGACATGGAAGTTGGTTTTAATTTTTATAATCTATGTATTGATTTATTGGACTGAACAGAGAATGTATATAATCTATACAGTGAAGCAAGAATAGACTTTTGCAACCACAAAGACAGAGGATGTATATACTCTATACAATGCAGCTTCCTTGAGTTTCTTTGTGATAGCGGCAATGTACTTCCCTTGGGGAAAATCCTGCTCCAACTCAAACTCAGATGGAAGTCAGCTGAGTAATGGTAGTCAACACGATTGTTTAGTGTTCAACGATGCAGAGTGGACAGTTGAGAAATGGTAGTCAGAGAAATTGACTAAGTTGCCTTAGCAACTTCACATGTTGCCCGACGTAGGTATTTTCTTCACAATTGAGAGATTTCAATTAAATCATCATCTCCGGAAGACAATGCTCATGTGGATGGTCAGATTCCTGTACACATACTAATATGTAATAGATTCTACAGAGGATGATAGAGTGATGATTGGTGCCGCTGGAGAAAAGGACTGCTCCCCTCTCTCTTGACCATGAAGAAAACTCTGAATGGTATTATGTTTTCTCTAATGAATAAATTATATTGTTAAAATGGAGTTCAAAGCTAATAATGTATATTAATCAAACAGTTTGGATTGGAGTATTTTAATCATAATACTAGGTGAAAACTATTGGCTTAGTTTATTTTATGGGATTATATGTAAATACTACGCAATTATTTAGTTGAATTTTTAATCATACTATTATAAGTTTCTAATTGAAAATAGGTTGTACACGAGACATTGATGCATTCTTGTCTCTTTCAATAAGCGTATAATTTGGAAATCATTCTTTGACAAGGAAAGCATCGACGCTTTTGGAAATTGTTTTAAACATGCAGTCAAGAACCTTCTAGCTTCACACACATTATATCTATAACAGTGGACTATCTTAAGGATTACCAGGATAACAAGTACTCAAAATTTAAACATGCATACCTGGTGAAGTAATATTTCAATCAGGCTTTATAATTTTTCCTTATAACATCATATGGTTAAGGCTATAGGCTGTCAAGAGTTTTGCATTTGCATTTTCATTATGATTTGTTTCTTATAGCTTTTAGTATCAAACTATAGATGGACATGAATCTCAAACCATCATGAGTCTTTTTTGTAATGTCATCAAGTTTTTTTGTGTGTTCTACTTTTAATCATTTTCGTGTTTCACTTCTACTCTGTTTTTAGGGGAAAAAGTTTCAGTGGATTTTAGTATAGGACCTAGAATACATCATCACTTAGACGATTGGACACATGGCATACGATTCAGAACTGGAACTACAATAGGAAATGTTCCAGTGGATTTTATAATTTTTTTTTATTTTAGTTGTGATGTTATTCATGAGAAGTTTGGAGTGATGTTGTGGTCTAACCAAATATTTATTTTACTAAAGCAGAGGGGATAATTAACCAAATATCACAGCAGAGGTGTAAGTGTGAGAATCAAAATCAAGTGGATGAAATTTCCAATGAATCTACTACCATGTGGTCTAGTTTGTGTAGAAGATGAGTTACTGCTGTACTCTCAGCAATGTTTGTTCCTTTTTCTTTGAATATCTCGATATATATACATATATAGTTGAAATACTATATTTCTATTGGTATAAACTAAGTTCTCAATTGGATCGATGAATAAGTAAGAGTTGACTAATGAATATCTGTAAGTCTACTATAGAGACCATAAATCATCTTATTATTTCAGGACCAGTAGCATCAAAAACTGATGGAGGTGTTTAAAAGAACAATGGGAATTAGGTATTTGCCTAGCTTAGTTCATGGAGTCATTATAAAGTGGTGGTTGCAGGCAGGTGGATCAAAGATGTCTATGTGGCTTCATTAAGGAAGAGAATTGTCTCCAGAGTAGGGGAGAGGACAATGGCTAGCACAAATGAATGTATTTTCAGATCTTTTTTTTTGTATATAGGTTTCTGAAATCAAATATGTATGGTAAATATCATATTTTTGTTTTCTTGTCATTTCATTGTTTTTTTGTGTACAAAAGGTTTTCTATACGCATTTGGTGTACTCACGGAGGGTTCCTAATTTAAATTGCCACTCAATACAAATGATGTTTCCTAGGCATGATATGTTGAGTCTGCTACACAATATGTAAGGGGTGATACATTAGCGTGTGGTATACCTTAATAAATATGTAAAAACATGTCATGGGAATGTGATCCAAGCAAACTTATAAGAAAGTTATGATTGTGTTGATGAAGTATATTTTTACTGTACTTTACATGAACAATTTTACTCAATTAATAATATGTTAGGTTTTGTATTAGATTGGTAATATTATAGTTGATGTTTTTGTTCTTAATAAAGTTGAATTATTTTATAAACAAAAACAATTATGTCGAAATTTTTTAAATGATCAAATTTATCATTAAAAATAGTATAGTTGTTATATTTGTTTTTAAATAGGATGGATTGTCTCATAAACAACGAAAATTTGCCCATTTTTTTAAACTAATAGGTTTGTACCATAGATTATGTAAAAAAAAATTATTGGTTGCGAACTAAGTACGATGTATGGTCCTGTTAACGACGTACACTTTCAAAAATTAGCATCTTGCCTTCATGCTATATATATATATATATATATATATATATATATATATATATATATATATAGAGAGAGAGAGAGAGAGAGAGAGAGAGAGAGAGAGAGATGGATACCTTTCTAACAGATTTAGAGTTAAACTGCAAGACTTAAAGATCCGAGTCTAAAAAACAACAAAAATGTTAGATTTAAAATCGAAGAAATAATGATATTGAAATTATAGTTTGTATGAGAGAAAATACTGAATTGGTTATAGGAATTTCTTATTATATGTATATTGAATTTGTTTTAGATTCATTGATAAGAGCCCTAATAGGTTCCCTCATGCCTCAAGTGTAGAGGTCGAATGGACAATTACGAAATTCATGCAGCAAATATACATATCAACATATGAATATAATCGATTTTACATATGATTCTAATCAAAAGAATGAATATATAAAGATACATTTATACAAGTTTCGACATAAACTTATAAAAATCAGATTTGACTGCTTATTATAAAAATATCATCTTTAATCCATGTTAGCCTAATTTAAAGCATGATTAACAATCATATTTATATTCAAAATTTGATTTTAATCCCATATCATGTTCTTACCCAATTAATTCATATGCAACAATGGAAGTCATAAATCGATTACATTAACACGATAAGCAAGGTAGTATTTTTGTTTTCCGTAAACAAAGGTTGATATAGATGAAACTTGCATTCTTGATAATTTAATAAACTGTACTCTCATCACTCATACACACTCCTAAATTGTCAACAATGTATACACTGTAATTTTAATACATTTTATGTGAGCTTTGAAAAACACTCAATTCATGTTTTAGACATAAAATTCAAAATGTCATTGATAAAATTATTACTTCATATTGTTACTAGAAACAGATAGTTTCCCATCCTTTTAGAGTCGCTGTATAATTATTTTTTTATAATAAAATATATAGCTATATTCGGGATTAGCCCATTCAGAGTTGTTTCATAGAGGAAAGAAATTACTATCTTACGCAAGTATCTTAAGGTGAAACCCTCACCACGATGGAGTTAATAAAAATCTTTATATATTTGTATGGACATTTCCCCTTTTCTCTCATTAATTTGCTCATTTAATAACTTGACACCTAATATTTTTTTATTTTATACCACTCGCTTTAGTTTTTAAATGGAAAAATTATCAATGTGTTTATTTTAAAACTTTGTAAGATTGGTTTTAATCCTTTTGGACAAAAATGTTTGAGTCATAGGTTAGGATTTGATCACTTGTCCATCAAGACTATGATGCACATTGAAGACCGTAGCAGCCAAGTAAAAGAGACGTCAAATTTATGCTAAGTTTCTTGCTGATATTCGTCTTAAACATCCATGGGATCTCAAGAAAGGTATGAATGTATATTATGTTTGACCTTCGATTTTAATTTTGGGAGTTAAATTTTTTATTAAGGCTATTTTCTTAGAAATAATATTTTTAAAAAAAATAATTTTCAGTTTCATAAGTCATTTCAATGAACTTATGGTTTTCATTCAAATGGACCCGTTTCAAGCGAGGTATGTGTTTTCATTTGAACAACCTTCAAATGTGCTTTGAGCGAGATGTTTCTGCCTACGAAGAATGTTATTGTTAGGAGGCCACTCGATCCTCGTTCAAATGAGATCGCTAGTCTCATTCGAATGACTTGGAGTTGCGTTCGAACAAGGTAGCCAATCTACTTTGAATGACTTTAACTTTTGTTCGAGCGAGATACATCGAATTTCCTATCATCATTCTTGACTGTTTTCTATAAATACAAGTTACGAAAAAGTTATTTTAAATAGAGGTTTGGGAAAAACATATATATATATATATTAAAACTATAGTTTTTTAAACCCTAGTTTACACCCTTAGTTTGAGATCCAAGTTCTAACATAATATATTTATAAGAGATCTAGAGTTTGAGGACCAGATATGAGTTTACTCCACATCTTTATTGAACATGTTTGATAGGGTGGATTACATGTTTATTTCATAATGACTCGATTAGTCAAGAAGAAAATAAGATCGTCGAACATCGAGATGAAAAATTCGTATGTGTTATGATTGATCTTAGGAGGTGTCTAGCAGTGGGTGTGAAGAAGGTGACAAGAAGAGAAGAGAGAATCAAGGATTTAAGGCGTCAAGTCTATGAGGAAGTATAATTTGTCTTTGTATGAGACCTAAATCATACTGGAATTGTGTGGCTAAGTCATCTGAGATTTTTTCCATTATACGTTTTCCTCGAACATCGTGGTGTTCAGTTTTATTCTGTTATTTTATTCTTACTACATCACCTCAATACATGCTTAGGGAAATATACAATTGGTTTAAGTTTAGAGAGCGTTTCGTTTAATTGGTGCTTAATTAAAATTAGATTAATTTCTAATTAGGTTAATTTAACTAGAAATTAAAAATTTATAGTGCTAGTAATTTGTTTACCCTAATTAGCACTTAGTGCGTTTCTCAAATTGGTATTAGAGCAGGTGAGCTAAGTTATTGTGTTGATCCCTATTTTTTATGTTTAGGATTTTAGATGGACTTAAACCATAAAGGAAGTTCTATTGCCTGACCTCCTATGTTTTATGGGTCAAACTATCCCCATTTGAAGGTGTAGATGCAATTTTTCTCAAAATTGATCAATGAGAATGTTTGAAACTCCGTTGTGCAAGAGTGGGATCCTCCCACTTTGAACGGTTTAGTTAAAGCGTATTCCACTTGGACAAAGGCTAAAATGATGCCTTAACCTTCAATTCAAATGGAGTTAATGCTAGTTTTTTGCATTATCATTGCAGAAGAGTTTTCACTCTATGACGTATGAGAGAGTTAAGCATTCTTGGGAGTGTATACACCAATTTATAGGACCTTACAAAGCATATCCTTATGTTCCTCTCACTTCCTCCTTCACCATAAATCCTAATTCATACTTCGATTATCGATCTAAAGGTAATTGGGCACTCCTAGGCCCCATTTAACTCCAGTTAAATTTCTCATTTGAGAGAAAGATCAATGAATATTTGAAGGTCTCTAAAAACACTTTCCAATGGTCCACCCCGTGCGTAAATCGGCTGTACAGTTCGCATGAACAGTCCAATTTATAATAGAAAACCAATTTAGAGGCCACCAGGCGCTCTCGAGCCCCATTTTGACCCCAATAAACTTTCTCGCTTGAAAAAAATCACAATGAATCTTCAAATGTATATGAATCCCCTTTATAACGATTTACCCCATGCATTAATGGACCATACAGTTTGGACGAGCGATCCATTATCCCTCAAAAATTGATATATAGGCCATCAGGCACTCTAAGACTCCATTTGACCCCGTCAACTCTTTAACTCAAATGAGACTGAATAAATATTCTAAAGGCTTTGAATCCCATTTCCAGCGGTCTGTGCAAACGACCCATTTTACTCCAAAAGGTTATCGGGTGATTCTGGGCCCCATTTGATGAAGGTCAACTCGCCGAACCTAATGGAATTGAATGCATCTTTGAAAGTCTTCAAATACCTTTTCTAATGGTTCGCCCCATATGCGAATCAGCCTTACAGTTCGAACGAATGATCCATTTTCCTCAAGTACTCTCTTGTTTAAAAGATTACCGGACGCTTCCGAGCCCCATTTGACACCATTCATTTCCTGAACCCAGGAGCGAACTAATGGATTATTAAAGGTCTCTGAATCCAATTTCCAATGGTATACCCTGTGCACGATTCTAACTTATGGATTTCATTTTACGACCATTTTTTCAAAAAAAAATTGTATGAGATTACCGAATGGAAAACCCATTTCCCCGCCTATCGATAGTGTGTCTGGGGTTTCCTACCAATAGGTAGGTCATGTAAAATTTGATCAACACCCTTTTGACCCTATATAAGGAGAGAATGATCTCACTTTGAAAGGAACCTCAGAAATATCCCTCTTAGTGATCTCAGCAACATTCTCTCGAAGTCGTCATAGTTTACATTTTGAAACGTCTCCTCCATATTCCATTTCATCCTTTCCTTGCCCAATTAAGAAAATTCACTTCTCTCTCATCCTACTACCGTCATCCACTTGCAGCAGTTTCCCTTCAATAATCAAGATCAATCTCAAAGCTTCTAAAGAAAGTCCAACTCTTTCACTCTCTCCTTAAATTTCCTTATTTTCTTTAATCCTTTAATTCTTACTTTAGCATTTCATCTTTATTAGTTCACACACATTAATATCCCACTTTTTATTAGTAGTATTGCACATAATATATTTTTAATAAAAAAAAAATAAGAAAAGGAGGATTTGCTTATAAATAAGAAAGTGGGCCCAAGAGTTAGATAATTGGGTGGTACTCGTTCATGAAATCAGTCTGGATGATATTGTAAAGATTATACCAGACATGTTTTGACAGACCAATAAGATACTCACTACTTTAAATCTTTAAAGGCGGGTGGCCCCTTCACTCTTACACCTCCTTGTTTAGTGGGAGGATTTATATGAGTAAACCGTCAATGTCGTAGAATGCATTGAATTTTCTTGGCAAGAAGACATCGTTTCCACCACATGGGGGGATGAGTTTGATAGCTTAGACGAAGAACCAAGTCAAAAAAAGTCCAGTCTAATAATCATCCTATATAGGATGATATCGTTTGGTAATCTACTAGGGGAAATCAGTAATGTAGCCATTCAGCCCTAAATTAATGAAGAAATGGGGTTCTTGTTCTTTCCCACCAACCATATGACCAGATCTGGAAGGCACTATCAGAATCCAAAACCTTAGCCATTAGGAAAAGATAAAGTAAAGGGAGTTATTAAGGAACTCCCTATCCCAGAAATGACCATTGAAGAAAGAAAGTTCTTAGACCAACTCAAGAAGACTTAAGAAAATATTACCTTATGGGGACTCTTCATGTCTTCCTAACTACACCAAAACACTTTCATAAAGCTTCTCACTCAGCCCATAGTCACTCCTTGCACCACTCCCGAAGAAGCTGAAAACTTAGTTGGATCCTTAAATCCACTAAACTCCTTTCCTTATACAAAGAAGAAATTTCTAAGGTTATCCCTGACTACAACTATGACCTTAACATCTCTCTGGAAGTGATGGTAAAGACAGTCCTGCTCTCACTCATCGACAATGGATCATCCTTTAATGTTTTCCCATTAAGAAACTTAAATTTCTTGGTGTTGCAAGTAAGTGATCTGACTCCTACTTCCATCACATTACGTGCCTATGACAACACATTCTGAGAGGTGATGGGATACACACCACTAATAATAAGGATCCCCATTATTGAGTTTCAAGTTTTTGACATACCCACATGCCTCAACTTGCTTCTTGGTCGACCGTGGATTCATAGTATCCGTGGGGTATCCTCCCCCTTCATTGAAAGTTAAAATTATTTGCCAAGGGGCAAGTCATCACCATTTTGGGAGACGATGATAATACTGAAAATGCCAGCACCAACACTCTGATACTAAAAATATAGTATGGGATGAATGGCATGCTTCTATTCAAATTCAAGTTTGATCCACTTCCCCTTCCAATAGGGGATGATTTCAAAGACCGAGTTTATCCAGAACATAGACCTCACAATAATGACAATGTGATACAAATGTTTAAGAATATTCATTTCATGCTCGAACAAGGATGGGGTGATGTCAATAAGGGATACTAAACCCCATAGTCCTGAAAAAGGACTTTCCCCCATGTAGCATGGGTTATTAGCCTTAACCAAAAGAACTCATAATGCTCCGGCAATCACAAATGATGAGAAGTTTAAAAGGTACCAAGACTATTTTGAAGGATTCATTGAATGGGAAATTTTCCAAAAAGGGTGGATATTTTCCCTTCTGCAACTTTCCTAAACCATGGTATGATTATGTGGATAAAAAAATATAGTCGGGATGGAAATATTATTTTAAGACAACTACTGGGCTGAAGACTTCTAGCATTAAGTATAACCTCTCGCTGAGAAAATTATAGTTATTTCCTATAAAGGTAATTTTGAAGACTCATTCAATCTACAGACACTTGGACTGACACTCTGTATGATCCATCCAGGCACTACATCGTCAGATCCGTCCACCCTGATATGGACTGCTGATGAACCTCTTCTCAATTGGAATGATATATCGGTCCCACTTGCTGAAATGCAACCCAACCTTGTTATTTACCCTATCGTTTCATCTATTGGTGTTTTTCCTTTTTTTGATAAAAATGTAATTGAGACCTCCTTTGACGAGGTTCTCAATGTTATTTTTCCCGAAAGTGAAATAAATGAGGATTTTAACTATCTTATCGCGCCTTATAAATTATCTTGATTATAATCAAACACTTGATGATTATGATTTTGCAAATGAACAATTCTTAACTAATATTAGTAAGGTTAATAACAAACAACTTAACCGCATTAAAATTAATGAGGATAAAACTTTTATTAACAATCTCGATTCTAGTAGCCAACAACATGAGATTAAGATATGGTCCACCCTTAACGAGCATGAACGTGCGCAATTTAAAGAGATAGTAAAGGAATTTATAGACATATTCACATGGTCCTATGATGACATGCCACACATCGATCTCAAAACAGCTCACACGAGATTCCAACTATCCCAGAATGCAAATCGGTCAAACAAAAGCTGCAAAAGCTCTACACTAAATGGTCACTCAAAGTCAAGGAAGAGGTAGTCAAATAGTTGTACATAGGCTTTATCCGGGTAATTGAATATCCCATATGGACAGCCAACATTTTACCCATATCGAAATTAGGGGGGAAAGTCTGCATATGCATTGACTATCGGGACATGAACAAAGCGTCACCAAAAGATGATTTCCTATTGCCCAACATCGACATAATTATAGATAACACAGCCATTCATGCTCTCAAATAATTCGCCGATGGTTTTTTTTATACAATTAGATAAAGATGTACCCTAAAAATCAAGAAAAAATAGCATTCATCACCCCACGGGGAACCTTTTGGTACACAGTTATGCCATTCGGGCTCAAGAACACGGGCTACCTACCAAAGGGTCTCCACAACCATATTCCATGATTTGATACATGAGGAGGTAGAAGTCCACATAGATGACATGATTATTAAGTCTAATACACAGTAAGGTCACTTTCCTTCCCTCCATAAGTTTTTTGAACGATTACGGTGATACCCGATGCAGTTAAACCCATAAAAAATCATTTTTGGTGTCACTAAAAGAAAGCTATTGAGATTTATGGTTAGCGAGAAAGGAATAAAATCAGACTCTGCCAAATTGAAATCCATGATCAAAATTACATCGCCTTGAATGGAGAAGCAAGTCCGTCGTTTCTTAAGAAAATTATAGTATATCAGTCGGTTCATCAACCAGTTGACTTCTATTTTTGAACCCATCTTCAAACTCCTCTGGAAGGATTATACCAAACTCTGGAATGAGGCATGTCATGAAGACTTCAACTGAATCAAACAATATCTTACTTGACCTCCTATACTTATGCCTCCACATCTAGGTCTCCCTCTAATCTTGTACTTAGCCGCAACATACATGCAACATGGGCTTCGCTAGCCCAATACACTGAAAAAACCAGCAAAGAAAGGGTTATATACTATTCTAGTTAAAAATTGGTTGAGTATGAAGTCAACTACACTACCTTGGAGAAAGCATGCATCGCCTTGGTCTGAATCACTCAAAAGTTAAGTCACTACAAGCTTGCTTTTACCATCAGACTTGTGTCCCGAATAGATTCTATTAAATACCTTCTTAAGAAACTCTCCACGTCTAGTCAAATGGCATGATGGTTAATGATGCTATCTAAATTTTATATCATATATGTTACGCAGAGAACCATTAAAGGGACTTACATCTCCAATGACCCAACTGACTACCCTATGGAAGAGGTTGATACTTAGGTATCTGAATTTCAGGATGAATATATTCTCTTCACCTCTTAGGAGGACCTGCGATGGAAAATGTTCTTTGATGGAACAACCAATAAGAAAGGATACCACATTAGGATACTCTTGATCAACCTTGATGACTCTCACACTCCTATTTCCATCAAGTTGGATTTTTCTTGTACAAACAATATGACCGAATACGAGGCATGCACTGTATGCCTCAAAGTCTCCCTCAAAAAAGGTATCAAACACTTGGATGTCTATGGATATTCTTTTATCATCATCAACCAAGTCCTTAAAAGATGAACAGTCAAAGATAAAAAACTCTTTCCCTTCTACGCCCACCTTGAAGAGGTGGCCTCCCAGTTCCGATATATCACCTTCCACTACTTACCCCTGCAAAGAAGAAATTAGTTGATGCCCTTGCTACCTCGGACTTCATGGTCAACATGACTAAGGGAATAAGGATGGCCCCCTTAATAGTCCATAAATAAGCTATGTCAACCCACTACTACCACATTCAACTCGTAACAGAGGAAGATTCCAGTATGGTCGAGTTCTGGTACAAAGCCATTTGGCACCTCCTCAAGAATGATAGGTAACCCCAAGATATCGATAAGAAATACTGTGTAACCCTACGCAAACTGGCTTCCTAGTACATCATCTGCGATAAAGCATTGTTCAAAAGAAACTTCGATGGAACCAATTTGCACAACATCACAGGGGATGTAATTGAAGAAATGATGCAGAAGATCCACAATGGGTAATGAGAACCCCACATAAAACATCATATGGTTACTAAGAAGGTCATCTGCCAAGGGTATTATTGGACCACCGTGGTTCAGGATTGCACCACCTACGTTCGAAAATGTCTCAAATGATAATAATTTACAAATATCCAACACTTACCGCCTCGAGAATTAAAAACATGACTTCTCCCTAGCCGCTCCGCACCCAAAGCCTCTAATGGTCATGAATTCATCCTAGTATCCATTGATTACTACACCAACGGGTAGAGGATGAGTCGAATGCCGAGAAGGTATCTATCTTTATCCAAAACAACATCATCTACCAATACGGGTTCCCCATGAGCTAGTATTAGATAATTGGTTAGACTTTGAAGCCGAGATCACAGAACTAGTTGACAAATACGAGATTCAAAGGGATAAATCTTCTCCCTACAAACCCAAAACAATGGTGAAGTTGAAGCCTCAAATAATACCCTTAAATCCATTATCAGCGAGATGATCGGGATCTTCTAAGAATGGTCCGATCGGATCCCTTATGCCCTCTAGGGATACTGTACTTCAGTCAGGACATCTACTGGGGCTACTCCTTACTCTTTGGCATATGGCATGGAATAAGTCCTACCCATTGATATACAAATACATTCCTTACACTCTATGATCAAGAGCAGGGTCAGGAAAAATATTGGTATCAGAGCCTCTTTGATGATTTGTCAGTCTTGGATAAAAGGAGGCTGAAGGCTTTACATCATATCCAAGGGTACCATCATCGGATAGCGTGATAATTCAACCAAATAGTCGAGGATCATGGTGTCCAAGAAGGAGACTTAGCACTCAAAGAAATCTTAGAACTCATCTGGGATCCTAGAGGGAAGTTTAAGACAAATTGGAGTGGCCCCTACATAGTGAAGAAGATCCTGTCAGGCGATGCTGCAATGCGCACTGACCTTGACAGAGAAGAGATGGCACGTCTAGTCAATCTGGACCATCTCAAGAAGTTTTACACTTAGTCTGAAATTTTGTCGTGCTACGACTCTTCTCATCTCCTTTTTATTCTAAAATAAATAAATAAACAACTCTTCATTTCTCTCTACCTAGAACTACGTGGGGCTTAATCTTCTAAAAAACAATTTTATTTCAGAATGGAACTCAAAAATTTTGAAAACCCCCAAAGGTAGGTAGGCAGCTCATACGCCTTATATGGGCACGACCCCCTTTTTTCATAAAGTCTAATTCTTTTCTAACTTCCTAGAATAATAGTTCATTCCATCATTTACATGAACAAGAGGATTATGTACACCTTGGTGATTGGTGTAGATAATTTAAATGCAAAACTCATCAAGAGTCACAACAATATGATCAAAATATTTTCTATCCCAAACAGGAGAGTTTAGTACTATTACACAAAATATTAGTGAAAGGAGTCACACCAACTACCCATATCCATTGACCAAACGCTTCCAAAAAAAACCAACCAAACTTTATAAAATTATTCGCAAATCCCAGAAACAAAAAACCAAAAACATACAAAAACATCCCAGTCACACAAAAGCTTCACAAAAATAATCCCAGCTTCACAAAAGTCCTATTCGAAGTCACCGAAAGACCCGACCCATTATCATCCGCTCCCTGAGTCCCTAAAATTCCCCTGCCTGGTTAGTATTTTGAATATGATCCATGGAGCGATTGTAACACCCCGCCCGCCCGAGGCGAGCGAACGAAGCGCCACTACGACAAACTAAATCAATTCCACAAATCACAAGGTATAGAGCATCTAAAAATTCCACAATACAAACGAGAAACCACTAATCTCAATCTTCAAATAAATACAACAATTCTCTTGAATAAATTACAGTATCTAACTCGAAAATAAAATACAATTCTCCAATGCTCTATACAAAAAAATAAATGCAATTCTTCCAACTTGTATTCTCCAATAATCTTCCCAAAATAATCCACGCTAAAATCCAGTCTCCAAACCAAATCCAAAGCGCACAAAATCCGCATTGACCTTCCACTAAAAGAAAATATGGGGAAGTACACAATATGACATGAAAGATCCTCAACAAATATGTTAGTGTTGAATAAAACATCACAATATGAATACGAATCTTCAAATCAAATGCGAATCTCATAAGCAAATATATCACTATAATTTCTCAACAACACATTAACCGGGTCACCAGGCCTCACCATCGTATCGCGCCTATGCATTTTTCTAGCATATTCGGAAAAAGGAATATTGGCGGGTGCCCAACTACAGTGCCATATGAAAATCTCATGACAGCATGCTCAACACAAAATATAATACCACAAGAATCGAAATCAGATTCCAAAAAATATTTTTAGATTTCCAAATGACTTTATCAATTCAAATATGAGTCAATAATCACAAGAAAACAACGAGAATAATACTCGCGAGATTAAGGAGCATATTGTGTAAAACCCCATACCTTAAACCACCAAAAAGAACTAACATGAATCATCACATAACCTCAGCCTCAAGATCTAACCACACCATCACGTCCTTCTCGCGAAAATAATCAAATCTCGTTCTAGCCCAAACTCGAGAAAACACCAAATAAGCTTTCTAATCTAAGGTTGAAATCTTGAATAAGTTTGGGGCTATGGTTTGTAGATGAAAGGGAGTAATTTTGGAGAGGTCTTCTGGTTGAAAAGTTTGAGAAAAACTGATTTGAAAAACCAAGCCACGAATTAGTTGATGTATAAAGGATTAAGAGTTTGATTAAGAAAAGAGTTCTAATCAGATACAAACACAAAAAAATTTATTCCGGACGATCGGACCATTGGAATAGGATGAAATTTTACAGAGAACTAGCTGAAGACGAGAGAAAGCTACAGAAAAAATGTCAGCTCGATCGAACCGTTAAATATTTTTAAATATTATTTTTTTTGCTAGACAGTTTTATGTTTTGAGAACTCTTAGAGAGTTTTATGTTTTGAGGACTCTTCTACATAATAAAAATGCAATTAAAACTCCATTTTAATTCCAATTTCGACACCGTTTGAAATTCGAATCTTTAAAAAAAAATCCAACATATTTGAGCAGTAAAAATAATTTTACCAAAACTTTATTTTCCTCTATATTTTGAAAATACCCCAAAATTACGCAGGTTGTTACACTTTCCCACTAACAATGAAATTTCACCCTCGAAATTCGCCGAATGCCTAACTCTCAAAAATCAGACCAACAATCTCCAAAAATAAACTCGTCACCAAAAATAAATTCCTCACATCTAATCAAGAAGCCTAACACGAAACCATCATCTAAAGATTCTATCTCCAAAAATACGCTCCACAAAACCACAACAGACCCAAAACCCAAGACCCGAGAGTGGTCGTACACCTAAGTTCTGATACCATTCTGTAACACCCCGGCCGCCCGAGGAGAGTGAACGGAGAGCCAATACGACAAACTAAATCAATTCCATAAATCACAAGGTATAGAGCATCTAAAAATCCCACAATACAAACGAGAAACCACTAATCTCAATCTTCAAATAAATACAACAATTCTCTCGAATAAATTACAGTATCGAACTCGAAAATAAAATACAATTCTCTAATGCTCTATTCAAAAAAATAAATGCAGTTCTTCCAACTTGTATTCTCCAATAATCTTCCCAAAATAATCCACCCTAAAACCCAATCTCCAAACCAAATCCAAAGCGCACAAAATCCGCGTTGACCTGCCACTAAAAGAAAATATGGGGAAGTACACAATACGACAGGAAAGATGCTCAAAAAATATGTTAGTGTTGAATAAAACGTCACAATACGAATATTCAAATCAAATGCGAATCTCGTAAGCAATTATATCACTATAATTTCTCAACAACACATTAATCGGGTCACCAGGCCTCACCATCGTACCGCGCCTATGCATTTTTCTAGCATATCTGGAAAAAGGAATATTGACGGGCGCCCAACTTCAGTGCCATTTAAAAATCTCATGACAATATGCTCAACACAAAATATAATACAACAAGAATCGAAATCAGATTCCAAAAAATATTTCTAGATTTCCAAATGACTTTATCAATTCAAATATGAGTCAATAATCACAAGAAAACAATGAGAATAATACTCGCGAGATTAAGGAGCATATTGTGTAAAACCCCATACCTTAAACCACCAAAAAGAACTAACATGAATCATCACATAACTTCAGCCTCAAGATCTAACCACACCATCACGTCCTTCTCGCCAAAATAATCAAATCTCGTTCAAGCCCAAACTCGAGAAAACACCAAATAAGCTTTATAATTTAAGGTTGAAATCTTGAATAAGTTTGGGGCTGTGGTTTGTAGATGAAAGGGAGTAATTTTGGAGAGGTCTTCTGGTTGAAAAGTTTGAGAAAAAGTGATTTGAAAAACCAAGCCACGAATTAGTTGATGTATAAAGGACTAAGAGTTTGATTAAGAAAAGAGTTCTAATCAGATACAAACACAAAAAAATTTATTCCGGACGATCGGACCGTTAGAATTGGATGAAATTTTACAGAGAATTAGCTGAAGACGAGAGAAAGCTACAAAAAAAATGTCAGCTCGATCGGACCGTTCAATATTTTTAAATATTATTTTTTTGCTAGACAGTTTTATGTTTTGAGAACTCTTAGAGAGTTTTATGTTTTGAGGACTCTTCTACATAATAAAAATGCAATTAAAACTCCATTCTAATTCCAATTTCGAAACCGTTTGAAATTCTCATCTTTAAAAATAAAATCCAACATATTTGAGCAATAAAAATAATTTTACCAAAAACTTTATTTTCCTCTATATTTTGAAAATACCCCAAAAATTACGCGGGTTGTTACACTTCCCTACTAATAATGGAATTTCAGCCTCGAAATTTGCCGAATGCCTAACTCTCAAAAATCAGGCCAACAATCTCCAAAAATAAACTTGTCTCCCAAAAATAAATTCCTCACATCTACTCTAGATGCCTAACACGAAACGATCATCTAAAATATCTATCTCCAAATTCGCGCCATAAAAACGCAACAGACCCAAAGCACAAGACCCGAGGGTGGTTGTATACCTAAGCTCTGATACCATTCTGTAACACCCCGCCCGCCCGGGCAGAGCGAACAGAGCGCTACTGCCGATAAACTAAATCAATTCCATAAATAATAAGGTATAGAGCATCTAAAAATACCACAATACAAACGAGAAACCACTAATATCAATCTTCAAATAAATAAAACAATTCTCTCGAATAAATTACAGCATCTAACTCGAAAATAAAATACAATTCTCCAATGCTCTATTCAAAAAAATAAATGCAATTCTTCCAACTTGTATTCTCCAATAATCTTCCCAAAATAATCCACGCTAAAACATAATCTCCAAACCAAATCCAAAGCGCACAAAATCCGCGTTGACCTGCCACTAAAAGAAAATATGGGGAAGTACACAATACGACAGGAAAGATGCTCAACAAATATGCTAGTATTGAATAAAACGTCACAATACGAATATTCAAATCAAATGCGAATCTCGTAAGCAATTATATCACTATAATTTCTCAACAACACATTAATCGGGTCACCAGGCCTCACCATCGTACCGCGCCTATGCATTTTTCTGGCATATCTGGAAAAAGGAATATTGACGGGCGCCCAACTTCAGTGCCATTTAAAAATCTCATGACAACATGCTCAACACAAAATATAATACAACAAGAATCGAAATCAGATTCCAAAAAATATTTCTAGATTTCCAAATGACTTTATCAATTCAAATATGAGTCAATAATCACAAGAAAACAATGAGAATAATACTCGCGAGATTAAGGAGCATATTGTGTAAAACCCCATACCTTAAACCACCAAAAAGAACTAACATGAATCATCACATAACTTCAGCCTCAAGATCTAACCACACCATCACGTCCTTCTCGCCAAAATAATCAAATCTCGTTCAAGCCCAAACTCGAGAAAACACCAAATAAGCTTTCTAATTTAAGGTTGAAATCTTGAATAAGTTTGGGGCTATGGTTTGTAGATGAAAGGGAGTAATTTTGGAGAGGTCTTCTGGTTGAAAAGTTTGAGAAAAAGTGATTTGAAAAACCAAGACACGAATTAGTTGATGTATAAAGGACTAAGAGTTTGATTAAGAAAAGAGTTCTAATCAGATACAAACACAAAAAAAATTATTGCGGACGATTAGACCGTTGGAATTAAATGAAATTTTACAGAGAATTAGCTGAAGATGAGAGAAGGCTACAGAAAAAATGTCAGCTCGATCGGACCGTTCAATATTTTTAAATATTATTTTTTTGCTAGACAGTTTTATGTTTTGAGAACTCTTAGAGAGTTTTATGTTTTGAGGACTCTTCTACATAATAAAAATGCAATTAAAACTCCATTTTAATTCCAATTTCGAAACCGTTTTAAATTCAAATCTTTAAAAATAAAATCCAACATATTTGAGCAATAAAAATAATTTTACCAAAAACTTTATTTTTCTCTATATTTTGAAAATACCCCAAAATTACGCAGGTTGTTACACTTCCCAACTAACAATGGAATTTCACCCTCGAAATTCGCCGAATGCCTAACTCTCAAAAATCAAACCAACAATCTCCAAAAATAAACTCGTCACCAAAAATAACTTCCTCACATCTAATCTAGATGCCTAACACGGAACGATCATCTAAAGATTCTATCTCCAAAAATACGCTCCACAAAAACACAACAGACCCAAAACCCAAGACCGGAGGGCGGTCGTACACCTAAGCTCTAATACCATTCTGTAACACCCCGCCCACCCGAGGAGAGTGAACGGAGCGCCACTACAACAAACTAAATCAATTACACAAATCCTAAGGTATAGAGCATCTAAAAATCCCACAATACAAACGAGAAACCACTAATCTCAATCTTCAAATAAATACAATAATTCTCTCGAATAAATTACAGCATCTAACTCGAAAATAAAATACAATTCTCCAATGCTCTATACAAAAAAATAAATGCAATTCTTCCAACTTGTATTCTCCAATAATCTTCCCAAAATAATCCACGATAAAACCCAATCTCCAAACCAAATCCAAAGCGCACAAAATCCGCGTTGACCTGCCACTAAAAGAAAATATGGGGAAGTACACAATACGACAGGAAAGATGTCGTCTGCAGAATTGGTCATCACAACTTTAGGTCCCTAGAATTGACCTTAACCCTCAGAATCGATTATTAGCACTTTACGTCCTTAGAATTGACCTCAGCTTGCAGACTTGATCGTCATAACTTTAGGTCCTTAGAATTGACCTCGACCCTCAGAATCGATCATTATCACTTTAGGTCTTCAGGATTGACCTTGACCCTTAGAATCGATCGTCACCACTTTAGGTCCTCAAAAATGACCTCGACCTGCAAAATCGGTCGTCCCCACTATACGTCCTTAGTATTGACCTCGACTCGCAGAATCAGTCGTCATCACTTTAGGTCCTTAGAATTTACCTTGACCCACAGAATCAGTCGTCCCAACTATAGGTCCTCATAATTGATCTTGACCCGCGGAATCGGTCTCTTCAACTATATGTCATCATAACTAACCTCGACCCGCATAATTGATCCCCTTAACTTTATGTCCTCAAAATTGACCTTAACCCGCAAAATCGATCATCATAACTTTAGGTCCTCATAATTGATCTCGGACCTCAGAATTGGTCATCTCTTTAGGTCCTCATAATCGACATTGACCCATCGAATTTTTCTTCCTCAACACAACCTTAGGTCCTCATAATCGACGTCAGCCCTTTGAACCAGTCATCCTCATCCCTTTAGGTCCTCAAAATGAACCTTTTTGCCCAAAATGTCCATATGGTATCCATTCGACGACTTTCACCTATTCCAAGCTCACCCGTCAATGGGCTCTGTAAACACCACATTTTATGACCCTCTTAAGCATTTGCCTAGGTCCCTAGCACTTAATCCTTAACCATGAACCCTAAATCATACTTTGAGTACCGATCTAGAGGCCATCGGGTGTTCTTGACCCCATTTGACTCTGATCAACTTTATCGTCTGAGCGAAAGCTCAGTGAATCTTTGAAGGGCTCTGAAAACCCTTTCCAATGGTCCATTGATATTATATATTTTGTGTATATGTCGTTGTAGAATAAAAGACCATTAATGAAAAATATGTTTGGTACCTACGAATACACTAAAACATGTATAATGGCAAGTAAAGAATAGATCGGCGCTCCTTAATGTGGACAAGAGAAAAATGAAGGCTAATATGATTTTTTAAACGAATTGTGAAGGAATATGTATTTAACTAATAATGTGCGGATATTAAACTACACTAGTAAATTAATAAAATGATAAAGTGACTAGATATGATAAGTGGACAATTATGAGATAATTCAAAGGATTAAAATTCATCACTCAACCTAGTTATCTTCAGTAATTAGATTGTCTATTTGAAATACACTAAGACATATATAAATTCACAAATTAACTCGCGTTGCAATTGTGAAGTTATATATAGTCTTTTTAGAAGATTAATATTTAAACTTCACTAACTCTATAAAAGTTAGATTTTTACATTTTCTAACAAATCACCTGCCGTGGAAAATTTATTAAATGTATTTTAAATCATAAACAAAATTAAGTTTTAGAGTTGAGAAATTCAAACCACAATATCATTCAAAAATTTCCTATCTCTAGTTTAATTAATGAATAAATGTTATAATTTGAATTTACAATTATCTCCCAAAAATAATTCACCCTCTCTCGAAGCATAGATCAAAATTGTAAAAATTCAATGTTAATATTGAAATGGGCATAATAAATAAACAAACTGAAAATAAAAATAATTAAGTTAAGGGTTTCATCTCACACCTTGAATGGGGTATTTAACCTCTCATTTTGGTATTATTACATATTAAATGTAATAACGACACAATGAGAGACATAATAAATAAAATAGAATGAGAATATGTAACTAAACCAAGTCTCGTTGAGTTTGATATCAACTTCCCAAACTTGAATAATAATTGAATCCAAAAATCTGACTTTTACTACATTTAAATATGTCACTCAACTAAGATTTTGTATCCCAATATAGTCTGCCTCACCCTAGAGTCATTGTAAAAACGTAGATAAAAGAAGAACTAAAAATTTTGTACAATGCCCATCCTAATTACACAATAAAGGAACCAAAAATGGTCTCCAAATGGAGCTCCAAAACTAAAACTATCCTACCCAAATTCTCTCTCCCCACTCTACTTATTGAAATGAAGAGAGTGTCTTATTTTATAAGAGACATGGATCTAGGGGTAAAATAGATGAGGGTAGTTTAGAAAAAAAAGAGAAAATTAGGTTTTAAATATGTTACTTTATTTTTGGAAAATGGCCTATGGTTGGGTTTTGAAGATAATGGTTTTGGCTGAAATGGTAAAAGGAATCAGTTTAGGCTTGGGTCAATGGTAAATCAGTTTTAACAGGGGTTTGAAGTAGGAAAAAATGGTGTAAGGTTGGAGCAGGAGGGTTTGGGTTTTCGAGTTGTTGGTAGCAGCTTGAGTAAAAATTGGTAGATCATCGGGTACGGGTTTGGTAGGTGGTGGGTCGGGTTAAGGCCATTACAGGTAAGATATTTGTTCACCAATGGGTTTGGGTGGAGTGCTGCCCAAATTTTTCTTTTCTTGGCCACAGATGTAGTTTGGTCACTGGCGTTAGGCTATAGCACGGAGTTGGTCTAGTTTTATGGGTTAGGAGGTCCTAATATGGTATATGGGTTTGGGTAATGGATGGATTTTATGGGTAAAAAAGATTGGTAGTTGGGTTATGACTGGATGGTTATTATTTTGGGTACGTAGAGGACGTGTGGGTTTCTATAGGTTTACAAGGAGAGAGAGAAGAGGTGTGCGTGTGTTTATGGGAATGTAGGTGTAGGTTAAGGGGTTGGTCAGGGGTAAGTGAGTGTATGGAAATGTGTATATGTAGGTATTTTATTACATAAAAAATATAAAATATGTATGTATGTACACACACACACACACACACAACACACTCGCAATAAAAAATATAAAAACTCAAAAACATGCATATAAAATATAAAAAAGGCTCACAATAAAATAAAAATAAGATATAAATATAAAACAAAGAACACTAGAAATCTAATAAAGAAAATATTAAACACATGCCTAAATATATACAAACACAGACATGACGATACACACATTCATATAATATTTACATGAAATAATAAGATACTAAAAATAAAAACCCTAAAATAAAATAAAAAAATAATAATATAAAAAGAGATAAACGTGAAACAACCTAAATAAAATATGTATCTATATAAAAAATAAAAATAATAATACCACACACACAATGAGGAATTATAGATCAAGATAAGGATGGTATGGGCTTAGTTAGGAGATAGGTTTAAGCTACCGAACTTGGGTTTACCCTTTTTTAATCGATTGACTACCACATTTGATGTACTTGACCACTTATTTATAACAATTGTCGCGAATTAATCTTATTTGACACTGCAAATGCTTATTAACCTACAAAACAAACATATACCAACATAAGTTCGATTTTACTGAGAACTAGCAAGTAAAATGCGTCTATTGAGGCATAAATATAACACTTTTTTGTGCTTATCACATCACCCCTAAACAGAATATTGCTAGTCTTCAAGAAAAAAATAGAAAGAAAGAAAGAAAAAAGATAAGAAACCAAAAGTGTATCACTTGCGCGGGTATAAGTGATTGCACTTAGCATGTACAACAGGTCGTTAAACCTCTAGGTTGCCCTTGAGGACGAGTTTTTTCTTATGAGGGTTTGCAGTAAATATACCCACAAAATTATTTATTTGAACAATGCATTTAATCTCGTCTCTAGACTGAGAAATATCATATAATCCATCATTTAAGGAATACGAATACTGAAGTATGAAGTATAATCAAGTAAACTCACTTAATAACCAAGGCAAATCCTTTCTATAACTCACTTAATGTCTCCATTTTACAAAATTTTGATTGCATGATTTTCTTTTTTCTATATATCGCTATTTTTTTCTTTTTCTTTTCTCTTTTCTTGTCATTTCTTTTTTTTTTATTTGTGATGCTTTTTAATGCGACACAATTTGTCTTTTAGAGAACGAATGAAGACATTTTACGTATATAATTTCAGACGCTCTCTTTCTTAAAAAGCAAGGGTTATGATGGAATTATGATATATGGATGGCATGAATGATGTGGTAATATGGAAAACGGAAAATGGAAAATGGGGTAACAAATTAGTGTTCGGGACAAACTAGAAAACACATGTTTCTTATAACTAGAAAATGATGTCATCCTTAGTGACTATGCCAAATTTTGAAGAATAGTGAGATCATGCAATGACTTTAAGCACGGTAGTCAAAGGAAGTTGAGTCCACTTGTGACTCGAAGATTTCATAATATTTCTTTAAAATGATGAAAATCTCAAATCTCACGGATTTTAAGTTTTCACAAAGGAATTTTGAGGTTTTTATGAAAAATATTTTCACTCTTCAACTTTATATTGTAATGACGTGATAAGAGCACAAAAAGTGTTGAATCAATGAATTCACGGTGCAGTATACCTTATGAAGTATCATTTAAGCTTATAAATTTGAAAATTGACTTCAGACTCAACATAGAATATTCTAGAATTTTAATGTTGGATGATAGATAAATCATGTCAAAGATAACAAAAACATGTAAAAAGTAAAAAATATAAATTGTTTCTGACAAAAAATTTCAAAATAGGTAGATTTTGAGAAACACCACACCCTCAAACACAGAAGAACGTCATCCTCGATGTTTAAAAAAAATATAACCTTTTAAAGAACATGGTGTAATAACCCGAGATTTTTAAACCGGTTTCAATTAAATTAACTTGAATTTTGAAAAAATAATTTCTTTTGAATTTATTTCATTTTTGGCATGAAAAAAGACGGTTTTTATATATAAAATAAGGTTTTAAGTGGAATTTAAATTAGGATTAAAATTTAGAAATTATAACTTTTTTTATAAAAATCGGGGGAGGATCCGACCTTAGGAGGAAAAAATAAAAAAATTTATTAGGTGGCTTCATCTCACCGTCAGCTACAACATAGTAAAAATTTTAGTCAATTGTGATTGTTAGATCATCCGTAATATATTTTTAAGTGTTTGTATTTTATTAGGACTCTATTCTTTTTCGTATATGAACATAAAGTGACGAGTTTTAGACTTTTAAAATACATTTAGCCTTCTCAAAAATTAGTAGCCTCCTCTATTTTCATATTCTTCAATCTACAAAATCCTAGCCCCATTTAAACAAGGATTCAACCCATGATATGAAGGCTTATTTGGTGTTTTCTCGAGTTTGGGATATAATGAGTTATTATTGTTTTCACGCGAGGAACGCAGTGGTATGATCTGAATATTGAGGCAGAATCTTATGAGATTTTTATGATGATTTTAAGGTACGGGGTTTACACAATATGCTCCTTAAATCTCTCGAGAGTAGTCATTTTTTCTTCATTTATTTGTACTTAAATTGTTGATATCATGACGTTTATTGGAATCTAAAATATTGATTCGATTGAGATATTATATTTGTAGATGGGCACGGTGTTATGAAATTTTTATATGGCACAGAGAATGGTCACCCTCCAATAGTCCAAAAGTCTAATAACTAGGATAAGGCTTTATGGTGCTTAGGTGAGGTGAGGCATGGTGATCTATTGATGTGTTATTAAAAAAATAAATTGGTATAATGCTCAGATGTCACATTGAACTTGAATTCAGATTCGTATTGTTGCACTTATTCATCGTTATTGTTTTGAGCATCTATTCTTGTCATATTGTGAACTTCCTTGTATTTTTCTTTTAATGGAAGGTTAGCGCGATTTTGGATGCTATAAATTTTGGAGGATTTTAGATCTCAACGTTTGGAGGATTTTATTTATTTTTGTTTAGATTGGCAGTGTAATTATTTGGAGAGCTTAGCATTATTTTTAGGGGAATTAATTTGTATTTATTTTAGAAGTGTAAATTTTGTATTCGTTATATTTATGTTGTGGATATAGATGCTTTATACTAATTGTTGAGGACTTAGTTTAGTTTTAATCGTAGTAGCGCCTTATGTTTTATGCGGGGTGTTACAGATTGTATTAGAGCTTAGGTATACGACAACCCTCGGGTCTTTAGGTTTGGGTCTAGCATGCAGGTTATAAGTGTTTAGTTGGAGATATGGAGTTTTTATTGAGTAAGTGGTAGGCATCGAGGTTAGGATTAGTAATCTTGATGTCCAGATGTTTAGATTTTATTTTAGGACTTTAGTGTTGTGATGATTTTTGAGATATATAATAGAGTGGTGATTCGTGAGAGAGCGCGTGGGGAAACATGCACATAGGATTGGGTGTATGGGCACCTAATCATGGTATGTACAGGTAGGCATATGCGAGCCTTATTTTATTTTTGCGCATTTACGCTTCGTCGAAATTTCGAAGACGAAATTCCTATGCTAGTGGGGAAGTATGTAACAACTCGAGATTTTTAAACCAGTTTTAATTAAATTAACTCAGATTTTTAGAAAATGTTTTTTTTAATCTATTTAATTTTGTCATGTAAAAATGCTGGTTCTTATTTATAAAAATAAGGTTTTAAGTGGAATTTAAATCAGGATTAAAATTTGGAAATTATAACTTTTTTTTACAAAAATCAGGGGAGGATTCGACCTAAAGAGAAAAAATAAAAAATAAATAAAAATTTGACTGTCCGATCGAGCTGGATTTTTCGTAGAAGCTTCGTCTTGCCATCAGCTATGACATAGTAAAATTTCAGCCAAATCTGACTGTCCAATCATCCGAGTGTTTGTATTTGATAAGTATTTTAATTCTTTTTGTCATATGACATAAAGTGATGAGTTTTGGAAATATATTTTAGCATTCTAAAAAATTATTAGCCTCCTCTATTTTCAACTTCTTCCATCTATAAAACCCTATCCCCATTTAAACCAAGATTCAACCCATGATTTGAAGGCTTATTTGATGTTTTCTCAAGCTTGGGCTAGAACGAGTTTTTATTAATTTCGCGCGAGGAAAGCGGTGGTATGATCAGAATTTTGAGGCAGAATCTTATGAGTTTCTTGTGATGATTTTAATGTACATGATTTACTCAATATGCTCCTTAAATCTCTCGAGCGTAGTCATTTGTTCCTCATTTATTTGTACTCAAATTGTTGATATTACGATGTTTATTGGAATCTAAAATATTGATTCGATTGAGATATTGTATTTTTTTATGGGCATGGTATCATGAAATTTTTATATGGCACGGAGAATGGTCTCCCGCGAATAGTCCAAAAATCCAATAGCTATGATGAGGATTTTATGAAGCTTAGGTGAGGTTATTGATGTGTTATTGAAAAATTAAATTGTTATAATACTCGGATGTCGCATTGAACTTGAATTCAAATTCGTATTGTTGCACTTATTTACCTTTATTGTTTTGAGCATCGATTCTTGTCATATTGTGTACTTCCCGATATTTTTCTTTTAGTGGCAGGTTAGCATGGATTTGGATGCTACGGATTTTAGAGGAATTTAGTGCTCAACGTTTGGATGATTTTTTTTATTGGCAGTGTAATTATTTGAAGAACTTGGCATTATTTTTAGAGGAATTAATTTGTAATTATTTTGGAAGTGTAAATTTTTCATTCGTTATATTTATTTTATGGAATTTATATTTTTCTATACTAACTGTTGAGGATTTTGTTTAGTTTTAATCGTAATAGTGCCTCGTGTTTTACACAGGATGTTACACATGGAATGAAAGAATATACCACAATCGGGTGATAATAAAGTTGTACTACACATATCCAACATGAAACCTTAATAAGTGATGACAGAAAAATATGTACAAGTCTATAAACATGGTAAAGCATTGGGTGGTGAGAATCATCACCCCCAAATAGGAGAAAACTCATACTCAAAAACTA
This sequence comes from Sambucus nigra, assembly GCA_949130495.1. Classification (NCBI taxonomy): domain Eukaryota; kingdom Viridiplantae; phylum Streptophyta; class Magnoliopsida; order Dipsacales; family Adoxaceae; genus Sambucus; species Sambucus nigra. The sequence continues at coordinate 762,861,604 of OX422207.1, forward strand.
GAAACGACGGGCTACCTCTCGATAGCGCTAATTTTAACATCTTCGGCCAGACCTAAGCGTACTCACCCCTAAAGATATGAGCTGTGAAAGAACAGGGTGGCAGAAAAATAGGGTGTTGATAATCACCCCCAAACAAGACTAAAGCATCAGTCTTGTTGGATAATGGCATCAAGGTAAATGCAGTTATGGGACAAAGTGCCTTACACGATGCGAAGCATAGGTGGATCAAGGATCCTTGGGAAGGAAGAGATATGAAAGCATGGAAAGGCAGATAGTGAAGAGGCACCAATAACATGCCTTATTAAGCTTAAAGGTGAGGTCAACAAAGCTTAAAGGTGAGGGAAACAAGGACCTTATAAGCATGTGCTCAATTTGGTGAGGAAGGCAGAAAGGTTTAGCCATTTGGATGTGATGGGGCTCGTAGGTATCATGTGATCGTTTTATAAATGGGCGATGATAATGGTCACTTTGTGACTCATCGACGAGATGCCATCATAATAAGCACCACAAGGGACGAGTACGCAAGTATGCACTAGTTCGTTGTAACGTAAATAGAGTGTACCATAACAAATACTCTCATGGTTAGTGGGGTGGAAGAAGAACTGACGAGATGGATCGTGGAGTTCATGGTTGGGTGGTAGTTTTAAGTAAGGACCTAAATGCATAGATGAGGATGGTACGGGAACATGGTCCAAACATGGGGGTGTGTCGAGTGGGATGATGGATTGGTAAGGAGGGAAATGTGTGGAGAAAGATGATCTAACTCGAGAGTAGGGGATACACACTCATCTCTAGGGTCATAATAGTCCTCAAGGTCCTCCTGAAGAGGGATTATGGTATCAAGTGATGGCCAGATCAACTTATCCACCAATGTGTGACCATCTTTAATGGTGAAAGGGTCTAACAAGGCATTAAGATCCGAGATATATGAATCAACATCAATATCAGGCTCAAAGTGAGCCAAACACCTCTGGAGAGGATCCATAGTAAGGGAGGTGGGAACCATTTATGATTCATTTTTGGTGCATTAAGGAGCACTCATAGTCGGAGCTAACCTATAAGGAATGGATACACATGTTCCATGGTGGGTTCAGATGGATAAGGAAGGTACGGGAACTCATGGGACATGTGATTGGCATGGGAACAATAGGTGTACTGTGAATACGGGAAATGGCCAAAGTCATCCCATAAAGGTTATTGTTCGACCATGATAGGACGGATAGTGAAGAAAAAGATTTCTCCAAAAATGTTTTTATCTTTTTAAAAAAATTAAAAGAAAGAAAATCTTTTTCGATTTTCAATTTTGAAAAAGAAGAAAGTATATATTTTTTCATATAAGAAAAGGAATGAAAAATATTTTTGGATTTTTTTTAAATAAGAAAAAGGATGAAAAAATCGATTTTTTTGTGTGAATAAGGATAATAGTGCACTAGGTATGAAACACACAATGATGGAGCACAAAAAATTGACTACAAAAGGATTTGAGGTAGAAATGTACAAGCAAAGGAAAATCCTAACTAGCACATAGCCAATTTTTATCTTCAATTAAGTAATTGCGAAGTCAAATTTTTAATTAATTTGTGGGCTAGAAAATCACGGAATCTGATATGTTGTCTTTGAAATATGCACTCCTACTCGGATTGCTATTTGGTTAATTTTAATAATATGATGGCAAGGGTTAACAAGCAACTAAAGTTAAGTGATTGAGTAGGGTGATGAAATTCCTTCTCGTTTTAATGACCAGGTTTAGATCTTAAGTCCAATTAATCCATCAAACCATTCAAACTAACACTATACAAACAATGAAGTTATATAAGAGCATATAGTGAAATAATAAATAGACTCGCTAATAGGAGATGCGCGAGTGATAAAGAAATGTACCTCCTACGGCCTTTACTCACGTAGGGTGAAAACCAAGTTCAGTCGATTGAGGGGAAGTTCACCTAACTTCAGTCATCCACGGGAGTCTTACGGACCCAAAATAGAGAGGCTTATAATCCACTTCCACGACGCTCTCTTTATTTCCTCCCATTTCCCTTTGGCTTTTTACGTTAATTTAATTATTACAAATAATTGGTTTCCAATGCACCACGAATTAATGCACAAAGCCTTAATATCCTAATACAAACAATTTATGTGAAATAAAAAATATATATATACAAATGAACAAATGTACAATTCTTCAAAATGATACTCAACTCGAAAAGTCGGCAGCGACACTTAGTGTAAAGTCAATCGCCAAAGTTTGAGCAAACTCCAATTCTTAAAAATTCGGCAACGACGTTATTTGATATTACGTCTTTTGTCTATATATTGTTGTAGAATAAAAGACTGTTAATTAAAAATACCTTTTGTACCTACAAATACACTAAAACATGTATAATGGCAAATAAGGGGTCAATCCGCGCTAATTAATGTAGACAAGAGAAAAGTGAAGACTAAGTATGATTTTTTAAAACAATTATGAAGGGACATGTATTTAACTAATAAGGTTCGAATATTAAACTACACTAGTAAAGAACTAAAATGATAAAGTGACTAAATATGAGGAGTGGAAAATTATGAGATAATTCAAGGGATTAAAATTCACAACTTAACCTAGTCATCTTCATTAATCAGTTTTTCTATTTAAAATACCCCTAGATATATGTAAATTCACAAATCATCCCTTGTCACAAATGTGAAGCTATATATAGTCTTTTTAGAAGACTGATATTTAAATTTGACTAACTCTATAAAAACTACATTTAATTTTTTTTTAACAAATCACCTGCTAGGGAAAAATTAATAAAAGTGTTTTAAATCATAAACAAAAGTAAGTTTTAGAGTTAAGAAATTCAAACTACAACATCATTCAAAAATTGCCTATTTCTAGTTTAATTATTGAATAATGATTATAATCTGAATTTATGATTTTTTATTGAAAATAATTCACCCTCTCTCGAAGCGTAAATATAAATTGTGGAAATTCATTATTAATATTCAAAATGGGATAATAAATACACAAACTAAAAATAAACATAGTTAAGTTAAGGGTTTCATCTCACCCCTTGAATGGAGAATTTAGCCTCTCATTTTGGTATTATTACATATTAAATGTAAGAATGACACAATAAGAGGCATAATAAATAAAATAGAATGAGAATAAATAAATAAACCAACTATCATTGAGTTTGATATTAAATTTTCAAAATTGAACAATAATTGCATCCACAAATCTGAATATTACAACACTCAAAGATGCCACTCAACTAACAATTTTGATCTCAATATAGCGTGCCTCACATTCAAGTCATTATAAAAATAGATAAAAGGAGAACTAAAAATTTTATACAATACTCATCCTAATTACACATAAAATGAATCATAAAGGGGATCTAAAGTGATCTCCAAAACTAAAACTATCCTACCCAAAATTCTCTCTCCCCACTATGCTTCATGAAAAGAAGAGAGGGTCTTCTTTTATAAGAGGCATGGGCTAGGGGTAAAATGGATGAGTGTAGCTTAGAAAAAAGGAGAAATGAGGTTTCAAACATGAGACTTTTATTTTTTGATAATGGAAGATGCTTGGGTTTTGCAGATAATGGTTTTTGTCCAGATTGGTAAAAGGAATCAGTTTTAGCTTGGGTCAAAGGTAAATGGGTTTTGGGAGGGGTTTAAAGTGGTAAAAGGGGTATAGAGTTGGAGCAGGAAGCTCAGGTCATGTTGGAACCGGATTGGTCTCGGGTCTAGGTTTTCAGGTTATTGGCAGCATCTTGGGTCGAAAATGGTAGCTCGTCAGGTACGAGTTTGGTAGGTGATGGATCAAGTTAAGGCCGTCAGTAGTAAGGGTTTTGTTCACCGATGGGTTTGGCTAGAGTGGTGCCCAAAATTTTCTTTTCTTGACCAAAGAGCTCGTTGGGTCGCCGACGTTTGGCTATGGCAGGGACTAGATCCATTTTATGGGTTAGGAATAACTAGTGTGGGATTTAGCTTTGGGTAATGGCTGGATTTTATGGGTAAAGAAACTCAGTAGTTGGGTTGTCACTAGACGGTGCTGGTTTTAGGCAGGTAGATGATGAGTGGGTTTGTGGGTTTCTACAGGAATATTAGGAAAGAGATAAGGGGTGTGTGTGTGTGTATGTGTGTGTGTGTGTGTGTTTATGGGAATGTAGGCTTAGTTTAGGGGGTTGGTTAGGCATAAGTGAGTGTATGGAAATGTGTGTCTATGTAGGTATTTTATTATATAAAAAATTAAAAATATGTATGTATGTATTTACAACACACTTGCCATAAAAATATAAAAACTCAAACGTAATACCCCATACTTTTATGGGTAATTAAATTACATGAGTGGGTGTAATTTAATAATTTAGGAATTTAAAGTATATAAGATGGACAGATTATATTTCATGTCGCGGGTGAATAATAGAGACCAGTGATATTATTTTATGTGGAAAAAACACGTGTGGAGATGTGTTGGGTTAAGGCCTAAATTTTTTATAAGTGACTCGGATGGAGATTTCAAGTGCACGATTGGTCTCGCAAGGGTTGATATAGTCACAATAGAGTACCCAGATGTAGTGTTTCGGTTCTGAGGACTTTTTGGATCAGGAGGGACTCATATTTGTGTATACGAGTCAATTTTAATAAGGGATAAACCCTTGTTTCTCTCTTATAAGAGCATGGGAGAAAGAAATAAAAGAGAAAACGAAAGAAACGAAAGAAAAGAGAGAAGAAAAGAAGAAAGAAGAAAGGAAGAAGAAAAGAAAAGATTTCAGTCCAACTTCGACGGGTTCCCGACATAAGGTCGTCGTATTTATCCAACTAGTAAAGCATTTAACTTGCTTTAATGATTGAAGTTTGTTTATTTTTCATATTATAGTTGGTGATGAAAACTATAAGATTTTGGGTTTGGGATTCTTGCACAAAATGGGTTTTTGGAAGATGATTTCATAAGAAATTGATGAGATAATAATCCCACATAAAATCTAAGCTAAAATCCATGTTAATGGTAAAATCTTTGGTGAGAGAATTGGAAGAAATGAGAATGGTGGGTTTAATAAGAATTAGGGTTTCATTCTTGAATAAATTTAGGAATCCCATAAATTAATTCGTGTGTTGGGTAAATTATAGTGTGTAGATATATATACTGATGTTGGGTGATGTTAGAAACCCTAGAAATTGAGTTGGATGAGTTTTAGAATGAATTTTGGAGTTGGAGAAGATGAACTTCTCAAACTGTAGGGACGATACCGGTCCGAATTTAGGTGATTGAATCGATTTGTTTATGATCGGATCAGTTCATTTTTTGTGATCGGATCGGTTCGTTTTGATCGGACCAATTCAATTTCTTGGTCAGTGGATCGGTCAGGCTTTGACAAAAAAATATAAAGGTTTTTTTTATACTAAAAGGATTCGAAAGAATTTTTTCTTGGTATATAGATATTAGGGGATCCTATTTAGAGTCCTAGGACCTCTAAAATAGTAATTGAGGGATGTATAAGTCTCAGGTTAATAGGAAAGATCTGGGGTTTATATTGAGGAATGTTTGGAATGAGCGACATTCGAGAAATTATTCGACGGGTTCGTATATATATATTTATATGTGTAGAATATATAACCCGATTATGTATGGGTAGAATATATCTATGCCGAATATGTATGAGTAAATCCTAAGGTGCGAGTAGGATAATGTTAGGGATAAATGAATGTAAGAATTATATCGTAAGTACGTGTATACTTATGGGATTAATATAAGTTGTGTGTATACTTATAAATTAATATGAATTGGTATCTTTGAATTTTTGGCTAATACCAAGTGAGATAGGCATGGATAGCCAGATTGATGATATATATATATATATATATATATGAGTATAGAGACAGTATATATATGCTTTGTTTATGAATATATTTGTGTGTGAATGATATATTTATGTGAAGCATACGCCCCTCTAGTGCTATCATGGGAAGTTGTGCGATGTGGTTGAATCATCTGGCTTGAGGAGCAGGTGAGTATATTCCCCATGTCATAGCGTTCATTATTTATTTGGGTGATTTATTAGGGGTGAGACGTGGTGGGTATGTTTCGTTCTCATTCCTATTGAGGAACTATGATCTCTTCCCATACGTTTGAGATTTGGGTTTTGACCAGGGCAGAATGAGAGATTCCCACTGCTGGATCCCGGATTTGGTAATGCGAGTTATGCCCCGGAAGATGATAGTACTATCGTTATTGTATCCATGAGTTTTGACTCTGAGGGATGGATTTATATTTATATTTATATTATGTGTGATGTATAAGTATTGATATACTTGATGTGTATGGTATGTTATACATATATATATATAACATGGACAAAGATAAAGAACGTAGTTTATATACACTAGAGGTGTATAGTATAGTATATATATGAGATGACAATATATGTATATATGGACTAAAGCAAGGAAAGGATTGTAGTTAATTTATGATATCCGGGAGTGTAGAATCCAGAATATAAAATGTAAAATACGTACAATAATGTAAGAATATTATATGCGAAATAATAAACCTAAATTGAGAGTGGGGTAATAACTAGTGAAGGTTATTTAAAATGAACGGTTATATAAGAAATGAGAAATTATGTGGTATAAACTTTGGTGAATGCTTAGAGCATTTTAGATACGAGGGGTATTTGATAGTGCATAGACTTTGGAATTTCGAGATGCTAGTTAGGATGGGTAACTAACTAAGGTGTTTGAAAATACATGCATTAGGTGTGCACTGTTAGATGAGATGTGAGGGGTATCTCATGTGAGTGTGACACCAATTTTAAATAGGAAGAGTATCATATTTTACATATTAAAGTAAATTAAGCACTTACTAAAATATTTTTTTAAAACCTCGGGCTCTGACCCGTATCTATTTTCTTTTTCTTCTTCTTTGTATACTTTTTAGGTGTCTAGACACAGGGACGCTTGGATGATTATCCCTTCGATTCAGACGTTGTTGTCGAAGATGTGGATGTGGGCAGGAGGTTGTTTTAGACGCTTCCTTATTTTTGATTTAGATAGGAGGTACTGTAGTAATAATCGGGCATGTTGCCCAACCGATTTCATTCATTTTTATTTACAGCAATTTAATTTACACATATTCGATATGGTTGTATATATTTTTATCGAGAGTTATTGGTTATTTATTTATTTATTTATTTATTCCATTTCTTGATTTTATTTCTGCATGAATGGTTTTAATTGTACTTTTAGTTTAAAAGGGTTAGAAAGTTTAAAATATGACGCCAGGCCTAAAAGGTTATTAGTATGTAATTTGGTTTTCAACAGTGATGCTGAGAATTAAACCACATGATATCCCTATTTAATTCGATATAGGACTGATCACCCGGTATTTTATTAGGCGGGGTATCACAAGTGGTTTTAAAGCATCAGGTTCTAGAGTCCTTAGGAATTTGTGCAGACATATGACGCTTTCAGCATTGCCTTCTATTTTATACAGAGCCCTATGTCTAGGATTGTTGATTTCTATGGTGAGATTTTGTTCTCCCGCTACAGTGTATAATATTAGTGAATCTTTCATGCATACGGGTGTGTTCATGTGCCGAACCACGAAAGTAAGTCCGATGATGCTCGTTGGGAGACAACAGGAGGCTGGACTTAGTTAAAGTTGTAAAATTTTGTGGATAATGACCGTAGTCGAGGTCAAACCTATTTTTTCTCAGGAAGGTAGGGCTATAAGGATTACTAGGGTGCAGTGTATGTTTTCAAGTACCTCTATAACCGAAAGTGGTGCCAAACTTGGCTCACCCAACGTGGTTAGAATGGAAACGAGTCAGAGGGGTCTTTAAAGACGACCGCCCGTTGAAATGTTTGTGAATGCGGAGATTGTGTGTTTAGCCAATGGACATGAGATACCTAGAGGATTTGGCTTATAGCAGGGTCTGGCATACCTAAAAGTGAATATTAGGAAAAAAATATTTATTAGCTCGTAGGAGCAGTGGTGTAATGGTGGAAGAAAATCACCACATTTGAAAAGTAAATTATAATGCCAATGGAAGGATCTTAGGTACGGTTGGACCGCAAGTTCCTTCTTTTTTTGTTCAGAAAGGAAATGTGAATAGTGTTCTGAACTCGTCACATGAAGGGTCGGACAGAGGTCCATTTATGAAAATAAATTTTGTACCGGATAAAGTAGGTACAATGGAGAAGAAAGTTATTCAATGAGAAATGGACTCGTGAGAGGAGTTACTAGTAGGGTGTTCCTTAGGGCCAGTGGAGCTAAGGGGACAATGAGGGTGGTCGTCGGTGTCGAGGCTACCAAGGTCAGGAAGAAGGACAACTCTAATACGGTCATTATGGCCGAAGATAAATGGATTATATGGAGAGATATCATGTGGGGGAAAACCACATGCATTGATTTTGGCCAAAGTGAGTAAAGGGATAAGAGTATGGTGCCTAGTGGGGATGAGCGCATTATGTATGGGAACCATTAAAGCAACCAAAATGATTGGCAAGATATATATATATATATATATATATATATATATATGAGTTTTATTCTCAAGTGAATGTGATATGTTTTCTATGACCCGAGTGAGTCACAATATTTGGATTAGCGCTATATTCACGTGTGAGACGAGTTTAGTGACTATATCGATAACATTATTATGTGCATGTATTCCTTGTTGTTTAGCGAGTGTAGACAATGAGTATCTTTTTATTGAGATCATTATTTTGGTGATGTGTTTTAGTGAGAGTATATTTTGATTTAAACACATTATTAGACCTAGGTCCTGGACCGACAGATCTCAATAATAGATAGAGTTGCATAGTAGTGTATTGGGAGGGTTACCTATTTAGATTTCGCATTGTGAGATCTCCCACACAGGAATGAAGAAAATGTTGGGAGCTGGGAGATGTTAGATATTTTGGATTATTGTTCTTAATATAATTAAATGGGTAAATTGGTTGGGATTTGGCGTATCCCTTTAGTGAGATGAGAATTATATTATTATTTCAATTTTCCTTTTTATCTTGGGCCGATGGAATAGGATTGACCCTATCTATATGTGTATATACGTTATGAAATATTGTGTAGTATACTTCTGTGTATGTTTTCTGGTTATATTTGATCCCTGCGAGTAGGAATGTTTACTGATGTGATTCATCGTATGTTGTATTTTATCGAGCAGAGACATAACTCGGGATTTATTAATGCTAAGAATGTAGTGATAGTAAGAGCATCGTGATATACGTAGTCTTGTGTATCATATAGTGGATGAGTATACTATTGTGTTAAGAGACTATATTTTGAGGGTACGTTCTATGGACTGAGGCCCTAATGTATTTCGATGATCCAACAATGCTAAGTAGTAGTGATGATCCAATAATGCTAAGTAGTCGATCGGGGGGTTGCTTGTATGGATTTCGCTTTGCGAGACATCCCACGCATGAAATTTAGCACATCGTTGGAAGTGGGGAGATGTTTGGTCTCTAGTCCACGAGTCTAGTACCTCGGTTAATATACAAGTATCGAGTTATAACTACGAATTGAAAATTATATTCTGATTTAAGGCCAGTGGAGCTGGTAGTGCCATGAGAGAGCACTGAACATTTAACTTCTTTTCACCGTAAGTTGAAGGGTGGAATGATGTTAATGAGAATTGAAATTTTAATTTATGGGTTGATTGTGTTTTATGTGTGAAACGTATGGGATGTTTGCGTTAATATGTGAGGATTATAGGGTGTATGGGAGCCCTGGTTATAGAACCTCAAAATCATCTGAGTTAAGAGGATGAGGGAATAAATGGGAGGAATATATGCCTTTGGGGCCATTATAAATAAAGAGGGAAATTATATAAGGGAATTAACGTCATGTGAGAATCACGATTATCTAAGTACATGTGTGCAATGAGAGGTGGCACACTTGAAACGAGTTGAAAGGTTGTGAGAAGCCATTTGCAAGGATATCTCTTGAGTAGAGGAAAGTTCTAAATACTGTGAAATTTGGAGCGAAGTCTAACTCAGTTGAATGTTGAGAGTGGACCGCACATAAATATAATGGTAAAGTTAATAAGGTATAAGGAGTCTGAAAGTTCACGTTATGGCGAAATAGTACACTGGCCGAAACTCTTGGTATACCCTGAGAAAGAAGGGGAGTATAAGCACCACTTAAGGTGAGCTATTATAAGTGGGATATGTGTGTTAGGTGAGACATAGTGAGATTGTCTCCGAGAACACAACATTTAAATAGAAATAGGTTGGTTCGAGATGGCCAACTAGAACTTTTGTATCAAATTGAAAATTCCAGTGACGGAATGAGAGGACAGGTTAGTAAAGGAAGAGTGCACAAGTGCGAGGTTCCACCCAATATGGTAGTGAGTCAGGATGAGTTCCATGAACCCCACCTCCGATAAGGGAAGTTCATGATGTAGTGGGAATGACATTTTGCTTTGGGCAACTCATGTCATATATGTCCTGATGAGTAGACAAGAGGTGATTGAAGACTAAATGAGAAAATTGGTAAAATCTTTGGTGAGAAAATTGGAAGAAATTAGAATGTTGGGTTAATAAGAGTTAGGGTTTAATTCTTTAAAAAATTCAAGAATCCCATTAATTAATTAATGTGTTGGGTAAATTATAGTGTGTACATATATATACTGATCTTGGGTGATGTTAAAAAGCCCTAGAAATTGAGTTGGATGAGTTTTAGAATGAATTTTGGAGTTGGAGAAGATGAACATCCAAAACTATAGGGACCGGACCGGTCCATATTTAGGTGACCGGATCAGTTCATTTTCTGTGGCCATATCGGTTCGTTTCGACCGGACCGGTTTCTTTTCTTGGCCACTGGATCGGTCTAGCTTTGACAGAAAAATAAAAAGGTTTTTCTTAGACTAAAAGTATTGGGAAGAATTTCCTTTTTGTAGATAGATATTAGGGGATCCTATTTAAAATCCTAGGTCCTCTAAAATATAATTAGGGAATGTATAAGTCTCGGGTTAATGGGAAGGATCTGGGGTTTAAAATTAGGAATGTTTGAAACGAACGGCATTCGAGGAATTATTAGTTGGGTTCGTACATTTATATTTATATGTGTAGAATATATATGTCGATTATATGTGGGTAGAATATATATATGCCAAATATGTATGAGTAAATCCTAAGGTGCGAGTAGGATGATGCAAGAATACTAGCAAGAGTGACAAGCTACTATTCGGGAAGAATGAATGTGAGAATTATATTGTAAGTAAGTGTATAATTATGGTATTAATATAAGTTGTGTGTATAGTTATAAATTAAAACAAATTGGTATCTTTGAATTTTAGGCTCATGCCAAGTGAAATAGGCATGGATACCCAGACTAATGATATATATACACGAGTATAGAGAGATTATATAGATGATATGTTTATGAATATTTATATGTGTGAATCATATATTTATTTATAAGCATACCCCCCTTCTAGTCCTATCATGGGAAGTTGGGCGATGTGGGTGAATCATCTGGTTGGAGGAGCAGGTGAGTATATTCCCTAGGTCATAACATCCATTATTTATTTGGGTGATTTATTAGGGTTGAGAGGTGGTGGGTATGTTTCGTTCTCATTCCTATTGAGGAACTATGATCGCTTCCTATACGTTTGAGATTTGGGTTTTTATCAGGGCGGAATGAGCTATTCCGACTGCTGGCTCTCGGATTTGGTAATATGAGTTTTGCCACGGAAGCTGATAGCACTGTCGTAATTGTATTCATGAGTTTTGACTATGAGGGATGGATTTATACTTATATTGTGTGTGATGTATAAGTATTGATATACTTGATGTGTATGGTATGTTATACACATATATATATGAGATGTCAACATATATATATAAAGAACGTAGCTTATATACACTAGAGGTGTATAGCATATTATATATATATGCGATGAGAATATATGTATATATGGACTAAAAAAAGTAAATGATTGTAAGTTAATTTCTAATATCCGAGATTGTAGAATCCAGAATATAAAATGTAAAATACGTACATTAATGTAAGAATATTATATACGAAATAATAACCCTGAATGAGAGTTAGGTAATAACTAGTGAAGGTAAGAGATAAATTATATGGTATAAACTTGGGCGAAATCTTAGAGCATTTTAGATACGAGGGGTACTTGATAGTGCATAGACTTTGGAATTGCGAGGTGCGAGTTAGGCTGGGTAGGTAACTAGGGTGTTTTAAAATACGTGAATTAGGTGTGCCCTGTTAGATGAGATGGGATGGGTCTCTCATGTAAGTGAGACACCAATTTTAAATATGAAGAGTATCATATTTTACATATTAAAATAAATTAAGCACTTGTTAAAATATTTTTTTTAAAACCTCGGGCTCTGACCTGTATTTATCTTCTTTTTCTTCTTCTTTGTATAATTTTTAGGTGTCCAGACACAGGGACACCTGGGTGATTATCCATTTGAGTCATACATTGTTGCCGTAGATGTGGATTTGGGAAGGTGGTTGTTTTATACACTTCCTTATTTGTAATCTAGATAGGAGGTATTGTAGTAATAATCGAGCATGTTGCCCAACTGATGTCATTCATTTTTATTTACAACAATTTTATTTTATGCGCATTCGATATGGTTGTATACATGTTTACCGAGAGTTACCGGTTATTTATTTATTCATTTATTCCAATTGTTGATTTTATTTCTGCATGAATGTCTTTAATTATACCTCTAGTTTAAAAAGATTAAAAAATTTAAAATTTGACGTTAGGCATAACATGTTATTAGTAATCAATTTGGTTTTCGACGGTGATGTTGAAATGAAACCACATGAGATTCCAATTTAATTTGATATAGGACTGATCACCCATTATTATTAGGCGGAGTGTCACATCAAACACATACATATAAAATATAAAACGGACGCACAATGAAATAAAAACAAAATAAAAATACAACACAAAGAACACTAAAAATCTAATTAAAAAAACATTAAACACGCACATAAATATATATTGATACTGACATAATGACATGCATAATTATATAATTTTTACGTAAAATAATAAAATACTAAAAATAAAGCCCAAAAATAAAAGAATAAATAAGAAATAAATAAATAAAAGGGGATTAAAGTGACACAACCTAAATAAAATATATATCTATATAAAAAAATAAAAACAATAATAAAATATACACACACTGAGAAATTATATGAGAGACAAAGGATGGTCTGGTCTTGGTTAGGAGATAGATTTAGGGTACGAGAATGGGGTTTACCCTCTTTTAACTGCATCACTCCCACATATGATGTACTTGACCACTTAATTATAGCAATTGCCTCAAATTAAGCTTGTTTGACACCGCAAATGCTTACTAACATACGAAACCAACAAATACCAATATAAGTCCGATTTTATCGTGAACTAGCAGCTAAAATGCATCTATTTGATGTATAAATATAAAACTATTGGGTTCTTATCATGCCCCGTGCGGGAATCAACCTTACGGTTCGGATGAACCGTTCATTTCACTGTCAAAAATCAATCTCGAGGCCACCAGCACTCCCGAGCCCCGTTTTCACCCTTATCAACTTCCTCACCCGAATGAAAGCTCAATGAATCTTCGGAGGGATCTGAATCCCCTTTACAAAGGTCCACTCCATGCATGAATCGGTCTTACAATTTGGACGAATGATCCGTTTCCCCCCAAAAATGATACAGAGGCCACTGAGCGCTCCCGAACCCCATTTAACCCCCTTCAACTCTTCAGATCAAATGAGATTAAATGAATATTCAAAGGGATCTAAATTCCATTTCCAATGGTCCACCCAGTGCACCATTCAACCTTATGATTTCAGGCCCCGTTGATGAAGTTGAACTCTCCTAACTAAATGGGACTGAATGAATCGTCGAAGGGCTTTGAATAACCTTTACAATGGTCCATCCCGTGAGCAAATCATCTTTACGGCTCGAACAAATGATTCATTTTCCTCTGCTAATCTCTTATCCAAAATACTTACAGGCGCTTTCGATACCTATTTGAACCCAGTCACATTCTGAATCCGAGAAAGGCCCATAGATTCTTAAAGGGTTCTGAATCCTCTTTTCAACGATATGACTCGTACATGATTCGGACTTACAGATTGAGTTTAAGACCATTTTTCCCAACAATATGCATGAGATTGCCGAAGGGAAACACATTTCCCTTCCTATCAGCAATGTGTCTGGGGTTACCTGCCAATGGGCAGGTCAAGTACAATGCCGATTGGCACCCCCTTGACCCTATATAATGAGAGCATGAGCTCACTTCTAAAGGAACCTTAGAAACTTCCCTCTTATTGATATCAACAAAATTCTCTCAAATTTTCGGTGGTCTCCCAATTGAAACCTCTCCTCCACATTCCATTTAATCATTTCCTTACCTAATTTAGCAAATTCCCTTCTTTGTCCTCCTACAGCCTTCATCCACTTGCAAGAGCATCCCTTTAACAGTCAAGATCAATCTTAAAGCTTCTAAAGAAGGGCCAACTCTGTCACTCTTTTTAAAATTCCTTATTTTTACATTAATCCTGTAATTCTTACTTTAGCATTTCATCTTTGTTTTTTCACACATATTAATATCCCATTTTTTATTAGTAGTACTTTACATACTATATTTTCTATAAAAAAGAAGAAAAGGAGAATTTGATTATAAATTCCAAACGGGGATTTCTCTATACATTTTCTCACATTAAAATGTCCTTTTCCTACACACACACATCTAATAAAATCCCTGATTGCATTTATGGGATAAACCATACCCTCGTGTTGCGTGTGAACTACATGGACTTTGATGCCTTTTTAGGCTATGTAGGCATCTCGAGAAAAACCAGAGATTCGAGTCCTCTTTTCCTATTTTTGTTCATATATTATTTTCAAATATTATACTTTTGATTCATTCTCACGTTTTGTCGAATTTATAACATCGTCTTTCCACAAACGATCAGTGATTTGACAAATGCACACAGTATATTTATTATTATTATTTTGAGGAAGACTCATACAGATGACCTCACCTCTATTTTCTCCATGACGCGAGTCGAGTACTTCTATTCTCCATTAATATATACATGGGCACACACTTCATGGAGTTATTAAGGAGAATAATAACATATGCCCATGAGAGACCGAAATGGCAAGATGGGTGCCTAACGCCTTTCCATTTCATAACTTGACCCCAAACCTCTGAAGTAATTGGTTTATAAAGTATCATTATGTCTTTGATGTCGTTCTCTTGAGGCGACAACATTTCTTTTGCCTGTTTTGTGCAAAATAGGTTGGCAACTCTATCTCTTTACATCACTCCAAATTAACGCAGCTGAAGTTCCCCAAGGAAGGGAGTTAGACCTTCTTTCTCCCTCCACCGTGCGTGTAAGTGCTCATCCTTGGGAGGAGAACGTGATGGTCATATGGAGATTTTAAAATCCACATGTGAGGACATCGATACGCTTCTTGTTTCTAAGTCGCAAAATTTGATTACTAAATTTAAAATGATTAAGATGTTAGAGGAAGAGTCCTTTGATGAATTTGATGCCAATTTACCAAACATTTTTTACTCCTAGTTTAACTTAGGTGAACCTTTGTCCTTAAAAAAAAGAATAAAAAGAATGAGAATGGCATAACTTTGAAATTGTACAAGAAAAATGTGTAGGACTCTAATAATGAGGGAGATTTAGATCCAGAATATATGGATAAGTTTTCTAGGAAGTTCACTTATTGTATTAAGATTAGGAAGATAAGAAGAAATCACTTAACTTTAGCACTGATTGTGATAGGACGTAGAGGGATAAACCAGACAAGGTGGATGAGCGGGACTAAATTTTTGAATGCCAAGGGTTTAGGAATTATTCACATGAGTGTCCCACTAAACTACTAAAGTAAGGTAATAAGCATAAGGTATGCAATGATACCCTTGGTGATAGTGAGTCGGGATATGAATACGATTCCCCCATAGAGAGAAACTATACCGCTTTCATAGCTACTCATGTGAGTTTAAATGAAAAGTCTTTCGACGTTGAAGATAATCATATGCATGACAGTTCCAACGTACGGTCTTGTAATTCCCAAGCTAGTGAAGAAGAAGCGGTCAATGATAAGGAGGAGAGTGAGCTCCAAATAACGTTCCATGAGCTTTATATTATGTCGTTGAAATTAGATAAGGCAAACTTGGAGTTAGAGGCTAAATTGAAAGAGCATGTCGTAGGAAATAATGATGCTAAATACATTGAGGATGTGAGGGCACATTAGAAAACTCGTATGGAGAAGCACTAATATGTTAAGGGAAAATGAGATAACATTTGTGGATTTTTAAAAATTTGAAGAATGAGTCACTAAAGTTTGATGAGTCTATGTTTTTTTCTTGAGACTAGGATTATTGAGTAATAAAAGAAATTAAAAGACTTAAGTCATGTCAAATTTGATTTGGAATCTAGGTCAGAAAAGTTGGATAGGATTTTAGTCATCCTTCAAATAAAAAATGACAAAGTTGGAACTGGCTTCAATGATCACAATGCTTCTGCTCCTAAAGCCAAGAAAAAAGTTTTGAGAAAGTCGACCATTACCAAGGACGTTAAAGGAGTTTAACCCAAAGGTAACATTCCTCTTCGTGTACACACTTGCACACATTATGGTAGGATAGGTCAACTTAGGAGGTTTTTTTTATCTTAGAAAGCACTGCACTATATGTCACTAATTTTCACTATTTTGGCCCATGATCACCCTTATGGGGTCACAATATAAAGCCATGACAATATTAATCTTGACAAAATGAGAGGTCATAGTCCAAACCCTGGCCCATAGGGGAAAACTTAACTTACGATCCAAACCCATGACAACATACCACGAGGTGTCATGGTCCATTCCTGTAACCCAGAGGGGAGAATGTGGATCACAGTCCAAAGTTGTGCCCACCATATCAGGGGGAATCACGGTCTAAACCCATGAGCTATAGAGGAGAATGTGGGTAATGATCGAAATCTGTGGCCGCCATACCATGGGGGTCACGGTTTTGGACCGTGACCCCAAATTTATTTTTCATTTAAAAAAATAATTAGTCAAGATCCAAAATCATGATCAAATATATTTTTTTCAAATTAAAATAACTTGGGGTCACTGCTTTGGAATGTGATCAAAATTTTATTTTAATTTGAAAAAATATATTTGGTTACGATTTTGAACCATAACAAAATAAAAATTAGAAATTAAAAAAATAAAATTTATTTTTCTGCATCCCAAAAGAACCTATACATTTTTTAAACCTTTTTATATTTTTAGAAATAAATATTTATCCAATAATAAAATATAACTGGCGCATGCTTGCGTGAATATCTAATAATACAACACAAGTTAACCAATATTTCATAAAATACAATGCATGCTTGCCTGAATATGTACAACACAAAAAATTAATACAACTCATGTTTGCGTGAATATGTACAACACAAATGAAAATACAAAGAATGCACGCATGAATATGTTACAAATATTTAAACAAAACTTCAAAATTTCCCAAGTCGTAAGTAACAAAGGACTTGAATTCCAAAAATAATTTTGGAACGCCTACGTAGCCAAAAATGGCATCAAAGTGCACGTAGTTCGTAAGATGAACAAGGTTAAGGTCTAACCCATAATTCAAATCTTGGGTATCTCTTTTTATTTATGAAAATATATGTCAAATGTGTTGACAGTGTAGAAAATTATGAGAACACTCTAAATTGGAAATTGTGATATAGGCCCACTTTTGTGGTTTTTTATTTACGAAATTATATATGAATGAATATATGATAGTAAAAAGTGTGGTGTATTGTGACTACGTGGTCATATTTGCAAGACTACATCTAATTATTTGTAGGTTTTTGTTATATTCTCGAGTCGGGAGTCCTATGACTACATGGTCAGTAGCAATGTGTTATGTTTGTCTCGTGCGAGGTGTTCGTGCCTCTTGTTGGACCGTTTGGGGGCTGTTTTTCATTTTCACCCTTCTACGTCATGTTTTTAAGCCTAAGTTTAACTATTAACAAATTTTTGTCATATTCTTGAACTGAGAGTTCCTTGAATACGTACTCAATTGCTACTTATTAAGTTGATCCATGAGAGGTTTTCGTGCCTTTTGTGCGGCCATTTGATGGTTGTTTTGCATTTTTTCCCTTTAACGATACATTTTCATGGCTAAGTCTAATTATTTTCAACTTTTGAACATATTTTTGAACGAGAGTTTCATGACTACCGATCAGTTTCTATATGTTACATTGGTCCTGTGCGAGGTGTTCATGCCTCTTACAGGGCCGTTTTGGGGGGGTATGTTTTCACCCTTCAACGACATGTTTTCAAGACTAAGTCTAACGACTTGAAAGTTTTGGTTATATTCTCAAAATGGGAGTCTCGTGACCATGCGGTCACTTGATATATGTTACATTGATCCCATGTGAGGTGGCCATGCCTCTTGCGGGCCATTTAGGTATCGTTTTATATTTTCTCCGTGCAACCATATATTTTCAACCCTAAGTATAACTGTGGCCATCCTCGAGATATGTCCTCACAACTGTAGGGGATCCCTCTAGGTCCCGTGCATCCCTGTCGGGAGTGCTTCGGCCGCCATTGGTGAATGAGGTGAAAAATGTAGAGAGATAGAGTCGCTAGTCTAATTTACTCAAAACAGACAAAAGATAAGGGATCCAACCCGACGGACGGCATCCAAAGACATACTAATACATAAGAAACTAAAATGATTCGAAAAGGGTCCGGAGGCTAAGTTACGAAATGGGAATATGTTAGGCACCCATTCCTCCCTTAAGGTCTCTCATGGATTGTTGCTATTTTCCATTATTTCCATGTGATATGTGTGCATGTGTAAACGTAGTGGAGATAGGAATCATCGACTTGTATCTTGTAAGAGATAAAGCGAGTCATCCATAGGAATGTTCCTAAATGTAATATTAGAAAATTGGATTTATGCGATTATCCTAGCGTCAGTCGTTATAAGGGAACGATAACGCATATGGAATAATACGCCACTAAGAAAAAATATATATATATATATACTAGGGTATGCCCGTGCCTGAAGGCACGACGAAAATTCCCAAAATACATAATTCCAAAACGGCGAAATTTTTCAAAATATGTAATTACAAAACGGAAAAAATTTTGTTCTCCAACAAAACAAATTGTAATTTAAAATTGATCTTTAGTAATGACAATTCTAATGGTATGTCCTAAACATATGATCGTTTTGCAATCTTGCAACCAATAAGATGAACATAACCTATTTAACTCCAAAACTGAACAAAAGAACATAATATTTTTTATAATAATGTAACATTTTTAACACCAAAAACCAACAAAAAAACATAACCTAGCGTATTTGACAAAACCCTTAGAAAATTAATGTACAGTTTTTAAAAAATAGTTAACCTTTTATATTTTTAACAAAAGTCATTTTGGGATTAACCACCAGTAAGAATAACGTATTTGACATAACCCTTAGAAAATGGGGATATTTTCGTTCAAAATAAAAAAGGGGTAAAATACTATTAAAAAATTTATTTTTTATTAAAAAATTTCTTACCTAGTCTATTCATGTTCACACGTTCCGTCATCATTATCACCCATGTTTATCTTATTAGTTCTCTTCATATATTTAATATAAAACTTCAGAGATTTCTTAGTGAGTATATAATTTGTGTCCCGCGACTTGCAGTGTACTCCTTGGGCAGATTTGTCAGTTCTATATATATTATATGTTAGCTTATTCTAAGCTTTATCTTTGATTTCGAAAGAATAGTTGATTGATTAGTTTATTGCATTTATTGGGGGTGAAGTTAGCCTTATGTATATTTAACATCTTCCAAAGTAGAGATAAACCTGTGTAGTGCGCCAAATGAACCATTGCAAATTCTGATATCATTAATCCAAAGCAATTTTTCATTCTTGAAACCAAAAAAAAAAACGATGCTTAGGTCATCTTTAATTAGACTATTAAAGTAGCAGTTTATATGTTTAAAAATGTTTAAGTTATTCAATGGGGATGTTTACACTAAAAATTTAAAGAGTAACATCTTAAACTAAAAATATAAAACAAATAATATTTAACCTAAAATTTCTATAAATAAATAATATTTTAAGCTGAAAATTATAAAATATTTAATATTTTAAACAAAAAATTATGAATATTAACACTTTAAATTGAAAAATAATTAAAAAAAATAACACATTAAACTGTAGATTATAAAAACAAATTAAATTTTAGATTGAAATTTAAAAATAAGTGACATTTTATACTGTAAATAATGAGACCATTGAATTAAGCTTCATCTAGGGATGACCATTTTAGAAACAATACAAAAAAATGAGACGGAACGATACGAAATTGCCCAAAATTGACACGATGTTTCATATTCGTGTCGTATTTTTTTGACACTAAGTCGGATCATCTCGTGTTCGTGTCTTAATTATGAATCGTGTCGTGTTATCGCATTTTTGGACGTGAAGTTTAAAAAATTCTAATTTTGTGTCGTGTCGTGTTATTTTTTTATCTGGAACGTGTTCATTTCAACTAAAAAAATACGAATTCGTGTCGAAAAAAAATTTATCGTGTCGTGTCGGACCGAAACACGACTCGTTGATCCGATTGACACCCCTAGCTTCATCTAGGTTCAATTTCTAAGTTGTAATTACTCCTTACTCTTAGCCACCACCCATCATGCCTTGTAGTACTTTGCATCCAATGAAGATTTTTGTTGACAAGATCTTTGTGAGGTCAAGGAGGAAAATCTTTTTTGTGAGGCCCAAGGAATATTTCTGTTGACAAAAATAGCACCACCTTTTTACCGATTATTAAATTTCAAAATTAGACCATAAAATTTCTGCTCATTAGGTGAAAAACTTCTACAATTGACATGATAAATATTGGCAATTTAACACATCAAAAAACTAAAATTATAGTAATAAAAAATAATAATGAGTGTATTATTAATTTTAAATGTACTACCAAAAAATAAGAAACATGTTTGAAATAATCTAATTGAAATTTTTTAACAGAGGGTAGGCTTCACAAAAATTATAATTTTTCCATTGTTCATAAATCATTCTAAATGTCATAATAAAAATTCTCCATTCAACAATCTGTGCACTCATATTTTCAGTATTCTCCATTTTAAATACAAATCTTTTCTTCGATGTATTGAAAAACAAAATAGATATTTGTTCCCAAGGACAATGCTTGGATCAGGCATATCTTCTTCACAATTTATTGCCACAATATTATTACGACAAAAATAGATTGGTTTTAAATGCTCTTATAATTGGTCTTTTAAAAAGAAATGGAACTTTATGTCATTTTCACTAACAAAATAACAATGACAGATAAAACATGTTTCTACGAAAATAAAATTCAATTAATATTTAAAGTGGAAAGGATATAAAATAAACAAATTAAAAATTTCAACACTAAACAACACTAAAAAATACTTAAAGCTCCAAATGAGGGCTTTCAAATCTCAAAATTCGAGCACGATACTTTCAGGGAACCCAACCTGAAAAGGGAGAACAAAAAATTAATCACCCATTTAAAAATGAAAGAAAGACGAATGTTCTTAATATAAAACTAACATGAGTGTACCATTATTGTCGAAACCGTATCTACAACACAAAATAACACAAATGGTGAAGGAAAAGAAAATGGAAAAATACCAAATTAGTACTTGGCTCAACAAACCCAAAATATAAAAGCACTAACAGCAAAGAACAAAATAGACCTGCAAAGAACTAAAAAGTTGATTAAAAATGGCCAAAACTAAAAAGTCTCCACATGACCTGCAAAGAACAAAATAGAAATTTGAACTGAAAAAACAAATTTCAACTAAATAGAATATGACAAAAAAATTTAAAACACCAACAGCAATTAGAAAACACCAGCACCAATTCGAAAAAAATATCAACCTCTTGTAGAACAGAAGCTACGATTAAGTTGCCAATGTGGAGACTTTCGGTGGTGGCTCTGTTTTGGTCTGAGGTGAATATTTTGGCACGGACACCAAACATTTGAAGAATAATTAGCTTTATAGATCCAAAAAAACTTTAAAACATCTCATCTTTACAGATCCAAAAAAAATAAAAAAATGATTTAGTAAAAATTAATCTAACTTTTTTCTAAAACCACTATAGTTTACACGAACCATATATAGTCTAACGTAACAAATATCCTTCTCACTTTCATACCACTGCAAAACACCATTGACACTCGATTGGTAAATAGTAAGCATGGAATGCCTTTTGAGATCTGCAAAACAATATCAAAACATAACAAATCAATACAAATTAGTGGCTTTAGATTAACATCAGAACTCATAATAAACTGTAAAACATAACCGACATAACCCAAAAATCTCATAAATATTTTAAATAACCTCAGAGGTAACCGGTGACAGATTCATAGACCAAAAATCTCAAAAACTCTTACCTCATATACTAAGGCGTTCAGTCAATGGTGAGGGGTAGAGCGATAGAGAAGATGGGGGTATCCCATTAATCTCATTTGGGTACTCTACTCACCCATCGTCAGAGAGAAATCCTGAAAATGAACTGCCCACTTGGAGACAGAGAGATAAAGAATTAATGAGAGGTGTAGGAAGAGATGGATAGATATTTTTACATAACTTTCAAATAATTGGGAACAAACCATAGCAAAGAAATTGAAAACCTGATATTACTATAAAAAAGATATAAATAAAGTTAGTAGCAACCATATTTACAATAACAGAGATATAAATAAAGTAAACAGCTATAATAAAAATCCTCTAGTGGGTTTAGTAGCAGCTGTGGATTTGATAGAGAATGTGGGATAGTTTTGAATTTGGGAGTGGGTTTAGTAGCATCTGTATTTAATGCGTCGTTACCCAAGGCTCATGTGGTATCCAGCCTTACCCACCCATTGAATACCATCTCTCATTTCCCATACACCTATAGACATTCTCACGTCATTGCCTAAAACACAAAATAGAGAGACTTTGTAGGCTTAAAAAAAATACAATTCTTGATGGGTGCTCCATTTTAGTCCTGTAAATAGCCACACAAACAGAAAGGAAAAACTTCTGCTACCCAAGGCTCATGTGGTATCCAGCCTTACCCACCCATTGGATACCATCTCTCATTTCGCATACACGTACAGACATTCTCATGTCATTTCCAAAAACACGAAATAGAGAGAGAGAGAGAGAGAGAGAGAGAGAGAGAGACTTTGTAAGCTTACAAAAACACAACTTTGGATTAAAAAAAATTCATACCTTCGTTGTGAAAATGGTGCTCCATTTCAGTCCTGCAAATAGCCACATAAACAAAAAGGAAAAACTACTGCTCAAGCATTAATGGACGAATATGGTGGTGATATTTCAGATCTGGGTGAATATCTGTACGATCATAGCTATGTGGAGAGAGGAGAGAGGGGAGATAAAATGAGTAATGGAGAGACAGAGATGTCTTAACTCTCTCCTTCTCGAGCCTTGTATTAATTGTGTAAAAGACCTCGAGTAATGTGCTCTAAAAAGGCGTAAATGATCTGAAACCTTTCATTTTTTGGTGAGGTGGCTTAAATCGAAACCGTTAAATGTCTTACTTGTTTATTGAACAGTAGAAAAACACTTACACCTTATTATATAAATAAATAAATATATATATATATATATATATATATATATATATATATATATATATATATATATATATATATATATATATGTGTGTGTGTGTGTGTGTGTGTGTGTGTGTGTGTGTGTGTGTGTTTGTGAATATATAGAATCTAAGAGGGTTAAGTTTAAAGAATATAGAAAAATAGGAAAGAAGTAGAAAAAGGACTCGACTTTCGGGTTTTATCCCGAGACGCCTACGTAGCCTATAGAGGCATCAAAGTCCACGTAGTTCGTATGCAAAACGAGGGATGGGATTTATCCCATAAATCCAATCGGGGACTTCTCTTATATGTGTGTGTGTGTAAAAAAGTGTTTTAGTTGTGAGAAAGTGTGAGAATCCCCGTTTGGAATTTATGAGCAAATCCTCTTTTTCTTGTTATTTGGGTTTGGTTTATATGAAAATAAGAGATGTGCGATAATACTAAATAAAAATTATATTAGGATATGTGAGATGAGAGAATAAGAATGCTAAGTAACAAAATAAGTTAATGCGAATTTAGGGGAATTTAAAGAGAGAGTTGAGAAACTTGGACCTTCTTGAAAATCTTGAGCTTGATCTTGGATGTTGGAGAGGAGCCCTTGCATTTGGGTGATGATGGAGGGTACTTAATTCACCAAGTTTGATGAAGAAAGTGATGAAAGGTGAAGGTTGGAAAGGGATTTGGATTTGGAAATCACGTTGACTTCGAGAGGGGTTTTCTGAGCTTGCTGAGAGTGATGGATCTATGATCTTCCTTTCCTCTTGGAATGAAGTTAGGCCCTCCTTTTTATAGGCCCATGGAATTTTCGATCGGCATAGCCCTGGTCTTTCCATTCGATAAGTGTGTTTAGGCACACTTCCAATAGAAAGGGCTTGGAGTGTGCCGTTTGGCAGTGTCTTTCAGGTTCCTTCAAAAAATCGATCGTAGAGTGCAAACCGTTAATTCGAATCGCACACGGGGTGAACTGTTGAAAAGGTATTTCAGAGACCTTCTAAATTCATAGGGACTTATCCCTAGTTGGGGAGTTGACTTTGGGTCAAATGTGGATCAGAAGCGCTCGTCGGTCCTTTAGATGGGGAAACATCTGACGCAAACGGTTTGTTCGTCCATATGGTAAGTCAAAATCGTGCACGAGGTGGACCATTAGAAAGTTTAGGTAATTTACTTCGACATTATAAAGAGTTAGACTCGTTTCGGGAGTTGACTTTGGTAAACCAGGCCGTTGGAAAGGTGTTTCAGTGGCCTTGTTAGATTCATTCAGTATTAATTGAGATGAATAGTTGAATTTTGTTAAATAGAGTCTGGTGACCTCCTGATCGAGTTTCGGGGAAAAACGGGTCATCTGTCTGCATGGTAAGTCAGAATCGTGCATGGGATGGACCGTTGGAAAGGGGTTTCAGTTCCCTTCAAATATTCATTCAGTATCGATCGAGCTAAAGAGTTTGAGTTTTGGTCAAATAGAGCCTGGGAGTTCCCGATGGCCTTTAGGTGAGTACCTGGGGTATGACTTGGGGTTTGCAATGATGAAGGGAGGTGCTAGGGACCTTAGAAGAGGTTAGCGGAGTATTAGAATGCGGTGTCTATAGATCCCCTCGACGGATGAGTTTGGAACAAACGAAAGCCATCGAATAGACACCACATGATGCCTTTGAAAGAGGATGGGTCGAGGTCGATTCTGAGGACCTAAGGATGAGGATGATCGATTTTGCGGGTCGAAGCCAATTTTGATGGCTTGAAGATGAGGGTGACCAATTCTATGGGTTGAAACCAATTCTTAGGGTTTGTTGATGAGGGTGACCGATTTTGCGAGTCAAAACCAATATTGAGGGCTTGGAGATGAGGGTGATTGATTCTGTGGGTCAAAGCCAATTTTGAGAGATTAAAGGGGCATGTTGGGGATGGTCCTAAATGAAGGATTTAGGTAAATTCTAAGGACCTACAACAATGATTGGGGACACCAATTCTGCGGGTCGAAGCCAATTCTGAGGGCTTAGGTTGTGATGATGGATTTTGTGGGTCGAAGCCAATTTTGCGAGCTTACGTTGTGATGACCGATTCTGTGGGTCGAAGCCAATTTTGTGGGTTTAAGTTTGGGATGAACAATTAGGCGAGTCGACACCAATTCTACGGGCTTAATTTGGGGAAGATCAATTATGCGGGTCGAAGCTAATTCTGCGGGCTTATAGTGAGATGACCAATTCTGCGGGTCGAAGTCAATTATGCGAGTCGAAGCCAATTCTGCGAGCTTAAGGATGAGATGACCAATTCTGTAGGTCGAAGCCAATTATGTGGGCTTAAGTATGAGATAACCAATTCTGCGTGTCAAAGCCAATTATGCGGCCTTAAGGATGAGATGACCAATTCTGCATGCTTAACGATGAGGTGACCAATTCTGCGGGTCAAAGCCAATTCTGCAGGCTTAAGGATGAGATGACCAATTCTGTGGGTCGAAGCCAATTCTACAGGCTTAAGGTGAGATGACCAATTCTGCGGGTGGAAGCCAATTCTGTGAGCTTAAGGTGAGATGACCAATTCTGCAGGTCGAAGCCAATTATGTGGGCTTAAGGTGGGATGACCAATTCCGAGGCTCGAAGCCAATTCTACGGGCTTAAGGTGAGATGACCAATTATGCGGGTCATATCCAATTCTTCCTGCTTAAGGATGAGATGACCAATTTTGTGGGCTTAAGGATGAGATGACCAATTCTGTGGGTCGAAGACAATTCTGCGGGCTTAATTTGAGAAGTTATTGGGGAATTCTGCAGGGAAAATTACCTCGTGATTTTGATTTGAGCTAGGGAGCCGATTACTGGGGAAATCCTTGTGTCTTTTGGAGACTTTATCTGGGGAATAACCAATCTGATGCTGGGGAAGTGATTAGGTGGTCCAGGGTTTGGACATATTTCTCGGGGAGATTTAAGACCTTTGGGAAATAGGATATGATCTCAAAGTTTTGGATATTTTGGAGGTCCTCTAGGGACGTTGCCGGGGAGAGGTTTGCTTGTTTTTTTGAGAGTTTTGCTGGGTAAATGGGAGTTTCGCTTGAGGAAGTGCCGATTTTTCTTGGTGAAAATGCTTTAAATCCTTTCTGGGATTTTTACGAAATTTCTGAGGATTTTTTAGGGTCTTCTGGTACGATCGGCATGGTGTGGAGGGTGCCATTTGATAGTGGCACAGACTTTTGGGCTTCCTCGAGAAGGCAAATGGTAAGTGCTGATCGGTAGGTGGGGGTCAATGCCTATCGGCATGACCCTTGGCATCCTATATAAAGGGGGAGAATTCCCCTCATTTTTCACATCTTCTTGCCTTCTCTCTTTCTGCGATTTGCTTCCGTGAATCGTTCCAGCATTCCGCAATCTAAAAAATGGCCGCTTTTGTGAGCATTATAATACACAGGGAGTGGTTGGCTATTGACGACTGGGCAAACGTGGAGTGGAGGGCCAGGGTATCTCTTTCTTTGGGGAGCGAGAATTCTTTTGAAGCATTCAAGTTGGTTGCGGATGAGCGGACCTTGTTGCAGGAGTCGTCGCATCATTGCTCTTCGAGGGTGGTGAACCCTGGCGGTTATGTAAGTAAAATAACTTTTGGCATTCATTTTTTTTGTGGTTTCCCTTTTTTCTTAGATTCTGACAAGGTTTTTCTCTTTTGGCAGTCTGATGTTTCTCTGTCGAATATGTGTGCCCGTGGGATGACGAGGCTTAAGGATGTCTGGGATTATCTTCCATCTGTGGTGCGTTGGGTGGTATCCTCAGCAGGCTTTGGGAGATTGGCATATGTGTTGGATGAGACACCTCGTTCGATGGCATTCTTATGCACTCTGGGGGAGAGGTGGTGGGACACTACCCACACCTTTAATTTTGGTTTTAGGGAGATAACCTGAACGCCCACATATGTGCAGCAGCTGCTGGGACTGTATTGCGATGGAAAGAAGATAGAGGTGGATCACTCTTTGCGGGTGAGGCCGAAAGCGGTGCGCGCGACGCTTGGTGATATGGGGAGGATAGTGTCTAGGGACTCCATTCTTCTGTCACTACTGAAGGATGTTTTATTAGGCAGAGTGATCGATGTGGAGGACAGGCTGTAGGTGAGGCTGATGGCCCGGTTGTTCATTTTACTAGTATTGTGGGGATTTTTGGTGGCGTCGAGCGACGACGTCGTCCACTTATGGTTTTGACCATATCTGAGGATGTTTTCGAACATCCCTCTCTATGATTGGGCGAGCCTGACTTTGGTGAACCTTTATTTTTTCCTTGCATGCATTCAGTCAGTGTTGCCAGCCATGTATCTTCTTGAGGTATGTCCTCATAACTGGAGGGGATCCCTCTAGGTCCCGTGCATCCCTGTCGGGAGTGCTTCGGCCGCCATTGGTGAATGAGGTGAAAAATGTAGAGGGATAGAGTCGCTAGTCTATTTTACTCAAAGCAGACAAAAGATAAGGGATCCAACCCGACGGACGGTATCCAAAGACATACTAATACATACGAAACTAAAATGATTCGAAAAGGGTCCGGAGGCTAAGTTACGAAATGGGAATGTGTTAGGCACCCATTCCTCCCTTATGGTCTCTCATGGATTGTTGCTATTTTCCTTTATTTCCCCGTGATATATGTGCATGTATATACGTAGTGGAGATAGGAATCATCGACTTGTATCTTGGAGGAGATAAAGTGAGTCATCCATAGGAATGTTCCTAAATGTAATATTAGAAAATTGGATTTATGCGATTATCCTAGCGTCAGTCATTATAAGGGAATGATAACGCATATGGAATAATACGCCACTAAGAACAAATATATATATATATCTGTGTGTGTGTGTGTGTGTGTGTGTGTGTGTGTGTGTGTGTGTGTCTGTGAATATATAGAATCTAAGAGAGTTAAGTTTAAAGAATATAGAAAAATAGGAAAGAAGTAGAAAAAGGACTCGACTTTCAGGTTTTATCCCGAGACGCCTATGTAGCCTATAGAGGCATCAAAGTCCACGTAGTTTGTATGAAAAATAAGGGATGGGATGTATCCCATAAATCCAATCAGGGACTTCTCTTATATGTGTGTGTGTGTGTAAAAAAGTGTTTTAGTTGTGAGAAAGTGTGAGAATTCCCGTTTGGAATTTATGAGCAAATCCTCTTTTTCTTGTTATTTGGGTTTGGTTTATATGAAAATAAGAGATGTGCAATAATACTAAATAAAAATTATATTAGGATATGTGATATGAGAGAATAAGAATGCTAAGTAATAAAACAAGTTAATGCGAATTTAGGGGAATTTAAAGAGAGAGTTGAGAAAGTTGGACCTTCTTGAAAATCTTGAGCTTGATCTTGGATGTTGGAGAGGAGCCCTTGCACTTCGGTGATGATGGAGGGTACTTAATTCACCAAGTTTGATGAAGAAAGTGATGAAAGGTGAAGGTTGGAAAGGTATTTGGATTTGGAAATCACGTTGACTTCGAGAGGGATTTTCTGAGCTTGCTGAGAGTGATGGATCTATGATCTTCCTTTCCTCTTGGAATGAGGTTAGGCCCTCCTTTTTATCGTCCCATGGAATTTTTGATCGGCATAGCCCTGGTCTTGCCATTCGATAAGTGTGTTTAGGCACACTTCCAATAGAAAGGGCTTGGAATGTGCCGTTTGGCAGTGTCTTTCAGGTTCCTTCAGAAAATCGATCGTAGAGTGCAAACCGTTAATTCGAATCACACACGGGGTGAACTGTTGGAAAGGTATTTGAGAGACCTTCTAAATTCATAGGGACTTATCCCTAGTTGGGGAGTTGACTTTGGGTCAAATGTGGCTCAGAAGCGCTCGTCTGTCCTTTAGACGGGGAAACTTCGGACGCAAACGGATCGTTCATCCGTATGGTAAGTCAAAATCGTGCACGGGGTGGACCATTAGAAAGTTTAGGCAATTTACTTAGACATTATAAAGAGTTAGACTCGTTTCAGGAGTTGACTTTGGTAGACCAGGGCCTGGAAGCGTTCGGTAACCTTTCGGAGTAAAATAGATAGTTCGTCCATATCGTAAGTCAAAATTACTCACGGGGCAGACCGTTGGAAAGGTGTTTCAGTGGCCTTGTTAGATTCATTCAGTATTAATTGAGATGAATAGTTGAATTTTGTCAAACAGAGCCTGGAACCGTCTAGTGACCTCCTGATCGAGTTTTGGGGAAAAACGGGTCATCTGTCTGCATGGTAAGTCAGAATCGTGCATGGGATGGATCGTTGGAAAGGGGTTTCAGTTCCCTTCAAATATTCATTCAGTATCGATCGAGCTAAAGAGTTTAACTTTTGGTCAAATAGAGCCTGGGAGTGTCCGATGGCCTTTAGGTGAGTACCTAGGGTATGACTTGGGGTTTGCAATGATGAAGGGAAGTGCTAGGGACCTTAGAAGAGGTTGGCGGAGTATTCGAATGGGGTGTCTACAGATCCCCTCGACGGATGAGTTTGGAACAAACGAAAGCCATCGAATAGACACCACATGATGCCTTTGAAAGAGGATGGGTCGAGGTCGATTCTGAGGACCTAAGGATGAGGATGATCGATTTTGCGGGTCGAAGCCAATTTTGATGGCTTGAAGATGAGGGTGACCAATTCTATTGGTCGAAACCAATTCTTAGGGTTTATTGATGAGGGTGACCGATTTTGCGAGTCAAAACCAATATTGAGGGCTTGGAGATGAGGGTGATCGATTCTGTGGGTCAAAGCCAATTTTGAGGGATTAAAGGGGCATGTTGTGGATGGTCCTGAATGAAGGATTTAGGTAAATTCTAAGGACCTACAATAATGATGGGGGCAACCAATTCTGCGGGTTGAAGCTAATTCTGAGGGCTTAGCTTGTGATGATGGATTTTACGGGTCGAAGCCAATTTTGCGAGCTTACGTTGTGATGACCGATTCTGTGGGTCGAAGCCAATTTTGTGGGTTTAAGTTTTGTATGACCAATTAGGCGAGTCGACACCAATTCTACGGGCTTAATTTGGGGAAGATCAATTATGCGGGTCGAAGCTAATTCTGCGGGCTTATAGTGAGATGACCAATTCTGCGGGTCGAAGTCAATTATGCGGGTCGAAGCCAATTCTGCGAGCTTAAGGATAAGATGACCAATTCTTTAGGTCGAAGCCAATTATGTGGGCTTAAGTATGAGATGACCAATTCTGCGTGTCAAAGCCAATTATGCGGCCTTAAGGATGAGATGACCAATTCCGCATGCTTAACGATGAGGTGACCAATTCTGCGGGTCAAAGCCAATTCTGCAGGCTTAAGGATGAGATGACCAATTCTGTGGGTCGAAGCCAATTCTACAGGCTTAAGGTGAGATGACCAATTCTGCAGGTGGAAGCAAATTCTGCGAGCTTAAGGTGAGATGACCAATTCTGCAGGTCGAAGCCAATTATGTGGGCTTAAGGTGAGATGACCAATTCCGAGGCTCGAAGCCAATTCTACGGGCTTAAGGTGAGATGACCAATTATGTGGGTCAAAGCCAATTTTGTGGGCTTAAGGATGAGATGACCAATTATGTGGGTCGAAGCCAATTCCGTGGGCTTAAGTTGAGAAGTTATTGGGGAACTCTGCAGGGGAAATTACCTCGTGATTTTGATTTGAGATAGGGAGCCGATTACTGGGAAAATCCTTGTGTCTTTTGGAGACTTTATCTGGGGAATAACCAATCTGATGCTCGGGAAGTGATTAGGTGGTCCAGGGTTTGGACATATTTCTCGGGGAGATTTAAGACCTTTGGGAAATAGGATATGATCTCAAGTTTTGGATATTTTGGAGGTCCTCTAGGGACGTTGCCGGGGAGAGGTTTTCTTGTTTTTTGAGAGTTTCGCTGGGTAAATGGGAGTTTCGCTTGAGGAAGTGCGGATTTTTCTTGGTGAAAATGCTTTAAATCCTTTCTGGGATTTTTACGAAATTTCTGAGGATTTTTTAGGGTCTTCTGGAACGATCGGCATTGTGTGGAGGGTGCCATTTGATAGTGGCACAGACTTTTGGGCTTCCTCGAGAAGGCAAATGGTAAGTGCTGATCGGTAGGTGGGGGTCAATGCCTATCGGCATGACCCTTGGCATCCTATATAAAGGGGGAGAATTCCCCTCATTTTTCACATCTTCTTGCCTTCTCTCTTTCTGCGATTTTCTTCTGTGAATCTATCTAGCATTCCGCAATCTAAAAAATGGCCGCTTTTGTGAGCACTATATTACACAGGAAGTGGTTGGATATTGACGACTGGGCAAACGTGGAGTGGAGGGCCAGGGCATCTCTTTCTTTGGGGAGCGAGAATTCTTTTGAATCATTCAGTTTGGTTGCGGATGAGCGGACCTTGTTGCAGGAGTCGTCGCATCATCGCTCTTCGAGGGTGGTGAACCCTGGCGGTTATGTAAGTAAAATAACTTTTGGCATTCATTTTTTTTTGTGGTTTCCCTTTTTTCTTGGATTCTGACAAGGTTTTTCTCTTTTGGCAGTCTGATGTTTCTTTGTCGAATATGTGTGCCCGTGGGATGACGAGGCTTAAGGATGTCTGGGATTATCTTCCATCTGTGGTGCGTTGGGGGGTATCCTCAGCAGGCTTTGGGAGATTGGCATATGTGCTGGATGAGACACCTCGTTCGATGGAATTCTTATGCACTATGGGGGAGAGGTGGTGGGACACTACCCACACCTTTAATTTTGGTTTTAGGGAGATAACCTGAACGCCCACAGATGTGCAGCAGCTGCTGGGACTGTATTGCGATGGAAAGAAGATAGACGTGGATCACTCTTTGCGGGTGAGGCCGAAAGCGGTGCGCGCGACGCTTGGTGATGTGGGGAGGATAGTGTCTAGGGACTCCATTCTTCTGTCACTACTGAAGGATGTTTTATTGGGCAAAGTGATCGATGTGGAGGACAGGCTGAAGGTGAGGCTGATGGCCCGGTTGTTCATTTTACTAGTATTGTGGGGATTTTTGGTGGCGTCGAGCGACGACGTCATCCACTTATGGTTTTGACCATATATGAGGATGTTTTCGAACCTCCCTCTCTATGATTGGGGGAGCCTGACTTTGGTGACCCTTTATTTTTCCTTGCATGCATTCAGTCAGTGTTTCCAGCGGTCTTTCACTAGAGCCATGTATCTTCTTGAGGTATTCTTTAATTTTGTGCATTTTCCTTTCATGCATTTGCATTTCCCTTACGCGTATCTTTTTAATTGCGAAATTTTTTATCTTTGGCAGACATGGTTATATGAGGTGATCGGGTGTAGTACCCAGTTGATCGCTTTGAAGGATGAGACAATTGGGGATTTTTATCGATTGCATCAATGGAGAAAGGACAATCGGTAGTCGAGGAGGTCTCTCTCTCTCGAGGCGGTGCGTTAGGTCTTGAATATCCTGACTAGTGATAGGGTAAGACTTATTTCTTCTTCAATCTAAGACCTTTGTGTGCTCTGATTTTGTATTTGACGCATATATATTGGAGATTTTTTAGGTGACCTTTTACCCTTGGGGGACAACCGTTCAGTACACGGGATTGACTGGAGTAAATTCACAGATGAGGGGTTTACTGGTGCATGAGTTTGTCCATACTTGGTATCTTGGGGAGAGGGTGGTCCGAAAGATTACTCAGGGGGAGATGGTGGTGCCACCTGCGAGACCCCCTATGTCTATGAGGAGGGAGTGACTGGTGCTAGAGGATGTAAGGATCACGGCAATGATTTGAGAGTCCTACCTGCTGTACACCGATACATCCATTTTGTATGATTATATGGACTTTGTGATAAGCTGGATGATGGTGCCCAGCATATATGATGCACTACCCTTCCCTCCTACGGGTTCGAGTCGTCTAGTGGGGTCCTCCCACGGCGGTGCCGGTCCTTCGAGATCTGCAGCAGCGGTGATTTTGGAGGTTCCCTTTGTGAGGTTGCATACCCCTTCATACAATATCTGACAGGCTGATGGTGCATATGCTACATCATCCTCATGCGATGGAGCCGGAGGAGTTGGGCTTGACAGAGGAGGTTCTTCGCCCTGAGGTACATCTTTTATGTTCTTATCCTTTGGTTTCTTTTGATCTTTTCTTCTTGATATTGATTTTTCCTTTTCTTGCAGCACGTCTGGGTGTCCACCACTTGGCTGAGGGATATTAGGGACTGGATATCTTGGACGACTGCGCATATTCGGGATGCGATTCCTGTTCCTTCTTGCCTGGTGCCATCTGCCTCATTCGGGTAGGAGTCTAGTTTAGGTAGCGGTGTTGCGTCATCTCTTCGTTGGGAAAAGAGAGCGCGTCGCAGGGGTGGAAGCTCTTAGGAGGGAGAGGGGAAGGTTAGATGAGAGAGAGAGTGAGATACTGTGGGTTCGGGCTGAGTCCCATTATTTTTCTGCTTTTTTTTATTTTCCTACAAAAATGATGTAACACAGAAACATATCTATGCAATGCAATGAAGTTCTTTGGTTATCGTCCGTTAATGATGAATGAATGAATGCACATGCGCTTTTTACCCTGCTGCTGAGACTGTAAAAATAAATGTTTAATTTTATTTAAAATGTTAACTTATGTAAAGATGAAAAGGAGATTTTTGAAATTTTGTTGAGAATATCAATTTATTTTAAGTTTTCTAAATTTTAACAAGAGAGGAAAAACAAAAATTTCCAAAAGTAGGGGTTGCCGATCGGCAAGCATCTTGTCCTTCCTATCGGCAAGTCAGTCCAGTACCATCAATTCAAAACCTTGATTGGTACCCTCTTCGGCCTTTGATACCTTGTGGGGCACGATTTCCTCTGATTTCTGCTGGGGTTATGTCTTTTGTGAGGGTTTTCAAGTATAAAAGAGGGGTAGGGGTGGAGTGTTTTCCTCACACCTTCACATTCCTACTTTCTTGTCCTGTGAGATGATTCTCCTTGGTATTGTTGAGTTTGGCAATTACCTCAAGAGTTTGGAGGCAATGTGATCTTATAACATCGACTATGGTGCTTATAACATGCGTTAAGTTTCTTTATGGCATAATTAGCCCATAGAGTGGAACATGCTGATGGCGACAGTATAATTCTGGTACCTTGAAGACCATGTATTTCGCTTCAGCTTGGAAGAAGTCTATCCGACTTATGAGGAATTTTCTACCATATTGGGGATAAACCCCGGCGTTGCTACGGATCTGCCTGAGTTTTCCCATTATCCTCGGGAGTTATTAGCTAGGCTTCTTTGTATTTCATCCTCGACGGCCAGATCACTGGTGGCTGGAGGTATGATTTATCTTGCGGCGGTGTTGCGGTCCGTGCATTTGCAAGAGGTTGGTGATGCTGGATATGCCGGAGTTATCATTCTAGTCTTGGTTTCAAAATTATTACTGGTGATTGGGGAGCTGTTGGTGGACCCACAACTTGCATCTATTACCTCATGGATGTCCTACCGTTGCAATCCTGCGGCGGTGATACTAGCGGCGACTTTGAATGGCTTAGATGTTTTGCGAGAAGGTCGTTCTGACTTTCTGAGGGGTAGCCCTGTGATGTTGTTCATGTGGTTGTCTGAAATATTTCTCTTGGTGACTCCTTCAGAATACCCTTTGTCGGTTGTACCCAATTACTTTTTATGCCATTTCATCAGTGTTCACCTTGATATTGAGAGCTAGGAGAACTGGTTCGTGGAGAATGGAGCTCTAAATCTTTACTGGTCAATACCTTGGTGGGGACAACTGTTGCCTATTATGGAACTGGGAGAATACCCATATGTCTGGCTGGTTGGTCTCAGACATACCTCTTTTTATTTTCCTTGGTGGATTTTGTGTCAATTTGGTTGGAAGTAGATCATGCCACCTTGAGCACTAGACTTCTTTCTGGTAGAAGATTTGACAGAGAGTCTGCGTATGTGGCTTGACTCTTTGTGGGAGAGTTGACGTCCATCGACCCATGCCTATCAGTCTAATGCGAGAGTTTGGCACATCCCTGGTGATTATATGAAGTGGTCATGGAGGAGAGTAGTTGGCAATATATTGGAAATGGAGACTGGACAAAAATGGCTTGCCTTATCTGATACCATGGAAGGAGGTGTGGTAGTTTTTTCGAGGTTGGTTCGAGCCTATTGGTCCTTGGAGCATCCTTGGAAATCCATTCAGGCAGGGGAAGCTTGGGGACCCCAGGATGTAGATGATGATGATGGAGCGAGCTCCTCTGGTAGCTATTGGTAGGACTCCTGGAGAGTTTATTTTGTACCGGGAAATAAATTTGGGAATTTATTTGGCTTTTTTAGGAAGGTAGGGTAAGGAAGTTATCCATTCCTTATGTAATTGCACTGTAATCTCTTATAGGTGAAATAAATAAGTTTTTTATCATCCAACTGTGCCTTTTGATGAAATTTGTATTTTTTAATTATCTATACCTATCGATAATGCATGCATAATCCTTTTGTTCAAGTATATGTTAAAGTGAACTGTCATTCTCGGAGATAAGAAAAGAACAGTTTTTGTGAAAAAGAAGGGGTCGTGCTCATATAAGATGTATGAGCTGCCTATGTACCTCTGGGGGTTTTGAAAATTTAAATTTTTCTGAGAATGAGTTTTTCAAAGGATCATGCCCACATAGTTCTAGGTAGAGGGAAATGAAGATATTTTTTTTAGAATAGAAGGGAAAAGAGAAAAGTCATAGTGCGTCGAGATTTCGGACTAGGGGTAAAAAATTTTGAGACAGTCCAAGTTGACTGGATGATCCATATCTTCTCCATCTAAGTCGATCAGCATGGTTGTACCACCGGATAAGATCTTCTTGACAATGTATGGGCTGCTCCAATTGGGCTTAAATTTCCCTCTGGGATCCCAGATGGGCTTTACCATTTCTTTGAGGGCTAAATCCCCTTCTTGGGCAGTGCGGTCCTTGACTCTCTTATTGAATGAACGTGCTATTGGGTGATGGTACCCTTGTATGTGATATAATGCCTTCAGTCTCCTTTTATCCAAGAGTGATAACTCGTCGAGGCGGCTTTGATGCCAGTCCTCCTCACTGACCTTGCCTTCAAGCATAACGCGTGATGAGGGTATTTATAGCTCTATGGGCAGGACTTCTTCCATGTCGTACACTAGAGAGTAAGGGGTAGCCCCAGTAGAGGTTCGAATTGAGGTTCTATAGCCCCACAGGGTGTGTGGGATTCGATCGGCCCAATCTCGACAACTTTCGATCATCTTGCTGATGATGGATTTGAAGTTCTTGTTAGAAGCTTCGGCTGCACCATTGATTTGAGGTTAGTAGGGAGAAGATTTGTGTCTCTGAATCCCATACTTGTTGACCACTTTTGTGACTTATGCCTTGAAATACAACCCGTTATCTGACACTAGCTCATACGGGACCCCATATCGGTAGAAGATGTTTTTCTTGATGAATTTGGCCACTTTCTTGGCGTTCAGGACCGCGTATGACTCATCTTAGACCCAGTTGGTGAATTAATCAATGGCAACCAGGATGAACTCATGCCCGTTCGAAGCCTTGGGCGTAACCTTCCCTATGATGTCGATACCCCAGGTAGAGAAGGGCTAGGGAGAAGTCATGTTATATAATTCTCGGGGAGGCAAGTGTTGAAGGTTGGATAACTGTTGGTATTTGAGGCATTTCCAGACATTGGCGGTGCAATCTTGGATCATGGTGTTCAAGTAGTATCTTTGTCGTATGATCTTCTTAGCAATCATGTGACCGTTCATGTGGGGTCGGCATTCCCTGCTGTGGATTATATGCATTACCTCTTCTATGTCATCCCCTGCGATGTAGTGTAGATGGATTCCATTGAAGTTTCTCTTAAACAGTGCTTTGTGGCAAACGATGTACTGGGCGACTAGTCTTTGGAAGGTTGCCCGTTATTTCTTGTTGGAACCCTCCGGGTACTTACCGTGCTTAAGTAGGTACCAGATATCATAATACTAGCAATTGTCTAGCTCAGGATCTTCTTTGGTTATGAGATCAATGTGGTAATAGTGGGTTGGTTTATCGTGCTTTTGGAACAGGAAGGGGGTCATTTCGAGCATGTCGACTATGGAGGTTAAGGTATCAAGGGCATCAGCTAGGTTATTCTTTGCTTGAGGTAGGTAGTGGAAGGTTATGTCTCACAATTGGGAGGCTAGTTATCCTATGTGGGCATGGAAGGGTTGGAGTTTCTCATCCTTGACTTTCCATTTTCTAATAACTTGACCAATGATGAGGGCAAAATCCCCAAAAACATCTCGGCATTGAATTCCTTTCTTAAGAGCAACTTTGAGGCCTACCGTACATGCCTTGTATTCAGTCATATAGTTGGTGCAGGGGAAATCCAATTTGATGGCGATGGGTGTGTGGGAGTCATTTGGGGCGATCAAAAGTATCCCAATGCCATATCCCTTTTTGTTGGCAGCGCCTTCGAAGAACATCATCTTGAGAAGCATAGAAGATGTTTTCATCTGGGAATTCGGAGATCCAGTCATCAGCTTCTTCCATGGGATAATCAGCTAGGTAGTGAAAGATGGCTCTTCCTTTCATATCTTTCTGTGTGACGTACACAATATCAAACTCGTCTAAGAGCATCAACCATCGAGCCATTCGGCTGGATAAGGAGGGTTTCTCAAGTAGGTACTTGATTGGGTCCATTCGGGATACAAATGTAATGGGGAAGGCGAGCATGTAGTGTCGTAACTTTTGGGTGACCCAAACAAGCACGACACATGCTTTTTCTAAAGAAGTGTAGTTTACTTCGTACCCGCCCAATTTTCTACTGGCGTAAAAGATGGATCTTTCTTTATGGGAATCCTCAAGGTATTAGGCGAACAAATCCCCAGCTGT
Source organism: Sambucus nigra (assembly GCA_949130495.1). Classification (NCBI taxonomy): domain Eukaryota; kingdom Viridiplantae; phylum Streptophyta; class Magnoliopsida; order Dipsacales; family Adoxaceae; genus Sambucus; species Sambucus nigra. The sequence goes on from OX422207.1 coordinate 762,900,036, forward strand.
AGTGTCGGTTATGGTTAGGTATAGGAGCAAAGGGGAGACTAGGTTGTGGTGGCATGAGTATCGAAGGTTGAGTCAGGTATTGTTTGATTCGGTCAAAGGATTCTTGGTAGGCCTCATTCCAAACTTTAGTTGAATTCTTTCAGAGGAGTTTGAAAATTGGTTCACAAATGGAGATGAGCTGGCTGATGAACCCGCTGATGTATTGCAATTTCCTAAGGAAACCTCGGACCTCTTTCTCCATTCGGGGAGGTGGTATCTCAAGTATGGATTTTATCTTGGCAAGATTTGCTTCTATCCCTTTTTCAATGACCATGAATCCCAAGAGTTTTCCCTTTGTAACGCTGAAGACACATTTATGTGGATTGAGTCTCATCTTATATTGTCGTAGTCATTCGAAGAACTTTCAGAGAGCAGGAACATGACCTTTTCTAGTATTGGATTTGATAATAATATCATCCACATAGACCTCGACTTCTTTGTGAATTAGATCATGTAAGATGGTTGTGGTAGCCCTCTGGTAGGTATCCCCAGCATTCTTGAGACTAAATGGCATAACAGTGTAGCAAAAGGTTCCCCATGGCGTGATCAATGCAGTTTTTTTCTTGATCATCTCGGTGCATTTTGATTTGGTTGTATCCGACAAACCCATCAATGAATGACTTGAGATGATGACTGGATGTGTTGTCCATGATCATATCGATATTGGGTAGTGGGTAATCATCCTTTAGAGAGGCTTTGTTTAAATCCCGATAGTCTACACACATTCGAACTTTCCCTTCTGATTTCGACACATGCACGATGTTGGGTATCCATGTGGGATATTCGATCACATCAATGAAACCCACATTTAACTATTTGACCACCTCTTCTTTGACTTTGAACGACCATTCGGTGCGGAGCTTTCTCAGCTTTTATTTAACCGTCGTATAATCGGAAAGAGTGGAGATATCATGCTGATAAATTTCAAGATCAATGTCGGGCATATCGTCATAGGACCCTGCGAAGACATCGACGAATTCCTTCAATAATTCTTCGAGTTGTGTGCGCTCATGCTTGTCGAGGTTAGCCCCTATCCTAATCTTGCGCAGTTGGCTACTAGAACCGAGGTTAATAATAACAGTCTCTTCTTCATTAACTTCAACGCGATTATGTTGTTTGTTATTAACGTTGTTTAGATCAGATAAGAATTGTTCATTTGTAAAATCATCATCATAAAAAGTTTGATTAGATACTAAACAATTAATGTAAGGCACGATGAGATACTCAAAATCTTTGTTTATGTCATTGATATGAAATACAGTATTGAGAACCTCATCAAATGAGGTCTCGATTACATTTGAGCAAGGATAGACAACATAACAAGAAATGTGGTAAACATTGGGGTTAGGTGGGATTTCAACAGGTAGAACTGACGCAGCATGCCAGTTGAGGAGACGTGTATCAGCAGCTTTAATCACTTAGGATGGATCCAATGATGTAGTGCTTGAATGAACCATGCAGAGTGTCAACCCTAGTGTCTATAAGTTGAACGAGTCCTCAGAGTCACTTTCCTCAATCTCTTTGGTATCTTTGATGAGCGACTGTACATGGCTTTGGGAACTTTCGGCTCATGGGTAGGTGTCTTTGAAAAAGATATCCATTCCGGGTTTTATCTTTTTATCTATATGGTCATACCATGGATCTGAAAAGCTGCAAAAGGGGAATTCCTCACCCTCCTTGATGAATTATCCATTCAATGATTCACCTGAGATAGTCTGGATGCGGTCTAGTCTTTTCTTTAGTCGATACTGGAGGATCATTCTGAGCTCTTGTTCTGATAGTTTATACCCCAAAACACAAGGAGGGAAAGATTTCCTCAGTTCAATGGGATCAAGTATCCCTTTATGTCTTTGTCCTAACCCTAGTCTGGGATTGAAGTACATGTTTCTGAACATCTGAATTACATTAGCATTGTCGTGAGGATCATATTCTGGAAAAACCCTTTCCTTGAAATCGTCCCCTGCTGGGAGTAGGAGTGGCTCAACTCGGAATCCTGATAGGAGCATATCATTTGACCCATGATGTATCTGAAGGAATGGATTGCTAGTACTTGAACCCTTGACATTATCGTCATCGCCCAAAATGGTGATGACTCATCCGTCGGTGAAGAACTTTAATTTCTGATGGAGTGATGAAGACACACCCTTGATACTGTGGAGCCAAGGAAGTACGAGCAACAGGTTGAAGCAAGTTGGAATGTCAATAACTTGGAATTCAACAACGGGGTTTATAGGGCCAGCCCCTATTACAAGTTTTATGGATCCCATCACTTCTCGGTGAGTATTATCGTAGGCACGTACATCAGTGAAGGTTGGAGCGAGGTCACTTTCCTTTAGTCCTAAGCATTTGAAGGTTCTTAATGGGCAGACATTCAAGGAGGATCCATTATCGACAAGAGAGAGTGGTACGATTTTCCCCATAAGTTCGATGGAGATGTTGAGTGCATGATTGTGGTTTGGACCAATTCTAGGGATTTCTTCTTTAGTTAAGGATAACATTCATGTAGAGGTCAAGGATCTGACTAAATTTACTACTTCTTATGATGTAGTAGTGGGAGGAACTGTGGGTCCAGTGAACAACTTGATCAAAGAATTTCTGTGCAGTTGGGAAGACATGAAAAGCCCCCATAGAGTGATGTTAGCTTGAGATTTCTTCAGTTGATTGAGGATCTTTCTTTCCTCGAGGGTCATTTTTGGCATAGGAAGGTTTTCAACGCCCTTCCCCTTGTCATCGGCTGGTAGTGAGATTGGGATCTGGTAATGCCTCCATGATCTGGTCATGTGATTTACTGAAGAGGGGAAGAACATGAACCCTATTTCTTCATCAATATCGGGTTGTTCTTCTACCTTGTTTAGTTCTCCAAGGAGCTCCACAAATGATATCATCCCATACATGTCGGCTATCGGGCCAGTTTTCTCGAAGGCTTGTTCTTCATTCGAATCTTTGAATTATTCCCCCTATCAGGTGGCAACAATTATGTCTTTCAATGTAAAGTCAATGCATTCCATAACTTCAATGGATTCTTCATAGAGGTCCTCCCATTCAGTGGGGATATGTAAGGGTGAGGAGACTAGGTGCCTTGCAATTTTAGAGTATCAAGTAACTCGGTCATACTCCAGATGTCGTTGGTTTTCCTGAATAACTCTTCCATGATCTGGATGACATCATCCAAGCTGACTTCATCAGTTGGTACCACCCAAGTGTCCTAATCTCAGGCCCATTTACGTTCTTCCAAGAATAGCGTGTTGAACCTCTGGTAATCAATGATCATCTGTGAGGGCACTTTCATCCCGAACTCTAGGAGTTGGTTTAACACTTCTGATAATTCCATACCTCCATTTTCAGAACGAGTATGGACAGCAAAGCATGCTCTGGTGAGGAGTGATAGTGCTTGATCAACAAGGCTAGTAGGGTGTAGGAGGAAATATGTGAAGGTTTGGAGAGGTTTGGGAGAGTGTATGGGTGTGATTTGAGTTGAGGGATCAAATTATGGATTCAGTTATAGGAAGATAGCATTTGTATGATTTGGGAGTGGGTTATGTGTAGTGTTTGGCTTAGGATTGGCTAATGGGGAAATGGTACCCCTGTCAATTAGACCTTGGATTACATTTTGAAGGTGTAAACATTGGTCATGGTATGACCAGCAGTTTGGTGAAAGGTGTAATGGGAATTTTCTTAGAAGTTTCTCGAAAGTGGATTGGGCAACGGATAAGGATCCAAGGGTTTGATGAGGTTTCGACTTAATAGGGATTGATAAAATTTGGAGAGGGGAGCATGGAGCTCGGTGTATTCCTTTTGGACTGGGATAAGGCGGCTTTCTGGTGCCCACGAAGTGATCGGTTAAGAGATGTTGTTGATGGTTGAGACTGCAGCACTAGCAGGTTTGTCATATTTTCTGGGGGTGAACTGTCCAGACACCTTATTTGGTTCAATATCTATTTTAGTAAGACCTTCCTCGATTTATACTCCTACTTATCTAAGGGATCGTAAGTGGGGATAGTATTGTCCTCCCGTGGTTGCTCAGACATGGGGAAAGAAGTTCTTCTTCACTATATTGACTTGTTCTTCCTCGGATGGGCGATTGGTCATAGTGGATACCTTTTCCCTCCATCGGGCTATGAAGTTATTGACCGATTCCCCAGAGTTCTATTTTAGAATATCTAAATAATGACGGATGACCTCAACCTCTTCATTATATTTGTACTGCGACATGAATTCACGATCTATATCTTCCCAGCTTTGGATTCTGGACTCCTCGAGAGACAAAAACCATCGGAGAGTGCTATCCTTCAGAGTTTGTTGAAACAATTGGGCCATTACTTCTTCTGAAGCCCCTAAGAGAGTCATGGAATGGTGATAACTGTGAAGGTGAATAATCGGTGGTCCACTTCCTTCGAATTTCTCGATATTGGGCATCTTGAACTTCTCGGGTGACCTTGCCTTAGGATAAGGATACATGTGGGTGTAGTCCACGTAATTTCTGGAGATTCTGACTTGGTCAAACTTCTTAGTTAGTATCTTGAGATCTTATTTGACCTTTTTCAAATCTTCCTCTTTCGGATCAATGATCGTGGGCAAGTTAGCCCCAGGCTGGGCAAGGTTTGGCATAGGAAGCTGGGCAGGCAGCGGCCCATTAACACGAGGGGCATGTGGAGCATGCTGATATTCTTTGGGAACCCAGATAGGCTCGGGTGCACCCATATAGCGAGGGAATAGGGCCTCGGTATCTTGAGAAATAGGAGCTTAGTTTCGTTACACCTCTCAAACCTCAGTCTGAAGGTTGTCAATCTTAGACATGAGCTGGGCTAGAACTGCCGTCAGATTTGGTTGCGCAAATGTTGTTTGATCTATGTTCTCCATGGAAAGAGGATGGATACCGGACTCGAAATAGGTAGTAGGCTAATGAACGGAGCTCCGAGGTGACTTGACTAAAGACCGAAGCCAATAAGGAGTTAGGCCAATGGTCTGCGATCGACCTGAGAAGGCATAAAATGGGATTTATTTTTGACCAAAAAGAAAGGATGAAAATATTTTTGACATTTTTTCTTTTTGAGATTGGAAGACAAAATATTTTTGTATTTTTGGTAAAGAAAGGAGAAATATTTTTGGATTTTTGATAAAGAAAGGAGAAATGTTTTTGGAAGACGGGTCTCAGCAAGATTATTATTATTATGTTCTCACTTGTATTAAATTCTCCTAAATGCAAAATGAAATGCTAGATGGGATCCTAGCCTGGAAAAGTTAGGTTTGTAATATATGTAAAGCTATGGCTAGACATGTAACCAGGCCCACGGGCAGGGTCCCGTTTCAAAAATGCGCGAAAATTTGGGCGGCACGACGACCCAGAATTTTGACAGAGTTTCGTGTAGAAATTGGAAATCTAATATGTGTGTCCTAGGCTTGACACCTATATGAGGGTATGCAGTTGGTTGGGTGAATCAAAAAGGGTTCCCCCTTTGGCGTGGCTTCCACGATATACATCTTTTTTTAGGGCAATCGGTACGTGTGGAGAAGCCATTTGATATACCTGAGTGTACGTAAATTGCCTCACTATATACCTCATGGGGATGGTACATATGAGAGCGAATTCGATATACTTGGCGTACGTGAACGAGTTACCTATGATATACCTCTCGTCATGACTTAGGTAAAGCGGTACGATGCAGAGGAACCGTTCGATATACGTCGAAGTTACCTGGCCAATGGATGGTGAGAGTCATATCGCTTTGGCTAACTGCGCCCTACCGGATCAGCGCCCATCACGAAGTGACCCTCCAGTTACTGGACAAAATTTAGTCAATCACAATGCTCTTTGGTGATATCCTGTGAATCATATATGATTCTCTTATTAGTATCTTCTGATGAGAGTATCTTTCTTGATCATGCCCAACAGGGAGTAAAGTATGAGTACCAATGGTATACCAAGTATGGGTGATGCGTGCAATATGAGGATATATGTGATCCCAAGTGCACGTGGTGTGAAGTGTACATGGAGAATTTTATACAAGTGTGTGAATAGAAGCATAAGCATGAGGTACACATGAATAGTAAAGGGGAAAATAGGGCGATATATAAAAAAAATAAAACACCCATGTAAATAGAGTCTATCCCTCAAAATAGAAAAATCCCTAGCAGAGTCGCCACTGTGGCCATCCCCGAGATATGTCCTCGCGACGGGAGGGAATCTCTCTAGGTCCTGCGCATCCCTCTTGCAAGCGATTCGACCGGCATCAGTGAATGAGGTGAAAATGTAGAGAGATAGAGTCGCCAGTCTATTTTACTCAAAACAGACAAAAGAAAAGGGAGCCATCCCGTAGGACAACATCTAAAGACAAACTGATACATACAAAACCAAAATTATTCGAAAAGGGTCCGGAGGCTAAGTTACGAAATGGGAAGGTGTTAGGCACCCATTCCGCCCTTGCGGTCTCTCATGGGTAGTTTATATTTTCCTTTATCTCCTCGTGATATGTGCGCATGCGTATATGCAGTGGAGATACGAATCATCGACTTGTATCATGGAAGAGATAAAGCGAGTCATCCGTAGGAATGTTCCTAAAAGTAATATTAAAAAATAGGATTTATGCGATTACCCTAGCGTCGATCATTATAAGGGAATGATAACGCATGTGGAATAATACGCCACTAAGAACAAATATATATATATATATATATATATATATATATATATATATATATATATAGAGAGAGAGAGAGAGAGAGAGAGAGAGAGAGAGAGAATCTAACAGAGTTATGTTTAAAGAATATAGAAAAATAAGAAAAAAGTAGAAAAAGAACTCGAGTCTCGAGTTTTAACTCGAGACGCCGACGTAGCCTATAGAGCATCAAAGTCAATGTAGTTTGTATGCAAAACAAGTGGTGGGATTTATCCTATAAATCCAACCGGGGACTTCTCTTGTATGTGTGTGTGTGTGTAAAAAAGTGTTTTAGTTGTGAGAAAAGTGTGAGAATTCCCATTTGGAATTTATGAGCAAATCCTCTTTTTCTTATTTTTTGGGGTTTATTTATATGAAAATAAGAGATGTCCAATAATACTAAATAAAAATTATATTAGGATATGTGAGATGAGAGAATAAGAATGCTAAGTAATAAAACAAGTTAATTCGAATTTAGGTAAATTTAAAGAGAGAGTTAAGAAAGTTGGACCTTCTTAAAGATCTTGAGCTTAATCTTGGAAGTTGGACAGAAGCCCTTGCACTTGGGTGATGATGGATGGTACTTAATTCACCAAGTTTGATGAAGAAAGTGATTAAAGGTGAAGGTTGGAAAGGGATTTGGATTTGGAAATCATGCTGACTTCGAGAGGGGTTTTCTGAGCTTGTTGATAGTGATGGATCTCTTATATTCCTTTCCTCTTGGAATAAGGTTAGGCCCACCATTTCATAAGCCTAGGGCATTACTGATCAGTATATCCATGGTCCTTCCATTCGGCAGGTGTGTTTAGGCACACTACCGATAGGTAGGGCTTGGAACCTTCCGTTTGGTAGTGTCTTTTAGGTTCCTTCGAAAAATTGGTCTTAGAGCGAAACCCGTTGATCCAAATCATGCACGGGTAGAACCATTGGAAATTTATTTCAGAGACCTTTAAAATTCCTTTGGACTGCTCCCGGGTTCGGGAGTTGAGTTTGGGTGGCTCGAAAGTGCTCGTCGATCCTTTGGATGGGGAAACTTCGAACGCAAACAGATCGTTTGTCCACATGGTAAGTCAGAAGCGCTTATGGGGAAGACCATTGGAAAGGTTAGGATATGTAATTCGACATTCCAAAGATTTTGACCCAGTTTGGGGAGTGGACTTTGGTAAATCGGGGCATGGAAGCGTTCGGTGACCTTTTGGAGTAAAACGGATCGTTCGTCTGTACCATAATATAAAATCGCGCACGGGGCGGACCGTTTGAAAGGTGTTTCAGTGAACTTTGAAGATTCATTCCGTATCAGTTGAGATGAAGAGTTTACTTTGGTCAAACGGATCCTGGGATTATCCGGTGACCTCCTAATCGAGTTTTGGGGAAATATGCGTCGTTCGTCCGCATGGTCAGTCAGAATCGTGCACAGGATGGACCGTTGGAAAGGGTTTTTAGTGCCCTTCGAATATTCATTTAGTCCCGATCGAGTTAAAGAGTTTGACTTTAGGTCAAATGGAGCCTCGGAGTGACCGATTGCCTTTAGGTCAGTACTTGGGGTATGACTTGGGGTTTGTAATGACGAAGAGAGGTGCTAGGGACCTTAGAAGAGGTTAGGGGAGTATTAGAATGGGGTGTCTACACTAACAATTTATAATTTTTTTATCGTATTTTAGAACCGAGAGTGTCGTGAGTATGTGAGGTGTGTGTACCTCTTACAAGGCCGTTTGGAGGCTACTTTGTATTTTCTCCCTTTAACGGCATATTTTCAAGCCCGAGTCTAACTATTTGCATGCGTTGGTTATATTCTTGAATTGGGATTCCTGTGACTATGCAGTCATTTTTACATGTTACATTGGTCCCTTGTGAGGTGTTTGTGCCTCTTACGGGCCGTTTGGAGGCTTTTTCATTTTCTCCCATCTTGGGCCTACTTTCAAGCCTAATTGTAACTATTTGCAAGTTCTGGTCATATTTTCTAATTTTTTTCGTTTTACCCCCAAATGAACACTTAATTAACCATTATATAGTAATAAAACATTTAAAAATTATGCATATCAAGTAAATAAAAATGTGAGTTAAAATAAAGAATACCTCGTTCCTGCAATAGTTTTATCACGCTTTAATGCACAACATTGTCTTTCTCTAGTAGTCTATATTCTTTCTCTTGGGCCCCATTTTTCTCGAACGAGATACTGTTTAATGTCCTCATTCAGGCGAGTGATTTTCTCTTTAAGGTGTTCTACCTCTACTTTTGCATTTTTTCAAATTAACTTCCATTATGAGATTTTTAACCAAAATTTTCTCGTGTACCTTTTATATGGCATCGTATTTGGTTTTCATGATTCATTCTTGATTCATCCAAATTTTATTCACATTATCGAACTCATACCTACAAAAGGTTGATCGAACCAGATAAATGAGCTCCGGATAGTGATCGTCCGTGTGGTCATCCGATCAATCTTTGGCAGGCAAGTTCTACAATGTCAAAAAAATTGATGAATCGGGAATCAATCATTAAAACCAAATAAGACGCCATGGAAAAGAAACACGAGAAAATTGTAAAGGAAAATCTTGTGATTGAAGTTGATTTGAAAAGGTGCTAGTTATACGTTGAACACTTTAGAGACAAAGTCATCCACATTAATTAACATGGACAACCAAATGTACCTCGTATGAGAAAATATGGCTAAAGATTAATACATTCATAAATCAAACCAGTCATCCCATGAGAGGTGTCAATTCCCCTGAACATTCATAATTTGAACTAAACATTCATAAATCAAGTTAAAAATTCATAAATCAAACTAAACATTCATAAATCAATTTAATAGTATACAACCTGGATACAAATTGGGTTGTCAAGGGCTAATATAATAATAGGATGCAAATAGGATTGTCGAAGGTAAAATAATGTTTTGATACTCAATGATATGCCTGTGTATACCCTCGGCCAGGCCGAGGGAGCCTTCAACCAGACGACCCTTCAAGGGGCCGACCCTCCATGAGGCCCAGACGACCCTTCAAGGGGCCGACCCTCCATCAGGACCAGATGACCCTCCAAGGGGCCGACCCTCCATCAGGCTCAGACGACCCTTCAAGAGGCTGACCCTCCATTAGGACCAAACGACCCTCCAAGGGGCCGACCCTCCATCAGGCTCAGAGGACCCTCCGAGGGTACAATAGTACGAGGCCCAAATTGGGCCAGACTCACTGCTGGAAGGAACTTTACCCTCGGCCTCATATCATAGGCCGAGGGTGACATCATCACAGCGCATGGCTTGGGAGACGCGTGGAACAGTGCGCCTGTAGCTCACATGGCACATGGAAGACCATTATAACAAAATCACACCCTCACATGAGGGAATATTATGACATCATGTGGCATCTACAAGTGTCAACAGGATACTGGCTAAATGGTCATTCACATGCACCATGCATACTTGGGGGGTACACTACACCCCCCAAGACCTATATATACTTATCACCTACAACCCTACAGGGGGAGGAGTGAATCGATAATTGTAACCCTAATAAAAAAAACTCTGCTTATACACACAGTAGAGAGAGAAAGTGAGCTTATGTGCATTGTACCCAAGGCCATTAGTGCCCATACTTAGTGGATCACACACTCATAGTGGATGTAGGCCTAATTAGCTGAAACACTATACATCATTGTCTTACTCCTCTTATACTCACCTCCTTCTATATACTTGTACACTTACATCTCTATGGCTGCCATGGTTACTATAGTTTGAGTTCATCATCACTTATCTGGTGGTGCTAGATTTCTGCATCATCAGTTTGGCACCGTCTGTGGGAGCGAGAAGACATCTCTTTCTTTGTACAGCTTGACCTCACTGGGCACTCTGGTGGTGAACCAGTTCTCCCCCTGAGAGGAGATGTTTCACTATTGAAAGAGACCCACTAAGGTTCTCAAGCTCATTAGTCTTTTTTCCAATTCAGCTGTTCATAGCTCATATACATGGTACCGGAGATGTCATCGCCACCACTCCCTCCACCGGATAGTGGAGTAGGACCCAGCTCCAGTCAATCGCCACCTCAATCTGAGATGGCTAATGTGGAAGCATCCTTGAAGTCTCTGGCAGCGAGCCAGCGGATCATGCAAGAGCAGTTCACAGCTCTGAGCCAGAACATACTAAGACCACCAGGGGTCTCACCTGAGATGATTACTCCGGCAGCAGCTCCAGGATAGCATGAGGCTAGGGGACCACCCCAGGCACCATGCAACGACCTTCCACCCCCTCAACGGCGTAGGGATGTTTCTGACCCCCGGCGTCTATGCCTGGGGAGGCAAGGAAACCCTTGCCCTAAAGACAGGTATGATGAACTGGAGGGGGAGGAGGTCCCCATAGAATGCTAAGAGCCGTATGAGGTCTCCAAAAATACTATACAACCCCTCCAGGAGAGCAGAGGGAAGTGCGGAAGGCAAAACCCTGACGATCGCCCGAGAGGCACTACTTGCGATCGCCGGAGCAGGGGGTCGGCCTTTGAGAGGCTGGGCCCAGTAAATGACCAGCAAGAAAAATTGTCCAGGTCAAGGAGTGCCGCGAGGTCCACAACGGAGGTAGAAGATGACCGACCCCACGGGGGCCAGCCCCTAGGACGGGACGAGGGCCAGGGGGAAGTAAACAGCCGACATAGGCCACCCGCGGTAGGACCCTCCGTCCATCTCAAAAAGGCGGCAGGGGATAATATCGGCCAAGATGACCCTACGAGACCCTGGAATGACTCGATCCAGCGATTGGAGGATAAGATTGGCGATATACTAAAAAACCGAGACCCTATTCAGAGGGGATACACCATAGGCTCACCCTTTGTGGCGAAGATAGTCAACTTCCCTACGCCATCAAAGTTCAAGCCACCTGTGGTCACCCCAAGATATGACGGGAGCACCAACCCTGCCCACCATATTGAGATGTATCAGTCAGCAGCAGACATATACTCTATCTCAAATGAGATGAGGAGTCGTGCCTTCTTTGGTACCCTGACTGGGGCTGCACATGTCTGGTACACGTCTCTCCCAAAAAACTCCATTGAAAACTTTAAACAGTTGGCAGACCGGTTCATCCACAACTTTTTCTTCGGGATGAGGCCATAGAAGAAGACCACCCACCTACTCTATGTTAAGCAGGGGAAGAATGAGAGTCTAAAGGACTACATAGCCATATTCAACAAAGAGAAGTTGGAAGTGGAAGACTATGAGGAGAGCATAGCTATGACAACCCTGATTGGAGGACTCCAAAAGGGGAAGCTGTTATGGAAGCTTGCTAAAGACCCTCCGAGGACGATGGCTGAATTATTATCAACAGCAGAAAAGGTGATGAACGCCGAAGAGGCGATGGCCGCAAAATACGAAGATGAAAAAGGAGGCGTCAGTGGGGGTAAATACCCCAAGAAGAACAAAGAGGGGAAGAAGAGGTATACGGACGACAAGTTTGCTGATTACACCCCTCTAACGATCAGATGTGAACATATTCTCAATGAGATAAAGAGTGACCGGTCTCTGAAGTGGCCTGAGAAGTTGAGGGCAGTCCCCAACAAGAGGAATAAGAACCTATGGTACGAATTTCAACAAGACCATGGCCACATAATAGACAAATTCTTTGCTCTGAAAGATGAGATTAAGAAGATACTGAAAGAAGGGAAGCTCAGAAAGTACGTCGACAAAGGTGCCTTCAAGAGGGGACGACCCCAGAAAAAAGCGAGGTGATGTATGTAGAGAAGGTCCTCAAAAAAGAGGGGACGACCTTTCTGACGATGAGGACGACCCCGACCTCCTGCCGAGGGAAGACCAAGTCCCTGTCAAGAGACTTAACATGATCTCTCCCGGTGTGGGAATGCTTTCCGGGGGTCTAGCAGGAGGAGGGTCAGAGGTCGCTGACAGGAAGGCCCATGTTACTGAGGCCAAGGCAGTGACAAAGACGGTACACTCAACCTCTCTAGAGGCGAAGTCAAAAAAAAGGAAGAAGGTCGACATGGACACCCTGGTAGTGGGATTCTCAAGAATGGACTTCAAAGGCCTCTTAGCCCCACATGATGACCCTCTCGTTATCACTACCAGGGTGCACAGGTGCGAGATGCCGAGGATCCTAGTAGATGGGGGCTCATCTGCAGACGTGATGTTTTGGCCATGCTTCAAAGTTTTAGGTCTCATCCGTTCTAGACTCGTCCCATACCATCACCCATTGATTGGGTTCAGTGGAGAAAAGGTTCATCCCCTCGGAGTGTATGAGCCTGATGTCAGGATGGGGGACGAGTGGTTGAGATGGCTTACAAAGAAGGTCAGCTTCTTTATGATGGATGAACACATTTTTTCGGCCTACAATATTATATTGGGGCAGGTAGCCCTCAAGGGGTTAGAAGTTGTGCCGTCTATGGTCCATCAGATGGTTAAATTTCTAACCCCTTACGGGGTGGGGAAGTTCAGGGAGACCAGACGACAGCGTGAGAATGTTACTACAACTCTGTTGAAGAAAGAGAGGCACACAAGAAGGCTATAACCACTTACAATATTGATACCCTAGACCCCAAGCATGAGACGAAGCTAAAGAAAGGAGAGGCCGCAGAAGAGGTAGAATCCATCATCCTCAATGAGGATGACTCGAAAAAAAATGTCCAAGTCGGCAAGTCTCTGAAGCCAAATATCAAGGAAGACCTCATCAAACTTTTGAATAAGAGACAAAGCGTCTTTGCATGGAGTCACACAGATATGCCGGGGATCGACCCTAAAGTTATGAGCCACAAGCTCAACGTGGTAGAGGGTGCAAAGCCAGTTAAGAAGAAGAGGAGAATTTATTCTCGAGAAAAGTATGAGGTCATTAGGGATGAGGTCAATAAGCTGGAAGATGCTGAGTTTATTAGAGAGGTCATCTACCCTGAATGGCTATCCAACGCTGTCATTGACCCAAAGGCCAACGGGAAGTGGAGAATGTGTGTGGACTTCACCGACCTCAACAAGCAGTGTCCCAAAGACAGCTTCCCTCTCCCCCGCATTGATCAGATGGTAGATTCTACCGCAGGCCACGAGCTCATGAGCTTCATGGATGCCTATTCAGGGTACAACCAGATCTTCATGAACCCTAAAGACTCGGAGAAGACAACCTTCATTACTGACAAGGGAACATACTGTTATAGGGTTATGCCCTTTGGCCTAAAAAATGCGGGGGCAACATATCAGGGCCTTGTAAATAAAATGTTCGAAGACCAAATTGGGAAGTCTATGGAGGTCTAAGTAGATGACATGCTGACTAAGAGTTTAAAGGCAGAGGATCATGTGGAAGACCTGGAGAGGACCTTTAATACGATGGACAAATACCATATGAAGCTCAACCCGGCCAAATGTGTCTTCGGGATCGGATCAGGGAAGTTCTTGGGGTTCATTGTCAACCAAAGAGGCATCGAGGCCAATCCTGAAAAGATAAAGGCCCTCCTGGAAATGAAGACCCCCAAGACCATTAAAGACATTCAGAGGCTCACGGGGCGAGTGGCTGCTTTGAATAGGTTCGTATCCAGAGCCACAGACAAGTGTTTGCCATTCTTCAAGATCCTCAGGAAGGCCTTCGAATGGAGCGAAGAGTGCGATGAGGCTTTCAATGAGTTAAAATCATACCTAGGGTCTCCCTTGCTGTTGTCACGGCCCGTGTAGGGAGAACGACTTTATGTGTACCTCGCCGTCTCAGAGTCGGCCATCAGTGCGGCCATTATGAGAGACGAAGATGGGGTACAGAAACCTATGTATTTCAACAGTAGGGCACTCCAGGGGGCAGAGCAAAGATATCCAAGGATGGAGAAGTTGGCTTATGCCTTGATCCATGCATCGAGAAAGATGAAGCCATATTTCCAGTCCCACACAATGGTCATCCTCACTGACTCTCCTCTTAGGCAGGTCTTGCACAAGCCTGAAAAGTCAGGGAGATTAATATCCTGGGCTATAGAACTGGGAGAGTTTAACATTGTGTGTCAGCCTAGGATGACCATTAAGGGGCAAGCCCTGGCAGATTTTGTGGCCGAGTTTACTTGGGAAGATGATGAAGCCGATGATGAGAGCCACGAGAAGATAAATACCCAGCAAGGTAGGCTGACTGACACACCTACAGATAAGGCTGAGACAAGCACCGCTAGAAGAAAAATGGCTGAAAATGAAGAGGGAAGATATCTCTTTAGAGAGGGATCCCTCACCGAGGGAATTTTCTCAGAAGATCATACCGTGTGGAGTCTCTTCGTAGACGGATCCTTTTGCGAAAGCAGGAGTGGGGCTGGGTTAATAGTATCAGCACCGGATGGCACATACATTGAGTACGTCCTGAGGTTCAACTTTAAGGCCTCCAACAACGAGGCCAAATATGAGGCCTTGATATCAGGCCTCTCCTTAGCCAAATCTCTTAGTGTCGGCCAGATTTTGGTTCATAGTGATTTGAGGCTAGTAGTGAATCAGATACTAGGAGCCTACGAGGCCAAGGACGAGAGGATGGATAGGTACCTTGAGAAGGTGCGGTCATTACTGAAGAGCTTCAGAGAGGTAATATTGAAGAGGATACCTAGGCTCGATAATGGTCGAGCTGACGCCCTTGCTAGGTTGGCCTCGATAACTAGGACAGACATTAGGAGGATGGTCCCAGTGGAAATTTTGCTTCGACCAACTATTGAAGATGCTGAGGGAACACTTAGAAATTTCTTGAATGTTTCCCAGGAAGCTTCATGGATGGACCCTCTGATCAGATACATTAAAGAGGGAGAGATTCCAGAAGCAAGGTAAGAAAGGAAGAAGCTGAGATATAGGGCTACAAAATTCACTGTCATTAGAGACACTTTGTACAAAAAGGGGTTTTTGCTCCCCTTACTTAGGTGTGTGCACCCCTCTGAAGTCCCTTCCATTTTGCAAGATGTGCACGAAGGATCATGTTCAAGCCACATTGGGGGCAAATCCTTAGCAAAGAGGGTGATCACCCAAGGGTACTGGTGGCCGACCTTGGGGAAAGATGCCGCGGCATATGTGAAAAAGTGTGACAAATGCCAAAGATTTGCCACCATCCCTCACCAACCCCATCAGCCTCTTACCTCCATTACATCCCCTTGGCCATTTGCAGTGTGGGGGATCGACCTAGTAGGACCCTTGCCAAGGGAAATCAATAACTATCGGTTCCTCATCGTAGCGATTGACTATTTCTCAACATGGGTGGAGGCCGAACCGATGGTCATGATTACAAAGCAGAAGACCTTCCAGTTCATCTGGAAAAATGTTATATGCAGATACGGTCTCCCCAACACCCTTATCTCAGATAACGGGACTCAGTTCAGGAATACCTCTTTAGAGAAGTACTGTGAAAGGGTGGGTATCAAACAATTCTTCTCTACCCGGGGCCGACCTCAGGCCAATGGACAAACGGAAGTTACGAGTAGGACAATCCTAGATGGAATCAAGAAGAGGCTTGAGGGGGAAAAAAGGAAGATGGTTCAAGGAGTTATATGCCGTACTATGGGCCTACAGGACGACGTCAAAAACCTCTACCGGAGAAACCCCATTCATGCTAGCTTATGGCTCAGAAGCTGTCATCCCCACCGAGGTTGGGTTTCCTACTCATAGGGTCCAAATGTATGACCCCTAGAGAAATATGGAAGAGAGGAGACTTGACTTAGACTTGATTGAGGAAAGGAGGGAGGACGCCGAGATAAGGCAAGCCACCTACCAGCAGAGGACTGCAAGGTTTTACAATCAGAGGGTGAAATAGAGACCAATTACAGTGGGGGATTTGGTCCTCAAAAAGACTTGGCAGAAGCCCAACAAGCTCCATCCTAATTGGTATGGAGCATATAGGGTCATCGATGAAGTTGTCCCTAGGACCTATAGACTAGAAAACCTAGACGGGGAACCCTTTTCCAACCCCTGGAATGCACATCATTTGAAGAAATACTATCAGTAGTTTTGTAAAGTCCTATCGAACGACATTTGTAATAGGTGTTGCTCCGATAGAACACTTGGAAAATTAATGAGAAATATCAGTGTTTCATCTCATCTTGTGTGTATCAGTTCTAGTATGCATGGAAACATCTTCGGAGAACGACCCTCGTCTATAATGAGGGTCAATGGTGGGGACGACCCGACCACTGTCCTCAAGAAAGACGAGGGAAGATTTTGTTAAAACCATTAATTTGGTAATTGTAACCCTCGGCCTATAATGAGGGTCAATGGAGGGGACGACCCCACCATTGTCCTCAAGAAAGACGAGGGAAGACTTTGTTAAAAACCATTAATTTGGTAATTATAACCCTCGGCCTATAATGATGGTCAATGGAGGGGACGACCCCACCATTGTCCTCAAGAAAGACGAGGGAAGACTTTGTTAAAAACCATTAATTTGGTAATTATAACCCTCGGCCTATAATGATGGTCAATGGAGGGGACGACCCCACCATTGTCCTCAAGAAAGACAAGGGAAGACTTTGTTAGAAACCATTAATTTGGTAATTATAACCCTCGGCCTATAATGTTAGTCAATGGAGGGGACGACCCCACCATTGTCCTGAAGAAAGACGAGGGAAGACTTTGTTAAAACCATTAATTTGGTAATTATAACCCTCGGCCTATAATGATGGTCAATAGAGGGGAAAACCCCACCATTGCCCTCAAGAAAGACGAGGGAAGACTTTGTTAAAAAACATTAATTTGGTAATTATAACCCTCGGCCTATAATGTTGGATAATGGAGAGGACGACCCCACCATTTTCCTCAAGAAAGACGAGGGAAGACTTTGTTAAAACCATTAATTTGGTAATTATAACCCTCGGCCTATAATGAGGGTCAATGGAGGGGACGACCCCACCATTGTCCTCAAGAAAGACGAGGGAAGACTTTGTTAAAAACCATTAATTTGGTAATTATAACCCTCGGCCTATAATGATGGTCCATGAAGGGGACGACCCCACAATTGCCCTCAAGAAAGACGAGGGAAGGCTTTGTTAAAACCATTAATTTGGTAATTATAACCCTCGGCCTATAATGAGGCTCAATGGAGGGGACGACCCCACCATTGTCCTCAAGAAAGACGAGGGAAGACTTTGTTAAAACCATTAATTTGGTAATTATAACCCTCGGCCTATAATGAGGGTCAGTGGAGGGGACGACCCCACCATTGTCCTCAATAAAGACGAGGGAAGACTTTGTTAAAAACCATTAATTTTGTAATTATAATCCTCGGCCTATAATGATGGTCAATGGAGGGGACGACCCCACCATTGTCCTCAAGAAAGACAAGGGAAGACTTTGTTAAAAACCATTAATTTGGTAATTATAACCCTCGGCCTATAATCATGGTCAATGGAGGGGACAACCCCACCATTGTCCTCAAGAAAGACGAGGGAAGAATTTATTAAAAACCATTAATTTGGTAATTATAACCCTCGGCCTATAATGAGGGTCAATGGAGGGGACGACCCCACCATTGTCCTCAAGAAAGACGAGGGAAGACTTTAAAACCATTAATTTGGTAATTATAACCCTCGGTCTATAATGAGGGTCAATGGAGGGGACGACCCCACCATTGTCCTCAAGAAGGACGAGGGAGGGGTTATTGTTAAAAACATCATAATGAAAGTCATACGAGAGGCATTGTATTACATTACAAAATAAAGATGTTCGTCTGATAAAAGAGTACAAAAGTATTGGCTACATGAAGAGGGTATGGGCTACAGACAGCCACCCTATGGAGCAATGTCAGAGGGTAAGGCCTTAACATCTATTGGAGATTCTTCTATGACCATGACAGGCCGAGCCTCAGACGTGCCTGTGCCTTCTACATGCTGAGATTCCACTTGGGCTAGGGCTTCAGCAATAAGTGGATCGTTTAGTTGAACTGCCTCAAGAGAGGGGGGGACGGATGATACTGCATCAGTAAACTTAAGGACGACCCACCGACAGGCCGTCCTAATCCCCCTCTCTAAGTACTCAAGACCGAAGCATTGGAACTCGTCTGAGAGTTTGTAGGCCTCCACAGCATCGGTCTCTACCTTCTTCACTGCCTCAGATAGCTCAGTCTTGTGCTGAGCCCCCATGTTGGTCATGGTCTTGTCCCTCTCCTTTATAAGCAAGTCCTTGGCCGCTATGTCTACATCATGTTGCCTCATTAGCTCGTCCAGATTGCATGTTTAATTCTGTCACTCTCTAGCTAAGCCCTTGCAGTCTCCAACTCCGTCTGTAAATCGGCCTCGTGCTGGATGGCTCTCTCTGCTTCATGGAATTTTTGTTGGTTCTCATCCATCCACTTAGTGGTCGAGGTAAAGTCGCATACAAACTTCACATAAATAATAGACAATTGTCAAGAGGTCGAGAAAACAGTTAGTGAAAGAATGCAACTAAGGGAATGAAGGGAGAACAAATACCTGTGCTAGGGCATGCAGACCATAGTAATACACTTTTGCTGGAGGCATCTTTGACAGAAATTCATAATCAGCAGCCGAGGGGGCAGAAAACACGGACGCCTTGGCTACCCTCAGGTTCGAGATAAGGGAAGATGGCTCGGTCCTCAGAAGCGCCAAGTTCTGGGACTAGAAGGCCCCCATGCTGGAAGAGGAGCCAGTCCCCTAAGACGACTCTACCCTCGCCCTCATCCTTGAGTCCGACCGAGGGTCAGCGGGAGCTTCAGGCTCTTTCCTTTAATGACTGTCAGCAATCGGCTCAATAAGCATCGGCCCCACGGCCCTCGTCTTCCTCAGAGCTTGCTGAGGCTCCTTGCCTTTCTTCTTGCCTAGATCTGGTAGCAGACTAGGAGTAGTCATTTCCCAAAGTGTATCTGATATACCAGAGGGACGACCTGAAAGGAAGACGACATGTCAGAAAAATTCAGAGGCAAAGATGAAACACTTGAAAAAAGTAAAGAATGGGAAAAATAAATGTAACTCACATAGTTCTGTCAGGGGGCCGACCCTCAGACCAGCTTCCTTGAGGAACTGAGGGGTCATAAGATCTTCAAACATTGGAAGTTCACTCCCTCTCCCTCGTCCTCTCAGATATTCAACTATGTATTTCTCTTTCAGACTAAGTCTGGGGTCTGACCTGGCCTTCATTGAAGGGTTAGACCATCTTCTGGGGACCCTCGGACCATCGGATACAGATTGTGCCTCGGCGGAGAATTCCCAATATCCAGAGACAAAGAAGAATCTCTTCTTCCAATCGTGGTTGGAGGTTTGTGCCACGTGGAGAAGTTTTTTGTCAGAACTCCTTGCCCCCAGGCGATAGTACCCAGGCTGTTTGGATGAGGAGGTGATATTGTAACAGGCCAAAAATATGTCGGACGAGGTCTCATCAGTGAAAGCATTCTTCCACAGGGAGATGTAGCCAAGGATCGTCCTCCAGGAGTTAGGAGGAAGCTGAGAGGGGGCAACACCTAGGGTTGACAAGATATCTATGACAGCAGGATGCAAAGGGAATCTGACACCAACCTTAAACATTTGTTCGTATACTGCAATCTCTCCCTCTTCACCCTCGAAGACCCTCTCAGACTCAGAGGGAACCCTCATAGTTATATTGGGGGACACTCCATAGGCATGCCTCCACAACAAGAGGTCACGATCCCTGATTGAGGAGATATAGGACGAGGCATGGGAGGTGTCAACTCGGTCAACATCTGAGTCCTCACCCTCGTCCTCAGTCCCTTCTCCCTCGGCCTCATCACCTTTCAGAGACCTATGGGGAAAAGCCATTTGGAAGGCATGTGGGGATAGAGTAGTCACAGGGATGGCCTCGGAAGCAACCATACCCTCGGCCTGTCGACCTGGGCTTAGGTCAGACGCTTCTCCTCTCCCAGAAGGTCCAGCGCCAATTGGCGACGACGCTCTGTCATCCATCTCTCCTGAATAACTCTCGGTTGGACGACGGGACGACCCATAAGACTCAGATGGCTCAAATGTCTTTATTGTGGCAAGAGGAATGGGAAATATGGGTCGTACCCAATTAGGGTCATCCCCTCGTCTCCTCTCCTCCTCTTCCTCTACCCGTCTGATCTCAACATATAACTTCTCTCTCAGGGAAGGGAATTCCTCAGTTAAGCTGTAAAGCTTCCTAAGCATTAAGGGGGAGACCCTACACTTGGAAGAATTTGGGTAACCAAACTACAAACAAATCTCAAAATTGACCAGGGTGGACTTTTCGATCAAAACTAAGGAGTTGAAGGGTTTTTTATCAAGAAAAATTCAAGAACATCTTGCTAGAGGTCACACCGAAAAACTATGGAACAGCCTAAGAAGAATCTAACCCTATGAGCTTAAAACAGGAAA
Organism: Sambucus nigra; assembly: GCA_949130495.1. Classification (NCBI taxonomy): domain Eukaryota; kingdom Viridiplantae; phylum Streptophyta; class Magnoliopsida; order Dipsacales; family Adoxaceae; genus Sambucus; species Sambucus nigra. The sequence goes on from OX422207.1 coordinate 762,921,005, forward strand.
ACAAATAGAAATGAAGATAAGTAGGGCACTAGGGTCGAGGTGTTACCTGATGAGAAATAGCAAAGCTCCCAAGCTTGAAGGTTCGAAACTGCAGAAATAGCAAGAAGGCTAGAAGCTAGAGAGAGAGAGTTCAGGCGCGAAGAAGAAGAAGAAAGAGAAACTTCAAAAAATTGTTTAAATACCTTGCCAATGAGTGGTCCCACTTACCAATGTAGAGCACAGCCCACGAGGAGGACATCATTAGGGCACAAAGTCCCAAACAGTGTGCAGCCGCCACGCCTTGGAAATATAAACAACAATGAGTATCTGCCAAAGTGTCATAACAGCTTGACAGGTGTCACTCATCAAACATACCATACACTTGTCTCAGAATCGACATTATCCCTCAGCCATCTCAACAACATCTATGGCTGAGGGATGGGGGTGATTGATATGCCTATGTATACCCTCGGCCAGGCCGAGGGCGCCTTCAACCAGACGACCCTTCAAGGGGTCGACCTTCCATCAAGCCCAAACGACCCTCCAAGGGGCCGACCCTCCATCAGGCTCAGACGACCCTTTAAGACGTCGACCCTCCAAGGGGCCGACCCTCCATCAGGCTCAGACGACCCTCCGTGGGTACGACAGTACGAGGCCCAAATTGGACCAGACTCACTGCAGGAAGGAACTTTTCCCTCGGCCTCATATCATAGGCCGAGGGTGACATCATCATAGCGCGTGACTTGGGAGACGTGTGGAACAATACGCGTGAGGCTCACATGGCACGTGGAAAACCGTTATAAATAAATCACACCCTCACGTGGGGGAATATTATGTCATCATGTGGCATCTACAGGTGTCAACAGGATACTGGCTAAATGGTCATTCACATGCATCATGCATACTTGGGGGTACACTACACCCCCCAAGACCTATATATACTTGTCACCTACAACCCTACAGGGGGAGGAGTGAATTGATAACTATAACCCTAACAAAAAAACTCTACTTATACACACAGTAGAGAGAGAAAGTGAGCTTATGTGCATTGTACCGAAGGCCATTAGTGCTCATACTTAGTGGATCACACACTCACAGTGGATGTAGGCCTAATTAGCTGAACCACTATACATCATTGTCTTACTCCTCTTATACTCACCTCCTTCTATATACTTGTACACTTACATCTCTATGGCTTCCATGATTACTATAGTTTGAGCTCATCATCACTTATCTGGTGGTGCTAGATTTCTGCATCATCACTCAATCTTAATTTAAATCAACTAAAAGGTCCTTGAAATTAGTGTTATCATCAAGAGCATACTGGAACACTTTAGGAGCCTTTAACGCATCTGCTTCAGTAATCATACCCTTCGGTGCATGCACAACAATATACTAATGATCATTGTTTATGCACCTCGAGTGGAATATCTTCTTTACATTCTGAAAGACACAAATAAAAGGTTCATTGGCTATGCAATCTTTACTCTTCATGTTTGATAAATCTACTATGATAATTTTGGAGTTAGGATAAACTTTACAATCATTTGTAGTGTCGTCCATCTTCACCCATTTAAATTAGAATACAGTTTTCATAAAATCTAAATAATCGAGTTCTAAAATTTGTTAAAAAAATCCCATAATATGTTAAAACTGTATCATTCGGATTTTTATCGCTTTTTTAGTGACGTTGGTAGTCTAGGCATAAATTTAAATTCCATTTTTTTCCATCAAAATATTTTCCTCAAATGTTTATGAAACAAAATCAAATATGTTGGTGTCGAATTTCTTAAACTCTTTCGCTCGAAATTTTGAACCTTTTATTAGGCATGCAAGCCTTGACAAGACATCGTCTCTTTTTAGAAGTTGCATTTGTTAATAAATTAATATTATGATATGTTTTTACCATACATGATTAAATAACCGCACACATAAGAGGTGGAAATTACCTCTTCTGATATAGATTCCATAAAACCATTCTTCGTGTAACTAATCCTTTGATTTTGGAAATTTTCTTTCTTGTACTTTGTAAAGGTAAATTGTAGAGTTTAAATCAAAATATATTGTGATAACTCGCTTTTTACAGTTATCGTTATCTTCAAAAGCCAAGTCTAAAAAATCCCTTGGATTACGTACAAAAAATATTAAACGACATGTCTTTTGGTAAGTACGAGTATTAATACAACTTTTAAGGTGAAGAAACAAATAATGTGAATGATTGCAATTTCCTTTTTTATAACTCAAAACCCTTTTTTATATATATATTTTTTCTAAAACAGTTTCAAGGGAGAATTAAAAGTGCTAAAAATTATACGTGACTAAATAAAGTATTGAAAATAAAAGTGACACGTAATTGAATTTTTAAGTGTGAGGTGGTACAAGAGATGGGATTATACCGCATAATTCATTTTTTTAATTTACTAATTTATTTATTTGAAATATTTTGAGAGGATATTAAATTAACCATGTAACTCTCATTACAACTATAAATTTAGTAATATCTTTCCTTTAGAAAACCAATTTAAAAATTCCACATCTCTAAAAAATAAGATTTGTACTCTCTCTAATAAATCACCCTCTAAGGTCAAAATATTAACAATTATATGAATCCTTGAATCATAAATTCGAGTTAACACTTCCAATTTAATATAATAATTAGGAAAATCCTATCTCTTGTTCGATTCCAAAATTAAATATAAATTAAAATGAAATAAATTTACCCTCTCTCGAATCATAATTTATTTGTGATAATTCAAAATTATTTTTTCTAAAAATATAATAGTCAAATAAATAAATTAATTAAAATAACATCACATGCGGTTTGATTCCACCCCTTGGATGGGGTGTTTAGCTAAACATTCTCGCATTAGCATACACAATAATCAATAACATATCAATGAATGATATAAATTGGAAAGAAAGAGAAAAAAATACAATAAGAAAAAGTCTCATTTTGAATTAATTCCTTGAACGTGAATCCAATTTCTTCCCACAAATAGACTCACTTGATTACTATAAAATAAACAAAACTAGTCCAAAATTATATTCCAAACCTACACTAATTTTTTTGTAATTTATGGGGGAAAAAAATTGTTCTCCTTAGACTGTAAAAATTTACATTGTATATTATGCAATGTAGTCTAAGAGTTTTTTTATGAGCTGATACCTTTTATTTTATAAGCACGAAGTGGGTTTTTTTAGAGATATTTTTAGATGATTTGAATTACTTGGCTAAGTCAAAATAATTGGTTTGGATAAGCACATGGGTTTTGGGTAAAGGCTGCTTTCAATTTTTGACTAAGTCAAAAAATGAAAGGTGGTAGTCTTTCAGGTAAGTTTGTCTAGGTTTTTAAGCTCCTCGGAAATGGGTTAGGTAGGATTCGAGTTTTAATGGGTTGGAGTTTCGAGTTTTGGGTATGATTTTTTTTTCTGGGAGCAGGTAGTTTTGGAGCAGGAGGTTGCTGAAATTATGGTGAGTTAAAGTGGAAGATTGAGGTGAGGTATCTACGGAGGCAAGACAGAGAAAGAAGAAGTAGATGGGTGGAGAGAGGAGAGAGAATATATAAATCTCATGGGTTTTGATATAAGGTGTGGGGGTATATTGGTGTAGGTGAGGTACATGGGATATAGGGTGGGTGGGTGTGTGTTTAATTTATACATGAAAACTAAAAACTATCTAAATATTTAAGACTTAACTAAAAAAATCTGAAATGAATAAGAAAAAAAATCCATTAAAACTTAAAATTAAATTCCTAACCTATAAATTAATAAGGACTCAAATAAAATTAAATGAAAAATAATAAAATTAAATCAATAAAACTAAAAGAAAATAAAATAAAACAAAGTAAAATCTAATGAATACACACACCTATTTTATTTATTTAAAAATATAAAAACACTCGAACATAGAATCAAAATACACGGACCGTAATATTTACAACTATATGCATGCAAATAAAATATAAGAAATCCTAAAAAATTATACACGACTCAATTAAAAAAATTAAAAAATGTAAAAGTACAAACTAAATACGCACGAGGCTCAAGTGATGAATTAGGCTCTGTTTAGGCTTAGGTTTGGTATGGAAATGAGCTTAAGGCATCGAAACTGATCTGGGCAAGATGAAAAAGGGACTTTTAACTTCGCGATTGCTTTTCTTCATTGAACACTTTTGAGGTTACTTTATTGCAATTACATGGATTTAGCACAATTTGGTACAGTAACAGCCTATTGACCAGCAATATAGATAAATAAAAACATAAGGCCATTTTTATTGAAAATGAGAGACTAAAATGCATTTATTTGGAGAATAAATGAAACACTTTTGGGTGCTTATCACACCATCCCAAACAGAACATTGCTAGTCCCCAAGTAAAAATAAAGAGAAATAGAGATAAGTGATAAAAAGTGTGCCACTTTACCAGGCATTTGCTATTATAGTTAGCTTGTGCAACAAACCGTTAAACCTATAGGTTTTCCTACAGGACGAGTGTTGTCTCGTGAGAGTTTGCAGTCAATGTACCCATAAAAATAAAAAAAATTACTGAAAAGGATTAATTGAAAGGCAGTCTCTTTTTTTAAGACGAAAAGCAATATAAACCACCTAAAAATATATCAAGGAATACAATGTTCAACTATCAAAGTATGGCATAAATACTTAACACCAAAAGCGTAATTTTATGGTCTAACAAGGGTTTTCCAAGACTTCTAAAAGAGGGATGATAGACAATTCATGGCATAAAAAATGAGTTAAACTACATAAAAAAAGTTAAAATGTCTTGTTTTAAACAAAAAATTTCAAAAGAGGTGCACATTTGATAAATTTCTCACCCCCAAACAAAAGAGAACATAGTCCTCGATGTTGAAAAATATATATGAAAATGTAAAGCACAAGGTAGGAAAGAGATTACCCTAACGAACCATTAATAAAAATATATTGCATAATAGAATCAAAGGTGGAACCTGAAGAACAAATGCGACACAAAAATAGTTATAAGTCTATAAAGCATGTGAAAATCATGGGGGAAGGATAGTACACCAACCCTATACAGGATACTACTCATACGCAGAAACAAAATATGGCGAGTTGCCTCCCCGTAACGCTAACTTAAACGTCTTCAGCCAGACCAAACGAAAATTGCCCAAAAATAAGATATAAACTAGAATGGAACGGGGTGACATAAATGGTGTGGGGGTGGGAATCACCTGCAAAGAAGACTGAAAAGTCAGTCTTCATAAACGTGGTTAACAAGGTCAATATATTCTATGTGAGTGGTGCCTAACTCTAAGAATGGATTTAGACCTTGATTGTTGGCTCAAAAGAGGCTACTATCCTTGGGATTTTGAATGGTGATGGCAACATAAGGAGTAACTGACTCAAAAAGGAATGGTACAGACCAGTTGGTTTTTAACTTCCGAAGAAAAAGATGAAGACAAGAATTGTATAACAATACCTTTTGACGAGGGTAGAATTCTTTTCTCATGATGATTTCACCTTAGATCCACTTCATCTTGTCCTAGTACTTCTTTGACAAATACTAGGCATCATTTCGTATCTCCTCTAATGCCCAATAAGCATTATATTCGAGCTCAGTGGGAAGGTGGAAATGCTTACCAAAGACCAAATGATAAGGAGACTGTAACAGACTGGGCCATGATTGATTTGGTAGCTAGTGAGTTACATCCCACATCGCCTGGGTGAGGGAAATTAATGGTTCATATATGTAAATTTGCACTCTTCTATCACCGAGGCCTTTTAGCTCCACTGGTAAGTCATGTGATTGATAATGCACATGTCAGGGGTTTGAACTCCACTGACACCAGTTTGTGGATATAGAGATAATAAAACCCCATACCGATGGGTGTGGTGCTTAAAGTGGGGATAATATTGGTGGTGGAAGAGTGGGGTGTTACAGAATGATATCAGAGCCAGTACCCAGCTGGAATAAGTGAGCCAACATGTTGGGTGATAGTTGATTTCATCCCAACGAGAACGTTGGGCTCCCTAAGGGGGGTGGATTGTAACAGACTGGGCCATTGTTGATTTGGTACTTAGTGAGTTACATCCTACATCTCCTGGGTGAGGAAAAGTAATGGTTCATATATGTAAATTTGCACTCTTCTAAAACCGAGGCCTTTTATTTCCACTAGTAAGGCATGTGATTGATGATGCACATATTAGGAATTCAAACCCCACTGACACCAGTTTGTGGATATAGAGATAATAAAACCTCATACCACTGGGTGCGGTGGTTAAAGTGGGGACAATATTATCGGTGGAAGAGTGGGGTGTTACAGAGATATACTAATCAGAGCCTTATACAGAGTCGGTACGGCCATAAGGCATCATTCAAGTGTAAGAACTACTGTTTCTTACTAGGACGGATTGTATTTTCAAAAATCTTCTTGATCTCGTGGTTGAAATCTCAACTTGACCACTAGTCTGAGGATGGTAAGAGAGACCAACCTTGTGGGTAACACCATACTTTTTTATAAGGTGTTTAAAGACTTGATTACAAAAATGTTTACCCCCATCACTAATAATAGCTTTAAGGGTTTCCAAAACATGTGAAGACATAGTCCTTAAGAAAATTGACCATAACTCGATGGTCATGGGTGTGAAAAGCGAGTCCTTCGATCCATTTGGAGACATAGTCAATTGGAACTAGAATATAGTGAAAACCACGAGAGGAGGGAAATGGGGTAATGAAATTAATACCCCAGACGTCAAATATTTCAACGATTAGGATGTGTGTGAGAGGCATCATGTGACAATGAGATATTCTCCCAGATCGTTGATAATTGGAAAGAGCTTGACAATAATGGTGGGCATCTCAAAAAAGGGTGCGCTAATAGAAACCACTTTGCAAAATTTTGAAGAGATTTCTTGGAGCTAAAGTGGCCACCACATTCACCATCATGAGACAAGGACATAATACTTAATTGTTCACACTTAGGAACACAATGACAAATGACTTGATCAATGCAATACTTAAAAAGGAATGAGTCATCCCAAGAGCAAAACTTCACAGTCGCCATGAATTTGGAGCGATCCAATTTTGATCAATGATTGGGAAGTTGGTCGATAATGAGGATATTGATGATATCAACATACCAAGGAGGGGTGGACATCATAAAAAGTTGTTCATCGAGAAATGATTTGGAAATGGGTACATAATCAGAGTGAAACGTAATAAAAATGTGAGAAAGTTTTTATGCGGCTATATTTTTACATCCTTTATTATCGTGTATTTCAAGGTTAAACTCTTGAAGTGAGAGAATCCACCATATCAATCATGGTTTTGAATCCTTCTTCTGAAGAAGGTTCCTCAAGACTACATAGTAAGTGTAAACAATGATTGGGTAACTTATGAAATATAACCAAAACTTATTAAGAGCAAACCCTACCACCACCAACTCCTTTTCGGTTGGCGTGTAATTAAGTTGACGATCATGGATAGTTTTGCTAGAATAACACATTACGTAGGGGATATTTTCAACCCTCTAAACAAGAATAACACCAAAGGAAAAATCAGATGCATCACACATGATATCAAATGGGAGAGACCAATTAGGAGGTTATATGATAGGAGCAAAAGTGAGCTCGTCTTTAAGGAGCTCAAAAGATGTGGCACACGCATCGTCAAATACAAATGGGAGATCTTTGGATAAAATATTTGTTAAAGGTAGAGAAATTTTAGAAAAATCCTTAATGAAATGCTAGTAGAAACCCGCATGTCATAAGAAGGAGCGAATGTCTTTAACATACTTCAGAATGGGAAGCGTGGAAATCTAGTAGATTTTTTCCTTATCTACTTCAATACTGTGGCGAGAGACATCGTGACCTAAAACAATATTATTTTTTACCATGAAGTGGAATTTCTCCAGATTGAGGACCAACTTCTTTTCTTGATAGTGATGGAGGAACATAATGAGGTGAGACATGAATTGTTCAAAAGACGAACCAAAAATGAAAAAAAATTGGCCATAAAAACATCAAGGAAATGCTCTACCATATCACTAAAAATACTAGGCATACACCTTTTAAAAGTCGTAGGTGCATTACAAAGGTCAAAAGTAATACGAGAGAACGCAAAGGTGATAAAGGGACATGTAAAAGTAGTCTTCTCTTGGTCTTCAGAGGCAATGGGTATTTGGTTGTACCCTGAATATCCATTAGGGAAGCAGTAGTAAGAATAACTTATTAATTGTTCAAGCATTTGATCAATGTATGGGAGAGGAAAATGGTCCTTTCGAGTGAAAGCAATGACCTTTCTATAATCATTACAAACACGCATACCGGTTTGTATATGGGTGGGTACATGCCCATCGTCACTACTTTTTACGAACGTGACGCTAGACTTTTTGGGCATCACATGAATGGGACTGACCCATTGGTATCCGATATGGGGTAAATAATACCGGTATCAAGAAATTTTAAAATTTTAACTCTCATGACTTTTGTCATCGCAAGATTGAGTCGACATTGTGGCTCACAAAAAGTTTAAGAATTTTCCTCCAAATGAATACGATGAATAGAAACATTGGGGTTTAAGCCGTGAATGTCTGAAATTGTCCGCCCTATAGCAATGTTATATTTAGTAAGAGTGTGGACCAATTTCTCTTCTTGATTTTGGGTCAAGCCGAAAGCAATAGTGACAGGGTGATGTTGGTTTGGCCTATGAAAGTATATTTCAATTCATAAGGTAATTGTTTAAGATCCAAAATAGGTGGCGTTTCAGGAGAAACATCGAACTCAGACATAAAAATAGAGTTCGGGGAAATACTGAGGCATAAGTTAACTGAGTGATCCATAGAAAGAAGTGTTGCGACAAAAAAAGACTCAAATTGAGTGGCCCAAGTGGAAGTGTCCATTAGTGGTGTAAAATCTAACAAGGCATTCAGTTCAGAGATGGGGGAGTCAATATCAAAGTCGGACCCAAAATGAGCTACACATTATTGGATAGGATCATCAGGGTATTTTTGATCCAGCATCTCTTGGACCGAGGAGTCAATCACACACACCTTATCAATTGATTCGACATCGGCCTTTTATTTCATAAGGTGGAAGATGTTGACTTCAATGGTCATGTTACCAAAAAAAAATATTCATGGACCCGTCATGACAACTGATGATGGAATTTACAGTGGCCAAAACGGGGTAACCTAATATGATAAGAATATTGGTTAGATCGGATGTATGAGTGTCTAAGATGATGAAATCCATAGGGTAGTAAACATCATAAACTTTCACCAAAACGTCTTGAACTATTCCTTTAGGTAATTTCATAGAACGATCAACAAGTTGAATAGTATACCACGTAGGTTTCATGTTTTGTTAACCTAACTCAAGGTAAAAGGACTAAGATAATAAATTAACGCTGGCCCTACGATCAAGTGAAGCCCAAGTAGTGAACTTATCTCCTAACATGTCAGAGATAGTTAGACGATCGTGATCTTTGTACTTTATAACACCGTTCTCATGGATAAGGAACATAAGTTTCTCAGTTACGAAGGCATCACGAGGAACATTCGTCTGACACTTAAGAGTGAGCAAGTACTTCAAGAATTTGGCATAAGAGGTAAATTGTTAAATAGCAGTGAGGAATGGAATGCTAATGTGAACATTCTGAAACACTTGCTTGATCTCATCAAAGTTTTTGGGATTTCTTTGTCAGACCAACCTATGATAGAAGGATGCTTTAGGAACCTAGACTATGGTGGGATCATTAGGGTTTGATGCAGTATTTTTTATGGATTTAGTGGGTTTTAGAACATTAGGGAGAGTCTTTAATATTCATTTCAGTATGGGTGGGTTTTGCACAGCTCTGGGAACATCAACACCATTGTCAATTTGTTTTCCTAATCTTAGAGTAGTCACCACTTTCTTATCCGCCTTGTAAATGGATGGAGTGGAAGTGGATCTAGCCTCATAAGCCGAATTTTTGCCATTCCCCTTAGGGTTAGCAATGGGTTGACTGAGGAATCAACCTTTCTCTCGTTCATACTCAAATTGGTTAAAAAGTTGCTCAAGCCTTTGGCTGGCCTAACTCTGCACCTGCATGGTTTGTTGTTTAATTATGATAAATTGAGTGAGAATATTCTCAATAGAGGAAGTGGACAATTGTGGTGATGGGGCATAAGGGTGTTAAGGTACCAACTCATGATGGGAACTAAGAGGTAACGAATACTCATAAGAGGGAGGTGGAATAAGGAGATGTTGATGATTGGTGTTAGATGTCCTCTATTTAGGGACAAAGGTTGATGGATGGTGTTATTAATTGTACTGATCATAGTGGTTATGGATAGGAGGGTGATTTTTCCTTGGAAAGTTTTTTTGAAACCCGGGGGAACCACCAACATTTTGTTAGGGGTGTGATGGAACGAGGTTGTTGTCATACTTATAGGAAAAATAGGGATAGTTCCTAGTGTTGGGATTATAAGTAAATGATAGGGGAAGGGATTTTCTATCATTATCAAAAGAAAATACTTGAATGAGGGGGCACACATGAGATAAATCATCATAACATGAGCATACAGTAAAAGAAGAAGGACTAGACTCATTGACATTCATCACCAGTTTAGATATAGAAATATTTTGTTGCATAAAACAACTGAGAGAGTCAATGATCTTAGTCAAATTGTTTAATCTATGTAGCAATGTTTTAAATCGGGATAATTTTTTACCTTAAAAGTTCTCCCTAAATGTGGTGTCTCGATTCTTGAAAACCCATTGGTTCCCTCCCAATTTTGGGAGTCATCGCCTAATTCAAGGAGAATATTGTAGGCGTTAGTGGCAGTTAAGTGAATGAACTTACCTCTATACATGGATTCAATCATGGTTCGAGAAGCAAGAATAATTCCATTGTAAAAACTATGGACTAAGCGACTTTTCTCGAGACCATGATGTGAGCATTTATTAATATGACCTTGGAAACGGCTCCATGCTTCACAAAATTGCTCGTTCGGCTTCTGATGAAAATCTTGGATGGATTGGCGTATTTCATTTGTTTTTCTCATAGGCTAAAACTTAGATATGAACTTCTTCAAAAGTTGTTCCCATGTATGGATAGAATTCGATGGCAATGAATGGAGCCACATGGATGCATTATCATGTAGAAAAAATGGAAACAATCGAAGAAGAACATTTTCTTCATCCCAGTTTTGATTTTTGAAGGTAGCGCAAAGAGTGAGAAGTTTTTGCAAGTGAGTATATGGAGACTCCCATTCAAGGCCATGGAAATTGAGCAACATTTGAAATTTTGGTGGAGCGAATTTCAAATTGGATAGCCAGGGAGGGTGGAAGAACGATACAGAACGGTGGGTTGGCCATAATCGGGGTAAAATAGTTCCATAAAGCACGTTCTCCATCCGTGGTGGGTGGGGTAGTGGGAGAACTAGGAGTTTCTTAGTAGGAAGAATACGAGTCGAGTAGATGAGGCGTAAGATCAACGATGAGGGAACGATCACCTAAGAGGGAATTTAAAGATGGATCACTACAGGAACGTGTTAATCGATGATCTAGACATCACCAATTTGGCTTAAAAGGAACGATTTTTTGTTTTTGTTTTTGAATTTTTTTATGAAGAAAAAGGAAAAATATTTTTGGATTTTTTATAAATGACAAAAAAAAAGATTTTGGAAAAATGGGAAAGGAAGGAAAATATTTTGGATTTTTTGAAATATATGAAAAATATTTTTGGATTTTTCTAATAGGAAAATATTTTTGGAGTTTTAGACAATATGGAAATATGATGCGGTATGCAAAATGAAAAATATTTTTGGAGTTTTCGGCTTTTTTAAAAATGAAAAATAGTTTTGGATTTTTTTTGGAAAAAAGGGAATGGTGGACTCGCATGTGAAAATGGACAAGGGAGCGTAAAAATTGACTACCTAAATATCGAATTAGACACGTACAAGTAAGGGAGACTTCCTAACTACCACATAGCCAATTTTATATATTTAATTAGGTGAATGGGTAGTCATATTTTAATTAATCCGTGGGCGAGAAAAATATGGAGCCTTAGACGTTTCCTTTAAAAAGTCTGCTCCTACTTTCTTCCCAAGAGAACAAGAGGCTTACTAGTTAAGGCTCATCACACTAGCTACTACAACGATCGACCGTCCGGTACCACACTAGGGAAAGCACAAACCCATTTTACTGGGTGATCTCACTTAAAACCTAAGTTCCCTAAACAATGTATTAAGAAAGTCGATCGAAGATTTGGAGGGGTGGAAAGAACTCACTAGAGTATCCTACGAATGTATCAAGGTTCCTAATGAACATCGAATCCTACTTGGCTTTCTAGTTGATTGATTTTAATTAAATGATAGCACGAGTAATAAGAAAATGGGATAAAGTGATTGGGTGGGTGATAAAATCCCGACTCATTTCAATGATGGGGTGTAGGTCTAAGGTTTAGTAATTCATCAAACCATTCCAAATAAATGCAATGTGATAAAATCACACGGGACCAAATAAGCACATAAAAATGGAATCGTTTGCAAAAGATTCGAGAGTGATAAACGAATGTACCTCCCACGGTTTTTACACACATGGTGGAAGACCGAGTTGAGTCGACTCAGGGAAGTTCGTGTAGCTTCAATCATCTCCAAGAGTCCTACGAATCCAAAATAGAGAGGCTTCTAAATCCACTCCAAGGGCTCTCTCTCTCATTCTCACCCGTTTTCCTTTTTGTCTTTTGTTTTTGGGAATAATTATTACAAATAAATAGTGTAAAAAATGTACTCAAATGAATACAACGCCTCTATAATCCTAAAAAATAACCAATCTAATGAATAAAAAAATAAAAAAATAACAGCTACGGATTAAAAATGAAATGAAATATAGTTCTTCAATTCGTCTCCAACTTTAAGAAAGCGGCAACGACGCTATTTGATTACTCGCTTTTTACATATGTCGTTGCCTTCAAAAGCCAAGTCTAAAAAATCCCTTGGATTACCTACAAAAATTATTAAACAACTTGTATTGTGGTAAGTACGGGCATGAATCCAACTTTTAAGGTGAAGAAACAAATAATGTGAATGCTTAAAAATTCATTTTTTTTTATTTAGAACCGTTTATATATATATATATATATATATATATATATATATATATATATATATATATACAGTCCTGCTCTTGTACAGACTAGTCCGCATTTTAAAAATGCGGACCGGACATGTGTCACCTGGCGGTGAGCCCCGAAAAGAGAGAGAGTGTGCCTATAATGTAGGCGATAATTTCTAGGCGCACCGTTAGGTGACACATGTCCGGTCCGCATTCTTAAAATGCGGACTAGTCCGCACAGGAGCATTATTATATATATAAACATAATTTTTTAAAACAAATTCAAGGGAGACTCAAAAGTGCTAAAAATTATAAGTGGCTAAACAAATCAGTTAAAATAAAAGTGACATGTAACCGAGTTTTATAGGTGTGAAAAGGTACAAGAGATGGAATTACAACACATGATTCATTATTTTAATTTACTAATTTCTTTATTTGAAATATTTCAAGATAATATCAAATTTATAATTTAACTCTAGTTACAACTATAAATTTAATAATATCTTTTTTTAGAAAACCAATTTAAAAATTCCATAACTCTAAAATAATCAGATCTATTCTCTCTTTAATTAATCACCCGCTAAGATCAATTTATTAAAAAAATATATGAATCCTTGAATCACAAATTCGAGTTAACACTTATAATTTAATATAATATTTAACAAAAACCTATCTCTAGTTCGATTCCAAAATTAAATATTAAATTTTAAAATAAAATAAATTTACCTCTCTCAAAGCATAAATTTATTTGTGATAATTCAAAATAAATTTTCCTAGAAATATCAGAGTCAAATAAATTAATTAATTAAATTAATATCACATCTGGTTTCATCCCACCCCTTGAAGGGATATTTAGCCAAATATTCTCATAATAGCATACACAACAATCAATAACTTATCAATGAATGAAATAAATTGGGGGAAAAAAAGAGAAATAAATACAATACGCAAAAGTATCCTTTTGAACCTTCACCTTCTCCTCAATTTGTTGATTGGAAAGTCGAGCAGGTTCTATCCTATGCTCGTGATAGATAGGTAAGATGTTAGACTTATCGTTCCTAAAAGGGTAACTCGTCAGTAAAAATCTACGATGACCCATATAACTCATCTTACCACTATGAGTTAGACAACTAGCTTTAGTTTCCTCCCGACATATAGGACATCTATAATACCCATGAAAATTACAACCGTACAAGGTCCCAGGAGGAAGGTCGTGGATCGCCTACATCACCATTGCTTTAAGTGTGAACTGTTCACCCTTATAAGAGTAAAGAGCCGTCAAACCTTTATCCCATAACTCTTTAAGTTCTTCTATTAATGGACATAAGAATATATCAATATCATTGCCTAGAGCCTTAGACATGAGTATCAATAAAGATAATAATGGGAATTCTTTTCTCATGCACAGTGTCAGAGGGAGACTTAAAGGCACCATGAGAACTGGCTAATAACTCTGATTAGTTCTTAAATTACAAAAAGGGTTAAACCCATCGGTTGATAATACAAGACAGACATTGGGAAATTTCTTTGCAACCTCATGGTGCCAGATGATTGAATTAACCAGATGAAGCATTAGATTCCCACCAACCTCGCATCAAGTGTTCCATCTCATGGCCTCTGTTATCTACGGTATAGTGAAAACTATTTTAAACGTGGCTCGAGGGGAAAATACTTCCCAACCTTTTGTGGAACTTGCAAGAACTGGCAATATTTTGCAGATTTGACTTTTTATTTCTCACAAGACACATATCTAGGCTCACTGCAGACAGGACACTCATCCTTCTCTTCGTGCTTGTTGTGTGAAATGTACAATCATAAATGCATGTTGGAATAGATTTGTACTTCAATTTCTTCTCCATACTAGGGTAATTATCTAGCAACGTGTTCTCTTTTGGAGGAATATCTTTAATCCACTTAAGAATTTCAATTACGTTGTTTTCCCGCAAAACCAAATTACCTCTTCAAATTATGAAAATCGAACATTACGTATAATACCAATGACCTTATTCGGAATTTTTGTACAAAGGTATAACTTCATCGGCTTTCAACTGTTTGTATTCCCGATATTTGGGGAATTCAGCATCAACTATTCATTTAATTGGTCATGATGCACATATCCATATCCATGGGATGGTTTTTTTTTTTTTTATTGTGGTGGACTCTGTAAGCATCATCAATTAGGTCGGTCAAAGGATGATATGCTAGAGAATCATTCTCCACTTCCACCCGGCGGGGTCCCATCATGCAGTCATATACTCATAATTCTTTCAAAACATATGATACATTATTTTTCCCATGGAATGTCCCTATCTTATAGTCTTGCATCATACCCCACATTAGTAAATGAAATTCGGTGTCTTCTAAAGACTTAAATTTTCTATTTATACAATGGTTGCACAGACACGAAATCTTATTACTATTAAGATTTCTATTTTCATATTTAATATATTCCCCCAATACCCTTCACATGATTATCAGATACTTTGTGACTCTCCCCTGTCCACTCTGTGTATTGTGGGAAAGTCATTTAGTAGTCTTTAAAATTCAAAACAAATTCAAGGAAAATTCATTAAACTTGTTCAAAAATAAATATTACAAGAAAATTCATTCAAAGAAAATTCATTCAAAAGAAACAGATATTACAACCAAATTCTTTACAAGATTACTATTTTCTTCAAAAAGAAAATACAATTCAATGCGTAGGCTTAACAAACACATTAAATATCCAATTACTAAAACATTTTTTATAATTTGAGAAAATGGTCTTTCCACGTGGTTAAAGTATGCAGGCTTATCTCCATAACTAGAGTATATTCTATCAACCAAAATTTGAGCTTCACCCATTACCAAAGATCGATTGTGGACATGTGTTAAAAAAATTATGGAAATGAGAGTGCACGTGCCAATAACCCTTGTATCAATGAACTTAAGTATATAATATACCTCTCTAAAGTCATCATTGATTGATGACTATGATGCAAAGGCATATCGCAGAGTTCGTATCCAAGTGGACCATCAGAGACGACCAGGTTTACTTCAGCCGTTACAGATTCCTACATGGAAATGGGAGGGAATTTCCATGGATTTTATTACTGGGTTTCCCACTTCGCAGAGGTCTACGATTCTATATGGGTTATTGTGGATCGGTTGACGAAAGTAGCCCACTTTTTTTCCATCAGGACAGACTCTACGGCAGGACAATATGCCTAGATATTTATTATAAAGATAGTGAGGTTATATGGTGTACCCGTTGATATCGTGTCAGATAGAGACAAGACTTTTATGTCTCATTTTTAGGAGAGATTTTCCAGGAGACTATGGGGATCGAGTTGCGGTTGAGTACGGCGTATCACCCACAGATCGATGGGCAGACTGAGCGCACTAATTAGATTCTCGAGGATATGTTGCGCATGTGTGTCCCTAATTTTGGTGGAGGTTGGTAGCAGTACCTTCCGCTGGTGGAGTTTGCTTATAACAACTCCTATCAGTTTATAATTGGCATGACACCATTCGAGGCATTGTAGGTAGGACTTTTTGTTCTCTGGCTTATTGGCAAGAGGTGGGGGACAACAAACTACTCGGGCCAGAGGTGATTCAGGACACATCGAGCAGGATCGAGATGATTCAGAGTCGCATAGGGGTAGCGCAGGATAGGTAGAAAAGCTATATCGATGTTAAGAAGTCCTTCAGAGAGTTCGCGATAGGGTACCAGGTTTTGCTGAGAGTATCTCCTATGAAGTGGGTAATGAGATTTGGGAAGAAAGGGAAATTAGCTCCGAGATACGTAGGACCATTCCCTATTATAGAGAAGATCGGACTAGTGGCATATAGGCTTGGGTTACCGGAACACTTGCATCGTATTCATGACGTGTTCCACATTTCATCATTGAGGCGGTATATTCGGGATGAGTTGGCACACACTCACATCGCGATTGAGGAGATTGAGTTACAGTATGACAGTTCATATAAGGAGAGACCGATGGCTATCCTAGATTATAGTGAGAGGAGGCTGAGGTCAAAGGTAGTTCCACTCGTATGGTCATTTTGGAGTTCGTTGTTGAGTCCGGGAGGGTTGAGATAGTCCGAAAACACTACCCGGGTATTCTATTTGGACTCCGAGAGATTTTAGGCCAAACCGGCACACCGTAGGGGTAGTTCTGTAATTTGAATTTTTGGGGAGATTAAATGGACGAAAATTAGTGTTTTATTATATCAGTTACGTAGGAGAAATTAGGGCTCACATTCACATAACTCAAGAGAGATTCACAGAGAGTGAGGGAGAGCAAATCCCAAGGAGCCAAAGCTTTTATGCATGATCTTTTACCACGACGACCACCAATGCGTAGATCGAGAAGAGAGGAACGCATCTATACCAACATCACCAAAGGATTCAGACCTTCAATTTAAGGCAAGTATTTATTACTTGCTTTCTTTTAGCAATAATGATACTCATTTTAGAGTAGGTGAAATTAATCATGATTTACATGTTAATTGGGTGAAAATTTGAGGTTAAATGATGATTAAAGGGTGGGTTAATTAGTTGTTAATATTCCTTCATGTATGTAGAGGATTAATTACAAAATTGAATCATATATTGATGAACGAATCTGGGTTGATTAGGTTCTTTAATTGAAAATTTGGTAACTAGGGTATATGTGAATTAATTTGGGGATTTTATACAATTATTATGATTAATGACGAGTTAATGATCCTAGGATGTTAGGAATGATTTATAACCTGTTATGAGTTGATGGATATTGATGATGAGGTGTTGGGTGTTGAATCTTAGAGGTTTTTAGGTTCAAAAATAGTAGAAAATGCTGAAATTTTGTGTAGAACATGAAATAATAGGTCTCGCGCGAAGTCGCTCGAGCGACACGGGGAAATCGTTCAAACGAAATTGCCATCTCGTTCGAGCGATAGGGTGAATTTTTGAGAATTTTCTTAGAGTCCAGTTTTGAGTTTACCAGTTTATTGGAGTGAGAGAAACTGCCCGATAGTAAACTTAAACAAGGCAGAATTTTGTGAAAGTATGTGAGAATTAATACTTTACTTATTTCGGTATAGAAAGAATGTACCCTGGAGATTACGAGAGAGATAGTAATCTAAATATTTATACAATACATAGTGTTAAGGTTAAAATACGTATGAGAAGTATATATATAGGTTTGAGAAATACTTATAAATTCTAATAGGATGTGTGTACGCCTATTATGTGATATTATTGTTAAGAGCACTAATGCATGATAACCTTGGGGTGCAAGAATCTTATTATTAGGTGCACTAATGAGTGATAACTCGGGGGTGCGGGGATTCTATCCTTAAGTGTACTAATGGGTGATAACCCGGGGTACAAGATTAATGTTATAAGTGCACTAATGGGTGATAACCCGAGGGTGATGCATTATTATTGTTAGGTGCGCTAATGGGTCTTGGCCCGGGGGTGCAGTATATATATATATATATATATATATATATATTATAATACTGTGACTATATGTGTATATATATAATCTTGTGAATCATTCTACTGAGTATAGTTAGTAGAAATGAAAACGTTGATGTATAAAATAAGTCTTAAAAGTATAAAAGATTTATATGAAAATGAGAAAACATGTTAATTAGTTGTTCAACATAGGCTAATTCGAAAGTGTCTTGTATGGGTGATACGGGTATACTACTAGTGGGTATGGATACTATTAGAATGACTTCAGACTAATTAGACTGAGTGGTATAACTAGGGGTAAGATTATATGTACATTAGGCGTGCACAATAGATGAGAGGTGAGAAGCTCATGTGAGAGTTCGATAACTAACATGCGTATAAGACTTGTTTTAAGAACCAGTTTTAAATACTTGCTAAATCATTTTTAAACCTCGAGCCCTGACCCGTTTATTGCATCTCTTCTCTCTTTTACTATATATATATATATATATATATATATATATATATTATGCCAGGTGCTCAGTCGCAGGGGTACTAGAATTAGAGATTGGATTGACAGACGTGCTGCAAATATTGTGGAAGTTGTAGATCCTGGCAGTAGACGCATATATCCATTCCATTCACTTTCATTTAGACTTACTATTTAGGGCATGTGTCGCCCGCTTCTAGTCTTGTATCAGAGATATTGTATTTAGTTTATTTTATAGTTTAGAGTTTTGAACTGGGAGGTTTTACCGTGTCTTATTTAATTATGTATTTAATTCTTGTTCAGTAATTATTATATTCCTATGTATGGTGAATGGTTTATAATTTATACTTGTAATGCTGTAGTTAAATGGTTTTATGAAAAAGGTAAAAAATTTTGACACTTAACTTAATTATATTATAGGTGAATAATATGGATTATACTGTTTTCGATAGTGATGCTAAGAATGAACCAACCGTATATCCTGTTTTAAATTAGTACAGGACTGATAACCCTATATTTAATTGGGAGGGGTGTCACACTACCTATATGAGTGTGGAAGTGGTGCCGCTTCCTATGAGAACTCAACTTCACTCTAAAGCACTCATGAAATCAAGGTACAAACACAAGGCCTAATACATGTGTCGGCTTATATGGATAATTAGTGACTAAAAATATTCGTGTGTGTAGACAAATCCGGTTGATCAATAAGGATTTATAGTTCAAAGAAAAGTCTACTATACTTTCATGGTTAGCCTTGACTAATCTTCACCTGGTCTTGGTTCAATTCGTTAGACACCAGTGCTTATACACAGCCTTATAGACAATCAAAGATTTACAAAACTTATTTTGAAAATGGTAGAGGAATGTTGGAGATTTTTAAAATAAGTGAGTAAAATATTTGGGAGTAAAAGTTTGTCCCACATTGGAAGCGTTTGGAGAAAAGTGGGAAATGTGACAACCCGCTCACCAAAATAAGGGGTGGCCTTCCCGATACTCCGATATAACAGGAATCATGGATGGAATCATTCTCTGCATCACAACAATATAATAAGTATACGGGATAACCATCCAATAATTCAGAAAATGGGTTCACAAAATTATGTTTTATAATAAGTTAAGGAAATAATTTACACAACTCAATTTGAAAAGAAAGTGGAAACCCAAGGAAACTTATATTACATCCACAACAAGAATAAAATAAAGGGACCGAATGTGTTGTCGATCAACAGGTACATACAACGTATTCAATAAGTTTAATTTAAGTTACATAATACATCCATTAGACAGTTACAAAAGCTTGGGCCACACGCCCGAGTGAAATACCCAATCATAATTAGAATACAAAAATGAAGGCGTCTAACAACATATCCCGTAATATTCGCAAAGTATTACGGCTCCCCAAAAGCACCAGAGTAGGAAAATCACAACGGACGTCCTTGCGGCGGAGCACCTGAGCGGATACATGATTCATGTACAACAAGAAAATGAATGGGTCAGGGCCCGATTTTATATGATCACCAGATGAATAAAAAGTATGACAGTTATAAACAGTTAATCATGAATGATAAAGATGAGAATCTAACAACATAATCTCAAAGCATACTAAGACAATTTAAATGATTATAACTTTTATTTAGTTATGCAAAAGGATATAATTAGACATCATTAATTAAAAGTCTCCATTATTTTTCACCATTTCATTTCATCTTTCCATTCCTTATCAGGAATATAATTACTGTCGTATGCTCTTTGTGCCATTTCTCATACATCAAGTCCCACTTGATTAAGAATTGTTATATTCATATACATATAACGATTCTAAGACCGCCCCTCCGAGTTTCCCCACGGGGCGCGCCCCTAAATGACTATCATCTTCCAGGGCTTATCAACTAGACAACCTGGGCACCTAACGCAACGTCAGGAAGTGGAAATATGCCTGCGAGTGAGTCATAACCGCACCCGGAATTACCTCACTAGTGCAAAATAAAACATATAACAATCCACCTCTCCCTGCGTTTATTAGTCAGGGGACATCACCTCATGCGCGAACTTCCCTTATGATAGCATTTAGAGAGGTGTGTTTTAGTAAATTATCATTTACCAGATTCATTTCCATTTTTCATTTCATTTTCATTCCCATTTGCCATATGCATGTTTTATTTTATGGATATATCATACTTTATTCAGAGCCATCTGTAAGTCATATCATCAATACAACCTCAATGAATGAATAATTTCTCGATTCATTCTCCAAACATTTTAGGGTATTATTATAACCCACCACAACTAACATACCTCAATTAAGCTTCTAAAGTCTCCCAATATGACCTTTCAATCTCCTAGTCTCATAATAGTTAACTAAAAGAAAAGAATATCCTAACATCAATTTCCATACCCCCCGAAATAATCCCGACATAACCCATTTCTAATGTAGGGAATTCAACTAACTCATCTAGAACTCGAGGACTCTAAGTTTACTTCATACAAGAAGGTTCCTAAGTCCTAAGCCTAAAAGAAAAGGGTCAAAATTGAGTTCAAAAGATAACTCAAAACAGTAAGGTTTCCGAATCGATTCGCCCAAAAGCGAATTGATTCGGAGGACAAATTACAGTTTCTGCCTTGGCCGAATCGATTCGGCCTTAACCCGAATCGCACCTGTAACTTGACCTCTAAGCGAATCGATTCGCCCCTGCGATTTGCCCAAGGATGGGTCTACAGGTTGTGAACCCTAGTTTTCCCCAAAACTCAAATCTCTTCCATTTTTACACACACCCATCAACATTTATCTACCCAAAATCATACTAGATGATTATCAACTACCATAATCGACAATTTTATCAACATAAACCATGATTAGGGTTCAAACCCTATAAAATCCATATTTGTTCCATAAATGCTAATACACAACTATCACATAATTTACTCATCTTAAACCATATATTAGCAAGTAGAAAACTTGCCTTAAGGTAGAAACCTCAGATTTTCTTTGTGGTAGCAACAATCCCAAGCCTCAATCTTCAATCTCTCTCTTCTCCACAAGTTCTCTTCTTCTCTCTTTCTCTCTAGGTTTAATACATACACTTAAGAGAAATAAATGAATTGCAAGACTAAAAATGTGCCTCTCTCCTTAATTCCCAACTTAAGTGGTTAATACCACATTAAAATGATTCGCAACTACATATTTAAGCCATAACCAGTCAAAAGTACCCAAAACATAAAAATACAATATGGCACTTATTTCGACTATCTCGCACATTTTGGGACTAACTACGCCCTCCAAATGTCCAAATTATCATTTGGAAATTTTATAGCTCATTTCAAGTTTCGCTTTCATTTAAACCATAAATGTCATTTAAAACCTATGACACTATAAAATGCAACATGAGAATATTTACTTACACATACAGTAAATATGCAACAATTTAGTAAATATTAATTTTTAACTCATTCAATTAATAGTTACTCCATATTCCAACATTCTATATAATTACTTCGCACCGTAAATAATTATAAAATAGGTTCTCAAAAGTGAGGGTTGTTACATACTCCCCCCCCCCCCCTTATGAGGGAATTTTGCCCCAAAAATTCAAGCGTTCTTGCAAGAAGAGATGCGGATAATTTTCCCGCAGGTCATCCTCGCGCTCCCATGTCGATTTCTCTCCGTTGTGATGACCCCATTGAACTCGAACCAAGGTCACCACTTGAGATCTCAACTTACGTTCCTCATGCTCTAAGATAGCAATCGGTTGTTCCTCATATGAAATGTCGAGTTACAACTCGATATTCTCCAAAGAAATATGCCAAAGGGCTCCCTCACACCTCCTATACTTATTCAAAGAGGAAACATGTAACACATAATGAATTTGTTATAAGTGTTCCGGTAAGGCAAGTTGATACGCCACCAGACCTACCTTGTCAATAATAGGAAAAGGTACCACATAGCGCGGTGCAAGCTTCCCTTTCTTTCCAAAACGCTTGATACCTTTCATAGGCGATACTCTCACCAACACTTTATCCCAAATCTCCATCTCTACATGACTTCTATTCTCATCGGCATAACTCTTTTGACGATCTTGAGCTACACGAATGCGATTCCGGATGAGTTCAATATTGGAAGAAGTATCCTGGATCATTTCAGGTCCAAGAAACTTATTATCGCCCACCTCCAACCAACAAGTGGGTGATCTACACAGCCTACCATAAAGGGCTTCATAGGGCGCCATTCCAATAGTGAATTTGTACGAATTATTATAAGAAAATTCGACCAAAGAGAGATATTGTTCCCAACCATCTTTGAAATCAAGCATACACATTCGGAGCATATCCTCCAACATTTGGTTGACTCTTCTGTCTTCCCATCTGTTTGAGGGTGATAAGAAGTGCTTAACTTTAATTCGGTTCCCATAGCCTCTTGGAAACTTCGCCAAAAGTGGGAAACAAAGATTTTATCTCGGTCGGAAACTATATTTAAGGGCACCCCATGGAGTCTAACAACCTCTGCGATAAATAACTGGGCATAACGAGCGGTATTATAATCGGTGCGTACCGGTAGGAAGTGTGTCGGTGTAGTCAAACGATCGACGATGACCCAAATAGAGTCATAACCATTTTGCGATGTTGGCAAGCCCGTGACAAAATCCATTGATATGATCTCCCATTTCCACACCGAAATTTCCAACGGTTGCAACAAATATGTCGGTCGCTGATGATCTATCTTGACCAATTGACAAGTGGTGCATTAGGACACGAACTCAGAAATATCCCTCTTCATGCCTGGCCACCAATACTGACAGCGCATGTCTTGATACATTTTGTCATTACCCAGATGCACTATAAACTTGAAACTGTGAGATTCTGTCATTACGGCCCGTCTTAAGTCCCCTTTGTCCGGGACAATGAGTCTCCCATGGAAACGCACCCCACCCTCAGAACCTATAGAGTAGGATTCTTCTCCCTCGGTCAACAACTTATGTATACGGTCCTGGCAGCCTTTGTCCCTCCTTTGGGCTTCAACCACCCTTGGCACAATAGTAGGCGTGACGGTAAACACCGACATAAACACCCTAGCAACCGCGTCCTCCTGACTCAGCTACTTCCATTTTTCCTTACATACTTCCGCTAACTCCCCCTCGGGCTTTCTACTCAAAGCATCCACCACCACATTCTCCTTGCCCATGTGATAGTGGATGTCAAATTGATAGTCTTTCACAAACTCTAGCCATCAGCGTTGTCGCATATTTAAATCTTTCTGCAAAAATAAATATTGCAGCGATTTATGGTCCGTGGAAAGACTAAATTTCTCCTCTAGGAGATAATTCCTCCAAATCTTCAAAGAAAAGACTAATGCGGCAAGTTCCATATCGTGCACCGAATAATTCTTTTCATGGGGATTTAGCTTGCGAGAAGCATAAGCAATAGCCCGTCGCTCTTGTTGAAGTACACCTCCTAATCCTTGTAGAGATTCATCGGTGAAGACCAAATATTCTAATCATGGTCTTTGTAATGCAAGGACTAGAGAAGAAGTCAACCTATCATTGAGTTCATCAAAAGCTGACTGGCAAGAATCATCCCATACAAACCTCACCCCTTTCCGGGTTAAATTTATCAAAGGGCTAGAAATTTTAGAAAAATCTTTGATAAATCGGCGGTAGTATCCCTCCAAAACCAGAAAACTACGAATCTCGATAGGTATCATGGGCTGACCCCACTCCCTCACCGCAAACACTTTACTTGGGTCCATCGAAATACCCTGGGCTGTCACAATATGACCCAGAAATTGTACCTCCTACAACCAAAACCCGCACTTCTAGAACTTGGCATATAATTGGTGATCCCTCAATCTCTGTCGAACCAATTGTAAGTGAGTAGCATGATCGGCCTCTATGGGAGAATACACTAGAATGTCATTGATAAACAAGATAACAAACCGGTCTAGGAAGTCCCTAAATACCCTCTTCATGAGGTCCATAAACACAGTGGGGGCATTGGTTAGTCCAAAAGGCATAACCAAAAATTCATAGGACCCATATCTTGTTAGAAAAGTAGTATTGGACACATCTTTCTCTCGTATCCTCAACTAGTGATACCCAGTCCTCAAGTCTATCTTAGAGAAATACGATGCTCCCCTAAGTTGATCAAACAAATCATCAATCCGAGATAGAGGGTATTTGTTCCGGATGGTGACTTTATTCAACTCTCTATGGTCAACACATAATTAGAGAGAACCATCCCTTTTCTTAACAAACAACACCGGAGTGCCCCACGACGACGTACTTCACTTAATAAACCCTTGCTCTAGCAAGTTCTGAATTTGATCCCTTAACTCCCTCATTTCAACAGGAGCCATACGATATGGAGCTATCACAATCAGTCGAGTTCCCGGCGCTAAGTCAATTATGAACTCAATCTCCCTACTAGGAGGCAAACCCGGTATTTCTCGAAACATATCTTGAAAATCTCAAATAACTGGAATAGAATCTAAGGAAATAACTACATCTGAAGAAGTCTCCTCCGCGATACAATACAAGTAAGTGTTAGTACCTCCTTCTAAACGAGGCATAACCACTAAAAACATTTCTTACCCCGGAATGGCAAAAACTATACTCTTACCATAGCAATTAACTATCGCATGATACTTCACTAGCCAATCCATACCCAAAATCACATCATACCCGACCATGTCAAGGATGAGAAAATTGGCCTCAAAGCATATATTACCAAGAGTTATTCCTATTTGTTTACAAACAAAGAAAATGAGTGAACCATCACCCAGAGAAGACTCAACACTAGTAAAGGTACTCTCAACAGATTTAATCAACTCTGTAGTCTGAGAAAAACTTCTAGAAATGAACGAGTGTGTAGCACCCGTATCAAATAACACACGACCCATGTGCCCTTGAATAAGAAACTTACCCTCAATAGCTGGTGGCGCCGGCGGAGCAGGAGGAAGCATAGCATCCTGAATATGATAAACACGCCCATACTGTAGCTGACCCTGTTGTGGAGGGGAAACTAGATTAGGTACCTGCGGTGGTAGCTGAACCTGTGGATGCTGAAGAACCCTAGGAAGCTGACCCCCAACCAACTGAGGACACTCCTTCTTGTAATGACCCGCCTCCCCACATTGGAAGCACCGTCTCGTCATATTCTCCGGATTTCGGCCCCGATTATTTCTAAACTGGGTAACGCCTTGGCCCAGATGGCCCCTACCCCCGTGACTACCCTGACTTGTTTGTTATTTTTGCGGGGCACTCTAACCGTGCCTATTGTTATTTCCACACAAATTAAACGCACCAAAACGTTGCCTTTTTGACAAGTCCCCTTGCTGGGGATCCCTTTCTTTCTGCTTATTACCCGAATTTTGGGACGAAGGAAAGCTTCTTCCTTCCGTCCCATTGCCTCCAAGTTTTCCCGCTTGCCCCACCACTATAGCTTTCTTGCTACTCTGCATATATAACCTATGTTCTTGGCAATGGAGCAATGCTGCATTCATTACCTCACCAAAAGTTTGCAAGGCTGGATTACCCAGTAAATGTTGTCGGATCCTCCAATTCAAACCTCCCATGAACTTCGAAACCTTCCTCTCTTCCAGAGTCACTTCGTCCGGTACAAAACTTGCTAATCGGGTGAATTCCTCTTCATATTCTGCCACGGATCTCTCACCTTGCACCACATCCTGAAGCTTCCTTCTCATCTCCCTTTGAACCGTGGGAGGGAAGTACTTCAGATCAAACAAAGCCCAGAAATCATTGATAGTTATGGTATCTCTCTGTTCTGGTGTAGTCATCGACTCCCACCAATGTAACGCAGATCCGACGTGCTTGAAAGTAGCAAGGACATGTTTCTTATCCTCACTTCATTCCACTGATTAGCTCTAATAACATCAGAGCCTCCATTAAATTTCGGGGGATGGCCCTTTAAAAAGGACTCTCTAACTCTCGCCCACGGAGAAGGTCCCATAGGAGCTTGTGCATCCTGAGCCCGTTGTTGTTGAGCTTATGGTAATTGTTGAACCACGGCTGTCATAGCAGCATTAACCACTTGGGGAACGATATTTGCTACATCAGCAGCATTTACAGTCCCCTGTTGAGGTGGAAATGGAGGACCAACATCCTCTTCTACAACTCTATTGCGTCTCGCTGGGCGACCTCTCTTAGGCGGCATCTGAGATGAGGAAACAATAGAGTTACAATACTATTTAAAACAATCTATCTTGCAGAAGATAGCAAACATAAGTAACAAAGCAGTCCTAACATTAGGCTCTATATCAAAGAACTCTACGGTAGAATGTGACAAGTCCACCTAGATCCTAAAGACTCTAGAACTTGATACTCTGATACCATCTGTGACAACCCGCTCACCAAAATAAGTGGTGGCCAGCCCGATACTCCGACATAACAGGAATCATGGATGGAATTATTCTCAGCATCACAACAATATAATAAGTATACGGGATAACCACCCAATAATTTAGAAAATGGGTTACCAAAATTATGTTTTATAATAAGTTAAGGAAATCATTTACACCACCCAATTTATAAAGAAAGTGGAAACCCAAGAAAACTTATATTACATCCATAACAAGAATACAATTAAGGGACCGAATATGATATCGGTCAACAAGTACATACAACGTATTCAATAAGTTTAATTTAAGTTACATAATATATCCATTAGATAGTTACAAAAGCTTGGGCCACACGCCCGAGTGAAAGACCCGATCATAACTAGAATATAAAAATGAAGGCGTCTAACAACATATCCCGTAATATCCGTAAAGTATTACCGCTCCCCAAAAGCACCGGAGTAGGAAAATCAGAACGGGCGTCCTTGCGGTGGATCACCTGAGCGGATACATGATGCATGTACAACAAGAAAATGAACGGGTCAGGGCCCGATTTTATATGATCACCAGATGAATAAAAAGTATGACAATTATGAACAGTTAATCATGAATGATAAAGATGAGAATCTATCAACATAATCTCAAAGCATACTGAGACAATTTAAATGATTATAACTTTTATTTAGTTATGCAAGAGGATACAATTAGACATCATTAATTAAAAGTCTCCATCATTTTTCACATTTCATTTCATCTGTCCATTCCTTATCAGGAATATAATTACTGTCGTATTCTCTTTGTGGCATTTTTCATACATCAAGTCCCACTTGATTAAGAATTGTTATATTCATATACATATAATGATTCTAAGACTTCCCCTCCGAGTTTCCCCATTGGGCGTGCCCCTAAATGACTATCATCTTCCAGGGCTAATCAACAAGACAACCTGGGCACCTAACGCAATGTCGGGAAGTGGCCATATGCCTGCGAGTGAGTCATAACCACACCCGAAATTATCTCACTAGTGCAGAATAAAACATATAACAATCCATCATATGGTCGAGGACTATAGTCTCCCTGCGTTCATTAGTCAGGGAACATCACCTCATGCGCGAACTTACCTTATGATAGCTAGAGAGGTGTGTTTAAGTAAATTATCATTTACCAGATTCATTTCCATTTTTCATTTCATTTTCATTCCAATTTTCCATATGCATGTTTCATTTTATGGATATATCATATTTTATCCGAAGCCATATGTAAGTCATATCATCACTACAACCTCAATGAATGAATAATTTCTCGATTCATTCTCCAAACATTTTAGGGTATTATTATAACCCACCACAACTAACATACCTCAATTGAGCTTTTAAAGTCTCCCAATATGACTTTTCAATCTCCTAGTCTCATTATAGTTAACTAAAAGAAAAGAATGCCCTAACATCAATTTGCATACCCCCCGAAATAACCCCCACATAACCCATTTCTAATGTAGGGTATTTAACTAACTCATCTAGAACTCTAGGACTCTAAGTTTACTTCATATAATAAGGCTCCTAAGTCCTAAGCCTAAAAGAAAATGGTCAAAATTGAGTTTGAAAAATAACTCAAAACAGCAAGGTTTCCGAATCGATTCGCCCCAAGCAGCGAATCGATTCGCCCAAAAGTGAATCAATTCGGAGGACAAATTCCAGTTTCTTCCGTGGACGAATCGATTCAAACTTAACCCGAATCGATTCGGTCTTGTAGACCTGTAACTTGACATCTAAGCGAATCAATTCGCCCTAGGGACGAATCGATTTGCCCCTGCGATTTGGCCAAGGATGGGGCTACGGGTTATGAACCCTAGTTTTCTCCAAAACTCAAATCTCTTCCATTTTTACACACAAAAATCAACATTTATCTACCCAAAATCATCCTACATTATTATCAACTACCATAATCCACAATTTTATCAACATAAACCATGATTAGGGTTCAAACCCTATAAAATCCATATTTGTTCCATAAATACTAATACACAACTATCACACAATTTACTCATCTTAAACCATATATTAGCAAGTACAAAACTTACCTTAAGGTAGAAAACTCAGATTTTCTTTGTGGTAGAAAAAATCCCAAGCCTCAATCTTCAATCTCTCTCTTCTCCACAAGTTCTCTTCTTCTCTCTTTCTCTCTAGATTTACTACGTACACTTAAGAGAAATAAATGGAGTGGCCAACCTTTTATCCCACATTGGAAAATATAAAAAAAGTGTGCACTTAATAAGTACAAATGGAAGATGAAGAGTTACTTCATCTAGCATTTAAGAGGGCTATTCAAGAGAGTCCCAATACGATGCGAAGCACCGTACGTAAGCACACGCGGGACAGTGGGATGTAAAGGCACTAGTGGAGCACTTTGCACTTCACATGACGCGTGTCCACCATTGTAAAGGGTTTATAGGATTCATCCGGGTCAGATCGCGGTAGTTCGGGTGCGGTCACTTTTTTATTGGTCCGTATAAAACTAGTTTGGTTTAATTATACCTGTTCGGAAATGACTTAAGACTGTTAATTCAACATTCATGACTCTTGAAGACAAACCCTTTCACTGTCTATAAATAAGGGCTACCTAATTCAAAATTGCTCAAGTTCGAGATTTTTTAAATCCCAGCAAATATTCACTTACATTTTGAGGAGATACAAAAACTATCTTATTTTGTTTTCTGCACAGAAACAAAATAAGAACTTGATTGACTATTTTTCGTTGCAGCATCCAAGGGTCGTCTTCAAACATACAATTTGAAGAAAGTGCAATTGCTTTATTGTATCTTGAGTATGGATTTGTGGATTCACATTTGTATACGAACTTATCTTGGTGGGGAAAATACTGTATTTAGAAAAGTGACATCATGTCTTAAAGTTTCCAGAATTTATTTGAAGTCCAACATAATTGTATTCAGTAAGTTTTATTGTATTAAAGTTGACAAAATTATTATAATAGAAAACTTTCATTTCTGCATATGCATATTTATTTTCCAAAAAAGCTCCCTAAAAAGATTATTTACTTCATACATGTTCTACTTGCTAATTATGGTAAAGTAAAGCTCGTACATAAGAAGAAGCAATATTTTGTGGAATCCCCATTTACAGAGGCAAGATTTCTAAGCCTTTCTTATTTTTGGATATTGTAATGGATAGAGAACTTAGATTCTTAACACTTGATACCAAGGATTATATGCAAGTGTTAACGAAGTTGCCTACGGATGAAATTATATCTTGAGCTAGACTTTCTTCTGAGGTATGTGTTTATTATTATTATTTTTCTTTCTCAAATTACTGCTTGTTTTGTCTAATATTCATTCTTTATTTATTTTTTTCACTATTTGACATTTTACTATTACGTTTTTAGTGAAGGGGATAACTGACGGATTCACAGTTAGCAAATCAATAGGTGAAATCAAAGGTACGCACGGTGAGTTGCTGAATGAAGCACAATTGGCAGCTGTAGTGGAAGAGAAAGAAGCTCATTCATTTGAAGTTGGCCCTACTCTCGTAACTCAATAGAATATTTGGAAATTTAATTAAACTAGGTGATTCATATCGAATATTGTATATTTCCGCCTGTTATCCTTATGCATTCTAGCGCTTTTACGGTCCTAAATGCCTATAATTATGCTCATTAACCAGACAACCTTGGAGTTGGATAGATACATGTTTTGCAGGGGTTATTTGTGCTTTTGTAGGTATTGGAACGCTAAAAGTGAGGATCCGTTGCATTTCGGAGAAGTTTCGTCGCTGGACGCTACTTCAAGGGCTTTTTAGTCAATTCACATTTCTTATCCGGCTCATGTTAATTCCACGGATGCGTAGTTCATTGAGTTAGCATCGCGTGGCCGCAAATGGTGCGTCGTTTGGAGTTCGGACGAAGAAGCTAGGCTCGTTTCCGTAATGGACCTTTTCCCCCTCATCATGGACCAAATGCAGCCTGAAAACAGAGTACCCGTCGACCGCGTAAAAGGGACCGGTCGACCGCGGTTTCAACTTTTGTCGTGGGAAGGAGACAGTATGCTTTGGCTTAAGGGACCGGTCGACCGCGCCCCTGCGACCGGTCGACCGGTAGTGCCAGATATTTTGGGCTCTTTCCTCTTTCTTTCCTTTTTCCCTTATCTTTTCCCACTTACTATATAAACCCATTTTTGGTTTTAATATCAAATATACACGATTTTAGGTTAGTTTAGCTTAGGGTTTGGGGTTTTTGCTTGGTTCTTCTTCATTTCTCTTTGGTTTGACACCCCATTTGGATTGTAAGTTGACTATCCATCTCCCCTACCATTGAATATAGTTGTATTTATTCATTTCTTGCTTTCTAGTTAATTTACAAGCTTTCTAATTTAGGTTTTCTTGCTTTATTTACATGCTTTGATTTACACGCTTTCTAGTATAGATTTACTGCGTTTATTTACCGCTTTCCATTTATCGCGTTTTTAACATGCTTTCTAGGTAATTTAAATTAGGTTGTGTTTGAATTGAACTCACTCGGGTTGACGTGTTGCTTTGCTTTGGTGATGGTGTTTACGGGTCTATTTCGAGTGCGTTGTCCTTGTTATTACGCCTAGGAGATTTGACGGGGCATATCATGTATGTCCCGTGCTTACGACCTTTCGCGCGTAATTTCCGGGATATTTATTGACGCCAAAATCTTATTAGGCTTTTATGACGATTTAGGGCGTAACAACCCTTGATTTAATTAACTGTCGAAACGAGACGCACTTGTAATAACTCGTCGACCCATGTAACCATTTTATACTAATTAACTCGGGTGAGGGATATTCGACGCAACCTATAGTTTTACTCGCTTTCATAATCTAGTTTCAATACCATTGCCTAGTTAATCATTTACCTTTATGCATCTTTTCTTTTAGTTTGTAATCATCTTTTACACTTTATTTCGGAGTATTAAATCACTTGAATTCTAACATCTCGTCTCTGTGGATTTTCGATACCCGACTTACCGCTGTGCTTGCCTCGCAAGTGTAGTAGTAACTTAGGTTTTTTTGTATTGAGTTGGCGAAACTAAAACAACGACTGTGCACTTTACACGCGCACACTTTTCGCACTCAATCAAAAATGGCGCCGTTGCCGGGGATGAGTTTGTTTTAGACTTTATTTGATTTAATATTTCATAGTATTTTCTTTCTATTTGTATTATTTGCTAATATTTTGTAGGACTTCCACATTTGAGCACTTAGAAACGCTTGAATTTTTCCCGCGTGCACCTACTTTGTGGAATCCGCCACTTCGAGCCATTTTTGGGGTAAGCATGTCTTATTCCAATTCTTTCGGTAATCCTTGTTATAATTCTCAAAATTCTCGCAAACCTATGACTTTCGGTGAATACTTAGAATTCCAAAGTATAACAAATTCAAATATGACTTTGGGCGAGTATAACGAAAGTCAAAACTTAGGTTATTGGAATTTTGATGATGATGATAATGATTTTGGGCCTTTACCTCCTTATAATAGGAATTTTGAAACGAATTCGAATAGTTTTCAAAATTCCTATAATAATGAGTTTTCGTTTAAGTCCGATCGCAACTTTCAAAGTTCCCATTTTCATGCATCCGCACCTCGACCTATGACATTCGGTGAGGGCTTGCGTATGTATGAAAATGAGAAAATTGAAAACCGTTATCGGGAAGAAAATCGTTCGTGGGAACATGAGTTGGATTTATTATTTGAGTCCGCCGACGATTTTGCTTCCGAGACTTTCGAAGTCGAGGAATGTTTTGAACCAAATGAGGTACTTGTACCTACTTTGGAACAATCCATTCTAGACTTTGCCCATTGCGTAATAGATATTGAAAGTGAGGATGATAATGATGTAATATCTATTTGCAATGAAATGATTTCTTCTTTGGCCCCCAAAGAAGAACATTTCATTGAAAATGATATTATTTCCTTTGAAATTCCAACTTCATGCGATGTTGATTCATCTCATGAGTTTGAATTTCTTTCATCCCCGTTTTCATTCTCTATTACCCCACCGGAACAAGTACCCGATGATTCGGTTTCGAACTTTAATGTTTTAAACCCTATCGCCGATGAGGAGTACTTGCTCGAGTCGCCCTCCATAATCGCATCTTTGCCTTTGTGTGCGCCGCCTCCCATTCCAACTTCAAAATCCTTGGGAGGATATTCAGCTTTTCTCGGTCCCCACTTGTTTTTGTCACCCGTTCAATCCAAACCCCCCATCGTCCCTCCAAAACTTTTAATTGGCGATGGTTCCTTTCTTCCGCTTTACACATGCCTTCCGTTGTTAAAACGGAATTCATATTTTTCGGAAGGCATGCTTGTATGTGAGGGTACACCGGTTATCCTCCAAAGTCAAATCGTTCTTATGGTGGACCCTCAGTTATTTAGACTTCTAGTGTACAGTTAGTGTGAAGTCTAAATAGTAGGTTGTATATAGTTAGCTTTTTATTTTTTTCCTTCCTTTTTAATTTAGTCTAATGTAATTAGTTAACTTTTTATTATTTGTTTTTGCTATGCTCGGTACTAACTTGTTTTGTAGATTCTTTGGACTTGTTCTCATGGGGATCGCTCCAATTTTGGGTAATATCGCTATTTTCCTCTCTTTGACTTGGTTCTTAATTAACATTGAGGACAATGTCAAGTTTTAAGTTAGGGGGTGTGGGATATTCTATCCATTTCTTATTTTAGTCCATGTTTTTGCTCACATGTTAGTTACTTAGTATGCTTTTCTTAGAAAAATTAAAATTTTCAAAAAGATTTTCTTTCTTTTTTTCTCCTTTTTGGGCATTTTGCCTTTGTTTCCGATGATAAATTTCAATAATTGCCCGATCCAATTGACAACCCAATGATGCATGTTCTCGATTTTAGAAGTTATTAGACTTTAGTCTCGATTATTGATATTGTGAATAACTTCATGAATTAAACTTTAATCCCATGAGCACATGCACTTTTATTGTTATATTGATTTGGTTTAAGATTTTTATAACTCGGTAATGTTTTGTTGCATTGTATATACTTACACCGAGTAAGCTTTGTACCTTTCGTCGTTTGTGAGTGTATACACTATTCATTTCTCATTGAAAACGTTGAATTCGTTGGTAATCTCTCTATTCTTTCATTTCACCGTTCATTAATTGAGTTCATACTTGAAATGTGTTACTTGATCATGATTTTCATATACTATTTTGATTCGAGAATTGCGTAAACTTTGTGAAATGATCATAGGCCCTCTTTGTTATATCACCCATATGAGCTGTGACCTCACCCTTATATGTTTACCCTCGTTAACCCTTTTGAGCCTAAATATAGCCTTTCATTTCATACCCCATTCCCATAACCAACTCTACATTGGAGTTATAAACCATACATACACTTTCCATACCTTTGTTTGGAATGTTACTTGGGATTGAATGATGTTGTTATGATGTCGGTTGCAATTTAGGCATATGAGAGTTTGATAAGTAAAGAAAAGTGATGTGAAAAAAGTGAAGAAAAAGAGAAAGAAAAAAGCAAAAGAAAACAACAAAAGAAAAAGTAAGAAGAAAAGAAGAAAATAAAAAGAAAGAGAAGTTTGTATATGTTGTATATAGTTCAATAAGCTTTGATTACTCTCCCCGATGATATATCTAATGCCTTTTTGGAACTTGTTTTCCATTTTTGATATTGCCCGCATTATACCATTATTCCAAGTTTTCATCTCCGAACACTTTGAATCCGTACATACATTCCTTTCATTTCTTACCTTAATCCCAAACCTACATTACAACCCTATTAAAGTCCTATGTGATCTTAGGTTGATGTAATTTAAAAGTCATAATAGTTGTGATAATCTGTGAAAATGCATTTCGCCTCTTTTAGTGTGCGGTATCCTTTCATTGAGATTACAGTTTTTCAGTTTATATATAGCGTTCTTCTTTTGTGACATGTGCGCGGCCTAATTTCCATTTACAATTACTCTTTATGCCCGCATGTTCGGTGTGTTACCTCCCTGTTTCGAGTGAATTTTCTTGATGAGCGTAATGCCCGTGAGGATTGAATATATGCTTGCTTTAATGTTTATCCGGTTTATTTAAGTTTTTCGCCAAATAATACTTTGCATGTGCTCGCTCCCCTCCCACATTTTAAGGTTTCAATTCTATGAGGTGCATTCTATAATGTTAATGATTCGGACTTTTGTGTGAATTCATTCACTTTGCTAATAATGCATATGAAATCCTTTTCGCCATTGTTGGGCTTGTCGCACGTTGGTTTGGGCATATTTTGAGGAAACCATATGATGTTTGTGGGTATCATCCCTGAAAACCCTCACGAGACGACACTCGTCCACTAGGGTAACCTAGGGGTTTAACGGCTTATTGCATATGCTAAATGCAATCGTGTTCCCTACGAAAGTGGCAATTATATTTCGATGCATATATACATTTTGTACCGCCCTCTATGGTTTGGTTTTCTTTGTTTCATTACTAGGGACTAGCAATGTGTAAGTTAGGGGGTGTGATTCGTATCGAATATTGTATATTTCCGCCTGTTATCCTTATGCATTCTAGCGCTTTTACGGTCCTAAATGCCTATAATTATGCTCATTAACCAGACAACCTTGGAGTTGGATAGATACATGTTTTGCAGGGGTTATTTGTGCTTTTGTAGGTATTGGAACGCTAAAAGTGAGGATCCGTTGCATTTCGGAGAAGTTTCGTCGCTGGACGCTACTTCAAGGGCTTTTTAGTCAATTCACATTTCTTATCTGGCTCATGTTAATTCCACGGATGCGTAGTTCATTGAGTTAGCATCGCGTGGCCGCAAACGGTGCGTCGTTTGGAGTTCGGACGAAGAAGCTAGGCTCGTTTCCGTAATGGACCTTTTCCCCCTCATCATGGACCAAATGCAGCCTGAAAACAGAGTACCGATCGACCGCGGTTTTAACTTTTGCCGTGGGAAGGAGACAGTATGCTTTGGCTTAAGGGACCGGTCGACCGCGCCCCTGCGACCGGTCGACCGGTAGTGCCAGATATTTTGGGCTCTTTCCTCTTTCTTTCCTTTTTCCCTTATCTTTTCCCACTTACTATATAAACCCATTTTTGGTTTTAATATCAAATATACACGATTTTAGGTTAGTTTAGCTTAGGGTTTGGGGTTTTTGCTTGGTTCTTCTTCATTTCTCTTTGGTTTGACACCCCATTTGGATTGTAAGTTGACTATTCATCTCCCCTACCATTGAATATAGTTGTATTTCTTCATTTCTTGCTTTCTAGTTAATTTACAAGCTTTCTAATTTAGGTTTTCTTGCTTTATTTACATGCTTTGATTTACACGCTTTCTAGTATAGATTTACTGCGTTTATTTACCGCTTTCCATTTATCGCGTTTTTAACATGCTTTCTAGGTAATTTAAATTAGGTTGTGTTTGAATTGAACTCACTCGGGTTGACGCGTTGCTTTGCTTTGGTGATGGAGTTTACGGGTCTATTTCGGGTGCGTTGTCCTAGTTATTACGCCTAGGAGATTTGACGGGGCATATCATGTATGTCCCGTGCTTACGACCTTTCGTGCGTAATTTCCGAGATATTTATTGACGCCAAAATCTTATTAGGCTTTTATGACGATTTAGGGCGTAACAACCCTTGATTTAATTAACTGTCGAAACGAGACGCACTTGTAATAACTCGTCGACCCATGTAACCATTTTATACTAATTAACTCGGGTGAGGGATATTCGACGCAACCTATAGTTTTACTCGCTTTCATAATCTAGTTTCAATACCATTGCCTAGTTAATCATTTACCTTTATGCATCTTTTCTTTTAGTTTGTAATCATCTTTTACACTTTTATTTCGGAGTATTAAATCACTTGAATTCTAACATCTCGTCTCTATGGATTTTCGATACCCGACTTACCGCTGTGCTTGCCTCGCAAGTGTAGTAGTAACTTAGGTTTTTTTGTATTGAGTTGGCGAAACGAAAACAACGACTGTGCACTTTACACGCGCACACTTTTCGCACTCAATCACTAGGGTATTTGGATTAATGGGATAAAAGTGAACACGGGTGGATTTTTGTTGATGAATATAAATTAGTGATGCATTAAATATATGTTATAACTTATGTTACCATAAGATAAATCCGGTGGCGCGTATTAGGAACGAATTATGGGCGTGTAATCCTTAGGGGGGTAGTCGATTGTAATCTCTTTAGGGTCTTGGTTTTAGGTTGTTTTTATCCCTGTTCAATCTGGTCACCCCTGTTGGAATTATTGTATTTGGAATTTACATGAAATCATGTAAAAATGTGTTTTATTTTTCTTATATAACGTTGATTGGAGTATGGAAGGCACTCTGATAATTATTGAGATTAAAAATGAGACCCAAAGTAGAGGCAGTGATATGAAAGCTAATTAGGCCTATTATAGTAAATTAATTTTACATTTCAGGTTAAAAATGTGAAGCATCTTGCCAAATGCTTTAAACCATCCCATGCTGGAGGAATATGACTGGAGGAAGGACGATGTGAATTTTCTCTGTTATATATATATATATATATATATATATAATAATGCTCTTGTGCGAACTAGTCCATATTTTAAGAATGCGGACCGGACATGCGTCACCTAATGGTGCGCCTACAAATTATCAACTAAATTATAGGCACTCTCTCTCTCTTTTCTCGGCTCACCACCAGGTGACACATGTCCGATTCGTACTCTTAAAATGCGGACTAATCCGCACAAGAGCATGACTAATATATATATATATATATATATATATATATATATATATATATATTGTTATGTTTTAGGATTGTCAAGAAGTAAATAACCTTTTCCACCTACTTTGGAAGTTAGGACGGTACAAATCAATTGATTACTTATCCTTTCATCGTGATTAGTTAAGTTTATTTTACTTTAAATATTATGAAAATTAATAGAAAGATGAAATAGCCATGGATGTTCAAGGCCTAAGTAATTGTTTTAATTAAAATGTTCTTTCTTTCTACTTTGTATAAAAACATGACAATATATCTTTCTCTTTAACAATTTATGATTTTGTTTCTTATCTATAGTCTAAAGCCACATGTGTGTTTTAAGACATATAATAATTTTTCTCAAGCTACTTTAATTTGCATTTTATTATATAAAAAATGTTAAACTATCATAATTAAGATTTTACTTTGGACCAACCAAAAAGAATAATAAGAGCATGGGGTTATTTGAAAGTACTTTTTTTTGTATATAATACTGTATATTTTGTGACATGGACTTCTTTAGATTATGTTAGGACTTTTGTCATAAAAAACTTTCAAATACACAACATTTCAATTAAGTAAAATGAATAAAATGTCTTCGGCATTAATTTTTTATATGATATTTTGTTTTGAAAATAAACTTTATTTCAATTAACCATAAATTTAATTTGCGTATTTATATATCACGCCAAAATCT
Organism: Sambucus nigra; assembly: GCA_949130495.1. Lineage (NCBI taxonomy): Eukaryota > Viridiplantae > Streptophyta > Magnoliopsida > Dipsacales > Adoxaceae > Sambucus > Sambucus nigra. Next base: position 762,959,773 of record OX422207.1, read on the forward strand.
ATATTATACCTCGAAGGTAGTAGCATTAGAGGTTAATGAGTGCATTAATTATAAACTTCTTTTATCTATACTACCATTATAAAATAGAAATGTGTAATAAATAGCAAGGGATGGGAACTCATTAGCGACGTATTTGAGAATGTAAAAGCGTAAAGATTTGAGACTGTGAAAAGTCTAAGCTTTTGTTTTATGTCAATTTAGGTAATTATGTCTCCCACAGAACCCTATCATCAAAACAGGGGTCGAAGAAAAAAAGAGAATCCGCTCTGTTCTTTAGAAATGAATGTGCTTTGCGGTTTCAGTTAGGTAGATGAATAAAGCAAATTTTTTCTTTCTTAACCATGGGCTTAGTCTGTACCCTGTAGTTGACATGCTTTTTTTGTTAAAAAGATGTAGGAATGGAACATTTGATAAGTTTTTGAATGTCAGATTATTGTTGTCTCGATTTTCGGAGGCAAGTACCCACAATCAATCGAGTCTCTTTGGTTTTCTTTTGGTTTGTTGGCAACCAACAGGAAATAACTAAATAAACTTTATTTGTTTCCGAGTCATACGGTATGTATGGTGTCATTAAGATCTATTTACTCCATGTATTATATTTGGATCGTTTTCATCATATTTCGTTGTATCAAGATTCGCTACAGTGGAGATTGCTCAATCGGTGATTCTTTTCATTGGAGGGTTGCAATTGGCTTTTGGTATTTGGTTTCAAATCCTTAGCAATCAATGTTTTTGATTGGTTGTAGATCCATAGTTTATGTGAGAATGGTTTAGTTTGTTAATAAGTATCTATAACTACCAGTTCCAATCTTTTATGGCATCACGGTAAGAGATTGGGTAATACATAAGATACAGTGATGTATGCTTAGGAAATGGTTTCGTCACCAACTGTTGCTTTTTAATATTAATGCTCTTATTTTCAATTTGAGGAATTAAATTTTGTAATCTTCTTATCTAAAAATAAAATAAAAAAATTGCAAACATGGTTAGATCTCTTATGTTTTATGTTTCATTATCACTTAAAAAATGTATTAAGAGAAAATATGGTGAATGAAGAAGGGAAGTCGATACCCTTCGAAACACACAATCGATTCCAATCGATAACCATAATAAAACGGCACTATTGTACATAAACCATCTGTATCATTCGATTCAAAGGGGCGTAGTCTTATTGGGGGAGTATATTTTTCAGAGATGATGAGGTTTGTGGATCCATTTGTTTTGTTCTGCCTTTTCAAATTATAGGTCATAAGTAATATTATAATAGATTTGTGCATCGCGCGGGTAAATACTAGTACTTATAAATAATTGTAGTCATTTGTAGTGTAACTACAAATCTTAAGAGGAGAGAGCGAGAGAGAGAGAGAGAAATCTTAAGAGGAGAGAGCGAGAGAGAGAGAGAGAGAGAGAGAGGCTATAATGTAAAGGGAAAAAAGGGTCCAAAGTCTAGATGACCTGATATTATTCTACCTCATTCATTCATTAGGTAAGAAATTAGAAATTTTACAGAGACCCATAACAGTCTTAGCTAGATAGGGATAGAATATAAACATTAATTGTATTTGTATATCATCAGTTAACACGATGGCAGTTCTCCCTGACCTCACCATTAAACCCAGTGAGAGGACTAATATTTCCCATTTTCGCCATTGATATAGCAAACTGGCCAAAAAAGAGAGACTCGTCCACAGCAAAACTCTTCACAAGTTCCATAACCTTGGCAACATTTCCAGTGAGAAGAATTTCATCTGAAGCAAGAAGGCCTTTTCCAAACAGTATGAGCTTGAAGTATGTGTTGTCGAATTTGGAAGGGGAGGCAAAATCAAGAGGAGAGAGATTGTTATCGCCACCTGTAGTAGGGCAAACTGTTTTCAAGCCATTGTAGTAGCTTCTCTCAAGAGTTTCATCTGGATGGTTGTTACCATTTTGATTGTATAGTCTTTGCTTGAATGTCACACATCTTGCCATCCCAATGGTATGGCCACCTGCGAAGTTAACAAACCCATGTACAAATTCAAAAATGTTTGTGGTTGTATTATTCTTGCCTATAGGAAAAGAATCTACTATTATTAAAAAAAAAATCACCGAAATAGCCTCTGCATGTAACTACCAGCAAAGGGGTCTCATTATGTCAAAGGACGTATCAGGAAAATAAAAGCACACATCCACTCATGAACATCACTTTTTACTTTGAATAAATCTAGGGAGGTCGAGAAAAAAACTCAATTTTGAAATTAACTGTCTTAAAAGTTTATACTTTATTGTTGTGAGTCCTGTCGGGACATCAAAATGTGCATTAAAAATTTGTACTCATTTTTATCTTATTTTTGAGTTTCAAAATTGGATTCCAAAAATGGATCTCCCTATCACCACTATTTTACTTTTGTAAACCCTATTCCCAACATAGATATACTCTAATAATTTATATTCATAAACATTAAAATTCAAACAACTTTTAAAATAAAACAGTTTGTAGATGTTAATTATTGTTGTTAATAATACGCATCCTATGTGCACTGGAAGTTGATATAGTGTAGTCAATTGAACTCTTACTCTAGTTGTATATACCTCTCTAAACTACTAGTTATGCAAAAAAAAAAAAAAAACTTTTGTTTCCAATTTTCACTGTGTGACTGAAAAGGGGCATTTAGTGAAATACAAGGGGTTATTTCCAATTTTTCATAACTAGGAGGAATTTGATATGCTATTGGTATTAGCAATCAAAGTAATGGTTTACCGAGTTTCTCGTACTTTACCCTAGATAAAATTGCCAAATCCTTTCTTTATAAAAACTACATTTATGTAATACGTAAAAAATATCACAACGGAGCTAATATTTGGGACATGGGAGAGAAAAAATTACTCACCAGAGAGTGCAACGAGGTCTGTTTCGTCAAGGCCTTGGCGCTTGAAGAGTGTTATGAGGTTTTGAATGGTAGAATTTGGCGCGGGGATGTTGGTGTTTGAGCCACTGAGACTTGCAGTCCGCGAGTCCCTCCTACCCAATGGCAAATCCCAATTCGGCCCACCACTCTAATTCACCACCCTCGGTTAGCAACAACAACAACAACAACAACAATAATAATAATAATAATAATAATGTTACAGCACTTTGCTTATGTTTGGATCTCCGGCATTTCGGACAAAAACCTAATGAAAGAAAAAAGAATGTACTAACAAGTACAACTTACTAGTAGAATGGAACCTCGGGCAGCAATCGCGAGAATATCTGCGCAAGAAACGGTTTGAGGGCATGCTTCTTCGAGTTTAGCTTTGATCTCATCAATCACTTCAAATCCCCTAATGGAGTTCTTGTTTGGTCCCGATTTCTTTTCGCTAGCTAATGTTGCACTATCGTCCAACAATATCGATGCGTCGCAACCCTGCAACAACAGAAAAAGTATAATAGCCTAGTAAGTATCAGAAAGCGAAAATCCAATAGTAATAATAGGCTGCAACATAATTACTCTCCATCTAGAAAGATAAGGGTAGAATTTTAATTTCGCAAAGTCCTTTATGATCCGAGCATAAAATAATTATAAATCAGTTAAGTCCCCGGGTGGCAATTCGGGTTAGGCGTGTCATTTTCGGGTCGTAATGATTTTGATTTTATTATATGTTTTAGGTAATCTTAAATCTATACAAGCTAATCGTGTCATATTCGGGTCATGTTCGGGTTATTACCATAAACGAGTTATCGTGTAAAAAATTATCAGTCCTAGTTAAGTCCAAATAATTAGAACTTTATAAAAAACGAATAATTGAGGAGTGACACAATGGCTTGTCAACTAATCCAAATTAGGAAAAGCGTTCAAGCACTTTTGAGAGTAATAGTACTTTTCATGATAGTTACAAACAAATGACATTTTTAGACTAGGTTTCTATTTTTCACTTGTACAAACATATGAATAAGTTTTCACTAGTATAGGAAAACCTATGTATATGTACAATTAAGTACGGTTGAAGTGTAAAAAAATTCTTAAAGTTTTAGTTTTTGCAAATAATTCCGTGAATATCCAACTAACATTAGAACTATGCATTTTGATGTAAATATCCGACGTTTTATACCAACATGCATTCTTGTGTGTGTATGTTCACATATATAATTGTACCTGAACAAAGCAGTCATGGAAATGAAGCCTAAGCAAAGAGGCAGCCATCCTAGGGTCTTTAGCAATGGCATTTTCCAAGACAGACATGACAATGTCATTAGCTTGAGGGCATGAGAGCTGGTAGAAATCTGGGAAAAGACCAGAATACCCTCCCCCATTACCACCCCACCCAAAACCAAAGCCTGGGAAAGCTAGGCAAAGACCGAAAAAGAAGGAAGACATTACCATCAAAATGCAAAGAACTTTGAGAGAAGCCATTAATGAGAGAGAGAGAGAGTGAGAGAGAGTATTCAGTTGGTGATATTTTTGCCTGCGCTTTGCTAGAATTATATAGTAGAGCTCATGTGATCACATCAACCACTCTCCCAACTAAATCCTCACAGAATATACTTAACAGCCTATTATTGATTGATATGACCATGTCAACTTTCAGTGTATATGCACCATTTAGGAAATATTTGAGAGAGAGTGTGACAGTGGTTCTGGTATCAGTTTCACCTGCTCCAAGAACAAATGTGGATAGAATAGGTCGGTCAACATATTGTCATTTTTATATTAAACTAACCACTGCACCATTGGGATGTCATCCACATAGAAAGATCATCACAAAAATTGGCTAGGATTATTGCTTTACTTTGCAATTCGATGGGCAAAATAAATTGTTTAGGGGTGAGAAAAATCCATAACAATTCTTTTTTATAAAAGAGTTGGAAAAAAACATTGAGCGACTCCATGAGTCATTCTTGTACTTCTCTAACTTTACGCAATAGCAACTTTTCTAAAGAGTGGTTAAGAAATCTTATTCTAAAAGAAATAGGAAAAGATGGAACATGTGTTGATAAAATGAGTAAAAATAATTACTTTGCGTGGGAAAAAAATAGCGTCGATCAAATGATGTTGGCATTAAATACTTTGATCATGAATTTTAAACTGTTATATTTCAATTGACATTTTCAATATTTTAGGTAGGTTGTTTTTTCTTTGATCACATCAAGCTAAGTTTGCATGCACTTACAAATTCGCTCGCAAAACATTGGCTAACGAAGTCAGACGATGCAGAACGCAATTTATGATGATTTTTCGGGTAGTTTCCAAAATGTATGTATGCATGAATCTATAAATGTTATTATATAGTACTCAGTACAATAGGTAAAATAATATAATTAAATGAGGTGGAGTACAAGTTAATTGACCTTAGCTCCCTTGATTTTATCGGCAGGGGCATATATGTACTTAACAAACGAGGCTCACATTTGAGGTGATGGGAACCAATAAAAACTATTGAACTTGAAAAACAAATTGGTTCTAACGACCAATGACCACAAAGTCCGAATCAACCTTCCTTGTTTCGATGTCTAACCATAAATTTCCATTTACGCGTAGAAATTCACCACCTTTTTGTGGAACTATGTCGTTTTATGGATTCTTTAAAGTACATTATGCTTTTTTAGACTAAGAGAAATTGTAAACATATTTTTACATAAAAATAATTTCATCATTTAATTTAGGTAAAATTGTGTGTGGGCCCTAGATCCAGCTCAATTATTGCACAAATACCCTCGCATTTATGTTTGTGCTAAGTGGTCTTGTTCATCGCGTTGGAAGTATCATTTCATCACTCGATCGAATGTGTGTTTTCTTTTTTGACCATTTTCCCTTATTTTTTCTGCTTCGAGTATTTGCCATTAAAATGATTGATTTTTGTTATTTCACCATAGTTTATTAGTTTTAATTAATAATCGATCATAAGATAGTCGATTGATCCAATTTTGACTAAATATTAGTGAATTTTCGTGATTTCATATATTACATAGTGTTCGACAAATGACCGGATTGATTATAGGATGTTCGATGGAATTTTAAGAATTGAAATGAACAATGCCATTGATTTTAGTTATGAAGATGGGGACTTCTTTTGGAGAGGTAATGAGAAAGGTTTCAAATATTGCCTAGTGAAGTTCTTGGGAAATGGGAATGAGGCTCTTAGGTCGTTCCTTAGCATAGAGGAAAGGCGGAGGGAGAGAGTAGATGCGGGAAGGAGGGGGGAGGGAGGGGGTTCAAAGAAGTTTCTAATGAAGTTACGACTCATTTCTTGGAATGTGTGGGGTCTGAACAACCTCGAAAAAAGAGGAGTGGTTAGTGGGGCTTTAGCGCAGTGGAGGCCGAATATTGTCTGGCTTCAAGAGACTAAGTTGGATTTTATGAATAGGGAGATGGCTCGATCTATTTGGGGAGGACGTAGGATAAAGTGGGGGCACCTTGATTCGGAGGGGGCATCAGGAGGAATCTTTTTATTGTGAGACAGTAGAGTGGTGGAGAAAATTGATGCTTTAATGGGTCGTTAGTCTCTTTCTTGTTTATTCAGGAATGTAGATGAAGGATTCATTTGGGATTTTTAAGGGGTGTATGGGCCAGTGGAGGACTCAGTTCGTTGGGAGATATGGGAGTGAGAAGCATTTGGGGCATGCCATAGTGCACAGGGGGCGATTTCAACATCATTCGTTTCCCATCGGAGAGGAGCTGTGGGGGGCGATCAAATTCTTTTATGCGGAATTTCACGAACTTCATGGAGGGAGGGGATTTCACTTAGTCCAATCATAGGGATGATCCCTCGCTTTCCCAGTTTGATCGGTTTTTACTTTTTAATGTGGGGTGACTCAATCTTGCTGGCCTCGGGTGACTTCGGATCACTCCCCTATTCTTCTGGAGTGTGTGGGGGGTGGGGGGGGGGGACGCAGTTTTTATTTGAGAATATGTGGTTAAAGGATGAGTATTTTGTGGGGAGGATTCACGAGTGGTAGCAGGGTATGAGGTGGCGGGGAATGCGAGCTTCTGAATGGCGTATAAATTGTTTCGCCTCAAAGGAAATATCATTCAGTGGAATAGAGATGTGTTTGGGAATGTAAGGGGTGTATTGAGAAGGTCTTGGAGGATATACGGGTTATTCAAATGAAAGAAAGGTCGGGCGGCTTGCCGCTGAGAGGTTGATTAGGGAAGATAAAAAAGGGAGGTGGGGACGAGATTGATTCAAGAGGAGATTAGTTGGAGGCAAAAGTATAGGGCTCTCTAGCTTAGAGAAGGGGACATCAATACCATTTTTTTTTCATAAAGTGTCTAATTATCATTGCCTCTTTAAATATACCGGAAAGGTGGTAGTGAGGGAGATGGAGTTCACCGAGAAGAGTGAGGTGCGTAAGGAGATCAATCAGTTTCAAGAGAGATTGTATATGGAGGATGAGCCTTGGCGACCTAATATGGACGAGATTCCAGTGGCGAGTATTTAGGTGGTCGAGGTGGATCACTTGGAAAGGATGTTCACATAGGAGGAGGTGGTCAAGGTTTTGAGGTCGATGTGCGGTGATAAGGTGCCATGTCCGGATGGGTTCACTATGACATTTTATCAGCATTTTTGGTTGGTGCTCAGGATGGACGTGATGGCGGTATTAAACGATTTATATGATAGGGGGTACTTTCTAAGAAGTTTAAACGCCATGTTCATTACTTTGGTTTCCAAGAAAGGGGGAGCATCTGATGTGATAGACTTCAGGCCCATTAGTCTTATCGACAGCGTGTATAAGTTCATCTCTAAGGTATTATTGGTTAGACTTAGAAAGTTGATTGATCCTTTTGTTTCAAATGTGCAGAGAGCCTTTATGGGTGTTCATCATATCCTTCATGCGGCTTTGGTGGCGAGTAAGTGCATCGAATCCAGGTTGAGAGGTCGGGTTCCGGGAAATATCTATAAACTGGATATTGTGAAGGCCTACGATCATGTGAGCTTGGATTTTCTTTTATATCTTCTTAGGAGGATGGGGTTTGGGAGCGGTGGCGCAAGTGGATGAAGAGGTGCATCCCCTCAGTCAAATTCTCTGTTCTTGTGAATGGGGTCCCAGGCGGTTTCTTCTTAAGCTCTCGTGGCCTTCGACTGGGTGACTCAGTTGTCCCCTTTTCCTTTTATCTTGGTCATGGAGGCGTTCACTTGGATGATGAGGCAGACGATGGAGGGTGGTTTGGTCTTAGGGTTTTTGATAGGAAGCTCTATTTCCCATACAATCGAAATCTCTCACCTTTTGTTCGCAGATGATACTATTTTTTTTATAGGGCGATGATGGAGGAGGTGAGGACTTTGAGGATGTTGCTGGTGTGTTCTGAGGCTATATTAGGGTTACATATCAATTTCAAGAAGAATGATATTATTTTCTTGGGAGAGGTGGGTAACGTGGGATATTTGGCTAGTGTTCTTGGATGTAGGGTCGCCTCACTCCCATCTACTTATCTCGACCTCTTGTTAGGGGCTAAGTTTAGGTATACTTCGATGTGGGATTCGGTTCTTAAGAGGGTACATATAAGACTAGTAGGATGGAAGCATAGCTACCTTTTCAAAGGGGGTAGGTTGACGTATATCAAAAGCGTGTTATCGAGCCTTCCAACATATTTTATGTTTATTCTCCCTTTACCTGGTTTCGTCAGTAAGAGGATCGATATGTTGATGAGGGACTTCTTATGGAGAGGACATGATCATCATTCCACATTCTATTTGGTGAGTTGGGATGAGTTGTGCATGCCGCTGAATGCGGGTGGGACTGGGGTATGGATCTTATCCCATTTTAACAAGGCTTTACTAGGTAAGTGGTTGTGGTGATTTAATAGGGAAGGAGGCAGATTGTGGAGTAAAGTGGTGGTAACTAGGAACGGAGCTGATTATTACGGGTGGGGCCCTACTGTGGGGTTATCTGCTCTTGGGATTGGGTGGTGGAGGTATATTGCGCTTGGGTGGTATGAGTTCCCTTTGCTCACTTAGTTATATCTCGGGAATGGGAGTAGGATTAGGTTTTAGAGGGATAAATGGGGTGCGGGGGGTGGGTGGGGGGACTTTGGAGGACCTCTTCCCGGGATGTTTTGGATTGGGGGAGACAAAGAGGGGTCAGTTGAGGTTCATAGGTGGAGGATACGGGATCGTACGGTTTAGGACATGAAGTTTAGGAGGGGTCTTTGGGATTGGGAGTTGGAGGAAGCGAAGCAATTCTTTAAGTGGCTGAGTTTGGTGCCAGTTCCGTCTATTAGGGAGGATGGGTTAAGGTGGTTGAGATATTAGGATGGCCTTTTTTTAGTTAAGAAATTTTATAATGTGTTGAGGTGTAGTAGGGGTGTTTCTTTTTCGTGGAAGATTATTTGGAAAAGTCATGCGCCTCCCAAGGTTTGCTTCTTGGTGTGGACTTCTATTAGAGAGGTCATCTTGACTATTGTAGGGCTTCAGCGTAGAGGGAGGAGGATGGCCAACAGATTTTGGTTATGTAAGGAGGAGGAAGAGATGTACAATCACTTTCTTCTTCACTGTCGGGTAACTGGGGGTCTATGGGATTTGTGCTTCTCTTTATGCCAGTTTTTTTGGGTTATGCCTTGAACGTTGTGCGAATTATTGGTGGCTTAGAGGAGATCTAGGGGTTGGTCTAGTCCGTGGATGGTCTGGATGATGGTCCCTCATTGTATCTTTTTGACCATTTGGTAAGAGAGGAATATGAGATGCTTCGAGAGGGACGACCTTGATCTTTCTTGACTTCGGTACAATTTCCTAGTGGGTTGGGAATAGGCATGTAATCCAATCAAGGAGGGAATGGCTGGGGTGAAGTGTCCCCAAAAGTTTCAATAAAGCGTTGTTAGGGAAATGGTTGTGAAGATTTAATAGAAAGGAGCACGAATTGTGGGGAAGGGGTGTGGTGGCTAGAGGAGGGGTCTCTCGTCATGGGTGGGGCCCGGGGTAAGGGTTGTATGTGCATGGTGTTGGATTGTTAAAGAACATATCTAAGGGTTGGGAGGAGTTATCTTGATCGGTGTCTTTTTCGTCTTGCATGTAAGGACACAATTATATTTTGGAGAGACATATGGGGGAAGGAAGGAAAGTTGTAGGATTTGTTTTCAGGGATGCTCCACATTGGGAGTGATAAGGAGGAGGTGGTGGTCGATCAGATGACGATGGTAGGAGATAGGGTGGTATGGAACCCTAAGTTTAGAAAAAGGCTCAGTGATTGGGAGTTAGAGGATGCGGGAGACTTCATTTATTAGTTGGGTAGGGCGTCGGTGCCTTCAGTTGCTGAGGATGGATTGAGTTGGGATCCGAGGAAGAAGGGGGTATTTTCGATAAGGAGCTATTATTCAGTTCTAAAAGGGAGGTGGGTCTCTGAATTTCTATGGAGAGTTATGTAGAGATCGAAGGCACATCCTAAAGTCTTTTTCTTCATCAGTACCACTGCGAGACCAGCAATATTTACGATAAAAGGGTTGAAAAAAGGGGAGATAAATGGCCAGTCGATATTGATTGTGCAAGAAGGCGGTGGAGATGACTAATCATTTCTTGTCGTATTATCGGGTCAAACAGGGATTATGGGAGGTTTTTTCCTCTCTTTTTTAGGTTGAGTGGGTGTTACCCAAGACAAAGAGCGAGTTTTTAGCATATAGGTTTATTCTAAAGAGGTGGGAAGGTGAGAGGAATGTGTGGAGGCTGACCCCTCATTACATTTTTGGTCATTTTGGTGGAAAAGAAATAAGAGATGCTTCGAAGGGAAGGAAACTACTCCTTTTATACTCCGTTATTCATTCTTGAGATCGCTCTTATTATGGCTTAAGAAGTATTATGTCTATTCTAAATATTTTTTTATGAATTCCAAGACGAGATTCGTAGGTTGTATAGACTTTTTAGGGTAGGTGGTGTTGGGTCTGGTCTACTCGATTTCGCTTGTATTGGTATACTTCCTGCATATGGGTTTTCTCTCTCTTAGTGAGTTTGTTATATAGTGGACCCATTTACCTATCGAAAAAAGGTTAAACATTTATGAATTTTTTTTTTGTTACAATCACAATATATGTTCAAATTGATTAATGATTAGTGTGATTATAATTGCATCCATTCAAATTTATTGTAGTTTAGAAGTTACGGTTTGGTTTTTGAGTTTGGGTATGTGTTAGAATTGGAATCTAAGTATAATTTCATAATCAGTTGGAGAAAAATTAAGCTAACGGGATGATTGAGTTTATAAATCGGTAATGCCAACTGTAAATCATGTTTAATTTTTTAGTTGAAACTTATTGATATTAGTTTATATGTTTTGTGCTCTATTTTTTGAGTTTTTATAAGTGTGATACGTTATGTATTTTTTATGAAATTTACTGTTTCTATATGTAATACCCCTATTTTAAAGGATTATTTAAATTAATAATGATTTAATGAATTGGAAAGTAATCTGGATAATTTTTTAGAATTTAAAATAGAGAAATGTGGATCCATATTGAGAAAATAAGTAAAGTGGAATTAATATATAATTTATAGTTCAATTGGTAAATCGGTAGAAGGTATTGGGTTAAAATTGATTTTTATAAAGGATACGGTTAATTCTATAATGTTAAAAAATTAAAACCGAAAATAGACTTTTGGGTAATTTATAGAAGGACTTAAGGGCATTAATGTAAAAGCGTTTAACTTGTGAATAAAGTAGGAACATATAAGAGTTAAACATATTATAAGTTATTTTTATTTTTAGATTAAACCTAGTCGTCGCAATGGGTCATTAGAAGCGTGGGACCCACGAGCGCGGGGAGGTGTGAAGTGCGGACATGTCGCAATTAAAATACGGGGTGCGCTGGGCTAATCCGAGGACTAGCTTAATTTACACTCTTAAAAGCCCCTAACCCTTATTTTCTCTTCATCTTTTAGTCACCTCTTCCTCAAACAACCAAATTCTGATTCAAACAAACCCTCTTATCCCAAATCAAGCAAAGAAGATTTTTATTGATTTAATTAAGTTTTTCAAAGGGATTTTTGTTGTGGATTCAAATCACTCACACTACTCTAAATAACAAAAATGGGATTTAAAGTCAAGTTTTTAAATTGTTTTTCAAGTGGGTTCCAATCAAGTTTTCCAAGGTCTTTCTATTACAAATTCAATTGAGTGTATTCATCAATAGAGGTTAGTTGTTTTCTACTCTTATCCTTTTATATGTGTATATGCTAAATTTCATCCAAACCTAATTGAAATGTTAAAATCAATTAAAAACCCTTAGGAATTATTATTTTCCTATCATGTTATTGCATCTAGGTGAAATCCATTATGCTCACCTAATTGATATTAAGTTTTGAGCCTTAAGATTTCATAAATTGAACATTGGCCTCTCAAATTGTGAAATTAATATTTTAATAGTATGGCATCATGTTTAGGAATAGATAATTTGAGATTTGGATATTGATAATATGAACTCAAATTGAGATTGCTAAATTCTATAATTTATACATGCCTTATAGGTTTGTACTTTAGGCATTAATGGTATGCCTAAATAATTAAATTTAATATGTGAACTTTATTACTTGAGGTACTTGAATTATAAATGAAAACCTTGTCATGGATTATGCTCTTGGAATCTCATTTGTATGTTTCTTTTATTATAAGAACATATCATGAGCCTTTACTTAAAATGATATTGTTAATGATAATGAAATTACCACGTAGATGATAGAATGAGTATGGGATAAATTTGTGTTGCTTGTTGGATTTGTGGTTGGATAGTGCTGATGGACTAGTTGGCTTGGTTGTGGATTTTTTACATTAAGACTGTTAATTCCCTTACCTTAATTTCTCATAATAAACCCTTAATTGATTTGTCTTAACAACTACTTCATATAAACAAAAGTGTATTTGGGGGGTTCCTTGTATGGATTTCACTACGGTGAGACGCCCCATGCACAGTTTAGAGATGAGTAGGAGTGATGATCCAAAACCTTTAATAAAATCATTATACCTTTACTTTATTGTTCTATATTACGAGAAGTTACAATTAGACTTGGTATACTTTAACTCCTTACAAAATGTCTTAAAACGTACTTAAAGGGTCGAATTGTGATAACCTAATGGTGGGATAATTGGGTATTTACGATAGTGCACAAAGTGATAATATACATGTTAAATTATGAATGTTATTGATAAATGAATATATGAAACATGGTTTAATGGGTGAGTGCCAAGGAGGAACACCCTTATGTTGAAATACATGATGAGTATGATTTTTTATGGGTTATTATCATGCCACATGGAGTTATGGAGTTTCGGTGCTGTGTAGCAGAGTGATTGCGAGTATTCCGACACTGTGAATAAAGAGGATACAAATTATGTGATGATTTCTTTGGCATACCGCATATTCTCTAGATGACCGGGATGAATGGTAGCATGTCAATATGTGTTGATTAAAAAATGAGACTAATTAATTAATGTAATAAATTGAGATTATTCGAATGCATTATAAGGTTGCGTGTTATCTGGTGGGCCATTCATATGGATTATATAAACTATGATTTTATCATCCACATACACTACAACAAAAACAGTAATTTGGCACACCTTGATATTAAAAATTTGGCACACTTTAAAAGAGTGTCAAATTCTGGCATGGTTTAATGACAATCTGGCACAGTTTAAAACTATGACAAATTTTGGCACTGTTTAAAAGTGTGCCAAAATTAAGTACACCTAACTAAAATATAAATAACCTAAAACATATTCTCCCTCCAATATTTTCATCTCCCGCACCCGCATTTTCACATGAGAAAAAAGAGGTGTGCAAGTGTTGATGTAAAAAATTAGATTGCTCTAATTATTCAATCACAGATAAATAAATAAGACAAAGATTTTTAAAGTGGTTCGGCTAGGAATAAAGAATACGTCCACTGTTATGTTATTGCTGAGTGTTTGTGGAATTATTGATTACAAATTCTCTCAAGAAATTCCGGTCCCCTTGAATGAGGATGATACAAGGTATTTATAGCCTTTAGGCTGTACATGAAAGGTCCAACACATTAAATGATATGCATATGAAAGGGTAATACATTTAATGCAGCGTGTGCGTCAAGAATATAATGAATAGTTGAACAGTTGTCCGTCTGGTAATTAATGATACGGCCGAGATGCAGTTCGGACCGCCTTAGTTGCTCGTTGATCAAGAGTTCCTCGGAGTGCTTAGAGTATCTCGGGATGATGGAGTTCCTCGGATGGAGTTCCTCGGGGTGTCCTCCTCGTTGCTTGGAGAGAACATGACTTAGTCGGGGGAAATAAACTTCCTCGTTGTTATTGTGCCATGTAGATTGGCACGTGTCTTCTAATTATTGGTCCACGTCAGCAGATTAAATTTGGTATCAACAGAAGCCCCCAATGCTTCATGCTTGATGGGTTACTTGAAAGGATGGAGTATTTATTCTGCAATGTTGCTCGGTGTTCGTGAAATTCTTGATCTACCTTCTTGATTTGTTCAACATAAAGTTCATTATCTCCTGGACGAAGTATGATGCAGGCTGATCGATGGTTGCTAATCTTTCTTTTGAGTAACTCCGTGTGCTATGTATCACCCCTGGGAATTTGGATGTAGACATGCCATAGTATGCAGTTTGTAGCTTGTCATAATCTTCAAGTATGTTGATCGGTTTGCTAGCTGACCAACTGCCTCTTGTGCCGAGCAACTGAATGCTAACTTCACGTGCTTGATTTTTCTGATTTAAGCTTATCTGAATGCTTTGTCGAGTAACATATAGCTTTTGAACCCAACTCTTCAATCTGATTAGTACCAGGCTAGTGGTGGACTTCGAAACATTTTCTCATAAATTCTTCTTCATTATTGGTCGAGACAGTATTAGCAAAGATCTCAATATTGTTGATGTTGATTTTGATTTCTACCACTACTTGGGGACGATCAAGAGGTTGTCGGGGACGAGCAAGAGCTACTCGAGGACTAGAAAGAGTTTCTCGGGAATGAGCTAATGCTTCTTGGATAGATCATCTGTGATGAATATCAGAATGTTGAAAGGTCTTAACTTCATAAACTCCCCTTATATTTTAGATGATCCTCCTGCTTGCGAGGAACCTGTTTCAAAAGTAGAAGGAAAAGAAACCAATAGAATAGGAATCTCAATGTAATAGTTAGTATACATTTTCATTCTCAATGTATTTTGTTTTTTGGATGAAAGACTTTCATTTTTATTCGCAATCTTAATTGCTATTGTCTTGTAAAATACTTTACATCTGCGCTTATGTATAAGTTAAAAAGATAACAATATTGTGTTATTTATCGACCAACTTAGTAATAAAAAGTTACAAGTATTAGTAACGTTGCTCGATCACTTAATAATAAAGTAATGAGTATAAAAATGTTTAAATTTTTGTTTCCAACCAACCAAGGTGGATAAATAACGTTTGTCGACCAACTACAGTTGATGGATTTTTATCCCCGACCAACCATACTTGGTTCAATTTCAAATATAAAAATGTGTCCGACCAACTAAGGTCAATAATTTGTCCTCGTCGACCAGCTACAGTTAGTGGGTTTTTATCCCCGACCAACTATACTTGGTGTATTTTGGAATATTTTATTCCTCAAAGAACTTTTTGTAATAATCTTACCTCCCGACCAACATAAGTTGTAATGTCAGAGTATATTTTTATCTTACCAACCGTAATTGATCATGCTGGTGTACACCTCCTAACCAAAGGAGTAGTTTTTTGGCTCCTTAGAGCGCCTCCTAACCAAAGGAGTATTTTTTGGCTCCTTAGAGCTTTTGGCTCCTTAGAGCACTTTTTGGCTCCTTAGAGCACTTTTGGCTCCTTAGAGCACTTTTTGGCTCCTTAGAGCACTTTTTGGCTCCTTAGAGCTTTTGGCTCCTTAGAGCTTTTGGTCCATTAGCTCTGAGGATATCCTGGCGCTGAATGAACCTTCAAAATGTTTGACTGATGATAATAGGCAGCAAACTCCTCGTTTTTAAATTGTGTTCCATGGTCTGTGATGAAGGCATGAGGGAGACCATATCGGCAGATGATGTTCTTCCAAACAAATTGGTACACCTTCCTTCTCGTATGTCATGTCAATAAGTGGCTCAGCTTCTATCCACTAAGTAAAATAATCTATTACGATGACGAGGTATTTGAATCTTCCTCGAGTCGTCGGCAATGGTCCAACCAAATCAATCCCCACATGGAAAATGGCCAAGGATAAATGATGGGTGTCAACAATGTTTGTGAAGTTCTTCGGATGGAGGAAAAGCGTTGGTACTTGTCACATTTCTTGGCATAAGCTATACAATCAGCTCTTATCGTCGGCCAGTAGTATCCCTGCGTCATCACCTTTTGCAAAAGTGTTCGACCTGCTACATGGGCTCCACAGGACCCTTCATGGATCTCTTTAATCAATTCACCTCGGAGGGATGTACACATCTTTGCAAACCTGCCATAATTCCTCGTCGAGCAGCTTTAAACTTCCATTTCTTGGCAGCGAGCTTATCTTCCGAATACCATTATACCGAGCAGCTTTAAACTTCCATTTCTTGGCAGCGGGCTTATCTTCCGAATACCATTATACCGAGCAGCTTTAAACTTCCATTTATTGGCAGCGAGCTTATCCTCCAGTAATTTTTCCTCCTTAATATATGCTCTGATAGGATCCATCCAAGATGTTCCTAAATCAAGGGTAATAATATTCATCGTCAGGTCTTCATCTATGCTCCGACTTTCTAATGCTTCAATTGGTATCGTTCTTCGCAGCTCGGTATGAGTAGCTGATGCTAATCGGGCCAAGGCGTATGCTCTCACATTCTCCGTTCTTGATATTCTTACCAGTTGGACAGCAACAAACTCTGATACCAACTCCATCACCTTTGCTTGATACTTGATCATCAATTCTCCTTTGGTTGCATATATTCCCAACATTTGATTTACGATCAATTGAGAATCACTGAAGACAATAACCTGTTGTGCCTCCATAGTATTTGACAAATTAAGACCTGCAATCATGGCCTCATACTTAACCTCATTATTAGAAGCTTTGAATTAGAAACGTATGACGTAATCCATGTCGACCTCGTCTGGGCTGTTCAAAATGATCCCTGCCCCACAGCCTGTAGTGCAAGATGATCCATCTACATATAGCCTCCATATAGGCAACTTGTCTTCTAATTTCTGGTCTGACAGAGTTCCTCGGTGGAATATTTTTCGCTTTCTTTCATCATGTCCTGATACTTCTGAATACACCTCTTGAATTTCGATATACCTCCTGAACTTCAATATACCTCCTGAACTTCAATATTCCTCCTGAACTTCAATATTCCTCCTGAACTTCAATATACCTCCTGAACTTCAATATCAAAAGTAATTCCTGATCAAGAAAAATAACTCCTGAATGATGATTGGTCGAGGCCCTGACCGTGTGAGTTTGTGGAGTTGAATTTGATGCTCGACTGCATGATGTTATAAAAATGTGCCACCAAATGAACAAATATATCTGTAATAGAAGCCCCCAACTGTGGAATGTGAACTTTGAATGAGATTTATCGACCAATACCAACCGGAGTTGGATTTTATCTACCAACCGGAGTTGGATTTTCTCTACCAACCGGAGTTGGATTTTATCTACCAATCGGAGTTGGTGGTAATTGATAATGAATGATGAAGACTTCCTCGGAGCTGACCAACAGATTGTTGGGAATAAGATAATATAAATGCTGGATACCTCCTCGGCGATGACCAACAGATTGTTGGGAATAAGATAATATAAATGCAGGATACCTCCTCGGCGATGACCAACAGATTGTTGGGAATAAGATAATATAAATGCAGGATACCTCCTCGGCGATGACCAACAGATTGTTGGGAATAAGATATAATATAAATGCAGGATACCTCCTCGGCGATGACCAACAGATTGTTGGGAATAAGATAATATAAATGCAGGATACATCCTCGGCGATGACCAACAGATTGTTGGGAATAAAATATAATATAAATGCAGGATACCTCCTCGGCGATGACCAACAGATTGCTGGGAATAAGA
This sequence comes from Sambucus nigra, assembly GCA_949130495.1. NCBI lineage: Eukaryota > Viridiplantae > Streptophyta > Magnoliopsida > Dipsacales > Adoxaceae > Sambucus > Sambucus nigra. Next base: position 762,977,736 of record OX422207.1, read on the forward strand.
TATAATAAATTCCGGAGATATCCTTGGAGCTGAATAAGATATAATAAATGCTAGAGACATCCTTGCTGAAATGAGAATAGAATATGCATCAAAATAGATATAAAGAATAATTAAAAATAATAAGTGCCTCGTCGATCCGTCGAGGTAGAATCATATAATGCCGAACAAGAATAAGATCTTTCAGAACATAAGAATATGGCCGAGAACGTTGTCAGGCCTGAATATAAATAAGAATTATCCGAACGAATGTTGTAATTCTCCTTAAAGCTGAATAAGTATCTTGTCGAGGCATAATTGCAGAATGCCGAATAAGAATAATATTTTCCAGAACATAAGAATATGGCCGAGAACTTTGCTGGGCCTGCATATAAATAAGAATTACCCCGACCAACTATCCGTTGGGGGTGAAATATAATAAATGTTATAGCTTTTCCTTCAGAACTGAATAAGTATCTCGTTGAGCTCCATGATGAGATGAATATATAATAAGCATCCGAATGGATGTTGAGAATGATTTGTGCTTGAGCAGATATCATAGCAATAATAAAATCAATAGTTCCTCGCTGAGGTGAAATTTCATACTGCCGAGCTATGATAATATTTTTCAGAAGAGTAAGATTATTTCCAAGCATTCGTCGGAGTTGAATTTTGTACTTGTAAAAATTAATATCTTGCTCTACCATTTGTGTAGGCTGAATTGATTAGTCATGAGAATAATTTACTCATCCAATCAATATATGATATATACATGGTTGAGAAATAAAAATATTAATTTCAAAATATCAGGGGTGCTTAGCATTTTTTAATACCCCAAGATTCTACTGCTGCCGACAAACAACATGGATGTTGCCGACCAACATTTAAGGATATCTCAAATTATAGAATATATGGTTGGATGACTAAAATATCTCGAATCTTTAGATCAAAAAATAACATTCAATGTAAAATTTAAGCCTTAAGAATGTTAATTAAATGAATAAATATATAACCCACTAGATCGTGTGATTTCGTCAAAGAAACCTTGTGATGTGATGAACGAGGGGCCAAAATATCAAATTTGTTCTCAGTCTTGATATGGTCATGATTATTTTACTAATCCTCTTTACAAGAGGTGGGTAATGATTTTTCAGGTGAGATAAAATTATTTTTTATATTGATCCCTTCCTATTCCCAATTTGGAGAGATAAAAATATGGTGAATGATCGAAATTATTACCAAATTTATATAAAAAATCAATCAATTTGACTTTATTGACATAGATGGAAGATGAACCAAATTAAGTATATAGTTCATAAAAATGAATACAAAAAGACTTAAACTTGTGAATGCAAAGAGACTCAAACTTGAAGAGAGAAAAAATAGATCTGGGTCATGATTTCCATGAGAAGACTTTTCATTGTCTTTAACCTTTTCCCATTCTTTTATTAAAAATATGATGGGAATTTGAATAGACATCAAATATCTTACAAAATTTATTTCAAAATCAACAATGAAAATGATCAAATCTTATCATCGTCGTATATATTGGCATATGTAATCATTTAAAATATTTATTCCATGATATAAAATTAAAACTTGAGAATCAAGCAAAGAATTATGATTTATGAAATCTACTATTTTTCAGATTTCTAAATAATAATTAATCTAACAGTTATGATTTAAAAATCATGATATGCAACATTTTGCAGATAAAAATTGGACAATTAATTTATGTATATAAACATAAAAATCACGATTCAATCAAAAGATGTATGTATAATTGATTATACGTAGAGAAAATAAAAACTTAGCTTTTGGTGGAGAACAACGCTTGTAACACATTTCCCACAGACGGCGCCAATCTGTTGATGTAAAAAATTAGATTGCTCTAATTATTCAATCACAGATAAATAAATAAGACAAAGATTTTTAAAGTGGTTCGGCTAGGAATAAAGCCTACGTCCACTGTTATGTTATTGCTGAGTGTTTGTGGAATTCTTGATTACAAATTCTCTCAAGAAATTCCGGTCCCCTTGAATGAGGATGATACAAGGTATTTATAGTCTTTAGGCTGTACATGAAAGGTCCAATACATTAAATGATATACATATGAAAGGGTAATACATTTAATGCAGCGTGTGCGTCAAGAATATAATGAATAGTTGAACAGTTGTCCGTCTGGTAATTAATGATACGGCCGAGATGTAGTTCGGACCGCCTTAGTTGCTCGTTGATCAAGAGTTCCTCGGAGTGCTTAGAGTATCTCGGGATGATGGAGTTCCTCGGATGGAGTTCCTCGGGGTGTCCTCCTCGTTGCTTGGAGAGAACATGACTTAGTCGGGGGAAATAAACTTCCTCGCTGTTATTGTGCCATGTAGATTGGCACGTGTCTTCTTATTATTGGTCCACGTCAGCAGATTAAATTTGGTATCAACAGCAAGCAAGTCCAAACTCTCTCCCTCTCTCATTTGGCATGGAGACAAAAAAAGGAACCCTAATTTTCAACCACCGTCCAAGTCCACCGCTCTCAACCACCGTCCAAGTCCATCGATATCAACCGCCGCTGATCCACTCTCATCTGGTATCATTTTTTGTTTTCAGACCCTAATTTTTTTACCCGATTTGTGTATTTTGGCCATCAACAATAGGGGCTTTGTTAGATGAGACTTAAATAAGATAGGGCTTCATTCGATTGTAAATAACTAAAACCAAAGGGGTTTCGTCCTTATCATTTCTAGTTTTTTTTGTTTGTTTATATCTGTAAAAAACTCAAACCAAAGGGATTTTTTTTTGGTGATGAAAAAATAGACTAGGACATAATGCAAAAATTAAAATTTGTATGATATATTTTATTTCTTTATATGTTGTCTGAGAATTCATATGTTTTCTTGGTACATAACACTTCTTAATTGTGGTAAACAATTTATTAAGGCAAGGGAGACTATTGTATACATGTAATTTAACTTTATCACTTTTAGTTGTGGTGAATAATCTAAGGGTTAATAAAGTGAATGGACATTATTGTATACTTGTAATCTAGTGTTATATGCCTATTTGTTCTAATCCTAATTTTTTAGGTCTATAATGGATTTCCCATCTTGCTAGCTGTTGTTGGTTTATGCTTAACTGTTCATACAGATAGACCAGAGCAGTAGAAAAATGATGCCAAATTAGCTCATGACAAATGAGAGTTGGATCAGCTGAAGTAGGATATTGCTAATTTTGACTTTTGCATACTATTTATTTACAATGAGATATAACATGTTTTGTGATGATGATTTCAACGTTAAAATAATATAGTTATTACTGAAACTTTGAGAGAACAAAATGAGCACAATTATATATGAGTGTATTGTCCTACTACACGATTCTCTCTTTTTTAACCTTTGTTGATTATGATATTGGCTTATGAGTTCTATATAAACTTAATTGTTTGTAAATTTAGCGATAGATTGTGGTCATTATCATTTTAATAAGAATGATTTTTATTCATCTGTTGAATGCCTACTCAAATTATTGTTGTTTTTTACTTGAGAGAAGATGAATTGGGGAAATCGTTATCAACTAGAAAACTTTTCAATTCTTTGTCATAACATAGGATTGTTGTATTTGAATTGTAGTTTTTGGATTTTCTATTGCTTTACTGTTATGGACAATAAATAAATACTATGTGAACACCTATTTATACTCTTTGTGGCATGATCGATTTGAATACATAGACATGGCTTTGCTAATGCGTATGTAAGCAGGGCTTCCCCAATATAAAGTTAATGAGTATGTATGTAAGGTTACCCCAATGTATGAAATGACAGTTGAAGATGGTAGATAACTTACAAAGGAAAACAGGAAGGTCCTTATGAGAAAGCACTGGGCGAGGCAGACTGCTGAGTCAGGATGTGTATCACAGTTTTCCATGTTTTCTTCATAGAAGGATTACCCCTTACGAAAGATCCCTCATCTGGTTCTTGATAAGCAGTCGATAATCTCCCCTAAACCACCCTTGTCGTGTTAACTAAGATTAGGGATCATGCGTTAGTGATTGGTCTAACAAGTTGAGTCAGGTAAGCAATAGAAAAAATAATCCCTAAAATAAAAAATAAAAAGCACCCCACCCCCTATGATCATTAGAAGAGCAGAGTGCACTTCTTTACTCCCGCTTTATATAACTCCCATACATTTCTTGTATATATATATATTTATGTATATATATATAGAGAGAGAATTTGGTTAATAGAAGATAAATAAAGCGTGATCAACAATTGAAATTATCACCTCGTCATTTGTATAAAATATAATGCACTCTTAGGAAATTAAAGGTGACATCATTAGAAAGGCGGAAACATTAGATTAAAGCTCTTTTGATCATCAAAAACTTACAAAGTACACTAAGCCTTTTGTCATTATTTTTTTAATAAAGGTTTCCTTTGTTTTTCGATCTGATAATACTGTTTCTTTTTTCATTTAGACTATTGTTTTCCCCTTTATATTTGATGTTAAATTCATGTCTATATCATTATTATCTGATTTGCTCCAATTCTTTTTACAGGTTCATTCGGCAGCAACAGTATTGGACAAGAATAATCTGGTTAGATATGATAGAAAAATGTATATTTCCAGGTCACTGATGTCGGATTACTAGCTATTATTATATAACTCATGGGATGATTTGCACGTATAATGAACATTTGAAGTCCACTATTGGTGATATTGAACTTTATCGGTTATTCTCCCTCAATGAAGAATTCAAATATGTAACGGTGAGGCAAGATGAGAAGATGGAATTGGCCTAGATTTTAGATCGTGTTCCAATTCCTATTAACGAAAGTCTGAAAGAGCCTAGTGCCAAGATCAATGTATTGTTTCAATCATATATTTCACAGTTAAAGCTTGAAGTCCTTTCCCTGACCTCTGACATGGTGATCATAACTCAGGTTTATTTAATTACATACAAAACATAAAAATTTTAATTTTTTCAAATCAATCCTCAAAGTATCAGTGTCTAGATTTCAATAATTAAAACATATGGTTTATCTCATATTATGTTGTCTAAAAGTTACACTATCTAGACATGAGTAAAATTTTTGGATGTTGAAGGTGTTTTTGGTGTATGATGTTGAAAAACACAAATTTCTAAAAATGAAAGGAGATAATTAGGAAATCATATTTTTATGGAATTGATTACACAATCTAATGTGCACGCATTGCATATTGAGTTTCACACACATTTCACATAGTTTTACACAGGCATTGCCTATAGGGTTCACACACTCTGTAGAAATAATTTCATGCTTGCACACATACAAGTTTTCACATGCATAGCGCATAAAATTTCACACACACACAATTTCATATATACAATGCACATACACGCAAACAGAGTTTCAAGCACACAGTTTTACACATGCATTGCGCTCACAGTTTCACACATAGATTGCAGACAATTTCACATACAAACAAACGCAACACACACTAAACATAATTACACACACATACACACAGTTTAAAAAACACGGGCCAACATACCTAGTTTTACACACTGCATACACAACATTTAGTCACTGAACACTGCAACAGACAAACAAGAACTTAAAATTCTGATAAAGTTCAGCATAAATGTCTACAACGGAACGAAACAATTGAATTCTAACGTCAATGACTTGGAATTCATTCCAATTCCATAGTTAGAATTCTAATTGAATTACAATTCTTGTCATCCATACGTACCCTTAATAGACTTTGTTAATTTTCCCTTTATAAAGTACATTTGTATAGAGACTACTTAACTAGGTTCATAATTTGTTTAACTTTCCCTCAGATTAACTTCCTTCCACTTTTGTTGTGATGGGAGTATTGGATACTATATAGAGGGTAGAATAAATAGGTCATTTTACAAGAGAACCCCCTCAATATATCACTACATCCTTTATACCAAGGACCATCTTTATAAATGTCGGCAAAATGAATATTTGTTAAAGGGTGCCTTTGTAGGAGAATTGGGACCCAAACATCATTATATGCTGAAATTATATATGATTTGATCGAAGATATATATGCTTGGTCAAATAGTTAGAATAAAATTTGGCTCTAAATGGTTTCTATGGTTGTTATTACTTGTCTATAATTTAAGACTTATAAACCTCTAGGGGGTATAAAGGTTAGATGGTCAAACTTCTTATACTATATATTCAAATGAATTTTCATTTTTTACACATTTACATAGAGGGAAATTTTAAAATGGTAGTTCAGTTTGACTCGGTGGTGGAAGACTCCAAATGGTACTAAAAATAAGTTAGATATTTATGATTCTCCTCTGTGTCTTAGAGTTATTATTACATCAGTTTTCTATGTAATTTATATGCCCTTATCATGTTGATTATATGGCGGTTGATTTTCTTGGATGTTGATTTCATCTATTCACAATGAGAAGGTCTCCTTATTTGGTTCTAATTTATTATTGTTATCTTCAGGGGGATAAGGAAAGTTATGCCCTTGGGGATTTGGATAGTTTATATTTGTCTTTTCCAGGTCCCATCTATCCTGGTGTGGCTTGTGCTTTAGTATAAGTTGTCTCTAGGATAGCTAACACAATTTTAAGTTTTGATGACTTCATCCAACTATCACTCCCCCTCCTTGATAATCAAAATTTTAGAGAATGTGGAGGAAATTTGACTGTATAAAGTCTTAAAACAAATGAAGTTTTCCATTATAAAAAAGATAATAATGAAAGTTTTATTATACATACAGTGAAGTAGTAAATTACTTACTTATTTTCCTAATTTAGGTAATGTATATTAACAATGATCAAATATGTTATATAGTAAATATATAGCATATATTTAGTATATAATTAATATTCTTATTCAGTTGAACAAGCTTAATTTTACCTAGGAGCACGTGCTAACCTTATCCCATATTCAGTTTACAGTCAGTTAGGTTTAGGTGACCTTAAGCCAACGAGTTGTATTTGAAAGACAATACAACTGACGCTGAAATCATTAGAGCTGCATTGTTTTCCAAAGCCACTAAATTCATAAGGTACTGTATGACAATACCAACTATGTTATAATGTTTTGATATTCTATGTTAGAGCTGCATCGATTTGGGAAGTCATTAGAATATACTGCCACATCTCCTTGCATGTTCTAAGACTGGTATAAATTTGAGACTCCTTCCACATCATCCTCTGAAATCACATGATGATAAGTTGTTGCCGATTTTGGGGCTTGAAGTCTGCACTAATACTAATATACAAGTTATTATCCTCATTTTTATTGTTTATTTTGTAAATAAAATTTCCTCTTAGTTTGTTGAACTACTGATTAATTATAGTTTTATGGGTTCATAACATTTCATATTTAGCCATTGATTATTTTGAAATACTAAATTCATTTATATCGGTATTATTGTGTGATGAGTATGCATATGTCAAGAATATTATTGTAACTATCATAAAAATGCATGCTAGATTCATCTTACTATCACATTAAACTTTAAAAACTGTCATCAGTGGGACATATTTATGATGGGATTTTTATGACCATCATAAAATTAAGTATTTTTTCTTGCTTGATATTACACTAAATCCTAAAATCGTCATAAGCATCACTTAAATTAAGGTGGGCACACTAATATCTGGGATATTTCTATGTGTCACAATAATATTCTTAACATTGTGCATATTAGATATGTTTCACACGCATGATCAACTAGTATGGTTATATTCTTTCATGTATTGATTTTGAATTCAGGAGCATGAAACCGACGTGAAACCTAGCATCATGGAATTCTTCAAGACATCTCATTGGAGTAAGAGAAAGGATGATTTGATGAATGATAATTGCAAGGATGCACATATATGTTTTCGTTCTTTTCCCCTATTATCCTTTTTGTATTTTATAAGACAAACCTTCTAATATAAATCTTCTTACACTTCAGCAGTCATAGCACAACCTCGGTCTCATAATGAAGAGTTGGCAAACATGAAAGATAAGATATCGTCTCATGAACAACTAAATGCCGCTCAGAATAGAAGATCTGAGAATTTACAAACATTGTTGGACCAAAATGGGATACCTTCGAGAAGTCGTGGCGTGGAGAGTGCATCGTGTGGCTATCAAAATGGAAATGAAATCTGGTTAGTCTCAAAGTCTCAAATTCTCTTTAAAAGTTGCAGTATTAAATAACAAAATGGCCTGAAATAGCGGCAATAAGTAGCCAAACGTAAAATGGCTTACTTTATGAGTTTATTTAGTTTAATTAGTGGAAGGGATTTGTTGGTGGTTTGGTTTTGGAATTTTCTACTGCTGTTAAGTTTATTTTAAATGTTAAAACAGGTTGGATTTAATAAATAAACAAACGAAACTATGTCAAAATTTTCTAAAATCAATAAACGTTCTAAATTGATTAAAAACATATTGTTAGGGGGTGAAAACCCAAAACAACCTCCAAACGACCCCGAAGAGGCACGAACACCTCGTACGGGATCAATGTAATACGTAGGAACTCACAACCTAGTCACGATTTATGCTAGTACTAATTATGTCCAACGAAGGGTGCTTTAAAACATGCCTTTAGAGGGTGAAAACCCAAACTAGCATCCAAATTGCCCCATAAAAGGCACGAACACCTAGTACGAGACCAATGTAACTCGTAGGAATTAATCGCATAGTCGTGGGTCTCTCAATTTGAGAATATGATGATAATTTGAAAATGCTTAAAAACAAGTTGTTGAATGGTTAAAACCCAAACCAGTCGTCCAACGGCTCCGTAAGAGGCATGAACACCTCACACGGGACTAATGTAACTTATAAGACCTGACTGTGTAGTCACGGGTCTCCCAATTTTAGAATATGATGATAATTTAAAAATATTTTGATTATTGTTAAAAATATGCCGTTTGAGGGTGAAAACTCAAACCAGTCCCCAAATGGCCCCGTAAGAGGCAATAACACCTCGCACAGGGCCAACGTAACTCATAGAAACTGATCGTGTTGTCACGAAACATATGGTTTGAGAATACGATGATAATTTGAAAATATCTAGACTTTGGCATAAAAACATGCCGTTAGTGGGTGAAAACCTAAAGAAGACCCCAAATGTCCCCGTAAGAGGCACGAACACCTCGTACGGGACCAATGTAATGCATAGAAATTGACCGCATAGTCGTGGGTCTCTCGGTTTGAGAATATGGTGATAATTTGAAAATATTTAGATTAGGCTTAAAAACTAGTCGTTAAAGGGTGAAAACCCAAACAAGCCCCGAAATGGCCCCGTAAGAGGCACGAACACCTTGCACGAGACCAATGTAACTTGTAGGAACAGACCGTGTAGTCATAATTCTCCCGATTTGAGAATATGATGACAATTTAAAAATATTTATATTATTCTTAAAAACATGTCGTTGGAGGGTGAAAACTCAAACCAACACTAAAATGGCCCCGTAAGAGGTATTAACACCTCGCATTGGGCCAATGTAACTCATAGGAATTGACCACGTAGTCACGATACATATGGTTTGAGAATACAATAATAATTTGAAAATATATAGAATTTGTCTTAAAAACATGTCGTTAGTGGGTGAAAACCTAAACTAGACCCCCAATGGCCCGTAGGAGGCACGGACACCTCACACATGACCAATGTAACTCATAGGAATTGACTGCGCAGTCTTGATTTGAGAATATGATGATAATTTGAAAATATCTAGATTAGTCTTAAAAACTAGCCGTCAAAGGGTGAAAATCCAAATCAGCCCCCAAATGGCCCCGTAAGAGGCACGAACACCTCGCACGGGACTAATGTAACTCGTACTAACTGGCCATGTAGTCATAATTCTCCTAGTTGAGAATATGATGATAATTTAAAAATATTTAGATTATTCTTAAAAACATGATGTTTGAGGGTGAAACACGAACCATCCCCTAAATAGCCCCGTAAGAGGCAATAACACCTCGCACGGGACCAATGTAACTCGTAGGAATGGATTGCATAGTCATGGGCCTCTCGGTTTGATAATACGACGATACTTTGAAAATATATAACTAGGTTTAAAAACCAGTCGTTGAAGGGTGGAAACCCAAATTAACCCCCAAACGATCCCGTAAGAGGCACTAACACCTCGCACTGGACCAATGTAACTCATAGGAACTGACTGCGTAGTCATGGGCCTCTCGATTGAGAATATGACGATACTTTGAAAATATATGGATTAGGATTATAAACAAGTTGTTAAAGGGTGAAAACCCAAACCATCCCCTAAGCGGCCCCGTAAGATGTAATAACATCTCGCACGGGACTAATGCAACTCATAGGAACTGACTGCGTAGTCATGGGCCTCTCGATTTGAGAATATGACGATAATTTTATAATATATGGATTAGGCTTAGAAATAAGTCATTGAAGGGTGAAAACCCAAACCAGTCCCCAAGCAGCCCTGTAAGAGGCACTAACACCTCTCACGGGACCAATGTAACTCGTAGGTACTAATCGCGTATTCACGGGACTCTAGGTTTGAGAATATGACGATACTTTGAAAATATATATATTAGGTTTAGAAACAAGCCGTTGAAGGTTGAAAACCCAAATTAACCCCCAAATGACCTCATAAGAGGCATTAACACCTCGCACGGGACCAATGTAACTTGTAGGAACTGACCGCATAGTCACGGGGCTCTCGATTTGAGAATATGATGATACTTTAAAAATATATAGATTAGTTTTAGAAACAAGCCGTTGAAGGGTGAAAACTCAAATCAGCCCCGAAACGACCCCGCAAGAGGCACTAACACCTCGCACGGGACTAATGTAACTCATAGGAACTAACTGCATAGTCACGGGCCTCTCGGTTTGAGAATATGATGATAATTTGGAAATATATAGATTAAGCTTAGAAACAAGCCGTTAAAGGGTGAAAATCCAAACCATACTCCAAGCGGCGTCGTAAGAGGCAATAACACCTCGCATGGTACCAATGTAACTCGTAGGAACTAATTGCGCAGTCACAAGCCTCTCGGTTTGAGAATATGATGATAATTTGATAATATATGGATTAGGCTTAAAATAAGCCGTTGAAGGGTGAAAATCCAAACCAACCCCCAAACGATCCTGTAAGAAGCACTAACACCTCGCGCGAGACCAATATAACTCATAGGAACTGATCAGGTAGTCATAACTTGCGTAAGATTTTCAATTTTAGAATATAATAATAATTGCAACTCCTATATGTAATTTTTTAGCTTGAGTAAGTTTTTTTTAAATTACTTGGTTACTAATATCGTCTCTTTTTGTATCCTATTTTTTTTGCAGGATAACATTTTATCGTTAGCATTTATTCACGTGGAACACACGGAGAAGTCAATGGTTTACAATAAGGGGTTAATTTATTTAATGTCATTAATATTCATGATTCTATTTTTTTTGTTATGTCCATGCGGGCTTTTATAGTTTTATTGTTAACTTTTATGGTTGTGCAGGATTTTGTAAGTTTATTGTTATATTTTGTGGCTGTGCGGGCTTTATATTTCGTAGGTTTTAGAATGTCCTAAAAATAGAGGAAACTCTGTTGAATTTTTTTTTTGTCTGCGGACTACTAAAGACTTGTAATATTTTGAATTTTGCATGTACATTAGTTTATCAACAACATGCAAGATTTGTAATTTGAGAATTTTCTTTTTTTCAAATAATTAATTTTTTTTCTTTTATCCAAAAATTTGGCGCAGTTCAAAACCGTGCCAAAAGTGTATCAAATTTTGGCACGGTTTTGAACTGTGCCAAAATTTTATCAAAATGTGCTCAATCTGGCACAGTTCAAAAATGTGCCAAAAGTGTGCCAGAAATATCAAATTCAAGCATGGTTTAAAAGTGTGCCAGAAGTGTTTCTGTTTGGTCAAATCTGGCACACTTTTAAATCGTGCTAGAAGAAAATGGCCATTTTAGAACACCCGATTCTGGCACGGTTCAAAACCGTTCCAGATTTGATCTGGCATAGCTTTAAAACGTGACTGATTCTTGTTTTTGGTGTAGTGATATATAACTTCTTTGAGTTGAATATCTAAGAGACTTGTTAGGATTTTGAATGATGTATTTCACGTGGTGTCTTCAGGTGTTAGGGATGGACCTCACGCTTAGCTTCCTTGTTCTAGTTGGAACTCCCTATTTATATCTCTCATTCAGGACTTCAGCTACAAGGATGATGTGGGTTCCTATTTTATTTAGTTTATCATTTTATATACGAGTCTACTTTCTTTGATACTTTCTAGATTAGTACGTATTATGGGATTTGAGTTTTGGCTTGTATCACCTTGAACTTCTTATGGGATTGTATTGAGGTTTTATGTTGGGGTATTATTATATATCTCTTATGGACTATGGATATTTTTATTTTATGTTTACTTCATGGATGTTCATATCATTTCCATATCTTGTTATATCTTTTTTGTTATCTCCATGCTAAGAATGGTATTACATTATTTATTATCTTGTATGATTTTATATTTAGACTTGATCAACTTGAGTATTTAATTACACGGGATATCTCATTATAGTAGTGAATTTATTTGTTTAAATTCTAAAATCAATCTATATTGTGTGAAAATATATTTTTGTGGATTTGTGAGGGTAGTTTTATGAGTTGTATTTGGTAAGAAAACTATTGTTATAATTGATTGGAGTGGACATAATTAGGATAATTGATGTTTATGTGATGACTTTTTTTTGTTTTTTTTTTGTTAGATTTTGATGGATTCATTAGTGATATTGATGTTGAAATACAGTGAACAAGCGTATTTACTAAATTTTTATAGTGATACAAAGTTTGATGATTTGGTGTAAAGTATATATTCAAATGGAAACATTTGTATTGTGATTCCTATGGATGTCATGTGTATTTGTCGGGCATCCTTATTGCACACTTGATTGTGATGGATATTTGGAGGTTATTTTGTGTTCTTTTGATTATCATGGGAGTCGTAGTATTGATGTTGAAGTTGTGAGTGGAAAACATCATTGTGTGCAATGGATTGGAGAGTAGTGCTTCAGACCAAATTGATTATTGTGTTGAAAATGCAAAGGATTGAGATGTAAGTTGGGTACAAATTTTATATTTGTATGAAGAGAAAGTGTTTTTATTAGTTGAATGGGCATATGGAATATCTCAAGTAAGGAAAACATTTGAAGGAATTATTTATGAATTTTGAAAACAATTGTGTTTGTGTTCAATTAAGGTTGGGTTCAAGTTTTAGTATGTAAAGATTGATAAATAGATGGTGAGCATAAAATGCTACTTCTATTGGGGTTTTATTCTTAAAATCATGTATGATGTTTACTTTTCAGTAAAGGTGTGTCAGTTCATTTTGAAATAAGAATCATGTTTGTGGGAAGGCCTTATATTTATGGTTAAGTACATTGTATGCCATGCCAATTAAGTGGAATTAGTATGAGTTCTAGTGAGTTGGGTATGACGTGATCATAGGATATTGGAATTTCAGTTCAAGTACAATTTAATAATTCCCAACCTAGATAAGGAGTTGACAACCTATCGGTATAGCTATGAGTGAGATCCTAGTAGTTTATATCAAACTACGATAACATGTTTGATGGTTCAAGAACTTATTTAAAAGTTCAAAAAATTATTGTGACAAGTATGTTCAGGAATGTATTGAACAAGACAACTCGTGAGATTCAAGTATAACTGCTAACTAGATTAGACTTGGGAAATATCACAACATGTACAAAGGGTGCATAGGTTCTTAATCGCGATGGTTATTACGATTTTAATTCTTGCACAATATTTTCTTTGATTTTTATTGGTGTGATTCAATTTTAGGATGGACCAATATATTCCCTTAAGTTGGGAAATTATTGTGCGATTAGTTTTGAGATCATAATTCGGAAGAATTCACATCCAAAAAAGGTCTTGGATTATGATGCCCCCTTTCTAGACTTATGTGTTTTGATTCTACCAGTAAACTTGGTCAGTGGATTTTATAATTCGATAGAGTATCAAATAAAATTCTAAGAATCAAGGAAAAAGTAAGAACTTGGTTAAAATCAATTAGTGGAGAGTTTATTTGACCAGAAAGTTATTGTATACTAAACACGGGGAATAATTTAGCATACAAACTTTGTAAATAAGGCCTTTTATTCCAAGTGATTTTGAGATAATTAAATTGTATTTCTATCATGATTCTTAAGTGGAATCAATTGCAATTAAATAAATAAAGAAAATAAATTACAGGGATGTAATTTGGGATTTTCGAGTATTTATTTGGAAGCTAATTTGATTATTTAGTTATGCGTTCTTATTATAATTCGTTACCTAAGTAGTACGTCGAAACTATTTTGAAACTCATTTATCCCAAGCCAATGCCTTAAACCTATATATATATTGATGTAAGATAGGGTTTTAAGCTGCAGATCCAATATAAGGATTAGAAAGGGAGAGGAAACACGTTATTCATGTTTTGTGAAAGGGTGAGTAGAGAAAATGTGATTACTTTCATATTCCATTCTCATATCTGGAAGTACCAACACAGATGGCTTACTTAAGATGGATCATATACTAGAAGATCTTAAGCTTTCAGTTGATTCTAGCAAGTTTTTTTCAGACCTTGGGAGGGAAGTAAGATAAACATTTTCATAAACATATTTATCCTCATTCGGATCACCAACAAGATCCGCAAAGGTATCGTGATTGGAAAGCCTAGGTAAATGTTATCCACCTTTTTCTTATTTTGACTTTCCAATGCATCATCTAACAAAGTTTTTGGGATGAAATGTTTCTACTTTTAATGACAATGATACCTACCAATTGGTATCTAAACCTTGGTTATAGATTGATCATTTTTTTTAAAAGTTCCATGTTGTCGACCATGAAACGTTATGTGAGGGAATTATCCGGCCAAACAGGAGACCCAAACACGTGTTTGGCCAGTTACTTAAGTGATTGAGATTTAAAGATAATAATAAATAGGAACTGATCCGCAGATATCTCAGGCTTGGATTTGCTCGATCAAATCATAACTGCATTCGAAGGCCATGGAGTCCCACATGACTCATTATCTTTATGTTCTCTATAAATGTAACCCACCCCCATGAGAAACAGGACATGTAATCCTTGTTATCAAGATATGATCAACAAAGAGATAGAGAAAATAATTTCTGAATATAGGCATTACCACACATCCCAAACCATTTTGCATTTTTCATTAGCACACATCCCAAACCATTTTGTGAAGCTACTACTTTTCCATTTTGCATTAGCACACATCACAAACCAATTTTAAAAGCATCACTATAAATCACAAATCCCCCCTGTCCCAGAAGGAATAGTCAAAATTAGGGCAGTTACTAATCGATTCTTATGTTCTTGGAAACTATTATCAACTTCCTCAGACCATTCATATTTCACTTTCTTTGGGGTTAACCTAGATAGAGGTTTGGTAATACTAGAAAATCCCTCAACAAATCTTCGATAATAACCTGTTAATCCAAGAAAACTACCAATCTCCATCACATTAATTGGTATAGGTTAATCTAGTATAGCCTTGATCTTTTGAGGATCAACTGGCACTGCCTCCTTAGGAATGACATGTCCTAGAAAAGAGATACCAGGCAACCAAAATTCATGCTTCTTTAATTTCACATATAATTATCCTTCCTAAGAAATCGTAATACTATCTCTAAATGCTTTTCTTGTTCTTCAATACTTTTGGAATAAATAAGGATGTCATCAATGAAAACAACCACACACTGATCCAAATATTTCCTAAACACCTTATTCATCATATCCATAAAAGCAGATGGTGCATTAGTTTGTCCAAATGACATCACAAGAAATTCATAGTGACCATATCTAGTACGAAAAGCTGATTTCAAAATATCATCTTCCTTAATCTTCAATTGGTGATACCTTGACCTAAGGTCAATCTTTGAAAATACTTGCGCACCTCGAAGTTGATCAAAAAAATCATCTATACGAGGTAAGGGGTATTTATTCTTAATGGTCACCTTATTTAGTTCACGATAATCTATACATAACCTCGTCGTCCCATCCTTATTTTTAACAAATAACATCGGAGCACCCCAAGGGGTTACACTTGGTCTAATAAAACCCTTTTCTAACAAATATTTTAATTCCCTTAATTATAAACGTTCCATACGATAAGGTGGTTTCGAGATTGGTATAGTTCCAGGAATAAGGTCAACCGTAAACTCTATTTCTCTACTAGGAGGAAGACTGGGTAAGTCATCTGGAAAATGTTCAGCGACAGGGATATCTTCTAAACTAGGCTCTTTTGTTTGCAAATCAATAAAACTTACAAGGAAGCCTTGACATTCTTTCTTAAGAAAACTACAAGCTTGCATTGCAGAGATAATACATATGGGAGATATGATGCAAGTTCCTTCAAAACTAAATTCTGGATGGTTAGGAATTTGGAAAGTAACTATCTTCTTAAAACAATCTACCTTAGCATTATATTATGCTAACCAATCCATCCCCAAAATGACTTCAAAATATCTTATGCCTAAAATTATCAAAACGGATAATAATTTATGACTACTGATATCTATAGGGCAAGACTCATATACTAATGTTCCTGTCAATAACTCACCTGAAGGAGTAGAAACATGTATGGTTTGATTCAAAGGTTCAGGTATATTAGCAAAATGGTTAACAAAATTTACAAACACAAATGAATGGGTAAAATCAGGATCTATTAAAACTTGAAAAGGTTGGGCACATATAGAAAGTGTACCTGACACTATTGTGTTAGAAGCTTGTGTATCAGAAAGTGCAAAAACCCTACCCTGTCTACCTTGGTCCTTCTTTTCTCCTAAAGAATGTATCGGAATCATTGCTGGGGTTGCGCAGTCTTATATTTAATGTCCTTTCTGTCCACATCTAAAACAACCCCTCGTATCCTTGTAACAAGGTCGTCCTCCATCCATCTTCCCATATCGCTGACATATCTTGTTATTAAACTGTTTGTTATCACTAGCTCCCCCAACATTGTATGTACTCCTAAGATTATTTCTATTATTTAGGTTCTTACCTATTTATTCCCCAAACTTCCTCTTACCATCTCTAATTCAATTGTAATCCTTGCCATCCCTTTTGGCTATTTTATCCCTAGCCACAACGTCATTATACGATGTAAACTTTAGGATGGAAATTCGACAATGAATACTCAACCTTAACCCACGTTCAAATTTTATGGTTTTTAAAACATCAGTTATCACAACATAAGGTGCAAAATGGGATAACTCAGTAAAATTTGCCTCTTATTGACTAACCATCATGTTACCTTGCACTAGAGTTATGAACTCAGCTGTCATTTCATCTTTCACCGTTTTAGGGAAATATTTCTCATAAAAGATCACTAAGAATCCAGTCCTACCTATGTAAGTATTCCTCTCCTTGTGTATTCTTTTAGTCATTCTCTACCATTGTTCAGCTTCACCTTCTAACATAAGCATTGCAAATGAAACCCTTTGTTAATCGGTACACTTAATAACATCCACCGTCTTTTCTATCTGCATTACCTAACTTTCTTCTTCAGTGGGGTCAGGAGTAACTTTAAAAGAAGGCGAATAAAACTTTTTGAATTGTTCAATAGTACAACAACTTAGTTCAAGATTCCTTGGTGCTCCATAATAATAACCTGATGTTCCACAATCCTTACTAGACTTTCAATTTCCTTGTATGCACCTTCCAGTCCTTCCATACTTGAACCACTAGTTCCCGTAGTTGATCTCGTCTTGGTCACTTTCTACACTCGTGGCCAAACATAAGATGTATTATACTATCTCAAGATTTCAAATTAGAAGATTAATTATATATAAATAATTATATAGAATGTAAGACATATGGAGTATTATCACATAAGTCGGATATTTAATCCTATATCTTATATATGGAAACTTAAAATCGATAATGTTCGAAACTTTTGTTCAGTAATCCATGGGTTCATAACCTATGATCTGATACCACCTCTGTCATGACCCTGATATAGATATTAGTAGTAGGGAACGAGTGTCTTGACATGCCACCAAGGAAACAAATATTCCGACTTAAATTGTTTCCTGAAATACTTGCAGCAAAAATATAATCACATCGTTATGAATCGTAAACTACTGAAAATGAAGGAATTGCGTTATCAGAGATTTCTAAAGGAAACTTCATTTATATTAAAATTAGCAACGAGTTACAACTAAAGACATAATTTAAAACTTATTCTAAGAGAGACAAACATGCTCTGTATGATAAGATAAATATTTTATTTAAGATAACAAAAAGAGCTCTAAAAGATGAATCTTGACATGGTCCTTTTACGTTCCCTCCGCGAGCCTATTTATTTCCCGAAAAATGGTTATTTATGCAATATCAGCTAAAATCTGAGTGAGATTCAATCTCCAGACATTCCAGGGTTTTCCAAAAATTGATACCTATCCAATTTAAAACAAAGGGCATATATATAGAGAAATAGGAATTTGCAGTAATATATATAAATTAACTAACAATATATATTTTCAGAATAAACAGTTCAAAACATAACTGATAAAACATTTTAGCAATAATTTAATTATTCCGTTTTAGTGGCCATGTAGCTTTAATACCCAGACAGACAGATAGTGTCACCAAATGTTTCCACCCGGTAACAACACAGACAGAAAATCATGATCTCTTGAACAACGCCTTGTTTAAGGCACACCAACGATAAACCAGTTGGGAAGGTACCACCCTAATATTTTCACCCGGTTGTCAAGGACAATATAGTAAGAGAGTTTCCATAGGCAAAATCAAAAGTTTTAGAATTTAAATCAAATGTTTATATCGAGAGATATACACGTGTAACAAATAACGGAATCATCAGTATCAGATGTATTTTGAGAATAAACGCATTTCACAAAATACATATAGTTTAAATAATATCATATAATTGAAATTAACAAGGAATGTTAAATTACACACCTAGAATAGAAGTACGAAGTTACAGACGCTGAGTCTTGAATCACTCGTTAATTCTTAAAACAAAATTTATTCTTAAACTTTCCCCTATTTTCTCTCAATGTTTCTCTCTAATCTATGGAATGAATTTTGTGTAAGAACTGATCCTAATTACTCATTTATAGTTTTTCAAAGATATTAGGGTGTTGACACGTGTCTAGGTGACCAAGCATTCATTTTGGTGAGTCGGCGTTGACGTGTCGCATAACAGTGATGTATTGCAATCTTTATCCACCAAACGGCGACACGTGTTTTAGCCTTTTTCTAAATGCATGACATGTGTTTTAGCTTTTCCTTTAAATATGACACTTGTATGGTGGATGTGTCCAAAACCAATCATGAGGTATCAAGCACGAGGTGGAAAGTTATTAAGGGTATAAGGGTTATTTTACACATGAAGGGTATTTTAGTAATTTTACACCACACAATTTCAATATTTCTTAGAGGTCCTTGAAAATATATTATTTAAAAAATGGTCCTTTATATATTTTGATTTTAATTATTAAAATTTTCCTTATTCAAAATTGAGTCCCTAAAGTTTCATAAAATTATATTTTCTACCCCGAAACTTATCTTTTAACTTAAGATATGCTATTAGAATTTGATTTGATACCTTTTGCTGAAGAAAAAGGTCATTCAAGGTGTTTAAGTCGGCCTAACTAGCCTCCATTTCCAACCAATCAAAACATAACACATGGTGTGCTAATAAGACAAAATACAACTTATACGATGGACATATTTGCCCTTGTTTCGTAATTTCGGTATAGCTTCTTCCTTGGACCTTCGTTTAACACATTGTTTGTTGTATTACAAACCTAATTAATATATCTACAACTATCTAGTTTTTACCTCAAGTCAATTGTTATATTATAATTGTCAAAACTAGTCTCCAATATGAACATTCCTATCGAAACTTCAAAATTTTATGTTTGTAACTAATTTGATATTTCATGATTTATGAAGGTAGTTTTAGTCTAAAAATAATAAATTAACATTATGTACAATAATAACACAGTGTCCATATCACATATGTAATAATACAACATTTAAAACAAACTATATATGAACATATAAAAGTGGGGTCATTACATCCCACCCTCCTTATAAAAAGTTTGGTCCCCAAACTTTACTTACATTAATTTTCAAGCAAATACGGATATTTCTCTTTTATTTTATCTTTTCGCTCCCATTTTGATTCTTAAATGGAATGATTATTCCATAATACTTTGACCAGCGGAATTACCTTGGTTCATAATATTTTATCTTTATGGTCCAAAATTTCTATTGGATGCTCAATGTAGGTTAAATCTTCTCTAATTTGAAGAGGTTCATGACTTAAGATGTGTGTTGGATCTAGGACGTATTTCTTCAGCATTTGCATTTGAAACACATTATGCACACTAGAGAGTTCAAGGGGTAAGGCTATTCTATACGCAATAGCTCCTATCCTTTCAAGGATTTCATAAGGTCGTATGTATCTTGGACTCAATTTCCCTTTCTTCCCAAATCGGATTACTCCCTTTGCTGGTGATACTCGCAAGAACACATAATCTCCTCTTTGGAATTCCAACTGTCGGTGGTGATTGTCGACATAACGCTTTTGACAACTTTGAGCATTTCGAAGTCGGTTTTGTATCATTTTCACCTTCTCTGTTGTGATCTGAATTAATTCTAGTTCTAGTAATTTTCTTTCTCCAACTTATACCCAACATGCAGGGGAACAACACCTTATACCATAAAGTGCTTCATACGGAGCCATTTGAATACTTACTTGATAACTAAAGGATCCAATAAAATAATGCTCCATGAAATAATGAAAAGTTTGGAGAAGGAAAAAGTCACTTTGGAAATGATCTATTCTGACCCCAGAATAATCAGGACGAATATCTATTATACATATCGGTGAAAAAATCAAAAAGGGAACAAAATGTAAAATCTTCCCAAGGCTGAATTGATCCTCCCTAGGATAGATCAATCTGATGGAGGTTCTAATAGATCGTTTCCCGTATCCCCCCATCTTCATTTTACGCTCATAATTTTCATGCAAAAATCTCTATAGCTTAATCAAGACTTCACCAAACTCCATGAAATTTTTTCTAAGGCTAAAACCCATGTAAATGAAGTATTGTAACTAGTAAAAACTCTTACATCCCCTCACAATCTCCTCCAAACACATCAATAAATGCCACAATTAAAAATAACCTAATTATTACAACTAAATTGAATTTATGAATAAAATAACTACGGATAAACTAATTCAGGATTCATCCACACAAAATAACATTAATGTGGACATTCTAGATGAGATATAAACATTAGAACCCTATGAAACCATGTTATCACAAAGAAACAAACAAATATGTATTTTTCTACAACATGGAAAACTAGTGTTTAAGTGGTAAAATCCTATTATTAAACACAATTCAACTAAGTGGAATATAAATTCACAATCACACAACAAATAATATATGTGGTTCAAAAATATGGCTACATCAATTGGGTTCTTTTCTCTCTCTTTATTAATCAACTCTTGATAACAAAGACTACATGGTCCATTGCCCAAGGTTTTGGGTCACATTTATAGAGAATGATTCGTGCGGGACTTCATGGCCTTAGAATACTTGAGAGTGTACGTGGTCTAATGGACCAATTTATATAATTAAATGCCACATAAAAAATTCAATTTATATAATTGATTTTTAGGCAAATTTTTCTAATTAAAAATTTAAGTTCCTTTATGTAAAAATAGCTTCATAAACAATAAGTAAATCCTAGAAAATATAAAGGGACTTTTACCAACCACGATCATAATCATTTTCCATGATTATGGAGACGAACAAATCTTTCACTCTCTTTGGTCTTCAACAAAGTCCTCGAATACCAAGAATTTGTGTCGGTGTCGTGTTTGTGTAATGCGATATGCCAAACCAAAATTAAATAAAAATATGAGAAATCATAAAAGCTTCCTCTTACAAATATTCCACTTTGGCTATTTCGGTAACAAACATAAACTTATGTCAAATTGAATCTTAATACAATAACTACCATCCGAAAAATACAAAAAGTGGAACATAGAAATTGTGCGAATCAGATCTTTCCTTTGACCAACTTTTTCTTCATCCTGTGTCGATCCACATGATCATCATTCAAGAGAAACGTCCTACACATATGAGACAAAAAAAATATCGTGGCGCATAGAATTATAAATAAAAAAATTCCCCTCAATTTGTTCTCCGCCTTTTTGTCCGTAATAGAACAAGGAGTCGAAACTAGTCGATAAATATAGGCATCACATGAAAAAGTAAGATGTCAAGTGTGCAAGAAGTTTTGAAACACTTATAACGAAAGATCTCAAAGTTTACCTTAGGTGTAAAAATTTATGAAATCATGTGAAATTGACTCAACTTAATCAACATGTCATGAACATAAATGATTTTCACACCAATGATGTCAAGCTATGCAATGTCTTTTGAGAAATTTTTTATTTGTGAAAACCCATTGATCTTCAACTATAACTCCCTTAGAATCTCTCATAAAAAGACTAAACTCTCAATTATTTTTGAGAAATTAATGCTCATATATTGAGAAGCGTTAATCAATCAAAAATCGGCGTGGCATTTTTATTTTTATGTGCCTCTAATATTTCTAGGCTCTTTCATGAAAATGGTGGCTTTTCACGCAAAGATATTTGATCTTTTGTAGCCTATTTCCATTGCTTAACATTTAACAATATTTTTAGAGAATATAGGTAATCTGGACAACGGTTCTTACATGCATAACTTTTTATCTCATTTTTACATTTGGTTCACTGTAAGCAAAATTAAGATGAGAACTTTGTATTCGATAAGTGACAAGTAAGTGCAATCTTCAAACAAATTCATGCATATGTTCATTAAAGGAGACTAGGAGTCAAACATGTAGAAACTAGTCATCAAATAGCAACCTAATGACTCCACACATTATTAAGTACACGAATGAAATAACATCATGTCTCAAAACACTATACAAAAGTGACATGAAAGTATGAAATGAATGGACGATCCAGATATCTTAAAAATTCATCCATATACGGTGATAAAAAAATACAAAACTCTTTTTTTTTAAATTTCATCAAAATAATTTTTTTTGTCTTTTTTAACTTTTTCTTAAAAATAAAAAATCTTTTTGGATTTTTCAAAAAAAAAACTCTTTTTAAATTTTTCTAAAAATATCAAAACGAAAAATATAGATACAATGATAACATGATGAAAATACAAATCTAGCAATAGGGATATAAGATATGACAAAGATAATTGCCCTATTCTAGAAGAAAGTCTTAACCTTAATCATTAGGCCCCGGGGAATTCTCAAAAGGAGAAGACATCCTATGAAATTAATCCATCAAACATTGTGAGGTCTTGACCAAATACTCTACTTGCTCTTGAAAACTCTAAAAATTTCTATAGTTATGTGCGGGAACATGCAGAGTAACATGCGTGGTTATGCGTGCAGGAATATATGTAGCAACTCATGTGGGAGCATATCGGGGAACACATATGTGACAAACTCTTCCTAGCTTAAAACAGAATTCTCTAAGGTGAAATTTTTATTTGCAATGGGTACAAACATACGCATGCTTAGGTCCACCAAGCCCAAAACATCTAGGGTGAGCTCTCCTAGGTGGGTTAGTTCTCCTAGGTTTGTTAGGATGGTTAGGACGAGGGACATAAGGATCTGTCACAACCTCGAGAATCGTCTCTGGTGCGACTTTGGAACTGGATGCACCGTCATAACCTACTCCTTACCTCTCAACGTTACCTAATGCTGGACAAAGGAACCTCTTTCCAACCTTCCTACGTGTGTCCTCTAAAGTGACCTTGACATCCCGAGCACGTTCGAGATCAATCTCGAGTTGGGATACTCATGCTTGAAGTTTTCTATGATTCTCCAAAAAAAATTGAAGATCTTTCATAAGAGTAGCAACGGTGTTGGTCTAATAAGTCTTATCCCTTCCTAAAACAATCAACTACTCATATAAAAAATCATCTTCTCGAGTTAACTCACCATTGCCTCACACTCTCTCAAGACTCTCACCTCCTTTTCCAAATCTAACATCCTCAGAGACAAATCTTTATTAAGCTTTCTCATTTTTAAAGTCTCAGTATAAAGATCACTAAAAGATTTGTGGAGTCCACCTTCTCCATCACTCAAATTATCTTCCTCACTCTCACCTTGTCCAGAATGGTTCGAAACATTATCAAGGCTTTCACATTTAGATATTTCCTCATCAGTTTGGGACAAACTAGAAGTACTAAAGGAACTAGCCATGAACGCAATGCACAGTTCATGTGGCGATTCTCCCCCAAAATCAACTGACTCGACGTCACTATCTCTACGAGTATCCTTATTAGCAACTTTCTTACCATGTCTCTTAAGTCTAGTGGGACACTCATGTGCCTTGCGACCTTTTCCCTCACACTTACAGTATATTATCTCACCTTTCTAGTAAACCTTCTTCTCCTCATTCTTATTTTTATATTTCTCAAAATTCTTTTCTTTGGATGAATTATATTTAGAAATTTTGAGAATTTTTTAAAATTTTTGGCAAAAAGGGCCAAGTCATCCAACTCAAAATCAAATTCAGACTCGGATTCATAAACTTTCTCTTTCTTCTTTTTTTTAGTTTGAGTTTTCAAAGCAATATCTATTTCTTTAGGTTTAATAGATCTCATATATTTGATGGTTTCCTACGAGTTCTTCTAACTTAAGATTATTTATTATCCCTAACGAATTTATCACGGTAACCTTAGGAATAAATCAGGCTAGCAAGGATCTCAAAATTTACTTAACTACTCTCATTTCAGGAATTTGCTCACCTAAATTAAAACTAGAATTAACTATGTCCGATAAATGTACATAAAACTCATTGAAAGACTTAGATTCAAGCAAGGTAATAGTCTTAAACTGTATGGTGAGGTACTGTAATTTAGAATCTTTATCATCATTGGTTCCCTTGTGAGTCAGATGGAGGGTATCCCAACCTTGTTTATACATGGTGCATGTCATAATGTGGTGGAAATCGTCAGGGGTGACGACTCCAGAAATAGCACTTAAGTCCCGAGAATTTTAAGTAATCCATTTAAATCCATCCTCCGTCCAAGAAGAAATGGTTTAAGACTTTCCACTTTGTCAACAGTCAGTGTGGGTGGAGTCCATCCTCTTTCACAAACCGACCAAACACATTCATCAATTACTTTTAAAGTAGACCTCGTCCTAGCTTTATAGTAAGCATAATTTGAACCATAAAAAATGGGCATTCGATTATACAAACTATCCATTAAATTCGAGATTTTTAAAGATCAATAATTTTTAAAAAATTGATATCAAACAAATTTGTGGAAAAAGATCAGACGATATTTTGGTGTAAATTGCTCTGATACCAATATGAGAGTACAGGTAATCTAATGAACCAATTTATATAATTAAATGCCAGACATATAATTCAATTTTTAATCAAATTTAATCTTTAATTAATTTTGGAGTGCATACGAGATGATTTTCAATTTTTATTTCTAAGCCAAGCATGAAAATAAACAAAAGATGAGAGAAAATACCTAAAAAAGGCAAAACCTTTTTATATCAGCACTATTGAGTGTTTTGAATACAATCGACTTGAAAAACACTTAGCTATCTTCCAAATGCAAATGGAGACATCAACTCTAGATCTGCCTTGTGTTCTTCTTTAGCAGTTAAACCTTGTTTCACAATCTCAGTAGTAGATAAAAGTCTCTACAAATTGATTTTAGTGAGAATCCTTCTTGTGATAGGTAAAGTGATCTCTAATAATTCCCGAGGGTAACGAATATGATATGAGGTACTTGATCACAAAAGGAGAAGTCAAAAGGTGTTTTTTCTTCAAAAAGAGTTCTTAAGGTATCTGATCTCGTTCAGCCTTTTTATAAGAAGGATGGATAAAAATGATAAACACAAAAGATTTGGGATAGATATTATTAAAAAACAAAAATTCGCCCGATCATTCGAATGAAAGGATCGCTCGAATGACACCTAAAGCTCATTCGAACGACACCTGCAACTCGTTCATTCAAACGACACCTGCAACTCGTTCGAACGACTTTGAATGAGGCATTATAACGAAATTCTAGAGGAATGAGGTAAATGTATCATTTGAATCTCGTTCGAACGACTCATATATACTCGTTTGAACGATCGACATTCCCATTCGAACGAAGCATCATTTTTTTTGGAAACTTTTTCTAATAAAAAATTTGTTCCTTTGTGTAGAAATAGCCTCATAAACAATAAGTAAACCCCAAAAAATATAAAGGGATTTTTTCCAAGCACGATCATAATCATCCACCATGATTGTTGAGATGAACAAATCTTCCAATCTCTCTGGTCTTCAATAAAGTCTTTGAATACCGAGAAGTTGTGTCGGTGCCCTGTTTGTGTAATGGGATATGACAAATCAAATAAAATAAAAATACAAGCAATCATAAAACTTTCTCTTATAATGTTATTATGATTTGATCGATAAAATCCAAGATCGAGATCTCTGTTGATCGGCTCCTATTTTATTTTTATTTTCAAATCACGATCACTTATTTAACTTATCGGACACGTGTCTAGTTCTCCTATTAGGTAGGAAAATTCCCCCACAATAGCCTCCAAATCTTTGAAGCTTGGATGGGGTGCATAGCTTTGGTTTCCAGTTGAACCCGAGGATTGATGGAAGTAAGAGTTGATTGTACATAGAATATATGGTCATAGTGTGTCAACACTTGTTGTTTTTTATGTTAAAAGATAAATTTGTTCTGCCCGTTGAGGCTGAAGGGAACGCTTTTAATTTGCCTCGGTATTACTAGGGTGTGATGGTAAATTTATATAGTTTAATAAATGGGCGGTAGCATGTGCACTTTAGTTTGGGGAGAATGTTTTGCTAATAATGGAATTCATATTGGGAGTCGAGCCTTCACAAATAATTTTTTTATGCTAGTTTGATATGCATTCAATCCATCTACCATTTTAAAATTAACCCAAAGTGTTTCTTATTCTCTATTCACTGTAAGTCATTCTTTTCTATTACTTCTCAGTTCTCTACAAATTTATGCTTTATTTTTCCGTCGATTTCTTTTTTAAGTTGAGAAATTTTTGACCTAATGAGAGGTAATTCTGTAGGAAAGTTTATAACTCATTTTTTACCCCTGATTAGGCTATTATAAATTTTGGGTGGGATATTAAGGATTATTATAACATATAGGAGGACATTGAATGTTCTCAAAGTTTATTGTTGAAGTTGGTGTGACCTTCCCTCTAAACCAATTGTTCTTGGAGTTTTTGAATACTTCAACGTAGTGCCTGCCCATGTACCCCAAACAGTTAAAGGTTAGTTAATGGGGGGTATAGGATTAACGAGTTATACACACTTAGTTAGGGATCCCAGTGATCAAGTACTTATATTAGTAGGTGAGTAGGAATAAGGATAATTTCTAAT
Source organism: Sambucus nigra (assembly GCA_949130495.1). NCBI lineage: Eukaryota > Viridiplantae > Streptophyta > Magnoliopsida > Dipsacales > Adoxaceae > Sambucus > Sambucus nigra. The sequence continues at coordinate 763,005,212 of OX422207.1, forward strand.
TGAAAGCAAGGAGGTCAGAGAGGGTGCATGTTATGAACATGTTTGGATCTAATAAAGGTTATTAGTCTCATAAATTTGTTATAAATCGAGGTCAATATCCACAAATTTATGAGGGTGGTGAACCCTATAGGGGTTTAGATTCCCTAATAGATATCATGCAATATGTCAATTTTTATTTCTGGTTTCCTTTCATTTGGATCGATCATATTTTGCAGGATGCTTTGCTAATGTTTTCCTTCGTTGTTCAGTGTAAAAGCTTCTACGGGAAAGAATATGGAACAAACACACATCAATTTTGGTAAGGTGAGCAAGGTCTGGAACCTTAAGAGACCATTAACTATTGGTGGAAAGAATATGATATTGTCATATCAGTTGTTGGAGTACACGAATTATACTTCTTCCTTTGTTATAAAGATGGTAAATAAAGTACAAGAAATCCTTATTCCTTCCGATAGTGAGGGTTATGTACGTGCAACCACTTCGGAATCCTTTAAATTTATGGGAACCATTTCCATCACTACTGTGATTCCTTCTACTTTGGAAGAAGATATTACCCTGAGAAGAAGAACCCCGAATTTAATGGACGAGTCTAGTGCTCGCATTTCTCCAAAGGATCAGTCCTCAAAGGGGAAGGAGGTCGGGGGAGTGTTTAGCCCTATAAACTTACTGTACACCCCTGATAAATTATGAGCCTATATTGCGAAGTAGAGTAATAATAGAATCTATTTTGCTTCTACTGCTACTACTTTCCCCACCAAAAAGGTGGATGCCCCTGGAAAGAGGAAGGCCCCCGCTATGATGTCGATGGACATAAATCTTAACTTGACCCCTGCACTGCTAAAGGGGCCATTTTACAACAAGATAAAGATGAGTTCGATAGGTTGTTAACCAATCAATATTCCCTCACACCGCCCAAGAGTTGCCTCTTACAATTCTTTAAGTTTTTCTTTGACTTTTACTTGGAAGTTTCTATATTGCATTACCTTTTTTTATCGAACTTTAACTTCTAGTTCGTGGTGGACTTTGTTGATATAACAGATAAAAAAGCTGAACAGGAAAATGAACATGCCAACTTGGGGAGTGATTTGGATGAGTCCCAAATGGGTTTAAAGGAAGTTTAAAAGGCCTAAGATAGTGAGAAGAAGACCAAAGAGCTGGAGATGGCCAAGCTGGTATTCGAGAATAAATAGTTGAAGAAGGCCATTGTGGAATCCAATTAAACCTTTCTGGGGACCTTATCGATAATATACTTAGCCTATGAATAATGGTGGGACGATGCCTTAGGGCATGTATAGAAATAGTTGGCTTATATCGATAAGTCTAATTTTAAGAAAGGCTTAGATCCGACATTGGCCAAGGAAGGCATCCCTTCTGATTTCGAACTCTTAAATGAGAATAACCTAATCTCTGCCCTAAACCTGGATAATGAGGAGGGTGAGTTTCAAGAAGTGACCAAGGGAATGATGGATCCGAGAAGTTAAAGGAGTAAACATACCCGAATAAGGGCTTAGCCGATTAAGAGTAAGTGAAAGAAAAGAAATGCCAAGATAGTTAGATTATCATATGAGCTTTTATTCTCTGTATTTTCATGTATTTTTTTTATTTTACATCATAAGGGTTTTCCCATCCTTATACTTTAGTGAAAAAGTTATGTTTTGGCCATGTTGGTATCTTCTTCATTCCTTTTAATTATTGTGGATTATTTTCTTTATCTTCCCATTTTTGAGTAACTTTTCTTTTTTATCTTTATTATCTGATGACATGTTGGCCTTGATTCCAATGACCCAAGTCAAGAAACTTTTGGTTGAGCCCGTGAAGTGTTCATATATGTTCGTCAAGCATTGCAAATGATGATAAGTACTTATGGTGAGTGAACCCATTTGGTTCCTCCTTCCGAGATAAGATTAAATATATAACTAGTATATTGGAGCATGAGAATAATTCTCTAAAGGAACAACTCAACAAGACCAAATGACCTATTAGAGAAAACCATGTCACCAAAGGGAACCTGCACTAGATGGTAATGGGATTGATATATCAATTTCATTTGGGACCTTGTATTGTTTTTTTGGAGGTGTATGATGAAGGTTGGATGGATGCTTTGTTGGATGAAGGTATGGTCATGTACAAGCACATGTGGATGAATTCCTTAGCTGTTATGAGGGTTCCCCATGACTTTGAACTTTGGCACTAGTATGTGGTTGACGAACCATTTGTTTGGATTCCCCCTTTTGGGAGCAAGGAATATTGTATCCCTATAGATGCGATTCTGATTTAACTAATAAGTGACTATTTACTTGATCATGGTAGTGATGATAAATTTCTTCGTGATCCAAACAATGGCCACCCTAAAAATGAAATAATTATTCATCCTTTTATATATTAGTTTTTGTAACTCGTCAATCTATAAATTTTTTAATTTAGCTGAACATTAATGAAATCACTTAGTGAATTCCTTGTCTTTCATTTTTACATTTTCTCTGTTGAGCATGTTTTATTAGCTGTCTTAATTTTTAGGATAAGTTTAATCACACCACCTTAGGCCAAGGACCAACTGTGGCAAAAATGCACCTGGTCATCGGAGAATTCACCCATTTAGGAATTTATACCACCAAAGTTTGGACACTTAGTGCCTAGGGATCCCCTATTGGCCTTTTTTCTCTCATGGGAAATTCTTGATGTTTTCATGTATATCAGTAATGAAAAGATGTAACCTTAAGATATAATTAAGTGTAATCTCACTAAGGCCTTCAAAGTGGCAATTGAATCTTGATCAGATAAATTTGAACAAATTTATAATAAAGATAACCTTGCCATAATAGTAATTTATAATTAACAAAGTTGGTATGCCATTTGAAATAATAAGAAAGATAATTGCATTAATTGAACTTTAAATCATTCATGAATAGAAACTTAGAAACTTTAAGAAAAGATAATGAACTTTTAATAACTAAATTTCCTAAGATTGGCAGTATTATGGTCCCTAGGGATATCCCCGTCCCCCAATTGATTTCAGACGATAAGCTCTTTAGAGGTCGTCCCTGATTATTTTGAAGGATCCTTCCCAGTTAGGACCTAACTTTCCATCAGATGGCTTCTTCGTGCTGCCGATGACCTTTTGAGGACGTAATCTATGAACGGTAACTTCCTTGGATTGATTCTTTTTTTGTACTTCTTGTCCAATTGTTATTGGTAAGAAGCCAACTTGATCAAGGATTGTTCTCTCTTTTCCTCAACCAAGTCGAGATCAGTCCTTATGATTTATTCATTCATTCTTTTATCAAAAATCAAAATCTTCATGGTCGGTTGACATACTTCCAATGGAATTATAGCTCCCACCCCATAAGCCATGGCAAAGGGTGTTTCCTTGGTCAACCCCTTGGGGGTTGTTCGATATGCCCAGACAAAGATTTACTACGTGAAGAAGTTGAGGTTAAGGGAAGTTTGTGATGAGGATTCTTGTTCGAAAGGAAATTTACTTCAAATGGAATTCTTGATATTGAAGATTTCTACTTCAAGAGAGACTCTAACCCATAATGGAAAAGGGGATTGTATTATTAGTTGCATTTTGTTTACATGTTAATCTTCTTCGTTATGATTCTACCATCTGAATCATGTTGATAATTATTGTGCACTAGTCAATTAATTTATTAGGATCCCACGTTATTATGTATAACATGGATTATTATTGTGATTGTCCTAGATAACATTATTTTTGAAAATATGTCTTATTTATTCTTTTCTAAATTTAATTTAATCAGGTAATTAATCTAAAGCTATAAATTATTTTGTGATGTCCGAGTTTTATTTTAATTTAAAATTGGCTTTATTTTTGGAAAATTAAAATAGGTGATATCGGGAAACGTAATTTATACAAGTAAATTAATAATTTCCAAGGATTTGATTAAGGCATTTAGAATTGACTGATTTTTTTTAAATACCCTTAATGTTAAAATATTAAGTGGGAGATGGGTTTCCACATATACTTTGCGGTCTCCATTAGTGTTTTAAGAATATGTTGTGATTACTTCTTGACATTTGCTTCAGTCTATCCCCCCATCAGATGGATTTAATCGGGACATTTGGTATTATTAAAACTCTTAAGTGATAACTATATGAGTTTGAATATGAGTGAGTCTATTCTCCCCCTACCCCTACCTACCCCCCCCCCCCCCCCAACGGGGAAGTTCTTCATAGAGGATTCAAATTTGAGTAATAAACCGATGGTATACACTTAAGAGAATTAATGATATCATCCCCAATAGAGTCCTTGTCATTAATTGTGAGATTGAAAGACATCGTCTATTTAACTATGGGGGACAAAAGACTGTTGGGCAGTTTGGATAACATAAATGAAAGATGAAAATTTGTCTACTTTAAGGTTGGGGATTTAAGCTTCTAATGAGAAATCTCACTTCATAAGGGCACTAGGATGCACGATGAGATTAGCTTTTTATTGGTGGAAGAGGGATGCCACTTTAAAATTTTATCGAATTAGTTCTCTCATATTTTATTGGAAATAAATTTTTTCAATGATGATTCCAAGATTTATTAAATAACCTCAACTTTCACTCATAATTTTGTCTTAAAATGTTAACTCGAATAAATTTCACGGACTAAAAATGTACTTGGACTTTATTCTAAGTTAAAGGGATAAAAAGCTTCTTTAACCTACGATTCCCATCAATGTTTAAAGTGTGTGATGTGATCAACTCCTCACGTCAGATTTGTCTACCCCCCACCCCCCGCGCAAAAAAAAAAAACGGATGAAATTAATCATGAAATCACAGTATTTTAAAACTTATGGAAATTCTTTTAAACTCAGTGCTGTATATGTTCAGTTCCCCCACCCCATTAGAAAGTTCCATATGAACATTTCACTTTTAAATATTGAGCAATGGAAATTTGTAAACACTCATGTTGGTTGATGACGCTCAACTAAAAATCATGTTATTAAAATTATCTTTATCATTTATTGAAGAATAGAATTTTTGGATTAAATATGATGGGTAAATCCAGATCCATTTCATAATCTAGAAGAAAACATCATCGGATGCCAAGTAATGGTGTTATGTTGTCAAGAAGGGCTTTAATTATTTCTCCAGAGGGAGTTAAGAGGATAAGTCTAAGTCTCTTCTGCAATAGTTTGGGGTCAAGAAATTTTATATTCCTCTAGAGTAGTGGTAAAGTCGAGAGGCATGTGTTCTCACTACAAGTAGTTAGAACATTGATAGCGACGTGTCCAATTTTCCTTGATTTATAAGGAAATTTATATGGTAATGGTTTTTTCTTAAAAGTAAATGCATGATTTGTGGTTCGGTCTACAAGAACCTGATGTGTAGGCTAAAAAAACAAATCAGGACTGCAACTCATTGTAGAGGTTCCAGATAATCGAGCAATTACTTAAAGGAGAGTTGTTCCAAATAATGGGCAATTAGAATAAGATAGCAGTATTAGCAGATGGATATCTATTTTAAATTATAAATTATGGTGAAGAGATAAAGATAATGCAGATAAATTATTTTATGTTCCTAGTTTTAGAAAAGTTCGTTTCGATTTCTTTATTGGCTTTGAATAGATATTTGATTATTTTAATAAAATCTTCTTTTTTTTATCAAAATTAGGATATATTTTATCTGTTATGGTGCATTGGAAAATAATTTATACATTATAAGGCTTGTATCACCAATAGTGCTAAATATTGAAATGAATAGTGATGGATAAATCATTAAAGAGAAAGTCTCATTCTTTGTTGAACCAAAGACAATTTTGACACTTATCCTTTGGTTATTTTATTTTAAAAATAATTCAAAGACTGGTTAAAATGGGTCACTTGAGTTCATTGGAAGTGGTAGCACTTACATTCTATGGATCTTGTTTAGAAGGTAAAATGACTAGGGGGCCTTCATAACCAAAAGATAAGATATAAAGATGTGTTGGAAATGGTTTATTTCAATTTGTGTCGTCATGTGACTATCCAGTCAAAGAGGTGGTTTTGATTACTTAATTAATTTTATTAATAATTATTCAAGGTATGGATATGTTTGCCTTATGCACCACATGTCTTAATCCATTGATTAGTTAAAGTGTATAAGACTAAGGTGGAGCATAGGTGAGGTAATTTAATCCAAACTCTATAATATGACTGTGGGGTGTATACCTCTCGGGAGAGTTAAGGAATGTAATCGGATGTGGGGTTATATCCCAGTTTTCTACACCGGGTATTACACTTTGGAATGGTTGATTCAAAATGAAGGAATACAACTATTTTAGATTTGATAAGGTCCATGGTTAGTTATTCAGGAGTGTGACATTCATATTGGGATTTTACATTAGAGATGACTACATAGATTTTGAATTTTGTTTCTTCTAATTTGGTTTCTTCAAATCCCATGGAACATTGGAATGGGCATAACCTAATTTTAGGGAATGTTTGTATCCAGAGGTTCCTGGCTTTCATGTTTTGAAAGGATACAAGGTAGATGGAATCAAGGACATAAGTATATCTCTTTGTTGGTTATCCAAAAGGTTATAAAGGTAGTATATATCTTATTACTAAACTCAAGAAGGTCATTTATTGTATAAATGCTCGATTCTTGAAAGAAGATCACGTATTAAACCACGGGCCCTGGCATAATGTAGATTTATAACATAAAAAGGATTAACATATTACTTGTATTTCTAAACCACCCATATATAATGAAACACAACATGGTATCGATAATACACTACCTAGAGGTAGTGGTAGAATTATCAATGATCATACTACACTTGTCACTTATATTCAATCAAAATGGTGCCACATCGTGATGGGAGCATCACGATAGGTGCTAATTGGTTAATGTTTTGGGTGATCGCTTTAATGACATCCAAGAAAAATAAGAATCGATTCCCAAGAACTACAATGAGGCATTCCAGTATAAGGACTTTATCTTTAACTTGTGACTATGAATACAAAAAGGACATTCAATATATTCGAATCAAGTTTTCACAACCTTTAGATTTGCTGATAGGATAAAACCCATTGGGCGCAAGTCGATAAATTAGGAGTTAAAAGATATATAGATGGAAAGGTGGAAACCATTATGGAAAGTCTTATTACAAAAGTTTTACGTAGATAGAAAGGTATTAACTATGAACTACCTTCTCATCGGTAGCCATGCTAAAGTCTATTGGGAATCTTTGAACAACGAGACTGTGTTCTTAAACAATTATCATGACAAATTCATAGTAAGAAGTCAAGAAAGCAATATGTGTATGCTAAAAATATCCCCGTATGGATTTAAGATAACAATAAGGTCTTAGAACATTCAGTTTCATAAATCAATCAAACTTTTGATTTTAATGAAATCCTAAATGATATTTGTTTGTATAGGAATCATGGTGAAAACGTGGTCGTATTTTTAATATAATATGTGGATGATACTTTCCTAATTACTAACAACATGGGTGTATTGTCTTACACAAGAGTGTGGTTATCCATGCAGTTTGATATAAAGAACTAAGGATAATCCATGCACATACGTATGCTTAATGTTTTTATAGATCGTATAAAAAGGATGTTGGGATTCTCCTAAGTCACTTATATCGATGTTGTATGCACAAGATTACCATTGGGATTCGATGAAAGTATTTTACTTTCAAGTGTGGAGCTTAGGAACATTGATCACCTAGTTTGAGTAATTTACCAAGGAAGGTTATAAGTTTATGACATAAATTTCATCGGATAATATTCGGTTGGTCCTTTTATAGCCAAAGCTAAAGATTGTCGAGTAGATGGGTCGGGAGTTAGATGCATAGGTATATGGCCTTAATATTAAGAGATTGTTGGGGTTTCATTCTTAAACCCATATAGTGGGGTTTACTTTTTGATAAAGGTGTGTCAATTAATTTTGAAATAAGAGAGGAAAAAGAAAAGAAAATTTGCCGAGGCCATATTTTGCATTGATGCTTCAAAATTGATATCTTCAAAAATAAAAAAGAGTGATACAATCAAATATCTATATTTTTTAGGTGTTAAAAAATGAAGATCAATGGGTGAATAATAAGTCCTAGTTATTCTTAAATGTTTGATGATATTGATTTGGGAATCATCAAGATTTCTAGTCTTCACTACAATAAATCCTGTAAATGGTCACAGCGGGAGGGTCACGGCCCAGGACCATGACTAGCTAGTCACGGACAAAGACCATGACTGATGATACCAGAAATGGTACCACTAGGTCATAGTTATGATGAGCTCAAATAGGAATGATAATGGAAGTAAGTAAACAATACCGTAGTAAGATAGAGAATAAGATGAGGCAAAGAGAGGATGAGTTCCAGAATTAAGTGGTTCAGCAAAATAATGGCCTACGTCCACCTTGTTGTGTGTGTGATCCACTAAAATGAGGCTCTAATGGTCTGGGTATACAAACACTCAAGCTATATCTCTCTTGTAGTGAATTTGACAGAGTTTCTGTAGGGTTATTATTTCATGTCCCTTGTACAAGAGGTAGAAGATAAGTATGTATAATGCCTAAAGAGTGTAATGCACCCCCCAAGCATGCTACAGTCGTGTGATGAGGAAGACATCCACTAAGATAGTGACATCTATCCACAACATATATAACTGATGATGATGCAATATCCCATCACGTGAGGGTATAATCAGGTTATAACAGAATTCCTCACATAGGACATGCCACCTTGGAGCATTCTACTTCACATATGGTATGGTGTAATCTGCAAAGGTCTCGGCCTGGTCGAGTATGAGTTTGTTGATGTAGTGCTAGACTTTGTGTTGGTAACTAGAAAGTGTGGTCTCGGTCGAAGGGCATCGGCCGAGGAGACCTAAATAGGTCATTTGATTATGTCGATTGAATAGGGGATGATAGATGTCCTTGATGTAAAAGTTCTTCCCTAGGGTCTCGGCCTATTGATGGAGGAGGTTATGAATACGAGATCAACCTTGGTTCTGGACAAATCTTAGGAATGACTTGTGAACTCTTTCTTGAAGCTCGGTTGCTGGGGACTGGGGACCTCATCCTGAGATGAGGTCATACTTTGTTATATCAATTACCCCTTGCCCTTATTCACCTATGTGAAGAGGTGAGTGGGGGATAGGAGTCTACTTACCTCTGATGAGACACTTTTGACATGTCAATTGGGTGCAACTTGAAGCATAAGAGAGTGACACATGTCATAGTTCTAGTTGGGTAGTGTCCATTCCAAGTCTGACTTGATGGCTATCCACTTTGGACTTCGTGCCTCAAATGATGATATTCCTTGGGAAATGTGTTTAATCATTTCTTTGGTATTTAAACTCTAAACAGTTCCTCTCTACTTCTTACGTTCACAAGTTACTGCTTATTTTTTTCTCTATAACCCTGTGCATTTCCTATGACTACATCCCATTTCATTCTCTTGCTCTGGCATCTAATCTCTTCAGGTAATCATCCTCACCTTCTTTTCTATTTATTTCCATTAAAATATTTTTGTTAGGTTGTTTATAGTTTTTTCGGAGAGGGTTTTAGTTTTTCGATGAGAACCAGAGGCTATTTGGATACATTTGGGCCTTTCTAGGTTGTTTTTAGGTGGTTGGTGGAAGTTTGGATAGGTTCTCAAGGTTTTTCTGACCTTATAAATTTTTTTGGTGACCACCGACGATGATCTTCTCTGGCCAACTTCAAGGCTTTGTTCATGGAGTTATTTTTTGAGAACGTTTTGAATTCATGTTTGATCTTTGGTCCACTTAGGTCAAAGTTGTAAGTTGTTTGTGAGTTTTTTATTTCCAATTTTCATCCAAGTTAAGTCTCATCTCTTGATGTTAAGACAACTGTATAGCTTAGCCGAGGAGTTTCCCATCCTCAAAGAGAAGTGCCTTGAGAAAATTAGGAGAATAGAGTCTGAGGAAGCTGAGAATCATAAGGTTGTGGCCTTTCCCTTTCGTCCAATATATCCACCTCCCCTAGTTATCATATACCCCCAAGTTCCTGAACCTTGTGATCCAATGTCTAAGTCGTCTTCATCAGTCGACGACCCTAAGTCCACCACTGAACCGGCCGAGAGTGTTGATTCTTGTGAGGAGGATATGGACTCTGGTTCATCCCAAGCTGAAGGATCTGATATGGATGAGTCTTCTTTGCGCATCTCATCCTCCAAAAGAGCCGAGTCATCTAACCAATCTGACTATGTTCAGATACTTGAATCTAATTGGCAATTCCTCCTCCTCTAGATGCAATTCCTCTCTCGGCTGAGATTAAGGCTGAGTTTGCACAAAGGTTCCCTAGTAGTGACCCTAATAATCCTCTGGTCAAGGTACAAAAAAAAGTGAGGAGAGTTACGTCGATACATCAGTGGCTGAGGAATACAAGAGTACTGTGTCGAAAGTTGATCTCTTGATTCGGAGACATCTATACGATATAGATTTTTCTATTTCTATGAGAAAGCATCTTATGGAAGAGAGAGCCTTTCAAGGATGAGAGGGTGAAGTCTTTGTATATGAGAATATGTTTAACCTCTGCTTCTGCTTGCCCATTTACCCTACAATCCGAGACATTCTGGCTCATCTCAAACTTGCCCCTACTCAGCTTTCTTCGAATGCCTGGAGAGTTATCCTTGGCTCTATGTTCTTTGGAAGAGAGTCTATAAAACTGACCTTCCTGGCCTTCGTCCCCTAAGACTCAGCCTGGCTACTAGTGTAAGATGCGGGTTCTTAAAATACAGTTAGTATCAAAATAGGCGTAACCCCTTATCAAGATCAGAATTAACACTCTATACAGTATTAAATATTGACAATGGATACAGGTGAATAAGAGGAAATGAGATTCAATATTAATACTTATATTACAAGATATGTGTGCACCATAAATACGCAACAAGTATAATAAATAGATGGGACCATCAAGTAGCCTGGTCGGAGGGATAAAGAGAAAGCACTCTGGGCACAATAAAGGCAAGGAAAGAACTTCAATCTTAGTTAATGTTCAATGATATGGGTATTAAATGGGTGTGGGAGTAATGTCCTCATGGGATATCTTGTGTATAAAGAAAGTTAGGCAGCAATTCAACATTCAAACTATTTTTCCCCTTTATTTTTGCGTAAACTATTTAGTTGGTCCATTTATATGGAGATAAGGTTACTCGAGTAACCTTGATGGTATTCAATGTGATTAACCGCATTATATTCACAAGTACCTCTCCTCATTAATATGGGAGATATTTCATTAAATGCATGGGATATTATCATATGGCGAGAAACTGCTTTACAAGTTGTAATCATGGTGGACATTAATGAGGGATGTGACGTGTCAGCTTAGGGGCTCATCTTAGAATGGCTAAGTGGGAAGATTTGGTAGACTAGGCCTGTCATCCTAAGGATAAACCCACCTGAGTGCTATAAGTTTGAGTCCCTCAATGCTAGTCGTGATGACGTCAGAAAGTGGGTGAACAGTGATCCCACTAGGTGTGTGGTCACATCAGTCAAACGAGATAGTGTTTATTATTAGGTTGCTCGGCTAATATGTAGCTCAAGTTTATAGCCTTTTGCCTATTCGTAAAGAACTATTTTTAAGCCAGGGTTACAAGATTGAGGTACCTCGAGGAGGTTCACTCTAATGAATGGAAGTTATTGTAGCTCAGCTGTAGGTGGCTCGAGCAACCATATATAGTTGATGAAGTTTTACATAAGTGTGCCAAGAGGGTTGGTAACTATATTCTCAATGTTGCCTTGCTGCCAATCCTCCAAACCATGTCCCTTTGAGGTTCCCAGGAGGAGGTTGTTCAATAGGGCATGTTAGCCCTCCCATGCCTTGTCCGACATGGTCCCTCATGAGTACCAAACAACCTCGCTCAACTTATGACATAAGATAAAGTACATGATACAATTCATTATGTTTCATATTACAATCTACTGTCATTCGAGTTAATTTTATCTACGAGTAGGATTCTTCGAACCATGTCCGTGGAGAGTCTTTGAGATAAATCGTTGGAGTCACATATGTGGAGAATCTTTGAGGTAGGTCCTTCGATAGAACTCGCTCGGGTGGTCTTTACTTTCTCCTTTGTCTGTGAAACAATGGATTAACTAAGTTAATCATTCTTTGGTGGGAACTCCCCCTACATTTTCCCCTTCATTGAGATATTTTTTTATTGCATGAAGAAAAATCTGTACGATACCCATCATTGGTCTTCAATATTTTCCTACAATAAGTATCCAATATCCCTCGGAACTTGATTTATAAGAAATAATGAGTTGTTAGTAATAGAGGAGCTATATCTTGCTCTATCTTCTGAACTGCCTCTTCTTCTTCAAATATCTTCAAATATTTCTGGTAACATCTTTTCCCTTTTAGTGGGGCTTCATGATTGCGTGTGGAAGATACCTTGGTGGACATGAAGGGGTTTTTCCCTAAAAGCTCTTCATCTCTCCCAAGATTGAAAAGACTTCAAGCATATCTCATTTAATGAGGTTGTCATTTGTGCTTCTGTGTGTAACACATGAGGGCATCATGGTAAACGCGTGTTCCCTACATTACATCATTCGCGCGTCGCTTCCTGTAACACTATCATTGAAACTCTTGAACTTTATCGTTATGCATGCGTGTTGGTCATGCAAGTTGATTCGATCATTATTACACTTCTCCAAGCGTCACCTTTTGCCGCATGTTGGGACTTACGTTGCCCCTATAAAAGGGGTATACCTTCATCCCACATTTCCACCCTTGGGTTTTCGTTTTCAAAGTGTGATTTTTCGAGAGCAGACTTTTGTCTTTCCACTTTAGTTTCATTTTTTTTACTCTCTTTCTTTATCCTTCTAAACTTACTTCATGACATCCATTGTAAAGAGGACCCAATCTTCTAGGGGTGCTTACCCCAAGACTCAGGCGCGCCAGAACTAATGGGCACGTTACTGACGTATCCCATACTTTGGGGAACTAGATCACTTTTGGACAAGTGCTGAGAATTTCCCCAGAAAACTACAACTGGTGGAAAATGCAAAGTTACTGATACCGAAAGGCGATGATACTAAGGACTTCGCCTACATCCCTACTGCCACTATCATCAGATTCCGTATTGAACGCAATGATTTCTTGCTCTCAAAGGTGGAGTTTGAGGCCTCCTCTGGTGCTTGTGAAGGTTTAGGTCCTTGGACCGACCATATATATTCCAAATGCTCTATACAACTTGCTCTGGTTGGTTTATCTTGCACCAGTTGGCTGGGTGACCTCACCCTCATGAATAATAATACCGCCCTCCAGTTACTCGTTTCCTGCTGGAGTCATAGGTCACACACCTTTGCGACATATTAGGGTGAGTTCACCATTACCCTTGAAGACGTTTGTGAGATGCTGGGGTTGGAGGCGACAAGCTTTGACACCTTCTTCGAGGAAGATGTTTCTAGCATGGACAAGCCATTAAGGGTTGAGTTGGAGGAAGTTATGAAATGTTGTATTGTGACGTATAAAAAGTGTACATATTCATAGGTAATTAGTTACTTTTATTTTATTGAGGATAAGGCAATGATCAAGACGCGCAAGGAAGCGAAAGAAAACCCTTGGCTGAAAAAAGGTATGATTATTATATCGAGCTTGATGGCTATATCTGGATGATGGGATCAAAGATCTTCCTCTCGAGCAAGCCCTAGGATTTCCTAAGAAAGTACTTGATTAATATGGTCATTCTCATGGCCAATCATGTGAAATTACTTCTCGCAGCTATTACACATGGTTCATTGTACACTTGGTTTGATCGATTAGTAGCAGACTCGTCCAGGAGCATAGATAGGTTTGATGTATCCAAATATGCGAACCATGTATTGTTGACAACTTTCGTATGCCCATTTTCAAGACTATGCCCCGGACGGTAGCTACCCCAGTTCTCAGCCAATCAGAGTCCCCGAATTTTCTATTAGTACCACAAGAGTTCCCAGAAACCTCTTATATCTTTTATTGATAGAGCCAAAAGGTTCCCGCCTCACCCCTATGTTGGGGTGGACCATTTTTTCAAATCATTTCTTTACGGAGGAGGAGCATCCCATCGTCCCCATTGTTGAGGCATTAGCTATAAATTTCCCCTTCAATGATGTCCCCTTATTTTTGAACCCTTATTATTTGCCTTTTTACAGGGAATGGTCATATTTTTACTCTGTCTACAGCCCAAACTATGTATCCATGCAGTTAGGCTATGATTAAGGAAACCCTATGTTGTGCCTTTTCACCCGAGAAAAACCCACCAATATCTCCTTTGCATGCAATAATTTACTTACCTCAACTGTTATTAACCTTTGCGCGAATTACCCCACCAACCCCATCATCCCAAGTAAGGATGCTCAAGAAGGTAGGTCAGTGATGTACCTTGCAGTATTCTGGCAGAACCAGCTTGGTCGTTTCCATCTTCTTAAGGAGCCTCGGTATCTTGAGGTTGAAAGGTATCCTCCCATGGAGCTGGGTCTGAGAAACTATACTACCTTCAACTTAATGTTCCCTTTAAGTACTACCAATGTTTCTGTTCCCTTAGAGTTGCCTCCACTTATCCCCGTAGATCAAGTAATAGTGAAGAGGAAGAAAGGTGCACAACCTTATATTGCGGTTGAGGTGGTTGTCATTACCCATAGTTCTTCCAGGCCTAGCGAGTGGGGTGACAATTATTGTGCTGCTTCAACTGGATCATCTATGAGGGCTACTAGGAAAGCCCCAATAAACAATCCTAAAATTACCCATCAAGTATCTTCAATCCAAACTCCTGATCCCAAGATTACCCAATAAGTCATCTTGATGTTTGACCAACTTAGGCAGACTTGGGAGAATTTTAGTGAAGAGGATAGGGATTTTATGTCACCCCAGATGGCCACTCATGGGTTTTCCTATGTTCCCCCAGATGTCTAAGGTAGCAAGAAGCGGTAGTTGGTTAGTCCAGTGAAACTTGTATTAGAGGAATCAGACGAGGAAAGTGAAGAAGAACAACCTAAAAAATATGCATCTGTTGTTGAAGGTGGTGATGATAATGATGATGATGATGATGATGATGATGATGATGATGATGATCAGGGAGAGCAGGAGGAAGAAAAGAAGGAAGGAGTAGAAGATGAGGAAGAGTTTGTCCTTATTCGTAGACCCGAGTTGAGAATAATGATTTCTCCTTTTAAGCCTTTAACTTCTCTTTCTTTTGCCTCATAATAGTGACTGTAGCATGTTCCAACTCTCCCTCCTTTTTCCAGGTTGGTGCGCGAGGTGGTTCGCATAATGATGTTGAGGAAGGTTGTTTGTTGGAAAAGTCGATCGAAGTTTTACCTACTTCGAAGGAAATTGCACTAAAATGGATAGTTATCCCTATAACTTCGCATGTAACCTCAAATTTCCGCCTAGGGGAACTTATTTCTGATACTTCAACTGAATCATGTAGTGGCTATTCTCCTAATCCTGATTTTTTGTCCAAGTAGGCTGGTCTTGGGGCAGGTTCTGCTGGCGGAAGTATTGTTGAATCTGTACCTAAGTCCCCCGCTCATGTTGTTCCATTATCCATGGTAAGCTTTTTTTCCTTTTTGTTGTTCTAGGATATTTTTACTTTTGTCTTGCTATTATAAATTATTCTACATTGTTCTTCATAGGTATCTTTACCCGAACCCTTTGCTCCATTGGTCCCCACCCCTTCTTATGAAAAGGTTCTTGTCACACTTTTTGTGCTCTCAATCCACAATCAAGAGCGAGTCGAAGTTGTTGTTCCATTCCAAGGAGAAGGGAGACGGGAGGAGGTTGCTGAAGTAGGGGGATGTGATTTCCCCCCAAGTACAATGTTATTTGGTAGCACCTATTTTGGCTGATGAATAAGATGTAGTACAAATGGTTACTCGTCAGTTCTCTTGTGATAACCATCCAGAGGTACACCTTTCTTTCTTCTATGTATCTTCTGCATTTAAAATTTGTTAGTTTTTCCAAGTCATATTGGTCTTAAAATCTCCCATAATCGAGGTTTAGGCGGGCCAAGTCATATTGGTCTTAAAATCTCCCATAACTGAGGTTTAGGCGGGCCAAGTCATATTGGTCTTAGAATCTCCCATAGCCGAGGGTCGGGTGAGCCAAGTAATATTGGTCTTAGAATTTATATTTGCAAGAAAATTTGTATGTTTATTTCCTAACTTGACAAATTCTTGTATTTTATGTGGAAGTCGAACAACCTACGATGCGTAACCCAAGAGCTGAGTCCACTGCTCATGTAATTGTGCAGACGAGCACCTTGGCTGAGTTTTCATCTCTGGGCAGGGCCCCCACCATGCAGGTTCAAAGAAAAGTGACTAATATTGGTGAAGTATGCAAGGTGGTTGTTTCTAGGGTCCAAGAAAGTGATAGTGCTTCGCACACTAGACTCCTTTTCCCAAGTGATAGTGTTTTAAGTGCACACCCCCTGAGGCATCCCCTAAAGTGATTGTAAGGCAGACCTTTGCCAATTTCCCACATATACTGACCGAGGGCCCCATAAATTGATTGAGAAACTCTTAGCCCTCTTTTTTTCAACTTTCACTTCTCACAGTCTTCAGCCTATCCCTAGGATGATGGCTTTCCGCCTGCTCGGGATCACTATTATTTTAGAGAAGATCCTCAATACCCCTTGTAAGGACACAAATTTTCAATTGAGTCGTATGTAGTTTTTTCTCAATTCCGAACAAAAACGTTTGAGTCATAGGATAGAGTTATTGACCATCCTTCAATCCTATGACATTCTAAAGTTCAAGACGTAGCGGCCAAATTCATAAATCTTCATCAAATGCCGTGTTTGTAGTACCTCGTTTCTTTGTCATCAACATGGTTCCATTTCTCCTAAGGTATGAATGCATTTTAATATATATATATATATATATATATATATATATATATATATATATATATATATAGGGATGTTCTCTTAAACGGACATCCGTTTACGGATTAAAGCATTTGCCAATTTAAGGTCTAAAACATTGTCGTTTTGTTGTCAATAACAAGCCAAAACTGTTGTTTAGAAAAAAAAAAGTCAAAATCCATTTTAAGAGACAGCTGGAACCCACTCTCCAAAAACACAAATAACAAAAACTAAAGTAGTACCCTCATAATCCTACATAAGGCCAAAACCCAAAAACCTAACCAACACTCTATATCTTCTAACTTTCAACAACACCAACAGCTTCAAGTGAAGACGATCTCACCCTTAATTTGTGTAAGTGTGCCCCACTTTCAGCATCTACTTTTGACCAAACATAATGAATGCCGCAAAACAGGGCATGCCCACTGTGGTTCTTCTCCTTCCCATATTACATGGAGTTATGCCGCCCCTGAAATTAAATTAAGTACTATTAAATTACTGAAATTAAATTAAGTACTATTAAATGAATGCCGCAAAATTTACCTGCCTAATACTGATCTTCGTAATCTGAACTTGTGTCCAAACTACCATTCGAACTTGGTTCGTCACTGCAATTACTGAAATAAAAAAATAAGCAAATTTATTGATACATAAGTAAAAAGAAATGGAAAAATAGTAGTGTTTTTACCGATTAGTGAGCAGCGGGCAATTCCTTTTATCATGTGCTTTTCCAACTTGACCACACCCATGACAATGACGTCCCTTTGATGATTTCGGTCTTCCTAACGCCCTCTCTTTCCCACCCTTGAGTCGTTTACCACATCCTTTAGCTCTCACTTGATTCGGCTCACGATAATGATGTTTCACTTTTATTGGGGTATCACTCTCATTCGTTTCACTAGTATTATTGCCACTTGTATTACAACTACCCAATAAATTAATTTTTTCAAGAGCACTACCCAAAGCATCTATTAAAATTTGTTTCGCTTCGTTACTTTTGAGGGCCTTGTCAACTATATCTAAACAACATTGAATTAAACGACTCCGTTCAAGGAAATAGGATTTATCATCAACCACCTCAATACCAACACCATCAATCACAATATTTGATTTGGCCGATTTAGTCCATCTCTTCATAATGTATTTATCCGGCAATGTTTCAAAGTCTTGAAATTTTTGCAAGTACGCTAAAATGTGTCTGCATGGAATCCCCGAGCTCTCAAATTTTTTGCATGTGCATGAAGCGAAATCCGATTTGACATCATATATTACTTGACGACCTCTATATGTATCAACAGCTTTGCATTGAATCTTATAACAACGTTTAGTGTCCGACTCGGATTGGAGCTCGAATTTGTAATTGAAGCTCTCACATAAATCATCTTGGAATTTGAAGAACACCTCACGTGTATAAACATCAACCATTTGGACTAAAATTTCATTAAAAATTTTCATTTTGGGTTTCTCAGTCATGTCTCGATTGTCTGCAACCAATGATTGATGACGTTGTCTTTAAAGCCCCATAGAAAAATGCACCATGAAATCAACCAAAGAATTCTTTTTGCCAACAAACTTCTTAAAAAATGAATGACCACTTTCCGCCCGTTGACTACTAGACATCCCTGCCGAAAAGACATGATTCACATATGCGGGAACCCACATGTTTCGAATTTCATAAATATTCCCTAGCCACTTGTTATCATGTAAGCCACTTTTTTGTACGAGATCCATCCATATCGAGTCAAACTCTTCTTTTTTCTCTGAATTCCAAATGCAATCAGAAAATTCCCTATAATATGCTCCATATTTTAATGAATCTAGTTTCTCAGAAAACTTAGTCAATATATGCCAACTGCAATACCGGTGAAAGGTACGGGGGAGAGTTTTCGAGATAGCTTTTGTCATTGTAGGATCCTGGTCTGTAATTATCATCTTAGGTGCATCACCGGGCATATTGTTTAAAAATTGGTGGAAAAGCCAAACAAATGATTCAACAGTTTCATCACATAAAAATGCACAAGCGAAGATAATTGTTTGACCATGATTATTAACCCCCATTAATGGTGCAAATATTAAACCATATCGATTGGTGTTATATGTAGTATCGAACATAACAACATCACCAAAAAACCCATAATCCCTTCGAGAGGTTGCATCTGCCCAAAAACAACGAGAAATGCGATTTTCATCATCATTTTTAATTTCAAAAAAAAAATGATGGGTTTTTGCCTTGCTCTAATTGCATATACTCGTA
The DNA here is from genome assembly GCA_949130495.1 of Sambucus nigra. Taxonomy (NCBI): domain Eukaryota; kingdom Viridiplantae; phylum Streptophyta; class Magnoliopsida; order Dipsacales; family Adoxaceae; genus Sambucus; species Sambucus nigra. Next base: position 763,024,284 of record OX422207.1, read on the forward strand.
TAGCATTTCACCATCATGCCCCTTCATCTCGTTACGTCTATCCCGTTCAAAATTGTACAAATCTTTTTCAGTACACCCAATATTTTCGAAGCAACCAACTTGGACTCCAAATAAACTATATTGTAGGTGTGTTGGTATATTTACCATGCTAAGTTGTTGAGATAGGCATTTTTGCACGCTAGAAACTTTTCGATGAGATCTTAACAAGTGAGTTTTTCGTGGGGTCGACAAAGGATGGCTATGGAGCTCCACAAACACAGTGACAACATACACACCGGATTTTGATTTTATAACGGCCATTTTTGCATTGCAATTTTCTTTTAGTGATCCTCGTCGTCTTGTTGCATCAACATCCGCTATCAACGAAGTTTTTCCTTGTTTAAAACATACATATTCTTTCCTCAAAATTTCATCACTACCCGCCCTCTTCCTTTCAGACCATTTTCTAATACTAAATCCAGACACCTTTGCATAGCAATTGTAAAAATTATGAGCATGATCTAGCTTTGGAAATTCTTGACCAATTCTTGGTTTTAGTTCAGTTGAAACTTGCGAATTATAAACATCAGATGAGTTTTCCATATTAGCAACAACATTCTCATTACTCTCTACTTCCATTTCATTATTCTCACAACTACCCCCTACAACATAAAAATTATTTTCCTCACTCCATGATTCCAAATTAACAATTTCCATTATAAACACCTGAATGGTAAAAAAATTGCAATATAAAACAATTACTTCTATAAACAACTAATTGCGCAAAAAAAATTGCAATATAAGACAATCAATTCTATAAAAGCCTGAACATCTAAAAAAATTGCAATATAAAACAATTAATTCTATAAACAGCTGATAGAAAAAAACATGAAATAAACAATTAATTTTATAAACACTTGCATGGTTAAAAAATTGCAATATAAAAAAATAAAATACTTTTTAGTTGCCATTATGTTTGGTCAAAAGTAGATGCTGAAAGTGGGGCACACTTACACAAATTAAGGGTGAGATCGTCTTCACTTGAAGCTGTTGGTGTTGTTGAAAGTTGGAAGATATAGAGTGTTGGTTAGGTTTTTGGGTTTTGGCCGTATGTAGGATTATGAGGGTACTACTTTAGTTTTTGTTATTTGTGTTTTTGGAGAGTGGGTTCCAGCTGTCTCTTAAAAGGGATTTTGACTTTTTTTTTTTAAACAACAGTTTTGGCTTGTTGTTGACAACAAAACGACAGTGTTTTAGACCTTAAATTGGCAAATGCTTTAATCCGTAAACGGATGTCCGTTTAAGAGAACATCCCTATATATATATATATATATATATATATAGGAGCTTGGAATAATTTTTCATTGGGTGAATTTTATTTTTAAACTATTGTTTATTTTTTAGAAAGTTTTTATTAAAACTTTAAAATAAAGTATACAAAGTTTCTACGCTAAAACTCAATTTTCCAACTTTCTTCAAGTTCGTTCGAAGTTTTCGTTCGAACGAGTTTTTTGTTCGAACAAGAATGTCATTCGAACGAGGTTTCCTAACGAGTTCCCCTATGGGCCACTAGAATGTCATTCGAATTGTCATTCGAACAAGAATGATGTTCAAACGAGAATTCTAACGAGTTCAACTTTTATACACTGGAACTTCATTCAAATGAGACTTCATTCTAATGAAAATCTCGTTCGAATGAGATTTGGCGGGAACAGTTTTTGTGGCAGTGTTGAGCAGTTTTTTCCACTTTTGTTTCCACTACTTTTTTTGGCAGAATAATTATTGGTAGGAACTAACTTTTTCCAACCAACTTTTTCATAACCTTCCATATCTAAGAGAGAGTTTGAGAGAAAAAATTCAAAAAGAAAAAGTTCATGTTTTGGGAGTCTAATTTTTCAAGAAAAAATTATTAAACACTCTTGTTTTCACCCAACGCTTGTTTATCCAAGTTCCTATATATATATATATATATATACACTTTTCTTGGAGTTTGGCACCGATTTTATCTCTACCGTTTGAAGAGAAGTTTGGTTTTTCTTCTTAATCCCACAAAGAAGTTTGGGTTTTCTCCTTGCTCGGGTGGTGGTGACCAAAAAGTCCAATCGGTGGATTCCGAGACCATGGTGGAGCTCCGTGGTTATCCGCTAGAAAGAGGTGTGTACAAGAAGGAGCGTTGGGGCTTGGACGGAGTCAAGTCGAGTGTTGTAAGTCTTTCGTGTCTTGTACTTGTAAAATCATATTTAGTGGATTTGAGACTAGTGCCGCCCGAGGTTTTTTCCCGTTGTGGGTTTTTCCTCGTACATCGCGGCGTAGTGTTTTATTATTTATTTTATCTTTCGCAAAATTCACCTAGAACGCATGCTTAGGTAAAAAGATAAAATTTGGTTTAGCCACTACTTATGTTTAATTTGGTGCTACATAATTATTTGGGTAAATGCTAATTTGATTCAAGTCATCATTTAATTTATTAAAATTGGTTTGGCCTAAATTGGTAATATTGAAAATATGACTTAGGCAAATTTCTAGGACTTGGATTGAATTATGTTGGTTTAAGTGAAATTAAATTTGTGTGGATTTAATCTTATTTCACTTGTTTAATTTTAATTTGAAAAGAAATTAAAATTTATTGTTTAATTGAACCATCTCGCTTCCGCATATTTAAAAAGGAAATTAACTTTTTGTAGTAAAGGTTTTAAATTGGGGGGCTCTTGCGTTTTCAAATTGGTATCAGAGACGGAGCCCTAATTTATTGCGTCAAAGGTCCATTTTTTGGCTTTTATAATTTTTATGCTCCTTGTATTTTTAGGTGGTTCAATTTTTACTCACTCTCATTTTTTTTGTATCTCTCGATGGGACGCCTTAATGATAATTTGTCCATTTCTAATGATAATGAAGTTTTTTCTATTCGAGACGAATTTAATGGTCTTAATAAGTTTAATGAAAAATTAAGAGAATTAAATTGGAGATTTGCAAAAAGAATTAAATTTCTTGAAGATGATAATTCTTGTCTTAAAGCTAAAGTTCAAATTTTGCAAACCTCGCTATCTCAAAAAGATATTTTTCGTGAAAATCTCATGGACATAAATCAAAATTTTAATATTTTAGAAATGTCCAACAAAGAGAGTGTATGTCAAGAAAAGACTCTTAGGGACAAGTTTGTTCACATTGAGGGGGAGCGTGATAACCTTCTAGGAGTTATAGAAAATTTAAAGAAGGAGTCCCATAAATTTGAGGAGTCTAATTTATTACTTGAGTTCGATATTTTAAAAATGAAAAATGATTTACTTGACTCGAGTAGTAGTTGTAATGGTTCTAGCTCATCCTGTTCAAATACTTCCATTGCTAAAGCTAAGGCCATTGTTTGATTTAAAGGGTCAAATTTATCCAAGGACTTTAGAGAAGGTCACATCGTAGGTATCATTCCTCGTCTTTTCACATGCTTGCATTGTGGTAGGGAAGGTCACCTTAGGTCATTTTGTTTTGATCTTAAAAGAAGTCCAAGGAAGTCTATGCCTAGCATTTCATTAGTTCCCAAATCCCATCATTTTAAATATACATCTATATGGGTTAGGAAATCATTTTTAGATGTGCTAGATATTAGATTTGTTGATTCTCATTTGCTTTCACATGAAACATCCCTTGCTAAATTTAAAGGTCGAATGTGCTATTTTTGTTTGCATACTCTAGCTTTTTGTGCTTCATATTATATATCATTGCTAGGTGTATGCATGTTTAGTCATTTTCTAGTCATTTCTTTATGTCATATCTAATGCTAGAAATCATGACTTGTTTATCTTTTGTATTATATTTCTTTCATTTTAGTTTGCATTAAATGAAAAATACAAAAAGATTTTGTTTATCATTTGTGTTTTACCCTTTTAGTAATTCATGCTTAATGAAAAATACAAATGATTTTTGTGTCTTTTGAGTAAATTTTTTTTGGTTTAAAAAGTTTCAAAAACTCAAAAAGATTTTTTTTTTGTATTTTCGTTTGACACACTTTATGTGGCATATACTTGTGTTTGAATCCCATCTTTTGCACTCCCATGTGGATAGAACTTTTGGTTAAGATTGTCAATCCTTATTTTGTTCTTTACCATGCTTACATGGAGTAGTTGGATTTTATGTTGCTTAAATGGATTCTATTTTTATATGCCTCTATTCACACATGCACAAGCTCATTTGAAATTTTAGCTGCATATGTATATTTGAGCTTTGTGAGGTGTTCTCCTACCAATCTTTTCATCTACATATTTGTGACCTGGGAGGCCTAGTGCATGTCAAAATTCGTTGCACGTGAGATTCGTGTGAGATACAAAAATGATAAATATAAATGTGCACAGGGAAGGGCTCCGAAAGGAATTATTATCCTTTGCTAATAGTAAGCCACCATTTGTTTGGACCTAAAACAAATACGTGGTTCAGAGGCCTAAAAATAGAATTATGGAATTAAAAAGAAAAACAATTGCCAAGGACTATTTTTGTTTGATATATTCATTCAAATATATATGCTTTTTGAGGGATATTGGATGGTATATCAACGGTTTGCACAATGTCTGTTTATCCTAGTTGTACTTTCAATATCATGACTCTATTGGTTTGTAGAATCATCAACATGTTAGGCTTGTATGCATTGTGTATGTTTGTTCATTGAGTTCAATTTAAATTGTCACATGAGGTTATATTCAAATGTGATGAAGTTTGCAATCAATTGAGAACTCCGTGAACATGCTTTAAGTGATTGGGTCTAAATTTAATTGTAACTAGTTCACACCCCAATACTTTCGTTTCCATATGACACATTTTTTCCATACGAATGTGAAAAGCTTGTCTTATTTTTTGTCATTTGTGTGTTTATATCTATATATATGTGTGTGTGCATCTTTGGTATATCTAGAGTATGTATATATATGATATTTTTATTTGGTCTTTGCCTTACCTTCTAGTCCATCTATGCTTTAATTCATAATTGGTATCTATCTTGTTGCATTATTTATTGATATCACATGCTTAATACTTTATGTATCATATTGGTATCATTTTCTTGCATCTTACTTGGTATCCGTTATTATTTGTTGTATTAGTTATTATTTTGTTGCCCACATGCTTTAAATATTCTCATCTCTTTATGCACATTTGTATGTTTATCTTTCTATCCCATTCTTTTCATCCCTTGTTTAGTTTAGGGGGAGTATATGCTTTAATTGGGGGAAATAAGTTATGTTTTGATTCTTTAACCTTTGTCTATTCCTGAACAAAAAGGGGGAGAATGATAGGGGAGAAATGGTATCTAATCCTATTGTAATCGTATCTTAGTTTGGGGATATTTAACTTAGGGGGAGTCGCTATCTTGTTTGGTTGATCATAGTTGATAAAGGGGAGAATTAATTTAGGGGGAGTATTTAATTTAATTGCATTTAATATTCTTGACACTCCCCATACGTTTGATAGTTTGCTTAAGTGTGCAGGAATTCTTTTGAAGGGCAACGTTCATCATCGGGAAAAGATATTGATCCTTGGGATGTTTGAGTCAAGCTATTGTAATTTTATTTTGGGTGGGACATTTTTTTCAGTCTAGTAGAGCTTGACTTCCCTTTAGGATTTTTGTTTGTTTTTGTCCCGGAATAGCCAAAGGGGGAGATTTTTAAGGACAAAAATTTCCAATTGAGTCCTTTATAGTTTTGGCTCAATTCTGGACAAAAACGTTTGAGTCATAGGATAGAGTTATTGACCATCCTTCAAGCCTATGACATTCTAAAATTGAAGACATAGCGGCCAAGTTCATAAAGCTTCATCAAATGTCGTGTTTTCAGTGCCTCGTTTATTCGTCATCAACATGGTTCCATTGCTCCTAAGGTATTAATGCATTTTAACATATATATATAGGATCTTGGAACGATTTTTTATTGCGTGAATTTTATTTTAAACTGCTGTTTATTTTTCAGAAAGTTTTTATTAAAACTTTAAAATAAAGTATATAAAGTTTCTGGGCTAAAACTCAATTTTTCATCTTTGTTGAAATTCGTTTGAAGTTGTCGTTCGAACGAGGTTTGCCAACGAGTTCCCCTATTGGGCACTGGAATATCGTTCGAATGAGAATGATGTTCGAACGAGAATTCCAACAAGATTTCTAATGAGTTCAACTTTTATACATTGGAAATTCGTTATAATGCTCGTTCGAATGAGACTTCGTTCGAACGAAATCTCATTCGAACGAGATTTGGCAGGAACAGTTTTTGTGACAGTTTTGAGCAGTTTTCCCCACTTTTGTTCCCACTACTTTTTTGGCAGAATATTTATGTGCGGGAACTAACTTTTTCCAACCCACTTTTTCATAACCTTCCATCTCTAAGATAAAGTTTGAGAGAAAAAATTCAAAAAGAAAAAGTTCATGTTTTGAGTGTCTAATTTTTCAAGAAAAAATTATTAAACACTCTTGTTTTCACCCAACGTTTGTTTATCCAAGTTCCTCTATATATATACTTTGCTTGGGGTTTGGCACCGATTTTATCTCTATTTTTTGAAGAGAAGTTTGGGTTTGATTTTAAATCCCACAAAGAAGAAGATTGTTTGTTTTGACATACCCACTAGGAGAAAGGCTCCTTGCTCGGGTGGCGGTGACCAAAAAGTCTGATCGATGGATTCCGAGACCGCGGTGGAGCTCCGTGGTTATCCGCTAGAAAGAGGTGTGTACAAGGAGCGATGGGGCTTGGACAGAGTCAAGTTGAGTGTTGTAAGTCTTTTGTGTCTTGTACTTGTAAAATCGTATTTAGTGGATTTGAGGATAGAGCCATCCGAGGTTTTTTCCCGTTGTGGGTTTTTTCTCTTACATCGTGGCGTAGTGTTTTATTGTTTATTTTATCTTTCGCAAAATTCACTTAGAACGCATGCTTAGGTAAAAAGATAAAATTTGGTTTAATCACTACTTATTATTAATTTGGCGCTACATAATTATTTGGGTAAATGCTAATTTGATTCAAGTCATCATTTAATTTGTTAAAATTGGTTTGGCCCATATTGGTAATATTGAAAATATGACTTAAGAAAATTTCTAGGACTTGCATATGTTGGTTTAAGTGAAATTAAATTTGTGTGGATTTAATCTTATTTCACTTGTTTAATTTTAATTTGAAAAGAAATTAAAATTTCTTGTTTAATTGAACCATCTTGCTTCCGCATATTTAAAAAGGAAATTAACTTTTTTGTAGTAAAGGTTTTAAAATTGGGGGCATCTCGCGTTTTTACCCCTCTAGGGTCACTCAGTTCTGATAAAATCAATCCGTTGTTGGGGAAGGTTAATGTGTTGGTTTCTCGTTGTCTTGGTTGGTGAAGTTACTGTGTGACTTCAAGAAGGCTGACATACTTTCTCTCTGTCACCGAGTGCAGAGTTCTCATCATTCGCATGTGGCCATTTTGGAGGAGCTTATAAGTCTTGAGACCGAGATGATTTTATTTGAGAAGGGGGTGCAGGAGGCTCGCGAAGTTGTTATTCACGCAGAGGCTGAGCTTCTCAAGAAGGATCAAAACATAGATAATGTTCACCAAAGGATGGAGCTTCGTCGAAAGGATTTGGCCGACCTTATCTCCGAATAGAGTTGCCTTGAGAAAATCCTTCCTCAGCATCACTATCATTTGCTTAGCTCAACCAACTTTTGTTTTATCATGGATATCCCCTAGTAGTCTTTGTTTGATTTCATTTTTTGGATTCCCCCTAGTTTGTTGTTTTTTATTTCTTTGGCATGTAATCACAACACTTCTCAATTTAAATAAAGTTTATGGCACTTGATGTTTCTTCCTTTCTATTTTGTTTGAATATCGACTGATCTATTATGTTAATGTAAGCCACACCATGCAAATTGAGGAAAATAATTAACATAAAAGAATAGTGGGTCAATATTTTCAACATAAACACTAATTCACACTATATTATATGAAGGACATCTTCCCGAACAAGTATTATAAAAATGTGATGCGATAGACTGAAGTATGGGCAAAGCATATATTTAAACATGATAAGTTTTCAGCCACTTTTTTTTTAGCTTGAAGGTAACCTCATCTTCCACTTTGGATATCTCGCAATAACCCGAATCATGAGCTGCTCGAATGATGTAGGGTCCTTCCCAGTTGTCTTCAAACTTGAGTCATGACAAATTCCTGATGTTCCTTGTACATTCTTTTAGAACCAATCACCTTCTTTGAACTTCATTATCCTCACCATCTGGTCATACGATGAGGATAACTATTTTCTATAAATCTTGAAGTACCTTGCTGCATTGTCCCGATTAGGGGTGGACAAAAAAAAGACCGACCCGATTGACCCGATTGGACCGAACCGGACCGGACCCACATATATAGGCTTTTTTATAAACCATTCCTAATTCGGTCCTAATTTAAGAGACCCGAATATATTCGGTTCGGTCTAAAATGTACATTTTAAATTCGGTCTTAGGACCGGACCGGATCGCTTATTTTAATATTATATAATATATATTAATTTTATATAGATATATTATATATGTTATTAAATAACTAAACCACAAATAGCCTAATAGGCACGCACGGTCACTTTCCCCTCTATCTCCCTTTCATTTCTTCTATCCTCTCTTCTCTCTGTCTCACTTTCCTCTCTTTCTCAATGACGTCAACACCATAAACAATGGTCGGGACATCAGATCCGACCCTCCCCAACTCCCTAGCAACTCTGCCGGTGCCGAAGACGATGATTCATCATCCTACGTCTACGGTATTTTTCTTAACTCCCCAACAACTATTGATTGTTGTTATGATTTTGTTCTGGTATAAACCCTAACTGATATAAACCCCAACTGATATAAAACACAACATGTTTAGATCCAATATTGAGAGGTATCTCAACAGATCAGTTAAAACCCAATATGATTTTGTTGTGATTTTTTTTCTGGTATAAAAAAAACCCAACTGGTATAAAACGGTTTTGGTACTGTATGAAGATTAAAACCCAACTGGTACCATATGATGATTAAAACCTAACATGTTTAGTCTAAATTACTGAAACAGAGTATAAAGGAACACTCGTAAATTGCTGAAATTGTTTGTGTACAAAATTAGCTGAAATTGATATTTGATATCTCAGACCCAATATTTAGAGTTATCTCAGACCTCAGTAGACCAGATAAGGAATTTAATGAATGGTATGGTATTTAGAGGTATCCAAATATTTTCATGTGTTATATTTTTCTGTTTAGTTTGAAATATTTTCATACTGTTACAATTGTTTATTGAAAAAAATAGTAAATAAATGTAAATGTGGACCGATTATTAACCGAACTGGACCGAAAATAGCCTAGACCGAATAAATAGGATAAACCGATTAAATTGATTCGAATTCGGTCTTCTCAAATATAGGACCGAATAATTCGGTCTGGCACTTAAAATGGCCAAAACCCGGACCGGACCGGACCGCCCCCACCCCTAGTCCCGATGCTCTTCTAGCACTTCAAGTTGGACGTGTCGGTTATGAGGGAACATGGTACTTCGCAAGTTGTAGTGGGTAGGGGGTACTTTGAGCTCAACTGGAAAAATAACTTCTTCCCTAAAAACTAAGGAAAATAAAGTATACCCCGTTAGTTTCGTCTGTGTTGTTCGATAGGCCTACAGTACTTCGGGGATTTTATCATCCTATGTGCCTGGGAAATCCTCTAATATTCTTGCCAAAATATTCACCAAAGTCTTGTTGGTGGCTTCTTCTTGCCCATTACACTTCGAGTCTGCTACTATTGAGTTGTGGTGGATGATGGAGTATTTGGCTATTAGTATGTTTACTTCACTATTCACAAAATGGGTGCCATTATCTAATAGAAACACCTTCGGGATGCTGAATCGACAAATGATGTACTCTTTCATGAATCGAGCCAATACCGCCCTTTTGAGTGGTATGGACTCTGCCCATTTAGTGGAACATTTAGTGGAAACCAATATCTAAATCTTTCGTATTAAAGAAGGGTTTATTGACCCTACTAGATCGAACGCCCATGTGTGAAATGGGAAAGGTGTAGAAAGGGAGTGTAAATCCACCTATGGAGCGTGGATTATATTCCCGTGTAATTTACAAGCCTTGTATTTACTAACGAACTCAGCTGAGTCTTTCTCCATTATAGGCCAGTAATATCCCAGGGTCATGAGTTGATCGTAGAGTTTGGCTCATTTGATGTTTCCCGGCTCGTGGGCTTGCTTCATCACTTCTTCAACCTCTTCCCCTCTGATGCATCTTGAAGGCTTGTCATGATAACATCGTCGATATAACTTCCCTTCTTGGATAAAATATTGGGTGCTCAGTTTTTCACCTTCGTGACATCTTCTTTATCTGCTGGCATTACCCCATCTACCATCAGGTCCATATACGGCTGCCTCCAGTCTTGGGGTTGTTCGATGAATTTAGATTCTACTGCCTAGTAGATCATAAAACATTTCACACAATTTCTTTATATCATTGCAGAGTCTTACCTCATCGAAGGTCAAAAATACCCTGACCATTGGAATTTTCTGTACAAGGGGATATCAGTGGTGTCATAGATGTCTTCATGTACTTCGGTCAATCTCTACGTGACGTCTTCGGGGTCTACACATCTAGATAACCAGTCCCCTTTATTTTATAATATAAGTTTCCCTTGGTAACAAAATATTACGCCAGGTTAACTAGGATCAGTGAGCCTTCAACTCTTTCCAATTACTTTCTGATTTCCTCTCTCCAATCATCTTTGTCATCTCTAGGAAACATCTTCGACATGGTCGAGGGAGCTGTCATCTTTGTGATTCGAATGATTCTTGACTATCCTTCAAAGTCAATCTTAGGGGAGATGTTAGCATAAGCATCGACATGCTGATTCATCGTTCGGGGATGTCTTATGAGTTTTACCACTTTGATCTGCCCGAGTAACCATTGTATTATCGTTTGGTAAGGCACCAGACTCATGTGCTTTAAAGAGAATTCACCGGTTACCTATTTCACCACCAAGTTAGTGTCCCCTTTTATTATTAGGACTTGGATACCTCTTCTGAGGGCCTCAAACAACCCCAATACCAGCGCTTCATATTCATCTTCATTGTTCAAACATTCAAATTCCAACTTGTAGGTTAATCGAATATCTTCACCGTTGTTTCTCAGAATGACCCCAGATCCCCCTTTCTTTTTTGCCGAGTAATCGTCAAACTCCATGGTCCACTTGTCTAGGTTGGCTGCTATGAAGTTAGCTTGAAGATCATCACTCGGGAGCTCATCCACTGATGGCTCTAACATTCTCGATGGAAAGATGGCTAGTAAATCAGCCTAATCTTGCCTCTTGATATCTCGAGGCACCACGAACTTGAGATCATACCCCTAGAAGATTAAGAACCGTCGGGTTACCCTACTTATTAGTACATCTCTAGAAGGAAATAAATTTATGGGATCACATCTAGTGATAATATGGACTGTGAATGACAGTAGGTAGTGCTTAAGTTTTTGTGCTACAAATACAAGGTCTAAATAATGCCTCTTAATACTAGTATACCTAGCCTCAGGCCCATGTATAATTCTACTTAGGTAATAAACAGGTTTTTCTACACCATCCATCTCCTGGGCTAACAGTGCACTATTAGATCATTCAGTTGATGTAAGATGTATACGTAAAGAGATACCTGCCTTTGGGTGGATCATCATCTAAGGGGAAGTAAGGAGTGGTTTCACGTTGTCCATGGCATGCTAATGCATCAGTTACCATGACAACTTTATGCCTTTTCTTATCAACCCCATCAGCGGGTTCATTACCTCAGCCAGCCCTGGAACAAACCTCCTCAAGTAGGAGACTTTCCCTATGAAACTTTCCATCTCTCTTGTGGACTTTGGCCCGACGTTTGTCCAAGTCCATATGGACCCCTTTTCGATTTACCACAAACCCAAGGAACTTCCCGCTCGTCACCCCAAACTCGCATTTGAGGGAGCTTATCTTTAGTTTGTATTTCCTGCATCGAGTGAACATTCTTCTCAAATCATCCAAGTGCCCCCCTCCATCTTGGATTTGATTACCAGATCATCAACATAAAATTCCACAGTCTTGTGGAAACGATCGTGGAAAATAGCCATCATTATCCTCTGATAAGTGGTTCCCACGTTCTTCAACCCAAAAGGCCTAACTATTTACATGACATAACCCAAAGGCGTTCGGAAGGCAGTCTTCTCCGCATCGGTCAGATCTATCTTTATTCGGTTGTACCCCACATAACCATCCATGAAGTTATACATCTCATGGCCCACAATTGTATCGATCAAGCTATTTGTATAAGGTAATGGGAATTCATCTTTTGGGCATGCTCAATTCAAGTCCCTAAAGTCCATGCAGATTCTGATATGGTTCTTATCTTTCTTTCCCACAAGCACAATACTAGAAAGCCAAATTGGGTTCTATATTGGGACTCTAAAACCGGATGTAAGCAGTCGTTGGACTTCCTCTTTGATCTTTAGGTCCAACTCTGCCCTATACGTTCAGGTAGACTACTTTACAGGGATGGGTAATGGAAAAACATCCAACTTATGGTAACTCTCCTCCTTGTCTACCCTAGGCATTTCGGTGTACTTTCACGAGAAGACGTCTGTGAACTCTAGCAGCAACTTGATCAACTCCTCTCAAGGCTCCCCTTTTAAATCCTTTGAGATAAATATAGTATTAGGATGATAACCTTCCTTGGACAAGTATATTTTCTCCAATTCTTGGATCTGTGGCCTCGGTCTATCCTTTATGTACTCAGGTTCTTCATCAATTTCTTCTACAAACTCCTGGACTCCAGAATTATCAATCACCAAACACTTCCCCTGGTTGTCCATCATAAAACATTCATAAATTGCGTCAGCCTCATTGTCTAGACTTTCAGCTGCCCGCTCACACCTTCATAACTTATATATAATTATTCCATTAGGTAAAACTACCCTCTTACACTATCGAAAGTCCTCTTCTTAAAAGGGACACTTTCAGAAATTATCACCCAATTGTCTCACGGTATGCCTACTAAGAACACTCTGAGCATAGACTTGGTGCTCAATTGGATCAATGTGTGTGGTCATTCTGTCCCGAAGCTACCTCGATAAACTAGGGGGCCTTGCTGCATCTAAATCACATTTTTCTTTGTAAGCCACCACCACTTGAGAGGGCGCTCGTACCCTCTATCGGGTGGTTAGGACCCTTATCCCATCGGTATATCTTAACACCGTCGTGGCTTCTTTTGTCAGATCTATGTAAAAGGAAGTGTCTACCATATGAGCTTCCTCCTTTGCAAAGGTCTTCTTGGATGCTTGAATCAGTACATCCTTGCCTTTTACCTTCGTCTTAGCGCACTGATGATATGTAGAGGGTACCAACCCATGGTTGTGCATCCATACCCTACCAACTAGAAGTTGGTATGATGGCTCGCAGTTCATGATATGAAATTTGATGTGGAAGGTGATATTCCCTATTGTGATGCATACACCGACATACCCCCTAAATTTGGATGATTGATTATCATACCTCGATATCGCCAATGAATGTGGCACTTTCCTTGTCTTTGATAGGCCAGTGTCGTAAAAGGACCTAATAGGCAAAATGTTGATTGACTTTCCCCCATCCAACGGGACATGAGAGAAAATGAAATTATTCACGAATGTCATAACATAAGTGAGCGAGGTATGTTTATTATGGGGTTACATGATTAGTCTGTCATCTTTTCAGAACGTAACTTCATAGAGGTATGTTTTCACGAGCTTGGACATAGGCCTTTTCCATTTCAGGTGTGGCACCATATTCTTCTTTGCAATTTCTAAGATGGCTCGTGTAACTTCCAGTCACGAGTGCTCGGGGAGCCCAACCTGATCAAAGAACTAAACGAGCATAAGTGAGCGAGAAACCATCGTGTATTCGATTCACAGGTTTATTTGTTCCTCCTCTAGCTCATAGACTTCTTCTACATCTCTATATGCAGCCTCATCGTAGGCTATCACTTCATTTCCTGCCTCTAGAGAACGGGCTTCCATCTTCCTACTTAGTCCCTCGATGAGGTCATACTCTTCTTTTTCTTCTTCATCTTCTTTCTCCGTCTCATCCTCTAATTTGATTTGATCTAGATCGAAGGTGAATTCCTCCAGAGATTCTTCAAAGTCATTCTCTTTGAAAAATTTCTCTCTCATCAGTCGTTTAGCCTCTTTATCAAAAGTATTGTCTATATGGGACCCGTGAGGTGGTAAAGTATTATCCCTCATGTTAGCTTGTGGAAACTGGATGTCTCCATTCTTTACGTGATGATTAATCAACCTCCTCGGTGATAAATACACCTTGGTTGGTTGATTCACTCCATTATGAAGTGCATAATAATGAGGTTTCTCTCTGTCTTCCCGGGGAAGTTACGTCGTGCTAACGTTGACTGGTCTACAGACCTTGTTACGAACCATAAGATCATATAGGTTCAAGTCCTATTTCACTATGAAAGGTAGCTCGGGGGGATCTTCCTCGCCTTCAAATCTTCTCTTGTTGCCTCTACATCTTCTGCCTCCTCGGTCACAACTACTTTCCCCCTTACTCCCATCGTGTGCATAATTGACCCTCCAGGTTACTACCCTCCATGAGGCAACCAATGGCCTTAGCAGCAAGCCTGACAAGGTAGGTAAGGGAAATACGGTCTTGACCACCAGGGCGATGTTCCTTGCCTCATTCAATAATGGTGCAAACGTACCCTCGGGTGTTTCATTGCTCAAGTGCGAAAATATATTCGGGCAGCAACCCTTCTGCACAAACTTGAAAAAGTTTATCCTCTCGCGTTTCCTCTCTTATGTTTAGGTAACGTTCGCGAAACCTCCTAATATAGTCCACAACATCTTCCCCTGGATTCTGCTTCTCACATGCTACCTTTGTGAGTGTAAACTCATCTTCAACCAAAAAGAACTTTTGTACAAATAAAACATGCAGTTCCTCCCAGGAGGCCACATTGTCTAGGGCCAGGTGGGATTAATACGTGTATGCTTTCTTTGTCAGGGACTTTGAAAATTCCCTCAACCTCAACTTTTTGTCGTTGTAATAGGCCCCAAAGTTTTCAATAAATCTCTTCACATGATCTTTAGGGTTTGCACCTTTCCCCGTGTACTTCTCGAAGATTGGTAGAATATACCCTACTGGGTAAGAATTGTTGTTATATGCCTCTGGATATCGAGTATGAAAGTCATCATACACTAAATAATTATCTCCCCCTTTAGACACTACTATGAACTTCAGCAGCTCTTTCTTCATTTCCTCTAACTTGACCGGTGGAGAACTAGTTGGCTGCATTGTTGTCACCGCTGGCATTGTTGGAGCGGGTGGTGTGTTTTTTACATGCCACTAGCTGTGGCCTGAGTTTTTGAAGTCATTCCCCGATCTTACATCTTCATCCCTGTCTTCAATGGAAGGACTGTAGTGGGAGGAACGCTGCTAAAGGTTGGTGGAGCAGTGGGGAGAAAACCGCTGAAAGTGGGCACAACAACACCTCCTATAATAGTAGTAGAAGGTATTCTTGCTAGTGGCATCATGAAAGACCTTACTCCCATAGGGACTCCCAGCATCGCTTGGTCCACTGGAGTCTTGATGAACTCTCTGAACAAACCCATGAGCCCCTTCATTTATGTCGGGCTTATTCCTTCTTGTACACCCGTTCTTTTTGTCACACCAGTAGTAGACGAACTAGGCTTCGTTCATGCTACTATATCTCTCTCTCAAGTAACATGGATAGGTGTGCATCCTCCTCATTTTGTATGGCAACAAAGTCAATGATCCTGGTGGTGTTATCCCTCTGACATCTTTTCAAAAGAGAATAAATCCCCAGCGGAGTCTCCAAATATAAGATGTGGGTTCTTGGAATATAGTTAGTATCAAGTGAGGCATAACCCCTTATCAAGATCAGGATTAACAATCTATACAGTATTAAATATTGACAATGGATACAGTTGAATAAGAGGCAACGAGATTCAATATTTAGACTTACATTACATGATATGCCTGCACCATAAATATGTAACATGTACAATAAATTGATGGGACCAGCAAGTAGCTTGGTCGGAGGGAGAAAGACAAAGCACTCTGGGTACAATAAAGGAAAGGAAGGCACTTCAAGCTCAGTTAATTCTCAATGATATGGGTATTAAGTGAGTGTGGGAGTAATTTCCTCATGGGAGATCTCGTGTATGAAGGAAGTTAGGTAGCAATTCTAGGTTCAGACTATTCCCCCTCCCCTATTTTTGTCTAAACTATTTAGTTGATCCATTTATATGGAGGTAAGGTTACTCGAGTAACCTTGCTGGTATTCAATGTGATTAACCACATTAATTTCACAAGAACCTCTCCTCATTAATGCGGGAGATATTGCATTAAATGCAAGGGATCTTACAATTTTACAGGAAACTGTTGGAAGCATGGGGGGCATTAATGAGGGACGTGACTTGTGAGCGTAGGGGCTTATCTTCGAACGGCTAAAGAGGAAGATTTGGTAGACTAGGCCTTCAATCTTAAGGATAAACCCACTTCAGTGCTATTATTTTGAGTCCCTAAATGCCAGTCGTGATGACGTTAGAAAGTGGGTGAATAGTAACCCCACTAGGTGTGTGGTCCCATGAGTCAAACGAGATAGTGTTTGGTTTAGGGTTGCTCGGTTGATAGGTAACTCAAGTTTTTTAGCTTTCAGTGTATTGGTAAAGAACTATCATTAAGCTAAGGTTACAAGATTGAGGTACCTAGAGGAGGTTTGCTCGAATGAATGGAAGTTATGGTAGCTCGGCTGTAAATGGATTCTTTGAACCGTGTCCATGGAGAGTCTTCGAGAGAGATTCTTCCAGAGAGATCTTTCGAGTCACATCTATGGAGAATCTTTGAGGCAGGTCCTTCGAGAGAACTGGGTCGGACAGTTTTTACCTTCCTTATTTGTTTGTGAAATAATGGATTAACTAGGTGAATCATTCTTTGGTGGGGACCCCCTACAAATACCACCTCATAGCTACGAATTCCGAGAAGAAGATTTTATCAGTCACCCAAACTTAAAATCACAATTGGAAACCCTGTTATTTATTTGTCTCATGGTCTTGGGAGTTTGGTCCAAACCAAGCCAGTGGAACCTCTAGGCCCAGGATCCATCTGAAGTGGGGAAAAGCCTTTGCGTCGGACAAGATCGATCCAAGTTTGAACCCTGAGGCCTTTAAAAAGGTTGAAAAGCTTCGTTCATAGGGCGATAAAGGTCCTCTCGTGAAGTTTGAACATCTGATGACTCCGTATTATTTAACTCATACAGGTCTGCGGTCTGGCCCCCTTGTTGAGCTATGTAAGTAAATAACTTTGCTAACTGTTGTCTCGTACTTCATTTTTGCCGATAACTAATCTTTGAGGTTTATCTTTTAAAGGTCGTCCCAAAAGAATTTTAGACGAGCTTTGGAACATAGTGCCCCCCAATTTAAGCAAGCGTGGCCAAAGGACTGAACCCCCTACTGCTCAGAGAAAAAAGTCTACTACAGGTGGCCCCAGCCGAGCTTACAACACTGGGAAAAAAAGGAAAAGATGAGCCGACGACACCACAACCACTCGTCCCCCAAAGAAAAATCGTCTTACACAAGCCATCCCAATCTCTTCAGATAACACACTGGCTTCCCAGCTATCACAGTTGAAAATTGTTGATGAGAGCATCATCGGCCATGGCAAACAAGCCGTTGATCGTATTGGCTCTCCCGTATTTGATGCCGATAAAAATTTCCTTTGGTCAATGGATATCTTGATGTTAACTTAGTTTTTCCTTCACATGGTTGTTCAGGTATTTTTTAAAAACTTTCTAAAGTGTAGTCTCTTCCTTGCTTATATCAAGTACTGAATTGTCTCCCCACTATTTTACTAGGCGCAATATCTCTTCATCATATAGGAGATTGGATTATCAAGATGCTTCCCTCGATTCAAAAAGGGAGGGAGGCCGTTACTATGGAGAATGAGTTACAGACTGCAAAGACGTCCTTGCATGAGGCCACAAACCAAATCTCAATTGTGAAGGCTGACCACGAGAAAGCTCTGAAGACCTTGGACAATAATAAGCAGTCCAAGATTGATACTGCTGTTGAGGCTACCTTAGATAAGTCCAAAGCAGAAGTTATGTCTGAGTTCAAGGATTTTGAGGAACTTAGATACTATACCTTTAAGTATTTGGGGAAAGGCATCAAGACAACCGGCCGATGGACTTCCATCAAACACGTCGAGGTTGGGAGCCTATCCCCAGATGACTTTATTAGCCTTGAATTCAGTGACACACATCTTCAAACTACCTTGGCCAATGTTGAGAACCCCTCCGACCCAGTGGAGAACAACCCTCTGGAAGTCACTGAGACCAACCAGAACACGGACGACCTGTGTCTTGATGATAATGGGGCCGAGATCACAAATGTTGGGGTTGATGGGGAAACACAAGAAGATGGCGATAAGTCAGCTCCGACTAGTGACGATGTCATCCTTTAGCTTTAATCTTATGTATCTTTTTTTTTTGCTTTTTTTGTAATGACAATTCATCCTTTCATGGTCTTGTACTTTTGCAATCTTTGAACGTTGTTCAATGAAAAATTTATGTGTTGTCTCTGCTTTCTCTTATCTTTTCATTAGATCTCTGCTTTCTCTACTTTGACCAATTTAATGATGTCTAAGGGATATGAATATAAATTTGAATCCACCACATTATGGTGTTAAATTAGAACTTCTCTCTCGTCGTTTTGAGAGTGTATAGAGAGTGTCGTCTCATCCATGCATTGTCATAACCACCAAATTAGTGATGTTTGGTAAATGTACCACAACTAAATGATTTTTAAATTTGAATCCATCAAATTATGGTGTTAAATCATAAGTCCTATCTCATTATTTTGAGAGTGTATGGAGAATGTCATCTCGTCCATGCACTGTCCACTCGGCCGAGAGAGCATAACCATCAAAGTAATGATGTTTAGAAAATGAACCACAACTAAGTAATTTTTAAATTTTAGTCCACCAAATTATGGTGTTAAATCATAAGTCCTCTCTCATCATTTTGAGAGTCTATGGAGAATGTTGTCTCATTCATGCATTGTCGTCTCGGCCGAGAGAGTATAATCACCAAATTAATGATGTTCAGTAAGAAAAATCACCCTAGATGTTATTGTCAGTCCATGGATGAGGTCAACCAAATTTGGATTGTCATACAAGTCTACTTCACCACGAATGATGTTTATAGCTTAAAATGAATTAATACAAGCAACAACAAATACTCAAACAAGTATACAAAGTATGAGAGAACACCGTAGATTTAAATTTAATTTCATTCATATTTCATTCATCATTTGAACCCCATATACATGTATTACGATCAGAGGAAAAGAAACAATTAAGACTAAAATATTATTGGTAATACTTTTTGAGGTGGTCGGTGTTCCAAGGGTTGGAGAATGGATCTCCTTCTAGGTTTTCCTACTGATACGTCCTTAGCACAACTTCTTCAATCACTCTGTATGGGCCATGCAAATTTGGATGAAGCTTGTTAGGCTTCTGCCATGTCTTCTTCATCATTAGGTCTCCTATCTTCGGTGGGCATGCCTTTACTCTCTTATTGTATAACTTCACTATCTTTTGTTTTTCGGCAGCTTGCATAACCTCGACATCTTCTCTCCATTCTTTTACAAGGTCCAAATCAAGTCTTTGTTGAGCACTATTTTCTTTTGGGTCACACTCTGAACCCTATGGGTACGGAGGCCTACCTCTGTTGGCACTACTTCCTATGAACCATAAGCCAACATAAATAGAGTTTCCATAATAGGAGTAATTTTAGTCGTCCTGTCAGCCTACAGGATAGAATATACTTTTTCAACCCACATGTCTTTGGCTACCTACAATCACTTCTTTATACCATCAAGGATCGTCCTATGTGTTACTTATGTCTTCCCATCAGCCTAGGGTCGGCTAGGAGCAGAGAAGAACTACTTGATGCAGACTCATTCATAATATTTCTCTAGGGAGACATTCTTGAACTGCATATTATTATTAGAAATCATAGTATTGGGTATGCCGTACCTATAGATGATATTTTTCCAGATAAACTGGAAAGCTTTTTTCTCTGTGATTGTAATCATTGGCTCTTCCTCTACCCACTTTGAAAAAAAATTAATTACCCCGATCAAGTAATAATAGTTTTTCATAGAACTTGGTAGTGGTCCAACCAACTCAATCCTCCAAACTGTAAAAGGCCAAGGAGATGTAATGGAGGTAAGAGGTTGATGAGATTGTTGGGGTATGGTGGCAAACCTTTAGCACTTGACGCATTTCTTGACGTATGTAGCTACATCTTTGGCCAACATCGACCACCAATAACCCTATGTAAGGATCCTCTTAGCCATTGGTCTCCCTCCAATATGGTTGGAACATGACCCTCCATGCACATTTTTTTAAATATACTCCACCTCTGATGGGTGGACACATCTGAGGAGAGGGAGCACGAACCCTTTCTTGTATAAGATGTCTCCTATGAGGGAGAAATTGGTAGCTTTGTAACTCAATTTTTTTTCTCGGCCTTGGACTCAGGAAGCTCCCCATCTCTAATGTAACGAACTATAGGATCCATATAAGAATCTCCCATAATCGTATTGAAACAAAATTCCACAGTATTCTTTTCTCCTTCGATCATCGGTCGTGTAGAATTTCTACTCGGTCTGTTCTTCTAATTTCAGTTCTGGTGGCTGAGGCTAACCTTGCTAGAGCATCATCTTGGCCATTGTCCACCTAAGGTATACTCATCAATTTCAATTTAGCGAAATGCTTCAATGATGTCTTGACCCTTCCCAGGCACGTTGCCATTCTGTCATCTTTAGCCTCATATGCACCCAAAATTTGATTGACAACCAACCTAAAATTACTATGAACAAGGAGTTGGCCAACATTTAGTGCCCGAGAAAGGGAGAGACCTGTTAGGAGAGACTTATACTTATATTCGTTATTGGAAACTCTAAAGTTTAATCTCAATGCATACTCAATATTGGTGCCATTTGGAGTCGACACTATTAATCCTACCCCGCTTCCATTTTCACACGAAGACCCATTAACAAAGAGGCTCCACACAGTACCATTTGATGAGAAATTACCATATTTTAAGGTTTTGTTCTCGTAAAGATACCTTTACACCTCATTCTCAGACACTTTGTTTCTTGCTGAACTCGCCTTAGCTTCGATCGAAAGAGGACATTCTCAGCCTTCTTGCTCATAAGCTATAGCATTAACATATTCAACATCGGCCTCATCCCAAGTGAACTCAAATTCATCTAAGGCTTTCCCTTTAATCGACGTTCTTGGCTGGTAGATGATGTCAAACTCTCCTAATTCAATTGCCCGGGCCATTAGTCTTCCTAATTTCCCAGGCTTGTGAATGAAAATAGGGCTTCATCTTCCTTGAGACATGGATCATTGCATAAGCTAAATCATCCATTTGGGGGTACCTCTGCTCAGCCCCATAAAGTGCCTTACTATTAAAATACACTAGTTTTTGAACTCCATCTTTTTCTCTTACAATTACGGCACTAATGGACGACTCAGATAGTGCTAAATAAAGATATAGTTTCTCCCCTTGGACTGGTCTAGACAATAAGAGTGGAAAGCCGAGATAGAACTTTAAATCCTTAAAAGATCTATCACAGTCATCATTCCATTCAAAGTATTTTCTCAATATTTTAAAGAAAGGAAGGAATTTATCAATGGATCTAAACACAAACTAGTTTAATGCTTCCACTCTTCCAGTCAGCCTCTACACATCCTTTATCATTGTAGGAGTCTTCATCTCCAACAAGGCATTGATATTCTTGGGGTTGTCTTCGATTCCCCTTTGATTCAAAAATGAAACCCAAAAACTTGCCCGCTCCTACACTGAAGACACATTTGGCGAGGTTGAGTTTCATCATGTACTTGCCCATTGTATCAAAAGTGCGCGAAAGGTCGGCATATGCATGTCGGCCTTAAGGCTCTTCATTAACATGTCGTTGGCGTACACTTTGAATGTCTTCTCGATCTGATCCTCAAACATTTTATTGACTAGTCTATCATATGTTGCCCGAGCATTCTCCAACCCAAAGGGCATGACATTGTAGCAGTAGGTCCCCTTCTTTGTTATGAAAGTTGTCTCCTCTTCATTGGTTGGTTTCATGAATATTTGGTTGTAGCCTGAGTAGGCATCCATGAAACTCATTAATTCATGGTCGGCTGTAGTGTCTACCATCTGATAAATCCTTAGCAACGAAAAACTATCCTTCAGGCATGCTTTATTCAAATTTGTGAAGTCAAAACACATCCTCCACTTTCCATTGACTTTAGGAACGATGACGGTACTGGACAACCACTCTGGGTAAATGACCTCTCTGATGAAGTCCGCCTTCTCTAACTTTTTCAAGTCTTCTAGGATGAAATCATATTTCTCTCTTGAGTAGACTCTTCTTTTCTCTCTAATCGGCCTTACATCATCGGTCACATTGAAATTGTGACAGAGAACTTTTGCATCAATGTCGGGCATATCTTCGTGGCTCTAAGAAAAGATTTTATGTCTATGCCTTATCAGTTTAATCAACTCTTCCTAACCTCTTTCTTTAGGGCTTTATCGACTTGGATGGTTTTTTTAGGTCGACTTGTGATCTTACCTTTTCTCAGCTGAGTTGAAGTAACATTATCATGCTAAAACTTGATCACTTTGGACTTCCCCTACCCCATAAGGAGTTAGGAATTTTACCATTTGGCCTGTAGTGGAGGGCACGGCCTCAAATTTTTTTAGGGCTACTCTTCCCATGATAATGTTTTAAGACGAGTATACACTTTAGTCCATTACAAATAAATTGACCTTCTTAGTGAGCCTCTTAGGCCAAACATCTCCCATCCTAACGTCCATCTCATACATTCCCAATAGATGAACTTTCTCACCACTGAATCCAATTAAAGGGTGATAATAAGGCACGGGCCACTTCTTGCTAAGTCCCAGAACTTTGAAGCATGGTCAGAGAATAACATCGACCGAACATCCTCTGTCGACCAATAATCTTGGCACGTCATACCCATGACCTCGGGTTGTAATCACTACAGGCTCATCTTGGGGAGCTAAGATACCTTTGAAGTCAAGTCTTGAAAATCTCACAATCAAAGTGTCCATATCCACCTTATTCCTTATCTATGAATTAGCACTTATTGCAGCCGAGCTAACCGCTTTGTCACACCCCGCCTAATTCTGGCATCGGCCGTAACCAAAACTAAGTCGAGCGTGAGTAAATAAAATACCATTCTTAGCAGGAGACAGATATGAGACATATAAAATTAATTATACACAACATTTATAATTGGACTTTATCCCAAATAATAATAGCAACTAAATGACAAAATATCCATCACATGCTAAACTTTGAATAATTTCCAATCTCCAATTAATATGAACCTGACTAATCTCCAACTGAATCTAGTGACATAACTGAATAGTACCCATACAAATTTGGAACAGAATGGCCCAATCAAAACCATAAACTATGTCTCAAAGATAATGCGAAGGAATGGAAAACTAAACAAAATCAATACGCATAAGGTAAAGCAACTCCAACTGGACCTCCAAGCAACTCTACAAATAAATCAATGCAGCATCTCCAAATACTATTTCATTAAAAAGGTTAGTCAACGCACGATGTCAGAGCCCCGAGTATGAATACACACTACTCCCCTCAAATAGGATCCTTGAATCCAGGCAGTAGCATTATACGCAATAAATATCATAATAGATTATTGTAATTAAACGGAATAATTAAGTGCGATAAATGTAAATCACTATCTACCCGTAGGAATCCCCATTTAAAAAGAACACAACAATATGATTTTAAATTCCCAAGTACCGCGAAGTTAAACTTTTATTAATTAACCCAAATTACCAAATTCTCAATTATTTATGTTCTTACTTCAATAATTATTATGTATGTCCACCTTCCTGCCTCGAGTGATAATTCATCAAAATTCATTATAGCGATCCTCTTGCCTCGGGTGATAATTCACCAAAGTGCCACACTTCCCCTTGTCAATAACCAGCCAAAATTTGTTTTAACTGTCGATTCCCCTGTAATATGGCAAGGTTCCAACACACAGCACGGCATAAATTGCCCAACCGGACCCGGTTAAACTGTCGGTCACTGACACATTATGTCGCCACTAATTTTAATACCCGTTTTTATCTTAGGCATTAATTCTCAATTTCACAATTTATAAATTGCCCCACACTTTTATCGATATGAGATCCTAAAAATTCACCTTAGTCCAATACCTAAGGGTCCCTAAGTTATCAATACGTCCTACCCTATGTATAGGATAAATTTCTAACATAAAGCTTAACCTAGTCCCATGCCTAGGCTAGTGTAATGATGATAAAGTGACAAAAATCAGCCCACCCCGACATAATAAAGTCGTAATAATATACACTCAATAGTCCCATACCTAGAAGGCATAAATCATCAAAAGGCCTACCCACTAGTCCCATACCTAGAAGGAATCCTAAAATATAGGGAGAGAAAAAATACCCAGCAACCCGTCGTCACAAAAGGCAATTAAATAATGCTAACAAGTCACACAACCAATCATAATAAATCAATGTATAAAACTATGCACAATAGTCCAATTCAATTAAATCTTAATATAATTATCACGTCGTCATAAACACCTAATTAATCCCATTTAATTATTTTAAATACAAAACATCGAGATTTCATGATTAATACATCATATTTCCAATTTCATTATTTATACACAATTTACATGAGTTGTACGCCCCCAAATTCATGTAATTCAAAACTAGGGTTTTTCTACATGCAACTTTTACTAATAAAACCCAAAATCCACTCATCAATCCTATGTACCCAAGGGTTATGAATAGTATTCAGATTAAAAGATTTAATAAAAATAGTCCCGTAATTAGTGTCCACTTTCTCTAATTAAGTTACTAATTGTTTTTCAATCAAAAACACATGATTAAGGGTTTAGGCAACACTTAAAACGCATAATACTAAAGGAAAGGAATAAAGTATTCATGCCTGATATTAAATTGAAGAAAAACTGGTAGCACGGTTGGATTACACTTGAAAAATTAACAAAGTAGTGTTCTTGAACAAATTTCATTAAATCCCAGTTAAGCCTTGCAAAACTTGTGATAAAAACTTGATTATGTTGGAGGTTGATGATTATGGTTCAGAGGAAAAATATTTAGAAGTGTTCTCTAGAGAAAAACTTGTGAAAAAGTGATTATGAGAATTCCCCTTACGAATTATTAGTCTTATATACTAATTAGGAATCCTAACCCCACTCTAACACTACAAATAAAATCACTGAACCGACCCAAATCTGGCATAGTCGATCGATCAACTCCCTAGGTCAATTGATCGATCGAATAGGTACGCGACCACTGCCACACCCCTTAGTTTAATTCCATTTAACCAAAAATCCAATTTTCCATTAGTCACGACCTAAATTCGTGACAAATGCTTTTTCATTTTTTTAAAGATAAACTTAAAACTCTCATAAAAACTTCATTTTAAATCCGATTTCGATTCCGTTTGAAATTATACTTTCCATAAAATAATACCAACAAAATTAATTAAGAAAAATCCAAAAATCTAAAATTTAATTTTTCTCAAAAATTCCCATTTAATTAATTAAATCAATTATAAAAACACAGGGTGTTACATAATTCCCCATTAGCAAAGAATTTTGTCCTCGAAATTAGACGAAGCATACACATCAACGCATAAATCTCACAAAAAGAAAATAAGGCTTACATATACCTACCCATAGAATGACATAATTGGGCTCCCATACACCCAATCCTACGTGCACCTACCCCACGAACAACAAAATAATATATATATATTGCCTATACACATACGCATAACTATGAAAATAATGGTGTACCACACGCTCTCACAAATCCCCCACTCGATCCTATATCCGAAAGTCATCAAATTGCTAATGTCCTCAAATTAAATCTCAACACTAAAAATCGATACATACAATACCTAACATTTGCACTAAAGTCACCAAAATAATTACTGTCTCAGTAATCCATTATAACGATCCTCACATCAAGCTTACTAATTCTAAACTCAATGCCTACAGCATCCTTAACTCAAAACTTCACATATCCAAGAAACACATCTAACACGTATACTAAACCCTCTACCTTAAGGAGTACAAATCAAAAAAGGGAATCAAAGATCGGCAATGCGGAAGCTAAACATACTCATAACCTACGAGACCTAAGACCATGCTCTGATACCATCTGTCATACCCCGCCTAATTCTGGCATCGGCCTCCACCAAAACTATGTCGGGAGTGAGTAAATAAAATACAACTCTTAGCATGAGACAGATATGAGACATCTAAAATTAATCATGCACAACATTTATAATTGGATTTCATCCCAAATAATAATAACAACTCAACGAAAAAAGCTCCATCACATGCTAATCTTTGAATAATTTACAATCTCTAATTAATATGAAACTGAATAATCTCCAACTGAATCAAGCGACATAACTGAATAATACCCTAAAACTTTGGAACCGAATGGCCCAATCAAAACCATAAATTGTGTCTCAAAGTTAATGTGAAGGAATTAAAAACTAAACTAAATCAATACGCATAAGGTAAAGCAACTCCAACTGGACCTTCAAGCAATTCTCCAAATAAATCAATGCAACTTCTCCAAATACTATTTCTTGAAAAAGGTTAGTCAACGCACGAGGTCAGAGCCCTGATAATGAATACACACTACTCCCCTCAAATAGGATCCTTGAATCCAAATAGTATCATTACAAGCAATAAATATCATAATAGAATATTTTAATTAAATATAATAATTAAACGCGATCAATGTAAATCACTATCTACTCGTAGGAATCCCCATTTATAAAGAACACACCAATATGATTTTAAATTCCCAAGTACCGCGGAGTAAAACTTTTATTAATTAACCCAAATTACCAAATTCTCAATTATTTATGTTCTTACTTCAATAATTATTAGGTATGGTCGTTTTCCCGCCTCGAGTGATAATTCATCAAAATTCATTATAGCGGTCCTCCCGCCTCGGGTGATAATTCACCAAAGTGTCACACTTCCCCTTGTCAATAGCTAGCCGAAATCCATTTTAATTGTCGATTCCCCTGTAATATGGCAAGGTTCCAACAAACGACACGACATAAATCACCCAAGCTGACCCGGTTAAACTTTCGGTCACTGACACATTATGTCGCCACTAATTTTAATGCCCATTTTTATCTTAGGCAGTAATTCTCAATTTCTAAATTTCACAATTTATAAATTACCCCACCCTTTGATCGATGTGAGATCCTAAAAATTCACCTTAGTCCCATACCTAAGGGTCCCTAAGTTATTAATACGTCCTACCCTATGTATAGGATAAATTTCTAACATAAATCTTAACCTAGTCCCATGCCTAGGCTAGTGTAACGATGATAAAGTGACAAAACTCAGCCCACCCCCGACATAATAAAGTCGTAATAATCTACCCTCACAAGTTCCATACCTAGAAGGCGTAAATCATCAAAAGGCCTACCCACTAGTCCCATACCTAGAAGGAATCCTACAATATAGGGAGAGCAAAAATACCCAACAACCCGTCATTACAAAAGGAAATTAAATATTACCAACATGTCACACAACCAACCATAATAAATCAACGTATAAAACTATGCACAATAGTTCAATTCAATTAAATCTTAATTTAATTATCACATCGTCATAAACACCCAATTAATCCCATTTAATTATTCTAAATACAATACACCGAGATTTCATCATTAATACATCATATTTCCAATTTCATTATCTATACACAATTAACATGAGTTATACGCCCCCAAATTCATTTAATTCAAAACTAGGGTTTTTCTACATGCAACTTTTACTAATAAAACCCAAAATCCACTCATCAATCCTACATACCCAAGGGTTATGAATATTATTCAGATTAAAAGATTTAATAAAAATAGTCCCATAATTAGTGTCCACTTTTTCTAATTAAGTTACTAATTGATTTTTAATCAAAAACACATGATTCAGGGTGTAAGCGACACTTAAAACGCATAATACTAAAGGAAAGGAATAGAGTATTCATGCCTGAGATTAAATTGAAGAAAAAATGGTAGCACGGTTGGATTAGTCTCGAAAAATTAACAAATAAGTTTTCTTGAAAAAATTTGATTAAATCCCAATTAAGCCTTCCGAAACTTGTAATAAAAGCCTAATTATGTTGGAGGTTGATGATTATGGTTTTGATGAATAATATTTATAAGTTTTCAAAGA
Source organism: Sambucus nigra (assembly GCA_949130495.1). Lineage (NCBI taxonomy): Eukaryota > Viridiplantae > Streptophyta > Magnoliopsida > Dipsacales > Adoxaceae > Sambucus > Sambucus nigra. The sequence goes on from OX422207.1 coordinate 763,052,636, forward strand.
AAAAATGGTGAAAAAGTGATTATGAGAAGTCCCCTTACAGATTATTAGTCTTGTATACTAATTCGGAATCCTAATCCCACTCTAACACTACAATTTTTTTTCCCAAGAGACTTAAGTCCAGTATTATATAGAATGAAGGTAAAAAATCCCTACCAGGCGGCTTATACAAACTTGAGAAGAAATAAAACAAATTTAAAGATATAATCTAATGGAAGGCAGGCCTTGATTATGCAACTTATAAGGACCTCTAGTATGAAAAGGAAGGTCTTTGAAGTGCTTGAAAATAGAGATAGATTGATATTGAATCCCATGATTGGCTAGACTATCCGTAACTTGATTAGCTTCTCTAAAGTAGTGATTATAGGTAGTTGATATGTTGAAGCTTCTTATCTCTTGAAGAAGGACATTTAAAGACCAAGGAGGTTTTGGGATAAATCCTCGAAGAATGTTAATCACCACCTTAGAGTTTGATTCCACAACAATGTGAGAGATATTAAGCTCCATACAAAGCTTTAACCCCCTCCAAATTTCCAAGATTCCAACCCTGTTATTAGAAGTAATTCCTTCAGAGGAAGAGAAATATTGAATTAGATTGCCTTGATGATCTTTAATGATTCGCCCTGATCCTGCCATTCCTGGATTATTCTTTGAAGCTCCATCAGTGTTGAGTTTAAAAGTACCAAGGCTAGGCTTATACCATTTCACTATGATGAAAGATTTTTTATAAGAGCAAATTTTGAGGTTGAACCTTATAATGATATCAACATGATATGAAGTTTCTGAATGAAAAACACTAGTTTAGGCACAGACTTTACATTTTGAATGATCTTCTTGTAGTCCCTTTTACAATCTTCATAAAGACTTTTGTTCCTACTAATCCAAATTTCCCAAAGAATAATCCCAGGAAGAATGGATAATAAGAATTGAATGAATTTGTGTTTCCTGAGCCACTAAGAATTCAACATTTGATTCATCGAGTTAAATGAAACTTTAAGTCCCATCATGTTAGCAAAATGATTCCATACCACTGAAGCAACTGGACCCTTTAAGAAAAGGTGATGCATAGTTTCCATATCTTTGTGACAACATTGGCATTTAGAAGAAAGATGAACACCTCTATGTTGAATAGATTCCTCTACGGGGACAATTTTATGGAAGCATTTCCATAAAAAATAAAGATTTTAAGAGGAAACTTGGAATTCCAAATGTCTTCGTAAAGATAGGAGTTGGGTTTAGAAGATCTGATGATCTGCCAAGCTGAGTTGGATGTGAAATTTTTATGAGTTGTGGGAATCCAGATCTGAAGATTATTAATGACTGCAATGTGCTGATCTGATTCTTTATAAATCTGTTGAATCCTTTATTTGATACTTGAAACTCTTTTTTTTAATTGTCTCTGTATTTGGAGAGAAAACATTATGACCAAAAACTTTGAGAAGATTTGATATTCCACCATAGTTTCATGTTAAGAGTCTTACAAATTTCTTCAATTGTTTTGAAACCTAGGCCACCTTCTTGAGTAGGGAGACATAAATCTTCCCATTTCAACCAGTGTAATCTAGGACCAAGGCCCTTTGAAGAACCCCATTAGAAATCGCTGAACATTTTATGAATGACAGAAATTGTCTTTGTGGGAGGTTTGAGAGCTACCAAAGAATGCAGAGGGATTGAATTCAGAACTGAATTTATTAGAGTCCTTCTACCTGTAAAAGAAAGGAATTTAGTTTTCCAACCTTCAATTTTTGTTCTAATTTTTTGAATAATATCATCATAGTATATGTGTTTATTTCTCCCATAATACAAGAGGCAACCTAGATATTTAAGAGGGACGTTCTTCTTCTTGAATTTGGTTTTGGATTCAATGGTTCTATTTCTTTTGGAGCTCATTGAGGAATGAATAGTATAGCTTCTCTTGGATGAGTTAATCACTTACCCAGAGGCTTTCTCAAACATTTTCAAAAATGCCATGAGATTATTGAGGGATTAAGCACCACCATTTGTAAAGATGATAAAACCATCTGCAAAACTAAGATTGCTAAGAGCTGGACTCCCCCTTGGAAGAGTAAAAGGTTTTATCTTACCATATAGTAGCAGGTTATGAACACCTTTATTCAGAGTTTTAGCCACTAAAAAAAATAAACCTAGAGATAGAGCATCTCCTTGTTTGAGCCCTTTAAAAGAATTGAAGAATCCTGAAATATGGCCATTAATTATAGTGGAAAACCAATTATTTGATATACATCTCCAAATTTTGTCTATCCAAACTTCTCAGAATCCAAACTTTCTTAGTTTTTTGATAAGGAATATCCAAGAGACTTTATCATAAGCCTTAAAAAGATCAAGTTTAATAACCAAATTTCCTCTATGAGATTTTTTTCCCCAACTAATTTATCATCTCTTGAGCAAGTAAAATATTCTCTGTAATTTTCCTTCCTTTAATGAAACCTGCTTGGGAAGGATTTATTATGAGAGGAAGCACTTTGGAAAGTCTTAAAGAAAGAATTTTGGTCACGATCTTGAAATAAAAATTACATAGGCTTATAGGTCTAAAATCTGAGCAAGAAATAGGATTTTTTGATTTGGGAATGAGGATTAAATTAGAGGTAGACCAACTTTTTGGGAATTCACCTCCTGAAAAGAAATGATTAATGGACTTAATGGTATCAACTTTAATAATATCCTAATAAACTTGGTTAAAATGTCCATTGAAACCATCAGGTCCTGCACAACTATCTGCATTGAGCTCCTTAACTACCCTCCAAACTTCACTTTCATTAAGATAATCATCCAGCATTTGGGACTGTTCAAGAGAAATTTTAGAGTCGATATTATTGATAATAAAGTCTTCACCGTCAATATCATCAGCTAGCATTTGGGATTGGAAAAAGTTAATAAATTCTTCTTTAATCTTATGCAGGTCTTTTATCCATAAACCCTCATTAGTCTTTATTCTATGATTTATAAGAGAAGCATTTTTCACTTTTATAGAGGCATGAAATAATTTTGAATTGGTATCCCCTTCCAACAACCATTTCCCACTGAGTTTCTGAACTGCCTCATTATTCTCTAACACTACAAATAAAATCACTGAATCGCATCAAATATAGCATAGTCGATCGATCGACTCCTTAGGTCGATCGAGCGTCGAACAGGTACGCGGCCACTGTCGTTCCCCTTCGTTTAATTCCATTTAACCGAAAATCAAACTTTCCATTAGTCGTGACCTAAATCTGTGACAAATGTTTTTTTCATTTTTTTAAAAGCTAAACTTAAAACTCTCATAAAAACTTCATTTCAAATACAATTTTTATTTCATTTGAAATTATAATTTCCAAATAATAAAACCAACATAATTAATTAAGAAAAATCCAAAAATCTAAAATTTATTTTTCTCAAAAATTCTCATTTAGTTAAATAAATCAATTATAAAAATAGGGGGTGTTACACGCTTCAACTTTGGGAAGACCTTTGACCTCTGCAACATGTGCCTTTCTATTAGCCACTTCTGAACCTCCGCTTTCTAGGCCACAACAAATCATCTTTACATCGAACGAGATCATATGAAGGTGACCTTTGGTACCATCGTCCTTTGATGGCAGGTCTGGGTCATACCCATCATCTTCGTCTGAGGCATCATCCTTTTCCAAGGATCATCCTCTTTGAACTTATCGGATCTTCTTTTTCTGGGGTCATCTTGACCTCCCCTTGGACTACAATTGCTTACATATTTACCCAGCTTCCCAGCCTCGAGCTTCTTCTCAATCTCGTCCTTCAGGGTGAATTTTTTTTCGATCAAGTGTTCGTGGTCTTGGTGAAATTCACACCATAGGTTTTTGTTCCTCTTGTGAGGGGGAGATTTTAACTTTTTAGGCCACCTTGGGGACCGATCATTCTTGATTTCATTCAAGATAAGCTCGCAGCTAACTGTGAGGGGAGTGTAGACGGCAAACTTATCATTTGTTGATCTTTTTTTCCATCTTTACTCTTATTTTAGAACTTACCCCCACTTCTCGTCCCCTTTTCATCCTCATACTTCGCTACCATAGCTTCCTCGGTGTTCATGACCTTGTCGACCATTTTGCTAACATCTTAGACACAGATTTTGGTCCTCAAAAATCTTCCAGAACAATTTCCCTTTCTTCATAATCCTTAAATTCTAACTTTTCCTTGTTCCCTCAGACTTTCATTCTTTCCCTGCTTGACATAAAGTAGATGAGTAGTCTTCAGTTGGGGTCTTACCCCAAAAAACAAAGTGGGTATGAATCTCTCTACAAGTTGCCTGAAGTTCTTAATTGAACTCTTTGGGAGTGAAGTAAACCAAACGTGAGCTGCTCCGATCAAAGTGATTGAAAAGGCATGGCACCTCATCTCATCTGAGACTGAGTAGATGTCTGGAACTGGCTGGTACATCTCGATGTGGTGAACCAGATTAGTGCTCCCATCATACTTGGGAGTGATCATTTGTGGCTTGAACTTAGTCAGGGATGGAAAGTTGGCAATCCTAGCCACGAAGGGAGACCCTTCTGAATAGCCCCTTTGTAAGGTATCTCGACTTTTTAGGATACCTCTTATCTTGTCCTCTAGCCTTTGAATTAAGTCGTTCTAGGGTCTCTCGGCTTCACCCATTACGTCGGCCTAGAAGATATTCTACCCTGCCACTTCAGTAAGCCGAACCAAAGGTTCTCTTACCATATATCTCTATCGGTTATTCACTTCCCCCATCCCCTCATCTCGATCGCATTGGGTTTGACATCCTGCTTCTTATCTTATGGAGCCGATGATGCTCCTTAATCTGGATAGTCGATCTCTAAGATCACCCACTGGGATGAGCCTTTCAAAGGATGACCCTATGCTCAACCATTTAAAAGATGAGCCCCTTGGTTAATTGTCATGACAAGGCCTCTTGTTAATTCCTCGGCTATCTTAGATTGGGCATACACTATTTCCTGACACTTTATATGGCTCCCAGTATTCAGCCTTAAAGTCTTTAGCCTCATAGTCATCACATCAGTCCTTTGGGTAGGGTTTGCCTTGCCTCCCTAGGCATAAGCGTCTAGGGTCAGCAATGCTACTCCATCTTTGAAGAGGTGGTATCTCCTTACACGGTGCCTGGGGTGGTCCCCTATCATCTAGATGCTGCTCCATGGCTTCCGGACTAATCATCTTCGATATTATCCCCATTGGTCTCACTAATACATTTTGGATGAAGGCGATCAGCTTCTCCTACATCGCCTGTTCACTAGCCACCAAGGACTTTAATGTTACTACCATCTCGGACTGAGGAGGCGCGTGACAGGTGTAAGGACCAAATTTCCAATTGAGTCCATGTATAGTTTTGACTTATTCTCGTAACAAAACACATTTGAGTCATAGGTTGATTTTCATTGTTATGATCCAATCAGAGACTATGATGTGTCGAAGATTATTTGAAGACGTTGTGATAAAGCTTCAAGGAATTAATTACACTGAAGTTTAATTGGTGCAAATTTCTCATCTTCAAAGTTTAATTGCAGTCCAAGATCACTCGGGTATAAATACACAATGTTAATGAAACTCGGAATTTTATTTTACAAAAATAAGGATGTTATTTTTTAAAAAGAAAGTGTTTTAAATGTTTACACTTCGTGTTTATCAATATGGACAAATTAGAGTTTTTTTTATGTAAAACTCTATTTTCAAAGTTGGTTTCTGATGATGTCGTTCAAACGACACTTGATGTCGTCCAAACGAGACATGATGTCGTTTGAACGATACAGTGTCTCGCTCGAACGAGATCTTCCATCGCCTTAAAATATTTATAAATAGGTGTGTTATGTTTTCTCTAAGTGTGTGGAGAACGAAATCAGTTTTCAAAGAGTACATTTTTCTGCAACAGTTTTCTATGGTTTTAAATCTTAAACACATCCTTAGAGTTTACAAAGATATTGAGTTATCATTACTATATGTTTATGTGATCTTTGTTGCAAGAAGTTCGGGGTTTTTAACACTTGAGCATTTCTAGTTTTGCGGTGGAGAAGCGAAGAAGGTTACTTTCGTGTTCAACATCGTAGACGACACAATGTCATATAAGTGGATACCGAGGCATTTGTGGAGGTGGCTGCTGTGGACGAGCATAATGGAAGAAGGTTACTTTCTGTGTGGGCACTGTGAAGATTGGTAGAAGATCATAGGAGCATCAAGTCTCCTGGGTTTATCGAGTCGTTGTATAAGACTATCGTATGACTTTGTAAAACCATTGTCATAGTGAGTGTCTGGCCTGGGTCGTCCAAAGTTTTTTCCCAATTAGGTTTTTCCTTGTACATAGGCGTTGTGAGTATTTCTTTACTTTATTTTACTTGCTTTAATCACTAGTTACAGGCTTAGGGTTAAACAAGATAAAATATGTTTTAGTTAATTTGTGTCACAATTTGGTGTGGTTTGATAAAATTGAAAAGAGTTTTTCAAAAGAGCAAATTGGTTTGTATTCATCCTTAACTTAATTCCTCTTAAAAAAAAGTTTTAATTGAAAGTCATATATATGGGGACCTACAAATTGGTATCGGATCGGGTTACGCTAATTTATCAAGTGATCCTAATTTTTCACGTATTTTTTGCTGATACAATTTGACTACACACATCGTCAAATTGGTATCAGAGCCTGTTGCACCATTTTATTGTGTTGGATCCGTTTTTGCCTTTGGGGTAAGGTTTGTTTGTTTTTCTCTCAATGGATTCTCAATGTTTTAACGAATTAAATCTTTTCAATTTAAAGTTTGCAAATTAAAGTTTTGGAGGAAGAAAATTCTTGTTTTAAAAATATGACTGAATATTTGCAAACGTTTCAAATTGAAAGACATATGATTCGTGAGAAGTTTGGAGGCTTATATAATAATTTTTGAATCTTTAAAAGTTTCCTAAAAGGAGATTGATGATAAAATTCTTGTTTTAAAGATAGAGTAAGAGAATTTGAAAAAATCAAGTGTTTGTGCCATTAATGAAAATAGTTTGATTAATGAATTTAAGGCGCGTGAGAAGACACCTATGGATAAGTTTGCTTAGATTGAGGAGGAGCGAGATAACCTTTTAGGCATAATTGAAAATCTAAAGAAGGAGTCTCAAAAGTTTGAGGAATCTAATTGTTTGCTTGAGTCGAACATTTTGAAGTTGAAAATGATTTAAATGACTCGAGTAGTGATGGTAATGGCTTATCTTATTCTAGTGGTTCAAATATCAAAGCGAAAGCTATATTTTGTTTTAGAGCGTCAACCACATCCGAGGGTCTTAGAAAAGGTCAACCTAAAGGTCTCGTTCCTCATCGTGTTTTCACATGTTCGCATTGTGATAAGAAAGGTCACCTTAGGCATTTTTGGTTTTCATCTTAGAAAAGACCCTAGGAAGTTTAAACGTAGTGTCCCGTCGGTTCCCAAAACCCGTTTTGTTAGGTATACACCGGTTTGGGTTAGGAAATATGTTTTGGAGATGCTAAATTCTTCGTTGGTTGATTCTCACATGCTTGCACATGATTCGTCACTTACTACTTCTTATGGATTTTGCATTTTTTTGGTCATATGCTAGTATTTGCATTCGTGATATATACTTTGCTAGTATTACGACATATGTATCATTTTTTATTACATTTACTGCATCTTGTTTTAAAAGGCCAAAAAGATTTTCGATTTTATTTTTATATCATGAGTTAACATGTTTGATGTGGCATGTTGGTGTGCTTGAACCCCCTTCCTTCCATTATACATGTGGCTTGGACATTTGGTTATTATTATCGATGCTTAGATTGATCTTAACCATTGTATTATGGAGTTGTTTCGAAGTTGATATGCATTTTGATTCAACTTTGTTTATATGCCTTCTTTTCACACATACACAGGTTTATATAGATGTTTAACTACTCTTGCATATTTCAGTTTAGTGAGATGTTCTTATCTTAATTTTGTCATCTATGCGTAAGTCGACTTAAGGAGGAGGTGTGCTTGTAATAACCGTTTATCGTGCGGATTAAATTGAAAATATGATGAGTGTTCATGGGAAATGGCTGCGAGAGTATAAAATTGACTCGTTGTGAAAGCCACCTTTTAAAAGAGCCCGAAAAAATCATAAGGAAATAAAAAGAATCATATGACAAAAATCAGCCAAATTAGTTTAGCTCATTTAAAAATAAAAATGTGATATATTTGGGGGGGTTTGGATGGGTTAAAAATTTAAACGGGTTTGGACAAAGAATCCTAACGTTGAAAATTCGTGTCATGACGCTATTGCTTGTAGTAGTATCAAAATTTTGGATTCGTGTGCATGATGCTTGTTTAGTTCATTAAACTCACAATTTAGTTGTCACATATATCTATAAAAATGTTTGATGATTGATTGCTATCAATTAGAGCTTCTTGATTATTTCGATGTATTTGAATTGGGATTCATTTGTTGTAGTTCACGTCCATATATTCCATGTTCATGTTTGAGCATATCAGTACTATGTTAGCATGTTACTCATATTTATTTGTTTTGAGTTCTCATAGTTTATCTACTTGTTTGCTTATGTTTTACAGTTTTGAGCATCTTCCAGTCAGTCTTTTATGGAAAAAATTTCACTGGGCAACACTGTTTAATATTTTGGGAAAACTGTAACTATTTGATTATGTCGTTCTAATGACATCAAGTTTCGTTCTAACGATGTTGCTTCTTGTTCAAGCGACATCCCTAGCTCATTCGAACGACCAATTTGACCTGTTGACTTTTTTTGTTGATTTATATCTCAGTACCCTACTGCATAGTGCTCATATTTTGGTACTGTATTGCTTGTGGACATATTGTTTATGCAGTCATCTTTTCGATATTTGATCTTTTACTGCTTATATTTGATCTTTTCATCGGATTGTCAATTCGAGATAAAAAGGGGGAGAGATGTTTGTGATGTAGGGGGAGTTTTGTGAGTTTCATATTTGTATTCAAAGTGGTATCTTGTTACAAAATGGTTTTATTTTTACTCACATAACAAATGAATCTAATTTTTGAGTTTTCATATTGATTTATATCATATGTTCCTCGATACTTCACTGGGTATTTGTCTATTTCATGTGTTGAGGTATGCTTAAAGAGCTTCGAGATTTCAAGTCTACATAAAATTCAGGCATTCAGAGACAGGTTCATGTTTGCTAGCCCATCGTTTATAAGTCTTATCCTGTATTGATGATGTAATTTTATTTTTGGGTTTTATGAGATGGGATTTAGGCGCCATATGGCTTGACGGCCTGGTTTAGGCATTTCACTGTTGGTTTTGTCCCAAAATAGTAAAAGGGGGAGATTTTTAAGGACCAAATTTTCAATTGATTCCATGTAAAGTTTTGGCTTATTCTCGGAACAAAACTCATTTGAGTCATAGGTATATTTTTATTTTTACGATCCACTCGGATACTATGACGTGTTAAAGATTATTTGAAGACGTTGAGGCAAAGCTTCAAGGAATTAATTATGTTGAAGCTTAATTGGTGTGAATTTCTCATCTTCAAAGTTTAATTGCATTCCGAGATCACTCAGGTATGAATGCATAATGTTAGTGAAACTTGAAATTTTATTTTACAAAAATAAAGATGTTATTTTTTAAAAGGAAAGTGTTTTAAATGTTAACACTTTGTGATTATCAGATATTGATGGATTAGAGTTGGTTTTATGTAAAACTCTAATCTTATAACGTCGTCTAAAAGACACTTGATGTCGTTCGAACAAGACCTGATGTCGTTTGAACGATAGAGTGTATCGCTCGAACGAGATCTTCCACCACCATAAAATATTTATAAATAGCTGTGTTATGTTTTCTCAAAGGGTGTGTAGAACGCAATCATTTTATAAATAGTACATTTTTCTATAATAGTTTTCTAAGGTTTTAAATCTTAAACACATCCTTAGAGTTTACAAAGATCTGAGTTGTCATTGCCATATGTTTATGTGATCTTTGTTGCACAACGTTGTGACACCCGCCTAATAAAATACCGGGTGATCAGTCCTATACCAAATTAAAACAGGAATCCCAGTTGGATCATCCTTAGCATCACTGTCGAAAACTTTTTAAAACTTACTAACCACCTAGTATTCCAAAAACTGGTGCCAATTTTAACTTTTTAATTAAACAAAAATAATACATGCGGAATAAAAATATAAACCATTCACACAACTGAATGAAAATAAACTGAATCATATATACACAACTTGCCGAATAAATCACCGGCCACCAAATAAATAATCCAATACAATTATTCAACACCTGAATAAATTACACCTAAAAACTGTACCGAGAAGTCTGGGCTACAAGCCCTAAATAAAACTGAGACTGATACAAGATTCCTACTCTAGGAATGAATGACTGATGCGTCTAATCCAAACTCCTGCTAGCATCCACATATGCCGCAGATCCGTGTCCCTTGAATGGAATATCAATCCTGGCGTCCCTGTGGCTGGACACCTAAAAGGTTTAAAAAATAGTTTTATAGCAAGGGTTAGAACCCAAAACATTTTGAAAATATTTAGCAAGTGAATTAACTGCAGTAATTTAAAATGCATGAATGCGCTTTATATTTAAGTTAGTGTCGCACTCCCTTGTGGACATTTCTCACCCCTCCACTATTGTGCACACCTACCGGTTACCTTAACCCCACCTAGTTGTGCTACCCCGTCCAACTAGTCCTGGTATAACCTTCCCTTTCCATACTACTCTAACCCGAGTATAATGATTCTTGAATTGTAAGTTATTTCACAATTAACTTAATTAATTCCTCTTAAAATAATAGCATATAACCGTGTCACAAGTTATATAAAAATACATACATCACACACTGTATTATTTCCACCAATGATTAACTTAATTAATTTCTCATTAATTAACTGCATGTAACTGTAACCCGAGTTATATAAAGTAAATACATCACACACTGTATTATCACCTACATATAATATTTATTACTATATTATACGTACCTTTACTAACATCCACACATATATGATACGTGTATCCATCCTTCCGAGTATTACCTCACCGGATGATTCCCTCTAGAATGTTATCTCACTAGGTGTGCTCACAAAACCTAGTTTCCCCAAGTTAGAATCGCTCACCAACTTGGACCAAAATATAAACGAAGTGGAGGCGGTCATATTCCTTCCCTGAAAGTGAGATAAATCTCTCACCCATATATACCGGACGCTATGACCTGGGGATATACTCGCCCTACTCCTCAAGCTAGGGGATTCACCCACATCGCGCAACCTCCCTTGATAGCATTATGTATATAAATTTAATAAATATCTAATCACTGATATTTAGTATCACGCATAATAAATACACGTATATATATATACTATCACGACACCGTATATATATAATATAAACCCCGGCTTTACCGTGTACTCAAAATCCCGTACACTGCCTATAATTTAATATCACACACAATATATACATGTATATATATATACTATCACTACACTGTATATATATAATATAAACCCGGCTCTACCGTGTACTCCAAGTCCCGTACACTGCCTGAAATTTCCTGAGTCTGTGGCCCGACCCAAAGTAGCTAATTTACTCACTTAATAATTTATCGTCTTCCCAAGTCTATGGTCCGACTCTAATATAATTAATTCACACCTCAATTAATATAATACTTTCCCCGAGTTTATGTTCCGGCTCTCCTTAAATTAATTAACACACATTTTAATTTAATACCTCCCCGAGTCTATCGCCCGACTCTAATTAAATTAATTAACAAATTAATTAATCAACCCGAATTTCCGAGTCTGTGGTCCGACTCTAATATAATTAATTATCACATTAATTAATAAGTACCCATCACGAGTCTACAATCCGATTCTGATTAAACTAATTATCCCACCCATTAATTTAATCATGCCCGAGTCTACAAACCGACTTTAATTAAATTAATTAACACTCTTATTAATTTAATCCTACCCGAGTCTACAATCCAAATCTAATTAAAGTAATTATCGCATTTATTAATTTAATAACTTGGTGTCACTCAACCATTGTCCCCGGACTCACTTACTTGGCCCGTAACTTAATATTTCTCGAGTCTATATCCCGACTCAAAATTATTTAGTTTATCTCCAAACTTAATTCACTACCTTAGGGTCGCATGACCAATATACCCGGATTCACTCACTTGATCCGTACCTCACTATTTTAGAATAAAATCTCTCAAATTCATCCATTTAATGCCCCACATAAATTCATCCTAATCCCAATTACTTTCTCCCATAATTGCTAGGAATATTTGTTTCACAATTATTTATCACTAATAAATGTATGGAAATTTAATTTATAATTAATTCCCCCTTATATCTCACCCAGGCCGAACTGGCCAGAATTTCCCACCATCGATCGATCGATGCCCCCAATCGATCGATCGACCCCTTCGTTACAGCTCTGCCTCCCCCCTGTTTTCCACCATCAACAAACCTCAAGGTTTCTAAACCAGAATTTAAACCTCTAATTACATCATCCCATCATCTACACATGGTTAATCCACATCCTATTCATCATAGAGATCATTAAGATAATCAACCCCTCTAATTATCTCATAATTTTCGAAATGGGTCTTTCTCCATAAAATTCAATTATCTGTTTTAAATCCCAAATTCCAGATTCGATTTCCACTCTTTTATGTTCTGAAATTTTCGTTCAAATCATATATATATATATATATATATATATTCAGATATCAATCACCCATCTAAATCTTACTTTGAATCTCATTCAAGTATTTCAAAAACAAAAACCCCATTTTGTACCCATTTACACCCAAAAACGAATTTTCACACCCACATCACCATGATATGAATTGATTATCATGCTTTAAGAATCAAAACAGTTAACCACTTGCCTGAAAGTGTTCGTAGTGTCTGATTCCGTTGGCGTAGTCCCACGATTTGGCTCCAAAATCCTCAATTTGGCTTTTGCTAAGCTTTCCCCCAATTTCCCTCTCAAGCCCTAGGCTTAGATTTGTGATGGCTGCTCATTTCCTAATCCCTCACTTAGGTTAAAACTCTCAATCCCATTTTTCACCTAATGGGCTTAATTAAAGTGGCCCAATTCACCCCGTGTGGGCCCGGCTATGACAAAAAATATCCCGAGACCCAATTGCTACACCCGGGTACTCTTTTCTGACTATCTCGACCCATCCGGGCTCAACCGCGCACTCAGAATTGGCATCCGAATTAATTTATAAAAATCCTTATCTCACACCTAGATTTAGTCTATACCGACTCCCGGCTGGAATAAGTGCATACCCCGTCATTAATACCCGAAATGACGTAATTAAATTATTACTATTCACTTAGTAAATAAATTTCCCTAAACATTGACCATTCACTTTTCGATTAATATTTAAATAAATATATTGTCATAATTAATTCAATTAAAATTACAACACACCAGTAATTTAAAATCCCGAATTAATTAAATATTAAATGCACAAAAGTACGGGGTGTTACATACTTCCCCCCTTACAAAGGAATTTCGTCCTCGAAATTAAGATAAACGTAGTGATCCAGTATTCACATATTACTCACTAGTCAAGTGCCACCAAGCCCGCTATATCTATCCCATCCGATTATAACCATATGTTACACAAGTATGCATTTAACTTTACCAGGGCGCCCATACACCTTATACCCGTGCTTAACCGCACAAAATTTTGCCTTAATTAACCCGGGTGCCCATACACCCTATCCCCGCGCTCTACCGCACAAAAGTTACCCGACTGTGCTAGTCGTAACCCGTAATATAACTTCGAACCCGTAATCATATTACCTATATATATATATATATACATATATAGTTACTGCCCGGGTACTCAACCCATGCTACATCCAACCATCTCCCCATAACTACTTATCTCTCAACACAAAAGAATATACGCTTACCCTTATGCTACCAAAGACAACATAATACCGCGCCCTTACTACCACTAGTCCTTGTGCAAAATAAGCCCCGGGCTATCTCTCTTTGCTCGAAAATCAATTTAACCACCCTGATTCACTTCAGTAAACATCCCCACTTACCGGGATAAAATGTGAGAACAAAAAACCTCACTATGTGCCATCGCACCACGCAATACAACAAATATATCCACATATATATAAGCTATACGCCCTCTTCGGTGATACCTAGCACCAACCATACCCTGGTGTCACGGACACCAAAATTTAACTCCACTATCCACAATAGTTAAATTCCATCGCTATCCAGCCGATGTTTAAAAAGTATTATCAACCCTACTCCCATTATTCACGAAAGTAGTCATTCCTCGCATAATTCAACAAATCACTCCGTGTACACCTCCACTCTCCCGTGAAGAACACTAAGGAACTCCGCTACCCTACGGAAAGTTTACCCACATGGTATGGCTGCTACCGCCAATGCACCCACTAAGTTCGACTCGCCTGCGAACTCTAGTGAAAAAAAATAAGTCTTATTATGACATTCTCTTTGTCACTCAAAAATATACCCCATGCCTCTAGGGTAAAAGTACTTACCTCTATACCCCAGCTGCAACGGCTGGTTCTCGGGTTCCGGAGGAGTTTCTCCCTGCCCGAATGCACCCGCGTCTTGCTTTAGTGGCTGTACATCCAGGACCTCGTCCTGTAGTTGACCCCTGCCTCGATTAAGGTAATATCTCTTCATGTGTCTCGCTTTTCCCACAAACGAAACACTTTCTAATATGTTCACCCTGCCACTGATCCCTTCCATGCCAACCTTGTTGGAATTCCTGGCCATCCCGCCAACAGCCTCCAGTTCTAGATCGTTTGGCATGATTTCCTTGACGAAAATCCTGCCCCTGATCTCCCTCAGTCTTCTGCTGGGATACCCCACTGGTATTGTCCCCTTCTGCCTCATCCGACTGGCTAATCCCCACTCCCTTCCCGTTTCCTTTCGCGTGGAAGCGATATTCCCAACAGTGCCGGAGTGTTGCGTTAATGACATCAGTATAACTTATTAATGCGGAATTATCAATTAAATGTTGTCTGATTCTCCAGACTAACCCATCCATAAACTTTGCTTCCTTTCTGTTTTCCTCGCTTACCTCATCCGGTAAAAATTTTGCCAATGTGTGAAATCTTCCTCGTAATCGACCACTGAATGGTCTCCCTTTGAGTCTCCTCACAAAATTTTCTCTTCATTTCGATCTCGACCGTTGAATGAAAATACTTGCAGTCAAACCGCACCCAAAACTCTGCAGTAGCTAGTGTGTCCCTTCCCTCAACTTGTGGTGATCGACTCCCACCACTGTAGCACCGCTCCCACTAACTAAAAGTGGTTAGCATTTACTTTCGTACCCCATCGCAATCTCCCATGCGTAGGTGACGCTGGATACCTCCCTTCCTTGACACGCTAGTACTACACCTGAACCCCCTCGCAACTCTGGTGGGTTCCTGCTAAAATAACCTCTCTTTCTTGTTTCCACCCTGACGACTCCGCGTGAGTCTGAACACCCGGCGCCACTAACACTTGTGGCTGATCCCGTGGAAAGTACCCTGCCGTTGTGACCACCGTTGCTCCAACTTCCTGTGCCACTACTTCAGTTACCTAAGCTGCCAAAATCATCCCTGACCGTTGCTGTGGTAACTCTTGCTCCTGACGAGCCTCCCTCACCTCATCTCCCCCTGTTGCCCTAGCTGCTCTCTCCTGGGCGTCATCTAGAATGAGAACCGAATTGGTATGAGTTCACTATTAAATATAAATTTCGAAGAAGAACGTATATGCGCAGACGTATGAGATTACAACAATCCTATGATAGGGCTCTATATCAAAGATTTCTAAGCCGAAACGTGAAAAGCCGCACAGATCCTAAGGACACTAGAACCTGATGCTCTGATACCAACTGTGACACCCCGCCTAATAAAATACCGGGTGATCAGTCCTATACCAAATTAAAACAGGAATCCTAGTTGGATCATCCTTAGCATCACTGTCGAAAACTTTTTAAAACTTACTAACCACCTAGTATTCCAAAAATTGGTGCCAATTTTAACTTTTTAATTAAACAAAAATAATACATGCGGAATAAAAATATAAACCATTCACACAACTGAATGAAAATAAACTGAATCATATATACACAACTTGCCGAATAAATCACCGGCCACCAAATAAATAATCCAATACAATTATTCAACACCTGAATAAATTACACCTAAAAACTGTACCGAGAAGTCTGGGCTACAAGCCCTAAATAAAACTGAGACTGATACAAGATTCCTACTCTAGGAATGAATGACTGATGCGTCTAATCCAAACTCCTGCTAGCATCCACATATGTCGCAGCTCCGTGTCCCTTGAATGGAATATCAATCCTGGCGTCCCTGTGGCTGGACACCTAAAAGGTTTTGAAAATAGTTTTATAGCAAGGGTTAGAACCCAAAACATTTTGAAAATATTTAGCAAGTGAATTAACTGCAGTAATTTAAAATGCATGAATGCGCTTCATATTTAAGTTAGTGTCGCACTCCCTTGTGGACATTTCTCACCCCTCCACTATTGTGCACACCTACCGGTTACCTTAACCCCACCTAGTTGTGCTACCCCGTCCAACTAGTCCTGGTATAACCTTCCCTTGCCATACTACTCTAACCCGAGTATAATGATTCTTGAATTATAAGTTATTTCACAATTAACTTAATTAATTCCTCTTAAAATAATAGCATATAATCGTGTCACAAGTTATTTAAAAATACATACATCACACACTGTATTATTTCCACCAATGATTAACTTAATTAATTTCTCATTAATTAACTGCATGTAACTGTAACCCGAGTTATATAAGGTAAATACATCACACACTGTATTATCACCTACATATAATATTTATTACTATATTATACGTACCTTTACTAACATCCACACATATATGATACGTGTATCCATCCTTCCGAGTATACCCTCACCGGATGATTCCCTATAGAATGCTATCTCACTAGGTGTGCTCACAAAACCTAGTTTCACCAAGTTAGAATCGTTCACTAACTTGGACCAAAATATAAACAAAGTGGAGGCGGTCATATTCCTTCCATGAAAGTGAGATAAACCCCTCGCCCATTTATACCGGACGCTATGACCTGGGGATATACTCACCCTACTCCTCAAGCTAGGGGATTCACCCACATCGCGAAACCTCCCTTGATAGCATTAGAGTATATAAATTTAATAAATATCTAATCACTGATATTTAGTATCACGCACAATAAATACACGTATATATATATACTATCACGACACCATATATATATAATATAAACCCCGGCTTTACCGTGTACTCAAAATCCCGTACACTGCCTATAATTTAATATCACACACAATATATACATGTATATATATATACTATCACTACACCATATATATTTAATATAAACCCGGCTCTACCGTGTACTCCATGTCCCGTACACTGCCTGAAATTTCCTCAGTCTGTGGCCCGACCCAAAGTAGATAATTTACTCACTTAATAATTTATCGTCTTCCCAAGTCTATGGTCCGACTCTAATATAATTAATTCACACCTCAATTAATATAATACTTTCCCCGAGTTTATGGTCCGACTCTCCTTAAATTAATTAACACACATTTTAATTTAATACCTCCCCGAGTCTATCGTCCGACTCTAATTAAATTAATTAACAAATTAATTAATCAACCCGAATTTTCGAGTATGTGGTCCGACTCTAATATAATTAATTATCACATTAATTAATAAGTACCCATCACGAGTCTACAATCCGATTCTGATTAAACTAATTATCCCACCCATTAATTTAATCATACCCGAGTCTACAAACCGACTTTAATTAAATCAATTAACACTCTTATTAATTTAATCCTACCCGAGTCTACAATCCGACTCTAATTAAAGTAATTATCGCATTTATTAATTTAATAACTTGGTGTCACTCAACCATTGTCCCCGGACTCACTTACTTGGCCCGTAACTTAATATTTCCCGAGTCTATATCCCGACTCAAAATTATTTAGTTTATCTCCAAACTTAATTCACTACCTTGGGGTCGCATGACTAATATACCCGGATTCACTCACTTGATCCGTACCTCACTATTTTAGAATAAAATCTCTCAAATTCATCCATTTAATGTCCCACATAAATTCATCCTAATCCCAATTACTTTCTCCCATAATTGCTAGGAATATTTGTTTCACAATTATTTATCACTAATAAATGTATGGAAATTTAATTTATAATTAATTCCCCCTTATATCTCACCCAGGTCGAACTGGCCAGAATTTCCCACCATCGATCGATCGATGCCCCCGATCGATCGATCGACCCCTTCGTTACAACTCTGCCTCCCCCCTGTTTTCCACCATTAACGAACCTCAAGGTTTCTAAACCAGAATTTAAACCTCTAATTACATCATCCCATCATCTACACATGGTTAATCCACATCCTATTCATCATAGAGATCATTAAGATAATCAACCCCTCTAATTATCTCATAATTTTCGAAATGGGTCTTTCTCCATAAAATTCAATTATCTGTTTTAAATCCCAAATTCCAGATTCGATTTCCACTCTTTTATGTTCTGAAATTTTCGTTAAAATCATATATACATATTCAGATATCAATCACCCATCTAAATCTTACTTTGAATCTCATTCAAGTATTTCAAAAACAAAAACCCCATTTTGTACCCATTTACACCCAAAAACGAATTTTCACACCCACATCACCATGATATGAATTGATTATCATGCTTTAATAATCAAAACAGTTAACCACTTGCCTGAAAGTGTTCGTAGTGTCTGATTCCGTTGGCGTAGTCCCACGATTTGGCTCTAAAATCCTTAATTTGGCTTTTGCTAAGCTTTCCCCCAATTTCCCTCTCAAGCCCTAGGCTTAGATTTGTGATGGCTGCTCATTTCCTATTCCCTCACTTAGGTTAAAACTCTCAATCCCATTTTTCACCTAATGGGCTTAATTAAAGTGGCCCAACTCACCCCGTGTGGGCCCGGCTATGCCCAAAAATACCCCGAGACCCAATTGCTACCCCCGGGTACTCTTTTCTGACTATCTCGACCCATCCGGGCTCAACCGCGGACTCAGAATTGGCATCCGAAATAATTTATAAAAATCCTTATCTCACACCCAAATTTAGTCTATACCAACTCCCGGCTAGAATAAGTGCATACCCCGTCATTAATACCCGAAATGACGTAATTAAATTATTACTATTCACTTAGTAAATAAATTTCACTAAACATTAACCATTCACTTTTCGATTAATATTTAAATAAATATATTGTCATAATTAATTCAATTAAAATTACAACACACCAGTAATTTAAAATCCCGAATTAATTAAATATTAAATGCACAAAAGTAAGGGGTGTTACAAACGTTGGGTTTATCAACGCTTGAACATTATTGGTTTTTAGGTGGAGAAGTGAATAAGGTAACTTTCGTGCTCAACATCGTAGATGACACAAGGTCGTATCAGTGGATACCAAGGCATTCGTAGAAGCGATTGTTGTGGACGAGCATCGTGGAAGAAGGTTACTTTCTATGTGGAAACTATGAAGATTGGTAGAAGATCAGAGTAGCTTCAAGTCTCATGGGTGTATCGAGACATTGTATAAGACTACCATTTGACTTTGCAAAACCATTTTCATAGTGATTGTCTGGCCTGAGTCGTCCGAGGTTTTTTCCAAATTGGGTTTTTCCTCATACATCGGCATTGTGAGTATTGCTTTATTTTACTTGATTTAATCACTAGTTTCATATTTAGGGTTAGATGAGATAAAATCTAGTTAAATTAATGTGTGTCACAATTTGGTGTGGTTTGATAAATTTGAAAAGATTTTTTCAAAAGAGCAAATTGGTTTGTATTCATCCTTAACTTAATTCATGTCAGGCAAAATTTTTTGTTGAATGTTATATATACGAGGACCTACAACTGGAGCTAGGACGATCTGCTGGTGGTGGAAATTCTTATACCATGTTTCTACCTCGTGGATGAGTAAACTAGAAAGTAAAATCTTAGAATCTCAATAAGATCTCTTTTAATGGTGAAATAGCTCCAAAAGAGGGGAGGACTGGTTCACTACCAGAGATTGTGGTGAGTATACACTTGAGAAGGGAAGAGATGATAATTCTCGTTCCCACAGACGGTGCCAGATTGATGATACCAAAAATGGTACCACCAAGTCACGGTGATGATGAGATAAAATAGGTTAATAATGGCAGTAAGTAAACAATACAACAGTAAGAGAGAGAATAAAATGACGTAAAGAGGGGATGAGCACCAAAATTAAGTGGTTCAGCCAAATAATGGCAAACATCCACTGTGTTGTGTGTGTGATCCACTAAAATGAGGCTCTAATGGCTTGGGTATACAGACGCTCAAGTTATCTCTCTCATGTAGTGAATTTGACAGAGTTTATGTAGGGTTATTATTGAGGTAGAAGATAAGTATTTATAATGCCTAAGGGGTATAATGCACCCCCTAAGCCTGCAGTCGGCGTGTGATGATGAAGACATCCACTAAGATGGTGAAAGTTATCCATAACATATAGAACTAATGATGATGCAATTTACCCTCACGTGAGGGAATAATCAGGTTATAACATAATTTCTCACGTGGGACACGCCACCTTTGAACCTTCTACTGCTCGTACGGTATGGTGTCATCTGCATAGGTCTCGGCCTGGCCTAGTATGAGGTTGAAGATGTAGTGCTAGACTTTGTGCTGGGAACTAACAAGTGTGGCCTCGATCGAAGGGCCCAGGACGAGGTGACCTAAACAGGTCGTTTCATGATGTCGGCTAAATAGGGGATGATAGATGTCCTTGATGCAGAAATACTTCCCTGGGGTCTTGGCATATTGATGGATGAGGTTGTGAATACATGGTCGACCCTACTTCTGGACGAATCTTGGGAACGACCTATGAACTCCTTCTTGAAGATCGATTTCGGGAGATTGGGGACCTCATCCTAAGACAACATCATACTTGTTCATATCAGTGACTATTTCAACATTAGGCACGATAAGGTCCATGACGAGGTGTGGTCATGGACGCTCTTGGAAATGATCACATACCAAATCTGTAATGACCCCACTTTTATATGTTCATATATAGCTTGTTTTAAATGTTTTGTTTTTACATATGATATATGGACAATGTGTTATTATGTTACATAATTTTAATTTATTATTTTAGTCTAGACCTACCTTCAGACATCATGAAATATCAAGTTAGTTACAAACATAAAATTTTAAAGTTTTCGTTAGGAATGTTCATATTAGAGACTAGTTTTGACCATTATAATATAATAATTGACTTGAGGTAAAAATTAAAAATTTATAGATATATGAATTATGTTTGCAACACAATAAACGGTGTGTTAAATGGAGGTTCGAGCAAGAAGTTATGCCGAAATTACGAAATGAGGGCAAATCTGTCCATCCTTTACGTCGTATTTTGTCTTATTACCACACCATGTGTTATATTTTGATTGGTTGTAAGGGGAGGCTAGTTTGGATGACTTAAACACTTTTAAATAACCTCATTCTTCATCAAAATGGATTAAATCAAAGTCTTATAGCATATCCTAAGCTAAACGACAAGTTTTGGGGTAGAAAATAAAATTTTATGAAACTTTAGGGACTTAATTTTTAACTAAATAAAGTTTCAGGGACTAAAATGAAAATATAAAAAGGAACATTTTGTAAATAAAATATTTTCAAGGACCTCTAAGAAATATTGAAATTTTATGGTGTAAAATTACTAAAATACCCTTTTATGTGTAAAATGACCCTTATACCCTTAATAACTTTACACCTCGTGCTTGACACCTCGTGCTATACTTTTTCCACCACACCTTACACTTGTCATCCATATAAATAAGGATAAAACACATGTCATTCAGTTAAATAAGTCTAAAATAAGTGTCGACTTCGGGTGAAATAAAGACTGCAAAATAGCCTCGTTATGCGACACATCAACTCTGACTCACCAAAACGGAAGCTTAGTCACCCAGACACGTGTCAACATCCAAATAACTTTGGGAAACTATAAATAAGGCCTTAGGATCAATTATTACGCAAAATTCATTCCAAAGATCAGAGAGAAATAGTGAGAGAAAATACGGAAAAGTTTAAGAAGAAATTTCGTCGTAAGAATTAACGAGTGATCCAAGACTCAACATCTGTGACTTCGGACTTCTGTTCTAAGTGATTAATCTTTGAAACTCCTTGAGTATTTTGATTATATGATATTATGCAAACTACATATATTTTGTGAAATGATTTAATTCTCAAATACATCTGATACTGATGATTTCGTTGTTTGTTATATGTGTATATCTCTCGATATATACATATGATTTGAATTTTGAAATTATTGATTTGGCCTATGGAAACTCTCTTAATATGTTGGCCTTTACTACCAGGTGGAAATATTTGGGTGGTACCTTCCCAGTTGGTTTATTGCTGGTGTGCCCTAAATAAGGCGTTGTTTCAGATATCATGATTTTCTATCTATGTTGTTACCAAGTGGAAACATCTGGTGACACTATTTGTTTATCTGGGTATTAGAGCATACATGTCCATTAAAAGAACATTTAATAACTGATATACTGCTCAAATTGTTTTATATGTTATGTTCTGAACTGTTTATTCTGAAAATATATACTGTTAGTTTACTTTATATATTTTACTGCAAATTCCTGTCCATATATGTATATGCCTTCTGTTGTAAATTGGATAGGTATCAATTTTCTGAAAAAGCATGGAATGTCTAGATATTAAATCTCGTTCGGATTTTAGCTGATATTGTATAAATAACCATTTTTCAAGAAATAAGTAGGTATGCGTAGGGAACGAAAAAGGACTATGTTGAAGAAGCAGCTTTTAGAGATCTTTTTGTTATTATGTTTGTTTTATCATTTAAAGCATGTTTGGAACTCTTGTAATAAGTTTCAAATTTTATCTTAAGTTATAACTTGTTGTCACTTTTAAAATAAATGAAGTTTCCTTTTATAAAGCTTTGATGACGTAATTCCTTTACTTTCAGTATTTTACGATTCATAACCATGTGATTATATTTCCGTTGCACTTATTTAAGGAAACAATTTAAGTCAGCATATATGTTGCCTTGGTGTTATGTCAAGATGCTCATTACCTACTAATAATTTGGGTCGAGGTCGTGACAAAATCCATGATCCCAATGGGTCACGATCTTTAGCTCTGACTGTAAGGACATTGTCCATCACAATTAGTATGTCATATACCGCTACAAGCTATTTTCAAGTCGTTGAAGGATTGAGAAGATTACATCTACACAAGACGAATCTGAATTTCAAGAAGACTTCAACATTCAACCCAACAAGGATGAATTTGGTAAAATGTGTTTAATTTTCATTTACATTTCACATTAAAAGTTTTGGGATATTTTTTATAAAAGTTAAAATGATTTTTAGCATTTTTAATAAATGGTTTTTATTTTTCAATAAATATTTTTTTAAAAAAATTGGATAAATATCTCCTGATCCCGTGAACAGTTTTAAGGTTTGAGGATTTCAAGTTATTTAAAACTTTAAAATTCTTTTTAAGGGGATCAGTGACTGTTGTTCAAACGACATCACATCTCGTTCGAACGAGATGGAGGATCGCTCGAACGACGTCGCATGTCATTCGAACGACAGTGTGTTTTCACCTGACATGTCACCTCCTTGTTTTTCAGTATAAATAAGGGTGTCAGGCTACTATTTTTCGGGTGGAGAAATACTGGTTTTCACAGAATATGTGTTTCTATTCTCCAACACATTTGAGGGTTCATAACTTTTGTTTTACAATTCAAAATCCCAATGGCTTTTGTATGAGTTGTTTTGTGGAACCCGAAATATAGTTTGCTACTGTTCATACTTTGTCGAGGAATCTCTATAACCAAGGGCTGCGTACTATTGTGGAGTGAGTCTCGATGTATTTTTGTGATTGCATGTCATAAGGGAGTGCTGCAGTGTTTCTGGATTGAAGACTGGACTGCGGTTCATGTAGGATCGTTGCGTGTGGACTTGCTGCTAACGACATCGATTGACGCTTGTGGGTATTCGAGTGTCAAACTGTATTTCATTGTAACCGATGTAAGTTGCGATTTACAATTATAGTGAAATAAAAAGGTTTTTCCCTGAGGGGATTTTTCCTGAAATTTGTGTCACATCTTTATTTATGTTTGTTTGACACTTGCACGCATGCAGTTATTTGAGTTTAAGGCTCAATTGATTTGATTCATAAATTGATGCTAATTAAATAAGTTTGTGATTGGAATTTGTGCAACTATTCAAATGTTTATCGCACACAAGTCTTTCAAATTGGTATCACAACAGGATACGCTAATTTACAGCGTATTCCTATTTTTCGCAAAAATTTGTGATGTTAATTTTTTTTAAACTGATTATTTGAAAGTTTGTCGCAATGTTTCCTAACGAAAACTTATATAATTGGTTTCTAATTTTTGACGGGTCTAATTATGCTTACTGGAAAGCCCGAATGAAATCTCATTTAAAAGGAATCGATGAAAGAGTTTGGGTCATTTGTGAAAGAGGCAGGATTTCTACCACTTTCACCGCAAATAATGTCATGAATTTAAAACATGTGGAAGGATGGACTGAGGATGAGTTTAGGTGGAGCACTTACAATTCACAAGAGCATAGTGCAATTTCTGGACACGTCACCCCTGACGAGTTTCGACGCATTATGACGTGCACCATGTCTAAAGAAGCATGGGATGTTTTGCAACTCACCCACGAGAGCACTTACACGGTCAAAGAGTCTAAAATTCAAAATTTGACCACTCAATTTGAAACCACCACCATGCTAGAGACTGAGTGTTTTGACGAATTTTATGCATGTTCGTCTGACATTATCAACACTAGTTTTAATCTTAGTGAGTCGATTCCTGATGCACGAGTGTTTAAAAATATTTTAATATCGTTGCTTGAATGTTTTATCCCTAAAGTAACTGTTTTGAATACCTTAGGAAATTTAAATCGTTTGAAATTAGAAGAGTTGGTAGGAGACCTACAGACGTACTAAAATGATATGTTTCCTAACACTGTCAAACCTAAGGATCGAGGGATAGCACTTAAAGCCCAAGCTAAGAAAAAGAATGTATGTTTTTGTGAATCCGAGTCTAAGGACGAGTCTAATTTTGACATGGCCCTGCTTATAAAGAATTTTAAAAATTTCCCCAGTTTTTGAAATAAAATTCTTCTAATAAAAGGTTTTCGGAGGAAAAAAAAAAGAAAAGACAAGGCCAAAGAAAGCGGTGAGAAAGAGAAAGAGGGTCAAGAAAATTTTGAAAATTTAAAATGCCTTGAGTGTGTGGGGAGCGGGCATAAGTCGTCTGAGTGTCCCACTAGACTTAGGAGAGAGGGCGAGAAAGTTTCCATGCCAGCGACCCTGAGTGATAGTGAGGAAGATGTGAATGATTTCGAGGATGAATCTTCCCAAGTAAAGTGTATTGCATTTTTATCCTACGACGAGAGCACACCCACTTTGTCCCACGACGATGAGGACACGTGTGCACGTGATCCCCCCGAGGAGGTTTTGAGTGTTTTTAGCAAGTCTGAGAGCGAGTGCCCTAGTGATTATGAGAGTGAGATCCAAATTTCTTTTCGAGAGTTGTACATTGAGACTATAAAGACTAAAAATTGAATAACAAGTTGGGTCTCAAGGTGAAAAATTTGGAGAGTGAGATTGCGAGTTTGAAGGAGTTTGATTCAAAAGCATGTAAGCTTGAGAAAGTGAAGGCTTCTTTGAGTGAGTAGTTGATTGTTTGGAATAGGGAAAAGAGTGAGATTATATCCCGCGTGTCACAATTAGAGACAGATATTAAGCATGCCCTAGAGGCTAAAGTCACTTTGGAGAATGCATCTAAGAAGGTGGTAAAGATGGTTCTCAATCATATTTTGGGAAGTGGTGAGAGTTTAGGAATAAGTCATGATGGTGTGTCTACTTCTTTTGTTTCACCCGAGTCGGTTCCTAATTTTGAGTTAGATTAACATGACTCTCGACCCAGCCCACCTAGGTGTCCCGTACCCATTAGGAGAGCGCGTAGGAGACATTTTGAGAGAGATGTTCCTAGGTCGGTTTATGTTTGCTCCCATTACAAAAAGAGAGGACACCTTAGGGAGTTTTATTTTAAATTGAGTTATGTGTCACGCTTTACTCCTACACATGTTCACACACATGCACCCACCCATGATACTTTTCTTGCACACAATGAAAGAGAGTTTGCACATATTCGAGAGCAAGTAAAGTTTTTTATCAAAACTACTCATGAATTGATGGAGTTGTTTCAAAATATGTCACTGTCTTTGGAAAACTCCACCACACCTAATGGATGAGGTCTAGACATATTTGCTATCATAGGGTGATTTACATGATGACACTTTTGCCTATTGCTAGTATGTACCATTTGTTTTATAGTTTTCTAGCATTTTTGTTTTCTTTTATTTTTTTGGTACTATTTTAGCACTATTTTAGATCTGTTTGCCCATTCTAGGAACTGTTTTTATAAAATTTTCTCACTGGACAAAACTACTTGTCATTCTGAATAATCTGGGAAAATTTAATTTTTCTCGTTCGAGCGAAACCCCATCTCGCGCAAAGACTTCTCGCGAGATCCCATACCTTTCAAACGACATGGAGTCTCGTTCGAACGACCCTGGAATTTGTCTTCTGTTTGCAGTCCCCTAGTTCATATTGATATATTTTTGGTACTGCTGGGTTGTTTCTGATCAGTGTTCTAAAAATACAAAAAAATACGCTTTTTTAAAAAAATTTGAAAAATCCAAAAACTATTTTGTATTTTGTTTGCACCTTATATGAATTGACACTTAAGATGACCAAGTCATAACTTCATGCCATATCCATGTGACTGTTTGATAGTGTTTTGAGACAATATATTGTTTCATTCATGTGCTTTACAAAGTTTGGAGTGTTTGAGATGATATAGTGTTACTACCTACATGATTGACTCTGTTTGTCCTTTATTGCACACATGCACGGATTTGTTTTACTTTTGTGCTTGTCTATCACATGTTGGTTGATGTCTCCATCTCAATTATATCTATACAATGAACTAAATGCGATAAAACTTGACGAAAATTAGTGCATGATATAAACCATTTGTGAGATTGTGTGTTTTATTTTGAAAAATAGTGAAGGGCTAAGAAAGGTACTCATTTATCCTATGCGATTAATCCACCATTTAAAAGGACCTAAATAAGTGTGGAATTAAAAGTTATTCGGGGTCCAATGAGGTTTAAAATAGCCCAAAAAATTTGAAAGGCAATAAAAAGAAAATTATGACAAAAATGGGCCAATATTTTTTTTTGTTTGATCACCTCATAAGAAAAAAATGAAAAGCATTATCTTTTAATGAGGGAGTTTGGATGGAATTTTCAACGGTTTGCACGTCCTTGAAAGTCATGAAAAAGCATTACATATTTTTGGACGTTATTGGTGTGGAAATCACTTATACTTTGATTTGTTGATATGATTAAGACGATGTCATCTAAATTCAACAATTCTACACCTAAGGACTATTTTTTATGTTCATTCGTTAGGAGTTCAATGATGCATCGTGCACATATGATATGATTGAGTTGATTTTCCTATCGAATCAGTTCACACCCATTCATTCCATTTTCATGATTTGGTTGTCTTAGTGTAAATTCATGGTGTGTGATTTTTTTGTAACATTTTTTTTTTGTTTTTTTGTATAAAAAATCTAAAAAATCAAAAATAGTTTGTTTGTTTTGTTTACCGTATAACCGCGATTTTCTTTATGTGATTTATTCTTTTCCTTATCTATTTCTAACAAATAAAATGGGGGGGAACAAATTATGATATTATGGGGGAGTTTATGTATGGAGGAGATTTGATTATATGCTTACATATTTTACGTTTATATCATTTCAAACTCGATATGTCCCGAGGTTTTTTGCGTTTTATCATGTGTGTAGGTATGATTGAAGATGTTTGGATTGCACGCGCTGATGAGAAAATCTTGGAGATTTGAAAAGTTGAAAGCTTGAGCCTCGTTTAAATAATTTGAAGACTTGTCATTTTATCTTTCCACGTTTGAGTTTATGGGAGCGTAGATATGTATAGGTCATTTGATATTGATAATTCGTATATTTTTATTATGTACCGGCATAGACATAGGGGGAGATTTGTAAGGACATTATTCGTCATAATTAGTATGTCATATACCGCTACTACAAGTTATTTTCAAGTCGTCAGAAGGATTGAGAAGATTACATCTACACAAGACGAATTCGAATTTCAAGAATACTTAAACATTCAATCCCAACAAGGATGAATTTTGTCAAATGTGTTTAAGTTTCATTTACATTTCACATTAAAAGTGTTGGGATATATTTTTAAAAAAGTTAAAATGATTTTTGTCATTTTTAATAAATAGTTTTTATTTTTCAAAAAATATTTTATCATAAAATTTTTGGATAAATATCTCCTGATCCCATGAACAGTTTTAAGGTTTGAGGATTTCAAGTTATTTAAAACTTTAAAAGTCTTTTTTAAGGGGATCAGTGACTGTCGTTAAAACGACATCACATCTCATTCGAACGAGATGGAGGATCACTCGAACGACATCGCATGTCGTTTGAACGACAAAGTGTTTTCACCTGACACGTCACCGCCTTGTTTTTTAGAATAAATAAGGGTGTTAGGCTACTGTTTTTCGGGTTAAAAAATACTAGTTTTCACATAATATGTTTTTCTATTCTACAAAATATTTCAGGGTTCATAACTTTTATTTTACAATTCATAATCCCAATTGCTTTTGTGTGAGTAATTTTGTGGAACCCGAAACATAGTTTTCTCATGTTCATACTTTTTGGAGATATCTCTACAACAGAGGGTTGCGTGCTAATGTGGAGTGAGTCTCGACGGAGTTTTGTGACTACATGTCATAAGGAAGTGTTGTGGTGTTCCTGGGTTGAAGACTGGACTGTGGTTCATGTAGGTTCGCTGCGTGTGGACTTATTGCTGATGACATTGACTGACGCATGTGGTTATTCAAGTGCCAAACTGTATTTTATTGTAACCAATGTAAGTTGCGTTTACAATTATAGTGAAATAAAAATGTTTTTCCCTAGGGGATATTTCCTGAAATTTGTGTCGCATCTTTATTTATGTTGACCAAGGCCAAACACATGCACTATTGGACATGGCTTGGGACCATGACCATCTCTAAGAATTGGTCAACGCTATGGGTCATAACCATCTCTAAGCATTGGTTACGGTTGTGGGTCGTGACCCTTCCCTTCCCCGCATGCTTCACAAACTGATGTGTAGGATTTTTAATTGGCCATGGAGGTTGGTCGTGGCTAAGGTCCGTGACCATGTTCCTTATAGTAAAAAAACAACTCTAGTTTTCATTTTCAGTCGAACTTGGTTCCCAACCTTCTTCTCCTTGTGATTTTTTGGAAATTTCTCCAACTAGAGATTTCTTTGTGATTTCTTGGTATATATTTCTGTTTATATGCGTATTTCTACTTATATGTGTGTGTATGTGTGTACTTATGTGTCTATTTATGTCTATGTGTGCGTATTTGTGCGTATATGTGTATGTGTGTGTGTGTGTGTATGTCTGCATCTATGTGTGTGTATGTGTATGTATGTATGTGTATGATTGTGTGTGTGTGAGAGAGAGTGTGTATATGTGTGTATGTGTTTGTATGTATAGATTTATATTTATATGTGTGTATATGTTTGTGTATGTATAATTTTTTGCTTGTATGTGTGTATATGTCTGTGTATATGTGTGTGTATGTGTGTAACTATGAACACGTTGTATTTTATTTCAACAAGCCCAAGACATTATATTGGGGGTTATTTTGTTTTGACAAAATATTAGTAAAACCCCTAGACATTATATTTTTCTAACAAAGTATAATTAAATGGATTTTTAATAAGAAAAAAATGACATCTACCGTTTTGGGGGCTATATGCGAGTCGTGACATTGTATATTACAATACCCCTTTAAACACACCAAAAATTTGGGTAAGCTTCAAATATATTTTTTTCACAAAGTCATTTTTTAAGGTTGCACACCAAGTGTTGGACAAAATTCCCGACCTCATTTTTCATCTCATTTTTCTCACCTAAATCTCCCAACATAGCCATTTTCTAACTGTGCACCCCAAGTATTCAACAAAATGCCCAAGTGAGATGTGAACTTTATAAAAAAAATGCATTTGGGCCCTTAAATTAGATTTTTGTGAGGTTCAAGCACTTGGGATTCATTCCTTTTATTTATTTATAGGGTTTGGTTAAGTTAGGATTAGGTTCGTATCCTTTTCTATGATTTTATTTATGATGTTTCAAAAATATATGGTCAATTTTGTAACTTTTTATTTATTTATAGGGTTTGTTGTGGTCCTGTGGAAATTAAGACTCTCACCAGTCGTCTTATCATATCTGTCATTGTGTTATTCATGTTTTGCTTGTATCTTCGTGTTATTCATCTTTTAGCAATTCTTTACTTCTTTACTTTAAATATGAGTCACAAACATGTTTGCACATTAATAATTGTGTCATTTATGAATTTATCATGTATAAATTGAGAAATGACCTTACTATAGTGATATGTTATAATTATGGATATGTTTTTTATCACGTAGATGATTGAAGGAGTACGTGATATTTATTGGTTGTTGGTTTGGTTGTTGTATACTTTTAAACTTTCTCATAGTAAACCCTAACAAAATGTGTGACAAACAATTACAACGAGTTGTTTTGATTTTACACCGATGAGATCCAAAATGCAATGGGTTAAAGAGAAGGGAAGTGATGAATGAAAATCTTAACCAAACTAATATACCCTTATACCTCATATGTTTGAATTAATAGTTATTAATTAATTAGAACCCTTAATTGTAAGATTCATATCCATGCCCTTGTATACTCTTCTCAGGAAAAATGAGGCACGGTGATAATGACTGGCAACAAGAGTGGGAGAGGTTGAAATTGGACCGCGCATATAACACTTTTATTAGTCTGTGTCATATAGGGGGTACTCCTAATTATATGTATGGAAATAAAAAGATCGGGCAATTTAACTACCTTGAAAATCATGGAGTTGATCTCCAATAAGATTACATGTTCGATCTTATTCTATTTTCCCTGCCAGGAAACTAGGATGACGTCATAGAAAATATATTTTACACACATAATCTTGATGTAGCCCTAACCTTAGTTACATTGTCGGAGAAGGTAAAAAAAATCCACCCGTTATGGATACAACTGTGTACAGAGAGCATTGACATAGACTGTGATATCCTACGCCATATGCATGTAAAATTGAATCTTGTCAACAAGTTGAGAAAGATGGAATTTCGAGTTCATGTCATGGATATCTACACATCAATCATAGATACTTTTCCTCCTAGTTGGCCATGTGCAAAAAATCATAGGCTCTTAAAAACTAATATCGAATGAATGGAGATCAGACACATTGAACATATTCTAAAGTCTTACTCAGAAAAGGTATATATATATATAATATATATATAGTCATAAGCTTAATTAATTATTTATCTTTTATATACCCTAAAATGCTCAACAATACCTTAATTCTACTCATTAGAGAGCCTATCCACGTGAATACTCAAATGCTGTACAAAAATTTAATCCCAAAATACCTCTGCCTCCTCACCATTTTCATTTACCACCGACGCCCCAAATACCCTCTCAGACTTTTCAGTTTCCCAGCCTTTTCGATTTTCCCCTCCTCTTTGTCTTCTTAAATCTACCACTCCCTCTCCATTCATGTTACAACTCTTCATATATTTTGATTCTTTGGTGAGATAACTATTCTCTTCTTCTCTCATATTACCACCAGCATAACTACTTCCGACATCGATAATCTATGTTTTCAGTGGGAGTTATAGATCATCATCATGGTCATGGATTGTGTCCAAAGTCAACTTCGTGGGATTTGATCTCTCTAATTTTTTCCAGATAGCCAGTTGACAAAGCTGCCAACTATTTTCCTTGAATTTTGCAGAATTGAGGCTGTAAAACAAGAAACAAAAAGCGTTGATGGGGAGCTAACTGAGTTGTTTCATTTGCCGAGAGAAAACTAACAAAAGTTTTGGAGAGAGAGAGACCAAAGAGGAACGTGAATCAATTTTGTGAGTATTTTAAGCACAATTGGAGGGCATGAAGATCACGGACTATCATGATCCTTTGACATATCAATAGAAACTGGGTGTGGTCTCATTGCGGGATGGTATGTTATTGCGAATCAGTTAATTTTCTTATGGTGTATATTTTTGTTGTTGAAAGTTGATTAGATCTGGGTTGTTTATGCGACTTCTAAGAGGTCAAATCGATTTGGGTTTTGGTTGACGAAGTCTATGTCAAATTAGGTTGGCGATTGAGATCACTTCACGTGGTCACTTATGGATCAACTCCCCATATTTCCACTCAAACTGGCGGAGTTACGAGGATATTTCTGTCATTTAGTTGGTTTGTGAATTTGTCATTTTCCACATATATTTTCTATATTTTCTATTTTTGAATGATGTACTATTTTCCACTCCCCATTTATTCACTATTTTTTTTTGTAGAGAATTTTCATCTACTTTCACTTTCAATGGTCTTTGTAACGTTTTTAGACTACAAAATAGCCTCATTATCTTTCTTAGTTTTCTCGTATTTTTTTATTATAACTAGAAAATAAAAAAATATTGAACCTTTCAATATAAATAATTATTCTTTGGGATGCTAGCAGTTCCCAAAGCGAATGGTACGGATTATAGAGGATTGATAGAGAAGCCAGCGTTGGATAAACACCTCTAAGAAATCATTGACGACCAACCGAAGGGCTCAGTTTTACCGTTGATGGGCATACAGTCACGTAGGAGGTTTCTTAATTTTATATTATTTTTTTAATTAGATTCTTATTAATAGATTCATTTTATAATCATATATTTGTATATATTTTAGTTTTAGAAATAGTGGATTTGGGGTGTTTAAAATGGGTAAGTCCCATTTGGTGAAAATGACAGATGTTCAATTTCTTTTTTTTCTAAGGTATACTCTAATTTTCTATTTTATTGATATATATATATATATATATACAGAGAGGTGGATATGGATTCTTTCAACATTTCTTTTTATAAATATGGAGTTTTGTTGATATTTAGATTTGTAGTTTGTTTGAGTGCTATATGGGTTTGTAATTTTTTTTTGTATTTAATACCTTCTTGAATAGACAGTTGTATAAAATGAGAGAATGACTCTGCAATTTGCTTGGGTCATTTATTTATGTTGTGTAATTTTTTGGGGGTGGTTTATATAAGTTGTTTTTTCACACACACCCATATGTATACATTTAAATACAAAGACCATTATAATTTGCAAGCGAAATTGTAGACCTTCGTAAGTTTTGGTTTCATTTAATGTTTGAAATTTTAATCTATGTCTTAGATTTTATTGAAACAAAAGTTGTTGTTGATGGATTAAGGTGGAGATAGATGGAGGGTGATGTCGGAATTTTCAAATCGATGAATAATATAGAACATACCACGTGATCACTTAAACAAACTTAGCCTCTTCTAATTTTACTGATTCTCTCTATCTCTTAAAGTGTTCCCCTGGTCCACCTTTTCTCCTTCTCTAATTGTCATGTGTCTATACTTTTATAATTCCCTACTCTATTTTTTTGTCTTTGATATTTAATTCCAAAAATGCTATTATCCATTTTTCTTACTAAAATGGAAGGGACCTAAACAGATGGAGGATTTTGAACTAAAAATAAATGTTTTAAAAGAATTGTCTTTACCTTTTTTTAACTGTTTTATGAAATTGAGAAACCTTTTCAAAGTTAAAAAAACGTTTTAACTATTTAATATAACAAAAAAATCAATTAATATAAAAATTGTTTTACTCTGTCATTTTAATAAATTAGCTACAATACATCTTATCTATAAAAATAGTTTTACATTTTTTTTAAATGGTTCCTTTTTATTTAAAAAAATGTTATAACTATTTGATAAAAAAAAGATATCTTTTTAATAAAAATAATTTTTCGCTTAGCATCCTTTCATGTGTTTGCAATTCCACAAATTTTTTTCGTAGACTAATGTATAACTCGTGCATCATTTCCAACTAGTAATTACATATTATTTAGTCATTTATCGTTTTTCATCTTTGTACATAATGTTAAGATGAAACAACGAAATGGTACCAAGTGACAAGGTAACACCCCAATCAGGTTCCTCATCTCGTGCACAACCCGAATTCTCAACACTAATGGTTGAACAATTCAAAAATCCACCAATGGTTCACTCCTCACTTAGTCTAACTCTATGTTCTCCAACGCCCCCATCCATCACTCATGTTGCTCCAATGCCCCCATTTTTCACTCCCGTTACTCCAACTTCTCCATCCAATGATCTTGATGCCTCTCGGTCATATGAAAAGAAGCCCATTGGGTTCTCCCTTCTCGGGAATAACCCGATGGTTGATAGGAATGACTTGCAAAACTTTAAAGCCCGTTGTTTTTTCTGGTAAAAATGAACGTGGGAGTTAGTGGACCAGACAACTGGAACCTTTTTAATGAAGCCATCAAAGATGACATATATGATCAACTCTGCAAGCATTTCTCATTTTCTGACCGTTCTAAGAATTGTGTTCTATCTTAAGTTGCTAAATCATTGAGAACATACATGAGAAACCTTTAGAAAAAAAAATCTCAAAGGAGGCGGCGAGCTTCGATACTTTGGCTATGAAAGAGAGAGTTCCTCCCAATATTGAAATGTCGATGGAGCAATGGCATAATTTTTTGCTAAGGAGGTGAAGGAGAAAAGGATGGTCCAAATGGAGAAAAACAAACAAAATAAGGCACACAAATAGATATCCACAGGCTGGGATCCAAATCATATGAGGATTTTGAAGAATAAATGGGGGAGTAGGACAAAGGATGGTCCAGATGACTACAAACAAC
Source organism: Sambucus nigra (assembly GCA_949130495.1). Lineage (NCBI taxonomy): Eukaryota > Viridiplantae > Streptophyta > Magnoliopsida > Dipsacales > Adoxaceae > Sambucus > Sambucus nigra. The sequence goes on from OX422207.1 coordinate 763,087,692, forward strand.
CAAATCGATCTAACTTATACATTCATGCTCGACGAGAAAAAGATAATAAATTCCCTTCGCACTTGGAAAATATGTTGGAATCAATAGAGGTCATCAGAAGCCAGTTTGGTTCGATCCTTAATGATGGCCTTGATCTTGAAAATAATGCCCTGACACAGACCTTTGGAATGTACAAAGGGGGAGGACTAGAGGTGTTGGCTCACATATTTCCAAATAAAATTTAAATGCATCGTAACTCCCCTAGACGAGCTTTCTTCGGTAAGGGATCATTTCTCGACCCAAGAAGAACAACATTTTAGGACCAATGGGGATGTTCAGGAGATTAAAATTAACTTGGTATCCTTTTGGAATCATATTGGGAAACTTGTTACTCTTTTTTAAGGTTATAGGCCTCCAATGCCTCCTCAAGGTTACTATTACCCTCCTCCTTAAGGTATATCCTGTCCTTCCTCTTCAATTTTACCCTCCCAAATGCCACCTTATCCAACATTTCCCTCCCAAATGCCGCCTTATCCAACATTCCCCTCCCAAATGACTCATCCTCCAAAATTATCCTCCCATGTTCCTATGCATCTCATGGGACTTGGATCGTTATCAACAACTCATGGTGACTATGGCGAACAGTACTATTTCAGGTACATGTGCAATACAAGGATTGTTGGCATGTGAAAACTCATCTCCATAGTTTCTGAAACTACAGTACACGACCAATCTTTGGAGAGGGCTGAGGCTTAAATAAAGATCGATCAAATATACAACGACTACGAAGATGTATCTATGTATGTTGATGACGGGGAAGGGATGGCACTGATGAATTATAAAGAGTATTTTATTACTTGGCCAGTTTATCTATTGGTTAAGTTCTAATAATATTTTCTTTCGTTTCAGTTGCGATAACATTTTTTTTTCGATTGTAATAGTTTTTTTTGTTTCAATTGTAAGAATATTGGATTTGTTACAATTGTAATGAATTTTTTGTTTTAGTTATAAGAATATTGTTTTTGTTTCAATTATAATAATATTTTTTAACTAATTAACACAGTTTGGAATTTGAAGATTATTACATGAATTTCCCATAATATAAAGAGTGGATGAGAGAGACTAACTGGATAGCAAATAATCATGTAAATGACGTTCAAGAATTTGCTAAATACTCTTCCAAAAATCTTAAAAGTGATAAGATTTCGTGCCCATGCACCAGTTGCATGAACCAAAAATATATGTCATTAGAAAACGTTGCGATGCACAAAATAAAGTGGGTAATCTATCAAGACAATAAAATATGGACATACAATGGTGAAAAAATATACCTTATATTCTGGAAGAATTGTAGGGACCTGATTGTGTAACGGAACCCTAACGAGTGGAAGTGGTACATGCTTCACCATCACATTGTCCATTAATCGACTTAATTGATGATGCTTACGAACTCCACATCCATCCAAACCCCCAACATATGGATACAGATAATGCGCATTATGACCATGTAAATGAACAATTTGATGTTGAAATACCAGGAGATCAGGAATACATACACTTGAAAGCCGATACAGCTAGACCGTTGTATAAAGATTGTGATGAAGATCACTTGGTATTATACACAATGATTGGTTTGCATAATTTGAAGAGTCAATTTAGTTTGTTTGACAACAGCGTAATCGAAATTCTTAAGTGAGTAAAAGAAATTCTCCCTAAAGAGAATACGTTACCAGACATTTACCCTACCGTGAAGAAGATCTTGAAGAGTTTGGGTTTGAAATATGAAATATGAATTTATTCACGCATGCAAGTATGATTGCATATTGTACCACAACGAGTACATAGAGAATGACAAATGTCCTATATGTAGTGAGACTATATATGTGATTTGTGAGAATGGAAAGAACAAAGATGCAAAATATCGCAAGTCTATGCAAGTCCAACAAATGGTTTTGAAGTATTTTCCACTTGGGCCATGGTTAAACGTTTTTTTACTATACCATGGATAGAGAAGTCCATTACATGGCACGCTCGATGCGAGCTGGGTGGGAATATGATCCGTCATCCGATTAATTCACTCATCTGGAAAATTTCAAATGCACGACACCATGAATATGCAAAGTAACCGCGCAATGTTCGTCTTGCAATCACAACCGATGGGTATAACCCTTTCGATAATTTAACTACTAGTCAGAGTTATTGGCCAGTTCCCATGGTTCTTTTAAGTCTCCCTCCGGCAACATGCATGATAAAGGAGTTCACATTTTATCTTTGTTAAAAACCGAGCAGAAGGCTCCCCATGATCATATTGATATATTCTTAACCTCATTAATCGAAGAATTTAAAGAGTTATGGGATAAAGGCGTGATGTCGTTAGACTCTCATAAGGGTGAAGAGTTCACATTTAAATCAATGGTGATGTGAGTGATCCATGACCACCCTGATTGTGGGACCTTATTCGGTTGTAATGTTCATAATTATTATGGATGTCCTATATGTGGGGAGGAAACTGAATACAATTGGCTAAAATATAGTAGTAAGATGAGTTACACGAGTCATCATAGATTTCTGCCTACCAGTCACCCTTTCAAAGATGACAAGTTTAACTTTTTTCATGTCGATCATGAGCGCATAATACCACCTTCTTGGCTATTTGGTCAGGAGATCGAGGAGAAGGCGATGGTTGCGACTGTGGGGAATAGGTATGTGGGTAAACACCCTCGGTTTATAAACCTGAAACATAAAGCTAGCGGGATTCAAATGACCCTAGTAAAGGCATGTTAGAAAGATCATCATATTAAAAAGATCATCAGAAACATGGTCCAGGTGATCAATATTTTTAATTTTCCATATTAGAAAGATCATCATGTAAGGCATGTAATTGATGTGATGCACGCAGAGAAGAATGTTGTAGAACATCTGATAGGAAAAATCTGGGTGGATCTCATTTCAAATATTGAGAGCGAGACCACCAAGATCTACAAGATATGAAAACAAATAAGAAATTGTGGTTAAAAAACAATCCTTTAATACGAAGAATTTCTACCCCTCGGGTTGCTTTCATTTTGACTACTAGTGAGAAGAAGATCCTCTTAGAGATGTTGTTCAACTTAAACACTCCAATCGGTTATTCAGGTAATTTACATAGGGTAGTAAGCTACCAAGCAAATGACTTGAAACACCATAAGTCCCATGACTGGAATGTAATCATCCAATTAATCCCTTTGCTACTTAGGCATTGTTTCTATGAACACAAAGATTTTCGTCGGGAAATTATGCAATTCAGTTTGTGTTTTACCTTACTTTATGAAAGAGTGGTAAACATAAGGCACATTAAAGCTGCGAAATCAAATTTAGCAGAGGCAATTTGTGTATTAAAGAAATGTTTCTTTCATCATTCTTTGATATTACCATCCACCTGCTTGTGCATTTTTGTGATGAGATTTTATTATGTGGTACCATTAGGTATCGTTAGATGTATCCTTTTGAGCGCTTGATGAAAACCTTTAAAGATTACGTAAAGAATATAAGGTATATTAGAGGGTCAATTGATGAAGAATACGTAACTGCGGAATCATCGTCATACATTTGGGAACATATACTGGAACAAGAGGTGAGGAGGTTCAATCCTCGTGGAGAATGAGTGATCTAGGAACTTGGTGAGTTTGTGGAAGAATTTCCATTTGGAGACCCTAAAGAGGTGAAACTCATAAATCAACACTACGGGCAAGAAGTTTGTTATGTCTTCGAATTGAAAGATGAAGTAGAAGACGAGAGAGAATGAGTATCTACTAAATTCTTATTCTTGGATTATATGTATTTTATATTTTATGATCTAAATTCTACAATTTATCAGTAGGAAGTACGAGAAAAAAATTGCCCAAAATCAAAGGAGAAATTGCACGACAACTTATTTTAGGGCATGAGTATCAAAAGAGGTAATTTTCACATCTTATGTATGCGGCTATTTATTCATGTGTGGTAAAAACATGACCTAATACAAATTCATTAATAAGTGAAGCTTCTAATAAGAGGTGATGTTTTTTCTAGGTTTACACATCTAGCAAAAGGTCTAGTTTTTGTGCAAAAGAGTTTGAGAAATTCCGCACCAATGATTTTTATTTCATTTCATATTTATATAAGGAAAATCTTTTGACTCAAAACAGTAGAATATTAATTTTGCCTTGACCACTTGTATCTCTAGAAAAAGTGACAAGAATCCAAAGCATATGATGCTATGTTATTATCTGATAATCCAATAAATCCTAAATTTTGATTAATTAGATTTAACAGAAAATGTATTCTATTGTGATTGGTTAAAGGTGGAGGATACTGCGTATGCTTGCAAAGTTGATCTTGACTCCAAACGTATTATGGTAGATTTATCAAAGTTGAAGATTAAAGATTGCATAATCGACGAGCCTTTTATTTGTGCCTTTCAGAACATAAAGAAGGCAATTTACTCAAAGTGCATAAACAATGGCAATTAGTCTATTGTTGTGCACGTACCAAAGGTATGACTACTCAAGTGGATGCATTAAAGGCTCCAAAAGACTTTTAGTTAACTCTTGAAGATAACCCTAATTTGAAGGATCTTTTAGTTTATTTAAAGGAAAATTGAGTATCTTGTCAATATTATTTGTATCCTATTATGATATTGACATGGTATTAGCAATTTACTTTGATGTATGAGTGTTTAGTTAGTTTTATGAATGTTAAATATGATTTATTTATGTTTAGTTGTGACAATTAGAATTTTTCTTATTTAATGAAAGTGTGGTGTGTTAAAAGACTACATTGACATATACCAATTTTAGTGAACAATTTCTATTTTTTTCCCTCCAAATATTAGTTTGGAGTCATATAAGTTAACTTTCGATAATATGTTATGTTCAGTCGAATGTTGGGGTGCACGGACACCATTCATAAGACATTCGACTTAATAATAGAGTCATTTGAATTTCTGATTCGATCAAATTGAACTAGATCAATTTCCACATGTTTCTGTACGCATATACATTTGTTTATCAGTTTCATTGATGCAGTCTTCATAAATTGAAGTTAAATTATCTCATTTTATGAATATTGTATCAAAGAAACTAATCAGCAAATGTACATATACAAGAATACACTGGGGGCTCCAGGATTAATTTGGTCTAATCAAAGGTTCAGAAGAATCTATTTAATGGCCTTCTTGGATCACAAAAACCAGGTACTCTTTACTTTAACTAAAGTAGATATATAACTGATACACATATCTTTTATATCCTTTAGATGATAGAAAGAGTGCGGGATAATTATTGGTTTTGTTTGGTTTGGCTGTTGGATAATTATTGGTTGTTATTTTGTTGGTGGATTGTATGTTACAAGGAGTACAGGATAATTATTTATTTTGTTTCGTTTGGATGTTGGATAATTTTGATTATTGGTTCGTTGTTGGACAGTATGTTAGAAGGAGCACTGGATAATCTCAGTTTGAGGATGGGACACGAATTCAAAAACTGGCACACTTATGTTTGAAAATGTGCTTTGGTGGGATGGGCACCACCAGCGACAACCGAATGGAATTGCGGGTGGAGCGAACACCTCGTACACATCCAACGTAACACGTAGGAATTGACTGTGCATCCATTGGACTCCTAGTTTGAGGATAGGACACGAATTCAAAATAGGAATGCTTAAGCTTGAAAACGTGTTGCAGGGGAGCGTGCACCCCTAGCGAAACCTAAACGTCATAGCGGGTGGCATGAACACCTCTTGCGCATCCAACGTAACAAGTAGCAAGTAGTCGCATAGACACGGAACAATTTTAAGCCTAAGTGTCCTTATTTTCAAATTTGAGTCCTATCCTCCAACCGGGAGTCCCATGGTTGCACGACCGATTGCTACAAGTTACATTGAGGATGGGACACAAATTGAAAAATAGGCACACTTGGACTTGAAAACGTGCCGACGGGGTGGGTACCCCCAGCGACACCCAAACGGCACCGTGGGTCCACTGTAACACTTAGAAACCGATGGCACAGCCAAGGGAATCCCAGTTTGAGAATAGGATACGAATTCAAAAATAGGCACACTTAGGATTGAAAACGTGCTGTAGGGGGCAGTCACCCAAATGGCACCGCAGGTGGCACTAAAACCTTGTGTGCGTCCAACATAACACGTAGTAACCGGCTGCACAGTCACAAGACTCTCAATTTGAGGATGGTATACGAATTCAAAAACAGGCATAATTAGAGTTAAAAACATTATGTTGGGGATGGGCCCCCCCAACGTTGCCCAAATGGTACCGCAGGTGGCACGAAGACCTAGTGTGCATCCAACATAACATGTAGCAATCAATCGTACATCTATTCGACACCTGATTTGAGGATGGACACAAATTCAAAAAAGAGCACACTTAAGCTTGAAAACATGCCACGGGAGGCAGACACACCCAGCGGTACCCAATTGGCATTGCGGTTAACATGAACACCTCGTGCGATTCAAAAGTAACCCATAGCAACATACCATATAGTCGATGGACTCCCTATTTTAGGTTGGTACACGAATTCAAAAATAGGCACACTTGGGCTTCAAAATGTGCCACGAGGGGCGGGCAACCCCAACGGCACCCAAACGGTACTTCGGGTGGAACGAACACCTCATACGCGGCCAACGTAACATGTAGCAATCAATATCTCAGCCGTGGGACTACAAGTTTGAGGATTGGGCATGAATTTAAAAACAAGAACACTTAGTCTTGAAAATATTTCGCGAGGGGCGGGGGCAGACACCCAACGCGGCTCATAAACAGCACTGCGAGTATCACACACACCTCGTGCACATCTAAAGTAACATGTAGAAACTGTTCACACAATTGCGGGACTCCTGGTTTGAGCATGGGACACAAATTTGAAACAGGCACACTTGGGATTGAAAACGTATCACTAGGGTACGGCCACCCCCAATGACAACCAAACGGCACCGTGGGTGGAAAGAACACCTTGTACATGTCCAATGTAACACTAAGCAACCGATCGCGCAGATGCAGGACTCCCGATTTGATGATGGGACATGAATTTGAAATTAGGCACACTTAGGCTTAAAAAAATATCGCGGGGGGCAGGCATCCCCACCTCTGCCCAAATGGAACCATTACACATCTAATGTAACAAGTTGCAAATGATCACGCTACTAGACTCTCGATTTGACAATGGAACATAAATTCAAAAATAGGCACACTTAGGCTTCCAAACGTGCCGGGGGTACCCCCAGTGGCACCCAAAAGTAATCGCGGGTGGCTTGAACACCTTATATGCATCAAACTTAACATGTAGCATTCTATCGAGCATCTGCGGGACTCCTAGTTTGAGGATGGGACACGAATTCAAGAATAGGCACACTTGGGCTTGAAAATGTTTCGCATGGGACGAGAACACAAGCAGCACTCAAATGGCACAGCGGGTGGCACGAACACCTAATACACATCCAACGTAATATGTAGCAACCGATTGCACAACTCTGATACTCCCGGTTTGAGGATGGGACACGAATTCAAAAATAGACACATATAGGCTTGAAAAATTGTTGCAGGGTAGGCAGGATCCTCTAGAGGCAACAAAATGGCACCGCAGGTGGCACAAACACATATTGTGCGTCCAAAGTAACACATAGAAATTATTCTCACAGTTGTAGGACACTCGTTTCGAGGATGGGACATGAATTTGAAAATAGACACACATAGGCTTGAAAATGTGTCACTAGGGGAGAGGGGGCGAGCACCCCTAGTGGCACGAACACCTCGTGCACATCTAATGTAACACGTAGAAACCGGATACGCATCCGTGGGACTCCTAGTTTGAGGATAGGACATGAAATCGAAACACACGCACACTTAGGCCAAAAAACTTATCGTGAGGGGGCGGGCATACTAGCGGCATCCAAACAGCACCACGGGTGGCACGAACACCTCCCGATAAGTAATACATATCAACTGATCTCACATCCGCGAGACTCCCGGTTTGATGAGGGACATGTATTCAAAAATTGGCATACTTAGGCTTGAAAATATGTCGCGGGTGGCGATCACCTCCAACTGCACCCAAACGTCTTCACTGGTGGAATGAACACCTCATGCACATCCAATATTACACGTAGAAATCGGTCGCACAGCTGCAGGAATTCGAAAACAGGCAAATTTAGGCTTAAAAATGTGTCGTGGGGCTGGACACCCCAGCAAAACCCAAATAGTATTACGGGTTGCATGACCACCTCCTGCGTGCGTAACATAACACGTAGCAGCAGATCGTGTAGCCACAGGACTCTCGATTTGAGAATGGCATATGAATTCAAAATTAAACACACTTAGGCCTAAAAATGTACCTCGGGGTGCGGTTACCCTAGAGAAACCCAAATGGCACCATGGGTGGCACAAAGACCTCTTGCGCGTCCAACATAACACATCGCAACTGGCCAAAAATCGACGGGAGGACTACCTACTTTAGGAAGGGACACAAATTCGAAAACAAACACAATTTGTCTTGAAAATGTGCCACAGGGGGCCGGGCACCCCCAGCAGTACCCAAATGGCACCGCGGGTGGCACAAACACCTCGTGCGCGTCCAACATAACACATAGAAATCGGACCTGCTATAACGGAACTCCAACTTTGAGGATAGGACATGAATTCAAAAAAGGTAGACTTGGGGTTAAAAATGTGTCGTGGGGGCAGGCACCCCCAGTGGGACCCAAACGGCACAACTGGCGGAACAAATACCTCGTGTGGGTCCAGCGTAATAAGTAGCAACTGATTGCATAGTAGCAAGACTCCTACGAATTTGAGAATAGGCACACTTAGTCTTGAAAACGTGCCACGAGAGGCGGGAAACTCCAGTGGCACCCAAACGATATCGCGGATGGCACAACACCTTGTGCACATCCAACGTAACACAAATCCACCGGTCGTAAATCCACGGGACTCCTGGCTTGAAGATGGGATACAAATTTAAAAAAAAGACACACTTAGGCTTGAAAATGTGCCATGGGGGCGGCCACCTGTTGCGGGACCCAAATGGCATCGCGGGTGGCATGAAAAACCTCATGCTTGCCCAATGTAATGCGTAGAAGCTGGCTATGCAATCGCGGGTTTGTAGGTTTGAGGATAGGACACAAATTCAAAACTAGACACACTTAGGCTTGAAAATGTGACACGGGGTGGAGGGCCCTCCCAGCAGCACCCAAATAGAATTGTGGGTGTCATTAACTCCTTGTGCATGTCTAACATAACACATAGCAATTGGCAATGTAGCCAGGGGACTCCCATCTTGATAATGGGACTAGAATTTGAAAATAGCCACACTTAGGCTTTGGTACGTTCCACCGGGAGGCAGGCACCCCCAGTAGCACCCTAACGGCACTGTTGGTGGAACAACCACCTCATGCATGTCCAACGTAAAACATATCAAGTGATCGTGTAGCCGTGAAACTCAATATTTGTGGATAGGAATCGAATTAGAAAACAGGCACGCTTAGGCTTGAAAACATGTTGTGGCGGATGGGCACCCAAACGAAACTCCATGGTACACGAACACCTCATACATGTCCAACATAACATATAGCAGCCAATCGTGCATTTTCAGGACTCCCGATTCAGGGATGGGACACGAATTCGAAAATAGGCACATTTAGGATTGAAAACATGTCTTAGGGGCACCGGCAACCCCAGCAACACCCAAACGGAACCACAAGTGGAACGAACACCTCGTGCATGCCATCACAATACATAGCAACTTGTTGTACATCTGCGGGACTCCCGATTTGAGGATAGGACACAAATTTGAAAATATGCACACTTAGGCTTAAAAATGTGTTGCCAGGTAGGGCACCCCCAGTGGAACCAAAATAGCAACGTGAGTGGCACAAACACCTCATGCACATCCAATGTAACACAAAGAAACATTCTGTAAAACCGCTTGACTCCCGGTTTGAGGATATGATACGAATTTAAAAACAGGCACACTTAGTCTTAAAAACATGTCGCGGGGGTGCACAGACCCAGCGACACCCAAATGGCACCAATGTAACACGAAGCAACTAGAAACTAACCGCGTAGCCTCAGGACTCCCGATTTGAGGATGGGATATGAATTCAAAAATAGGCACACTTAGGTTTGAAAATATGCCACAGGGAGCAGAGAACCTCAGCGACTCCCAAATTCCACCACGGGTGGCATGAATACCTCGTACTCACCCAATGTAACACGTAGAAACTGGCCACATAGCTACAAGACTCCCAGTTCATGTACAAAACACGAATTCGAAAAAGGCACCCTTAGGCTTGAAAATATGTTGCGGGGCGGAGGGAAGGAACCCCTTGCGGCACCCAAACGTCATCGTGGGTAGCGCGAACACTTTTTGCACGTCCAACGTAACACGTAGTAACCATTCAGGCAGTCGCGACACTCTTAATTTGAGGATGGGATACAAATTCAAAAATAGTCACACTTAGGCTTAAAAATAAGCCACGGGGGTAGGAACCCCTAGCGACACACAAATAGCACCGTTGGTGGCACAAACACCTCATGCGTGTCCAAGGTAACACGTATAAATTAGTCGTGTAGCCGTTGGACTCTCGATTTATGGGTAGGACTCGAATTAAACATTAGGTATGCTTAGGCTTGAAAATGTTCCGCGGGGTGGGGCACCCCCAGCGGCACCCAAAAGACATTGCAGGTGGCACAAAGACCTCGAACACATCCAACGTAACACGTAGCAACCGGTCATGCATTTGCAGGACTCCTGACTTGGGGATGGGACATGAATTCGACAACAGGCACACTTAGGCTTGAAAATGTGTCTCGGGGGCATGGGCACACCCAACGGCACTGCAAGTGGCACGAACACCTCATGTGTGTCTAACGCAACACATAGCAACTGACCGCGCAGCCGTCGGACTCCTGGTTTGAGGATGCGACACCGATTTGAATGCAGGCACACTCAGGCTTGAAAACGTGTCGCGGAGTAGGGTACCCTCAGCGCCACCCGAACGACATCACGGGTGGTAAAAACACCTCGTGCACATCCAACGTAACACAAATCAACTTCCCATAAAGCTGTAGGACTCATGATTTTAGGATAGGATACTAATTCACAAACAGACACACTTAATCTTAAAAATATGTCACGGGGGGTGAGCACACCCAGCAGTAACCAAACGGAACCACTGGTGGCACGAACACCTCATGTGCATCCAACATAAAGGTTGTAACTGGATGTATAGCCGCAGGACTCCCGATTTGAGGATGGGACACGAATTATTAAAGAGGCACACTTAGGCTTGAAAATATGCTGCAGAGGCGGGGACCCCCAGTGGCTCACAAACTCCACCATAGGTGGCATGAACACCTCGTACTCGCCCAATGTAACACGTAGCAACTGGTCACGCAGTAGTGGGATTCCTAGTTCATTTATGGAACACGAATTTGAAACACAGGTACCCTTAGGCTTGAAAACATGTTTTGGGGGGAAGGAACCCCTTACGGAACCTAAACATCACTGTGGGTAGTGCGAGCATCTCTTGTGCGTCCAACGTAACACGTATCAACTGGACATGTAGCCACGGGATTTCTAGTTCATGTATAGGACACGAATTCAAAAATAGGCACCATTAGGATTGAAAATATGCTGGGGGCAGGAACCCCTTTCGGCACCCAAACGTCACTATGGGTAGTTAAACACCTCTTGCGTGTCCAACATAACTTATAGCAACTTTTCGCGCAGCCGCGGCACTCTCAATTTGAGGATGGGACACAAATTCGTAAACAAGCACACTTAAGCTTTCAAACATGTCATGGGGGTGGGTACTCCTAGCAGCACCCAAATGGCACCACATGTGGCATGAACACCTCGTTCATATCCAATGTAACATGTAACAATTGGTCTCGCAGTCACGGTACTCTCGGTTCGAGGATGGGACACGAATTCGAAAACCGGCACACTTAAGCTTGAAAACATGCTTTTGTGGGACGGGCACCACTAATAACAACCAAATGGAATTACGGGTAGCACTAACACCTCTTGCGCATCCAACTTAACACGTAGGAACCGACTGCGCTTCCATTGGACTCCTGGTTTGAGGATAGGAGACGAATTCAAAACAGGTACATTTAGGCTTAAAAATGTGTTGCGGGGGAGCGTGCACCCCTAACGACACCCAAGCATCATAGCGGGGGTCATGAACACCTCGTGAAGGTCCAAAGTAACAAGTAGCAACCAGTCGCATAGCCATGGGAATCCAGGTTGGAGGGTAGGACACAAATGGGCACAATTAGGTTTGAAAACGTGTTTCGGGAGGATGGGAACCCCTAGAGGCACCAAACGGCACTGCGGGTGGCACGAACACCTCGTGTGCATCCAACATAAAGGTTGCAACCAGATGCATTATCGTGGGACTCCCCATTTGAGGATGGGACACGAATTTGAAAGTAGGCACACTTTGGCTTGAAAACATAGCGCGAGAGGAAGGCACACCCTAGTGGCATGAATACCTCATGCACATCCAATGTAACACGTAGAAACTGGTTGCACAACCATGGGACTCCCGATTTGAGAATAGGACACGAATTCAAAATTCTGCACACTTTGACTTGAAAAGTGTCACTGAGGCAGCAACCCCAATGGCACCCAAACGGCATCACGGGTGACACAAACACCTCATATGCATCCAACGTAACATATTGCAACCGTTCGTGCAACCGTGGGACTCCCGATTTGAAGATAGAACACGAATTTGAAAATAGGCACACTTAGTCTTAAAAACATGCTGCGAGGGGGGAAAAACCTAGTGGCACCCAAACGGCACCGCGGGTGGCACAAATACATCGTACACTTCCAACATTACACCTAGCAACCTCCCGTTTAGCCAATAACTCTGTATTTGAGGATAGGACGCGAATTTGAATACATGCACACATAGTCTTGAAAATATACCGTGAGGACAAGCATCCCCAGTGGCATGCAATCGGCACCGATGGTGGCATGAACACCTCATGCCTAACCAACATAATACATAGAAACCGGACGCGTAGTCAAGGGACTACAAGTTTGAGGATGGGACATGAATTCAAAAAAGTCACACTTATGGTTAAAAACATGTCACAGGGGTGGGCACAGCCAGTGGTACCCAAACGGCACCACGGGTGGAAAAAACACCTCATACGCATCCAACATAACACATAGAAACCGGTCGCGTAGTAGCGAGACTCCTGGCTTGTGGATAGGACACAAATTCAAAAATAGACACATTTATGCTTGAAAAACTGCTACGAGGGCGAGCACCTCTTGTGGAACCCAAATGGCATTGTGCGTGGCACGAACACCTCATGTGCATCCAACGTAACACATAGCAATATGGCATGAAGTCGTGGGACACCCAACTTGAGGATGGGACACGAATTCGAAAAAAGGCACACTGAGGCTTGAAAATGTGCTGCCAAAGGGCGGACACCGCAGCGGCACTGTGGGTGGCACGAACACCTCCTTCATGTCAACGTAAGACATCGATACCAATCACGTAGTTCCAAGACTCCCAGATTTAGGATAGAAAACAAAAATCAAAAATAGGCACACTTTGGCTTGAAAACATACCACGGAGGGTAGGCACCCCCAGCGGCACCCAAATGGAACCACGGGTGGCCTGAACACCTCATACGCAGGTAATGAAACATATAGAAATTTTCCACGCATCCACGGGACTCACGATTTGAGGATGCAACACGAATTTTAAGATAGACACATTGAGTCTCAAAAACATGTCGCGGGGGGGCGAACATCCCCAACGGCACCCAAATGGAGCCACGGGTTGCACGAACACCTTGTGTGGATCCAACATAATATGTATCATCTAACTGCATAACTGTGGGACTCTCGATTTGAAGATGGTACACGAATTCAAAAATGTGCACACGTAGGCTTGAAAACGTGCCACGAGGAGAGAGCACCCCAGCGGCACCCAAACAGCACTACGTGTTACATGAACAGCTTATGTGCATCCAACCTAAAACGTAGCAGTAGGTCGCATAGCTTCAGGACAGCCATTTTGAGGATGGGATAGCAATTCAAAAATAGGCACACTTGGGCTTAAAAATATGACGTGGGGTGCGGGCACTGCTAGCGGTACCTAACGGCAACACGGGTGGCACAAACACTTCATGCGCCTTCAACGTAACACGCAGCAACCAAATGCATAGCCGCAGGACTCTTAATTTTAATATGGGACACAAATTCACAAACAAGCACACTTAAGCTTAAAAACGTGTCATGAAGGCGGACACCCCAGCGGTATCCAAATAGTATCGCGGGTGGCACGAACACCTTGTGTGCATCCAACATAACACGTTGTAATCGACTGCATAGTTTCAAGACTCCTGGTTTGAGTATGGGACATGAATTTGAAAAAAAGGAACACTTAGGCTTGAAAACATGTCGCGGGGGGCGGGAACCCCAGCGGTGTCCAAACGTCACCACGGGTGGAACAAACACCTAGTGCGCGTTCAACGTAACACGTAGCAACCGAACGCGCAGTCGTGGGACTCCTGGTTTGAGGATAAGACACAAATTTAAAAATAGGCACACTTAAGTTTGAAAACATTCCATGGGGACGGGCACCTCCAATGGCGCCAAAACTGCACTACAGGTTGGACGAACACCTTTTGTGCATACAACATAATATGTAGCCACCATTAGGGCAGCAGTGGGACTCCCAGTTTGAGGTTGGGACACAAATTCAAAAATAGGCACACTTAGGCTTGAAAACGTGTCGGGGGCGGGCATTCCTAGAGGCACAAAAATGGCACTACGGGTGGCATGAAAACCTCATGTGCATCCAATGTAACATGTAGCAACTATTCGCGCAATTGCGGGACTACCGATTTGGTGATCGGATACAAATTGGAACATAATCACACTACGGCTTAAAAATGTACCACAAGGGGCAGCCACCTCTAGCGTCACCGAAACATCACCATGTGTGGAACGAACACCTCATGCATGTCCAACATAACACGTAGAAACCGTCCATGAAGTTGCGAGACTCTCAGTTTGAGGATGGGACACGAATTTTATAATAGGAACACTTAGGCTTGAAAATGTGTCGTTGGAGGGCAGGCACCTCCAGCATCACCCAAAATGGCACCGCGAGTGGCATTAACACCTCGTGTGCATCTAACGTAATACTTAGCAATCAACAGCAGAACCGCGGTACTCTTCCTTTGAGTATGGGACAAGAATTTGAAAACAACCATATTAAGCTTTAAAAAGTGTCGCGAGGGGCGGGCACCCTTAGTGGTACCCAAACGGCATTGTGGATGGCACAAACACCTCGTCCACATCCAACGTAACACAAAGTAACTATTCGTAAAGCCGCGGGACATCCGGTTTAAGGATAGGACACAAATTCGAAAATAGGAAGACTTAGTCTTAAAAATGTGTCATAGGGGCGTTCACACCCAGCTGCATCCAAACAGCACTGCAGGTGGCATGAACACCTCATGAACATCCAACATAACATGTAGAAATCCTCGTAAAAACCAGTCGTGCATCTGCGGGACTCCCGATTTGAGAATGGGACACGAATTCAAAAACATGCACACTTAGGCTTGAAAATATTCCGCAGGGAGCGGCGACCCCCACTGGATCCCAAATTTCACCATGGGTGGAATAAACATCTCATACTCGCCCAATGTAACACGTAGAAATAAGTCGCACAGCCGTAGGACTCCCAGTTCATGTATGGGACACGAATTCAAAAAAAGTCACCCTTAGGCCTTAAAGTGTGCTGTGGGGGGGGGGGGGGGGGGAGGAACCCCTTGCGGCATCCAAACGTCACCATGGGTAGTGAGAACACCTCATGCACATCCAACATAACACGTAGCAACTGATCGTATATCACGGCACTCTCAATTTGAGGATGGGACATAAATTCAAAAACAGACACACTTAGGTTTTAAAACGTTCAGGGGGAAACCCCAGCAGCACCAAAACGGCACCTCAGATGGCATGAACACCTCGTTTGCATCCAATGTAACACGTAGCAACCGGTTGCGTAGTTGTGGAACTCCCTATTTGAGTATGGGACACAAATTTAAAAAAAAGGCACACTTAGGCTTGAAAATGTGCGGGGGGCGAGAACCCCCAGCAATACCCAAATGGAACCGCGGGTGGCATGAATACCTCGCCCATGTAAAATGTATCACGTAGCAACCGTTCGCATAGTCAAGGGACTCTCGGTTTTAGTATGGGACACGAATTCGAAAATGGACACACCTAGGCTTGAAAATGTGCAGTGGGGGATGGGCAAAACCAGTGATAACCAAACAGAATTGCGGGTGGTACGAACACCTCGTGCACATCCAACGTAACACGAAGGAACCTACTGCGTAGCCTTGGGACTCCTAGTTTGAGGATATGACACAAATTAAAAAACAGACATGCTTAGGCTTAAAAACGTGCCGCGGGGGAGCGGGCAGCCCTAGCGACACCCAAACGTCACATCAGGTGGCATAAACACCTCATGCACATCCAACGTAATAAGTAGAAAACAATCACATATCCGCGGGAATCCTTGTTGGAGGATGGGACACAAATTTGAAAATTGGCACAATTAGGTTTGAAATTGTACTACGGGTGGACGGGCACCCCCAACAACACTCAAACGGCACCACAAGTGGAAAGAACACCTCGTGTGCATCCAACATAACACGTAGCAATTTTCGACAGGACTCCCGTATTGAGGATGGGACACGAATTTGAAAATAGACACACTCAATCTTCAAAATTTGTTGGGGATGGTGGCACACCCAGCAATAGATAAACGACCTCAAGGGTGGAACGGACACCTCATGCGCATCCAACATTACATGTATCAATTGATTGCACAGTTGCGGAACTCCCGGCTTGAGGATAGGACATGAATTCGAAAATAAGTACACTTAGGCTTGAAAACGTGCCAGGGGAAGGCACCCCCAGCGGCACCCAAACGGAAACACAGGTAGTAGGAAAAACTTGTACGTGTCCAACATAACACGTTTCAACCGATCGTGCAGCTACGAGATTCCCGATTTGAGGATGGGACACGAATTCCAAAACATGAACACTTAGAGTTGAAAATGTGATGCGCAAGGGAAGGCACCTCCAGCATAACCCAAATGGCACCGTGGGTGGCATGAACACCTCGTTCGAATCTAACGTAACACGTAGCAACTGATCGGGCAGCCACAGGACTCTCAGTTTTAAATGTGATATGAATTAGAATACATGCACACTCAGGCTTAAAGATGTACCGCGGGGGGCAGATATCCCCATCAGTACCCAAATGGCACCGCGGGTGATGAAAACACCTCGTGCGCATCCAACATAACATGTATCAATCAGTTACGTATCCGTTGGACTACCTATTTGAGGTTAAGATATGAATTCAAAAATAGACACGCTTAGACTAAAAAGCGTGATGTGGGGGCGGGTACCCCCAGTGGCACCCAAATGCACCGCAGGTGGCACGACCACCTCGTGCATATCCAACGTAACATGTATAAACTAAGACGCATAGATATAGAATGAATTCAAATATAGGAACACTTAGGCTTAAAAACATGCCTTGGGGGAGGGCACCACCAGCGTCACCAAAACGGCATCGTCGATGGCACGAACATCTCTTACACATCCAATATAATGCTTAGCAACCGATCGCGCAGTCGCAAGACTCTCAGTTTGAGGATGGGACAAGAATTCAAAAACAAGCACACTTAGGCTTCAAAACATGTCGTGGGGGGGCAAGCACCCCCAACAGCACCTAAAAAGAACCGTGTGTGGAACAAACACCTCATGCCCGTCCAATGTGGCATGTAACAACCAGTCGTGTAGCCACGGGACTCTCGGTTTGAGGATAGGAAACGAATTTGAAAATAGGCACATTTGGGCTTGAAAACTTGACGCATGAGAGAGCACCCTCTGCAGCACCCAAATGTCACCATGGGTGTCATAAACACCTCACGCACATCCAACGTACCACATAGAAACCAGTCGTGTAGTTGGGGGACTTTTGGTTTAAGGATGGAACATGAATTCGAAAATAGACACACTTAGGCTTGAAAATGTGCCACGGGTGGGTGGGCACCCCCAGCGGCACCCAAACAGCACCACAGGTGTCACAAACTCCTTGTGTGCTTCCAATGTAACATGTAACAATCGATCATACTGACATGGGACTCCCAATTTGAGTATGGGACGCGAATTCAAAAATAGGCACACTTAGGCTTCAAAATGTGCCGCGGGGGGAACCCCAATGTCACCCAAGCAGCATCATGGGTGGAATGAACCACTCGTTCGCATCCATCGTAACATGTAGCAACTGTTCATGCAGTCATACGACTCCCAGTTTGAGGATGGGTCATGAATTCAAAAACAGTCACACTCAGGCTTTAAAACATGTTGTGGGGAGGTGAGCACTCCCAGAGGAACCTAAACGGAAATGCGGGTGGCACGAAAACCTTGTGTGCATCCAACTTAACACATAACAATCGATCGCATAGCCGTGAGACTCCTGATTTGAGGATTGGACACGAATTTAAAAATAGGCACACTTAGGCATGCAAACATGACGTGGGGGCAGGTACCCCCAGCGGAACTCAAACAACACCATGGGTGGCACGAACATGTCATGCATCCTACGTAACACGTAGGAACTGAACGTGCAGTCATGGGACTCTTGACTTGAGGATGGGACACGAATTTTAAAACAAGCATACTTAGACTTGAAAACGTACCGCAGTGGGGAAAACACCCTAAGAGGAACCAAAATGCCAACGCATGTGGCATGAACACCTCATGCATGTCCAACATAAAAAGTAGAAATCGATCTCATAACTGCGGGACTCCCAATTTGAGGATGGGACACGAATTCGAAAATAGACACACTCGCTTAAAAAGTGCCATGGGGGCAGGAACCCCCAACGGCACCACGGGTGTCACAAAAACCTCATGTGTGTCCAAAGTAACACGTAGTAACCATATGTACAGATGTGGGACTCCCTATTTGTGGATAGGACACAGATTTAAAAATTGGTACACTTAGGCTTGAAAACATTCTGCGGGGGATGGACACCCCCAGCAGCATTCAAAAAGAATCGAGGGTGGCATGAACACCTCATGCGCATCCAACATAATACATAGAAATCGGTCACGCACTCATGGGACTCCGGGTTTGAGATTGGGACACGAATTCAAAAAAGAAACACTTAGGGTTGAAAATGTGCCACGAGGGACGAGCTCCACCAGTGGAACCCAAACGACACCACGGGTGGAACAAAAACCTCGTGCACGTCCAACGTAATACGTAGAAACCGATCACATAGTTGTGAGGCTCGTGGTTTGAGGATATTACGCTAATTCAAAACTACGCACAGTTAGTCTTATTAACGATCCACAGGGGCGACCACCTCCAGTGGCACCCAAACGGAACCGCGGGTGACATGAACACCTCGTGCACATCCAACTTAACAAATAGACACTATTCATAGAGCCACGGGACTCCCGATTTGTGGATGGGACACAAATTTGAAAAAAGGCACACTAAGGCTTCAAAATGTGCCACGAGGCATGGGCACCCGCAGCGGCATCCAAATGGCACTGTGGGTGGCATGAACACCTCGTACATATTCAATGTAATAATTAGCAATCAGCCATGTAGCCGTGAGACTCCCGATTTGAGGATAGGATACGAATTCGAAAACAGGCAAAACCTAGGCTTGAAAACGTACCGCGAGGAGGAGGCACCCAAATGGAATTGTGGGTTGCTTTAACACCTCCTACGTGTCCAATGTAACACGTAGAAATCGGTCGCGCAGCCACGGGAGTCCCAATTTGACATTAGGAGAAGAATTCAAAAATAGGTACACTTTGGCTTGAAAATGTTCCCCAAGGGGAGGGCACCCACAGGAACACTCAAAGGGAACCGTGTGTGGAAGAAACAACTCATATGCATCTAATTCAACATGTAGCAAGCGTGGGATGACAGGCACCCCCAGCGGCACCCAAATGGGATTGTGGGTGACTTGAACACCTCGTGCACATCTAATGTAAGACTTAGAAATAGGCATCTTAGCCGCGAGACTTCCGTTTTGAAGATGCGACATGAATTTAAAACACAACCACACTTAGGTTTGAAAACGTGTCGGGGGCAGATACCCCCAGCGGTACCCAAATGGAACCAAGGGAGGCACAAACACATCTTACGCTTCCACCATATCATGTAACAACCGGCCGCATAGATGCGGTGGACTCCTGGTTTGAGGATAGGACTCAAAGTAGAAAATAGGCACCTTTAGGATTGAAAATGTTTCGCGAGTATGGGTACCCCTAGCAGCACCCAAACGGCACCGCGGGTGATGCTCACACCTCGTGCGCATCAAACATAACACGTAGCAACTGGGCCGCATATCTATGGGACTTTCAATTTAAGGATGATACTATAAGGACAAATTTTCCAATTGAGTCTTAATGTCATTTTGACTTATTCTCGGAACAAAACACGTTTGAGTCATAGGTAGATTTTTACTTTCCGATCACTTCGAGACTATGACTTGTCGAAGATTAAATGAAGATGTTGCGGCAAATCTACAAGGAATGAATCATGCCTAATTTTAATTGGTGCAATTTCTCATCTTCAAGGTTCAATTGCATTCTAAGATCATACAGGTATGAATGCAAAATGTTAATGAAACTCGAATTTTTATTTTACAAAAATAAGGATGAAATTTTTAAAAGAAAATATTTTTAAAAGTGTTTTAAATGTTTACACTTCGTTTTAATCAGATGAGGATGGATTAGAGTTGGATAAGAGTTGGTCTGAATTCATCCTTAACTTAATTTTGCTCAAGAAAAAGTTTGTTTTTTAAATATTTTGGGGACCTAAACATTGGTATCAGAGCTAGAAATACATTTTTATTGTGTTTGATCCCTTTTTACTTGTAAGGATGAATTTTGGTGGTTATGATAATTTTTGCGCTCCTATTTTTTATGGAACTAATTATGCTTATTGGAAAATGCAAATGAGAAGTGATTTAAAGTCTATTAATGAGCGTGTTTGGTTAGCGATTGAAAAAGGTTGGACACCACCTGTTACACGAGAGGGTGAGGTCACTCGTTTGAAACCCATTGAGTCATGGACTGAGATTAAACATAGGCTTGTACAATATAACTCTAAAGGTCTGCACATTATTTCCTCACATGTCACACCTGAAGAATATAATCGTATCATGACTTGTGAAACTTCAAAAGAAGCTTGGGATACACTAGCACTCACTCACGAGGGCATGAGCATGGTTAGGGCGTCTAAGTTGCAAAATCTCACTACATAATTTGAGATGATTAAGATGTTAGAGAGTGAGACGTTTGATGAGTTTCACACTAGGCTGTCCATAATTTTTAATGCGGCGTTTAACCTAGGTAAGAAGATTCCCGATAACCGAGTGATTAAGAAAATTTTGAGATCATTATCGAGTAGGTTTGATGCTAAAGTGACCGTTATGAATTCCCTTGGTATGCTTAACTCGTCGAAACTAGAAGAGGTTGTAGGTGACTTACAAACCTATGAACTCGATATGTTTACCTCCAAGCAAGTACCAAAGAAAGAAAAGGGCATTGCTTTGAAAGCCCTGAAGGAGGGGACTAAAGTTTCGAATGAAGATTATGATTCCGAGTTTGAGGATGTCATTTTGTTGGAAAGAAAGATCAAGAAGTTTCTTCAAATTCATAAACAATTGAAAGATGCCAAAAAGTTTGAGAAATTTAAGAACAAGGGAGACTCACCCCCTAAGGATAAGAGTGAGAAACCTAAGAGAGATGAGTCTGATAGGAGTTTCAGATGTGAGGGGTATGGTCACAAAGTAGCTGAGTGTCCCACTAGACTTAAGAATCAGGGCAAGAAATCGATAGCATACAATGCCACCTTAAGTGATAGTGAACCAGATGAGGGAGAGGATTACCCCATTGAGTGTAACTTTGTTGCGTTTATGTCATGTCATTGAGCGACGAAGATATATCTTCCCATGAGGATACTCATTTGCATGAGACTTTCGAGGCTGTTGAGAGTGCTTCCCGAGAGGGTGAGGGTGATGAGAGTGAGGATAAGGAGATCGACGTAGGAGAGTTACAAGTTGCATTTCGAGAGTTGTTTGAGGAGACGGTGAAGGTGAAAAAGGAAAACTCGTCTAGAGTTAAGTTTGACTTGGAGTCTAGGTCAGAGAAATTGGATAGGATGTTAGGCACCGTCCAAGTCAAAAAATATAGGTTTGGTATAGGCTACGACGAGAGATTTACCAACCCCAAAGACAATACCATTCGTCTGAGAGAGACACATAGAACATTAGAAAAGTTCCACATGTAGGCCACTTTCCATACCATTGCTACACTTGCAAGTTTTGTGGTAGGAAATTTAACCTTAGAAAGTTTTTCTATGACCTTAGGAATTCTCCTCAAAAGTTTAGGAAGTTGAGAAAAAGAGTTGCCCAGATTCCTCCCACCCCTATGCATTATTACACACCTACTTGGGTTAGGAATTCGGATTTGGTTGCTTTAGGAATAAAACTTCATGGTTCTCATTTGGCTACACTTGATTCTTCCCATGCTAAATCTAAAGGTTGAGTGTGTTACCGTGTTTATCACTTTGTATTATATTTTTCATTTATTGCATCTTATTTGAAAAATACAAAAAGATTTTTTTTTTTGATAAAATTTTGAAAAAGACAAAAAGATTTTCTATTTTTCTTTTTGTGTCGTGAGTTAACATGTTTGATGTGGCGTATTGGTGTTCTTGTACCCCCTTACTTCCATTATTCATATGGCTGGGACATTTGGTCGTTATTATCGATGCGTAGAATGATCTTAACCATTGTTTTTATGGGGTTGTTTCAAAGTTTATATGCATTTTGATTCGACTTTGTGTATATGCCATGATTGTACACATGCACGAGTTTATATGGATGTTTGCCTACTCTTGCATATTTGAGTTTGGTGAGACGTTCTTATCTCAATCTTGTCGTATATGTGTAAGTAGACATAATGAGGGAATGTGAATGTTATGACCATTTACCATGAGGATTAAATTTTAAAAAAATTAAAAAAAAATAATAATAATAATAATAATAATAATGAGTGTTCACGGGAAAGGGCTGCGAGGGTATAAAATTGACTCATCGTGAAAGCCACGATTTAAAATAGCCCAAAAAAAATCATAAGGCAATAAAAAAAATCATATGGAAAAAATGGGCTAAATTAGTTTAGTTCGTTCAAAAGAAAAAATGATATATATTTGAGGGGGTTTGGATGGATTAAAATTTTAAATGGGTTTGCACAAAGAATCCTAACGTTGAAAAATTGTGTCATGACACTATTGTTTGTAGAATTGTCAAAAATTCTGGATTCATGTGCATGATGTTTGTTTAGTTCATTAAGCTCACACTTTAATTGTCACATATGGATATAATAAAGTTTGATGATACATTGATATTGATTAGAGCTTATTGATCGTTTCGATGTGTTGGAATTGTGATTCATTTGCTTTAGTTCACGTAAATACACTCCATGTTCATGTTTAGGTACATCGATACTATGTTGGAATGTTACTCATATTTGTATGTTTTTTAGTTTTTTAGTTTTGATATTGTTTTTGCTACTGTTTCGCAATTTTGAGCCTCTTCCAGTTAGAATTTTTAGGATATTTCTTCACTAGGCAACACTATTTAATTTTCTAGGGAAACTGTGAAAGTTTGATAATGTCGTTCTAACGACATTTGTCTTCGTTCGAGTGATGTCGCTTCTCGTTCAAACGACATCCCTAGTTCGTTCGAATGACAGTCTGTTTGACCAGTTTTTGACTTTTTTGGTTAATTTTTGTTTCAGTACCCTGTTGCATATTGATTCATATTTTGGTACTGGGTTTTTGTTTATGCTGGTTACTTTAATCATTGACATGTTTTTCTACATTGGTTAGTTTATCACACCTGCTTAGACTGATACATTTTATTTTGTGTAATTCATTGCTTGCTAGCTAGTGATTTGACATTGATTGAGCATATTTAGCTGGTTGTTGTATGTTTATCTAGCATAATAGGAGTCAACGTAATCAATTTGGTATATCTCATACTAGCTTTGTTTATCTTTTCACCGGATTGCCTATTAGAGACAAAAAGGGGGAGAGATATCTGTGATGTAGGGGGAGTTTTGTGTGTTTGATGTCGGGAGTTTTGTGTGTTTGACGTCGTGATTTATATTTGCACATATTGGTATCATGTTGTGTTCACATAAAAAATGATTTGGATTTGATTTTTTGTATTGATATATATCATTTGTTCCTCCATAGTTCACTGGGTATTTTTATGTTTCATGTGTGTAGGTATGCTTAAAAGAGATTCGACATTTTAAGCCTACATCACAATCAGACATTCAGAGACAGTTTCATGCTTTTCGGTCCGTTGTTTATGAGTCCTTATCCTGCACTAATGATGTAATTTTACTTTTGGGTTTATTGGATTGGATTTAGGCGTCATACGGTTTGATGGCCCAGCATAGGCATTTAACTATTGTTTTTGTCTCGGAATAGTCAAAGGGGGAGATTTGTAAGGACAAAATTTCCAATTGAGTCTTAATGTAGTTTTGACTTATTCTAGGAACAAAACACATTTGACTCATAGGTAGATTTTTAATGTTCGATCACTACGAGACTTTGACTTGTCGAAGATTAATTGAAGACGTAGCGGTAAAGCTATAAGGAATCAATCATGCCGAAGTTTAATTGCTGCAATTTCTCATCTTCAAGGTTTAATTGCATTTCGAGATCACACAGGTATGAATGCATAA
This sequence comes from Sambucus nigra, assembly GCA_949130495.1. Lineage (NCBI taxonomy): Eukaryota > Viridiplantae > Streptophyta > Magnoliopsida > Dipsacales > Adoxaceae > Sambucus > Sambucus nigra. The sequence goes on from OX422207.1 coordinate 763,112,561, forward strand.
TGTTAATGAAACTCAGAATTTTATTTTACAAAAATAAGGATGTTGTTTTTAAAAATGTTTTAAATGTTTACACTTCGTTTTAATCAGATGAGGACGGATTAGAGTTGGATAAGAGTTGGTTTGCATTCATCCCTAACTTAATTTCGCTCAACCAAAAGTGTGTTTTTTAAATATTGTGGGGACCTACAGAGACATGAATTCGAAAACAGGCACACTTAGGCTTGAAAACCTGTCGCGGGGGGCACCCCCATTGGCACCCAAATAGCACCGCAGGTGGCAAGAACACCTTGTGTTTGTCCCACTTAACACGTAGCAACAGGCCTCGCAGTGCGTGAATCCTAGTTTCAGGATGGTACATGAAATCCATAACACGTACACTTAGGCTCAAAATGTGTTGCAGTGGGGGGCACCCCTAGAGACACCCAAAGGGAACTGCGGGTGGTGCGAACACCTCGTGTGCATCCAATGTAACACGTAGCAACCGGTCACGTGGTCGTGGGTCTCTCGATTTGAAGATTGGACTCAAATTCAAAAAATAGGCACACTTAGGCTTAAAAACATGCTACGGGGGGTGGGCACCACAGCGACTCCCAAAAAGCACCTTGGGTGGAACGAACACCTTATGCAATTTGAACATTACACGTAGCAACCAGATGCACAACCGAGAAACTCCCGGTCTGTGGATAGGATACGAATTCAAAAATAGGCACATTTAGGGTTGAAAAAGTGTCGCAAGGAGGCGATCACCCCCAGCGGCACCGCATGTGATACGAACACCTCATTGGCATCCAATGTAACACGTATCAATTGGAATGTATAGACGCGGGACTCCGGTTTTGAGGATGGAACACAAATTAGAAAACAGGCACACTTACGTTTTTAAGCATGCCACAGGAGGGCAGGAAACTCCAGCGGCACCCAAATGTCACCGTGGGTAGCGTGAACACCTCGTGTGCATTCAACATAACACGTAGCAACTTGTCTCACAATAGTTGGACTCCCAGTTGGATGTTAGGACACTAATTCAAAAATAGGCACACTTAGGCTGGAAAACGTGTCGCGGAGGGGTGGGCTAGATCTGGCAATATTTAACATGAAAACTTGTTTACGATAATAACCCGAACATGGCACGATTAGCTTATATAGATTTAAGAGTACCCAAATCTTATAGTGAAATTAAAATCAATGAGGCCCAAAAATGACACGGATAACCCGAATTGCCAACCCTAGGGAGGGCACACCCAGTGACCCCCCAAACGGCACCGCAGGTGGAACAAACAACTAAGGCGCATCCACCGTAACACGTGGCAACCATCCACACAGCACCGGGACTTCTGATTTGAGGATAAGAAATGATTTGAAAATAGACATACTTTATCGTGGAAATATGATGTAGGGGCAGGCACCCCAGCGGCACCCAAACGGCACTACAGGTGGCATGAACACCTCGTGTGCATCCATGGTAATATGTAGCAATCAGTTGTACAGTTGCGGGACTCCCGTTTTGTGTATGGGACATGAATTCAAAAACAGGAACACTTTGGATTGAAAACATGTGGCGGGGGGCAGACACCTCCAGCGGCACCCAAACGGCACTGCGGGTGGTACGAACACCTCATGTGCATAAAAAATAATGCGTAGCCACCGGTCACACAGCCAAGAGGCTCCTAATTTTAAGATGGGACACGAATTCGAAAATATGCACACTTAGGCTTAAAAAAGTGTCGCGAGGGGCGGGAACTACTTATGTCACCCAAACAGCATCATGGGTGGCACGAACACCTCATTCATGTCGAATGTAACATGTAGCAACCGGCCTCATCATCGTGAGACTCTAGGTTTGATAATGTGACACAAATTTGAAAATAGTCACACTTAGGTTTAAAACATTGTCGCGCACGCCAGGGGGCACCCCCAACAGCACCCAAATGGCATAGTGGGTGTCAAGAACACCTCATCCATGTCCAACGTAATATTTCGCAACCGAACACGCATCTATCGACTCTCGGTTTGAGTATGGGACACTAAATAAAAAATAGGCGCACTTAGGATTAAAAATGTGCCGCAGGGGGTGAGCACCCACAGCGGCATCAAAATGGAACCAGGGGTAGCACGAAAAACCTCATATGCATCTAATATAACAAGTAGCAACCGATCTCTCAGCTGTGGGACTCTCGATTTGAGGATGGAACACGAATTCAAAAAAGGCACACCTATGCTTGAAAATGTGTTACGGGAGGGTGGGAACCACCAGCGACACCTAAATGGCATCGGGGTGGCACGCACACTTTGTACGCATCCAACATAATACGTAACAACCGAATTTCATAGAAAAGGACTCTCGGTTTAAGGGTAGGACATGAACTCAAAAACAGGCACACTTTATCTTGAAAATGTGCTGCTGGGGAGCAAACACCCTAGCAGCACCCAAATGGCACATCGTGTGGCACAAATACCTCGTGTGCGTACAACGTCTCAAGTGTCAACCAACCTTACAGTCACGAGAATGCCGGTTAGAGGATGGGTACATGAATTTGAAAATGTGTTGTGGGGGTGGGCTCCCCAAACGGCACGGTGGCCATCCCCGTAATATATCCTCTCGCGGCGGGAGAGGATCCCTTTAGGTCCCGCGCGTCCCTCTCGAGAACTCTTCGGTCGGCATTGGTGAATGAGGTAAAAAATGTAAAGAGATAGAGTCGTCAGTCTATTTTACTCAAAACAGACAAAAGAAAAGGGAGCCATCCCCAAGGACAGCATCCAAAGACATACTAATACATACGAAACCAAAATGATTCGAAAAGGGGTCGGAGACTATGTTACGAAATGGGAAGGTGTTAGGCACCCATTCCGCCCTTACGGCCTCTCATGGGTTGTTGCTATTTTCCTTTATTTCCCCATGATATATGTGCATGTGTATATGTAGTGGAGATAGGAATAATCAACTTGTATCATGGAAGAGATAAAGCGAGTCATCCATAGGAATGTTCCTAAGAGTAATATTAAAAAATAGGATTTATGAAATTATCCTAGTGTCGATCATTATAAGGGAATGATAACGCATGTGAAATAATATGCCATTAAGAACAAATATATATATATATATATATATATATATATATATATATATATATTTTTATTTATTTATACATAGAATTTGATAGAGTTAAGTTTAAAGAATATAGAAAAATAGGAAAAAAGTAGAAAAAGGACTCGAATCTCGAGTTTTACCCCGAGACACCTACGTGGCCTATAGAGGCATTAAAGTCCACGTAGTTCGTATGCAAAACAAGGGGTGGGATTTATCCCATAAATACAATCGGGGACTTCTCTTATATGTGTGTGTGTGTGTGTGTGTGTGTGTGTGTGTGTGTGTGTGTGTGTAAAAAAGTATTTTAGTTGTGAGAAACGTGTGAGTATTCCTGTTTGGAATTTATCAGTAAATCCTCTTTTTCTTGTTTTTTGGGTTTTATTTGTATGAAAATAAGAGATGTGAAATAATACTAGATAAAAAGTATATTAAGATATGTGAGATGAGAGAATAAAAGTGCTAAGTGATCAAATAAGTTAATGCAAATTTAGGGAAATTTAAAGAGAGAGTTGAAAGAGTTAGACCTTCTTGGAGATCTTGAGCTTGATCTTCGATGTTGGAGAGCAGCCCTTGCCTTGGATGATGATGGAGAGTACTTAATTCACCAAGTTTGATGAAAGAGGTGATGAAAGGTGGAGGTTGGAAAGGGATTTGGATGTGGAAATCACGCTGACTTCGAGAGGGGTTTTCTAAGCTTACTGGGAGTGATGGATCTCTGATTTATTCTCTTTTGGAATGAGGTTAGGCCCTAATTTTTATAGTCCCGGGTAATTTCTGATCGGCATATCCCTAGTCCTTCCAATCGGCAAGTGTGTTTAGGCACACTGCCGATAGGCAGGTCTTGGAACCTGCCGTTTGGCAGTGTTTTTCAGATTCCTTTAGAAAATCAGTCGTAGAGCGCTAACCGTTGATCCTAATCGCACATGGGGTGAACTGTTGGAAAGGTATTTTAGATACCTTCGAAAGTCCTTTGGACTACTCCCGAGTTCAGGAGTTGACTTTGGGTCAAATGTGGCTCGAAAGCGCTCGTCGATCCTTTGGACAAGGAAACTTTAGACACAAATGGATCATTCGTCCGCATGGTAAGTCAGAATCGCACATGGGGTGGACCGTTAGAAAGGTTAGGAGATGTACTTTGACATTCCAAAGAGTTTGACCTAGTTGGGGAGTTGACTTTGGTCAACTGGGGCCTGAAAGTGTTTGGTGACCTTTCGGAGTAAAACGGATACTCCGGTACAGACGAGATGAAGAGTTTACTTTGATCAAACGGATCCTAGGAGCGTTCGGTGACCTCCTGATCGATTTTTAGGGAAAAACGGGTCGTTCGTCCACATGGTAAGTCAGAATCGCACACGGGATGGATTGTTGGAATGGGGTTTCAGTGACCTTCGAATATTCATTCAGTCTCGATCGAGATGAAAAGTTTGACTTTTGGTCAAAACAGAGCCTGGGAGTGCCCGATGGCCTTTAGGTTGATACCTGGGGTATGACTTGGGTTTGCAATGATGAAGGGAGGTGCTAGGGACCATAGGAGAGGTTGGGGGTGTTAGAATGGGGTGTGTACAAAGCCCCTCAACGGGTGAGTTTGGAACAAATAATAGCCATCGAATAGACACCACATGATGCCTTTGAAAGAGGATGGGTCAAGATCGATTCTGAGGACCTAAGGATGATGATGACCGATTCTGCGGGTTGAAGTTAATTCTATAGGCTTGAAGGAACATGTTGGGGATGGTCTTTAAAGGAAGTGATGACCAAAGCAATGATGGGGGAGACCAATTCTGCGGGTCGAAGCCAATTCTGAGGGCTTGGGTTGTAATGACCGATTCTGCGGGTTGAAGCCAATTATGTGGGCTTAAGGTGAGATAACCAATTCTGCAGGTTGAAGACAATTCTATGGGATTAAGGTGAGATGACCAATTATACGGGTTGAAACCAATTCTGCGGGCTTAAGGTGAAATGACCAATTCTGCGGGCTTAAGGATGGGATGACCAATTCTGGGGGTCGAAGCTAATTCTGCGGGCTTAAGTTGAGATGACCAATTATGCAGGTCGAAGACAATTCTACGAGCTTAATGTGAAATGACCAATTATGAGGGTCGAAGCTAATTCTGCGGGCTTAAGGTGAAATGGCTAATTCTGCAGGTCGAAGCCAATTATGCAGGTTAAGGTGACATGACCAATTCTGCGAGTCAAAGCTAATTTTGTGGTATTAAGTGACATTCCAAGACCTAGGTCAATTCAGACCTAACTAAGGTGACGATCCAAAACTGAGGTCAATTCTGACCTAAGAGAGGTGACGACCGAGGACCGAGGTCAATTCTGAACTAACTAAGGTGACGATCCAAGATCGAGGTCAATTATGACCTAAAAGAGGTGATGACTGAGGACCAAGGTCAATTCTAACCTAACTAAGGTGATGATCCAAGACTGAGGTCAATTCTGACCTAAGAGAGGTGACGACCTTGACCGAGGTCAATTCTGACCTAACTAAGGTGACGATTCAAGATCGAGGTCAATTATGACCTAAGAGAGGTGAAGGTCGAGGACCAAGGTCAATTCTATCCTAACTAAGGTGACGATCCAAGACCGAGGTCAATTCTGACCTAAGAGAGGTGACGACCGAGGATCGAGATCAATTCTGACCTAACTAAGGTGACGATCCAAGACTGAGGTCAATTCTGACGTAACTAAGGTGATGACTGAGGATTGAGGTCAATTCTAACCTAACTAAGGTGACGATCTAAGACTGAGGTCAATTCTGACCTAAGAGAGGTGACGACCGAGGACCAAGGTCAATTATGACCAAACTAAGGTGGTGATCCAAGACCAAGGTCAATTCTTAGCTAAAAGAGGTGTACATTTCCTTCGGGAAAATTAAGGATTCTACTGGGGATAAAGATTGGATTTTGGGTTCCACTAGGGAGTAGTGAATGATACGGGGAGCCGATTGCTGGGGAAATCCTTATGTCTTTTGGAGACTTTACCTGGGGAACGGCCAATCTGATGTTGGGGAAGTGATTAGGTGGTCCAGGGTTTGAACGTATTTCTCGGGGAAAATCGAGACCTTTGGGGAATAGGAGATGATCTTGAAGTTTTTGGATATTTTGGAGGTCCTCTAGGGACGTTACCGGGGAGAGGTTCACTTGTCTTTTGAGAGTTCCGCTGGGGAAAAGGGGTTCCGCTTGAGTAAGTACGAAATTTTCTTGGTGAAAATGATCTAAATCCTTTCTGGGAGTTTTAGGAAATTTTTGAGGATTTTTCAGGGTTTTCTGGTATTTTCTGGGAATTTCCGTACTCAAATTTAAGGGAGGTTCCGGTCAGCATGGTGTGGAGGGTGTCATTCGGTAGTGGCACGGACTTTTGGGATGCCTTGAGAAGGTAAAGGGTCAGTACCGATCGATAGGTAGAGGTGCAGTGTCGATCGGCATGACCCTTGGCATCCTATATAAAGGGGGAGAGTTCCCCTCATTTTTCACAGCTTCTTGCCTTCTCTCTTTCTGCGATTTTCTTCTGTGAATCATTCTAGCATTCCGATCGCTGAAAAATGGCCGTTTTTGTGAGCATTACAGTTCATCGAGAATGGTTGGTTGTTGATGACTGGGAAAATATGGAGTGGAGGGCCAGGAAAGCTCTTGCTTTAGGGAGTGAGAACTCTTTTGATGCATTCGAGCCAGTTACAGATAAGCACACCTTGATGCGGGAGCCATCTCATCATCGCACTTCGAGGGTGATGTTAGTAAAATAACCTTTGTCATTCCTTTTTTGTGGTTTTCCTTTTTTTCTTGAATTTTGACAAGGTTTTTTCTTTTGAAAGTCTGATGTTTCTTTGTCGACTATGCATGCTCGCAGGATGACGTGGCTTAACGATGTCTGGGAGCATCTTCCACCTGTGGTGCGTTGGGTGGTATCCTCAGCATGCTTTAGGAGGTTGGCGTCTATGCTAGATGAGACGCCTTGTTCGACGGCAGTCTTATTCGCTCTGGGGGAGAAGTGGTGGGACACTACCCACACCTTTCATTTTGTCTTTGGGGAGATGATCATGACTCCCATAGATGTGGAGCAGCTACTGGGGCTAGATTGTGATGGAGAGAAGATAGAGGTGGATCGTTCTTTGCGAGTGAGGCCGGAGGAGGTGCGCGCGGCGCGTGGTAATGTGGGGAGGATATTGTTTGGGAACTCCATTCGTCTGTCACTAGTGAACGATGTCTTATTGTGCAGAGTGATCGATGTGGAGGATAGGCTGCGGGTGAGGCAGATGTCTCGGTTATTCATTTTACTGGTGTTGGGGAGATTTCTGGTGGCGTCGAGGGGCGACGTTGTCCACTTATGGTTTTTACAATATCTGATGTTTTCGAACATCCATCTCTATGATTGGGGGAGCTTGACTTTGGTGACCTTTTTCCTTGGACGCATTCAGCCGGTACTGTCGGCAGCCTTTTAGTGGAGCCATGTATCTTCTTGAGGTATTCTTTAATTTTGTGCATTTTCCTTTCATGCATTCGCATTTTCCTTATGCACCTATTTTGATTGAAAATTGTTGCCTTTGAAAGACGTGGTTCTATGAGGTGATCGGATGTAATACCCAGCTGATTACTTTGAAGGACACGACTCTTGGGGATTTTTTTCGGTTGCATCAATGGCGCAAGGCCAATCGGCAGTCGAGGAGGTCTCTATCTCTAGAGGTGGTGCGTCAGGTCTTGAATGGCCTGACCAGTGATAGGCTAAGACTTTTTTTCTTCTTCAATCTAATACCTTTGTGTGCCCTGATTTTGTATTTGACTCGTATCTGCGAGGGATTTTCAGGTGACCTTTTACCTTTGGGGATGACCGTTCAGGACACGGGGTTGACTGGAGTAAATGCGGAGATGAGGCATTTTTTGGCGCAAGAGTTTGGCCACTCTTGGTATCTCGGGGAGAGGGTGGTCCGACAGATTACTGAGAGAGAGGTGGTGGTGCCACCTGCGAGGCCCCTATGTTTATGAGGTAGAAGCGAATATTACCGGAGGATGCGAGGATCGCGACGATGATTGGAAATTCCTACCTTCTGTACATTGATACAGTTGTGCCGTATGATTATATGGTCTTTGTGACGAGTTGGCTGATGGCGCCTAGCATATATGATGCACTTCCCTTCCTTTGTGTGGGTTTGAGTCGGCCAGTGGGGTCCTCCCACAGCAGTGGCGATCCTTCAACATCTACGGTGGCGGCGACTTCAGAGGTTCCCTTTGTGCGGCTGAATACTCCTTCATACAATATTCGGCGAGCTGATGGAGGGATGGTACCTATGTTGCATCATCGTCATCTGATGGACCCAGAGGAGTTGGGTGTGACAGAGGAGGTTCTTTGTCCTTTAGTATATCTTTTTCTCTTTTCTTTTCCTTCCTTTTGGTTTCTTTTGATCTTTTCTGCTTGATACTGATTTTTCCTTTTCTTACAGCACGTTCGGGTGTCCACCACTTGGCTGAGGGATATTAGGGACTGGATATCTTCGGCGACTGCGCATATTCGGGATGCAGTTCTTGTTCCTTCTTATTTGGTGTCGTCTGCCTCATCTGGGGAGGATTCTGGTTCATGTATCAGTGGTACGTAACCTCTCCGCGGGGGAAAGAGAGCGCGTCGCAGGGGTGAAAGCTCTTAGGAGGGATAGGGGAAAAGGCAAGTGAGAGAGAGAGAGAATGTGGGTTCGGGCTGAGTCCCGTTTATTTTTTTATTTTCTTTATTTTCCTGCAAAATGATGTAACACAAAAACATATCTATGCAATGCAATGAAGTTTTTTTATTATCTTTTGTTAATGATGAATGAATGCATGCACATGCGCTTTTTACTTTGCTGTTGAGACCGTAAAAAGAAAGATTTTTGGGATTTCAAAGGAAATTTTTATTCAAAATGATAATTTATATAAAGATGAAAAGGGGATTTTTGAAATTTTGTTGAGAATATCAATTTATTTTGAGTTTTCTGAATTTTGACAAAAGAGGAAAAAGGAAAATTTCCAAAAGTAGGGGGTTGACAATCGACAAGCACCTTGTCCTACCTATCGGCAGGTCAGTCTAGTCCCATCAATTCAAAGATTTGATTGGTACCCTCTTCAGCCTTTGGTACCTTATGGGGCAGGATTTCTTTCGATTTCTGCAAAGCTTATGTCTTTTGTGGGAGTTTTTAAGTATAAAAGAGGGGTAAGCGTGGAGTGTTTTACTCACACCCTCACATTCCTATTTTCTTTTTCTGTGAGATGGCTCTCCCTGGTAGTGTTGAGTTTGCCAACTACCTCAAGAATTTGGAGGCAATTTGCTCCTATAACATCAACTACGATGCTTACAACATGCGTCGAGTTTCTTTATGGCATAATCGGCCCATAGAGTGGAACATGCTGATGGTGGCGGTATAATTCTAGTACCCTGAAGACCATGTATTTCTCTTTGGCTTGAAAGAAGTCTGTCCGACTTATGAGGAATTTTCTTCCATATTGGGGATAAATCCCGGAGTTATTGCGGCTTAGCCTGAGTTTTCCCATTCTCCCTCGGAGTTGTTGGCTGGGCTTCTTTGCATTTCATACTCAATGGCAAGATCACTGGTGGTTGGAGGTATGATTTCTCTTCTGACGGTGTTGCAGTTCGTGCATTTGCAGGAGGTTGGTGATGTTGGATATGCCGAAGCTGTTCTAGGCTTGGTTTCAAAATTATTATTGGTGACTGGGGAGTTGCTGGTGGACACATAACCTGCAGTTATTACCTCATGGATGTCCTACCGTCGTAATTCTGTGGTGATGATACTGGAGAAGACTGTAAATTGCCTGGATGCCTGGAGAGAAGGTCATTCTGACTTTTTGAGGGGTAGCCCTGTGATGTTGTTCATGTGGTTGTCTGAAAGATTTCGCCTAGTGACTCCTTCGGAATACCCTTTGTCGGCTATACCCAATTTCTTTTTGCGCCATTTCATCAGTGTTGGCCCGGATATTGAGAGCTGGGAGGACTGGTTCGTGGATCATGGGGCTCTAAATCTGTAATGGTCAGTACCTTGGTGGGGACAGCTGCTGCCTATTCTTGAACTGGGAGAATACCCGTATGTCCGGTTGGTTGGTCTCAAACAGACCTCTTTTATTTCCCTTAGCAGCTTCTGCGCTAATTTGGCTCGGAGCAGATTGTGCCACCTCGAACACTAAACTTATTTATGGTAGAAGATTTGACAAAGCATCTGCGTATGAGGCTTGGCTCTTTATGGGAGAGTCGGTGTCCGTCATCCCGTCCCTCTCAGTCTGCTGGGAGAGTTTGGCACATCCCTGGGGATTATATGAAGTGGTTGTGAAGGAGAGTAGTTAGAAAGATCTTGGAAGTGGAGGCTGGACAAATATGGCTTGCCTTATCTGATTGTAGAGGGGGATTTAAGGTAATTTTTAGATTAGAATTAAATCCACATAAGCAACAGTGTTTTGGGGATTAAGGCACCGTGGAAGCTCGACGTGGTATTTGAACGAGGCAGCTCAAGCGAGGCAGCTCAGCGTGATAACCTGTATTTTAGATTTTTGTATTAGTCATATTGTATCTTTGTTTATATTGACTGTAAGCTATAATGGTTGTAATCATGTAATGAGAATAATAAAGAGTTTTAGTGTGAGGTCAAACGGTACTCGCGAGAGACCAAGCTTGGCAAGGCCTGGGAGAGCTTTCATGCTCTATCGAATGACCTCACCGCGGGAAATTTAAAGGGAATAGGTTTGAAGGATTGAGAAGTGAGGCACCATTGGGGCTTGTCCTGATCATCTTAGATACACCTGGTAAAACACCGAAGGACCATGACCGTGGAACCTCGAGAGGAGCAGCTTGGAGTTCCATCGGGCGTTAGGCTGTGAACCAAACAGCCCTCTACTTAATGTCACATCTACTATAGGTGATGTCACTAGCCAGCTAAACAATGTCAGACATGCACTTGAGTAAACCACTATGGTATTTGGGGTTGTCAGGTAGTTGGTGAGCCACCTCTACGACAACAGCCCCCTGACACACAGTGGTTAGGCAAAAGGCATGTCTTGGCATTTATTGTTTATGACGTAGAGACAACTAGTGCATTAGGCATTTAATGTTGTGACATAACGTATGAGGGATGTCTTTCACAGTCTTTAATGACTGAGTTGCCTCGGGGATGGTGTGGGGGGCTATTTAAGGACCCCAACCACCCCTAAAGAGAGGATGATCTTTTGAGAGTTCAGAAGTTATTTCTAGAGAGAATACACAACAGAGAGAGAAGTTATTACAAATCAGAGGTCTTATTCACTCACCATTATTATTTTATCACGAAGATTTTAATACGTGACAGAGATCCTTTGAGTGTTTGGTGTGTTTTTCTGCCTACCAAGGTGTATCTAGGGTGCTTACGTCTCTCTCCCTCTAGCTAAGTTACTTCTAAGTTCTTTACTACTTTTCTGAATTATACACAAGAGATTTGTGAGTTTAAACTAAGTATTATCTTCATTGAGTTTGTGTTTGGGTGTTCTATCACTAATCCAAGGGTTTGGCTAATTAACTTATCATCACCATACTTCAAAGGAGTTACGCCTCCATTTATAATCTAAAGTACCCTCTTACATTTGGCGACTCCGCTGGGGAGGCATTCTTCTAAGTAAGGAGTATGGCGCAAGATAATGCTACTCGAAGGTTAAACTTTGATGACATCCAGCGTAATGAAGAACAGGCTGTGAGAGAATTGGAGGCTCTAAGGGATGGGGTTCCTCAAATAGAAGTACCTCCGGTTCAGGCGATGACAGGCATTCCAAGGGTGACATAAGCTTCCATGAGTGCGGGGCTGGGACCCACTCAGGTGGCGCTCCTCATGAGTAAGTTTTATGAGTTTTTGCAAATTTCGGTAGCTTCAACGATGCTAGGAGGATTAGAAGCCAATGCCTTCGTAACACCAGGGATAACCCAAACGGCCCCACCAGGTGCAGGTGTGACGGGAACGGTCCCAGCAAGCATACCCTCTATTATGAATCCAGCTGTGGGAACCTCGAGAGTTTCAACGGTAGCAATTATGATGACTGTTCCAGCTACAATGGGTACTCAGCCTATGGTCTCGTTGGTTGTTGCCCCAGTAGCACCACCCATGGAGGAAATGAGAAGGGAGATGAAGAAAGAGATGTTGAAGTTCATGTAAGACTCCTCGCAATTTGCTGGCGAGATAGCTTCGTTTTATGATGACTTTCGAACACCCTATCATCAGGAATACAATGATGATCCCTATCCAAAGGACTATATTCCTCCTATTTTTGAAAAATACACGGGAAAGGGTGGGAACCCGAAGGAGAATATTAAGCTCTTTGCCGAACATTTGGGGGCACATTGTAATAATAAAAGGCTTAGGATGAGGGAGTTTTCTAAGTCCTTGGCCAATAAATCCTATACCTGGTATTCCCATTTGACTCCTAATAGCGTTTCTACATGGGAGGAGATGCACGTATTGTTTGTCCAGAAGTTCTTTCTAGCAGAAGATGAATTCACTTTGAACCAGCTGGGTAGGGAAAGGCAATGACCTGGGGAAGAAGTGGTGGCCTACGTTCAAAGGTTCAGGGAAAGATCCCTCGATGTGAGGGAGGAGGCCAAAGAATCCAAGTTATTGAAGATCTGCGCTGAGGGGCTGCTTCCCGAGTACATCTGCCATCTTATCAATGAGACGCGCGAGGGGACTTTTTCAGCATTCTTAAAAGTGGCGAGAAATATATCCTTGGTGGTGTGGCCCAATCCGGTGGTGGTGCCCATGATGTTTAGGTAGCCGATGCAACCCGCGAGGGGGAGGTCTTAGTCCCTAAGGGTAGGGTACACCAAAGGGGGAGATAGGGGCAAAGCACCGAAGAAGGACAATAAGAGGAAGTTCGGAAGAGACAGGGAAGACCCACCACCATTGCCTTGTATAGTGGAAGAAGCTGTCAGCTATTATAATGCGATGGTCCAAGGGGGAACGGTCTATGAACCAAAGGGCGTTCCTACTGGGGAGCCCGATGTGTCAACGAAGGCAAATCCAAAGTATTGTCAGGTTCATCGAAGGATCCAGCATCCAATCGATAGCTGCTTTACGCTGAGAAGAATCATCGACAATTATGTGAAGGTAGGGACGTTACAAATCCCTCCACAAAATGTCGATAACAACCCCTTGCCAGCACATGGAGCCAATCTTATGGTGGCCTATGACGAAGAGGCTAAGAGAGGAGAAAGAGAGTCAACAATGAAGCAAAGAGAGTACGAAGAGGCTCTGGAAGATCGCACGAAGGGAATGGATAATGTAGTGTTGGCTTATGATGAAGCAAACGCCAAGGATGCGGAGGAGGTATATGGCGCTGAAGGTGAGGAAGTAGACCCAGTTCTAGAATATTGTGCAGTTTCGAAATCCCTAAAGTTCACCTGGTTCTTCGACCAGGTGGGGGTACCGAAGGAGAATAGGTTGGAGATAACCCAGGCAATACTCGATATTGCAAGGAAGAACGCAGTCCCTTAGTTGAGATGGAAGGGACCCATGGCCAGGTTGGTAAGAAAGTTTCTGTCAGAGGTAACCTTCAGCGATGCAGATAGGGCTGTAAGGTTCCCTTACTACAAGCTGTTGTATATGACTGCTAGTGTCAATGGGGTTAGCTTCGTAAGAACTCTTATGAATGGGGGAGCTTCCATCAATATCATTCCAATCAACTCTTTTCACGTAGCCAATATTCTAGAGGAAAGTTTGGTTTCCATGCCTTTGGTAATTTCGGGGTATGATCACCAGTCCTTCAAATCCATTGGGTACATTAATGTTGGGATTGTAATGGGAAATCTGAGTTCCCATATCAAGTTCCATGTAATAAAGAGTGAAACTTCCTATCATATGCTAATAGGGAGGGTGTGGATGCAAAACCAAGGGCTAGTTCCTTCTACGTACCACCAATGTGCCAAAGCGAATGTCAAGGGCATGGAGGTGACCATTAGGGATACAGAAAGGCCCTTCGCTATTGAGGAGGCTCACTTAGTGGATGCAGCATTTTACACAGATTTAGAGGAGGGTATCCGGGTTCTAATAAGAATAATAGAGGGAGCATGGGTTCCCTCGATCAGATAAAGAATGGGTCCCTTAAATGAGCAAAAGAAGGAGGTTGCGAGCAGCACAAGGGAAATAACCGAAGAAGCTCACCAGGTAGTCCCTCAGCCCTAAGGCATCTCAAAGCATCTCAAAGATATAATGAAGCCCAGAGTGGATACTATGAAGTATGAGGTCCAACGTCAAAGCGTACTGAGACGATTATCAGGAGAAAGAGTGGTCGAAGCTTCTAGAGAGAAGAAGAGGAAGGCAGTCACCGCTACTAGTAGACAATGCAAGAAGGTAGTTACCGAGGAGGAAAAGTTGGTGTATCGATTGTAATAGTGTGAGCGGGCGACCTAGGAAGATGATGATGAGGTTGACCCGATATATGAATGCTTTCTGGTAGATCAACGGGGACAGTGCATGGTGATAGACAATTCCAGCATACAGGAATTTATAGAGGAAGTCATCGAGGAACCATATTACATGGAAAATCAGCCGAAGCCCCAGGAACAATAGTTAAAGAAATTAAACCTAGAGAAGGAAGGAGAGGATCCGAGGCCCATCTTCATCTCGAAGGATCTCAGTAAGGAGAAACGAGAGGCCTTGGTTGAGTTAATTCGAGAGTTTATAGACGTCTTCGCGTGAAAATACACAGAGATGTAGGGGTTGGATGAGGAAGTAAGCTGCCACAAGCTAAATGTAATGCCTTCAGTCATTCTAGTAAAATAAGTAACGAGGACGTACAAGCCTAATCTAGATTTGAAGATCAAGGAAGAGGTTCAATGCTTACTAACGGCAGGGTTCATCACGCCGATACAACACCCACTCTGGCTATCTAGTATCGTCCCGGTGGGGAAGAATGACAAAAACCAAATAAGAATCTGTGTGGACTTCAGAGATTTGAATAGAGATTTCCCAAAATATGAGTTCCCTCTGCCATCCATTGATAGCTTGATAGATGCAACGGATGGTCATGAGATGTATAGCTTCATGGATGGGTATGTGGGGTACAACCAGATTAAGATGGACCCCTCGGATGTAGAGAAGATAGAATTTAGAACCCCATTAGGTAACTTCATGTACAGGGTGATGCCGTTTGGACTCAATAAAGTTGGGGAAACTTACCAGAGAATAATGCTTGCAATTTTCCATGACTTCTTTCATAAGTTTGTGGAATTTTATGTGGATGATTTGGTCATTAAGTCAAGGAGTTAGGAGTCCCATCGGAGCGATTTGAGGAAGGTGTTTTCCCTCTGCAGGAAGTATAAATTGAAGATGAATCCATTGAAATGTGTCTTTGGGGTGACAAATGGAAAATTCTAGGCTTTGTGGTTAATGGACAGGGGGTGCAAATGGATCAGGACAAAAAATGGGAAATCTTGGAAATGCCATGCCCAAGAACGGTGAAGGAGATGAAGAGTTTCCTCGGTAAAGCCTCTTACCTTAGGAGATTTGTGCTCGAATTGGCCAAAATAACACATCCGTTGATGCAGTTGTTGCGAAATGACACAAAGTTCAAATGGGAGGAGGTTCACCAGGAGTCTCTGGATGGGCTGAAGAAACTTCTTATTTCACCACAGACCATGGTTCCCTCGAAGGCATGAGTACCGTTGCAGATGCACCTCACATCTACCACGAGGTTCGTGGGAGCTTTGCTGGCACAAGATATCAATGGGAAAGAACAGCCAGTCTATTACCTCAGCAAGGTCATTCATGGGCTAGAAGTCAGATATAGTACCTTAGAAAGGCATTATTTAGCCTTAGTATTTGTAGCACAAAAACTTAGGCATTATATGTTGTCTTTTATAATTCATATTGTAACTAGATATGATCCTATTAAGTATTTTCTAGCAAGAATGATTTTGATTGGTAGGGCAGCTAGGTGGTTCCTCATCCTATCTGAATATGACTTGAAGTGTGTGGTTCCTCGCGCGATCAAAAGCCAGGCATACGCTGATCTGTGGGCTATCATCCCCTCAGGAATTTTCGAGCCACCCAAAGAAGATATTCCAGGAGACAATTTGTAGGCCAACCATTTAGATGCAACAGACGATGAATGGATAATGTAGTTCGATGGGTCATCGACAGAAAATAAAGGAGGAGTAGGGGTTATTCTTTCGAAAGGAATGGAGGATGTTTGCCTTTCTTACAAGCTAGATTTCCCTTGCTCTAATAACGAGGCAGAATATGTGTAGGAGGGCAGTGAGACTGGGGTCTATGAATAACTGGAAAGGGTGGCGTGACCCACTCTAATGGACACTGTCTGCAAGGTTCTCAAGAATTTTTGGAGCAACTTCTGATGAGACCTTCTCCTTTTGGTAAAAATGGAGCTCAAGCTGGAACTCCCTCCCTGCAAGAAGATGAACTTCCACAACAATAATAGTAATTTTCTCAAGAGGAGTACCTAAGAGTGATGGATGTCAGTGGGGAGTGAAAGAACAAGGCACTTAGTACTTAGAGAGAGCAGGGAGAGAATACTAGAGAGGTTCTGGTGTGATTTTGACAGAATGACTTCGCTATTGAGTTTTTCTATTATCATCTCTTGACCTTGCCCAGGGGTACTATTTATACTTGGGCACTAGGGTTGGGTTGGCACTTTTGGCACCAAAGCTTAGAGGGTTGGTGAGGTACAAAGTCTGCAATGTATTATTTGTCCCTACCTACAGGCAGCTCTGCCTGTCCCCTCTGGCAGATGCACCCTGCTGCCAACCAAAGTTCAAAAGGAAATATGTCTTCTAATGGAGACAAAATATCTTATTTGGTAAATATCTTTTGAAACAGTAACTTTTGGTAAAAACTTTATAAACTTGAGGGGGGGTCTCGAGAACCACCTCCTCTAAAATATTTGTAAGGTTGAGGGGGGTCTTGAGGATCCCCTTCTAAAATCATTTTTCTTGAGACGGGTTTAGAGGACCCTCTCCTTTAAAATCATTTTATAAACAATTCTTTTCTTGTGAGTATCCAACCCTTTGGCTTCTCACTCCATTTGTAACTAAGTGTGAGGTGTGTGAGGATTGGGCGACCATAGGGTCTCCTACTAGTATTCTCTCAATCCTATAGTGCTAAGTGGTTGAGCTTTCTCAACATACCTTGTCCCTCAGCCGCCAAGCCAAAACTCCCAAGAGATCCCAGCTGGCCTACTTGAGCCCTGCTTGCTCAACTAGGCAACCTGTACAAGAAAATAAGTGTTAGTACTTTTATTCTTTTTTCATGATGAGGGGTTGCTTATGGTACACACCCCATCATCCTAACTTCGTTTTTTGGGAGCTGAGGGTGAAGGACCTTGCGAGTCCCTCCTCTCATGTAAGTATCTTCTATTGAGGAACCCTAGTGGGGGGTTACTTATCAAATATCATTTTTAATGTTGAGGAAGCCTTAGGAGTTCCTTCTCAAATGTCATTTATTCGGGGACCCTTGCAGAGTCCCTCTCAACTTGGGCTTCTGCAGTGGCCCTTGTGGGGAACTTCTCAGATGTTATGTTTGCAATGACCCTGGGTGGGGTTCCTTCTCAATATGAGTTTCTGCCGGGACCCTGGGGTGGTTCCTTCTCAATATGAGTTTTTACCGGGACCCTGGGGGTTCCTGTTCGATATGAGTTTCTGCCGAGACCCTGGGGTTGTTCCTTCTCAATATGAGTTTCTGCCAGGACCCTGGGGGTTCCTGCTCAATATGAGTTTCTGTCGGGACCTTGGGTGGGTTCTTCTCCATATGAGTTTCTGTCGGGACTCTGGGGGGTTCCTGCTCAATATGAGTTTCAGTCGGGACCCTGGGGTGGTTCCTTCTCAATATGAGTTTCTTCCGGGACGCTGGGGGGTTCCTGCTCAATATGAGTTTATGTCGGGACCCTGGAGTTGTTCCTTATCAATATGAGTTTCTTTCGGGACCGTGGGTGGGTTCCTTCTCAATATGAGTTTCTATTGGGACCCTGGGGGGTCCTGCTCAATATGAGTTTTTGCTGGGACCCTATGTGGTTTCCTGCTCAATATGAGTTTCTGTAGAGATCCTGGGTGGGTTCCTTCTCAATATGAGTTTCTGTCGAGACCCTGGGGGGTTCCTACTCAATATGAGTTTCTGTCGGGACCTTAGGTGGGTTCCTTCTTAATATGAGTTTCTGCCAAGACCCTATGTGGGTTCCTGCTCAATATGAGTTTCTACCAGGACCCAGGGTGGGTTCCTGCTCAATATGAGTTTCTTCTGGGTCCCTGGGGGGGTTCCTGCTCAATATGAGTTTCTGTCGGGACCCTCGGGTGGTTCCTTCTCAATATGAGTTTCTTACGGGACCCTAGGTGGGTTCCTTCTCAATATGAGTTTCTGTCGGGACCCTGGGGGGGGTCCTGCTCAATATGAGTTTCTTCCAGGACCTTAGGTGGGTTCCTGCTCAATATGAGTTTCTGCCGGGACCCTGGGTGGGTTCCTTCTCAATATGAGTGTCTGTCGGGACTCTGGGGGGTTCCTCCTCAATATGAGTTTCTGTCGGGACCCTGGGTGGGTTGCTTCTCAATATGCATTTCTACCGGGACACTAGGTGGGTTCTTGCTCAATATGAGTTTCTATCGGGACCCTGGGTGGGTTCCTTCTCAATATTTCCAATAAAAAATATTTTTATTTTTATTTTAGGTAGACACCCTTCTACATTAGCCCCTCGTGCAAAGTCTTTTGTGTTGGGTAGACCAAAAGGATTTGTACGCCATAAATTCATTTTTTTTAGGGACCCTAGGGTTTCTTCATCATTCCACTTAAGGTCATTAAATGTTATGTCACTTTATCCCAAGTTTTGTAAATGAGGCCACTTATAGTAGACCTCCTTATCTGGGTATAAACTCGGGCGGAGGGGTTACTCACGGTGAGCCCCTCATTTTTAGAGCTCTTCTATAGCCTTATACTTTGTTTAAAGGGGTTGCTCATGGTGATCCCCTCGACCTTGGACTTTTTTTGTGGCCTTCTATCTTGGGTAGAGGGGTTGTTCAAAGTGATCCCCTCTCCCTTGGCCTTCTTCTGTGGCCTTCTTTTTTGGGCAGAGGTATTGCTCGCGGTGAGCCCCTCGCCCTTGGCCTTTTTCTGTGGCCTTATAACTTAGGCGGAGGGGTTACTCATGGTGGTCCCCTCTCTTTTGGCCTTCTATCTTAGGCGGGGGGGAGTTACTCGCGGTGAGCCTCTCTCCCTTATCCTTTCATCTTGGGCGGACGGTGAGCCCCTCTCCCTTGGCCTTCTTCTTTTGGCCTTTCCTCTTAAGCGGAGGGATTGCTCGCGATGGGACCCTCTCCCTTGGTCTTCCTCAGTGTCCTTCTATCTTGGGCGGAGGGGTTACTCGCAGTGAGCCCCTCACCCTTAGCCTTCTTCTGTGGCCCTTCATCTTGGGCGGAGGGGTTACTCGCGATGAGCCCCTCGCCCTTGGACTTCTTCTGTGGCCTTTCATCTTGGGCGGAGGGGTTACTCGCAGTGGGCCCTCGCCCTTGGCCTTCTTCTGTGGCCTTTCATCTTGGGAGGAGGGGTTACTCGCAGTGGGCCCTCGCCCTTGGCCTTCTTCTGTGGCCTTATATCTTGGGTGGAGGGGTTACTCGCGGTGAGCCCCTCGCCCTTAGCCTTCTTCTGTGGCCTTCTATCTTGGGCGAAGAGGTTACTCGCGGTGAGACTCTCACCTTTGGCCTTCTTCTTTGGCCTTTCATCTTGGGAGGAGTGGTTACTCGCGGTGTCCCCCTCACCCTTGGCCTTCTTCTGTGGCCTTCTATCTTGGGCGGAGAGGTTACTCGCGGTGAGCCCCTCACCCTTGTCCTTATTCTGTGGCCTTTCATCTTGGGTAGAGGGGTTGCTCTCAGTGAGCCACTCGCCCTGAGTTTTTTTCATTAGCATCAAGTTTGGCAAGAGGGGTCACTGAAGGTGGATCCCCTCGCCCTAGGCTATTTTCTGTCAAACTTGCAATCTTGGGAATGTGGAGCCACTCTAAGTGGATCTCCACACTCCAAGCTATTTTATTATTTATTCACTTGCTTGAGTACTTCTCAATATTAGCCCCCTCGTGCAGAAGTGTCTTGCAATGTCGAGAGACTTGTGCACGAAACTGTCGTACCTTTTATTTATACTTGGCAGTTGCTCAAAACTGTTAGAGCTCCGGTGCCCTTAAAGCCTTGGGTGCTAAACTATCGCACCTTATATTTATCCTTGACACTTGCTCAAGACTGCGAGCGCTCCGGTGACCTTGGAGTCTTAGGTGCTCAACTGGCGCACCTTATATTTATACTTGGCACTTGCTCAAGACTGTGAGTGTTCCGGTGTCCTAGGAGCCTTAGGTGCTCATCTGGAGCACCTTACATTTATACTGGTCACTTGCTCAAGACTGTGAGCGCTCCAATGCCCTTGGAGCCTTTGGTACTCAACTGGCGCACCTTATATTTATACTTGACACTTTCTCAAGACTGCGAGCACTCCGGTGCTCTTGGATCCTTAGGTGCTCAACTGGCGCACCTTATATTTATACTTGACACTTGCTCAAGACTGCGAGCGCTCCGGTGCCCTTGGATCCTTAGGTGCTCAACTGGCGCACCTTATATTTATACTTGGCACTTGCTCAAGATTGTGAGTACTCCGGTGCCCTAGGAGCCTTAGGTGCTCATCTGGAGCACCTTATGTTTATACTTGGCACTTGCTCAAGACTGTGAGTGCTCCGGTGACCTTGGAGCCTTAGGTGTTAAACAATCGTACCTTATATTTATACTTGGCACTTGCTCAAGACTGTGAGCGCTCCGGTGCCCTTGGAGCCTTAGGTACTAAATTATTGTACCTTATATTTATATTTGGCAGTTGCTGAATATGATGAGCGCTCCATTGCCCTTGGAGACTTAGGTACTAAAATTTTGTACCTTATATTTATACTTGGCACTTGCTCAAGATTTTGAGCACTCCGGTGCCCTTGGAGCCTTAGGTGCTCATCTGGAGCACCTTATGTTTATACTTGGAACTTGCTCAAGACTGTGAGGGCTCCGGTGCCCTTAGAGCCTTAGGTAATAAACAATTGTACCTTATATTTATATTTGGCAGTTTCTCAATATGATGAGAGCTCCGTTGCCCTTGGAGACTTAGGTACTAAATTGTTGTACCTTATATTTATACTTGGCACTTGCTCAAGACTGTGAGCACTCTTATGCCCTTGGATCCTTAGGTACTAAACTATCGTACCTTATATGTATACTTGCACTTGCTCAATACTCTGAGTTGCTTTATTTTATGTGAAAACTTCAAGATTGAACTTCCCCCTTCTAACTATGGGGTATTTGCATATGAGATGAGCAAGTTGAAATTTGGAAGCTGCCCCTCTAGCTGCGGGGTACATGCATATAACTGAGCAAGTTAAAATTTTGAAGCTGCCCCTCTAACTTCGGGGTACTTGCATATAACTGAGCAAGTTAAAATTTGGAAGATGCCCCTCTAGCTGTGGAGTACTTGCATACAATTGAGAAAGTTAAAATTTTGAATCTTCCCCTCTGACTGCGGGGTACTTGCATATAACTGAGAAAGTTAAAATTTGGAAGTTTCCCCTCTAGCTATGGGGTACTTGCATATAACTGAGCAAGTTATAAAATTTTGGAGTTACCCCTCTAACTCCGAGGTACTTGCACATGAGCTGAGCAAGTTATATTTTTGAAATCTCCCCTCTAACTATGGGGTACTTGCATATAGGTTGAGCAAGTTAAAATCTTGAAGCTACCCTTCTGACTGCGGGGTACTTGCATATAACTGAGCAAGTTAAAATTTGGAAGCTGCCTCTCTAGCTGCGGGGTACTTGCATGCATATAACTGAGCAAGTTAAAAAATTCTGAAGCCGCCCCTCTAACTGCGGGATGATTGCATATAGGCTTTCCATCTGCAAATTTTGAAGTTTCCCCATTAACAGTGGGGTACTTGCATATAGCTGAGCAAGTTATATATATATTTTTAGCGCATCCCCGTGTGACTGTGCGATACTTTTAGTACAACCCCATGTGACTTTGGGGTATTTTATTATGCATATTCATTTCTTGGGAAGTAACTAAGAGATGGGGTTATCCCTTCTCCTTCCCACAAACTTTGAATAAAATTTCACATATATAATAAATAAAGAAATAATTATTTCTTTATAGAGAAAATTTTCCTTAGTCTGCAGGGTCCTTGTTCCAAACTTTTCTTGGGAACATTTTTTGTCTATAAAAATAATAAGTTTAGAGAGGGGGTAGACCCGCTTCTCCCTACTTTTTGAAAACTGGTCAATTACATTTTTCTTGAGAACAGAGGTTAGGACTTGTTCTCTAGGCTATAAATCTGTACGGAATAATAAAAAAATGTAGTGATTTTTTTTATTATTACTAGGAGGATAACCTCCTGCTGGTTATGTCGTGTCTGTAGGGACTTTACACACTATACTTTTACTTTTGGGTTGGATATCCCCCAAGTATGATGAGGAAATTTCCTTATATCATGGGCCCTCTTATAATTTAGTAGATGTTCAACCCTTCTTTAAGAAAAGAACACATAAATCTGGTGTACCCACCGCACAATGTAGGTAAATGAGTCATGCACAAAATTTCAAGTGCCAACAAAAATAACTAGTATTCATTTCTGCATTGTAGTCACTCTTCGTATTTCTTATAAAGAGTGCTCATAAAATTGCTTCTTTTTTTTTATAAAAAAAACTTTTCTGCACTTAGAGCAGGTCGTTCATACTTTTTAAGGAAATGAAACTTGGAGGAGTTAGGCATAGTTTCTCAGTCATAGTGGTGAGGATGTCTGTTGACGACAGATTGAATTTTGGGGCGGGGACCTATATAGGTCCCTCACCACTGCCTGTAAAGGTGGGGGTTCCTCGTTCAGAGGTCCCAGTCTTGGAATTGAATTTACTGGGGTCCCTCGCAGCCATAGGTAATTGAGGAAGGTTCCTAGATCGAATTTTTTTCATGGTTTTGGGTTTTGTACCTGGCCCTCCAACATCTAGGGGCTCCTCGCCCATAGCTCTGTTGTCGATGACCTTGGGTTCCTCATTTTCTCATCTTATACCCAAGGGTTTGGAACTTAGGCGTTGCTCAACGGATGGAATTTTAAATAGGGAGTCCGATACCAAGGGTTCCTCGTCGATGATGAGTACCTCCAAATTTCGTGATGTTGAGCAGCAATTCGTGATGTCGAGGAATCCAAGGGAGTTCCTCGTCGCTGCCTGAGATAAGGGAGGGGTCCTCGCACAGAGGCCCCTCGGCCTAATCTGATTTCATATGACATTCCATGTTGGGTTCCTCGGCCACGATCTTCACCGTTTCTTGAGATTGGGGTCCTCGTACAGAGGCCCCTTATCAAGGTTTGATTTCGTCAGAGGTTCCTCGTCAAAGTCTTTTATGGCTGGGGTTCCCCGTTAGCGGTCAATTTGGGCATCCTCTCACCGATATTTGTTCTAACTAACGAAGGTTCCTCGTAACACAAAAAAATAATCTTCCCACGCTGCCAAAGCCGTTGATATTCTTGAGTAGTGTTCTTCGTCGATTTCTGGGACCATCCCGTCCACAGTCGCTGTCAACGAAGGTAACTCGTCATTTGCAGGCTCCTCATGCGCCAACCCTCAACTGAGGGTTTCTATCACCAAAGATATTGGATCCAGTGTTCCTCATCAAAAGAGATTTCTACCCCGGGTTCCTCGCCTGTTGGTCCTTCGTTTGGAGAAATGGGTTTTGATCCCAAACCGTTGGGGACCACTGTTGGTGATAAACTTGTTTTATTGTCCAGTGTGGGTTCCTCGCATGAGGTGTTAGCTTCCCATGGTTCCTCATGGAGGGTGAGTATTGAAAGCGGTTCCTTATTGGGTGTATCTATCATGAAACGTTTCACTGATTGTCCAGGGTCTCTCGCGACCGACCTTGTTGGTAGGTTCCATGATAGTTATGGGTTGCTCGTGCATTTTTTTTCTGCGCATAGCTTGGAACCTATGTTTTCCTCATCGAAATCCATTATCCATGAGGGTTACCTCGCGCCTCATCCCAGATATGGACAGTCCATCGCGTCACGCAACTGTGGGTTCCTCGCCTACTGGTGGGTGTTCCTCGCGACAGCCTATGAGTAGTGAGAGTGTTTTCTTATCGCCACTCATTCTGACTAATGATGGTTTCTCAAAATTTAAGATTTATTTATTTATGGGTTCCTCGTGCGAGGCACTAACCCAAGGGTTCCTCGTCTGGTGAAGCTTTGTTTGGAGAGGGGGGTATCGATGGCTGGAATTTTTTTTGGAGAGAGGTGGTCTAGACTGGTTCCCCCGCAACCTTGGGTGTCTCAACTAGTGGGTGTGTGGAGATGGGAGTCTTGTCTGCTTCCCATACGACTTTGGGTGTCTCGAATAGTGGGTTCGTGGATATGGGTGTCTCGAGTAGTGGATGTGGGGAACTGGGGGTTTCGAGCAGTGGATGTGTGGAATTGGGGGTCTCGTCCGATTTCCATGCATCCTTGGGTTTTGCAGTTGGGGTATCTTCTACTGAAGGTTTGTTGCGGGTGGACCCACTATCCGTGGGCTCCTCACAGAGTACCTATTTAACTGAGGGTTCCTCGCGAGCTGTCCCCATATCCGAGGGTGTATCGACCTCATGCTTCGTCGAGACTGCTGCCACGACTTCTTTATTGGCGACGAGGGACACCCAGGGTTCCCCGCCCATGGGTTCCTCGTGCCTCAACTTCCCATCCGAGGGTGTCTCGACCTCATGCTTCGTCGAAACTGCTACCACGACTTCTTTGTTGGCGATGATGGACACCCAGGTTTCCTCGCGAGTTGACATTTCTATAAGGGTTGCTGCTGATACTTCCTTTTTTTTTTGCGACGAGGGACACCCAGGATTTATCATACATGGGTTCCTCACGAGTTGGTGTTTCTAGAGGGGATGCTGCATTTGAGAGTTCCTCACTTGGAATTTCAACCATGATGGGTTCTTTTCTTGAGGGTTACTCATCGCTATCATTGAGCGCGAGGAGTTCCTCGACCATACCGAATTCCTCGCCAAACACTTAGAGTTCCTGTCAGTGAACTTGGTGGTTGTCACAACTTTCTCTAGCGCCGTCTTTCGTGGCTGAGCTACTTCTACCGAAATCTCCACCGGAATGACTTCCCCTCTATAGGGGGCTACTGCTGGTGTTACACAACCTTAACCCAAACTTGACAAGTCTAAAAAAACATACTCATAAGCCTCTGCCACCGGTGACCTGGTCTACCCTCCCGAAGGAGCAGGTATCTTTGCTCCGATCACCACCACATCCACCTGAGTAGCCTGGTCTCTTTGATCTCCATTCCCAGATGGAATGTCTTCAAACGCTAGATACTTAGAAACATTAAAACCTTCTTTGTCCATGGAAGTGAGGATACCTCCCCAGCGGAGTCACCAAATGTAGGAGGGCAGTGAGTCTGGGGTCTATGAATAACTAGAAAGGGTGAGGCGTGACCCACTCCAATGGACGTTGTCTGCAAGGTTCTCAAGAACTTCTGGAGAAACTTCTGATGAGACCTTCTCCTTTTGGTAAAAATGGAGCTCAAGCTGGAACTCCCTCCCTGCAAGAAGATGAACTTCCACAACAATAATAGTAATTTTCTCAAGAGGAGCTCCTGAGAGTGATGGATGTCAGTGGGGAGTGAAAGAACAAGGCACTTAGCACTTAGAGAGAGTAGGGAGAGAATACTAGATAGGTTCTGGTGTGATTTTGACAGAGTGACTTCGCTATTGAGTTTTTCTATTTTCATCTCTTGACCTTGCCTAGGGGTCCTATTTATACTTGGGCACTAGGGTTGGGTTGGCACATTTGGCACCAAAACTTAGAGGGTTAGTGAGGGACAAAGTCTGCAATGTACTATTTGTCCCTACCTACAGGCAGCTCTGCCTGTCCCCTCTGGCAGATGCACCCTGCTGCCAACCAAAGTTCACAAGGAAATATGTCTTCTAATGGAGACAAAATATCTGATTTGCTAAATATCTTTTGAAATGGTAACTTTTGGTACAAACTTTATAAACTTGAGGGGGGGTGTCGAGAACCACCGCCTCTAAAATATTTGTAAGGTTGAGGGGGGTCTTGAGGATCCCCTTCTAAAATCATTTCTCTTGAGAGGGGTTTAGAGGACCCTCTCCTTTAAAATCATTTTATAAACAATTCTTTTCTTGTGAGTAGCCAACCCTTTGGCTTCTCACTTCATTTGTAACTAAGTGTGAGGTGTGTGAGGACTGGGTGACCATAGGGTCTCCTACTAGTATTCTCTCAATCCTATAGTGCTAAGTGGTTGAGCTTTCTCAACACACCTTGTCCCTCAGCCGCCAAGCCAAAACTCCCAAGAGATACCAGCTGGCCTACTTGAGCCCTGCTTGCTCAACTATGCAACATGTACAAGAAAATAAGTGTTAGTACTTCTATTCTTTTTTCATGATGAGGGGTTGCTTATGGTACACACCCCATCATCATAACTTCGTTTTTTGGGAGCTGAGGGGGAAGGACCTTGCGAGTCCCTCCTCTCATGTAAGTTTCTGCTATTAAGGAACCCTAGTGGGGGGTTCCTTATCAAACATCATTTTTAATGTTGAGGAAACCTTAGGGGGTTCCTTCTCAAATGTCATTTATTCGGGGACCCTTGCAGAGTCCCTCTCAACTTGGGCTTCTGCAGTGGCCCTTATGGGGCACTTCTCAGATGTCATTTTTGCAATGACCCTGGGTGGGGTTCCTTCTCAGTATGAGTTTCTGCCGGGACCCTGGGGTGGTTCCTTCTCAATATGAGTTTCTGTCGGGACCCTGGGGGTTCATGCTCAATATGAGTTTCTGCCGGGACCCTGGGCTAGTTCCTTCTCAATATGATTTTCTGTCGGGACCCTGGGGGTTCCTGTTCGATATGAGTTTATGCCGAGACCCTAGGGTTGTTCCTTCTCAATATGAGTTTCTGTCGGGACCCTGGGTGGTTCCTGCCCAATATGAGTTTCTGTCGGGACCTTGGGTGGTTCCTGCCCAATATGAGTTTCTGTCGGGACCTTGGGTGGGTTCTTCTCTATATGAGTTTCTGCCGGGACCCTGGGGGGTTCCTGCTCAATATGAGTTTCTACCAAGACCCTGGCGTGGTTCCTTCTCAATATGAGTTTCTTTCGGGACCCTGGGGTTCCTTCCCAATATGAGTTTCTGTCGGGACCCTGGAGTCGTTCCTTCTCAATATGAGTTTCTTCCGGGACCCTGGGTGTATTCCTTCTCAATATGAGCTTCTATCGGGACCCTGGGGGGTCCTGGTCAATATGAGTTTCTGCTGGGACCCTAGGTGGTTTCCTGCTCAATATGAGTTTCTGTCGGGATCCTGGATGGGTTCCTTCTCAATATGAGTTTCTGCCGAGACCCTGGGGGTTCCTACTCAATATGAGTTTTTGCCGAGATCCTAGGTGGGTTCCTGCTCAATATGAGTTTCTGCAGGGACCCAAGGTGGGTTCCTGCTCAATATGAGTTTCTTCTGGGACCCTGGGGGTTCCTTCTCAATATGAGTTTTTATCGGGACCCTCGGGTGGTTCCTTCTCAATATGAGTTTCTTCCGGGACCCTAGGTGGGTTCCTTCTCAATATGAGTTTCTACCGGGACCCTGGGGGGGTCCTGCTCAATATGAGTTTCTTCCAGGATCCTAGGTGGGTTCCTGCTCAATATGAGTTTCTGCCAGGACCCTGGGTTGGTTCCTTCTCAATATAAGTGTCTGCCGGGACCCTAAGGGGTTCCTGCTCAATATGAGTTTCTGTCGGGACCCTGGGTGGGTTGCTTCTTAATATGACTTTTTATTGGGACACTAGGTGGGTTCTTGCTCAATATGAGTTTCTGCCGAGACCCTGGGTAGGTTCCTTCTCAATATTTCTAATAAAAAATATTTTTATTTTTTTTAGGTAGACATCCTTCTACAATATGAAGCATTGGTGTTGGGAATGCTAGAGTCTCTTTGAAGGGGGATCCATTTACTTTGCATCAAGGGGGATTCAACTTGGTGGTTCAGCAAGTTAATGGAGAATACACATTGAAACATATGAG
This sequence comes from Sambucus nigra, assembly GCA_949130495.1. Classification (NCBI taxonomy): domain Eukaryota; kingdom Viridiplantae; phylum Streptophyta; class Magnoliopsida; order Dipsacales; family Adoxaceae; genus Sambucus; species Sambucus nigra. Next base: position 763,140,715 of record OX422207.1, read on the forward strand.
CCTGGCACCATACAAAACAATTATCCAGAGATTTCTTTGCCAGTTCCATCGGCTCAAGATCAGGAGGCATCCCAGAACGATGAACCGCCACCCATACGCCTATGCCACCATTGACCAGAAAATGGTCATGAGGAGTGATACAACTATCGTTGTGATTTAACGAAGAACAGCTCCTTCGATGGTACAGTCAATCCTACTAATAGAAGAAGATGGGGACTGGAGGGGAGAGATTAAGAGGCAACTGGAGGCTGGTGAAGGAACGATGGGGCTTAGAGAATTGACCCAGTAATTTACGAACCAAGGAAACCTTTACTTCAAAAACGCAGGAGGATGGCTATCAAGATGCATCGGCCTAGAAGAAGCACGGTAAAGGTTGAAGAAGACGCGCGAAGAGCACTGCGAAACAACTTAGATCCCCCTTTACAGAAGAATTCAAAGGGAGGGATATTTCTGGCCCAACATGAAGCAGGATGTAGCCGAGTTACAACAAAAGTGCGATAAATGCCAACTATTCTTCGAGGCAGCTGAATGTCATTTAGTGGAGGCTCAGCCTGACTAGAGACAGCCCTATATCGACTTCCTTAAGGATGGAGTTGTCCCAGTGGAGAAAATTAATGCGTTGGACTCTGGTGAAGGGCCCCGATATTCTACCTTCAAGAGGGGTAACTTTATTGAAGGGGATACTTCAACAGACTTTTGCGTTTCATCACGAGAGAAGAGGCACCGGAGGTCCTCAAGAAGTCACACGATCCATCTCACATAGGAGGGTCCAATTTGTATGACCAGTTGATGACTTTGGGATACTATTGGCCAACGATGGAGAAAGATTCGGTTGAGTTCGTTCGAAAGTGCAAGTCTTGCCAACTTTATGGAAATATGATCTATGCCCCGTCAGTGGGCTTACACTCACTGGCAACGCCTTATCCTTTTCACACTTGGGCGTTTGACCTGGCAGGGTCAATACACCCTTCTTCGAGGGGGAAGATATGGATACTAGTGGCAATGGAGTGTTTCACAAAGTAGGCTGAGGCGATACCACTGAGAAGAGCAACGGCAGGAGTGGTAAGCAAGTTCATCAGAGAATACATCATTTGCCGTTTTGGGATCCCAAAGGTTATCCTTTCAGACAATGGAACCCCTTTCGTCAATTCAGAAGTAACGATGCTAAAAGATAAATACTCCATTGTTCATCACACTTCGATGGTGGCATACCCAAAGGGAAATGGTCGAGTCGAAGCGACTAACAAAACTTTGGTCAATATCTTGGTTAAAATGATGGAGGATTTCCCAGGATCGTGGGATGACAAGATACCAGTCGTGTTATGGGCCTATCGAATGACTAAGAGGAAGCCTACAGGGTATACACCGTTCTCTCTTGTTTATGGGGATGTGGCGGTCCTCCCCGTAGAGTTAGAAGTCCCCTCTACTCGATATGCCTTGCGAAGAAGCATGCTTCCCCAAAATAGACATGTGTAGTTGGAAGCGTTGGGCGAACACAGATATAATGCGATGCAGCACTTCTAAATGTATACGAAGCAACTCTCCAGGGCATATGATAACTTAGTGAGACCAAGGAAGTTCGTGGAAGGGGAACTTGTACTGAAGTCAGCAGTGAAACATATCAGGGGGCTTCCTCTACCTAAGTTTGCAACAAATTAGGAAGGACCTTTCATTATAAAGGAAGCTCATGACTCAGGTTACTGCTTAATTTCTAAGATGGAAGAAGACAAACCATTTAAGATCAACAATAAATGGTTGAAAATCTATCATGTATAGACAGTTATGTTTGACCATGGATGTAATTGGTTGTTATGAATACACAAGTTCTTTGTTTTTATTATGATGAGTGTACAAGTTCTTTTTATTATGGCTCAAGAAGAGATGGAAGAATTACAGTACTTCACACTTCACAATCTAAGCAAACAGTTGTAACACAAATAGATGGCATAAGAAGATAAGTATCTTTTCCATTTATAAACTTTGGGGCATTACAAAAGTGGGAGCTATCGCCCAAGAATTACATGAAAAAAAATACATATACAAGTTCATTCGCCAAGAAGGAACCACAAATCTGGAGAAGAGAAAAAATCTCCAGGGAGGCACGAACAAGACGCTTGGAAAGAACGTTGAGTGTTAATAGAGACCTCTAACCTTGTATGCGCTTGTGTGTGCTCAATCAGGAGTTTCTCTCGTTTCGACTTCACCACACGTAAAGTTTCTTCGAGGTCCCCCACCTCTTTGTCAATAGTTTCAAGAAGAGGTGCTAGCTCGGCCAACTTGGCTTCCTCAGTCCGTTGATCCTCCTGATGTTTTCGTAAGAGCTCCCTCTGGGTGTCCAACTGTTGGTTCTTCAAAGTCTTTAAATGTGCAATGAGCTAGTCAAAACGGAACCCGTCATGACCCAACTCCCTCAAATAACCCAAGAATTGGTTCAGGAGGGGTCTGGTGACCCTTGCATTCAGAGTATTGGCGATTTTAGCAATGACGGTGGCCATGCCTGAACAGTTAGAGGGAACAAAAGAAAAAACCTTAACAAGTGTTTTCGTTGTTAAGTCATCGATATAGGTGGAGTTTTGGAAAAATCTTAACAAGTGTTTTCGTTGTTAGTCACCGATATAGGTGGAGTTTTTTGAAAAATATTAACAAGTGTTTTCGTTGTTAAGTCACCGATATAGGTGGAGTTTTTGAGAAATCTTAACAAGTGTTTTCATTGTTAAGTCACCGATATAGGTGGAGTTTATAGAAAAAATCTTAACAAGTGTTTTCATTGTTAAGTCACCGATATAGGTGGAGTTTTTAAAAAAAAAAACTTAATAAGTGTTTTCGTTGTTAAGTCACCAATATAGGTGGAGTTTTTGGAAAAATCTTAACAAGTGTTTTCATGGTTAAGTCACCGACGAAAAATCTTAACAAGTGTTTTCATTGTTAGGTCACCGATATAGGTGGAGTTTTTGAAAAAACCTTAACAAGTGTTTTCATTGTTAAGTCACCCACATAGGTGAAGTTTGAGAAACTGAGAAGTATAGAGAAATGATAAAGGTACCTCAGCAACAGTAAGAGAGAGAATGGGAGTCACCACAGGGGCCATGATCGTAGATACCGTTGGAGACGGGCTCCTTGTCTCGGCAGCTTTAGTGGGGACCTTGGCTGAAGAAGCTTCAAAGATAGGTAAACTTCCCTCGCCAACATAGGGTACTAAGGCTAGCACGGGATAATCATCGGAGGGAGACACTGAACCCTCAAGAGATGACCCAACGAGAGCAGTAGCATCGGTCATGGCCTTGAAGGGTAAAAGGCCACTAAGGGCAAAGGGCGGAGAGAGACTTGGGGAAAGCTGCGAATGCAAAACCAAGTGTTAGATGCAAGGAGTAAACACAAAAGAATAAGAGGTAGGAATGCATCTAACTTACTCCTGTTATGGCACCGAAAAGAGGAACTACAGTAAGGGGTCTTGAGAATGCAGGAGGAAGTAGAATTTTAGCTATCAGTGATGCCACTTCCACCTAAAACGGACCAACAGGTTAGAGATGATAAACAAAATAAGGAAACAAATAAAAGATGTAAGACTTAGCAAGAAGTTTACATGCGGGGCACTCTCTTCGACCATACCGAGGGGCAGAGACACCTCTTGCTCCGTTGGCAACTCAGAGGAGACAGCAGTAGTTCCTTGAGAGTGTTAAGTTATTACAAACCAGAGGTCTTATTCACCCGCCATTATCATTTTAGTACGAAGCTTTTAATAGGTGACAGAGATCCTTGAAAGTGTTTGGTGTGTTTGTCTGACTACCAAGGTGTATCTAGGGTGCTTATGTCTCTCTCCCTCTAGCTAAGTTACTTCTAAGTTCTTTACTACTTTTCTGAGTTATACACAAGAGATTTGTGAGTTTAAACTAAGTCTTATCTTCATTGAGTTTGTGTTTGGGTGTTCTATCACTAATCCAAGGGTTTGGCTAATTAAATTATTATCACCATACTTCAAAGGGGTTACGCCTCCATATATAATCTAAAGTACCCTCTTACATTGATACATGGAGGGAGGTGTGGTAGTTTTTTCGAGGCTGGTTCGAGCCTATCGGCCCATGGAGGATCTGCGGCACTCCATTCAGGCAGGGGAAGCTTGGGGACCCCAAGATGTAGATGACGATGATGGAGCGGGATCCTCTGGTAGTTGTGGGTAGGACTCTTGGAACTGGGGAATAAATTTGGGAATTTATTTGGGTTTTTAGGAAGGTAGGGGGAAGGGAGTTATCCGTTCCTTTTCTTATGTAATTTCACTGTAATTTGTTATTATTGAAATAAATAAGTTTTTGATCATCTAGCCGTGCCTTTTGATGAATTTTGTATTTTGAATTATCTATACTGATCGCTGAGGCATGCATAATCCTTTTGTTCAAGTATATGTTAAAGTGAACTGTCATTCTCGGAGATAAGAAAAGAATAGTTTTCTGTGAAAAAGAAGGGGTCATGCTCATGTAAGACGTATGAGCTGCCTACGTACCTCTGGGTGTTTTTGAAAATTTTTAATTTTTATGAGAATGATTTTTATAAAGGATCAGGCCCACGTAGTTCTGGGTAGAGGGAAATGAAGAGATTTTTTTTATAATAGTAGGGAGATGAGAAGAGTCGTAGCGCGTCGAGATTTCGGACTATGGGTAAAATTTCTTGTGACGGTCCAGGTTGACTGGATGAGCCAACTCTTCTCCACCTAAGTCGATGAACATGGAGGCATCGCCGGACAAGATCTTCTTCACAATGTATGGGCCGCTCCAATTGGTCTTGAATTTCCCTTTGGGGTCCCAGATGGGCTCTACTATTTATTTGAGGTCTAAATCCCCTTCTTGGACACCGATGTCCTTAACTCTCTTATTTAATGAACGCGCTATTCGGCGATGGTACCCTTGTATGTGATATAACACCTTCAGTCTCCTTTCGCCCAAGAGTGACAACTCGTCGAGGCGGCTTTGATGCCAGACTTCCTCACTGAACTTGCTTTCAATCATGACGTGTAACGAGGGTATTTCTAGCTCCACGGGTAGGATAGCTTCCATGCCATAGACTAGAGAGTAAGGGGTATCCCCAGTAGAGGTTCGGATTGAGGTTCGATAGCCCCAGAGGGTGTATGGAATTCGATCGGCCCAATCTCGACAACTTTCGGTCATCTTGTTGATAATGGATTTGAGGTTCTTGTTGGCGACTTCGACTGCACCATTGGTCTGAGGTCGGCAGGGAGAAAATTTATGTCTCTGGATCCCATACTCGTTGACCACTTCTGTGACTTCTTCTTTGAAATGCAACCCTTTATCTGACACTAGCTCTTGTGGGACCCCATATCGATAGATGATGTTTTTTTGATGAATTTGGCCACTTTCTTGGCATTCAGAACTGTGTATGACTCAGCTTCAACCCATTTAGTGAAGTAATCAATGGCAACCAGGATGAACTCATGTTCGTTAGAGTCCTTGGGTGTAACCTTTTCTATAATGTCGATGCCCCAGGTGGAGAACGGCCAGGGAGAAGTCATGTTGTATAATTTATGTGGAGGCAGGTGTTGAAGGTTGGAGAACTATTGGCATTTGAGGAATCTCCGGACATAGGCGGTGCAATCCTGGATCATGGTGGTGCAGTAGTAACCTTATCGTAATATCTTCTTGGCAAGAATTTGATCATTCATATGGGGTCCGTATTCCCTGACATGGATTCTCTTCATTACCTCTTCAATGTTAGCCTCTGCGATGCAGTGTAGATGGGTTCCATCAAGTTTTTCTTAACAGTGTTTTGTGACAGATTATGCACTGGGCGTCCAGTCTTTGGAGGGTTTCCTGGTCTTTCTTATTGGAATAGTCGGGATACTTATCGTGCTTGAGGAGGTGCCAGATATGATAATACCAGTAGTTGTCTAGCTCGGGATCTTCTTTGGTGATGAGCTCAATGTGGTAGCAGTGCGTTGGTTTATCTTTCTTTTGGAACAGGAAGGGGCCATTATTTTTCCTTCGGGCATGTCGACCATAAAGGCTAGGATAGCAAGGGCATCGGCCAGGTTATTCTTTGCTCGAGGTAGGTAGTAGAAGGTGATGTCTCAAAATTAGGAGGCTAGTTTTTCTAAGTGGGCATAGAAGGGTTGAATTTTCTCGTCCTTGACTTTCCATTTTCTAAGCACTTGACCAATGATAAGGGCAGAATCCCTGTAGACATCTAGGCATTAAAATCCTTTCTTGAGGGCTACTTTGAGGCCTACCGTACATGCCTCGTATTCAGTCATGTTATTGGTGCAGGGGAAATCCAATTTGATGGCAATGGGAGTGTGGGAGTCATCTAGGGCGATCAGAAGTATCCTTATGACATATCCCCTTTTGTTGGCAGCACCGTCGAAGAACATTTGCCATCGAAGATCATCTTGAGCAGCATAGAAGATGTTTTTATCTGGGAATTTGGAGATCCATTCATCACCTTCTTCCATGGGGTAATCAGCGAGGGAGTCAGAGATGGATCTTCCTTTCATGGCTTTCTTTGTGATGTATATGATATCAAACTCGGCTAAGAGCATCAACCATCGATCCATTAGATTGGATAAGGCGGATTTCTCAATCAGGTACTTGATGGGGTCCATTCGGGATACAAGTTTAATGGGGAAGGCGAGCATGTAGTGTCACAACTTTTGGGTGACCCAAACAAGCGGGATGCATGATTTTTCCAAAGCGGTGTAGTTGAATTTGTATCTGTCCAATTTGCGACTAGCGTAATAGATGGATCTTTCTTTAGGGGAATCTTTAAGGTATTGAGCTAGCAAAGCCCCAGTTGCACTGTCAGTTATGGTTAGGTTGAGAGAAAGGGGAGACCGGGCTGTGGTAGCATGAGTATCGGAGGTTGAGTAAGGTATTGTTTGATTTAGTCGAAGGCTTCTTGGCAAGCCTCGTTCCAAAATTTGGTTGAATCATTTCAAAGGAGTTTAAAAATCGATTCACAGATGGAGGTGAGCTGGGTGATGAACTTGCTGATGTATTGTAATATCCCAAGGAAACCTCGGATCTCTTTTTCCGTTCGGGGAGGCGGCATTTTAAGTATGGCTTTAACCTTGGCAAGATCTGCTTCTATCCCTTTTTTACTAACCATGAATTCCAAGAGTTTTCCTTTTGTAATGCCGAAGACACATTTTTGTGGATTGACTCTCATTTTATATTGTCGCAGTCGTTCAAAGAACTTTCGAAGAGAGGGAACATGACCTTCTTTAGTTTTGGATTTGATAATCATATCATCCACATAAACCTCAACTTCTTTGTGAAACAGATCATTCAGGGTGGTTGTGGCAGCCCTCTGGTAGGTAGCCCCAGCATTCCTGAGACCAAGTGGCATAACAGTGTAGAAAAAGGTTCCCCATGGGGTGATGAATGTGGTTTTTTCTTGATGATCTGGGTGCATTTTGATTTGGTTGTATCTGGCAAACCCATCGACGAATGACTTGAGAGAATGACTGGTCGTGTTGTCCACAATCATGTCGATATTGGGTAGCGGGTAATCATCCTTTGGAGAGGCTTTGTTCAAATCCCGATAGTCTACACACATTCGAACTTTCCCTCCTAATTTCGGCACCGGCACTATGTTGGCTAGCAATGTGGGATATTCGATCACACGAATGAAACCCACGTTCAGCTGTTTGACCACCTCTTCTTTGACCTTGAGCGACCATTCAATGCAGAGCTTTCTCAACTTCTGTTTAATCGGCTTGTAATCCGAAAGAGTGGGGATCTCATGCTGAGTAATTTCAAGGTCAATGTCGGGCATATCGTTATAGGACCATGCAAAGACATCCACAAATTCCTTCAATAATTCTTCGAGTTGTGCACGCTCATGCTCGTCAAGGGTAGCCCTATCCTAATCTCGTACAGTTGGCTACTAGAACCGAGGTTAATAATAACAGTCTCTTCTTCATTAACTTAAACGCGATTATGTTGTTTGTTATTAACCTTATTTAGATCAGTTAAGAATTGTTCATATGTAAAATCATCATCATTAAAAGTTTGATTATAATCTACACAATTAATGTAAGGCACGGCAAGATACTCAAAATCTTCGTTTATTTCATTGATAGGAAAAACAGCATTGAGAACCTCATCAAAGGAGGTCTCGATTAAATTTAAGCAAGGATAGACAATAGAAGAAGAAATGGGGTAAACATTGGGGTTAGGCGGGATTTCAATAGTTAGAACCGGTGCAGCATGCTAGTTGAGGAGAGGTGTATTAGCAGCTTTAATAAAGTGTGATGGATCCAGGGATGTAGTGCTTAAATGAACCATACAGAGTGTCAGCCCCAGTGTATACAAGTTAAATGAGTACTTGGAGTCAATTTCCTCAGTTTCTTCGGTATCTTTGATGAGCGGTTGTACATGGCATTGGGAACTTTTGACCCATGGATAGGTATCTTGGAAAAACATCTCCATTTCGAGTTTCATCTTCTTATCTGTATGGTCATACCATGGTTTTGGAAAGCCGTAAAATGGAAAGTCTTCACCATCTTTGATGAATTATCCATTCAAGGAGTCACCTGAGATGGTTTGGAGGCAGTCTAGTCTTCTCTTTGTTCGAGACTGGCGGATCATTCTACGCTCTTGTTCTAATGGTTGATACCCCAAACCACAAGGAGGGAAAGATTTCTTCATTTCAATGGACTCAAGTATCCCTTGCTGTCTTTGTCCTAGCCCCAGTCCGAGCATGAAATGAATGTTTTTGAACATCTGAATCACATTGACATTGCCATGGGGGTCGTATTCCGAACAAACCCTTTTTTTGAAATTGTCCCTTATCGGGAGTAGGAGTGGCTCAACTCAGAATCCTGACAGGAGCATATCATTCGACTCGTGCTGTATCTCAAGGATTGGACTGCTAATACTTTCACCCTTGGCATTATGGTCGTCGCCCAAAATGGCGATGACTCATTCGTCGGTGAAGAACTTCAATTTTTAATGGAGTGAGGAAGACACACCCTTGATACTGTGGAGCCAAGGTCATTGGAGTAACAGGTTGAAACAAGTTGGGATGTCAATAACTTAGAATTCAACGACGGGGTTTATAGGGTCAGCCCCTATTACAAGTTTTATGGATCCCCTCACCTCCCAACGAGTATTATCGTAGGCAAGTACAGCAGCGAAACTTAGATCGAGATCACTTTCCTTCAGTCCTAATCATTTGAAGGTTCTTTATGGGCAGACATTCGAGGCGGATCCGTTATCGACAAGAGAGAGTGGTACAATTTTCCCCATAACTTCGGCGGAGATGTTGAGTTCATGATATTGGTTTGGCCCAATTCTGGGGATTTTTTCTTCGAAAAAGGATAGCATTCAGGTAGAGGTCAAGGATCCAACTAAATTTATCGCTTCTTCTGGTGTAGTAGAGGGATGAACTGTGGGTTCAGTGAGTAACTTGATCAAAGCATTTTTGTGCAGCTAGGAAGACATGAAAATCCCCCATAGAGTGATGTTAGCTTGAGTTTTCTTTAGTTGATCGAGGATTTTGCTCTCCTCGAGGGTCATTTCTGGCATAGGAAGGTTTTCAACGCCCTTCCCTTGTTATTGGCTGGTAGTGATCTTGGGATCTGGTAATGCCTCGTTTATCTGGTCATGTGATTTACTGAAGAAAAGAAGAACATGAACCCTGTTTCTTCATCAATCTGGGGTTGTTCTTCCACTTTGTTTACCGGCATGTCGGCTACCGGGCCAGTTTTCTTGAAAGCTTGTTCTTTATTCGAATCTCTGAATTCTTCCCCCCATCCGGTGGCAACAATTATGTCTTTCCATGTAAAGTTAATGCATTCCACAACTTCAATGGCTTCTTCATACAGGTCTTCCCATTATGTGGGGATATATAAGGGTGAGGGGACCAAGCACCCTTGTAATTTCAAAGTATCAAGTAACTCGGTCATACTGAAAATGTCGTTGGTTTTCCTGAATAATTCTGTCATTATCTGGATGACATCATCCAAGCTGACTTCATTGGTTCGTACTACCCAACTGTCTAACTCTCGGGACCATTTCCATGCTTCCAAGAATAGCGTGCTGAACCTCTGGTAATCAATGATCATCTGTGAGGGAAATTTCATCCCGAACTGTAGGAGTTAGTTTAACACTTTTGATAATTCCATACCTCCCTTTTCAGAACGCGTACGAACAGCGATGCATGCCCTAGTAAGGAGTAACAGTGCCTGATCAGCGAGGCTAACAGGGTGTAGGAGGAAATATGGGCAGGTTTGGAGAGTTTTGGGAGAGTGTATGGGTGTAATTCGAGTTAAGGGATCAAATTTTGGGTTCATTTATAGGAAGATAGCATTGGTATGATTTGGGAGTTGGTTATGAGTAGTGTTTGTCTTAGGATTGGCTGGTGGGGTAATGGCCTCCCGATTAATTAGACCGTGGATTACGTTTCTAAGGTTAAAGCATTAGTCGGTGGTATGACCAGTAGTTTGGTGAAAGGCGCAATGGGCATCTGCCTTGAAGTTTCTCGGAAGTGGATTGGGAAATGGACGGGGATCCAAGGGTTTGATGAGGTTTTGTCTTAACAGGGCTTGATAAACTTTAGATAGGGGAGCATTGAGCTCGGTGTATTCCTTTCGGACTGGGATAGAGTGGCTTTATGGTGCCCACGAAATGTTTGGTCGAGAGATGTTGTTGATGGTTGAGACTACAGCACTGGAAGGTTTGTCATATTTTCTGGGGTTGAACTGTACGGACACTTTATTTGGAAGTGGGGATAGTATTTTCCTCCCATGGTCATTCGAACATGGGGCAAGAAGTTCTTCTTAACTATTTAGACTTGTTCTTCCTCGGAAGTCCGATTAGTCATGGTAGCTGCTTTTTCCCTCCATCGGTCTATGAAGTTACTGACTAATTCCCCAGAGTTCTGTCTGAGCATCTCTAAATCATGGCGGGTGACCTCAAGCTCTTCGTTGAATTTGTACTGCGACATGAATTCACAAGCTACATCCTCCCAACTACGGATTTTGGACTCCTCGAGAGACAAAAACCATCTAAGGGCGTTAACCTTCAAAGTTTGCTGAAACAATTGGGCCACCACTTCTTCAGAATCCCTTAGGAGAGTTACAGAACGGTGATAACTGTGAATATGAACAATCGGGTGTCCACTTCCTCCAAATTTCTCGATATTCGGCATCTTGAACTTCTCGGGTAACCTTGCCTTAGGATAAGGAGACATGTGGGTGCAGTCCATGTAATTTTCGGAGATTTGGACTTGGTCTAACTTCTTAGTTAGCATCTTGAGATCTTCTTTGACCTTGTTCAATTATTCATCTTTCGGATCAATGATCGTAGGCAAGTTAGCCCCAAACTGGGCAAGGTTTGGCATAAGAAGCTGGGCAGGCGGCGGCCCATTAACAGGAGGGACACGCTGATATTCTTCAGGAACCGAAATGGGATCTGGTGGACCCATAGAGTGAGGGAATAGGGCCGCCTCGGGCTCTTGAGGAACCGGAACCTGGTTTCGTTGCATCTCTCAGACCTTAGTCTGAAGGCTGTCAATCTTGGACATGAGCTGAGCTAAAACTGTCGTCAGATGTGGCCGCACAACTGGTACTTGATATGTGTTCTTCATGGAAAGTGGATGAATACCAAACTCGAAAGAGGTAGCACGGGAACGGACGGAACTCCGGGGTGACTTGACTAAAGACTGAAGCCAACAAGGAGCCAGGCCAAGGGCGTGCGATCGACCTGAGAGGGCGTAAAATTGGAATTATTTTTTAGAAAGAAGAAGGAAAATATTTTAGACATTTTTTTTTCTTTTGAGATCGAACGGAAAAATATTTTTGGATTTTTGATAAAGAAGAGAGAGAAAATTTTTAGATTTTTAATAAAGAAGGAAAAAATGTTTTTGGAAGATGGGTCTCAGCATTATTATTATTATTATTATTATTATTATTATTATTATTATTATGTTCTCACTTGTATTAAATTCTCCTAAATACAAAATGAAATGCCGTACGGGACCCAAGCCTGGAAAAGTTGGGTTTGTAACATATGCAAAGCTATGACCGGACTTGTAACCAAGCTCACGGGTAGGGTCCCATTTTAAAAAAGCACGAAAATTTGGGCGACAGGCCGACCCGGAATTTCAGCAAAGTTTCAGGTTGAAACCGACAATCTAATATGTGTGTCCTAGGCTTGACACCTATATGCGGGTATGCAGTTGGTTGGGTGAATCGGAAAGGGTTACCCCTTTTGGCGTGGCTTCCACGATATATGTCTTGCTTTTTTAGGGCAATTGGAACTTGTGGTCAAGCCATTTGATATACCTGAGTGTACGTGAATTTCCTCACTATATACCTCATGAGGATTATACGTGTGAGAGCGAATTCGATATACTCGGCATACGTGAACGAGTTCCCTGCGATATACCTACTGTCATGACTTCGGTCAAGTGGTACGATACGGGGGAGCTGTTCGATATACGTCGAAGGTACTTGGCCAATGGAAGGTGAGATTCATATTGCTTAGGCTACCCTCCAGTTACGGGACAAAATTTGGTCAATAACAATGCTCTTTGGTGATATCATTTGAATCATGCATGATCCTCTATTAGTATCTTATGATGAGAGTATCTTTCTTGATCATGCCCAACAGGGAGCAAAGTATGAGTATCAATGGTATACCAAGTATGGGTGATGCGTGCAACATGAGGATATATGTGATCCTAGGTGCATGTGGTGTGAAGTGTATATGGAGAATTTTCTACAAGTGTGTGAATAAAAGCATAAGCATGAGGTACACATGAATAGTAAAATGGGAACATGCAAAATAGGGGAAAATATAAACAAATATAACACCCATGTAAATAGAGTCTATCCCTCAAAAATGAAAAATCCCCAGCAAATTCGCCACTGTGGCCATCCTCGGAATATATCCCCTCGCGGCGGGAGAGGATCCCTCTAGGTCCCGCGCATCTCTCTGGGGAGGGCTTCGGTCGGAGTCGGTGAATGAGGTGAAAAAGGTAGAGAGATAAAGTCGCCAGTCTATTTTACTCAAAATAGATTAAAAAAAAAGGAGCCATCCCGAAGGACAGCATCCAAATACATACTAATACATACGAAACAAAAATGACTCAAAAAGGGTTCGGAGGCTAAGTTACGAAATGGGAAGGTGTTAGGCACCCATTCTGCCCTTACGGTCTCTCATGGGTTATTACTATTTTCCTTTATTTCCCCTCGATATGTGTGCATGTGTATACGTAGTATAGATAGGAATCTTCGACTTCTATCATGTAAGAGACAAAGCGAGTCATCCATAGGAATGTTCCTAAAAGTAATATTAGAAAATAGGATTTATGCGATTATCCTAGCGTCGATCATTATAAGGGGATGATAACGCATGTGAAATAATACTTCATTAAGAACATATATATATATATATATATATATATATATATATATATATATATATATATATATATATATATATATATATATATATATATAGAGAGAGAGAGAGAGAGAGAGAGGGAGAGAGAGAGAGAGAGAGAGAGAAAGAGAGAAAAATAGGAAAAAGTAGAAAAAGGACTCGAATCTCGGGTTTTACCTCGAGACGCCTACGTAGCCTATAGAGGAATCAAGGTCCACGTAGTTCGTATGCAAAACGAGGGGTGGGATTTATCCCATAAATCCAATCGAGGGCTTCTCTTATATATATGTGTGTGTGTGTGTAAAAAAGTGTTTTAGTTATGAGAAAAGTGTGAGAATTCCCATTTGGAATTTATGAGTAAATCCTCTTTTTCTTATTTTTTGGTTTTATTTGCATGAAAATAAGAGATGTGCAATAATACTAGATAAAAAGTATATTAAGATATGTGAGATGAGAGAATAAAAGTGCTAAGTGATAAAACAAGTTAATGCGAATTTAGAGAAATTTAAAGAGAGAGTTGAAAGAGTTGGACCTTCTTGGAGATCTTGAGCTTGATCTTGGATGTTGGAGAGAATCCCTTGCACTAAGCTGATGATGGAGAGTACTTAATTCACCAAGTTTGATGAAAGAGGTGATGAAAGGTGGAGGTTGGAAAGGGATTTGGATGTGGAAATCACGCTGACTTCGAGAGGGGTTTTCTGAGCTTGCTGGGAGTGATGGATCTCTGATTTATCCTCTTTTGGAATGAGGTTAGGACCTCCTTTTTATAGGCCCATGTCATTGCCAATCGGCATATCCCTAGTCCTGCCAATCAGCAGGTGTGTTTAGGCACACTGCCGATAGGCAGGTCTTGGAACTTGCCGTTTGGTAGTGTCTTTTAGATTCCTTTTGAAAATTGGTCGTAGACCACGAACCGTTGATCTGAATCGTGCATGGGGCAAACCATTGGAAAGGTATTTTAGATACCTTCTAAAGTCCTTTGGACTGCTCCTGGGTTCGAGGGTTGACTTTGGGTCATATGTGGCTCGGAAGCACTCGTCGGTCCTTTGGACGAGGAAACTTTGTACGCAAACGGATCGTTCATCCCCATGGTAAGTCAGAATCACGCACGGGGTGGACCATTAGAAAGTTTAGGATAATTACTTCAATATTCCAAAGTGTTTGACCTAGTTAGGGGAGTTGACTTTTGTCAATTGGGGCCTGGAAGCATTTGGTGACCTTTCGGAGTAAAATGGATCGTTCATCCGTACTGTAAGTCAGAATCACGCATGGGGTGGACCATTAGAAAGGGGTTTCAGTACAATTTGAAGATTCATTCAGTCTCGATCGAGCTGAAGAGTTGACTTTGGTAAAACGGAGTCTTAGAGCGTCCGGTGACCTCCTGATCGAGTTTTAGGGGAAAACGGGTCGCTCGTCCGCATGGTAAGTCAGAATCGTGCATGGGATGGACCGTTGGAAAGGGGTTTCAGTGCCCTTCGAATATTCATTTAGTCTCAGTCGATCTGAAGAGTTTTACTTTTCGTCAAACGGAGCCTAGAAGTCCTTGATGGCCTTTAGGTCAGTACCATGGATATGACATGGGTTTGCAATGATGAAGGGAGGTGCTAGGGACCTTAGGAGAGGTTAGGGGGTAATAGAATGGCGTGTCTACAGGCACCTAAAAGGAACCTTGGGTAGAACGAACACCTCGTGCGCGTTCAACATAACATGTAGCAATCAATATCATAACCGTGGAACTCCTAATTCGAGGATGGGACACAAATTCAAAAATTGCTACACTTTGGCTTGAAAACGTGCCATGGGGGCAGCCACCCCTAACAGTACCCAAATGTACTACAGGTGTCACAAACACCTCATGCACATCCAACAAAACACGTATCAATCGTCTGAGCAATCATGGGACACGCAGTTTGAGGATGGGACACAAATTCGCAAACTGCTACACTTAGTCTTAAAAATGTGCCACGGGGGGTGAGCACACCCAACGGAACCCAAAAAGCACCAGGGTGGTACAAACATCTCATGAACTTCTAATGTAATACGTAGAAACCGCCCACACAGTCGTGGGACTCCCGGTTTGAGGATAAAACACGTATTTGAAAAGAGGCACACTTAGACTTGAAAATATACCACGGGGGGCGGTCACCCCCAGCGGCACCCAAATGGCATCGCAAGTGGTACGAACACCTCTTGGTCATCTCATGTGAGACATAGTAACCAAACACACAGCCATGGGACTTCTGGTTAGAGGATGGGACACGAATTTGAAAATAGACACACATAGGCATGAAAATGTGATGTGGGGGGTGAACACCCCCATCAGTACACAGTTGGCATCGCGGGTGGCACAAACGCCTTCTGTACGGCCAATGCAACACATAGCAGACATCTGCACCACCCTGGGACACTCACTTAGGATTAAAAATGTGTCGCGAGGGAGCGGGCACCCCAGCGTCACCCAAATAACAACATGCGTGCGTCTCCAACTTAACTCGTAGAAATCAGAACACGTAGCTACAAGAATCTCAGTTTGAGGATGGGATGCGAATTCGTAAAGAGGAATACTTAGGCTTTAAAATGTTCCGCGAGGGGCGGCGACCCCCAGCGACACGCAAAAAGCACCGTGGGTGGCACGAACACCTCATGCGCGTTTAATGTAACATACAGCAACCGATCACGCAATCGTGGTACTCCCGATTTGAGGAACGGACACAAATTTGAAAACAGACATACTTAGACATAAAAATTTACCGCGGGGGGAACACATCCTCAATGTCACCCAAAAGTAACGACGGGTGGAATAAACATCTCAGGTGCATCCAACATAACATGTTGTAACTAGTCACGCATCAACAGGACTCTTGGTTTAAGTATACGAAATGAATTCAAAAACAGACACACTTTGGATTGAAAAGGTACCGCGGGGGGTAGGGACCCCCAGTGGCACCCAAATTACACCACAGTTGGTACGATCACCTCTTGCGTGCCCAACATAACACATACCAATCGATCGTGCAGCTGCAGAACTCCCGATTTGAGTATGGGACACGAATGGAAAAACAGAAACACTATATCTTAATAATGTTTCGCAGAAAGCAGGCACCACAACGAAACCCAAACGTCACTGAGGGAGGAATGAACACCTGTGCATATCCAACGTAACACATAGCAACCATCCGCATAGCCGCGGGACTCCCGATTTGAGGATAGGACACGAATTCGAAAACACACACACTTAAGCATAAAAATGTGTTGTAGGGGGCGGCACGCCCATCAGTATGCAAAGGACACCAAGGATGGCACTAACACCTCGTACGCATCCAATGTAACACATAGGAAATAATCGCACAGTCGCGGGACTCCAGGTTTGAGGATAGGACACGAATTTGAAAATCGGCACATTTAGGTTTGAAAATGTGTCGGCGGCGGGCACCCCCAGTGGCACCCAAATAACACCAAGGGTGGAATAAACACCTCCTGTGTGTCCAACGTAAACTTTTGAAATCATTTGCACATCCTTGGAACACCCAGTGATGAAACACAAATTCGAAAACAGGCACACTTAGGCTTAAAAATGTGCCCCAGAGGGTGGGCACCACCAGCGGCACCCGAATGGCACTGCGAGTGGACCGAACACCTCGTGGGCATCTAATGATACAAAAAGTAACCTGACCCATAGCCTTGTGACTCTCGGTTTGAGGATGGGACTCCCGGTGTGAGGATTGAACACAAATTAAAAGACATACACACTTAGACTTGAAAACGTGTCGCGGGGGGGCGAGCATCCATAGGGGCACCCAAATGGCACCGCAGGTGGTACGAACACCTCGTGCGTATCCAGTGTAACACATAGCGACTTGCTATATAGACACAGGACTCTTGGTTTGAGGGAAGGACACGAATTCAAAAATATACATGCTTATGCTTAAAAATGTGCCACGGGGGGTGGGCACCCCCAGCAGCACCCAAACTGCACTGTAGGTGGCACGAACACCTAGTACACATCAAACGTAATACGTAGCAACTCGATCACACAGCTTCAGGAATACTGGTTTGAGGATGGGACACAAATTCAAAAATAAAGCACACTTAGGCTTAAAAATGTGTCGTATGGGGCGAGAACCGCAGCGGCACCCAAACAGCACCAATGGTGGCACGAACACTTTGTACACATCTAACATAACATGTAGGAACCGATCGTGTAGTCGCGGGACTCTCGGTTTGAGGATGAGATAAGAATTCAAAAACAATCACACTTAGGCTTGAAAACATTCCGCGGGCGGCGGGCCCCCTCAAGGGCACCCAGACGGCACCACATGTGGAATAAGCACCTCGTGCGCATCTAACGTAGAATCTAACAACCAGTCGCACAGACATGGGACTCTTGGTTTGAGGATAGAAAATGAATTCGAAAATAGTCACACTTAGGCTAAAAAATGTGACGCGGGGGTGGGCACCCCCTGCAGCACCCAGACAGCATCGCGGGTGGCATGAACACCTCACGCGCATCCAACGCAACATATAGCAACCAATCGTGCAGCCATGAGACTCTAGGTTTGAGGATGGGACATAAATTTATAAACAGGCACACTTAGTCTTGAAAACGTGTCACGGGGGGGGCAGGCACCCCCAGCAGCACTCAAACGGAACTGAAGGTAGCTTGAACTCCTCGTGCGCTTCCAGCATAACACCTAACAACGAATCACGCATCCGTAGGACTCCCAGTTTAAGGATGGGACATGAATTCATAAATAGGCACACTTAGGCTTGAAAACGTGACTGAGCGGCAGGCACCCCCAGCGGCAGCCAAATGGAACCACGGGTGGCACTAACACCTCGTGCGCATCCAACGTAACACAAACCGCTTGTACAGCCGCAGGACTCCTAATATGAGGATGGGACACGAATTCAAAAATAGGCACACTTAGGCTTGAAAACATTCTGCGGGGAGGCGAGCACCCCTAGTGGAACCCAAACGGCACTACGGGTAACACAAACACCTCATCCTCATCCAACGTAACATGTAAAAATCGGTCGTACAGATATGGGACTCCTTATTTGAGGATTGTACACGAATTCAAAAATAGGCACGCTTAGGATTAAAAACGTGTCGTAGGGGGCGGTCACCCCAGCAGAACTCAAGCGGTACTGCTGGTGCCACGAACATATCATGCCTATAACCTAACACATAGAAATTGGTCACGCATCCGCGGGACTCTCGGTTTGAGGATGGGATACGAATTTTTAAATAGGCAGACTTAGGCTTGAAAACGTGTCGCGAGGGGACGGGCACCTCCCTGTGGCACCCAAATAGCACAGCAGTTGGCACGAACACCTCGTACACGTCCAACAAAATATGTAACAACCATCCATGTGGACACAGAACTCCCAGTTTGAGGATGGGACATGAATTTAAAAATAGCACACGTAGTCTTGAAAATATGTCGTGGTGAGGCACCCACAGCAGCACTCAAACGGCACTGCAGACGGCACCAACACCTCATGCGTGTCTAATGTAACACGTAGCAATCAGTTACGCAGCCACGGGACTCACTATTTAAGTATAGGACATGAATTTGAAAGCAAACATGCTAAGGCTTGAAAACATTCCGCGGGGGCGGGCAACCCCATCGGCACCCAAACGGCACCGCGGGTGGCACGAACGCCTCGTGCACGTCCAAAGTAACACGTAGCAACTAGGTTGTGTTGTTACAAAACTCCTAGTTTGAGGATGGGAAACTTTAGACACCACATTCTAGGACCCCCTAAGTCTCTCCTTAGGTCCCTAACATCTCCCCATTTCACTAAAAACCCTATGTCATACTCTGAGTACCGATCTAGAGGCCACCAGGTGCTCCCAGGCCCCATTTGACTCTAGCCAACTCTATCAACAGAGAGAAAGGTCTTTGAATATTTGAAGGGCCCTGAATCTCCTTTTCAACGATCCACCCCGTGTGTGAATCGGCCTAACATTTAGAACAAACAAACCATTTTATTATAGAAAATCGATCTAGATGCCATGGGGCGCTCGTGGGCCCCGATTTGCCCCCATTCAACTTTATCGTCAAAGTGAAAGATCTTTGAATCCTTTAAGGAAATTGGAACCCCATTCCAATGGTCCACCCCATGCACAAAATGTCATAACCGTTCAGACGAACGATCTGTTTTCCCTCAAAAATTGATCCGGAGGCCACCGAGCACTCCCGAGCTCTTTTTTATCAAGGTCAACTCTTTATATCGAATGAGACTAAATGAATCTCCAAAGGTCACTGAATACCCTTTCCAACGGTCTGCCCCGTGCATAATTCTGACTTACGGTATGGACGAATGATCTATTTTACTCTGAGAGGTCAATGGGCGTTTTTGGGCCCTGATTGACTAAGGATAACTTTCTGAACCAAACGAAGCTCCTTCGAATGTTGAAGCACATCGCCTAAAATTTCCAAGAGTCCACCCCGTATGCAATTCTGACTTACCATTCTGATGAACGATCCATTTTCGTCCGATGATCTCCCGTTCAAAGGACTGTGATAAGCTTTCGAGCCACATTTGACCCAAATCCGGCTCCTGGATCCGAGACCATACTAAAGGTATCTGAATTACCTTTCTAAAAGCATGCCCCATTCGCGATTTAGATCAATGGAATGCATTTTACAACCATTTGTTTGAAAAAATGTACACGAGACTACCGACTGGCAAGTCCGTTTCCCTGCTAAATGACAGTGTGTCTAGGTTTATCTTCCGATTGGCAGGTCTAGGTATATGCCAATAGGCACCACCCCTAACACTATAAATGGAAGGCATGACCTCATTCCCAAAGAACATCTCAGATCAATCAGCATTAGTGATCTCAGCAATATTCTCCTATAATCAGCGATGTTTCCTCATGTGAAATTCCATTCAATCTTACATTCCCATCCTTTTCATACCCAATTTGGAAAAATCTCATTCTCTCTAATTCAACATTCATCTCACATTCAATGGAGTTCATCCCAGGCCAAGATCAAGCTTCAAAGAAGGTCCAAATCCTTCCCTGTCTCTTTAAAATTCTTGTTTTTTCATTAAATACATTAGATTCATAATCTAGTGTTGCTTTAGTTCATACACTTTAAACTCTCACATTTTTTAGTAGTTATATTGCACATACTTTACTTTTTATAAAAAAACAAAACAAACAAAAAGAGGGTTACGCCCATAAATTCCAAACGTAATCATCCATCACACTTTTTCAAAACTAAAAAACACATTTTCTACACACGCACATAAAATTCCGTTCGAATATATGGGATAAACCCAACTCCTATGTCGCATGCTAACTACATGGACTTTGATGCCTTTATAGGCTACGTAGGCGTCTCGAATTAGAACCCAAAACTCGAGTCCAATTTTCCAATTTTCCCAAATTCCCCATTTTTCGTATTTATTATATTATTGCATTATTGTAATACTTATTATATTTGTGATCCTTGGTAGCATTTTATCCAACACACATCATCGTTTCATTATAACAATCAATATCATGATAAATGCATAAACCATATTTTATATATTATTTTAGGAACATTCTTATGGTTGACCTCACTCTATCTCTTCCAATATGAGTTGGGAGATTCCGATCTCCATCTACATATATACATGCACACGTACTTCATGGAAAAAGAAAATAATAACACAATCCCATGAGAGACATGAAGGGCATGATGGGTGCCTAACACCTACCCATTCCATAACTTAGCCCCCCGAACCCTTCGAACAATTGGTTTCAATAATCATTAGCTTGTCTTTGATGCTGCTCTCTCGAGGCGACGACATTTTCTTTCGCCTATTTTGTGAAAAAGAGACTGGCGACTCCATCTCTTTACATTGACCCCACACCGACGATGGTCAAACCCCCTTCTAAATCACAAAGGGCACAAGACCTTTCATCCCCCTTTATTTCCCCATCCCCCTTTTATTAAGAAGGAGGGAGAGTAAAGGGGATGTGCATCATGGTCGGGATGTCCACAGTGGCGACTCCACTGGGAATAATTTTCATAAGAGGGCTAAACTCTGTTTGCATGGGTGTTTTGTTTTTCTACTTGTGTGCATATGCACCTACCTATATGTTTCCTATTTTCTCCTCTATTATTTCTTGCACATATATACCTCATGCTTATATGACTACTCAGTCACACACTTGCAGGTACTATCCCTGTACACTTCACACTACATGCACCTAGGACCACTTATATCCACATGTTGTACACACAACTTATAATATCCATGCTTAGGTGTCACTAACACACACCTCCACTTATCATACTTCTATATATCCATGCTCATGCACACTTATCACACACCACTTATAGTTGATCCATGCTTAGGTTCACTACCACACACTCACTTGTAGATATTCAAACATATCCTTGCTTAGTGTAATCTTCATGCTTCATACTAGATTTACCTTTTATAATTGTACATTATCCCCTATTTACTATAATGCTCATCATTACAAATAAAGATACTCTCTCCATAATATACTAATCAAGAATCGTGCATTTTTGCACACTACATCACTAAAGAGCATGGCTATTGACAGAATTATGTCCCGTAACTGGGGGGTCACTTCGTGATGGGTGCTGGTCCGACAGGCCGTAGTTAGCGTAAGCGATATGACTCTCATCTTCCATTGGCCAAGTACCTTCGACAAATATCGAACGGTTCCCACCGCATCGTACCGCTGGACCGAAGTCATAACGGGAGGTATATCGCAGGGAACTCGTTCACATATGTCGAGTATATCGAATTTGCTCTCACACATACGGTGCCCATGAGGTATATAGTGAGGTAATTCACGTACACTTAGGTATATCAAATGGCTTTGTCCACACGTACCAATTGCCTTCAAAAACAAGACGTATACCCTAGAAGTCATGCCAAAGTGGGGAACGCCTCCAATTAACCCAACAACTGTATACCCTCATATAGGCATCAAACTTAGGACACTCATATTTAGTTTTCCGATTTCTACCTGAAACTCTACCTAAATGACGGGTCGGCATATTGCCCAAATTTTTGCACGATTTCGCCTTTTTCTAAAAAATGGGACCCTACCCATGAGTCTGGCAACAAGTCCAACCATATTTTTTTACATATCTTTCAAACCCAATTTTCCCAGGATGGGGTCCCGTCCAGCATTTTTTTTGCATTTAGGTAAACCTAATACAAGGGAGAACATAATAATAATCATGATGAGACTCTTTTTCTCGTCTTTTCTCTTTCTTTACCAAAAGTGTCAAAATACCAAAAATATTTTTCCTTCTTTTATCAAAATTCCCAAAAATATTTTTCCGCGCTTTTTCTAAAAAATATTCTGTCTTCATCTTTTTAAAAAAAATATCAAAAACATTTTTCCTTCTTTTATCAAAAATACCAAAAACATTATTCCTTTTTTTCACCAAAACTATTTTCCTCCTTTTTTTCCAAAAAACATTTTGTCCTCCCTTTTCCAAAAATGTCAAAAAAAAATTCCTTCCTTTTTAAAAATAACAATTTTCCCCATTCTCTTTAAAAAAATAAATTTGTTTTTTTCTCCTTCTCAGGTCGATCGCATATATGACCCTTGGCCTGGCTCCCTATTGGCTTCATTCTTTCGTCGAATTGCCCTGAGGCTCCATCAGTTCCCTCGCTTCTTTCGAGTTCAGAATTCATCTTCATCCGCTTTCCATGGAGAACATAGACTAAATACCAAATGTATAGTCGGATTTGATGACGGTCCTAGCCCAACTTACTCCCAAGATTGATAACCTTCAAACCAAGGTTCATGAGATGCAACTAAACCGAGTCCCTATTCCCGAAGATCCCGAGGTCCTCTTCCCTAGCGCAATGGGTCCACCCACACACGAGCCTATTTTGGTCCTCGAGGAATATTAGCATGCTCCACGTACTCCTCCTGTTAATGGGCCACCGCAAGCCCAGCTCCCTATGTCAAAATTTGCCCATCCAGGGGCTAAGTTACCCATTACCGTTGATCCAGAGGATGAAGAATTGAACAAGGTCACGGAGGACCTCAACATGTTGACCAAGAAATTTGATCAATTAAGAATCTATGGTAATTACATGGCCTACACCACACGTCTCCTTATCCTAGAGTAAGGTTGCCGAAAAATTCAAGATGCCCAACATCGAGAAGTTCGGGGGTAGTCGACCCCCAATTGTTCATCTTCGAAGCTACCACTGAGACGTGACTCTCCTAAGTGACTTCGTGGAAATAATGGCTTAAATGTTCCAACAAACTTTGAAGGTCAGCACTCTCCACTGGTTCTTACCTCTCGAAGAGTCCAAAATCCGTAGTTGGGAGGATGTTGCCCGTGAATTCATGTCACAGTACAAGTACAACGAAGAGTTGGAGATTACCCGCCATGATTTGGAATTGCTCAAACAGAATCCTGGGGAATCTGTCAGTAACTTCACATCAAGGTAGAGAGAGAAAGCAACCATCATGGATAACCAGCCTTCCGAAGAGGAGCAAGTCAGTATCGTGAAGTATAACTTCTTACCCCATGTTTAAGCAACGATGGGAGGATAGTACTACCCTCATTTTCGAGCCCTTCGAGATGTAGGAGTGGAAATTGAAGAAGATCTTGCCAAGAAGGAAGTTGAGCCGAAGAAAGTATCCAGATATTTCACTCGCAAAAAGTATGAAAAGCCTTCCAGTACTGCAATCTCAACCATCAACAAGATCTCTCAGCCTACCACTTCATGGACGCTATAAAGTCGCCTTAACCCAGTTAAGAAGGAATACACCGAGCTTAATTCTCCCCTCTACAAAGTTTACCAGTCCCTTATAAGCCGGAATCTCATCAATCCATTGGACCCTCATCCATTACCAAACCCACTTCCTAAAAATTTTAAACCAGATGCCAATTGTGACTTTCACCAAACTGTTGGCCATACCACTGATCAGTGTTTCCACCTATGAAATGTAATCCAAGGTCTGACCAACCGAGGTATCATCCCCCCCCCCCCCCCCCAATCTAATCACAAACCAAACACTACCCACAATCCACTCCCAAATCATACAAATGTCATCTTGCTAGAAGAAGACCCAAAATTTGACCCATCTACCCAGATTGTATCAAGTAAATCACCCATCACACCCATATATTCTCCTAAACCTCTTCAAGTATATCAATATTTTCTCCTACACCCTACCATTTTCATCAAGCAAGTCATGTCTCTCCTTACTAGAGCATGCATCGTTGTTCGTACCCGTTCTGGAGGAAAAAGATATGGAATTATCAGTAGTGTTGAACTAACTCCTAGAGTTTGGGCTGAAATTTCCCTCCCAAATGACTATTAACTTCAAGAGATTCAATTTGTGACACCCCGCCTAATTAAATATCAGGTGTTCAGTCCTTCATCCAATTGAAACAAGAATCTTAATTGCTTCATTCTTAGCATCACTGTCAGAAACATTTTTAAATTAAACTAACCACCTAGTATTCAAAAAGGTCAATGACAAATTTTATCTTTTGTTAAACAACAACAACAAATGAAATAAATACAATCGCTAAACCATCCGCATAGTATTACAATAAAGCCATCACAAGATAAGTATAGAATAAAATAATACCGAATAAAACATTGGTTAAAAACTTGAGTACAAAATCTAAACTGAAATAAAAGAAATGACTGGAGGAGCAGCAACCACAAATGAAATAATTGAATTGCACCCTATTCTAGGATTGAAGTGACTGAAGCGTCTAATCCAAGTCCTGAAAGCATCCACAAGTGTTGCAGCTACGCATCCCTGGAACAGATCATCAAGATGGGAATCCCTGTGGCTGGACACCTAAAAGGTTTTGAAAATATTTTGCGAGTATGGATTAGAGCCCAAGTCAAACCATTTTGAAAATATTTAGCAAGAATTTATATTGCCGTTTAAAATCAGTTATTGATTTCACATGTTATTTCAACATACACTCACTTGTGTTCCACACCTCTCAACTAATGTGAACGCCTAACGTCATCTACCTAGCTATGTTACCCAGCTCAATTAGATCTCATCAATAAATATCTAACCCTAACAAGTTTAGCTCCCCCTAGTGCCCATACAGTACGCTATCGTGATACTAATACTTAATGTTACACGTATGTTATTATGCAATGATAAGCACCCAAAAATGTACAATTTATACCCCGAATAGACGTACTTTAGTTGCTAATTCTCGACAATATGAGTCTTATGTGCTTAAATGTTTATCTTGTAGGTCAAACGTCCATTTGTGGTGCCAAAAGCTATATATCGAGGGAAACGCATGTTTTATAGAGCTAATTACCCTCACCCGTAACCCTAGCCTACCCAAACTAAGCCTTAGCTTGTCCCAAACCCTTATGTGTGTTTAATTTGTCCCTGTTTATTTCTTTTATTTCTTTTACTTAAATTTTTTTTTTATTTGTGTCATTTTATTTTGAGGATTTATTTTAGTATTTTATTTCATTTGAGTCATGTATATATTTTTAAGAATTTTTATATTTTAGGGCGTCGTGTATTAATTTTTATAATTTCTTTTAGTTTCTTAGTTTTTAGTTAGTTTATTATTATTTTATTTTGTTTTATTCATTATTAGTTTATTAGTTTTTATTTTCAATTTTTATTGAGTCGTGTTTAGTTTTTAGAGTTTTTATCGTGTGTCGTGTCATTTTCATTTTTATTAATTTTTATTTTTGTTAAATTTTTTATTTTAGGTTAATTTTATATTATTTCATTTTTAATTTTAGTATTATATTTTTAAGGATTACAAATTAAACACACTAACACACACCCTAACACTACCTACCCTCATCCCCACCATACATCCTACACCTCACATACACACTAACCCCCCACACATCATCCTCTTCCTAACCCACACCACACTCTCTCTCCTCACCCACCATTAACAAACACAAAACCCATCACTACCATAACCCACCTGCAAAAACCTCACAACCCAACACCACTACCTGACCCCCTGCAATCCCTGCTACCCTCAACCTCATTACCGGAGAACCCTCCAGCCGGCAACGTCTACCCCCAGCAGCTCTCCGCTTTCTATCCCCGAAACCACTCGCTCGCCGACGAGATAACTCCTCCGGCGGGTTACCCACGACCTCACGGCCCTGACCCGAAGCCCGTCGCCGGTGCCCTGTCACCATACCAGCCCGACAGACCCGCGTCGCCAACCCGAGAAGCAACCCCTTCACAATCCGACTCCACTCAGACCCACCGAAACCCTCTCCCCCTCGTCAGCGCCGACCACCTCCCTTCGCTCTCCCGCCGCCGACCTGATCCTCTCCAAACCCTTTAACCCGGCTACCCTTGTGCCCCAGACCCAATTCTGCCAGCGTTCACCTCTCTCCCTCCTCCGGCCTACCCCCTGAACCCGATCGCGACCCAGCTCCGGCGTCATCTCAGGCCAGATCCACCTCCGTTCCTCCTGCCGATATCCCCTAGCTCCAATTCAACCCATTTCCATTATAAACTCGTTTCTCCAAGACCTCCAAAATCGTGACCTGTCAACAAACAAACCAAAAACTAACACTAATTCCCCATGTGCCAATAAACCCACTTTAACCTTTTTTTTTAGGGATATATATCAAATAGTCCCTCGGACATTTTTTAATACCCATTTAGTCCAAACTTTTTTATTTTGCCTCAAAAAGTCCTTTGCCACATATTTTGGAGAGGGAGTGCCGCTGGCGCGGACCTCTAAAAATAAGAGGATATTGAGTGCTTGAGGGACTAAATGGTTTAAACTAAAAATATGTGTCCTTTTTAAAAAATATATATTTATAGTAGGGACTATTTAATAATTGACCCTTTTTTTTTCATATTACCCCCAATTACCTACTTAACCCAACTTTCCATTATACCCTCATAACTAAATCGGATTTTTATTCCTATCCACTCACTCATTTATCTCCTCACCTCACACTACCATTTAAAACACATGTGTGCCCAATCCCAAAAATATCCCATGCACATTTTAACCCTCACCTCGCCATTTCCATGCCTACATGCACTTTAAATTCCCACAATACCCCTAGCTCCATGCCTATTATAAAATGAAGATGAAGACTCCATTTAGAGGAGAGCTTTTAGATATGAATTTTAGAGAGAGAATTGTAGAGAGATAAACATCAATTTGTAAATAGTTTTTCCTTTTATTTTTTTTTAGATATTTGTTGAGAATTAATTGTGAGTAATTAAATTGAATGGAAGATAATAGAGTTCAAATTGTCAATTTCGAGGAGACTTGTTGAAAATTTGTTCTCTTTCTCTACTATTTTATTATATATGCATTTGATTATTAATTTGTCATATTTTATACTATGTTAGGCTAAAGCTCCTTTTAAGGGGTGGGGTAAAACCCTTATTTGATGTTATTTTATTTTTATTAGTTTAATTACTTGAAATTTCTCTTTGAATGTTAATTTTGATCCCTCGCCCTTTAATTTACGCCTCGAGAGAGGATACATGATTTTCGAGAGAAAATCGATATTCTAGTGACAATACTCATTTTAGATTCGAACTAGAGACAGGGGTTTCTTAAGTGGGGTATTATCACTTAAATTTCAACTCTAAAATTATTTTCTAAGATTTACTTGAACTTTAATTGATCGATCCTAGCGGGTGATTAATTAAAAGGAGTGTAGATTTATTTTTCTAGAGTTGTGAGGTATTAAACTTAATTTTCTAAAATGTTACTACTAAAATTACATTTGCAACGAGAGTTGATTTGTAGTTTTGATATTAATTTGGGAGAATTCAATTAATTAGAATAACTAAAATTTGTGGTATAATCCCACTCCTTGATCGTTCTCACAATTATTTACCTCACTTTATCTCTTATTTTTAGTTTAGACTTTATTTTCCATTTTAGTAACTTTCTGGTTAGTTATCATATCACTTTAGTTTAGTTAGTTTAAATCATCACCTCCCCCTATTGTTTTAATATTGAAAAAGCTAAAAAAATTAGAAAGGTGAAAAAGCACAAAAAGAAAAAAAAAAAAAAAAGTGAATTACAATTGAATTTGTCTCTAGCTTACTCCCTAGGAAGTGGATTGATACCCTTATTTACCTCTACACTTGAGTTTGATATAATTTTGTAGGTATTTGAGGTTTTGATTAGAAAGACTTTTCAAGCAACGACGAAAATATACACGCAAAAGTCATTTCTATCATGCAACCATACTTAACATTTTCACGTACGTTATCATTAACCCATAATAAACATATCACGTATGTTATCACTAACCCATAATAAACATCTCACGTATGTTATCATTAAAACATTTCATTAGGTTGTTCAACTTAATTCATCTTTAGATATATACTATCTAACTTTACTACAATCACACACTGAGTAGAGCATCTCATAATTAAGTTACTTTTAGATATACATTATCCATCTTTCCTACATCACACACAAGTAGGTTAATCACATTTGTATATATTTATTACACATATAATATATACAACTATAGCATCTCCGAAATGGCCCCTCGTGATGCGGCATACTCTACTATCATGTAAATATAACTCTTGTACCAAATCAAGGACTATCGGTTCGGCATGTCTCATCGAACCCGCATTCAAATACACATAATGGAGGCGAAAATAGTTCTAAGCCTTTGGGCTACGCTCATAGCTAATGCACCCAAATCATCTGCCAGTCCCACTAATACACACACATAGTGAGCCACCCTAATTTCTATGTTCTGGGGCATAAATTCATACCTCACTGGAATTGTCAAGGTGGGATCGCCCTCTTCACGAAACCTCCATGATAACAAGAAGCGTAGGAATTTTTACACATAAGAAATCACATAATAGGTATACACACAACCTAATCCATGTATTGCATATAGTCATACACACAACCCACAAATATAATCTATATAGGTTTACACTCAACCTATAGACATGATTCATATAGGTATACCCCCAACCTATAATATAATCCGCATAGGGGCACACTCAAACTATAATATAATCTACATAAGTACACACTCAACCTATAATATAATCCGCATAGGTATACACTCAACCTATAATATAATCCTCATAGGTATACACTCAACCTATAATATAATTCGAATGTAATATGTCTCTCAAAATCTCAATGTGCTAATCCACATACGAATATAACCCTCTATTGCATTTTCTCAAGTTTTATCCTCTTCCCGAAGGCCCTTGTTACCCCTTAAGTTATTTCAGTAGTTACTACACTCATACACTACTGGTCTAAATCATAGGTCATGGCTCACACTTCCCGTAATCCAATTACTAAATTCTCGATACGCATCTCGATCATTCTATCATCGTCAGTTCACACCCCAAGTTTACTCTCATTAAATATCATCCAAGCATTGACTATATTCGTGTTGGCCTCCTCCAAGTCTTTATTTAATTACCAAATTTTATCCCCCAAGTTTCCCCTTAATTCACTTTGTGAGGAAAATTAAAACAACAAGGCAACATTGTGCAATTCTGGGCAGACGAATCGATTCGGCCTTGGTCTGAATCGATTCGCCCACTAAATCGATTAAGCCAAATAGCCAAATCGATCCACTACAAGCAGGTCCTTTTTCTTCCTTACGTTTTTGCGATATTCACCATTAAATCTTCATCCACTCTTCATGAAACTTCACCAAATTCCCAACCAACATAACTAATCATCGATTACGAGTATAGGGACAATATTAAATTTAGATATCACATTAATTCATCAAGAATTCCATTCAAGAACCAATTATCTCTTAAGATTCATAAAACCCTACTTTATTGTTCTTCATGCATACACATCATTAAATCTAGAATTTCCCCATTCTAATCATCACATATATACTAATTTCGCTTCTTATCACATAGGGATTAAATCTACATGTCAATCCTACCCAAGATTCATGTGTTTAATTCTCAAAATCCCAAAATCATCCATTAAAATCACCAAATAATAACCCTACTCTACATGGGTATTATAACCTTTTAAAAAAAAGAAAGATAAACACTTACCTTATGATATGCATGTTTGATTTCGTTTTTAAGATGATGGAGTCGATCCCTACTCGCTCCGATCATGATTTCGACAACTTAGAGAACAAGTGTTGCACCTCCAAAAACTCTCTTCTGCTCCTCCCTTGAGGCTTCTTTCTTACCCAATTTGTGTTTTCCATAGCCTCTAGCTCCAAGGGGATGATATGATCTTTTAATTCTCAGAGTAATCTAAACCACAAACTCTCGAATGACCAAAATGCCCTTAAACAGTTCCAGGTTGGTCAAAAATCACCCTGGGACCCAAACTGTACACTCGGGTATACTATTCCAACTATTTCGACCATTTTGGAATCAATCGTAACCTCTAAATCATCATCCAAGTCACTCTATAACAATATCTTATTTCAACCTTAAAATAGTCTACATGAACCCTCGGTTGAGTTCCAATGCAGTTTCGTCAATATTACTCGTTACAACGTATACTAATTTTCGTATAAGATTATTCCATCAACAATAAATTCTTATCTCCCCAAAAATATTTAATTTCATCAAATTACAGCACATGTGTAATTTAAATTTAAACCCAAATAATTATTGAATTAATTAAATTCCAAATAGTTAAAAATACGGGGTATTACATAGTGCACTTTTATTGGAAGCTAGAAAATGGGCTCGAGAGTCAGACAGTTGGGTGATACCAGTCATTGAAGTTAGTTTGGGTAAAGTCGTCCAGATCATGACAGACTTATTTCGACAGACAGGTGATAATTGCAGTATGTCCAAGCTTCTTTAGACTTTGGAACTACAGGGGCACCAGGTCCCTTCATTTCTACATCTCTCCATCGAATGGGAGGATCTATACAAAGAGGCCATTGAGGTTGTAGAATTTACTGGATTTTCATGGAAAGATGATGTCGTTGCCACCGAATGGAGAGACGAATTCAATGATTCTGATGAAGGGTAAAGTCCAGAAAAAATAAGCCCAATAGTTAGCATATGTGGAATGATATCATTTGAGGAGCTACTAGGAGAAATCAACAAGGTGGCTGAACAAACTGAGATCGATGAGAAGACGGGGTGTCTATCTTTCCCCTCTCCTCTGAACCATATGACTAGGTCAGGGAGGCATTATTAAGTTCCAAACTTGCCACCATCTGCAATTGATAAAGGAAAGGGTGTTAAGAATCCTCATATTCCTTAAATGACCCTCAAGGAGAGAAAAATCCTCGATAAGTTGAAGAAGACCCAAGCTAATATCACCTTGTGGGGACTATTTATGTCTTCCCAGATGCACCGAAATGCCTTGATCAAGATACTCACCGATCCTACAGTCTCTCCTTTAACCACGCCAAAATAAGTAGTGAATCTAGTTGGATCCCTAACCTCTACTAGAATGCTCTTTTTTCTCCAAAGAAGAAATCTCCAAGACTAGACCAAACCATAACTATGCTCTCAATATCATGGTCGAAGTCATGAAAAAAACTGTCCCACTTTCTCTTATCGATAATGGATCAGATATTAAGATTTATCCATTGATAACCCTCAATTGCTTGGGAATGAAACTGAGCAACCTTGCTCCAACCTCGTATGTGGTGCGTGCTTACAATAGTACTCGTTGAGAAGTGATGGGAACCATAAAGCTTATAATAATGTTTGGCCCTATAAACCCTGTTATTGAATTAAGTCATCAATATCCTGACTTATTTCAGTATATTTCTTAAATAGTATCAAGGGTGAGTCTTCTTCCCTTCATCAGAAACTGAAGTTTTTCGCCAATGGGCATGTCATCACCATCTTGGCTCACGATGATAATGTAGAGGATGTAAGCACCATCAATCTAATACTAGAGATACAACATGGGACAAATGATATGCTTCTGTCGAGTTTTTAAGTCAAACCACTTCTACTCCCAGTAGGGGACGATTTCAAAGATAGGGTTTGTCTAGAGTACATCCCTCATGAAAACGTCAATGTGATCCAGATGTTTAAAACATGCACTTCATGATCGGACTGGGGTTGGGACGACGATAACAGGGGAGAGTTGAACCTATATTACTGAAGAAATCCTTTCCTCCTTGCGGTTTAGTTTATCAACTATCAGTAGAAGAACTCAGAATGCTCCACGAACCTCAGCTGAAGAAAATTCTAGAAAACTCCAAGATTGTCTTAAGAGATTCCTTAAATGGAATATTCATCACAGAGGGTGAATATTTCCCCTTCTACGGATTTTTAGAACCATGGGATGATCATGTGAATAAGAAGATGAAGCCTGGAATGGAGATCTTTTTCCAAGGCAGCTACTCATGGGCCAAAAGTTCTCAATATCATGTGCAACCACTCATTAAGAGGTACACAGATGCTACTATAGATTCTGAGGGAAGTGACTTCGAGGATTCATTCAACTTATAGACACTGGGGTTGATACTCTGCATAGTCCACTCAAGCACTACATCATCAGATCCATCCCGCCTTATCAAAGTTGTTAGAACACTTCTCCTCAACTGGAATGCTATACCATATTCACCTTCTGAAACATAACCCAACTCAGTTGTTTATCCCATTTCTTCTTCTTTTGTTATTTCTCCTTATTCTGATGTACTCAAGACCTCCTTTGATAAGTTTCTCAATGCTACTTTTCCTAACAATGAAATAAACGAAGATTCTGCGTATCTTGTTGTGCCTTACATTAATTATCTTAATTCTAATCAAATTGTTGATGATTATGATTTTACAAATGAGAAATTCTTAATTGGTCTAAATAAGGTTAATAACAAACAACATAATTGCGTTCAAGTTAATAAAGATGAAACTGCGGTTATTAATCTCGGTTC
Source organism: Sambucus nigra (assembly GCA_949130495.1). Taxonomy (NCBI): domain Eukaryota; kingdom Viridiplantae; phylum Streptophyta; class Magnoliopsida; order Dipsacales; family Adoxaceae; genus Sambucus; species Sambucus nigra. The sequence continues at coordinate 763,173,963 of OX422207.1, forward strand.
TAATAGCCAAATGCGTGAGATTAGGATAGGGGCCACCCTTGACAAGCATGAGCGCGTGCAATTCGAGGGATTGTTAAAGAAATTTGTGGATGTCTTCCCATGGTCTTATAACAACATGCATGGCATTGATCCTGATATCGCTCAGCATGAGATCCTAACTCTCCCATAATGCAAACCGATCAAATAGAAACTACAAAAGCTATGCACCAAATGGTCGCTCAAGGTTACGAAAGAAGTGGTCAAACAGTTGAACGTGGATTTCATTCGTGTGATCAAATATCCCACATGGCTAGCCAATATCGTACACGCGCTGAAATAAGTAGGGAGGTGATAAGCACCCAAAACTGTACATTTTATACCCCGAATAGATATATTTTAGTTGTTAATTCTCGGCAATTTGGGTCTTATGCGCTTTATTGTCTATTTTGTAGGTCGAATGCACATTGCGGTGTTCAAACGCGTATTTCAAGGAAATTGTGCGGATTATGGAGCTAATTACCACCCCCGTAACCTTACCCGAGCCTAAACCTAGCCTAAACCTACCCCAAACCCTTTGTGTGTTTAGTTTGTCCTTTTTTATAATTTTTTAGATTTTTAGTTAGAGTCGTTTTATTTTTAGGTTTATTTTCTATTTTTATCTATAATTTTATTTATTTTTATTTTTATTAATTTTTAGTGTAGTCTTATTTTATTAGGATTAGTTTTTAGGAGTTTATTTTTAGTTTATTAAATTTTATATTTTTAGGACTTTTTGTTTTCAATTTTTATTAGATTTTTCAATTTTAATTTCTTTTGTTTTATTATTTTAGTTTTCAATAGCTTAGGATTTTATTTTCTTAAGTTTTAATATTTTTTATTTTTTTATTTAATTAGATTTTGTTTTATTATTTTTATTTTTAATTAGTTAGTGTTATTTTTAGGTATCCAAGTTAAACACACACACACACTTATCCTAAACTCACTCACACCCACCTACCATACACTCACCTACACCTAACATCTCACTCACCCTCATCCACATTCCCATACACCCACACACACACAATCCAACCAACCCATAATCTTCCCCAACAAACCCTTCTATTTTCTCTCTCCTCCATTGAAACACCCACTTATTCTTTCCTCCCTCTTACCCAATCCCTCTGACCCTCCAGCGCACCTTAAACCCAACCTCCGGCCTGCTGACCTATATCCGGCCAGAAATCCACCCTACCCTCGTCAACCCCCTAACCTTCTCCTGCGCTGGCAGCCAACCCACCGTCACCTTAGCCCTGAAACTCCCTCTCCAGACGACCCTTGTTCACCCACGACACCCCTCTCACCACCTAAACCCAGAGCTAACCCAGTTTGACCCATCTTACCCGCCTGCCCGCCTGACCTCTCACCCATGGCAGCCACAACCCGAGCCCTCAACCTCCTTTCAGCCCACGAACCTCCGACCTACCTTACCCGCCGGCGAGTCCAAGGCCAGAACCCACGATCAACCATCCAATCCAACCTGGTTCGGACCTGCCCAACCCCTTACCCGAACCTTAAACAACCCGAAACACCACATCCAAATTCAAAACCCATCTCTAACCCAAAGCCTACCCCACGATTCTTCACCTACATAAACAAAGCCAATTCCAAAAGCACAAAGCCAAAAACCAAAAGAAAAACCCATGTGTCCGCTTAAAACCAATTAAACCCCTTTTACCTATTAAACCCCCAACTACCCCTCTACACTAAATCTGATTTATCCCTACTTCCCACATGACCTCACACTCATGTGACACCCCGACTAATTAAATACCAGGTAGCTACTCCTTTATTAAATTAATTCAAAATGCCAAGTTGGTACAGTTAATAGCATCACTGTCGAAAACATTTTAATGATTACTAACCACCTAGTATTTAAAAAGTAAGTGCCAAATTTTAATTAAAGTCTGATTAACATGCAACAAGTGTAATAAGGATAATAACACCATTCACCATAATGAAGTAAATAAAATAACCATCACAAAACGTAAATAAAGTCTGGAGGAAAAACTCCTCACTACAAATCCCACAACTGATAAGTAAACTGAATATTAAATCAATACATGCCAAAGTCTGAAAACTGTAAATGGGAAGATGTCTAATAGAAATGGGCAACATGCCCTACAACTGATAGATGATGAATCTGGAATCCAAGTGATAGAAGCGTCTACAAGCAAATCCCTGTAGCTTCCACAAACAGCTACAGCTCGTCACCTGAATGAATATCCTATGCATGGTGTCCTTGTGGCTGGGCACCTAAAATGGTTTTACAAAGAAAAATAGATTTGAAAAGCAAACGGGTCAGAGCCCGAATGTGGAGTTATATTTTAAAAACCTGCAAGTGCTTTAAAAACATTTAAGACATTAAATGCAAAGTACATGTTAGGACGTGCACTCACATGATATTCTCACCTCTCGTCTAACTGTGCACTCCTAACGTAAGTACCCATCTACAACGACACAAACCACTAGCTAAGTGCCATCATATCTAGCTAGACTGTCATAGGTCCTACCCTTATTACTCGGTTCTATTAGCATAATAACGCTCGTAATTAAGTAGGGGTTTAACGTAAACTCAGATGCTCAATATGCAATATATATAACTATCAGTTAACTCGTTATATTTCTCGAAGCAATACCGTAATTATATTCACAACATTAACATGAAGGTTCTCATTAATTAAGTGTATATTATTCACATCATAAATATACAATATAAGCACCCCGAGAACTAAGCTGCGGTGCACACATACTCTGCTATCCATCCCGGTACATCACGTACATAAGGATTACATATTCCGAATCTCTCAGGAATAGTTCACAGATAACAACATCACAAATAATGGAGGCGAACACAGTCACATCACATGGGTCACGCACATACCTACGCTCCCACGATCAGCGGACTTATTAATATCCCAATAAGTCTTTCTATGACCTATGTTCATCAAGGTAACCAGTCTAAATCCGGGCAACACAAGGATTAGAGGGACCTAAGCGAACGCAAACCTCCCGTGATAGCAAGTATGGTAGGTATGTCATACACACAATTCATATACCAATACTAAGTAAACACACATCTTAGTAATCCCGTAGTTTAATCGTAGTACATATCGCATTCTCGTACCAACTTATAATTATCACAATTTATACTATTCCGGTTTATAATCATACGCGTCATAATATTCTCTCGTCGTAGAAGACACTCACGTCTCAACCCAAACCGTCCATTTAATATAACTCTCGTATATAATTTCCTTCTCATAAATACCCAAAAGTCCCAATTCTATCATTACATCATCATCGGAATGTTATTTATATCCTCGAACAAGTTCACGGGACTCCAAAAATCAAAAGAGTTCAAAAAGGCCCAAATTGTCAACTCGTCAGAAGTCTCGTTCGAACGAGACTGTTCGAACGAGATTCCTCTGTCAACTCGTTAGAAGTCTCGTTCGAACGAGGCTGTTCGAACGAGATTCCAGTTCGTTCGAATGAACTGTACCTTCTAATGATATCTTGTTCGAACGAAGTTATCGAACGAGGCTCCCTTTCGTTAGAACGACTGGTCAATTCGTTAGAAGCTCGTTCGAACGAGTTCGTTCGAACGACCTGGGCAGGGGCTTCTAACGACCTACCAGATTCGTCCCAGATTTATCTAATCTCGTTTTTTCACCATTCTTACTCCTCAAATCTCTTCTAAAATAAGTCCCAACAATCGTTTTAAGGTCTCTAAACAATCCTAAACATATTATAATCACATCCTAACACGTTTTGAAGGATTAATCCATCCTAACATCAACCAAATTTACAAATCTCTACACTTTTTCCCAATTTTTCAAGAACATGAACCCTAACTTTTTGAATCATGAATTAACCCAATATAAATCCGTTTTAATTTCTTCCAATTACAAATAATATGGGAATACTCATCTACCTATCATTCTACATGCAATTCTCCTCAAGATTTTCAAGTTCTAAGCTTCAAAATACATGGGTTTTCATTATCTTTCAAGAACAATTGATATTCTTCAATTTTCTAACATGGAAGGAACATTCTACGAATTTAAATATAATTAAAACACTTGCCTTGATTGTCTCTGAGTTTGGATGATGGTTTGATAGAGCTTTTCTGCAGAATTTCTTCTCTCTCCAAGCTTCTTCTCCAATGGTGGTTTATGGTGGCTAGGGTTTTTCTTTGGGAAAGTTGTAAACCTAATGATAGCCTACGTAGTTTAATGGGTTAATATGGGTTGGTTAGTGGGTTTAGTGGGTTAAATCCCCATCAGATTAAAACTCCCAATTTTCGTCACTTTTAATTCCTCAAAATATAAAATTACCAAAATACCCTTTATGATGCCGGTATGGCCTAAAAATACCCCGGAATCCAAACTACACCCCCGGCTAGTGTTTTCTGACTATCTCGACCCTTACGGACGCGTTGGCGAACTCAAAATGACCATACGGATAATAGAAATAAAAATCACCTTTATAATTAACATAATATACCATGACGCGGCGGTCACACGCGTCTCAACAAAATTCCCAATTTGCCATATATTAATCTCACAACAAATTTCATAATTCCAAATTCATATATAATCATATATGCACATAATCAAATACCAACTCGCATCTCGTTAGTATTTTTAACCCGGATTAATTTCCAATTAATACGCATTTAATTAATTAATCCCCAAAAAATAAATATAGCCAAAAGTACGGGGTATTACATACTTCCGCCCTAATAATTGAATTTCGTCCCGAAATTCGAAACTAGAAAGTACCTGCTAAAAACAACTCTGGATAACGTTCGCGCATCTCATCCTCGCGCTCCCATGTGGACTCCTCGACATTGTGATGTCGCCACTGAACACGCACTAACGGGACTATCTTTGACCGCAGTTTCCTCTCGCTTCGGTCCAATATAGCAATCGGCCCCTCCTCGTAGGAGCTATCTGGCTGGAGATCGATGTCCTCCACAGCAATGTGAGAGTGAGCCAGATTATCTCTAAGGTATTTCCTCAGCGAGGAAATATGGAACACATCGTGAATCCGATGCAAATGCTCTGGTAGTCCAAGTCTATACGCAACCGGTCCGATCTGCTCAATAATAGGAAACGGCCCCACATACCTTGGTGCCAACTTCCCTTTCTTCCCGAAACGCATAATCCCCTTCATAGGAGATACCCTGAGCAAAACCTGGTCCCCCACTTGGAATTCTCTGAAAAATCTCTTCGCATCAGCATAACTCTTCTGCTTGTCTTGAGCTACCCGAATGCGACTCCGAATCAACTCAATCCTTGCCGAAGTATCCTGAAACACTTCCGACCCAAGTAGTTTGTTTTCCCCCACCTCTAACCAACATGCTGGGGAACGACAAGGCCTACTGTACAATGCCTCAAACGGAGCCATGCCAATAGTGAACTGATAAGAGTTGTTGTAAGCAAACTCCACCAGTGGAAGGTACTGCTCTCATCCACCCACAAAGTCAATAATACATATGCGTAGCATGTCCTCCAACATCTGATTTGTGCGCTCAGTCTGCCCATCAGTCTGCGGATGATAAGCCGTACTCAACCGCAATTCCGTGCCCATGGCCTCCTGGAAACTCTCCCAAAACCTCGAAACAAATATCTTGTCTCTGTCAGACACGATATTTAGGGGCACACCATGAAGTCTCACAATCTCTGAAATGAAGAGCTGGGCATACTATCCCGTAGTGTAGTCAGTCCTTACGGGTAAAAAGTGGGCAACCTTGGACAACCTGTCCACAATTACCCAAACGGAGTCGTGACCTCTCTACGACGTAGGCAACCCCGTGATAAAGTCCATGGATATGCTCTCCCACATCCACACCGGGACCTCCAATGGCTGTAGCAATCCTGCCGATTTCTGATGATCCACTTTTACAAGCTGACAAGTGGCGCATTTCGAAACAAACTCAACGATATCTCTCTTCATACCGCTCCACCAATACTGTCGTCTCATGTCTTGGTACATTTTGTCCCCTCCGGGATGTACCGCAAACCGTGAGCCGTGCGACTCTTCCATCACATCGTGTCGCAATTCCTCCCCTTCCGGAACTACCAATCTCCCATTGAAGCGTAATCCCCCGTCTGAGCTAACGGTATAGGACTCGGCTCCCTCTCCTAGTAATCGAACTATCTGCTCCTGACAGAACGAGTCATTAGCCTGTGCCCGTACTACCTTCGTGACAATCTGCGGTGTAACGGTCATCACAGACATGAAAGATCGGGCCACTGCATCCTGGTGTCCCAATTCCTTCCACTTAGCCTTCCACACCTCTGCCACCTCGTCTGCTATCCTACGGCTCAACGTGTCTGCTACCACGTTAGCCTTACCCGGGTGGTACTGGATGTCGAACTGGTAGTCTTTCATAAATTCAAGCCACCTACGCTGCCGCATATTCAACTCTTTCTGCGTGAACAGGTACTGTAGGGACTTGTGGTCCGTGAACAGTTGGAACTTCTCCCCCAAAAGATAGTGCCTCCAAATCCGTAGGGCAAATACCACTGCTTCCAACTCCAAATCATGCGTGGGGTAATTCTTCCCGTGAGGCTTCAGCTTACGGGAAGCATAAGCTATGGCCTGTCTCTCCTGCTGCAATACACCTCCAAGCCCTTGCAAAGACGCATCGGTGTAAACCAAATACTCAACTCCCGGTCTCGGCAAAGCTAACACAGGTGCTGAGGTCAATTTATCCTTCAATTCATCGAATGCCAACTGACAGGCATCACTCCAAATGAACGACACACCTTTACGAGTAAGATGTGTCAAAGGACCTGCTATCTTTGAAAATCCCCGAATGAACCTCCTGTAGTATCCTACTAGACCCAAGAAACTACGAATCTCCGTTGGTGTCGTGGGCTGTCCCCACTCCCTTACCGCGGATACTTTCCCCGGATCAACAGATATTCCCCGGTCGGAAATGATATGTCCCAAAAACTGGACTTCCTTCAGCCAAAACCCGCACTTCTCATATTTTGCATACAACTCGTTCTGACGAAGTGTCTACAAAACTTGCCTCAAATGCTCGGCGTGCTCCTCCTCTGTCTGGGAGTAAACCAGAATGTCATCAATGAAGACAATGACAAACTGATCTAGGAACTCCCTGAACACTCTGTTCATCAAGTCCATAAACACTGCTGGAGCGTTGGTCAAACCGAAAGGCATAACCCGAAACTCGTAAGAACCATATCTCGACAAGAACGCAGTCTTCGAGACATCCTCCTCCCTGATACGCAACTGATGGTATCCCGATCTCAAATCAATCTTCGAGAAGAAAGAAGCTCCTCTCAACTGGTCGAATAAGTCATCGATTCGAGGCAACGGATACTTATTTCATATCGTGACCTTATTCAACTCTCGATAGTCCACACACAATCTCAGTGAACCGTCCCTCTTCTTCACAAACAAAACTGGAGCACCCCAAGGTGAGGTACTCCTGCGGATAAAGTCTGACCTAACAGCTGCTCTATCTGATCCCGTAACTCCCTCATCTCAGCTGGAGCCATACGGTACGGTGCGCGTGCTATATGTCTCGTACCCGATAGAAAATCTATAACAAAGTCTATCTCTCGACTGGGGGGTAAGCCTGGTATCTCCTGAAACACATCCGAATACTCCCTGACTACTGGGATAGAATCTAAAGGAATCACTACCTCCTTAGAGGTATCCTCCTCAATGTAATACAGATGAGCGGTCGATCCTCCCTCTGGGCGAGGCATCGCCACTACAAACATCTCTTGCCCCGGAATGGCAAAAACAATGCTCCCGCTGAAGCAATTAATCATGGCTCTATAAGCTACGAGCCAATCCATATCGATAATCACATCATGAACATGCATATCTAATACCAACATGTCTGCAGGTAATACCAAACCACCAATCTCTACCCCCACTCCCCGGCATATAAAGAAAATAAGGGACCCACTCCCCAATGGTGAGTCGACACACGTCACTGTGCTCTCTGCGGTAGCTAACAATCCTAAAGCTTTCGCGAAGTGTGTAGCTATAAAACAGTGTGTAGCACCCGTATCAAATAATACCCGACCCATAGTGTCATGGATAGGAAACGTACCCTCAATCGCGGGCGGTGCCTGTGGAACTGCAGCCTGGTGGACGTTGTAGACACGTCCATACTGTAGTTGTCCCTGCCGAACTGGGACTGCTGGAATGGGTGGCAATGCTGCCATCTGTGGCGGTGCGGGAAGAGCGGCGGGAAACATAGGCCTCTGTGGCTCCTGGCGAGCATCCTGCTGCTACTGCTGTGGGGCCCTACCCCTATCAGGACAATTCTGTCGCTTATGGCCAGTCTTGCCACAAACAAAGCACTTCCCTGGGAAGTTCCCTCCTCTCTGTCCCTGCTGTCCCCGCCCCTGGTGGCCGTTACCGTTCCTCCCTTGGCCCTGCTGGCCCTGGTGAAACTGCTGCCCATTCTGCCCCCGTTGGCCCTGATGGCCGTTTGGACCATGATGGCCCTGACGGAAACCTCCCTATCCCTGTCTGTAGTTCCCTGACCGGAACCTCTTATTATCCCCCTGCTGGGAGCCCTGCTCATTTTGTCTCTGCCCCTGACCAGATTGTGCCCCGCTGGCACCATGTCCTCCAGTCCTTCCCTGATGGCTAGACTCCCCCGACCTCTTGCCCTCGGCCATATGAAAACGGTGGTCCTGGCTGTGTAACAATGCAGCGTTAACCACATCATAATAAGTGGCCAACGATAGGTTCCCTAGCAGATGCTGACGGATCCTCCATGTCAACTCGTCCGTGAACTTCTCAATCTTCTTCTTCTCTGTTGGTATCTCATCTGGAACGATATTCAACAGATTCGTGAACTCGTCCTCATACTCGGCCACAGTCTTACCCTCCTTCTTCAGACTCATCAATTTCCTCCTCATTTCCGTGTGAACAGCCGACGGAAAGTACTTGCAGTCAAACCGCACCCAGAAGTCCTGAATAGTGAGAGTATCCCTCTCCTCCATGGTGTTAATAGACTCCCACCACTGTAGCGCAGATCCAACTAGCTTGAACGTAACTAGCACCTGCTTCTGAACGTCCATGCACTCATACATCCTTAAGTGCCTCTGCATATCCTTCCTCCACTGGCTCGAGACTACCACATCTGAGCTACCTGCAAACTCTGGCGGATGCGCTTTCTGGAAAGCGTAACGTACACGCTCCCAAGCAGACGGGAATGCATTAGCCTGTACTGGCGCGGCAATCGGCGCCTGAGGTGGTGCCTGCTGAACAACGGCAATGGCGGCATTTACCGCTTGGGCTACTATAGCTGCAACCTCAGCGGCGTTCATCATGCCCTGAACTGGAGCGGGCTGGGGTTCGGGAGTTGCATCCCTGGGAACTCGTCGTGCACGTCGTGGAGGCATCTGAAATAAGAACAAAGTTTATAAGTTCGCTGTTTATAAACTTAAGATAGCTGAAGAACGAAGCATACACAAAAAGAGTACAACAGTCCTAAAATATAGGGCTCTATATCAAAGAAACTTAGCGGAAACATAATAAGCCGTCAGATCCTAAAGGACACTAGAACCTGATGCTCTGATACCACCCGTGATACCCCGACTAATTAAATACCGGGTAGCTACTCCTTTATTAATTTAATTCAAAATGCCAAGTTGGTCCAGTTAATAGCATCACTGTCGAAAACATTTTAATGATTACTAACCACCTAGTATTTAAAAAGTAAGTGCCAAATTTTAATTAAAGTCTGATTAACATGCAACAAGTGTAATAAGGATAATAACACCATTCACCATAATGAAGTAAATAGAATAACCATTACAAAACGTAAATAAAGTCTGGAGGAAAAACTCCTCACTACAAATCCCACAACTGATAAGTAAACTGAATACTAAATCAATACATGCCAAAGTCTGAAAACTGTAAATGGGAAGATGTCTAATAGAAATGGGCAACATGACCTGCAACTGATAGATGATGAATCTGGAATCCAAGTGATAGAAGCGTCTACAAGCAAATCCCTGTAGCTTCCACAAACAGCTACAGCTCGTCACCTGAATGAATATCCTATGCATGGTGTCCTTGTGGCTAGGCACCTAAAATGGTTTTACAAAGAAAAATAGATTTGAAAAGCAAATGGGTCAGAGCCTGAATGTGGAGTTATATTTTAAAAACCTGCAAGTGCTTTAAAAACATTTAAAACATTAAATGCAAAGTACATGTTAGGACGTGCACTCACATGATATTCTCACCTCTCGTCTAACTGTGCACTCCTAACGTAAGTACCCATCTACAACGACACAAACCACTAGCTAAGTGCCATCATATCTAGCTAGACTGTCATAGGTCCTACCCTTATTACTCGGTTCTATTAGCATAATAACGCTCGTAATTAAGTAGGGGTTTAACGTAAACTCAGATGCTCAATATGCAATATATATAACTATCAGTTAACTCGTTATATTTCTCGAAGCAATACCGTAATTATATTCACAACATTAACATGAAGGTTCCCATTAATTAAGTGTATATTATTCACATCATAAATATACAATATAAGCACCCTGAGAACTAAGCTGCGGTGCACACATACTCTGCTATCCATCCCGGTACATCACGTACATAAGGATTACATATTCCGAATCTCTCAGGAATAGTTCACAGATAACAACATCACAAATAATGGAGGCGAACACAGTCACATCACATGGGTCACGCACATACCTACGCTCCCACGATCAACGGACTTATTAATATCCCAATAAGCCTTTCTATGACCTATGTTCATCAAGGTAACCAGTCTAAATCCGGGCAACACAAGGATTAGAGGGCCCTAAGAGAACGCAAACCTCCCGTGATAGCAAGTATGGTAGGTATGTCATACACACAATTCATATACCAATACTAAGTAAACACACATCTTAGTAATCCCGTAGTTTAATCGTAGTACATATCGCATTCTCGTACCAACTTATAATTATCACAATTTATACTATTCCGGTTTATAAGCATACGCGTCATAATATTCTCTCGTCGTAGAAGACACTCACGTCTCAACCCAAACCGTCCATTTAATATAACTCTCGTATATAATTTCCTTCTCATAAATACCCAAAAGTCCCAATTCTATCATTACATCATCATCGGAATGTTATCTATATCCTCGAACAAGTTTACAGGACTCCAAAAATCAAAAGAGTTCAAAAAGGCCCAAACTGTCAACTCGTTAGAAGTCTCGTTCGAACGAGACTGTTCGAACGAGATTCCTTTGTCAACTCGTTAGAAGTCTCGTTCGAACGAGGCTGTTCGAACGAGATTCCAGTTCGTTCGAACGAACTGTACCTTCTAACGATATCTCGTTCGAACAAAGTTATCGAACGAGGCTCCCTTTCGTTAGAACGACTGGTCAATTCGTTAGAAGCTCGTTCGAACGAGTTCGTTCGAACGACCTGGGCAGGGGCTTCTAACGACCTACCAGATTCGTCCCAGATTTATCTAATCTCATTTTTTCACCATTCTTACTCCTAAAATCTCTTCTAAACTAAGTCCCAACAATCGTTTTAAGGTCTCTAAACAATCCTAAACATATTATAATCACATCCTAACACGTTTTGAAGGATTAATCCATCCTAACATCAACCAAATTTACAAATCTCTACACTTTTTCCCAATTTTTAAAGAACATGAACCCTAACTTTTTGAATCATGAATTAACCCAATATAAATCCGTTTTAATTTCTTCCAATTACAAATATTATGGGAATACTCATCTACCTATCATTCTACATGCAATTCTCCTCAAGATTTTCAAGTTCTAAGCTTCAAAATACATGGGTTTTCATTATCTTTCAAGAACAATTGATATTCTTCAATTTTCTAACATGGAAGGAACATTCTACGAATTTAAATATAATTAAAACACTTGCCTTGATTGTCTCTGAGTTTGGATGATGGTTTGATAGAGCTTTTCTGCAGAATTTCTTCTCTCTCCAAGCTTCTTCTCCAATGGTGGTTTATGGTGGCTAGGGTTTTTCTTTGGGAAAGTTGTAAACCTAATGATAGCCTCCGTAGTTTAATGGGTTAATATGGGTTGGTTAGTGGGTTTAGTGGGTTAAATCCCCATCAGATTAAAACTCCCAATTTTCGTCACTTTTAATTCCTCAAAATATAAAATTACCAAAATACCCTTTATGATGCCGGTATGGCCTAAAAATACCCCGGAATCCAAACTACACCCCCGGCTAGTGTTTTCTGACTATCTCGACCCTTACGGACGCGTTGGCGCACTCAAAACGACCATACGGATAATAGAAATAAAAATCACTTTTATAATTAACATAATATACCATGACGCGGCGGTCACACGCGTCTCAACAAAATTCTCAATTTGCCATATATTAATCTCACAACAAATTTCATAATTCCAAATTCATATATAATCATATATGCACATAATCAAATACCAACTCGCATCTCGTTAGTATTTTTAACCCGGATTAATTTCCAATTAATACGAATTTAATTAATTAATCCCAAAAAAATAAATATAGCCAAAAGTACGGGGTATTACAACTCACCATTTCCATGCACACTCAAGACCATTACCAAAAATACCCCTTTAGCTCCATGTTTGCCATGTATAAATAGAAGAATTAAGACCCCATTTGAAGGAGACTTTATCATAGAAAATAGAGAGAGAAAATACCATTTTAGTGTAGGTTTTTAGATTGGAATTTTTATTCTATTTTTTTTAGATAGTGAGAGAAAAATAAATTGTTGTGAGAATTAATTTGAGTGAAATATTTGATGTAATTTTGTTTGGATCATTCAAATTGAGGGATGTTGATTTCAACTCATGTATTGAAGTTCAATTAAGCATCAAGAGATTGGGTTTGATTCTTCTTTTCTCTTCTCATTGATTTTATGCCTTTAATTATTAATTTGTCAAATTTCATACCATGTTAGGCTAAATCCCCTTTCAAGGGGTGGCTAAAAAACCTTATTTGATGTTATTTTAATTTAATTAGTTTGATTACTTGAAAATTCCCTTTGAATATTAATTTTGATCCCTCACCCTTAAATTTACGCCTCGAGAGAGCGTAAATGATTTTCAAGAGAAAATCAAAATTCTATTTAAAATACCCATTGTAGATTCGAACTAGAGATGGGGGTTTCTTAAGTGGGGTATTATAACTTGAATTTCAACTCTAAATTTATTTTCTAAGATTTACATAAATTTTAATTGATCGATCCTAGCAGGTGATTAATTAAAAGAAGTGTAGATCTATTTTTCTAGAGTTGTGGGGTGTTAAACTTAATTTTCTAAAAGGTTACTATTAAAATTACATTTGCAATGAGATTTGATTTGTAGTTTTGATATTAATTTGGGAGAATTCAATTAATTAAATTAATTAATTAGAACAGCTAAAATTTGTGGTGTAATCCCACTCCTTGATTGTTCTCAAATTTATTTACCTCATTTATCTCATATTTTAGTGTTAGACTTTATTTTCCATTTTAGTCACTTTTTAGTTTGTTGTTTTCATCTCACATTTTAGTTTAGTGTTATTTAACCTCACATCACCCAATTGTTTTAATATTTGAAAAAGCTAAAAAAAATGGAAAAAGTAAAAGCACAAAAAGAAAATAAAATTGAATTACAATTGAGCTTGTCTCTAGCTTATCCCCTTGATGTGGATTGATACCCTTACTTACCTCTACACTTGAGTTTGTTATATTTGTAGGTATTTGAGGATTTTGAATGACTTGGCTTGCAACAACAATGATATCCATACAAAAGTCAAAGTTATCTGGAAGGTTCGCATGTGCGTTGACTACCGAGATTTGAACAAGACCTCCCCTAAGGATTATTACACGCTACCCAATATCGACATGATTGTGGTCAACACGGCCAGTAATGCTCTAAAGTCATTTGTTGATGGTTTTATAAGATATAATCAGGTCAAGATGCACCCGAATCATCAAGAGAAAACCGCATTCATCACCCCTTGGGGAACTTTCTCCTACACTGTTATGTTATTTGGTCTCAAAAATGCAGGGGCAACCGGAGGACTGTCACAACCATCTTGAAATACACAAAGAAGTTAAGGTCTACGTGAATGATATAATTATCAAGTAAAGACTATGAAAGGTCATGTTCCCTCTCTCCAAAAGTTCTTCGAGCGACTACGGCAATTTGAGATGCGACTTAACCCGTATAAATATGTCTTCGACGTTACCAAAGGAAAGCTCTTGGTATTCATGGTTAGTGAGAAATGGATAGAAGCAGATCATGCCAATATAAAAGTTATACTCGAAATGCCACCACCCCGGACAGAGAAGGAAGTCTGAGGATTCCTTGGAAAATTGCAGTATATCTTCTGGTTCATCAGCCAGTTGACTTCTATTTATGAACCCATCTTCAAACTCCTCTGAAAAGATTCCACCAAGGTTTGGAACGAAGCTTTCCAAGAGGCCTTTGACCGAATCAAGCAATACCTAACTCGAGCTCCGGTACTCATGCCACCACAGCCTAGTCCTCCCCTACTCCTATACCTGACCATAATCGACACTACAACTGGGATTTACTAACCCAATACCTTGAAGAGTCCTACAAAGAGAGAACAATCTACTACATCATTCGTAAGTTGTTTGGGTATGAATTTAACTACACAGCCTTGGAGAAATCATGTGTCTCCCTTTTCTGGGTCACCCAGAAATTATGGCGCTACATGATCACCTTTCCCATCAAAATTATATCCCAAATTGATCCCATCAAATACCAACTCGAGAAATTTTCCATGTTTAGTTGAATGGCTTGATGGTTGATGCTTCTAGTCAAATTTGATATTATGTATGTCACGCAGAAAGCCATGAAAGGAGGATCCATCTCTGACTACCTTATTGACTACCCTATGAAAGAAACCAACGTTTGGATCTCCAAATTCTCGGACGAGAATATACTTTGTACCTCCTAAGAAGACCTCTGATGGCAGATGTTCTTTAATGGAGCTCCCAACAAGAAAGGTTATGGCATTGGGATACTCTTAATTTCCCCTAATGACTCTCACACTCCCATTGCCATCAAACTAAATTTTTCCTGCACCAACAACATGACTGAATATAAGGCTTACGCGGTAGGCCTCAAAGTTTCTCTCAAGAAAGGAATTCGATACCTATATGTCTATGGGTATTCATCCCTCACCATCGGTCAAGTACCCAGAAGATGGAAAGTCAAGGACGAGAAACTCTTACCCTTCCATACCCACCTAAAAGAGCTTGTTTCCTAATTCCAAGATATCACCTTCCACTACCTACCCTGAGCAAAGAGAAACCTAGCCAATACCATTGCTACCTTAGCCTCCATGGTTGACATGACGAAAGGAATAATAACAATTCCCCCTTTCCTAGTCCAAAAGTAAGATAAAATAACCCATTGCTACCACATTGAGCTCATTAGGTAAGAAAATCTTGATCTAGACGATTGTAGGTATTATGGTATTTTGTGCCTCCTCAGGCAAGGCAGGCATCCCCATCATTCTAATAAGAAAGATTGGGCAACCCTCCAAAAAGTAGTTGCCACATATACTATCTAAGATAAAGCATTGTTCAAGAGAAACTTTGATGGAACCCATTCACACTGCATCACAGGGGCTGACATTGAAGAGATGATGTAAAAAATCCATAGTGGGGAAAGAGGACCCCACATGAATGGCCATACGCTCACCAAGAAAATCATTTGACAGGGTTACTACTGGACTACCATGGTTTAGGATTGCACCGCCTATGTTTGAAGATGTTTTAAATACCAGCAGTTTTCTAACCTCCAACACTTGCCTCCACGAGAATTATACAACATGACTTCTCCATGATTGTTCTCTACACGAGGCATTGATATCATAGGGAAGCTTACACCCAAAGCCTCCAATGGGCATGAGTTCATCCTAATTGCCATTGACTACTTTACAGTCGAGTCGTATGTTGTGATGAATGCCAAGAAGGTGGCCAAGTTCATCAAGAAAAATATCATTTGTGGAAATGGGGTCCCGCATGAGATAATGTCAGACAACAAGTTGCATTTCAAGGCAGAAGTCATAAAAGTGGTCGATGATTATCGGATTCAAAGGGACAAATCTTCTCCCTACAAAACTCAAACCAATGGAGAAGTCGAATCCTCCAATAAAAACCTCAAAGACATCATCAGCAAGATGACTAAGAGTTGTCAAGATTGGGCCGCTGAATTCCTTTCGCCATTTGGAGATACCGCACTTCAATTCGAATATCTACTTGGGCTACCCCTTACTCTCTAGTATACAGCATGGAAGCAGTCCTACCCATGGATCTAGAAATACCTTCACTGTATGTCATTCTTGAAAGAAAAATCAGTAGGAAGACTGGCATCAAAGACGTCTTGACGAGCTGTCTCTGTTGAATGAAAGGAGACTGAAAGCTCTATACTGCATACAAGGATACCATCACCGAATAGAACAATCATTGAATAAGAGAGTCAAAGACCGTGGTGTCCGAGAAGGGGAATTAACCCTCAAAGAAATATTAAAGCCCATCTAGAATCCTAGAGGGAAATTCAAGCCCAATTGGAGTGGCCCCTACATTGTAAAGAAGATCCCGTCTGGTGATGCCACTATGCTCATCGATCTTGATGGAGAAGAGATGGCCCGTCCAGTCAACCAAGTTCGTCTCAATAAATTCTACACCTAATTCAAAATATCGGCGTGCTATGATTCTTCTCATATCCGTTCTATTCTAAAAAAATCTTCATTTCCCTCTACTCAGAATTACGTGGGGCCTAATCCTCTAAAAATCTTTTCGCTTTGAAAAATGAAACTCAAAAATTTCCAAACCCTCTGAGGTACATAAGTAGCTCATTCCCTTCACATGAACATGCCCATTATTTTTCACAAAATTCTCTTATTTTCTTATCCCCGAGAATGAAATTTCATTTTATTATTTACATGAACAAAAGGATTATGTATGCCTTAGCGATTAGTATAAATAATTCAAATGCAAAACTCATCATAGAGGCACAATAATATAACTAAAATTTTCTTTATTTCATTAATGTTATTATAATTACATCGGCATAGGGAGACACTCAACTTCCCCAGCCAACCTAACCTTATTTTCCTAAAAACAAAAGCAAGCCAATCTACTCCAAAAATAGCCTTCCCAGTAGAAAACAACGAAAATCATAATCAAACACCAGACAAAATCTTCATAAACAAATTCCCCAGGGATCCTACCCTTTGTTACCAGAAGTGCAAATACGACTGCTGCTAACTCCAAGTTGTGGGCAGGGCAATTCTTCTCGTAAGTCTTAAGCTTACAGGAAGCATAAGTTATAGTTTGATTCTCTTGCTGCAGTACACCCCCAAGTTCTAGTAAGTACGCATCAGTGTAGACTAGATACTCCACTCCCGGCGTGGGTAATGCTAACAGTGGTGTTGAGGTCAACTTGTCCTACAACTCGTCGAAAGCCATCTAGCAGGCATCACTCCAGATAAATGGCACTCACTTGCGAGTCACATGTGTCAATGGACCTGCTATCTTCGAGAAACTCCGAATAAACCTCATGTAGTATCCTGATAGGACCAAGAAACTACGTATCTCCGTCGTTGTCGTGTGTTGTCCCCACTCCCTCACCGATGATAACTTCCCTGGATCAATAGATATCCCCCTGTCAGAAATGATGTGCCCCCAAAACTGAACTTCCTTCACCTAAAATCTGCACTTCTCATATTTTGCATACAGCTCGTGCTGACGTAGTGTCAGCAAAACCTGACTTTAGTGCTTGGCATGCTCCTCCTCATCCGTGAATAAATCAGGGTGTCATTTATGAAGGCAATGATAAACTGATCCAAGAACTCTCTGAACACTCGGTTCATCAAATTCATGAATACGACAGGATCATTTGTTAGCCCAAATTGCATGACTCTGAACTCATAGGATCCATATCTTGTCAAGAAATATTTTTCGACACCTTCTACTTCCTGATATACAGCTTATGGTATCCCGATACCAAGTCAATCTTGGAGGAGGAAGTAGTTCTCCTCAACTAATCGAATGAGTCATCGATTCGGGGTAATGAATACTTATTCTGTGTCATGACGTTATCATCTTCTCTTATTACACCAATTTATTACCGATGTAAAACATTCAATATCAATTCTTACGTCACATCTTATGGTTCTACTGACCGTGAATAGGAATAAAATTAAAGTTAAAGATATGGTTTCCCTTGCAGATGACAACCAGAGTATCAAACTTGCGTACTAAAGACCAACCATCCCAGCTCCCGATGTTTGCTAGATTTCATGCATGGGGTGTCTCGCAAAGTGAAATCCAAACAAGGACCCCCCCCCCCCCCGATACACTACTAACTAACATTATCGGTCAAAAAAATTGTGGTCCTCAGTGTTTGACTCGTACCCCCGTATCCCAACTTCTTGCTAAATTAGCACATTTATTCTCATGTTACGAACGAAATATTCATCACACCACTCCTACTAACTTGGCGTTAGGCTCTTCAATTTACCACAAAATTATTCCCATGCCCAGAACTATTTCGTTCTATCCAGAACCATTTAAGTAAGGTGGAATTTGGTATAATCTGATGACAAACTCCGCAAGTCTCTGTAGGATTCAATACCTATATATATATATATATATATATATATATATATATATATATATACAAGAGGCTATGTTTCCTCTCGAATGACACTTGGCACAAATTGTTTTATATCCAGGACTAATGAACATCTAATATTACTCTAATGGTCTATCATCACTCAAACTTTAATTATCCAGTTCGAAATCGGGATACTAATACATTCTACGCTCATATTTCTCAAATAGCAAAAGTAGGATGTAACTCACATAGGTTATTCAAGATTTTCCCTGTACCTAAAAAGAAAACCTTATAATTGATAAAGTATTTTACCTCCAAATGTAGGTGGTCGTTGCGGTAGTAGTGGCATAACTGCATACCGGGCATTATAGATGCGTCCATACTGTACTACTTACTACTGTTGTGAAGTCTGTGTTACTGGGGTGAATATCCCCGCTTCCCCGAGTTGGGTATTCTGTGGGTTCGGGTGGACACCCAATGACTTTTACAGGTTTCTGCCCTTCCCAGGGAAATCTCGACTGTAGTGGGCCCGTTCGCCGCATATAAAACACTTACGAACACAATTTCTGCTCTGTTGGCCCTGCTGAGCACGCTGCTGGCCCTGATGGTCTAGCTAACTTTGCTGAGTTGGACAAGGCTGACCTCCAGCTCTTTGAGGACACACTTGGCATTTGTGGCCATTTCTTACACACTTAAAACACCTCTTGGTGGTAGACCTCTTCCCTTGGCCTTGTAGGCTCTGCAAGGTTTGGCTTCTCCCGCCATTTCTATTGTTCTCTTGGTCTTGACAACTCTGAGGCACTAGTCATTGCAGCTGCGGTATTTTTTCATTGTTTTTAACCTTAGAAATGTCATATTGATAAACTTATCTTGTTCTTTTGCTCCCTGTAAGTTGTACACTGCGATTTTGGTACTGCAATATTGCGGTGGTCACTGCTTGTGCCACGATATTCGTTATCTCAGTAATTTTCGCTCTTTCCTGGTGTACTTGTGGTACTTGTTGGTCTTGTCCCCCACTTGCTCCTTCAGCGGTATTAGTTTGTATCTCCCTCATGAGCGACATCTGAAATTCAAATGAACTATATAAATCCATCGACCATACATAACATTGTAGAAGACGTACGTAGTCTACAAAACGTAACAAAGAGTGCAATAGTCCTAATAATAGGGCTTTATATCAAAGGACGCTACACGGAGAGCATAACAAGACGTACAGATCCTAAGAACTCTAGAACCTGATGTTTTGATACCACCTGTGATACCTCGACTAATTAAATACCGGGTAGCTACTCATTTATCTCATTAATACATAATATCAAGTTGGTTCAGATCTAGTATCACTGCCAAAAATATTTTAAACAATTATTAGCCACCTAATATTTAAAAAGTGAGTTGCCAAATTTTATTAAATTAAATTAACATGAGATCAATTAAATTAAGCTAACCATACCACATCCACAACATAATCACAACAGAATAATAATGGAATAAATAAAATGATTTTGGAGTAACACTCCCCTGAATAAACCAAATACTGAATAAATCCCAATACAAAAGTGTGAATAAATAGATAAATTCAAAACTGAAATAAAACTGTAGGTTTGAGAATGCTATCTCTAAATGGAAATGGGCGACATGCCCTAAGAGATGAATAACCATGAATGGAATCAAGTGTAGAATGTGGAGGCGTCTAATACCGAGATCCTGTAACTTCCACAGCAGCTAGAGCACGTAAATGTAATGGAACTCCTAAGCTTGGCGTCCCTATGGCTAGGCACCTATAAATATTTTACGAGAAAAATAGATTTGGAAGCAAACGGGTCAGCGCCCGAGGTGAAAATAGTTTAAAAATATGGCAAGTGTTTAATTGCATTAAACAGTAAATATTATATACATGTTAGTTACGTGCTCTCATATGAGTTCCTCACCCCTCAACTAATGTGCACGTCTAACGTATACCCTTAACCCATCCTAGTTATGCCGCTAACTAACTATTCTGTACCACTTCCTGTCTTCACATTATAATATAGGGGTCTATTCGTATCATTTTAATATCTGCGTGTAACTCGCCTCTATGTTAATCAGAATTATTACATCAATTATGATATGAATTCTCACATTGTTAATCCCATTCAAATATCTCAATTATTCGTATTCACAATATAACAATAATCCAGTTATAAGTACAAGTATATCATTCTCAGTATAAATATACAAATATGGCACCCCTAAGCTAAGCTATGGTGCACGCATACACTGCTATCGAATTCCGGTACATCACGTACATAAGGACTACACGTTTCGAATCTCTTAGGAACCGTTCAAATAAAAAAAATCACACATATTGGAGGCGAACATAGTTCACATACCCATGGGTCACGCACATACCTACGCTCCCATGATCAACTGACTTAGCAACACACAAATAAGTCATTCACAGCCCTATGTCCTTAAGGTTCCAATTTAAATCCCCCCGTAGGCACACAAAGATCAGATGATCCTTTTTCAAAAGCCGACCTCCCGTGATAGCAAATATGGTAGGTATGTCATACACACAATAGTCCATATACTAAGCATTCACACAACTTAGGTAATTATTACATTATCAAGGGTATATTTTCATCCCTATACCATCAGTCTTATTCGTACGCTAGTATCATCCTAAATTTTACACAATAATGATTCGCCGATAAATCTCACGTCGTAAAGTTTCGAGTACTTACACCTATCCTGAAAAGGTTACTAAGTCTTACGTATCCCACATGTCATTTCAGTATTTCGAGGTCTATATTTCTGTCTATAATCCTAACTTATCACTCATACGAATTTAAGTCATGTTCTTGTAACTTGTAATAGTAATTTACTCGTCGAACACTCGTAAGTTCAATACTACGTTCCAAACAAATTCTAATATGTTTTGGCCTCAATTACATCCCTATTGGTCTCCCTAAAGTCCTAATTTATTCACATGGTCCCCACCTACAACTTTCAATGGACGAAATCGCTTAAATCCAAAAAGGGGAAAAGATCACAGTTTCTGGGGAGGTCGATCGATCGATCAAGTAAGTGCAGGTCTCGGATTTCTTCGTTTCTAGTCCTAGTTTTGTCCCAATTCTTCATTACAAGATGTTAAATCCTAAAGTAAACATATTAGGTAATCATACAACCTAAATACATGATTCTTAATATTCCAGAATTCTTAAATCATCATCAATTAGACTTTTCTTGGATCAAATCATCCTATTATCATGAAAACCTCTATTTTTTTTTTATTTTCTTCAAGAATCATCTTACATCTCCTCATAAATTCGTAATTAACTATGCATGATTTATGATTCCGTTAATGAGATACTTTCAGAATCTAAACTACATTTAAATCCTACCCATAATTAAGGTTTCATCTCCAAATCTTATGAGTTTCAATTTTTTCATGGCTATCATCAAATCCCACACTATCATGGATAAATTATTTGTTGAATCTTAATGGATTAAATCACTTTTCGGGAAATTCGATGTTCTGATCCTTTGATGATGATAAAGGTTGGTTCTCCTTCTCTTTCTGATCACAAATCCGGCGATAGTGGTCATGTGTGGTGGTTATGGCCTTGGAAAACCCCTTGGAACTTCTCCTCTCTTCTCATGTTGTCCACTACTTGGTTTTGACAGATAATGGCCCGAATGGGCCTAAGGTTGGCTAATAAATAAGGCCTAAATTTCGTGGGTTAATATTCCCTAAATATCAAAATGATTAAAATACTCTCCCGAGTTGCCGGTTCGGCCTAAAAATGCCCCGGGACCCAAACTAAATCCCCGGCTAGTGTTTTTTTTACTATCTTGACCCTTCCAGACACGTTGGCGCACTCGAAATAACCATACGGGTGATACAACTATAATTTACTTTTAAATCCATTTAAAATGATTCCTGACGCGACTTACACGTGCGTCCCAACTTAATTTCCGAATTATCGTATTTATAACTCGCAACAATATTAATAAATTCAATAATCATATATTACCATATTCACTCAGTAATATTCAACATTATTATCATAATCAAATACCAACTCTCGTCTCGCTAGTATTTAAATCCAGATTAATTTCTAATTAATTATCCCGTTTAATTTAATTAATCCCAGTTAATAAAATCATTAAAATTACGGGGCATTACATATTTGTAGTGCAACGTGTATTTAAAAGATAACCAGTATTACTAATTTGCGTTAATCGATTTTCACTAACAAATACTTCAGTGTCACCCTATTTTATGGATTTCCTCGATCTATAAAACTATACCCTCATAATAATTGCCTGTACAACTCTTCTTTTATTGGAAACCTAACATTATTTATTTCTATAATTTCAGATTCTCCATTATATTTTACTTCTCTCCTATTTTTACTAATATTTTTTACTTAATTTCAGAATTAGTTTATTTCTCAATCATCTCTTGTAATGGTTTTATAGTGTAGTTACTAAAATTCATTTTATCTTTTCCTGTCATGTAGAATAATCGAAAGGATATCTTTATTCTCTCTCTCTCTAAATGCACAAGGGTAAGAATACACATACGTTACTGGTCTTCTTCGTTGATTACTAATATATTTTCTTTTTCTTTTATAATAATTTGAAGATATCTCGCATCGTTGATTACTTCCAATTGATGGCTTGCAACTTTTGCTTCAATTATCTTATCGTAGCCTTATTAATGTATTATTTACAGTGATGTAGCGTTATTCAACTTATTGGATTGGATTTTTTCAATGTATCTTGTTCTCATATATTTTTCCGTTGAAGTTAATGTTAATACAAATGCAAAAGCTTGGCTAAATTTAAAAAATTATAGGATAGATTGTAATTCAACAAACTGCTAGGAAGTCTAAACTCTGAACGTTTTTATAGAGTTCCTTCTATTTGTTTGAGTAATATAATATAAGGTTGGGGTGTTTTCCCATAATTTATGTGCGCCTAAATATAATTCATGTGTTTTTTGCATGTTTGGAATTGTTCGTTTACTCAGTGTAAATGCATCACAAGTGTGAAAAATTCGGAATTGAAAAATTTTGCCCGTGACAATTCTGCAATTTTTTGTTTAGTCCATGGACTTGATCATTATGATTTAAAGGTTGGAGACAATTGTTAAGAAACTGAAAGGCTAGGGTCTACTAGTGTAATTTACTCTTCCATAAAATTTGCACTTTTCTATAGTGTCTAAAATGTGAATCTTGAAGAAGGAAAAATATATTCATTGATAGTTGCAACATAGTTCATAGTTCTTTTGTTGCGTCAATGATTAAAATCCTATGGGACACCTAGACCCTCATTTATTTTAATAAATGCTTTTTGAAATTCATAAATGACCTTAGGAACATAGTTTTTGCATGACATGAGAACTATACAAGTACCCAATTTGATGACATCCCGGTTATATAATAATACCCTTTTCAAGTGGAAGTTACAAATTTCCGTGTATGACACACAGAAAGACCAAGTCAATTATTTGTCATCACAATGGAAAAGAGTTGGATAACTTTAAGATGAAAAGAAGAAAAAAAACTGTACAGCGTCACCCTCGATAAATTGTCATAGAACCATCGGAAAGGGTGGAGATTGACAGCCAATTTACTATACAATAACAACTAACAAGTAAGGTCTATACACGTGTTTTGCTGTAATGGAGTACAAAGACTGAATGTGTGTTATGTACACAACCTAAAGATTTGAATCGTCAGTTGAGATTTATGGTACACATATTTGCCTCATTGGGGTGAGAAGTCTTGCAAAACGGAGGGGGACGTGTGCTCTCACCAACGTTCCATTCTCTTTATATTCCTGCAAGTAAGAATAAAGAGTTATCAGAAACCCAAGTAAAACATTGACCCCATTTGTAGGATAAAAGGATTTGTAGGCTTGTTAAATGCGTTTGCATCAGAAACAACACAATAACACGATATCACACAATACGAAATTTACACACTATATCGTGTTCGTAACCGAATATTTTTACACTAATGTTATTCGTGTCTTGCTGTGTTTACTTGGTCATAGAAATTACAAACCGTGTTACCCATGTCATGTTGTGTTTTAACTTTTGAATAGGTTGCATGTCATGTCGTGTTTGTCTTAATAATAATGGAAGTATCACTAATATTTCAGTTGGTATTACATATTACTCCTAATTACTTATCAGGAAAAAAAAAGGGTTAGTATTACATATTGATCCAGGATGTCTGATATTTTGGGAAACAATTTCTTGTCGTGAAAATCAACACACTCGAACAATCCAAGCTGGTCCTGTTTCGTAGTCTCCTCCTTTGCAAGCAAAAGCCTAATCACAATGTTGATCTTAATAGGAAGTGGGTTTTTATGAAACACAAACCGGGTAGCCGAATTAATTGAAGGGACTTTTTTTAATCATTATTAATTGGTGTTATATCAATAGGGGGCTAAAACATCTTCACACTTTGTGATTCGGTATTGCTGTCCAAATCCCTTTCTTGTCTCCATAATAATCCAATCATTAATTAATAGAACCCAAGCCAGATTCTCATAGTAATTTTTTTAGCTTAGCTGTAATTATCATCTAACGAAACACTAAGAGAGAGTAATTGAACATATATCGAGATCGCAAATGACAACTTATAAGGATCAATTTAGGTATATGCCTAAGAAAACATTATAAGCATCAATATGGGTTTAAGCCTAGAAAACCAACATTCGAAGATGGTTTTGGACCTTTTACTTCAGTATAAAGATTATTTTGCTTGGGAGTATGATAAACTGCCTGATTTAGACAGAAAATTGGTGGCACATAGACTGCCAATTAAAGAAAGGGTATAAGCCTGTGAAACAGCTGCCACGACAGATGACCCTAGAGGTCACAACAAAAATAAAAGAGGAAATTGAAAGGCTGTTAAAGGTTGGATACATTAGAACAACCAGGTATGTTGAATGCCATTCTAACATAGTGCCAGTTAAGAGTACGCATTGACTTCAAAACCTCAAATGCATATTAAAGAGATTGATAGAAAGATATAGGAAAAGAAAAGATCTTCATATGGTTTTCATAAATTTTGAGAGAGTGTATGATAAAGTTTCTAAACATATAATATGACGGGTTTTAAATAACAAGGAGTTATTTTTAAATATATTAATGTGATCATGATGGTTATAATAAAATTAATAGGGGAAACTAAACTAGCGAATTTCACTTTAATCCAGATCAAAGGTTCATCCTTATTATTTACTCCTGTCATGGACGAACTGACCAGAAAATTACAAGATGAGGTGTCTTGGTTTTTGTTATTGGCAGATGATGTTGTTCTAGTGGACGAATTAAGGCAATGATCAATGATAAATTGGAAGTGTAGAGAAACCCTAAAAACAAGAGAGATTAGAATAAGCACGACTAAAATTGAATGTATGGAGTGCAATGTTAGTAATAGTAGAAGAAAAAATGAGGATGTTATAAAGCATGAAGATGAAGAGATACCGAAAATTGATTTTTTTTGTTATTTAGGCTCAATCATCTATACGGAGCGAGATCTTGATAATGATGTCACCCATAGAATTAAAGCACGTTGGGTTTAAGTGAAGAGAACTTACCTACTAATGTATTATGTAATAACCACATACCTACAAAGTTGAGTGCAAGTTCTATAGGATGGCAATCAGAGCTACCATGCTATATAAGGCAGTCATGGACAACTAAAAAACTAAATTTTCAAAAAATGAGCATCGAGGGGATACAAATGTTAAGATGGATTCGTGGTAAAACAAGAGACAATAAAAATGAAATGAACATATTTGTGAAACAGTAAAAGTACTGGTATAAACTGAGATGAGACTGACTTGGATGGTTTGGATTTGTCAAACGTAGATTAAATTTACTTGGTGGGGACTGCCAAATGAGCATAATATCGTGTGTTTTAACAGAGGACATTGTGCTAAACAGAATAAAATGCAAAAATAGTATTCATATAGCCGACCTCGAGTGATTGGTAAAAGGTTTTGTTGAGTTGAATATCTACCTTAGATACAAGTTAATATAATGATTATGGTCTTGATCTTCCATTGAATGAAGAATAAATCATCTCTAATTGATTTGCACACTTAACTAACTCCACACATGCAACTTTTCTTCAAGTTAATGCCCACAACTATGTCAGTTGGGGAATAAGATCGCCCGGGAGGGGGGGTCCCTCGCAATCAAAATGAATACAAGAGAAGAAGATTTATGTATTTCGGCCAAGATCGGCCTACGTCCACGGTGACGGTGCGGGTGTTTTCATTATAATGTGGAGAGAATTTACGTGAAAGTGTTCTCTAGCCTCTAAGCTCCCTTACACAATGGGGTCTCCACTTTATATAGTTAGGTATTACAATTAGATAAGGAATATATTATTAGAATTTATATCATAATAAAACACTACTTTGACATAGTCGATCTTCTGCAATAACTGGAACTCTTGTCGTCCTTATCTTGATATCCAAATGATCTGGACTGTAGTGCCGATGACTAAACAAGTAATCCACTGACCTCCCTAAAGAACAGTTCTGAAGCCCTCTTGTCACGTGTCGCACTATTATTGGAGACATTTTTTATCCCTCCACAATAGCCCCTCGGGTTTCATTTCAGCCAAGTTGATCTTGAGGTGAGCTGGGAGCTAGAGAATATGTGTAATACCCAATGTTTAAAAAGGCGTTTGAGGCTTACGCCTTGAGGCTCGCCTCGAGGCGAGGCGGGAAAAAATGTCTCGAGGCTTAAGCCTCAGGATTGAATTTGAGGCTTACGCCTCAATGCGCCTCGAGGCTTACGCCTCGGTGCGCCTCATGCCTCGCCTCACGCCTTTTCGGTGAGGCGCAAAAAAAAAAACTCTTGTTCTTTTTTTTTTGTTTTAAAATTACACTTAACTTATAATATTTACTATTGTAACTTGAGAGAAATTTTAAAAAAATGGCCAATATGTTAATGAAACTTAAAAAACTAATTTTGTCAATTTGATTTTGTTTGAAATAAATGTACTAAATTAACTTCAATATGATTTCTTTTTTAAAGTTTTATGTTTTTGGTTTTCAACTTAGATTAATTTATTATCTTTAACTAAACTGAATATATATTAAGAAACTAATATATTTTAAAGTTTTTTTTTTTTTTAATAAACTTAGGTTGATATGTTTTATTAGTTTTTTAGTAAAATTGTTTTTTTTTATCTTAGCTTGAAAATCAAGGTTTTTAAATAAATTTGCTTGTTAAGTTGCATTGATTAATTTACTATCATATTATAAAATAACCAATATGTGAATGAAGCTAAAAAAATGATTTTGCCAATATGATTTTGCATTGATTAATTTATTGTCATATTGTAAAATAACCAATATGTTAAAATTGATTTTCTTAAATTACTTTTTTTTTTAAATTTATATCGGGGGAACAAAAAAATGTTAAACTATGTGAGAAAGTCCTCAAGGATATTTTTTTTTGTAGTTTTATTTTATATTTCTTTGTTATTTTATTTTTATGGCTTTATTAGTATTTTTTTAATATTATTTTGCTCTTTTTTTTCCTTTTCGGTGAGGCTTACGCCTCGAGGCTTACGCCTCGCCTCTCCATGACTAAAACGCCTCGCCTCGCCTCGCCTTTCGCCTTTTTAAACATTGGTAATACCGAACTGATCTTGTGAGTCTTATACCGTTGGTCAGTCTATGGATCTTCTTAGGTCGACTCGTATGGCTTTGCAAAATCTTAGAAAGAATCCTCGACTTGACTGGACGGATGTTTGATCAGCGTATGGACCTATCTCGAGCGTGTTGAGATGCCTACGTACCCTCTGGAAATTAGGTCAGACGTATTCTTTTCTATTTGTTCAGGTGTCACGCTAGCTGTGATTTTCGTTCGTGCACCCTTTTGATCGTCGTAGATCAATGAAATCGCCATAGACCGATTAAACCATCTAAGGTTGATAATTTATTGTCTAGTTACATTTAGGTCGCCGTAGACTCAAAGGGCCCTCATAGGCCGATAATTGATCATTATCAAAGACGTTGGTTATTACAGACCGATGAGGTGATCATAGACTGAGTAGAGCGTGAGAGGCCATATTGTTTCAATCTTAGAGTTATAAATTGGCGCTCTTATCCAATTTATAATTTCGATAACTAGATTTGCAAATTGGATAAGAGTTCATTGAACTATGGAACTTGGGTAATTTATTCCCTGGTCCAACTAATATCTTTCCCTTTATTAGGATTTTCTTACATTGTGAGGGAACCAAACTTAGGTTCTCCAAACTCTATCATTTTTATTCCTTGGAGGTCGCTTTAAGATGACTTGGCTTATATAGTTAGATTTGGTCGGCGTAGACTGCTTCGGTCATTGTGAATTGACTTAAGCAATCTTAGGCTAATTTTATTCATCTTGGACTAATTTTACCACTTGGTCTAGTTTGATCGCCTCAAATTAATTTGACCATTTTAAATCAAGCGAGGCCGTCGTAGGCCCAATGTAGCCAGTTTAGGCTACTGTTGGTCGTTGTAAACCAACTTGACCATTTTAGATTAATTTAGATCGTCATAGATCAATTTGAACATCTTAGGTCAAGTGAGGGAATCATATGCCAATTTTAACCATTCAAGGCTAATGTTGGTCGTCATCGACAAACTTAACCATTTTAGTTCAATTTAAATCTCATAAATCAATTTGATCGTCTTAGATCAAGTGAGACCATCGTATGTCGATTTTAGCCATCCAAGGTTAATGTTGATCATCGTAGACCAACTTGACATTTTAGGTCAATTTAGATTGTCATTAATCAATTTGCCCGTCTTAGGTCAAGTGAGGCCATCGTTGACCGGATTTAGCCATCTAAGACCAATGTTGGTCGTCGTAGAACAAGCTGGCCATTTTAGGCACCTTTGATCTTTATAAATCAATGTGAACGTCTTAGATCAAGTGAGACCATCGTAGGCAGATTTTCGCCATTTAAAATAATTTGGTCGTCTATAACCAAATAGACATTTTCAGACCGATTTTGATTATCATAGAATAATTTGACCGACTTAGGTCATATAAGGTCATTGTAGACCAATTTTAGCCATCTTAGGCTAATGTTGGTCATCATAGACCAACTTGACCATTTTAGGCTAATTTTGATCGTTATAGATCAATTTGACCATCTTAGGTCAAATGATGTCGTTGTGGGCTGATTTTAGCCATCGTATACTAATGTTGGTCATCTTAGACCAACTTGACCGTCTTAGATCAATTTTGATCGCCATAGATCAATTTGACCGTCTTAGGTTAAGTGAGACCATCGCAAGCCGATTTTTGCCATCTAAGGCCAATGTTGATCATCTATAACCAAATTGATAGTTTTAGGCCAATTTTGATCGTCATAGATCGATTTGACCGTCTTAGCTCAAATGAGGCCGTTGTAGGTTGATTTTAGCCATCTTAAGCTAATGTTGATCATCTTAGAACAACTTGACCACGATTAAATGTGTCGTTCCAGATTAGTTGGGCGTGTTCTAGGTCGACTTATGTTTCTTTGGGCTAGTTTGATATGTTTTAGATCATTTTGGGCCATTCGAGACCGACGTTAGCTTCCTTCAGGCTTATTAGGTTGCTTGGGCTTAATTCTTTATTCTCAATTCTTTTTGCCCAGTCAAACTTATTCTTAACAAATTGAGGATGATAAAGTAATATATTTTAGATTGTACCACCAGTTCTGAGGTGAGTTTTTGCATATTCCAGGCAATATCGATTTGTTCTAGATCCTACCATCGTGATTGGTGGGTTTGGTGCCTCCTGTAGGCGATACCGACTTGCTCTAAGTCGTACCATTGTGATTGGTAAGTTTAATGTTAAATCTAATGTGATCGCGAGGATGTATTTGTCATTAACTATTTCTAGCATTTTTCCATTTTGTATTGTTGCATTTTTTCCATTTTAGCATTTTCCTTTTTATTAAGCTTGTGGTAGTTAGTTGGATAAGAAAGTGCTAGAATAGGTATAATATAAAAAGGAAATATTCTAGTCCATGTGATGTCATTAATAATGTCACCCATGACATCACATGTGACCTAAGCATTCCTTAGTGAATAATTCATAGTCCTATACCAAATCACTCTCTTATCCCTATAAATAGCATAATACCCCCATTTGGATAAATTATTCAAGTATTAGTTAATTTTGAGTATTACTACTCAAACAAAGGGCAATTTCTTTATGTGGCATTGACACCATTTACACCAATTGGTATTAGAATTTAGTCGTTACACCCATTATTGTTGTTGTTGTTGTTGCATAGAATTATAAACAAAACAACAATGGCGCCGAAGAAAAACACCCAAGTCGAGTGTCGTAACATCAAAATAAAAGAAACTCTCGCTTACCTCACCGAAAAGATGGAATACCTCCTCAGTCATGACCGATAACATGTTCCAGCCATTCGATCAACCTCAGCAGTGGCAGCCACGGATCTAACACCGCCCACCACTCCAATCGGACCCCAAATCAAACTGAGTACAACCTCCTGCCTCCTCCGGCCTTCAACATGCTTCGACAACCCGAAACCTAACCCAATTGAGCCCAGCCATCATCCACAATCCATGTCGACCCTCAAACAGTGGCCCACCAACCTACTACCAGTCGACTATCACCCACCGGCCTAGAAAACAGCTGTTGAGTGAGCCGCCCTCTGACTCTCTCACCCCTGCCCCAAAACTCTAGATCTACCCCGACTTCTTGTCATGACTCACCATCCTACCTTACACTAAGCTTACAACCCATCCAGTATCCTCATCCGACCCCCACACCTCCCAAGAAATACCTCACAACCTCCTGCTCATGTCAGCAATCCATTCCCCCACCAAAAAAATAAAAAAATATGCCCGATATTTAATGGGATACCCGTTCCACTGTCACCGCGCCCATTAACCCCCCACGACACCACTAGGGATTATAAACAAAGGGTCAAGGAGTGACCCCAACAAACTCTCACCCCCCATCCCCGAATCTAATTTGGTCACTGTGTTGGGGGCAAGGAATTACCTCTTACGTATGCCTCGCACTATGGATATAGCAGGGCACCTATTTCAGACGAATGGAGGACGGATTGGTTTCCATTTGATCCCTCAACTTGAAGGTGGTCCCATTTGTACCAATCGAAGATCGTATTTGCTTCTTATCCCAAAGAATGGGTCATCAAATGGATTATTTCCCTTTTAGGTGACTGGAAAAAGGCGACCCACCTCCGGTTGATGAGATGTCACCACCTTATGTGCCCCCCACCTCCGTCTCCTATGCCCATTGCCCGTGTGCGTTCCCCGCATCATGATTTCGAAGATAAAGATGATAATGTCATAAATCCACCACTGGGAAATGATCACCTATCATTTCCGTTATGGATGCTCTCCAAGAACCTAAATTGAGGCATTACGGTGGATATCTCTATGTTTGATGGTCACCTCAACCCCAATGTCTTCATTGATTGGTTGGATGTGATGGAAAAAGTATTCAAGTATAGTGTATCCGAGCATAAATGTGTTCAATCAGCCGCCACCAAACTTCAGAGCTTTGCCCGCATATAGTGGAATGACTCGGTTCATAGACCCACTTTGACTCAACAACCCCTGATCACTTCTTGGGCTCAGATGAAACGAGATGTGTGAATTCTTCATTCCTCCCACTTACGAGAGGGACCTCTTTTTACGGGTTAAGGGCCTCCGTCAGGGAATCGTCAGTCACCGCCTACACGAAGCAGCTTCAGTTGCTATGCACCCGAGCACGTTTGGGTGAGAGTGAGGAACAACGAATCAGCTGTTTCATTCATATTTTGCGGCCCTGAATCGACGAGGATTTGAGCCTAAGGGAGATCCCGACTTTCGAATTTGTAATTTTTAAAAGCAGATTCTTAACTAATTTAAATTTTGCTTCTTATGCAAATCGTAAGTAGTGGAAGAAATCAAATCATAAGGGTTATTCACATATTCTCAATGAGTTTGGGAAGTCAACGTAGGGCTCAAATTGGGCCGAACAATTTATACCATGTTAAATGTTGGATGACTAAGAAGGCCGATCGAGCAATAATCTGTCTGGCAATTTGTTGGGCATGTCGACGAGATTTTTCATATAATATTGTGTTGTGCCGATTAAACCCGAAATTGACGTTGAGAAATTCCCCATCGTATGACAATTAATAATTGTGAGGAACTATTGCTAATTTGATTATTTCACAATCTGTGATTGGTTAATCATGGTTTAAATGCTTGTACAAACAAGCCCCCAAGCTAGAGCTTGAACTAGGTCAATATGGTTACTTGGCCAATCCCCCACTATAGCTTCAACAACTGAGTCACCAGGCTTTGACTAGTCCATTCTGGATTGGATCTGACACGAACAACTCCAAATTGATGAAATTTGCTCATTTGGTATTTCCATAGCTACTAGTGAAACCTGATCACTTTGCAAGCTCAAGTAGAAATCCCCACACCTTATTCTCTTCTTCATATGGGATTTAGGAGTTGTTCCGCAAAGGAAGAACGATGCTCCATAAATATCGTCACAGATGACTTGTCAGTTAAACCAGGCAGAACTCTGAATTTGCATTGATCGATCCCGCTGACCGATTTTTGGCAATTGAGATTCCAAGCTTGATATTAGGAGATTGGCTGGTTTCAAATTGGCCACCGCTTCCTTTTGTTTTGGTTTCGGTACTTTGTCTTATTGATGGTGGTGCCCACAAATGAAAAACTTTCAGCAATCGGTTGTAGATTCGCAACGAACAGGCGCTGGATCACCGAACAACATTTGGATCACTAATTTGCAGTGACTTTGGGTCTGATCTTAAACAGGTTGGTGTTTTGTTATTGGTTGGTCAAGCCCATAATGACGACAAGGGTTACCACGAAAGTCAGGCCGGACAACATCCTCAGTCTACTCGTTAGGTTATCAGGATTGATCTTAGAGGATCTTAAAGGCAGTATGCATGATCTGACAAAATTCCTTTTAGATGAACACAGATGGGGTATTCCATATGTTGCGGTGACCCCTGATGGTCCTGTACTAATGAAGTCCAGAGAGGAGATCAGAGGAGAGATTTGATTATTCAAGGAAGGGTTTCCTTGTTGTATGTTCAAAGCCTGTAATGGCTCAATTGCAAAATTATGATTTGGTCGAGATGTTGTCGACTAAGTCGACAGTGATGTTGGTAATCGGTCATAGATTAGTTCACGGTGTCGTTTGGTGTGGAGATTCCAGACTGACTCGACTATGGAATGTTTTGATTAAGTATCTGAACTTGAATTTGGGAAATTACTGGATCCATAGAGTCCCAAACCGGAGCTGATCTGCTCCAATTCAATCTACCTTGCTCAGATCGGCAAACCGATCAGGCCAATCTTGTACATATGATTATCAGTCTTGTTCTTGTTGAAGCAGCAGTAGATATACTCGAAAATCTGAAATTCGCTCCACTTGCCGTCAGCGAAGCCCGACTTTCCATATTTAAAGAATGGGTTGCCTAAAGCCAACGAAGAGGTGAAGAACAGAGCCGATGGAGCTAAACGATGTTTGGACTGTAAGAAGAGAGGTTGACCTGGTGGTTGAATGGCCATATTGCTCTGGCCGATCTTGAGTTGGGCCGAATTGCAGGTTGGTTGGCGTCTGGTGTCCTCCCAATTAGGCAACCGATAAGTACAACACCAAATCGAAAATTCCATTTGTTTTGGTTCTCTATAAGTGGTGATTCACTCTTCAATGACTCGCAATTGCTGGCTCGCGATGTGGGTAGAAAATTTTGGAGCGAGGGATTCAATCGTCCAAGAATGTTCAATTTCCGGTATATATCGCAGATTCTCAGAGATTCTTTGTCGGCTACTTCATATATATCCGGTGAGCTTTCGCCATCGGTGTTCGCCTGCTGCGATTCCGGATCTGAGCCAACCATTTGGCCGAATTTGCTGATCAACATTGAGATTCAAACGACAATCAGGTTCACATAACAACCAGACAATATTCAAATAATCATATTTTTAACGAGGTTCGATTTTGAATGATCGATTTGGGTCCTGATAGTTTGCTCAAGATTCTACTTGGAATTCTCTAAAGTAAATCGTTAATGCAAAAGAATAATTTCTTCGTTCATGCTATCATAATAATGGATCAGTTTTAGGCGAAGAAAAAACTTCTTCAAGGATGCAATTGTTGACATTCTTAATAAGATTTGATGACAGATTATTCCAGAACTTCCAGTTGTGAAAAACGGATGAGATAAAAAGTCTCTTTCTTGGTGTTTTTCTATTTTATCATTTTCAAGTTGAGCAGATTCACAACCCAATATAAATCGTGAAGAATTGATTATTTTGTTTATCAAATCCAATAAACAAAAGATTTTCCAAGAAATAATTGGTAGATGAGAGTCAGACGAGAGAGGGTCTCTCAAGTATTTTTTTTTTTTCTTTTTCTTATTCTCTGGGCACACAATTGAAAACAGAATAAACTACTATGCCTAAAATCATGGATCAACGCATCTAACAAACGTATTAGAGGTTTACAAACATGAAAATCATCTTTCAAACACAATGTGCAAATTGTTATATTGTTGATCTTGGAATTCAGAAATTAACTTAATAAATGTAAGGACAAATTTCCAATCGAGTCAATTTGTACGTAATTGGCATTATTCTGGATAAAACGTTTGAGTCATAGGATACACTTTGTGTTGTTGATCCCACAAGTCTATGACGTCATTTGATGAAGACGTAGCGACCAAGTTTCAAAGATTGGATATGTCGTGCCGGGTTAATCATGCCAAGTTTGTCTTCATGTTTACCGAGAATCTCAATAGGTCTGAGTTCTTGGAAATATTTTAAGGGTGTTAGTTTTTTTTTTTTTTAAATATGTCTGGAACTGTTTTTAATATATTTTTAAGAAAAAAAAATTCTGAGCTTAGTTTCATTAGAATGAGTTTTTGTCTCGTACGAACGACATGGCGTTCTCATTAGAACAAGGATCAAACGAACATCAAACGAGGATGTTCCGCCAAACAGAACCAAACTCGTTTAAAGCTGGTTCAAACGAGATAGCATTTTCGTTCGAACGAACTTAGGTATTCACGTTCGAACGACCTTAGTTGTTGTTCGAACGACCCGCCGCCTTGAAAATCGTGCAAACGGTTTTTAAGGTATTATGGACTCGGAATTTTTAAGGACTTTTTACGAAAAACGATTTTACACCAGTTTACAAAAGTTCCAAGCCCCAAGTCTCATCTTATACGTTTAAAGATCTAATTTCCATAATTCCTACGCTTTGAGATCTTGATATTGGACACCAAAGTTTATTTCTTTAATCTGGAAAGAACTCGTTTCGTGCGGTGGACTCCGTGCGTGCTATTTGCGGTGTTGACGATTGTTGAACCTCATCAGTGGATATCAAGGCGCGCGTGGACTCGTGTGCTGTGGCAGCTTACGTAGGTGGATTCCTACATTACACTGTGGAGGAGCGGTCGAAGATAGAAGAGCGTCAAGACTTGTGGGGGATCGAGTCATTGTATAAGTCTTCTGTCTTTGCTTTGTAAAACCGTATTATAGTGATCTATGGCTAGGTCGTCCGAGGTTTTTCCCTTTGTGGTTTTCCTCGTACATCGGCGTCTTGTAGATTGATTTATTTGTTTTATCTGCTATCACCTTAGATGCATGCTATAGGATAAAAAGATAAAATCTGGCAAATTAGTTTTCCACAGGAATAGTTTAAAATCGGTGTTAAGATTAATTGGAAAAATTTAATTTAAAGTTTCAATCTTTAAAATTAGAAAAATATAAAAATATTAGACTTGTGTTTATTCGGACTATCCTTGCCTAAGAGCACACACACCGTAGGGGCATTCTCAAATTGGTATCTAAGCGAATTGCACTAATTTATCGTGTGATCCTGACTTTTAAGGATTTTGTTTTGATATACCAATTTTCTCAAATTGGTATCAGAGCAAGGTTCACTAAATTACCGTGTAGATCCTTGTTTTTGTGCAGTTTAGGGTGGTTTGTTTTATCCTTCTCTCTCGTATTGGTTTTGTGTTGTTTCTCTCTCGATGGATTCCTATAGTGATAAGTTGTCCGATGTGTTTAGTGATGACAATTTTGATATCCGAGTGGAGTTTAATGTGTTTCATAACCGTGCTGAAAATTTATCTCGTTTGAATTTGAAGTTTGCGAAAAGAATTAAAATTCTTGAAAAAGAAAATTTTCGTTTTGAAGCTACTATGGGACTTTTGCAAATTGTTCAAACTCAAAGAGATTTCTTTCGTGAGAAGCTTGTGGATATGGCCCGTAATTTTAAAATTTTAGAAGTGTCTAAGAAAGAGAGTGAGGATAGAGTCCGTCTTTTAGAGAAAGAATTAGAGGACTCTAAATTTTCGAGGGTTTGGTTAAGTGCTAATGTCTAATGAGGATAGTGATAAATTGATTTTGGATTTGAGATCACGTGAGAAGACTCTTACGGATAAGTTCGCTTGTATTGAGGGGGAGTGAGATAACCTTCTAGGAATGATTGAAAATTTGGAGGAGTCCCTAAAACTTGAAGAGTCTAATTCTTTGCTTGAGTCTAAAATTTTGAGGTTAAAAGATAATTTAAGAGACTCGAGAAGTGTTCGTAGTGATGGTACTGGCTCCCATGATTCTAATGCTTCCGTCGCTAAAGCCAAGACCGTTGTTTGTTTTAGAGGATCAACTACATCCCAGGGTATTAGAAACCTGAAGGTCTTGTTCCTCGTCGTGTCTACACATGCACACATTGCGGTAGGAAAGGTCACTTAGGCGTTTTTACTATGATCTTAAAGACCCTAGGAAGTTGAAGTCTAGTGTCCATTTGGTTCCCGAAACCCAACACGTTAAGTTTACATCTATTTGGGTTAGAAAATCTAATTTAGAGGCGCTAAATGTTCGACTGCTTGATTCTCGCATGCTCACTCAGGACTCTTCACATGCTATATCTTATAGGTTATTACTTGCATGTTTTAATATGTCATACTCTAGTTGTGCTTCATGATATATGTTTGCTAGTGTTATGACATGTGTCTCTTTTGTATTATATTTTTCTTTTATTGGGTCATAATGAAAAATAAAAATTATTTGTCTTTTGAGTTAGAGTTTGTTTTCAAAAATTAAAAAATTGGTATTTTCCTTTGAAAATTTTAGAAAAACTCAAAAAGATTTTTGTATTTTGTGTATTTTAGTTTTACACATTTGGTATGGCATATTGGTGTGTTTGAATCCAATTCACTCTGTAGTTTCCATGTGGCTAGGGCATTTAGTTATGATTGTAGATACTTAGATTGTTCTTAATCATGTTTGCATGGAGATGTTTCGAACTTGATTTGCTTTATGAATTCAACTTTGTATATACCTTCGCACACATGCACGAGATTTTTGAACGTTAACTTCACATGTATATTTGAGCTTTGTGGGATGTTCTCCCATCAATTTTGTCATCTACATGTTTTGTGACTATAGGGAATTTGTGCATGTAAGAATCGTTGCCCGTGAGCGACTTTGATTAGTATTAATAAATATGAGGTTGCACGAGAAAGGGCTACGAAAGGAGCAAATCTCCTTTACGAGAATGCCACCGTCGGCAAGAGCTAATGAAAAGATTCAAGAAAATAAAAACATAAAAATTGTCTAAGGCCAACGTAGTTTAGTTTGTTTGATCTTTCAAAAGAAATAGCTTCAAAAGAATTGAGAAAAGAAAATATGTTATCTGTTCAACGGGTTTACATAATGAATCCTAGTTGTGCTTATTTTGTCATGATGCTATTGATTTGTAGAATCATCAATATTCTAGGCTTGTGTGCATTGTGCTTATTTGTTCATTAAGTTCACCTTATCTTGTTACTTGAGGTTAAATCTTAATTTGATAAAGTTTTGTGATCAATTAGAACTTTTTAAACTTTGAGTGTTTGGGTCATAATTCATTTGTATCTAGTTCAAACCCATTCATCCATTTCACATGTTTTAGACACAACAATATTATGCTAGTGTGTAAAGCTTATGTGTTTTGTGGTCGTTTATACCTATATATCTGTGCTAAATTTTCATTGGTATATATTGCATATATTATATATGGTATCACCCCATATATTATATACCTATATATCTGTGTTTTGTGGTCGTTTATTGCATATATTACCTAGGTTGAGATTGCTTTAGACATTGTCAGATGTTTATTCATTTGCGGATTTATTCTTGTTATATTCCCTTTGCATTTGAAGGTGTGTTTAAGTGTGCAAGACTACCGGTTTACATCAATGCGGGAAAATTTTCAAGCAAAGCAAAGCTACTCATGTTTGTGTGTCTGTCGAATGTCTGTACTCTCTTTCCTTTTTAGGGTTGGGTAATGAGTCTTTTTAGAGAGCTTGACGGCCCATAGGATTTTTGTTTTGGTTGTCCCGGAATAGCCAAAAGGGGGAGATTTGTAAGGACAAATTTCCAATCGAGTCAATTTGTATGTAATTGGCATTATTACGGACAAAATGTTTGAGTCATAGGATAGACTTTGTGTTGTTGATCCCATAAGCCTATGACGTTGTTTGATGAAGACGAAGCGGTCAAGCTTCAAAGACTGAATATGTCGTGCCGTGTTTGTCTTCATATTTACTGAGAATCTCACACGTGGTTCAAAGTCGCGGTATCGGTGTACGACTCGGACCCCCAATTTTCAACTCGGTATCGGTCGTAGTATCGGACGATATGCAATGATAAGCAATTTAGAGAGCCTAAAAAAATTTGAAAAACATATTTAAAAGTTTATAAAAATAAGAGTAATATTATTGATTAATTAGATAAGTACAAAACCATCATTTAGTATGCATAGTATTGTGTAATAGCTTATACTAACGCGTGTCGCACTTATTAGCTGCATTTCATAATAGTTTAGTAATAAATAAGCAAAAAGATTAAACTAGACATAAAAGTTAATGAAAAATAGTAAATACAAGTTGAATATATTGTTTCACTAATGTAATAATGTATTAATCATTAATCAAGTAAATATTAACACTATATAATATATTCGATAATACATTTTTAAAAACATTTTTTTTAAATAGAAGTACATTTCAAGGAGAGAGAATAATGATACATATATAAATATTTATCACGTAAATAATGACACATTTTAATATATATTAAGTCAATAGCGATACATCTTTTCATATACATTTTAAGTAAATAAAGAAGTGTTCAAACACAATTATATATTTAATACATTTTAAATTAATATATATAAATACATTATCACTTATGTGGTAAGGATTTAATTCAACCATAATTAACATAACGGATTTGATAGAAGTAGTATAAATTTAATAACTTTTGTAATTACCAATGTTTAAAAAGGCGTTTGAGGCTTACGCCTCGAGGCGAGGCGGGCAAAAAATGCCTCGAGACTTAAGCCTCAGGGTTGAATTTGAGGCTTACGCCTCAATGCGCCTCACGCCTTTTTGCTGAGGCGCAGGAACAAAAAAATCTTTTTTTTGTTTTAAAACTGCACTTAACTTATACTATTTACTATTGTAACTTGAGAGAAATTTTTAAAAAATAACCAATATGTTAATGAAACTTAAAAAACTGATTTTGTCAATTTGATTTTGTTTGAAATAAATGTACTAAATTAACTTCAATATGACTTTTTTTTAAAAGGTTTATGCTTTTTGGTTTCCAACTTAGATTAATATGTTTTCTTTAACTAAAGTGAATATATTTTAAGAAACTAATATATTTTAACGGTTGCTGTTTTTTTAAATATCTTAGCTTGAAAATTAATGTTTTTTTAATAAATTTGCTTGTTAAGTTGCATTTATTAATTTACTCTCATATTATAAAATAACCAATATGTGAATGAAGCTAAAAAAATGATTTTGCCACTATGATTTTGCATTGATTAATTTATTGTCATATTGTAAAATAACCAATATGTCTTTGTAGTTTTATTTTATATTTCTTTGTTATTTTATTTTTATGGTTTTACTAGTATTTTTTTAATATTATTTTGCTCTTTTCTTTTCTTTTCTTTTCGGTGAGGCTTACGCCTCACCTCTCCACGACTAAAACACCTCGCCTCGCCTCGCCTCGCCTCGCCTTTTGCCTTTTTAAATATTGGTAATTACAATAAAATTTATAATGAGTTGTCCAATATTGTCCGAGATCTCGCTGATATCGTCCGAGTTGGCCGAGATCTCGCACACATGGTCCGATATGAGACAAAAATGCCTATTAATCAACTCGAGTCACGATATCGAAACGGTAGGCCACGAAACCGAGTCAACTCGATCCGGTTGACACGGTATCGGTCGATACTTTGAACCATGATCTCACATGTATGAATGCATATTAATTATGAGTTCTTGGAAATATTTTAACGGTACTAGTTTTTTTTTAAATATGTTTGGAACTGTTTTTAATATTTTTTTAAGAAAAAAATATTCCGAGTTTAGTTTCATTAGAACGAGTGTTTGTCTCGTTCGAACGGCATGGCGTTCTCATTAGAACGAGGATCAAACGAACATCAAATGAGGATGTTCTGCCAAGTGAAACCAAACTCGTTAGAAGCACGCTTGAAGCTGGTTCAAACGAGATAGCATTTTAGTTCGAATGAACTTCGGATGTCGTTCAAATGAGATGCTATTCTCATTCGAACGACCCGCTGCCTGGAAAATCGTGCAAACAGTATTTAAGGCGATGTGGACTCGGAATTTTTAAGGACTTCTGATGAAAAACGATTTCACACCTGTTTACAAAAGTTCCAACCCCCAAATTTCACCCTACACGTTTAAAGCAATGTTTTAAAAAGAGCGCGATTGCGCTTTTCTAAGCGATAACACGACATAGCCAATTCTGATTTGCGGGAAGCCGAAATAGCATGCGCGATTGATGACGTGGCACGCGATTTTAAAGCTTTTTCTCGCTATTTGCGCGATTAATGCTATTTGGGCGCGATTCGGGTGAAAGGCATTTTAATGCACCAATTACAAAACTATGTCGTTTTGTTTGTTTTTTTCATTTTTTCTCTTTTTTATTAAATTTAGAAAATGCAAACCAGTATTTTAAAACACCATGGGCTTGTTTAGTTGTATAAAATAAGGTTGTTTTCCAAAAAAAAAATCTAAAATTTTTCCATAAAAATGAAAATCTCTTAAAATTTATTTTTTCAATTAAAAGCTCGAAAATAGTTCATTGATTTTCCAATTTTACAGAAAATTGAAAAACTACTTCAACATCTTTTCAACAAATTTTCGAAACATTCAAAATTACATTTGCACACTTGAATTTTTTGCAAACTACATATGAACCCTAATATTTTTAAAAATTACATTTTATGCCTAAATTTTAAGAAAGAAATGATTAAGTTCAAAAATCTCTATGAATTACATTTTGGCCCTTGAAATTTCTGTAGTAATATTATTGTCCCTAAATTTTCTATAAATTAAATTTTGGCCATTACACTATGGTCAATTACATTTTAGACGTTAAACTTGAGTAAATTATATTTTTCCTTTCAAAATATCTATAAATCACATTTTTAAAAAAATAATTTAGTTGTAACAAATGAATGTGTTTCCCTCGTTTTTAAATTTTCTATTGAAAAAAAAAAAAATAGAAATGAAAACTGAAATAAAAAACGGAAAATAGATTTTTGTTGGAAATATGGTGGCTTTACTTGGACTTATGTAGTACTTTATGA
This sequence comes from Sambucus nigra, assembly GCA_949130495.1. NCBI lineage: Eukaryota > Viridiplantae > Streptophyta > Magnoliopsida > Dipsacales > Adoxaceae > Sambucus > Sambucus nigra. The sequence continues at coordinate 763,216,361 of OX422207.1, forward strand.
ACCTTACTTTATTTCAAATGATTGAGTATTCCTTTTTTGAATGACTATTTGAGCATATTTATTTATTAATATTTTTAATTATAAAACCAAATGCATGAATTGATTACGCGATGCGCGACGCGATTTACGCGAGGCACGCCCAGAACTAAAACGCGACACCTTGCGTGATCGCGATTTAAAACATTGGTTTAAAGATCCAAGTTCCATAATTCCTACGCTTTGAGATCTTGATATTGGACACCAAAGTTTGTTTCTTTCATCTGGAAATAACTCATTTCGTGCGGTGGACTCCGTGTGTGCTATTTGCGATGTTTGATGGTTGCTGAGCCTTATCGGTGAATACCGAGGCGCAGGTGGACTCGTGTGCTGTGGCAGCTTGCGTGAGTGGATTCCTACGTTGCATTGTGGAGGAGCGGTCGAAGATACAAGAGCGTCAAGGCTTGCGGGGGATCGAGTCGTTGTGTAAGTCTTCTGTCTATGCTTTGTTAAACCGTATAATAGTGATCCATTGGTTGGGCCGTCCAAGGTTTTTCCCTCTGTAGTTTTCCTCATACATCGACGTCTTGTGGATTGATTTATTTGTTTTATCCGCTATCACCTTAGATGCATGTCATTGGATAAAAAGATAAATTAATAGTCCACAAGAATAGTTTAAAATCAGTGCTATGATTAATTGGGTGAATTTAATTTAAAGTTTCGATCTTTAAAATTTGGAAAATATAAAAATATTGGACTTGTGTTTATTCGGACCATCCTTGCCTAAGAACACACACCGTAGGGGCCTTCTCAATAAATATTCTTCACAATCTCCGCATATTCTATGCACAAAGGAAGGGCAACATACATACATACATACATATATATGATGAAGAGAAAACTTAGCTTACTAATTGGTAAGATTTCCAGATCCATCGTGCATAGTTGTTGCAACTTTGGATCTTTGATAATGAACACGGCTTCTTATACAGCTTCCCACACAGACGACGCCAAATTGTACAAAAATAAAATCATTCGGGAGGAGGGTCCCCCACAATAATGGTCGTATCCAGTGCACAAGGCTCCCGCTTAACTGCAAGTCTGGGAGAGGCAGATGTTGACAGGCCTTACCTCCATACATATATGAAGAGGCAGCTCCCAAGTCTCGAACTCGAGACCAACCGTAGCCTGGACGAGGGCACTTGCCATCACAACAAGGTACGTCCTCTCCCTACAATCATGGTAAATAGCATAAAAATAAATACGAGAGACGAAGATTTACATAGTTCGGCCAAGACCAGCCTACGTCCACGACAACGGTGCGGGTGTTCTCATAATAATGTGGAGAGAATTTATATTAGTGTTCTCTAGCCTCTGAGTCCCCTTACGCAATGAGGGGTGTCCCTTTATATAGAGTTAGGAGTTACAATTGGATAAGGACTCTATTATTATAGTTAACATCATAATAAAATACTACTTTGACATAGTCGATTTTCTAGCATAACTGGAGCTCTTGTCATTTTTTTCTTGCTATCCTGATGATGTAGTACAATCTGACTCTAGTATTCAGGTGACTAGGCAGATGATTCACCAACCTCCCTGAAGAACAATCCAATAGCCTCTTGCCACGTGTCGCACTATTATTGGAGGCATAATTTTTATTCCCCCACAATTTCTAATTGTGCCTCCAAGAAAGGTTATTCAATCCTTCCATATACAAGTTGGTAATGGTAGGAGACGTATTTGAAATCTCAACAACAATCCCTTGGATCAAAATCAATTACTTCACCCAATTTTCATACTTAGTTCTTAAGGCATACATTTCTATTAAATCTTAAAGTTCTGAAATGATCAAGAGACGTATCTAAAAGTTCAACAAAAACAAGGCAGGCTAATGTTAACTGCACATCCACAAACTGTTTAAAACAACCTTCTTTTACCCGACTTTCCCTCAAGTGTCATGCCGTAATTCTAACAAAGTGCTTTGAGTAACACAATGCAAACTTCCGCTGACTAGAAGAAAACTAGGTCTTGTGTTTGCTTTCAAAATCAATTATAAGGTTCATCACCAAAAACTTGTTAAAGTCTCTCAAATACAAGACAAAGAAAACAACATCAATCTCCTCATCTAAAGGATCTCCTTAGAAATCATTGGGTAAAATAACTATGTTAAAGGAAAAAGAGATGTCTCTAAATAACTGAATGGATATATTACATACATACATACATAAATGCATATACATATTTCATATATATATATATATATATATATACAAATAGGACCAGGTGACTTCCCGTGCGGACTTTTCGTGCGGACTTTGTCCTTATCCCGAAAGTGGTCCCCTCGTGATCCCAAAGACTTTTGTTATTTACTCTAGATGGTCCCCCTCTTATCTTATACTAAAACCTTAGTTTAAGACTATATAATTAAAAGATTTATAATTTAGACCCAAAATTGGTATCAAAACCTTAAAGATTTTAGAACCTCACCAAATTCCGACCAAAACCCAAATTCTGGTATCAGAGCCATAAGACGTTCCTTTTAGACTAAAAAGACTTTAATGCCCTTGGGATTTATCCCTCGCATTTACCAAGATATTTTTGGATCCAACCCAGACTACCAACCTATACCCATAACTGATTTAGACTCAGAAGGTTGTTTAACCACACACATAGACGATTGTTCACACATTGAACATATCCCAGCCAAACACGCAGACAGTAGACAAATTACTGCTAGTGCTATTAATAGTATAATAGACCAAAATAAGTGTATACTGCTTATATTAAGACAATTAATAAAAGACACTCAAACCTTAGAAACATAGATAAAAAATATCTCTAAAAGATTATTAGACATAGATAATCAAATCCCAATAGACTTAGTTCATGTTTTACAAGAAATAAATATTAAGACTAATCATATAGAAGTCCTTAACAAAGACCTTTTAGAAACTAAAACTTTAATTAAAAATCAAGATAGTGAGTTAATTAAACTTACCAAAGAACAAGCTAAGCTTATCCCTAGACTAGACAGTTATCTTCCTAATGGAGATAGTTAGATCAAACTGGAACGAGGTACCAAGAGACCTCTCCATTCAGACCTTATCAGAATTTTATCAAAGAATTTTAGAAAAGATAAATGATGATAGATTTTATTATAAGATAAATGAAAATGAGATTGCCAACGCGGCTAAGGCAACTAGACTTATATTAGAAAGATTAAATTTAATTTCTACATCCATAGCAGCTACCCAAGACTATAACTGTAGCTTTGTTAAAGACTTGCATTTAGACTTAAAGGTTAAGACAGAAGGATTAACCACCTTCTATACAGACTTTGTTAAATTCCAACAAAATTTAGCAAATTACGTTAATAATAGGGAAAGCCATAACCTATCCAAAATGGATAGTATTATTAATGAACTTAGACTACACATGGCCCAAGTAGAAGAAAAATAAGGAGAAATTATAAACGGAATTAACGCCGTATATAATAAACCATCCCAAGCAGAAATAGACTCTCCTTTTATTCTAACTCGATTAGATAAAATTGAAAGGACTGTAGAAGCCATAGAAGTTAGGTTTATACAACAACAAGAAAAAGATAATGAAGTAAAAGACTATATCACTAACGTTGGTAAAACCATCGTTAATTCTCTAGCTAGACATAGTGAAGAAACTTCTGAAAAGACTAGAAAAGAGAATAAGAATTTTAAAGAAGAAATCCTTAATCAGATAAAAAGACAAAAAGATTATTCAGACTTCTTAGAAAGAATTGAAAAAAGACTTGAACAAAAACAGGTAACCACCTGTAAGTTTAAAGAATCCCCTCCTATAGAAACTAGAGAAAGAAATACCATAGGTAGACGAATCATAAATAATGGATTAGATAAGACTAATAAGATAGCCAGCTCTATCCCAAATATTGAACAGAGTAATCATATGCTCCAAAGACTTAAGGATTCATCCTCCAATGTTAGGACATGGTGGAAAGAAAGAAATTTCACCAATCCCCTCCAATGGAAAGAGTGGGGTGAAGTTGACTGGAAGATTGTTGAAGATTCCATTCATAATGGACAACTTCCAGCCGTTAGATACATAGACTTGTTTAAAGAAGGTGCCACTCCTAAGACTCCCAATTATAACATGACTTACCATTGTAGGAATCATGTGTTAGACAAATCCTGTACTGAGCTTCAAGTATTTGACTCAGAATGGCTTAGATCTAGAGGAACTGATAAGAAGTTCCAATTCCTGACCTTTGGACTCTTTCAAGCAAGAATCCAAGGATTACATAGACCTCAGAATAATATTAACATATTATGTTGTTTAGTAGACAAAAGATGGAAAGATTTTGAGAAAAGCCTTATTGGGATAGCCCAATTAGAAATGTCAGACAACATAGGATACTTTAATGTCATTCCGGCATTTACAGTAACCGTAGACATGGCCAAATATTTTAAGTTAATCTTATATGCTAGTGGCTATGAAGACTATATTATCCCAGACGCTAATATAAACATAGAATTTCAAAGCTATGTGAAGTTCTCCCAATTTCCTTATGAAGGAATGCAATCGGGAATTCCTAGCGGTAGACTTAATGAAGAAATCTTAGTTAGAACCAATGTTTCGGACTATAATCATACTTACAGTATTAGGAATACTGGACCTATGAAAGAGAAAGCTAAGACCCTCTGGCAATTGCCAGAATTTCAAGAAACTAAGACTATACAAAATAAACCCTTGTTTATTAATCAAGACGACGTCACTGGAAATGTTACCATCCAGTTTGGTCCCCCTAAGATTGTCAATAAGAATATCCAGACCGAAGAAATTAGATTTTGGAATATGGGAGAAGCCATAATCAATGATCCTTCAGAAGGAGAATGTAGTAGTAAGACTAGTGCTAGTTTACTTAGACAAGCTCCGATAATTAGACCTAGAAGATCATTCGAACAAAAAGACTTAGTTAAAGAAAAAGCTAGGATCCAAAACTTTGGACATGAACCCTCAGAATTGGATATGAAGACATTTAAAGATAACCTTAAGAAAAGTAACTCTGTTAGATTTCAAGAAAGAGAAAGATTTAATATGATAGCCCAAGACCGCATATTAAAATTAAAAGAATCTAAGAATACAAAAGAACTTCTTAGAAACCTAAGACTAATAGAAGAAGGGGTACAAAGATTAATGCCAGCTACACAAGTAGAACCTAGCAAACAAGAGATAGGAAGTAGTAGTAGGCTAGAAGATGCTCCTAGACTTTTTAGTAAACCAATAGGAATAAATATTCCTATATACTCAAGCACCGTAGTAAAGACTAAACCCGATTATATAAAAGACTTCCCAACTAGTGACAAGAGTTTTACTCTTGTTAAGACTATGGCAAGCCAAGCCATAAATCCAGTAGGTATATACCTTAACCTAGACAATGTTCAAGATAGGAAGAAGGCCTTAGACAAATGGCGTAATCAGATGAACATGTGTTTTGCATCTAATGAACAATGGGATGCAAGTTCATGTAAGCAGTACGCTGAGCAATCCATTAGAGGTATTGCAAAAGATTACTTAGATAGTTTAAGAATGGCTACAGATGAAGACTCCTTAGCTAAGGTTGAGAAGATGAAAGAAAACTCAGCAGAAAGATCAATTGAAGAATATATTCAATTGTTTACATCGGAATTCATTGGAGCTGGACATCTAGCTCAGATCAATGAACAAGACCTAGCAAAAACTAAGTTAGCCCTCCTTAGCATTTGCAAATTAGATAAGATAAATGAATATAGCAATAATTACGAACAGCTATATTACCAAATTAAAGAATTTGGAGAGACCTTAAAAGACGAATACTTTAGAAAGATACCAGCCATAGGACAAATCCTAATTAATGAATATAGGAATTGGCCAGGCATAGCTGGAGTTAAGAACAACTCCCTTGGTGAAAGAATAAATTTCGCCAAAGACTATATCATATCTAAGAGACGTGATATAACCCAAGGAAAGTTGATAGAAGAAACTTTCAAGCAGATCCCTCCAATCAAAAACGAAAGAGACATCGCTCCAATCCAATGGGGATGTGGAAGTGAATCTAAGAAATTCAAAATGAAATTAGAATGGACACATAGGAAGTTTAAGACTAGACCTTTAGGATTACCAAAGAAGTATAAATTTAGACAATCTACTACCTTTAGGGAAAAGAATCCTAAGACTAAGAAAAATAGATTTAACCAAAGAAGATACTTTAAGAAGAATACTAGTAAGCATAAGAAGGTTCCTAATTATAAGAAAGAAAAAGATATAGCTCAATCTAAGACTGCCACCAAAGAATGTTGGACTTGCGGCAAAGAAGGACACTTTGCTAAAGACACCCCTAATAAGAAAGATAAAGAAGGTACTAAGATTATTAATACAATATTAGACTATGCAGATCATTATTGTACATTTGAAATGAAATGTAGCAAAAAAGACATTTTGCTAAAGACTGCCCTATATACCTAGATGCTATTTTGATGAAAGACATTGTTGTACATTTGAAATGAAATGTAGCAAAAAAGACTTTAGATGCGTAGAATGCTTTGAGATTATACAGACAGTTATTTATGGTTTGTGTTATTTGTCAATTACACTACCATGAAGACTGTTGGAGAACTAGATTTACAGCAATTTATACTAGCCAGTATGACGCTCAAATAGACTTAGATAATAAAACATATTGTCAAGACATTGATAAAAATATAGCCAAAAGATTGCAAGAAAATGAAGACTTCAAAGGAAAGGGAATTTCCTATGATTTAGAAGAATATCATTCTGATAGTAGTTCAGAAGACCAAATACCCATAGATTTTATAGATAAACCTCAAAAAGGAATATCTATTTTAGAAAAGAACAATTTAGGAATTTCTACTAAACCACATGCTTGTTTTGTAGAATTATTTGTTCAACATAAAGACTATCCTAAAAGACTTTCAGCTTTTATAGATACAGGGTGCTCTCAGAGTATTTGCAAGGCTAATGCCTTCCCTGAAGACTATTTTTTAGAAAGTACTCAAGAAATTTATGGTAAAGTGGCTAATGGAGATCCATTTACCTTATATTTCCAGACTATTCCTATTTATTTTAAATTAGGAAATCAGACCAGCGAAACCGTCAATCATCGATTTTGGATAATGGACCCTCGTCCTAGTTTCACAGGAAACATTATTTTAGGACAAGTAGTAAATATCATCCTTATACTCAGTATAATGATAAGATATTAATTAGTGATCAAGAGGAATTTAATATTAAAGCCCCTCTAATTGATCATAAGACTGCCTTTGACCTTATGCAGGTCAAACCAAATTATAGACCCCTTAAACATCAGAGTTCTTCAGCTGACCTAGACCTACAACCCAACAAGAAGCCCTAGACATTACTAAACCCTTACAAAAAGAGTGTAAGTGTCCAGACCAAAAGTGTTATAAGCAAATAGCGCTTATACAACAAGACATTTTAAATCATGCCCAACATACCTTATTACAGGTTCAAGCTATATCCAAACAGAAGAAAATGGATATAGAAGTAGAAAAAGAAAAGATTAGGCAACTAGCAGAGCCTACTTTAGTAGAAAATCCCATCGCTAAGTGGGATAAAGACCAAAGCTATTGTGAAATCATCCCTATTAACCCAGACGCCACTATTAATGGTGGAACCTATAAGAAAGGATACTCACAAGAAGATAGGGAAGAATTCAAGAAAGACATAGACGAAATGCTCAAGTTAGGCATTATTAGAGAAAGTAAAAGTAGACATAATAGTTTAGCCTTCTATGTTCAAAATGAATCTGAACGTAAAAGAGGAAAAAGACGTATGGTTATAGATTATAAACAATTAAATAAGAATTGTGAATTTGATTCTTATAAGATACCAGACAAGAATAATTTAATCAATTTGATTGAAGATAGAATTATATTCAGTAAGTTTGATTGCAAATCAGGCTTCTGGCAAATTAAGATGCATCCAGACAGTATTACTTGGACAGCATTTAGTGTGCCCCAAGGAAAATACGAATGGCTATTAATGTCATTTGGATACTTGAATGCTCCTCAAGTTTTCCAAAGAAGAATGGATAATATATTTAGACCTTATTCAGAATTTTGTCTTGTTTACATAGATGATATTCTTATAGCCAGTAAGACTGAGATAGAGCATGTAGACCATCTTAAAAAGACTATTTTAGAATTAGACAAACATGGTATTGTTATTTCCGAAAGGAAAATGCAATTATTTCAGACTGAGATAGACTTTGTGGGAATGCATATTAATAAAGGAAAATTATCCTTAGCAGAACACATAACCAAAAAGATTCTTGAGTTCCCAGACCAACTCAAAGATAGAAAACAATTACAATCATTTTTAGGATTGCTTAATTGTGCTGCAGACTTTATTAAAGATCTTGCTTCAAAAAGACAAAGCTTAACATCCAAATTAAAAGGAACAGACAAAACCAATCCCTTTTATTGGACTAAAGATGATTTTGAAGTAATAAGACAAATTAAAGATGCAGTTAAAAACATTCCTTTACTTGAACTGCCTAATGCAGAAGACCAGTTTATAGTAGAAACAGATGCCTCTGATAAGCAATGGGGAGCAGTATACTTTGCCATTGATCATCAGACAAAAAAGAAGAAACTTTGTAGACATAGTTCTGGAACCTTTACAGACCCAGAAACAAGATATACTGCCCATGAAAAAGAAATTTTAGCCATAGTAAGGGCAATGGAAAAATATATGTTGTTTCTTAGACCTAAACATTTTACTGTTTATACAGACTCTTCTTATGCAGTAAAATTCAGAGATTTCGACTTGTCCAAATCAAGGACTAATAGATTAATTAGATGGCAACAATTGCTTAATGGTTATGACTTCTCTGTTATACATATTAAGGGAAGTAAAAATACCATTCCAGACATTATATCAAGAGAGCCAATGTTTGCTAACACTAATATTATTTCATGTTTTATGTTGCAAACAGAAGACCTAGAAGACATGAGTTCCTCTGGAACAAATAGACTAAAAAGGGAAGACGTCGCAGACTATCTTAGACGCGTAAGACCAAATGCTGGTATAACGCAAAGACCAACGCATATTCAAGACTCTCAAGAAAGACCTATCCTAGAGAACTTTGATGATATCTTAGTTCCTCCTGGAAAATCTAGACAAGAGATAATTTCTCAAAATAGACTCATTGGGAAGATGTACTTTCCCCAATATAGACCTGATCAAAGATACCCAGACTTGATCAAATTTAGACGAGAATTTTCAGAAGACGAAAATACTCTTATAGACGCCATATGGTGGAATGTGAAGAATAGACTATGGATCGAGTTCAAACAAAACTTGGTAGCCATTGCCAGATTCACGAGGACTCAAAGACTTGCAGTTACCCAGCTCAGTGGTACTGTTGCGCCTAGACCTCAGACTCAGACTTATGCTCAGACTCTTGGAGAAACCTCCAAAACTAGACCTACTGATTTCTGTTATCAGAAAAAGACTTTTAAGATTAAGATTGTTATACCATTTGGTCATAATAATCTTCCATTAACAGAAGACTTTAAAAAAGAAACTAATAACATTATTGATCATTTTAATATGTTATTATCATAAATAAATGGAGATGCCTTAATAATTAAAGGTTTCTTCAAAGACGTCCCAAAAATATATCTTTTTGAAAAATCAGAAATGGCTCATATAACTCTTGCAGACCACGGGTTCATTGGACTCGTCCAGATAAAAGACATTGAAGACTCTGTTGTTCTTGGAAAAATAGTCCATGAGTATATTAATAAGGTAGAAGACTTCCTTCCTCTATTTGCCAGAATCTACCAAATTGCTCCAAGTTCCTGTAGAGGAATGAGAGTTGAAGGATTTAGACTTATTAGATTTTTCAGTTATACATTCGAAGACGTTGAGATTCTATCAGATGATGAGACCAAAGAATTAATTGTTGATAAGTCCAAGCTCCAGATTGCTCAAGCCATGGAGACCATAGAAATCATGGAGTTATTAACAGGAGAAGACAGGTGGTACACTGCCTACCACAAAGAAGACCTGATAATCCAAGTTGATGAGCCATTCAATGGAAGGCTCAAGAAAGAATCCAAAGAAATGGTAGAAATAGCTTTGCCAGCTAGCATTAGAACTGTACGCCTCATTGATGAATTTTTCAACAATGCCCTACCAGACCAAGACAAGGACACAGATGAGACGAAGATGGGCCCCTCAGTGGTGGATGAATTATTAAAGACGGAAGAATCGTTTGCCTAGACCATGCTTTCCATAAAGCAAAAGGATGCCTACCCCGCATGGGCCACCAGACTGATGAAAAAGACGAAGACTTTGTTTGATGCTCTTGCATTATTACAAAACGACAAGACTCGTGATGAAGACTTGGCACGCCTTTCTTTTCATAAAGAAAGAGGTCCCCCCAAATTATCAAAAGACGATAAAAGCTTGTAGACCCAGCTGTTAAGACAATGTTGCTTTAATAATTGATGCTTTCAACCGGATTGCTTTTGACAACCGGTTACCAGGCATTTTGTAGTGCCCTTGATTTATAAAAGGGAGCGTCCAATTATGTTTGAGACATCAGTTGTAGGAGTTAGAGAGTGAGAGATTGTTAGACTTTTAGAGAGAGTATGCTTGTAGAGAGTAATATGTATATGAGTGAGTAAACCTCTCATAGTTAGGGGAGAGGGGAGAGTTGTATTTACTTATGCAATGCAATAAAAGTATTTTCTTTTCCAGAAATCTCTTATGCTAAGTTGTTATTATTTTCCAAATTGTCTCCAACTTTCTGTTCATAGAGGACTATTGTGTGGAACCTCTGGTGTAGCACACAAGGTGTTATACTGGTGAACCGTCGTCAGGTGCCGATTAGCCGTGAGCCGTTAGCCAGGTGGGCGTTAGGCGTGAAGGCGTACAGGCAGAAAACGGGTCAACCGCCAAAGTAGTGGATTGAGGTGCGACACATAAAGAGAGAGTTGTAGGAGGCCGAGACCGGAGAAGAATAGTAGCAAGGCTGAAGAGACAAAGGGAAGAAGATAAAGATATTGCAGACCAGAAGGAAGGTATAAACTCGAACCAAACCCTTAACTATTTTACATATTATTGTTTTAAGAAGAATCTTATATGAGCTTACAAATCACTAAAGACTTTTTAGAATTTGTTAATCAAACAAGCTTAGACTTAACTAGAGAAATTCAAGACTGGACTCTTACAGACCCTAAAGATAAAGAACTTATAGAATCTGTTTTAGTATATGCAGGTGGTACTTTTAAATACATAGACCAGATCATTGAGTGGTTAGGAATAGAAGTACCTAGAATAGAAATAATTAGAACAGGGATCCGAGATCTCTTTAGACAAAAATTAAGAACTGAAGATTTTGCAGAAGAACTATCAAGACCTGAAAAATATCAAGAATACAATAGGATACTTGAAGACAGTATAGACGTATTAAAATTTATTAGACGTAAAAGGTTAGCTGAAACAAATGCTACTTTAATTAGAGCCGGAGGAATCCGCCCTCTCCTTAAAAATGTAGAGACAGCTGCCCCTAGAACATACCGTAGATTTTTGTCATCTTATGGTGATAATAATTTAGACGAATTTATAGATAACGATATAATTGATATTGTTAATCAAATATATAAAGAAACTAGACAGATAAGCCCACGATACCGAATAAGGTATTTAAGATTAGAATATTTTCCATCAAAACCTCTTTCAGTTTCTAGACTCCCTGAAGAAATTATTTATATAGATAATCCTCGCTATTCAGAACTCCAGTACGATAGTGACGGCAGAAGCTTGAGAAGTAGCAGTAGCCTTGAAACTTCCACACTTAGACTTCCAGATTAATTAAGCATTAAAATATGCTTAAAAGACCTTAGAAATCATTGGGGTAAAAATTGATATTCCCTAAAACTTAGAAGAAGTTAAAAGACATCGCGGTCCCAAAAGGTGGTCCTAAATAGACAAAACGGTCCCTAGATAATTCTTGGAAGATTGCGGTCCGTAAACTCGGTCCGTATACGATCCAGCCTCTCTCTCTCTCTCTCTCAATATATATATATATATATATATATATATTAGAGAACACAGCTACATAATAACAATAATAATAATAATAATAATATCATCGAAGTGAAGGAAAAGATAATATCATTTTGAATACAGACAAGGTCCAAGAAAAAAGATTACTCACAGTTCTCTCAACCATGCCAACCTGATGTATGGTACTGAGGAGTTCCCCTTTGTCAAATGGAATCAAAGCTTCCACCCACACCATAGTATCCTGTTTAAAGGGTTTTTTTCCAGCACAAATAAACAGGAACTTTAAATTATAGTGGATGACAGCAGCCTTTAAAACATCAAGAATAAAAAGAACAAGCTATTTTCAAGAACAATGCAAAATTAAAACAAAGATTTGGCACCTTCAGTTTTTCTTGCACTGCGTTGAGGAATTCATTCAATCCTTCACCAGTTAAGGCAGATATGCAGACTGTATCTTCTTTATTTTTGGCTTCCAACTTTATTTTTTGAGGATCACTAGCTTTATCAACCTGCCAAATGAAGATGGAGGTCAATGTTATTGTCTGGCTTAAGTTTGTTATTGTCAGGTTTTAGATTAAATTGCAATGCGATGAGTGAAAGCTCATGCTTTTGTGACACCCCGACTAATTAAATACCAGGTAGCTACTCCTTTATTAAATTAATTCAAAATGCCAAGTTGGCGCAGTTAATAGCATCACTGTCGAAAACATTTTAATATTACTAACCACCTAGTATTTAAAAAGCAAGTTGCCAAATTTTAACTTAAGTCTGATTAACATGCAACAAATGTAATGAAGAAATAAATAACACCATTCACCATACTGAAGTAAAATGAATAATCATCACATAACAGTAAATAAAGTCTGGAGGAAAAACTCTTCACTACAATCCCATAACTGAAATAAATAAACTGAAACAATACATGCTAAAGTCTGAAAACTGAAATGTAAAAGATGTCTCTAAAGAAATGGGCAACATGCCCTACAACTGATAGATGATGACTCTGGAATCCAAAAGATAGAAGCGTCTACATGCAAATCCCTGTAGCTTCCACAAGCAGCTACAGCTCGTCACCTGAATGAGTAACCTATGCTTGGTGTCCTTGTGGCTGGGCACCTAAAATGGTTTTACAAAGAAAAAGAGATTTGAAAAGCAAACGGGTCAGAGCCCGAATGTGGAGTTATATTTTAAAAACCTGCAAGTGCTTTAAAAACATTTAAAACATTAAATGCAAAGTACATGTTAGGACGTACACTCGCATGATATTCTCACCTCTCGTCTAACTGTGCACTCCTAACGTAAGCACCCATCTATAACGACCCATACTACTAGCTAACTGACAGCATAACTAGCTAGACTGCCAAAGGTTCTACCCATATTACTCGGTTCCATTTGTCATAACAACGCTCGTAATTAACTAGAGGTTTAATGTAAACTCAGTTACTAAATATGCCATTGATATAACTATCAGTTAACTCATTATATATCTCGAAACAATACCGTAATATTTTTACAACATTAACATGAGGATTCCCATTAATTTAATGTATATTATTCATATCATAAATATACAATACAAGCACCCCGCAATCTAAGCTATGGTGCACACATACTCTGCTATCCATCCCGGTACATCACGTACATAAGGATCACATATTCCGAATCTCTCAGGAATAGTCCAGATAACACAAATCACAAATAGTGGAGGCGAACACAGTCACCATCACGTGGGTCACGCACATACCTACGCTCCCACGGTCAGCGGACTTATTAATATCACAATAAGTCTTTCTATGACCTATGTTCATCAAGGTACCAGTCTATATCCCCCCCGTAGGCACACAAGGATTAGAGGGTCCTAAGCGAACGCAACCTCCCGTGATAGCAAGTATGGTAGGTATGTCATACACACAATCCATATACCAATACTAAGTAAACACACATCTTAGTAATACCGTATTTAAATCGTAGTACATATTGCATACTCGTACTAGCTTATACTTATCACAATTCATACTATTCCGGTTTGTAATTATACGCGTCATAATTATCTCACGTCGTAGTAGATACTCACGTCTCAACCCAAACCGTCCATGTAATACACTCTCGTATGTAAATTCCTTCTCATAAATACCCAAATGTCCCAAACCTATCACTACATCATCATTGGAAGGTTAACTATATCCTCGAACAAGTTTACGGAACTCCAAAAGTCAAAACAGTCCAAAAAGGACCAAACTGCCAGCTCGTTAGAAGTCTCGTTCGAACGAGGCTTCGAACGAGTTTGGACTGTCAGGTCGTTAGAAGTCTCGTTCGAACGAGGTTGTTCGAACGAGATCCCAGTTCGTTCGAACGAACTGTCCCTTCTAACGATATCTCGTTCGAACGAGATATCGAACGAAACCCCTACTCGTTAGTAACGACTGGTCAACTCGTTAGAAGCTCGTTCGAACGAGTTCGTTCGAACGACCTGGGGGTTGCTTCTAACGAGCTACCAGTTTCGGCCCAGATTTTTCCCCATCTCGTTTTTCACCATTTTTAACAATTCTAATCTCTTCCAAAGTTCATCCCAATAACGTTTTAAGGTCTATAATTCATCCTAAACATATTTACATCATCTCCTAACATGTTTTCAAGGATTGAATCATCATAACATCAACCAAATTACAAATCTCTACATTTTTCCCAATTTTTCTAGAACATGAACCCTAGGTTTATATCATCATCAAATCCCAGAATTTATTTCGTTTTAATTTCTTCAAATCACAATTATTATAAGGGAAATCATCTACCTATCATACTACATGCAATTCTCTTCACAATTTCTCAAGTTCTATGATCTAAACTACATGGGTTTTCATATTTTCTTCAAGAACAAACCATAAATCCGAATTTTCTAACATGGAGGAAACATTCTCAGAAATTAAGTGGAATAAAGTCACTTGCCTTGGTTGTCTCTGAGTTTGGTGTAGATTAGATGAAGTTTTCTGCAGGAATTCCTCTCTCTCCAAGCTCTTCTCCAATGGTGGCTTAAGGTGGCTAGGGTTTTGATTTGGGGAAACTTAGAAAACCTAAATGATAACCTACGTAGCTTTCTAGGTTAATATGGGTTGGTTATGGGCTTAGTGGGCCAAATTCCACATCAGATTTACATCACCAATTTTCGTCACTTTTAATTCCTCAAAATGTAAAATTACCAAAATATCCTTTAAGTTGCCGGTATGGCCTAAAAATACCCCGGGACCCAAACTATACCCCCGGCTAGTGTTTTCTGACTATCTCGACCCTTCCGGACGCGTTGGCGCACTCAAAACGACCATACGGATTATAGATTTTAAATTCACTTTTATTAATAAAATATTATACCGTGACGCGGCGGTCCCACGCGTCTCAACAAAATTTCTAAAAATGCCGTATATAAATCTCACGACAAATTTCATAATACCCAATACATATATAATCATATATGCACAAAATCAAATACCAATTCGCATCTCATTAGTATTTATAACCCGGATTAATTTTCAATTAATACGCAATTTAATTAATTAATCCTAAAAATAAATATAGCCAAAAGTACGGGGTATTACAGCTTTTTCTTTAACCCATATGACAAAACTATCAATATGGACAAGGGTGACAATTGTGAATTGAATCAGAATCAGAACCAAAATCCGCTATCCTGTAGCTTAACTGGAGAACTCTATAGCCCGTTCAGGGCTGGCAAGTGTAAATCTAGTTGACTACAGCAAAAACCAAAGTTGTAACACCTAGAACCCAACTGTATAAAATTTTCTAAGTATCTAATCCTTAGGGGTTACAGAGTGTATGTGAGGCCGCAAGCTTTCTAGCATTAGGAAAATGATTAAGTTGCAGAATAGGCCCAAGAGATTGTAAGTTAGGTCGATAAATGGTTAGTCCAAGGGGTGATTGTTGTCAGTGGAGTTACGCTCATGAATGTAAATTTCACTAAGAGATGTCAACATTTGAGTATGAGGGTTGAGGCCTTGCAGAGGCCGCAACCTAGGTAGATTATTGACTGACGCCGAGGAATTTATAGGCCATTGGTGATCTAGGCTGGGGTGATTATGGGTCAAGGAGTAACTCAATTGATGATTAGTTAAGCCACTGATGATTTAGTGTAACACCCCGTAATTTTGAGTATTTATAATTTGGTATTTAAATTACACGTGTACACGTAATTTAAATAAATTGAGAAATAATGTGAATTTAAAATAAATATTAATTAGCGAGAAATGGATTAATATTTATGTGATTAAATATTTACTAGTGTGATAAAGTAAATAAAATAATATTAAATGGTATTACGTAGTAAGTGTGTAAATGCAACGAGATTTGACTGTATCTCAACCGAGACACGTGTGCATGGTTCAAAGTCTCGGTATCGGTCCCGGTATAAGAACTTGGTCGCGGTATCGGGCGATGCGCAAAGATACACTATTTAGAGAGCGCAAAAAATTCTGAAAAAAATATAGAAAATTTAAAAAAAAATAAGATTAACACTGTGGACCAATGAGATACATTCAAACTTATCATTCAATATACATTACATTGTAGAATTGGTTATACTAAAGCGCGACAGAGTTGTCGGATTCAATTGCATAGTAAATAAAAAGGATACAAATATCTAGTTTAGGAGCCATTCTACAAAATAAAAAGGATACAAATATTATTTTTTTATTATGTAATTTTTCCAAAGTTTTAAAAAAATAGCTCTACTAAAAAAATAACTCTACTTTTATTTTTTAGTAGAGTACTTTTTTTTAAAGGATACAAATGTTATTTTTTACAAGAGTTAATGTTGTAAAAAATAACTATACTAAAAAAAAAATTTGCATCATTTAAAAAAAAATAACTCTACTATTATTTTTTGTGTAACGTTGGCGCAGACCTTTAAAAATAAGAGAATATTGATTAAATGGGTGTTTGAGGAACTTTTTGAAACAAAATAAAAAGGTTAATTCTACTTATTTTTTAGTAGAGTTTTAAAAAAAAAAATGCAAATGTTATTTTAAAGCGTTAACTATGGTAAAAAAAAATACAAATTTAGGGTTATTTTTTTTAAAAGATTGCATATGTTATTTTTGTTTTACAAAATAAATACAAATATTATTTACAAAAAAAACATTCTCTACAAAAAATATACAAACATTCTTTAAAAACCATTCTTTTAAACACACAGGGGTTTTAAGAAAAAAAAGCACCGAAACCCACCTGTTTAAAACCATTCTATTAAACACACAACACAAACTAAAAACACACCGGCCCTCTAAACCTAAAAAAAAAAAGAACGAAATAGGAAAGAGAGAAAGAGAGATGAAGGGCCAAAATACCTCAACTTCTTCTTCTTCTCCGGTCGGCTGCACAAGGGTTTCAGCTGATTCTTTTGGGCGAAAAATGATGTACATGAGTTGATTTGCAGCTACTTTGTTTAATACTTCAAGATTGCACAATTTTTCAACACCCGTGACCTTGGTTTGTCTCCATCAGCATAAAAAGGTAAGTAATTTCAACTTTCCTGTTCTTTTTTAAGATTTCTTGTGTTTTTTTCAAGATTGTACAATTTTTTCAAGATTCCACTGTTTTTTTACTTCATCTCGCTCGTGTTTCTTCATCTCGGCCGATATATCGGCCCCTCATTTCGGATCGGCCGATATATCGGCGAGTCAAGCCGATATCTGTCGCATTTGATATTTTTTCGAACCGTGACCCGGTATCGTCTCGGTCCCCTGCCGATTCCGAGTCAACTCGGCCAAAACTTTGAACCATGCATGTGTAAATTATATTAGGTTGAGATGGGATATTTGTGATTGATGACTCGGATGATGATTTCGAGTGCACAATTGATCCAAAATAGGACAAAATGGTCAATATTAAGAACCCGGGGGTAGTGATTGGGTTCCGGGGGCTTTTTAGACTAAACGGGACCCGCATAGGGGTATTCGGGTCATTTTAATTATGCATGTTAACCTAATTTCGAGATTTGACTAATACAATAAAAGGTTAGGGATGAGAGAAAAGTCACTTTATCATATCAAGAGGTTTCTTGTTATATCAAAAGCCTAAGAGAGAAGTTAGAGAGAAAAGAGGAAGAATATCAAAGAATTCAAGAGGAAACTCAAAAGGGGTAATCAATGGAGGCAAGAATTGGGAAAAGCTTGACGATATTAAGACCGAGTTGCGGAGGAGATTTTAGATGTTGCACAGGAGGGCCGGTCTGTGGCCGAGTATGAGGAAGAGTTCACCCGCCTGCCGAATTTTGTGCCCGACGAAGTGAACAGTGAGGAAAAGAAAATGCTGAAGCTTATGGATGGGCTAAATTGGAGGAGCAGGCAACACTTACTGGGTACCCGGCATTGAAGGTGTACACTGAGGTTGTCAATGCCGCATTGTTACACTGTCAGGATCACCGCTTCCATATAAAGGGGAGCAAGAGAGCAGGGGAGTCTAGCCAGTCAGGCAGGATAAGTGGTAATGGTGATAATGGGGAACCAAGGTAGCAGACTGGTCGTCATCAGGAGCGAGATTCCCAACTGAGGGATCCGACTAAGAGAATCCGTTCAGGGGGTTTCATGCCATTCGGGTTGGATGGCAGTGGATTTAGGCAGGGTCAGTAGGGCCCACAGCAGCAGCGTGTTTCCAGGGCCAAGGGAACAATTGGGGGGGGGGGGGGGGGGGGGGGGGGCAGCAGGGTCGAGGCCACTAGGGCCAGCGACCAGGATAGTCCCGACATGGCCAACAGGGCCAACGACAGGGAGATTTTATAGGTCGTTGCTTTCAGTGTGGAGACATTAGTCACAGGAAGAGGGATTGCCCGCAACAAAGTCGGGGGCAGCAGCAGGGAGCCCAGCAAGGGCAGCAGGCGCAGTTACCACCTGCAGCACCAGCTCCAGCAGTCCCACGGCAGCAGGGACAGATGCAGTATGGGCGTGTATGTTACGTCCAGCATGCGATGATACCTCAGGCGCCGCATGCACCACCTGCAATTGAGGGTACGTTTCCTATCCATGGGCATATGGATCGAGTATTATTTGATACGGGAGTATCGCATTCTTTCATAGCTACTAGATTTGCACGTACGGTCGGTATATTAAAGACAGTCGATAGCATTCTTATGTGTGTGGATTCACCTTTGGGTAGCGAGGCTTTATTCACTCCGTTTGTAGATGGGTGGGGATAGATGTCGGGCAATTGTGTTTAGCAACCGACTTACTCGTATTAGATATGACTGGGTATGACGTCATTTTGGGCATGGACTAGTTAGCAGAGTATAGGGAAATGGTGGATTGTTTCGGTACGACCATTGTGTTTGCCATGCCAGGATAAGAAAATGTCCTTGGTAGCAATGCCTCTTTTCGAGCGAGGGTCGAGCATTCACCAGTACTCTGGAGACCTCGCAAGAGGTGGTTATGTAAATCATTATACTCGATCCCATTGGCTAGGGAGTTTGCGGACGTGTTTCAGGAGATACCGAGTTTGCCACCGAGTCGGGAGATAGAGTTTGTTATCGATTTAGCTCCTGGGACTAGGCCGCTTGCACAAGCACCGTAACACATGGCCCAGAGATGCAGGAGTTGAGGGACAAGATTTAGCAGCTCTTGGGACAGGGATTCATTAGACGGAGTATATCACCGTGGGGTGCTCCAGTGTTGTTTGTGAAGAAGAAAGATGGTTCACTTCGATTCTGCATTGATTACTGAGAGTTGAACAAGGTCACGATTCGGAATAAATATTTGTTGCCACAAATTGATTACTTGTTTAACCAGTTGAGAGGAGTTGTTTACTTCTCAAAGATCGACTTGAGATCGGGGTATCACCAGTTGTGCATTAGGGAGCAGGACGTCCCTAAGACCGCATTATTGACGCAGTATGGGTCATATGAGTTCAGGGTTATGCCGCAGCAGTATTCATGGATCTCATGAATTGGGTGTTCAAAGATTTCCTTGAACAGTTCGTGATCGTATTCATAGACGATATTCTATTATATTCTCGAACTAAGGACGAGCACGCAGAGCACTTGCGTATGGTTTACAGACGTTACGGGATCATCAGTTGTACGCCAAGTTCTCGAAGTGTGGATTCTGGCTAGGTGAAATACAGTTCTTGGGTCACATTGTGTCTGATAAAGGCATTTCAGTGGACCCGAGTAAAGTTGCAGTGGTGAGGGAGTACGGTCAGCCCACAACACCAACAGAGATCCGCAGTTTCTTGGGATTAGAAGGGTATTATAGCGGTTTCATAAAAGGTTTTTCGAAGATTGCGGGTCCGCTGACAAATTTGACTCGCATGGGGGTGTCGTTTGTGTGGGATGATTATTGTCAATTAGATTTTGACGAGCTAAAGGACAAGTTGACTTCAGCACCGGTGCTCGCACTGCCCAGGATAGGAGTGGAGTACCTTTTTTTTTACCGATGGGTCCTTACAGGGACTTGAGAGTGTGCTACAACAGGAGGATCAGGCTATAACTTATGATTCTCGCAAGCTTAAGCACCACGAGAGGAACTATCCCATGCATGATTTGGAGTTCGTTGCGGTAGTTTTCGCCTTGCGAATTTGGAGGCACTATCTCCAGGGGGAGAAATTCAATATGTTCACGGATCATAAGTCGTTGCAGTATTTGTTCACTCAGAAGGATCTCAACATGCGACAGCGTAGCTGGTTGGAATTCGCGAAAGACAATCAGTTTGATATTCAGTACCACCAGGGGAAGGCTAACGTAGTAGCAAACGCGTTGAGTCGACGGCCAACGGGGTAGTTAGCGGTGATCTGGAAAGCTGAGTGGAGTGAGCTTGGCCAGGATGGCTCAGTTGTCAGGGCTTGTATGACAGTATTAACTATCATGCCTGAGATTATTATGCGGGTTGTGAAAGCGCAGGCCGGGGATCAGTTTTGCCAGGGTACGTCAGTTATTGGCAAAGGGGACGGAGTCTTACTTGATCAGTTCTGAGGGAGGCTTATGTTTCAATGAGAGACTTATAGCCCAAGATGATGGGGATTTCAGAGCCCCAGAGATCGATATTTTCGGTACATCCCGATGAGGATAAGATGTACCAAGATATGAGTAGACAATATTGTTGGGCAGGTATGAAGCGGGGCATAGCTGAGTTTGTCTCGAAGTGTGCCACAAGTCAGTTAGTGAAGGTAGACCACCAGAGGCCAACCAGGATGTTGCAGCCATTAGAGATTCCGGTGTGGAAGTGGGAGAGTATATCAATGGACTTTATCACGGGGCTACCGATATCACATAGGGGTTATGATTCTATATGGGTGATTGTGAATGCGTTAACTAAGGTGGCCTACTTTTTGCCAGTACGGACAGACTATACACCGACACAGTACGCCCAACTCTTCATAGTCGAGATAGTGAGGCTACACAGGGTACCGATTAATATTGTGTCTGACCACGACAAAATCTGTGTCCGACCACGATAAGATCGTTGTGTCCCATTTTTGGCAGAGTTTCCAGGAGGCGAAGGGGACTGAGTTGCTGTTGAGTACGGCTTATCATCCGCAGACTGATCGGTAGACTGAGCGGGTTAATCAGATGTTGGAGGATATGCTCATGATGTGTATACTTTATTTTAGAGGAGGTTGGGAGCAATACCTTCCACTGGTGGAGTTTGCGTATAATATTTCTTACCAGTTCACTATCGGTATGGTGCCTTATGAGGTACTATGCGACCGACCTTGTCGTTCGCCCGCTTATTGGTTAGAGGTGAGGGACAACGAGCTCCTTGGACCTGAGATGATCCAGGATACTTCTGTCAAGATTGAGCTCATTCGGGGTCCCATACGGATTGCTCGGAAGAGTTATGCCAACGCAGATAGGAGACATGTAGAGCTTGATGTGGGTGACCGGGTATTGCTACGGGTGTCTCCTATGAAAGGGGTTATGAGGTTTGGGAAGAAGGGGAAGCGCCCACCCACCAAGGTATGTGGGGCCTTTTTTTTATTATCGAGAGAGTAGGGCAGGTGGCATATAGGCTCACCTTGCCAGAGCATCTACAGCGGATTCACGACGTCTTTTATGTATCGTCGTTGAAGTATCAGAGGAGTGACTTATTGGCACATTCCACTGGAGGAGATTGATTTGCAGCCCGATATCTCGTACGAGGAGAGACCGGTTGCTATTTTAGATCGTAGTGAGCGTAAGCTGCGGTCTAAGATGGTGCTCTTGGTTCGTGTGCAGTGGGGACATCACAACATCGCCGACGAGTCAACGTGAGAGCGGGAGGATTATATTTGTGAGAAATATCCCCTGCTCTTTATTCCAGGTATGCCCGAATTTCGGGGACGAAATTCCTTTTCAAAGGGGGGAGTATGTAACATGCCATAATTTTGAGTATTTATAATTTGGCATTTAAATTACACGTGTGCACGTAATTTAAATAAATTGAGAAATAATGTGAACTTAAAATAAATATTAATCAGCGAGAAATGGATTAATATTTATGTGATTATATATTTATTAATGTGATAAAGTAAATAAAATAATGTCAAATGGTACTACGTCGTAAGTTGGTAAACGCACGGGATTTGACTGCATCTCAACCGGGACATGTGTGAGTTATATTAAGTTGAAATGGGATTTTTAATTGGCGACTTAGATGATGATTTTGAGTGCACGGTTGATCCGCAATAGGTCAAAATAGTCAAAATTAAGTACCCGGAGGTAGTGATTGGGTTCCAGTGGCTTCTTAGACTAAACGGGACCCACATAGGAGTATTCGGGCCATTTTAATTATGCATGTTAACCTAATTTCGGGATTAAGCTTATATAATGAAAGGTTAGAGGTGAGAGAACAACCACTTTATCATATCAAGAGGTTTCTTTGTTTGATCAAAAGCCTAAGAGAGAAGTTAGAGAGAAAAGAGGAAGAATATCAAAGAATTCAAGAGGAAACTCAAAGGGGCTGATCTATAGAGGTAAGAATTGGGAAGAGATTGAAAATATTTTGGGCTAGGATCATCACCCAGGTATTTCTTAATACAAATTCAGACTCTACAAGTTGATTAAGGCAAGTGATTAACTTGTTTAGTATTTGATGTGTGCAATTCAATTCATATTAGAGTTGGTGACAATTGTTTTGGGTGGGATTCACATGTGAAAATATGGGATTTGGGGAATGATTTCATAAAAGTGAAAGTGATAATTTTTCCATATGAATTCTGAGTTTAATCTAAACAGAAAGATTTGATCTTGAATGAGAAAGATATAAGATTAATGTAAATTTGTGATTTAATTAAGAAATTGTGCAATTCTTGATTAAGGTAATGAATCCCATGAATTGAATGATCTTTAGATGGATTTAAATATGAAATTGAGTAGAATCATATTTAGCATCATAGTTGTCAAAATCGTCCGATTCGCGATTCGAATCGGACGATTCGATTCGATTCACTACCAAAACGATTCGAATCAACCTTCGAATCGCAAATGTCTAAAGAATCGGACCGAATCGGCGATTCACGATTCGGGTCCGATTCGGTCCGATTCACGATTCGGTCCGATTCACTTTTTTTTTTTTTTTTTTTTTTTTTTTTTCCGCGATTTTTTTACATTAAATTAATATATAGGCTCTTTATGATATATATATATATATTTGTTTTATGTAAGGTGTTTTAAATTAATGTGTAGGCTGTTTTATGAAATATTTTTGTTTTTTACTTTTTTAAGCTTAAAATGGATGAGAACATGTATTACGGTTAATTTTTGTGATATATTTTGGTATATTATCATGTGCTATGATTAGTTTTTTGTCATATTACGCTTAATTACCAATTCTATAGTGTTAAATTCCATTTACATATGTTTTACTACGTTTTTATCGTTTGGTTCCGATTCGACCGATACGATTCACGATTCGATTCACGATTCGCGATTCGGGGGGTAAACGATTCACGATACGATTCGCGATTTGACAACTATGTTTAGCATTGATAGATAATGAAATTCTAGGTGGAATTGGGTTTATTAGTGAATTAAAATTTCGATATATGCAAACCTGGGTTGTTCTGTAAGGGCGAACCGATTCGCCCTCAAGCCGAACCGGTTCGACAACCCTGTTATGCCCAGGTTGGTTTATTTGATGGGTTTTGCTAAATGTTTAATCTCGAATTGATTTAGTATGTTCGTGAATGAAGTAGGACCTCTAGAAATATTATTATAATCGTGATAAAATACCTTGTGATGATTGGGATATATTCGGAGTGAGATTTAGAATATTTGGAATGAATAATACTCGCGAAATTTAATAATGAATTCGTGATGAAAATCCGGTAAAAAGGGGATATGGGCTAGTGGAGAATGGTTGGGTCCAAAATATTATTATAAGGGATAAATTAATTGAATAAGTGATTATTTGATAATTTGGAGTTGGGTTTAGACTCGAGAGTATAGGCTATTACTACGAGTGACAGGCACGGTTAGCCGGGGTATTGGATATATATATGGGTATAGAGATAGTATATATATGTGTGAATATATATGTTTAATATATATATATATATATATATATATTAAACATACCACTCCAGTGGGGATGCTATCAGTGGAGGTATATATATATATTAAACATACCACTCCAGTGGGGATGCTATCAGTGGAGGTTACGCGCTATATATATATTAAACATACCACTCCCGTGGGGATGCTATCGGTGGAGGTTACGCGCCTGGCGAATCCCAACAGGGATAGTATCGGTCCTCAGGGTCATAGGTCTGTGCATGCCCACTCAATGTGAGGTTGGAATTCAAGTGGATTAATGTGGTATGGTTATGACCCACTAACTTAAGACTATGACCGCCTCCAGTTACGTTTACGATTTAAGTTCGGTGGTGAGATTCCGACCCGGTAGCCCAGGATGATACGTGTATGCCCTGGAGCCTGATAGCATACTAGAGATTCGCATCCAGTGAGTTACTCTGAGGGATTGCGGTTATACATATATAGTGAGTGATATATATGTATACATACTTGTTGTGATATGAAAATACGTATATAAAAGTGAGGAAAATATTATAAGGGCCTAAGACACTAAGGTGTGAATATTGTATTAATAACTAGTGAATGTTATTTGAAATGAATTGATTAATTATAATTGTTAAGCGGATGTGAAAGCTAATCATATAAAATACGCGTGACACAGGGTAGCGTATGGACTTTAAGGATATATTGAGACTAGCTAGGCTAGGTAGCATAACTAAGATGTTAAAATGCATTCGTTAGGTGCGCACTAGAGTTGAGGGGTGAGTATTATCTCATGGGAGTGCGACACTAGTTTAAATATGGAAGAATACACTTATTTATTAATGCATTTTAATTACCTGCAAAATATTTTCAAAAGGTTTTGGGCTCTGACCCGTATCAAAATATTTTCAAAAAATTTTGGGTATCCAGCCACAAGAACGCCAAGCATGATTATCATTTCCAAATCATCAAAGCTGCAGCAGCTGTGGAGTGTTGCAGGGATTGTTTAGCCATTTTCTATCTTTGAGATTCTAGATAGGACTCAGTCAGTTATTATCCGGGCATAACACCCAATGTCATTTTTACTTCAATTTTATTGGATTATTGTAGTGGATTGTAAACCGATGGTTTATTCGGTCAGTGGATTTTACTTTATTTCGGTATTCAGATTTATCCACTGTTCTAAAAAACCCGCCTAGGCTTGAGGCTTGGGAGAAACGCCCCGTCTGAAGTTTTTTGCGCCTTTCTTGGTAAAACCCTTAAGGCGCGTTTTTTTCTAAAAACAACAATGCTTTAGTGAAACGAAATCGCCTTTTAAAGAATTTTTTTACTAACCGGACCATTATCTCATCCAAAATAATCAAATAGTATTTTAATTTACATATATTCAGACATATTTTTATGATATGTACAATTTTAGTATTTTAATAGCCTTGTTATGATTAAAAAATATTAAAATATATTAAGAAGGCCTAAACGCCTTTTCACGCTTTCTTGCTCCTAAGGCCCGCCTAGGCTTCTAAGGCATACGGCTTGGCTTCCACGCCTCGATCACGCCCTGCGTTTTTTAGAACCTTATTTATCTATGTGATTGTAGATTTAATTATTTATCTGGAATGGTTTATTGTGAATGATTTTAGTTGTAGTGATTTAATTAAAGTTTAAAATTGATACAAAGCTTGATTAAATGATAGGTGGTTAGTAGTTAATTGGTTTTCCAACACTGATGCTAAGAATGAGCCAAATGAGATTCCTATTTTTATTTTAGTAGAGGGTTGGCCACCCGTTATTTCATAAGCGGGGTGTCACATTTAGGTCATTGGTGATCAAGGTTGATGAGGTGGTTTAAGGCAGAGAACAGTAGGACATTAATAATTTAGGCTCTTAATGATTTAGAGGTTGAGAAGATGTAGGCAATTTGTTGATCTAGGTTGAGGAGTTTGGTTCTTGATTTACAAGTCCCATTTGAGAAATGTGGATGTGATGGAGTAAATGTTTATGCGAGGGTCGAGGCTTTTTAAGAGGCCATGGCCATTTGTGTTTGGAGGTTACTTGAACAATGATGATTTGGGAGATGAGTGGCCTGTTCAGGCCGCGGACATGAAGGCCGTGGACCTAGTGAGAGGTTGCGGACAATTCTTAGTTTTAGGCTTGAGATCCGTATCTAATTTATGCTATGGAGATCATGGTTTAGGCCAATTGACTTATATTCAGACGGGAGAGGATTTTGGACGTTAAAAGGGTTGAGTTCTATGTAGAGTTAGCAGACTACGCATTAGCATTAGGCCAAAGGATCTTTTTTGGCCAGTGTTGTTTCAAGTTGAGGTCTCTTGTAAGCTGAGGATAGAAAGATGAACTTGGAGATATGAAGTAAGCATGGTATCGAACTGGCTTGGGTCTTTGTAGAGGCTGGAGACATTAAATCTCTTGGTGAATTTATATGACGAGGTTGCAACAAGATTGGGAGCTTCAAAAAGTAACTCGGTCGAGGACATTTTACCAAAAATGATCATATTTTAAGAAACCTTAGGAAGAATCCCTAACACAATAAATAAAAGTGTTGGGTTCACATTTTGAGGATGATAAGTTTTGAGAGAGCTTCTAGAGAGAGTGTGTAAGGGCGGAAAAAGGCCGTGGCTTAGAAAAAGCAGATGCGGAGGAGGGGGTCTAAGGGAATGACATCGAACATAGTCAGGTATCCTTCTAGTTCTCACTTCATTCTAAATTATACTTTCTTGAATATCTTCATTCTGAGATGACCACTTGTTAATGAGATGTAATCTGTCTTAAACTTCAGATTTAAGGTCAAGGCATTTTACTATTCCTGTTACGCTAAATGGTTATCTAGGCCTTTGTTTAATTTTTCTCTTTTTCATGCTTTATTTACGTTGAATCTGATTAGTCACTTGTAATTCTTATAATGTTCTTCATGTCTTGGGCTAAGGTTTGGGGGTTTGATCTTTCAAAATTATTTACGTAGTGTTTTAATAAAATTGTCTTTCCCCCATGGATATTAAAAGTTCTAACTCCTTCACAGTGTCCACGGACTTTGTGGCCCAACTCTTTGGGCCACGGCCTTTCTTTCATTACCTCTTGTACTCTCTGTAAATGGCCAATACATGAAGCGTCCTCATAAGGCTGCAACCTTTGTATGGGCTTGCCTCTGGTCTTCCGATTCATGCTTATGGTTGACGGATTGGGCTAACAAGTTAGTCTCACGCTCCTACGCTTCGTGCTTGAGATTCGGCAGAGTGACTAACTCTCGGGCTTGCCCCCTGTACTACAGCTTGACCACGGTTAAAATTATCGGGCAGGACGCAGCGGGTTTCCTTGGTGTGAGCAAGGGAATGGTGGTTGAGGTCTGTCAGAGAATCCTGAAATGTGGCAGCAGGCGTGGGAAGTACAGGGAGAAATCACAATGGCACATAAAAAAGGCAGCGACGGGATCAAAATCACATCGAGATGGTGGATCAGCGTAGCCTGGGGTTACGAGGTTGACTTGAGGTTATAAAGTTGAGGGAAAAGAACCAGGTTTGACATACAAAATTTTGAATATATGTATGGCATACTCTCCGTATTGGCGGATACCACTTGTGTTGAGATTCAATTGGATTTGGATTATACAATGTCCATGCCTCCTTAATTGAGTTGAGCATTCACATCTTATTGTCATTGAAATTATATCAGTCATATTAATAAATTATTGTGCCATTGATTACTATTGATCCATGCTTGAGTTATTTCAGTTGTTGAGATTACATCTTCATTATGTATAGTTCACGAAACTATAGATAAATGTTATACTAATCTTGGATGCAAATAGCAGGCTTCAAATTGATATGCTCCCTTAATAATTTCTTTTTGAGTGCTCACATCCCCTTATTTCTTTGATTTTCTCTCGGCAGTAGGCAAGCGTTGATTAGAGGTTGCGGACTTGTTTAGTAGCCGCAGGGGTCGAGGGATTAGTGTACTTTTGCAGTAATTTCTGTAGATGTCTTAATTGAAGCAATATTAAGGCCGCGGAATTGTTATTTATTTCCCACAGAATTTCGTATGTTCTTAATGGCCATTAACATAATGATATTATGCCTGAGGTTTATGTATTTTTAAAGCCTGAGGTGAACGATAGAATGATAATGAGAACTTCAGTAGTTAAATAGTAGAAGGTCTGTGGAGGTTACGACTATACGCTTATTGCCGAGGAGTTTATTTGGGTATCCGATGTATGGCTTACTTATTTGAGAATTTTATTCAGTATAGATTTTTGGCTGAGTTCTTGTGTGCTTGTGCACCGAGGTCTGACCTTTGTGGCCACGGACATAAGCTTGCGCCGGCCCGGGGCCTGATTTGGGCTGGGCTGGAGAGTGACACAAATGGTTGATACTTGATGTAATAACAAAATATATTATAGCAATACTTATTTACATAAAAAAAGGAAAATAAAATACGTAAACCATTATCCACTGATGTAAACTTGAAACCAATTGACCATATATACAAGTACCTTATTCCACACCATTAACTTTGGGATTGATGATGTCTCTAGTTCTGAAAGAACTTTGTCTACGGCATCTATTTGTTGCTCAGCTAGTGGGTGGCTGAACCATATTCACATGTAATAAGAAAATATTATTTTTTCTATTGGAATAATACGAAGTGTTATTTGGTGTTTGTTCCCTATTTATTCTTTGCATAAGTCTGGCCTCCATAATTTTCACTTACTG
This sequence comes from Sambucus nigra, assembly GCA_949130495.1. NCBI lineage: Eukaryota > Viridiplantae > Streptophyta > Magnoliopsida > Dipsacales > Adoxaceae > Sambucus > Sambucus nigra. The sequence continues at coordinate 763,245,647 of OX422207.1, forward strand.
GGGTTTAGGTTTAGCCCCAAAATGACTTTCCATTTTGCAACAATTTTTATGTCGCTAAAAGTCATTTTGATCAGAGTGAAAATGTTGGGGGACAGAGAATTAATAGGGGCTAAAACCCAAATTACCCTAATAAGAAAATGTAGTTGGTAATCAGAATAGTCTTATTCAGAAATTATACCTGATATCCACCACATGCACCAGAAGCGATGACTCAGAAATTTCCTCCAATGTTGCACGGAAGGCAGCAACCTATCACAATTAACATCAACAAAAACTGATGAGACTTCCAGGGTTTCACATTTAGTGGGAACTCGTATTAAATAATCAGGTAAAAACATCCATAGTAGAATAATTTGGAGCATATATAACATGTCATAATTTGTTCACCAGAGAACTCTAAAAAAAATAAAAAATAACATAAAGTTGCCTACCAGTGTAGTCGGTAACTTTTGAATGAACCCAACAGTATCGGTAAGAAGAAACTCCTTCCCATTCTTCATCTAGATATAAAGGCAAAAGATAAAATATTAAATAAATAAAAACATGAGTTGTCAACCAAACAGTGAAAGTGAAATCACTCAACTCATCCATGTTTACTGAGTTAATTAAAATAGCCTTTTTGGTTCATAAACATTTTATTGTAATTTTCTCCTTTTCATACCACTGTTTGCACATTAGAAATCAAGCTATATGAACTTATTTCCATGAACTTATTGTTTCTTCATAAACCTGAACTTATTTACATGAGCCTATTGTTTCTTCATAACCCTGAATGCATGAAAACAATTAAGGAAAGGTTTCAAGCATAAGCTCCACAAACTAGAATATACCTCATTCACTATCCATAGACATAAATAAAGGTTATTATGTCTTTGCAACAGATCTAAAATCAAATGTGTGAACATTAAAATGGATAAAACGGAGGACAAAATGATGACGGAACTGCAGTCCTTCGCAAAGGCTGCCCACGCTGAGTTATCCACCCTCGTCCAAGGGGTTGGTGGCGCATGGAGGAGGCGGTGGATAGCAACCCCACAGGGCGTCCCGCTGCAGCGAGGCTCCCCGAACAGGCTGAGCAGCAGCTATCTGTTCTGTTTATCCCCCTTTTGTAGACTTCGACACCATTGATGCCTGACGGTGTGCAAGGATGGAGAAACATGAGAGAAAGCAGAGCATAACCACTCCGGCACCACCACCGCAGAGAACGGGGACTAATGCGGGCCATCCACTTTCAAACGAAGTGGTGTTCATTGAAGGATTGCCACCATAAAAGGTACATCACCAAAATATCAACTCTCGCTTTTCCGCCCCTAACCAACCTCAACACTAGGGTCGGGACCGAAATAATAGGGTGAGAGATTGGATCGAACAACAGGCTCCCAGACCCCTAGCGTTGGTCAATTATGATGAAGGATCCGAAATAGAGGTCAAACAATTCACCAGGCCACCGATTTATCGCGACGGGATGCACAAGAGTGACTCTTCGTTGGTCCTAATCAATGAGAGGAAATGCTACAGATGCAAAGAAATAGGTCATATGGTGCATGATTGCTCGAACCTGGAGTGGGGGAAGTTCAAAGTCCCCGGGCAAGTCCCACGGCGACGGGATAGCTTGGTGGAAAGAAAATGAGGCAGCCATGGCCCAGGTTTCGGAGGGGAAATGAAGCCCCGATAAATGCTGAAAAGGTGGAGTTTGAGCTACCCGAACCGTATAAGGTAGAGGCAACATAGGCCTTATGATGTGCCTATTCGAGAGGCCCTACATGGAGATATTCGGGTTGAGGTTACCATGTCTGACAGGAACTTCAACCCTGATGCATTTGTTGATTGGCTTAATGCTATGGAAAAGGTGTTTGATTGCGAAAATATTACTGGACCCAAGTGTGTTAAGATAGCCGCAAAAGAAGTTACAAGGCTATGCCCTCGTGTGGTGGGATGATTTTGTTCAGGACCGAAGGAAAGTAGAGAGGGGCCGATACATTCATGGCCCGAAATGAAGCAAAATTTGCGTGCGGGCTGTTTGCCCTATTACTACAAGAGGGACTTCTGCAAGGCCTCCAACAAGGGTCCATAACTGTCAGAGTACGCGGAAAAATTAGAATTATTATGCACGCGAAGAAGGTTGAATGTTCGGGCGCTATTTGCACAGGTTAACTATATACCAAGACGAATTAATCCTACGCCATATATCTACCCTCCAACAAGACATGGAGTACGTCCTCAAAGTTGCGGACTACTTCCGGATGCTAGCATTGACCAAGGGGTGGCCCCACAACACTCGCAACTCCACCAAAGGCCATGGACCCGGAAACCCCTCTTCAAACGAACTTCAAATGCTTTGAATGTGGCGATTTTAGACACCAGATGGCAGATTGCCCAAAGAACAAAAAATGCAACATACTTGCCACTGATGGCATGGAGGTGAAGGCACCGGTTGAAGAGGAAGTTCATTGGGAAGAATTAACAGCTCAAATTCGTGCCACCCGAGACCGAGGAAAACCCCTTTAAGCGAAAGGCCGAGCTCTTCGGGAGAGTGATGTAAAAAATATATATGACATTGGAAATGAAGATTTTTATCCATAAAACAGAAAAATATGCAAAGAGAAATCAAGTTAACCAGGTGTCCACTAAATAAACAAAAATCAGCAAAAAGAAAAGACATATTTAAGCGAGAAGGGAAAAAAATCTCCAAAAAGATTAAGATCATGCTTTCAGTGACAAGTACATTGTTTCCCCAATATGCTACAACGATACCTTATGCACATTCCCAGCTACTTTTTCTTCACAAACCAGCACTTCAGCCAATTATGGACTATGAATGACAGCCCCACATTTCTGAAATATTTTGACATTGACACCCAAAGAGAAGCTAAGTAATTAATTATCTCCCATAAAGTGTTCCTTTTATGTCTCTTTCCCTTCAAAATGCCTCTCATTTCGTTCTTTCAGAATATTCGTGCTACAGATAAGGAGATGCTTATCCACATACTTTTTATGTGAATTGCATTTTCGCATTTTTAGTATTTTTTATTTCTAATATTGAAATTTCCTTTTTATTGTTTTTCCATTTTTAGTAGTCACTAGGCTATTAAGGGCCATTTTTTTTACTTAGTCATGTCACCCATGACATCACATGGATCCTTGCACATTGCTTTGGGAGCAAGAAAAGGCCGAGCTAACGTGGGATCCGCTCAAGGACCTACCGGTTTAGGTAAATATTTAATGTGTTCCCCGACCGGAGAAGTCATTTTTGGAGGAGAAACTATGCGCTTTTGGGATCTGCACGCTCCTTGGCTAGAACCTTTAAGGGGTCAATTTGGGTTGGGCCTGATAGGCTGAAAAAAGACATCTCCCTCTTACAAAATAATTGAAATGAATGTATTTTTTATCATGAAAGAATTCCCCCCCCCCCCCCCCCCAGTTAATTTACAGCTATAAATTTTATGGATCAGTAATAACAATACCAGTAATTTTAATGTAGTATATACAGTACTCTGTATTTATGGACTCCTCATTTTATAGACCCTTCCCCTCTAGCTTACATATATTGTACTTCCCATTTAGGGTAAAGCATTCTTTAATAGATATTTGGAGTATTACCTCTCTTGTTTTTAGTGTAATTTATATGTGTGCATTGACACCGTTTACGTCACTTTTCCTTTTCATATAGTCCCCGCTGATAAAGACATCCCTAGATGGGAATCATACCAAGACCTTGAATTTTACTTTTGATTCTATATTTTATTGTAGTTATCTAACTTTTAGAGATATACATGAGGTGGCATAGTTATATTAAGTTATATATTTAGTTTCCTCAATTGATTCGTCTACTAATTTTGGTAGAATTATTGGTTCCCCAGCCTTGTATTCCCTATATAAAGAGGTCCTTCCTCTCTTGTAAGAAGTTTTGATTGAAGCTTAGGCTTGAATGTTAATATTTCTTTTGTACTTGTTATTCCGTCGCGTGTTTATGTTTATGCCAATGAGAGAGGTATAGCCTTGGGATCATAAGAGTTGTTTATCCCATGATACCCCTTTGTAACAGGGGAGTTCATTGTCAGGTGAAATGCTCTTAGGTCAGCTCGACTCTGTTGTCCAGGGTATCTGGCTGTCCTGCTGGAGACCCTATGTGCCGCTAATAAACTTAATTAGATCCCTCAACATTCGTTTGCACTGATGTTGCCACTAGCTAGCTATCTATAATTGCCGATTAGCATATGGAAACACGTTAACACCACCTTTCATTCATGTTTTAGGCCTGCATGCCTCTGACTATTTATACTTCATTTTACCTATAAGCTCTCTCCCATAATACCTACTTGGGTCCTCTGGCACAGATATACGAACCCTGGCATACAACACCATATCGTCAGCACACTCACCTCCTACATTCATTAAAACTATTGTATGTAAAAGAAAATAGTAGTAAACAAACCCCAAACATTATTTACCATGACGATTCTTTCACTATATTTTACAGACCTGTACCCTTCTTGTAGTCGGATCAAGCGTAGCAAACAATCGATCCTCGGCAAGAACATTTGCCCCTGTCAATTGATTTAGAAGTGTACTCTTTCCAGCATTTGTGTAGCCAACCTAAAACAGTTAAATGCACTTTATATTTACAGTTTCTGGCTACCAATACAAACTAATGCCAAAACACGAATTTCCCTACCAGTGATACAACAGGTACAGGGATGGAAACGCGCCTGTTTCGGTACTGCTTCCGATGTTTTCGAACAGATTCTAGCTCTTTCTTGAGACCACCAATCTATCAAGACGAATGCAATTCAGCACAAGGGTCAAATTGTATAAAATAATAAAAAACAAAAAAGACTCCAGAAACAAATGCATATTACATGTACCCATATGAAGTTCTTTTTTTTGTATAGATACACATATCACTGATAACCATCAAGTGGGCGGAACCCGTATACAGGAGGTATACAAAACGATCACCAAAAAAAGGGAGGGGAGGCTCCGCCCCTACAACAAAAAATAGGAGACATACAAATTTAGTCTCTCACCTGTGACTCATCCAAAAACAAAATAAGACAACAAAGAATCGGGGTAACTATCTATACACCATAAATTCAAATGACATAGCATAGCATCCCGTATCGATTGAGCCGATGATTCCGTATCCTTAAAACATCTCTTGTTCCGCTCTCTCCACGCCGACAACATAAGGCATAAGGGTGCCTCTCTCCACGCCTCCCTCGTTAATTTCCTCACCACACTCCACGACTCCAACCTCTCTACCACCGTCGGCGGCATCACCCAATGCACTCCAAAGAATGCAGGCAACACACCCCACAATTTCCTCCCCAACGTACAACGGAGTAAAAGGTGCTCACCGTCGCATCTAGAAGGCCGAGAATAATTCACAGTCAACTTCCTCCTACGCCTCAAATTATCAATGGTAAGAATAACTCCTTTGGCAATTGTCCGTATGAAAGAAGCCGCCTTCATCAGAGCCCTAGTACGCAACACCGTCATCCATGGAAACAAGAGCGTCCTCGCCACTAAGAAGGCCGTAAAAAGATTTAAAAATCCTCCTTCCCCTCTCCCCCTCCACTGTAACTCATCCCTCCCACCCCTCGGACACCCCTCTCTCTCCAACAGCCCCATCAACTCCTCCACCTCCCATCAATTGAAGATAAAAGCTATGGACTATGAGGTGTAGGCAGTGACATGGGATAGAGGCACAACACGAAATGGGAAAAGAACAAGATAAAATGCAATATGGACGTCCTCACATGAAAAATAAATCATATGCTATTATACACACCTTTCTTTGTTGTCGTGCCCTGCCATGTATGTGTTCTGTTTTTCTAATACATATTACATTATTGTAAAAAATTTAATTTTATCACTATTAACATTATTTGTAAGTTAATATTCATATTAGTCAATAACAGTTGCCCACATTGCATATTTAAACACGACATGTGTTTGTATTTATACTATATGGTTTGTTAAGTGCATCAAAACGCACGCAACATTGCAAATATTGTTTTGGGAGCTGGAATCGTGACGTTGCACACTTTCTATTGCAAAAGACTTATTTTGAGTTGGGGGAAAATGACAGCATGCTTTCATATTGTTCTTGTCACGCTATCTACGCAATCACGTGAATAGCTTCAGCGAACCAGTCTCTTTTTTTCTCAAATGAAAACAGCTTGAGCAAAACCCAGTCTCCTAACACCACCGTCATTCCATATCTTTCCATTACTTTTTGCATCTCAACCCCGTCTCTTAGCTAATTCAACTCCAATCTGTAGTGTTTCGTGTTCAAGAAGAAATTTGAAGGCGCCATGATAAGTAACTCCACAAGAAGATCCATTCTCAATAACTCCTCCCACTCTTTCCTTTGTGCTGCTGTGACAACCATGAATCTCACATGATTGATCTTTCAAGATGCCAATCAATTAAACCATCAATCTAAACAAGGGTTTGTAATCATCACACACTCTCCTTTGTGCCACTGGATTGTAATATATGTACATTTATATAATTATACACATATCATATACAAAATTGTTCTCCATATAGATATGTACTCCTGTACAGACAACCCTGTGTGGACCATTTTTTAAATAATAAAAAATTGAATTTTTCAACCAAGCTTGGTGGATATGATATCCGTAGTCAAGAGATGATCCACAAAGAAAAATTATCAAAAAATTCAATCCAAAAGTGGGTGTAATGTAAACTTGATATATATGTGCATTTTCAACCATCAAAACTTTGGATGATCATCTCACCCACTTCAGATAGAATTTTGTGATGAATTTTTTGGGGGAGTGATGATCTCCCAACTATGGAGATCATATCCATAGTTTGGTTGAGAATTTCAATTTTTTACTATTTTTAAAAAATGGTTCGCACAGGAGGCCAACATAGGAGCCTGACTGTATATATATAATCTACTCCTGATATAATATTTAACTCTATTTTTATTTTATTTTCGTAACCTCTTTGCGAAATTTACTTTTTTGGGGATTTGTGCTAAACCTATCAAACTCCCTTGTGAATTCGGCGAACGACAGGCTGCACATATATATCTGTGCATTCTGGTCACAGAACGTGCTCTTTGCATCTACGTTTGAGCTATCGTCAAAATTAGACCAATTGCATTTTCAACCATTAATTTTCAGTATGCATTCTATACGAAATTCTTTGAATTGGCAATTGGACTAATTTTGACGCTAGTGTTGGAACTAGGATTCTCGTCTTTCAATCAGTTGTGAATTTGATATTTAGGTATTTAGATGACTGCTAATTAAAAATGTTAATATCTAAAAATTAATTTATGGAATGCGATACTTTGGTAGTTTTATATAAACTTTTTACTTAAGATAATATGATAGGAATTTTCACCCATAATTTAAAACTTTTCCTTCATATCAAATTACAATGATCTTTAGATTCTTTTAATTATTAAAATTAAATAATCAAATTGTTCAGGCGAAACACGATACTGCTCTACGCCATAACAAAACAAATTGCGACACCATGCAATTGCAAGTGCAAATAGTGATATATATACGGTTGAAATCTAACCTTGAATAAACATGACAATATCTTAATTCTTTTTTAAAAATACAATTGAATTCTTTATATAAGCCTTTAGTTTGAATTCTCTTCAGCTATACCTCTTCTTAATTTGATTCATATCCCACTCTCCAACATTTGTCAATTATCAAGAACATGTCTGGAATAATTAACTTTCTCTAAATATTATCGACACACTCAAGAAGAGTTAGACACGTATCCAAGATTATCAAAGAAGTGTCACGTCCAACACAAATGCATCTCCCTCCTGAAAAGTGTGTGTGCATCTCTTGCTCCTCACAGTAACATAATTTGAATTAAAAAAATGACTTTCTATAAGCATTGTCGTTCCCCAAGATTATACACTCAACGAATGCAACTCCGTATATCTTTTCCTTATAAACAAGAAATGCAACTTTATATATTCTTCAGTAGTATAAACATTTCTTTTCATTAAACTTCCCCCCCTCGCCCTTAAAAAATATATATTTTATGCATGTGCGGACAATGGGATGGGGATGTGGTTACTTCTATGCCATCCTTGTGTTATTCAGTCCTTTGACATCTATTAACTTTTTTTACAATAGGATTACGTTTAAGCAAGAGGGGGCATAGGATGCACACCCCATGACGATCCCACATCAAACCTTGAACAACTAAAATGAGGAGGCTTTGGAGGAGATCTTAGGAAAAAAGAATCAAGGTAATAACTCGTAAGCTAAGTAACAAGACAAATATTAATCAGAGTGCTTCTGATGGGAATGAGAGTTTATTTTAGTATTTTTTTGCTTTTATTGTAATTTTCCTTTATTTTAGAGCTTTATAAGTTTCCAAGTATGTTTGGGACTAATATGTCATTTTTAGATATTAATTGCCTTCTTTAGTCTTTTGGGTAATAGCTTGTTTAGCAAGCTAACTCTTCCTATAAATAGGCCACTTGGCCCCCTCATTTGTACTCAACTTTTAATATGGAGAATAGAGAATAGAGAGAGAAAGAAACCTATTTCATTTCTTTAGTTGTTGTTGTTGTTGTTGTTGTTATTGTTGTTGTTATTGTTGTTGTTGTTGTGTAGATTAGTTGTTGTGTAGAATAACTTCTTCTTTTTACGCTTCCGCACCCAAAGTCACATCAAATTGGTATCAAAGCCGCGTTTGTTCTTGACGCGAGGATGATTATCAAATGAGTAAAACTACACATACTCACAAAAAAACCCAAAAAAGTGTACCCGCCTAATAAGACAAAAATGAGTACAAGCTTTTTATGCAGTGGGAGAGATCCATTTTTATGCCATAGCGGGACCCACAACAATAAGGTATACCCTTTTAATGCATTGGGTATGGATTTTGGGTTTTTTGTGGGTATGTGTAGTTTTATTCTTATCAAATACAATTCAGATTCAGGTTGGGATCATTCCGATTTCATCCTACGTACAACAAGTCCCACCATCGAAACCCTAATTCTCCAAGATCCACCCATTCTACATCTTTGCCCCCCAAAAAAAACTAGTTTCACAAACCCCTCTTCCTTCACCCAATTCCGCCAAATAAAAGGTGCCGACGCAACCCAAAATAGTGACCCAACCCCACCAGGCCATGCCGGCATCCAACCAGCCTGCAGTAGCCCACCGAAGTCAATCAAAACACCACCAGAAGAGAGCAGACAGCCTTTGCCCAGCAGCAGGGCAGTCGCAACCTCATCAGCAGGTCCGGCACGTCAATTCTGCCTAGGTATATCTCGGAAGAGCCAAGATTCCCCTATGGAACAGCCCGGATTGTCACAAAACCATTTCAACGCAAGAACTCAACCAAGAAACAAGAAACAATTTCAAGATCCGCCAAAAATTTCAGAATACACTCAAAACAACCAAGATTCAAGATTTAACAATCCCAATCAAACCAAGATTCATCGAGATTTGTCCAAAACACATCCTACTGCAAACCCTAACCAATTTCAACAAAAAAAAAAAATTTACCCCATTTTCAAGAAACCCCAAAACCCACTCCATTTCAAAACCCTAATCCTAATTGGCATTCATATTCAACCTTGGCAACCTCCCACCACATCACAAACCCTAATCAAACTTTCCCACCACCCGGACCTCTTCACCACATTAATCCCCAACCAATTTCTGAAAATTACAATTCAGCCCCTACATTTTTTAATAATTACAAATCTGCCCCAAATCTATCAAGGTCCTACGATTTAATCCCTCACTCACCCAAAGAATACCTTTCTTACAAATTCTCGTGGGATGCCCAATACAGCCTCGATATGAATGCATGTGCCCATTTTGGCACGGTTAGTTGTGCCATCATCAAGGAACTCCAAAGTCTTCAAGCTTCTTGGGCCGAGACGGATTCATCTCTCTCTCAAAAGCTTCACACATTGGCATATAGTGCTTATTCTATTGGAGAGTATGAGATGTACCATCAACACCTACATAGATGTCGGTCCGAGTATTATGAGATGGAGATGGCACGTGATCAATGGATATGTGCACGAGCGAGGTATTTGGTCCCATATTTGGAGTACTTGTCCACCGGTGTACCTCCTCCTACATCCGATGTCATTCCGGCGCACACCGATGATACTATCTCTTCGGATATGCTTCCCGAGGATGTCTTCGAGGTTGTTGAGACCCCGATGATGCTTGATAGTGACTTCGCGTTCCTTCCTTGTGATTTTTTCCCCATATTCGAGGAGGATGGATGGATCACTCACCCGATATAGAGATTTGGAGGCATTTGCAATTGTGGACTTCTTTCCTATCTTTGGGATAGAAGATGAGGGGTACTTCCTATGTGATTTTTTTGATTTATTTGTTGAAGATGGTTGGGAGATTCACACTCATTATCGTGAGGTGGCAATATTTGATTTGATGGAATTTTTTCCCATTTTTGGTCATGATGATGAGCTTTGTGATGATGATTTGGAGGTTGTTTCCTATGAGGAGTATATGTTGCGTAGGGCGATCACAATTGGTGTGGGATTTGTGGATCCTTTTTGGGTTCCTTATGCGGAGCGCTCCACTACTTATTTCCATATTTCGATACTACGGCGACTCATTACGGGGAATTTGGAGGAAATTTGGCATCAATGGCCTTCTCCGCGTCAATTTTGTGTTAGTTCTTCTTTTGGACGGATGAGAAGCCACATTTCTATTAATTGGCCATGGCATAAATTTGGGGGTTTTCTTCGCGGATATTTTGCAAGTCGTTATGCGGGACACTTCAAAGGACGACTTCCTTTTCAAGTAGGAGAGCCCACGGATGATGCCCTCACCCAAACTTTTGTCGCTCGGGACGAGCACCCTCAAGTAGGGGAGAATGATGGGAATGAGAGTTTACTTTAGTATTTTTTTTTTGCTTTTATTGTAATTTTCTTTTATTTTAGAGCTTTATTAGCTTCCAAGTATGTTTGGGACTAATATGTCATTTTTAGATATTAGTTACCTTCTTTAGTCTTTTGGTTAATAGCTTGTTTAGCAAGCTAACTCTACCTATAAATAGGCCACTTGACCCTCATTTGTACTCAACTTTTAATATAGAGAATAGAGAATAGAGAGAGAAAGAAACCCATTTCATTTCTTTAGTTATTGTCGTTGTTGTTGTGTAGTATAGATGTTGTGTAGATTAGTTGTTGTGTAGAATAACTTCTTCTTTTTACGCTTCCGCACCCAAATTTACATCAGCTTCAACATGAAAAAAAAATTAAATAAATGCAAATTATCAATACATTAGAAAGTGACAGGCCTGCTAGCAACTGCACAAGAAACTACCAGTACATACAAGAAAAATTGCTTACTTGAGTACGTAAAATACGTTTATCCACTTCAATTTGTTTCTCCCCCATTCCTTTCACTTGACCTCCAGATTGACGCTCAAGATGAGTCCACATTTTTGTTAGCCGTGGTAACTGGTACTCCATTTGTGCTAATGTAACCTAAAGGACCTTAGTCTTGTCAATTCAAAGAATTCAAAATTTTGCAGAATACTATTTTCAAAGCATACCATAAGTTTACCTGTAAAGAAGCTTCACGTGTAGCTGCTCGCTGGTCAAAGATATCCAGGATAAGAGCAGTACGATCACATACCCTAACGTCTCCACCAAAAGCCTTTTCCAAATTACGCAACTGTCTGAAAGGTAAAACCATAATTTAAATGTATTATAATGTACGAGACCATCATATTTGCATTTCCTCATATACCAAATCAGGTTTCTGGTGCAGACTTGGATGGAGCAGAAAGCAAAGATATATTCATGTGCGGAAGCCATATGATGAAGATATTATGAAAAGGAAATACAAGATAACATTTGTAATATTTCCATCTGCATACATTGTAATGATTCAATCCACATACCTTTGTTGGAAAAAAATGGATTTATTTTAGTTGTTCTTTTCGATGCATCAGCGGTTAGAACCAATCTCAACATGAAGCATATTCATGGGTGAAATAAACGAAAGTCAAGGAACTAACCCTGGTGAAAGCTCATCATCGAATATTACAGTCTCGACATCGAATGCACGAATTGCACTCTTAATTTCTGCAACCTTGCCAGATCCAATGTATGTTCTTGGGTTCGGTGTAGCAAGGCTGAACCATAAGATCGCAAGCAATGTAAGAAATAAGAATCCTCAATGAGATGTGTTTCACACGAATCACACCACATTGAAGTATACTAGAAAAATTGAACAGTACAATATCACAGCTTCAGATTTCTTGCTCTGGCCTCCCAATTTGTGCCAACTTAGAGCAAAATGTAAAAGAGAGTATGTAATAAAATTTATAGGAAGTACTAGGTGCCAAATTTTATTACAAACATTCATTCATAATTTAATATTGACACAAACCGTTTCAAAAGACTTCTTTCACTCCAAGGCTATAACCACACCACTATTCAACAACTCAACTCAAACGGCTTAAATGTGCCACACATTGCCCTTTTGCATCACTAGCAACTAAATGGAGAAAAAGTTCATATAATACTCACTTTTGATAAGTAGAACCAACCACCAATAGTCCAGCAGTGTCAGCAAGCTGAGTCAATTCACCGAGTGATTCATCTATACTAAATGAACCCTTTACGTCACTTTTGCGAGCAACACCCACGACGTAGGCTTTCTCTTCAAAAACCTGAAAATTCAATTTAGTAATGTGGCATCAGTTCTAGTATATTGAGAAAAGAGAGACCACCTCCTACTCCACTCTGAACATATGAATTTTGTAAAATTAATCCCATACTGCCCTTCCCCACTCTCGAAATAATCCAAACCCTCAAATGGTAGTAAATTACTTTAACAGGTAGGTGACCACAACCCAGCATATACTATTAATACCAGTCTAAGCAACCAAATAAAGATGAAGCAGTTTGTCATTGGTCTGGTAAAAAGTATCGAACATTATTCGTAGGACTCTTCACTGTTAATCCTCTTTGTTCAAGTCCATATATGACATTATGACCAACCACTAATTTATATTCTTTATGACGTAAATGAGCGTCAAATGGAAAGTAACAAGAAGATTTAACTCTCGTCTCAACTCTCTCTTAAAATCTCAAAATGATAGAATGCCTCAAATGAAGCTACAAGAGAAGTATTTATAAGGGGAAGTAGAAGGTTCTTACTTGGGCTACAAGAAAAGGACCTAATTACAACTATGCCCTTACTAACCTTTAATACTTACCACCTATAATACTAATCAAAACAACTAATAAAAGAAAGCAAATCAAAATAGAGAAAATAACCAAAATGCCACTATGTACTAAAATGACTAAAAAATAACCGATAAGCCTCCTAATTCACATCATTCTCCCCTCCATGAAAAAGAATTCGTCCTCGAACTAATAGGGGAATGCCATTGGTGTCACCCTACAGAATGGTGATGAGAGCATGCTTTGGCGTGAGATCATCGGTCTCCTCCAGATACTCTTGGCCTCCAGAAGCAAGCAAGGCACGGGAACGTGGCAAGGAACAATCCAAAACCCTGTGGCCTACTACCCCACAAATGTAGCATTAAAATGCTACAAGATGAGAAGAGAATGAAGGAGTGGTAGTGGTAGTGGTAGTGGTAGTGGTAGCTGGTGCCGCCGTCGTAATACGAGAGTGTGGGACACTAGAGGTAACAGGGTGCAGAAGTGGTAGTGCGCGTATGAGTAGAGGGAGCGGTCTGATGATACGTCTCAACCTTTGTGGCATACTCCACCACCTCCGCAAAGGTGGAGATGTCACGTAATGCAAGATCCCGCTGATTATAGCCCTGAAACTCATGAATGTAACGGTTGATCTTCTGCTCCTCAATCTCTCCTTGACGAGCTCGTGTGCACAAGATCTGAAACCTCTCAGTGTAGCCCAATACGGATGTATCCTGCCGAAGGGCCTGAACTCGGAGAAATAGGTCTCGCTCGTATGTGGCGGGGACGAGGGAAGCCATCATCGCAGCTCGCAACTCGGTCCAAGACTAAATAGGAGGCTATCCCTCAATCACTCGGCACTGTTCCAAATCATGCCACCAAACACTCGCATAGCCCTGGAATTTGATCGTCGTAAAAAGGACACAACATCGACCGCTCAAACTCTTATACTAAAATATACGATACATAGTAGCAAGCCAATCAATCACTGCATCAGGCTGGAGATGGCCATCAAACATCGGCACATCAAAGCGGATACCCCCCTGCATACTTCGAGAAAGCATCCGTAGAACCATGTGAATAATGGGGTCGCCTCCCTATAGATTTAGATCATCCTCATCAAACTCGTCCTCGTCTAGCGGAGGATCCTAAACTGGAATTCGGTGGTGCTGCCTCCGAGGCGGTGGATGAGCAATAACTAGGGCTGGAGGAGAGGTCTCGATTGTGGCTGGAGGTGGAACGTATGGAGGGATAGCAATCACAATAGGTGCAGGAGGTGAAACTGTTACAACTGGCTAACGCTGTGGACACTGATCCATCAAGCAACCTTTCTAGTAGCATAAAAAGCAGTGCTTATCAGTAATTAGCACGAATTGAGTGACTTTCGAACTCAAATAATCGAAAGGTGACATATCAATGCACCACACTGTAAGAGGAGTTGGCTTAAAATCTGAAAATGATTGTGGCTTAGGGGAAGGGGGCTCATCCTACTGGAAGTGATCTAACGAACACGCTCAAAAGTATCAACGGCAGCAGAGTATGTGAAACGGGCATCCCACACACACAGACGGTGGATGGTGAACATGACCTATGTGGCAAGGTGGAGACAAGGTGGTATGAAGTAGAGGTGGGGGCCGAAAAGTGGTAAAAGTAGTATGTGAGTAGGGGTGGGGGTCAATGAAAGTAGGTAGAGCCGGGGGGTATGGATGATATGACTCGTGATGTCGCTGGGAGTGGTGGCGGGGGTACGTGGAAACATGTAGAAGGTGTAAATTATGGTGGTAGTCAAGAGGGGTGGGATTTAGGGTTTGATGTGGCAAAGTGGTGGGTTGGAGGATACGTGGTGGTGGAAGGTGTCGTGACGGTGGTCGGTGATCGAATAAATTTGGATCGGGTGGTGGTGGAGGAATTTTGTAGGGTTGAAGGCCAGGGTTTATAAATTATGGATTTGATTGGGAAATGGATGGTGAAACCCTATAATTGGGTTGATTGGGATCTTGGATGGAAGATTTATGAAAATGGGTTGGGTTTTAGGGTAAAGGAGGCGAATTAAGGTGGTTTAAATGGAGCGGATTGATCGGAGAAGGGGACGAAGGAGTCGCGCCCCACGAAAGGACGACGCCGTTGTCGACGGCCACGGGCGAGGGCGGGCAGTTGTTTCACTGAGAGGGCTATTGTAGGGTTTTCCGGTGGGGCCGTGGTGATTTCCGACGGGATCACCACTCCCGGTCTTCTTTTCGGCCGCCGCAGCAGTGGTGGATACGGTGGTGGGATATGGTAAGGTGTTTTTTTTGTTGGTACGGGAGTGGAATGAGAGGAATTGGTGGTTGTGAGATTAGGCTTTTGTGGGGGGGTGAGGACGGAGTGAAGGCGGCTCGTGGATGCGTCCGGTGGAGGAAGGTGCGCATCAAGAGCGTCAAATCGCACTACGAGGAGGTTTAAAACCTCCTCAAGCCGATCGGTGCGTGAATCAACGGGGGCAAACCTCTTCTTAGGTCTCATTTTCCGCCATCTACGATTGTTTTGTTATACAACAAGTGGAGCCAACGAGGCTCTGATACCAATTAACGTAAATGAGCGTCAAATGAAAAGTAAGAAGAAGATTTAACTCTCGTCTCAACTCTCTCTTAAAATCTCAAAATGATAGGATGACTCAAATGAGCCTACAAGAGAAGTATTTATAGGGAGAAGTAGAAGGTTCTTACTTGGGCTACAAGAAAAGGACCTAATTACAACTATGCCCTTACTTACCTTTAATACTTCTCACCTATAATACTAATCAAAACAACTAATAAAAGAAACTACATCAAAATAAAAATTTTAAAAAAATGCCACTATGTACTAAAATGACTGAAAAATAGTCGACAAGCCACCTAATTCACATCACTTTAACTAAAAAATACTTTGCCTTCTTGTTGTGCAATGTGCTTTTTTGGAAAGACATTCCTAGTTTGGAAGGTAGTGAGTTGGGGATGATGCTATAGTACACGAATTGGGTTAACCTTTGGTAGAGTGCGAGTGTTGGAGTGGCAGTCCAAGGGTCTATTGAATACACGTATAGATTGAACTACAAAAAAATTTTACACATATGTGAAATCCTACAAGGCGGAATTAAATTTTACCTTTCGAGATCTCTTTGATTTGATCTCGCGTTAGCACAAGCCGTATGTGATGACAGTTGATCAAGAACGCATGCCCGATGCACCTCACGGTATTCTATTGTAGTCCTGATATGGGCAATCACGAGTAGAGTGTGGGCTCTATCTCCGTGATCACCTACTTTTCTCACTGTTCCTCTCTGTTGTCTCTCTTTCTCACAAATCCGAGTTTGAGTCTTTTGAGTATCAAAGAGTAACGACTGGCTTAAGAAAAAGGAGCCTTAGGTGCATATATATAGGTTACAGTAAGGATCGTAAGGAGAGATAAGGATGTGACTCCTAATAGGACAGAGAAAACCTAATCCTTCTCGGATCCTAATCTCAGTCCCTTAATTATAATTAATACCACTAAATAATTACAATTGCAACTCCACTCCTTAACTCAAAATTATATCTCGATCTCCTCATTATTAATTACTTAATTCTCTCCACCTTAAAGTTACAGAAATAAAAGGAATATATCAACACTAATATATTCTAAATCTTGAAATGGAAATTCCTAGACATTCTCTTACATCTTACTACCTGCTCTATTCTAAATCAATACCAAACCCTTTAATAAAATAAATTACTGATAATTTATTTGATTAACTTCTTTAAGTACTTGAGCGGTCCAACTTAACTTATTGGTAGTATCAGATTAACATAATCCACCTGCTGGGTTTGACACATACAAACTCATAAGCATCTCAAGGGGGTATCACTAGTCTCTATATCCGAGACGTGGATTTCATCCATAAAAGACTTTCACCATACATTAATCACCATTACCCAATCTATCAAAATTATTGATCCAATAATAAATCTCACCCGATAGGTCAAAGCAATAAATAATTAGTGCATGTGTCCATCAATCATAAGCCTTACGTAAACCTAATAATCATGAGGTTTACATTGTCTTATAAAATCAGTATAAACGCAATGACCTCACGGTGGTCCCATTCAACACACATAAAGTGTATTAGCACAATAAGTTGAAATTATACAGTTTTCCTTAATCAAGATAGACCTACTAAAATATTGTGCTACAGCCTTACTGATGGTGTGTCCAGTTTCATCTAAGACTATAAACGATAAAACTTATATTCTATAAGAACTAGTGATCTGATCCTCTGTGTGTAAGTCTACACACCAGAACACCTATTGAGTAGAATAAAAGACATCAGCAATATATAAAATAATGCAAACGTTATGTCCATACATGAATCTCATTAAAACAGGAAAAACTGAATTTATTTTAACAATAATCCATAACTATAACTATTACATAAAGCATGGTTTTAGTCTACTTCCCTAAAAGTGAGGCATGGCTAAGTTGAAATTATACAGTTTTTCTTAATCAAGATAGACCTACTAAAATATTGTGCTACAGCCTTACTGATGGTGTGTCCAGTTTCATCTAAGACTATAAACGATAAAACTTATATTCTACAAGAACTAGTGATCTGATCCTCTGTGTGTAAGCCGTACTCTACACACCAGAACACCTATTGAGTAGAATAAAAGACATCAGCAATATATAAAATAAAGCCAAGAATAAGTGAATAAGAGGTGAGGACACAATCACTAAGAGAGAGACTAAACAGGGATGAAGACACAACTAATGGATTACGACTGTTGAACTCGAAAAAGAGGAAGGGATTATGATGTAAATGAAGCGGAGTCACCTCACACATACAAATAATCATAATGGATAGCCAAAGCGATCTCTCAAATATTATATATCAAAAGAAAAATAATGCGTCAAATGACTAAATGGATGGTCAAAGGCCTTAAGTAGAGGTTAAACAACTAATCCTAATCCTTGGTAAACAAGGAAAGTAAAATTATGGAAACCTAAATCTAATAAAAAACAACAAATTTAAAAATAATCCTAATAATTATCTACTACCTAGAATATATCCTAATAAATAGCTGATAGTAATCATAAATAAATAAAAGATTAGAATAATTATCTTGCCACCAAAATCTAGATATAACAAGGGAGCCGCACAACCCATGCACACCATCTCCCCTCATTCGAAAAAAGCTTAGTGGTGCAGAACAAATTATTAAAGAAATTTGACCCACACGAGATTGATGAAAAGAAATAGATATGCTCCAAGAATGAGCAATCAGAGAGAGAAATTAACCTACACAACTAATTATCAAATTAAAATCTGTAATACTCAATTTTAAGTCATACAAGTTTGCCCTCAATAATGAGAGTTCCAATTATTTATAGGCTAAAATTCCTAGTAATAGATAACTAGTAAAGATAATACTAAGGGGTAATTACTAAAGATAAATAATAAAGGATAATTACTACGAGATAAATACTAATAAATATCCCAATATCTTAAATATAATAGATAAATAAAATATCAAATAAATCCTCATCCAATCCCTTCTCGTTCCCCATCACTTAGCCTCGAGATTTTGGCAATAACTGTAAAAGACCTTGCCATATATATAAATATTTTGAATACTCTTTTTCAATTGTGGTACATATTGATTTTGACTAAAATTGTTTGCCCAGAATGTAATTATCCCACAAATTTATAATTTCACCCAATCCGTAAGTCTCCATCCAAATAAAATCAATAACCTCGTGACTTAAAGGCCAAAATGGGACTGAAATCAATTCTGGGCGCAGACATCTCTCAGTTCCAATTAGATCATCTAAACAATTCTTCTAATACCACACTTATCCCCAACGTCAAAAACCCTTAGCGATCAAACCTTTTTTAAACTTTGTATGAGGACATAACACTTTTCGAGTAGCACCCAAAAGCCTACTGATGCATTCCCAAAACCCTAGCCCATCATCTCCTTGTGGAATTCCAAGACATTAACTGTAACTTCGAACTCAACTTCATGGACCTCGCTAAAAGGAGTAACAGTGATGGCGAAGGCCGTCTTGGCTCCCCCCATGTTCTTTCATCTATCGGGTCAACTCTATCACAACATCGTCTCAACTGTAAATGACATCCATGTATCACACATCTCTAACTATCTCATTCATTGTTGAGGACTAGACACTGTGAGTCAACAAAAACAATTAATGACATCAGCATATGCTGAGATGTCAACGGTATTCGGGCATCTGTTGCCGCTTGAATCGAAACCGTCAGGGGTAAGGAAGTAAAAAAAAACATGTCATCGTCACCTTCGTCCAAATTGGCCTCATCCAATGCCAAATCTACTTGCTCCTCCTTGTGGTTCTTTTTGTCATTTTCATTGTCCTCGTAACTGTTGCCACGAATTTCAGTCGAATATTCGTCATGTTCATGCGAACCAAATTCATATGCAGCCTTTAAGGTGACTTGCTTGTGACACTTATCCACCTTCTAAAATAACTCCGCAGCAGTAATGATCCGAACCTTCAACTGATGTGCGTTCGGGAAGTTGTCCGCGTGGGGCCTATTTAATTTCAGCATGTTTATTTTTTTATTTTATTATGAGTAGATAAATATTAGTTATTATCTAAATTATTATTAATATTATTATTATTAGAGATAATTATTAGGTGTTAGTAACCTATTTTAATTAGGTCATTTAGTTCCCTTTTTAATTAGGAGACTTGCTCCCCTCGTTTAGGATTTTCTATAAATAAGGCATTTGGCCCTCTCTTGTAATCAATTTATTTATTAATGAGATTTGAGAGAGATGATTTGAGAGAAAATATGGTTTGATTATTATTATTATTCGTGTGTGTCGATTCCGCTGTGTTTCGCATCAAACTATCATAGCTGCTTTCGCTCTTGATTTTCCACACAAGTGTGTGCGTATCGAAGTCACGAGCTATGGCAAGAGTTCGGAGCAACATATCGTACGGTGTGTAATCGGCGACAATCAATGCCATGCCACCACCAGACACCGCTAGATTTGATTTTGCGATCGTGTTTCAAAAATTGAATGAACAAATAGAGATTTTTAATGTAGAGCAGCGGCGAGTGCAACGGTTCAAAGAGGTGGGATTTTGGCTACCCACGAGACGGGTCAGGCTTGAAAAACCATCCAAGGCTGAACAGCCATCCCAACCACTACGGACCACCTCACCTCTGGCAGGTGGCCCCCAAACCCTAACCTCGCAATCACTGCTCCAATAACTTCCGACCCAGATCTTGCCCCAATCGACCCCCTGATCAGATCTGAAGCTGGGCCCCACTACAATGACCGTGGACAAATCCCAATTGGAAACACCTTGTCCAGCGATTGCACATCATTCGGACGGTTCCGCTCAACATTCCAACTTGATACAGAGGTCGCCAGTTCAGATCTGACACCCCCAACAATGCCTGACCGAAGTATCCACTCATTCTGCCTGTCGCCCAGTGATTCTGACCTCCGACGATGATTTCATACCACACCCGGTGGTCGTTCGATCTTCGGCAGCCTTTGAGGTAGCTGAGTTTGGAAGTGAAGTGGTGGGGTTGCTAGGGCTTGTGTAAAAGAAGTAGCAGTTAGGGTTTCTCGTGATGAGATGAGGTTTTTAAGTGAAAGATTGAGCTACAAGGCTTCTGAAGACTATGGACTACCCAATTGGTCATTGTTTAACTTTGGCCCATTTTTAATAGACAAACAACTTGGGTTGGAGATTAATGGTCTAAAAATTATTTTTGGGGGTAGAAAAATTTGAACAACCCACAATTATTAAAATGTTGTAAAAAAATTTATTTGGGCGCCAAAATTTTTAGAAAAATTCTAGTTCACCCCAAACAAAGAAGAAAAATATCCAAAATATTTAAAGTATTTGTGAATGTGGCATGGTATCTTACAAATCTCCCTTACGGTGCGTGGTTCAGCTTTTTGAAGAAGGAGAGGGCCTGTGAGGCATCTTCAACATTCAAGACTTTAGCACTCGGGAAGAGCTTTTCGAAGAAGGGGAGAATGACATGCGCATGGGAAGTTGCCTGCGTGGGGCCTATTTAATTTCAGCATGTTTATTTTTTTATTTTATTATGAGTAGATAAATATTAGTTATTATCTAAATTATTATTAGCATTATTATTAGAGATAATTATTAGATGTTAGTTTTAATTAGGTTATTTATTTCCCTTTTTAATTAGGAGACTTGCTCCCTAAGTTTATAATTTTCTATAGATAAGGCCTTTGGCCCTCTCTTGTCATCAATTTATTTATTAATGAGATTTGAGAGAAAATATGGTTTGATTATTATTATTCGTGTGTGTGTTCATGTGTGTTTCAATTCCGCAACATTCCACATCATCAACCTTGAGCCTCATTGTACCAGAAGGAAAAGGCATGCTTCCACATCAATTTTCTTGAAAATTCTTCTAAATATAAATTTCCTCTTCAAGAATCTCGAAATACACCAAAAATACATACTGCAAAACACTGCACAACTACCATGACACACACAATAGCAATTTGATGCAAACACATTTGATTTAGCTGACAAACATACACACGCTAAAGAAGAATCATAATAAAAAGCCAAAACAATCTCTCATATACCATTATCAAAAGCAAAGGTAATGTATAGAATGACTACTGGATGGCCACACGTGTTATTTATAGGTTAAACTAACTCTATTCCTTGATAAACAAGGATATATATAATCTAATACGGAAACTGCTAATACGAGGATAATCCTAATAATTATCTACTAACTACAATATATCTTAATAAATAGCTAATAATAATAAAAATAATAATAATAATAATAATAATAATAATACAGTAATAATATTAAATTCAGTAAGATAACAATAATTATCTTCCCACCAAAATCCAAAAATACCAAGGGACCCATATAACTCATGCACATCAGATTAAGTGTGGGATGAGTTCTCAAAATAGCAGAATAATGGCTCTTTGAGGCTTGGGGTTTGTGGTAATGAGGTAAATGGTGTTGTTTATACATCATAAGGAGCCCTGGTCTCCATGCTCTTGGAGAACCAATCACATCGCTCAAACATGTCAACACATAAGGACATGAGCCAACCTGTATTAATGTTAGGTGGCTCTGCAAAATAATACAGATTTTTTGGGGGGAAATTCAGGAAAAGTTGGGAAACAAACTGGAAAATCTGGCAGGTAAGTCTGTGTACTATTGGACAAAATCGATTACCTTTGGCACCAAGTGGCTGCTAAGGTGGAATGCTAGTGCTGCCTTCTCCTCAATACACTAAAATAGGCAGGCCACATATATGACAAGACGGTACCTTGTGTACTAAGCTTCCAATCCACGTATCCTCTTGGTTCCTAGCAAGGTGACCCGAGGACCTTGTGGGCCCTCAGGTCCTGCTAGTCCTGAGCTGACTAGGTCATGAATGTCACCGTGGTTTCATGACTATGGCGTTGGCTGAACAACTCCGCTGGTGTTGTTGCCCAAGATGATAACCTCCAAGTGGGGTTACTCTAGCGGATGACCACCCAGCGTTGTTATTATTACCCAGCCGGCTGTCACTAGCGAGTTTTGTCAGGACCCAATAGTTAATAAGTCAACTCTTGCTCAAATATCCACCTTATTTTAGGGTGGTGTGGGACCGGCAATGTTAAAAAAATCACACTAGGCGTAAGCCTCAAGACAGCAGAAATTCACGTCGAGGTTTAAGCCTCAACCTCAAGGGTTCAAGAAGAGGCTTACGCCACAGCGGTGTGAGGCATTGGGCGGCAGAACGAAGCGAGGCGAGACTGAGAGGCATGCGCCTCTTTTTTTTAAAGATAACCATAAGAAGACAGGCTTACCGACACAATCTTCTGTCTCCATCTTGATTGGCCCATCTTTAACATCGCCTCCAAGGTACGAATCCCTCTCTTGTTTGTTTGACTTCGTCTCTGAAATCTTTTCCATCTCGTCTCCATCTCTAACTTCATCTCTGTTTCCATTTCCAACTCCTTATTCGTTCTCTGTTATTTGAGTTGACTACATATTGTTTTTTATATTCATAATATATATTGATTCACACACACTGGAAAAAATAACCAGGGAAATCTGTTCTTTGTTAGTTTATTTTACATAAATATATTGAGAGAAAATTGGTACAGATATATATGCACCAATTTGACTATGTAATTAATAAATTTAATTTCATATAGTTTTTTGGTACACTATTATTAATCAACATATACTAATTAATTAATGACTTGATGATGAGAAACAGATATATCTACTGATTTATATAAATATACTGATTAATATTCGGGTTAATATATGCATATACATATATATACATTAATCAATTATCTATTTATACAACAGGTTTTTTGGTACACAATATTCAATCAACATATACCAAATAATTAATTACTTCATGATGATACACTATTTTCTATTGGTAAAGGTGACTTTCGACCTTTTTAAGTGTTAATGATATTAATTATGAATTTGTCTGGTGATGATTGTTATGTCACATCATTTTTGTGATTCATTGAATTTTATCAAATATTTTCTCAATTTTTTTGTCAAAGTTGAGGCGTGCGCCTCAGTATGCCTCGAGACTTACGCCTCTCCTCGCCCCGGCAAAATGCCTCGACTCTACCTCACCTCCACCTCGTTAAAGATTTGGGACCAGATGACACGTAGGCTTAAAAGGCCCGTCTTCTAAGAATTTTGAATACCTTATCCTACGATGGTTCAATCATTAATTTATGTCCTATAATATAAATCCATCTCACTATATTTCCTCTCATTTTGGTCACTAGTTTAGGAAACGCCTCATGATGGCATGTTTTTCTATTGTCCCTGCATATCAAAAGTGTGTTATTTTAAACTAATCCTTGTACCACTCAGTAAAGTAAGCTAACCTACCCAAACAAATAACAAAGGCCTCAAAACATCATCAAATATCATCTATTTTTTTTTTAATAACTCGAGGTATTCATGCCTCTTAGAGCACCTCCCTACAGATACATTTAGACCCCCAATATGCACACACCAGGACACATTAATGACACTGCCCCAAGAGGCATCGAAATATAAATATGTGGTTTTTGATAGACCAATTCAAATGGCAGTTCGTGCATTATGAAACTGACAAAGATCAGAGTGGCCAGCAGTTAAAGCAAAATTGCAACAGTGTAAAAAGGAACCGAACCGCCAATCGATATAAGCCAAAAAATCCAAAATTTCCTCAACATATGTGCCTAATATATATCTTTGGTATCTCATAATTTGTAGTTTGCGATTTGAACGCTATTGCTTAAACCAAAAAACGATTGCAACAGACCGAAGACCAAGTGAACTGAAATTGTTGGTTTTCGTCTCCCATCGGCTGCATCTGCATTTTGGACAACAAACTGAGTTGGTTCAAACCAAGAAGACCTCCAAAACTAAACCAACCGAACAATACACATGCTTACTTACAGTGATATTTTACTGGGTTATTAGAACTTTATCCCCATTTGTTACGTCAAAATTGACTTCGGTAACCGAAGCTATTCGTTTTATAAATTTAAACTCAATTTGAACAAAATTTGTCAGTTTTCCCATTTGACTGTTATCTCACTTATTAAATCCACATCGCATCCTAATAATGTCTAATGCTTATGGTGACACTATAACCTGTTTGATTAGGTTTTTAATTAGCAAAGACTCTTTTTTTACCTTATTTACCCAAACATTTCAATGTCCCCTTCTGCAATCAGGAACCAGTAAAGTAACTAGGTTTCCTTTATATCTGGCTATACAAATTGCAGCACTGCCTCGATTTTTTTTCCTACTTCTTGCTCTCCCATTGGGACTCTTTTCAATCTCAACTGCATGCAACAGCCATCGCCTTCTTGCTCTCCCATTGGGACTCTTTTCAATCTCAACTGCATGCAACAGCCATCACCACCGTCAAAGTTGTGCCCAACCAACCCTCTCCTGTTCTCCATCTCCACAAGCTCACTCCCTCTTTCTCTCTAATATACACACACACACACACATGTACATACTGTCCCCTCATTCCTTAGCCAATTCTAGCAACCGCCATCAAAAAATCACACATATAATTACAAGCATTCACATACTTAAAACAATCATATTCCTTAGCCAATTCTAGCAACCGCCATCAAAAAAAATAATATAATTTACATTCACATACTTCAAAAAATCATGTATACGACTATTACATCTACTTGTTTTACATTATGGGAGACATATGGTGTTTGTCCACCAGTCTGAGTAACCTCATTCTTTCTCTCTTCCCCCTGTTTCCTCCCATTCTTATCTCGCCTTTCCCTCTCGACCTCTCCTTCCCATCCATCTTCATCTCCTCTACCTCTCCCCCTACAGCACACTACAAAATTGAGGTTGATTCATCACGGTATGTTGTATACTAGTTTATTTATTGATCAAATACAAAGATATATATATATATAAACTCCCTCACCCCGAATTAAGAGTCCGCTATTCCTTTTTGAGTTGTGCCAAACTAATAGTTCACTTTCGTTTATTTGACAAAATCATTGAACCAAATTTCAAGAGAATCTGAACTTAACAGAGATGGCACCCTAGACTTAGGGTTTTCTTTATTCCGTTATTCTTACTTGATAGTTTATTTTAGTTAAGGATACATATGTCTTTTTTTATTTCTTGATGATGTAAAGCCATTAGCCTATAGAAGGGTATTTTTGTCCTTTTAAGTATTCCTTCATCTAGTAGGATTAATGAAGGGTACTTTAGACATTTTAGGCTTAGCTCGATTAGCAAGATAACATATTCTAGAAGTAGAGCTCTTGGCCTCATATTATAATTAGATTTTGGGAATATTATATAGAATGTTTAGAGAGAGAGTTTTCTCTTGTTGTAGTATTCATCTAAATTGCTTCCGCTTCACATCATCTTAGTATCAGAGCCTCGTTCACTCCTAATGTGCTCGCCGATGTGGTTGTTGTAGAGCCATGGATATGATTTGGAGGAACCGGTGAGTCACTCCTCAAAAACACACCCCACCGCTCGCGGTCAAGCGGCACCATCACTATTCTCAGCCCCAAAAAAAAAACTAAACCTGCCTCACACCTCCAAATCTTTTTTATTCCAAGTCTTACTCCACTTATGAGGTTACGAAAATTGCACAAACACCCCCTGAAATTATTTTCAGCACCTCCCCACCATTACTTCTCACTATTCACTTACCACCCCACAAATATTTGCAAATCCACAACCCACCATTCTGAAAATCATTTGGATACCCTTCCTAATTCTAAAAATTATATTCCAATCCCTATATTTTTTAAATTCTCAATTCTTCCCTAAGTGTTTTTGAAATGCCCAGTCCCCCTACTTTCTACAAGTTGTGAATAAGCCCTTTTTACCTCCTTATCCACATTGCCCCGTCATTTTGATGATTATTTACCCCGATTTGAGGCGGAATACCTATAAAATCTTGTTGGTGTCGAAGAGGAGATTTCAAAAGCAAGCTGAAATCATCGTCGATCAACCTGAGTCATCCAGAACTCAGGAGATGGCCCAAAAATATGCAGAGGAAAGCAAGAAAGTATTCCATCATGGAGTTATATCTGAAGAAAGCTTCAATAATAATATCCCATTGTGGAATCTATACATCGATGGTTCTTCATGTGCGACTGGAAGCAGAGCAGGTATAATACTCAATACTTCTGATGATATTGATGTTGAATATGCACTTAGGTTTCAATTCAAAGCATCAAACAATGAGGTAGAATACGAAGCTTTAATAATTGGACTAAATTTGGCCCATTAATCAGGCGTCTAGCAAGTAATGGCGCACAGTGATTCACAGTTAGTGGTCAACCAAGTGCTTCAGTTGTATGGAGTCGAGGGAGAATTGATGACCAGATACTTTGCCAAAATTATGGAAGTTATTGCCAAGTTTATAGCCGTGCAAATGCACAGGATTCCAAGAATAGCCAACGCCCGAGCAGATGCACTTGCTCGGCTGATTTCAGCAACCAGAATTGAACTCAGGCACACCATCCCAATAGAGATCTTAGCTAATCGGAGCATTGACGATGACTTGATGACTAATTTCATTGCTGTAGATTTGGGACATTCATGGATGGACCCAATGTAAGCCTAGTGCCGATTGAGAGTAGTTGAGTGCACTTGGTTCCTTAAAGATCTGGAGGTGGAACGTGAAGAGGTTGAGCGCGAGTATAAGATGAAGCTATACGAGCTCCGTGCATCCACCGATGTTGTGGCCGGTAGGTTGGCTTTGGGTGAGCCAATTTCTATGGCCCCTGTTGTTGTTGCTGACGGTCATTTCCCCGTCCCATTTGTGGCTCCAATAGACGTTATAGTCGAGCTTGTGGTCCCTCATGTCCACCCTGAGTATTGTATTAGGGATTAGGGATTAGGGATTCAGCATCTTTGACGAGAATTGTTGGGTTACTTGAACGCGATTCAAAGATGTTGAGGTTTTTTTATCGACCATACGTAGTTCCTATTCGGAGAGGAGGATATTAGGTTATGATGCGAGTGAGATTGCTTCATCGGGTAATCAACCTGTAATCGATTCATTGTTGCAGGCTGATTTGATTGATTGGGGTATGAGAATCTGATATGGGAAGCATTTGAGTCGAGTTTCTGATTGGGTGTATGTATGAGCAAAGTATCCCCTATGGATAAGTAAAAAAATAAGGAAAGTTGTATTTTTGGGATGTTGAATAAAGGTAGCACATGGTTTTACAAAATTTGAAGTTTGGTTCACTGTAAGTAGCTTTGAGATTTGAACAAGTATACAAATTAATAAAGCTATTACCTACCTCTCTTCCATTTCGCAGCTTGAACCTTCTCTCATTAGTGTCGTCGTCATCTTGTCTCTTCTTATCAATCCTTGTAGGCGAATCTACAACCTTCTCTTCCACTTCAAACTCTTCATTTTGAGTCTCAATTAAGGGATTCTCCAATGAAATGGCCTTGTCTTCGGGTGATAAAACTCCAATTCCGTCTTCAACAACCTTTATGTTTCCGCACGAATTGGATTTCGTGTGTTTTCCAAGAGTGAAACGAATTGGCAGGTTTGGGTTTGGAATCCATTTACAGACTCGTTTGGGAATCAGCGGGGATGGGTATATGATTGAGTAACAGCATGTGCTCATGGTATGTCAAATTACTTCTCTCAGGTTTCTGAAGATAGGCTTGGTGTGCGGTTACATATATATATAGTTGCATTTCCTCGGATTTTTGTACATGCACTTGACGACTTTCCACTATTTTGGATTAGCGGGATAGTACCCTAAAACCAAGGTTCTAAAAAATGCGGGGCGTGATCGAGGCGTGGAGGTCAAGCCTTAAGTCTTAGAAATCTAGGCGGGCCTAGGCGTAAAAAAGCGTGAAAAGGCGTTTAGGCATTTTCAATATATTTTAATATTTTTTAACCATAACAAGGCTATTAAAATACAAAAATTGTATATATCATAAATATATGTCTGAATATTTGCAAATAAAAATAATATTTGATTATTTTGGATGAGATAATGGTCCGGTTTGTAAAAAAATATTTAAAAGGCAATATCGTTTCACTAAAGCATTGTTGTTTTTAGAGAAAAAGTACGCCTTAAGGGTTTTACCAAGCATAAGGCGTCAAAATCTTAAGGCGAGGCGTTTCTCCCAAACCTCAAGCCTAGGCGTGCCTAGGCGGACCCTAGGCGGGTTTTTTAGAACAGTGCCTAAAACTAAAGAAAAATGATGTATACACCGAAACTGTGCACCGAAAATTTACCGAATGTGCTTTAACAGTATTGTACTATGATGTGGGTCCCGCCAGGGTACAACCACTTAAAGCACAATTTCGGTAATTTTGGGGTAATTTGTGTGTGTGTGTATCATTACTCAAAACTAAAAACACTACGCCACATCACCCACAATTATATTCCTCCGTAAAATACGTTTTTGAGTCCATAAATTATGTTTCTAGTATTTAAATAATTTTACTCTTTTAAAACCAAACATCCGTGACTTTCTTGAAAAAGTTACATAAGTGGTTGAACATTTTTTTTTAATCTTCAAATGATCATAACTTTTAATTGGCAAATCCGTTTTTCGCAAAATTACTATTTTTAAAATGTGCTCGACGAGATCTATCAAACAAGATCCATGAAGCCCGTATAATTTCAAAGAAAAAAAATTACACAGACAGTAAACTTTACTGTATGCACTAGAAAGAGAAATAGGTTTATATCTGTAACATTTTCACAAACAGTAACATTTACTGTGCAAACACAGTATATATATACACACACACACAGTGGATCCAAACCCTTTTTTTCGAAATTATCTTATTTTTAAAGGTCCACGCTATCCAACAACCTTCATTAGAGCTTCGATTTTGGGTGGATAGGGTTAGCATTGGGTTAGTTTATATTTGTAACATTTTCACAAACAGTAACATTTACTGTGTTATATATATATACAGTCTTGCACTTGTGCGGACTAGTCCGCATTTTAAGAATGCGGACCGGACATGTGTCACATGACGGTGAGCTCAAAACAGAGAGAGAGTGTGCCTATAATTATCGGCTAAATTATAGGCACACTCTCTCTCTTTTCTGGGCTCACTGTCAGGTGG
Source organism: Sambucus nigra (assembly GCA_949130495.1). Classification (NCBI taxonomy): domain Eukaryota; kingdom Viridiplantae; phylum Streptophyta; class Magnoliopsida; order Dipsacales; family Adoxaceae; genus Sambucus; species Sambucus nigra. The sequence continues at coordinate 763,275,476 of OX422207.1, forward strand.
CACATGTCCGGTCCGCATTCTTAAAATGCGAGCAGGACTGTATATATATATATATATATATATATATATATATATAGGGAGAGGTTCACAAGTGGACCAAAAGAATGGACTTTAACAAAAAATACATAACAACACATTAATTTTAATTCCTATAGTGTAATTGGTCTGCGCCAGCGGCACCAAATACGCGTATCGATCGATCCCCCACCCTGCCACACGCCCCCCACCCCACCCCCCGCCCTCCCACCCCCACCCCCATGGCAGCCCTGCTGTCATAAGAGCTGCCACAAGGGCTGCTATGGTGATGGTGGTGGGTGGGGGGGCGGTGGGGGTGGGGTGGGGGGGTAGTGGGGTTAAGGTGTGGTCTCGGGTGCCGCTGGCGCGGACCAATTACACTATAGAAATTAAAATTAATGTGTTATTATGTATTTTTTGTTAAGGTCCATTAAAAAGTCCATTATTTTGGTCCACTTGTGAACCTCTCCATATATATATACGGTGAATCCAAACCTCTTTTTTTCGATATTATCGTATTCTCAACGCTCCGCGCTACCGGCATCCAATCCCCAACACCCCCCACCCCCATTGTCGAAGCTACAACAACATTCACCAGAGCTCTGATTTGGGGTGACATAGGGTGCCCATGGCACGGACCTTAGGAAATAAGAGAATATTTAATAAATGGGGTCGATCAACTGAATTTCGAGGTTGGGGTGGATAGGGTTAGCATTTGGTTAGTTTATATTTGTAATATTTTCACAAACAGTAACATTTACTGTGTTATAACACAGTATATATATATATATATATATATATATATACGCTTGATCCAAACCTCTTTTTCTGATATTGTCTTATTTTTAACGGTCCGCGCTAGCGGCATCCAATCCCCACCACCACCCACCTCCATTGTCGGAGCTACAACAACATTCATCAGAGCTCTGATTTGGAGTAACATGGGGTGCCGCTGGTGCGGACCTTAGGAAATAAGAGAATATTGGATAAATGGGGTTTGAATCCACCGGAGCTCCCGTTTGGGGTGAGTAGGGTTGGCATTGGGTTAGGTTTATATGTGTAATATTTTCACAAACGGTAACATTTACTGTGTGTGTATATATATATATATATATATACGGTGGATCAAAACCTCTTTTTCTGATATTGTCTTATTTTTAAGGGTCCGCGCTAGCGGCATCTAATCCCAACCACCACCGACGCCAATTATCGAAGCTCCAACAACCTTCATCAGAGTTCTGATTTGGGGTGACATGGAGTGCTGCTTGCGCGGACCTTAGAAAATAAGAGAATATTGGATAAATGGGGTTTGGATCCACCGGAGCTCCAGTTTGGGGTGAGTAGGGGTAGCATTGGGTTAGGTTTATATGTGTAATATTTTCACAAATAATAAATGTTAGTGTTTGTGAAAATATTACATCGTCATCCCATGCCTCCTCAAATTAGAGCTCTCAAGAAGATTGTTGGAGCTCCGACAATGGGGGTGGGTGGTGGTGGTGGGGATTGGATGCCGCTAGCGCGGACCGTTAAAAATAAGATAATATAAGAAAAAAGAGGTTTGGATCCATCGTATATATATATATATACACTATGTTATATGAACACAGTAAATATTAATGTTTATGAAAATGTTATAGATAGGGGTGTTCACGGGTCGGTCGGTTCGGTTTTCGCCGAGTTTTTTTAGCCGAACCGACCATGTCGATTTTTGGAAGAGAAAAACCGAACCGAACCGAACCGAACCGAACCGAACAGGGTCAGTTTTTGACAGGACCGGTTCGGTTTGCCCATCGATTTTTGACAGGGCCGATTTTTAACAGGGCCGGTTCAGTTTTTTCATTTATTTTAATAAAAAATATTTTTTTTAATACCTAATATAAATATAAAATTAAAAAATAAAATATAATATGCCAACACTAATATAAATATAATATAAAATTAAAAACTAAAAAGTATAAAAATTAATTCGGTTCGGTTCAAAATCAGTTTTTTTATGCCAAAATCGAAAACCGAACCGACCCTGTCGATTTTATACCTGATCAAATCGAACCGAACCGACCCTTAAAAAAAACCGGCCCGAAAATTTTCGATTCGAATCGATTTTGTCGGTTTGTCGGTTTGGTTGGTTTTTTTGCACACCCCTAGTTATAGATATAAAAATAACCCAATGCTACCCCTACTCACCCCAAATCGGAGTTCCGATGGATCCAAACCCCATTTATCTAATATTCTCTTAATTCCAGAGGTCCGCGCCAGCGGCACCCTATGCCCTTACTACCCACCCTAATTCACAACTCTTATGAAAGTCGTTGAAGCTCCGACAATGGGGGTGGGTAGTGGTGGGGATTGAATGTCGCTAGCGTAAACCTTTAAAAATATGGGAATTTTGAAAAAAAAAGGTTTGGATCTACCGTGTATATATATATATATAATAATGCTCATGTGCGGACTAGTCCGCATTTTAAGAATGCGGACCGGACATGTGTCACCTAACGGTGCGCCGAGAAATTATCGCCTAAATTATAGATAGGCACACTCTCTCTCTTTTTTGGGGTCACCGCCAGGTGACACATGTCCGGTCCGCATTCTTAAAATGCGGACTAGTCCGCACAAGAGCAGGACTGATATTTATATATATATATATATATATGTATATACAATATGCTCATATTTTTAAAGGTCTGCGCCACCGACACCTAATGCTACCCCTACTCACCCCAAACCGGCGCTCCGGAGGATCCAGATCCCATTTATCCAATTTTATTTTCAAATGTCAGCGCCAGCGGCACCCCATGACACTCTGGTGGATCCAAAACCCATTTATTCAAAAATCTCTTATTTTCAAAGGTCCGTGCCAGCGGCACCATATGCCACCCCCTACCCACCCAAAATCGGAGCTCTGATGAAGGTCGTTGAAGCGCGAACAATGGGGGTAAGGATTGGATGCCGCTAACGCGGACCTTTAAATATAAGGTAATTTTAAAAAAAACAGATAGTAACATTTACTGTGGTAATGTTACACAGTATATATATATATATATACTGTGTAACATTACCACAGTAAATGTTACTATCTGTTTGTAAAAATGTCACGTATATAAAATTATTTCATATTCTAATGCATACAGTAAAGTTTATTGTTTGTGTAAATTTTTTCTTTGAAATTTTATGGGCTTCATGGATCTTGTTTGATAGATCTCGTCGAGGAGATTTCAAAAATAGTAATTTTGCCAAAAATGGATTTGTGAATCAAAAGTTATGATCATTTTAAGATTAAAAAAAAAAGTCCAACCACTTATGTAACTTCCTAAAGGAAGTTACGGATGATTAGTTATAAAAGGATAAAATTGTGAAAAAAATTCCTAAAAGGTTGGAATAGGACCTATATGATTGTTGAAAAGTCAATGGGACTTATATGTATGTTGACTTGACAAATGGGACTTAAATATAATAATGCTAAATTTATATTATATCTCTAATACAATAATAATAATTAATAATTTTTTTAATAAAATGTAATATATTAAACCAAAAGAGCAAAGCCCAAAGAATTAAATAATTAAGTCCTAATACAAAAACACACCCAAGGCACGCAATCCTAAACGAAAATACGACACGCAGGCCCAACACTACAAAAACACACAACCCAAATACAATCAAACTAGAGGGGCAAACCTACAAAAATAATAAAAAGCCCAAGACAACATAAGCTAAAAATCTCACCAATCCAAAGCCAACCAACTAAAAAAACTCATTGCAGACTCCATCAATAAACGAACCAATAAAGAGACATGCAATAGCTATTCCAAGATTTCAACTTTCAAAACAGTGTCCAACTACACCAATAAACAAACATCGAAAAGAAAACTCAACTGCTAAATCCATATCTTCTTCAATGCATTAGAACATATAAACTTCCATTTAAGTATAAATATCCATCCAATAAATTCAAACCATCAAAACAACAATGAAGCTCCCAACAATCATCAATAAGAAATTCCAAAGGAACACTTTCACCAAACATCCTCAAGTCTCCACACATAATCCTTTTTATCTCAGATTAGGAGGGGTCTAAAACAAAGCATAGGAGGAAACTTGCAATCTTTCAAGGACTGATCATTTTGAATCCCGTTGAGTCATTAGATAAGAGGATATCAAGGATGACAAACAACCATAAATGGGAAGAACAACAAAGAAACCACATTCCTTTTATCTAACACGGGATGGTTTAAATACTGATCAAATAAAAAAATAGTCTCAAAGCCGGTCCAGTGATTAGACTAAAGGTATATCAAGCTAATCACCAACATTGCCATCTTAAGATGAGGTAGTCACTTCACTCCTTTAGAGAACTTGTTCATCAATACCCCACTTTTTACAAATCTCCCAATTTCTTTGATTTCTAATAACATTCTTCCATCTGTATGTAACATTTTGAATGATATTTTCAATTTTCTTCATAATCAACTCTCTGCATATCATTACATTTCTAAATATCTTCTCATTTTTACTCCTCCAAATAACATAGACAACAGTATATAGAACTAATTTGTCCATGTCACTTTCAAAATTCTCATTTCAACTTCTCTTTCAAAACTCATGCAATCTCTGTTGTAACCATTATTTATGAGGCAATGATTCCAAATATGTTTATGACTACCACATTCAAAAAATAAATGATCTTTGTTTTCGACTGAGTTCTCACATAGGACACATTGATTATTATCAATAACACCCAATTCCATCATTTTATCTCTGGTTCTTAATCTATTAAGGCATGTCATCCACAGTAGGAAAGTATGCCTACGAACTTCTTTTTAATACCAAACTGCTTTAGCCCATTGTGGCACCCCGTCTAATTAAATACCGGGTAGCTACTCCTTTATTAATACAGAATATCAAGTTCGTTCAGTCTTAGCATCACTGTCGAAAAATATTTAATTGGTTACTAGCCACATAATATTTAAAAGTGAGATGCCAAATTTTATTAATAAATTAACTTACAACCAAGTAATGAATAACCAACCATCCAACACACCCATTAACAACCTCATAAGAATAACCAATGTAACGAAATAAACTGAGTCTGGAGTAAACACTCCAATAACAATCCCTAAGTAAAAATATAAACCCAATACAAAGTCTAGATAAACAAAACCAACAACCGAAATAAATGAAAGTCTGAAACTGCTATCTATGAATAAGAATGGGCAACATGCCCTAACTGATATGCATAACTCCGAAGGAAGCAAAGTTAGATGTGGAGGCGTCTAATACCGAGATCCTGTAACTTCCATAGCAGCTACAACACGTCAACAGAATAGAACTCCTATGCTTGGCATCCCTATGGCTGGACACCTAAAAGGTTTTTTACAAGTAAAAAATAGATTTGGAAGCAAATGGGTCAGAGCCCGAGGTGAAAACATTTTAAAAACAGCAAGTGTTTAATTGCATTAAACAATAAGTATTATATACATGTTAGTCACGTGCTCTCATTTGAGATTCTCACCCCTCAACTATTATGCACACCTAACTTATGCCCTTAACCTATCTTAGTTATGCTGCTAACTAACTAGTCTATATTAAATCTGACTATAAGGATTACTACATGGATCCACCCGTATTACTCAATTAAAACATACTTACATTTCAAATACTCGTTATTTGAATCCATTATCTCATGCATTATTTAAGTTTCCATATCTTTAAGTCATTTAAATATCTTAGTCATTTTCATCTACTAAGCAATAGTGAATAATCACAAGTATATATTTATATCACACTCAGTACATATATACACATATGACACCCATAGGGTAAGATGCGGTGCACTCATACTCTGTTATCAAATCCCGGTACATCACGTACATAAGGATCACGAGTTCCGAATCACTCAGGAACCATATCAATATAAATCACACATATTTGAGGCGAACATAGTTCACTGATAAGCACCAAAACTGTACAATTTATACCCCGAATAGATGTACTTTAGTTGCTAATTCTCGACAATTTGGGTCTTATGCGCTTAATTGTTCAATATGCAGGCTTAATTACAGTTGCAGTGTCAAAAGCTATAATTCGAGGCAAGTTGCAGTAAAATGGAGTTAATTCCCTCCCCCGTATCCTAGCCTACCCTAAATCTACCCCAAACCTACCCCAAACCTTGTGTGTGTTTTGTTTGTCCCTTTTATTATTTTTTTAGATTTTTAGTTTGAGTCATTTTTATTTTTAGGATTTATTTTAGATTTATTTAATATTTTCTAGGTTTATTTTTCTATTTTATTTTTATTAGTATAATTTTATTTTATTTTGATTTTTATTAGCTTTTAGTTTAGTTTTATTAGTTTTAGGATTTTAGTTTTAGTTTATTAGATTTTATATTTTATATTTAGAACTTTAGTTTTAATTTAAATTTTAAGTTTTTATGTCTTTTATTTTATTTTAATTTTATATAGGGTTAGGATTTTATTTTATATTTATTTGTTTTATTTTTAGTTAGATTTTGTTTTTATTTTTTTTAGTTTTATTAATTTTTGTTGAGTCTTTTGGGGTTCAAATTAAACACACACAAAGACTCACCACACACACCCCACTTATCCTACACCTCCCTAACCCTCACCCTAATTTTCCTACACTCAACCACACACAACCCCTCCCTATTTCATCTTCTCCACCTACACACCCTTTCTCTCTCCTCTAAACCACCATAACCACACTCATCCTCTCTTTTCCTCCAGCCACACCAAACTGTTAACCCCCTTAGCCCTATCCACCTCATGACCAAACCCGGAGTCGAACCTCCGAACCCGACAACCCAATAACCCGGTCGCCGACCTGCTTCGGTGAGGTCCGACCACCAGCCCCGATTCGATCCCCGTCGTCGGCGCAGCCCCTCCCACTCCGGCGTCTAAATCCCACCTACACCCCTGCTCAAACCATCGTCCCTGACCCCCTTAACCCTTCGATGAAACCGTCGACGGAACCCTTTTCGGCCTGGCACAACCCCTTCAACCCAACCCGAACCAAGCTCCATAGCCATCCTCAACCCATTCGATTCAACCCGGGGCAATACCCATCCATTCCACCCATATACCCAAGTTCAAACCCACATCCAACAACAAACCCATTTCCATGTTTTCTCCCAAACAAAATCGTGCACCTGCCAACAAACACAATAAACCAAAGACTAAGTCATTTAATTGTCCACATGTGCATAATAAACCATTAACCACTTATTCCCATTTACCCATTTTACCCCCCAACCACCTCTTTTACCCAACTTCCCATTATACCCATTTACCAAATCAGATTTTTATTCCCTCTTCCAAATATCCTCACACCTCACACTCCCATGCACATGTGCTCTCACCTTTCCCACATGTTCACCATAGTCAATTCCCATTTTTACCCCTAGCTCCATGCATAGTATAAAAAGAAAATGAAGACCCCAATTAAAAGAGAGCTTAGAGATAGGAAAATTCTAGAGAGAGAATTGTAGGGAAAAACACCATTTGTACCTTAGACTCATCGGCATTATGATGCCACCACTGAACACGTACTAGTGGTACTACCTTAGATCTCAATTTCCTCTTGCTACGATCGAGAATAACAATCGACCCCTCCTAGTAGGAACTATTAGGCTATAAATCAATATCCCCAAAAGCAATGTGAGTATGGGCCAACTCATCCCGAAGATATCTCCTCAGAGAAGAAATATGGAACACGTCATGGATCCTATGTAAGTGCTCTGGTAACCCAAGTCTATAAGCAACTGACCCAATCCGCTCAATGATAGGGAATGGCCCCACATATCTCGGTACCAACTTCCCTTTCTTACCAAAACGCATTACTCCCTTTATAGGAGATACTCTCAGCAATACCTGGTCTCCCACATTGAACTCTCGGAAGAACCACTTGGCATCAGCGGAGCTCTTCTGTTGATCCTGAGCAACCCGAATACGACTCTGAATCATCTCTATCCTGGACGAAGTATCCTGGATCACCTCCGACCCAAGTAGCTTGTTATCCCCCACCTCTACCCAACCCGTTGGAGAGCAATAAGGTCTATCGTATAACGTCTTGAATGGAGCCATGCCAATCGTAAACTGGTAGGAGTTATTATAGGCAAACTCCACCAGTGGACCGACAGAATACGGAGCCGTATTAGGGTAGCTCAGGACCAACAGAAGAGTTATGCCGAGGCTAAAAGGTTCTTTAGAGAGTTCAATGTGGGGGATCAGGTGCTACTCAGAGTATCTCCTATAAAAGGGATTATGCGTTTCGGGAAGAAAGGGAAGTTGGCGCCTAGATACATGGGGCCATTCCCTATCATCGAGCCAATTGGACTAGTTGCGTATAGAATTGGGTTACCGGAACACTTGCATAGGGTCCATGACGTGTTCCACATTTCCTCACTGAGGAGATATCTTCGAGACGATTTGGCCCACACTCACATTGCGTTAGATGATATAGATCTGCATCCAGGTAGTTCATATGAGGAGGGGTCGGTTGCTATTCTAGACCATAGCGAGAGTAAACTGAGGTCGAAGATAGTACCATTAGTACGTGTTCAGTGGCGGCATCATAATGCCAAGGAGTCTACCTGAGAGCGCGAGGATGAGATGCGCAAACGTTATCCAGAGTTATTTTTGCCAGGTATATTTTATTTCTGAATTTCGGGACAAAATTTTGTTATTAGGGGGGGGGGGGCCGTAATTTTATTGATTTTATTTAATGGGATTAATTAAATTAAATGAGAATTAATTGAAAATTAATCCGGACTTAAATACTAGCGAGACTTGAGTTGGTATTTGATTATGATGATAATATTGAATATTAATGGGTATATATGGTAATATACGATTATTGAATTTATTAAAATTATCGCGAGTCATATATACGACAATTCGGGAAATTAAGTTGGGACGCACGTGTCAGTCGCGTCAGGAATCAATTTAATTAGATTTAAAAGTAAATTATAATTTTATCACCCGTATGGTCATTTTGAGTGCGTCGATGTGTTCGGAGGGGTCGAAATAGTCAGATAACACTAGTCGGGGGTTTAGTTTGGGTCCCGGGGCATTTTTAGGCCAAATCGACAACCCGGGAGGGTATTTTAGTTATTTTAATTTTCAAAGGATTTTGACCCACGAATTTTTGGCCTTATTTATCAGCCAATATTAGGGCCATTAGGGCCATTTTCAGCTATAAATCAAGAGTGGGCAATGTGAGAAAGAGGAGAAGTTACAAAGAGGATTTCCAAGCCATAACCACCACACACCACCATTATTCAACGGATTTGTCGCCGGAGAGAGAGGGAGAACCAACCATTAACATCACCAACGGATCAAAACGTCGATTCTAAGGCAAGTGATTTGATTTCATTAAGTTTCAGCGAATAATTCATCCATGCTAGTGTAGAATTTGATGTTAGCCTTGGATAATGATGAAAACTCATGAAATTTGTAGGAGAAACCTAAATCTTGGATAGTATTTTCATGTAGATTAGTTCTGGAAGTAATTCAGTAACCAAATCATAACCTTATATGAATTAAAAACGGATTTAAGAAGATAAATAATATGGTTCTTGAAGAAAATAAAAAAAAAGTTTTTAGGTTAATATGGAGTTTTGATCCAAGAAAGGCTAATTGTTGATGATTTAAAAGTTTTGGAACGTTGAGAATTATGTAAATAGGTTGTATAATGACCCCATATACTTGTATTAGAGTTTCACATCGAGTAATGAAGTTTTGGGACAAATCTGGGACTGAAAAATGAAGGAACCAGTAGCCTCACCTGCTTGATCGATCGATTGACATTCATAGGTCGATCGATCGATGATTAGGCTCGATCGATCGATCCTCCCAGAAAGGGTGACTTTTTCCCTCTTTAATTTTAAGTGTTTTCGGCCATCGAATCTTGTAGTTAGGGATTATGTGAATTCATTAGGATTTGAAGGAGACCAGTAGGGATATATATTTGAACCCATAATATGTTAGAATTGGGTTGGAATGTAGCATTGAATTTTCAAGTGTCCGATGAGTAATTTCCTAATTTATGATGTGAAAACGTGATTAAATTCTTAGAAGTGCGAAGTTAGGATTTGGGACATAAATAAGGTGTTAAGAGTACTGAATTTATGTGTGGGAAAGTTAGGAGAGTTAGTAACCTCTTCGGTTAGGTTTAAGTACTCGAAATTATACGACCTGAGACGTGTAGGCGAAATATAATAATTATCATCTGGAATAATCATAGTGTATGAATTAGACTAATGGTATAAGGCTGGGAATATACCTTTAATAATATAACAAGTTATATAAGTTGTGTGAATGCTTAGTATATGGATTATTATGTGTATGACATACCTACCATACTTGCTATCACGGGAGGTCGGCTTTCGGAACAGGGCCATCTATTCTTTGTGTGCCTACGGGGGGATTTAGATTGGTAACTTAAGGACATAGGACTGTAAATGACTCATTTGTGAGTTAATAAGTTAGCTGACCATGGGAGCGTAGGTATGTGCGTGACCCATGGGTATGTGAACTATGTTCGCCTCCAATATGTGTGATTTTGCTTATTGAAACGGTTCCTGAGAGATTCGGAACACGTGGTCCTTATGTACGTGATGTAACGGGATTCGATAGCAGAGTATGTGTGCACCCCATCTTAGCCTAAGGGTGCCCTGATTGTATATTTATGCTGAGATTAATATACTTATAATTATAACAGACTCTTTGTTAAGGTGTGAATATAAGTAATTGAGATACTTTGAGTGGGATTTAAAATGAGAATTTTCTATCGTAATTGTTATAAATTAATCTGGTCAATGGATATATTGGAATGTTATGATTAAACCCCTATATTATAATGTGAGGTCAGGAAGTGGTACAAACTAGTTAGTTAACGGCATAACTAGGACGGGTTAAGGATATACGTTAGGCGTGCACATTAGCTGAGGGGTGAGAAACTCATGTGAGAGCACGTAACTAACATGTATTTAATATTCACTGTTTAATGTAATTAAAAACTTGCTATATTTTAAACTGTTTTCACCTCGGGCTCTGACCCGCTTGCTTTCAAATCTATTTTCTTGTAAAATCTTTTAGGTGCCCAGCCACAGGGACGCCAAGCATAGGAGTTCCATTCCATTGACGTGCTGTAGCTTCTGTGGAAGTTACAGGATCTCGGTAGTAGACGCCTCCACATTCTGCATTTGATTCTATTTCTGGGTCATTCATCTGTTAGGGCATGTCGCCCCTTTCCTTTTAGAGACAACTTTCTCATACTTTCAGTTTCATTTCAGTTTTTGATTTATTTATTTATTCAGACTTTGTATTGGGTTTTATTCAGTATTTGGATTATTCAGGGGAGTGTTACTCCAAACTCATTTATTACTCCATTATTATTTCCATTGTGATTGTGATGTGGATGTGTTATAGTTAGTTTATAACTTAATTGGTTGCATGTTAAATTAATTTAATAAAATTTGACAACTCACTTTTTAAATATTAGGTGGCTAGTAATTGTTTAATAATGTTTTCGACAGTGATGCTATGAACTGAACCAACTTGACATTTTGTATTAATTTGAATAAAGGAGTAGCTACCCAGTATTTAATTTGTCGGGGTGTCACACGGCTGTAGGAGCCCAGGCGGTCTCTAGTGGTCCACTTTTATCAGCTGACAAGTGGCACACTTCGAAACAAACTCGGCAATATCTTTCTTCATTCCACTCCACCTGTATTGTCGCCTCGTATACCGATACATATTATCCTCACCGGTATGTACCGAAAAATGTGAACCGTGCGACTCTATCATCACCTCGTGTCGTAAGTCCTCACCCTCAAGAACAACCAATATCCAATTGAAGCACAACCCTACATCTGAACCAATTGTGTAAGACTCAGACCCCTATGCTAGAAGTTGCACTATCCGATCCTGACAGAACGGATCCGTTACTTGAGCCTGTACAACGTTCGTAATAATCTGAGGCGTAACTGTTATAACAGACATAAATGATCGGGCCACTGCATCTTGGTGTCCCAACTCCTTCCATACCTCGACCACCTCTTCTACTGGCCTGTGGGTCAACGCGTCTGCTACCACGTTAGCCTTCCCTGGGTGATATTGGATATCGAACTGATAATCCTTCACAAAGTTGAGCCACCTGCACTGACGCATATTCAACTCCTTCTGGGTGAAGAGGTACCGTAGTGACTTATGATCTGTGAATAATCGAAATTTCTCCCCCAAGAGATAATGTCTCCATATCTGAAGTGCAAACACGACTGCCGCTAACTCTAAGTCGTGGGTGGGGTAGTTCGTCTCATAAGGCTTAAGCTTTCGAGAAGCATAAGCTATAGATTGTTCCTCCTGATGAAGCACACCCCCGAGTCCCTGTAAGTACGCATCAGTGTAGACTAAATACTCCACTCCCGACCTGGACAGTGCTAGAACGGGTGCCAAAGTCAATTTTTCCTTCAGCTCATCAAAGGCTAACTGACAGGCATCATCCCAGATGAATGGCACCTCTTTGCGAGTCAGGTGTATCAACGGACTCGCTATCTTCAAGAATCCTCGAATAAACCTCCTGTAGTATCCCGCTAGGCCCAAGAAACTACGTATCTCTGTCGGTGTCGTGGGCTTCCCCCACTCCCTCACCGCTGACACTTTCCTTGAATCCACGGATATCCCTCTGTCGGATACAATGTGTCCCCAAAACTGGACCTCCTTCAGCCAAAACCCACACTTCTCATATTTGGCATACAACTCGTGCTGGCGCAGTGTCTGTAACACCTGTCACAAATGCTCGGCATGCTCCTCCTCAGTCTGAGAATATATCAGAATGTCACCCATGAAGACAATGACAAACTGATCAAGGAACTCTATGAACGCCCTTTTTATCAAGTCCATGAATACGATCGGTGCATTGGTTAGCCCAATTGTTATAACCCTGAACTCGTAAGATCCATATCTCGTCAAGATTGTAGTCTTAGAAACCTCATGCTCCCTGATACGCAACTGATGGTATCCTGATCTCAAATCTATCTTAAAGAAGAATTCAACTCCTCGCAACTGATCAAATAAGTCATCGATTCGGGGCAACGGATACTTATTCTGTATCATGACTTTATTCATCTCTCGGTAATCAACACACAATCGTAAGGATCCATCCCTTTTCTTCACAAACATCACGGGAGCGCCCCAAGGCGAGGTACTCCTTCGGATGAACCCTTGTCCTAACAGCTGCTCAATCTGATCTCGTAACTCCCTCATCTCTGCCGGAGCCATACGGTAAGGCACGCGGGCTATCAACCTAGTGCCCGGTGATAAATCTATAATGAAGTCTATCTTTCTACTAGGTGATGATCCCGGTATCTCCTAGAAAATATCAGCCAACTCCCGTACAACACGAATCGAATCAAGCGGGATTACTACCTCCTTAGATGTCTCCTCCTCTATGTAATACAAGTGAGTGGACAATCCTCCCTCAGAACGAGGCATCGCCACCAGGAATATCTCCTGACCCGGAATATAAAATATAATACTCCTACTAAATCAATCAATTATGTCCCTGTAGGCAACGAGACAATCCATACCGATAGTCACATCATACTCAGGCATATCTAATACAAGCATGTCTGTAGGCAAAGTAAATTTCCCAATCTCTATGCCTACTCCCCGACATATAAAGAAAATCAGTGACCCATAGCCCAACTGTGAATCTACACTAGTAATCATGATCTCTGTGGTGTGTAATAATCCCGTGGCACGTGTAAAACTAGTGGCAATGAAACTATGTGATTCCCTTGTGTCGAACAAAATATGCCCCAAAATCCCCTGGATAGAAAACATACCCTTAATCACGGGTGGAGCCTATGGGACTGCGGACTGATGAACGTTATAAACATAACCATACTATAACTGCCCCTACTGAACTGGAACCACTGGTATAGATGGCAAAGCTGGCATCTGTGCTGGTGCTGGGAGGGCGGAGGGAAATATTGATCTTTGAGGCTCCTATCGCGCACCCTACTGCTGCTGCTGCGGCGGTGGCTGCGGGGCCCTGCCCTTCTCCGGACAATCATGACGCTTATGTCCAGTCTTTCCATATATGAAACACTTTCCACCAAAGTTTCCCCCTCTCTGTCCTTGCTACCTTCGGCCTTGCTGGACGTTACCACCTCTCACTTGGCCCTGCTGGCCCTGCCGATACTGCTGTTGGCTCTACTGTCCTTGTTGACCCTGATGACCATGCCTATAACCTCCCTGACCATGTCAAAAACCTCCAGATCTGAATCACTTAGAATCCCCCTGCTGGGAATTCTGATCACCCTGCCTCTGCTGTCCTTGAGCTGGCTATGCCCCATTGGCACCACTACTTCTTATCCTGCCCTACTGGATGGACTCCCCTACTCGCTTGCTCCCTGACAGATAGAAGCGGTGGTCCTGGAAGTGAAGTACTGTTGCATTAAGCACATCAGTATAGGTCTGTAATGATAGGTTACCCAGAAGATGTTGTCGAATCCTCCAGGTAAGGCCATCCATGAACATCTGTATTTTCTTCTCCTCAGTAGGTTCCTCTGTTGGTACCAGATTAACCAGCCTGGTAAACTCTTCCTTGTACTCAGCTACGGTCTTCCCCTCCTGGGTGTGGTTTAGTAATTTTCTCCTCATCTCAGTCTGAACGATGGAAGAGAAATATTTGCGGTCGAACCGCACCCAGAAATCCTGAATAGTAAAGACATTGTGACACCCCGCCTAATTAAATATCGGGTGATCAGTCCTTTATTAAATTATAATCAAGGTGAACGGTTGGTTCATTCTTAGCATCACTGTCGCAAAAATAACTTTTACAATTAAACACCCTAAATAATTATGCTAAGTGACAAAACCATTTTTTAAGACATCAATAACTAAGTTCTTTTAAAAACCAACATTTAAACTTTACATAAATCATAGTTTAAGAAACACCCAACAATTATACTGGAACATATGATCCAAACAATTTAAACATCCAACTAATTAATTCCAACTTTAAAACTTGAAGGAAGACATCCTGACAGTAATAAATCCCAAAGTATGAATACTGGAAATAAACAAATCACAATCTCTGATAAAAATAACTGAATAATGGAAAAAGGGCAACACGTGCCCAACTGGATAAAATAGTGCTAGGAGTGGAATCAACAATGAGGCCGTCTAAGCAAGAGACCTGCAACTTCCACCTAAGCTGCAGTGCGTTCCTTCCAAAGGATCCTATGCAAGATGCCCTTGTGGCTGGGCACCTGTAATATATACATATATAGATAAGAGAGAAGAGGAAATAGGAAACGGGTCAGAGCCCGATTGTAAAACAGTTTAAAAATTAGTTTAGCAAGTATTTAAAATGCTTACCGGCTAATGCAACCAACATATTAGTGCGGCACTCCCTTGAGAAATTCTCACCTCTATTCTAATGTGCGCACCTATCACACTAATACTTCCAACAGTTTAACTTATCTTATCTTAATTTACTCGTAAGATTTCATGCCGACAATTTCAAATGTTAAGGAGGTTAATTTTATTTAACAGCAAAGTTCTCACATAAGCCTCATTTGATTATAAAGTTTCTCAGTAATATAACATACTTTTCAAACACTTATTCCCAAGTTGAAATAATTATTCATTTCTTACGTACCATAGTCACAGTAGGTAGTTCCCAATTTTCCAGATTTAAATATATATATATATATCGGCACCCCACATAAGATTTATGGGCGGGCATACTCTGCTATCCAGTCCCCGTATCTCTCGTACTAAGGGAAATACAAGTTCGAAATCACTCTCGAACTGTATTAACACAAAACACATATAAATTGAGGCGAAGTATAGTTCCAAGTCACTAAGAGGTCAGCACATACCCTCACGTCTCTTAGTACCGTCTGACTATCGATTCGATATCCTGTACCAAGGATTCCTATGTTCTAGGGTACGAGTCAATATCCCCCATAAAGGTCCCATTGAGATAAGACTGTCCCAACGCGGTAACCTCAAGGATAGCAAGTAGCGCGGGCATGATTTTTACATGTATATAGCATATGCACAATCACAGTCATATATGTATACTACTATTCCCATATCCAATTTAGGTACACTCTCACGACCCATAATCATGATATTTATTCTTATTACTCATTATTTGGTTATCACGTATAACGGTTTGTCTCTTATTCTGATTTTTGGGATTATTCCAACTTACTACATAGCACTCGTGGACTCCTATCTTCCCAAGTGTAATTTCAGTAGGTACTTATTCATTTTACAACGCAACTTCCTTACGAGTCTCACCCTTTAACACGTGTTCCCATTATCCCTTATATGTAAAACACCCCCGTGAAATGTTAATCTCGCCTTACATCAACGGTTCCATATATTTCTAAAGTCCTACTGGTCTTCTTTATATCCCCAAAATGTTCTAACATTAATATCCAAGAATGTCTAATCATTTAAGTTGGAATGACCTATTAAAAATGGAATATGAGTTATACAGGAGGGGTCGATCGATCGATGGCAGGTGTTCGATCGATCGATTCATCGATCGATCGATGCTCTAGGGTCGATTGATCGATCAAGCAGGTATGGCAAATCTGCAGAATTTCCAGTTAAAGGTTTCCTCTTCCAAAATCATCCAAAACGATATATTTGACTACCAAACTCCCTATAATTTATACTACAAGTATTATAACCTCAAATCAGTGATTTCCTACGTCAAGCATGCAGATTTTCATCATGAATAACGAATTAAAAGGGCATAATCCATAAAAACATCAAGAACCCTAATATTTCTTTTGTTTAGTTTCTTCCCATTCTTTTACCAGATTTCATACTCTTTACTTACTGTAATTTCGTGGTTCAATCTCTACATATGAATTGGGTTTCCAGAATACATCTATTACTCATACAACATG
The DNA here is from genome assembly GCA_949130495.1 of Sambucus nigra. Taxonomy (NCBI): domain Eukaryota; kingdom Viridiplantae; phylum Streptophyta; class Magnoliopsida; order Dipsacales; family Adoxaceae; genus Sambucus; species Sambucus nigra. Next base: position 763,292,445 of record OX422207.1, read on the forward strand.
CGAATTTACATCTCCAAAATAGGTTTTTCTTTCACAAAAACTAGTCCTAATCAATCCTAGGCTAATATAATTGGAGCATTAACTGAAATAGAGCAAGATAGATACTTGCGTGAGAATTTTTGGTTCAGATTTGTGGAGAGATTGGTGTGGTTGTGATCCTCGTTGCACGATCTATCGTTTGGCGGCGACGGCGGTGCAAACGATGGAGTTCTTGGGCTAGATATCCTTGGAAAGCCTCTCGTCTTCCTCTCCTATAGCCGTATTTGGTTTATGGTGATTCTAACCCTATAAGATGACTCTTTCCATCTGATATACCCTTAGAATTTTCGTGGGTTTTCATGCCCAAAAATGTAAAATGTCCAAAACGCCCTCCCGGGGTGTTAATTAGGCCTAAAAACTCCCCGAGACCCAAACTAAACCCCCGGGTACATTATTTTGACTATCTCCACCCTTCCGGACACATTGACGCACTCAAAATGACCATACAGGTGACTTATAATTTATTTACTTTTAATAGTTCAAAATTTAATCCCGACACGACACAAGCGCGTCCCGATAAATTTCCAAAATTATCAAATTAGATTCTCGTGATAATTTTACTAATCATAATTACACCACTTACTTTACCCATAAAGTAACTTATAGAAAAATAATTACTAACTCTCATCACGCTAGTAAGTATTTAAATGATTCTCCGGATTAATATTAATTTAATATCTCTAATTAAATTTAATAAATCCCCCAAAATTAAAAGATATAAAAATATGGGGTATTACATACATCTCTCTCCTCAGCAGTGGTAATAGACTCCCACCACTACAACGCTGCTCCAACTAGCTTAAACGTAGCTAGTATTTGCCTCTATATATATGTACATTCATACATCCTCAAGTGCCTTTAGATGTCCTTCTTCTATTGGCTTACCACTACAACATCAAAGCTCCTTGCAAACACCGGAGGATGTGCCTGCTGAAAGGAATCTCTGACACGTTCCCAAGCTAACAAAAATGCATGAGCCTGAACGGGGGCCATTACCGGTGCCTGAGGTGGCACCTGCTACACTACTACTAAAGCTGCATTTACCGCATGTGCTACTATATTGGAAACTTTAACAACGTTCATAGTACCTTGAACTGGTGCTGGTTGAAGCTTGGGCTGGGCACCCCAGCGAACTTGCTGTGCGCGTCGAGGAGGCATCTGAAATGAGAGAGAAGCTTTATAAGTCTACAGTTAATATCACAAAATGGCTGAAGACGTAAAATGCGCAATTACAGAATACAACAGTCCTAAAAGATAGGGCTCTATATCAAAAAATGTTATGCGGAAAGCATAACAAGCCGTACAGATCCTAAAGACTCTAGAACCTAATGCTCTCATACCACTTGTGATACCCCGTCTAATTAAATACTGGGTAGATACTACTTTATTAAATTAATACAGATTATCAAGTTGGTTAAGTCTTAGCATCACTGTCGAAAAATATTTAATTAGTTACTAGCCACCTAATATTTAAAAGTGAGATAACAAATTTTATTAATAAATTAACTTACAACCAAGTAATGAATAACCGACCATTCAACACACCCATAAATAACCTCATATGAATAACCAATGTAACGAAATAAACTGAGTCTGGAGTAAACACTCCAATAATAATAATCCCAAAGTAAAAATATAAGCCCAATACAAAGTCTGGATAAATAAAACCAACAACTAAAATAAATGAAAGTCTGAAACTTCTATCTCTGAATAAGAATGGGCAACATGCCCTAACTGATATGCATAACTCCGAAGGAAGAAAAGATAGATGTGGAGGCGTCTAATACCGAGATCCTGTAACTTCCACAACAGCTACAACAAGTTAACAAAATGGAACTCCTATGCTTGGCATCCCTGTGGTTGGGCACCTAAAAGGTTTTTTACAAAAAAAAATAGATTTGGAAGCAAACGGGTCAGAGCCCGAGGTGAAAACATTTAAAAAAACCCAAGTGTTTAATTGCATTAAACAGTAAATATAATATACATGTTAGTCACGTGCTCTTACTTGAGATTCTCACCCCTCAACTATTGTGCGCGCGTAATGTATACTCTTAACCCATCTTAGTTCTGATGCTAACTAACTAGTCTATATTAAATCTGACTATAGGGATTAATACATGGATCCACCCGTATTACTCAATTAAGACATACTTACATTTCAAATACTCGTTATTTGAATCCATTATCTCATGTATTATTTAAGGTCCCACATCTTTAAGTCATTTAAATATCTTAGCCATTCTCATCTACTAAGAAACAATGAATAATCACAAGTATATATTTATATCACACTCAGTACATATATACTAAACCCCTGGGTAGACTTTTTTGACTATCTCGATACTCCTGGACACATTGTCGTACTCAAAATAACCATAAGGAAGACATAAAAATAAATTACTTTATAATTCACTAAATTGGTGCTGACACGACTGACACGCGCGTCCCAACTTAATTTCCAAAATTATCATATTTTCCACACGTGATAATTTTAATAAATTCGTAATCATATATAACTATACTCATTCAGTAATATTCATCATAAATATCATAATCAAATACTAACTCTTAATCGCATAATTAAAATTGCATAATTCATTTAATTAACATAATTACCAATTAATTCACATTTTTAATTCAATTAATCGCATAATTAAAATCAGTAAAAATACGGGGTATTACATTAAATTAACTTACAACCAAGTAATGAATAACCTGCCATTTAACATTCACATAAACAATATCATAGAGGTAATAATATAATGAAATAAATTGAGTCTGGAGTAAATGCTCCAATGATAGTCTAAAAGCCAAATAATTCCAGTACAGGCATTTGAATAAATAAATCCAATAACTTAAATAAATGAAAGTCTGAAACTGCTATCTCTGAATAAGAATGGGTAACATGCTCTAACTGATGGGAATAACTCCGAAGGAAGCAAAGATAGATGTGGAGGCGTCTAATACCGAGATCCTTTAACTTCCACAGCAGCTACAACACGTCAACATAATGGAACTCCTATGCTTGGCGTCCCTATAGCCGCGCTATTAAAAGGTTTTTGCAAAAACAAAATGGATTTGGAAGTAAACGGGTCAAAGCCTGAGGTGAAAACGTTTTTAAAAATAGCAAGTGTTTAATTGCATTAAACAGTAAATATTATATACATGTTAGTCACGTGCTCTCACATGAGTTCCTCACCCCTCAACTAAAGTGCACGCCTAATGCATGCCCTTAACTCATCCTAGTTATTCTACTGCCTAACTAGTCTATATACATTCCTCCCCTAAGATATCACCCATAGTACCCCCACACTTTTCCCATGATATACCATGTTGAATGTTTTCCATCTTTTATTTCGAAGAAGTTCTCACAATCTAAAGTCAAGTATTCCCATACTAGCATTATTTTTTGTTTCATTATTTTTCTTATCTACTAAGTTCACACAGTAGAATACATCACAAGTACATATATTTATCACTATAATATACATACTAATACGGCACTCCGAGGCTAAGCTGCGGTGCAAGCATACTCGGCTATCAAATCCCGGTACATCACATACGCCAGGATTACGAGTTCCGAATCACTCAGGAATCATATCAATACAAATCACACATATTGGAGCCGAACACAGTTCACATACACATGGGTCACGCACATACCTACGCTCCCATGGTAATCTGACTTATCAACTCACAAATAAGTCTTCACAGTCCTATATTCTTGAGGTACCAAATCTAAATCCCCCCGAAGGCACACAAGATAAGATTGTCCTCTTCCTACAACCTCCCGTAATAGCAAGTATGGTAGGTATGTCATACACAACCTAAGTAATCATCATTTCAATATAGGTATACTCATGTCCTATATTTTAAGTCTCATACGTAGTATGGTTTCATCCCGATTATTTTATATAATATGTTTAGCGCGACAACTCTCGTCCTATAAATCAAAGTACATAAACCTATCCCAAAAGGTTACTAAGTCTCCCACTTGTCTCTAAGGTTATTTCAGTAATCTAAAGTCCCTCTACTACTGTTCCTAACCTTAATTTATTATTTATCCGAATTAAATCCAAGTTCCCGTAATTTCCAACCGTAACTCACTCGTCGGACACTTGTAAGTTTATCATTTAATCCCAAACCCAACTAATATCTTCCGGGCCTCAAATACACCCGTACTGACCTTCGCTAAGTCCCAATATGTTTAAATAGTCCACACCAAAAATTCTTAAAAGTCGGTATTGGTTAAACCTTAAAAGGAAAATATAACACAATTTCAGGATCGATCGATCGATCGAAGGAAATGGTCGATCCAGTCGATTGATCGACATTCTTGAGTCGATCGATTGATCCATCAGGTATTGGCCTACGGTTTCTGCATATTTTAGCCTATGGATTTCATAAATTTTAATCCTCAAATCCTCTATTATAATGTCCCAAACTTCCAAATAATTATACAAAACGTTATACCAACATAAACACATAATTTCTAACGTCTTAGAATCATCAAATCATTATAGGTTATCATTTTCTTGGATCAAATCATGTATATTTCATAAAAACCCTATTTCTTTTATTCCTTCAAGAATCATTATATATCTCAACATAAATTCGCAATTCTCTACACATGGATCATGATTTCGTGTCTACTATTTTTTCAGAAGTCAATCTACATGCAACACCTACCAAGATTAAGATTTAAATCTCTAAATCCATTAATTTATCATTTTCAAGGTTTTTCTTCAATTCTAAATTATCATGGATAATATATACACTGAATTATTGCAAGTTAAATCTCTTGCCTGGAAATGGAAGTTCTGATCCTTTAGAGAAGGTGATATGGTGGTGATGTTCTCTTTTCGGTCACAAATTCGGCGTTGGTGGTGGTGAAAGGTGGTTGTTTGGCCCTAGCAACCCTTGGAAACCCTTCCTTTCTCTCTACTTATCTCTCTTAAGTTTGTCGATGCCAATAAACCTAATTACCCCGAGGGTTGGCTAATATAATAGTCTTAATTTTCGTAGGTCACTATTCATCAAATAGTAAAATGACTAAAATACCCTCCCGGATTGTCGATTTGGCCTAAAACTGTCTCGGGACCCAAACTAAAACCCCGAGTAGACTTTTTTTACTATCTCGATAGTTTTGGACACATTGGTGCACTCCAAATGACTATAAAGATTATATAAAAATAAATTACTTTATAATCCATTAAATTGGTCCCGATACGACTGACACGCGCGTCTTAACTTAATTTCCAAAACTGTAGTATTTTTCACACGTGACAATTTTAATAATTTTATAATCATATATTACTATACTCGCTCAATAATATTCAACATAATTATCATAATAAAATACTAATTCTCATCTCGCTAGTATTTAAATTTGGATTAATTACCAATTAATTTCCCATTTTTAATTCAATTAATCTTATAATTAAAATCAGTAAAAATTTGGGGTATTACATACTTCCCCCCCTAATAATGGAATCTCGTCTCGAAATTCGTAAATAAGGTATACCTGGTAAAAATAACTTTGGATATTTATCGCGCATCTAATCCTCGAGCTCTCAGGTAGACTCCTCAGCATTATGATGTCGCCACTGAACATGTACTAGCGGTATTACCTTAGATCTCAATTTCCTCTCGCTACGATCAAGAATAGCAACCGGCCCCTCCTCGTAAGAACTATCGAGCTGCAGACCAATCTCTTCCAAAAAAAGTGAGTATGGGCCAACTCATCCTGAAGATATCTCCTCATCGAAGAAATATGGAACACATCATGAATTCTATGCAAGTGCTCCGGTAACCCAAGTCTATAAGCAATTAGTCCAATCCACTCGATGATAAGGAATGGCACCACATACCTCGGCGCCAATTTCCCCTTCTTACCAAAATGCATTACCCTTTCATAGGAGATACTCTCAGCATTATCTGGTCTCCCACATTGAACTCCCGAAAGAACCTCTTGGCATCGGTGTAGCTCTTCTGTCGATCCTGAGCAATTCGAATACAGTTTTGAATCATATCTATCTTGGCCGAAGTATCCTGGATCACCTCCGTCCCAAGTATCCTTTTATCCCACACCTTTAATCAACACGCAGGAGAACGAAAAGATCTACTGTATAACTCCTCGAATGGAGCCATGTCAATCGTAAATTAGTAGGAGTTATTATAGGCAAACTCCACTAGTGGGAGAGACTGCTCTCATCCACCGCCAAAATTGAGGATGCAGATTCGTAACATATCCTCTAACATCTGATTCGTTCGCTCACTCTATCCATCAATCTGCGGGTGATAGGCCGAACTCAATCTTAACTCCGTACCCATGGCCTCCTAGAAGCTCTCCCAAAATCTGGACACAAAAATCTTGTCCCGATCGGACATAATATCAAGGGGCACCCCGTGAAGTCTCACTATCTCCGCAATAAATATCTAAGCGTACTACCCCCGTAGTATAATCGGTCCGAACTGGCAGAAAATAAGCTACCTTGGTCAAACGATCCATAATCACCCATATCGAATCGTGACCTCACTGAAATGTAGGCAACCCCGTGATAAAATCCATGGAAATGCTCTCCCATTTCCACATAGGGATCTTTAACGGCTGTAGGAGCCCTGGAGGTCTCTGGTGGTTCAGTTTTACCAATTGAAAAGTGGCACATTTGAAGCAAACTCGATAATATCCTTCTTCATTCCACTCCACCAATAATGTCGTCTCATATCCTGGTACATCTTATCCCCACCGGGATATACCACAAAATGTGAATCGTGTGACTTTGTCATCACCTCGTGTCACAAGTCATCCCCCTCAGGAACAACCAGTCTCCCATTGAAGCGCAAACCCTCCATCCGAACCAACAGGGTAAGACTCGACCCCCTATGCTAGAAGCTGTACTATTCGATCCTGGCAGAACAGATCCGTTGCCTGAGCCTGTACCACCTTCATAATAATATAAGGCGTAACTGTCATAACAGACATAAATGATCGGGCCACTGCATCTTGGTGTCCTAATTTCTTCCATTTCACTTTCCACACTGTAAGAGGGTAGTTTAGATAAGATGGAGGTGTAACCCCTTTTGAGTATGGTGATGACAAGGTTAATCAGTAAACACTAGTGATTTAGCCACAAGACACAAAGAACAGTTTGGAACGTATGAAACCCAGCTTAAACCCACAAATCTCTCGTGTATAACTCACAATATAATAAAGAACTCAGAAATAACTTAGCTAGAGGGAGAGAGAAGTAAGCATCCTAGATACACCTTAGTAGGCAGGTAAAAAAAAACACAAACCGAAAAGGTCTTCTTCAAGGATTTCTGTCACGTTATTAAAGCTCCCTAATAAATGACAAATGGTGGGTGGAAGAACTCTCTGGTTTTTCAATAACTCTTTCTCGAGTAATAATTTCTCAAAATCTTAGAAGAATATCTCCAAAAGAACTCTTTTTAGAACTTTTTGATCGATCCCCTTCCTTGGAGGTGGTTGGGGCCTTAAATAGCCCCCACACCACCCCCGAGGCAGCTAAGTCATTAATGCCTGTGAAAGACCTCCCTCATACCTTATGTCACCAGCATTAAATACCTGATGCACTAGTTGTCTTTACGTCATAAACATTAAATGCCAAGACATGCCTTTTGCCTAACCACTGTGTGTCAGGGGGCTGTTGCCACAGAGGTTGCTTATCAACCGTCTGACAACCCCAAATACCACGGTGGTTTACTCAAGTGCAGACTTGACGTTGTCTAGCTGGCTAGTGACATCACCTATAGTAGATGGGACATAAAGTAGAGGGCTGTTTGGTTCACAGTAAAGCTCCCGATGGAACTCGAAGCTACTTTGCTCTAGGTTCCACGGTGAAGATCTTTCGGTGTTTTACCAGGTGTATCTAAGATGGTCAGGACAAGCCCCAACGGTGCCCCACTTCTCAATCCTCCAAACCAAGTCCCTCTAAAGTTCCCACGGTGAGGTTGTTCGATAGAGCATGAAAGCTCTCCCAGGCCCTGCCAAGCCTGGTCTCTCGCGAGTACCGTTCGACCTCACACCCATTCATTATTCTCGTTACAACATTACAGTCGTTACAACTCGTAGTCAATATAAACAAAGCTATAATATGACAAAGTAACAATAAGCTAAAGTACGAGTTGCCACGCCAAGCTTCCACGCTGAGCTTATCCTCAGAACACTGTTGCTAATTGGTGGATTATCCCTAATCCCAGGATTACCTTCAGGCCCCCTCTATATTTGCCCCTTCGTGGAGGGATTTGTTGTGGGAACAAGAAGTGCCTCCACGAAAACTTCTCAATCCGATGAACCTTCTCTGTCTGGCCTGCTACTTTTTCCTAATGCCGAGCCTCAACCGTTCTAGCTTGAATATCTAAAATTCTCCCGAAGGCCCTGCTAATATTCTCCCAGTAATGTTCGAAAAAGCGAAAAATTCTCCCCGATGTAACTGAGTCATAACTAAACAACGTTTGAGCTTCTGACGAGGGGACATCGTGGCTTTTTTTTGAACCATTGGGACATCTTCTTCGTTGGGGGGTTTATTGGATATGTCTGAGCAAATCTTGGCGCCCAAAACTCAATCTTGCTTAGGAAGGTAACGATGGTTGTTCCCTAGGTGTCACTTTATTAATGACGTAGCGTTGTCTTTTCCATTGTCAGAACACTTCCCGAAGTGCCACGTGTACATTTGAAATGATTGCAGGCGGCCTCGCACGTGCAATGGTGGGAAACTTAAACGACGAACTTAAAAATTCAAACGGCTAAATCCCCCAAACACTTAAAACCTTCCTTTCTCTTACTTTGCCATTACCTTCTTCAAATTTCCTTCGCTTTTAGAGAGAGAGAGAGAGAGAGAGAGCTTCCATTGTTGAGCATCTGAAACCTCCATTGCTGTTCAAGCTTGTGCCTTCCTTTTCTTGCTCTCATCTTCTACGCCACCTCCTGTGGTTGCTCTCCTCCATTGTCGTGCTCAAGCTCCTCTTACTCAAGGCTTTTTTCGTTTTCTCTAACACTCTTCCATGGCGTCTCCAAGTTACCCCACCATCTCTTCAACCAGTGCGCCGCCTGCTACCGCTGTTGCTACCACTGTTGCTGCCACTACTGCTGCTTCCGCTTTGGACGCTGCCCGTCGTGAACAGGTAAGGTTTTATCGTCGCTCTCCCATTTTTGGCAAGGATGATAACTTTGCTGCTGCCTGCAAGACTGTCAAATTTGAATGCAAGTTTGAGACCTTATTGTTGGGTGACGAGGACGAAGAACCCTCGAAGTGGCGCTTTCTTCCTCCAGAGGGGACTCTCAGGTTTCGTCTGGAGCGAGGGGACTTCCAATGGTCCCAAATTGAATTCGAGGCACCAGGGGGTTCTCCTGCTCATTTTGCTGCTTGGAACTCTCACATGGTGAGTTCCCATGGTGATATTCTGAGTAAGATTGGCCTTCAACGGGCAAAATGGTTTGGTGAGTTTACTCTCTCCAAAAATAATGTTGCTCTCCCCATTCTTGTTTCCCGTTGGAACGTGACGACTCACACATTCATCGTTGCGTGGGGCGAGTTTACGATAACCCTAGAAGATGTCTGCGAGCTCCTGGGGCTCGAAGCAGCAGGCCATGAGCCTTATACCGATGAGCCTCTCGACGCCCAAGAGATTGCTGACCGTTTGGCGTTGGACCGAATATGCCGAAGTTGCATCGGTTCTTCAAACAAAGCTACCTTCACTCCGCTGATTAACTACTTCTTCAAGGGTTCTAGCTAAGGCAGTTCTTCAACTTCAACGGATGCCCCTGGTCAAGGTACTTCGTTAGAGCTCCCTGCTTACATCCTTATGATTCTTTCCCGTTTTCTTTTGACGGGAAAACCAAATGATCAGCCCCGAAGGGACCTTATCAACATATCCCTTCGTTTGGCCCGGGGCATCAAACTTCCTTTGGCTGCAATTGCCTTAGGGTCCCTCTACACCTGGCTCGACAGAACATTGTTTGACATGGAACGATCGCTTGGCCGATATAACCTGGCCAATTTTTCCAACAGCGTCCTTCTAACCGGCTTCATGTACGTGCGCTTTCCTATTGTAGCGGCCAAGGCCAACCGACCTCCTTCTGGGGAAACCATTCTGCCCCCACGCTCTTATATTTATCACAAGAGGCAGAGCCGAAAAGAGCTGATCGCCTCAATTGATCGTTTTGAGGACTTTGTTATGAGGCCTTACGGAGAGGACGTCTTTTTTCATACTTGTGATTTCTTCCAGCACGAATCCAGGGTGGTTCAGGTGGGGGTAGACATTGAAGATCCTCAGTTAGCCGTGGTGCTTCTCATTTCTCCGGGGTATCTGTCGTCCTACACCGAGTGGGGATATTCCAGCGAACATTATAACCCCAATCGGTGCAGTCGTCAATTTGGGTTTGATCAGGGGGCTCCTCGCCCAGTTTTCCAAGCTTCAAACCCAAAGGTTAGCTTCAGCGAGGCATGTTCCTTATTTTCCTCTACTGCTGCGTGGGGGATAAGTGAATCAATGGCTGGGCGAGTTACCATTCCTTCCAACAAAAGGCAAGGGGATGTGACCGGTCTATTTGCCACGAAGTTCTGGCCGAAACAACTGGCTGACATTGCTGAGTTCATAGATGGCGAGCCCGTGTACCCTCCAGTTCTGTCTTTTTCTGCGTTGGAGCTGGGACTTAAAGGCAACTCCGTTCTTGGGATTGAGTTCCCTCTAAGCAAAACCCCTAAAAGGCCTACCGAAGAGCTTCCTTCGTTATGCCCCATGATTCCTACTGCCATACCCAAAGCCAAAAGTGCTGGGGTATCCAGGAAGACTGCTCCTTCGACTGGAGCCACTGCTGATGAAGGGTCTTCGCAGCCATCAACCAAGAAGGCCAAGAGTGAGGTAGCTTCCACGAAAAAATCAAAGTCCAAATCCCAGACTCCTATGGCAGCCCTTCCCATAGCCTCCGTTCCTCCTCCCATGTCTGCTTAAAAGGCCGAGAGGTTAAAGAGGGAGGCGCAGGCGGAGGTAGATCGGGTAAATGCAGAGTTTCAACGGCGCGCTGTCGTCGTTCCTCCTTCGGTTGCTTTCCCTACGATCGTCGTCGATCCAACTGAGCCAGCTGTAAGAAGGAGGAAAAGTTCGAAGGTTCCTCAAGTTATTGGCAGTGATGTGACAAAGACAAGGAGGAAGACTTTAGGCACCAAGTCCCAGAGGAAGCAAGATCCCACGCTGCAAGCTTCTCATTCTTCTTCCCGATCTGAGGTATGTACACTTATCTTGTTCTCTTTTCCTCTTTAGTTAAAGAAAGCTGCATTTGCTTATATATATTGTTCTTAATTACTTTGGTGCAGGGGTTTAAAGAAACTGGGCCTCGTCCTCCTAGTCCCCCAAGTCCCCCCATAAGCCGTTTCGTGGGTGGTCGCTGTGGTGCCCTCTCATCCGATACTACCCCACCCCGTTCGCCAATGACCGGGCTTACTTACTCCCGTCGTTCAATCTCACGACGGGCAAGGGAGGCAGCTGTGGAGGGTGAGGTTATAGAGCCCATGGATGTCTCTTCGCCACCAGAGACAACACAATCCGAGACAACTACCTCAGTCCCCTCTGGCTCAATGGCTTCCCCTGAGGTTGCTCTGCCCATTGTTCTGGCTGCTGCAAGTGACCCTGAGGTAATGATTTCATACTTAATTTGTCTGATCTGGCATTCCTTCTCTTTCACCCCATTCTGTGTGCTGAATTTGGGATGTTGGTTGCCCTAGGTCGAAGTGTCCTCGCTGCTAGCAAATATTGTTCGTTCAACGGTGCTGGCGAGACCTCTGACCACAGTGCCCCTTTTCAATGTCCTGACTGAGGTAAGTAACACTTGGATATATTTCGCCCTTTTTCTGTACTTGTTCCTCTTTACTAACATTGGCTTTTATATTGCAGCTTTCCCCTGATCTTTTACCACCCTCTTCTTTGGGTAGTCTTTACGCACACAGGGCTAAGGTTGGGGCTTCTTCGTAGCCTGGTGGTTTTTCTGCGCCCCTTCGTGCTGGGGCCTCTTTCTGGAGTCCATCATCTATTCCCAATGAACCCCCTACGCTTGCTTTGGTACCTTATGTGGGCGAGGGAACTTTGTCGATAGTTGAGGTTTCTGCGGCCAGAGACCCCGTTGAGGCTGATGAGGTAACAAGTCCCCTCCCAACGGTTCCTGCCCCTTTAACCTCCGTGGTGACTCCCATTCCTGCCCCTGTTGTGACTCAGGTACTTTCTTAATTCTCTGCATAAACTCCACCGTATGTTAGGTTTTTTTTTCATAACTCCATCTTATAACGGTGACTTAACAACGAAAACGCTTGTTAAGATTTTTTATATATAGTCTCCACCTTATAACGGTGACTTAACAACGAAAACGCTTGTTAAGATTTTTTATATAATCTCCACCTTATAACGGTGACTTAACAACGAAAACGCTTGTTAAGATTTTTATATAATCTCCACCTTATAACGGTGACTTAACAACGAAAACGTTTGTTAAGATTTTTTATATAATCTCCACCTTATAACGGTGACTTAACAACGAAAACGCTTGTTAAGATTTTTTATATAATCTCCACCTTATAACGGTGACTTAACAATGAAAACGCTTGTTAAGATTTTTATATAATCTCCATCTTATAACGGTGACTTAACAACGAAAACGCTTGTTAAGATTTTTTATATAATCTCCACCTTATAACGGTGACTTAACAACGAAAACGTTTGTTAAGATTTTTTATATAATCTCCACCTTATAACGGTGACTTAACAACGAAAACGCTTGTTAAGATTTTTATATAATCTCCACCTTATAACGGTGACTTAACAACGAAAACGTTTGTTAAGATTTTTATATAATCTCCACCTTATAACGGTGACTTAACAACGAAAACGCTTGTTAAGATTTTTATATAATCTCCACCTTATAACGGTGACTTAACAACGAAAACGCTTGTTAAGATTTTTATATAATCTCACTGTTTTTTATATCTCTTCTCAGGTTGCTCGGGAGGATTCCTCACCAGCTCTTTCACTTATGGGCACACCTCGTCAGGAACCTGCTGTTTTGGAAGAATCTGATCATGCTGACCAAGGTTCCACGACTGGTGCCGAGGCAGAAAGTGAATCTGGGTGCGAATTGCCTCTTCCTGACTTAACTCCTCCTGCCTTTTGCCTAATGGTGCTTCACAATTCTCCCCAAATGCCTGTGAGCCATCGCTTGGTGATTGAGCAGTTAGTGAACCATCACCCCGAGACCTTCACCGTGGACTGCCTACGGTCCAACATTCCCGTGATGAGTCATCGACTGCAAGGCATGTCGATCGTTGTTGTTGAGATTGCCAGTACTCCCACTTCCAGTGTCACCCGAGCCCTCATTAATCAGTTTCTGGGTTTTCTGAAGGAATTGGGTCGTGACGGTTTCCGTTTCGACTGGCTTATAATGTATTTGAAAACTTTGAAGAGTCAGCAGCTGATCGGCCAGAGGGAACTACTGAGAAAGCACCAGGAGGACCAACGGGCTGAGGAGGTTAAGTTAGCTGAGCTGGCACCTCTTTTGGAATCGGCGGATGAAGAAGTAAAGAATGCCGAAGAGGCTCTGCGTTTGGCCAAGCTAAAACGGGAGAGACTTCTTATTGAACGCGCACAGGTGCAAACCAGGCTAGAGGTTGCTGTCAACGCTCAAAGCTTCTTTGCGTCAGCTTCTTCGGGCCTTCCTGGGTATTTTTTCTCTTCCCCGGACCTATGGTTCCTCTTAGGGTAGTAAACTCCTGTATATATTTTCTTTCTTCGTCCATTCATGTAATTCTTGGGCAATAGTTCCCAATTTTTTGTAATGCTCTCTTGTTTAATGAATGAAAGAATGTATATTTTCCAGTTTATCTATGAGTTATGACTGCTTTCATATCAATGTCTATACTTCACGTCATCAATAAAACTTGTATATTCATAATCAAAGACTAGATACATCGATGGTACAAACTTAATTATTTACACATGATAGACTTTCAACCATTTATTGTTAATTTTGAATGGCTTATCTTCCTCCAACTTAGAAATTAAGCAATAACCTGAATCATGAGCTTCCTTCACGACGAAAGGTCCCTCCCAATTGGCTGCGAACTTTGGCAGAGGAAGTCCCCTAATGTGTTTCACCGCTGCTTTCAAAACGAGATCTCCCTCCACGAACCTCCTTGGTCTTACCAGGTTGTTATATGCCCTAGAGAGCTGCTTTGTATACATTTGAAAATGTTGCATCGCGTTGTCTCTGTGTTCATCCAATGCCTCCAACGGCACATGCCTGTTCTGAGGAAGCATGCTACTTCTCAAGGCGTATCGAGTAGAGGGAACTTCCAACTCCACTGGAAGGATTGCCTCAGCCCCGTAGACAAGGGAGAACGGAGTGTACCCTGTGGGCTTCCTCTTCGTCGTTCGATAGGCCCACAACACTGCTGGTATCTTGTCATCCCACGATCCTGGAAAGTCCTCCATCGTTTTAGCCAAGATATTAACCAGAGTTTTGTTAGTTGCTTCGGCCTGACCGTTCCCCTTCGGGTATGCCACCGTTGAAGTGTGATGAACAATGGAGTACTTGTCTGTGAGCATCGTTACTTCTGAGTTGACGAAGGGAGTCCCATTATCTGAGAGAATAACCTTTGGGATCCCAAAACGGCAAATGATATACTCTCTGATGAAGTTACTCACTACCCCAGCCGTTGCCCTTCTGAGTGGTATTGCTTCAGCCCATTTTGTAAAGCACTCCGTTGCTACCAGTATCCATATCTTGCCCCTCGACGAAGGATGTATCGCCCCCACGAGGTCGAACGCCCAAGTGTGGAAAGGATAAGGCGTTGCCAGAGAGTGTAAGTCCACCGATGGGGCATGGATTATATTTCCATGAAGTTGGCAAGCTTTGCATTTTCGAACAAATTCGGCAGAGTCTTTCTCAATCGTTGGCCAATAATACCCCAACGTCATCAGCTGATCATATAACTTGGCCCCTCCTATGTGAGCTGGGTCATGGGCTTGTTTGAGGACCTCAGTTGCTTCTTCCTTTGTGATGCAACGCAATGGCCTGTTGAAGTACCCCCTTCGATAAAGCTGCCCCTCCTGGATATAGAACCTCGGGGCCCTTCGCTTCAGTCCCATCGCATCCATTTTCTCCGTTGGGACAATTCCATATTGAATAAAGTCGATATAGGGCTGCCTCCAGTCCGTTTGGGCTTCGTTGAAATGGCACTCAGCTGCTTCGAAAAATAGCTGACACTTATCACAATTCCGTTGTAGTTCTGCCGCATCCTGTTTCATTCTAGGCCAAAAATATCCCCCTCTTTGAATTCTCCTATAAAGAGGTATCTAAGTTGTTTCGCAGTGCTCCTCATGTATTTTCTTCAACCTCCGCTCTGCTTCCTCTGGCCCAATGCATCTCGATAACCATCCCCCTGCATTTCTGAAGTAAAGATTTCCCTGGTTTGTAAAGTATTGGGCTAACTCTCTTAGTCCCATAGCTCCTTCGCCAGACTCCAGTTTCTTCCTGATCTCTCCTCTCCAATCCGCGTCTCCCTCCATCGGTAGTAATGACTGCACCACCGAAAGAGCTGTTCTTCGTTGGATCGTAATGATAGTCGTATCGCTCCTCATGACCATCATTTGAGTAATAGTGGCATAAGCGTCTGGATGACGGTTCATCATTCTGGGATGTCTTCTGATTTTGGTCCGATGGAACTGGCTGAGGAGCCTTTGAATGATCGTTCTGTACGGTGCCAAACTCATGTGCTTCAACGCATATTCTCCGTTAACTTGTCGAATTACTAAGTTTGAGTCACCCTTGATGCAGAGTGAACGAATTCCCCTTCGAAGAGCCTCCAGCAACCCTTGTACCAACGCTTCATATCCTGCTTCGTTATTGGAGCAAGGGAAATCTAGTTTGTAGGAAAGGCAAATCTCCTCCGTTCCTTTTGAAAGGATGACCCCTGCCCCTCCTTTTTTCTCTGCCGAAGACCCATCAAACTGCATCGTCCATTCCTCATCGGTTGCATCCAGATAGTTGGCTTGTAAGTCGTCTCCCGGAATGTCTTCTTTAGGTGGTTAAAACGTTCCTGATGGAAAGATTGCCAACAAATCAGCATACGCCTGGCTCTTGATAGCACGAGGAACCACACACTTTAAATCATATTCAGAGAGAATAAGGAACCACCTAGCTGCCCTGCCAATCAAGATAGTTCTAGCCAACAAATACTTAATAGGATCACATCTAGTTACAATATGAATTGTAAAAGACAGCATATAATGTCTAAGTTTTTGTGCTACAAAGACTAAGGCCAAACAATGCCTTTCTAGGCTGCTGTATCTAATCTCTGGCCCATGTATGATCCTGCTGAGGTAATACACTGGCCGTTCTTGCTCGTCAATCTCTTGTGCCAGCAAAGCTCCAACAGACCTTGTAGTGGAGGTGAGGTACAGCTGCAACGGTACTCCTGCCTGTGGAGGAACCATGATTTGTGGTGAAACGAGCAGCTTCTTCAACTCATCGAGAGACTCCTGGTGATCCTTTTCCCACCTGAACTTTGTGTTCTTTCGCAGCAGCTGCATCAACGGGTGTGTTACCTCGGCCAATCCCGGTACAAATCTTCTGAGGTAGGAGACTTTGCCGAGGAAACTTTTTAGCTCCTTCGCCGTTCTTGGGCACAGCATCTCTATGATCGCGCGTTGTTTATCCTGGTCCATCTGCACCCCTTGTCGATCAACCACAAAGCCTAGAAACTTCCCGCTTGTTACTCCGAAGACGCACTTCAATGGGTTCATCCTTAATTTATACTTCCTACATCGAGTAAACACCTTTTTTAAGTCGTTTAGGTGGGACTCCTCCTTCTTCGATTTGATGACCAAATCATCCACATAGAATTCTACAAATTTGTGGAAGAAATCGTGAAAAATGGCCATCATTGTTCTTTGATAAGTAGCTCCCGCGTTCTTAAGTCCAAACGGCATTACTTTGTACATGAAATTGCCCAACGGGGTTCTGAATGCCGTTTTCTCTGCGTCCGTGGGGTCCATCTTGATCTGGTTGTACCCTACGTACCCATCCATGAAGCTATACATCTCATGCCCAGCCGTGGCATCTATCAAGCTATCAATGGAGGGTAGAGGGAACTCATCTTTGGGGTAAGCCCTGTTCAAATCTCTAAAATCCACACAGATCCTTATTTGACTCTTGTCCTTCTTCCCTACTGGCACAATGCTAGATAGCCAAAGGGGATGCTGTATTGGTTTGATGAATCCTGCTGCCAACAAACGCTGAACCTCTTCCTTAATCTTCAAGTCCAACTCAGGTTTATAAGTCCTTGTTGCCTGCTTCACCGGGATGGCTGAAGGCATCACGTTTAGCTTGTGGCAGCTCACTTCCTCATCTAGCCCTTCCATTTCGGTATACTTCCATGCAAAGACATCTATGAACTCCCAGATTAGCCCAACCAAGGCTTCTCGTTTCTCCTTACCGAGATTCTTCGCGATGAAGATGGGCCTTGGGTCTTCCCCTTCTCCTGCCAGGTTCAACTGCTCTAACTCTTGTGCCTAGGGCTTTGGTTGATTTTCAATGTAGTCTGGTTCTTCGGCGACCTCCTCCACGAACTCCTGTATGTTGGAGTTGTCTATCACCATACACTGTCCCTGTTGATCCACCAAGAAACACTCATATAACGGGTCAGCCCCATCCTCGGTCTCTTCGGCCGCCCGCTCACATCGTTATAAACGGTATACCACCTTCCCCTCTTCAGTGACCACCTTCTTGCATTGCCTGTTGGTAGCTGTTGCCACGGCCTTCCTCTTCCTCTCTCTCGAAGCCTCAGCGATTCTTCCCCCTGAAAAGCGACTCAGCACGCTTTGCCGTTGGACCTCATGCTCCACTGGATCCACTCTAAGCCTTACTTTGTTTTTGAGCTGCTTCGTGGTACTTTGGGGTCGAGGGATCGCCTGATGGGTTTCTTCGGCCCTCACCCCTTCGTTACTCGCGACTTCTTTACTTTGCTCGTTCAGAGGCCTCATTCTATCTCTGATCGAGGGAACCCATGCCCCCTCCATTCTTCTCGTTAGGACTCGAGCATCCTCCTCCAACTCCGTATAAAAGGCCGCATCTACAAAGTGAGCTTCCTCGATAGCAAAAGGCCTTTTTGTAGCCCTAATGGTCACTTCTGTTCCTTTGACATTCGCCTTGGCGCATTGATGATAGGTTGAAGGAACTAAACCTTGATTGTGCATCCACACTCTTCCTATTAGTAAATGATAGGAAGTTGCACTTTCTATTACATGGAACTTGATGTGGGAACTCAGATTTCCCATTACAATTCCCACATTCACATACCCAATGGATTTGGAAGATTGGTTGTCATACCCTGAGATTACCAGAGGCATGGGGACCAACCTTTCTTCTGGGATATTAGCTGCGTGGAAGGGGTTGATCGGCATAATGTTGATGGAAGCACCCCCATCCATAAGCGTTCTTGCAAAGCTAACCCCGTTGATACTGGCCGTCACATACAAGGGCCTGTTATGAGGGAACCTTACAGCTCTATCTGCATCGCTTAAGGTCACCTCTGATAGGAACTTTTTCACCAGCCTCGCCATGGGTCCCCTCCATTTCAACGAGGGAACCACGTCCTTCTTCGCGATGTCTAGGATCGCCCGAGTTATTTCCAGTCTGCTCTCCTTTGGTATCCCCACTTGATCGAAGAACCAAGCGAACTTTGGGGATTTTGAAACTGCGCTGTATTCAACTACTGCCTCCATTTCCTCGCCCTCAACGCTGTATACGTCTTCCACGTCTTTAGCGCTTGCTTCATCGTAGGCTAAAACTACATTAGCCATTCCTGTGGTGCAATGTTCCAGAGTTTCTTCGAATTCCCTTTGCTTCATTGTTGACCTTCCTCCTTCTCTTTCCGCCTCATCATCGTAGGCCATCACCAAGTTGGCCCCATGCGCTGGAAGTGGGTTGTTGTTAACGTTCTGTGGGGGGATCTGCAGCGTCCTTGCCTTCATGTACTTGTCAATGATTCTTCTCAGTGTGAAGCAGCTCTCTGTCGGGTGCTGGATCTTTCGATGAACCTGATAATACCTAGGATCCGCCTTCGTTGCGTCATCGGGTTCTTTCGCCGGAATGCCTTTTGGTAGGTAGACCGTTCCACCTTGGACCATGGTGTTATAACAGCTCACCGCCTCTTCTATCGTGCACGGTAACGGTGGTGGGTCTTCTCTATCCCTTCCGAACTTCCTTTTGTTGTCCTTCTTCGCCGCCTTACCCCCATCTGTTCCTTCGGTGTATCCCACTCGTGGGGGTTGAGGCCTTCCTCCCCCAGGTTGTATCGGCTGCCTGAATATCATAGGCACCACCACCGGGTTTGGTCGTATGACCAATGAGATGTTCCTTGCAGATTTTACGAACGCCGAAAAAGTTCCCTCGCGCGTCTCATTGATAAGATGGCAAATGTACTCCGGGAGTAGTCCTTCGGCACAGATTTGTAATAGTTTAGACTCCTTGGCCTCCTCTCTCACATCCAGAGACCTTTCCCTGAACCTCCGAACGTATGCCACCACGTCTTCTCCTGGTCGTTGCTTTTCTCTCCCTAGTTGGGTCAGAGTGAATTCATCCTCTGCTAGAAAGAACTTTTGGACAAACAGCACATGCATCTCTTCCCACGTGGAAACACTCTTAGGGGCCAAATGAGAATACCACGTGTATGCTTTATCGGTTAGGGATTTGGAAAACTCCCTCAACCTGAGCTTCTTGTTGTTGCAATGCGCCCCCAAGTGCTCAATAAAACATTTAATGTGCTCTTTCGGATTCCCCCCCTTCCCTGTGTATTTTTTAAAGATGGGGGGAATATAATCCCTCGGGTAAGGCTCATCGTTGTATTCCTGAGGATAAGGTGTCCTAAAGTCGTCATAGACTGAAGCTACCTCGCCTATAGACTGTGAGGAAGCCTGCATGAACTTCAACATCTCCTTTTGCATTTCTTTCCTCATTTCCTCCATGGGCGATGGGGCAACGACCAATGGGGGTGTTGGCTGAATGACCGTTACAGTTGGAGCCATCGTTACAGCTGGCGCCGTTGATACTCCGGAGATTCCCACCGCCGGATTCACGACGGAGGGTATGCTTGCCGGGGCTGCTCCCGTTGTACCTGCGCCTGGTGGAATCGTTGGAGCTGCCCCTGGTGTTACGAAGGAATTGGCTTCGAGTTCTCCCAGCACCGTTGAAGCTGCAGGAGTTTGCAAAAACTCATAGAACTTGCTCATGAGGAGGGTCATCTGGGCAGGTCCCATCCCAGCGCTCGTGGAAGCCTGCGTCACTCCTTGAGCTCCTGTTGTTGTCTGAACTGGAGGCACTTCTATTCGAGGAGCTCCCCTCCTTAAAGCCTCCAATTCTACCGCTGCTTGCTCTTCGCTGTGTTGGATATCATCAAAGTTGAGCCTTCGATTAACGTTATCTTGCGCCATACTCCTTCCTTAGAAGAATGCCTCCCCAGCAGAGTCGCCAAATGTAAGAGGGTAGTTTAGATAAGATGGAGGCGTAACCCCTTTTGAGTATGGTGATGACAAGGTTAATCAGTAAACACTAGTGATTTAGCCACAAGACACAAAGAACAGTTTGGAACGTATGAAACCCAGCTTAAACCCACAAATCTCTCGTGTATAACTCAAAATATAATAAAGAACTCAGAAATAACTTAGCTAGAGGGAGAGAGAAGTAAGCATCCTAGATACACCTTAGTAGGCAGGTAAAAAATCACACACACCGAAAAGGTCTTCTTCAAGGATTTCTGTCACGTTATTAAAGCTCCCTAATAAATGACAAATGGTGGGTGGAAGAACTCTCTAGTTTTTCAATAACTCTTTCTCTAGTAATAATTTCTCAAAATCTTAGAAGAATATCTCCAAAAGAACTCTTTTTAGAACTTTTTGATCGATCCCCTTCCTTAGAGGTGGTTGGGGCCTTAAATAGCCCCCACACCACCCCCGAGGCAGCTAAGTCATTAATGCCTGTGAAAGACCTCCCTCATACCTTATGTCACCAGCATTAAATACCTGATGCACTAGTTGTCTTTACGTCATAAACATTAAATGCCAAGACATGCCTTTTGCCTAACCAATGTGTGTCAGGGGGCTGTTGCCACAGAGGTTGCTTACCAACCGTCTGACAGCCCCAAATACCACGGTGGTTTACTCAAGTGCAGACTTGACGTTGTCTAGCTGGCTAGTGACATCACCTATAGTAGATGGGACATAAAGTAGAGGGCTGTTTGGTTCACAGCAAAGCTCCCGATGGAACTCGAAGCTACTTAGCTCTAGGTTCCACGGTGAAGATCTTTCGGTGTTTTACCAGGTGTATCTAAGATGTTCAGGACAAGCCCCAACGGTGCCCCACTTCTCAATCCTCCAAACCAAGTCCCTCTAAAGTTCCCACGGTGAGGTTGTTCGATAGAGCATGAAAGCTCTCCCAGGCCCTGCTAAGCCTGGTCTCTCGCGAGTACCGTTCGACCTCACACCCATTCATTATTCTCGTTACAACATTACAGTCATTACAACTCGTAGTCAATATAAACAAAGCTATAATATGACAAAGTAACAATAAGCTAAAGTACGAGTTGCCACGCCAAGCTTCCACGCTGAGCTGCCTCGCTGAGCTTATCCTCAGAACACTGTTGCTAATTGGTGGATTATCCCTAATCCCAGGATTAGCTTCAGGCCCCCTCTACACACACTATGGCCACCTCGCCTACTGGCCTATGACCAACGCGTCTGCTACCACGTTAGCCTTCCCCAGATAGTATTTAATATCGAACTGATAATCCTTCACAGATTCAAGCCACGTGCGCTGACGCATATTCAACTCCTTATGGGTGAAGAGGTACTGCAGTGACTTATGATCTGTGAATGAGTGAAATTTATCCCCCAAGAGTTAATGTCTCTATATTCGAAGTGCAAACACGACTTCCGCTAGCTCCAAGTCGTGGGTGGGGTAATTCCTCTCATAAGGCCTAAGCTATCGAAAATCATAAGATATAGCCTGATCCTCCTGCTGAAGTACACTCCCGAGTCCCTATAAGGACGCATCAGTGTAGACTTGATACTCCACTCCCGGCCTAGGCAGCGCTATGACAGGTGTCGAAGTTAACTTGTCCTTTATCCCATCAAAGTCTAACTGATAGGCGTCATCCCAGATGAATGGCACCCCCTTGCGAGTCAGATGTGTCAACGAACCCGCTATCTTCGAGAATCCCCAAATAAACTTCCTATAGTATCTTGCTAGACCCAAGAAACTACATATCTCTATCGATGTCATGGGTTACCCCCACTTCCTCACTGCTGACATTTTGCCTGGATCTACGGATATACCCTTATCTGATACTATATTCCCCCAAAACTTAACCTTCTTCGCCAGAACCCACACTTCTTATATTTTGTATACAACTTGTGCTAGTGAAGTGTCTGCAATACCTATCGCAAACGCTCAGCATGCTCCTCCTCAGTCTGAGAATATATCAGAATATCATCCATGAAGATAATGAAAAACTGATCAAGGAACTCTTTGAACACTCTGTTTATCAAGTCCATGAATATGGTCGGTGCATTGGTTAGCCCAAATGGCATAACCCTGAACTCGTAGGATCCATATCTCATCAAGAATGCAGTCTTAGACACGTCCTGCTCCCTGATACGTAACTGATGGTATCCCGATCTCAAGTCTATCTTCGAGAAGAAGGGAGTTCCTCTCAACTGATCGAATAAGTCATTGATTCGGGGCAATGAATACTTATTCCATATTATGACTTTATTAAACTCTTGGTAATTAATACAAAACTGTAATGACCTATCATGAGAGGTATTTAAACCTTAGTTATTTAGGGCGCCCATACACCCTATGTTTCGCGCATCCCTGTACTAATATTCGATTTTAGCATACTTTCCTTGTACTAAGATTTACATTCCTAGCACAACTGCCCAATAAAGTTTTGTTCTAAACCCTACTAATCGAAATTATATTATCCTCCCTTGTTACACTGATTTATTTACGATGTAAAACATTTGACAACAGTTCTTACGTCGTATTATATGGCTCTACTGACCTTGAATAGTAATATAATTAAACTTAAGGTTATCATTTCCTTTACGGATGACAACCAGGGTACCAAACTCGTGTACTAAAGGCCAAACATTCCCAGCTCCCGATGATCACTAGGTTTCGTATGTGGTATGTCTCGCAAAGCGAAATCCAAATAAGAAACCCCCCAATACACTACTAACTAACATTGTCGGTAAATGAGATTTGTGGGCCCTCAGTATTTGACTTGTACCCCATATCCCTGCTTCTAGATATAAAATTAACTCATATACTCTCCTGTTATGAGAGACGATATTCAACACATTATTCCTACTAACTTGGTGTTATACTCTTAAATTTAGCACGAGATAATCCCCATGCTTAGAAAAGTTTCATCCGATCTTGAATCACTTTAGTAAACATCCCTACCCACAGGGGTTAGATATAACGAGATGACATACTCCACGAAGTCTCTATACGATACACTATATATATATATATATACATATACACGTGGCTCCACTTTCTCATAAGTGACACTTAGCACAATTACTTTCTATCCTAGACTAACAAACATAAAAATATCATTATAACGGTCTATTATCACTCAAACCATCATTAGCCAGTTAAAAAATCAGGATAATAATACGTTCTACGCTCATGTTTCTCAAAGTAGTACAAATAAACTGTAACGCATCTAAGTTATTCGAGATTTTCCTTTTATCTTAAAGGACACTATAAATAATAAATTATCATACCTCCAAACACGGGTGGTAGTTGCGGTATCAGTGGCATAACCGCATATCAAGCATTATAGACACGTCCATACTGTACTTCCTGATGCGTCTCTGGAGTCTCTGCCATTGGGATAAATATCCCTGCTTCCCCATGTTGGGCATTTTGTGGTTCCGGGCAGGCACCCTGTTGCTGCTACGGGGTCCTGCCCTTCTTTGCGTAATTTCGACGGGAGTGGCACCATTCGCTGCATATAAAACACTTACCAACAAAGCTTCCTCTTTGCTGGCCCTACTGAGCACACTGCTGGCCCTGATGGCTTAGCTAACCATGCTGATTTGACCGAGGCTATCCTCCAGATCATTACGAGCAAACTTGGCTTTTGTGGACATTTCTTCCACACTTAAAACACCTTTTTCCTTTGAGATATCCTTGTTCTTGGCCACGCTGGCCCTAACAAATTTGGTTTTGGATCTCATCTCCTTTATTCCCATGGTCCTGACATCCCTGAGGAACTTATCGTTATTGTAATGGTGCTCCCCCACTATTATTACCCCTTGTTCTGACAGGTTAACTAACTACCCTTGCCCTTTTGTCCCCTTAGATCTGGACACGACGATCTTGGAAGTTCAATATTGCAATAGTAACTGCCTATGCAACTATGCTTGCTACCTCTGTGATTGTCACCGTTTCCTGGTGTACTTGGGGTACTTGAGTTTATCACGCACTTGCTTCTTCGGTGGTGCTAGTTTGTCTTTCCCTCATAAGCGACATCTGAAATCCAAATAAATTTTATAAGTCCACTGACCATACATAACATTGTAGCAGAAGTAAGTAATCTTCAACACGTAATAAAGAATGCAACAACCCTAATAAGAGGGCTCAATATCAAAGAACGCTACGCTGAAAGCATAATAAACCATACAGATCCTAAGGACTCTAGAACTTGATGCTCTGATACCACCTGTGGCATCCTGTCTAATTAGATATCGGGTAGCTACTTTTTTATTTAATTAATACTGAATATCAAGTTGGTTCAGTCTTGGCATCATGTGACACCCCGACTAATAAAATATCGGGTGATCAATCCTATATCAGATTAAAACAGGAATCTCATATGGTTCATTCTTAGCATCACTATTGAAAACCAATTTAATTACTAATAACTTACTAGGCTGGCGTTAAAAATTTATATTAACTAATCTTTTTAGCCAAACCAACTAAATAAAACATTCGCAGTTTATATACAACAACTGAAATGAAATAGAATAACTGAACTCTCGGTACAACAATATACAACTAAATCGAATCCGCAAACTAAAATACGGTAAAAGAATAAATAAATACAGTTGGGCTATCAGCCCGAGTGTTCTATAGTACCTCCTATCTAGATTACAAGGATATAAGCGTCAACAGTAATCCTGCATACATCCACAGCTGCTGCAGCAAACGTCTGACTCGAAGGAATCATCATCCAGGCGTCTGATTCGTATCAAATATTGCATATTTCCGCCCGTTATCTTTATGGATTCTAGCACTTTTACGGTCCTTATGCCTATATTTATTCTCATTGACCAGACAACCTTGGATTTGGATATATACATATTTTGCAGTGGTTAATTGTGCTTTTGTAGGTATTGGAACGCTAAAAGTGAGGATCCGTTGCATTTCAGAGAAGTTCCATCGTCGGACGCTACTTCAAGGGTATTTTAGTCAATTCACATTTCTTATCGAGCTCATGGAAATTCCACGGATGCATAGTTCGTTGAGTTAGCATCGCGTGGCCGCAAACAGTGTACCGTTTGGAGTTCGGATGAAGAAGATATGCCCGTTCCCGTTATTAGACCTTTTCCCCCTCTTCAAGGAATAAGGATTGCAGAAAACAGAGTACCGATCGACCGTGTCCCTGGGACTGATCGACCGCAGTTTCAACTTTTGTCTTGGGAAGGAGACAGTGGGCTTTTGCCTAAGGGATCGGTGGATCGCGCCCCCCGCGATCGGTCGACCCGTGATGCCAAATATTTTGCTCTTCTTCCTTTTTCTTTTCTTTTTCCTTTATTTCTTTTTCAAACTTACTATATAAAGAAATTTTGGTTTCTCATTCAGACAGAGTTAGATATTTTTAGAGGGTAGATAGTTTAGGTTAGGGTTTGCAGGGTGGAGAGCTCATTCTTCTTCCTCTCTTAGTTTGACACCCTTTTGGGTTGTAAGTGTGCACTATTCATCTTCCCTACCAATTAATTTAGCTTATTTTCCATTAATTCTTACTTTCTAATTAATTTACATGCTTTGTTAATTAGGTTTACATGCTTTGATTTATCACTTTTTAGTGTAGATTTACCGCATTTATTTACCGCTTTCCATTTATTGCGTTTTTATCATGCTTTCTAGGTAATTTAAATTAGGTTGTGTTTGAATGGAACTCACTCGGGTTAACGCGTTGCTTGGCTTTGTGATAGTGTTTACGGGTCTATTTCGGGTGCGTTGTCCTAGTTATTACGCCTAGGAGATTTTACGGGGCATATCATGTATGTCCCGTGCTTACGACCTTTCGCGCGTAATTTTGGGAATATTTGTTGACGCCAAAATATTATTAGGCTTTTATGAGGATTTAGGGGCGTGACAACCCTTGATTTAATTAACTATCGAAACGAGACACAGTTGTAATAACTCGTCGACCCATGTAACCATTTTATACAAATTAACTCGGGTGAGGGATATTCGACGCAACCTATAGTTTTACTCGCTTTGTTAATCTAGTTTCAATACCCTTGCATTGATTAATCTTTCCCTTTTATGCATCTTTTCCTTTTTAGTTTGTAATCACCTTTTTACACTTTTATTTCGAAATATTAAATCTTATAAATTCTAGCAACTCGTCTCTGTGGATTTTCGATACCCGACTTACCGCTACACTTGCCCTGCAAGTGTAGTCGTAATTTAGGTTTGTTTGTATTGAGTAGGAGAAATGAAAACAACGATTAGCGTCTTTACACGCGCTACTTTTCGCACTTAATCAGCGTCCCTGTGTCTGGACACCTATATATATATATATATATATATATATATATATATAGCAAGAGAGGGGAAAAATAGAGAAACGGGTCAGAGCCCGAGTTTGAAAATATTTAGCAAGTGCATAAATGTCATATTTTAAAATATGAAATCTCTCATATTTAAACTGGTATCGCACTCTCATGAGATACACCTCACCCCTCTTCTAATAGTGCACACCTATCGCATACCTTTTAAACAACCTAGTTAAGCTACCCCGCCTAACTAATCTCTTTAGCCCATTTTCTAAATCCTTATAAATATCACCTACCTTGCGTGATATAATTGGTTATAACGTAAGCTATTACATAAGCTTTTAGTTGATATGATCATCAATGTGCTATATATATATAATTCTCATTTTTATATATAACTATACCGTTCATAATTCGTAACTTTCACTAGTTTAAAATACCATTTTCACTTTAGTATCTAAAGTGTCGTATATATCTAATTCTCATGTTAATATACGATTTACATTATATTAATCCGGATATAAGTCTCCCGGAAGAAGAATAAATCCCTTTTTCATTTTACTCTTTACACAAGTCAAAGCTATATGATATCTCGTCTTCATATACAAGCAATATACTATACGCAACAAGTATAATTATAACTATTACAATCATAAATATAATAACCATCCCACCGAGCTTTAACTCGAGGATGCAGACTCAAGTAGCAATCCAGATCCGGGTTTACTCAATTAACCACGGTACCAAGCCAGACTCACTCATGGTCATGGTAGAAAACTAAACGGTGGAGGCGGTCATATTCCCTCCTGAAAGTGGAATAAAAATATTGCACTCGTATGCGGGACGATATGACCTGGGGATATACTCACCCTGCTCCTCAATCCAGGGGATTCACCCACATCGCGCAACCTACCTAGATGGCACTACAAAAAATATATAATCTGGTTGTCCATCCCTATGCTCGGGAAAGCCTGTGGAACCAGTCTCTAAAATACAAATATACCAATCACACACAGATATATTTATATTCGTATTAGACATATATATAGTAACAACTCTCTTATATATATATATATATATATATATATATATATATATATCCGTTCTCAATTCCGTCATCTAGGAGTCCTAATATCACATCTACGATCCCCTATAATAATTTCCAAGTTAAAATTTAACTCCCCATGCACTTGAGGGAAGAAAATTGACAAATTCAGTAAAGGCGAATCGATTCACCCCTAATGCGAATCGATTCGGGATAACGAATCGATTCGGTCTCAATCCGAATCGATTCAAAAAGTGTTCTGCAAGTAGGTACTCAAAGGCGAATCGATTCGGTCTCAATCCAAATCGATTCGACCTGGACAACCGTACAGGTTCCCTTATGAGAATCGATTCGGTCTATACCCGAATCGATTCGCCCTGTTTGGAGGGCACTGTTTGGGCGATTTCATCTTCTCTAAAATACCCAAATATCAACCCATTCTCCATTTTTATGGTTTCTAATCTCAACCAACAACACTATAATCATCCTAACACTGATTTTTAACTAACACATCAATTAATTTGTGGTATTAAACCATTTCTCTTAGATTTAAACCCTAAAACCATTAATACCCTAGTTTATCATTTTCTCCCATTTCTACCCATTTATCTACACTATTAGCATGGGTTTAACACTACAAATCCTTAAGAGTTTACAATACATCAATTGTTTTCTCCCAATGTCAGCTTTGATTTCTAATTAACGATTTCGACCTCGGACACCCTTCCGTAGAAAAATCATAACTAATTAAAAAAAATCAGAAAAATACGCGGTCGGCGCCTACGCGCTCGTATCGAAAAGATCTAGAAATTTTATTATTTACAAAGAGCCGAATTGATTCGCTTCCTAGCCGAATCGATTCGGAAAGGTCGTTGAGTTACTTTTCACCTTCTTCTCAAATTTTCTCTTTAATCCAACATTCAACCAACCAACCAATCCCTTAAGGTTTCTACATCATCAACCAACATAAATATCATCTAATAACTATGATATGACCAACACACCAATTAAATCGCGGGATTAAACAATTAAATCAAGATTTCTATCCCTAATCCATTTTTACCAATCTTCCATTTTCTCACCAACAATTACACCATTAACATGGATTCTTACTCACAATTTATATGGAGTTAATAACACATCAAATTATACGAGATTAGTCAAACAAGTACCATTTTATTTCAAGAATCAAACTCAAAATCACATGGTTTATACCAACTATAATATGAGAAAAACACACTCAAATAGTTAAAGTAAGATAAACACTTGCCTCGTGGATAAAATCTGACGACCTCGAGTCGAATCCCGCGGAGTTGGTCTGGAATCCCCTTTCTTCTTCCTCTCTTCCTTCCTTTATTCTCTTCTTCCTTTCTTCTCTTTTCTTTCTCTCTCTCTCTCTCTCTCTCTCTCTCTCTCTCTCTCTCTCTCTCTCTCATGCCTTTATAAGAGAGAATAAGGGCTTCTCCCTTATAAACCCAAAAATGACTCGTTTACTCAATTGTGAGTCCCCACTAGTCCAAAAATCCTCGAAACCTAAACGCTACCCCCGGATACTCTATTCTGATTATCTTGGCCATTCTGAAACTAACCGTACACTCGAAATCTCCATCCGAGTTACTTAACTAAAATTCACTAATTAAACCCCAAACATCTCACTACGCATGTTTTTCAAATAAAATATTATCCTTCGTCGCTTTACCCAACTGCGACATGTAATAAAAATAATCCAACTCATATACTTAGTCCCGTTAGAAAATCTAATCCATGTAAATATTAATAAGACACCAACAAACTAATAATTACTATTCACTTTAAATTCGAAATTATTCAATTACAATCTCAAATTCCAAAAATTATTATTCACAAAAATTCCTCAAATTTCCAAATTACACCCACTTATGTAATTTAAATATCCATAAAAGTACAGGGTATTACATACTTCCCCCCTCACAACGGAATTTCGTCCTCGAAATTCAGATATAAACCCACCTAGGATCGCTAATCACACTATCTCCTTTTACACCGAAGTCAAATGGTACTAGCACAATGGTACCCTACCATATACTTATTTATGGTACCCACCTATCTCAAGGCTTATACTCTAACGCACTAACTTAACAACAAGCTTAACTAAATCTTTATATGCTACAACACTACCTCATTCATAAGGTTGATTCTAACAATGTCACATCGCACCTGGCGCTTCTATAACTGCTTATAAAGAAAACAAGCCTATAATCATCGCTCTAACTTATTGATCCCATCGAAGATACGCTACTAGGCGTACACTCATCTACATAAGGACATCTAATATCCCTCAAAAAGGAAATTACACTAATGCTTAACTACTCCCGTCAGTCTCATCGCTTAGCTTGGGCGTGTTGCCTCTTATTGCACCTATATAATTGGATTCTTGCGAACCCCATACGACATTCCATCCAACAAACTCCAATCTCATTTATAACTTCCCCGAAGCATATTCTTCAGCTTATATAATAAGCCCCTTTTATTTTGGATGATATATATAAAATCAACTTACCAAGGTGCACACACACCCTATAATCCGTGCTTATCTGCACCACCACTGCAAACGTCACAGATGTAACACTCTATCTAAAAATGGGCCTCACTTTCTTTTCGGTCTGGTGCCCCAAGTTACTCGAGATTCCATTCTTCCTATTCCTGGAAACCCAATCCTTCTTAAAGTTAACCCACCATTCTTCTTTCAATACAATCTTCCTAAAATAGCGCCACATGCCCCACTGGCCTTACTTCCTAATAAACCTAAGATCGATGTGTTTCCTACACACGTAAAATGAGTACTATACTAACTATATCCCTAGTGACCAAGACCTCTCTCAATTTTTGACATTCGCTCGGTTTAATACGTGGGACGTCTCGCAAAGCGAAATCCAGACAAGGAACCCTCTCGTTATACTACTTCCTCGCATCGTCGATCATCAAGATATAATGGTCTAAGGCACATAATCGGGATGTTCTAGTTCTAAAATCCTATCTCGTAAACATATTAACGCTCTTCTACCACCATGTCCTTTCATTTCGGCGAAATGGAAAGTCTAACTAATCGGGGCGTCTACTCTATGCAAAAGTGTTACGAACATCCTACCCAAAACATATTTACTCTGAATTTGCCTTCTATTCAAGGCCTGGCTATAAGCCTCAACCTGATTTTCTTTACCTTGCCTCACCCACATACTTGTGGTGAGGGAAACATTTCCAGTGCTTTTTCATAGAACATATACTTTTTATTAGCCCCTAATCATCACATGACTCTCAGCTAATTTATCATCAAAACCAACATCCGAGCATACAGTAACATCTCTACACTCCAAAAGTCATTAAGGTTCATGCGTGGAGTGTCTCGCTAGCGAAATCTAAACAAGAAACCCCTCCGATACACTACTACTTAACTTTGTCGATCGTGGAGGTATGTCAACGTAAAACATGTAGAATACTAAATCCTGCATACCTTAGATCATATCTATAAGGTCCCCATGCACTAAAGTCATGCTAGTGAAACATCTACTCACCGAAGTTCCATCTAAACTTATAATAAAGGCGAGATCAACTCATATCCAGGTGAGATATCACAAAAACAACCGCTTCCACCCTGGAACTGTGGATACGATAGTCTTGCAATCATTAGTGTGTTATCGCTCCGATCATTCACAAATACATTACACTTATAATAGTACCATACTCTTATAACACATACAAAATGATCAGTACGAACCAGATATAAATTCAAAATATCAACACCCGCTTTTACAACGAATGAAGGAAAATAAAACCCCGCTACCATGAAAAAACATACAGTCATACACTATATAATGTTACCGATACTTACATAAAGATCAAATTACACACACGAATCCAAGCTTAACAAAATACCGCCACTCTATCTAGCCACACAAAATATACCTCCTTCATCCGAGGTGAAACTCATAACAATAACTTCGCCAATCTCCCTGACTGCTCTAATTGGTTCCCGGACATAGTACACTTGCCTTAATCGAACCAAAACTACTTTAATCAATGCCCCATCTCGGCACCCTATTCTTATCCTTTAACTTCTATTGGTCAAGGACTAACCGTGTGGTTCTACGCTCCACACCACTACAATGCACATCTCTAGCCTCCCTAACCATATTAAGTTTATCAGTATCTTGGACTCTATGGCCTCGATCCTGACAATCAACTTCGTCGTTCCCTCAGCTCCTCCTACTAATGGAAACATGCTACCAGCCTCAACTACCCTGTTTCATTGAATCCCTAAGCGAATTTCCACCTGTGGGGTCTCACGAATACAAACAATTCAACTCCTTTTATTCCACTCTCATGGAAGCAATTAAAATTCCCTGTATAAGAGGTACGACATTGCCCTCACATATACAAGAAATTCGATTAAAATTTCCATAAGCATTAGCAACACTTATGAGTGAGCCTATCATTCCACTAAAGGACTCTCTCCTCGTTATACCTACCTTAACTCGGTACAAAGTTTACTTATTCATATACCTATTTATTCACTGTCGGCCTATGACCGATCCTTATGTGAATAATTCAGAAACTGGATTCTCTGCATTCCTGATAAATCAAAGGAACTTGCGATTAAAACCATCCGTAATATCCCTCTATGAGCAAAACATCATGATCCCCCAAATATGGTGACTGCCATTCCCACCATTTTGACATTGCTCCAACGAGTGAAAAAAATTTCCTCAAATTTACACATCTGGGCATTCCTATACCCCGCTCTAATCCAAAGCTTTTGAGCCCTATACTTTCACTGAATAAAGATACACTGCCTCCGCATGACTTAACTTCAACGTAAGGTCCTTATCAAAGACCCTTTTAAACTTTTTCCTAATTTACTTCACTGGGTAATTCAAGTTTAGCACCGCTCTCTACTATAGCAGTACGTGGATAGTTATAACTACTATAGTTTAGTAGTCGTTGCATCAATCCTTGACAATACCACAAGGGGAGTGACCTCTACTGCTGTCCTCATCCCCGACTTCAACTAACAACTCCAACTCAGCCACACCTTCTACTGCCCTCATAACGGCCTTCCTTGGTCTCCCTTCCACGATCAACACACGAATCGCACCAGAGCGTGCAAAAGATTTACTATAATCTTACATAATAGCAGGAGAACAAAATCTCACAATAGAAATCAACAACCCTAATCGTAAGGCTCTATTTCAAATAAAAAAACAACGCCGAAAGTGTAGTACTTCCGCATAGATTACTAAGGACACTAGAACCTGATGCTCTGATACCATCTGCGACACCCCGCCTAATAAAATACCGGGTGATCAATCCTATATCAGATTAAAATTGGAATCTCATATGGTTCATTCTTAGCATCACTGTTGTAGACACCCCATTCTGTTACCCCTAACTCTCCTTAGGTCCTGAGTACCTCCCTTCATCACTACAAACCCAGGTTATACCCCGAGTACTGACCAAGAAGCCATCAGGCACTCCTAGGCTTTGTTTGACCAAAAAGTCAAACTCTTCAGCTCGACCAAGGCTGAATGAATCTTTGAAGGGCATTGAAATACCTTTCCAATGGTCCATCCCATGCGCGATTCCGACTTACCATGCAGATGAACGATCCGTTTGCATCCGAAACTTGATCCAGAGGCCACCGGGCGCTCCCGAGCTCTGTTTGACCTAATTTAACTCCTCAGCTCGATCGAGGCTGAATGAATCTTCGAAGGGCACTGAAATCCCTTTCCAATGGTCCACTTCGTGCGCAATTCCGACTTACCATGCGGACGAACGATCCGTTTGATCCAAGAGGTCACCGAATGCTTCTAGTGCCCGGTTGACCAAAGTCAACTCCCCAAACAGGGTCAAACTATTTGGAATGTCGAAGTACATCTCCTAACCTTTCTTACAGTCTGCCCTGTGTGCGATTCGGACTTACCATGCAGACGAACGATCTGTTTGCGTTCGAACGATTCCCCGTCCAATGGACCGATAAACGCTTTCGAGCCATATTTGACCCAAGGTCAACTTCTTAACCCGGTAGCAGTCCAAAAGGCTTTCAAAGGTCTCTGAATTACCTTTCCAACGGTCTACCCCGTGTGCGATTCTGATCAACGGTTTGCCCTCGGCAGCCAATTTTCCAAAAAGGCCTGAAACATACTACCAAATGGCAGGTTCCAGACCCTGCCTATCGGCAGGTGCCGATAGGCAGGACCAGGTCTATGCCGATCGGCAGTGACCAGGGCCTATAAAAGGAGGCCTTCACCTCATTTTCAAGGGGAGGCCAGATCTGATATAATTCACTCTCAGCGAATCCCAAAAACCTCTCTCGAATGCAGCGCGATTTCAACATCCAAATCCCTTTCTAACTTCCACTTTTCATCATCCTTTTTTTCAAACTTGGTGAATTATCCACTCTCCATCATCATCCAAGTGCAAGGTCTCCTCTCCAACACTCAAGATCAAGCTCAAGATCTTCAAGAAGGTCCAACTTTCTCAACTTTCTCTTCAAATTCGCAATAACTTGTTTTATTACCTAGCACTTTTATTATCTCATCTCACACATCCTAATATAATTTTTATTTAGTATTATTGAACATATCTCATTTTCATATAAATAAAACCCAAAAAATAAGAAAAAGAGGGTTTGCTCATAAATTCCAAATAGGGATTCTCATACTCTTCTCACACTTTTCTCACAACTAAAACACTTTTTCTACACACACACACACACACTCACAAATAAGAGATTCCCCATTTGGATTTATGGGATAAACCTCACCCCTCGTTTTGTATGCGAACTACGTGGACTTTGATGCCTTTATAGGCTACGCAGGCATCTCGGGGTAAAACCCAAGACTCGAGTGCTATTCTCACTTTCTCTCTCATTTTCTATCTTCTCTAAATCCAATTTTCTTATATTCTATATACTTGTTCTTAGTGACGTATTACTCCATATGCGTTATCGTTCCATTATAACGATCAACGTAAGGGTAATCGCGTAAATCTTATTTTATAATATTATTTTTATACCTTCCTTCGGATGACGTGCTTTATCTCTTCCATGATACAAGTCGAGGATTCCTATCTCCACTATATATATACACATGCACACATATCACGGGGAAAATAAAAAAGGAAAATAGTAAACATCCATAAGAGATCGAAAGGGCGGAATGGGTGCCTAACACCTTCCCATTTCGTAACTCAACCTTTGAACCCTTCTCGAATCATTTTGGTTTCGTATGCACCAATATGTCTTTGGATGCCGTCCTTCGGGATGGTTTCCCCTTTTTCTTTTGTCTGTTTTGAGTAAAATAGATTGGAGACTCTAAATCTCTCTACATTTTTACACCTAATCTCAAACGACGTCGGCCGAAGCGCTCTCGAGAGGGACGCACGGGACCCGAGGATTCTCCCTTCACGCGCCCGCCCGCGACGAGAATCGGGGATGGCCACAGTGGCGACTATGCAGGGGATATGTATGTTTTAAGGGCTTGACTCTATTTACGTGGATGTTATATTTATATTTCCCCCATATATGCATGTTCCCCTTTCTCATGTGTATCCAATGCTTATGCTTCTGTTCACTCACTTGTAGAAAATTCTCCATGTACACTTCGCACCACGTGCACCTAGGATCACATATATCTACATGTTGTATGCATCACCCATCCATACTCGGTGTACCTTTGGTACTTGTGCTTTGCTCCCTGTTTGGCATAATCAAGAAATGCATTCTCATCATAAGATATTAATAAGAGAATCATGCATGATTCACACGACATCACCAAAGAGCATGGTTATTGACCAAAGTTTACCCAGTAACTGGAGGGTCACTTCGTGATGGGCGCTGGTCCTACAGGTCGCAGTTAGCCTAAGCGATTTGACTCTCACCTTCCATTGGCCAAGTACCTTCAACGTATATCGAACGGTTCCCCCGCATCGTACCGCTTGACCGAAGTCATGACGGGAGGTATATCGCAGGGAATTCGTTCACGTACGCCGAGTATATCGAATTCTCTCTCACACGTACCATCCCCACGAGGTATATAGTGAGGCAATTTACGTCCACTCAGGTACATCAAATGGCTTGTCCACACGTACCGATTGCCCACAAGAGCAAGACGTAAATGATGGAAGTCACGCCAAAGGGGAGAACCCATTTTGATTCACCCAACCAACTGTATACCCGCATATAGATGTCAAACCTAGGACACGCACTTTAGATTGCCAGTTTCAACCCGAAACTCTGTCGAAATTCCGAGTCGTCCTGCCGCCCAAATTTTTGCGCATTTTAAAAAAATGGGACCCTGTCCGTGAGCCTGGTTTCAAGTCCAGCTGTAGCTTTGCATATATTAAAACCGCACTTTTCCAGGCTCAGGTCCCGTCCGATATTTTTAGGAGAATTAAATACAAGTGAGAACATAATAATTGTAATAATCATGTTGAGTTTCATCTCCAAAAACATTTCATCTTTCTTTATTAAAAATCCAAAAATAGTGTCTTCTCTTTTTCTCAAAAATAAATCCCATTCTACGCCTTCTCAGGTCAATCGCAGGCCCTTGTCCTGGCTCCCTATTGGCTTCGATCTTCAGTCAAATCACCCCGGAGTTCATTCGTTCCTCTACTACTTCTTTCGAGTCGAGAATCCATCCACTTTCCATGGAGAATACAAATCAAGTACCAGTCATATATCCGGATCTGACGGTAGTCCTAGCTCAGCTCGTATTTAAGATTGATAACCTCCAAACTGAGGTCCGACAGATACAACGAAACCAGGTTCCTATTCCTGAAGAGATCGAGGCCCTCTTCCCTCATGCTATGGTTCTGCCTAAGCCTATCTGGGTTTCCAAAGAATATCAGCACGCTCCACGTGCCCCTCATGTCAATGGGCCGCCGCCTGCCCAACTTCCAATGCCAAATATTGCTCAGCCTGTGGCTAACCTGCCTATGATCGTTGATCCAAAAGAGGAGGAGTTGAATAAAGTTAAAGAGGATCTCAAGATGCTCACCAAGAAGTTCGACCAAGTCAGAATCTGTGGGAATTACATAGATTACACCCACATGTCTCCTTATCCTAAAGTGAGGTTACCCGAGAAGTTCAAGATTCTAAATATTGAGACGTTCAGAGGGAGTGGACCCCCGATTGTTCATCTTCGCAGTTATCATGGTTCCATGACTCTACTAGGGGATCCTGAAGAAGTGATTGCCCAATTGTTTCAGCAAACTTTGAAGGATAGTGCTCTCCGATGGTTTTTGTCTCTCGAGGAATTCAGAATCCGTAGCTGGGAGGATGTAGCCTGAGAATTCATGTCGCAGTATAAATACAACAAAGATCTTGAGGTCACTCGTCATGATTTAGATCTGCTCAAACAGAACCCTGGGGAATCAGTCAGTAACTTCATAACCCGATGGAGGGAGCAAGCAGCTACCATGACCAATCGACCATCTGAGGAAGAACGGGTCAACATAGTGAAAAAGAACTTCTTGCCCTATGTCCGAGCGATGATGGGAGGACAATACTATCCCCACTTCCGATCTCTCAGAGAAGAAGGAGTAGAAATTAATGAAAGCCTTGTTAAAATAGAGGTTGAACCGAAGAAGGTGTCCGGACAGTTCACCCTTAGAAAGTATGACAAGCCTACCAGTGCTACGGTCTTAACCATTAACAACATCTCTCAACCAACCAGATTATGGTCACTAAAAAGTCGACCTGCCCCCATCTGAAGGGAATACACTGAGCTCCATGCTCCCCTCTCCAAAGTTTACCAAGCCTTGTTAAGTCGAAACCTCATCAAACTATTGGATCCCCGTTCATTGCCAAATCCACTACCAAGAAACTTCAAGGCCGATGCTCATTGTGCCTTTCACCAAACCGCTACCCATACCACCGACCAATGCTTTCACCTCCGAAACATAATCCAAGATATCATTGACCGGGCTACCATCGCCTCACCAGCCAACCCTAAGCCAAACACTACTCACAATCCACTCCCAAATCATACCAATGCCATCTTCTTAGAAGAAAATCCAGATTTTGATCCCTCAACTCAAATCACACCCATATAATCTCCTAAACCTCTTCAAATTTGCCCATATTTCCTCTTACACCCTACTAGCCTCACCGATCAGGAACTATACTCCTTACCAGAGCATGCATCGCTGTCCATACCCGTTCTAAAAAAAAATATGGAATTGTCAGAGGTGTTAAACCAACTCCTAGAGTTCAGGCTGAACTTTCCCTCACAGATGGCCATCGATTGCCAAAGGTTCAGTACACTGTTCTTAGAAGCACGAAAGTGGGCCTGAGATTCAGATAAGTGGGTGGTACAAACAGATGAAGTCAACCTAGATGATGTTGTCCAGATTATGGCAGAATTATTCAGGCAAACCAACAACCTTTGTAGTATCATCGGGTTATTTGACATTTTGAAGCTATAAGGGCGCTTGGTCCCTTCAACCATACATATCCCCACAGAATGGGAAGACCTATATGAAGAAGCCGTTGAAGTTGTGGAATGCATTGACTTTACATGGAAAGACATAATTATCACGACCGGATGGGGGAAAGAATTCGAAGATTCGAGTGAAAAACAAGCTTCAGGAAGAACTAGCCCAGTAGCCGACATATGTGGGATGTTATCATTTGAAGAACTCCTCGGAGAAATAAATAGGGTGACAGAATAATCTGAGATTAACGAGGAAATGGGATTCATGTTCTTCCCTTCTTCAGTAAATCACATGACCAGATCAGGGAAACATTACCAGGTTCCAAGCTCACTACCAGCAAATGACAAAGGGAATGGCGTTGAAAACCTTCCTATGCTAGAGATGACCATCGAGGAGAGTAAGATCCTCGATCAATTGAAGAAAACTAAAGCTAACATCACTCTATGGGGGCTTTTCATGTCTTCTCAGCTGCACAGAAAAGCTTTAATCAAGCTGCTCACTGGACCCACAGTTCCTCGTTCTACCACACTAAAAGAAGCGGTAAATCTGGTCGGATCCTTGACCTCAACCCGAATGCTATCATTTTCTGAAGAAGAAATCCCCAGAATTGGGACGAGTCACAATCATGCACTCAACATCTCCGTCGAAGTTATGGGAAAGGCCGTGCCACTCTCTCTTGTCGATAATGGATCCGCCTTAAATGTCTGCCCACTGAGAACCTTCAAATGCTTAGGCCTGAAAGAAAGCGTCCTCGCTCCAACCTCCGTCGCTGTACGTGCCTACGATAATACCCGTCGGGAGGTGATGGGATCCATAAAACTTGTAATAGGGGTTGGCCCTATAAACTTTGTCCTTGAATTCCAACTCATAGACATCCCATCTTATATCAACCTGTTGCTCGGACGAACCTGGTTTCACAATATTAAGGGTGTGTCATCCTCACTCCATCAGAAATTGAATTTCTTCGCCGACGGGCGAGTCATCACCATTTTGGGCGACGACAAAAATGTCGAGGGTGTAAGCACCAGTAGTCCAATCCTTGAGATACAGCACAGGTCAAATGATATGCTCCTATCAGGATTCCGAGTTGAGCCACTCCTACTCCCGGTAGGGGACGATTTTAAAGAAAAGGTTTGTCCAGAATATGACCCTCATGAAAATGTCAATGTGATTCAGATGTTCAGAAACATGCACTTCATGCCCTGACTGGGGCTAGGGCAAAGGCAGCAGGGGATACTTGAGCCCATCGAACTGAAGAAAGCTTTCCCTCCTTATAGCTTGGGGTATCAACCATCAGAACAAGCGCTCAGAATGATCCACCAGTCCCGAATAAAGAGAAGATTAGACTGCATCCAAATTATCCCAAGAGACTCCTCGAATGGACGATTCATCAAAGAAGGCGAGGACTTTCCCTTTTTTGATTTTCCAGAACCATGGTACGACCACACAGACAAGAAGCTGAAACCTGGAATGGAGATCTTTTTCCAAGATAGCTACCCATGGGCCGAAAGTTTCCAACACCGAGTACAATCTCATCAAAGATATCGAAGAGAATGAGGAAAGTGATTCTGAAGATTCCTTCAACTTATAGACACTGGGACTCGAGGTGATGGGATCCATAAAACTTGTAATAGGGGTTGGCCCTATAAGCCCTGTCATTGAATTCCAAGTCGTAGACATTCTAGCTTGTTTCAACCTGTTGCTCGGACGACCCTGGCTCTACACTATCAAGGGTGTGTCTTCTTCACTCCATCAAAATTGAAGTTCTTCGCCGACGGGCGAGTCATCACCATTTTGGGCGACGACGAAAATGTCGAGCTCCGTCGAAGTTATGGGAAAGGCCGTGCCACTCTCTCTTGTCGATAATGGATCTGACCTAAATATCTGCCCACTGAGAACCTTCAAGTGTTTAGGCCTGAAAGAAAGCATCCTCGCTCCAACCTCCGCCGATGTACGTGCCTATAATATTACCCGCCGGGAGGTGATGGGATCAATAAAACTTGTAATAGGGGTTGGCCCTATAAACCCTGTCGTTGAATTCCAAGTCATAGAGATCCCAGCTTATTTCAACCTGTTGCTCGGATGACACAGGCTCCACAGTATCAAGGGCGTGTCTTCCTCACTCCATCAGAAATTGAAGTTCTTCACCGACGGGCGAGTCATCACCATTTTAGGCGACGAAGAAAATGTCGAGGGTGCAAGCACCAGCAGTCCAATCCTTGAGATACAGCACAGGTAAAATGATATGCTCCTATCAGGATTCCGAGTTGAGCCACTCCTACTCCCGGTAGGGGACGGTTTCAAAGAAAAGGTTTGTCCAAAATATGACCCTCATAAAAATGTCAATGTGATTCAGATGTTCAGAAACATGCACTTCATGCCCGGACTGGGGCTA
The DNA here is from genome assembly GCA_949130495.1 of Sambucus nigra. Lineage (NCBI taxonomy): Eukaryota > Viridiplantae > Streptophyta > Magnoliopsida > Dipsacales > Adoxaceae > Sambucus > Sambucus nigra. The sequence continues at coordinate 763,333,262 of OX422207.1, forward strand.
GGGTAAAGGCAGCAGGGGATACTTGAGCCCATCGAACTGAAGAAAGCTTTTCCTCCTTATAGCTTGGGGTATCAACCATCAGAACAAGCGCTCAGAATGATCCACCAGTCTCGACCAAAGAGAAGATTAGACTGCATCCAAATTATCCCAGGAGACTCCTTGAATGGACGATTCATCAAAGAAGGCAAGTACTTTCCCTTTTATGATTTTACAGAACCATGGTACGACCACACAGACAAGAAGATGAAACCTGGAATGGTGATCTTTTTCCAAGATAGCTACCCATGGGCCGAAAGTTTCCAACACTGAGTACAACCGCTCATCTAAGATATCGAAGAGACTGAGGAAAGTGATTCCGAAGATTCCTTCAACTTACAGACACCGGGGCTGCAGGAGATGGGATCCATAAAACTTGTAATAGGGGTTGTCCCTATAAACCCTGTCGTTGAATTCTAAGTCGTAGACATTCCAGCTTATTTCAACCTTTTTCTCGGACGACCCTGGCTCCAAAGTATCAAGGGTGTGTCTTCCTCACTCCATCAGAAATTGAAGTTCTTCGCCGACGGGCGAGTCATCACCATTTTGGGCGACGACGAAAATGTCGAGCTCCGTAGAAGTTATGGGAAGGGCCGTGCCACTCTCTCTTGTCGATAACGGATCCGCCTTAAATGTCTGCCCACTGAGAACCATCAAGTGTTTAGGACTGAAAGAAAGCATCCTCGCTCCAACCTCCGCCGCCGTACGTGCCTACGATAATACCCGTCGGGAGGTGATGGGATCCATAAAACTTGTAATAGGGGTTGACCCTATAAACCCTGTTGTTGAATTCCAAGTCATAGACGTCCTAACTTGTTTCAACCTGTTGCTCGAACGACCCTGGCTCCATAGTATCAAGGGTGTGTCTTACTTACTCCATCAGAAATTGAAGTTCTTCGCCGACGAGCGAGTCATCACTATTCTAGGCGACGAAGAAAATGTCGAGGGTGCAAGCACCAGCAGTCCAATCCTTGAGATACCGCACAGGTCAAATGATATGCTCCTATCAGGATTTCGAGTTGAGCCACTCCTACTCCCGGTAGGGGACGGTTTTAAAGAAAGGGTTTTTCCAGAATATGACCCTCATGAAAATGTCAATGTGATTCAGATGTTCAGAAACATGCACTTCATGCCCGGACTGGGGCTAGGGCAAAGGCAGTAAGGGATACTTGTGCCCATCGAACTCAAGAAAGCTTTCCCTCCTTATAGCTTGGGCTATCAACCATCAGAACAAGCGCTCAGAATGATCCACCAGTCTCGACCAAAGAGAAGATTAGACTGCATCCAAATTATCCCAGGAGACTCCTTGAATGGACGATTCATCAAAGAAGGCGAGGACTTTCCCTTTTATAATTTTCCAGAACCATGGTACGACCACACAGACAAGAAGATGAAACCTGAAATGGAGATCTTTTTCCAAGATAGCTACCCATGGGCCGAAAGTTTCCAACACCGAGTACAATCGCTCATCAAAGATATCGAAGAGAATGAGGAAAGTGATTCCGAAGATTCCTTCAACTTATAGACACTGGGACTCTAGGTGATGGGATCCATAAAACTTGTAATAGGGGTTGGCCCTATAAGCCCTGTCATTGAATTCCAAGTCATAGACATTCTAACTTGTTTTAACTTGTTGCTCGGACGACCCTGGCTCTACAGTATCAAGGGTGTGTCTTCTTCACTCCATCAGAAATTGTAGTTCTTCGCCAACGGGCGAGTCATCACCATTTTAGGCGACGACGAAAATGTCGAGCTCCGTCAAAGTTATGGGAAAGGCCGTGCCACTCTCTCTTGTCGATAATGGATCTGCCCTAAATATCTGCCCACTGAGAACCTTCTAGTGTTTAGGCCTGAAAGAAAGCATCCTCGCTCCAACCTCCGCCGCTGTACGTGCCTATAATAATACCCGCCGGGAGGTGATGGGATCAATAAAACTTGTAATAGGGGTTGGCCCTATAAACCCTGTCGTTGAATTCCAAGTCATAGACATCCCATCTTGTTTCAACCTGTTGCTCGAACGACCCTGGCTCCACAGTATCAAGGGTGTGTCTTCCTCACTCCATCAGAAATTGAAGTTCTTCATCGACGGGAGAGTCATCACCATTTTAGGCGACGAAGAAAATGTCGAGGGTGCAAGCACCAGCAGTCCAATCCTTGAGATACAGCACAGGTAAAATGATATGCTCCTATCAGGATTCCGAGTTGAGCCACTCCTACTCCCGGTAGGGGACGGTTTCAAAGAAAAGGTTTGTCCAGAATATGATTCTCATGAAAATGTCAATGTGATTCAGATGTTCAGAAACATGCACTTCATGCCCGGACTGGGGCTAGGGCAAAGGCAGCAGGGGTTACTTGAGCCCATCGAACTGAAGAAAGCTTTCCCTCCTTATAGCTTGGGGTATCAACCATCAGAACAAGTGCTCAGAATGATCCACCAGTCTCGACCAAAGAGAAGATTAGACTGCATCCAAATTATCCCAAGAGAATCCTTAAATGGACGATTCATCAAAGAAGGCGATGACTTTCCCTTTTATGATTTTCAAGAACCATGGTACGACCACACAGACAAGACGGTGAAACCTGGAATGGAGATCTTTTTCCAAGATAGCTACCCATGGGCCGAAAGTTTCCAACATAGAGTACAACCGCTCATCTAAGATATCGAAGAGACTGAGGAAAGTGATTCCGAAGATTCCTTCAACTTATAGACACTGGGGCTGGAGGTGATGGGATCCATAAAACTTGTAATAGGGGTTGGCCCTATAAACCCTGTCGTTGAATTCCAAGTCATAGACATCCCAACCTGTTTCAACCTATTGCTCGGACGACCCTGGCTCCAAAGTATCAAGGGTGTGTCTTCCTCACTCCCTCAGAAATTGAAGTTCTTCGCCGAGGGAGAGTCATCCCCATTTTGGGCGACGATGAAAATGTCGAGCTCCATCGAAGTTATGGGAAAGGCCGTGCCACTCTCTCTTGTCGATAACGGATCCGCCTTAAATGTCTGCCCACTGAGAACCTTCAAGTGTTTAGGCCTGAAAGAAAGCGTCCTCGCTCCAACGTTCGCCGCTGTACGTGCTTACGATAATACCCGCCGGGAGGTGATGGGATCCATACAACTTGTAATAGGGGTTGGCCATATAAACCCTGTCGTTGAATTCCAAGTCATAGACATCCCAGCTTGTTTCAACCTGTTGCTCGGACGACCCTGGCTCCATAGTATCAAGGGTGTGTCTTCCTCACTCCATCAGAAATTGAATTTCTTCATCGACGGGCGAGTCATCACAATTTTAGGCGACGACAAAAATGTCGAGGGTGCAAGCACCAACAGTCCAATCCTTGAGATACAACACAGGTCAAATGATATGCACCTATCAGGATTCCGAGTTGAGCCACTCCTACTCCCGGTAGGGGACGGTTTCAAAGAAAAGGTTTGTCCAGAATATGACCCTCATGGCAATGTCAATGTGATTCAGATGTTCAGAAACATGCACTTCATGCCCGGACTGGGGCTAGGGCAAAGGCAACAGGGGATACTTGAGCCCATCAAACTGAAGAAAGATTTCCCTCCTTATGGCTTGGGGTATCAACCATCAGAACAAGAGCTCAGAATGATCCACCAATCTCGACCAAAGAGAAGATTAGACTGCATCCAAATTATCCCAGGAGACTCCTTGAATGGAAGATTCATCAAAGAAGGCGAGGAGTTTCCCTTTTGCGATTTTCCAGAACCGTGGTACGATCACACAGACAAGAAGATGAAACCTGGAATGGAGATCTTTTTCCAAGATAGCTACCCATGGGCCGAAAGTTTCCAACACCGAGTACAATCGCTCATCAAAGATATCGAAGAGAATGAGGAAAGTGATTCCGAAGATTCCTTCAACTTATAGACACTGGGACTCTAGGTGATGGGATCCATAAAACTTGTAATAGGGGTTGGCCCTATAAGCCCTGTCATTGAATTCCAAGTCATAGACATTCGAGCTTGTTTTAACTTGTTGCTCGGACGACCCTGGCTCTACAGTATCAAGGGTGTGTCTTCTTCACTCCATCAGAAATTGTAGTTCTTCGCCGACGGGCGAGTCATCACCATTTTAGGCGACGACGAAAATGTCGAGCTCCGTCAAAGTTATGGGAAAGGCCGTGCCACTCTCTCTTGTCGATAACGGATCCACCTTAAATGTCTGCCCACTGCGAACCTTCAAGTGTTTAGGCCTGAAAGAAAGCGTCCTCGCTCCAACCTCCGCCGCCGTACGTGCCTACGATAATACTCGTCGGGAGGTGATGGGATCCATAAAACTTGTAATGGGGGTTGGCCCTATAAACCCCGTCGTTGAATTACAAGTCATAGACATCCCAGCTTGTTTCAACCTGTTTCTCGGACGACCCTGGCTCCACAGTATCAAGGGTGTGTCTTCCTCACTCCATCAGAAATTGAAGTTCTTCATCGACGGGAGAGTCATCACCATTTTAGGCGACGACGAAAATGTCGAGGGTGCAAGCACCAGCAGTCCAATCCTTGAGATACAGCACATGTCAAATGATATGCTCCTATCAGGATTCCGAGTTGAGCCACTCCTACTCCCGGTAGGGGATGGTTTCAAAGAAAAGGTTTGTCCAGAATATGACCCTCATGGCAATGTCAATGTGATTCAGTTGTTCAGAAACATACACTTCATGCCCGGACTGGGGCTAGGGCAAAGGCAGTAGGGGATACTTGAGCCCACCGAACTGAAGAAATATTTCCCTCCTTATAGCTTGGGGCATCAACCATCAGAACAAGCGCTTAGAATGATCCACCAGTCTCGACCAAAGAGAAGATTAGACTGCATCCAAATTATCCCAGGAGACTCCTTGAATGGACGATTCATCAAAGAAGGCGAGGACTTTCCATTTTATGAATTTCCAGAACCATGGTACGACCACACAGACAAGAAGATTAAACCTGGAATGGAGATCTTTTTCCAAGATAGCTACCCATGGGCCGAAAGTTTCCAACACCGAGTACAGCCTCTCATCAAAGATATCGAAGAGACTGAGGAAATTGATTCCGAAGATTCCTTCAACTTACAGACATTGGGGCTGGAGGTGATGGGATCCATAAAACTTGTAATAGGGGTTGGCCCTATAAACCCTGTCGTTGAATTCCAAGTCATAGACATCCCAGCTTATTTCAACCTGTTGCTCGGACAACCCTGGCTCCACAGTATCAAGGGTGTGTCTTCCTCACTTCATCAGAAATTGAAGTTCTTCTCCGAGGGCGAGTCATCACCATTTTGGGCGACGACGAAAATGTCGAGCTCCGTCAAAGTTATGGGAAAGGCCGTGCCACTCTCTCTTGTCGATAATGGATCCGCCTTAAATGTCTGCCCACTGAGAACCTTCAAATGCTTAGGCCTGAAAGAAAGCGTCCTCGCTCCAACCTCCGTCGCTGTACGTGCCTACGATAATACCCGTCGGGAGGTGATGGGATCCATAAAACTTGTAATAGGGGTTGGACCTATAAACCCTGTCGTTGAATTCCAAGTTATAGACATCCCAGCTTGTTTCAACCTATTGCTCGGACGAACCTGGTTTCACAATATTAAGGGTGTGTCTTCCTCACTCCATCAGAAATTGAATTTCTTCTCCGACGGGCGAGTCATCACCATATTGGGCGACGACGAAAATATCGAGGGTGCAAGCACCAGCAGTCCAATCCTTGAGATACAGCACAGGTCAAATGATATGCTCCTATCAGGATTCCGAGTTGAGCCACTCCTACTCCCGGTAGGTGACGGTTTCAAAGAAAAGGTTTGTCCAGAATATGACCCTCATGAAAATGTCAATGTGATTCAGATGTTCAGAAACATGCACTTTATTCCCGGACTGGGGCTAGGGCAAAGGCAGCAGGGGATACTTGAGCCCATCGAATTGTAGAAAGCTTTCCCTCCTTATAGCTTGGGGTATCAATCATCAGAACAAGCGCTTAGAATGATCCACCAGTCTCGACCAAAGAGAAGATTAGACTGCATCCAAATTATCCCAGGAGACTCCTTGAATGGACGATTCATCAAAGAAGGCGAGGACTTTCCCTTTTATGATTTTCCAGAACCATGGTACGACCACACAAACAAGAAGATGAAACCTGGAATGGAGATATTTTTCCAAGATAGCTACCCATGGGCCGAAAGTTTCCAACATTGAGTACAACCGCTCATCAAAGATATCGAAGAGACTGAGGAAAGTGATTCCGAAGATTCCTTCAACTTATAGACACTGGGGCTGCAGGTGATATGATCCATAAAACTTGTAATAGGCGTTGGCCCTATAAACCCTGTCGTTGAATTCCAAGTCATAGACATTCCAGCTTATTTCAGCCTTTTTCTCGGACGACCCTGGCTCCACAGTATCAAGGGTGTGTCTTCCTCACTCAATCAGAAATTGAAGTTCTTCTCCGACGGGAGAGTCATCACCATTTTGGGCGACGACGAAAATGTCGAGCTCCGTAGAAGTTATGGGAAAGGCCATGCCACTCTATCTTTTCGATAATGGATCTGCCTTATATGTCTGCCCACTGAGAACCTTCAAGTGTTTAGGCCTGAAAGAAAGCGTCCTCCCTCTAACCTCTGTCACTGTACGTACCTACGATAATACCCGCCGGGAGGTGATGGGATCCATAAAACTTGTAATAGGGGTTGGCCCTATAAACCCTGTCGTTGAATTCCAAGTCATAGACATCCCAGCTTATTTCAACCTGTTGCTCGGACGACCCTGGCTCCACAGTATCAAGGGTATGCCTTCCTCACTCCATCAGAAATTGAAGTTCTTCGCCGACGGGCGAGTCATCACCATTTTGGGCGACGATGAAAATGTCGAGGGTGCAAGCACCAGCAGTCCAATCCTGGAGATACAGCACAGGTCAAATGATATGCTCCTATCAGGATTCCGAGTTGAGCCACTCCTACTCTCGGTAGGGGATAGTTTCAAAGAAAGGGTTTGTCCAGAATATGACCATTATGGCAATGTCAATGTGATTCGATTGTTCCGAAACATGTAGTTCATGCCCGGACTGGGGCTAGGACAAAGGCAACAAGGGATACTTGAGCCCATCGAACTGAATAAAGCTTTTTCTCCTTATGGCTAGGGGTATCAACCATCAGAACAAGCGCACAGAATGATCCACCAGCCTCGACCAAATAGAAGATTAGACTGCATCCAAATTATCCCAGGAGACTCCTTGAATGGACGATTCATCAAAGAAGGCGAGGACTTTCCCTTTTGTGATTTTCCTGAACCATGGTACGACCACACAGCCAAGAAGATGAAACCTGGAATGAAGATCTTTTTCCAACATAGCTACCCATGGGCCGAAAGTTTCCAACACCGAGTACAACCGCTCATCAAAGATATCGAAGAGACTGAGGAAAGTGATTTCGAAGATTCCTTCAACTTACAGACACTGGGGCTGCAGGTGATGGGATCCATAAAACTTGTAATAGGGGTTGGCCCTATAAACCCTGTCGTTGAATTCCAAGTCATAGACATCCCAGCTTGTTTCAACCTATTGTTCGGACGACCCTGGCTCCACAGTATCAAGGGTGTGTCTTCCTCACTCCATAAGAAATTGAAGTTCTTCGCCGACAGGCGAGTCATCACCATTTTAGGCGACGAAGAAAATGTCGAGGGTGCAAGCACCATCAGTCCAATCCTTGAGATACAACATATGTCAATTGATATGCTCCTATCAGGATTCCGAGTTGAGCCACTCCTACTCTCGGTAGGGGACGATTTCAAGGAAAGGGTTTGTCCAGGATATGACCCTCATGGCAATGTCAATGTGATTCAGATGTTCAGAAACATGCACTTCATGCCCGGACTGGGGCTAGGGCAAAGGCAGCAGGGGATACTTGAGCCCATTGAACTGAAGAAATATTTCCCTCCTTATAGCTTGGGGTATCAACCATCAAAACAAGCGCTCAGAATGATCCACCAGTCTCGACCAAAGAGAAGATTAGACTGCATCCAAATTATCCCAGGAGACTCCTTAAATGGACGATTCATCAAAGAAGGCGAGGAGTTTCCCTTTTGTGATTTTCCAGAACCATGGTACGACCACACAGACAAGAAGATGAAACCTGGAATGGAGATATTTTTCCAAGATAGCTACCCATGGGCCGAAAGTTTCCAACACCGAGTACAACCTCTCATCAAAGATATCGAAGAGACTGAGGAAAGTGATTCCGAAGATTCCTTCAACTTACAGACACTGGGGCTGCAGGTGATGGGATCCATAAAACTTGTAATAGGGGTTAGCCCTATAAACCCTGTCATTGAATTCCAAGTCATAGACATCCCATCTTGTTTCAACCTGTTGCTCGGATGACCCTGGCTCCACAGTATCAAGGGTGTGTCTTCCTCACTCCATGAGAAATTGAAGTTCTTCGCCGACGGGCGAGTCATCACCATTTTAGGCGACGAAGAAAATGTCGAGGGTGCAAGCACCAACCGTCCAATCCTTAAGATACAGCATAGGTCAAATGATATGCTCCTATCAGGATTTCGAGTTGAGCCACTCCTAATCTCGGTAGGGGATGATTTCAAGGAAAGGGTTTGTCCAGAATATGACCCTCATGGCAATGTCAATGTGATTCAGATGTTCAGAAACATGCACTTCATGCCCGGACTGGGGCTAGGGCAAAGGCAGCATGGGATACTTGAGCCCATTGAACTCAAGAAAGCTTTCCCTCCTTATAGCTTGGGGTATCAATCATCCGAACAAGAGCTCAGAATGATCCACCAGTCTCGACCAAAGAGAAGATTAGACTGCATCCAAATTATCCCAGGAGACTCCTTAAATGGACGATTCATCAAAGAAGGCGAGGAGTTTCCCTTTTGTGATTTTCCAGAACCATGGTACGACCACACAGACAAGAAGATGAAACCTGGAATGGAGATCTTTTTCCAAGATAGCTACCCATGGGCCAAAAGTTTCGAACACCAAGTACAACTGCTCCTCAAAGATATTGAAGAGACTGAGGAAAGTGATTCCGAAGATTCCTTCAACTTACAAACACTGGGGCTGGAGGTGATGGGATCCATAAAACTTGTAATAGGTGTTGGCCCTCTAAACCATGTCGTTGAATTCCAACTCATAGATATCCCAGCTTATTTCAACCTGTTGCTCGGACGACCTTGGCTCCACAGTATCAAGGGTGTGTCTTCCTCATTCCATAAGAAATTGAAGTTCTTCGCCGACGGGTGAGTCATCACCATTTTGGGAGACAACGAAAATGTCGAGCTCCATCGAAGTTATGGGAAAGGCCGTGCCACTCTCTCTTGTCGATAACGGATCCGCCTTAAATGTCCGCCCACTGAGAACCTTCAAGTGTTTAGGCCTGAAAGAAAGCGTCCTTGCTCCAACCTCCTCCGCTGTACGTGCCAACGAAAATACCCGCTGGGAGGTGATGTGATCCATAAAACTTAAAATAGGGGTTGGCCCTATAAACCATGTCGTTGAATTCCAAGTCATAGACATCCCAACTTGTTTCAACCTGTTGCTCGGACGACCCTGGCTCCACAGTATCAAGGGTGTGTCTTCCTCACTCCATCAGAAATTGAAGTTCTTCACCGACGGGCGAGTCATCACCATTTTAGGCGATGATGAAAATGTCGAGGGTGCAAGCACCAGCAGTCCAATCCTTGAGATACAACACAGGTCAAATGATATGCTCCTATCAGGATTCTGAGTTGAGCCACTCCTAGTCCCGGTAAGGGACGGTTTCAAAGAAAAGGTTTGTCCAGAATATGACCCTCATGAAAATGTCAATGTGATTCAGATGTTCAGAAACATGCACTTCATGCCCGAACTGGGGCTTGGGCAAAGGCAGCAAGGGATACTTGAGCCCATCGAACTGAAGAAACCTTTCCTTCCTTGTGGCTTGGGGTATCAACCATAAGAACAAGAGCTCAGAATGATCCACTAGTCTCGTCCAAAGAGAAGATTAGGCTGCATCCAAATTATCCCAGGAGACTCCTTGAATGGAAGATTCATCAAAGAAGGCGAGGACTTTCCCTTTTGCGATTTTCCATAACCATGGTACGACCACACAGACAAGAAGATGAAACCTGGAATGGAGATCTTTTTCCAAGATAGCTACCCATGGGCCGAAAGTTTCCAACACCGAGTACAACCGCTCATCAAAGATATCGAAGAGACTGAGGAAAGTGATTTCGAAGATTCCTTCAACTTACAGACACTGGGGCTGGCACTCTGCATGGTTCATTCAGGCATTACATCAATGGATCCATCCTATCTGATTAAAGCTGCTGATACACCCCTCCTCAACTGGCATATTGTGCCGGTTCTACCTCTTGAAATCTCCCCTAACCCCAATGTCTACCCTATTTCTTCTACTATTGTCTATCCTTGTGCAAATGTAATTGAGTCCTCTTTTGATAAGGTTCTCAATGTTGTTTTTCCTATCAATGAAATAAATGAAGATTTTGAGTATCTTGTTGTGCCTTACATTAATTGTTTGGATTCTAATCGAACTTTTGATGATAATGATTTTGCAAATGAACAATTCTTAACTGATCTAAATAAGGTTAATAATAAACAACATAACCGCGTTCAAGTTAATGAAGAAGAGACTATTATTATTAATCTCTGTTCTAGTAGCCAACTACGCGAGATTAGGATAGGGGCCACCCTTGACGAGTATGAGCGCACAGAACTCGAAGAATTGCTAAAGGAATTCGTGAATGTCTTCGCATGGTCCTATGATGATATGCCCCGCTTTGATCCTGAAATAGCTCAGCACGAGATCCCCACTCTCCTAAATTACAAGCTGGTTAAATAAAAATTGAGAAACCTCCGCACCGAATGGTCGCTCAAGGTCAAAGAAGAGGTGGTCAAACAGTTGAACATGGGCTTCATTCGTGTGATCCAACATTCCACATGGCTATCCAATATAGTACCTGTGCCGAAATCAAGAGGGAAGGTTCAAATGTGTGTGGACTACCCAGATTTAAACAAAGCTTCTCCAAAAGTTGATTATTCGCTACCCAATATCGACATGATCGTGGACAACACAACCAATCATGCTCTCAAGTCATTCATCGACGGGTTTACCGGATACAACCAAATCAAGATGCACCAGACCACCAGGAAAAAAATGCGTTCATCACCCCATGGGGAACCTTTTGCTACACCGTCATGCCATTTAGTCTTAAGAATGCTGGGGCTACCTACCAAAGGGCTACCACAACCATCCTACACGATCTGATTCATAAGGAAGTCTCGGTTTATGTGGATGATATGATTATTAAGTCCAAAGCAAGAGAAGGTCATGTTCCCGCTCTCCGAAAGTTCTTCGAGCGACTGCAACGGTATCAGATGAGACTCAATCCACAGAAATGTGTCTTCGGCGTTACAAAGGGAAAACTCTTGGGATTCATGGTCAGCGAGAAGGGGATAGAAGCAGATCCTGCAAAGCTGAAGGCTATACTTGAGATGCCATCGCCCCGAACAGAGAAAGAAATCTGACTTTTTTTTGGGAAATTGTAATATATCAGCCGGTTCATCAGCCAACTAACCTCCATCTATGAACCAATCTTCAAGCTCCTCCGAAAGGATTCAACCAAGGTTTGGAACGAGGCCTGCCAAGAAGCTTTTGAACAAATCAAATAATACCCAACCCCTAGTGCTCATGCCACCACAGCCTGGTCTCACTTTGCTCCTATACCTAACCATAACCGACACTACAGTTGGGGCTTTGCTAGACCAATACCTTGAGGACTCACACAAAGAAAGTGCCATCTATTATGCCAGTAACAAATTGACCAGGTACGAGGTCAACTAAACGGCTTTGGAAAAGGCGTGTGCCACATTTGTCTGGGTCACCCAAAAGTGGAGACACTACATGCTCGCCTTCCCCATCAAAACTTGTATCACGAATGGATCCCATCAAATACCTGCTTGAGAAACCCGCCTTATCCAGTCGAATGGCCCGATGGTTGATGCTCCTAACCGAGTTTGATATCATGTACGTCACACAGAAAGCCATTAAAGGAAGAGCTATCTCTGACTACCTTGCTGATCACCCTGTAGAAGAAGCAGATGTTTGGATCTCCGAATTCCCAGATGAAAATATCCTCTGCACCGCTCAAGACCACCTTCGATGGCAAATGTTCTTTAACAACGCTGCCAAAAAAAAGGGATATGGCGTTGGGATACTTCTGATCGCCCCTGATGACTCCCACACTCCCATCGCCATCAAATTGGATTTCCCTTGCACCAATAACATGACGGAATACGGGGCATGCACAGTAGGCCTCAAAGTTGCTCTCAAGAAAGGTATTCAATGCCTTGATGTCTACGGGGATTCTGCCCCTCATCATCGGTCAAGTGCTTAGAAAGTGGAAAGTCAAGGACGAAAAGCTCCAACCCTTCCATGCCCACTTAGAAGAGTTAGCCTCCGGATTTCGAGATATCACCTTCCATTACCTACCTCGAGCAAAGAATAACCTAGCCAATGCTCTCGTTACCTTGGCCTCCATGGTCGACATGCTCGAAGGAATAAAAATGACCCCCTTCCTAGTTCAAAAGCAAGACAAACTAACCCACTGCTACCATATTGAGCTTGTCTCCACCAAAGATCCCGAACTAGTCGATTGCTGGTACTATGATATCCGGTGCCTCCTCAAACATGGTAGGTATCCCTAGGGTTCCAATAAGAAAGACCGAACGACCCTCTGAAGACTGGCCACCTAGTACATCATCTGTCATAAAGCTCTACTCAAGAGGAACTTCGATGGAACTCATCTACACTGTATCGCAGGGGCTGAGATTGAGAAGATAATGCAGAAGATCCATAGCGGTGAATGCTGGCCCCACATGAACGATCACATGCTTTCCAAGAAGATCACTCGACAGGGCTAGTACTGGACCACCATGGCCCAAGATTGCACAACCTATGTCCGGAGATGCCTCAAATGCCAACAGTTCTCCAATCTTCAACACCTGCCTCCACGAGAATTATACAACATGACCTTTCCCTGGCCGTTCTTCACCTGGGGTATCGACATCATAGGGAAGGTTACACCAAAGGCTTAAAATGGACATGAGTTCATCCTAATTGCCATTGATTACTTCACCAAATGGGTCGAAGCTGAGTCATACACAGTATTGAATGCCAAGAAAGTGGCCAAATTCCTCAAGAAAAATATCATCTGCCAATATGGGGTCCCGCACGAGTTAGTGTCAGATAACGGGTTGCACTTCGAAGCAGAAGTCACAGAAGTAGTCAACGAGTACGAGATTCAGAGAAAAAAATCTTCTCCCTACCGACCTCAGACTAATGGTGCAATTGAAGCCGCCAACAAGAACCTCAAATCCATCATCAGCAAGATGACTGAAAGATATAGGGATTGGGCCGATCGGATCCCGTACGCCCTCTGGGGCTATCGAACCTCAATCCGAACCTCTACTGGGGCTACCCCTTACTCTCTGGTCTACGGCATGGAAGCAGTCCTACCTGTGGAGCTGGAAATACCCTCGCTACGCGCCATGCTCGAAAGCAAAGTTAGCGAAGATGACTGGTGCCAAAGCTGTCTTAACGAGTTGACCCTCCTAGATGAAAGGAGATTGAAAGCTCTTTACCACATACAGGGGTACCATCGTCGAATAGCGCGATCATTCAACAAGAGAGTCAAGGATCGCGATGTCTGGGAAAGGGATTTAGACCTCAAGTAGATAATAGAACCCATCTGGGACTCCAGAGGGATATTCAAGCCCAATTGGAGCGGCCCCTACATTGTGAAGAAAATCTTATCCGGCGGTGCCTCCATGCTCATTGACCTAGATGGGGAGGAAATGGCTCGTCCAGTCAATTTGGACACTCTCAAGAAATTCTACCCCTAGTCCGGAATCTCGGCGCGCTAAGACTCTTCTCATCTCCCTTCTATTCTGAAAAAAAAACTCTCTTCATTTCCCTCTACCCAGAACTATGTGGGCCTGATCCTCTGCAAAAAACCATTTTTCAAGAAAAACAAAAACTTTTCAAAATCCCCCGAGGTACGTAGGCAGCTCATACATCTTACAAGAGCACGACCCTTTCTTTTTCACAAAATACTATTCTTTTCTTATCTCCGAGAATAGCAGTTCATTCTAACAAAAACTTGAACAAAAGGATTATGTATGCCTTAGTGATAGGTATAGATAATTCAAAATTACAAAATTCATCGAAAGGCATAGCTGGATGATCAGAAACTTGCTTATTTCATTAATAAGAAATTACAACACAAATTACATAAAAAAAGGAACGGATAACTCCCTTCCCTCTACTGCCATAAAAAGACAAATAAGATCCCCACATCTATTCCCTATTACACAAATAAACTCTCCAAGAGTCCTACCCATAGCTACCAGAGGAGCCCGCACCCTCATCATCTACATCCTGGGATCCCCAAATTTCCCCTACCTGAATAGAGTGTCGTAAACACTCTATGGACCGATAAGCCTGAACCAGCTTCGAAAAAACCACAACACCCCCTTCCATGGTGTTAAATAAAACAAACCACCTTTGTCCAGTCTCCACTGCCAACATCTTGCTGACTACTCTCCTCGACAACCACTTCATATAATCCCCAGGGACATGCCAAACTCTCCCGACAGACTGAGAGGGACGGGTCGATGGACGCCGGTTCTCCCACAGAGATCTAAGTAACAGACGTAGGCGCTCGATCAAAATGTCTACCGAAAAGAAATTTAGTGTCCGAGGTGGCATGACCTGTGCCCAGCCAAATTGGCCCAGAAGCCGCCAAGGGAAATAAAAAGAGGTCTGTCTGAGACCAACCGGCCGCACATATGAGTACTCTCCTAGCTCCAGAACAGGCTGCAACTGCCCCCACCAAGGCACTGACCAATACAAATTTCAAGCCCCGTGCTCCACAAACCAATTCTCCCAGCTCGCAATATCCAAGCCAACATAGAAGAAGTGACGCGAAAAGAAGTTGGGTACAACCGATAAAGGATATTCTGGAGGAGTCACCAGGCGGAGTCTTTCAGACAACCACATGAACAACATCCCGAGGCTACCTCTCACGAAGTCAGAATGACCTTCCCTCCAGGAATCTAGGCCATTCAGCATCTCCGCCAATATCACCGCCACAGGATTGCGACGGTATGACATCCACAAAGTAATAGCTGCAAGTTGCGGGTCCACCAGCGATAATTTTGAAACCAGACCTAGAGCAACGACCCCAGCATAGCCAGCATCACCTACTTCCTACAAATGCACGGACTGCAGCACCACCGGGAGGGAGATCATTCCTCCAGCAACCAATGATCTAGCTACCGAAGGCTAAATATGAAGAAGCCCGGCCAACAACTCCCTGGGAGAATGGGAAAATTCGGGCAAAGCCGCAGCAACACTGTGATTTATACCCAGCATAGCAGAAAATTCCTCGTAGGTAGGACAAACTTCATCCAACCCAAAGTGAAATGGTCTTCGGGGTACTAGAATTATACCGCCGCCATCAGCATGTTCCACTTAATAGGCCGATTACACCACAAGGAGACTCGACGCATGTTGAAAACATCATAGTCGACATTATAAGAGAACATTGCTTCCAAGGCTTCGAGGTAGTTAGCAAACTCAATGCTACCAGGGAGAGCCATCTTGCAAGGCTAAGAGATAGCGGGCAAGTAAGTAAGAATGCGAAGGTGTGATGAAAACACTCCACCCTTACCCCTTTTTTTACTTGAGAACCCTCACAAGAGACATAATCCCTGCAGAAATCGGAGGGAATCCTACCCCACAAAACACAAAAGGCTGAAGAGGGTACCATTCAAAGCTTTGAATTGATGGGACTGAACTGAACTGCCGATAGGTAGGACAGGGTGCTTGCCGATCGGTAAACCCCCATTTTTAGAAATTTCCCTTTTTTCCTCTTTTGTCAAATTAGAAAACTCAATAAAAATAAATTGATATTCTCAACAGAATTTCAAAATCCCTTTTCCTCCTTATATAATTTCCCTTTTAAATTAAAAACTTTCCTTCAAAAAATTCCAAAAATACTCCTTTTTACGGTCTCAGCAGCAAAGTAAAAAGCGCATGTGCATGCATTCATTCATCATTAATAAAAGATAATAAAAAACTCCATTGCATTGCATCTATTTGTTTCTGTGTTACATCAATTTTACAGGAAATAAAAAAAAAAGCAAAAATAAAAGGACTCAGCCCGAACCCACATTCTCTCTCTCTCTCTCTCTCACCTACCTTTCTCTCTAAGAGTTTCCACCCCTGCAACGTGCTCTCTTTCCCCTACGGCGAGATGATGCACCGACAATACCCAAGCCAGAGTCCTCTTCGAACGAAGCAGATGGAACCAATCAAGAAGGAACATGAACCGTATCCCGAATATGGGCAGTCACCGAAGATATCCAGTCTCTTAGCCAAGTGGTCGACACTCGAACTTGCTGTAAGAAAAAGGAAAAATCAGTATCAAAGTAGAGATGACCAAAGCAGAAAAGAAAGAAAGAGAAGAACAAAAAGGTATACCGTAGGTCGGAGGACCTCCTCTATCAAACCCAACTCCTTCGGATCCATCGCATGAGGACGATGCAGCATAGGCACTATCCCTTCATCAGCCCGCCGGATGTTGTATGAAGGAGTGTGCAATCGCACAAAAGGAACCTCTGAAGTCGCCGCCGCAGATGCCGTCGGACCGCCGCCACTGTGGGAAGATCCCACGACCCGACTCGAACCCATAGGAGGGAAAGGAAGGGTATCATATATGCTGGACGCCATCAACCAGTTTGTCACAAAGTCCATATAGCCATACGGTGAAGCTGTATCGGTATACAACAAGTAGGACTCGCCGATCATTACCGTGATCCTCGCATCCTCCTACAACAGTCGCTCCCGCCTCATAGACATAACAGGCTGCGCAGGTGTCACCATCACCTCCTCCTCAGCAATCTGGTGAACCAACCTCTCCCCGAGATACCAGAAATGGCCAAACTCATGCGCCAACAAACGCCTCATCTGCGCGTTCACCCCGATCGTCCCCGCATCCTGAATGGCTATCCCCAGGGATAAAAGGTCACATGAAAATCTCCAAGCATGCATAAATCATTACAAGATCAGAAGGCACAAAAACCAAGGCTGAAAATGAAAAGAGTCTTACCCTAGCACTGGTCAGGTCATTCAAGACCTGACGCACCGCCTCCAGAGAGAAAGATCCCTTCGACTGCCGATTGGCCTTACGCTATCGATACAATCGGTAGGAGTCCCCAACAGTGTCGTCCTTCAGAGAGATCAGCGGGGTATTGCACCCAATCACCTCATAAAACCACGCCTGTCAAAGATAAGTTTTCACAAACAAAAAGAGACGCATAAGGAAAATGCGAATGCATGAAAGGAAAATGCGAATGCATGAAAAGAAATGCGCAAACTAAAGAATACCTCAAGAAGGTACGTGGTTCTAGTAAAGGTCTGCCGATAGCACCGACTGAATGCATCCAGAGAAGAGTAAAGGGTCGCCAAAGTCAAACTCCCCCAATAATAGAAGGGGATGTTCGAAAACATCCTCAAGTACGGTAAGAACCACAAATGGACGACGCAGCCGCTTGACGCCACTATAAAACCTCCCAACACCAGCAAAATAAATAACCGGGCCATCTGCCTCACATGTAGCCCGTCCTCCACATCAATCACCCTACCCAACAGAACATCCTTCAGTAGGGACAACCAGATAGAATCCCTAGAAACTATCCTCCCTATATCACCAAGTGCCGCATGCACTGCCTCTGATCTCACCCGCAAAGAGCGATCCAACTCTATCTTCTCTCCATCACAATCCAACCCTAATAGTTGTTGCACGTCTATGGGAGTCACAATCATCTCCCCGAAGACAAAATGGAAGGTGTGGGTAGTATCCCACCACCTCTCCCCCAAAGCGCACAGGACCGCTGTCGAACGAGGCATCTCATCCAGCGCAGATGCCAACCTCCTAAAAACCCGCTGATGATACCACCCAATGCACCATAGGTGGGGGATCCTCCTAGACATCCCTGAGCCCCGTTGTCCCGTGGGCGCGCATGTTCTTAAAAGAAATATCAGGCTGGCAAATAGAAAAAAATCTTATCAGAAGTCAAGATAGAAAGAAAAATCACCAAAAAGAAAGGAATGCCAAAGGTGAAGTTACTTACATAACCGCCGGGATTCACTCTCGAAGAGCGATGACGCGACGACTCCCACAACAAAGTTCGCTCATTCGCAACAGGCTCAAACGCATCAAAGGAGTTCTCACTCCCCAAAGCAAGAGGCGTCCTGGTCCTCCACTCCACATTCGCCCAGTCTTCAACGGTCAACCACTCCCTGTGGACTGCGATGCTCATAAAAGCGGCCATTTCTTGAGGATCGGAATGCTAGATCGATTTTGCAGAGGAATCGCAGAAAGAGAGAAAGAAAAGAAGCTGTGAAAAAATGAAAGGATTTGCCCCCTTTATATAGGATGCCAAACGCCATGCCGATCGGCACTAACTCTTTACTTCTCGAGGAAGTCCAAAAGTCTGTGCCACTACCGAATGGCATCCCTCATACCATGCCGACCGGCACCCCCCTTAAATTTCGTACAGAAATTCCCAGAAAATACCAGAAAGTCTCAAAAAATCCCCCAAAAATTCCTAAAAATCCCAGGAAGGATTTAGAACATTTTCACCAGGAAAATTTCGCATTCCCTCAAGCGGAACCCCTCTTTCCCAGCGGAATCCTCAAAAACCAAGTGAATCTCCTCCCGGCAAAGCCCCAGAAGATCTTTAAGGATCGCCTAATCACTTCCCCAGCAGAGTTTTTACAGCACCAAAATTGGTTGTTCCCCCCTACGAGGCCTCCTAAAGAAACAAAAGCTTCCCCAGCTATTAGCTCCCCAACTCAGATCAAAATCATAAGGCACTTTCTCCAGCAGAATCAAAATCCAATCTTTATCCACTCTTAGGTCAGAATTGACCTCGGTCTTGGATCGTCACATGAGTTAGGTCATAATTGACCTCGATCCTCGATCATCACCACTCTTAGGTCAAAATTGGCCTCGGTATTGTATAGTCACCTGAGTTAGGTTAGAATTGACCTCGGTCCTCGATCATCACCACTCTTAGGTCAGAATTGACCTCAATCTTGGATCGTCACCTGAGTTAGGTAAGAATTGACCTCGATCCTCAGTCATCACCACTCTTCGGTCAGAATTGACCTCGGTTTTGGATCGTCACCTAAGTTAGGTTAGAATTGACCTCCGTCCTCGATCGTCACCACTTTTAGGTCAAAATTGACCTCGATCTTGGATCATCACCTGAGTTAGGTCAGAATTGACCTCGATCCTCAGTCGTCACCACTCTTAGGTCAGAATTGATCTCGGTCTTGGATCATCACCTGAGTTAGGTCAGAATTAACCTCGGTCCTCGATCGTCACCACTCTAGGTTAGAATTGACCCCGGTTATTAGATCTTCACCCTAAGCCCGTAGAATCGGTCACCCTCATCACTTAAGCCCACAAATTTGGCTTTAACCCATAAAATTGGTCATCCCCAGCACACCCCTCAGGTCCTCAAAATCGGCCTCAATCCTCTGAATCGGTCATACTCCATCAAAAGCATCATGTGGTGTCTATTCGACGGTTATCATTTGTTCCAAACTCACCCATCGAGGGGCTTTGTAGACACCCAATTATGTTACCCCCTAACTCTCCTTAGATTTCGAGTACCTCCCTTCATCACAACAAACCCAGGTCAT
Organism: Sambucus nigra; assembly: GCA_949130495.1. Classification (NCBI taxonomy): domain Eukaryota; kingdom Viridiplantae; phylum Streptophyta; class Magnoliopsida; order Dipsacales; family Adoxaceae; genus Sambucus; species Sambucus nigra. The sequence goes on from OX422207.1 coordinate 763,353,073, forward strand.
ACCCCGAGTACTGACCTAGAATCCATCGGGCACTCCCAGGCTCTGTTTGACCAAAAAGTCAAACTCTTCAGCTCGACCAAGGCTAAATGAATCTTCGAAGGGCACTGAAATCCCTTTCCAACGGTCTGTCCCATGCGTGATTTCAACTTACCATGCGGACGACCGATCCGTTTGCGTCCGAAACTTAATCCAAAGGCCAACGGGTCCTCCCGGGCTCTGTTTGACCTAAGTCAACTCCTCAGCTCGACCAAGGCTGAATGAATATTCGAAGGGCACTGAAACCCCTTTCCAATGGTCCACTTCGTGCACAATTTCGACTTACTATGCGGACGAACGATCCGTTTGACTCCAAGAGGTCACCGAATGCTTCCAGTGCCCGGTTGACCAAAGTTAGCTCCCCAAACTGGGTCAAACTCTTTGGCAAGTCTAAGTATATCTCATAACCTTTCCAACGGTCTACCCTGTGCGCAATTAGGACTTACCATGAGGACGAACGATCCGTTTGCGTCCGAACGATTGCCCGTCCAATGGACCGACAAACGATTCTGAGTCATATTTGACCCAAGGTCAACTCCCGAACCCGGGAGAGGTCCATAGGCCTTTCAAAGGTCTCTGAATTAATTTTCCAATGGTCTACCGCGTGTGCGATTCTGACCAACGGTTTGCCCTAGGCAGCCAATTTTTCAAAAAGTCCTGAAACACACTGCTAAATGGCAGGTTCCAGACCCTGCCTATCAGCAGGTGCCGATAGGCAGGACCAGGTGTGACACCCCGCCTAATTAAATACCGGGCGATCACTCCTTTATTAAATTAAAATCAAGGTGAACAGTTGGTTCATTCTTAGAATCACTGTCGTAAAAATAACTTTTCCAATTTAAACACCCTAATTAATTAAGCTAAGTGTCAAAACCATTTTTAAACATTACTTTCCAAATTTTATTTTAAAAACAAAGATTTAATTATTTACAACAATTCAATATTAAAGAATCACACCACAATAATTCTGGAACATATAATCCAAATAGTTTAAACATTCAACAACTACATCCCAACATTAAAACTTAAAGTAAACATCCAGACAGTAATAAATCCCAAAGTGACAATACTAGAAATAACTGAATTACAAAGTCCAAATAAATAACTGAATAATGGAAATGGAGACACATGCCCCACTAAATGAATATGCTAGGAGTGGAGTCAAATAAATGAAGTCATATAAGCAAGAGGCCTGCAACTCCCACCTAAGCTGCAGCGCGTTCCTTCCAAGGGATCCTACGCAAGACACCCCTGTGGCTGGGAACCTATAATATATACATATATATATATATATATATACAAGAGAGAAAGATGAATAGAAACGGGTCAGAGCCCTATAGTGTAAATGATTTAAAATTCGTTTAGCAAGTATTTAAAACGATTACAGACCAATGCAACAACACATTAGTACGGCACTCTCTTGAGAAATTCTCACCTCTCTTCTAATGTGCACGCCTATCGTACTAACCTTCCCAACGGATTATCTTATCTTATATCGCACTAAACTTCCCAATGGTTTAACTTATCTTAGGTTACTCGTAAGATTTAAAACTGAACAATATAATTGTTTAAAAGGAAAATTTCATTTAGTAACAAAGCTCTCATTTTAACTTTATTTATTAATAAAGTTTCCCAGTGTCATATTATACTTTTTCAAAACAAGTATTTCCAAATTTAAATTCAAAATTCATTTCTTACTTACCATAGCACAGTAGGCAGTTCCAAATTTCAGAATTTCATATATATATTAAATACTCGTATAATATATATATTCTAACAGCACCCCATATAAAAATTATGGTGCGTGCATACTCTGCTATCCAATCCCCGTATCTCTCGTACTAAGAGAAATACAAGTTCGAAATCACTCTCGAACTGTATTAACACATACACAAATAATATTGAGGCGAAGCATAGATTCCAAGTCTCTAAGAGAATAGCACATGCCCCCACGCCTCTTAGGACCGTCTGAACTATCGATTGGATAGCCTGTACCAAGGATATCTATCTTCTAGGGTACGAGTCAATATCCCCCATAAAGGTCCCATCGAGATAAGACTGTCCCAGCGCGGTAACCTCAGGGATAGCAAGTAGCGCGGGCACGATTTTCACACATAGATAGTATATGCATAAACACAGTCATATAACTATACTAATATTACCATATCAATTTAGGTACTTCTCAAATCCCATAATTACGACATTTGTCCTCATATCTCATTATTTAGTTCTCACATATAACCGTTCATTTCTTACTTTGATTCGAGGGATTTTTCCAACTTACTACGTAATACTCATGGACTCTATCCTCCCAAGTGTAGAATTCAGTAGGTACTCATCTAATTTCCAACGTAACCATCTTACACGTCTCTCCCCTTAATACATAATTTCATCGTCCCTTATATGTAAATATCCCAACAATACAACTCTTGTCTTACATTAAAGGTCCCATAATTATTTAAAAGTCCTACTAGTCTTCTTTATCTCCCAAAACATTTTAATAAGGGTGTCCAAGGATTATTTCTCATTAAATTGTATTCAACTAATTTAAAAAGGGGAAAATATGAGTCTGCCAGAAGGGGTCGATCAATCGAGGTCTGGAGCAAGATCGATCGAACCTTCGATCGATCGAAGCTCTTGGCTCGATTGATCGATCAAATAGGTATGGCGAATTCTGCAGTTAATCAGTTACGGGTTTTATCACATAACCTCCTCTAAATCCAAACTTTTCATTACCAATCGCCCAGAAATTTGTACTACTAACATTATAATCTCATTTTATGTATCTTCTACGTAAAGCATGTAAATTTTCGTCACTATTCATGGATTTATAGGCAAAAACTTCATAAAAATCTCAAGAACCCTAGAATCTCTTTAACATGGTTCTAATCCATATTTTCCAGAATTTTCTTCTACTAAAACATCATAATTTCGTGGTTTAATCCTCTACATGTGAAGGGGTTTCCAGATTTACATTCAAATCATTACTACATGCGATTTCCTATCTCAAATTTGGATTTTCTTCCATAAAATTCATCCTAATCATCCCTAGACTAACATGAGTGATGAGTTAACGAAAATAAGCAAGATAAACACTTGCCTGGGATTTTCAGAGTTCTGGTTTGATGACGAATTTGGTGTGGTTGCATTCCCTGTCGCACGATCTACGCGTTGGTGGTGGTGGCGGTGCAAACGGGTGACTTTTTGGCCTTGGATTGCTTTGGAAGCTCTCTCCTTCCCTCTCCTATGGCCGTCACTTGTATTTGGTTGTTTTAACCCTAGAGGGAAACCTTATACATCTGATATATCCCTTGAAATTTCGTGGGTTTAATTACCCAAAAATGTAAAATGTTCAAAATGCCCTCCCGGGGTGTTAAATAGGCCTAAAAACGTCCCGAGACCCAAACTAAACCCCCGAGTACACTTTTCTGACTATCTCGACCCTTCCGGACACTTTGGTGCACTCAAAACGACCATACGAGCGACTTATAATATATTCACTTTTATTCATCAATATTTAGTCCCGACACGACACGGGCGCGTCCTGACTCAAATTTCCAAAATTATCATTTTATTCACTCGTGACATTTAATATAACCAATATTATATAACCAAATATTATATATTACTTTGCTCATTAGTAATATTCAAAAAATTTCCCATAATTAATAACTCTCATCACGTTAATAATTATAACATAATTAATTTCCGGATTTATATTAAATAATTAATTCACATTAAATTTAATAAATCCCCAAATTAATATAGCATAAAAATACGGGGTATTACATACTTCCTCCCTAATAACGGAATTTCATCCCGAAATTCAAAAAATAAGGCATACCTGGTAAGAATAAATCTGGGTATCTCTCGCGCATATCTGCCTCGTGCTCCCAAGTGGACTCCTCCACATTATGGTGCTCCCACTGGACCCGTACAAGTGGAACTACCTTCGACCTCAATCTTCTCTCGCTATAGTCTAGGATAGCCACCGGTCTCTCCTCATAAGAGCTGTCAGACTGTAAGTCTATCTCATCTATCACAATGTGAGTATGGGCCATATCATCCCGAAGATATCGTCTCAATGACGAGATGTGGAATACATCGTGAATGCAATGTAAATGCTCTGGAAGTCCCAATCTGTATGCTACCGGCCCAATCCTCTCGATGATGGGAAATGGTCCCATGTACCTCGGGGCCAATTTTCCTTTTCTTCCCGAACCTCATCACTCCTTTCATAGGAGATACACGTAGTAACACTTGGTCCCCCACATTAAACTCCCGGAAGAACCGTTTCACATCGGTGTAGCTTTTCTACCTGTCCTGGGCTACTCGAATGCGACTTCTGATCATCTCAATCCTCGTGGAGGTTTCCTGAATCACCTCTGGTCCTAGCAATTTGTTATCCCCCACCTCGAGCCAACAAGTTGGGGAACGACAAGGCCTGCCGTACAAAGCTTCGAATGGAGCCATGCCAATAGTGAACTGATAAGAGTTATTATAAGAAAACTCTACCAGTGGAAGATGTGGCTCCCAACCTCCTCCAAAATTAAGAACACACATGCGTAGCATATCCTCCAACATCTCATTAGTTGCTCTGTCTGTCCATCTGTCTGTGGGTGATAAGCTGAATTCAACCTCAACTCAGTACCCATAGCCTCTTGAAAGCTTTCCCAAAAATGCGACACGAAAATTTTGTCTCTATCTGACACAATATTCAGGGGCACCCCATGTAATCTGACAATCTCAGCAATGAACAACTGAGCATACTGACCCGTGCTATAGTCTGTCTGCAGCGGCAGAAAATGAGCCACCTTGGTCAAACGGTCAATAATCACCCAAATAGAGTCGTGGCCCCGTTGTGATGTAGGCAACCCTGTAATAAAATCCATGGAAATACTCTCCCACTTCCACGCGGGTACTTCCAATGGCTGAAGCAACCCTGACGGTTTCTGATGGTCCACCTTTACCAGCTGGTAGGTAGAACACTTGGATACGAACTCAACAATGTCCTTCATCATCCCACTCCACCAGTATTGCCTCCTCATATCCTGGTACATCTTATCTTCTCCAGGATGTATCACAAATCGAGACCCGTGAGAGTGGGTCATCATTGCATGACTTAATTCTGCTCCTTCTGGAACCACCAATCTCCCATTAAACCTCAAACCCCCATCAAAACTAACAGAATAGGACTCAGCACCCTCAGCTAAGAGTCGTACAATCTGCTCCTGGAAAAATGGGTCTGCGGTCTGTGCCTGTATCACCCTCGTAACAATATCGGGGGTCACTATCATAACAGATATGAAGGAACGGGCTACTGCGTCCTGGTGGCCTAACTCCTTCCACTTTGCTTTCCGGACGTCCGCTACCTCGTCTACCGGTCTACAGCTCAACGCATCAGCAACTACGTTGGCCTTCCCCGGATGGTACTGTATATTGAACTAATAGTCCTTCACAAACTCTAACCATCTGCGTTGACGCATATTCAGCTCTCACTGAGTGAACAGGTACTGCAGTGACTTGTGGTCTGTGAACAAACGAAATTTCTCCCCTAATAAATAGTGCCTCTATATCCTCAATGCAAAAACGACCGCTGCTAACTCCAGGTCGTGGGTGGGGTAATTCTTCTCATGCGGCTTAAGCTTGCGGGAGGCAAAAGCTATAGCCTTCTCCTCCTGCTGAAGTACTCCCCCAAGTCCCCGTAAAGAGGCATCGGTGTAAACCAGGTACTCCACACCCGACTTCGATAAAGCAAGGACTGGTGCTGAAGTAAGCTTGTCTTTCAGCTCGTCGAAAGCCAATTGACAAGCATCATCCCAAACATATGGTACCCCTTTACGAGTCAGGTTCGTCAATGGACCCTCTATTTTGGAGAATCCCCGAATGAATCTCCTGTAGTATCCGGCTAACCCCAAGAAACTACGCACTTCCGTCGGTGTCGTGGACTGTCCCCACTCCCTCACCGCTGACACTTTACGCGGGTCAACTGCTATCCCCTGTTCAGAAACAACATACCCCAAGAACTGTACTTCTCGCAACCAGAATCCGCACTTCTCGTACTTAGCATACAACTGGTGCTCTCGTAGAGTCTGAAGAACCTGTCTCAAGTGCTCGACATGCTCCTCCTCGGAGTGTGAATATATCAAAATGTCATCTATGAAGACGATGACAAACTAATCCAAGAACTCTCTAAACACTAGGTTCATTAAGTCCATGAACACGGCCGGAGCATTTGTGAGGCCGAATGGCATCACTCTGAACTCGTAAGACCCATATCTTGTCAAGAAGGCAGTCTTTGATACATCCTACTCCCTAATACGTAGCTGTTGGTACCCCGACCTCAGATCTATCTTCGAAAAGAAAGTTGCTCCCGTCAGCTGGTCGAACATATCATCGATTCGAGGCAACGAATACTTATTCCGTATCGTGAGCTTGTTCAACTCCCGGTAGTCCACACATAACCTCAGTGAACCATCTATTTTCTTCACAAACAAGACTGAAGCGCCCCAAGGTGAGGTACTCCTGCGAATGAATCCCTGACCTAACATCTGCTCTATCTGATCTCGTAACTCTCGCATCTCTGTCGGATCCATACGGTATGGAGCGCGTGCTATCGGTCTAGTATCCGGTAATAAATCTATGACAAAGTCTATCTCTCGATTGGGGGGTAGGCCTAGTATCTCCTGGAATACATCGAAATACTCACGAAAAACTGGGATCGAGTCTAAGGGAATCATAGCCTCCTTAGAGGTATCATCCTCTATGTAATACAAATGAGCGGTCGAGCCTCCCTCTGGACGAGGCATCGCCACTACAAACATCTCTTGCCCCAGAATGGCAAAGACAATACTCCCACCAAAATAATCTATTATGGCCCTGTAAGCAGCGAGCCAATCCATACCGATAATAACGTCATGCTCATGCATATCTAAGACTAACATGTCTGCAGATAATACCAAGCTACCAATCTCTACCCCCACACTCCGGCATATAAAGAAAATAAGCAAACCATTCCCCAGTGGTGAGTCTACACACGTTACAGTGCTCTCTGCTGTGGTTAATAACCCTAAGGCCTTCGCAAAATGTGTAGCTATAAAACAATGCGTCGCCCTAATATAAAACAAAACTCTACCCATAGTACCATGGATAGGAAACATACCCTCAATCGCGGGTGGTGCCTGTGGAGATGCTGCCTGGTGGACGTTATAGACACTTCCATACTGTAACTGCCCCTGCTGCACTAGAGCTGCTGGAACAGCTGGTAGGGCTGGCACCTGGGCTGGTGCTGGGAGGGCAGCTGGAAAAAGTGGCCTCTGTGGCTCATTACGGACACCCTGCTGCTGTGGGACCCTCTCTCCCTCTGGACAATCCTGGCGCCTATGGCCATGCTTACCGCACCCAAAACATCGGCCTTTGAAATTTCCTCCCCTCTGACCCTGATGGCCACGGCCCTGCTGGCCGTTACCACCCCGCCACTGGCCCTGTTGGCCCTGGTGAAAATGCTGTTGGCCCTATTGGCCTTGTTGCTGACCTTGCTGCTGTCGGTGTTGGCCTTGCTGGCTCTGCTGATTAGGCTGGCCCTGCCTATAGCCCCCAAATCCCTGTCTGGAATCACCTGAACGGAATCGCTTAGCAGGGACCCCCTGATGGGAACTCTGCTCGTGCTGACGAGTCTGTCCTTGAGATGTCGGTGCTCCACTAGCACTACTACCCCCGGTCCTGCGCTGCTGGATGGAATCTCTTGCTCTCTTGCTTCCCTGCAGATGGAAGCGGTGATCCTGGCAATGTAGTAACGCATCATTGAGTACATCAGTGAAAGTACTCAGAGACAGATTCCCTATAAGGTGCTGACGGATCCTCCAAGCTAACCCGTCCACAAACAACATTATCTTCTTACCCTCAGTGGGCGCCTCATCTGGCACTATGGTGAGAAGTCTCGTGAACTCCTCCTCATACTTAGCAACGGTAGAGTTCTCCTATTTCAAGTTCAGTAATTTCTGCCTCATCTCAGTCTGCACGGCGGGTGGAAAGTACTTGCGGTCAAATCGCTCCCAGAATGACTGAATCGGGATCGTGTCCCTCTCCTCCAAGGTGGTGGTGGACTCCCACCACTGCAAAGCGCCCCCCACCAGCTTAAAGGAAGCCAACAACTATTTTTGCACGTCTGTGCACTCATACATACGAAGATGCGGCTGAATATCTTTCTTCCATTGGCTGACGATGATGATATCTGAACTACCCGAGAACTCAGGGCGATGCGCCTTTTGAAAGGCATCCCTAACCCGCTCCCACGCAGATGGAAGCTGTGCAGGTACTGGTGCCACTGCCTGAATCTGGGGTGGAGCCTGCTGAACCACCGCTGATGCGGCATTCACCGCTTGAGCAACAATGGCAGCTACCTCATTAGCATTCATTGTGCCCTGTTCCGGAGCTGCTGGCAGCTCGGCTTGGGCACGCCTATCCTTTGGTGCACGTCTCGGAGGCATCTGAAATGTGAAGAAATTCATTAGTCTACAGTTATTATCAAATCTCAAATAGCTGAAGACGTAAACGTAAAAGCAGGAATACAACAATCCTAAAATAGGGCTCTATAGAAAAAATGTTAAGCTGAAAGCGAAATAAGCCGTACAGATCCTAAGGACGCTAGAACCTGATGCTCTGATACAACCTGTGACACCCCGCCTAATTGAATACCGGGCTATCACTCCTTTATTAAATTAAAATCAAGGTGAACAGTTGGTTCATTCTTAGCATTACTGTCGTAAAAATAAATTTTCCAATTTAAACACCCTAATTAATTAAGCTAAGTGTTAAAACCATTTTTAGACATTACTTTCCAAATTTTATTTTAAAAACAAAGATTTAATTATTTACAACAGTTCAATATTAAAGAATCATACCACAATAATTCTGGAACATATAATCCAAATAATTTAAACATTCAACAACTAAATCCCAACATTAAAACTTAAAGTAAACATCCAGACAGTAATAAATCCCAAAGTGACAATACTAGAAATAACTAAATTACAAAGTCCAAATAAACAACTGAATAATGGAAAGGGCGACACATGCCCCACTAAATGAATATGCTAGGAGTGGAGTCAAATAAATGAAGTCGTCTAAGCAAGAGGCCTGCAACTCCCACCTAAGCTGCAGCGCGTTCCTTCCAAGGGATCCTACGCAAGACGCCCCTGTGGCTGGGCACCTGTAATATATACATATATATATATATATATACAAGAGAGAAAGAGGAATAGAAACGGGTCAGAGCCCGATAGTGTAAATGATTTAAAATTCGTTTAGCAAGCATTTAAAATGATTACAGGCCAATGCAACAACATATTAGTGCGGCACTCTCTTGAGAAATTCTCACCTCTCTTCTAATGTGCACGCCTATCGTACTAACCTTCCCAATGGATTATCTTATCTTATATCGCACTAAACTTCCCAATGGTTTAACTTATCTTAGGTTACTCGTAAGATTTAAAACTGAACAATATAATTGTTTAAAAGGAAAATTTCATTTAGTAACAAAGCTCTCATTTTAACTTTATTTATTAATAAAGTTTCCTAGTGTCATATTATACTTTTTCAAAACAAGTATTTCCAAATTTAAATTCAAAATTCATTTCTTACTTACCATAGCACAGTAGGCAGTTCCAAATTTCAGAATTTCATATATATATTAAATACTCGTATAATATATATATTCTAACAGCACCCCATATAAAAATTATGGTGCGTGCATACTCTGCTATCCAATCCCCGTATCTCTCGTACTAAGGGAAATACAAGTTCGGAATCACTCTCGAACTGTATTAACACATACACAAACAATATTGAGGCGAAGCATAGATTCCAAGTCTCTAAGAGGATAACACATGCCCCCACGTCTCTTAGGACCGTCTGAACTATCGATTCGATAGCCTGTACCAAGGATATCTATCTTCTAGGGTACGAGTCAATATCCCCCATAAAGGTCCCATCGAGATAAGACTGTCCCAGCGCGGTAACCTCAGGGATAGCAAGTAGCGCGGGCACGATTTTCACACATAGATAGTATATGCATAAACACAGTCCTATAACTATACTAATATTACCATATCAATTTAGGTACATCTCAAATCCCATAATTACGACATTTGTCCTCATATCTCATTATTTAGTTCTCAAGTATAACCGTTCATTTCTTACTTTTATTCGGGGGATTTTTCCAACTTACTACGTAATACTCATGGACTCTATCCTCCCAAGTGTAGAATTAAGTAGGTACTCATCTAATTTCCAACGTAACCATCTTACGCGTCTCTCCCCTTAATACATAATTTCATCGTCCCTTATATGTAAATATCCCAAAAATACAACTCTTGTCTTACATTAAAGGTCCAATAATTATTTATAAGTCCTACTGGTCTTCTTTATCTCCCAAAATATTTTAATAAGGGTGTCCAAGGATTATTTCTCATTAAATTGAATTCAACTAATTTAAAAAGGGGAAAATATGAGTCTGCCAGAAGGGGTCGATCGATCAAACAGGTATGGCGAATTCTGCAGTTAATTAGTTACGGGTTCTATCACATAACCTCCTCCAAATCCAAACTTTTCATTCCCAATCGCCCATAAATTTGTACTACTAACATTATAATCTCATTTTATGTATCTTCTTCGTAAAGCATGTAAATTTCCGTCACTAATCATGGATTTATAGGCAAAAACTTCATAAAAATCTCAAGAACCCTAGAATCTCTTTAACATGGTTCTAATCCATCTTTTCAAGAATTTTCTTCTTCTAAAACATCATAATTTCGTGGTTTAATCCTCTACATGTGAAGGGGTTTCCAGATTTACATTCAAATCATTACTACATGCGATTTCCTATCTCAAATTTCGGTTTTCTTCCATAAAATTCATCCTAATCATCCCTAGACTAACATGAGTGATGAGTTAACGAAAATAAGCAAGATAAACACTTGCCTGGGATTTTCAGAGTTCTGGTTTGATGACGAATTTGGTGTGGTTGCGTTCCCCATCGCGCGATCTACGCGTTGGTGGTGGTGGCGGTGCAAACGGGTGACTTTTTGGCCTTTGATTGCTTTGGAAGCTCTCTCCTGTGGATGTCACTTGTCTTTGGTTGTTTTAACCCTAGAGGGCAACCTTAGACATCTGATATATCCCTTGAAATTTCGTGGGTTTAATTACCAAAAAATATAAAATGTCCAAAATGCACTCCCGGGGTGTTAAATAGGCCTAAAAACTCCCCGAGATCCAAACAAAACCCCCGAGTACACTTTTCTGTCTATCTCGACCCTTACGGACACTTTGGCGCACTCAAAATGACCATACAAGTGACTTATAATATATTCACTTTTATTCCTCAATATTTAGTCCCGACACGACACGGGCGCGTCCCGACTCAAATTTCCAAAATTATCATTTTATTCACTCGTGACATTTAATATAACCAATATTATATAATTAATATTATATATTACTTTGCTCATTAGTAATATTCAGCAAATTTCCCATAATTACTAACTCTCATCACGTTAATAATTATAACATAATTAATTTCCGGATTTATATTAAGTAATTAATTCACATTAAATTTAATAAATCCCCAAATTAATATAGCATAAAAATACGGTGTATTACACCAGGTCTATGCCGATCGGCAGTGACCTGGTCCTATTAAAGGAGACCTTCACCTCATTTGCAAGGGGAGCCCAAATCTGATAGAAATTGCTCTCAGCGAATCCCAAAAACCTCTCACGAAGGCAGCGCGATTTCAACATCCAAATCCCTTTCTAACTTCCACTTTTCATCATCATTTTTATCAAACTTGGTGAATTAGCTACTCTCCATCATCATCCAAGTGCAAGGGATGCTCTCCAACACTCAAGATCAAGCTCAAGATCTTCAAGAAGGTCCAACTTTCTCAACTTTCTCCAAATTCTCTTAAATTCTCAATAACTTGTTTTATTACCTAGCACTTTTATTATCTCATCTCACACATCCTAATATAATTTTTATTTAGTATTATTGCACATCTCTTATTTTCATATAAATAAAACCCAAAAAATAAGAAAAAGAGGGTTTTCTCATAAATTCCAAATAGGGATTCTCATACTCTTCTCACACTTTTCTCACAACTAAAACACTTTTTTCTACACACATATACACACACTCACAAATAAGTGATCCCCCATTTGGATTTATGGGATAAACCCCACCCCTCATTTTGTATGCGAACTACGTGAACTTTGATGCCTTTATAGGCTACGTAGGCATCTCGGGGTAAAACCTCGAGACTCGAGTCCTATTCTCACTTTCTCTCTCATTTTCTATCTTCTCTAAATCCAATTTTCTTGTATTCTATATAATTGTTCTTAGTGATGTATTACTCCATATGCGTTATTGTTCCATTATAACGATCAACGTAAGGGTAATCGCGTAAATCTTATTTTCAAATATTATTTTTATACCTTTCTTCGGATGATTCGCTTTATCTCTTCAATGATATAAGTCGAGGATTCCTATTTCCACTATATATATACACATGGACACATATCACGGGGAAAATAAAAAAGGAAAATAGCAAACATCCATGAGAGACCGAAAGGGCGGAATGGGTGCCTAACACCTTCCCATTTCGTAACTTAGCCTCCGAACCCTTCTCGAATCATTTTGGTTTCGTATGCACCAGTATGTCTTTGGATGTCGTCCTTCGGGATGACTTCCCCTTTTTCTTTTGTCTGTTTTAAGTAAAATAGACTGGAGACTCTAAATTTCTCTACATTTTTACACCTCATCTCAAACGACGTCGGCCGTAGCGCTCCCGAGAAGGACGCCCGGGACCCGAGGATCCTCCCTTCACGCGCCCGCCCGCGGTGTGGATCGGGGATGGCCACAACTGTCAAAAACCAATTTAATTAATAATAACTTATTAGGCTGGCGTCAAAATTTTATATCAACTAATCTTTTTAACCAAACCAACTAAATAAAACATTCGCAGTTATATACAACAACTGAAATGAAAAAAAATAATCGAACTCTCGGTACATCAATATACAACCAAATCGAATCCCCAAACTAAAATGCGGTAAAAGAATAAATGAATACAGTTGGGCTATCGACCCGAGTATTTCTACAATACCTCCTATCTAAATTACAACGATAGAAGCGTTAATAGTAATCCTGCATGCATCCATAGCTACTGCACTAAATGTTTGACTCGAAGGAATCATCATCTAGGCATCCCTGTGTCTGGACATATATATATATATATATATATAGCAAGAGAGGGGAAAAATAGAGAAACGGGTTAGATCCCGAGTTTGAAAATATTTAGCAAGTGCATAAATGCCATATTTTAAAATATGAAATCACTCATATTTAAACTGGTATCACACTCTCATGAGATACACCTCACCCCTCTTCTAGTAGTGCACACATATCGCATACCTTTTAAACAATCTAGTTAAGATACCCCGCCTAACTAATCTCTTTAGCCTATTTTCTAAATCCTTATAACTATCACCTACCTTGCGTGATATAATAGGTTATAATGTAAGCTATTACATAAGCTTTTAGTTGATATGATCATCAATGTGCTATATATATATATATAGTTTTCATTTCTATATATAACTATACCGTTCATAATTCGTGACTTTCACTAGTTTAAAATACCATTTTCACTTTAGTATATAAAGTGCCGTATATATATAATTCTCATGTTAATATACGATTTACATTATATTAATCCGGATATATGTCTCCCGGAAGAAGAATAAATCCCTTTTTCATTTTACTCTTTACACAAGTCAAAGCTATATGATATCTCGTCTTCATATACAAGCGATATACTATACGCAACAAGTATAATTATAACTATTACAATCATAAATAGAATAACCATCCCACCGAGCTTTAACTCGAGGATGAAGACTCAAGTACCAATCCACATCCGGGTTTACTCAATTAACCACGGTACCAAGCTAGACTCACTCATGGTCATGGTAGAAAACTAAAAGGTGGAGGCGGTCATATTCCCTCCTGAAAGTGGAATAAAAATATCGCACTCGTATGCGGGACGATATGACCTGGGGATATACTCACCCTGATCCTCAATCCAGGGGATTCACCCACATCGCACAACCTCCCTTGATGGCACTAGAGAAAATATATAATCTGGTTGTCCATCCCTGTGCTCAGGGAAGCCTGTGGAACCAGTCTTTAAAATACAAATATTCAAATCACACACATATATATTTATATTTATATTATACATATATATAGTAAGAACTCCCGTATATATATATATATCCCTTCTCAATTTCGACATCTAGGAGTCCTAATATCACATCTAGAATCCCCCATAATAATTTCCAAGTTAAAATTTAACTCCCCATGCACTTGAGGGAAGAAAATTGACAAATTCAGCAAAGGCGAATCGATTCACCGGGATAGCGAATCGATTCGGTCTCATTCCGAATCGATTCGGAAAGTGTTCTGCAAGTAAGTACTCAAAGGCGAATTGATTCGATCTCAATCCAAATCGATTCGACCTGAGACAGCCTTACAGGTCCCCTTATGCGAATTGATTCGGTCTAGACCCGAATCGATTCGCCCTGTTTGGAGGGCACTGTTTGGGCGATTTCATCTTCTCCAAAATACCCAAATATCAACCCATTCTCCATTTTTGTGGTTTTTAATCTCAACCAACAACACTATAATCATCCTAACACTGATTTCTAACTAACACATCAATTAATTTGTGGTATTAAACCATTTCTCTTAGATTTAAACCCTAAAACCATTAATACCCTAGTTTATCATTTTCTCCCATTTCTACCCATTTATCTAAACTATTAGCATGGGTTTAACACTACAAATCCTTAAGAGTTTACAATACATCAATTGTTTTCTCCCAATGCAGCTTTGATTTCTAATTAACGATTTCGACCTCGGACACCCTTCCGTAGAAAAATCATAACTAATTAAAAAAAATCAGAAAAATACGCGGCCGGCGGCTACGCGTTCGTATCGAAAAGATCTAGAAATTTTATTATTTGCAAAGAGCCGAATCGATTCGCTTCCTAGCCGAATCGATTCGGAAAGGTCGCTGAGTTACTATTCACCTTCTTCTCAAATTTTCTCTTTAATCCAACATTCAACCAACCAACCAATCCCTTAAGGTTTCTACATCATCAACCAACATAAATATCATCTAATAACTATGATATAACCAACACACCAATTAATACACGGGATTAAACAATTAAATCAAGATTTCTATCCCTAAATCCATTTTTACCAATCTTCCATCTTCTCACCAGCAATTACACCATAAACATGGATTCTTACTCACAATTTATATGGAGTTAATAACACATCAAATTATACGAGATTAGTCAACCAAGTACCATTTTATTTCATGAATCAAAATCAAAATCACATGGTTTATACCAACTATAATATGATAAAAACACACTCAAATAGTTAAAGCAAGGTAAACACTTGCCTCGTGGATAAAATCCAACGACCTCGAGTCGAATCCCACGGAGTTGGCCTGGAATCCCCTTTCTTCTTCCTCTCTTCCTTCCTTTCTTCTATTGTTTCTTTTCACTCTTCTCTCTCTCTCTCTCTCTCTCTCTCTCTCTCTCTCTCTCTCTTGTGCCTTTATAAGAGAGAATAGGGGTTTATCCCTTATAAATCCAAAAATGACTTGTTTACTCAATTGCGAGTCGCTACTAGTCCAAAAATCTCTGGAACCTAAACGCTACCCCCAGATAGGGCTGTCAACGGATCGGATTTTATCCGAATCCGAATCCGATCCGTTTACACGAATTTGAATCACACCTGAAATCCGATTACCCGATTACCCATTTATTAAATGAAGCAAATTTGGATTCATATGATCCGATCCGTTAATAATCCGATCCGATTAATATATATATCTATATATAATATTTTTAATTAATATGTATATTGTATTTAGAAATTTATTAATATTTTAAATATATATTTTAATAGTTATTTATAATAGTCCTATATTAATATATATTGTATTTATTTATAATAGTAATTTATATTATAATAGTTTTTTAAATATATTTTTTGAAATTTATATTATAATATTTATTTATAATATATACTGTATTTTGAAATTTATAATAGTTATTTATAATATTATAATCGGATTGGATCGGATAAATGGACCGGATTAACGGATTCGGATTCAGAACCCTAACAGATTATCCGTCGGATAATCGGATCGGATCCAAATCCGTTTAACATAAACGGATTCGGATTTGGATTGGCCTGATCTGGTCCGAATTCGACCCATTTATAGGCCTACCCCCGGATACTCTATTCTGACTATGTTGGCCATTTTGAAACCAACCGTACAGTCGAAATCTCCATCCGAGACACTTAACTAAAATTCACTAATTAAACCCAACACATCTCACTACACGTGTTTTCCAAATAAATATTATCCTTCGTCGCTTTACCCAACTGCGACATGTAATAAAAATAATCCAACTCATACACTTAGTCCCATAAGAAAATCTAATCCATGTAAATATTAATCCGACACCAACAAACTAATATTTACTATTCACTTTAAATTCTAAATTATTCAATTACACTCATAAATTTCAAAAAATAATATTCATAGAAATTCCTCAAATTTCCAAATTACACCCACTTATGTAATTTAAATATCCATAAAAGTATGGGGTACTACACATCATTGTCGAAAAACACCTAATTTGTTACTAGCCATCTAATATTTAAAAAGTGAGATGCCAAATCTTATTAATTAAATTGACTTACAACCAAGTATTGAATAACCTGCCATTCAACATTCACATAAATAATCTCATAGAGGTAAAAATATAATGAAATAAACTGAGTCTGGAGTAAACTCTCCAATAATAGTCTAAAAGCCAAATAATCCCAGTACAAGCGTCTGAATAAATAAATCCAATAACTTAAATAAATGAAAGTCTAAAACTGCTATCTCTGAATAAGAATGGGCAACATGCCCTAACTGATGTGAATAACTCCGAAGAAAGAAAAGATAGACGTGGAGGCGTCTAATATCGAGATCCCGTAACTTCCATATCAACTACAACATGTCAACATAATGGAACTCCTATGCTTGGCATCCTTGTGGCTTAGCACCTAAAAGGTTTTTACAAAAACAAAATAGATTTGGAAGCAAACGGGTTAGAGCTTGGGTGAAAACATTTTTAAAAACAGTAAGTGTTTAATTGCATTAAACAGTAAATATTATATACATGTTATTCACGTGCTCTCACATGAGTTCCTCACCCCTCAACTAAAGTGCATGCCTAATGCATCCCCTTAACTCATCATAGTTATGCTACTACCTAACTAGTCTGTATACATTGTTCCCCTAAGATATCACCCATAGTGTCCCCACATTTAACTTTTCCTTTCCTCTTTGATCATATTATATGTATCCTTGCAATTAAAATTGCCCTCTTTATCAGGACACCAACTAACCCAATCATCAATCTCCACCTGAGGTCTGACATTTGTAGTGCTTATCTCAACCAAATCAAGAGAGATAAGTCTATGCATACTCCACTCACCATTATTAATGAAATTAGCAACTTTAGTATTCTCTCTACTGTTGGCATCATAAATGATTATTCTCCCGTAATAATCCACCAGAGGGCCTTTCTCGTGCCAGTTGTCAACCCAAAACAAAGTATCATTTCCATTTCCAATATTATATCTAATAAGATTTTTTACTTCAGTTCTTAATTTCCATAATTTCCTCTATGTCCAAGGGCTATTCATATTCAATTTTATTGTCCAAATTGATCCATTCTTTAACACAACATAATGGACCCATTTAAACCACATGGAATAATTCTTCCTAGCAATATCCCATACAATCTTGAACATACAAGCCTTGTTCCATTCATAAAGACTTTTGACTCCCAAATCACCCTCATTATAAGGATAGAAAATATCATTTCAAGCCACTTTAGCTCTAATCTACATAAAATCTGATCAATTTCCTTGATAACCCCTTTAAGAATTATAAACAAACTTATCCAATATACTTGTATACTTTTGAGCACAGAGTTGACCAACCGAATGCTTTCAGCATAGGAAAGCAAGTTATTCGTCCAGTTACTTATTTTGCATAATAATTTTTCCACTAAAACTTTACAATCACAATTCTCCAGCCTTGTTGATATCAGTGGAACACCCAAATACTTGACTCGAAGATTTTCAATTTCCAAACCCATCAAATTACAAAGTCTATCTTTTAATTCATCATTAATTCCAGCAAAAAAGATTTCACATTTAGCATAACTAGGCTACAATCCCGAAAGATTCTTAAAGTTTCTAAGAACTTTATCAATGACCTTAAAAGAAATCTCATCATCCCTAGCAATAATGAAAAGATCATCTGCAAACATAATGTGTGAAAGGTTTAAATGATCACATTTTGGATGATATTGAAAGCCACCTTTCTGAATTTCTTCATCAAGCAACCAAGAAAAAACCTCTATAACTAGGTGAAGTAAGTAAGGAGATAGTGGGTCCCCTTGTCCAAGCCCCTTAGTTCATTTGAAGATGCCATCAACCCCTCTATTAGTAACCACGGAATAACTTGTGGTTTGAATACATTCCATAATCCAATTAATCACCACATTTCGAAACTCGATAACTTCTTGACAAAGTCCCATTTAACTAAGTCATAAGCTTTAATCAAGTCAATTTTATGGAACTTCTAGGCTCCCCTTTATTAAAATGATATCCCTTAACAATTTCTTTCATTAAAAGGATATTATCAGTTATATTTTGTGACACCCCGCTTATTAAAATAAGAGGTGGCCAACCCGCTACTCCAATAAAAATAGGAATCTTAAATGGTCCATTCTTAGCATCATTGTCGCATAATAATAATACAAGACAACCACCATATATTTTTTAAAACGGATGTCATATAATTTTGCAAGTTTGATAAAAAAAAATTCGACAATCCAATTTAGAACAGAAGGTAAGTATATATAAAGAGATGTAATAGTTTAATAACACACAAAACATAACCGAATGACCTATCGGTTAACAGATTAATACAAAAGGTTACACCGAGTACTACAATAAACATGAATAATAGACTTGGGAAACGCGCCCGAATATACAGATGGATCATATCTAGAATATCCAAAAGAGATTGATGTGTCTAATACAAAAATCCTACAACATCCGCAAAAATGCCGTAGATCTTGACACCGAGAAAGAAAGATCAAAGCGGGTGCCCATGCGGCGAAGCACCTGAACATAAATAAGAACCGCACAAGAAAGAGAAATATAAATGGGTCACGGCCCGATTTGATATGATATACATGTGAATAAATTGCATAACAGTTATGAATACGAGATAACATAACAAGTTAAGTTTTCTCTTCATTCTAAGAATCATCCTCACCTCTCTTCTAAGTGTACATGCTAGCGCTATACCATTCCATTTAAGTTGAACTACCCATCTAATTAAGAGGAGTAACCTAACTCTATTCAACATACGAAATTTGCCAATTTGTAAAATATATATCTTCATAAGTCAATTAGTCATTGGGGATCATATGCAACAAAGTTGATTTATAGATTCATTAACTCATTCGTATGAAATGCCATATCCGTGAGAAAAATTACAATCATAATATAACTTTTCTAAGAACACCCTTTTGGGAGTCGCCCCACTGGATGCGCTCCTAAATGCTATCATCTTCTAAGGCCTATAATTAAGACCACCCGGGTACCCTAAATTGCAATGTATGGGAAGCGACTATATACATTCGACAGTAAGTCATAACCATACCCAAAATTACTTCATTTCGAATAAAACAATCATACAATGTAACCATTGGTCCTATGGCCCAAGGACTATATTCTCCCTGCATCATTAGCCAGGGGATTTACCTCATTCGCGTAACTTCCCTTATGATATCATTTAGAGAGGTATGTATGTTTATGCCATAATCACAAGATATACCAGTTAAACATACACTTCTTATTTTTGAAACCATATATTCATAACAATTTAGGCTACAAAGTATAATTACCCTCATATTAGCCCCCCAAAGTCCAAATCGATACTACCCGACTCTACCCTAGTCCTAGGCTCGTTTACTAAATGAAATAAGACATTAAGTTATACTAAATAGTCCCCGAAATAAGCCCGGATGCCCCTTACTAACCTAGGGTATTAATTCTTCTTATGTGAGACCCTAATACTCTTTATTACATCATATGAGAAGGTTCCTAAGCCTCAAACCTAAAATAAAAGGAGTAGAAACCAAGTTGGAAAATTTTCATAAAATAACAGGATTTTCGAATCGATTCGGCTTGGGCCGAATCGATTCGCCCCTGAAAGCGAATTGATTCGCACAAAAGAGAATCGATAAGTATAATAAAATCAACCTTCTGTCTAAGCTCGAGTCGATTCGATCTTAACCCGAATAGATTCGGTTCCTGAGACCTATAGCCACCATTTTTAGCGAATCGATTCTCTAAGAAGGGAGAATCAATTCACCCTGGTCGAGATGCCCAATTGTGGCTACGGGTTAATATAAACCCAAATCCCCAAGTCTCTTTCTTCTTCCATCTAACCCAACATCATCAACTCATAACTTCTCTAAATCACTTAACCAAGTTAACCCACTATAAAAGACCATTTAAAACAAGTCTAGATCATACAAACTAGGATTTAAACAACAAAATCATCAAAATCCATAAATGATTCAAACTCAAGAACACTAACTATATGTATACAAATTATTCACATTCATCATACATTTATGTAAGTTCAAAACTTGCCTCAATATTGTAACCTTAGATTATCTTCTCGTTGCAACGATTCCAAGCCCAAATCACCAACCTCTCTCTTCTCTCTAACTTTATAGGTTTAGAGACACAAATGAGAAATAAATGCTCTTGCAAGAGTAAATTACCAAATACATTAAGTCCAACATAAAATGCTACTACATACTTAAAATGACTCGTAACATCATATTTAATTTATACTAGTCAAAAGTACCTCGGAACCCAAAAACACAACTGGCACTTATTTTGACTATCTCGACCGTTCCCGGACTAACTGTGCCCTCTAAACTGACATCCGGAATATCTTTCATTATTTCTTGTTCCAACGTCTATTAACTTTTTAATAATAACCTGATTGGAATATAAATCATAATTGTCGCTGAAAGCACAACGACGTAACAAAATAAAATATTACACTATTTACATTCGCTTAACGGTAAATATGAAATACTCAATAAATATTAACTCTTAAATCACTTGAAGTAACATTTACTTCAACTTCCTTTATTTTATATAATTGACCCACAAGGCAATTTAATATAAAAATAATTACTCATAAATTAGGGGTATTACATACTCCCCCCCTTACAAGGGAATTTTGTCCTCAAAATTTTAAATGTACCTTGTGAAAAGAGGTGTGGGTACTTTCCTCAAATATCGTCATCTCATTCTTAGGTTGATTCCTCAGCATTGTGGTGTCCCAACTGGACTCGGACCAAGGGTACCACTTTCGATCTTAGTCTACGCTCTTCGTGGTCTATAATAGCAACCGGTTGTTCCTTATATGAAATATTGGGTTGTAACTCGATACCGTCCAATGTAATGTGCCAATGATCTCCCTCGCATCTTTTATACCTCTTTAAAGATGAAACATGGAACACGCCATGAATTTGTTATAGGCGTTCCGGCAAATCAAGTTGATATGCTACGGGGCCTACCTTTGCAATAACGGGAAAAAGGCCTATGTAACGCGGGGAAAGTTTTCCTTTCTTCTCGAATCGCATTATACCCTTTATCGGGGATACCCGCACTAAAACTTTATCCCCCACTTCCAATTCCACATGCCTCCGATTCGCGTCGGCATAGCTATTCTGGTGATCCTGTACAATTCGTTTGCGATTTTGAATAAGCTCAATCTTCGAGGAGTTATCTTGGATCATTTCGGGTCCAAGAAGCTTATTTTCTCCTACTTCTAACCAATAAGCAGGTGATCGACACGATCGACCAGACAATGCCTCATACGATGCCATTCCTATCATAAATTGGTTCGAATTATTGTATGCAACTTCGACCAATGGAAGGTATTGTTCCCATACTCCTTTAAAGACAAGGATGGACATTCGAAGCATATCCTTTAACATTTGGTTGACTCTCTCCGTTTTCCCTTCAGTTTATGGGGGATATAAAAATTTTGTCTCGGTCTGAGACTATATTGATAGGCACCCCATGGAGTTTCATAATGTCCGCAATAAAGAGATGGGCGTAACGTGCCGTATTATAATCCGTCCGTACCAGTAGGAAGTGTGCCGATTTTGTTAAACGATCGACAATTATCGAAATAGAATCATGACCACTTTGCGATGTCGACAATCCAGTGATAAAATCCATTGAGATACTCTCCCATTTCCACACCGATATTTCTAACGGTTTTAACAATCCGGTCGGCCGATGGTGGTCCACCTACACTAATTGACAAGTGGCGCATTGGGAGATAAATTCAAAGATGTCCCTTTTCATTCCCGCCCACCAATACTGACGGTGCATATCTAGGTACATTTTGTCTCCCCCTGGGTGTACTGAAAATCTTGAACCATGAGATTCTTTCATGACAACACATCTCAAGTCTCCTTCATCCGGGACTATAAGTCTTCCGTGAAAACGTAACCCACCCTCAAAACTAATAGAGTAGAACTCCGCCCCCTCGGTCAATAATTGACGTACGCGGTATTGACAATCTTTATCCCCTCATTGCTCTTCTACTATTCGCATCACTATGGTAGGCGTAACGGTCAACACTAACATGCATGCTCTCACTAAAGTATCATCCTGGCCAAGTTCTTTCCATTTGGATTTCCACACTTCCGCTAGTTGCCCTAAGGGTCTTCGACTCAGTGCTTCAGCTACTACATTTTCCTTGCCTGGGTGATAGTGAATATCGAAATAATTGTCCTTTAGGAATTCAAACCACCGATATTGCCACATATTTAAATCTTTTTGTGAGAACAAATATTGTAACGACTTGTGGTCCTCGAAAAGACTAAATTTCTCACCCAGGAGGTAATGCCTCCATATCTTTAAGGTGAACACTACCGCGGCAAGCTCCAAATCATGTGTGGGACAATTATATTTATTAGGTTTTAGCTTGCAAGACACATATGCATTGGCCCCATGCTCCTATTGTACCCCCCCAATCCTTGTAGAGATGCACCCGTAAAGACCAAATAGTCTACTCTCGATTTTCGCAACAGGAGCACATGAGCAGAGGTCAACTTGTCCTTCAGTTCATCGAAATCTAGCTGCCAGGAGTCATCCTAAACAAATCATACTCCTTTCCAAGTCAAGTTCGTTAAAGGGCCAATAATTTTGGAAAAACCCTTAATGAAACGACGATAATAACCCGCCAAACCCAGAAAACTATGGATCTCAGTTGGCGTCATGGGTTGATCCCATTCCCTCACTTTTGCAACCTTATTTGGGTCTACAAAAATACCCTCAGTCGTTACGATATGCCCCCAAAATTGCATTTCCTGCAACCAAAAAGCACATTTCTCAAACTTAGCATAAAGTTGATGATTCCGTAATGTCTGTAGGACCAATCACAAGTGTTCGGCATGATTAGCTTCAGTTCGAGAATAGGCTAGAATGTCATCATTGAACACGATGACAAACCTTGTTAAGAAGTCCCGATATACTCAATTCTTAACATCCATAAATAGGGCAGGAGCGTTGGTTAGTCCAAAGGGCATAACCAAAAACTCATAAGATCCATACCTGGTTAGGAATGCAATTTTTGACACGTCCTGCTCTCAAATTCGCAGCTGATCGTACCAAATCCTCAAATCTATTTTTGAGAAGTACGACACTCCTCTCAATTGATAAAATAAATCATCGATTCGAGGTAACAGGTATTTATTCCTGATGGTTACCTTATTCAATTCATAATAGTCAATGCACAACCAGATTGAACCGTCTCTCTTCCTCACGAATAATACAGGAGCACCCCATGGCAACGTGCTACGCCAAATCAACCCTTGTCCCAATAGTTGCTAAATTTGATCCCTTAAATCCCTCATTTCCAAAGGAGCCATACGGTATGGAGCTCGCGCAATCGACCTGGTTCCCGGTGCTAAGTCAATTACGAACTCAATCTCACGACTTGGTGGTAAGCCAGGAATTTCCTGAAAGACATGTTCAAGTTCTCTGACAATAGGAATTGAGTCTAGGGAAAACACTATTTCTCGTAAATTCTCATCCTCAATACAATACAAGTGCACGCTCGAACCTCCCTCCGAACGAGGCATAACTACTAAAAACATTTCTTGTCCTAGAATGGCGGAAACTATATTCCTCCCATAACAATTCACCATGGCTCGATATTTTGCTAACCAGTCCATGCCCAAAATAACATCATACCCGACCATGTCTAGGGCGAGCAAATCGGCCTTAAAGCGCAATCTACCAAGGTCTATTCCCACCCTTTTACAAATAAATAATATAAGTGAGCCCTCACCCATAGGATACTCTACACTAGTAAAAGTAATTTCGGTAGACTTAAATAACCCCATTGAATGAGCAAAGTGCCTAGTGATAAATGAGTGTGTTGCGCCTGTGTCAAATAAGACCCGACCTACAAACCCCTAAATGGGAAACTTACCCTCAATAGTTGGCGGTACTGGAGGAAACAAACCATCCTGAATATTGTACATACGCCCAAGCAGAAGTTGTCCCTGTTGTAGAGGGACAACTGGAATAGGTGCTGGAGGTTGTGGATGCACCTGCGGATTATGAGGGCCTCTAGGCACCTGTTCCCCGTTCAACTGTGGACAAGTTTTCCTCATGTGTCCTTATTCATCGCACTGAAAGCAACGACCCGTAAAATTCTCCATATGTTGGCCCCGATCGTTGTTCTGAAATTGCCCCGCACCTTGGCCCTGATGGCCTCGACCTCCATTATTCCCTCAGCCCGCTTGTCCCGGTTGGCCTAACCACTGCTGCTGTTGAGCACCCCGACCGTGCCTAACACCACCTCCGCCAAAATTAAAAGCCTCAAAGCGTTATTTCTTTACCGAGTCCCCTTGTTGGAGGTCCCGCTCTTTTTGCTTATTCCTAGACTGTTGTGGTGGTGGTAGTGCTCCACCGGGACCATTTACTCTTTGTTTACTAGATTGAATAGAATCTCCAATCTTCTTACTCCCTTTCAAATGAAGGTGGTGATCCTGTCAATGGAGTAAAGCTGTATTCATAACGTCGCCAAAAGTTTATAGGGCAGGGTTCCCCAACAGGTGCTGCCTTATCCTCCAATTCAAACCCCCGACAAATTTTGAAATCCTCCTTTCTTCTGGATTTACCTCATTCAGCACAAAGTTTTCCAAACGAGTAAATTCTTCTTCATATTTCGCCACTGATCGCTCCCCTTGAACAACATCCTGAATCTTCCTCCTCATCTTTTTCTGGATTGCTGGAGGAAAATACTTTTGATAAAACAGAACCCAAAATTCCGAGATAGTCATGATATCCCTTTGTTCTGTAGTGATCATCGACTCGCACCATTGTAGGGCTGCTCCTACGAGTTTAAAAGTGGCGAGAATCTCTTTTCTCTCCCCGCAACATTCACCATTCGAAGATGGCGTTGAATATCTTTCTTCCATTGATTTGCCAGAATCACATCAGCACCACCCTAAAATTATGGAGGGTGACCTTTCAGAAAGGATTCTCTAACTCTTTCCCTTGCGGAGGGTCCCGTATGGTACTGAGCCACCGGTACTGCTAGTTGCTAAGCTTGTGGGAATTGTTGTGCCATAACGACCATTGCAACATTTACAACTTGGGCTATAATATTAGCCACCTCCCTCGCATTCATATTCCCTTGCGGTGGTGGGGGATCTACATCCTCTTCAACTCGATTTACCCTTGTCGGGCGACCTTGTTTAGGCGGCATCTGAGATAAAGAGCAACTGAATCAGGATACAGTTAAAAAAATTTATCCATGTGGGAAAATCGTAAATACGCATAAGCAAAATAGTCCTAATACTAGGGCTCAATATAAAAAAATGCTACGGTAGAACGTGGTAAGTCCGCATTGATCCTGAGGATTCTAGAACCTGATGCTCTGATACCATCTGTGACACCCCGCTTATTAAAATAAGAGGTGACCAGCCCGCTACTCCAATAAAAACAGGAATATTAAATGGTCCATTCTTAGCATCACCGTCGCATAATAATAATAATACGTGACAACCACCAAATATTTTTGAAAACGGATGTCATATAATTTTGCAAGTTGATAAAAACAATTTCGATAATCCAATTTAGAACATAAGGTGGGTATATATAAAGACATGTAATAGTTTAATAACAATTCCACAAAACATAACCGAATAAGCTGTCAGTTAACAAACTAATACAAAAGGTTACACCGAGTATTACAACAAACATGAATAATAGACATAGGAAACACGCACGAATATACAGATGGATCATACCTAGAATATCCAAAAGAGATTGATGCATCTAATACAAAAATCCTACAACATCTGCAAAAATGCCGTAGCTCATTAACACTAGGAAAGAAAGATCAAAGCGGGCACCCATACGATGGAGTACTTGAACATAAATAAGAACCACACAAGAAAGAGAAATATAAACGGGTCAAGGCCAAGTTTGATATGATATACATGTGAATAAATTGCATAACAGTTATGAATACGAGATAACATAAATATGTTAAGTTCGCTCTTCATGCTAAGAATCATCCTCACCTCTCTTCTAAGTGTACATCCTAGTGCCATACCATTCCATTTAAGTTTAACTACCCATCAGTAACCTAACTCTATTTAACATACGAAATTTGCCAATTCGTAAAATATATATCTTCACAAGTCAATTAGTCATTGGGGATCATATGCAGCAAAGTTGATTTATAGATTCATTAACTCATTCGTATGAAATGACATATCCGTGAGAACAATTACAATCATAATATAACGGTTCTAAGACCATCCTTTTGGGAGTCGCCCCACTGGATGCGCCCCTAAATGCTATCATCTTCCAGGCCCTATAATCAAGACCACCTGGGTACCTTAAATCCCATTGCATGGGAAGCAGACATATACCTTCGATAGTGAGTCATAACCATACGCGAAATTACCTCATTTCGAATTAAACAATTATACAATATAACCAACGGTCCTATGGCCTGAGGACTATATTCTGCCTGCATCATTAGCCAGAGGATTTACGTCATTCGCGTAACTTCCCTCATGATATCATTTAGAGGTATGTATGTGCGTGCCATAATCACAAGATATATTAGTTAAACAAACACTTCTTATTTTCGAAATTAGATATGCATAACAATTTAGGCTACAAAGTATAATTACCCTCATACTAGCCTTCGAAAGTCCTAAATGATACTACCCGACTCTACCCTAGTTCTAGACTCGTTTACTAGATGAAATGGGACATTAAGTTCTACTAAACAGTCCTCGAAATAAGCCCGGATACCCCTTACTAACCTAAGGTATTAATTACCCTTATGTGAGACCCTAATACTCTTTATTACATCATATGAGAAGGTTCCTAAGCCTCAAACCTGAAAGAAAAGGAGTAGAAACCAAGTTGGAAAATTTTCATAAAATAGCCGGATTTTGAATCGATTCGCACAAAAGTGAATCAATTCCTATGAGAAAACCAACCTTTTATCTAAGCCCGAATCGATTCGGTATTAACCCGAATAGATTCGGTTCCTCAGACCCATAACCACCATTTTTAGCGAATCGATTCGCTAAGGAGGGCGAATTGATTCACCTTGGTCGAGATGCCCAATTGTGGCTACGGGTTGATATAAACCCTAAATCCCCAAGTCTCTTTCTTCTTCCATCTAACCCAACATCATTAACTCATAACTTCTCTAAAGCACTTAACCAAGTTAACCCACTAGAAGAGACCATTTAAAATAAGTCTAGATCATACACACTAGGATTTAAATAACAAAATCATCAAAATCCATAAATGATTCAAACTCAAGAACACTAACTATATGTATACAAATTATTCACACTCAATCATACATTTATGCAAGTTAGAAACTTGCCTCAAGATTGTAGCCTCGGATTATCTTTTCGTTGCAACGATTCCAAGCCCAAATCACCAACCTCTCTCTTTTCTCTTCTTTCTCTCAAGCTCTCTCTTCTCTCTAACTTTCTAGGTTTAGAGACACAAATGAGAAATAAATTCTCTTGCAAGATTAGATTCCCAAATACTTTAAGTCCATCATTAAATGCTACTACATACTTAAAATGACTCGTAACATCATATTTAAGTTATACTACTCAAAAGTACCTCGGAACCCAAAAACACAACTAGCACTTATTTTGATTATCTCGACTGTTCCCGGACTAACTGTGCCATCTAAACTGACATTCGGAATATCGTTCATTATTTATTGTTCCAACGTCATATTAACTTTTTAATAATAAGCCGATTGGAATATAAACCATAACTGTCACTTAAAGCACAATGACTCAACAAAATAAAATATTACACTATGTACATTCGCTTAACGACAAATATGCAATACTCAATAAATATTAACTCTTAAATCACTTGAAGTAAGATTTACTTCAACTTCCTTTATTTTATATAATTGACCCACAAGGCAATTTAATATAAAAATAATTACTCATAAATAAGGGGTATTACATATTTCTCCCCTTAACAAAAGTTGATTGTTTATTATTAACCAAATCAGTGATAATACTTCTGAGTCTTCTAACAATCACCTTAGAAATGATTTTATAACAGGTATTACTGATAATTAATGTTAAATAATAAAAGATTAAAAATGAATAAATACAGATAATTATTCGTGAAACCTTTCATATGAGCTGTTCATATATATTATTAATTATGCTTCCTCTTTTTTCTATTTTCTATACTAATCTCTTTCTATTGTCTCATACAATTACAAAGATGACCATCCTTTTCCCACCATTTAAACTGACCAACCCTTCACATTCCTTTGCCCCCTTTTTTCTCTTCATACGTCTCATCGCATCTCCTCTTAAATGCCCAAAATGTTTCCACTCTTCTCTTTCCATCTTTCTATTTGTCTCTCCACAATCCAAATCTGATGATGCAAGAAGAAGTTCTCAACTAAGAAAGGTATTTAACCCTTTAATGTTATGTTACCGTGATTTTTTTGCATGCCATTAATATTTAGAGGAAAAGTGAAAAAGTCCTCCGAGAAAATGGAAAGCTACCTAGTGGAAAACTTTGATTCATGGGAAGGTATGTAATAGTGATCAATCTAGGGAGTTGGGATGTCTCTTATTACTCTCAGTACTATATGATAGTTAAATATTACAAATGATAACATTGGATTTTAATTTATTGTCCTCTTGATTTATTAAAATTAAAATTTTTGGTTGGGTTATTGTCCAATAGCTTATGCACAGAGTTGATTAGTCTCTGCTTATCCACGATTAACAGAATACCTCTTCTTTTAATAAATAAGCCTTGAAACCCCACTGTATTAGGGAATAACTTTGTATAGAGCAGATTTTTGGCACAATGAATTTCCATATGAGTTAAACAAGACATATGTGGTGGGACTTTTGATCTGTGAAGTAACTTTTTTTAACTTTTGTTAATCGCCATCAATATCCAACAGCTACGTTTTGTGTTCACAAATACTTCAAAACCTGTGAATGACGTTTCAATATTGATGTCTAAAGACAACTTAAGAGTATGATATTTGTCTTGATAATGCTATCTTAATAGAAATATACTAAATTTTGAAATGTGTTTTACCTACGTTTATTCATTATTGAAATATTGGTAAAATATTTTTTCAGAGATCATTAGTTTTAATAAGGTAGAAAATTTAGGATTTTCAACTTTCAATTAGAATTCGTCCGTCACTGGGTACCATGGATTATATATTTGAATTAGTTCGTATAGATTTTATTGATAATATTTTTCAATTAAATTAGTTCAAGCTAACACTCCTTTATTTTTTTATCAGATTTTTGGATTTAAATAGGTCTTAGTAATCATCTTGTACAAGTATGTTACGAGCATTTTAAATTTGATTTTAATTTATATTGTGTTTGATTTTATCATTTGGTATGAAGGTGTGAAATACCTAGAAAAGGTAACAAATTATACTAATATTTCTGTATTTTATATTTCGTACGCATTCTGATTATAGAGCGAGTGTGTCACGTCCACTATTTTTACTTTTTAAATATAAATTCAATTTATTAAAAGATCTTTGATGGTTGATATTATGATTGATTGTATTCATCCAACCTACATCTTTGTTCTCCCTCCATTCTATTTTTTAACAGTTTTTCAAATAGTTAATTTATCTTAGATATGTATTTGATGCTTTAAGTGAATCAAAATTATATGTATTATAACTTTAGTTAGTAATTTCATATAGAATTGATTCAAAGTTTATAGGATTGGAAAATTTTCCTTTTTATCTATATGAAAAGTAGTATTTTAAATATATTTCTAAATATTTGGGTATTATTTAGTTATGATGAGAATGACTCTCAAATATTATTTATTTAAATGACAAGAACGACTCTATCAAAGATTGAACTGCTTAACTATGATTTTAGAATAAGTGGAGGGAACTTAAGGATGAAATCCCATCATATTACTAAAAACGAAAGAATATAACTCATACTAAAAAATGGATAGATACTTTTAAGTGACACTTTTATCCTTCGGAGTGTTTTTTTCACTCCCCTATTTGATATGTTTGGTAACAAAATCGCATAGATTTCATTTAAGAATAATCCGATATGAGCATAATTACTCCTATTTTCATTGTTATATTATACATTTTTTTTGTAATTTGATATTTAAAATGTTTGGAGAGTTCTTATGTGTACGCTTTAAATACATGTTTATTTGATGTGGCATCATATACCATATCACTATTATTTGTAAGTAATATTTTGTTATATACATATATGTGTTATGTGAATGCATGTTTTTTCTTTTTTTAATGAATTGTACAAGATCCACCTTAATGTTGCTTAGGGGATTGATGGCAATTATACCTTTAATATTTTACTTATACATGTCAATGGGTAGTCTCGATTCTTTTGGGAGTTTTATCGTGTTAATAGACGGGAAAGTGTAATGTAAAGTGATACTATCTTGCATATTTATCACATCGGTTCTTAATAGTGCACAATGAACATTAAATATGTGCTTTACTCCACCTTATATAAAAATATTTGTTATCATTTCATGTTGTATTAATTTTAAACTCCTCATAAAATTAAATTATAATTAATCCTCCCTACCTAGATACGCCTCCCTCTCCGTCCTCCTAAAATCAAACTAGGGCTCCCTTTCACCTCTACTATTCGTATCCCCCGAAAAATCAAAAGAACCCACTGAACTCTATTCGTCTCCCTCCTACAAATCGTATGGAACTGATTCATTTCTTCCGTACTGACACGTTTATGCACCCTGTAGAATAGGAAAAGGGTTTCTCAGTTTGGGCCCCTAAAAAAACTGAACAGTTTTTTTCCCACAAAAAATTAAGGGTTTTTCAAGCCATCATCTATAAATTCATTGAAGAAGTCATCTTCTTGCATATTATTCATCCTCAAGATTTTTCATATCCATCGTTGTTGGAAGATCTTCAATCAATTAAGGTACAATTTTCCTATTTTATTGTTATGCTCTTAAATAATATCACAGTGATACGGTTATATTATTTTTTGATTTTTATATGCTACCTATATATTTTTGATAAAATATTTGAAATTTTTATGAAAACCAAGTTGGTATTATATTTCTGTAAATTGTTTAGGATTACTTAAATATAATACAATATAAATAGATTTCTAATTTTATAGCCTTACATGGTACTTTTCAATTCATTACTTTAACCACAACGATACAGTTTTGTAATTTTTGGGGGTGTTGGATGCTACCTTTCTTTTTTGGGAAAATCATTTGAAAGATTTTAGAAAAACAAATTGGGATTATGTTTAGTAGTCTTATATGGTACTTTTCAATTCATTTGGTTAAACGCCGTGATGTGTTTTTGTAATTTGGGGGGTATTTGATGCTTTCTTTTTTGGGTAAATTGTTTGAACTTTTTTTGAAAAAAAGGTTGAGGTTATATTTAGTAGCCTTATATGGTGCTTTTTAGTACATTGGTTTAAACATAGTGATACTGTTGTTAAATTTTTTTGGGCATTGGATGATACCTTTTTATTTTTTTAAATTATTTGACCTTTTCTTGAAAAAAAATGGTGTTATGTTTTTGTAATTAATTTGAGCTCACTTAAGTATAATACAATTGTTTAAGTGTTTGTCATCTTGCTATAGTTTTTCCAATATAATTTTAAAACTCCATACATAGATTTCTTCTTACCATAGCGTTATATTGCAGGAGCAAATGAATCGACATCAGGGATTGATTGCGCATATTAAAGCGTGGAAAGCTCGAGACATATTGAAAATTTGACCTGCATATTTTTTTTTTGGGAGGAATTTCGAAAATACAGTACATTGATTGGAAAAAAACTTTTACATATATATTTTTGTCTATCATTACTCTTTGAACATATATATCCTAGATATAATGAAATATTAAATTTCTATTCAAATCTATTCATACTATATATTTACGACCGGGCATCACGCAGGCTACATGCTAGTTATATAATTTATTTTAAAGTGAAGATTTCATTAGACATCGATTAAACTTTAATAGAAAATTATCGAATACTCATTCTTCCTTCATTCATCTTTTCCTTTCCTTCTCACTTTGTAGCCCTTCCTCTCTCTCGTTTAGCACACATTATATATATATATATATATCAAGGTTCTAAAAAACGCGGGGCGTGATTGAGGCGTGGAGGCCAAGCCTTAAGCCTTAGAAGCCTAGGCGGGCCTAGGCGTAAAAAGGCGTGAAAAGGCGTTTAGGCATTCTTAATATATTTTAACATTTTTTAACCATAACAAGGCTATTAAAATACAAAAATTGCACATATCATAAAAATATGTCTGAATATATGCAAATTAAAATACTATCTGATTATTTTGGATAAGATAATGGTTCGGTTTGTAACCAAATTCTTTAAAAGGTGACATCGTTTCACTAAGGCATTATTGTTTTTAGAAAAAAGTGCGCCGTAAGGGTTTTACCAAGAATAAGGCGTGAAAAGCGTAAGGCGAGACGTTTCTCCCAAGCCTTAAGCCTAGGTGTGCCTAGGCGGGTCTTTTAGAACAGTGATATATATATATATATATAACGGTGGGGTGCAAGCTATAATGACCCAAATGATTGGCAGCCCAAACCTAGAGAAACAAAATGCGTTGCTCATGAATAATTATGAAAGGCTTATTCTCGTTATCTATACTTTCGGAGGAGATAAACATAGATCAACAAACTAGTTAATCAACATCTGGAAGAGTTTGAACACGGCTCAACCACTCTTATCATTATAAATTAATCCTTTTCCCCGAGGGAAAGGGGCATGTAATTTTGAGACTATTAAAGAATCAATAAAACACTGAGAGACCCTCTGGGGACGTATAGGTAGTTGCCGAACTACGTAAATTCTGTGTGTAGTGATATTATTCGCTCTTTAATTTTTTTTCTATTAAAATTAGTAATTTTGATTATTTACATTCACAATAGAAATAATTATCAAAACTTAATTATTACAACCATATCGAATTAACAAGCTAAAAATAATTACGTATAAGCCACCATAGAATCCAATTACAGAAAAAAATGTATGACCGTGATGGAAGGGATATAAATAAAGAATCTATGCAAAACCATGTTAGTACAAAAGCATACACAAAAATACACCATTCCACACACATGCAAAAACAATATCCTTGGAGATTGTTTGGCAGTAAGTTTATTCTCTACCCATTAAGGTGAAAGTTTGGGTTCCTTCTCTACCCCCAAAAGGAGATTGTTTTTGCTGCGGCATGCTCATACGATGAAAGGCATCGTGTATGGATTGACGGTAGCTAGGCCCCATTGGTGAATTATAAGATATCGATGGACTCCAGAATTTTCGACTAGGTAGAGGTTGAAGAGCGAGGGAACATCAATGCTTGAAAGGCGAGTATGTGTTCTAAGTTTTTCTTATCGCGTCTTTCGTAAAAATACCATACTTAGTGGACTTGTAGCTTGGGCTATCCGAGATTTTTTTCTGTTGTGGTTTTTCCTTATACATCGCGCCTTATGGTTGTGATTGTTTATTTTATCTCGTAAAATCACCTAGATTCATGCTTAGGTTAAAAAGATAAAATTTGGTTTAATTCACAACTTGGGTTTAATTTGGTGCTAATTTATGTTTTGATAATTTTAGTTTAATTTCATTCAAGTTGAAAAATATATTTGGCAAAATACATGCTTTAGGTTGTTTAGCATAATTTTAACTTGAATTGAATTAATGAAAATTTATATTTGAGCTTTTAATTTTGAAATTGAAACGAAATTTAAAATTTGGTATTTCATTTAGCCATCTTATAATTTGAGTTTAAAATTTGGGGGCATTCGCTCCAACAAGTGGTATCAGAGCCAAAACGCTAAATTACTGTGTTAGGATCCTTTTGCATTTAGTTTAAAAAATGGAAAATCAACTTTTTACAAAATTTCCTGTTTTTGATGGTTCAAATTATACTTATTGGAAAGCGCGAATAAAATCGACACTTAAATACCTAGGTGAGTGGGTTTGGCAATTGGCAGTTAGCGGGTGGTCTCCACCTACGTGTCTAGTTGAAAATAATGTTTACCTAAACCCGTAAAGAGATGGAGTGAGAATGGACTTAAATTAATAAATTTTAATTCTCGTGGTTTGAATGCCCTCTGTAGTACGGTTACACTTGATGAGTTTCGCCGAATTTTAACGTGTAAAACGTCTACGGAGGCATGGGATATTCCCCAACTCACCCATGAGGGAACATGTGTCGTTAAGGATTTTAAACTCCAAAATCTCACCACTCAATTTGAAACCATTAAAATGTTAGAAAGTGAGACTTTTGATGAATTCTATGCTAGAGTTTTTGACATTGTTAATTCATCATTTAACTTGGGAGAAAAGATACCCGACAACCGTGTAGTAAAGAAAATTTTGAGGTCTTTACCCGATAGGTTTATTCCAAAAGTGATTTTTTAAAATTCTTTATCCACTTTAGCCTCTACGAAACTTGAAGAGCTCGTAGGTGACTTACAAAGCTATGAACTTGACATGTTTACCTCCAAGGATGAGAAGAATAAAGATAAGGGCATCACCTTGAAAGCCCAAAAGGAGGAAAAACAAGTTTGGGATGATGAGGGTGATATCGATTTTGATGAGATGGTGGTGTTTGCTAGGAAGTTTGGAAAATTTCTTAAGTTTAATAAAAATAATCTTAAACACGAGTTTAAGTAATATGATAAATCTAAGTATGACAAATTTGAAAAATTCCCTAAAAAGCATAATGAAGATCTCAATAGGGACGAGTCAAGTAGATGCTATAGTTGTGAGGGTTATGGCCATAGAGCATACGAGTGTCCCACTAGACAAAGGAAGGAGGGCAAGCAACCAATTTCATACAATGCAACCCTTAGTGATAGTGAAAAGGAAGAGGGACTCGATTCCCCGATTGAGCGCAACTTTACCGCGTTCATGGAAAGTCATGTAAGTGAAAGTGAGAAATTTTTCAATGATGACATCTTAATACATGACACTTCCGAGGCCAGTGTTTGTGAATCCCAAAAATTTGATAGTAATGAGAGTGGAGAAGTAAGTGAGAGTGAGAATGAATAAGAGGTTGATGTGAGTGAACTTCAAGTAGCTTTTCAAGAGTTGTATGCTGAATCGATTAAATTAAAAATCACAGACTTAAAGTTGTTTGAGAGAACGTGCCAAGGAAAATAATGAGAGTGCTTTAGTAGAAGATCTTAGGGCATGTGAGAGATCTCTTCGTGAGAATATTGAGTACGTTGAAAGTGAGATAGATAGCTTTAGAGGTTTATTGGAGGCTATAAAGAAAGAGCATCTTGGGTTTTAGGAGAGTAGGTGTTTACTTGAGTAAAAAATCGTAGATTTAGAAGAGAAATTAAAAGACTCAAGTCGGGTCAAATTTTATTTGGAACGCAGGTCCAAAAAATTAGATAAAATGCTTGGAACTGTCCAAATTAAAAATGAATTGTGTGGTATTGGTTTCGATACTCAAAATGATTCAACTAATAAAGATAAAACCATAAGTTTGAAAGAATCTACTAGGAACATTTTAAAAGGTCAATCCTTAGGTATTACTTTTCACTGGATCTTTACATGCTCATATTGTGGTCAAAAAGGACATCTTAGGAAGTTTTGTTTTGATCTTAAAAAGGGTCCTAAGAAGTCCAATGGCAGAGTCACCAAAATTACCTGTGACACCCTGCCTAATTAAACCTTGGGTGATAAAGCCTTAATTTAGTTTAAAACATGTTTCTTAAATGGTTCATTCTTAGCATCACTGACGACAGCTTTTCTTTTTAATTATTAACCACCTAAGTGAAATTAAGCAAGTGTCAAATTTTATCTTCCTTAAACAGAATAAACAATTCATGTGGAACAATATAATTCAAGCAGTACTGAACCAATTCGCATAACAACTGAATAAAATAAAGTCTTGCCGAAAACCACGTCCCAGAAAACTAACTCAAAAATCCAAAATTTAAATAACCATGAAAATAAAGATTGGACAACATGTCCCATTTGAGAGTACTAAAAACTGAGATTCTGCACTAGATCTAAAAAGAGAAAAACGTCTAAACATTCCCTGCAACATCCACACGTGATGCAGCTCCCAAATCCCATGAATGAAATCATGCTCGGTGACCCTGTGGCTGGGCACCTAAAAGGTTTTTAAAAAGTTTTTACATAGCAAGAGTTAGTACTCAAAACATTTAAAAATACTTAGCAAGTAGTTATCACAATTATGAGTTATTGATTACACATATGAAGACTTCGCACACTCTTTTGAGCTTCCTCCCCTCTCTTCTATAGTGCACGCCTAACGTTGGTACTTAGTTCACCTAGTTATACTACTCAAATTAACTAGACCAGAATACCCACTGCATGTAACCCTTCGTTAAGTCCCCATAACATACTCGCAGCATTTTAATGTTCCCTATCTCATATGCTACAAACGTAGATAACTTACTTACCTCATGTTATTCTTATTCTTATAATAATTATTTCACACCACTTAATTATTACTAAGAGATTATCAATCCATCTTATTATCTACTATCTTAAGCCAATAGATTATGCATATGGAATACATTTTATCACACAACATGTAGTAAATATTAGTTATCAGTAATATACCCTTTTAACACACATAAAGGAACCTTGGCTCGGAATGATTCATCGACCCCAAGTGAGAGTTGGTTAGGAATGATCCATCGACCCCAACTATTTATATATGTACACATATTCTGGTTCGGGACTCTTTCATCGTGACACCAGTTTTAAGGTTTGGTTCGGCATTTTACATCGACCCCAAACTTATAGAAATTTTATGTTAGTTCGGAATATCTCATCGACCCTAACATAATTTATTTAGGTATAATTCTCTTCACCCAAAAGTTCATACAATTTAGTAGGTACACACCCGACCTATCAAATCACGTTCGTACGAAATATATTTTACTTATATACACCGTACTTACTAATTTACGATTTATTTCACTATCGCATTTATTCGAGTATTCACGCAACTCTAAGGGTCCTAGTTATCCATTTCTTAATTCAGTAGTTAAGCTATCTTTAACCTACTGGTATATTTCCGAAATTTACTCTCACTCTTTCCGTAACTAAATTCTCGCATTCCTGATACACGACTCAATCGGCTACTTCCTGTCGGTCCATTTCTCCAAATTTTTACACTCAATCATTTATGAAGAAATCTCACAGTAACCCTACTGGTATTCATTAAGTCCCTACATAGGTAAAATAGCATCACTAAGGTTCCCATTAAATAACGGTAATTAAAAAGACATTTATCCACAAAGTTCTCTAAAATACAACATGGATCGATCGATCGACATTTAAGGGTCGATCGATCGATCGAGCAGTGATAGACCCAGATCGTCTTCTTCATGCGGGTTACACCATTTTTATTTATCCATCTCCCATGATAATTCACCACACTTGTAACTACCGATTCCTAATCATTCCTACATACCCTGGAATGATTACTAACGATCTAAAACAACATAATCATTACAAATTTCATCTAGATTAACTAAAAATCTTCCTATTATTCAAGAACCCTAAAAATACAATCTTTCTATATTTTCACCCATGAGTCCAGATTTTTAATTCGATTTAATCATCAAGTCTTCTATGATATCATATTATTTGGATATCTAAAATGTTCTACATGAAATCTCTTTCAAACATGTAACATATTCAAGTGTTTGCTTCCAAAAATATCATAAAAATCATGTTCTTCATAAAACTTACATATGGGTATTATAACTCAATTTATTTTGAAAATAACCACTTGCCTTATGTTCAGTAAGGTCTGATTTCGTGATTGTTGTTGATGATTGATGATATTTATCCTTCAATCCTTCTTTCCAACAAGTTGGTAGTGAAATTCTCCTTTGAATTCTTCCTACTTCTTTCTTTTGCCCTAGGAATTTGCTTCTATCTTATCTCTAATGGATATGGTGTATATTTCTCTCTCAAACCCTAGCCTCCAACTCTTTT
Organism: Sambucus nigra; assembly: GCA_949130495.1. NCBI lineage: Eukaryota > Viridiplantae > Streptophyta > Magnoliopsida > Dipsacales > Adoxaceae > Sambucus > Sambucus nigra. Next base: position 763,391,964 of record OX422207.1, read on the forward strand.
AATCTGACTTAGGGTTCCTAAATTCGTAGGTCTCCTCATTCTTAAATGTAAAGAGACCAAAATGCCCACGTATGGTCCCGGTTTAGCCCAAAAATGACCCGATACTCAACTAGTACCCCCGGGTACACTATTTTGACTAATTCGACCCTTTCGGAATCATATGTGGACTCTAAATTATCTTTTGAGTCTCTTAAAAATATGTTTCTTATCTCACCTTAAATTTCGTGTACGCGCGACACTCGGTTGAGATAAACTCAGGTACGTCCATATAAATCGCTAGGCCGTACATATCAACTTTCAATATTTACTATTCTCACTTAGTAAATTTTAATCGTCATTTTAATCAGTATCTAACTCTTAATTAATGTCTGATAGCCATAATGATTAATTAATTACTTAATAATCATAATTTTCATTACATCACATTAAATTACTCTACTTACGTAATTTAATTAAAACGTATTTTCCTTCTTAATTTTAACTATGCAGAAATACGGGGTATTACATACTTCCCCCCTTAGAAAGGAATGTTTTCCTCGAAATTTTAGAAAATACCCGCGGTGAATAATTCTGGATACTGTTCCCGCATATCCTCCTCCCGCTCCCAAGTAGACTCATCCATATTGTGATGTCCCCACTGTACTCGCACTAAGGGTACCACCTTCGATCGTAGTTTATGCTCACTATAATCTAGAATAGCCACGGGTCTTTTCTCATACGAGACATCTGGCTGCAAGTCGATCTCCTCAAGTGGAATGTGCCAGAAGGCTCTCTCGCTCCTCTTATATTTCTTCAGCGACGCCACATGGAATACATCGTGTATTCGCTGAAGATGTTTGGGGAGTCCCAATCTGTAAACTACCGGTCCCACCCTCTCAATAATAGGAAACGGTCCCACATACCTCGGTGCTAACTTCCCCTTCTTGCCAAACCTCATAATCCCCTTCATAGGAGATACCCGAATTAAGACCTGGTCGCCCACATCTAGTTCCACGTGTCTCCTACCGGCGTCAGCATAACTCTTCTGCCTATCCTGAGCTATTCGAATACGTCCTCGAATCAACTCTATTTGGGAAGAAGTCTCCTGTATCATCTCTGGTCCCAATAGCTTGTTATCCCCCACCTCTAACCAACAGGCGGGCGAACGACAAGGCCTCCCATAAAGTTCCTCGAATGGAGCCATACCGATAGTGAATTGGTAAGAGTTGTTATATGCAAATTCTACCAAAGGAAGATATTGTTCCCTTCCTCCCCCAAAATCTAGAACACACATCCTCAACATATCCTCTAACATCTGGTTTACTCTTTCAGTCTGACCGTCTGTTTGCGGGTGGTACGCCGTACTCAACCATAAGTCGGTGCCCATGGCCTCCTAAAATATCTGCCAGAAATTTGACACAAATATTTTATCTCTGTCAGACACAATATTAATAGGAACTCCGTGCAGCTTAACGATCTCTGAAATGAATAGCTGTGCATACCGCATCGTATCATAATCCGTACAAACCGGCAAGAAATGAGCTACCTTAGTCAGCCGATCCACTATCACCCATATGGAATCGTGACCCTTCTGCGACGTTGGTAACCCAGTAATAAAATCCATCGAGATACTCTCCCACTTCCACACGGGAATCTCCCGTGGTTGCAGCATCCCTGATCCTCTTTTATGGTCAACTTTTACAAGCCGACATGTAACACACCTTGAGACAAACTTTGCAATGTCTCGTTTCATACCTGACCACCAATATAGTCGTCGCATATCCTGGTACATTTTATCCCCACCTGGATGTACCGAAAACTTTGACCCGTGCAACTCCGTCATTACAGCATGCCTCAAATCATCATCCTCGGGTACTATCAGTCTACCATTAAGCCATAGTCCGCCCTCTGAGCTGATGGAGTATGACTCTGCCCCCTCGGCCAGTAACTGTCGTACTCTGCCCTGACAAAATGGATCCTCGGCCTGTGCCCTCACTACCCGCATAACACTTTCGGGAGTGATAGATAACACTGCCATGTATGCTCTAGCTATCTCATCCTCGTGTCTAAGTTCACTCCACTTCGCCTTCCAAATTTCTGCCAAATCTCCGGTAGGTAACGCATCTGCCACCACGTTAGCCTTACCAGGATGATACTGTATATCAAACTGGTAGTCCTTCACGAATTCAAGACACCTCCTTTGCCTCATGTTTAGATCTTTCTGTGTGAAAAGATACTGAAGTGACTTATGATCCGTGAATATAGTGAACTGTTCACCCAGAAGATAGTGTCTCCATATCATCAATGCAAAGACGACCGCTGCCAACTCGAGGTCATGGGTGGGGTAATTCTTCTCATGTGGCTTTAGCTTTTGGGACGCATAAGCTATAGCTCTCTCTTCCTGCTGTAACACACCCCCAAGCCCCTGTAAGGATGCGTCATTATAGACTCGGTACTCCATTCCGCTCCTAGGCAAGGCAAGAACGGGTGCTGATGTCAACTTATCTTTTAGCTCATCAAACGCTAACTGACAACAGTCACTCCATATGAAGGGCACTACCTTTCGAGTCAAGTTCGTCAAAGGACCAAAAATTTTTGAGAACCCTTTAATAAAGTGACGATAATATCCGGCCAACCCCAAAAAGCTACAAATTTCGATTGGTGTCGTGGGCTGTCCCCACTCCCTCACCGCCGATACTTTACTCGGGTCAACACCGATGCCTCTGTCGGATACAACGTGGCCTAGAAACTGAACCTCCCGAAGTCAAAATCCACACTGCCCAAATTTGGCGTACAGTTGATGGTTCCGTAATGTCTGTAGAACCATTCGTAAATGTTCGGTGTGTTCCTCCTCCGTGCGAGAGTAAATCAGAATGTCGTCTATGAATACGATCACAAACTGATCCAAAAACTCTCTGAATACTCTATTCATGAGATCCATGAATACTGCAGGCACGTTAGTGAGTCCAAACGACATTACCCTGAACTCGTATGACACGTACCGCGATAGGAAAGCGATCTTAGGTACATCTTCTTCTCGAATGCGCAATTGGTGGTAACCCGATCTCAAATCGATCTTTGAGAAGTAAGCAGCCCCTCTCAACTGATCAAACAAGTCTTCAATCCTAGGTAACAGATACTTATTACGTATCGTCACCTTGTTCAATTCCCTGTAATCTACACACAGACGAAGTGAACCATCCCTTTTCTTTATAAATAAAATCGGCGCACTCCACGGCGATGTACTCCGCCGAATGAAACCCTGTCCTAAAAGCTGTTGAATATGCTCTCTCAGCTCTTGCATCTCTGAAGGAGCCATGCGATACGGTGCTTTGAAAATCGTTCTCGTCCCTGGCGCTAGGTCAATAATGAACTCTATCTCCCTGCTGGGTGGTAACCCTGGTATCTCCTGAAAGACGTCCTCGAAATCCCTCACAACTGGGATTGAGTCCAGAGAAGCAACCACCCCATGTGAGGTCTCCTCCTCAATATAATATAAATGAGTGTGCGATCCTCCCTCGGGGAGAGGCATCGCCACAAGGAACATCTCTTGTCCCGGAATGGAGAACACAATAGTTCACTCATAGCAATCTACCATTGCCTTATAATGCGCCAACCAATCCATGCCTTGGATGATATCATAACCCTCTATATCTAGCACTAGAAGGTCTGCCGCTAGACTCAATCTACCGACCATAATGTCCACATCCTTACAAATCGAGTGTATAAGGGACCCACTACCCATTGGTGACTCCACGTACATAAGATGAGTGTCGGCTATCGCTAAGAGGCCGACTGCCCGTGAAAATATAGTGGCAATAAAAGAATGTGTCGCCCCCGTATCAAACAAAATACTACCCTCTAGTCCATGGATAGAAAACGTACCCGCGACTGCTGGCGGTGCTGGAGGTGTTGGATGGAACGAAATGTCACGAACGTTGAACACACGCCCGTAGTGCATCTGACCTGGCTGCGGGGCCTATGCTGCTGCTGGGGCTAACGGAGCCTGCTGCCCCTGTTAGGCACCCTATTGTTGTGCCCTGTCTTGCTATGGACAATTTCTACTCTTGTGACCCTGCTGGCCACATGTGTAGCACTGACCCTGAAACTACCTCTGTCCTTAGCCCTGTTGGCCCTGACATTGGCCCTGTTGACCTTGGCCTTGCTGTCCTCCTCCTTGGTTCCCTTGGCCCTGTCGGCCCTGAGGAACTGGCTGCTAGGGACCCTGCTGGCCCTGTCTGTCAAAGCGATGTCTTCCATGCCTAAACTTCTTAGCAGAGTTCCCCTACCGAGAATCCTGCCCTAGCGGGCCCACTGTTTGCTGCTGTGGTGTGCTGCTGCCACTACTTCCATCCCCATTGCCCGGTTGGCTAGGCTCACCTCTCTTATTTCCCTTCGCATGAAAGCGATGGTCTTGACAGTGTAGTAGAGCGGCATTGACGACATCTGTGTAAGTTACCAACGCCGGATTACTGATTAAGTGTTGCCTGATTCTCCAGGTCAAGCCATCCATAAATTTTGATTTCTTCCGCTCCACATCGCTCACCTCGTTTGGCACAAAGTTAGTCAAACGGGTGAACTCTTCCTCATAATCAGCAACCGAGCGATCACCCTGAACCATCTCGCTGAATTTCCTCCTCATTTCTGACTCTACTACTGGAGGAAAGTACTTGCGGTCAAACCGCACCCAAAACTCAGAAATTTCCATTGTGTCCCTTTCCTCGGTGGTGGTAACTGACTCCTACCACTGCAAGGCCGCTCCCGACATGCGAAAAGTAGCTAGCAGTTGTTTTTGTACCTCAGTGCACTCTAGCATGCGCAAGTGGCGCTAGATATTTTTCTTCCAGTTGCATGCCTCCACTACATCGGTACTACCCTGGAACTCGGATGGATGCCCTTTCTAAAATGTCTCTCTGACTCGCTGCCAAGTAAATGGCCCTACTAGGGCCTGAACTACTGGTGCCACGGGATGTGGTACTTGAGGCTGAGGAAAATGGACTGCCATGGCCCTCATCGCTGTCTCGACTGCCTGTGCCACTATCACTGCAACCTGAGTAGTGGAAATTAACTCGGGCGGGGGTGGTGGCAGCGACACCTGTGGCTCTTGATGAGCCTCCCTCACCTCATTCCTGGCTTCAGCCCTCTCCATTCGCTGTCTCCTCGGTGGCATCTGAAATTATATCAAATTGTATAAGTACACAGTTTATACAAAATTTTAAAAGCTGATGTACGATATCGCATAAGCGAAAAATGAATCAACAGTCCTATTAGTAGGGCTCTAATACAACCAAACGTTACGCCGAAACATAGTATGCTGTACAGATCCTATGGATACTAGAACCTGATGCTCTTATACCATCTGTGACACCATGCCTAATTAAACCTTGGGTGATCAAGCCTTAATTTAATTTAAAACAGGTTTCTTAAATGGTTCATTCTTAGCATCACTGATGAAAGCTTTTTTTTTAATTACTAACCACCTAAGTGAAATTAAGCAAGTGTCAAATTTTATCTTCCTTGAACAGAATAAACAATTCATACGGAACAATAAAATTTAAGCAATACTAAACCAATTCGCATAACAACTGAATAAAATAAAGTCTTGCCAAAAACCACGTCCCAGAAAACTAACTCAAAAATCCAAAATTTAAATAACCGTGAAAATAAAGATTGGACAACATGTCCCATTTGAGAGTACTAAAAACTGAGATCCTGCACTAGATCTAAAAAGATAAAAACGTCTAAACAATCCCTGCAACATCCACACGTGCTACAGCTCCAAAATACCTGGAATGAAATCATGCTGGGTGTCCCTGTGGCTGGGCACCTAAAAGGTTTTTAAAAAGTTTTTACATAGCAAGAGTTAGTACTCAAAACATTTAAAAATACTTAGCGAGTAGTTATCACAATTATGAGTTATTGATTACACATATGAAGACTTCGCACACTCTTTTGAGATTCCTCCCCTCTCTTCTATAGTGCACGCCTAACGTTGGTATTTAGTTCACCTAGTTATACTACTCAAATTAACTAGACCAGAATACCCACTGCATATAACCCTTCGTTAAGTCCCCATAACATACTCGCAACATTTTAATGTTCCCTATCTCATATGCTGCAAACGTAGATAACTTACTTACCTCATGTTATTCTTATTCTTATAATAATTATTTCACACTACTTAATTATTACTAAGAGATTATCAATCCATCTTATTATCTACTATCTTAAGCCAGTAAATTATGCATATGGAATTCATTTTATCACACAATATGTAGTAAATATTAGTTATCACTAATATACCCTTTTAACACACATAAAGGACCCTTGGTTCGGAATGATTCATCGACCCCAAGTGAGAGTTGGTTCTGAATGATCCATCGACCCCAACTATTTATATATATACACATATTCTGGTTCGGGACTCTTTCATCGCGACACCAGTTTTAAGGTTTGGTTCGGCATTTTACATCGACCCCAAACATATAGAAATTTTATGTTAGTTCGGAATATCTCATCGACCCTAACATAATTTATTTAGGTATAATTATCTTAACCCAAAAGTTCATACAATTTAGTAGGTACACACCCGACCTATCAAATCATGTCCGCACGAAATACATTTTACTTATATACACCGTACTTACTAATTTATGATTTATTTCACTATCGCATTTATTCGAGTATTCACGCAACTCTAAGGGTCCTAGTTACCCATATCTTAATTCAGTAGTTAAGCTATCTTTAACCTACTAGTATATTTTCGGAATTTACTCTCACTCTTTGCGTAACTAAATTCTCAAATTCGCGATACACGTCTCAATCGACTACTTCCCGTCGGTCCATTTCTCTAAATTTTTACACTCAATCATTTATGAAGAAATCTCACGGTACCCCTACTGGTATTCATTAAGTCCCTACATAGGTAAAATAGCATCACTAAGGTTCCCATTAAGTAACGGTAATTGAAAAGACATTTATCCACAAAGTTATCTAAAATACAACATGGATCGATCGATCGATGGGATATGGTCGATCGATCGACTTCTCGATCGATCGACATTTAAGGGTCGATCGATCGATCGAGCAATGATAGACCCAGATCGTCTTCTTCATGCGGGTTACACCATTTTTGTTTATCCATCTCCCATGATAATTCACCACACTTGTAACTAACGATTTATAATCATTCCTACATACCCTAGGATGATTACTAACGATCTAAAACAACATAATCATTACAAATTTCGTCCAGAGTTACTAAAAATCTTCCTATTATCTAAGAACCCTAAAAATACAATCTTTCCATATTTTCACCCATGAGTCTAGATTTTTAATTCGATTTAATCATCAAGTCTTCTATGATATCATATTATTTGGAGATCTAAAATGTTCTACATGAAATCTCTTTCAAACATGTAACATATTCAAGTGTTTGCTTCCAAAAATATCATAAAAATCATGTTCTTCATAAAACTTACATATTGGTATTATAACTCAATTTATTTTGCAAATAACCACTTTCCTTATGTTCAGTAAGGTTTGATTTCGTGATTGTTGTTGATGATTGATGATCTTTATCCTTTAATCCTTCTTTCCAATAAGTTGGTGGTGAAATTCTCCTTTGAATTCTTCCTACTTCTTTCTTTTGCCTTAGGAATTTGCTTCTCTCTTCTCTCTAATGGCTATGGTGTATATTTCTCTCTCAAACCCTAGCCTTCAACTCTTTTAATCTGACTTATGGTTCCTAAATTCGTAGGTCTCCTCACTCTTAAATGTAAAGAGACCAAAATGCCCTCGTATGGTCCCGGTTTAACCCAAAAATGACCCGACACTCAACTAGTACCACCGGGTATACTATTTTGACTAATTCGACCCTTTCGGAATCATCTGTGGACTCTAAATTATCTTTTGAGTCTCTTAAAAATATGTTTCTTATCTCACCTTCAATTTCCTCTACGCGCGATACTCGGTTGAGATAAACTCAGGTACGTCCATATAAATCGCTAGGCCGTACATATCAACTTTTAATATTTACTATTCTCACTCAGTAAATTTTAATCATCATTTTAATCAGTATCTAACTCTCAAGTAATGTCTAATAGCCATAATGATTAATTAATTACTTAATAATTATAATTGTCATTACATCACATTAAATTACTCTACTTACGTAATTTAATTAAAACGTATTTTCCTTCTTAATTTTAACTATGCAGAAATACGGGGTATTACATTCCCAAATCACAAGAATGTCACGCTTCACTAGTTTGGGCTAGGAGATCCGATTTGGAGGCTTTACAAGATAGGATTTTTATTTTCATTTGCTTGCACGTGATACCTCCCTTGCTAAATCTAAAGGTTGAATGTGTTAGGTTTGTTTACATACACTAGCTTTTGTGCTTCATGACATATTTTTGCTTGTTGTATGTTTGTTTGTCATGTTATAGTTTATGCTTCTTTATATAATTATGCTAGAATTATGATGTGTATCTTTTGTATTTTAATTTGTTTGGTCTCATCGAAAGTTTTCTTTTGAGTTAATGTTTTTTTTGTGTTTGGTTAAATTTTTTAAAAAACTCAAAAAGATTTTCTATTTTTGTGTATTTTAGTTTTACACATGTTATGTGGTATATACTTGTGTTTGAATCTAATATCATCCCTGGTTCCATGTGGCTAGAACTTTTGGTTAAGATTTTTAATTCTTAAAGTGTTCTTTATCATGTTTGCGTGGAGTAGTTTGACTTTGAATTGCTTAATGGATTCTTTTTTTATATGCCTCGATTCACACATGCATGAGCTCATTTGTACTTTAACTTCACATGTATATTTGAGCTAAGTGAGATGTTCTCGTATCAATTTAGTCATCTACCTGTTGATATGACTATGGAGGATTTGTGCATGTAAGAACCGTTGCTCGGATTTAAAAAAAATAAAAAATATTAATCCGGTATAGTTGTTTATTAATGGAATCGGGATACGAAAGACAAAATTACTTTACATGAAAAGACACCTTTGAAATATGGCCTAAAAATGTGGCATTGTTAAAATTAGTCAATGCCAAAATAGTTGAGTTTGATATGATCCTTCAAAAGAAAAAAAAGAATATTTATGAAGAAGTTTTGGATGGATATATCAACGGGTTTGAACAATGACAATACATCCTAGTTATGCTATTTTTGTCCTGACTCTGTTAGTTTGTAGAATCATCAAAATTCTAGGCTTGTGTGCATTGTGTATGCTTGTTCATTGATTTCACTTTATATTGTCACATGGGGCTATATTTAAGTTTGATAAAGTCATTCTAATAAGAACTCCGTGAACATGTTTAAGTGATTGGGTCTTAATTCTTTTAGTCTCTAGTTCACACCCCTATAATTCCGTTTACCATATTTATTTAGACACATTTGTACCATATGAATGTGGAAGGCTTAATGTATTTTGTGTCTTGTGTACCTTTGTATATGTGCGTGTGAGTTATTGGTATATTTGTGTATATATATATATGTATGGTATTTCTTTGTTTTGAGTCTTTGCCTTAGTATCTAATCCATGTATGCATCTTGTTCAAAAATGGTATCTATCTTGCTGCAAATTTTGTTTGATATCCCATGCTTATCATAATACATTACAAATGATATCTTTTTTCATCGCATCATATGTGAGATTTATTAATCTTTGTATGTATTAGTTGTACTTTATTGTTTCCCATATGCTTTAATGCTCTTGTCACTTTATGCACTATTGCATGTTTAACTTGTTTTTCCTTATTCCATATCCCGTGTTTAGTTTAGGGGGAGTATTTGCTTAAATTGGAGGAGAAATAAGTTATTTTATTCTTGATCTTTGTCTATTCCCGAACAAAAATGGGGAGAAATGGTATGTAATCCTTTGAAAATTTGGGGAGTTCTAACTTATGGGGGAGACATCTTTCTAGGAAGATCATTGTTAGATAAAGGGGGAGAATTAATTGGGGGGGATAATTTATTTTACGCACTTTAATGTGTCATATTCCCTATGCGTTTGATGGTTTATTTAAGTGTGTATGATTTCATCTCTAGCGACATTACTTAAAGCGGTAAAGAATTTTCTACGAGTCAAGTCAAGCGTTTGCATTTTTATTTATTTTTGGGTGGGATTGTGTCTAGGTGTGCTTGATGGCCCAGAGGATTTTTGGTTTGGTTTTATCCTGGAATAGCCAAAGTGGGATATTTTAAGGACAAATTTGCAATCGAGTCAATTTTTAGTGTTGGCTTAATTTCGGACAAAACAATTCGAGTTATAGGATAGATTGTTGTACCTCAAGCCTATGACGTTTGAAGAGTTGAAGATGATACGGCCAAGTAAAAGTGTAGATATCATTTTCAGTTTCAAGTGCCTTGTTTCTCGTCATCAACATTATCTCATTTTCCAAGGTCTCCTAAGGTATGAATGCCTTAATATATATAGGATATTGAAAAAATTATTTGGGTGTTCTTTTTATAAAATTTTATCATCAATGACTTTTTATTTTTCTTAGAAAATCATTTTAAAACTTTTCATAGAAGTTTTTGGACTTAAAAATCAATTTAAGGATATTCTAAAAAGTCGATTGAATGAACCCGGAATCTCATTCGAACGAAATTTGCAGGTCGTTCGAACGGACTTCTAACGACATTATCCAATTTTTTATCTGTTTTCTCATTGGAAGGTCGTTGGAACGAAGTCGTTATGAATGTTTATTTTATCTCGCAAAATCACCTAGATGCATACTAATTTGGTTTAATTCACAACTTTGGTTTAATTTGGTGCTAATTCATGTTTGGGTAATTTTAGTTTAATTTAATTCAAGTTGAAAAATTAATTTGGAAAAATACATGCTTTAGGTTGTTTAGCGTAATTTTAACTTGAATTGAATTAATGAAAATTAATATTTGAGCTTTTAATTGTGAAATTTAAAATTTGGTATTTCATTGAACCATCTTATAATTTGAGTTTAAAATTTAGGGGCATTCGCTCCAATAATCTTCTTCCATATTTAATCTAGTTCCATTTTCTTATTCTTGCTTTACTATCTACATTACTTTCTTAGTTATTTAATTGTCTTCATTTATTTCTTGCTTGTGCCGGTTGATTAGTTATTTTCATTAGTTAATTTTTTGTATTAATTGTTTTAATCATCCGTAGTAGCTAGTTTAAGGGTTGGGATCATATTTCCACCATTAATGTGTATTGAGCTTTGAAATCTCGGTTTTGGTTAGAAATATATTTAATTAAAACCTTGTGTATTAAAGTTGGAATATTAGGCGTTTAACTTTCTTTGTCATGCAACGGTAGTGTTTATAGAGATATTCCGAAATTAATCCATTTGTGACCATATTCGAGCGAAAGTTTAATCTTTCAATGTTGGATTAAATTTATTCATGTTTGATGTTTAAAATCAATTGAATATGCTCGGTTATATATTTTCGAACCAAAATCCATTTTACGCGTTGTTTAGCCCATGATTGGGATGCGATCCTAATCTCGTTTTATTAATCTTTGTTTAATTTTAATTAGTGTAGTTAACTTTTTATTCCCTTTTCCCCTTTTCAACCCATATCATCGTTTGCACTTTACCCTTGTCTCCACACTTCCATTTATAGTGTGCCAAATTGTGCCAAGTGTAAAAATAATTTTTTCCTAAATACCGTTCTCTATGGATTGGATCCCTACTTGTCGCTACACTTCCATTTATTGTGTGCAAAGTTGTGGTATCTCTTTGTATATGGCGTAAATAACCAATGACATGTTTTAAATACGAAGTTTACGCCTCATAAAAAATGTCGTTGTTGTCGGGGAGCGGTTTATTTTAGAATTTTAGTGTTTTAATACTTTGTGTGTATATTGTATATTCTTTTTTCATTCTTTTTGACTCGTACTAAATTGTTTCGAGAAAATTAAAATTTCGTTGCTTGTCACATTTTTGAATTGTCCACTTTAAAATCTCTCATCCTAATTCTTTTGATGGCTTTAATTACCATGATAATAGTTTTCAGAGTTACACTCCCATGACTATGCGTGAATGCTTATAAATTCTTGAAAAAAAGAATTGAACATGAAATTAAAAAATTTATTGGTAATCACTCATAGTCTTGGGCACAAAATTTGCAAAGTGGGAATAAGGAATTGAACGATGAATTCGAGATTTATAAAGCTTGGGCAAATAATTTTTTTTTCCAACTCTATGAAATGACTTGTTCTTTCAAAAGCTCGGTTGAGGTTGGAACTTGTTTTTCGCCTCCACCCTTTTTTGAAGAAGAAATCATTGAGAGTAAAGCAAGCGCTTTCGAATTTCAGCCTCTTATCAATATTTCAAATTCTATTGAGGTTTAAGGTCCTTCATTTCCTTGGTTCCCCACTAATATCAAACCATTAAATCTATCGCAAGAATCAGATGAAACTCTTGAGAACTCTGACCCGATTCTTGAACGAGAGCATTATTTTAAGACGCTTCATCTCATGGGCTATTCATTTGGACTTGCCCCACCTCCTATTCCAATTGAAAAACCTTGGGGAAGTGATTTTAATTTTCTTGAGATCAATTTGGTCTTATCCCCCTTAGCATTCAAACCCCCCATCATCCCCCTAAATTTTTTAATTGACGATGGTTCATTTCTCACGCCTTACACATGCCTTCCGTTGTTCAAACAGAATTCCTATTTTTGGGGAGGCATGCATGAAAATGAGGGTACACCATTAATCACTCAAAATCAAATTGTATTTTAGGTGAACCCTAAAAAATTTCAACTTCTAGTGTATAATTAATTAGAAGTTCAAATTGTAGGTTGTAAATAGTTAGTTTTTTCTCTCTCTTTTTCATTGTAGTCTAGTGTAATTAGTTAAAGTTTTTATTATTATTTTTATTTTGTTTGGTTCTAACATATTTTGCAGATTCAATGGACTTGTACTTATTGGGAATTACTCCATTTTTGGTAATATATTTATTTTTCTCTCTTTATATTGTGTTTTTTATTTGCATTATGGGATATTCATTCCATTTATTGTTTAATTTCATTAATTTGATCACATGTTATTTACCAAGCATGCTTTTATTGAAAAAATTGAAAATTTCAAAAATATTTTCTTTCTTTTTTCTCCTTTGTTTGGCGTTTCCCTTTGTTTTCGATGATAAATTTTATTAAATGCCCGATCCAATTGACAATTCAATGATGCACGTTCTCGATTTCAGAAGTTATAGACTTTAGTCTTCAAATCATTGCTATTATGAATAACTTCGTGAATTAAACTTAAACCCGTGAGCACATGTGCTTTTCGTGTTTTAATGATTTGGTTTAGGGCATTTATAACTCGGTAATCTTTTGTTTCATTGTATATACTTATAACAAGTGTGCTTTGGGTTTTTCTTCATTTGTGAGTCTTTATACATTACTCTTTCCTCCTTGAAAACGTTAAATTCGTCGGTAATATCACTATTCTTACATTGATCGTTCATTATTAATTGAGTTCATATGAAGTGTGTTACTTGAGCATGATTTTCAAAGTTGTTCTAATTCGAGAATTACGTAAACTTTAGGAAAGGATGAGAGGATATCTTTGTTATATCACCCATATTAACCTTGACCTCACCTTATATGTTTCCCCTCGTCAACCCCTTTTGAGCCTTAATATAGCCTTTCGTTTCATAACCCAAAATCCCATAACCAACTCCAAATTGGAGTTATATACCATACATATTACCTTCCATACTTTTGTTTGGAATGATATTTGGGATTGAATGATGAATACACGAGGCTTTCTAAATCAATGCTCTGATACCACTTGTTGGAAAGATAGGACCCCCAATTTTTAGATTTTACCAAAAAGTCAATTTCAATTTCTTTAAAGATGCGGAATAGAGATGGTTCAACTAAACAACTACATAAACCAAATTTTAATTTCTTTCAAATTAAAAAGAAACAAAACTTAAAGTGACATTTAATTAATCAATAAATACATTTTTCACTTAAACATATTCACTCGACCCAAGTCCTAGAAATTTACCTAACAATAAATATTCAATTTTGCAAATTAGGCCAAACCAAATTTTATCAAACTAAAGTTAATCAATTGAATTAAATGAATTTTTTACTCAAATTAAATTTGCACCAACTTATCACGAGTAATGATTTAAACCAATTTTATCTTTTTACCTAAGCATACATTCTGGGTGATTTTTCAAAAGATAAAATAAATAAATAACCACTACGCCGCGATGTATGAGGAAAAAACCCACAACGGGAAAAAACCTCGGACGACCCTAGCATTAAGTCCACTAAGTATGGTATTTTTACAAGTAAAAAACAAATGACTTACTCAACTCGACTTCCTTCTAGCCCCTGATGCGTCTTCTTGTACCAACCTCCGCTTAGTTGACAATCCCGAACTCCACAAGAACCTTAGAATTCACCAATGAGGCTTTAGGAACAACCGTCAACCACACATGGTGACTTTCACTATGTGAGAATGCCACAACAAAACAATGAGACTTCTTCTTTGAGGGATGTAGAAGTAAACCCAAACGAACTCTTCAACTCGGTAGAGTAAACCCGGTGCCAAACACTCCAAGCAAGATATTTATATGAAAACTTGGAATAAACAAACTATGGGTGAACACAAAAGTGTTTAAGGATTTTTTTTAAAAAATACAAACACTCAAACTTGAACTTTTTCATTTGAAATTGAAACTCTCTAAAACTCTCTCTAGGAGATGGAGGAATGTGAAAAAGTTGGTTTCAAAAGATTGGTTCCCGTACATATTAAATTTGTCAAAAGTTAGTGGGGAAAGAGTAGTGGGATTGAGGTGAAAAACTGCCAAATAATTTTCCCACCGGAAATCTCGTTCGAACAAGATTTTCATTAGGACGAAGTCTCGTTCGAACGACACTTCTAACAAAATTCTAGTGGCCTCTTAGGAAAACTCATTGGTTAACTCGTTCGAACGATATTCTCATTCAAACGAAAAACTCGTTCGAACGAACTTCCAGAAAGCTTAAAATTCGATTTTTAGCCCAAAAACTTTATTTTAAAGTTTTAAAGAAACCTTCTGAAAATAAACCTCAGTTTAAAATAAAAGAACACCTAATAAAATTTGTTCCAAGATACTATTTAAATATGTAATGCATTCATACCTTAGGAGTAAACGGAAAAAATATTGTTGACGTAGAAACGAGGCACAATAAACTCAGCATTTTATGAAGCTTTATAATCTTGGCCGCTACGTCTTCAACTATCACGTCATAGGTTTGGATGGATACACATGAACACTATCCTATGAATCAAGTGTTTTTGTCCGGAATTGAGTCAACACTACATTGAGAGTCAATCTGAGACATGTGTCCTTACAAATCTCCCCCTTTGGCTATTTCGGGACAAAAACCAAGCAAAAATCATAAAGGGCCGTCAAGCACTACTAGATTCAAACATCCCACCCAAACTTGACTCAAGACCCAAGGATCAATAACTTTGCCGATGAATAAAATTGCCATATTTAGATGATATACCCATATATACCCTCGGTCGGGCCGAGGGTGTCCTCCTCCAAGACGAGGGCTCAAGCATAGGACAAGACCAGTTTTCGACCCTTCAAGGGGCCGACCCTTCATCATGGCTCAGACGAACCTTCAAGGGGCCGACCCCTCATCATGGCTCAAACGACCCTTCAAGAGGCCGACCCCTCATTATGGCTCAGATGACCCTTCAAGGGGCCGACCCCTCATCATGTTCTGGACGACCCTATGAGGGTACGACAGTACGAGGCCCAAACTAGGCCAGGCTCGCTACCGGCAGGAACTTTGCCCTCGGCCTCACATCATAGGCCGAGGGTGACATCATCACAATGCGTGATTTGGGAGACGCATGGAATAATGCGTGTGGGACTCATATGGCACGTGGAAAACCGTTATAACAATATCAACCCCTCACATGAGGGAATATTATGTCATCATTAATCACAGGTGGCACCTCCAGGTGTCAGCAGGGGATTGACTAGATCATAACTCACATGCACCATGCATGCTTGGGGGGTACACTACTCCCCCCAAGACCTATATATACTTGTCACCTATAACCCTACAAAAGGATTGATAATTGTAACCCTAACTAAAACTCTGCCTGTACACACAGTAGAGAGAGAGAGAGAGAGTGAGCTTATGTGCATTGTATCCAAGGCCATTAGTTCCCATATTTAGTGGACCACACATTCACAGTGGATGTAGGCCTAATTGGCTGAACCACTATACATTATTGTCTTATTCCTCTTATACTCATCCCCTTCTATACACTTATACACACATATATCTCCATGGTTGCCATTGTTATCACTGTTTGAGATCACCATCACTTACCTAGTGGTGCTAAATCTTAGCATCATCAGTTTGGTACCGTTTATGGGAAGGAGAAGACATCTCTTCCTTTATAACAGCTTGACCTCACCGGGCACTTTGGTGGTGAACCAGATCTCCCCCTTTGTGGAGATATTTCACCATTGAAAGAGATCCATTAAGGTTCTTAAGCTCATCAGTCTTTTGATTATTCATCTCTCTATAGCTCAAACACATGGCACCGGAGATGCTACCACTACCACCTCCTCCACCTAATAGTGGAGTAGGACCCAGTTCCAGTCAATCATCACCTCAGTCTGAGATGACTGATGTGGCGGTCGCCTTGAAGTCTCTGGCAGCAAGCCAGCGGATTATGTAGGAGTAATTTTTAGCTCTTAGCCAAAACATACTAAGACCACCAGGGGTCTCACCGCAGCTCCAGGGCAGCATGAGGCCAGGGGACCACCCCAAACGCCACGTAAAGACTTGCTACCTCCACAGCGGCGGAGGGATGTTGCTGACCCCCCTGGCGTCTATGCCTGGGGAGACAAGGAAACCCTTGCCCAGAAGATAGATATGACGATCTGGAGGGGGAAGAGGCCCCATAGAGTGCTGGGAGCCATATGAGGTCTCCAACAATACTGTGCGACCTATCCAGGAAAGCAGGGGGAAGAGTGGAAGGAAAAACCCCAACGATTGCTCGTGGGTCTCTGTTTTCGATCGTCTGAGTAGGGGGTCGGCCTTTGAGAGGCTGGTCCCAATAAATGACCTGCGAGAAAAGTTGTCCCGGTCGAGAAGTATTGCGAGGTCCAGGAGGAAGGCAGTAGATGGCCGACCCCACGGGGGCTAACCCCACAGACGGGATGACGGTCAGGGAGAAGTTACATCCGACACAGACCTGTCGCAGTAGGTCCCTCCATTCACCTCAAAGAGGTGGCGGGGGATAACATCGGCCAAGCCGACCCTATGAGGCCTTGAAATGACTCGATCCAAAGGCCGGAGGATAAGATTGGTGACATCCTGAAGATCCAGGACCCTCTTCAAAGAGGATACTCCAAAGGCTCACCCTTTGTGGCGAATATAGTCAACTTCCCAACGCCATCTAAGTTTAAGCCACCTGTGGTCACCCCAAGGTATGACGGGAGCACCAACCCTGTCCATCATATTGAGATGTACCAATCAGCGGCAGACATATACTCTATCTCAGATGATATGAGATGTCATGCCTTTTCTGGCACCCTAACTGGGGCTGCACATGTCTGGTATATGTCTCTTCCAAAGAATTCCATTGAAAGCTTCAAATAATTAGTAGACCGGTTCATCCATAACTTTTGCTTTGGAGTGAGGCCACAGAAGAAGACCACACACTGGCTCTATATTAAACAAGGGAAGAATGAGAGCCTAAGGGACTACATAACCATATTTAACAAAGAAAAGATGGAGGTCGAAGACTATGAGGAAAGCGCTGCCATGATAGCCCTCATTGGAGGACTCCAGAAGGAAAAGCTATTATGGAAGCTTGCTGAAGACCCTCCGAGGATAATGGCTGAATTGCTATTGACAGCAGGAAAGGTGATGAATGCCGAAGAGGCGATGGTCGTAAAATACGAAGATGAAAAAGGAGGTACTAATGGGGGTAAGTACCAAAAAAGGAACAAAGAGGGGATAAAAAGGCTGGCAGATGACAAATTTTCCGACTACACCCCTCTGACGGTTAGTTGCGAGAACATTCTGAATGAGATAAAGAGTGACTAATCCTTGAAGTGGCCTGAGAAGTTGAGGGCAACCCCTCACAAGAGGAACAAAAACCTGTGGTGTGAGTTTCACCAAGACCATAGCCATGTGACCGACAAATGTTTTTCCCTGAAAGATGAAATTGAAAAATGCTAAAAGAAGGGAAGTTAAGGAAATACGTTGACAATAAAGTCTTCAAGAGGGGTCGAGGGGACGACCCCAGGAAGAAGAGGGGTGATACGTGCAGAGAAGATCCTCCAAAAAGAAAAGACGATCCTTCAGATGACGAGGATGACCCTGAACTCCCATCGAGAGAAGACCACGACCCTATCAAGAGACTCAATATGATCTCACTCGGTGTTGGGATGATCTCCGAGGGACTAGCAGGAGGAGGGTCAGAGTTCGCAGACAGTAAGGACCATGTGGCCGAAGCCAAGGCCGTGACAAAAGCTGTGCATTCAACCTCTATAGAAGCAAAGTCAGATGAGAGGAAGAAGGTTGATATGGATACTCTGATAGTGGGGTTCTCAAGAATGGACTTCAAAGGCCTCTTAGCTCCACATGATGACCCTCTCATCATCACTACCAGGGTACACGGGTGTGAGGTGTCGAGGATCCTGGTAGATGGGGGTAGTTCTGCAGATGTGATGTTCTGTCCGTGCTTTAAAGCCTTGGGCCTCATCCGTGCAAGGCTCATCCCATACCATCACCCCTTGATTAGTTTTAGTGGGGAAAAGGTTCATCCCCTAGGAGTGTATGAGGATGATGTTAGAATGGGGGACGAGTGGCCGAGATGGCTAACCAAGAAGGTTAAATTTTTCGTGATGGACGAACAAGTCTTCTCAGCCTACAACATTATACTGGGGCGAGTGGCCCTCAAGGAATTTGAGGTCGTGCCGACCACTATTCACCAGATGATAAAATTCTCGACCCCTTACGGGGTAGGGGAAGGGGAAGTTCAGGTAGACCAGAAGACGGCACGAGAATGTTACTTCAACTCCGCTGAAGAAAGAGAGGCGCACAAGAAGGCAACAACTACTTACAATATTGATACCCTTGACCCCAGGGATGAGAAAAAACTGAAGAAAGGAGAAGCCGCAGAAGAGGTGGAATCCATCATCCTCAATGAGGATGAGCTGGAAAAAACCGTCCAAGTAGGCAAAGCTCTAAAGAAAGACATCAAAGAAGACCTCATCAAGCTGTTAAGGAGAAGACATGACGTCTTTGCATGGAGTCAAGCAGATATTCTGGGGATCGACCCCGAAATCACGTGCCACAAGCTCAATGTGGTAGAGGGTGCAAAGACAGTCAAGCAGAAGAGGAGAATTTATTCTCAAGAAAAATATGAGGTCATAAGGGAAGAGGTTAAGAAGCTGGAAGATGTTGAGTTTATCAGAGAGGTCATCTATCCCGAATGGCTGTCCAACGCAGTCATAGTCCTAAAAACCAACATGAAGTGGAAGATGTGAGTAGACTTCACAGACCTCAATAAATATTATCCTAAAGACAGCTTCCCTCTCCCCGCATTGATCAGATGGTAGACGCTACCGCAGGCCATGAGCTAATGAGATTCATGGATGCCTATTCAGGGTACAACCAGATCTTCATGAACCCCGAGGACTCAGAAAAAATGGCTATCATTACCGACAAGGGGACATACTGTTACAGGCCCTTTGGCCTAAAAAATATGGGGGCAACGTATCAGTGCCTTGTGAATAAAATAGTCGAGGACCAAATTGGGAAGTCCATAGAGGTCTATGTAGATGACATGTTGACCAAGAGTTTGAAGGTCGAGGATAATGTGTCCAACCTCGAGAGGACCTTTAACAGGATGGACAAGTACCAGCTGAAGCTCAACCCAACCAAATGTGTCTTTGGGGTCGGAGCAGGGAAGTTCTTGGGGTTCATTGTCAACCAAAGAGGAATTGAGGCCAATCCTGAGAAAATAAAGGCCCTCATAGAAATGAAGACCCCCCAAGACCATCAAAGACATTCAAAGACTCACAGGGCGAGTGGCTGTTTTGAATAGGTTCGTATCCAGAGCCACAGAAAAGTGTTTACCATTCTTTAAAATTCTTAGAAAGGCCTTTGAATGGAGTGAAGAGTGTGATCAGGCTTTCAAGAAGCTTAAGTCATACTTAGGGTCTCCCTTACTTTTGTCACGACCAGTGCAAGGCGAACGGCTACATGTGTACCTAACCATCCCAGAATCAACCATCAGTGCAACCATTGTGAGAGAAGAGGACAGAGTACAGAAGCCTGTGTATTTCAATAGTAAGGCACTCCAGGGGCAGAGCAAAGATATCCAAGGATGGAAAAGTTAGCCTATTCCTTGCTCATTGCATCGAGAAAGATGAAGCCATACTTCTAGTCCCATACAATGGTCATCCTCACCGACTCTCCTCTCAGACAAGTCTTACACAAGCCCGAAAAATCGGGGAGGCTAATGGCCTGGGCTATAGAGTTGGGAGAGTTTAACATTATGTATCAACCTAGGATGGCCATTAAGGGATAAGCCCTAGCAGACTTCATGGATGAATTTACTTGGGAAGATAATAAGGCTGAGGATGAGATCCTCGAGAAGATAGATACCCGCCAAGGCAAGATTATTGACCCATCCACAGAAAAGGCTGATACAAGCACCACTAGAGAAAAAGTTACCGAAAACGAAGAGGGGATATATCTCTTTAGACATGGGTCCCTCACTAAGGGAAACTTCTCGGAGGAACAGGCTGTGTGGAACCTCTTCATTGATGGGTCTTCCTGTGAGAGCGAAAGTGGGGCTGGATTAATTGTATCATCACCCGACGGCACAGATGTCGAGTACGCCCTAAGGTTCAACTTCAAATCCTCCAACAATGAGTCTGAATATGAGGCCCTGATAGCAGGCCTCTCCTTGGCTAAGTCTCTTAGTGTCTGCCAGATCTTGGTCCATAGTGATTCATGACTAGTGGTGAATCAGATACTAGGAGCCTACGAGGCTAAAGATGAGAGAATGGCCAAATATCTTGAAAGAGTAAAGGCACTATTGAAGAGCTTCAGAGAAGTAAAGTTGAAGAGGATACCTAGGCTCGATAATGGCCAAGCCGATGCACTTTCTAGGCAGGCCTCAGCAACTATGACAGATGTCAGAAGGACAGTCCCAGTAGAAATTTTGCTTCGATCGACGATTGAAGAGGAAGAAGGAACACTCGACTCTTGCTTAAATATCAACAGGGAAGCTTCATGGATGGACCCTCTAATCAGATATATTAAAGATGGGGAGATACCAGAAGAAAAATAAGAAAGGAAGAGGTTAAGATATAGAGCCGCAAAATTCACTATCATTGGAGACACCTTATACAAAAAGGGGTTCTTGCTCCCCTTGCTCAGATGTGTGCACCCGTCTGAGGTCCCAAACATCTTACAAGATGTGCACCAGGGGCTATGTTCAAGCCATATTGGGGCAGATCATTAGCCAAGAGGATAGTAACCCAGGGATACTGCTGGCCGACCCTGGGGAAAGATGCCACGACATACGTAAAAAAGTGTGATAAATGTCAAAGGTTTGCCACCATCCCTCACCAGCCCCATCATCCTCTTACCTCCATCACATCCCCATGGCCATTCGTAGTATGGGTAATTGGCCTAGTAGGACCCTTTCCTAGGGCCGTCAATAACTATCGGTACCTGATCGTAGCAATTGACTATTTTTCAAAATGGATGAAGGCAGAGCCGATGGTCCCGATTACCGAGAAAAATACCTTCCAGTTCATCTGGAAAAACATTATATATAGATATGGCCTCCCCAATACCCTCATCTCAGATAACGGGACTCAATTCAAGAATACATCTCTGGAGAAGTACTGTAAAAGGGTGAGTATCAAACAATTCTTCTCTACCCCAGGCCGACCTCAGGCTAATGGGAAAACGGAAGTTACAAATAGGACAATCCTATATGGGATCAAGAAGAAAATCAAGGAGGAAAAAGGAAGATGGGTTGAGGAGTTTTACGCTGTACTGTGGGCCTACATGACGACATCTCCTACCGGAGAAATCCTGTTCATGCTGGCGTATGGTTCAGAAGCCGTCATCCCCACCGAGATTGGGTTTCCTACTCATGGGGTCCAAATGTATGACCCCCAAAGAAATATGGAAGAAAGGAGACTTGACTTAGACTTGATCGAGGAAAGGAGGAAAGACACTGAAATAAGGCAAGCTGCCTACCAGCAGAGGACTGCCAGGTCTTACAACCAGAGGGTGAAACAAAGGCCAATCGTTGTGGGGGACCTAGTACTCAAAAAGACTTGGCAAAATCCTAATAAGTTCCACCCAAATTGGCATTGCCCATATAAGGTCATTGATGAAGTTGGACCTGGAACATATAGACTAGAAAACCTTGAAGGGGAACCCTTTTTGAATCTATGGAATGCAGATCATCTGAAGAAATACTATAAATAATATTGTAATGTCCTATCGGACCATAGTTGTAATGAATGTGTTGCTCCAAAAGAACACTTGGAATGTTAATAAGAATGTCATATTGGTCCCTCATCTTGTGTTTATTAATTCTAGTATAATTAGGGTTATCCTTAGTGTCAACTCCCCTCGGCTATGATGAGGGTCAATGGTGGGGACGACCCCCCATTCACCCTCAAGAAAGATGAGGGGGGACTTAATTAAAAACATTGGTGGCAACTCCCCTCGGCTATGATGAGGATCAATGGTGGGGACGACCACCCAATCACCCTCAAGAAAGACGAGGGGGGACTTAATTAAAAAAATCATTAAGTTGGTGGGAACTCCCCTCGTCTATGATGAGGGTCAATGGTGGGGACGACCCCCCATTCACCCTCAAGAAAGACGAGGGGGGACTTAATTGAAAACATCATTATATTGGTGGAAACCACCCTCGGCTATGATGAGGGTCAATAGTGGGGACGACCCCCATTCACCCTCAATAGAGACGAGGGGGGACTTGATTGAAAACATCATTAAGTTGGTGGCAACTCCCCTCGTCTAGGATGAGGGTCAATGGTGGGGGCGACCTACCATTCACCCTCAAGAAATACGAGGGGGGAATTAATTAAAAACATTGTTAAGTTGGTGGCAACTCCCCTCGACTATGATGAGGGTAAATGGTGGGGACGACCCCCCATTCACCCTCAAGAAAGACGAGGGGGGACTTAATTGAAAGCATCATTATATTGGTGGAAACCACCCTCGGCTATGATGAGGGTCAATGATGGGGATGACCCCCCATTCACCCTCAAGAAAGACGAGGGGGACTTAATTGAAAACACCATTAAGTTGGTGGTAACTCACCTTGGATAGTATGAGGGTCAATGGTGGGGACGACCCCCCATTCACACTCAATAAAAACTAGGGGGAATTAATTAAAAACATCATTAAGTTGGTGGCAACTCCCCTCGGCTATGATGAGGGTCAATGGTGGAGACGACCCCCCATTCACCCTCAAGAAAGACGAGGGGGACTTAATTGAAAACATCATTATATTGGTGGAAACCACCCTCGGCTATGATGAGGGTAAATGGTGGGGACGACCCCCCATTTACCCTCAAGAATGATGAGGGGGGAATTAATTGAAAACATCATTATATTGGTGGAAACTCCCCTAGGCTATGATGAGGGTAAATGGTGAGGACGGCCCCCCATTCACCCTCAAGAAAGATGAGGAGGGACTTAATTGAAAACATCATTATATTGATGGAAACTCCCCTCTGCTATAATGAGGGTCAATGGTGGGGACGACCCCCCATTCACCCTCAAGAGAGACAGGGGGACTTATACGATGGGTGAACACACATAACAACCAAGTCAAATCATATAAGAGAAGCATAGAAGACAGGAAGAGAGATTCTATTATAAATTGTCACAGATGTTTGTCCAACAAAAATAGAGTACAAAAATGATTTTACAAGAAGAGGGTATTGACTACAGGCAACCACCTTATTAGGCAACATCAGAGGGAAAGACTTCAAGATTAACAACAAGAGTCTCTTCGATGACCAAAATGGGCCGATCTTCAGAGGTGCCGATGCCTTCGATCTGTACTTGAGACTCCACGTGGGATAGGGCCTCACCTATAAGTGGGTCTCCACCTCCACCGCTTCGAGAGAGGGGCGGATGGATGACACAGCATCATCAAATTTAAGGACGACCCACCGACAAGCCGTCTTGATCCCCCGCTCCAGGTACTCAAGGTCGAAGCCTTGAAACTCATCTGAAAGTTTGTAGGCCTCCACAACGTCGACCTTAGACTTCTTCACTGCTCCTTCAAGCTCAGCCTTGAATTGGGCCCCCTGATTGATCAAGGCCTCATCCTTTTCTTTGATAAGAGAGTCCTTTGCCTTCAAGTGGGACTCGTGATGCTTCATCAGCTCATCCAGGATCCTTGCATGCTCGATCCTTGCACTCTCCAACTCGTCCTTTGTAGTCTCCATCTCGGTCTTCAGATCGGCCTCATGCTGAATAGCCCTATCGACCTTATAGAACTTTTGTTGATTTTTATCCATCCACTTGGTGGCCGAGGTAAAGGTGCAGACAGACTGCATGGAGGCAAACATGTTAAGAGGGGTCAAGGGAACAGTTCATGAAATGCTCTCACATCAAAAAGAGTAAATTCGAGAGACGTAACTGAGCCAAAGTGTGTAGACCATAGTCATAGACCTTGGCCGGGGGCATCTTCGATAGGAAGTCATAATCTGCGACCGAGGGGGCAGAAAACATCGAGGCCTTGGCTTCTCTCAAGTTGGCTATGAGGGAAGAGGGTTCAGCCCTTAAAAATGTCAAATTTTGAGACCAATAAGCCCCCATACTGGAAGAAGAGCCGGTCCCCTCAGACACATCCACCCTCGCCCTCGTCCGTACATCAAGCCGAGAGCTTCAGGAACTTCAGGCTCTTTCCTTTTGCGACTATCGGCGGTCGGCTCAACGTGAGTCGGCCCCACGACCTTTGTCTTTTTCTAGGCCTGTTGAGGCTCTTTACCCTTTTTATTTCCCAGGCCAGACTGTAAGCTTGGAGCAGTCATCTCCCAAAGTTGGTCAGAGATATTTACAGGACGACCTGAAAAGGAGATGATATATCAGAACGATACAGAGACAAATATGAAACACTTGGAAAAAATCAAAATATAAGCAAAAAACCACTCACATAGTTCTGTCAGGGGGCCGACCCTCAGACCAGCTTCTTTGAGGAAACGAGAGGTAATCAAATCTTCAAATTTGGTAAGTTCACCCTCTCTCCCTTGCTCCCGCAGGTAGTCAACAATTACCCTCTCCTCCAAGCTGAGTCTGGGGTGTGATCGCGCTTTCATTGAAGGGTTGGACCATACCTTTGGTACCCTCGGATCGTCTTCCACGGGATCGCCCTCGGTGGGGAATTCCTAATCCCTAAAGATAAAGAAAAACCTTTTCTTCCAGTCATGATTGGAAGTCTGAGCCACATGGAGAAGATTATTGTCAGACTTCCTAGCCCCCAAATGGAAATACCCAGGCTATTTGGATGACGAGGTGATGTTGTAGCAGACAATGAGTAAGTCGGCCGAGGGCTCATCGGTGAAAAAATTCTTCTAAAGCGAGATATAGCCGAGGATAGTTCACCACGAGTTGGGAGGAAATTAAGAAGGATCAACCCCAAGGGCATATAGTATGTCAACTATTGCAGGGTGTAGAGGGAACCAAACACCTACCCTTAGCATTTGCTCGTAAACAACAATTTCTCCCTCGTCCCCTTGGAAGACTCTCTCATCTTCAGTTGGTACCCTCATATTTATATTGGACTGTATGCCAAAGATATGCCTCCATAGTAAGAGGTCGCGGTCCTTTACTGACAACACGTAAGTTGAGGCGCTAGAAGTGTCAACTCGACCATCATCA
Organism: Sambucus nigra; assembly: GCA_949130495.1. NCBI lineage: Eukaryota > Viridiplantae > Streptophyta > Magnoliopsida > Dipsacales > Adoxaceae > Sambucus > Sambucus nigra. The sequence goes on from OX422207.1 coordinate 763,417,895, forward strand.
TCAGAGCTCTTATTATCGCCCCCGGATCCCTCAACCTCGTCGCCTATCGGAGGACCATCTGGAAAGGCTACTTGAAATGCAATAGGGTACAGGGCTGTCACAGGGACAACCTCTGCATGATCTGTCCCCTCGGCCTGGGCTGAGATTTGATATCTCTTTCCTCCCAGAAGGATCAGCACCCATCGACGATGATGCTCTCTCACTCATTTCTCCCTCATATGATTGACTCTCAGCTGGATGACAAGATGACCCACAAGACTCAGGGGGTATTATTATGGCTAAAGGAATTGGGAAAATGGGTCATACCCAGTTAGGGTTGGTCCCTCATCTTCTTTCGTCCCCTTCCTCTATCTATCTCCTCTATCCGTCTAATCTTAGCAAAGAACTTCTCCCTCAAGGATGGGAATTCCTCGGCTAAATCATAAAGTCTCCTAAGCATTAAAGGGAATACCTTACACTTAATGCATTTGGCTAAGGTAACTACAAACAAGTTTGCAGTTGACTAGGTTTGTCTTTTGGATCAAACCTGAAGAAATGAAGAGTTTTTGCGGATGAACAGTCAAGAACAAATAAAATCGAGTTCGCCGGAGACGAACACCAAAAAACGCTGAAGCCCTAGAAATGCCATAAGGGGCCCTAAAGACACCATTGAAAGATGGGGAAGGGACCCTAAAAAAATCTAAAACCTAATGCTCAGCCCTACAGCCACCACAGTAAGGCGAACCTTTACGCCGAAAAAATGAAAAATACCAAGAAAAACTGGAATGAAGATCAAATGCAAGAAATAAGCGAAATTAGAGGCTAAAAGAGGAATTAGGGCAGAGAGATTACCTGAGATAGAACAACGAGACAACCAAGCTTGAGACACGAAGTTGCAGCAATGGAGGTTTGAATAGGAGTTAGAGAGAGAAAGTTATGGCGCGAAGAAGGAGAAAAAAACAAAATATTTCAAAAATCCTTTATATACTATGTTAATTAGTGTGCCCAATAATCGAGGCTATGCACAGCCCATGAGGAGAGGCATCATTAGGGCACAAATCCCCAAGCTGAGTGTGCATCCGCCATACCTGGGGAACACTGATTCACACCTGACCACTCAGTGGACAAAAGGCAGCATTATCCTTTATCCATCTTAATAACATCGATGACTAAGGGCTGGGGGTGATTGATATACCCATATATACCCTCGGCCGGGCCGAGGTGTCCTCCTCCAAGACGAGGGCTCAAGCACAGGATGAGCCCAGTTTTCGACTCTTCAAGGGGTCGACCCCTCATCATGGCTCAGACGACCCTTCAAGGGGCCTACCCTTCATCATGGATCTGATGACCCTTCAAGAGGCCGAACCCTCATCGTGGCTGAGACGACCCTTCAAGGGGCCGATCCCTCATCATGCCTCAGACGACCCTTCACGGGCCTGCCCCTCATCATGGCTCAGATGACCTTTCAAGGGGACGACCCCTCATCATGGCTCAGATGACCCTTCAAGGGGCCGACCCCTCATTATGGTCTGGGCGACCCTGTGAGGGTACGATAGTACGAGGCCTAAACTAGGCCAGGCTCACTGTCGGCAGGAACTTTGCCCTCGACCTCACATCATAGGCCGAGGGTGATGTCATCACAGTGCGTGATTTGGGAGACGCGTGGAATAATGCGCGTGGGACTCATATGGCACGTGGAAGACCGTTATAACAATATCAACCCCTCACGTGAGGGGATATTATGTCATCATTAATCAGAGGTGGCACCTTCAGGTGTCAGCAGGGGATTGGCTAGATCATAACTCACATGCACCATGCATGCTTGGGGGGTACACTACTCCCCCCAAGACCTATATATACTTGTCACCTATAACCCTGCAAAAGGATCAATAATTGTAACCCTAACTAAAACTCTTCCTGTACACATATTAGAGAGAGAGTAAGATTATGTGCATTGTATCCAAGGCCATTAGTGCCCATATTTAGTGGATCACACACTCACAGTGGATGTAGTCCTAATTGGCTGAACCACTATACATCATTGTCTTATTCCTCTGATACTAATCCCCTTCTATACACTTATACACATATATATCTCCATGGTTGCCATTGTTATCACTGTTTGAGGTCGTCATCACTTACCTGGTGGTGCTAAATCTTAGCATCATCAAACGGAACAAATGTTGTTGACGTAGAAACTAGGCACAATAAACTCATCATTTTATGAAGCTTTATAATTTTGGCTATTACGTCTTCAACTATCACGTCATAGGCTTGGATGGATACACATGAACACTATCCTATGACTCAAATGTTTTTTTCCGGAATTGAGCCAACACTACATTGAGACTCAATCTGAGACATGTGTCCTTAAAAATATCCCCTTTGGATATTCCGGGACAAAAACCAAACAAAGATCCTAAAGGGGCATCAAGCACTACTAGACTCAAACATCCCACCCAAACTTGACTCAAGACCCAAGGATCAATATCTTTGCTAATGAATAAAATTGCCATATTTAGAAGAAATCCTGCACACTTAAGCAAACGATCAAACGCATGGGGAATATCAAAATATTAAATGCAATTAAAATAATTACTCCCCCTAATTTAATTCTCCCCCTTTTTTGTCTAACAATGACATACTTAGAAAGACGTCTCCCCTTAAGATAAATCTCCCAAACAAACTAAGATGCAATTACAATAGGATTAGATACCGTTTCTCCCCTATCATTCTCCCCCTTTTTGTTCCGGAATAGACAAAGGATAAAAGTAATTTAAACATGAAGCTTAGAGTGATAAGAGCATGAAAGCATATGGTCCACAAAATCGTAACTAATGCAATAAATAATAACGGATACCAACTAAGATGCAAGAAAATGATACCAATATGATACATAAAGTATTAAGCATGTGATACCAACAAAGAATACAACAAGATAGATATCAATCATGAAGTAGAAGCATAAATGGACTAGAAAGCAAGGCAAAGACAAATATAATACCTCGTATATGAGTACATAATAAATATCATTAACGCACACACACATATACTAGGTATAAATACCACACATGACACAAAATACAATAAGCTTTTCACACTCTTATGGCAAAAATGTGTCATATGGAAACAAAAGAGTTGGGGTGTGAACGAGTAACAATTAAATTTAGACCCAATCACTTAAAATATGTTCACGGAGTTCTCAATTAATTTCAAACTTCATCACATTTGAATATAACCTCATGTGACAATATAGATTCAACTCAATGAACAAACATACACAATGCATACACGCCTAGAATTTTGATGCTTCTACAAATCAATAGAGTCATGACATTGATAGAACAACTAGGATAAATGGACATTGTGCAAACCATTGATATACCATCCAATCTCTCTCAATAACCATATATAATTTTGAATGAATATATCAATTAACCATAGGCCTTGGCAATTATATTATTCTTTTTAATGCCATATTTTGTTTTTAGGCCTTTGGACCACGTATTTCTTTTAGGTCCATTCCAAACGGTGGCTTACTCGCAAAGGATAATATTTCCTTTCAGATCCCTTCCCCGTGCACACACACACACACACACACACACACACACACACACACACACACACACACATATATATATATATATATATATATATATATATATATTATTTTTATATCTCACACAAATCTCACGTGCAACGGATTTTAACATGCACTAGTCCTCCTAGGTCACATAACATGTAGATGAATAGATTGGAAGGAGAACACCTCACAAAGCTTAAATATACATATGAAGTTAAAATTTCAAGAGAGCTCGTGCATGTGTAAATTGAGGCATATAAAAATAGAATCCATTATATCAACACAAAATTCAACTACTCCATGTAAGCATGGTAAAGAACATTTTAAGGATTGACAATCTAAACCAAAAGTTCTAGCCACATGGGAGCGAAAAATAAGGGATTCAAACACAAGTATATGCCACATAGAGTGTGTCAAACTAAAATACACACAAACCAAAAATCTTTTTAAGTTTTTGAAATTTTTAAACCAAACAACAAAAATATTTACTCAAAAGACACACAAAAATCATTTGTATTTTTCATTAAGCCTAAATTATAAAGAATGAAACACAAATGATAAACAAAAATCTTTTTGTATTTTACATTTAATGCAAACTAAAATGAAAGAAATAGAATACAAAAGATAAAAAAGAATCATAATTCTAGCTGTGATTAAGCATGGAGCATAGACTAGAAAATGATTAAAACAAGCATACAATTAGCATGGTGATATAGCATGAAGCACAAAAGCTAAAGTGTCCAAACAACTAACACATTCAACCTTTAGATTTTGCAAGGGAGTAAGCATGTGAAAGTAAATGAGAATAAAAAATCCTATTTTTGCAAAGCAACCAAGTCAGATCTCCTAACCCAAACTAATGACGAATGACGATCTCGAGGTGTAGGAATTTTGGCTACCTCGGTTGCCTTACATTGGGATTTTCTAGGACCTCGTTTAAGATCAAAACAAAATTTCCTAAGATGACCTTTTTGACCACAATGTGAGCACCTAAAGACTCGGCGGAAAGACTTACCTAAGAAATGATCTCTAAAGGCTTTCCTAGGCGATTCTCCTAAAATATTGGTTTTGGCTTTATGAGTTGATTCATTACAAGTATCGAAGCCTAAACCACATGTGTCATTTTTGATTTGGAGCATGCCTAAGATTTTATCATGTTTTTTGTACCTACACTCCAAATCGAATTTGACTTTACTAGAGTCTTTTAATTGTTCTTCTAATTCTAGAATTCTAGACTCTAACAAAACATTTCTCTCTTCAAACTCGAGAAGCTCCTTTTTCATTGACTCCATTAAACCTCTAAGGCTATCTCTCTCGCCTTCTTTATATTCAAGCTTCTCTCGTAGAGATCTCTCACGTGTCCTAAGGTCTTATACCAACACACTATCCTCAACGACCTTGACACTCTCTCTTAAACTAGCTTCTAACTTCAAATTAGATCTTTTTAATTTAATAGATTCTTCATAAAGTTCTTGAAAAGCTTTTTGAAGTTCACTCACATTAACCTCTTCTTCATTTTCATTCTCTCTCTCTTCTTCACTCTCACAACCATAAAAAATAAGGTAATCATAAACTTTGACCTTGGAAGTGTCATGTGTTAAAATTTCATCAATAGAGGAGTGCTCACTATCACTAACATGACTGGCCATAAAAGCTACAAAATTGGGCTTAGTGGGGGAATCGGGTCCCTCTTCCTTATCACTATCACTAAGGGTCACATTATAAGAAATTGGTTGGTTACCCTCTCTCCTTAGTTTAGTGGGGAACTCAAAATCCCTATGATCATACCCTTCACAACCAAAACACCTATTTGACTCGTCCCTATTTAAATTTTCTTTAGGAGTTTTAGGGATCTTTTCGACTTTATCATGCTTAGAAGTTTCAAATTTCTTAAAATCATTTTTAAATTTATCTTTCCTAAATTTAAGAAATTTTCGAAACTTCCTAGCAAACAAGGCCATATCTTCCGAGTCACTCTCACTTTCACTCTCTACTACTTGTTTATCTTCCTTTCAGTCTTTCAAAGCAACGCCCTTTTCTACTTTCTTTTCTGTTTTGGAGGGAAACATGTCTAGTTCATAGGTTTGTAAATCACCTACGAGCGCTTCTAATTTCGTAGAGGCTAAAGTGGGTAAAGAATTTAAAACGGTCACTTTTGGAATAAATCTATCGGGTAGGGACCTTAAAATTTTCTTTACTACACGGTTGTCGGGTATTTTTTCTCCCAAATTAAAAGATGAATTAACTATATCGGAAAGTCTAGTATAAAATTCATCAAAAGTTTCTTTTTCATTCATTTTGATGGTTTCAAATTGAGTAGTGAGGTTTTGGAGTTTCGAAGCTTTTACGACACTAGTTCCTTCATGAGTGAGTTATAAAATATCCCAAGCTTCTTTAGCGGTTTCACACGTCATAATGCGACGGAATTCATCCCGTGTGATCGCTCTAAACAAGGCATTTAAACCTCGAGAATTAAAATTAGATAGTTTAAATTCATTCTCACTCCATCTATCGGCGGGTTTGGGAACACGTTTACTATCTACTAAATGTGTAGGTGGGGACCAACCGTTAACAACAGACAACCAAACCCTCTCGTTGATAGATTTTAGTGCCGATTTCATCCGCACTTTCCAATACGCATAGTTAGAACCATCGAAAATAGAAAATTTTGAAAATGGGAAAAATTCCATTTTAGTCAAAAATATTTAAAAGGATCTTAAACTCAATAATTTAGCGATCCCGCTCTGATACCAATTTGAAGACACGAGGCTTTCTAAATCAATGCTCTAATACCACTTGTTGGAAAGATAGGACCCCCAATTTTTAGGTTTTACCAAAAAGTCAATTTCAATTTCTTTAAAGATGCAGAATAGAGATGGTTCAACTAAACAACTACACAGACCAAATTTTAATTTCTTTTAAATTAAAATTAAACAAAACTTAAAGTGACATTAAATTAATCAACAAATACATTTTTCACTTAAACATATTAACTCAATCCATTCCTAGAAATTTGCCTAATAATAAATATTCAATTTTGCAAATTAGGCCAAACTAAATTTTATCAAATTAAAGTTAATGACTTGAATTAAATGAATTTTTTACCCAAATTAAATTTGCACCTACTAATCATGAGTAGTGATTTAAATCAATTATATCTTTTTACCTAAGCATGCGTTCTAGGTGATTTTGCAAAAGATAAAATAAACAAATAACCACTACACCGCGATGTACGAGGAAAAAACCCACAACGGGAAAAACCTCAGACGGCCCTAGATTAAGTCCACTAAGCATGGTATTTTTACAAGTACAAGACAAATGAGTAACACAACTCGACTCGACTCCCTTCAAGCCCCTGATGCATCTTCTTGGACCAACCTCCTCTTAGTTAACAATCTCGAACTCCACCGGAACCTTGGAATTCACCAATGAGGCTTTAGGAATAATTGTCAACCACACATGGTGCCTTTCGCCATGTGAGAATGCTGCAGCAAAACAACGAGACTTCTTCTTTGAGGGATGTAGAAGTAAACCCAAATGAACTCTTCAACTCAGTAGAGAAAACTCGGTGCCAAACACTCCAAGCAAGATATTTGTATTAAAACTTGGAATAAACAAACTATGGGTGAACACAAAAGTGTTTAAGGATTTTTCTTTGTAAGAGAGTAATTTAGGTTATAGATGGAGGCGTAACCCCTATTTGAGTATGGTAATGATAAGATAATTGGCCAAAGCTTTGGATTAGGGATAGGGCATACAAACACAAGCCCAATGAGGAGAAACTCAGTTTTAACTCACAAAGACTCTCGTGTATAACTTATAAGATAATAATGAACTTTAGAAGTAGCTTAGCTAGAGGGAGAGAGAAGTAAGCACCCTAGATACACCTTGGTAGGCAGGCAAACACGCCCAAACACTCTCACGAATCTCTGTCATGTATTAAAAGCTTCGTAATAAATGACAATGGTGAGTGAATAAGACCTCTGGTTTGTAATAATTCTCTCTCTGATGTGTATTCTCTCTAATAATAACTTCTTAAACTCTCAAAAGATCATCCTCTCCTCAAAGGTGGTTGGGGTCCTTAAATAGCCCCCTGCACCACCCCCGAGGCAACTCAGTCATTAAAGACTGTGAAAGACATCCCTCATACTTTATGTCACAACATTAAATGCCTGATGCATTAGTTATCTCCACGTCACAAACATTAAATGCCAAGACATGCCTTTTGCCCAACCACGGTATGTCAGGGGCTGTTGTCGCAGAGGTGGCTCACCAACTGTCTGATAGCCCCAAATACCACGGTGGTTTACTCGAGTGCATATCTGACATTGTTTAGCTCGCTAGTGACATCACCTACAATAGATGTGACATTAAGTAGAGGGTTGTTTGGTTCTCAATTCAACGCCTGATGGAACTCCATGCTACTCCGCCCGAGGTTCCACGGTCAGGGTCCTTCAGTGTTTTTACTTGGTGTATTTAAGATGGTCAGGACAAGCCCCAATGGTGCCTCACATCTCAATCCTCCAAACCAGGTCCCTCTAAAGTTCCCACGGCGAGGGCATTCGATAGAGCATGAAAGCTCATCTAGGCCCTGCCAAGCCTGGTCTCTCGTGAGTACCGTTTGACCTCACACTAAAAATCATTATTATTCTCGTTACATTATTACAACCATTATAGCTTACAGTAAACGTAAACATAAATACAATATGACTAATACAACAAGCTAAAGTATGAGTTGCCACACCAAGCTACCTCACTGAGTTGCCACGCTTGCGCTGCCTCGGTTGCTTAATCTCAAACACTATTGCCAATTAGGGAATTATCCCTAATCTCAAGATTACCTTCAAGCGCCCTCTACATTTGCCCCTTCGTGGAGAGATTTGTTGGAACAAGAAATGTCTGCACGAAACTTCTCAATTCGATGAACCTTCTGTAATACCCCGCATTTTTATCAATATTTATTTATGGGATTAATTAAATTAAATGTGAATTAATTGAGAATTAATCCGGATAAAATACTAACGAGATGTGAGTTGGTATTTGATTATAATGTGTATATATGGCAATATATGATACCCCGCATTTTTATTAGTATTTATTTATGGGATTAATTAAATTAAATGTGAATTAATTGAGAATTAATCCGGATAAAATACTAACGAGATGTGAGTTGGTATTTGATTATAATGTGTATATATGGCAATATATGAATATTGAAAATATTGAAATTGTCGCGAGGCTGAAATACGATAATTTTGGAACGCGCGTGTCAGTCGCGTCGAGAATGAATTTATGAGATTTAAAAATAAATTATTTTTCTTTTGACCAAATAGTCATTTTGAGTGCGCCAACGTGTCCGGAAGGGTCGAGATAGTCAGAAAACACTAGCCGGGGGTTTAGTTTGGGTCCCGGGACATTTTTAGGCCATACCGGCAACCCAAAAGGGTAGTTTGGTAATTTCGGAATTGTGGGAATTAAAACCCACGAAAATTAGAAGTAAAATCTGACTTATTCTTTATCCACTAAACCCACTAACAACACTAGATGACTTAATGGGCTACGGGAGTTATTGGAAGAAATTTTAAGAAGTTCCTAAGGCAACCTCTAAACCACCATTGTCATCTTGGAGAAGAACTTGTAGAAAGAGAAAGAGAGAGGAAAATTCTGCAGAGAGAGAGAGAGGAATTCAACCATCTTCAACCAACAACAAATCTGGAACATAAGTTAAGTGATTTAGTTACAATTAATTCCATGAATGTGTTCTTCCATGTTTAGGAAATTATCGAATTTTGTCTTGGAAGATTGATATAGACCCATGAATTTGAGGATTAAAACTATGAACTATGTTAGGAATTGCATGTAGACATATTCTGGACGAATTATGAATTTAAAATATAACCCTTGATGATCTAAAAACGGATTTAAGAAGAGATTTATTAATGTTCTTGAAAGAAATAGAAAACTAGGGTTCTTGATGAAGTTTTGATCCATATAAAGCCCTTGGTTGATGATTTATTGGTTTTAGAACGTTAACAATGTTGTAGGATGGTTGTATGATGATATTATAACGTTATATTAGAGTTTCATGCATTATAATGGAGTTTTGGGACGATTTAAGGACTGCAAAACGAAGCAGTCCGTAGCCTACCTGGTGCGATCGATCGATCGACATTCATCAGTCGATCGATCGACCACCATCGATCGATCGAGGTTCAAGGTCGATCGATCGACCTTCCCAGAATGAGTAAAATTTCCCCTAGTTAAATTTTAATGATGTTAATCCGTAGAAAATATTATTGGAGACTTTATGAATATCCTTAGACTTAAGGAAGACCAGTAGGTATGGTTATAAAATTTGGACCTTAATTAGAATTCAATTTGAGGAATTATTCTAAAAGCTAATGAAACTCGATGAGTGAGATAATATTAGGGTTAAAAGAGTAAATTTGAATAAATTGATGAAATGAGGTTTGGGGCAGAAGTAAGGACCTTAAGAATAATGATGTTATATGTGGGAATAATAGGAAACTTAATAACCCCTTTGAGATAGGTTTTAAGCACAAGAATCTATGACGTGAGATGTGTCGACAGTCTACATTATATATTATCGGAAGACTTAAAATGTATCAAATTGGAATAATGGTATAAGGATGTAGAAAATACCTTTATTAATATTGAGATATCTAAGATGTGTGCATGCTTAGTATATGTATATGATTTTTATGTGTATGACATACCTACCATACTTGCTATCACGGGAGGTTTACGTTCGCTTAGGGCCATCTAATCCTTGTGTGCCCAGATTTAGAGTGGTACCTAGAGGACATAGTTCAAGGGAATGACTTAATTGTGAGTTATTAAGCCAGCTGACTATGGAGCGTAGGTATGTACGTGACCATGGATATGTTGAATTATGTTCGCCTCCATTTTTGTGTGTGGTGTTTATTCTAACAATTCCTGAGAGATTCGGAATTTGTAATCCTTATGTACGTGATGTACCGGGATGGATAGCAGAGTATGTGTGCACCACAGCTTAGCCTCGGGGTGCTTGTATTGTATATTTATGATGTGAATAATATACGGTTCAATGAAAAGGAATTTGTTATGTTTAAATTGCGAGACAAATTTATAGTAACTCCTTGAGAAGTTAAAAAGGGATAACATGTCGTGAATTGTAATGTTAACAATTGAGAATCCGAGTTTAAGTAAAGCTATCTATTTAAGTGATAACATTGGGATTTCATATTGTGAATCGAGTAGTTGGGTTAGAACTTATGACGGTTTAGTTAGACATAACTAACACATGAATGGGTACAGGAACATTAGGAGTGCACAGTTAGACGAGAGGTGAGTATTTCATCTGAGAGCACGTACTAACATGTATTTTGCATTTATTGTTTTAAATGTAATTAAAGCACTTGCTGTTTTTAAAATACTCTCCACTTTAGGGCTCTGACCCGTTTGCTTTCAAATCTATTTTTTTTTTGTAAAAACCTTTTTAGGTGCCCAACCACAAGGACACCATGCATAAGATCTCTATTCAGGTGACGAGCTGTAGCTGTTGTGGAAGTTACAGGGCTTTGCTAGTAGACGCCTCTTTTCTAGTCTTGACTCCATATTCAGTTTCATCATTGTAGGGCATGTCTCCCATTTCTTTAGAGACACTTTATATTTCAGTTATTCAGATTTTGGTTTGTAATTAATTCAGGATGCAGACTTGTTTTATTTATTTCCATATTGGGATTGTTGTGAGGAGTATTTCCTCTAGACTCTTTATTACTTGTTGATTACACTATTGGGACTTTATTGTGAATGGTTTTGTTATTCTTTAATATTTCATTTATTGCATGTTAATCAGATTTAATTTAAAATTTGACATCTTACTTTTTAAATACTAGGTGGTTAGAGACCATTAAAATGTTTTCGACAGTGATGCTATTAACTGAACCAACTTGGCATTTTGTATTAATTCAATAAAGGAGTAGCTACCCGGTATTTAATTAGTCGGGGTGTCACACCTTCTCTGTGTAAAAATAAAATAAAAAAATCTAGCCTTCTTTCACTTGTTAGAACCGCAGCGTTATAATCTTCTGGAAAAAGTAAAATTCTCCCCGATGTACCGGAGCGAATGCGCCATAACTCGTTGGGGCTTGGGCGAAGGGACATCGCCACTTTTTCCTCATGCTGAGCCTCAACCGTTCTAGCTTTACAATTATTATTCCCCCGAAAGGCCTACTAACCTTCTCAAATACTCGTTTGGACTCTTGTTAAGTGAAATTCTCCACGATGTAACTGAGTCACAATTTAAACAAGGTTTGGACATGTGGCGAGGGGACATCGTAGCTTTTTATGAATCATTGAAATATATTGTTCGTTAGGCGTTGATGGATAAGTCTGACACCAATTTAGCGCCAAAACATAAAGTTGGTTAAGAAGGCAACCCCTTATGTTCCCAGACGTCGCTTCGTATTTGACGTAGCGCTGTCTTTTCAGCTATCGAGGCCGTTCCCGATATGCCACGTGTTCCTTTGAAATGATTATAGGCCGCCCTTGCACGTGCACTCATGGGAAACATCAACCGTCGAGTTTGAAACCCTTCAAACGTCTCTTTTTTATTTCAAAACTCTTCTATAACTTCGTCTTCTTTATCTTCTTCAAAACTCCCCGCCTCCTTTAGAGAGATAAAGTTTGTGCAACCTCTTGTGCGACCTCTATTATTGCCCTCTTATTTTCTCAGTCGCCTCCTCGTCTCATCTTTTGCACCACCATCCGCGGTTGTTCCCCTCCTTCTTCCTTTCCAACTCTTCTTTTACCAAACCTTTTCACACTTCTATTGCCCGTAATGGCCTCGTCAAGCAACCCTGCCACTACTGCCACCAGTGCTTCTCTTGCCGCCTCTGTTGTCGTCGCCCCTTCTGCTGCCTCACTGACCGCTGCTCGTGAAGAAGAGTTGCATTTCTACCGCCGGTCCCCCTTTTTTGGCGAAGGTGATGACTTTTCTGGGTTTTGCAAGAGCCATATTCTTTGCGCCAAGTATGATGCCCTTACGCTTGGTGATGAAGACGAGAGTTATGATGAATGGGGATTTCTACCTCCTGAGGGGACTTTCAGATTTCATATTGAGCGAAGGGACTTCCCATGGTCCCACATTGATTTTGAAAGCCCTGGGGGCTCTCCTGCTCACTTTGCTGCTTAGAATTCACATATGCAGAGTTCCCAAGTTGATACCCTTGCTACGATTGGGCTTCATCGAGCCAAGTGGTTTGGTGAGTTCACTCTCTACAAAAATGATGCTGCTCTTCCTATTCTGGTATCTCGCTGGAATGTTACTACTCACACGTTCATCACTGCATGGGGATAATTTACAATAACGTTGGAGGACGTGTGCGAGCTCTTAATAACACGTCATGATCCCTATTTCGATGAAGCCATGGATGCCCAAGAAACTGTTGATCGTTTAGAGCTGGATCGTATATGCCGAAGGTGCATCGGTACTTCAAACAAAGCCACCTTCACTCCCCTCATCAACTACTTATTCAAAGACCCCTCTTACAGAAGTTCCTCCGAGGCTGCCCCTGGACAAGGTACATCGTTATAGCTTCCTGCCTATATCCTTGTCATCCTTTCTCGTTTCTTTTTAACGAAAAAACCCAATGATCATCCTCGGAGGGATCTCATCAACTTATCTCTCCAATTAGCCCGGGGTATCAAGCTCCCTCTGGATACAATCGCCTTAGGGTCCCTCTACACGTGGCTTGATAGGTTCCTTTTTGATATGGAGCGATCTCTGGGCTGCTACAACCTAGTCAATTTTTCCAACTGTGTTCTTCTGACGGGTTTCCTTTATGTGCGCTTCCCGGTCGTGGCCGCCAAGACTAACCGTCCTCCCTTGGGGGAAATAATTCTGCCTCCTCGCTCATTTATTTACCATAAGAGGCAGAGCCGAAAGGAGTTGACCTCTTTTATTGATGACCTTTCAAGTTTCGTGATGAGGCCTTATGGGGAGGATATTTTTCTCCATACTTGTGATTTTTTCAAGCATGGGGCAAGAGTGGTCCAACCAACCACTGTAGACCTCATTACCGAAGACCCCTCATTGGCCGTTGTGCTTATTTTCTCGCCTGGATACCTGCCTTCATACACCGAGTGGGGATACACCAGCGAACATTACAATCCCAACCGATGCAGCCGTCAATTTGGCTTTGATCAAAGGGCCCCTCGCCCGCTGTTTCAGTTATCTAACCCCAAGGTATCTTTTGGCGAGGCATGTTCTCTATTCTCCTCGATGGCTACGTGGGGAGTGAGTTCGACATTGGCTGGGCGAGTCACCATCCCTAGCATCCCTAGGTAAGAGGACGTGACCCCTCTATTTGCCACAAAGTATTGGCCGAGACAACTGGCCCAGATTACTGAATTCATCGAGGGTGATCCCGTGTACCCCCCCATTCTTTCTTTTTCTGTCCTGGAGCTGGGTCTGAAGGGCAATTCCATTCTCGGGGTTGAGTCCCTTTAAGCCAGACCCCCAAAGAACCTCCCACGAAACTTCCTCCATACTTCCTCATGGTCCCCATTGCTACGCCCAAAGCAAAAGTCAATGCGATCCCCAAACTATCTGTCCCCACGGTCGAAGCTGCCATGGGAGAAGGGCCTTCTCAACCACCTGCTAAGAAGGCCAATAAGTCCAAGTCTCAAAAACCTAAGGCCCAAGGTCAAATGCAGGCGCCATTAGGGGCATTCCTAATTGCCTCTGTTCCCCCTCTTATTTCTCCGAAACTAGCTGAAGAACTGAGGAGGCGGGTAGAGGCCGAAGTTTCCCGAATAAACACTGAATTCCAATGGCGCGCAGTTGTCGTTCCTCCTCTGGGTGCATTCCCCAAAATAGTGGTGGATCCTAGTGAGCCCCCAGCTAAGAGAAGAAGAAGGTCGAAGGTGCCTAAAAGTCGTGGTGCCACGGGCTCAAGAAGAAAGACGCTGGGTACTAAGACCCAGAAGAAACAGACATCTGAGGGACCTTCATCACCAGCTCCTTCTTCCCCGGCTTCTTCGCCATCCTCGTCAGTGGTTATATCCTCTCGTTCTCCCTCCGAATATGAGGTATATGTAAATTCTTTTTTTCTCGTTCTTCTTTTCTTGACACAGCGTCCTTAATTATTGCCTAATATCTTTGGTGCAGGGAGTTGAAGTGAGGGTCAGTCCTCCCAGCCCCCCCAGTCCCCCAGTGAGTCGTTCGTTTTGTGGGGGGATGTTGCGGTACTCATCCAACCACTGCCTCCCTTCCCCGTTATCCTTTAATAAACCTCACCTATTCACGCCGTTCCTCCTCCCATCGGTCCAGGGATGCCTCCACGGGAGTCGCCGAGATGTCTGGACAGCCCGAGGCAACTGTTCTAGTTTCCTCTGAGTCACCCTCGGAGCGGGAGGTCTTTCTGCCCCTGGTTGTGGTCGAAGAGTGTCCCACATGTAAATATCCTTTCGAGCTTTGCAACTTTTATTTATCCCATCAGTTTATTTCTTAATTGTAACATGATGGGCTATTTTAGGTGGAAGTGGCGTCGCTGATAGCCAACATTCTTCTTCCTATGGTACTGTCAAGACCCATTAGTGCAGTCACTCTCTTTAGTTCCATAACGGGGGTAAGCTAAGTGCATTTCTGTATCTTATCCCCTTGCGATTACTCCTTTTGTCTAACATTTATTTTTACATTTGTAGCTCTCTCCAAGCCTTTCTCCGCCTTTTGCGTTGAGAGGACTTGTCCCCTCGCAGGCCCAGGTTGAGGTAGCTGCTCTAGTTGGGGTATCTCATGAAGGTACAACATCCCCTTATGACGATGCACTCGTGTTGGCTATGGTGACTTTTACTGGCGAGGGAGGTGTTCCTTCCTTCGAGACTTCTACGCCCAAGGGCTCCGTTGAGGCTGTCGGGGTAATGAGCCCGCCTCCCACGATTTCTGGCATTATAGCCCCCGTGGTGATTACCCCTCTCGCTCCTGCTGCTGCTGAGGGGCTTCTCTAATTTCTATGTATTTCTCAACTTCTCAAAATCCAACTTTATGGGTGACTTAATCGATGAAAACATTTGTTAAGTTTTTTTCCCCATAAACTCCACCTATTGGTGACTTAACAACGAAAACACTTATCAAGGATTTTCCACAAACTCCTCCTGTAATGGTGACTTAACAACGAAAACACTTGTTAAGAATTTTCTACAAACTCCACCTGTAACGGTGACTTAACAACGAAAACACTTGTTAAGATTTTTAATAAACTTCACCTATAACAGTGACTTAACAATGCAAACACTTGTTAAGATTTTTAATAAACTCCACCTATAACGGTGACTTAACAACGAAAACACTTGTTAAGAATTTTCCACAAACTCCACCTATAATGGTGACTTAACAACGAAAACACTTGTTAAGATTTTTAACAAACTCCACCTATAACGGTGGCTTAACAACGAAAACACTTGTTAAAATTTTTAATAAACTCGACCTATAACGGTGACTTAACAACGCAAACACTTATTAAGATTTTTTTCACAAACTCATTATTTTGCCTATCTATTTTCAGGTTACTCGGGACGATTCTCCACCAGTTCCTTCGCCTATTGCCTCGCCACATCGTGAACCTGTCTCCTCCGAAGAATCGAGTCATAATGATCAAGGTTACATGATAGGTGCTGCCGCAGATAGCGAATCTGGGTGCGAGCTTCCTCTGTCTGACTTGGCTCCTCCTGCCTTCTACCTGATGGTACTCCAACATTCTCCCCAAATGCCTGCCAACCATCGTTTGGTCATCGAACAACTTGCGAGCTATCATCCTGAGACCTTTACGGTGGACTGCCTGAATTCAAACATCCCAGTTATGAGCCATAGGCTCCAAGGCATGGCCACCATTATTGCTGATATTGTCAACACTCCAACTGAGAATGTGACCAGGTCCCTCCTCAACCAGTTCTTGGGATATCTGAGGGAGTTGGGTCGTGACAAGTTCCATTTTGACTGGCTCATTGCACACTTTAAAACTTTGAAGAGCCAGCGGTTGGAGAGGCAAAGGGAGCTCTTACAAAAACATCAGGAGGATCAGAGGGCCGAGGAATCCAAGCTGGCCAAGCTAGTACCTCTCCTCGGATCCATTGACAAGGAGGTGGGTGACCTCAAAGAAGCTCTGCATTTGGCAAAGCTAAAATGACAAAAACTTCTTATCGAACGTACGCAAGCACAGACTAGGTTGGAAGTTTCCTTTAATGCCCAAAGGTCTTGCTTAGAAGCTTCTTCGGGCCTTCCTGGAGATTTTTTCTCCTCCCCAGATTTGTGATTCCTCCTGGGTCAATGAGTTTTTTTTGTATATGTATTTTTCCTTTTTTTCTCATGTAATTCTTGGGCGATAGCTCCCAATTTTGTAATGCCCCAAAGTATATGAATGGAAAGAAGATACTTATTCTAATGCCATTTCTTTGTGTTACAACTGTTTACATAGATTGTGAAATATGTTCTGTGGCTCTTTCATCTCTACTTGAATTAAAATAAAGAGAACGTGCATAAAATAAAAAATGAACTCGTATATTCATAACAGTTAAATACGTCGGTGGCCCCAAACGTAATTACTTACACGTGATAGACCTTTAACCATTTGTTGTTAATCTTAAATGGCCTGTCTTCTTCGATCTTAGAAATTAAGCAATAACCTGAGTCATGAGCCTCCTTTACGATGAAAGGTCCCTCCCAATTCGCTGCAAACTTAGGTAGAAAAAGCCCCCTGATATGTTTAACTGCTGCCTTTAATACGAGATCTCCCTCCATGAATTTCCTTGGTCTCACCAAGTTATCTTATTCCCTGGAGAGCTGCCTCGTATACATTTGAAAGTGTTGCATCGCATTATCCCTGTGTTCATCCAACGTTTCCAACTGCATGTGTCTATTCCGAGGGAGCATGCTGCTTCGCAAAGCATATCGTGCTGAGAGAACTTCAAACTCTATCGGGAGAATTGCCTCAACCCCGTAAATAAGAGAGAACGATGTATACCCTGTAGGCTTCCTCTTAGTCGATCGATTGGCCCATAAAACGGCTGGTATCTTGTCATCCCACGATCCTGGGAAGTCCTCCATTATTTTAGCCAAGATATTAACCAAAGTCTTGTTAGTCGCTGCGGCTTGACCGTTTCCCTTTGGGTATGCCACCGTCGAAATGTGGTGGACAATGGAGTATTTGTATGTGAGCATCGTTACCTCTGAATTGATGAAAGGGGTTTCGTTGTCCGAAAGGATGACCTTTGAGATCCCAAAATGATAAATAATATATTCTTTGATGAAGTTTCTCACTACTCCTGCTGTTGCCCTTCTTAATGGTATCGCTTCGGCCCACTTAGTGAAACACTCCGTTGCTACCAAAATCCATATCTTCCCCTTCGAAGAAGGGTGTATTGCCCCTACCAGGTCGAACGCCCAAGTGTGAAAAGGATAAGGCGTTTCTAGGGAGTGTAAGTCCACTGACGGGGCATGGATCATATTTCCATGAAGCTGGCAAGCCTTGCACCTTCGAACGAATCTAGCAGAATCTTTCTCCATCGTTGGCCAGTAGTAACCCAGAGTCATCAACTGGTCATATAGCTTGGCCCCTCCTATATGAGCTGGATCGTGCGCCAGTTTGAGAACCTCGGTTACTTCTTCCTTCGTGATGCAACGTAATGGCCTGTTGAAGTACCCCCTTCGATAAAGCTTCCCCTCTTGGATGTAGAATCTTGAGGCCCTTCACCGGAGTCCCATCGCATCAATTTTCTCTGTTGGGATAACTCCATCTTTAATAAAGTCAATATAGGGTTGTCTCCAGTCAGGCTGTCTCTCTACGAAATGACATTCTGCTACCTTAAAGAACAACTAGCATTTATCGCACTTCCGTTGTATCTCGGCTGCATCCTGCTTCATGCTAGGCCATAAATACCCTTCCCTTTGAATTCTTTTATAAAGGGGGATCTCAGTGGTTTCGTAGTGTTCTTCGTGCATTTTCTTCAATCTCTGCCCTGCTTCTTCTGGGATGATGCAACTTAACAACCGTCCTCCCGCATTTCTGAAGTAAAGGTTCCCCTGGTTTGTAAAGTACTGGACCAATTCTTTGAGCCCCATCGTTCCTTCACCAGACTCCAGTTGTCTCTTAATCTCTCCCCTCTAATTCGCGTCCTCATCCATTGGTAAAATTGATTGTACCATCGAAGGAGCTGTTCTTCGTTGAATCACGACAGTAGTTGTATGACTCCTCGTGATCATCTTTTGGGCAATGGTGGCATAGGCGTCTGGGTGACGGTTCATCATTCTAGGTTGCCTCTTGATCTTGGTCTGATGGAACTGGTCAAGGAGCCTATGGATGATTGTTCTATATGGTGCCAAGCCCATATGTTTCAATGCGTACTCCCCATTTACTTGCTGAACCACCAAGTTTGAATCACCCCTGATGTAGAGTGAACGGATCCCTCTTCGAAGAGCCTCTAGCAATCCCAACACCAATGCTTCATATTCTGCCTCGTTATTAGAGCAAGGGAAATTTAACTTGTAGGAAAGGCAAATCTCCTCCATTCCTTTCGAAAGAATGACCCCTGCTCCTCCCTTCTTTTCTATCGATGACCCATTGAACTGCATTATCCATTCCTCGTCCGTTGCATCTAGATGATTGGCCTGTAAATCATCTCCTGGAATGTCTTCTTTTGGTGGATAGAAGGTTCCTGAAGGGAAAATGGCCAACAGATCAGCATACACTTGCCTTTTGATTGCGCGGGGAACCACGCACTTCAAGTCATATTCGGAGAGGATGAGGAACCATCTAGCTGCCCTGCCAATCAATACAGTTCTTGCAAGCAAATACTTAATGGGATCACATCTCGTTACAATATGAATTGTAAAAGACAACATATAATGTCTAAGTTTTTGCGCTACAAATACTAAGACTAAACAATGCCTTTCTAAGCTACTATATCTTACTTCTGGCCCGTGAATGATCCTGCTGAGGTAGTAAACTGGTTGTTCTTGCCCATCAATCTCTTGTGCAGCAAATCCCCCACAGACCTTGTGGTGGATGTGAGGTACAATTGCAAGGGTATTCCTGCTCTTAGTGGAACCATGGTCTGTGGTGAGATGAGCAGCTTCTTTAGTCCGTCAAGAGACTCCTGGTGAATTGCCTTCTATTTGAACTTCGTATTCTTTCGTAGCATCTGCATTAGTGGGTGTGTTATTTCGGCTAATCCAAGAACGATTCTCCTAAGGTAGGAGAATTTATCGAGGAAGCTCTTCAGCTCCTTCGCCGTTCTTGGACATGGCATTTCCAAGATCGCCCGCTGCTTATCCTGGTCCATTTGCACCCCTTGTCGGTCAACCACGAAGCCTAGGAACTTCCCACTTGTTACTCCAAAAATGCACTTTAGTGGATTCATCTTTAGTTTAAATTTCATGCAACGGGAAAACACCTTCCTCAAATCACTCAGATGGGACTCCTCCTTCCTCGACTTGATGACCAAGTCATCCACATAGAATTCCACAAACTTGTGAAAGAAGTCGTGGAAAATGTCCATCATTGTTCTTTGGTAAGTTGCCCCAACATTCTTGAGTCCAAACGGCATCACCCTGTACATGAAGTTACCCAATGGGGTTCTGAATGTTGTCTTTTCTGCATCTGAAGGGTCCAACTTAATCTGGTTGTACCCCACATACCCATCCATGAAGTTGTACATCTCATGACCCGCCGTTGCATCTATCAAGCCATCAATGGAGGGTAGAGGGAACTCATCTTTGGGACAGGCTTTGTTTAAATCTCTAAAGTCCACACATATTCTTATTTGATTTTTATCTTTCTTTCCCACCGAGATAATGGTGGACAGCCAAATCGGGTGTTGTATCGGCTTAATAAACCCTGCCATTAGTAAGCGTTGAACCTCTTCCTTGATCTTCAAATCCAGCTCAAGCTTGTACGTTCTTGTTGCTTGTTTTACTTGAATGGCTGAAGGCATCACGTTCAACTTGTGACAGCTCACTTCCTCGTCCAGCCGTTCCATCTATGTGTACTTCCACGCGAAGACATCTATAAACTCTTGAATCAATTTAATCAAGGCCCCTCGTATCTCCTTACTGAAATCCTTTGAGATGAAGATGGGCCTAGGGTCCTCCCCTTCTTTTGCCAGGTTCAGCTGTTCTAGTTTGTGTGCCTGTGGCTTCGGTCGATCCGCCATGTAATCTAGTTCTTCGGGTGACTTCCTCCACAAATTCCTGCATGCTGAAATTGTCCATCACCATACATTATCCCCGTTGATCCACCAAAAATCATTCGTATATCGGGTCAACCTCATCATCAGCTTCCTCAGCCGCCCGATCACACCGTTATAATCGATACACCACCTTTCCTTCTTTAGTAATGACTTTCTTGCATTATTTGCTGGTAGCGGTGACTGCTTTCCTTTTCTTCTCTCTAGATGCTTCGACCAACCTTTTTCCTGAGAACCAACTCAACACGCTTTGTCGTTGGACCTCGTGCTCCATCGGATCCACTCGGGGCCTCATCCTGTCTTTGAGCTGCTTCAAAATGCCTTGGGGCTGAGGGACCGCCTGGTGAGCTTCTTCGGTTATTACTCTTGCATTTCTTGCAACCTCTATACTCTGCTCGTTCAAGGGCCCCATCCTTTCTCTGATCGAGGGAACCCATGCTCCCTCTATCCTTCTCGTTAGGACCCGAACATCCTCTTCCAAATCAGTATAGAATGCTGCATCCACCAAGTGAGCTTCCTCGATAGAGAAAGGCCTCTTTGTATCCCTAATGGTCACCTCTGTCCCCTTGATGTTCGCCTTAGCACACTGGTGGTACGTAGAAGGAACTAGCCCTTGGTTATGCATCCACACCCTCCCTATTAGCATATTATAGGAATCTTCACTCTCTATCACGTGGAACTTTATATGGGAACTCAAATTTTCCATCACAATCCCCACATTAACATACCCAATGGATTTGGAAGATTGGCTATCATATCCCGAAATTACCAAAGGCATGGGGACCAACCTTTCTTCCGGAATATTGGCTGCATGAAAGGAGTTAATTGGCATGATATTAATGGAAGCTCCCACATCCATGAGAGTCCTCAAAAAACTAACTCCATTGACACTGGCAATTACATACAATGGCCTGTTATGAGGGAATCTCACAGCCCAATCGGCATCACTGAAAGTCACCTCTGACAGGAACCTCCTTACCAGCCTGGCCATGGATCCCTTCCATTTCAGCGGAGGGACTGCGTCTTTCCTCACAATATCTAGTATCGCCTGGGTTATTTCCATCCTACTTTCTTTTGGAATCCCCACTTGGTCGAAGAACCAGGTGAACTTCGGGGATTTTGAAACTCCACAGTACTCTAGGCCCAGATCTGCTTCCTCACCTTCGACGCTGTATACATCCTCCACGTCTTTGGCGCTTGCTTCATCGTAGGCCAAAACTATGATATCCATTCCCTTGGTACCGGTCTCTAAAGCTGCTTTATACTCTTCTCTTTCTCCTCTCTCCGCCTCTTCATCGTAGGCCACCACAAGATTAGCCCCATGTGCTGGTCGTGGGTTGTTATTGACATTCTGTGGAGGGATTTGCAACGTCCCTGCCTTCACGTACTTGTTAATAATTCTTCTCACTGTGAAGCAACTTTTTGTTGGATGTTGGATCCCTCGATGAACCTGGCAATACTTTGGATCCGCTTTCGTTGCCGTATCGGGGTCCCCAGCGAGAACGTCCTTTGGTTCATAGACCGTTCCCCCTTGGACCATCGCGTTGTAACAACTGACAGCTTCTTCTACTATACAAGGTAATGGTGGTGGGTCTTCCCTGTCTCTTCCGAACTTCATCTTATTGTCCCTCTTCGGTGCTTTGCCCCTATCTCCCCCCTCGGTGTACCCTACCCGTGGGGGCTGATACCTCCCCCCCGCGGGTTGCACCAGTTGCCTAAACATCATAGGCACCACCACCGGATTGGGTCACACCACCAAAGAGATATTTCTCACAGCTTTTAAGAATGCTGCAAAAGTCCCCTTGCGCATTTTATAAATAAGATGGGAGATGTACTCAGGGAGCAGCCCCTTAGCGCAGATCTGTAGTAACTTGGATTCTTTGACCTCCTCCCTCACGTCGAGGGATCTTTCTCTGAACCTTCAAACATAGGCCACCACTTCTTCCCCAGGTCTTTGCTTCTCCCTACATAGTTGGGTTAAGGTAAACTCGTCTTCTGTGTAAGGACACAAATTTCCAATTGAGTCCATATATAGTTTTGGCTCAATTCCGGACAAAAACATTTATTCATAGGTTAGTGTTTTATTGTACTAGTCTCAAGCCTATGAAGTATGTGTTGAAGATGTAGCGGCAAAGAATATAAAGCTTCATCAAAATGCCGGTTTGCGTGCCTCGTTTCTACGTCATCATCTAAGGTTCCATGCTCCCAAGGTATGAATGTAATTATATTTATATAGGAGCTTGGAACAATATTTATTGGGTGTTAGGTTTAATAAAAACCATGTTTTACTTTCAGAATAATTTAATTGAAACTTTAAAATAAAGTACATAAAAGTTTCTGGGCCAAAAATTGAATTTATCAAAAAATTCTGGAAGTCGTTCGAAGTCTCGTTCGAACGAGTTTTTCGTTCGAACCAGGTTTCGTTCGAACGCGTTTGCCAACGAACCTAAACTGGTCAGTCGTTCGAAGTTTCGTTCGAACGAGTTTTTCGTTCGAACCAGGTTTCGTTCGAACGAGTTTGCCAACAACCCTAAACTGGCCAGTCATTCGATATGTCGTTCGAACGAGTTTGTCGTTCTAACAAGATATCTAACGAGTTTCTAACGAGCCCAGTCTGGTCGCTCGTTAGAAGTCTCGTTCGAACGAGAGTCAAGTTCGTTCGAACGAGATGCCAGGCGGGAACAGTTTTGAGCAGTTTTTGGCAGTTTTTACCCACTTTCCCACTTGGTTTTTAACCAACTTTTTCAGGCTTAATAAAGTGCGGGAATGAATTTTTCCAAATGATCTTTTTCATACCATACAAACTCATAGAGAGTGTCTTGATAGAAAATTTGTTTAAGGAAAAAGATCAAGTTTTGAGTGTTAATTTTTTTAATGAAAAATCCTACACACTCTAGTGTTTACACCCAATAGTTGTTTATCCAAGTTCTATATACATATCTTTACTTGGAGTTTTGGCACCGATTTATCTCTACCGAATTCAAGAAGAGAAGTTTTGGTTTGCTTCTACATCCATCAAAGAAGAAGACTTTTTATTGTGATTCTACCCACACGGAGAAAGGCTCCATGCTAGGGTGACGGTGACCATATACAGTCCCATCGGTGGATTCCGAGACCGCGGTGGTGTTTCGAGGTTGTCCGCTAGGAAGAGGTGTCTACGAGAAGAAGCGTCGAGGCTTGAGAGGGATCGAGTCAGTCGTTGTAAGTCTATCTGTCTTGTAATTGTAATTCCGTATCTAGTGGACTTGTGGCTAGGGCCGTCCGAGGTGGTTTCCCGTCTTGGGTTTTTCCTCGTACATCGCGGCGTAGTGTGACATTGTTTATTTTTATCTTGCACAAAATTTAGAACGCATGCTTTAGGTTTAATTCAAGATAAAATTCGGTTTAATTCTCACACTATATTACAATTGGATTTTAATGTAATATTGGGTAAAATTGTGTAATTCAAGTCACTTGCATTAATTTGGTTTGGCCTATCTTGGAAATATGAACAATCATAATTTAGGCAAATTCTAGGACTTGGATTTAATTGGACTTAATCGGTTTAAGTGAGTATTAATTGTTTTGTTTGTTTCATTAATTCTCACTTTTGTTTTTTTGAGTTGACTAAAATTTGGATTTTTAGTATTTGTTTTGTTGAACCATCACACCGTTTACGCTTCCGCATATAAATTAAGTTTTTACAAAAAGGAAATTACAAGTTTGATTTTAATTGAAGAAAGTTTTAAAATCCGGGGACCCTCACGTCCCAACATTCTGCCAAAAAGAACTTCTGGAGAAACAGCACGTGCATCTCTTCCCATGTAGAAATGTTGTTAGGAGCCCAATAGGAATACCAGGTATATGCCTTATTGGTCAAGGATTTAGAAAACTCCCTCAACCTGAGACTTTTATTGTTGCAATACGCCTCCAAATGTTCAACAAAGCGCTTAATATGCTCCTTCGGGTCCCCTCCTTTTCCCGTGTATTTTTCAAAAATAGGAGGAATATAGTCCTTCGAATAGGGCTCGTCGTTGTATTCGTAGGGGTACGGTGTTCGAAAGTCATCAAAAACCAAAGCCCCCTCGCCAGTAGATTACGAGGAAGCATGTATGAACTTCAACATCTCTTTTTTCATCTCCTTTCTCATTTCCTCCATGGGTGATGATACTGGGGCAACAGCCAGTGGCACCGTTGCAGCTGGCACAAACGTCTCAGTAGGGGCCGTTGAAACTCCTGAGGTTCCCACTGCTGGATTCACAACAGAGGGCATGCTTGCTGGGACCGTTCCCGCCACACCCGCACCTGGTGGGGCCGTTGGAATAAACAAACTATGGGTGAACACAAAAGTGTTTAAGGATTTTTCTTTGTAAGAGGGTAATTTAGGTTATAGATGGAGGCGTAACCCCTATTTGAGTATGGTAATGATAAGCTAATTGTCCAAAGATTTGGATTAGGGATATGGCATACAAACACAAGCCCAATGAGGAGAAACTCAGTTTAAACTCACAAAGACTCTCGTGTATAACTTAGAAGATAGTAATGAACTTTAGAAGTAGCTTAGCTATAGGGAGAGAGAAGTAAGCACCCTAGATACACCTTGGTAGGGAGGCAAACACGCCCAAACACTCTCACAAATCTCTGTCACGTATTAAAAGCTTCGTAATAAATGATAATGGTGATTGAATAAGACCTCTGGTTTGTAATAATTCTCTCTCTGATGTGTATTCTCTCTAGTAATAACTTCTTAAACTCTCAAAAGATCATCCTCTCCTCAAAGGTGGTTGGGGTCCTTAAATAACCCCCCGCACCACCCACGAGGCAACTCAGTCATTAAAGACTGTGAAAGACATCCCTCATACTTTATGTCACAACATTAAATGCCTGATGCATTAGTTGTCTCCACGTCATAAAAATTAAATGCCAAGACCTGCCTTTTGCCCAACCATTGTATGTCAGGGGATGTTATCACAGAGGTGGCTCACCAACTGTCTGATAGCCCCAAATACCACGGTGGTTTACTCGAGTACATATCTGACATTGTTTAGCTGGCTAGTGACATCGCCTATAGTAGATGTGACATTAAGTAGAGGGTTATTTGGTTCTCAATTCAACGCCCGATGGAACTCCACGCTACTCCGCCCTCGGTTCCACGGTCAGGGTCCTTTGGTGTTTTTACCAGGTGTATCTAAGATGGTCAGGACAAGCCCCAACGGTGCCTCACATCTCAATCCTCCAAACCAGGTCCCTCTAAAGTTCCCACAGCGAGGTCATTCGATAGAGCATGAAAGCTCTCCCAGGCCCTGCCAAGCCTAGTCTCTCGCGAGTACCGTTTAATGTCACACTAAAACTCATTATTATTCTTGTTACATCATTAAAACCGTTATAGCTTACAGTCAACATAAACAGAAATACAATATGACTAGTATAACAAGCTAAAGTATGAGTTTCCACGCCAAGCTGCCTCGTTGAGTTGCCACGCTTGAGCTGTCTCAGTTGCTTAATCTCAAACACTATTGCTAATTAGGAATTATCGCTAATCTCAGGATTACCTTCAAGAACCCTCTACATTCTTAAAATAAAAACACTCAAACTTGAACCTTTTCATTTGGAATTTAAACTCTCTAAAACTCTCTCTAGGAGATGGAGGAATGTGAAAAAGTTAGTTTCAAAAGATTGGATCCCGCACATATTAAATCTGTCTAAAGTTAGCGAGGAAAAAGTAGAGGGATAGAGGTGAAAAACTGCCAAAAACTGCCAAATAATTTTCCCACCGGAAATCTTGTTGGAACGACATTTTCGTTCGAACGAAGTCTCGTTCGAACGACACTTCTAACGAAGTTCTAGTGGCCTGTTGGGAAAACTCGTTGGCAAACTCGTTCGAATGACATTCTCGTTCGAACGAAAAACTCGTTCGAATGACAATTTTGAACGAACTTTCAGAAAGCTTAAAATTCAATTTTTAGCCCAAAAACTTTATTTTAAGATTTTAAAGAAACCTTCTGAAAATAAACCTCAGTTTAAAATAAAAGAACACCCAATAAAATTTGTTCCAAGCTCCTATATAAATATGTAATGCATTCATACCTTAGGAGTAAACGGAACAAATGTTGTTGACGTAGAAACGAGGCACAATAAACTCGGCATTTGATGAAGCTTTATAATCTTGGCCGCTATGTCTTCAACTATCACGTCATAGGCTTGGATGGATACACATGAACACTATTCTATGACTCAAATGTTTTTGTCCGGAATTGAGCCAACACTACATTGAGACTCAATCTGAGACTGGTGTCCTTACAAATGATGTTATTGTTATGTGGTTGCAATTAAGGATGTGTGGGTGAAACAGTAAAGAAAAAGTGAAGTGGAAAACAAAAGAAAAAGTGAAAAACAAAAGAAACGAAAAAGAAATGAAAAAGAAGAAAAGAAAAGAAAAAAAGAGAAAGTATTTCTATTTTGTATAAAGCGTTCAATAATCTTTATCGCTTTCCAATCTATATCCAATGTTTGTTATGGAAATCATTTTTTCAATTTTGAAATTACCCATAATTTTTCATTATCCCGAGTTTTCATCGACTAACACCTTTAAATCCGTAAATATACCCTTCCTTTCATAACCTTAACTCCTAACCTACATTATAACCCTATATAAGTCCTAAGTGATCTTGTGTTGAATTCAATTCAAAAGTTTAAATAATTACGATAATCTGTGAAAATGCATTTTGCCTTCCTTAATGAACGGTATGATTTATTGAGATTGCAAATTTTCATTTTATATATAGCGTTCTTAATTAATGTCACGTGCACGACCTAGTTTCCATTCACATTTACTCTTTATGACAGCATGTTCGTATTGCCTCCCATTTATAGTGATTTCATTTTTTGAGCGCAATATTCGGAGAGGATTGAATATCATGCATTCTTTAGTGCTTATTCGGTTTATAATTTTTTTTGTCAAATCATAATTTGCATGTTCTCATTTTTCCTCCCATTGTTATGGTTTTAATTCGATGAAGTTCATACTATAATGTTAGTAACTACGAACTTTTAAGTGAATTCATTCACTATGCTAATAATATGTTGAAACCCTTTTCATTATTGTTGAGCTCGTCGTTTTTATTGATTAGGCATATTTTGAGGAAACACTGATGTTTGTGGGTTTCATCCCTGAACACCTTCACGAGAAAACACTCATCCACTAGGATAACCTAGGGGTTTAACGACTTATTGCATATGCTAAATGCAATCGTTCGCCCGCAAAAATGGCTTTTATCCCTTATATATATATATATTATGGTACTATTTTTAGTCTTGTTTATGTCCACTTCATTATTATGGGTTAGCAATGGGTAAGTTAGGGACTGCGATTCGTCTCAAATATTACATTCATTTACCCTTTATACGTATGCATTTTAGACCCCTCGGGTATCTTAATTCCTTTTTTTTTTGCTCATTTATCATACAACCTCATTTATGAATGTTTATATGCTTTGCGAGGTATAATTGATCTTTTGTAGGTATTACAATGCTTAGCGTGAATTTTGGTCACATTTCAAGAAAGTTTCGTCATAAAGGGAACATTCGAGGGAATTTTTGTCATTTCATCATTTCTTAATGGAAGTTGTATCCCTATGAGTTAGCTTTGCATTTCTTCCAACCGCGCCTAATTCTAATCTATAATGAAGAAGTTACAACATTTTCTGTATGCTAGTCCAAGAAGAAGATTCTGACCTGTCAAGGGCAAATCGAGACGGCCATTTTGGTGAATCGATTTGGGCTCATTAAATTCCTCAAATTTGTATTTTTGGGTGGGTTTTTGATTGGGTATTTATGGGAAAACACTCTATTAATTTGGGGACTTTATTTCTAGATATTAGGAGATCATATTTTAGGGCTATTTTGGGAGCTTTCCCTTCCCCCCCTTCTTAGGGTTTATACCCACATTTTGTAAGTATGATACTATTCATCTTCTTCCATATGTAATCTAGTTCCATTTTCTTGTTCCTACTTTGTTATCTAGATTACTTATTAGTTATTTATTTTCCTTATTTTATTTCTTGCTTGTGCTGGCTAGTTAGTTATTTTCATTCGTTAAATTTGTTGTTTTAATTATTTTAATCATGTTTAATAGCTAGTTTAAGGGTTGGGATCATATTTTCACCATTAATGTGTATTGAGCTTTGAAATCTAGGTTTTGGTTAGAAATGCATTTAATTAAAACCTTATGTATTAAAGTTGGAATATTAGACGTTTAACTTTCTTTGTCACGCAATGGTAGTGTTTATAGCGATATTCGAAATTAATCCATTTGTGACCATATTCGAGCGAAAGATTAATCTTTCATTGTTGGATTAAATTTCTTCATGTCTGATGTTTATAATCAATTGAATATGCTCGGTTAAATGTTTTCTAACCAAAATCCCTTTTACGCGTTGTTTAGTCCATGGTGGGGATGTGATCCTAATCTCGTTTTATTAATCTTTGTTTAGTTTTGTATAGTGTAGTTAACTTTTCTTCCTTTTTCCCCTTTTCAACCCATATAATCTTTTACACTTTCTCCTTTTCTAAGTGTTAAAACAATTCAATCCTAAATACCATTCTCCGTGGATTCGATCCCTACTTGCCGCTACACTTCCATTTATAGTGTGCCAAATTGTGGTATCTTTTTTTATATGACGTAAACACCTAACGACATGTTTTAATTACGTCATTTACGCCTCATCAAAACACCAAATTAAAAGACACTTGACTATTACTGTAACACAAATTATTTTATATAAATAAACTTATGCTAAATGTTATTATGTTATATTAATTTTAATATTATTTTATGTTATAAAAAATATTTATAATATTTAATTAAAAATATTTATGATAAATAATAAATATATTTATGTTAAAGATACGAATATCTGCAAAAATGGATATCCGTCAATATGGATAGTCCATCTCAGATATGGATTATCCATTATAGATACCAACATTATCCGTATCCATATTTTCGAATATTTAAAATGACTATCCAAATTTACTCTTTTGAATACTTATTCGGATAAGTATCCTCTAAATTCGGGTACGAATACCAAAGGATTTTCGAATATCCATTTTCACAAGTATTCCATCCACAAGGAAAACATGGAATATGTAAGGAAAAAATTCCAGTCGAGTTAATTTATATGTATATTGGCTTAATTTTGTTTGGACAATACTTGTTTAAGTCATCGGTTAGGATTTTAGTTATTTGTCCTTAAAGTCTGTGATGTGTTATTGAAGAACATAGAGAATAAGTTAAGGAGATATCAAGTACATGCCGAGTGGATTTTCGAGTTTCATTTTCAACATCCGAGGGATCTCAATGAGGTATGAATGCACATATATGTTTGATCCTTGAATACATTTGGGTGTTAGTTTTATAAAATATTTTGCGGCATTATTCATAAAATGTATTTTAAAGAAAATATAATTTTTGTTTTAGTTGTTCGTACGAGTTATACGAGGTCATTCAAATGAGGTTTTAAAAGTCGTTCGAATGAGTGTTCAAATAATTTTAGGCATCTCATTCAAATGAGCTTCACATGACCTTCATGCAATATTTTTTCTATTTGACAGAATAAACTCATTCAAAGATTGTTCGATCTCCATTCAAACGAGAATAGCTATATCGTTCGAACTATATTTCTATATTCATTCAAATGAACTCGTGTTTCTCATTTTAATGACCTTCCTTAAAAAACCTACCGCCTCGAAGTTCATGTTTTTTTTTTATAAATATGAGTTCTGACAACTTATTTTATATAGAGCTCTTTGCAATTTATTTTCCAAGAATATATCTTGTGCCTCCAAGCCCTAGTTTGGAACCATTATTTTGAGATCCAATAATCAAAATATTTTTGTCTTTTTGAGATCTCTCGTGTGTTCTTGAACCAATAATGTTTGCTCGTCATTGAGTGTTGGTTTTTAGCAATTAAGACCGTGTTTATGTTGTGTGATGGCTAAACTGGTCACAAGACAAGTAGGATCGTTGGGATACTAAGATGTGGAAGTTTTTGGACTGTGTATCCATTTAAAGGTATCCAATAGAGGATTCAAATAAAGTAACAAGGGTTAAAGAAGCACTTCAAGGCTTGAAGGCGTTGAGTAGATGAGTAAGTTCAATTTTTCCTTGTAATGTGACGAATATCTTAGTGGACTTGTGTGCCTGAGCCATCCAAGGTTTTTTCCATTGTGGGGTTTCCTCGTACTATTTTATTCTCTTTTATACTCACCTAAATCCAGGCTTAGGTCAATATTAAAATTGATAAACTGTTTTGAAAACCTCGTGGTTTAATTGATACAAAGATAAAATTGAAAAAAAAATTGGGGTGTGTCTACTAATCCGTATAATCCTAGGGCATTAGTGCATCTTCCAATTGGTATTAAAGGGCACACTAAGTTATTGTGTTGATCCCTATTTGGTGTTATTTTAGGGAATGTCTATTTGTCTCACTTTTTCTTTGTTTGTTTCTCTCAATGGGTCATCATAGTGATAAATTATCCGGAGTTTTGAGTGACGAGAGCGATTTTGATATTTGAGAGGTGTTTGATGAGCTTAAAACTGTGATGATGGGTTAACTAAATTGAATTTGAAAATTAGAAAAGGGTAAAATTTCTTAAAAAATAAATTCGTGCTTCAAAGATGACAATAAATTTTTGCGAAACATTCAAATTTAAAATATCTCAAGGACATGAAATGTAGTTTTTAAAATTTATACGTGTACAAGAAAGAGAGTGGGGCTAGAGTTTGCATTTTAGAGAGTGAGTTAAATGACTCTAATGTTTTTAGGCTGAAAGAACGTACCGTAAAGGATACTGATAAATTAATTGATGATTTGAGGCCATGTGAAACGGCTTTTTGGAATAAGTTATCATACATTGAGGGGGAGGGAGATAACCTTCTAGGAATTGTTAAAAATAGGAAGAAGGAGTCCCTAATGGTTTAAGAGTCTAAGTTCTTGATTGAGTATGGGATTTTGAAGTTAGAAGATAAATTAAGAGATTCAATTTGTGTCGATATTAACTTCGATAATTCAAATGCTTTCATGCCTAAATCTAGAACAACATTTTTAAGAGTGTCAACCATAGATAAGGACATTAGAAAAGGTCAATCCTAGGGTAAAATTCCTTATGTTTACAGATGCTCACAGTGTTGTAGGAAAGTTCACCTTAAGGAATTTTGTTACGATCTTAAAAGAGGACCTTGGAAGTCTCGATCCCATGTCACCATAGTTTCTAAAACTCGAGGCATTAATTATTCATCTATTTGGGTAAATCTTGATCGTTGATTTACCCTTAAACTTCCAGATCCTTCCTTCATCCTTATGAATAGAGACTGAGGGTTAATCCTTTCCAACCTTTGGCAAGTCTGATAGAGGGGAGAAAATAAGAGAGAGAGAGAGAGAGAGAGAGAGAGAGAGAGAGAGAGAGAGAGAGAGAGAGAGAAAGAGAGGAAAATAAGAGAAAAAAAAAGAAAAACTTAAACCAAACTCTGGCCAAACTTTTCTAGAAAACTTTGAGAGGTTGAGCATGTTTTCATTATTCAAGTTCCTCTTTTGGTTCAAATATCTTGTCCACACACTGTCACCAAGTTTGATCTCGCTTCACATATTTGAGATTTGAGATCTATAAAAAGTGATACAATCACGTTCTTTTAGGACTCATTTCCTTTTTAGAAATCATCTCTTTGTTGGGTTTTAGTTTTAAAATGTGTGTATCAAAATTGTTCCCAACATACTCCTCTTTCTATTTTTAGGATTTCTTGAAAAATAAGACTTCAAATATTTCAGATCTAAAAACGTTTATGTCTCCAAGTTCATATTTCACATTTTGTGAAATAAGTTTGTAAATAAATAAAAGAGACATATAGGATCTTGGCTCTTTTATTATAGAAAGATTGTTTTCTAATCCTCCTATAAAAAGGAAGTATAATTTAAAGAAAAATTGATTCAGACTCTTGCATGTCATTTTAGAATTAATTTAAAATTCCTAGGAAACTGTCTGTATAAGAGTCAGTGAGTTGTATGCACGCGTTAGGCACATCACATCACTACACTATCACACAATAACACTAAAGTTGTGTTGGTAAATAGATTTTTACCACTAGAGTCGGTGTAAAGGAGCTAAGGATAAAATCTTGGAGGACGTTAAAGACAACAGTCAGAAGCCAAAAAAATCGAAGAAAAAGCTAGGAGTGATGGTATAATTGCTTGACTTAGGTTTATGTATGATTTGGTTGGATAATACGTTGCTTGATTGTACTCTATAACTCATTCTAGTGGATTGTTTTTTTACTCCGTAGAGGGAGTCGTGGATGTTTCACCTATTTGATAGGGGTTTTACCATGTTAAAATCTTTGTCTTGTGTGAATGTTTTTGATACTTGTTTTACTTTTGCTATCACTGCTATAAGGGTTTAAAATTCCGTTAAACCTTTAAGTT
Source organism: Sambucus nigra (assembly GCA_949130495.1). Classification (NCBI taxonomy): domain Eukaryota; kingdom Viridiplantae; phylum Streptophyta; class Magnoliopsida; order Dipsacales; family Adoxaceae; genus Sambucus; species Sambucus nigra. Next base: position 763,451,156 of record OX422207.1, read on the forward strand.
TTTAAGTAACTAAAATTTCTTGTTCAAAAATATTTTCTAACATAATTTGAGTTTTTCCTGGTGTTATTAAATGAGTTTCCTCAAGAAAACATTCATACCCTTCTTAACTATTTTAACTTTGATTAAATGACTTAGTAAGGTATTTTCAATTGGTATCAGAGTGGGTTCTTATTTTTCAAGACAACTGTTCAGAATCCTGCATTTTTTAAAACTATTTTAAAAACACCTCAAGAACGGGAAATTTGAGAGACTGGGAAACTTATCCCGACCTCCGCTCTTCAATGGAAATAATTTTCCTTACTGGAAAGTGAGGATGATTGCCTTCATCTAAGAAACGTTGGGAGATGAAGTCTGGGATGACATAGAAAATGGCTACTTTCATCCCACTAAACCTTTAGCAGAATGCAGTGAAATAAGAATCAGTAAAATTCTCACTGAATTTACTAAAGAGGAGAAATAGGCCTCCCCCTGTAATAATAAAGGCAAAAATGCGATATTCATATCTGTAAATGAACATGAGTTCAAAAGAATCTCCATATGTACCACTTCCAAAGAATCCTGGAACATGTTGGTTATAACCCATGAATGTGATACACGTGTTAAGGCTGCCAAGACTCAAATGCTCATTCAACCATATAACACCCTAGTTATGACTGAGACCGAAACCTTCAATGATTTTTATATCAAACTAACTGATGTCGTAACTAAGCTAAATGCAAATGGAATTGTCTATGATAGAAGAGAAATTGTTTCCAAAATTCGAAGTTCACTTCCATAAAATTTTGACAGTAAAAGATATACTATTGAGGAAATGGAAGATCCAAATATTACCCCTGAACTCCTTAGTAGCAAATTAAGAACCGTGGAAATGGAACTGGATTATAAGAAACAACTTCTTAGAAGTCATAAGAAAAACACTAGTCCCAATGTAATGTATCAATCTAAAGTTATACCTAATCCTGAAATCCAATCTGATGATGACTGTGACTTGGATGATTTGGATAATTAAATAGCGTTAATGTCTAAACATTTCAAGAAAATATTAAAGTTTAGAAATAATGTTGCTGCTAAACAAGGAAAGGCTCCTTATTCAAATCAATCCAATAATAGACCTTATGAGAGGAGATTAGAGAAACACCATAACAACACCAGACTTGACAAAGACCATAGCAAGTCTGAATGCTTTAGATGTGGTAAAATAGTTCACATTGCCATTAACTGTAGGGTCAACCTAAAAAAAACATAATAAGGCCAATTTGTGTAAAACAAGGAATGATTTAAGCAATTCAGATAATGATGAGCCTGAATCATCTAACATTTTTTACCCTTGTATGTCATTCTTTGCAAAGATAGTATATTCTGATAATGTTGATGAGAGTTTGCCTAATAATGCTTTAATTGTTCCTATTAATGGTTTATGTGCTTTGTGTCCTGAGATTGTTGATAATGGTTATGCTGATAATAGTAGCTTTACTGCCATGTGTGTGAGTTCGAGAAATGAATTGATAAGGGACAAATAACCCACCACACTTAGTGAGTCCGATGATGATGACCTTCTATACATCCACACACTATACACAAAGACGATTAGGAAAAGCACTAGATTAGAAAGAACCGTTAAAAACCTTACTGAAAAAGTAGAATCTCTTAGTCTTGTGGTCAAACAAAATGCTGAAGACTACACTAATCAAAGTCTTGTCCATGAAACTCAAACTAAGACTTTTTCTGAAAAAATCAAAAATCTGTATAAGCTAATGACATTTTGGAAAAGAAATACAAGGTCACGTTGTTAGAATTGGAACAATCAAAAGAAAAGGCTTCAACAGTCTTCAAAAAGTTTGTAAAATTTAAAAATAACTTTAATTGTTGTGAAGACTTTGTAGCATCCAGTAAAACCAATTTTGATGACAAAACTAGAATGTGATTTAACACTGACACACAAACTAAAAATTGACAAACCATAATGTTTGTGTTAGGAGGAAAAAGGCCTATGAAACTTATCCAAATTTTCAGTCTATAAAAGCTGATTTTGATAAAAAATAGAAAGGGATAGACATTTTGAAAAGCAGTGAATCTAAAGGTAATGTTGAATTTAAGACTAAATATGTCTTCCCCTATATGGCAAGGAGATTCCTCGTTCCAATCTAATTTGGATACACCGACAGTGATTGGGCAGGGTGTTTCGATGACGGTAAAAGAACGTCCAGAGCAAGTTATTACATTGATAATAACTCAGTAGGCTGGAATAGTAAAAAATAAAGTTTCACTTCCTTATCCGCAGCTGAATCTGAATATATAGCCGTAGGTAGCTGTTGAGCTAAACTATTGTGGATAAAACAGATGTTAAGCGATTATGGGATTAACGAAGAAAAATTATATCTCTATTGCAATAATCACAGTGCGATTAACATTTCCAAAAATCCCATCCAAAACTCACATACCAAACACATTAAAATCAGACATCATTTTATACTCGAGTTAGTTGAATCTAAGGAATTAGAAATTAATTATTTACATACTGATCTTCAAGTAGCAGACATATTCACAAAACCTTTGGATAACACTCGTTTTGAATCCTTAAGGAAATCAATAGGTATGGTTATGTCATAATCGAATATCGTTATTTAAATTTGCAATGTTATGCTTATATCAAATAGATATTTTTATGATTTTTCCCTTTACCCATTTAAGACAAAATGGGGGTGAAGTATTTGAGTCCATCTTGGACATTTATTGTACATTTCTTCTAAAAAGCTTGATCTTAGCTGTTTTATGTACATGAATCAATACTTTTTCTTATCTTGTAGTTTTTAGCGGAGTTTACTAGTCTTCTGGATGGTCGCACTAACTAGACCAAATTAAATGATGAATTGAATGAGTCCCTTCAAATATCCTAGGAGGCCATGGATTAGGACAAAAAGGCCCATGAGAGAGAGAAAAAATCCACCATTGAGATCATGGCCTCGCTGAAGATCGAGAATAATTTACTGAAGGTGGAAAACGCTCAACTTTTGATCACGCAGTCTCAATTAACTGTTATAGTGACTCAAATTTCTTTTTTTAAGAATTCCATATTTGAGTAAGGATGGGATGAGGTGTATGATGATGCCAAGATAAATATTTCTTATGCTCAATAGGCAAGCTTCAAAAAGGGTTTGGATCAGGTGCTAGTAATAGTCGAAATCCCAATTGAGTCCGACTGTTTAGTGAGCACCACCCAGGCCCCCCTATGGCTGACAAAGATCCTTCCACCCTCCGCATTGGTGGTGGTAACCAAGGATAAGATAGTTGAGTCAAAGGAACAGGTGAAGAAGTGAAGCCTGTAGTCCCCAGGGTTTTTCTTTCTTTGCTTGTACTTTGTACGCTTTTTTATTTTCTCTCGGTGTTGGACGGTAATAGCTCTGCCTACTTTTGTTATTATTGAAAATAATATTTTTATTTATTTGAGTACGCTAATTCATGCATTTTTGACAAATTATTGCCTACTATACCTTGATATTATAGACTATAGTCGAGGATATTTCTTCTTCCAACACGTAGACACTGTGCTCGAATGAGGTGCTAGGGTGAAAGCTTATGAGATTTCTGACTGCCTGTAAGGCTTCAAGAAAAAGGACCGAGGCCTACAAGAACCAGTCCATCTTGGTCGCCAAGCTGAAGGACAACCTCAAAGACTTAGAATATGTGAGTGCTTTCACTTAAAAAGAAATAAATGACTTGAAGGCCTAGTTAGCTGAATCCAAGGACGTGGGTGAGATTGGCTCTCTAGTCTAGTCAGATAATGATGACCTGATAAAAAAACTTTCTGAATCTGAGGAGCAAGTTCAAAGGAGAAACATTATGGTGACAAGGCTAATTCGCGATAATAAGAAGCTTCAATATTTATTCAGGATGGGTCCCCGAGCAACCTGGTCTCTCGATTATGCTGAGTCCCGACAAGATGCCCCAGTAAGGTTACAAGATTCTCGAAATGTTTCCTATAATCATGGCTGGATGAATGCCCTCAAGGTTATTAAGTAACCCCTGAACTCTCAACTCTGGTACATTACTAAGTTGATTGAATGTCAACCTCTTTTTAGGCGTGATAAGTCATTAATCCCTTTAGATGCAATTTCCCTTCAACTTATCGAGAGCTACCTGGAAAATCATGAAAGCGATGACGAATACAGGCCTAACCCTAATGATGGTCGGAGGAAGTGAATAAAATAGTTTTTTTCTCGCCCATCATAAACTTTTTTAGATCTTTGTACTTTTGTAATTATAAATTAATTGTTACTTTTTGTAATCGGGCACTACCGAATGAATTAAGCTAATACCATTTTTTATGCATTTTCTAGTTCAATATGCATTGAATGTGTTATTTCACCATTCTTATCTTTTAGCTCGTGTCGTCACAATCCCGTAGGCCTAGAAAAGACAATGGTAAAAATACACCTGGTCTATGGGTAATCCACTTTCTAGGATTTCAGTCGACCAAAAAAAGTTGGATTATTACCTAGGGATCACCCATAGGGATTTAATCTTTCCCGGGCAAGTCGTGAGGTCACCCGTGTTGGGTGTGATAAGTACTTGAGGACTTTAATTTTAATTGTAATAGCAACACTGCTATTGTAATTAAGTTAAATTCTAATAGAAATTTTTCAAAGACTAAATTCCAATTGTGAGCCTACTACTTAGGAAATAATGTAAAGTAATTGAATAACTTAAGAGATTTGATCAAGACATGGAAAAATATATTTATTTATTTATTCATAACTGAAAGGACAAATTACGAGCAACACAAGTTTTGAAATGAAAATTTGCATAAAGTAATGTTGTGAGAAGTAAGAAGACAAAAAGTAGAACTTCTTGAGGTTGGATGCATTTTATTCCCTTGGTATCTCTCTAGCCCCTATTGTTTCTAAGTGATAGTCTCCCTATATATCATCTCTGATTACTTTAAATGGTCCCTCATAGTTGAGCCCTAGTTTTCCATCTAACGGCCTGACGGCGCTGCCAAGAACTTTCGCGAGGATGTAATATCCTACTCAGAATTTCCTCGAATTGAACCCCTATATTGTACTTTTTTCCCAACTGCTTATGGTATGAGGCCAGTTTGATCATGACTTGTTCTCTTCATTCATCGTCAATTTCAAGTTTCACGCCAAGGGCATCATCATTCAGTCTTTGGCCACCGTGGTTCTCATGGTCAGGAGGCCAGCTGCAAGTTGTATGATAACTTTCATTCCATACGTAAGTGCAAAGTGCGTGTCCTCGGTTGGCCTCCTTAGTATAGTACGATATGCCCAGAGAACATGAGGAAACTCGTCCACCCAAGCGCCTTTCACACTTTCCAGCCTCTTTTTAAGGCCATCAAGCATTATTTTATTAGAGGCTTCTACTTGGTCGTTTCTTTGGGGGTACGCTACTGAGATGAGATGGTGCTTGATTCTGTGCTCGTCATAATTTCTTTAGAATGGACCACTTTCAAACTGTGTGCCGTTGTCAGCTATGATGTCCGTGGTACCCAATAGCATTAGATGATGTTTGTATAAACGAACCTTATCATATTCGCATCTCTAATGTTGACCAATGATTCTGCCTCTACCCACTTGGTGAAATAGTTTGTGCCGACCAATAAGTACTTATAATTCGTAGGTGCAGTAGGTAGTGGTGCCACTATATCTAACCCCCATTGCGTAAATGTCTATGGGTTGGTCAAAGGACTCAGGTCATTAGCCAGTTGATGGACCACCAGAGAGAATTTTTGGGCCTTCTCGCACTTCGAAACATAAACACTTTCATCTTTTTGCATATACAATCACCAATATCTTTTATTGATCGCTTAGAATGCCAGGGACCTTTTTCCTTCTTGGCTTTCGTATATTCCTTTATGAAGTTCGTAATGAAATTGCTCGACATCCCTTGGATGTACGCACTGGAGATAGGGACCTACGAAATATTTCCTGTAGATCTTGCCCTTATTATCCAAGTAGAAGTGCTCGACTTTCACTCTGACCCGATGGGCTAATTTTTTATCAACCGACAGTGTTTCATTTTGTAAGTATGTTATGATGTTGTCCATCTAACTGGGACCTTTGTTGATGGATAGGACATGCTCGGGGCTTGATATTTTATCAATACTGGGCTTGACGAGTAATTTCACTTTGAATTGTTCCTTGGAGATCCGAGTCCACTGCTGAGCTTAGGGATTTGCCCTCGCGGGAACTATTGAACGTGAACTTCCTTGAATTTCATGACCAACTCATATACAATTATGAGGTATGCTGTCATCCTATTATCCTTAGAGTTGAAATCCCCCTTGACTTTATTTCACATTAGTTTGGAGTCGTAATAAGCATTGAGTCATCTCATCCTGAGCAAGTGGGCCTTATACAGACCGTCTATGAGCGCTTTGTACTCAGCCTCATTATTAGTGGCTTCAAATCCTAGTATAATCCCTTGCTCGATCATAGATTTTCTAGAGTCACAAGGACAATGACCACTCCTTCCCCCTTGGAATTTGAGGCACCATTGGCATACATCGTCCAACTTTTATTGTGAGCCTTATCGCGCATTTCTGATTGAGTGACCAATTGCTGGTTAATGGGACAATATCTAGTACATTTTATAATAAAATTGGCCAAAACCTGCCCTTTGATTGTTTTCCTTGGTTTAAACTTAATGTCAGACCTCCCACGATCTACCAACCACTTTGACATCCATCCAGAAAGGTCAGCTTTACGAAGGAAAACCTTAAGGAGGAATAAAGTAATCATAATAATTGTGTGGGATTTAAAATAATGCTTTAGCTTCCGTGAAGCAATCACCAATGCATAAACTACAGTGGCAAGTAGCATTGATTGACATCCAAAAATGTCTTGCTAGAGTAGTAAACGTGGAAATACTTGTCTTCTCTTTCATGGACCAAAGCCGAACTGGCTGCGTAACTTGATATTACGAGATAAAAGTAAAGGGGATCCTCCTGATCGAGGATCACGAATAAAAGGGGCCTACTTAAATAGGACTTGATTTCATCGAGGGACCTGAAACACTCGTCGATCCAGGTGTGGCATTTCTCGTTCTTAAGTAACTGGGAAAATGGCCAGCAAATCTCATATGACTTTGAAATAAAGTTTTTGAGTGCTGCGAGTATCCCAGTGAGATTTTGGACCTCGCGTAATGTTTTTAGCAACTAAACCTTGCTGATAGCATCTATCTGATATGGATTAGCCTCAACTCCCATCTTGTTGACCCGATAACTTATATTTTTTCTTGATCGTCACTAAGTTTCATTCGGTCGTGCCTAAGGGTTTTAAAGGCGTTGGCCAAGTCTTAGAGATAGTCATCCTTATTCCCGCTCTTGACGAGCATATCATCAATGTTTACCTTTGTGGTCTCTCCCATCTAGTTCTTAAGTCAAAATGACATGAACTTAAAGAAATAAAGACTAACTGGTGTGACAAAAGAAGTCTTGTCTTGGTTGGGGCTAAACATAGGGATCTGATGGTACCCCGAGTAAGCATCTAAGAAACTCATTCGCTAATGAGCTACTATGGCATTGACCCGCTGGTCTATCTTTGGCAAGGTGAAATCATCTTTGGGATTAGCTCTATTGAGGTCAGTGAAGTCTATGCAGACTCTCCAGCCCCCATTGCTTTTACGGACAATGATCGGGTTTGAGATTTACTTCGAAAATTGAAAATTTTTGATGGACCTTGCGTCCAGAAATTTCCCTACTTCTTTCTCCACTGCTTTTGCCCTAACTGGGCTATTCGACGATATTTTTTCATCGTTGGCTTGAATGTTGGATCCATGTGGAGCCAATGAAAGTAAACTATAGGATCGATCCCCGACATATCATGTGGTTTGCATGCGTATCCATCCAAGCTCCATCTTAGGAAGGTGATTAACTCCTCCCTTTCAAGGTTGGTCATGCTTGTCCCGATAAAAAACTTTCTCTCAGGCGGGGCCTTATAAAAAATAACATGTTCCAGGTTTTTAACAACCCTATTAGCAGGGTGGACCCTAGTTTCCTCCCCCACTAGTCATTCGTGCCGTAATTTTTATTTTGATGGAGTAACCCTATCCTGGGCTGCTTCTAAATTAACATCATTTTCTTTCTTCCCTTTCTTCTTTTTCCTGCTTTGTTCGAATGACAGTGATCTAGCATTTTTTGAGTAATATCGTGATCTCCTATAATATCTATATGCCCTAATCTGTGATACATTAGAGCTTCTGGTGTTAAGCGAAGGAGACTACTTTCATAGCATGAAGCCACCCTCTGCCCAGGATAGCATGGTAGGGCGAATCACTATCCACTGCCAAAAACTCTATCAGTTTTGAAATATTCTCTGCCCTTAGTGGTAGGATCACTTATCCTAAGGGCATGGTCATCTTTCTCGCAAAGACGACTAGAGGGACGATCGTCTCTTTAAGGTTTAATATCTTAAAGTTGAGTTTTTGGTACATCACCTCTGAAGAGATCTAGTGGTCCACCAGTAACTTATCCACCAGTAACTCAGCCAAAACCCGCACTTCTCATATTTTGCATACAACTCGTTCTGACGAAGTGTCTGCAAAACCTGCCTCAAATGCTCGGCGTGCTCCTCCTCTGTCTGAGAGTAAACCAGAATGTCATCAATGAAGACAATGACAAACTGATCTAGGAAATCCCTGAACACTCTGTTCCTCAAGTCCATAAACACTGCTGGAGCGTTGGTCAAACCGAAAGGCATAACCCGAAACTCGTAAGAACCATATCTCGATAAGGACGTAGTCTTCGAGACATCCTCCTCCCTGATACGCAACTGATGGTATCCCGATCTCAAATCAATCTTCGAGAAGAAAGAAGCTCCTCTTAACTGGTCGAATAAGTCATCGATTCGAGGCAACGGATACTTATTCCGTATCGTGACCTTATTCAACTCTCGATAGTCCACACACAATCTCAGTGAACCATCCCTCTTCTTCACAAACAAAACTGGAGCGCCCCAAGGTGAGGTACTCCTGCGAATAAAACCCTGACCTAACAGCTGTTCTATCTGATCTCGTAGCTCTCGCATCTCTGCCGGAGCCATACGGTACGGTGCGCGTGCTATAGGCCTCGTATCTGGCAATAGGTCTATAACAAAGTCTATCTCTCGACTGGGGGGTAGGCCTGGTATCTCCTGAAACACATCCGAATACTCCCTGACAACTGGGATATAATCTAAAGGAATCACTACCTCCTTAGAGGTATCCTCCTCAATGTAATACAGATGAGCGGTCGATCCTCCCTCTGGGCGAGGCATCGCCACTATAAACATCTCTTGCCCCGGAATGGCAAAAACAATGCTCCCGCTGAAGCAATCAATCATGGCCCTATAAGCTACGAGCCAATCCATACCGATAATCACATCGTGAACATGCATATCTAATACTAACATGTCTGCAGGTAATACCAAACCACCAATCTCTACCCCCACTCCCCGGCATATAAAGAAAATAAGTGACCCACTCCCCAATGGTGAGTCGACACACGTCACTGTGCTCTCTGCCGTAGCTAACAATCCTAAATCTTTCGCGAAGTGTGTAGCTATAAAACAGTGTGTGGCCCCGGTATCAAATAATACCCGACCCATAGTGCCATGGATAGGAAACGTACCCTCAATCGCGGGCGGTGCCTGAGGAACTGCAGCCTGGTGAACGTTATAAACACGTCCATACTGTAGCTGCCCCTGCTGAACTGGGACTGCTGGAATGGGTGGAAATGCTGCCATCTGTGGCGGTGAGGGAAGAGCGGCGGGAAACATAGGCCTCTGTGGCTCCTGGCGAGCACCCTGCTGCTGCTGCTGTGGGACCTTGCCCCTATCAGGACAATCCTGACGTTTGTGGCCAATCTTACCGCAAATGAAACACTTCCTTCGGAAGCTTCCCCCTCGCTGTCCATGCTGACCACGACTCTGGTGACCGTTATCATTTCTGCCCTGGCATTGCTGGCCCTTTTGAAATTGTTGATGACCATTCTGTCCTTGATGCACTGGAGCTACTGGAAAGGTTGGTAGGGCTAGCACCTGAGCTGGTGCTGTGAGAGCGATTGTAAAAAGTGGCCCCTGAGCACGGGCACCCTGCTGCTAGGGAGCTCTAACACCCTCTGGGCAATCCTGGCGTTTATGGCCGTGCGTGCCACACACAAAACATCGGCCTCTGAAGTTACTCCCCCTCTGACTCTGCTGTTGACGATGTCGTCCTTGCAGACTTGGAACTTTATTCCCCTTTCGAAAATGCTTCATTGTACCACGTTGTTGATTAGAACCGACTCGGTCTTGGGCAATCTGTTGTTGAATTTTCGGGGTCCTCGCACATTTGTCAGCCTTATTCACATGCACTTGGCTAACCTCTATAGGTCTTTTGCCTCCTTTAAGTTGTATGCTGCGTTCTTGGTATTGTAAAACTGCAGTGGTAACTGCTTGTGCCACGATACCCGCTAACTCGGCGGTTGATATTCTAACCGGGGATACCCAAGTGTGAGTTGATCTTGCCCGTTCATTCCCTTACCCGTTCGAGCTAGTTCTTCTTGACGATCCATCTGAAAATTTACGTAAATTTGGATGAGTTCATCATTCAAATAAACAAACCGCGGAAGTACGAATTCCCAAAGTACAGAGATGAATACAAAATTCCTAATATTTAGGGCTCTATATCAAAGAAAGCTCAGCGGAAAACATAATAAGCCGTCAGATCCTAAAGGACACTAGAACCTGATGCTCTGATACCACCTGTGACACCCCAACTAATTAAATACCGGGTAGCTACTCCTTTATTAAATTAATTCAAAATGCCAAGTTGGCTCAGTTAATAGCATCACTGTCGAAAACATTTTTATTATTACTAACCACCTAGTATTTAAAAAGTAAGTGCCAAATTTTAATTAAAGTCTGATTAACATGCAACAAGTGTAATGAAGAATAATAACACCATTCACCATAATGAAGTAAAAAGAATAACCATTACATAATGTAAATAAAGTCTGGAGGAAAAAATCCTAACTACAAATCCCACAACTGAAATAAATAAACCGAATGCTAAAACAATACATGCCAAAGTCTGAAAACTATAATGGAAATGTAACTCTAATAGAAATGGGCAACATGCCCTACAACTGATAGATAATGAATCTGGAATCCAAGTGATAGAGGCGTCTACAAGCAAATCCCTGTAGCTTCCACAAACAGCTACAGCTCGTCACCAGAATGAGTATCCTATGCATGGTGTCCTTGTGGCTGGTCACCTAAAATGGTTTTACAAGAAAAGTAGATTTGAAAGCAAACGGGTCAGAGCCCGAATGTGGAGTTATATTTTAAAAACCTGCAAGTGCTTTAAAAACATTTAAAACATTAAATGCAAAGTACATGTTAGGACGTGCACTCACATGATATTCTCCCCTCTCGTCTAACTGTGCACTCCTAACGTAAGTACCCATCTACAACGACACGGACCACTAGATAAGTGACATCATATCTAGCTAAACTATCATAGGTTCTACCCATTTTACTCGGTTCTATTAACATTATAATGCTCGCAATCAAATAGGAGTTTAACGTAAACTCAGATGCTCAATATGAAATATATTTCACTATCAGTTAACTCGTTATGTTTCTCGAAACAATACCGTAATTATTTATACAACATTAACATGAAGGCTTCCATTAATTAAGTGTATATTAATCACAACATAAATATACAATACAAGCACCCCGAGAACTAAGCTGTGGTGCACACATACTCTGCTATCCATCCCGGTACATCACGTACATAAGGATCACATATTCTGAATCTCTCAGGAATAGTTCAAAGATAACAACATCACAAATAATGGAGGCGAACACAGTCACATCACATGGGTCACGCACATACCTACGCTCCCACGATCAGCGGACTTATTAATATCCCAATAAGTCTTTCTATGACCTATGTTCATCAAGGTAACCAGTCTAAATCCGGGCAACACAAGGATTAGAGGGCCCTAAGAGAACGCAACCTCCCGTGATAGCAAGTATGGTAGGTATGTCATACACACAATTCATATATCAATACTAAGTAAACACACGTCTTAGTAATCCCGTAGTTTAATTGTAGTACTATTCTCATTCTAGTACCAATATATACTTTACACACTTTATACGATTCCGATTTATAATCATACGCGCTATAATCTATTCTCACGTCGTAGTAGACACTCACGTCTCAACCCAAACGGTTCATTGATTTAAATCACTCGTATATAAATTACTCCTCATAATAACCCAAAGTCCCAAATCTATCCATACAACATCAAAGGAAGGTTATCTATATCCTTGAACAAGTTTACGGGACTCCAAAAATCGAAACAGTCCAAAAAGGCCCAGACTGCCAACTCGTTAGAAGTCTCGTTCGAACGAGACTGTTTGAACGAGATTCCACTGTCAGCTCGTTAGAAGTCTCATTCGAACGAGACTGTTCGAACGAGATCCAGTTCGTTCGAACGAACTGTACCTTCTAACGATATCTCGTTCTAACGAGATTATGGAACGAAGTTCCCTTTCGTTAGAAGCGACTGGTCAATTCGTTAGAAGCTCGTTCGAACGACCTGGGCAGGGGCTTCTAACGACCTACCAGTTTCGTCCCAGATTTCTCTAAATTTCGTTTTTCACCATTCTTACTCCTCAAATCTTCTCCAAAGTTCGTTCCAACAATGTTTTAAGTTCTCTAATCATCCTAAAACATGCTAAGGTCATACGCTAACATCTTTTAAGGCATTATGCATCCCAAACATCATTAAATCACAAGATTCTATACTCTTCCCCAATTTTTCAAGAACATGAACCCTAGATTTTTATCATCATCAAATCCCAGAATTTAATCCGTTTTTACACTACATAAAAATGAAATCTCTGAATTCAATCTTCAAGCAACGTTTCTACATGCAAACCTATACCCAAAATTAAGCTAATAACTTCCAATTTCATGGGTTTTCCTTTAACTCTTAATTAAGATAGATTATCAAGATTTCTAACATGGAAGAAGCATTCACTGCATAAAGAATGTAATTTAAATCACTTGCCTTGATTCGATTTCTGATTTTGGTGTTGGTTTGATGAAGATTTCTGCAGAATTCCCTCTCTCTCTCTTTCTCCAAGCTTCTTCTTCAAAGGTGGCTATGGTGGCTAGGGTTTTTCTTTGGGAAAGTTGGAAACCTAAATGATAACCTCCGTAGCTTATTGGGTTAATATGGGTTGGTTAGTGGCTTAGTGGGCCAATTCCCAATCAGATTAAAACTCCCAATTTTCGTCACTTTTAATTCTCCAAAAATATAAAATTACTAAAATGCCCTTTATGTTGCCGGTATGGCCTAAAAATACCCCGGGACCCAAACTCACCCGGCTAGTGTTTTCTGACTATCTCGACCCTTCCGAACGCGTTGGCGCACTCAAAACGACCATACGGATAATAGAAATAAAAATCACTTTTATAATTAAAATAATACACCATGACGCGGCGGTCACACGCGTCTCAACAAAATTCCCAAATTACCGTATATAAATCTCACGACAAATTTCATAATTCAATATTCATATAACATCATATATGCACATAATCAAATACCAACTCGCATCTCGTTAGTATTTTTAACCCGGATTAATTTCCAATTAATACACATTTAATTAATTAATCCCAAAAATAAATATAGCCAAAAATACGGGGTATTACATACTTCCCCCCTAATAACTGAATTTCGTCCCGAAATTCGAAACTAGAAAGTACCTGCTAAAAACAACTCTGGATTACGTTCGCGCATCTCATCCTCGCGCTCCCATGTGGACTCCTCGACATTGTGATGTCGCCACTGAACACGCACTAACGAAACTATCTTTGACCGCAGTTTCCTCTCGCTTCGGTCCAAAATAGCAATCGGCCCCTCCTCGTAAGAGCTATCCGGCTGGAGATCGATGTCCTCCACAGCAATGTGAGAATGAGCCAAATTATCTCTAAGGTATTTCCTCAGCGAGGAAATATGGAACACATCGTGAATCCGATGCAAATGCTCCGGTAACCCAAGTCTATACGCAACCGGTCCGATCCGCTCAATAATAGGAAACGGCCCCACATACCTTGGTGCCAATTTCCCCTTCTTCCCGAAACGCATAATCCCCTTCATGGGAGATACTCTGAGCAAAACCTGGTCCCCCACTTGGAACTCTCTGAAAAACCTCTTCGCATCAGCATAACTCTTCTGTCTGTCTTGAGCTATCCGAATGCGACTCCGAATCAATTCAATCCTTGCCGAAGTATCCTGAATCACTTCCAGCCCAAGTAGTTTGTTGTCCCCCACCTCTAACCAATATGCTGGGGAACGACAAGGCCTACCGTAGAATGCCTCAAACGAAGCCATGCCAATAGTGAACTGGTAGGAGTTGTTGTAAGCAAACTCCACCAGTGGAAGGTACTGCTCCCATCCACCCCCGAAGTCAATAATACACATGCGTAGCATGTCCTCCAACATCTGATTTGTGCGCTCTGTCTGCCCATCAGTCTGCGGATGATAAGCCGTACTCAACCGCAATTCCGTGCCCATGGCCTCCTGGAAACTCTCCCAAAACCTCGAAACAAATATCTTGTCTCTGTCAGACACGATATTTAGGGGCACACCGTGAAGTCTCACAACCTCTGAAATGAAGAGCTAGGCATACTGTCCCGTAGTGTAGTCAGTCCTTACGGGTAAAAAGTGAGCGACCTTGGACAACCTGTCCATAATTACCCAAACGGAGTCGTGACCCCTCTGCGACGTAGGCAACCCTGTGATAAAGTCCATGGATATGCTCTCCCACATCCACACCGGGACCTCCAATGGCTGTAGCAATCCTGCCGGTCTTTGATGATCCACTTTTACAAGATGACAAGTGGAGCATTTCGAAACAGACTCAGCGATATCTTTCTTCATACCGCTCCACCAATACTGGCGTCTCATGTCTTGGTACATTTTGTCCCCTCCGGGATGTATCGCTAACCGTGAGCCGTGTTTTCTGACTATCTCGACCCTTCCGGACGCATTGGCACACTCAAAACGACCATACGGATAATATAAATAAAAATCACTTTTATAATTAAAATAATACACCATGACGCGGCGGTCACACGCGTCTCAACAAAATTCCCAAATTGCCGTATATAAATCTCACGACAAATTTCATAATTCAATATTCATATAACATCATATATGCACATAATCAAATACCAACTCGCATCTCGTTAGTATTTTTAACCCGGATTAATTTCCAATTAATACGCATTTAATTAATTAATCCCAAAAATAAATATAGCCAAAAATACGGGGTATTACATAAAAATGATATGCTTGTTGTAGTCTATGTCCTCCGGTCATCGACACTTGCTATCCTGGATTTTATCGGGATCTATCTGAAAGGCCTCTATCACGACTATGACTTTCTTGAGATCTATTCGAATAGTGTTCCTTTAAATTTTCATAAGGTAGGATGCTCCATGTATGAACGCAAACTCGTGGCCCATCTCATCATCTAGGACGTTGTTTGGTTTATTCGCCATTAGTGACGACCTGGTCAAACTTCTTCTCAATGTATTCATTTAAATGCCCGACCAGGGGTAACTCCTCTAGGTGAGCTTTGAGTGCCATATAATTTTTAGTCTTGTGGCTATTCTCGTTGTGGAATACGCATTGGAGCGTGTTATTCCTTTTAGCGGGATCCCTCTACTTTTTTATCCACTTGAGGAACTGTTGATTCTTGATCTTCGCCAGAATCTTGTAGATTGGTTCCTTAAAAACTGTGTTAATGTCTTGAAATAAAATTAGAGAAATCTATTCTGCCCCCATTCTTAGCACCATTCTGTTCTTGTTCCCTTTTTTGGATTTGTTCTCCTTGGTGCCCCCTTTTCTTGCCTTGGCGTAACCAGTTTTAGCCTGATCGGTGTGGTCCACGTCCTCCACATTGGCGTATTTCTCAATAAGTAACATGAGTTCGTTAATAGTATCAACTTTATTCTTGGTAAGGGATTGTTATAACATTAATGTGGGGGTTAGATCTATTTTGAAGTGTACTGTGGCAATATGCTCTGAGCAATCGTCTACCTGATTCAAGACTTCCCAATAGTATTAGGTATATTCATATAGGGATTCCTGTGATTTATTTTTCATTCAGAGCAATCGTTCATTCCTTTATGATGAGAGCTTTTCTTGACGAAACGAGTAGTGAAGGATTCGGTGAGCACCTTAAAACTCTTGATGGACCTGTGAGGTAGCTTCTTGAACCATTTTTGGATAACACCCCTCATGTTTGAAGGAAAAATGCGACATATTAGTGCATAATTATGACTCCCTAAAGTCTGTCAAACATGATCGATGGGATCAGTAATTCCATCATAGACCTTGAAACTGGGGGTTACAAACTTCTTCGGGGTTTCCTCCTGCTCGATGGTTTTTGAAAAGGGAGACTTTATCTAGGTGATAAGAGCTCTCTTCTCTAGGTCTTTGGTTGACCTGGCCCCTCTGTGAGCGGGGTGTTAGTCCATTTCCCTTTGAACCAAACTCCTTATGTCATCTCTGTGGTGCTCATTATCTCGGTGGTGCCTACCTAAATGATTTCCATGCCCTGAACATTCTTAGTGGCGCCTGGTGATTTTTCCTTAATTCTGAGTCTTGTTCGCCTAAAGGGATGACGCTTTCGATTCTGGCAGAGTTCTCTCTCCATCTCTTCTAGTCATCATTGGAGGCAAGAATTCTCTTTATCCTGGAGGCGAGCTACCTCGTCTTGCTGTTAAAGCATTGCCTCGTAGGCATCGACCAACGCGTGAGATCTGAGTAGACCTAGGCTACCCGTGGCTTTCCTCCAAAGGTTTTTGTTTTGGTCGAAACCTTGGGTCCCCATCTTGGTGAATCTCAGACCTAACCCACAGTGGAGCCAAATCAGCTCGCATGTCTCTAGACTGGAAGAAGCATTTCGCACAGACGGTGCCAATTCGGAGTGCAAGTTAATCACAATAAAAAGGATTCCAGAAAGCAATTAAATAATGAATGTAAGATTCCAATCACCTAACACAAGAATATACGTGGTTTGGTAAATTATCTTTGTCCACAAAGAGGGTCACTATATTTTATTAATTTCTCTAAAAGTTTCAAAATGACATCCCCCTTAACTCTGGGGTGTGGGTTACATTTATAGTGGTGTAAAACTGTAGTAAGTGAATAATTCAAGGAGCTCCCTTGGATTGAGATAGGCATGTGTGGTGACTCCTTGAATATCTCATCCGAGATTTTGGGTGACCAACGTGTGTTAATTGTAACTACGAATATCTTCTTAATTATCCATGTCATAAATGATGTCAATAATCCCTTGTTGCTAAAGGGATGGGCAGATTGTGCCCCATATGCTGTTGGGCTTGGTCGTCCAGTTTAGGATTGGGCCTAAGTTATATTTTGGTCTCCACAAATATTTTTTAAGATAGTGTGCAGTATGTATGCTTGTCCTTTATGAGTTCTTTATTTGTCACTTGTGGCTAAACTGAAGTTTGATAAGTTAATGCGGACAAATAAAACTCCTTGAACACATTTTGAGTGACTGGGTCATATATTTTTCTTCTAATTCAAGCCCCTTCTCTCCGTACCACATTGTTTTAGACACATTGATGTCATACAAGTGTGAAAAACTTATGTGTTTTGTGTCTTTTGTATATATATATATATATGTGTGTGTGTGTGTGTGTGTGTGTGTGTGTGTGTATGTGTATGTGTTTGTGTGATTCATTGGAATATAAGTTATTATATATACAATATGTTTATTTTTGAGTCTTTGCATTTTCATTTAATCCATGTTTTCCATATGCTTCATCTTTGATTCAAATTTGCATAATTTATGATCATATTGGTACATTTTCTTGCACGTTTACATTGGTATCTTATGCTTTAATTTCTGCATCAAAACTGGTATCATTTGTTTATTATTTAAATTATATGTGCTTGTGTTGCTGAGTTTGTCTGTTATTGCATGTTTCACTTCACATAATTTCATGATCTACTCATTTAGGGGGATAACTTGTTTATATTGTGAAATTTTATATTTGTTTATTCCTGAACAAAAATGTGGAGAAATGATATCTATCTCTTTAATTCGGGGGATAAATTTTTACCTCAGGGGGAGACGTCTTAGCTTATGTGGAGATTCTTACACAAAAGGGGAGGCTTTTTCATATGCAGATTTATATTTGTTATATATTCTCTTTGCATTTAAAATGTGAGTTAAGTGTGTAGGTTTATCAATGATGTAACAAAGTGTCACAAGAGCATAGCTACTAAAAGTTTGGGGCTATTAAATGTCTGTACTTTTTTTCTTTTAGGGTTGAGATTGAGTCTTAGTCAGCTTGATTTCCTAGTAGTTTTTATTTTGAGTTTTGTCCTAAAATATCCAAAGGGGGAGATTTATAAGGATAAATTTCTAATCAAATTAATTTGTATATATGTTGGCTTAATTCCATTTGGACAAAACTTATTTGAGTCATAGGTTAGGATTTGAGATGTTTTTCCTTCAAGCCTATGCCGTGTTATTGAAGGTCGTAACCTCCAAGTTAAAGAAACATCGAGTACATGTCGAGTTTCGTCTTCAACATCCGAGGGATCTCAATGAATTATGAATGTGTAATACCCGCCCTTACGACTTTGATCATACTTGAATGATTTGGTGTCTTGGTATGACCAATTGGGCTCTGGACTTGTTGATATTGACCGTAAGTTAAATTTGGATAATGTAGTAACCTCGACGCAATTCTGTTGGAGGTTTTATGGCCTAAAGTTGATGAAGAGATTTTTGGCAGTCGTTTGAATGAGGTTCAAACAACTTCTAACGACCGAGAAAAGGTTGATTTCCCTCACTCTCTCGAAACTCACTAGAAATTCACGTTCGAGAAAAGTTCTCAGTCGTTCGAATGAGAGGGTACTTCCCATTCGAAAAAGGTACTCTTCACACCCTATTTAACCCTATGATTTTCTGCATTTGTACCTCATTAGAACTCTCGTTCTAACGTGAGGGAATCTTGTTCGGACAAGGTTGAAAGTCGTTCAAATGACCAGTAAAAATCTAGAAAATTTTGCACAATTTAATGTTCTATGACAACATGGATTATCGAATTGGATGATGTGTTGAGTTCTTAATGGGTCAGATCAAAACGTTGGATAATTTGGTGGACTATTGGATAAAGAGTTAAGTTTAGGGGCATTTGTGGGATTTAACCCTTAGGGTTTGGGGGGTATTTAAATGAGGTTTTGACTCATTTAACCCATTCTAATAAGATTTGACCTCTCTCTTTAGATCTCGGAGCTCCTCCTCCACCAACCACAACACACCGCCTTAGAAACACCATCCCTTCACCCCAAACCACCATAGTTTAACTATCTTCTTCGATATTTAAGCTCATAAAACCTAAATACACCACACATTCAATCGAGATGGATTTTTATGTAGATTTCGTTGGGGGTTTTTGAATGAAGAAGAAGAATAAGAAGAAGAAGAAGAAGAAGAAGAAGAAGAAAGTACAAAGTTTGAAGGGGATTTTCATGGAGCATTCAATGAGACAAACTTAATAAAGATAGATAACCTCTTCAAGGACACCTTAAGAGGTGGGAGGTTTCCATATTCTTCTGCACTCCATCCACCATTGTTGAAGCTTCCTTTAAGGTGTGAAACTTTACTCTTATCTCAAAAACTTTATTTTGCATATTATTGATCTTGTAGCTAGAGCTTGTTAGAGTAGAATGCATATATGATTTAAGAAGGTAATTTCTTATGGTTTTGTATAAAAAGATGATTTATAAAAGATCCTAAGAGTTTTGAGAAAAATGATATATTTCGAGAAATCTTGCTATCTAAACATTTTATGGAATAAAATGTTTGAAATGAGATTTCTCTTGTTAAAAATATTTTATGAACAAATGTCTTAAGGTTTTCTTGTGAAAATTGGGATTTTTATATATATAGACATTTACTTAAGTTTTGAAGAAATAAAAATTTATTTTAGCTTGAAAAGCATGTTTATGCCAATATTGTAAAATTTCTAGATTGAACCATACTTTAGACCCATTTAATGGGCCTTTTGGACTTTAAAATTTAAATTCATCTCCTCATGTATATAAGCTTGTAGTATTTGAGAATAAGCATATAAACAAGTTTAATGAAGGTTTTAATGGGGTTTAACATGATAAATAAAATGGAAATTTCATCCCTTAAAGTGTGCTAAAAGGTGTAAAAAATGTGATAAGTGGAAATTTCTAGACTCCAAGTGAAATTAAACGAAAAATATTATTTTCTTGTAAAGTAATCTCCAAAAATGTCAAATGCTATCTTTGATAAAGAAAGTAATGAAATAAAGAGATTTCCAACTTGAGAAGTATGTTACTCCAAAGTGTTAATGAGTGAAAAATATTTAAGAAGTTAATGTGTGTAACTTATTGATTTTTTTGGGAAATAACACTTGTGAAAATGGAGGAAAATACAAGTTTGGAAATAAATGGGAAAAATGGTAATTTTACGTAAAGTGGAACATCTTTATGAAATAAAAATGTTGAAAAGGTGTTATACAAAATGGTCCTAAATGAAAGTGATTTCTGGGATAAAATCAATGCACGTGTATAAAGGACAAGAAATGCTGATTTCCACAGTGTAACATAAGGTGGGGATGAAACCCCGAATTTTTGCCATTTTTCGGTAAAGGTGGGATAATGTAGACATTTGATAAATGTTAAAACACATTAATACGGATTCAAATGACACCGAAAATAATTAATTATGGCCCGGAGCCCTGGGGTTAAAGACCCAAAATCACTGGCCAGAGCATATAGTAGCATAGCCAGCAGTCTGGAGCCCGTAAAAGTATGCGAATAATTGGAAGATTTAGAGAAAAAACTAATGAAAAGTGAAACATGTCAAGAAATGTGTTATATTGCGAATATAAGAAAAGACAACCTAACTTGAATGAACTTAATACATGTCCCGGTTGTAATATAACGTGGACAAAAGCAATTGGCTAATGTCCATGAAGTAATCAGAATTGTAAAGTGAAGTGATTAGATGAGTAATTAAGAAACCTAAAGGGGTTTAGCACATAAGTAACACAAGAATGTGTTTATGAAAGGTTTTCAATGAAAAATAGGTATTTTCTGACACAGTGCTTGCGTGTATTGAAAGGTGGATTTCAAGGAAAATACTACGGTAAATTTGGTGTGAATAAAAGGGTAATTTTGATAAAAAAAGGCTTTTATTTAAATAAAGGGTGTTGTTTAAAGTATTTAACTGAGTGTGTAGAATTAAGAAATAAATTTCAACATGAGAAAAAATGGGTTCTTTTATGATATAATGGTAAATTAATCGGAGTATGTAACATTTTGGAATAAAATGGTTTTATGCACACACACACACACACACACACACACACACACACACACACACACACATATATATATATATATATATATATATATATATAAAGTAATTGCATGTGAACCTGGGTAAACGTTTTAGAGTCTCTTTTCTTCCGTTCAATTCTTTATTGCATTATTGTATTTTCCACTGGGCATTTGGCTCATTCCCTCATCTTTGTTACAACAGGTTGGGTGCAGTTTCGTATTTTGAGAGCGCTGTATAGGTAAGTACCGTTTTATTTTAAGTTAGTAGCTCTGTATGCTTGGATTCTGGGGACGCTTCCGAGGGGCTCCTCACATAGATTAATATAAATTGGAATCGCATATGCTAAAAAAGTGAAATGGTAATTAAATAACAAAGAATTAACAATAATATATAGGTTGTCTCATCACACTTCACACCTAACGCTCGGGTTGGACCGGGTTAACCATGCGTAACTCATAAATTTGGGTCGTGGCTTTACATAATGCATATTTTATGTTTGATCCCTGGATAAATTTAGGTGTTAGTATTATAAAATATTTTTAGGCATTTGTCGTAAAATAGATTTTAAATAAAAATAATTTTTCTTTCATTCGTCCGAACGAGTTGTATGAGGTCGCTCTAATAAGGTTTTAAAAGTCGTTCAAATGAGGGTTTAATGGTATCTAGACAACCTTCACATGATGTTTTCTATTTGATAGAATAATCTCGTTCAATGCTCATCCAATCTCCATTAAAACCAGGATATCTATGTCATTCAAATGATATTACTATAGTCATTCAAAAGAATATGCACTTCTCATTCAAACGCGTTACCTTAAAAAACATACCACCTCGAAGGTAGTTTTTTTTTATAAATAGAAGTGCTGATAACTTATTTTCTGCAGAGGTCTTTGTGGAATTATTTTCCAAGAACATATCTTGTGCCTCCAACCCTTAGTTTACACCCATTGTTTTAAGATCCAAGAATTAACATCTTTATGTATACTTGGTATCTCTCATGTGTTCTTGCACAAAAAATGTTTTATCTTCATTAAGTATTGGTTTCTAGCAGTGAATATCATGTTTGTGTTGTGAAACGTCTGGACTGGTCATAGAACAAGTAACATCATTCGAATACCAAGATATGGGAAGAACCTGCATTGTTTGGCTATTCGAAGGCATCTAATAGTGGCTGCGAAGAAGGCAACAAGGGATGAAGAAGCGCATCAAGGCTTAAAAGCGTCGAGTCTTTGAATAAGTCTGATTTGTCGTTGTAACGAGACCTAAATCATAGTGGAGTTGTGTGGCTGGGTCATCTGACCGTTGTGGGTTTCACGCATACATCACTGTGTTGTAATTTTCTATTATATTCTTTTTTATACCCACCTACATGCATGCTTAGGTCTAGATATAAATTTTCAAACTATTTTGACAATACTATGGTTTAAATGGTCCAAAGATAAAAATTTGAAAACTAAAATTTGGTGCGTGTTTGATGATCTGTATAACAATGGGGCACTAGATGGTTCAAAATTGAATGGGACTCAAACACACCAATTTGCTACATAAAATGTGTAAAACTAAATACACAAAAGAAATAAATAAAATATTTTTCTATTTTTTTAAAAGACTCAAGAAATGAGGAATCAAAATACAAAAGACACAAACATCATAGCACTAGATATAACATATAGCATGAAGCACAAGTCTAGTGTATAAATAATATGCAACCGTTATCACTCATAAGATATAACATGTGAAGAATCACGTGAAATCATGCAAGAATCAACAAGTTTAACATTTAATGCCTATATATCTGATTTTCTCTACTAAATAGATGATGATTTAGAGCCACGGGTTTTGGGAACAATGTCGACATCAGCTTTAGACTTCTTAGGACCTTTTCTAAGCTTAAAACAAAGTCTCCTAAGTTGAGCCTTCATATAAAAATGTGTGCATGAATAAACTTTAGGAAGGCTACACTCGGATTGACCTTTTGGAGCATTTGAATCATTATAGTTTAGACCTATCTTATCATTCTTGATTTTGACAGACCCTAAAATTTTATCCCACTTTTCCTACTTAGATTCCAAATAAACTTTGACTCTCCTTGAGTCGTTTAATTCATCTTCTAACTTTAAAAGTTTATACTCAAGCATAAATTTAGGCTCATCAAATTTTTAGGACTTCTTCTTTATATTTTTTTTACCATTCATGGAAGTTATCTCTCTCTCCATCAATATATGTGAACTAAGAATCTTCCCACATGACTTTAAATTATCAACCAATTTAACATTATTTCCAATAACACTCTCTTTTAACTTAGCCCCTAATTTCAAGTTAGCAATTTTCAATTTCAATGATTCCGCATACAACTCACGGAAGAAAAATTTAATATCACTTTGTTCCTAATCACAACTTCCATTTTTTTCCTCCTCATCACAAACTTAGGAATCAAAAGACCAGACCTTAAAATTGTCATGCATATAATTATCTCTATATATGGAAGATTTTTCAATTTTTCTCTCCAAGGGTTGAATTGTATAATTTAGGCTTTTTACTTTCTCTCCTTAGTTTAGCGGGACACTGAAAATCATGATGCCTAATTTCTTGTCACTCATAACACTTGTCCCGGTCATCCACCTTCTTAGGGTTATCCCTCCTCTTGTTATAGTAATTATTTTTAAAGTTTTTAGATTTATTATAAGAATTATTTTTTCTTTAAGCTTAAGAAATTTATGGAACTTTTTTGCAAACCTAGATATATTTTTAGACTCTGACTCACTCTCACTCTCAGAATCTGACACATCATCTTTATGAGTTTTCAAAGTTATACTATTTCTTTCTTCATAGGAGGATACATGTTCATATCATAGGTTTGGTGATCACCTATAAGTTTTTGGACTCTAAGAGTATTAACACCACTAAGAGAATCTAGGACCGTGACCTTAGAACTAATTCTTCTGGATAACAATCTCAAAATTTTTCTAATAACTTTAGGCTTAGGGATAGGCTCAACTAAGTTCAACGAGAAATTAACTATGTCTGATAGTTTGTCATAAAAGGTATCCAATGTATGTTGCTCTTCCATTCTAATCGTCTTAAAATTAGTTGTCAAATTTTGTAACTTAGACATTATAATGGTATTAGTACCCTCACTCATGGATTTCAAAATATTACAATCATATGTTATGCTCTCACACATCATAATACGCCTAAACTCTTTAGCCGTAACAACACAAAAAATAGCTTTCAAACCATTCGAATTAAATGTCGATGTATCTTTTTCAGCCTTAGTCTAAAGGGACTACGCTTTGGAAAACCACCTTCCGTGGGAGGTGACCACCCTTACTCATAAAGTTCCAAATGTTATCATCAATAAATTTCAAGAAAAATCTCATCCATACCTTACAATAGGGATAGGTTGAACTGCCAAACATGTGAGACCGGGTAATGGAACTACCTTAACTATTAGTATCCATCACGCGCCCCAAAAAACACTAAACGATGATCAACTTAATAACTTAGAGAAACCTGATCTGATACCAATTTGAAAGGCCCGATAGTCCACGTATAGGATTATTAAATTTCAAATTTTAATCTAATTAATTAAATCGAGGGTGCAATTCCCCAATTCTAATTTTTGCATGGATTAACAAACGTTTGTGTAAACCTTACTCCAATTTTATCTTGCGTAAACATCAATTTATGCGAGAATGCATGTGAAAAATAAATAAACACACAACACTGTGATGTACAAGGAAAACTCACAACGGGAAAAACCTCGGACGACCTAGCCTACACAAATCCACTTTAATATAGGGTTTCTACGAGGATGCCAAAATACTACTCAATGACTCGACTCTCTTGATGCTTGATGCAATATTCTCTTCTAGAACCTATTTCGTAGAAACTGAAGGGGAGTCCACCAACGGCACATAACACACTCCTCCCCTGTCTTTATATCCACTAATCTCTAACTAGTCTGCCATGCAACAACACAAATTCCATCGTGCCAAACAAACTTGAATAATGAAGCATACAAATATTTAGGTCCTAAAACATGTGATCTTTGCATAGAATATTATGTTGAAACTTGGATATCTAAACCAGGGTATAAGCCGGTTTATATGAGGCCATGCTTTTTTTCCTCTGAAAAAGCCTTTTATCAAAACTTACAATCTGACTTGCCTTTACCCTATTTAAGTTAAAAAATGTGGATAAACTAATAACAAATATGTCGAGGCACGTAACCCGAGTTTGTTCGAATGAGATTAACATTTTGATCGAACGACTTAGGCAAACTAGTTAGTCCGAAACCAAGTTGTTCAACCAAAAAACATAAAATTATTATAACGACCTTTGAACGATCATCCAATCACATTTGAAGTTGGGCAGTAAGGGCTCGTTTGATCCTCATTCAAATAAAAAGTTAATCTCATTCGAACTAGGATACAAATTTATTTGAATGAGATGTCATATATCATTCGAACGAAAGACTCATTTCGTTTGAACGAATTGAAACAAAACAAATATTTTTATCAAAACAAACTTTTTCGAAAAATGACTTCAAACAAAATGAATATTTTTGTAAAAACCGTTTTCAAAAAATACCTCCATAGAAATAAAACACCCCCAAAATAAATCCAAGGATTACTATAATAAAACTTCCATACCTTTTCAAGATTCTAAGGTTAAAGAAGGATACTTGACATGAATTTTATGTCGCTTTACATAAACGTCTTCATGTTTTCATTGCACAAGCTTGAAGGTACAAACTCATACAACCTAACCTATGGCCCAAATAGTTTTGTACGAATGGAAGAAAGCTAATTATACAAATTATAAATGTTCAATGCGTACATGAAATTTTTTTCTTTACAAACCTCCCCCTTTGGCTATTTTGGAACAAACCCAAAAATAAAATCTAGGCTATTAAGCTCTAATACCCAAGCCCCAAACCCTAAAAGGAAAAAGGCACAGACAAACACTTGACCAACCCTAACTTTTTAGAAGCTTTGCAATGTGAAACTTTTCCACATTATAGATTAAACATGCAAACTTAACACAACTTTCAAATTCTTGGATAATATGAAATATATAACATTGTTAGCCAAAATTATTCCCACATATGAAATCTCGCACCCTCAATCTAAACTTCTCCCCTTTTTTGTTAGGGAACAGACAAAGTCGAAAGATCATAACATGAAACAAATGATCATATAGAAAATAATCATATCGTACAATATGAAGTGAAAAGACAACAATAAGCAAACAAAAACACAAATATAAATAATCCAAAACAAATGAATCAATGAGAAACATGGATTAAAAGTAAACAAAGACTCAAATAAATACTATATATATATATATATATATATATATATATATATATATATGTATATACATGACACACAAAAATTAAATTTTCACACTCATATGACAAGAATGTGTATCTAAAACAATATGGCTTGGAGTTTAGGGGTGTGAAGTAGAAACAAAAAAAATATTTCGCAAACACTCAAAATAGATGAAGGAATTCGAATTTGATCGTCTAAATTTATCAAACTTAGATTTAGCCTCTTGTGACAAATATAGTGAACTTAAATTGACAAAATTGTCTAGATGTATACACGCCTAGAAAATATTAATGATTCTCAAATCAATATGGTCAAGCATTAAGAATGAATTAGGACAATATGTACATACCCGTTGATCTTAAACTTATTACACCTCAAAATATATAAATATTCATGATAATCAATATCTAAACTTTGGCCTTGGCTTATATTTATTTTTCTTTTTCGAGCGGCTCTTGTCGATGGTGGCCTAGCGTGAAAAGGTTTGTTACTTTCTTCATAGCCCTTTGCTTTGCACACTCTTATTTTTTAAACTTGAGAGCATCCTTACACGTAATGGTTCTTATACACACAACACACACACACACACACACACACACATATATATATATATATTTTTTTTGATAAGATTGATAGGAGAACACCTTACTTAGCGATGTATGAGGAGAACCATCGATGGCAAAAATCTCGAACGACCTAGCCTATACAAATACACTATGATATTGGGTTTATACAAGGATGACAAATGACTTATTTACCAACTCAACGCCCTTTAAGCCTAATGAAATCTTCGCTCCTTGAACCTACTTCACAGTTATCGCAGGAATCCACCAATGACACATAATGTAGTCCTCCAACATCTTGGTACTAGCCAATCTCTGACTAGTTTCCATCACACAGTAACATGGAATCCACCATACCAAATAAACTTGAACAATGAAGAGTAAACAACTTCGGGGATCAAAACATGAGATCAATACATAGAATATAATGATGAAACTTGGTGTAACAACTCGCGTAATTTTTGGGGTATTTTCAAAATATAGAGGAAAATAAAGTTTTTGATAAAATTATTTTTATTTCTCAATTATGTTGAGAATTATTTTTAAAGGCGAGATTTTCAAACGGTTTCGAAATCGGAGTTAAAAAGAATTTTAAAATGATTTTTAAATATTTTTATCCCTTATAAAATTTTTAGGCCGAACTGCCAAAATACCTGGGTGATCGATCGATCGATGCCAGTGGTCTATCGATCGATCCCCTCAAGTTTCGTGTGCAACAGGTTTTGTTAAGTGTTTTGGTTTGGTTCCAACTCTTGTATTTTTACCCTTATAAAAAGGGATTGTGAGTGATTATTTTGGAACAGACTTTTGGCATAAAAATACCCAGAAAACATATTTTCTTTTCCTCTTCTTTTTATATAAACATAGCCCCTTTGATTTATGCATTCAACCTTAGGTTTTTGGAGGTGTTCTTGGGGCTGTTTTGGTGTTGATTCTTGGAGGAGTTTGGTGGATCTTTGAGGACTGATTTTGATGATGTAATATGAGTTTCTGGGAAGATTTATGTTGGTATCCTTTTGGTGGTTTAAGGTACAGGGTTTTACACAATATGCTCCTTAATCTCACGAGAGTTATTCCCTGTGTTTTTTTGTGATTTTTGACTCACATTTGAATTGTTAAATTCAATTAGAATCTGAAAATTATTATTGGAATATGATTTTGATTCATGTGGTATTATTATTGTGTTGGGCATGTTATCATGAGATTTTAATATGGCACGGAGGTTGGGCACCCACCAAGATTCCTATTCCAGCTACTTGATAAAGTATGACGCGGTATGGTGAGGCCTGGTGACTCAGTTAATGTGTTGTTGAGAAATTATATTGACAAAAATGCTTTTGAGATTTTCATTTGATTTGAATATTCGTACTCGTATTTTTACGTTTTATTCACCGCTAATATTTGTTGAGCATCTTTCCTGTCGTATTGTGTACTTCCCCATATTTTCTTTTAGTTGGCAGGTTAGCGGTGATTTGAGCGCTATGGACCTATTAGGGTGACTTTAGCGAGGATTATTTTGGGAAGAATATTTGAGAATACAAGATGGGAAGATTTGTATTTATTTTTGATGTATAGAGCATTGGCGATTTATATTATTTCGACATAGATAGTTACATTATTTCGAGAGACTAGTGGTTTTATTTAAATTTGAAGAGATTGAGATTAATGGTTTCTTTTATTATTGTGGGATTTTGTTTTAGATGCTCTATACCTTGTTGTTTGTGGATTTGGTTTAGTTTTTATCGGAGTCGCGCTCCATTCGCTCTCCCCGGGCCGGTGGGATGTGACACTTGGATCTCTAAACCAGGGTGTAAACGAGTGTATATGAGGCTATATTTTTACTCTATGAAAATACCGTTCCCAAAGCTTACAAAATTAACTTGCCTCTGCCCAATTTAACTTGAAAAATGAGAAAAAACTAATGGCACTAATTTTGAGGTACATAAAATGCGTCCATTCGAATGATATTAATCTTTTGTTTGAGCGACTTAGGAAACTCGTTAGAACGAAACTAATTCATTCAAACGAAACACCTAAAGTCGTTAGAACGACCTTTGAATGAGCATGTAATTGCATTATGTAAAGTTAGGCAGTAAGAACATTTAAAGATCTTTCAATCCTCATTTAAATGAAAAGTCAATCTAATTTGAGATAGGATACAAACCCATTAAAACATGATGTCATATCTTGTTAGAATGAAAAATCCATTTCGTTCAAACGACTTCAACCAAAACAAATAATTTTCTAAAAACCTTTTTTGAAAAATGACTTCTAAAAAAAATTATTTTTTTCGAAAACAAAAAATGACTCAATAAAAATAAAAGATCCAAAATGAAAACCCAAAGATCAACATAACATAACTTTTATACCTTTTTGAGATCCTAAGATTGAATAAAAAGTTCGGATTGAAATTGATGTTTCTTTACACTGGCCGCTTCGTGTCTTTATTACATAGGCTTGAAGGTACAAACTTAGACAACCTAACCATGACAAACACTTTTGTTGGAACGGAATAAATCCAATTATAAATTACAAATATTAATTACCTAAATGAAAATTTTTGTCCTTACAATATTGTATAGTCCAGTGATGGGCATGTTATCTAAAGACACAATGTCATGTTATTGAGTATAATATGAGTTTGTGTGTAAATTATTTTTTTGGTGACATAAGTGGAGATTATACTAGGCTACATTATTTATGCATGTGTGAGTGGACAACGACCCCTATAGTGTACTCTTAGGCAAGGATGGATCGAATAAACAAAAGTCCAATATTTTTATATTTTCAAATTTTAAAGATTGAACCTTAAACAAAATTAGAAAAGATAAACTAAGCACCGATTTTAAATCTTTTTTATGGAAAACTTAGTTTACCCAATTTTATCTTTTCACCTTAAAGCATGCATTTAAGGTGATAGAAGATAAAATAAATAAATCACACCACAAGGCGCCGATGTACGAGAAAACCACAAAGGAAAAAAGATTCTCGGATGGTCGAGGAAACAAATCGCTATGATATGGTTTTACAAAGAATAGATAGTAAACTTACTCAATGACTTGATTCCCCACAAGCCTTGACACTATTTTATCTTCAACCACTCCTCCACGGTGCAACATAGGAGTCCACCCACGCGAACTGTCATAATAAACGAGTCCATGCGCACCTCCAGGGGCGGATCCAGCCCTGGCCGAAGCGGGGCGGCCGCCCCAGTTCATTTTTCAAAAAAAAAAAAAAAAAATATATATATATATATTTTTTTTTTGGTAAAAAATTAAACCTGGAGGTGACTTGTAATTATATTAAAAGTTCAGGGGAAAATCTGTAATAAACAAAAAAAAACATAACTTAAAATGGTGCTCTCTCTTCTTTCGTACCAAAGTAAAAGAAAAATCCTATATATTTTTACTACTGAAATTATACTAAAATTATTTATACTAAAATGAAAATAAATTTATAATGTGAATTTATAAATTTATTTTGTGTATTGTTTATATGTGTCTGTTTATTTATTTTTGTGTAAATTTATATAAATTTATATGAAATTAAATTTATATGTGAAATTAAATTAAATTTGTAAATATTGGGAATCAATAGAGAAATTTTTTAAACGAAAAAGAGAAGACAATGCACCAACCGTATCTGAAGCTGAGGTTAAGTCATCTCCCACTTCAATCAGTGTTGAAAATGAACATAATGCCCAAAAAAGTAAAAACAACCCAAAAAATGCTCGAAAAAACTCGATCCCCCCCAAAACAAATCGCCTCGGGGGCTCTCGCCCCCGAACCCCCGGCAACTATCGAAACTTTCGCCCCAGTTCACACAAAATCCTGGATCCGCCACTGCGCACCTCGATATCCACCAATGAGACTCAACAACCACCAGTAATCGTGATCAGAACATACAGAGTCCATGCACGAAAATAAATTATCTCAGGACGAAATAATCAAACTTTGGTGCCCAACTAAGATCTCAAAGCATATACATTACGAATCTTGGATCTTGAAACGTAAAGGGTGAAATTTAGGGATTGGAACTTTTGTAACCAAGTGCATAAATGTTTTTCGTCAAAGTTCTTCAAAAAACCCGAGTCCAAAACATCTTAAATACGAAAACATGGACTTTGAGGTAGAGAAATCATTTGAATGAAAATCAAGATCGTTCGAACGAGAATCACATCTCATTTCAACAAAAAACCACTTACGTTCGAATGAGATGGAATTCTTATTTGAACTAACTTCAAATGAGCTTCTAACGAATTCCAACAGTGTGGCATCAATTGATGTTCACTGGAACTTTGCCTCTAACGAAAAGGCAAATCTATTATAACGACTTATAAGTTCGTTGAAACGATAATTCTATTTCGTTCTAATGACCTTATATTTCATTCCAATGAAACTAAACTCAGAAAATTATTTGCTTATAAAAATATTAAAAAATGTTCCATATGATTTTTAACCCCTTAAACTCATAAATTATATGCATTCATACCTGCGAGATCCTCGATATACATGAAGACAAACAAGGCACTAAACTCAACAGAAATTATCAATCTTTGAAGCTTGGCCGCTACGTCTTCATTAAACATCGTCATAGGCTTATGGCATCACGAAGACAAAGTCTATCCTAGGACACAAACATTTTGTCCAAAATTAATCCAATTACATACAAATTGACTCGATTGGAAATTTGTCCTTACAAATCCCCCCTTTGGTTATTTCGGGACAGAACCAAAAGAAAAATCCAATGGGTCATCAAGTTCTCAAGTAAGACTCATTCCTCAGCCTAAAAATAAAAAAAGAGTATAAAAGCTCGACAAACACACAAATATAAAGTCGCTTTGATTTTCTCAAAAACTTTGTCGTATTGATCTCAACCTTTAATCCTGCATACTTAAACACACATTCAAATGCAAAGAGAATATAACAAGTATAAATTCGCAAATGAAAATTTTCTAATAATATTTAAATAATCTCAACTTAGGTATGATGTTTCTCCCAAGATAAAGATATCCTAATCATGCAAAGGAAAGATACCATTTCTCATCCTTTTTGTTGAGGAATAAACAAAGTAAGATAGCATAAACAATTACCCCCCCCAAACCAAATCTCCCCCGAATGCGTGATTATAAGATATCAATATGAGAAAATTTGATACGACAATTTTAAACTTAGGGAGAGGGAAATAAAGTAGGCAATAATTTAAAGTGTAGCAAACACACAACATGGAAAGTCAAGCATAAATAACCCAAGTAATTAAGCATATGATACACATGGACTAAATGTAAACTGCAAATACTTAAAAACACAATACCATATATAATATATGCAAAATATACCAATGAAAATTTAGAACACATATATAGGTATAAAAACCCACAATACTCGACACAAAACACATAAGATTTACACATGAGCATAATATCGATGTGCCTAAACATGTGGGATGGAATGAATAAGCGTAAACTATAGACAGATTAATTATGACTCAAACACCCAAATATGTTCAAGAAGAAACTTTATTAAACTAGGCTTTAGCGTCAAGTGATAAGATATATTGAACTTAATAAACAAACAAACGCAATGTACACAAGCCTAGATTTTGATAATTCTACAAATGAGTAGTGCCATGACACGTCTGATATAAGTAGGATTCCTTGTGAAAATGCATTGATCTTCAACTAAACTCCCTCAAAAGATAAACAATTATGTTTTTAATATTCTTTTCATGATTATTTTAAAGTTATTTCTTTTGAATCATCAATTATTAAACTAAGTTGGCTCCTTTTGTGGAAAATTTTATATTTTTATTGCCTTTAATCTTTATTGGGCTCTTGTGCTCGATGGATTTCCCACTAAACAAAATCTCTCACGCGCAACGGTTCTTACATGAACAACTCCCCCTTAGTCACTACTAATACGAGTAGATGACAAAATTGATAAGAGAACATCTCACCAAACTCAAATGTACATGAGAAGTTAAACATTCAAAGAGCTCGTCCATGTGTGTGCGGAGGCATATACATAGTTGAATCCATAATGCAAGCCAAATTCAAAACAACTCCACGAAAAACATGGTTAAGACCAATCTAACTATCTAAATTCATAACCAAATGTCCTAGCGACATGAAAGTTGCGAAGTGAAGTGAATTCAATCACATTAATATGCCATACCATAAGTGTAAAACTAAATATACAAAAATCGAAAATCTTTTTGAGTTTTTCTAAAAAATTTTAAACAAAAATACCAACTTTGAAAAAAAAACTCTAATTCAAAAGACAAATAAAATCTTTTTATATTTTTTCAATATGACTCAAGAAAGATAAAAATAAAAATACAAAGGATACATAAGTATAAGCCCTAGAAAGGATATAATGAGAAGCGCTACTAGAGTATGATAAACACCGCTAACACAATCAACCATTGGATATAGCATGGGAGGTATCATGTCTAAGAAACAAGAATTAACAAGCGTAATACATAAATCCTCTAAGTCTGATTTCCTAACCCATGTAGCTGTAAAGTAACGTTTAGGGATTTTGGGAACCGTTGTGACTCTATACTTAGACTTCCTAGGACTGTTATTAAGATCGTAGAAAAAGTGCCTAGGGTGACCCTTCCTACCGCAATGAGTTCACCTATAAACACAACGAAGAGTGTTACCTAAATGTTGACCTTTCCTAATGTTCCTAGTCGATTCTCTTAAACGCATGGTCTTGGCTATTGGAATGGGAGAAATATGATCATCGAAGCCAATTCCACACTTGTTATCTTTTATTTGGGCGATGCCTAATACTCTATCCAACTTTTTTGACCTAACCTCCAAATCAAATTTGACATGAGTCGAATCTCTCAATCTCTCCTCAAGCTCAACTATCACAGGCTTGAGTAAACGCCTAGACTCCTCAAACTCTAGAAGCTCTTTCTTCATACTTTTCATTAAATCATGAAGACTATCTTTATCACCCTCAATGTACTCTAACTTCTCGCGAAGATTCCTCTCACGTGCCCTAAGATCCCCAATCAATGAATTATCACAATTTCCAATGGCATGTTCTTTCAACCTAGCTTCCAACTTCAAGTTAGCCTTCTTCACCTTCAAAGTTCCCGTAATACAATTCATGTAAGAAAACTTCTAGCTCACTCTCTTCCACTTTTTCTTCACTTTAATCACCCTCACTCACTTGGGATTCACTAATTATGGCCTCATAAGTGCCATGCAAAAAAGTATCCTCATGGGAAGATCTCTCATCGGCACTCACATGACTATCCATTAACGCGGTGAAGTTATGCTCATTAGAGGAATCGTTTCCATCTTTCGAATCACTATCACTAAGGATGTCATTATAAGCTGTCGGTTTCTTATCCTCCTTCCTTAGTTTATTGGGGCACTCAGTTACCCTATGGATATAATTATCACAACCAAAACATCTATATGACTCCTACCTCTTAACATCATCACTCATGTTCTTAGGAAAGTGATCGACCTTGTTGTTCTTATCTATCTCAAAACTTTTTGCATCTAAGTTGAGAAATTTCTTAACTTTTTTGCCAATGTGACCACATCCCCAGACTCGTAATTTGAAATTATTTTTTTCTCCTTTTGGGATTTCAAATATATTCTCTTTTATTTATTTATCATATTCTTGGAGGTAAACACGTCAAGATCATAAGTCTGTAGGTCAACTATAAGATCTTTAAGTTCTGTCGAGTCAAGTGTACTTCGAAGAATTCAAAACCATCTTCTTTGGATTAAATCTGTCAGGTAATGACCTTACGATTCTCTTTATCACTTGTTTATCGGGTATCTTCTTTGCTAAGTTAAATGACGATTTAACTATGGCAGATAATCTAGCATAGAACTCATTAAAGGTCTCACTCTTTAACATCTTAATCGTATCAAAGTTTGTGGTGAGGTTTTGAAGTTTGGAAGCCTTAATAGCACTAGTTCCTTCATGGGTGAGTTGGATAATATCCCAAGCCTCTTTTGACGTCTCACACATCATAATATGGTGAAATTCATGGGTGATGATAGAACAAAATAGAGCATTTAAGCCTTTAGAATTATATTGTAATAATTTATGCTCATCCTCAATCTACGACCCTATAGGTTTTAAGTGAATTCTATCTTTATCTCTCTTGACTGGTGGTGATCATCGCTTACCTATAGTTAACCACATCCTCTCATTTATAGCCTTAAGTACTGACTTCATATGCATTTTCTAGTAAGCATAATTCATCCCTTAAAACATAAGGGTTCTAAAACCATCTAACCCTCCAAGATTCATGCCTAAAGACATGGGATCAAAAACACAAAAACTAAGTGTTCTAGTTCTGAAACTAATGTGTGAGTGTGCAGCGGCCCCCCTACAGTGTACTCTTAGGCAAGGATGAATTGAATAAACACAAGCCCTATATTTTTATATTTTTTAAATTTTAAAGATTGAATCTTTAAACAAAATTAGCCCAAATCAACTAAGAACTAATTTTAAATCTTTCTTGCGCAAAACTTAATTTCCCCAATTTTATATTTTTACCCTGAAGCATACATCTAAGGTGATAGCAGATAAAATGAATAAATCTCACCATAAGACGCCGATGTATGAGGAAATCACAAAGGATAAAAAAAACCTCGGATGACCTAGCCAACAGATCACTATGATATAGTTTTACAAAGCATATATAATAGAATTACACAACGACTTGATACCCCACAAGCCTTGACGCTCTTCTATCTTCAACCACCCCTCCACAGTATAACGTAGGAGTCCGCCCACGCAAGCTGCCACAACACATGAGTCCACGTGTGCCTCGGTATCTACAGATGAGGCTCAATAATTGTCAAAAACCATACTCATTACATACGGAGTCCACTGCATGAAAATATATTCTCAAAAGATGAAGGAAACAAACTTTGGTGCATAAACAATATCTCAAAGCATATGTATTATGCTTCTTCGATTTTGAAACATAAAGGGTAAAATTTAGGGCTTAGAACTTTTATAACCAAGTGCATAAACATTTTTTGCCAAAAGATCTTCAAAAAATTTAAGTCCAAAATGCCTTAAATATGAAAACACGAATTTTGATGTAGCAAAATCGTTCGAACAAAAATGAAGCTCATTTGAATGAGAATCACATCTTATTTGATTGAAAAACCAACTTCATTCGAACGAGATTGAATTATTGTTTGAACCAACTTCAAATGAGCTTCTAAAAAATTCCAATAGTGTAGCGTCGTTTGATGTTCATTTGGACTCTGCTTCGAACAAAAATCCAAATTCGTTCTAATGACTTATAAGTTCATTCGAATGAAATTTCTATTTTATTATAACGGCCTTATATTTCGTTCCAACGAAATTAAAATCAGAAAAATATTTTCTTAAAAAATATTTCAAATGATTTTTAACATAAAACATAATGCGCTTAATAAAAATTCCCAGGACTTATAACTAATATGCATTCATACCTAGGAGATTATTCATGAAGAAAAATAATTCACTAAACTCGGCATGAAATATCCATTCTTTGAAGCTTGGCAGCTACATCTTCATCAAACATCGTCATAGGCTTATGGGATCATAAAGAAAAAGTCTATCCTATGACTTAAAAGTTTTGTCCGAAACTATGCCAATTACTTACAAATTGACTCGATTTGTCCTTATAACATGTTGTGGGTTACACTGTGATGTAGTTTCAAGATAGCATGATAGTCTAATCGATAGACGAGTAGTTGAGGTTTATTAATATTGGTTATGCCTTGGGGTGGGACATGCATATCTCTTATTTGACTTATGATGAGGACAGAGGTATCTTTAACATGTGAGTGGTTAACGGTTGATATGATTACATAAATGAGTTGCATATTATTACCGCATTAATATATTAAGACATTTCTTGAAACCATCTTATAAGGACAAATTTACAATTGAGTCAATTTGTATGTGTTGACTTAATTGCGGACTAAAATATTTGAGTCATAGGATAGAAGATTTATTTGTGACCTTTCAATCCTATGACATTTTTGTTGAAGATGTAGTGGATAAGTCGAATCGATCACATCGTATGCCATGTTTCGTCATCAACAGACTAAGGATCGCTTTGGTATGAACACATATTTTTTGTTGGGCCTTGAAAATTTATTTTTGGGTTTTAGAATTTTTGCTAAATTATTTTAACACGACTTTATATTTTTTCAAGAATAATTATCTGATTTTTCCCAAGACGTTACAATGAATTTTACATGTTGTTCGAACGAGATTTGTGGTCATTCGAACGAGACATCTAATGAGGTCACTTTTGGCTTATGCTAATTTCTCATTTGAAGTTTCGTTCTTATCTCGTTCGAACGAGATGGCCACGTCATTCATACGAGATTGAATGTCATTTGAACGACCAGAGCAATTTTTAAAAAATGACAATTTTTTTGGGAGTTTTTCTCTTATCCTCCCACTACTTTTTCCCAACCATTTATGTAGTGTGGGAGTTCAGTTTTCAGTATAAAATTTTCAAGCCTTTAGAGCAAAGATTCTCTCTATGAAGTTCATCCATATTTAAGAATTTTCCAACATCCTAGTGGGAGAAACCTTTAGAAAAGTTAAGTGTATTTTTTTTTACACCCAAATAGTTTCATTATCCACGATTTTACATAATTTATCTTTTGAGATAATAATTTTGACACCATGTTTGTTCTGTACATTCCTACGAATTATTTCTTGCGGAGGATTCTGTGTTTGTTGGTGTACACATGATGGACTCCGTATGTTTGAAGGTAACAATGCCTCGTCGGTGGACTCCGAGATGTAGATGGACTCCTACATTGTCACTTGGCATAGGTGGAAGGAACGAAAGCATTAAGACTCATGAAGACATCGAGTCATTGAGTAAGTATTCTGTCGTGTCCTTGTATTAAATCTATACTTTGTGGAATTATGGTTGGGCCGTACGAGGTTTTTATCATTGCGAGTTTTCCTCATACATCGTGTCTTTGTGCTTATGTATTTTTATCGTGCAAATTCTCATCTAGATGCATGCTTAGGTATAACAAGATAAAATTGGTTTAATCATGAAAATGGTGTAATTGGTGCTTAATTCATTTGGGTAATTTAGTTTACTATAATTCAAGTTGGAATTATTAATTTGGAAAAATTCATGTTAATCTTGAATTAAGTTTGTTTAAATTTGTTTTTTATAAATTTGAACTCGAATTGAAGTTTTATTTAAGAAGTGAAAATTAATTTGAAGAAATTTAAAGTTTGAAATTTTTCGATGAACCATCCCTTAACAAGGGGTATGAGAGCATAATATATAATTTAAAGAAAATTATAATTTCAAAGTGGTATGAGAGCATAATATAATTTGTGGAAATTCTGCATTTTCACTTTTCGTGTGCTCATAGATAGGAGCAGCAAGGCGAAGTAGTCAAAATTGCCACTTCCACTATTCACTCATTTCCATTCCTAGATTAGGTGGTTATTTTCATTATGTTATTCAATACTCAGACTCATTCGATTCAGAGATTTTTATGGACCATTTTGGTCCCAATTTAGTTTTTTAGTTGAGACTTTTTCATAATATTAAGATGATGTTTATCCATTTTGTTAAGGATGTGGAGGCCGTCGATTTTATTCAGTATTTACATTTTATTTCCCTGCATGCATGGATTGGTTGAATTTCATTACATTATTTTACTACTATTATTATTGTCATGATACTGTGAATGATATAAATTGACCTAACCATCTTTGACGCTTATCCACCCAATGCGGGAAAAACATGGGGTGTTACTCTTAGTATTAGAATATCCTATGTTATAGTGTTTTAGGTTTCTTGGGATTTATATTATGTTATGTATTGATTTCTTTCATTTACTAGATCCCTATATTAGGATTTATTGTATTCTTAATTCTAAATAGTTAGTTGATATGAATTCTTAGTTAGTTTCAAATGGAAAATACGCGAGGCGGGAGAGGATGATCGATAACCAATAAAGTTATCAACCAAGATGCTCAGTCGAAGCAGGAACCACATAGTGGTAGGTACCACATACCGCACCCATAGTGGTCATAGTTGACATCATTGCTCAGGTTATCACTGCGGGAGTGTCCATCACGCTATACACCTTTAGCAATCCCAAAGCCCACATATGCAGGTGGTAGTGCTAGCTCGATCGCACGTTTCCACTTAGGAGAGGCGACGTGGACCTTTCATAAAGTTTACCCATCGGAGTTTGTAATGACCATAGATATTCTGGTTGCGTATTACTGGAGGAAGGATATCTGAAGGCACTTAAGGTTAATTAAGTGCATTGACATTCAAATGAAGCTGCTTTCTTACTTGCTGGTGGGTAAGGCATCAAAGTGGTGGGAGTTCACCACCACCCTAAAGGAGAGGAGCACTATGAATCCTTTTAATTTATGTAGAAGGTTTGATGGAGAATACTTTCCGCCAACCATCCGGGGCAAGAAAAGAGGGAGTTTTTGAGTCTAACACTAGGGATCCAAAATATTATAGGATATGAGTAGAAGTTCATAAGACTCTCACTATTTTCATAAGAGGAGGTGGATAGTGAGAAAAAGAAGATGAATGATTCATCCATGGGATAATATGGAGAATTATATAAATTCTTTTAGGAAACCTGACTTACACCACAGATGGTGAATGTTATTTTATTTCACTATCATCATCATAAAGAGTTTCAGAAAGGAAAGGGAGAGAAGAGGCTGAACGACGATGCATCTACATACTTTTGCAAGATAGGAGGAGGCATCACGGGAAAGTCATCACATACACAGAGGCATAATAGTGTGAGGTGCCATAATCAAGAGATCAACCTCACAAAAGCCACATGAGCTAAGGTGATCATAATAGTTAGGGACAAGGACATTTTTCTTATTAGGGACACGAACACTTGTACAGAGGTCAACAGGGTAGGCACCATTATAGGATCTATCCTGGAACTTATTTTGCACATGGCGAGGTGAATCATATAATCAAGACATGAACTATAGGAAATCAGGGTGACCAAGGGAAAATAGGTTAATAGGGAAACTAGGCATCACAAAGCCAATATCAATAGTTATCGGACACACCAGTTATAGTGCCAGCATTACCAATTCCACCACTGACGCAACCTTAATTATAATATATGTATGTGTATCACATCACCCCTAGATATACTCATGCGTTAGGCAGGGGGTAGAGGGTACGTTTTCGTATCCATGAGCATGTTGGACGTATTTTGTTTGATACTGGTGCATCACATTCATTGGTTAGTATGGATTTTACTCAGTTAATTGGGATGTTAGATTTAAAATTGAACACTTTATTGCAAATAGACTCATTGTTGGGTATGGATACATCCATGTGTCGATGTATAGGTGTAAATATTAGGAGGCTACATTTTTTATTTGGTTCGTTGATTTTAGACACGTTTGTGTATGAATTTATCCTAGGGATGGATTGGTTATTTTATCATGCTAGTGTGGAATATTTTGGTAAGTCTATCATTTTTTCCATTCTAGAATAAGATATGTACTTGGTTATGATGACACATCCCGATTGAGGGTCAAACACGTATTTATAATATATTTAGAAGGATACTTTTGAAGGATTTACTATTTTATTAGACTATATTCCTGTAGCTAGTGAGTTTCCTAATGTTTTAGGAGATTACTCGGTTTCCACGGAATATGGAGATTATGTTTGTGATGGATTTAGCTCCAAGAACTTGACCATTAGCCCGGTCACCTTACCGCATGACTCCATTAGATATGAGAGAGCCGAGAGAGAAAAATTAGTAGTTACTTGGACAAGAGTTTATTAGGATGAGTAATTCACCTCGGGAAGCTCTGATCCTCTTCGTGAAGAAGAATGATGGGTCAATGAGATTGTACATGGATATCAAGGTCACCATATGAAATATGTATCCATTATCCTATATCGATGATTTGTTCGACTAGTTAAAAGATGCTTCGTACTTCTTAAATATTGATTTGAGGTCGGGCTACCATTATTTAAGGATTCAAGTGCAAGATATTCTAACATTGGTGTTGTTAAAGCGATATGGGTCGTATGGGCATAAGGTTATGCCAATCTAGATGAATAATGCACCAGTGTTCATGGACTTAATGAACTGAGTATTTATGGAGTATTTGGATCACTTTTTCATAATGTTCATAAATAATATTAAGACTTATTCTCGATGTGCAGATGAGAAGGATCAACATTAAGGATTAGTCTTATAAACATTAGGAGACCACTAAATCTATGCTAAGTCCGGCAAGTGTGGATTCTGGTAGCGAGAGGTATAGATTTTGGATTACATTGCAATAGAGAGGGGATCTTAGTCAACCCGAGTAAGGTGTCAGTAATGTTGGAGCGAGAATAACCCATGATAACATTGGAGGTGAATAGTTTTTTTAGGTTTGATAGGATATCATCGGTTTATCTAGGGATTTTTGAAGATATTTGGGCCTTTAACGAACATGACAAATAAAGGGGTACCTTTTGTGGCCATCTCTCCCATTTTCCTTCGTCTTGGGGTCGGCCCTCGCTCGGAGTGGGAGATAAGGTCTAACATTTTTTGAGGAGAGATTCGGCCATCGTCGATGTAAGGTGATGTAAATAGATGGAGTCACCAACCTATTTTGCACAAATAAGGAAAAAGAATATGCCGTCGCCTTGAGAGGGTGACATCAAAGACAAATTGATGCTTATGAAACCAATAGTGCAGAGATTCGGGATTTAAGTTATGAAATGGGAAGGTGTTAGGAACCCATCCTGCCCTTGTAATCTCTCACGGGCTTATGTTACTATTTTCCATAATATCTTTGTGAAGTGTGTGTGCGTGTATATATAAGTGGAGATCGAAATCGCTCGACTCGCATCATGGAAAGGATAAAGTGAGGTCATCCATAGGAATGTTCCTAAAATAATAATTAAAAAAATATTATACGTGCGCTTATGGAGATATTTATCGTTATGATGAAATGACAATATATGTTTAGATAAGACGCGCAAGTATGAATGACAATATATGAATGAAGTATGGGTAGAATTGGAAAAATTATGAAAATATGAAAAAGAAAAATAGGAAAATAGGACCCGAGTCTCAGGTTTGAGCTCGAGATGCCTACGTAGCCTATAAAGGCATCATAGTCCACATAGTTTGCATGCGACACAAGGGTGGGGTTTATACCATAGATTCAAATGGGAGTTTATTATATGTGTGTGCGTAGAAAATATATGTTTTTAGTTTTGAGAAAATGTGATGACGAATCCCGTCAAAATTTATAGGTGTAACCTTCTTTTTTTAATAGAAAATAAAGTATGTGTAATATAACTAATAAAGGATGAAATGTTAATGTGTATGATCTAAAGTAAGAGCTAAATTGAAAATTTATATAACTAATGCAAAAATAAAGAGATTTAAGGAGAGAAGGATGTTTGGACCTTATTTGGAGACTTGAGGCTTGATCTTGATGAGCTTCTTTGCAAG
This sequence comes from Sambucus nigra, assembly GCA_949130495.1. Classification (NCBI taxonomy): domain Eukaryota; kingdom Viridiplantae; phylum Streptophyta; class Magnoliopsida; order Dipsacales; family Adoxaceae; genus Sambucus; species Sambucus nigra. The sequence continues at coordinate 763,493,982 of OX422207.1, forward strand.
TTGGGATGAACTTTGATGAGACAGAAGGATATTTTTGCTAAATTGGGTATGAAAATGATGGGAATGAAAGGTGAAAAGCAGTTTCACACAAGGAAACTTTGCTGATTACAGAAGAATATTGCTGAGATCACTGATATTGGTGGATTTGAGGCGTGCCTTGGACGTGAGCTCATGAACTCCTTATATAGGGGTGTGGACTTTCGATAGACATATCCCTAGCACTGCCAATTGGCAGGTGACCCTAGACACACTGCTGATAGACAGGGTAATGGATCTGCTAATCGGTAGTCCCGTACAGATTTTTTTAGAAAAATAATTGTAGAAAGAAATTCGTAAATACAAATTGCACATGGGGTATACCTTTATGAAGGTAATCCAGAGACCTTTAAGAGTCCTTTGGGCCGATCCCGGGTTTAAGAGTCGACTTTGAGTCAAATGGGGCTAGGAAGTGCCCGTCGGTCATTTAGACAAGAGATCATTGGACAGTAATGGATCGTTCTTCCAAATCGTAAGTCAAAATCGCACATGGGGTGAACTGTTGGAAAGGTTATGCAAGCAACTTTGACGTTCCAAAGAGTTTTCTTCAATTCGGAGAGTTGACTTTGGTTAAGAGGGGCTTGAAATTACTCAGTGACCTTTTAAAGTAAAATGGGTTATTCGTCTGTACCGTAAGGATGATTCATGCACGGGTCAGACTATTGGAAAGGGTATTCAGTGGTCTTTAATGATTCATTCAGTCTCATTCGAGATGAAGAGTTAAATTTGGGCAAATGGAGTTCGGGAGCGTCCAGTATCCTCCAAATCACTTTTTGATGGAAAACGTATCATTTGTCTGAACGATTATTTCATTTCATGCATGGGATAAACCATTAGAAAAGGGTTTCACTGACCTTCTAAGATTCATTGAACTTTCTCTCTTATGAGAGAGTTGATTAGAGTCAAATCGGGTGTGGCCTCCAGATCGGTTTTCGATAGTAAAATGGACCATTTGTCCAAACCTTTATGCCGATTCGCACATGAGGGGGCGAGATTATGGGAATGGAATTCAGAACCTTTCAAAGATTCATTGATATTTTTATCTGACGATAGAGTTGATCGGAGTCAAATGGGGCCCGGGAGCACCCGATGGCATCAAGATCGATACTCGGAGGATAACCTAGTCTTTGTAGTGAATTGGCGAGGTGCTAGGGACCTAAGGAGCGACTTATGGGGTCCTACAAAGTGGTGTCTATAGAGCCCCTCGATGGGTGAGATTGCAATAAGTGAAATCCTTCAAATAAACACCACATGATTTTTTGGGAAATAGGTCGATTATGCGGACCTAAAGGGATGAGGATGACCCTTTCAGAGGGTTGAGGTCGATTCTGGGGACCTGAGTAATGCTAGGGATGGCCAATTCTATGGGTCGAGGTAATTTCTAAGGACCTAAAGTGGGAGCGACCAATTCTGAGGGTAGAGGTCAATTATGAGGGCCTTAAGTAGGAGCGACCTATTCTGAGGGCCGAGGTCAATTCTGAGGTCCTTATGTAGGGGTGACCAATTCTGAGGGTCAAGGTTATTTCCGAGGACCTTAATATGGGAGCAAAAAATTCTGCGATCGGGGTTAATTCTAAGGACCTTAAGTGGGAACGACCAATTCTAAGGGTCAAGGTCAATTCTGAGGACCTTAAGTTGGAAGGACCAATTTTGAGGGTCGAGGTCAATTCTGAGGTCTTTAAGTTGGAGCGGACAATTTTGAGGGTCGAGGTCAATTCCTGAGACCTTAAGTGGGAATGACCAATTCTGAGGGCCGAGGTCAATTCCGAGGACCTTAAGTGGTAGTGACCAATTATGAGGGTCGAGGTCAATTTCTAGGACCTTAAATAGAGAGCGACTAATTCTGAGGATTGAGGTAAATTTTGAGGACCTTAAGTTGAAGAGACTGATTCTGAGGGTCGAGGTCAATTTTGAGGACCTTAAGTGGGAGAGACCAATTATGAAGGTCGAGGTCAATTCTGAGGACCTTAAGTTGGAGCGACCAATTCTGAGGGTCAAGGTCAATTCTAAGGACCTTAAATATAGAGAAAATAATTCCGAGGGTCGAGCTCAATTATGAGGACCATAAATAGGGAGCGACCAATACTGACCAATTATGAGGGTCAAGGACAGTTCTGAGGACCTTGAGTTGGAGCTATCAATTCTGAGGGTCGAGGTCAATTTTGAGGACCTTAAGTTGGAACGACCAATTTTGAGGGCCGAGGTTAATTATGAGGACCTAAATAAGGGAGTGACCAATTCTGAGGGTTGAGGTAAATTATGACGACCTTGACTTGGAGAGATCAATTCTGAGCGTCGAGGTTAATTCTGAGGACCTTAATTTAGAGTGACCAATTCTGAGGGTCAAGGGCAATTATGAGGACCTTAAGTCGGGGATAGCTCTCCAGTGGAATTTTGAATTTTCCTTTTTTGAGACTCAACTTTTGAAGAGACATCTGTCTCGGGATTATGTCTTTTCAAAAATATTAGTTTGAAAATTCCATTTGGGGGAACAATTTGATGACTCGAGGTTGTGGGATTCTGCTAGGGAATGTGTTGTTGAGGAGAGAAATTCTGTTAAGTCTTATAATTCTGCTAGAGGAAATTGGAATTTTTCTGTGGAAAAGTTTTGTTCGGGAATTCCTGCTGGGGAAATGGGTAGCTATGCTGAGGAAGCAATAGATTTTTGTTGAGGATGAAGTTTTCGGGATTCCGCTGGGGAGTGGTAATGGACGCACTAATTTTTAGGGTTTTAAGATGGGGATAAAATGTGGTATTAATCCAGCTGGGGATTTAAGAACTTGAAAAATAATTTTCTTGGTGATGAAATGTTCCAATATTTTGTTTGGCAATTTTAGGATTTTTTTTGAATTTTCTGGAGTATTTTGGGATTTTTTATACAAAATTTCAGGGGTATTGCCAATAAGAGGGTGAAAATAATTGCCAATCTCTAGTGGCATGATCTTTCGGGTTTCCTTAGGAAGGGGAAGGGACATATGGCGATCAGTATGGGGTTCAGCAGCTGATGGGGATTGATTGCGAGGGTTTTCAAATAGAGGTGGATCATATTTTGAGAGTGACACTGAAGGCGGACTAGGCGACGTTGGGCAGGATTGCTGAACTCTATTGGGGGGGGGGTAGGTGAACTTTTACCCTTGGGGGATGGCTCTTCGAGATATGGGTCAGCATGCGCAGATGCAGCGATTGATGGCGCGTGAGTTTGGGTACATCTGGTACCTTGGAGAGAGGGTTGTGGGGCAGATGGGGTGACATCCAATTCCAATTCTTTCCCTTAAAGTTTTTCTTGTAGGTTGATCGTTGACTATGGGAGCTTGGCATTGACCATATTGCATGCTTGATATAATAGCATTGAACCTGAAAAGAGACTTAAAAAGGCAAAAAAAGTGCGTATTTTGTTTGACTATCTTGATTTAGTGGCTTACTCCACATGCACTTTAATTTGTTACTGAGTTTTTATTTTAAGAAAAAGTAGGAGAATGTGTTTTTGGAATGAATATGTTTGAAGATGGCCTTGGAGGCATAGTTGAAAAAGAGCTTCCCTTTTAAAGGGATTTATTTTGGGAAAAGTTAGGAGACATGAGTTTTTAGTGTTTTTTAATAGAGGTAGGCCTCAGCGGTTTGGTTGGTATATGGATGATGAGATAGGAAGCTTGGTTGTATAGTGGAGTTTGACGCCTTCGTTGGATTATGTTGAATCTATCGTGTTGAAAAGGCTATATTAATGTTAATTTTTCTGAAGCTGCTGCTTTGGGCCTAACATTGAGACTCTTGCTGGTGATAGGGGTCCTGATGATGGACACTCAATTGGCTGTTATTACAGCGTGGATGTCATATCATTGTAATCCTGCAGCGGTGATACTGGCAGAGACATTGAACAGTCTAGATGCTTGGTGAGAATGCCGTTCTAATTTTCTAAGAGGTAGCCTGATTATGTTATTCATGTCGCTGTTTGAGATATTCCGTTTGGCAATGCCCTTGAATATCCCTTGGCAGCTGTGCCAAATTTCTTCACTCACTATTTTATCATTTTTAGCCTGAACATCGAGAACTGGGTAAACTAGTTTGCGGAGCATGGGGCTCGTTGTCTTCACTGGTCGATGCCTTGATGGGGGGAGTTATAGCCTATTATGGAATTAGGAGAATACTAGTAAGTTTAGTTAGTTTGTCTCCGAAAAACCTCATTCGATTTTCCCTGGTGGCTCTTGCATCAAGTCGAATGGGAACAAACTGTGCCTTCCCGTACCCTAGATTTCTTTCCTATAGAGGATCAGTCAGTCTGAAGGTATGCATATGTGGTTGGGCTCTATGTGGGATAGTCATTGTCCATCAACCCTTACTTTATAATTTGTTAACAGAGTTTGGCATGCTTCTGGGGACTACATGAAATGGCCGTGGAAGAGGTTAGTGGTTAAGATGCTGGTTGAGGAGACGGGGCATAGATGGTCTTCCATATTTGACACTATAGAGGGGGCATAGTGGTTTTTCTAGGCTGGTCTGGGCTTTCCGTTCCATAGAGTGCCTTTGGTATACTATCCAGGCAGGGGAAGTTTGGGGACCTCAAGATGTAGAAGACGATGAGGTAGGGTCTTTTGTGAAATTGGTGATTTTCGTGAAGCTTTTCGTTGTTTGGTTATATATTTGGGTTTGTTGGGAATAAATTTATGACAGTTTTGGTTATCTTGTTTTTAGAATTAATTTGGTTTGTTTTTATTTTTTGGACAGTTAGGTTGGTGGGGGTAGTTGTTTGAGTTTCCCAAAATGGAATAAAAAGGATTTTAATAATATTATTGTGCCTCTTAATGAGATTTACATTTGAATTATCTATACCAATCGTTAAGCCATACATAATCCTTTTGTTCATGTAAATGATAAAAATGAGCTGTTGTTCTCGGAGGTAACAAAAGAATAGTATTTTGTGAAAAAGAAGGGGATCGTGCCAATGTAAGGCGTATGAGATGCCTACATATATCTGGGGGTTTTAAAAATTTTTGAGTTTCATTTTTGAAAGAAAAAATGTTTTTTAGAGGATTAGGCCCCACGTAGTTCTGAGTAGTAGGAAATGAATAATTTTTTTTGAGTAAAAGGGAGATGAGAGGAGTCGTAGCGCGTAGAGGTTTTGGACTAGGGTTAAAATTTCTTGAGATGGTCCAGGTTGACTGGTCAGTCCATCTCCTCTCCGTTAAGGTCAGTGAGGATAGTGTCACCACCAAACAAGATCTTCTTTACAATGTAGGGGCCACTCCAGTTTGGCTTGAATTTCCTTTATGGTCCCAGACAGGTTCTATGATTTTTTTAGGTATTAATACATTTCTCTAACACCGCAGTCATAAAATCTTCAATTTAAAGATTGCTCTATCTAGCGATGGTATCCCTATTTATTATATAGAGCCTTTAGCCTCCTTTTGTCCAAGAGCGATAACTCGTCAAGTCGACTCTGATGCCAGTAATTTTTATTGACTTTGCTTTCAAGCATGATGTGTAGTGAAGGTATTTCTAGTTCAACTGGTAGGATTTATTCCATGCTTTATATTAGAGAGTAAGGGATATCCCCAGTAGATGCTCAAATTGAAGTGCAGTATCCCCAGAGGGCGTAAGGGATTCGGTCGGCACAATCTCGGTAACTCTAGGTCATTGCTTTGAGGTTCTTATTAGGGGCTTAAACAACATCGTTGGTTTGTGGCCGATAGAGAGAATGTTTGTGTCTTTGAATCCCGTACTCGTCGACCAATTCTGTGACTTCTGCCTTAAAATGTATCCCATTATGTGAGACTAGCTCGTGTGGGACCCCATATCGGTAGATGATGCACTTTTGAATGAACATAGCTACTTTTTTGTCATTTAGTAAATCTATGGCAACCAGGATGAACTCATGCCCATTAGAGGCTTTGGGTGTAACCTTCCCTGTGATATTGATGCCACATGTGGAGAATGTCCAGGGAGAGGCTATGTTGTATAATTCCCGCGGAGACAAATGTTGGAGATTAGAAAACTGTTATCACTTAAGGCATCTCCGAACATAAGCAGTGAAATCTTGAACCATCATAGTCCAATAGTAACCCTATCATACAATCTTCTTGGAAATCATATGGCCATTCATTCGGGTTCTGCATTCCCTGCTGTGGATTTTCTGCATCATTTCTTCAATGTCAGCCCTTGCGATGCAGTGTAAGTGGGTTCCATTGAAGTTTCTCTTGAACAGTTCTTTATCGCAGATAACGTACTCGGCAACCAGCTTGCGGAGGGTTGGTCGATCATTCTTATTGGAATCTTGGGGGTACCTACGGTGCTTTAGGAGGCTCCAAATGTTATAATACCAGCATTCGACCATAATTAGAATTGTCTTTTGTGACAAGATGAATATGGTAGCAGTGGGTTGGTTTAGCTTATTTCTGGACTAAAAAAGGGGCCATCGTTATTCCCTTGGGCATGTCGACCATGGAGCCCAAGGTAGAGATGGCATCGGCTAAGCCGTTCCTTACTAGAGGCAAGTAGTGGAAGGTGATATCTTAGAACTGGGAGGCCAGCTCTTCTAGGTGCGCGTGGAAGGGTAGGAGATTTTCATCCTTAACTTTCCATCTTCTAAGGACCTTATCAATGATGAGGGTAGAATCCACGTAGACATCTAAGCATTTGATTCCTTTCTTGAGAGATACTTTGAGGCCTACGGTTCATGCCTCATATTCGGTTATGTTTTTAGTGCAGGGAAAATTTAGATTGATGACAATTGGAGTGTGAGAATCATCAGGGGGATCAGGAATATCCTAATGCCGTATCCTTTCTTATTAGCAGTGCCGTCAAAGAAAATTTGCCATCACAGGTCTTCCTGAGAAGTGCAAATGATGTTTTTATCTGGGAATTCAGAGATCCACACGTTGACTTCTTCCATGGGGTAATCAACAAGGTAGTCGGAGATGACTCTTCCCTTTATGTCTTCCTGCATGACTTACACAATATCAAACTCGGCTAGTAGCATTAACCATTAAGCCATTCATCTAGACATGGAAGGTTTTTTGAGCAAGTATTTGATACGATCCATTCAGGATAAAAGTCTTATGGGAAAAGAAAGCATGTAGCGCCGTAACTTTTGAGTAACCCAGACAAGGGCGATACATGCTTTCTCTAAGGCGGTGTAGTTGACTTTATAATCGGCTAACTTGATAATGGCATAGTAGATGGCCCTTTCTCTGTGGGTTTATTCAATGTATTGTTCTAGTAAAGCCCTAGTCTCAGTGTCTTTTATGATCAAGTGTAGGAGTAGAGGGAGACCAGGCTGTGACGACATGAGTACCGAAGGTTGGGTTAGATATTGCTTGATTCGTTCAAATGCTTCCTATTAGGCTTTGTTCCAGACTTTGGTTGAATCCTTTCGGAGGAGTTTGAATATGGGTTCACAAATAGAAGTCAACTAGATGATGAACCGGCTCTGGGGTGGTGGCATTTTGTATATGGCTTACTTCAATCCCCTTTTCGCTAACCATGAATCCTAAAAGTTTTCCTTTAGTAACTCCAAAAACACATTTCTGCGGGTTAGGTCACATTTGGTATCACCGCAGTCATTCAAAGAACTTATGGAGAATGGTAACATGACCTTCCCGAGTTAGACTTGATGATCATATCTTCCACGTAGACCTTAACCTCTTTGTGTATAGGATCATGCAATATGGTTGTGGCAGCCCTTTGGTAGGTAGCCCCTACTTTTTGAGACTGAATAACATAATTGTGTGATAGTAAGTTCCCCAAGAGGTAATGAATGTGGGTTTTTCTTGATGATCAGGGTGCATATTTATTTGATTATATCCTACAAACCCATTAATGAATGACTTGAGAGAGTGACTAGCCATGTTGTCTACAATCATGTCTATATTGGCTAATGGGTAATCATCCTTCGGAGAGGCATTCTTCAAATCTCAATAATTAATGCACATGCGAACATTTCCTCCTGATTTTGGTACGGGTATAATGTTAGTTATCCACATGGGATATTCGATCACCCAGATGAAGCCCACGTTTAACTCTTTGACCGCCTCTTCTTTAACCTTGAGCAACCAGTCGGTGCGAAGCTTTCTCACTTTATATTTGATTGGTTTCCATTCTAGGAGATTTGGAATCTCATGTTGGGTGATCTAGGGATATATTTCTGGCATGTCGTCGTAAGACCATGCAAAGACGTCAATAAATTCATTCAATAGTTCTTTGAGTTAAGCGCGCTTATGCTCGCCAATGGTGGACCTAATCTCGCACAGTTGGCTACTAGAACTGAGATTGATAACAACAGTTTCATCTTCATTAATTTGAACGCGATTATGTTGTTTGTTATTAACCTTATTAAGATCTGTTAAGAATTGTTTATTTTCAAAATCATCATCATCAAGAGTTTTATTAGAATCAAAATAATTAATGTAAGGCATAACAAGATACTCAAAATATTTATTTATTTCATTCTTTGAAAAAATAGCATTGAGAACCTCTTCAAAGGAGGTCTCGATTACATTGTGATCAGAACAAGGAGGAACAACAAAAGAAGAAGTAGGATAAACATATGGGCTGGGTTGCATCTTAGCAGGTAGAACTGGTATATCATTCCAATTGAGCAGGGGTGCATCAGTAGTCTTGATCAAGATGGATGGATCTAACGGTGTAGCATCTGAGTGGATCATGCAGAGTGCCCGCCCTAGTGTCTATAAATTAAATGAATCCTCAGAAATCTTGGTAACAAATGCAGTATTCTTAATAAGCGGTTATACATCATGCTGGTAACTTTTAGCCCAAGAGTAGCTGTATTGGAAAAAAATATCCATTCCTGGCTTCATCTTCTTGTCCACATAATAATACCACAATTCGGGAAAACCACAAAAGGGAAAATCTTCACCCTCTTTAATGAATATTCCGTTCAAGGATTTCGCCAAAATAGTCTTGGTACTTTCTAACCTTCACTTCAACCGAGGTTGGCGGAGCATTTTGAGTTCTTATGATAATGGTTGATAACCCATAACACATGGAGGTAAGTCCTTCTTTAGCACTATGGGTTCCAGTATTCCCTATTGACTTCGTTCCAGCCCCAGTCCGAGCATGAAGTGCATATTCTTGAACATCTGTATTACGTTGACATTACTGTGACGAATGTGCTCTGGATGGACTCTATCTTTGAAATCATCCCCCGCTGGGAGTGGAATTAGTTTGACTCAACATGTTGTGTCTCTAGTACCGGGTTACTGGTGCTCGCATTCTCGATATTATCATCGTCGCCTAAGATGGTGATGACCTTCCCCTTGGCAAAAAAATTTAGTTTTTGATGGAGAGAGGAAGACACCCCTTTAATGCTATGAGGCCATGGGCGATCGTGTAGTAGATTAAAATAAGCAGGCATATCGATGACCTGGAACTCATCAATGAGTTTTATAGGCCATCCCCTATTGTAAGCTTTATGGATCCCATCACTTCCTGATGAGTGTTGTCATAAGCATGCACTATGACGAAAGTTGGAAAGAGGCTGCTTACTTTCAAAACCAAGCAATTTAGGGTCCTTTACAGGCAAACATTAAGTGCTGATCCATTATCGATGAGTGAAAGTGGTATAACTTTTCCCATCACCTCGACAGAGGTATTGAGAGCATAGTTATGATTTTGATCCAACTTAGGGATTTATTCCTTAAAGAAGGACAACATTCTAGTAGAGGTTAAGGACATGACCAAGTTCACAGCCTCTTCTGGTGTGGTGGAAGGAGGGATAGTGGGTCCGATAAGTAATTTTATCAGGGAATTTTGGGTCAGTTAGGAAAGCATGAAGAGTCCCCACAAAGTTATGTTAGCTTGAGCTTTATTTGACTGATTGAGGATCTTGCTCTCCTCAACGGTCATTTTTGACAGGGGGAGTTTCTCGATACCGCCCTTTCCTTTATCCGTCATTACTTATTGAGGGTTCGAAACCAAGTAATTCCTCCCAGATCTTGTCATATGATTCATAAAATAGGGTAAAAATAGAAACCCTATTTCTTCATCTATCTAGAGATGTTCAACCACTTTGTTGATCTCCCCTAGCAGAACTTCAAACGATATCATCACACATACACTTATCATTGGGTTAGTCTTTTTTGGGCCTGGTTATTCATTTGAACTATCAAATTCGTCCCCCCATTCGGTGGAAATGATGTCATCCTTCCATGAGAAGTTAATGCATTTTACAACCTCAACAACTTCTTCATATAGATCTTCCCACTCAATAAGGAGATGAAAAAGGGAAGGGACCAACCTCCCCTATAGCTTTAAGGCATCAAGTAACTCAGATATACTGCAAATTTCATTGTTCTGTCAGAATAAGTCTGCCATAATCTGGACGAGATCATCTAAACTGACTTCATCGATGGGTACCACCCAATTATCTAACTCTCAAGCCCACTTCGGGCTTCCAAGAATAGTGCATTAAATTTTTAGCAGTCAATGGTCATTTATGAGGGAAATTCCAGCCCAAACTCTAGGAGATGGTTCAGTACTTCTGGAAATTCCATATCTTTCCTTCCAGAATGGGTACGAATGATACTAGATGCTCTTGTGAGAAGTGATAGAGCTTAGTCGACAAAATAGGTAGGGTGTAGGAGAAAATATGGGATGACTTTAAGGGGTTTGGGTGAATAAAGGGGTATAATGGGTGATTTACTTGGTATAATTTGGACAAATGGGTCGAATTCTGGATCATTTTCTAGGAAGATAGGATTTGTATGATTTGGAAGTGGATTGTTAGTAATGTTGGGTTTAGGATTGGCTGGTGGGGCCATAACACCCCGGTCAATCACACCATAGATTACATTCCGTAGATAAAAGCACTGATGAGTTGTATGGCCGACATTTTGATGGAAATTACAATGGGAGTTGGGCTTAAAATTTTTGGGAAGTGGGTTTGGTAATGGATGAGGGTCCAATGGATTGATGAGATTTCAGCTCAATAGGGCTTGGTAGACTTTAGAAAGGGGAGCATGAAGCTTGGTGTATTCTTTTTCTGACTATGTGAGCACGAATTTCTAGTGCCCTTGAGGTGGCAGGCTGAGAGATGTTATTGATGGTCAAAACTTTAGTAGGCTTCTCATATTTTCTTGGAGTGAACTGTCCAAATACTTTCTTTAGCTCAACTTCTATCTTGGAAAGACTTTCTTCGATCTCCACTCCTGCTTCCCGGAGGGATCGAAAATGTCGGTAACACTGTCCTCCTATCGTCTCTTGGACTTAGGGTAAGAAGTTTTTCTTCACAATACTAACTTGCTCCTCTTAGGAAGGCCGGTTGGTCATGGTGGTTGCTTTCTCCCCCCACCTTGCTATGAAATTGCTAACAGTTTCTTTGAGGATTCTTCTTGAGAAGTTATAAATCACGGTGTGCAACCTCCAATTCCTCGTTCTACTTATACTATGACATGAAATCATGGGAAACATCCTCCCAACTGTGAATGCTGGATTCCTCGAGGGATAAAACCAACAAAGAGAACTATCCTTCAAAGTCTGTTGGAAAATCTGGGCCATTATTTCCTCGGAGGCACCTAGGAGAGTCATGGCTCGATGGTAACTTTAGATATGGACAATTGGGGGCCTCTTCCCCCGAACTTCTCAATGTTGGGCATCTTAAACTTTTTCGACAGCCTTGCTTTAGGGTAGGGAGACACATGGGTGTAATCCACGTAGTTCCCGGAGATTTAAACTTGGTCAAACTTCTTAAGGTCTTCCTTGACCTTTTTCAAATCTTCTTCCTTCGGATTGACAATCACCGGCAGGTTAATCCCTAGATGGGAAATATTCTTTATAGGGAGCTAATTTGGTGGTGGTCCATTGGCAGGAGGGACACATGGTGCATGCTAATACTCTTCCAGGACCCAAATAGGCTCAGGCACAGGCAGATCCATAATGCGAGGGAAGAGGATCCCAGGCTCTTTGGGAATAAGGACCCGATTTCACTGTATCTCTTGAACCTTGATTTGAAGGTCATTAATATTGGCGATAAGTTGGACTAGGACCGTCATCAAATCAGGCTACATATTCTGTACTTGGTCTGCATTTTTCATGGATAGCAGGTGAAGGTGGATTCTAGACTCGGAGGAAGTAGTGGGATAACTGATGGAGCTTCGGGGCGGTTTGACGAAAGACCGAGGCCAATAGGGAGCTAGGCCAAGGGTTGGGTATGCTATCGACCTGAGAGGGAAAAATGATTCTTATTATTTTTTAAAGAGAGGAAGGAAAAACTTTTATTATTGAAAAATGATGGAAGTGTTTTTGTTAAATTTTTTGAAAGGGAAGGAAAAAATATTTTTGGTATTTTTTGATAAAAGGAGGAAAAATATTTTTCGTGTTTTGAACGTTTTTGACACTTTGGTAAGGAGGGAGGAAAAAATGAGAGAAGTGTCTCATTATTATTATTATTATTATTATTATTATTATTATTATTATTATTATTATTATTATTATTATTATTATTATTATTATTATTATTATTATTATTATTATTATGTTTTCACTCGTGTTAGGTTTACCTAAAAGCAAAAATAAATGCTGGACAGGACTCGAGCCTGGAAAAATTGGGTTTGAAAAATAGGTAAAACACGGTTGACTAGTTTCCAGGCTCATAGACAGGGTCCCATTTTGAAAAAAGACGAAATCGCACGAAAATTTGGGTGGCATGCCGACCCACCATTTCGGCTATGTTTAGAGTAGTAACTGACAAACTAAATATGAGTGTCCTAGGTTTGTAGCCTATGTGAGGGTATACAGTTGTTGGGTTAGTGGAAAGGTTCCTCCCTTTGGCATGACTTCCACTATATATGTCTTTCTTTTGAGGGTAATCGGTACGTGTAGACATCCATTTGATATACCAGAGTGTACGTGAATTTCCTCATTATATACGTCGTGGGGATAGTACGTGTGAGAGAGAATTCGATATACTAGACGTATGTGAGCGAGTTCCCTGCTATATACCTCCCGCCATGACTTCGATTAAGGAATACGACGCGGGGGGAACCGTCTGATGTATGTCGAAGGTACTTGGCCAATGGGAGTTGAAAGTCATATTTCTTAGGCTAACTACAACCTGCCGGACCAGGGCCCATCACAAAGTGACCATCCAGTTTGGGACAAAATTTTGGTTAATAACCATGCTCTTTGGTGATGTAGTTTGAAAAATGCATGATTCTTGATTTTTCTATTATAGATAGAGTATTTAATTTGACATGATGATTACTATACTAATAAGGAGGAATGTTCAAGTATTATGAAAAGTAAATCTAGTATGGAGCAGGAAGACTACACTAAGCATCGATATGTGAGAGTGAGTGATGTGTGAATATCTATAAGTGAGTGTGTGGTAGTGAACCTAATCATAGATCAACTAAAAGTGGTATGTGATAAGTGTGAGTGAGCATGGATACATACAAGTGTGATAAGTGGAGGTTTGTACTAGGGAAACCTAAGTGTGGATATTCTAAGTGGCTTGTGAATTATATGGATATAATTGGTCCTACGTGTAAGTAGTGTGAAGTGTACATGGAGAGTATCAATAAGTGTGTGAAGTGAAAAGTGAGTGAGAGGTGATATAAACATGAAGTAGATATATATAAGAAATGAGAGAGAAAAAATGGGAACATACAGATAGGTGCATACGCGTATAAATAGAATTTGATAACACCCATGCAAACAACGTCTATCCCTCTAAGTCAAGGTAGTCCCCAGTATAGTTGCCACTGTGGCCATCCCTCTGATTTCCTCTATCTCGGGGTCTGTAGGCTCCTTTTTCTAAATCTGCTTTAGGTGAAAACAATTTTTTCGAAAATAATCTTTTTCAAATTTTAATTCGCACTAGTTTTGTGAACCACTTTTACTTCACCCAATTTTATCTTGTTAATACTACACATGTATCTAAGTTATTAAGCAAGTAACATACAGTAAAGTCCACAACTTCGATTTACGAGGAAACCGCTAAGGGAAAAAACCACGGACGGTCCAAACCAAATAATCACTGTGATAAGGTTTTACAAAGTATAGGCAGTAGACTTACTCAATAACTTGATATTGACGCTCTTATATGCTTCAACCCCTCCTCTACAGTGCAATGCAAAAATACTTCCACGCCAGGTCCACAACACACGAGTCCACATCCACGGTTCAGAAACTGGAGTCCACCGCTTCTTTACCGAAAACTTGACAAAATAATGTTCAAGGAATGAATAAACTTCGGATGGTGCTAAACACATGATCTCTATTTCATATGTATATGAAAGATTGGATCTTGAAACACAAAGGATGTTTATAACTTAAAAAACATTCGTAAACAAATGCAAAAAATGTAACTGTTGTGTTCGGTAATTATGGTTCTGCACTCCCAAAATTCTGAGAAGAAATTGCCTTAAAATAAAAAACATTAAGTCGGCAAGTCATTAGAACGAGATGTATATGTCGTTCGAACGATATAGACATCTCGTTAAAACGAGATGTCCATGTTGTTTGAACGATAGTCACATGTCTTTTGAACAATTGTTAAAGTTGCTTGATCCTTATAAACACAAGGGAAAGATCTACATGACTCTAAAATGAGTTTATCTCAGAATAAACAAAATTAAAACCTTTTAAAACCTTTTTAACATTTTAAAATCAATTTTAAATAAAATAAAACCCTTAAAACATTTTTCGAGTCCCATAAACATTATGCATTCATACCTAAGAGTATCTCGGAATGCAATCTGCCACGAAGACGTGAAATGTGCACCAATAAACATGGCATGATCTATCTTGAAGCTTGACAGCTATGTGTTCAAAACAACCACGTTTTAGACTATATGGGTATCTTGACATGTAAAAATCTATTTATGACTCAAATTTGATTTTTTCCAGAATAATGCCAACACATACAAATTGACACTACTTGGAAACTTCTCCTTATAAATCTCCCCCTTGGCTATTTCGGGACAAAACCAAACAAGTGAAATGCCTAAGCCGGTCCGTCAAGACGAATGACCTAAATCCCATCCCATAAACCCCAAAAGAAAAATAGAGGGCACGATCTAGTAAACAAATGTCGGACCTACAGCATAAACTGTCTCTATGTGATGTAGTCGCAAAATTTGCAATCTCTGAATAATCATTACACACACGAAACAACAAATAACAAGTGAAACATGGAGGTACAAATGGTATAAAACATTATAATACTAATTTGCAAAACAAACCATTTGTTAAACATGTGAGCAAGAGGTATGAAACCAAAACGCATACATAAAAAATATAGCTCAAATAAATGATATCAATATGTAGACACTAAGATCAAAACATGAAAAACAAATGTGCTCATAAAAAAAAACTCCCCTACATCACATACCATTTCTCCCCCTTTTTGTCTCGAATAGACAACCAAAGAAAAAGATAAACAATTGAATATCTAGCACGAGAAAAATCAGATGAAGCATATCTATATAACCATCAATAACCAACTAATAATAATAATAATAATAATAATAATAATAATAATAATAATAATAATAATAATAATAATAATAATAATAATAATAATAATAATAATAATAATAATCACATGGTACCAAGTCATAGCTAGAAAACATCCACACAAATGAAATCACCAATATCAAGAAACATGTTGCTAAAATATCAATGTAGTGTATAAATCAAGCATAAATAATTACCATCAACTGTATATAAACTAACCAAACAAAACAAAGAGTTAAAAAATCAACTCTAGTAAACTCAAGTCATTCGAACGATGATGCACTGTCGTTTGAAAGAGATATGATCTCTTCCGATCTATGTAAGAAACAACCTAAAACAGTGTGTGGTCATACGAAACATCTTTCTAACGACCCTAAAAACAACCATACCTGACACTTTTAAGATATCATTTTCACTGTCACGCGATCGACTCTTAGAACGACATTGGTATGTGCTTTGAACGACATCCATGAGTCATTTAAACGACTTCAAAAACTTCACATTCTAGTTCTAAAATAAAAAAGGATTTGCCAAGTGTAGAAATCTCATCAAAATAGCAACTGAAAAATCAAAACAGTTGCAAAATAGAAAAATAAAACAAAACAAGTATGAGTTTCATGCTAACATAGTATTAATGTGCTCAAACATGGATATGGAATGAAAATGGGCATGAACTAAAACAAATGAATCATAATTTAGACACATCGAAATGATTAAGAAGCTATAATTGAAAGCTAAATGTCATCAAACTAAGTTTTATCCATATGTGAAAATTAATATATTGAGCTTAATCAACTAAATAAACAACATGCACACACATTCGGAATTTTGACGATTCAACAAATAATAGCGTCATGACACGATTTTTCAACATTAGGATTCATGCTGCAAACCTGTTTTTATTCATCCATTCAAACACCCTCATATATATTTTCTTTTGCTAGCTCTTTTGAGGTTTCTAATTTTTTCACCTTAGAGAAATCCTATTGGTCCTATTTTGGCATATTTTTCTTTTTATAGCCTTAATTTTTCTTGGGCTCTTTTAAACAGTGGCTTTCACGATGAGATTATTATTCTCTTGTAGCCCTTTCCAGTAAACACTCATTATTTTTTTAATTTAAGCAATATAAATCCTCACAGTAAACGGTTCTTACATGCACACCTCCTCCTAAGTCTTATTACGCATAGATTACAAAATTGAGAGGAGAACGTCTCAGCAAACTTGAATACGCATGAAAAGTTAAACATTAATATAAACTCGTGCATGTGTGTGTGATGGAATATATAAAAAGTCGAATCCAAATGCAAAGCAACTTGAAAACAACTCCATTAGACAATGGTTAAGGTCATTTAAAGCATTTATAATTATGACTAAATGTCCTAGCCATGTGGATAATTAAATGATAGGGGTCCAAGCACACCAATATTCCATATCAAACTTGAAAACTCATGACACAAAAATAAACCGAAAATCTTTTTGTGTTTTTCAAAAAATATTGTTGACTCAAAAAAACAAAATCTTTTGTATTTTTCAAAAATATATGAAATCAAAAATCTTTTTGTATTTTCAAAACTTTTATCAAAATAAATATTTTTGTATTTTTCTCATAAGACTAAATATAAAGAAGAAAAAAATATAATACTCTCAATACGTTCCTCAAAAATATGATTTGGATGGATTCCTCCCCCAACTAATGAAGAGATCAGAGACACACATATCATAACACTAGCAAGATATATATCATGAAGAAAAAACTAGCGTATGACAAACATGGCTATTACAATCATCCTTTAGATTTAGCATGATAAGAATCAAGTACAACTAAATGAGAGTTATTAAGTTTAATTCCTAAAGCCTCTAAGTCCTATTTCCTAACCGAAGTAGGTGTGAAATGACGCATGGGGTTTTTGGGAACCGGAACGACTTTACTCTTACACTTCCAAGGAGCATTTTTAAGGTCATAACAATAACATCTAAGGTCACCATTCCTACCGTAATGAGTGCAAGAGTAAACACGATGAGGAATATGACCTAAATGAGGACCTCTCCTAACATTCCTAGTTGGCTCTCTCACACGATTGGTATTGGCTTTGGGAATGGGTGAAATACGATCATTAAAGCTATATCACACTTATCATCTTTGATTTGGATTGTGCCTAAACTACTATTAAACTTTTTTGACCTTGCCTCCAAATCAAACTTTACTTTACTCGAGTCTCTCAATCTCTCCTTAAACTCAATAATACTATACTCAAGCAAATGCCTAGACTCCTCAAACTATATAATCTCTTTTTTCAAAGCCTCCATCAAATCACTAAGACTTTCTCTCTTCGCTCAACATATTCTAGTTTCTTCCAAAGAGTCTTATTCCGTTCCCTATGATCCTCAATCAAAGGATCATTCTTTTCTACGACATGCTCTTTCAACTTAGCTTGCAATTTTAAGTTTTCCTTTTTCACCTTTACCGCTTGCTCAAACAATTCCTTAAAGGAAACTTGCAACTCTATCACATCTATATCCTCCTCCTCACTAATTTCACCCTCATTCACTTGGGATTCACACAAAACGGCCTCGAAAGTATCATTCATATGAGCATCTTCATGACAAGATTTATCATCCTCACTTATATGACATGCCACAAACGCTATAAAGTTGCGCTCAATGGGATAAACTCTCTCCCTTTTTCGGTTCACTATCACTTGAGGTGACATTATATGTCGTCGATTTCTTTACCTCCTTATTAGGTCTAGTGGGACACTCCGCTACCTTATAGCCATAACCCTCACAACCAGAACACCTATCCGACTCATCCCTATTATCATTCTCACTTAGATTCTTAGGGACGTGATACACTTTATTGTTCTTGAATTTCTCAAGTCTTTTGGCATCTTTCAACTGCTTATGGAACTTAAGAAACTTTTTGAACTTCTTTGCCAACAAAGCTACATCTTCGAAATCGATGCAGGAATCATCATTCGAAACTTTAGTCTCCTCATTTCGGGTTTTCAAAGCAATGCCCTTTTCTTTCTTTGGTACTTGCTTGGAGGTAAACATGTCAAGTTAATAGGTTTATCAGTCACGTACAATCTCTTTTATTTTCATTGATTTAAGCATACCCAAAGAGTTTGAAACAGTCACTTTTTGATCAAATCTACTAGGCAACAACCTTAAGATTTTCTTTATGACTTGGTTGTCGGGTATTTTCTTTCCCAAGTTAATGACGAGTTGACAATATGGGCCATTCTAGTGCAACACTTATCAAACATCTCATTCTCTACCATTTTAATCATTTCAAATTGTGTAGTGAGGTTTTGAAGTTTAGATACCCTAACCATGCTAGTTACCTCGTGAGTGAGTGCAAGAACATCCCAAGCTTATTTCGATATCTCACACATCATAATACGATTATATTCTTTCGGGGTGATAGACGAGGAAATAACATTCAAACCTTTGGAATTATAAAGTACAAGTCTATGTTTGGCTTCAGTCCATGACTCAGCAGGTTTGAAACTCGTGGCCTCTCCATATCTAGTGACCGGTGGTGACCACCCTTTTTCTACCGCTGCCCAAACACGCTCATCAATAGCTTTAAGTGCACTTTTCATTCTCATTTTCCAATATGCATAATTAGTTCCATAAAAAATAGAAGTTAAAAAACCATCAAAAATTTTGAAATTCATATTCTATAAGTCTTGTTTACATTATTGTATGTCGTATAGCGATACAAACCGTCTAAAAAAGTTCAAGTTTGAAGATACATGAAAATGGACTGAATATCAAAATTTCTTCAATAATCAAGCCTCCGCAAGATTAATTTTGGTAAGGATGTGTTTAAGTACCTTAACAATTCATTTTAATTGTTAGGATATTTTTTTAAAAATATTTTCTAAGTGTTGAGGCATTGTTTTTCATCAAAGAATTTTTTCTAGGTGTTGAGGCCGAATTTTAACAGAATAAAAAATATTTTTTTGCGCCTGGTCGTTTGAGCGACATACTCATGTCATTCAAGCGTCATGGCAATGTTGAGCGATATGTTGTTCGAGCGAAATGTGGCATCGTTCGAGCGACAACACCGACTCAAATTTTCTATATAAAGCGTTTTAAATCACTCCGCTTTCATTAAGAAGACCTGCCGAATTTATTTTTGCACAAATTGCAAAATAACTGAACACTTTGTCTTCTTCAATCCTTTTTCTTTTCAATTTACAAAAATCCCAAATGCTTCAGTGAATTATTTTGGAACCCAAGATACGTGTTTTCTAGAGTTTCTCTTATAGGTAGGATAATCTATTGCTGATCTAGGTGCCACTTAAGGGAGGTATTGGGCTGACGTTGTGTGTCATAGGGAATACTCGTGAGTGTTTCTGGGATGATTAGACTGCGTGTCTTTGTGGATCTTCTTAGGTTGATTCATAACTGATCCAAAATTGCGTGTTCTTATGGGTATCTGCATATATTCATTGTAGATTTCCCTTGTAATCGTTGTGAGTATTATTAAGTGAAATAAATATTTTCCCTTTCTTGGGGTTTTTCCTGAAATTTGTGAGTTAGAAATTCATATTTATTTGTGTTGGCATGATCCACTACACCTAGATGTTTGTTTAGGGTTAATTAAATTGGGTTGAATTAATTTGGTTTAAAATTAATGATTGATTAAATAAGGATTTAATTAGAATTTGCGAATTCAGTTTAATCAATATCACACGACTTTCTCAAATTGGTATCAGAGCTTATTTAAGCGATCACCACTTTTACAAATTAGTATCAGGGCAGGTTTCTCTAATTTATTGAGTGATCTTGTTTTTCGCAAAATTTTATGATATTGATTGTTTTGAAAAATCGCAATATTTTTGATGGAGAACTTATATAATCAGATGTCTATTTTTGATGGCACAAATCATTGTTTTGACGATCTAAATAGTTTGAATTTGATGCTTGAGAAAAGAATTAAAGTTTTGAAAGAAGAAATTTGTCATTTTAAATCCTCTATGGATCTTTTGTAAACGGTTCAAAATCAAAGAGATTTTTATTTTGAGAAATATGTTGACTTGGACCATGACTTGTGAAAACTAGAATTGTCCAAAAAGGAGAGTGATTATAAAGTCCTATTTTTAGAAAATGTATTAGAGGACTTTAAAAAGTCTAGGGTTTGGGTGTGTCCCAAAGATGATAAAAATAATTTAATCGATAAAAATGTGGCACATAAAGAGACTCTTAGGGATACGTGTGCATATTTTAAAGGAGAACGTGATAACCTTCTGGGAATAATGGAAAATTTAGAAATGGAGTTCCTAAAATTGGAAGATTCTAATTCTTTGTTGGAGTAAAAAAATTTTTAGCTGAAAAATTATTTAACAGACTCGAGTAGTGTTGTTAGCAATGGTAGTGGCTCGTCGTGTTCTAATGCCTATGTTGTTAAAGCCAAGACCATTATTTATTTTAGAGAGTCAACCAATCCCAAGGGTGTTAGAAAAGGTCAACCCATAGGTGTTGTTCCACCCGTTTTCACATGGTCACATTGTTGTAGGACAGGTTTTAACACCCCGCTCGTCCGGGGAGAGCGGAGCAGGGCACCACTATCAATAAAACTAATCAAATCCACAAATAACATGGTATAGAGCAACTAAAAGAATCTCACAAAATAAGAGAAACCACTAATCTCAATCTTCAAATTAGTACAACAAAATTCTCTCGAATAAATATAACTAAAGTAAATCTCCAATGCTCTATACATCAAAATAAATAAATACAAGTCTTTTCATCTTGTATTAAAAATTCTTCCCAAATAATCCACGATAAAAATCATCCCAATCCACGCTAACCTTCTAACTAAAAGAAAATATGGGAAAGTACATAATACGACATGAAAGATGCTCAACAAATATATTAACGATGAATAAAGCGTAACAACACGAGTATAAATATTCAAATCAAATGAAAATTTCAAAGCATTTATCAATAAATTTCTCAACAACACAGTAACCGGGTCACCATGCCTCACCCTATCCACATATGCTTTATTAAGTCATAGCTCCGGGAAGCAGGAATTTTGGCGGGTGTCCAACCTCCGTGTCATATTAAAATCTCATGACAACGTGATTAATATGC
This sequence comes from Sambucus nigra, assembly GCA_949130495.1. Lineage (NCBI taxonomy): Eukaryota > Viridiplantae > Streptophyta > Magnoliopsida > Dipsacales > Adoxaceae > Sambucus > Sambucus nigra. The sequence continues at coordinate 763,515,595 of OX422207.1, forward strand.
CCTGAATGTACCCCCTCGGCTCAGAGACATCAACCTCAGCCATGGAGATGGCCGATGTTAGAGGGACCTTGGATCATCAACTAGCAGTCTCGTCCTAGGCAAGGTCGGCCGCGACTGACGTTGCTAGCTACCTCGGCAAGTGAGGTCACCATGATCCAAGGGCGGTTATTCACCTGGTCTTCCAAGGATTGCAACCTCAGCTCGGAAGATGAAGAGGTTGCGATCCCGTCATAAACATCAATCTCGGCTAGGGATCGACTGACATTCTAGCTTTGCCACCACTACCTCGGCCCAGGCCAAAGTCGTAGCTCAACATGTTTTACTTCATCTCTCCCACTGAACCAAGGTCACCACCTCGTCCTCTTCCAGGCCGAGGTTGGGACCATTCATGGATGGTCGAGTTCTTATCAGCATATGCTCTTTTAGGAACACGTGTACACAATCAATTATAACCGAATCATTCCCCTCATGTGAGGGAATATTTAGGTCACCATTATCTGCATGATATTAGACAGGTGTCATTCTCATACTGGATGGATCCTCATGCACATGCTCATTGCATGCTTAGGGGGTACATTACACCCCCCAGGCACTATATATATAGAGGTCATCCTCTACCTTGTGAAGTATCCGAAATTAGCAACCATAGCTGAAACTCTGTCTAAATACACAGTAGAGAGAGAAAGCTTGAGAGATTGTATCTATGGCCATTAGAGCCCTCATACAGTGATACATATCATACACTTGCACACTGGACGTAGGCCTAATTGGCTGAACCACTTATATTCCGGTGTGAATCCTCTTCTTCTCACCTCCCTCTATTATATGTGTATGTACCCTTATGATGCCATTGTTAACATTGAATTGAGCTCACAAACACCTTGAAGGGTGGTGCTATTTCCAGCATCATCATTTTGGCACCATCTGTGGGAACGAGAAGCTGTCTCTTCCTCTTTATTTGCTTAACCTCACCGAAGACTCTGGTGGTGAACCAACCCTCTCCCCTTGTGCGGAGCTATTTCACCATTGAAAGAGGTCCTGTAAGGTATTAAGCTCATTTACTACACCAGCTCTTTTGTGTTAACACATGGCACCAGAATTACCACCACCTCTTCCACCGCCTGGTGCGGGAGGACCCAGCTCATGCCAGGCACCGCCCAAATCCGAAATGGCGAAGGTGGCTGCAGCCTTGAGGTCTTTGGCTGCGACGCAACAAGCAATGCAGGAGCAGTTTGCACAGCTCAGCCAAAATATGATGAGGCTACCTAGAGTCTCATCGAAAATGATCACTCCGGCGGCTATTTAGCCTCATCTTGATGCCAGGGGACCACCCAGGCACCGCGGAAAGACCAACCTACACCCCCGTGAAGGAGGGACGTTACTGACCCTAGGCGCTTGTACCTGGGGAGGCAAGGAAACCCTTGCCTCGTGGATAAGTATGATGATCTAGGGGCGAAAGATGTCCCAGAAGACTGTTGGGAGCCATATGAGGTTTCAAATAACACAGTTCATCGTGCCAACCGGAGCCAAGGTTGTGAAGGCCGAAGGGATGACGAATCCCAACAACGAGGATCAAATTTTGATCGACTGAGCAGAAGGTCGGCCTTTGAAAGGCTCAGCCCAGTAAATAACCTACGACAAAGGTTGTCAAGGTCGAGAAGTGCAGCCGGCTCACAAAGGGTAGAGAGATAACGTCGGCCTCATCAGGGATGAGGAAGAGATCAAGAAGAGGTCAACAGCAGGCGTTGTGCCATGGCTGGGGAATCCTCAGTGCACCCCTTGGAGGTGGCTGGGGATAACCTCGGCCAGACCGATGTTGCAAGACCATGGAATGACTCCATCCAACATCTTGAGGATAAGATAGGAGACCTCATCAAAAGTCGAGATCCACTACAAAGAGGTTTCTCAGAGGGCTCTCCGTTCATGGCTAAGATAATAAGCTTCCCTACCCCAGCTAAGTTCAAGCCACCTATAGTAACTTCCAAGTATGAAGGTAGCACCAATCCTGTACATCATATTGAGATGTACCAGTCACCGGCGGGTATCTACTCGATACCAGATGAGATGAAGTGCCGGGCCTTCTCTGGGACCTTGATGGGGGCTGCACACATATGGTTTACTTCTCTTTTGAAGAATTCAATCGAAAACTTTAAGGGCTTGGCTGAACGGTTCATTCACAATTTCTACTTTGGGGTAAGACCTCAAAAGAAGACCACCCATTTGTTGTAAATCAAGCAAGGCAAGCATGAGAGCTTAAGAGACTACATCGCCAGGTTCAACAAAGAAAAACTTAAGGTTGAAGATTATGAAGAGAATATTGCCATGACTGCCCTCATACGAGGTCTTCAGAAGGGGAAGTTGTTGTGGAAACTTACAGAAGACCCTCCAAAGTCCATGGCGGAGCTATTGGCAACTACGGGGAAGGTCATGAACGATGAAGAGGTTATGGCCGCTAAGTATGAAGATGAGAATGGCGGTAGCAACGAAAAGTTCCAAAGAAAGAAGGATGGAAAGAAGAGGTCAGCTGATGATACGTTTGCGCGTTATACCCCTCTTACGGTTAGCTTCGAACACATCCTCAATGAGATCAAGAATGACCGATCCCTAAGATGGCCAGAGATGTTGAAGGCTCCTCCACATAACAGACAAGTGCGTCGGCTTGAAGGATGTGATCGAGAAGATGTTGAAGTCAGGAAAGTTGAGGAAATATATCGATGGTAAAGATCCCAAAAGGGGAAGAGAAGACCCCAAAAAGAAGAGACACGACAAGTGTTGTGAGGATACCACAACATGAAGAGATAATGGCACGGGTGACGATGATGAGGACGATCCGAACCTCCCACCAAAAGATGACAACACCCCGGTGAAGAGGGTTGGTATGATTTCCTTTAGCATTAACACCATATGCGGAGGACTTGCAAGGGTGGTTCTGAGGTGGCTGACAGGAAAGCTCATGTGGTAGAGGCCAAATCAGTGGCCAAACTTGAAGTGGTAAACCTGACGTCTTCCGAGACTACGCAGAAGAGAAAGAAGGGAGACATGGACACTCTCGTAGTTGGGTTCTCCCGACTCGACTTCAAAGGCATCCTAGCTCCACATGATGACCCTTTGGTGATCACAACAAGAGTTCATGGATGTGAGGTGCAGAGAATTATTATAGACGGAGGAAGTTCAGCAGATATGATGTTCTGTCCCTGCTTTAAAAGCCTGGGCCTTAACAGAGCAAGGCTGGTACCCTATCATCATCCGTTAATGGAGTTCAGCTGTGAAAAGGTCCATCCACTAGGCATGTATGAGATGGACGTGCGAATAGGCATTGATTCGCCTAAGAGGTTAACCCGGAAGATCAATTTTTTTGTTATGGACGAAAATGTCTTCTCGACCTATAACCTCATCATAGGGAGATTAGCCCTTACGGAGTTTAAAGCCGTGCCATCGACGGTCCACCAGATGCTAAAATTCCCGACCCCCTATGGGGTAGGGGAAGTGCAGGGTGACCATACCATATCACGAGAATGCTACTTCAACTCAACTGAAGAGAGAGAGGCTCATAAGAGAATAACTACCACGTATAACATTGATACACTCGACCCCAGAGTTGAAACAAAATTGAAGAAAGGAGAGGCCGCGGAATAGGTAGAATCCACCGTCCTCAATAAGGATGAGCCAAAAAAACCCGTCCAGGTCGGCAAAGCCTTAAAAATGGAAATCAAAAAAAGAGCTTGAAGTCATGTAGACATGCCTGGCATCAACCCTGAGGTTATGTGTCACAAACTCAACGTGACTAAGGATGCTAAGCCAATCAAACAAAGACGAAGAGTTTACTCCAGGGAGAAGTACGACGTCATCCGGGAAGAGGTCAGGAAGTTAGAAGAGGCTGAATTTATCAGGGAAGTCCTATATCCAGAATGGCTATCAAACGCAGTCATTGTATCCAAAGCCAACGGAAAATGGAGAATGTGCGTAGAATTCACCGACCTGAATAAGTCTTGACTAAAAGATAGCTATCCCTTACCTCAAATCAACCATATGGTAGATGCAACTGCAGGACATGAGCTCATGAGCTTCATGGACGCGTATTCAGGATATAATCAGATCTTCATGTATGCTGAAGACTCAGAAAAGACAGCCTTCATTACTGACAAAGGGACGTATTGCTATAAGGTGATGCCCTTCGAATTGAAAAATGCAGGGGCAACATATCAACGTCTTATGAATAAGATGTTCGAAGACCAAATAGGCAAGACTATGGAGGTGTATGCAGATGATATGTTGACGAAGAGCTTAAAGGCCTGAACTCATGTGGCAGACCTGGAAAAGACCTTTAATACCATGGAATTGTACATGATGAAACTCAACCCGACAAAGTGTGTCTTTGGGGTAGGAGCTGTGAAGTTTCTTAGATTCATCGTCAATCAAAGAGGAATAGAGGAGAACCCTGAGAAAATCAAGGCTTTGCTCCACATGAAGACACCTAGGAGTATCAAGGACGTTCAGAGGCTCACTGGAAGAGTGGTTGCGCTCAACAGATTTGTTTCCACGGCGATCAACAAGTGTCTCCCGTTCTTCAAGGTGCTTAGAAATGCCTTCGAGTGGGATAAAGTGTGTGATGAGGCTTTTGATCAACTCAAGTCATACCTCGGATCTCCCTTGCTCTTATCTCGACCAATAGCGGGAGAGAGGCTATTTGTTTATCTAGCAGTCTCTGAATCGGCTATAAGTCCAGCCATTGTACGGGAGGACGTCGGGGTTCAAATGCCTGTATACTTCAACAGTAAGGCCCTTTAGGGATCTGAACAGAATTACCCTCACATGGAAAAGTTAGCCTACGCCTTGATACACGCCTCTAGGAAGATAAAGCCCTACTTTCAAGCCATTCTATGGGCGTCCTCACTAACTCCCCACTAAGACAGGTCCTCCATAAACCTGAGAAGTCGAGAAGACTGATGACATGGGCCATTGAACTAGGGGAGTATGACCTTACCTATCAGTCTAGGACGGCCATCAAAGGGCAGACACTTGAAGATTTTGTCACCGAGTTCACACGGGAAGAGGCCGAGGTTGAGAATAATCTAGAGACTGGAGAAGGGACAAACAACAACGTATTTTGACACCCGGAAGAGGTTATGCCCAAGAAAGTCAGAGATAGAATAGCCGAGAATGAGGAAGACCAGTACCTCTTCAGGCAAGGAACCATGTTAGAAGAGGGTTTATCATCAGATAAACACATCTGGAACCTCATCGTCGACGGGTCTTCTGGCGAAAGTGGAAGCGGTGCGGGCCTGATACTTTCAGACCCAGATGGTACCAACATCGAATATGCCCTTAGATTTAAATTTAAGGCGTCAAACAATGAGTCAAAATACGAGGCCATGATAGCAGGCCTCTCCTTGGTAAGGCCGTTGGTATAAGACGACTCATCCTTTACAGTGACTCAAGGTTGGTTATTAATCAAGTATTAGGGGTTTATGAGGCCAAGGATGAAAGGATGGCCAAATACCTGAAGAGGGTGAGAACGATACTCGAAGGCTTCGAAGAGGTAAAAATGAAGAGAATACCTTGGTAAAACAATAGTCATGTAGACGCATTAGCAAGGCTAGTTTCGGTAACAAGGAAAGATATCAGAAGGACAGTCCTTGTTGAGATCTTACCGAGAGCAACTATTGAAGAATAAGAGGTCAGTAACCCTTGCTTTAATTTAAACCTAGGGGACTCATGGATGGATACACTTGTCAGATATATTAGAGAGGGGGTGTTACCAGAGTCAAAGTTAGAAAGGAGGAAATTGAGGTATAGAGCCGCAAAAATCTCAATAGTAGGAGATATCCTGTATAGGAAGGGATTCTTATTACCTCTCTTCAGATGCGTTCATCCCACATAAGTTCCCCACATCCTAAAGGAGGTATACGAGGGATCTTGCTCCAGTCACATAGGAGGGAGACCTTTGGCGAAGAGGATTATCACACAAGGATATTGGTGGTCGACCTTAGCCAAAGATGCTGCAGCCTACGTAAAGAGGTGCGACAAGTGTCAGAGATTCTCCACTATTCCCCATCAACCTCATCAGCCTATGACTTCTATCAGTTCCCCTTAGCCATTCGCAGTATGGGGAGTTGACTTAGTGGGTCCCCTGCCAAGGGCTTTAAATAATTATCGATTTCTGATAATTGCCATTGATTACTTCTCCAAGTGGGTAGAGGCAGGGCCGATGATCACGATTACAGAGCAGAAGACCTTTCAATTTAGTTGGAAGAACATCATATGCAGACATGGCCTCCCAAATACCCTCATTTCGGACAACGAAACCCAGTTCAAGAATTCTTCCCTAGAAAAATACTACGAAAGAGTTGGGATAAATCAATTTTTCTCTTCTCCTGGCCGACCTCAAGTAAGCGATCAGACCGAAGTCACCAATAGAACAATCCTCGACGGGATCAAGAAGAGGTTGGAAGAGGCTAAGGGAAGATGGACTGAAGAGGTTTATGCTGTGCTGTGGGCCTATAGAATGACGGGTAGGACACCAACGGGGGAGACCCCATTTATGTTATCACATGGATCAAAGGCCGTCATACCCACAGAGGTAGGACTCCCTACTCATAGGGTTCAGACCTATGACCCTGAGAAGAATGGAAAGGAGAGAAGACTCGACCTAGACTTGATTGAAGAGAAAAGGGAAGGCACAGAAATCAGGCAAGTAGTTTACCAATAGAGAACAACAAAGTTCTACAATCAAAGCGTAAAATCAAGGCCCATAGCTGTAGGGGACCTGGTGCTGAAGAAGATGTTACAGAAGGAAAACAAGCTTCACCCAAATTGGCATGGTTCTTACAAAGTGATTGAGGAGGTTGTACCCAGAACCTACAGGATAGAAAACCTCGAAAGGGAACCCTTCTCCAACCCATGGAATGCTGATCATCTAAAAAAGTATTACATATGATGTTGCAAGAGTTTTTGTGTAAATGTATCATCTTATGAAGGGATTGTTAATGAGAAGATCAATTTCCATGTCAATTCTTGGTTCATTATGCTCTTTGGTGAAACTTATCTATGAGGGTAACATCTTAGTTGATGACCTCAGACCTTATAACGTCATAATGTGGTGATAAGGTCTGAGGTAAGACATCATACTTGGCTGACCTCAAACCCCTAACATCATTAAGTTGGTGACAAATTATTTATGAGGGCAACATCCTAGCTGATGACCTCAGACCTTATAACATCATAATTTGGTGACAAGGTCTGAGGTCAGACATCATACTTGGATGACCTCAGACCCCTAACATCATTAATTTGGTGAAAATTATTTATGAGGGTAACATCTTGGTTGATGACCTCAGAGATTATAACATCATGATTTGGTGACAAGGTCTGAGGTTAGACATCACACTTGGATGACCTCAAACCCTTAACATCATTAATTTGGTGATAAATTATTTATGAGGGTAACATCTTAGTTGATGACCTCGGACCTTATAACATCATGATTTGGTGACAAGGTCTAAGGACAGACATCACACTTGGATGACCTCAGACCCTTAACATCATTAATTTGGTGACAAATTATTTATGAGGGTAACATCTTGGTTGATGACCTCAGACCTTATAACATCATGATTTGGTGACAAGGTCTGACGTCAGACATCACACTTAGATGACCTCAGACCCTTAACATCATTAATTTAGTGCAAATTATTTATGGGGATAACATCTTGGTTGATGAACTCAGACCTTATAACATCATGATTTGGTTACAAGGTCTGAGGTTAGACATCACACTTGGATGACCTCAGACCCTTAACATCATTAATTTGATGCAAATTATTTATGGGGATAACATCTTGGTTGATGACCTCAGAGCTTATAACATCATGATTTGGTATAAGGTCTGAGGTCAGACATCAAACTTGGATGACTTCAGACCCTTAACATCATTAATTTGGTGCAAATTATTTATGAGGATAACATCTTGGTTGATGACCTCAGACCTTATAACATCATGATTTGGTGACAAGGTCTGAGGTTAGATATCACACTTGGATGACCTCAGACCCTTAACATAATTAATTTGGAGAAAATTATTTATGGGGATAACATCTTGGTTGATGACCTCAGACCTTAGAACATCATGATTGGTGACAAGGTATGAGGTCAGACATCGTACTTGGGTGACCTCAGACCCTTAACATCATTAATTTGGTGAAAATTATTTACGAGGGTAACATCTTAGTTGATGACCTCAGAAAATTATTTATGAGGGTAACATCTTAGTTGATGACCTCATACCTTATAACATCATAATGTGGTGATAAGTTCTGAGGTAAGACATCATACTTGGGTGACCTCAGACCTTAAAAACCATTCATTTGGCTCAACAAAGACATCATTGTACCGGGACTTCAGAACTGAACACACATTGCATGGCAAAGAAAATCATTTAATAAATAATTCAGCAAGTGAAGAAATAAAAGCCCTTCTCATAGGTTGACAGATTAAGTTGGGAGTTGCAAAATGCAAAGATACAATGTAACAACGTTTATCACAGGTTACAAGAAATCAAGAGTTACAAAAGACTGCTTAAATCTTCAGAAGAATTAAGTGTTTGTAGCCTCAGGGTTAGTGGCCATGTCTACATATCCATGGTCGAGGGTGGTTACCTCCACCCCGTCATCTTGGGCACCAGCATCTTCAGTCATGGTGTCTCCTTAGGGGGCAGTCTCGGTAGGGGTAACACCTTCTTCCTCCTCAACTTCCTGCAGAGCCTGAGCAAATTTAAGGTCGGCATAACCCAAGCCGATGAAGTCAACATCCGTAAGGCTCCCTGATTCCTTCTCCTTCATGGCATCCCATTTGCTAAGAGCCTTGAACCCTATCTCGAGGTATTCGAAGCCGAAGCTGACAAACTCATCAGAGACCTTGTACTCCTCCAAGATCTTCTCGGAGGCATCATCCAAGGCAGCCTTGACAGCCACATTGACCTTACGCTGGAGAGAGTCAGCCTGAGTCTTCAGGGCAGCGTTATAATCTTCCCTCTTCTTGTCCATATCCTTCTGTAGTCCCTTCATGTCGCTATCAGCCTTCTTCAGAGCAGCCTTCAGATGTTCCACTTCAGTATTTAAAGTGGCCTCAGTCTTCTCGGCCTCTTGGCCCTTCTCAATCAGAGGAAGTTTTCCCAAGGTCCAGTTGACATAGTGATGCATGGTGAGAAGACCCTACATAACATATGCAAAGACGTCAGTCTAAGATCTGATATGGTTCGATGTCGATGTTACACTTAAATAATTCAGAAGCAAGAGTTAAAGGTCTTACTTGGATGGAACGGTGGAGGGAGAATTCAACCAGCAGAGGGTTATCCAGTGAGCGGCAGAAGCGCTTGTCAAACTCGGTCATGACATCACCAATAGCATCAAGGGACTTCAAACTTTGGCCAATGACACTGTCACCAATCTTTAATTACTTAAGACGAGCAATTAACGCATCCTCAGAAGAAATGGGGATGTCACGATCCACTCCTTTTTTCTTCTGCCTCTGATCCTCAGAGGCAGGGTCGACAGGTTTCTCTACTTGCTGGCTGCAGCCCTTGAGGTAGATGGAGGGGGAGGAGGAGCATTCAGACCAACCTTCTTGACGAGCTTCGTTATACTTGGGGATGCCATCTCCCACAGTTCGTCAGATATTCCTTTTGGACGCTCTGTAAAATAGAAAGGTCTGAGTTAAAAATCATATGTACAAAAATTCAAAGGTAAAACTTGTTGAAATAAAAAGCACTTACGAAGCTCTGTCAGAGGACTTACCCCAAGACAAGTCTCAGAGAGATAGTAAGGGGTCATCAGGTGTTCGAATTTGACAAGAAGACCATGCTCCCCCTGATCCTGAAGGTCTTTGACCTTCTGAAGATTATTTAGGCTTAGCCCAAGGTCTGCCCTGGTAGCCATTGTTACCTTTCCCCATCTCAGGGGTATTCTCAGCTCTAATGAGGAAGAGGGGGCACATGGACCAAATTCCCATGGACCTGATGCAAAAAAGTAACGAGGATTCCAATTATGGTTTGAGGTTTGGGTGATCTGCAACATCTTTTTGTTTGACTTCCGAGCTAAAAAATGATAATAGCTCGAATGATTTTTGGCAGATGAGGGGACATAGAACCCTTTGAAGACGTGGACTGGAAGGTCTGAGTGATGGACAACCCTCCATAAGATAATAGCTCCAATTATCACCCTTCAGGTGTTGGGTGACAACTGGGAAGGAGCCAAGTTGATGTAGGACAATATAGCCCTGATGATGGGATGAATGGGCAGACGAAACCATAACTTGAACATCTGCTCGTACAAGCAGATCTCACCATCTCGGCCGCCGAAAGCCCTCTCTTCCCTTAGAGGTCTCCTGAGTTTTATGGAGGGACTTATAGAACATATATGTCTGAAGGCCAGAAGGTCGATCTCGCTGATAGTACTCTCTATCTCGGCCACCTCATAGGTGTCAACATCACTCTTAGTACCATCATCATCATCTGGCTCAATATCGGCCTGAGCAGACGATGGGGCACCGCTTGGAAACCTCTGAGCGAACTCAGCTCCTATAATAGCCAATAGGGGAATGGCTTCAAGGATCGGTGGAACAGACACACTTGGTCCTACAATTTCAACCTCTGAAGAAGAGGTTGAGGTTCTTGCACTCTTATGAGACGAGGCCCGGCTGGAAACCTCGGCTTAATCAGGGACCTAATCCTACGGAATGGAAAAATCCATAGCCTCTTGAAAGGAGTCCACAGACATAGGGTCTGAGGTGGATGACTCAGACTCAGACATGGGAGTAGGGACTTATGCTGACTTAACTAACTCGGCTGGCTCAGGATATATGACCTTTAGGGTGTGTGGAAAGATAGGTCTGAGGGGGAATGCCTCTGCCCTACGAGCTTCCTCTTGGGCTCTTTCTATTTGCCTAATTTTTTCTAAGGTCTTCTCCCTAAGAGAGGGGAATTCCTCTAAGAGTTGGTAAAGGGGTCCGAGCATATGAGGCAGACTCTAGACTTGTGTGACTCTCCTAAATAATAAATAGGATTGTCAAATGGAATTAAGGATCAAACTATTAAACTTCGAACAAAAAAAACCAAGAACAACAAGAACAGTGTCACCGGAAAACACAAGCAGTCGCCGGAAAACTCAGAAACCTCGTCGGAAATTGAAGAGACAAGAATAAAAGGGACTAAAAAATAGCAGATCAAGGTGAAGACGATACCTGAAGACTTGTGGAATGAAGAGAGGTTGAAGAAATGCAGAAATCCTAAATAACGAAGCAACCAAGCTTTGTAGAGAGAGAAAGTTACAGAAATAGCCAATTCAGGAGAAGGAGGGAAATGAGGAAGAAAGAGAAGAAAAGTGGGGTTTAAACCCTTAAGCATGAGTCCATACGTCCCAAGGCCCATCATTGCCTTGATAGCCGAAATGACAACCAACATCATCACACTTGTCAGACACGCAAGCCACTTCAGCAATTGACAAGTGTCAAAAAAGGAACAATGGTACAAAGCAAAAGGCCCTAGGAGTTGTATACCCTATAGTCACCTGCTCCCACATGTAACTAAGGGCTAGGGGTGATTGATATGCCCTAAATGTACCCCCTCAGCTCAGAGACATCAACCTCGTCCATAAAGATGACCGATGTTAGAGGAACCTTGGATCATCAACTAGCAGTCTCGTCCTAGGCAAGGTCGGCCACAGTCGACGTTGCTAGCTACCTAGGCAAGTGAGGTAACCATGATCCAAGGGCGGTTATCCACCTGGCCTTCCAAGGATTACAACCTCAGCTCGGAAGATGAAGAGGTTGCCATCCCGTCATCAACATCAATCTCGGCTAGGGATCGACCGACGTTCCTGCTTTGCCACCACTACCTCGGCCCATGCCGACGTCATATCTCAACATGTCTTACTTCGGCTCTCCCACTGAACCAAGGTCACCACCTCGTCCTCTTCCAGGCCAAGGTTGGGACCATTCATGAATGGCCGAGTTCTTATCAGCATATGCTTTGTTAGGAACACGTGTACACAATCAGTTATAATCGAATCATTCCCCTCACGTGAGGGAATATTGAGTTCATCATTATCTGCATGATATTAGCCATGTGTCATTCTCATACTAGATGGATCCTCATGAACATGCTCATTGCATGCTTGGGGGGTACATTACACCCCCCAGGCACTATATATATAGAGGTCATCCTCTAACTTGTGAAGGATTCGAAATTAGTAACCCTAGCTAAAACTCTGTCTAAATACACAGTAGAGAGAAAAATTGAGAGATTGTATCTATGGCCATTAGATCCCTCATACAGTGATACATATCATACACTTGCACAGTGGACGTAGGCCTAATTGGCTGAACCACTTATATTCCGGTGTGAATCCTCTTCTCCTCACCTCCCTCTACTATATGTGTATGTACCCTTATGCTGCCATTGTTAACATTGAATTGAGCTCACAAACACCTTGAAGGGTGGTGTTGTTTCCAGCATCATTAGTGATCAATAACAACATGAATAATATAACATGAATAAAAATAATTTCCACAATTATTTTTCCAGATTTCAATTAATTTAACAATTCAAATATGAGTTCAATAATCGCAAGAATTCAAAGGGAATAGCTCTCGAGAGATTTAAAGAGCATATTGTGTAAAACCCCATACCTTAAAATCATTGCACGAATCGCCACATAAATTTAGCCTCAGAATCTGATCGCACCGTCACGTTTCTCTCGCGAAAATAATCAAATCACGTTCTAGCCCTAACACGAGATAACCCCAAATAGTCCTATTTTAAAAACTCAAAAAATTTAGATCCAAAAATTATTCGAATCGCTGATCCGACTTCAGATTTGGATTCTACACGAAAAATTGAGTCAGGTATGTGTTTTGGATCTTTCTTAAATCTCATCCGAATGCACTAAAAAAGAAGATCTAAACATTCCAAATTGGCTCTTCTCATTCCACTCGTTTTTGCCTCTTTGGATTTCGTTTTTGGCCTCTCTTTTTCATCTCCCTTTCCTTATAATCACCCATAATATTTCTTATATAGTCTCTCTATCAAACCCTAACTTGGTGACTAAGCTAACCTATATTACTATATTGCCCTTTAATTCAAAATTGTCAACTTTACATATTTAAACCATTGCAAAATGTCCAAAAATAATTTAAATTTAAATATTTGATTCGATTCCAAACCAAAATAAATTATTGTATCTTCGATTAATAAAATAATAATATTACTGAAATATTGTATAATATTTATGAATAACCCTCAAAATTACGGGGTATTACATAGGTCACCTTAGGCATTTTTGCTCTGATCTTAGTAGAGGTCTTAGGACGTTTAAGGATAGTGTCCTGTCGGTTTCCATAACCCTTGAGTTAGGTACACACCGATTTGGGTTAGAAAATCACTTTTGAAGACAGTAAATGCTATATTGATTAAGTCTCACATGCTTGCACATGATACATCACATGTTATTTCATATCGATGATTTCCTGCATGGTTTGGTTGTCAGATGCTAGTTGTGGTTCATGATATATTTTTTCTAGTGTTATGATTTGTGTAAGATTTTTGTTTTTGGAAAAATACAAAAATATTTTCTATTTTCTGAGAAAAAAATTAAAAAACCCCAAAAGATTATTTTTCCATAAATCTTTTAGAAAAAGACAAAAAAGAGTTTTGTATGTTGTTACAACATTTATGGACGGACATTTAGGATGATCGAGTACCAACATCAGTCCACATCCATGTGACTATTTGATAGTATTTTGATATGCATCATCATTTAATTTTTCTGCTTTATAATGTTTGGAGTCATTAGATAAAATTTGAGATTACTACCTACATGTTTGACTCTTAGTTTCCTTTAATGAACACTTGCATAGATTTGTTTGACTATCGTTCTTGTTAAATCACATGTTAGTCAAAGTGTTTCCATCTTAATCCTGTCTTTAAAACGAACCAAATGCGATAAAACTTCACAATGAAAGTAGTCCATGTAAGAACCGTTTACCGTGAGGAATTAAATTGAAAAAAAATGACGTGTGTTCACGGGAAAGGGCTGCGAGAGTACAAAATTAACTTGTCGTGAAAACCTCCATTTAAAAGAGCCCAAGAAAAGATTAAGGTAAAAAAAATAATCATATGCCAAAAATGGGGCTAGTAGGATTTTCCTACGGAGAAAAAAAAAGATCACCTTAAGAAACAATAAATGATTTATTATTTATGAGGGTGTTCGGATGGAAAAAGTTAAAAAAAAATGGGTATGCATGTCCTAACAAAGTATTGAAAAATCATTACATAATTTAGACGTTATTGGTGTGAAAATCAATTTAGACTTTGATGTGTCGATTATATTGAGTCGATGTCATATGAATTCACATTATTTGACACCTAAGGATGATTTTGAGACCATTCGTTAGGAGTATCCATATTCATCGTGCACATATGTAATGTTTGATTGCATTGATTTTCCTATCGAATTTGTTCACACCCATTCATTCCATTTCCATGATTTGGTTATCTTAGTGCAAATTCATGGTGTTTTTTTTGTAAAATTATTTTGCATTCTTGTATAAAATATTGAAAAATCAAAAATAGTTTGTGGAATGCATTTGAGTATCTCTTAATGATCGTAGTTGTCTGATTTGATTGTAGTGACAACTCCATGTTTTTTTGTTTATTCTTTTCCTTGTCTATTTCGGACAAATAAAAAGGGGGCGAATGAAATATGGGGGCGTTGTACATTATGGGGGAGATTTGAGATTAGATATATATTTTTTTTATATTTATCTCATTTCAAACTCGATACGTCACGATGGTACTTACTTTGTCTCATGTGTGTAGGTACAAATATTTGAAGATCATGTTGCACACCCTGATGAGAAAAGCTTGAAGATTTGAAGATTTTGTTGTTGAAGATTTTATAGAAAATGTTTTAGACTTGCATCTTTAGTATCTTGTCATTTTTTGGGTTCATGGGAGGGTATTAGATTTGTATAGACATTTAATTTGCAGATGTTTTTATTTTGTACCGTCATAGACATGAGGGGGGATTTTAAAGGACATATTTTATAAGTGTGACACCCGCCTAATTAAATACCGGGTGATCAGTCCTTTATTAAATTAAATCAAAGTGTCCGGTTGGTTCATTCTTAGCATCACCATCGAAAACAATTTTTCTTTATTTATAACCTAATAAATAATTAAGCTAAGTGTCAAAACTTTTAATTTTATAAATTAAGTTCCATTGTTGTGTTTATATACATAAACCATTTTATGAACACATATAATAATAATGAATACCAAACCATCCAAGTGGAATAAACAGGCTAGATTAATCATTTCCAAATAAAATATCCCAAATTGAAGGACAATGTAATAATAAAAACAATCCCAACTAAAACAATACTGAAATAAATAAAGAGTACAAAGTCACTCTGAAATAATTAGAAACTGGAAATGGGCGACACATACCCAATCTAAAATGACTAAGTGAAAAACGGAGATGACAAGGATGAAGTTGTCTAAATGCAAAAACATGCAACTCCGACACTAGCTGCAGCACATTAACAGTCCAAAGATTTAATTCTGATGCCCTTATGGCTGGGCACTTGTAATACATACATACATACATACATACATACATATATATATATATATATATATATATATATGTAAGAGAAAGGGGAGATGATAAGAAACGGGTCAGAGCCCGAGTGTAAAATCGCTTTAAAATAGTTAAGAAAGTATATAAAATGCTTAACAGTTGATATTACGTACATGTTAGTGCCTCGACACTCACTTGAGAATTATCACCTCTCAACTAGTGTGCACACCTAACGTACTATTAAATTAATCTATATAAAGCTAATCCAGTTAACTAGTCTAACCCGATCTCCTCTCATCAATCCCGATTCACATGATCACATAATTATAATTTATATATGATAAATTTTTCTTATGAATTTACCAAGCCATCTATGTACATCTCAATACAACTTTAAGTTCTTAAACACTTAAATTATTTAATATAATTTATTCAATTTTATTTACTTACAAGCACAGTAGATGAATCACGAGTACATATATTTATCACTCATAATATATATACTAATAGGGAACCCCACATAAAACCTATGGTGCTGGCATACTCTGCTATCAAGTCCCTGTGCCTCTCGTACAAATGAGGGAAATACTAGTTCAGACTCACTCTCGAACTGTATTAACACAAAATACACATATTGGAGGAAAAGCATAGTTCCAAGTCACTAAGCTGTCAGCACATACCCTCACGTATCTTAGGACCGTCTGACTATCATTCTCAGATAGCTGGTACCAAGGATCCTATGTTATAGGGTACGAGTCAATATCCCCCATAAAGGTCATGTCAGAATAAGACTGTCCTAATGCGGAAACCTCCGTGATAACAAGTAGCGTGGGTATTATTAAACACAGATATTCATATAATACATATATACATACACTCATATATGTGTATTCAAATTATTCAAATAGGTACACCCACGACCCATAACATATTCTAACCATACGTGGCACGTCGTTTCCAAGTCCTACGTATAATTAATTCATTCTTTTATTTTCTCAATTACCGCAAGATCTCAAGCACTTCTCGACCCTCAAAGTGTATCATTCTGATAAATATGAAATCTGTAGGTGTACACTCGCTACCCTACTGGTTCAAGTTATTCTTAATTCTCACAAAACCTAATTTAACATACACCCGATCTTGACCCCATTTTATATCCTCGTGATCCCACGGTTAAATATCATATAAAATCATACTGCCCTGGCTATAACCCTACTGGTCCTTCCCAAGTCCCATTATGGTATTTAGGTTATGTATAAGGGTTCTTGTAAATTGAAGTTGGATTAAAAATTTAAAAGGAAAACAAGTTTCAATTTCCAGGAGGAGTCGATCGATCGATGGGAATGGTCGATTGATCGATCGATCAGATATTGGCCCAGTTTCTGCAATTCTTTGCCTATGGGTTTCATCAAATTTAACCCTCAAAACTTCTATTAATTCATCCCAAACTCCCAACCAAACATCATAAATGTAACAACAATAGGTATGAACAATTTATAACGTAGAATCTTGATTTAATCCTTAAGAAATCATCATTAAATAGGTACAATTCATGATTTTGTCTCAAACCCTAGTCTACCATATTCTTTTAAGAACTATATAATCTTTCCAGATTTCTTCCTCTAAGAATCATTAAAATTCTTGATTGATATTCTACTGTAATCTGGATATCAACCTAGCATGGTTTCCACTCAAACATGCGAGTCTTAGTCTTCCAAATACATTAAATCACCATAAAAATATATAATTATTTCTCCTATCCTAACATGGATGTTATATCAACACAATATTTAGCAAGATAGATACTTGCCTGAAAATAGAAGGTCTGATATGATGAATTTGAGTGGTATAGGAATGATCCTCTTCTTCCAATCTATGCTTTGGTGGTGGTGGAGGTGCAAAATGGGTGGTTCTTGGCCTTGAACACCTTGGAAAGCTCTCTCCTTCTTCTTCCTATGGTTTTCCTCACTTTTTGATTCTCATAACACTAGCTTTCTCGACACACGATCTGATATAGCCTTAATAATTTCGTCAATAATTAAGGTCCGAAAAAAGAAAATTACTAAAATGCCCTCCCGGGTGCCGATTAGGCCTAAAATCGTTCTGTGGCCCAAATAAAACCCCGGGGTACACTTTTATGACTATCTCGACCCTTGCGGACAAATTGGCGCACTCAAAATGACCATACGGGTGACTTAGAATTAATTTACTTTTTATTTCATCATATTTGTCCCGAGACGACTAACATGCGCGTCCCGACTTAATTTCCATAAATTATCGTATTCATCACTCGCGACAATTTTATAAAAATCATAATTATATGTAAATTCATAATCATATACATTACTTTTAATCACTAAGTAATATTCAACATATATCACATATTACTTTACTCACGAGTAATATTTAAATTCGGATTAATTTTCAATTATCTCACAATTAATTCTAATTAATCCCATTTTAAAAGTCATTAAAAATACGGGGTGTTACATACTTTCCCCCTTACAATGTAATTTCGTCCTGAAATTCGAAAAGATTATATCAGATAAGAACAACTCTGGCTATATGTTTCACATCGCATCCTCGCGCTCACGAGAAGACTACTCCGTACTGCCCATCCATTACGCTATCAAGTACCCTTAATAATGAACACCCCACGTATGTTTGTTTTCAATTACCCTGCCACATAGGCTTTATCCAAACCTTATCGTTTAATTTTCCCCTACTTAAACTATATTTTAGCTATTCACTATCTGGCCTTCTACTATTTACACTTTAGTAGATTAATTGGCCTTGAAATACATACGATCTCGTCTCGCGACAATCGCACACAAGTAGGTTATTTGTGCAGTATATATTTTACACACATTATATACTATAAGTGAGAACTCATCTCTGATCTTCGTAATAGTACCTGGTCCCCTGCCTTTAACTAAAAAGCAGGAGAACAATAGGGCTTACCGTTCCATACCTCAACTGGCACCATGCCTAAAAGTGAGCTTATATGAGTTATGGCACACAAAATCCACTAGTGGAAGGTACTGTTCCCTTCCTCCCCTAAGATTCAAGGGTACACATATATGTTATTCTCCAACATCTGATTATTCCACTTCTTTTGCCCATTGGTCTGCGGATAATAGGTCCTACTCAATCACAACTCGGTAATTATGGCCTCTTGAATATAATTCCAAAATCGAAGAATAAGGATCTTATCCAGATCAGACACAATCTTGAACGGTACCCTATATAACCTTACTATCTCGGTTATGAAGATCTCGCATACTGTCCAGTAGTATGATCAGTCCTAATTGCTATAACGTGAGCTACTTTTGTCAATCGAGACACTATCTCCATATAGTATCGTGATCCCCTCCGCGATAAAATCCTTGGGAATTCTTTCCTATTACTACTTAGGACCCTCTAATGTTTGAAGAAATCTAACTAGTTTCGGATGGTCCACCATTTACCAATAGACAGGTGACCCATTGTAAAACTAATTTATCAATATTTCTCTTCATTGAATCCCATCACCACTGTCATTTATAACATGATACATCTTATATTCTCTCAAATGTACCTCAAACCTTGGTCCATGTGACTTTGCCTCACCGCATGTCACAAATCTTTCCCCTTGCTCTAAAAATAGTTCCTCGTAAAACGTAAGCCTCTGACAAATCTTACGAAAAAAGCTTCAACTTCCTTAGCTAAATGTTGTCGAACTCACACGATAATTATCATCTAATGCCTGATCGAAAACCATCCTCGTGCACATTTGGGGAATGATGGTCCTAACTGATATAAATTATCAAAAATGAAAAGAGACACGCGATGTTCTACTATGATAAAAACTAAACTAAAATCGTCAATAATGAGTATAGAGCATCTGATTTCCACAATTTAAATGCAATAAGTCCATAATCCTTCTATTTCCATAACAGTGATTACAATAAAGTTTCTCTCCAAAACAAAATTCTCCAACTAAAATTACACCACTAAATCATACATCAAAATATCTGCCAAATCCATGCTTTAACACAATTCTTCAAAATAGTCCATAGCGTCCCAATTCACACTAACCTGTCCCTTACAAGAAAATATGGGGAAGTATATAGTATAACACGAATAGATGCTCAAAGAAAATTAGCACGATGAATAAATCGCAACAATACGAATCTTATATACAAACCAAATGCATAACTCAAGCATTATATTAATTAATTTCTCAACCTCTATATATACCTTATCCCATAATTTCCAAGTGGGGATAAAATCAAGATTTAGTCACTTAGGGCGCCCATACACCTTATGTCTCGCGCATTAATGCAAAAATCAAATATAATCCTCTTAAATCAATCTTCACATCAGGATTAGGTGACTCTACTGGCCTTATGTCATAATAAAATTATTAATTCTAATTATATTCTCATATACGTACATTAGTCAAGGTACGAAACCCATGTACTATTATCCAAACTTTTCTCCATCTCCCGGCGTTTGCTAGTTTCATACGTGGGGTGTCTCGCAAAGCGAATTCCAAACAAGGAACCCTCTCGATACACTACTACCTAACATTATCGATCGTCGAGATCCGTAAGGTCCTCAGTCAATAATATGTACCTTCCCACAAGCTCCGTATATTGACATACAAGTCTACGCGTCCACTCTAATGTCCCTAAAAATATCATGAATCATGGCGTTTCACTATCCCAAATTCTCGGTGCTATATGTATAACGAGTTATATCACTTTCCCGATACAAAACACGTTATATCCTGAGTCACATCAGTAAATAAATCCCTACGCACTGGGATTACATATAACTAGAAAACTTACTCCCTGAAGTCTACGATATCATGAAATTTTCATATATATATATATATATATATATATATATATATATATATATATATATATATATATATATATATATATATATATATATATATATGACGAACCCTATTTCAGGTGGCACCTCTCCAAAGTAATATTACTCACCCGGAGTATCCAGCACGATAGTCTTATCACTCAATCTACTATCATTCAAACATTCGGTAAATAATCACTACCCATTACCATAATAAGCTCGACTTTGCTAATAGTAAATTATAACGATAAAATATGCCTTTAGTGCCCACCTGGCTCACTCACGGGTGACATCCAAAAGCCCTGTTACCCATGATAAATACATTTATAACCAAGCTATTAAGACTAACTACTCACTAAACTCGACTCGCATGCGACTTTTGTGTTAATAATTAATATATGTATTATGACACACCCATGTCATTTGGCCTAACCCTTTTCTCGCAAGGATGAAACAAAACTTCATCTAGCTCATCTAATTGTAGGGTCCCAGCATGTAGCTGCCAACACGAACCATTAGCACCCGCAATATCTATACATCTTGGATTTCATCCAATAGTTGCCCCCTCCTCGCTGTGAGAAAAGTTTTCTGTTCTGCGGTTTACACACCCATCACTGAAATGTTGACCTAACATCTCTAGGCCTCACTTATGGCTTTACTAGCCAACCTATTTATTCATGGGCCCCAATGACCCTAAGGATTTAATATGCTATTGTTATCAAGGACTCCACTGGTCGTGCCTAAACCCACTGCTATCAGGTTGTAACTTCTTGGGCCCAATGCCTCCTCTAAAAATCTCACCCCTCCAGTTGTTATGCCTAACTGGTATGTTTTACCATTCTCAAATCTTATCGGTTACCCTTCTCAACTTGGACTCCTTCAATACTAGTGGTCCCACTCTCTACACATGGGGGAAACTTTTAGAGCCATTTCCCATCACTGGTACCACTAACCATTTTAGAATGTCCTTTCCTCGTACTGGCTGTCTTAGCTCCCAATTGTTCTCCCGTTGTCCCTTTGGCTATGTAGGCCCTTCAGAACTAATGTTGGCCCCTACAACCCTGATTGACTTCATCGTCACTTTGTAGGAGTTAATCAATCAAAATTATCTAAATGATTTCCTTCTTAGGGATATTCTCATGTGGTGTTTCACTAACGCCGATAAGTTCAGTTTTGTTTTTCGACCAAATTCTCTAACCTTATTGACTCACTTCTTCTGGAGGTGCTAAAGTAACTTGCAAATGTATAACCTTGATGACACCAACATTAGTTATCCTAGGTGGATTTCTCATCCATCCTCGTATTCTACACACGATCCTTTATTGACTATTTTTTATGCTACTTTTTCCAGGTACGATGTTCGTTATGCAATTCAAACTTTCTCTCATGATCGGTTTCTATCTTACCCACTGTGTTAAGTTTCAAAATTTACCCGAATTCCTCTTTAAATTTCAAACATACTTCTTTATATGTGGTGATTGACTCTAACCACTTTATGTCGTTCCTAAGAGCTACAAATTTTAACTCCACTTTTAATTCTGAGTGTCGTTGCACTCCACTCTACACATCTTCCTTCGTATTTTCTACTTCCATTGGCCTGTTACACTTTCTCTATTTCTTCTCTACATCTTCACCGATGACTTTTCAAAAGAGTCTCTTTAATTTCCCCCGCGTCGACTATGTTAGGTGATCCTAAAATCGCTCCACCGTTACCTACGACTATGCCTGGGGAACCCTTTATTTCCGAGTGATGATTCTATTATCACTTTCTTAAATAATACTCATGGTGACTTTTGTCACGACCACCACTCCCATATTACTCTATGTCTTCTGTCGGGCTTCTTCTCCTGCAGTCCTTCTTATGGCTTACGCTGGTCGTCTTATAATGTTCGGCGCTCGAAGTACAAATAATTTCATATAATGAGTCACATCAATTATAATTTATAGCAGGAGAATGTAATTCGCATACGTAAGGGAAGACAATAATCCTATAATGAGGCTCTACATCAAAGAACGCTACGCTAAAACGTAGGAAGCGGTACACATCCTAAGGAAACTAGAACCTGATGCTCTCATACCACCCGTGACACCCCGCCTAAATAAGTACCATGTGATAAGTGCTTTATTAAATTAAATCAAAGTGTCCAGTTGGTTCATTGTTATAATCTCTGTCGAAAATAATTTTTCTTTATTCATCACCTAATAAATAATTAAGCTAAGTGTTAAAACATTTAATTTTATAGATAAAGTTCCACTGTTGAAATTATATACATAAACCATTTTATGAACATAGATAATAATAATGAATACCAAACCATCCAAGTGGAATAAACAGGCTAGATTAATCATTTCCAAATAAAATATCCCAAATTGAAGGGCAATGTAATAATAAAAACAATCCCAACTAAAACTGTACTGAAATAAATAAAGAGTACAAAGTCATTATGAAATAAATAGAAACTGGAAATGGGCGACACATGCCCAATCTAAAATGACTAAGTGAAGAGTGGAGCTGACAAGGATCAAGTCGTCTAAATGTAAAGACTGCAACTCCCACACTAGCTGCAGCACGTCAATAGTCCCAAGATCTAAGTCTGACGCCCATGTGGCTGGGCACCTATAATACATACATATATATATATATATATATATATATATACAAGAAAAAAGGGAGATGACAAGAAACGAGTCAGAGCCCGAGTGTAAAATAGCTTTAAAATAGTTTAGCAAGTATATAAAATGCTTACCAGTTGATATTACATACATGTTAGTGCCTCGACACTCACTTGAGAATCCTCACCTCACAACTAGTATGTCCGCCTAACGTACTACTGAATTAATCTATATAAAGCTAACCCAGTTAACTCTCATCAATCCTGATTCACGTGATCGTATAACTATAATTTATACATGATAACTTTTTGTTATGAATTTACCAAGCCAGCTATGTACATCTCAATACAGCTTTAAGTTCTCAAACACTTAACCTATTTAATATCAATTATTCAATTTTATCTACTTAGAAGCATAGTAGATGAATCATATGTATATATATTTATCACTCATAACATATATACTAATAGGGTGCCCCACATAAGGCGAAGTATAGTTCGGACTCACTCTCGAACTGTATTAACAGAAAATACACATATTAGAGGCGAAGTATAGTTCCAAGTCACTAAGAGGTTAGCACATACCCTCACGTCTCTCAAGACTGTTTGAATATCATTCTCAGATAGCCTATAGCAAGGATCCTATGTTATAAGGTACGAGTCAATATCCCCCCCCCCCATAAACGTCACATCAGAATAAGACCATCCTAGCGCAGAAACCTCTGTGATAGCAAGTAGCGATGGTACGATAATTGAGGTATTATGTTTAATACAGATATTCACATAATACAGAGGTCCTTGAGATCTTGCGATAATTGAGAAAATAAAAGAATGAATTAATTATATGTAGGACTCGGACACTACGTGCCACGTATGTTTAAAATATGTTATGGGTCGTGGGTGTACCTATCTGAATAACGTAGAATCTTGATTTAATCCTTAAGAAATCATCATTAAATAGGTACAATTCATGATTTTGTCTCAAATCCTAGTCTACCATATTCTTTCAAGAACTATATAATCTTTCCAGATTTCTTCCTCTGAGAATCATTAAAATTTGTGATTGATATTCTACATGTAATCAGGATATCAACCTAGCATGGTTTCTACTCAAACATGTGAGTCTTAGTCTTCCAAATACATTAAATCACCATAAAAACATATAATTATTTCTCCTATCCTAACGTGGATGTTATAGCAACACAATATTTATCTAGATAGATACTTGCCTGGAAATTAAAGGTCTGATATGATGAATTTGAGTTGTATAGGAATGATCCTCTTCTTTCGATCTATGCTTTGGTGGTGGCGGAGGCGCAAAATGGGTGGTTCTTGTCCTTGAAGACCTTGGAAAGCTCTCTCCTTCTTCTTCCTATGGTTTTCCTCACTTTTTAATTCTCATAACTCTAGCTTCCCTGATACAACATCTGATACAACCTTAAAAATTTCTTCATTAATTAAGGTCCCAAAAAGAAAATTACCAAAATGCCCTCCCGGGTGCCGGTTAGGCCTAAAATCGTCCTGAGGTCCAAACTAAACCTATGGGTACACTTTTGTGACTATCTCGACCCTTTTGGACATATTGACGCACTCGAAATGATCATACGGGTGACTTAGAGTTAATTTACTTTTTATTTCATATAATTAGTCTCGACACGACTGACATACGCGTCCCGACTTAATTTCCATAAATTGTTGTATTCATCACTCGCGATAATTTTATAAAAATCATAATAATATGTAAAGTCATAATCGTATATATTAATTTTAATCACCAAGTAATATTTAACATAAATCACGTATTACTTTACTCACGAGTATTATTTAAATTTAGATTAATTTTCAATTATCTCACAATTATTTCTAATTAATCCCAATTTAAAAGTCATTAAATATACAAGGTATTACAATAAGTCCTGTTTACATTAGTGTAATTTGGTATACTGATACAAATCGCTAAATAAAAAGTTCAGGTTTGAAGATACATGAAGACATACGTAATATCAAAAGTTCTTCAATAATCAAGCTTCTGTGAGAATAATTTTGGTAAGGATGTCTTTAAGTACCTTAACGGTTCATTGAAAGTGTTGGGATATTTTTTCTAAAATATTTTCTAAGTATTGAGGCGGAATTTTTAACAGAATAAAAGATTATTTTTTTCGTGACTGGTCGTTCAAGCGACATGTGCATGTCGTTCAAGCAACCTGGCAATGTCGCGTGATATGTTGTTCGAGCGAGATCCTGACTTCGTTCGAGCGAAAACACTGACTCAACTTTTCTATATTAAGCATGTTAAATCACTCCATTTTCGTTAAGAAGATCGACGAATTTCTTTTTACCCAAACTGCAAAACAATAGAACACTTTGTCTTCTTTAATTTAGGGTTCAATCCTTTTGTTTTTCACTTCAACAAAATCTTAAATACTTTAGTGAATTGTTTTGGAACCCGATATACATCTTTGCTAAAGTTTCTCTTGTAGGGAGGATAACCTACTGCTGATCTAGGTGCCACTCGAGGAAGGTACTGAGCTGATGTTGACTGCGTGTCATAGGGAGTACTCATGAGTGTTCTTGGGATGATTGGACTGCGTGTCTTTGTGGATCTTCTAAGGCTGACCTTGTTGATTCAAAACTGCATGTTCTTGTTGGTATCTACAGATATTCATGTAGATTTCATTTGTAATCATTGTGAGTATTATTAAGTGAAATAAAAGGCTTTCTCCTTTTTAGGTTTTTTCCTGAAATTTTTGAGTCAATAATTCATATTTATTTGTGTTGGTATAATCGTCTACACCTAGATGTTTGTTTAGGGTTAATTAAATTGGGTTTAATTAATTCGGTTTAAAATTGACGATTGATTAAATAAAGGTTTAATTAGAATTTGCGATTTCGATTTAATCAATATCACATGACTTTCTCAAATTGGTATCTTAGCTTATTTAAGTGATCATCACTTTTACAAGCTCTGATACCAATTTGTAGGCCCCTTTTTCTAACTGTTCTTTAGGTGAAAACATTTTTTCCAAGAACAAACTTTTTCAAATTTTAATTTGCACCAGTTTTGTGAACCAATTTTACTTAACCAAATTTTATCTTATTAATACTAAACATGATCTAGATGATTAAGCAAGTAAAATACAGTAAAGTCCACAATGCCGATGGATAAGGAAACCACTAAGGCAAAAAACCTCGGTTGGTCCAAGCCAAACAATCTCTTAATACGCTTTTACAAAGTACAAACAATAGACTTAATCAACGACTTGATACCCCACAAGCCTTAACCCTCTTTTATTCTTTAACTACTCCTCCATAGTAAAACGCAAAATTTTTTCTATGCTAGGTCCACAAAACACGAGTCTATGTGTGCCTCAGTATCCATCGATGCATCTTTGGAAACCATTTATGATTCAGAAATCAGAGTCCACTGCTTCTTTACCGTAAAACTGGACGAAACAATATTCAAAGAATGAACAAACTCCAGATGGGGCTAAACACAAGATCTCTATTGCATATGTATATAAAAGATCGGATCTTGAAACCCAAAGGATGTTTTTAACTTGAAAAAACTTTGTAAACAAATGTAGAAAAATGTAACTATTCTGTTATGTAATTCTGGTTCTGCACTTCCTAAATTCTTAGAATAAATTGCCTTAAATTTAAAAATTAAGTCGACAAGTTATTAGAATGAGATGTGTATGTCGTTTGAATGATATAGCCATCTCAGTAGAATGAGATGGCCATGTTATTTGAATAACAATCACATGTCGTTTGAATGACTATTAAAGTCATTTGATCTTTCTAAATGCAAGGGAAAGATCTAAACAACTCTTAACGAGTTTATCTCAGAATAAAAAAAGTTAAAACTGTTTAAAAATATTTTTAACATTTTAAAATCATTTTTAAACAAAATAACATCCTTAAAACTTTTTCGAGTTCCATAAGCATTATATGTTCATACCTGAGAGTATCTCGGAATGAAATATGTTATGAAGACGTGAAATGTGCACCAATAAATATGGCATGATCTATTTTAAAGCTTGGTAGTTACTTCTTCAAAACAACATGTCATCGACCATGTGGGTACCGTGACAAGTAAAAATCTAGCTATGACTCAAATTGGATTTTTTTTCAGAATAATGCCAATACATACAAATTGACACTACATGGAAATTTGCCCTTATAGGGTCGACGCTTGTGCGCACTCTCGGAGAGGGAGAGAAGGTATCACGCTCTTTTTTAGGAGTGGTTTGGCCATCGTTAATGTAAACAGATGGCGTCGCCAACCTACTTTGCCCATAAACCGGCAAAAGAACATGTCGCCGCCTCTATAGAGCGACATTAAAGAAAAAATGATTCTTACGAAACCAATAGTTCAGAGGTTTGGAGGCTAAGTTACGGAATGGGAAGGTGTTAGGCCCCCATCCCTTCCTTTCGGTCTCTCATGGACTTATGTTACTATTTTCCTTAATTTCTCCGTGAAGTGTGTGTGTGTATTTATATAAGTGAAGATCGGAATTGTTTGACTCGCATCATGGAAATGATGGAGTGAGGTCATCCATAAGAATATTCTCAAAATAATAATTAGAAAAATATGATGTGTGCGCTTATTGCGATATTGATTGTTATGATGAAACGATGATATATGTTTAGATTGTTGGGGTTGTATACTAAAAGTCATGGTTCACTAGTGAATTTTAGTATGTCTATTTAATGAGAATCTTCACAAGTGATGTTTGCATCATATAATTTTATATATTTATGCATATGTGTATTTTATTCTACACAACAGATGATTTGGTGTGTAGAGTTTGACTTACACACGGAAGATCCAATCACCTGTCCTTGTAGAATATACGTCTGGTTCACAATCTTAGACGTATATGGACACACCATCAGTAGGATTGTAGTACACTATTTTAGTAGGCCTATCTTGATTACAGGAAACTGTATCTTTTCGACTTATTGTGCTAGTACACTTTGTGTGTATTGAACGGGACTAATTTGAGATAGTTGTCTTTATACTAACTATATAAAATAATGCATATCTCATGGTTATTACGAGTAATTAAGCTTTTAATCCATACATAATTGATGGACATGTGCATTAATTATTCATTACTTTGACCTATTGAGTGAGATTAATTTATGGATTAGTGAGCTTGGTAGATTGGGTAATGGTGATTAGTGTACGGTGAAAGTTAATTATGAATGGAATCCACATCTCGGTATAGATATTGAGGATACCCTCTTGATGTAGCTTATAAGTTTTGATTATGTCAAACCCGGCTGGTGGATTTAATTATTCGACATATCAAATAAGTTAAACGAACGATTTCAAGAAAGTTATAAGAGCTCGATTAAATATATTTATCAGTAATTTAATTTAATCGACGGGTATATGTAATCTTAACGTGGGGATATTATTAACAATTTAATAACGAGGAGATCGAAATTATAATTTAGAGATAGTACACTAGAGTGAAATTATTATTCTTTAGTGGAATAAATAATAATTAAAAAAATTATGGAAGTAATTATAGAGTTTAATTAGGACTCCTAATTATGTAGGAAACTAGTCTCCTATTTCTCCTTGGGGGTCCCCATGCTAGCCTATATAAGCAACCCGTTGTCTACTAATAAGTGTGGGATCAATATAGATTAGAAAAATACATGAAAAAGGAGTGTTATGGTCATGATCCTTGGTGCCCACACACCAATGACATGTATTGGCTTACAGGAATAACATGGAAGATCTCGAGGTCTCTTTAAAAGTTCTCATGTTGTAAAATCGATTACGGACAATTGGGGAGTCAAAAAAATTCTAAAACTAGAATCACGGGTTCCTAAAAAGAAATTTTAAGTGATTTGGAGATCGTTTGATCCACCTGCTTCACTTATCTTTACAAAATAGTGATTCACGAAGTAGATCCAACAACATATATTAGATCTGGAATCGAATCAAGAATGGATCAAAAAGTGAATTAAATTTTCTTGAAAGTGTTATAATATACATAATCCCTGATATAATACTTTTGGATTCATGGATATGAAGGTTTGGGGATGAAATCAATTCAAGAACACATGATTTCATTTGTCCAAACAATTGCGCAACATATCATGGTATCTACTTGTTAGAGCCATAACTTGAGAACTATTAATCAGATTGGGCTGAAATTTTGTCTACGGGTTTCAGAGGCCGAAAGATATAATAACCTGCAAAAGATCTTATTTTGATGCTGTTAAGATTTAAAAAAAATAATTTTGATTTTATGACTGCCACAGCGTTAGATTTATGACATGGATCGGTGTAACACAAAATAGATCAAATCTCTACGGTTGAAGCCAGAAGGAACCACAAAGGTATGAGATCTTTAGTCCCCTATGTAGATAAACCATAATATTTTTTAACCCAATTATCATATAAATCAAATGATCCAGTATTTTATTTTAAGTCCTCCAGCATAAATAAGAAGTGCAAGTATGAATCACAATATATGAATGAAGTATGAATGGAATAGGAAAAAGGATGAAAATATGGATATAGAAAAATAGAATAATAGGACTCGACTCTTGGGTTTTAGCCTGAGATGCCTACGTAGCCTATAAACGCATCAAAAATCCACATAGTTCGCACGTGACACAAGGGCGGGGTTTATCCCATAGATTCAAATGGGAGTTTATTATGTGTGTGTGTAAAAAAGATATTTTTTTTTAGTTTTGAGAAAATGTGATGAAGAATCCCGTCGAAATTTATAGGTGTAAACTCCTTTTCTTTGTTTTTTCATAGAAAATAAAGTACTTGCAATATAGCTGATAAATGATGAAATGTTAATGTGCATGATTAAAATAAGAGCTAAATTGAGAATTTATATAACTAATGCGAAAATAAATAGATTTAAAGAAAGAAGGATGTTTGGACCTTCTTTAGAGACTTGAGGATTAATATTGATCCTTGATGAGCTTCTTTGCTATTTGGGATGAATGTTGGATGAGAGAGAAGGATATTTTTACTAAATTGGGTATGAAAATTGTAAGGATCAAATTTCCAATTGAGTCTTAATGTAGTTTTGACTTATTCTCGAAACAAAACATGTTTGTGTCATAGATAGTCATTTATTGTCTGATCCCACGAGTCTATGACATATCGACGATTAACTGAAGACGTTGTGACAAAGCTACAAATATTTAATCATGTTGAAGTTTAATTGTTGCAATTTCGCGTCTTCAAGGTTTAATTTCATTCCGAGATCACACAGGTATAAATGCATAATGTTAATGAAACTCGTAATTCATTTTATAAAACAAGGATGTTATTTTAAAAGGAAAATCTTTTTAAAAGAGGTTCAATTTTTTTACACTTCGTTTATGTTAGATAAGGACGAATGAGAATTAGATAAGAGTTAGTTTTAATCAAAACTCTGTTTAAATTAGAAATTCTATCTGACGACGTCGTTCAAATGACATTTGATGTCATTCGAATGAGATCCACTGTCGTTCGAACGGTGCGGCTTCTCGTTCGAACGATATTCTGACACCGACTAAATTTATTATAAATAGAAGTGTCCAGTGACTCGTATCAAATATTACATATTTCCGCCCATTATCTTTAGTCATTCTAGCGCTTTTACGGTCCTTAATGCCTATATTTATGCTCATTAACCAGACAACCTTGGATTTGGTTACATACATGTTCTGCAGGGGTTAATTGTGCTTTTGTAGGTATTAGAACGCTAAAAGTGAGGATCCGTTGCATTTCGGAGAAGTTCCGTTGCCGGATGCTACTTCAAGGTAATTTTAGCCAATTCACATTTCATCTTCGGATCATGGAATTTCCACGAATGCGTTGTTCATCGAGCAAGCTTTGCGTGGCCATAAACGGTGAATGATTTCGAGTCCGGACGGTGAAGTTATATCCATTTCCGTAATCAACCTTTTCTCCCTCATCATGAACCAAAGAATTGCAGGAAACAGAGTACCGGTCGATCGCGTCCAGGGGATCGGTCGACCGCGGTTTCAGTTTTTTTCGTGGGAAGGAGACAGTGCCCTTTGGCCTAAGGGACTGGTTGACCGCGCCCCTGTGACCCGTCGACCGGTGATTGCAGATATTTTGAGATGTTTTTCTTTTCTTTTCTTTTTCCTTTATTTTCTTTCCCACTTACTATATAACCCATTTTTTGGTTTCTATTTCAGATATACTTAGATATTTTAGGTTATAGAGAGTTGTAGGTTAGGGTTTGGGTTGTTGGAGAGTTCATCTTTCTTCCTCATTTGGTGTGACAACAATTGGGTTTGTAATTTGTACTATTCATCTTCCCTTCCATTAATATAGTTGTATTTCATTATTTCTTGCTTTGTTAATTAGGTTTACATGCTTTGTTAATTATTTTACATGCTTTGATGAAATAGTTGGCGCTTGCGTTCAATTAAGATCAAATTATATTTAAAATACCTTTTAACCCAAACAAACCCTAAACATGCAACTAGGTGTGATTGAAACAATATGAAATCATGCAAGAGTTATTCAAACACACATAATTAAGGAAAAATCCCCCACAGGGGCAAAACCATTTGTATATCACTATAATTTGTAAGAGAAACGGCTTACAATCGGATTACACTGAAATACAAGTTTTTGACTAAGAATTACCCGCAGGCATCGGATTCTGTAGTCGCGGCTGGAATTATCCCTTTCCAGTAGGGCTGGCGGCTGGAACTATCCCTGTCCAGTAGGGCTACAATGAAGAGGAAGGAACGGTCCACTTCACAAAGGGTTGAACAACAGCAATGGTGTTCTTGGGTTACCAAACTTGATTCACATAGATATGGAAGATGTGTGAATCTAAAAACCTAGAACCATAGGACTCAATAGGTGAAGACTTTAGGGTTGATATGCTCTTAAAATCGTTGGAAAGTCTTAAGAAAACCAACCTCCAAACGTGGTTTAAATAGGAAGCCAAAAACCCTAAAAAATCTGCAACACGATCTGGCAGAATTTATCCAGGGCGGACCGGTCCGGGCCTTAGGCGTATCGGTCCGATAGCGGACCGGTTCTTTTAATTTGAAGCTGATTCGGTTCGCATTCGGTTCGGGGCTCACTGGCTTCAAAGTGCAAGGCGGTCCGGTCCGGTCCTGGGCGGATCGGTCCGCAGTCGGATCGGTTCTTTTTATTTTGGGGCGGACCGGTCCGACTGACTGTTTCCAGATTCCTTCTTCTTTTGATCTTCGGATTTCGGATTTTGTTGATGACGATGTGATCCTTTCAACCATCAATCTTGTAACGGCGTATGACATAACATATACATAAAGATGGACAAATTGTCCTTACAAATCTCCCCCTATGTCTATGCCAGAACAAACATAAAAAATCCGAATTATCAAGAATGAACAATGCCTATACAAATCTACCCTTCCATGAACCCAAAACTGAAAGAGGTACATATGACTAAGGCTGCATCGTTTGTTCTTCAATTTTTCAGGAATCTTCACGCTTTTCTCATCAGGGTGTGCAACATATTGATTTTCAATCTTCATACCTACACACATGAGACAAAGCAAATACCACATGACATATCGAGTTTGTAATGAGATAAACATGGATATCAATATAAGATAAAAACATAAGCTATATCTCAAAAACTCCCCCAAAATTCAAACTCCCCCATAATATGATAATTCTTTCTCCCCCTTTTTATGAAGTCCCCAAATAGACAAATGAGAAGAATGAATCAAATAAGCAAAATCGGGGTGTCACGATATACAAAAAAATACACAAACTATTTTTTATTTTTAAATTTTTTCATACAAAGATAGGATACCAATTTGAACAACTATGATACAAAAATCACACCATGGATTTAGACTCAAACAACCAAGTCATGGAAATGGAATGAATGGGTGTGAACATATTCGATAGGTAAATCAACTCAATCAATCATATGTGCACGATGCATACGTGTACTCCTAACGAATGAACATCAAGGATATCCTTAGGTGTAAAAATTTGTTGAATTTAGATGACATCGTCTTATGAAAATCAACAAATCAAAGTCACAGTGATTTCCACACCAATAACGTCCAAAACTATGTAGCGCATTTTTAAGCAATTCAAGGACGTGCAAACCCGTTTTAAATTCTCCAACCAAACTCCCTCATATATATATTCTATTAGAGGTAATCTAAATTCTCAAACTTTGGAGAATTGGTGCAAAAACCTAAATGGCCCATATTTTGGCATGAATATCTTTTTATTGCCTTTTAATTTTTTCGGGCTCTTTTAACCTCTTTGGACCTCGGATAATAAAATTCCTCAATTTTTTAGGTCCTTTTTAACGATGGCTTTTGCGCAAAGGATAGATGATTACCTTTCGCAGCCCCTCCCCGTTATCAAACAAAGCACACAAACTCACAAAACGGTTTTAATATGCACAATTTCCTTATCAAAATTTATCGCGCTTGGTTCGTTTTAAGGACAGAATTGAAGTGAAAACACCCAACCAACATGTGATAAGACAAGTACAATAATCAAACAAATCCGTGCATGTGTGCATTAAAGGAAACATGAGTCAAATATGTAGGAAGTAACACTTAATTACATCTTAATGACTCCAAACATTATAAAGCACATGGATGAATTGACCTATTGTCTCAAAACACTATCAAATAGTCACATGAAAATAATGGAATGATGTTGTGACTCGGTCATCCAAAGTGTTCATCCATAAATGGTGTAAACAAAAAAAAAACAAAAATCTTTTTGGATTTTTCAAAAATTTTATCAAAATAAAATCTTTTTGTATTTTTCAAAAACAAAATTCAAAAACAAGAATTTATACAAAAAGTACAAGTCATCACACTAGTAAAAATATATCGTGAAACCACAACTAGTGTATGACAAACATGCAATCACAATTAACCAAAAGATTTCACATGGGGTGAATTACGTGCAAGCAAACGGGAATCGTGGACAAATAAACCATAAGCCTCTAAATCCGATTTTCTAACCCAAATAGATTTGTAACGAAGTGTGGGGGTTTTGGGAATCGAATTTATTCTTTCATTAACCATCCTGGGTCCATTTAAAAGCTTGTAACAAAATCGCCTAAGATGACCTTGCCTACCGCAATGTGTGCAAGTGTAAATCGAGCGGTGTGTGTTACCTAAAGGTGGCCCACTCCTCAAATTCCTAGGTGGCGCTTTCTGAATTTGCTTAGGAGGATCTCTCCTAATGATCCTAGGAGGCTCTCTCACGATGTTCCTATGGGGAGCCTTTTTAACAAACTTAGGTGCCTCTTTCTTAACAATCCTAGGGGGCTCTCTCACACGTGTGGGAATGGGTGCAACATATTTTTCAAGACCAATCCCACCCCTATCAGTTTTGATCTCGACTGTTCCTAAAATCTTATCAAGTTTTTCAGACCTAGACTCCAAATCAAATTTCACTTTACTTGAATCTTTCAATTTCACCTCAAGTTCACCTATCCTAGATTCAAGTACTCGTTTAGAATCCTCAAACTCTAAAAGCTCCTTTTTCATAGTCTCCATCAACCCTTTAAAACTATCTCTCTCACCCTCGACGTACTCAAGCTTCTCTTTCAAGATTTTCACATGAGCCCTAAGTTCTTCAAATAAAAAATCATTATTTTTTATGGCACACTCTTTCAATTGAGCTTTTAAGTTCAAATTTTCTTTCTTTGTTTTCAAAGTTTCAGCATAAAGTTCATTGAAAGCAGTTTGCAAGTCATGCTCATATACACTTTCCTCCTCACTTTCATCCACACTCCCATCACCTTCACTATCACTAATCACATGGATGGGAAACTCTCGCCTAGAAGCATAAAAAACTTCTTCTTCCGAATCACAATCACTAAGGGTAGAAACATGAGAAATCGGTTTATTCAATTTCTTCTTTAAATTTGTGGTACACTCATGTAACGTGTGACCAACACCCTCACAACAAGGACACCTCTCAGATTCGTTTTCAACAGAAGATTTAAAACAAGAGTTCGTGTGAATTTTTCAATTAATTTTTTCAAAAATTTGACATCGAAGATCATCAAAACCATCAAAAGCCATTTTTGCAAAATCAGAATCAAAACACAATAACTTAGTGCAACAGGCTCTGATACCAATTTGAAAACGTGAGTAGACAAATTGTATCAGAAAGTAAATCCTCGAAAAATCAGGATCACGCGATAAATTAGCGTAACCCGCTCTGATACCAATTTGAAAGAGTTGGCGCTTGCGTTCAATTAAGATCAAATTATATTTAAAATACCTTTTAACCCAAACAAACCCTAAACATGCAACTAGGTGTGATTGAAACAATATGAAATCATGCAAGAGTTATTCAAACACACATAATTAAGGAAAAATCCCCCACAGGGGCAAAACCATTTGTATATCACTATAATTTGTAAGGGAAACGGCTTACAATCGGATTACACTGAAATACAAGTTTTTGACTAAGAATTACCCGCAGGCATCGGATTCTGTAGTCGCGGCTGGAATTATCCCTTTCGAGTAGGGCTGGCGGCTGGAACTATCCCTGTCCAGTAGGGCTGCAATGAAGAGGAAGGAACGGTCCACTTCACAAAGGGTTGAACAACAGCAATGGTGTTCTTGGGTTACCAAACTTGATTCACATAGATATGGAAGATGTGTGAATCTAAAAACCTAGAATCATAGGACTCAATAGGTGAAGACTTTAGGGTTGATATGCTCTTAAAATCGTTGGAAAGTCTTAAGAAAACCAACCTCCAAACGTGGTTTAAATAGGAAGCTAAAAACCCTAAAAAATCTGCAACACGATTTGGCAGAATTTATCCAGGGCGGACCGGTCCGGGCCTTAGGCGGATCGGTCAGATAGCGGACCGGTTCTTTTAATTTGAAGCTGATTCGGTTCGCATTCGGTTCGGGGCTCACTGGCTTCAAAGTGCAAGGCGGTCCGGTCCGGTCCTGGACGGATCGGTCCGCAGTCGGATCGGTTCTTTTTATTTTGGGGCGGACAGGTCTGGCTGACTGTTTCC
Organism: Sambucus nigra; assembly: GCA_949130495.1. NCBI lineage: Eukaryota > Viridiplantae > Streptophyta > Magnoliopsida > Dipsacales > Adoxaceae > Sambucus > Sambucus nigra. Next base: position 763,551,727 of record OX422207.1, read on the forward strand.
AGATTCTTTCTTCTTTTGATCTTCGGATTTCAGATTTCGTTGATGATGATGTGATCCTTTCAACCATCAATCTTGTAACGGCGTATGACATAACATATACATAAAGATGGACAAATTGTCCTTACATTTGATTTACTTTCTTTCTAGTATAAATTTACCGCATTTATTTACTCGTTTTATTTATCGCATTTTTACGATGCTTTCTAGGTAGTTTAAATTAGGTTTTGTTTGAATGGAACTCACTCGGGTTAACGCGTTGCTTTGCTTGGTGATAGTGTTTATGAGTTTATTTCGGGTGCGTTCTCCTAATTATTGCGCTTAGGAGATTTGACGGGGCATATCATGTATGTCCCGTGCTTACGACCTTTCGTGTGCAATTTGTGGGATATTTGTTGATGCCAAAATCTTACTAGGCTTTTTGGTGGATTTAAGGGCGTGACAACCCTTAGTTCAATTAACTGTCGAAATGAGACGCATTTGTATTAACTCGTTGACCCATGTAACAATTTTATACAAATTAACTCGGGTGAGGGATATTAGACACAACCTATAGTTTTATTCGCTTTCATAATCTAGTTTCAATACCCTATCCTAGAATAATATTTTACTTTATGCATCTTTTCCTTTTTAGTTTGTAATCACCTTTTACACTTTTATTTTGGAATATTAAATCTTATAAATTCTAACAACTCATCTCTGTGGATTTTTGATACCCGACTTACCGCTGTGCTTGCCCCACAAGTGTAGTCGTAATTTAGGTTTGTTTGTATAGTCGCGGCGAGACAAAAAGCAACGGTTGGGGCCTTACGCGACCACAACTCTCACGCGCTATCAAAATGGCGCCGTTGCCGGGGACTAGTTTGCTTTTGACTTTATTTGATTTAGTATTTCATAGTATTTTCTTTCTATTTGTATTATTTGCTAATATTTTGCAGGACTTCCACATTTGAGCACTTAGAAAAGCTTGAATTTCCCGTGCGCACTTACTTTGTGGAATTCGCCATTTCGAGCCATTTTTTGGGTAAGCATGTCTTATTCCAACTCTTTCGGTAATCATTGTTATAATTCTCAAAACTCTCCCAAACCTATGACTTTCGGTGAATACTTAGAATCCCAAAAATTTACAAATTCAAATATTACTTTGGGCGAGTATAACGAAAGTCAAAATTTGGGTTATTGGAATTTTGATGATGATGATAATGATTTTGGGCCTTTACCTCCTTATAATAGAAATTTTGAAACGAATTCGAATAGTTTTCAAAATTCCTTTCATAATGAGTTTTGGTTTAAGTCCGATGGTAATTTTCAAAGTTTCCATTTTCATGCATCTGCACCTCAACCTATGACATTCAGTGAATGTTTGCGTATGTATGAAGAAAATTGAAAATCGTTATGGGAAAGAAAATCGTTGTTGGGATCAAGAATTGGATTTATATTTTGAGTCCGACGATGATTTTGCTTGTGAGACTTTTGCAGTCGAGGAATGTTTTGAACCAAATGAAGTACTTGTACCTACTTTGGAACAAGCCATTCTAGACGTTACTCAGTGCGTAATAGATATTGAAAGTGAGTATGATAATGACGTAATATCTATTTGCAATGAAATGATTTCTTCTTTGACCCCAAAAGAAGAAAATTTCATTGAAAATGATATTATTTCCTTCGAAACTCAATCTTCATGCAATGATGATTCATTGCATGAGTTTGAATTTCTTTCATTCCCATTTTCATTCTCTATTATCACACCGTCACAAGTACCCGTTGATTCGGTTTCAAACTTTAATGTTTTAAACCTTTTCGCTGATGAGGAGTACTTGCTCGAGTCGCCCTCCACAATCGCATCTTTGCCTTTGTGTGCGCCGCCTCCCATTCCAATTTCAAAATCATTGGGAGGATATTTGGCTTTTCTCGGTCCCCACATGGTTTTTTCACCCGTTCAATCCAAACCCCCCAATCGTCCCTCCAAAACTTTTAATTGACGATGGATCCTTTCTTACGCCTTACACATGCCTTCCGTTGTTAAAATGAAATTCATATTTTTTGGAGGGCATGCTTGTATGTCAGGGTACACCGGTTATCCTCCAAAGTCAAATCGTTCTTATGGTTGACCCTCAGCTATTTAGACTTCTAGTTTATAGTTAGTGGGAAGCCTAAATAGTAGGTTGTTTATAGTTAGCTTTTTTTTTCTTTCTTTTTAACTTAGTCTAGTGTAATTAGTTAACTTTCTTTTTATTTGTTTTTGCTATGCTCGATACTAACTTGTTTTGTAGATTCTTTGGACTAGTTCTTATGGGGATCGCTCCACTTTTGGGTAATATCGCTCTTTTCCTCTCTTTAACTTGGTTCTTAATTCACATTGAGGATAATATCAAGTTTTAAGTTAGGGGGTGTGGGATATTCTATCCATTTTTTTTGTTTATTCCATGTTTTTGCTCACATGTTAGTTACTTAGTATGCTTTTCTTAGAAAAATTCAAAAATTTCAAAAAGATTTTCTTTCTTTTTTATCTTTTTTTGGGCTTTTTGCCTTTGTTTCCGATGATAAATTTCAATAATTGCCCGATCCAATAGACAACCAAATGATGCTTGTTCTCGATTTTAAAATTTATTAGACTTTAGTCCTCAATCATTGATATTATGAATAACTTCATGAATTAAACTTTAATCCCATGAACACATGCATTTTTCTTGTTTTATTGATTTGGTTTAAGATTTTTATAACTCGATAATCTTTTGTTGCATTGTATATACTTACACCGAGTAAGCTTTGTACCTTTCATCGTTTGTGAGTGTATACACTATTCTTTCCTCTTTAAAAACGTTGAATTCGTTGGTAATCTCACTATTCTTTCATTTGATCATTCATTAATTGAGTTCATACTTGAAATGTGTTACTTGATCATGATTTTCATATATTGTTTTGATTCGAGAATTGCGTAAGCTTTTAGAAATGATCGTAGGCCCTTTTTGTTATATCACCCATATTGGCCTTGACCTCACCCTTATATGTTTACCCTCATTAACCCCTTTGAGCCTAAATATAGCCTTTCGTTTCATAACCCCATTTCCATAACCAACTCCGAATTGGAGTTCTAGCCCATATATACACTTTCCACACCTTTGTCTGGAATGTTACTTGGGATTGAATGATGATGTTGTGTTGTCGGTTGCAATTTAGGCATATGAGAGTTTGAAAAGTAAAGAAAAGAAAGTAGTGAAAAAACTGAAGAAAAAGAGAAAGCAAAAAGAAAAAGAAAACAAAAGAAAAAGAAGAAAAGAAAAGAAAAGAAAGAGAAAGTTGTAAATGTTGTGTATATAGTTCAATAAGCTTTGATTACTCTCCCTATTGATATATCTAATACCATTTTGGAACTTATTTTCCAATTTTGATATTGCCCGCATTTTCCCATTATCCCGAGTTTTCATCCCGAACACTTTGAATTCGTACATAGATTCCTTCATTTCGTACCCTAGCCTAGCCTACATTACAATCCTATACAAGTCCTATGTGATCTTAGGTTGATGTAATTTAAAAGTCATAATAGTTTTGATAATCTGTGAAAATACATTTTCCCTCTTTTAGTGTGCAGTATCTTTCATTGAGAATACATTTTTCAATTTATATATAGCGTTCTTCATTTGTGACATGTGTGCGGCCTAGTTTCCACTTACATTTACTATTTTGCCCTCATGTCCCGTGTGTTAGCTTTCTGTTTCGAGTGAATTCACTTGATGAGCGTAATGCCCGTGAGGATTGAATGTATGCTTGCTTTAACGTTTATCCGATTTATTTAAGTTTTTGCCAAATCAAACTTTGCATGTTGTAATAACCCTCCCTTTTGGAGATGATTAAATTCCATAATTAAGTATAATTTGGAATTTGGAGAATTTCTCGAAATAGTAATTTTTGGGATTTTCGAGGATTTAATGATTTTCGAAGGTTGTTATAAATTATTTTGGGACCATATAGGTCGAAATATTTTATTTATATGTCGACGTGGAGTATAGCGACAAAAGAGGTAAGATTTTGAGTAGAAAACCCGCATTTAATTATTTTGGGTTAGAATAGTGATTTGCGGTCAAGTACCTCGGATGAAAATTTTGACTGCGCCATGAGTCTCGGAATGTCCGAGATAGTCGGAAAAGAGTGCCCGATTGTCGAAATTGAGTTCCGGGTAATTTTGGAGTTAAATAGGCTCGTAAATGAGTAAACGAGTCGTTTTGGGGGTATTAAGGGATTTAACCCTTTTCTCCTTATAAAAGGAGGGAGAGAGGGATAAGAAAGAAGAGAAAGAATAAAGAAGAGAGGGAAGAGAGAGAGAGGGAAGAAAAGAGGACAAAGGGGGAGATTCCGGCCAACCTCCGCGGGATTCGGCTCGAGGACGTCGGATTTTATCCACGAGGCAAGTGTTTACTTGCTTTATTTATTTTTGAGCATAAATATCTCATATTATTGTTGGTATAACAAACCCTAATGATTTTGGGTTGGGTATTCGTGGATAAAACGGTTTTTCGGGAGATAAAACGAATAAACCCCTAAAATTGGTAAATTGGAGAAATTTAGTAATTAACCAAAAATATTGGGTGATTCCGGGTTCTAGGATGTTTAGGACCCGTATTATAGATGTATTTGTTGTTGGTAGAAGTTGTAGGCTGTTGGGTGAAGAGATGGAAGCTTGGGGGAAGCTTCCATGGCCGAAACAGCTTCTCGGAGAAGAAGCTGCCCGACTTGATCGATCGATCGATCATGGGGTTTCGATCGATCGACCCCTGCTGAAAGTTGACAATTTTCTTAGGGTGATTTGGATGGGATAGATTCCATTTCATCTTTCTTTGAGGTTAATTAGGTGATAACCTAGGGGACCTTTTAGGACTTTATGGTCCATAAGTTGAGGCAATTTAGGAGGGTAAAGTAAGGGTTTTAAGTATATAACCCTTAATCTATATTTTCGAGGAAAATATAATATTTGATGACATTGATGGGTTAGGGTTCCTAAATTAAATTGGGGACTTCTAAATGATTAATTGGACTAGGTGTAGTCTTGGGGTTCAAGGAAATGAAATCCTTAACTCGTTGAATTTAAGGTTGTTCGGGAGAGATAAAACCCGAGGATAATTCTCGTAGGCATATAGGCCTATATAATTATGCTTATAGAAAGCATAATTATATCAATTATCGTTAAGTATATCCTAGGAGATAATTAGGATAATTTGGGAATATAGAGGTATATATATATATATATATATATATATATATATATATATATATATATATATATACTTCACTTAGAGTGGAATGGTATCATTGGAGATATCCAATAAATCCTTAGATAGGATTGATATTTATAGTGATTATTAAAGTAAGAAATACTTTGGGTTTAGAACCATGCTAATATTAATGCATGATTATGATTCCTAGAGGGAATCTTTGGGATTATGGTCATCGCTAGATGATATAGGCCATTATGGCCGGATATATATATTCTAGGAGGAATATATAGGATATGTATATATTGTGTGATTTAGGTATATATATATATATGTTATGATGGAAATGATTTTGAAAATATAAAAATGAATATTTTCAAAATGGAAAGAGAAATGTTTTTCATAATTAATAAAATATGGATTACACACCTCTCTAAATCGCTATCATAAGGGAAGTTGCGTTCGTATGGTGAAGCCCCCTGGCTAATGAATGCAGGGTGGATATAGTCCTATAGGCCATGTGAGCGTTTGTTGATATATGTTTCTGCGCTGGTTAGGAGATTCCGGGTGTGGTCTTGACTATCTTGCAGGCACATGGCCTCTTCCCGACGTCTTGCGATGTAGGATCCCAGGTTGTCTTGATGATAGGCCCTGGAAGATGATAGCCATTTAGGGGCGCGCACAGTGGAGAAATCCGGACGGGCGGTCTTATAACGCGTTTATATTAAAGCAATTCATGATAATGGATTGGCTTTAATTACATTTCCTGGATATAGGAAGGGAAATGGGTTATATGTTTAGCTTCGGTAACACTCCTGGATGGAAGAAGGGATGTGGAAGAATATGATATGGTAAAAGCATTTTTATGATAATAAAAATGGCTTTTAAATACGTTTCCTGAATATAAAAAGGGAAATGGGATATTTTGAAATAGAAAAGCATTTTTTATGATAATAAAACTGGCTTTTAAAAAGTATATGTTATGATAAAGAAATTCATGCTAATGAATTGGATTTTAAATACATTTCCTGGCTATGAGAAGGGAAATGGAAAGTTTTGAAATAAAAATGATAAATACTTTGTGTATAGAATACACCTCAGTCCGGGAGGTAGATCCGGATGAGTATTATTAAGATGATGATAAGTAAACCTCTGTCCGGGAGATATTATCCGGATGTATTTGTAGATGTATATATATATGCAATTATACATTTGTGTGTGCTACGGGCCTAATGGATCTCTACCATTAACCCTGCCAAGTAGTAGTGTATCGGGGGGTTCCTTGTTAGGATTTTGCTTTGCGAGACACCCCACGCACGAACTTAGTGCAGTGTTGAGAATGGAGGGAAGTTTAGCCCTTAGCACTTGGACTATCTAGGGTAAATGGTGGATAGGTTATTAGACTAGCTAGGCGGGGTAGCTTGACTAGGGTATGTTGTTAGGATGCGTTAGGTGTGCACTACTAGAGGAGAGGTGAGGGGGTATCTCATGGGAGTGCGATACCAATTTAAATATGAGATAAAACTATTTTTCTAAAAATGAAGCATTTATGCACTTGTAAAATATTTTCAAAATTCGGGCTCTGACCCGTTTATCTACTCTCCTTTCTTTCTATATATTATATATATAGGTGTCCAGACACAGGGACGCCTGGATGGAAATTCTTTCGAGTCAGACGTCTGCTGCAGCTGTGGATGCTTGCGGGTTCTCGGTAGACGCTTCTTTCCTTTTACTCTATATAGGAGGTATTGTACAAATATTCGGGCCAATGGTCCAACTGTTTTATTTTTTCTTCGCACGTTATTCGATATGGTTGTATAATTTGAACCGAGTGTTCGGTTATTTTAATTTGTTTCATTTTCATTTCAGTTCAATTACGCATTTAATTGTGGATGTTTTATTTTGTTCGTTAAAGAGAGTAGTTAGGTAAAAGTTTTTAACGCTCACCTAATAGGATATTAGTAATTAAATGGATTTTCGACAGTGATGCTAAGAATGATCCATATGTAACTCCTGTTATAATTTGATATAGGAGTGATCGTCCGGTATCCCATTAGGCGGGTTGTTACAGATGGTATCAGAGCTTCAGGTTCTAGTGTCCTTAGGAATCTTTGCGGACGTACTACGCTTTCAGCGTTGCTCTCGATTTGTTATAGAGCCCCAGGGTTAGGATTATTGATTTCTCTGTGAGATTTCGTTCTCCTTCCATGTTAGAAGATTTTAGTAATCCTTTGCGTGCTCGTTCTAGGATCGTGTGTGCCAATCGAAGAAGGACGACCAAGGAGGGCCTCGGGGAGGACATCAGTTGGCAAGGCTTAGCTGGGGAAGCTGGTAGAAGATGGGTACGAGGACCTTAGTAGAGGCCACTCTCCTTGTGGCAAATTGCTAAGGATTGTTGCAACGGCTACAAAAGTATAGTAGTTATGAGCAACCGAGTACTACTGTGGTAGAAAGTGGTACTCAAGTTGAATTACCCCGTGGAGATAAGGATTCCAAAGGGATCTTACAGATAGTTTTAACCGTGAGTCCCCATGATTCTGCAGGAAGGAGAAGAATTCCGTTTCGTAATTATTCACATAAGGGTCGGCCAAAGACCGACAGTGAATAAAGAACATTATGGAGAAGTGAACTTTGTACCGAGGTGAGGAAGGTACAATGAAAAAAATGAGTCCTTTCTAGGAAGGATAGGCTCACTAGAGAAGTGTTGTTAACACTTACGGAGAATGTGGGTGTGTTCAAATGCCCCTGAGGGGACATCCACATGGGGAGATTTAATGAGGAAGGATTGTTGGAACTGGTGGTGGAATTTCCTTTTAACAAAGGAGTTAAGATAATTAGTAAGGTGATTGTAAGGATCGAGGTTATAGAGTCTGATCATGTTGACGACTTTATCATGGTCAGGAAGGCCAGTGATGAAAATAATGATGTTGAGTGCGAAGCCACATGGTTGGTCTTTTCCGATAGGAATAAAGGACATGGTTAGGGTGCCCAGATGGGGCCTAGAATTAAGAAATTCTAGTAAGAGGTGTGGCTAGTTGAAGCTGTGACGTTCGATAGCCCTAGACTCGTGTGTGTAATTTGAGCCGTGTAATTGGTCTCGAAAACATAATAATGTAGGCTTGTGTGTTTTCCGCGATAGCGGAATTTTGTTTTCTTTCACTCGCCATAGAGGTGGGTGATTATATTTTGTATATATACGTATGATGTATTTGGTTGATCGAAGTGATAGCAGGATAATGATGGCAAGACTATCGTGTCCATAGTTCCTGGAGGGAACAGATTGTGGTTGCGGTGTCTCACCTGGATACAGGTTGAGTACACTTTTGTTATTATGGATTTATGGAACCTCGATGAGTAAAGGCTTCCTTATTTTGGTTGGTATGTGTGGAAACCTTATAGATATAATTTAAGGCCCACAGGATCATTGTTGAGCTGTAAGATTTAGCTCAGTACTGGTTTGCGCAAGGACTTAGAAATAGTGCGAGCGCTGGGTGGTGTGACTCTTAGTTAGAGATAGGAGTTCATACCACCTTTCGTTGTTAAGGGATAGGATTGTCCCGGTTGCATGTCTGAAATAACGGGACTCCGTGACCGACGAAGTCAAGTGTTAATGTGTGGAGGGGTTCCTTGTTTGGATTTCACTTTGCGAGACACTCCACACATGACTCTTAACGGCGCCGGGCATGGAGAGCTGTTATGGGATGCAAAGATGTGGGTTATTCTTATAGTGTGGATGAACCACTATAGACTACGAGCCCTGTGATGAGGGTACGCTTATGGAAATATTGTGCTATGGAAAAGCACTAAAGTGGTCCTCTCGCCACAAGTGATTGGGTGGAGTAGGACTTAGAGAATTTGATTTGAGGATGATATCCCTGCCTTAATAAGAAGGCAAATTTGGGGGGGGGGGGCGGGGGAATCTGTGATTGGTGTGATGTACAAAGTGTCCCTACAGAGAGTAGGAACTTTGATTAGTTAGGTTTCCTTCTGTATGGGCGGACTGATAAGATGATATGAATGCGTTTGTAGGTTAGTTTAGTAAGATTTAGGACGTCCCGCGGGTGTGCCTTAGGTCGTTACATCTCGATGACCGACAACGCGAGGGAGTAGTGTAACGGGAGGGTTCCTTGTTTGGATTTCTCCTTGGCGAGACGTCCCACGCACGAAACTAAGCAAATGTCGGGAGTTGAGAGAGGCCTCGGGCCCTAGGGATATAATTAGGATACTCGTTTCGCTTAGGTAGGGTAACACATAGATCGTAGCATTGTAGGATGAAGGCTCGATAGAGTTAGCAATGCCGAGGTTAGGAGTTTGGAATTTTGTGGGTTGGAAGGACCCATAGGTGAGTATTACACCGAGGAAAGGAGACCCTTATTGGGAGAGAGTGTTACGTGTCAGACGTTCTCTATGGAGGTGCAAATATGCACATGTTAGAAAGGTGTATGGGCACCTTGGTGAGGTGGTTTGGTATACCGCCTAGTTAGGATGGGCGTAGTATATAAGGTTGAAATTCATGCCAAGAGGCATTTTAGAGGATGGGTATTAAGTGACGTATTAGAGTCACTTTATGATTGCGGTAGCCGCATAGTGTATGGTTAGGAACCATTAGGTTAGTATCTTTCCCTTGAGGTTTTAGGATTTGTAGTAATCCTAGTTAGAGGGTGTAAGTTGTATCTGAATTTCAAGGAAGAAATTTCGTTGTAAGGGGGGGAGTATGTAATAACCCGCCCTTTTGGAGATGATTAAATTCCATAATTAAGTATAATTTGGAATTTGGAGAATTGCTCGAAATAGTAATTTTTGGGATTTTCGAGGATTTAATGATTTTCGAAGGTTGTTATAAATTATTTTGGGACCATATAGGTCAAAATATTTTATTTATATGTCGCCGTGGAGTATAGCGACAAAAGAGGTAAAATTTTGAGTAGAAAACCCGCATTTAATTATTTTGGGTTAGAATAGTGATTTGTAGTCAAGTACATCGGATGGAAATTTCGACTGCGCCATGAGTCTCGGAATGTCCGAGATAGTCGGAAAAGAGTGTCCGATTGTCGAAATTGAGTTCCGGGTAATTTTGGAGTTAAATAGGATCGTCAATGAGTAAACGAGTCGTTTTGGGGGTATTAAGGGATTTAACCCTTTTATCCTTATAAAAGGAGGGAGAGGGGGAGAAGAGAGAAGAGAAAGAAGAAAGAAGAAAGAAGAGAGGGAAGAGAGAGAGAGGGAAGAAAAGAGGAAAAAGGGGGAGATTCCGGCCAGCCTCCGCGGGATTCGGCTCGAGGACGTCGGATTTTATCCACGAGGCAAGTGTTTACTTGCTTTATTTATTTTTTATCATAAATATCTCATATCATTGTTGGTATAACAAACCCTAATGATTTTGGGTTGGGTATTCGTGGATAAAACGGGGTTTCGGGAGATAAAACGAATAAACCCCTAAAATTGGTAAATTGGAGAAATTTAGTAATTAACTAAAAATATTGGGTGATTCCGGGTTCTAGGATGTTTAGGACCCGTATTATAGGTGCATTTGTTGTTGGTAGAAGTTGTAGGCCGTTGGGTGAAGAGATCGAAGCTTGGGGGAAGCTTCCATGGCCGAAACAGCTTCTCGGAGAAGAAGCTGCCCGACTTGATCGATCGATCGATCATTGGGTTTCGATCGATCGAAGCCTTCGATCGATCGACGGCCATGGGTCGATCGATCGACCCCTGCTGAAAGTTGACAATTTTCTTAGGGTGATTTCGATGGGATAGATTCCATTTCATCTTGCTTTAAGGTTAATTAGGTGATAACCTAGGGGACCTTTTAGGACTTTATAGTCCATAAGTTGAGGCAATTTAGGAGGGTAAAGTAAGGGTTTTAAGTATATAACCCTTAATCTATATTTTCGAGGAAAATAAAATATTTGCTGAAATTGATGGATTAGGGTTCCTAAATTAAATTGGGGACTTATAAATGATTAATTGGACTAGGTGTAGTCTTGGGGTTCAAGGAAATGAAATCCTTAACTCGTTGAATTCAAGGTTGTTCGGGAGAGATAAAACCCGAGGATAATTCTCGTAGGCATATAGGCCTATATAATTATGCTTATAGAAAGCATAATTATATCAATTATCGTTAAGTATATCCTAGGAGATAATTAGGATAATTTGGGAATATAGAGGTATATATATATATATATATATATACTTCACTTAGAGTGGAATGGTATCATTGGAGATATCCAATAAATCCTTAGATAGGATTGATATTTATAGTGATTATTAAAGTAAGAAATACTTTGGGTTTAGAATCATGCTAATATTAATGCATGATTATGATTCCTAGAGGGAATCTTTGGGATTATGGTCATCGCTAGATGATATAGGCCATTATGGCCGGATATATATATTCTAGGAGGAATATATAGGATATGTATATACTGTGTGATTTAGGTATATATATATATATATGTTATGATGGAAATGATTTTGAAAATATAAAAATGAATATTTTTAAAATGGAAAGAGAAATGTTTTTCATAATTAATAAAATATGGATTACACACCTCTCTAAATCGCTATCATAAGGGAAGTTGCGTTCGTATTGTGAAGCCCCCTGGCTAATGAATGCAGGGTGGATATAGTCCTATAGGCCATGTGAGCGTTTGTTGATATATGTTTCTGCGCTTGTTAGGAGATTCCGGATGTGGTCTTGACTATCTCCCAGGCACATGGACGCTTCCCGACGTCTTGCGATGTAGGATCCCAGGTTTTCTTGATGATAGGCCCTGGAAGATGATAGCCATTTAGGGGCGCGCACAGTGGAGAAATCCGGAAGGGCGGTCTTATAACGCGTTTATATTAAAGAAATTCATGATAATGGATTGGCTTTAATTACATTTCCTGGATATAGGAAGGGAAATGGGTTATATGTTTAGCTTCGGTAACACTCCTGGATGGAAGAAGGGATGTGGAAGAATATGATATGGTAAAAGCATTTTTATGATAATAAAAATGGCTTTTAAATACGTTTCTTGAATATAAAAAGGGAAATGGGATATTTTGAAATAGAAAAGCATTTTTTATGATAATAAAACTGGCTTTTAAAAAGTATATGTTATGATAAAGCAATTCATGCTAATGAATTGGCTTTTAAATACATTTCCTGGATATGAGAAGGGAAATGGAAAGTTTTGAAATAAAAATGATAAATACTTTGTGTATAGAATACACCTCAGTCCGGGGGGTAGATCCGGATGAGTATTATTAAGACGATGATAAGTAAACCTCAGTCCGGGAGATATTATCCGGATGTATTTGTAGATGTATATATATATGCAATTATACATTTGTGTGTGCTACGGGCCTAATGGATCTCTACCATTAACCCTGCCAAGTAGTAGTGTATCGGGGGGGGGTTCCTTGTTTGGATTTTGCTTTGCGAGATACCCCACGCACGAACTTAGTGCAGTGTTGAGAATGGAGGGAAGTTTAGCCCTTAGCACTTGGACTATCTAGGGTAGATAGTGGATAGGTTATTAGACTAGTTAGGCGGGGTAGCTTGACTAGGGTATGTTGTTAGGATGCGTTAGGTGTGCACTACTAGAGGAGAGGTGAGGGGTATCTCATGGGAGTGCGATACCAATTTAAATATGAGATAAAACTATTTTTCTAAAAATGAAGCATTTATGCACTTGCAAAATATTTTCAAAATTCGGGCTCTGACCCGTTTATCTACTATCCTTTCTTTCTATATATTATATATATAGGTGTCCAGACATAGGGATGCCTGGATGGAAATTCTTTCGAGTCAGACGTCTGCTGCAGCAGCTGTGGATGCTTGCGGGTTCTCGGTAGACGCTTCTTTCCTTGTACTCTAGATAGGAGGTATTGTACAAACATTCGGGCCAATGGTCCAACTGTTTTATTTATTCTTCGCACGTTATTCGATATGGTTGTATAATTTGAACCGAGTGTTCGGTTATTTTAATTTATTTCATTTTCATTTCAGTTCAATTACGCATTTAATTGTGGAAGTTTTATTTTGTTCGTTAAAGAGAGTAGTTAGGTAAAAGTTTTTAACGCTCACCTAATAGGATATTAGTAATTTAATGGATTTTCGACAGTGATGCTATGAATGATCCATATGTAACTCCTGTTATAATTTGATATAGGAGTGATCGCCCGGTATCCCATTAGGCGGGTTGTTACAGATGGTATCAGATCCCCTCCCACACTTTAAGGTTTCAATTCTATGAGGTGCATTCTATGATGTTAATGATTTGGACTTTTGTTTGAATTCATTCAGTTTGCTAATAATGCGTATGAAATCCTTTTCGTTATTGTTGGACTTGTCGCATGTTGGTTTGGGCTTATTTTGGGGAAACCATGTGATGTTTGTGGGTATCATCCCTGAAAATCCTCACGAGACGATACTCGTCCACTAGAGTGACATAGGGGTTTAACGGCTTATTGCATGCGCTAAATGAAATCGTGTTCCCTACGAAAGTGGGATTTATATTTTGATGCATATATACATCTTGTACTGCCCTCTGTGGTCTGGTTTTTTTTGTTTCATTAATAAGGACTAGCAATGTTTAAGTTAGGGGGTGTGACTCGTATCAAATATTGCATATTTCCGCCCGTTATCTTTATGCATTCTAGCGCTTTTACAATCCTTAATGCCTATATTTATTCTCATTAACTAGACAACCTTGGATTTGGATAGATACATGTTTTTCGGGGTTAATTGTGCTTTTGTAGGTATTGGAAAGCTAAAAGTGAGGATCCGTTGCATTTCAGAGAAGTTCTGTCGCTGGACGCTACTTCAAGGGCATTTTAGGCAATTCAAATTTCATCTTTGGATCATGGAGTTTCCACGGATGTGTTGTTCGTCTAGCAAGCTTCGCGTGGCCGCAAACGGTGCGCGATTCCGAGTCCGGACGGTGAAGTTATAGCCATTTTCGTAATCAACCTTTTCTCCCTCATCATGAAGCAAAGAATTGCAGGAAATAGAGTACCGGTCGACTGCGGTTTCAATTTTTGTCGTGGGAAGGAGACATTGCACTTTGGCCTAAGGGACCGGTCGACCGCGCCCCTGCGACCGGTCGACCGGTGATTTTAGATATTTCGAGATCTTTTTCCTTTCTTTTCTTTTTCCTTTACTTTCTTTCCCACTTACTATATAACCCATTTTTTTGTTTCTATTTTAGATATACTTAGATATTTTAGGTTTTAGAGAGTTGTAGGTTAGGGTTTGGGTTGTTGGAGAGTTCATCTTTCTTTCTCATTTGGTGTGACAACAATTGGGTTTGTAATTTATACTATTCATCTTCCCTTCTATTAATATAGTTGTATTTGATTGTTTCTTGATTTGTTAATTATGTTTACATTCTTTGTTAATTAGTTTACATGCTTTGGTTTACTCGCTTTCTAGTATAAATTTACCCGTTTATTTACTCACTTTATTTACCGTGTTTTTACGATGCTTTCTAGGTAATTTAAATTAGGTTGTGTTTGAATGGAACTCACTCGGGTTAACGCGTTGCTTTGTTTGGTGATAGTGTTTACGGTGTGCGTTGTCCTAGTTATTGCGCCTAGGAGATTTGACGGGGCATATCATGTATGTCCCATGCTTACGACCTTTCGTGCGCAATTTCCGGGATATTTGTTGACGCCAAAATATTATTAATCTTTTACGCGGATTTAGGGGCGTGACAACCCTTAGTTCAATTAACTGTCGAAACGAGATGCATTTGTATTAACTCATCGACCCATGCAACCATTTTATACAAATTAACTCGGGTGAGGGATATTCGACGCAACCTATAGTTTTATCCACTTTCAGAATCTAGTTTCAATACCCTTGCCTAGAATAACATTTCCCTTTAAGCATCTTTTCCTTTTTAGTTTGTAATCACCTTTTACACTTTTATTTCGAAATATTAAATCTTATAAATTCTAACAACTCGTCTCTGTGGATTTTCGATACCCGACTTACCGATGTGCTTGCCCCGCAAGTGTAGTCATAATTTAGGTTTATTCGTATTGTCATGGCGAGATAGAAAACAACGATTGTGGCCTTACGCGACCACAACTCTCACGCGCTATCATCCAGTTTCCTCAAAGGGTGTGCATTCTGGAAAAATAGTTTTACGATTCGAAAACCTGTTTGCACATGTTTTCTAAAGGTTTAAAGGCTTAAAAAAATCCTTAGAGTTTGCAAAGACCCGAGCTTTCATTATCAAATTTTTATGTGATCCTTGCTGCACCAACTTGAGGTATGTTCATCATTGAACACTTGTGATTGCTGGTTTTGCAGTGGAGAAGCGACGGATATCACGTTCAACATCGTAGACGTATCAAGCCATATCGGTGGACACCGAGATATTTCTGGAGTCCAGTGTTATGGATGAGCATCGCGGAAGACGAAATTTCTGCGTGGGCACTATTGAAGAACGGTAGAAGATCAAAAGGAGCGTCAAGACCCATGGGGATCGAGTCATTGAGTATGTATAATCAATCTTTGTAAAACCATTGTTCACATTTATTGTCTAGCTGGGGCCGTCCGAGGTTTTTTCCCAATTGGATTTTTCCTCGTATATCCAACGTTGTGAGTATCTTTACTTTATTTTACTTGCTTTAATCAATAGATGCATGTTTAGGGTTAAATAAGATAAAATCTAGTTAAGTTAATTTGTGTCACAACATGGTTTGTTAAAATTGAAAAAGAGTTTTCAAAAAGAGAAGGTTGAATTGCATTCATCCTTAACTTAATTCCGCACAAGCAAAAGTGTTTTGTTGATAGTTATATTTTGGGGACCTGCAAATTGGTATCAAACCAGAAATATATTTTTATTGTGTTTGATCCTTATTGCTTGTGAGGATGAATTTTTGAAATTATGATATTTTTCGCACTCCTGTTTTTAATGGCACTAACTATGCTTATCGGAAAATGAGAATGAAAAATGCTTTAATATCCATTGATGAGCGTGTCTGGTTAGCGATTGTAAAAAGGTTAGTCACCACCTGTCACACGAGAGGGTGAGGTCACTAGTTTGAAACTTATTGAGTCATGGACTGAGATTAAACATAGGCTTTCATAGTATAACTCAAAAGGTCTGCACGCTATTTCCTCACATGTCACACCTGAAGAGTATAATCGTATCATGACTTATGATACTCCGAAAGAAGCTTGGGATACACTTGTACTCACTCTGGAAAGCACGAGCACAATTAGGGAGTTTAAGTTGCAAAATCTCACTACGCAGTTTGAGACGATTAAGATGTTAGAGAGTGAGACATTTAATGAGTTTTATACTAGGTTGTCCACTATTGTTAATGCGTCGTTTAACCTAGGTGAGAATATTCCTGATAACCGAGTGATTAAGAAAATTTTGCGATCGTTGCCGAGTAGGTTTTATGCTAAAGTGACCGTTATGAATTCCCTTGGTACACTTAACTCATCGAAACTAGAAGAAGTCGTAGGTGACCTAAAAATCTATGAACTCGATATGTTTACCTCCAAGCAAGTGCCTAAGAAAGAAAAGGGCATTAATTTGAAAGATCTGAAGGAGGAAACTAAAGTTTCGAATGACGATTTCAATTCCGACTTTGAGGATGTTGTCTTTTTGGCAAGAAAGTTCAAGAAATTTCTTCAAATTCATAAGCAATCTAAAGATGCCAAAAAGTTTGAGAGATTCAAGAACAAGGGAGACTCTACCCCTGGGGATAGAAATGAGAAACCTAAGAGAGATGAGTATGATAGGTGTTTCGGGTGTGAGGGGTATGGTCACAAAGTTAAGGAGTGTCCCACTAGACTTAAAGAAATATGTCAAGAAATAGATAACATACAAAGCCACCTTAAGTGATAGTGAACCCGAAGAGGGAGATGATTCCCCCATTAAGCGCGACTCTATTGCGTTTACGACATGTCATGTGAGCAACGACGATATATCTTCCCATGAGGATACTCATGTGCATGACACTTCCGAGTCTGTTGAGAGTGGTTCCCGAGAGGGTGAGGGTGATGAGAGCGAGGATGAGGAGATCAATGTAAGAGAGTTGCAAGTAGAATTTCGATTGTTGTTTGAGGAGACGATGAAGGTGAAAAAGGAAAACTCGAAATTGCAAGCTAAGTTGAAAGAGCATTCCGTAGAAAAGAATGATGCGCTAATTGAGGATATTAGGGCACAGGAGAACAAGCTCAGGGAAAAGCTAGAGTACGTCGAGAAAGAGAGACACCCTTAAAGGTTTGATGGAGGCCTTGCAAAAGGAGTTGCTAGAGTTTGAGGAGTCTAGGCATCTACTCGAGTCTAGGATTACAAAGTTGGAGGACAATTTGAGAGACTTGTCTAGAGTTAAGTTTAACTTAGAGTGTAAGGACACAATTTTCCAATTGAGTCCTCTTATAGTTTTGGCTCAATTCCGGACAAAAACATTTATTCATAGGATTTTATTTAATTGTAATATTCAAGACCTATGAAGTGTTTGTTGAAGACGTAGCGGCAAAGAGTATAAAGCATCATCAACATGCCGTAGTTTATGTGCCTCGTTTGTACGTCATCAACTTAGGTTCCATGCTCCCAAGGTATGAATGTATTTATATGTATATAGGAGCTTGGAACAATTTGAATTGGGTGTTAGGTGAATTAAAACTGCATTTTATTTTTCAGAAAGAATCAAGTAGAAACTTAAAAAATAAGTATATAAAAGTTTATAAAAGTTTCTGGGGCAAAATCGAATTTTTCAATCTTTCTGTTTGTTCGTTTGAAATGTCGTTCGAACGAGTTTTTTCGTTCGAACCAGATTTCGTTCGAACGAGTTTTGTCGTTCGAACCAGGTTCGTTCGAACGAGTTTGCCAACGACCCTAATCTGGTCAGTCATTCGATATGTCGTTCGATAGTTCGTTCGAACGAGTTTTCGTTCTAACGAGATATCTAACGAGATTCTAACGAGCCCAGGCTGGTCGCTCGTTAGAAGTCTCGTTCGAACGAGAGTCAAGTTCGTTCGAACGAGACGTCAGGCAGGAACGGTTTTGAGCAGTTTTTGACAGTTTTTTCCCCACTTCTCCACTTGGTTTTCAACCAACTTTTTCATACTGTATTATGTGCGGGAAACACATTTTCCAAGACAACTTTTCCATTCCATATCCAACTCTTAGAGAGAGTTTGAGAGGAAATTTATTAGGGAAAATGTTCATGTTTTTGAGTGTTAATTTTTAATGGAAAATTCATACACACTCTAGTTTACACCCATTGTTGTTTATCCAAGCTTTATATATACATATCTTTACTTGGAGTTTTTGGCACCGGTTTTCTCTACCGCATTCAAGAGACGTTTCGGGTTTGCTTCTACACCCCATCACAAAGAAGACCTTTGTTGAGATTCTACCCATTTGGAGAAAGGCTCCATGTTCGGGTGACGGTGACCGTTTAAAGTCCTATTGGTGTATTCCGAGACCACGGTGGAGCTCCGTTGGTTATCCGCTAATTGGAGGTTGATACAAGAAGGAGCATCACGGCTTGAGAGGGTTCGAGTTTAGGAAGTAAGTCTTTTATCTTGTATTTTGTAATAACGTTTTTAGTGGATTTGAGGCTAGGGCCGTCCCGAGGTTTTTTCCCGTTAGTGGATTTTTCCTCGTATATCGCGGTGTAGTGTGACCTTGTTTATTTTATCTTGCACAAAATTTAGAACGCATGCTTAGGTTTAATTTCAAGATAAAATTGGGTTTAATTCTCACACTCATTTAATTTGGGACTTAAATTAAATATTGGATAAAATTGGTTTATTCAAGTCACTTGCTTTAATATGGTTTCGCCTAACTTTGGATATAATTGTTAATCATGACTTAGGCAAATACTAGGACTTGAATTATGTTGTTTTAATTTGTTTCTTAAGATATTAAAACCCGGCCTTGTTTTGTTTTGTTGAACCATCATCTTTCAACGCTTCCGCATTAATTGAAAAAGGAAATTATTTTTTTTTAATTGAGATAATTATTAAATTCACCGGGGATTCCACTCAAATTGGTATCAGAGCCAAAAACGATAAATTATTTCGTTAAGATCCTTTAATTTTTGGCTAAAATGGATTTTTCCCCATTTTCAAAATTTCCTATTTTTGATGGTTCTAACTACGCGTATTGGAAAGCGCGAATGAAATCGGCACTTAAATCTATCGATGAACGTGTTTGGATGTCTGTTGTTAACGGTTGGACTCCACCAACACATTTAATTGAAAATGAACAAGTTCCCAAACCCGTCGATAGATGGACTGAAAATGAGTTTAAGCTAGCGAATTTTAATTCCCGTGGTTTAAATGCCTTATTTAGCGCTGTCGCACCGGATGAATTCCGACGTATTATGACGTGTGAAACTGCTAAAGAAGCTTGGGATATTTTACAATTAACTCATGAAGGAACGAGTGTCGTTAAAGCTTCTAAACTCCAAAACCTCACCACTCAATTTGAAACTATCAAAATGGATGAAAAAGAAACTTTTGATAAATTTTATGCTAGACTTTCTGATATTGTTAATTCATCCTTTAACTTGGGAGAGAAAATACCTGACAACCGTGTTGTAAAGAAAATTTTAAGGTCCCTACCCGATAGATTTATTCCAAAGGTGACCGTTTTAAATTCTTTACCCACTTTAGCCTCTACGAAATTAGAAGAGCTTGTAGGTGATTTACAAACCTATGAACTAGATATGTTTCCCTCTAAAAATGAAAAGAAAATTCAAAAGGGCGTTGCTTTAAAAGCCCGAAAAGAGGTTAAACAAGTAGTAGAGAGCGATAGTGATAGTGACTCGGAAGATATGGCTTTGTTTGCTCGTAAATTTAGAAAATTTCTTAAATTTAACAAAGATAAAGTTAAAAATGATTTTAAGAAATTTGAATCTTCTAAACATGATAAAAACGAGAAGATTTCTAAAGCCGATAAGATCCCTAAACCTAGTAATGAAAATGTTGATAGGGACGAGTCTAATAAATGTTTTGGTTGTGAAGGTTATGGCCATAGGGCTTTTGAGTGCCCCACTAAACTAAGGAAAGAGGGTAAACGACCCATTTCATATAATGCGACCCTTAGTGATAGTGATAAGGAAGAAAAGCCCGATTCCCCCACAAAGAAAAATTTTGTGGCTTTTATGGCACATGTGAGTGATAATGAGAACTCATCGGATGATGAAATTATAGCACATGCCACTTCCAAGGTCATTGTACATGATTCTCTTATTTTTGATGATAGTGAGAGTGAAAAAGAAGAAGAGAGTGAAAATGAAGAAGAGGTTGATATGAGTGAACTTCAAAATGCTTTTCATGAATTATATAAAGAATCTATTAAATTGAAAAGAGCTAATTTGAAGTTAGAAGCGAGTTTAAGAGAGAGTGTCAAGGTCATTGATGAAAGTGCCTTAATAGAAGACCTTAAGACTCATGAGAGGACTCTTCAAGAGAAGCTTAACTATGTAGAAGGCGAGAGAGATAGCCTTAGGGGTTTAATGGAATCCTTGAAAAAGGAGCTTCTTGCTTTTGAAGAGCGAAATGTTTTACTAGAATCTAAAATTTTGGATTTGGAAAATAAATTAAAAGATTCTAGTAATGTCAAATTTGATTTGGAGTGTCGTTCGGAAAAACTAGATAAAATGTTAGGAACGGTCCAAATTAAAAATGACACTTTTGGTTTAGGCTTCAATTCTTGTAATGATTTTAACCCTAAAGTCAAAACCAATGTTTTAGGAGAATCTTGTAGGAATGCATTTAATGATCACTCCTTAGATAAATCTTTTCGACATATTCTTACTTGTACACTTTGTGGTCGACAAGGTCATCTTAGAAAATTTTGTTTAGATCTTAAACGAATTCCTAGAAAATCCCATAGTAAAGTAACCACGATAGCTAACGTTCCTACACCCCAAGATAGTAATTCTTCATTAATTTGGGTTAGGAAATCCGACTTGGTTGCCTTACAAAATAGGGATTTTGATTCTCATTTACTTTCACATCCTTCCTCCCTTGCTAAATCTAATGGATGAATGTGTTAGTGTTTGCATACTTTAGCGTTTGTACTTCATGCTATATTCATATGCTAAATGTATGCTTCTTTAGTCATTTTCTAGTCATTGCCTTACTTCATATCACATGCTAGAAATTATGACTTGTTTATCTTTTTGTATTATATTTTGTGTTTGAATCGACTGCATAATATAAAAAGATTTTTGTTTATCATTTGTGTTTTATTTATTTCATTTAAGCTTAATGAAAAATACAAATGATTTTTGTTTTGTCCTTTTGAGTAAATATTTATTTTTGTTTAACAAATGTTAAAAACTCAAAAATATTTTGTTTTGTGTGTATTTTTGTTTGACACACTTTATGTGGCATATATTTGTGTTTGAATCCTATCGTTTACGCTTCCATGTGGCTAGAACTTTTGGTTTAGATTTTCAATCCTTAAAATGTTCTTTACCATATTTTATATGGAGTAGTTGGATTTTGTATTGATTAAATGGATTCTATTTTCATATGCCTCTATTCACACATGCACGAGCTCTTTTGAAATCTTAATGTCACATGTTATATTTGAGCTTTTTGAGGTGTTCTCCTATCAATCTAGTCATCTACATATCTATGACCTAGGAGGACTAGTGCATGTCAAAATCCGTTGTATGTGAGATTTGTGTGAAAAATGAAAACATGATAAATTCATATATGCACGGGGAAGGGCTCCGAAAGGATGAATTAAGTCCTTTGCGATAGTAAGCCACCGTTGATTGGATCTAAAAGAAATACGTGATCCAAAGGCCTAAAAACAGAATATTTGGCATTAACCAAAAAGCAATTGCTAAGGCCTATGTTTGTTTGATATATTCATTCACAAACAAAAGAATATATATGCTCATTGAGGGAGTAATGGATGGTATATCAACGGTTTGCACAATGTCCGTTTATCCTAGTTGTCTTTAATGTCATGACTCTATTTGGTTTATAGAATCATCATCATGCTAGGCTTGTATGCATTGTGTATGTTTGTTCATTGAGTTCAATCTTTATATTGTCACATGAGGTTATATTTAACTGTGATGACGTTTGCAATCAAATGAGAACTCCGTGAACGTTTCCTAAGTGTTTGGGTCTAAATTTAATTGTTGCTAGTTCACACCCCTACACTTCCGTTTCCATATGACACATTTTTGCCATACGAATGTGCAAACTTATTGTATTTTGTGTCATGTGTGTGTTTATATCTATATATATATACAAGTGCTTCATTGATATATTTCTAGTATATATATATATATGATATTTGTTTATCTTTGCCTTGCTTTTAATTGCCCATATGCTTTCATGTCTTAACACTTTAAGCTTTCACCTGTGGTTTATTAGTTCTTTATCCTTTGCCTATTCCCGAACAAAAAGGGGGAGAATGATGATAGGGGGAGAAATGGTATCTAATCCTATTATTATCATATCTTCGTTTGGTCGTTTGGGGGAGATTTATCTTAGGGGGAGACGTCTTTCTAAGGAGGTCATGTGTTTAAAGGGAGAATTAATTTAGGGGGAGTAATTAATTAATTGCATTTAATACTTTGATATTCCCTATGCATTTGATGAGTTTGCTTAAGTGTGCAGGTATTCTACTAAAGTGGCATCTTTCTACGGCAAAGAGTTTGATCCTTGGGTTGAGTCAAGATTGGGCGGGTTATGTTTTGAGTCTAGTAGAGCTTGACGGCCCTTTAGGATTTTTGTTTGGTTTTTGTCCCGGAATAGCCAAAGGGGGAGATTTGTAAGGACACAAATTTCCAATTGAGTCCTCTTATAGTTTTGGCTCAATTCCGGACAAAAACATTTATT
Source organism: Sambucus nigra (assembly GCA_949130495.1). Taxonomy (NCBI): domain Eukaryota; kingdom Viridiplantae; phylum Streptophyta; class Magnoliopsida; order Dipsacales; family Adoxaceae; genus Sambucus; species Sambucus nigra. The sequence goes on from OX422207.1 coordinate 763,574,770, forward strand.
CATAGGATTTTATTTAATTGTAATATTCAAGACCTATGAAGTGTTTGTTGAAGACGTAGCGGCAAAGAGTATAAAGCATCATCAACATGCCGTAGTTTATGTGCCTCGTTTGTACGTCATCAACTTAGGTTCCATGCTCCCAATGTATGAATGTATTTATATGTATATAGGAGCTTGGAACAATTTGAATTGGGTGTTAGGTGAATTAAAACTGCATTTTATTTTTCAGAAAGAATCAATTAGAAACTTAAAAAATAAGTATATAAAAGTTTATAAAAGTTTCTGGGGCAAAATCGAATTTTTCAATCTTTCTGTTTGTTCGTTTGAAATGTCGTTCGAACGAGTTTTTTCGTTCGAACCAGATTTCGTTCGAACGAGTTTTGTCGTTCGAACCAGGTTCGTTCGAACGAGTTTGCCAACGACCCTAATCTGGTCAGTCGTTCGATAGTTCGTTCGAACGAGTTTTCGTTCTAACGAGATATCTAACGAGATTCTAACGAGCCCAGGTTGGTCGCTCGTTAGAAGTCTCGTTCGAACGAGAGTCAAGTTCGTTCGAACGAGACGTCAGGCGGGAACGGTTTTGAGCAGTTTTTGACAGTTTTTTCCCCACTTCTCCACTTGGTTTTCAACCAACTTTTTCATACTTTATTATGTGCGGGAAACACATTTTCCAAGACAACTTTTCCATTCCATATCCAACTCTTAGAGAGAGTTTGAGAGCAAATTTATTAGGGAAAATGTTCATGTTTTTGAGTGTTAATTTTTAATGGAAAATTCATACACACTCTAGTTTACACCCATTGTTGTTTATCCAAGCTTTATATATACATATCTTTACTTGGAGTTTTTGGCACCGGTTTTCTCTACCGCATTCAAGAGACGTTTCGGGTTTGCTTCTACACCCCATCACAAAGAAGACCTTTGTTGAGATTCTACCCGTTTGGAGAAAGGCTCCATGTTCGGGTTGACGGTGACCGTTTAAAGTCCTATTGGTGTATTCCGAGACCACAGTGGAGCTCCGTTGGTTATCCGCTAATTGGAGGTTGATACAATAAGGAGCATCACGGCTTGAGAGGGTTCGAGTTTAGGAAGTAAGTCTTTTGTCTTGTTTTTTGTAATACCGTTTTTAGTGGATTTGAGGCTAGGGTCGTCCCGAGGTTTTTTCTCGCTAGTGGATTTTTCCTCATATATCGCGGTGTAGTGTGACCTTGTTTATTTTATCTTGCACAAAATTTAGAACGCATGCTTAGGTTTAATTTCAAGATAAAATTGGGTTTAATTCTCACACTCATTTAATTTGGGACTTAAATTAAATATTGGATAAAATTGGTTTATTCAAGTCACTTGCTTTAATATGGTTTCGCCTAACTTTGGATATAATTGTTAATCATGACTTAGGCAAATACTAGGACTTGAATTATGTTGTTTTAATTTGTTTCTTAAGATATTAAAACACGGCCTTGTTTTGTTTTGTTGAACCATCATCTTTCAACGCTTCCGCATCAATTGAAAAAGGAAATTAATTTTTTTTTAATTGAGATAATTATTAAATTCACCGGGGATTCCACTCATAGAGGCTATAAGTGAGAAGTTGATAGGATGCTAGGCACCGTCTAAATTAAGAAAGGTAGGGGAGGTATTGGTTTTGATGATCGTGTTGAGCCACATCGGAACGTTAGAAAAGGCCCACATATAGGTCACTTTCCATACCATCGCTACACTTGCACATTTTTTGGTAGGAAAGGTCGCCTTAAATAGTTTTTCTATGACCTTAGGAATGCTCCACTAAAGTTTAGGAAGTTCAGGAATTAAGTTTCCCCGATTCCCCCACCCCCATGCATCGTTACACACCTACTTGAGTTAGGAAGTCGGATTTGGTAGCTTTAGGAATAAAACTTCATGGTTCTCATTTGGTTGCACTTGATTCTTCCCATGCTAAATCTAAAGGTTGAGTGTGTTACCATGTTTATCATTTTGTATTATATTTTTCATTTTTGGCATTTTATTAAAAAAAATACAAAAAGATTTTAGGTTTTGAATTTTTTTGAGAAAAACATAAAAATATTTTGCTTTTACTTGAGTCAAAATATTTCAAAAAATGCAAAAAGATTTTCGTTTTTTGTGTGTCATGAGTTAACATGTTTGATGTGGCAAACTGGTGTGCTTGGACCCCCTTCCTTCCATTATTCACGTGGCTAGGACATTTGGTTATTATTATCGATGCTTAGAATGGCCTTAACCATTGTATCATGGGGTTGTTTCAAAGTTGATATGCGTTTTGATTCAACTTTGTATAAATGGCATCTTTTCACACATGCACGAGTTTATATGAATCTTTGGCTACTCCTTCTTATTTGAGTTTGGTGAAACGTTCTTATCTCAATTTTGTCATCTATACGTAAGTAGACTTAAGGAGGAGGTGTGCATGTAATAATCGTTTACCCGTGAGCATTTTTAATTTGAAAATATGATGAGTGTACAGGAAAGGGCTACAAGAGTCTAAAATCGACTCATCATGAAAGCCACCGTTTAAAAGAGCCCTAAAATTCTTAAGGCAGTAAAAAGAATCATATGCCAAAAGTGGGCCAAATTAGTTTAGTTCATTCCAAAGAAAATATGATTTATAATTGAGGGAGTTTGGATGGATTAAATTTTTAAACGGGTTTGCAAAAAGAATCCTAATGTTGAAAATTCGTATCATGACGCTATTGTTTGTAGAATCGTCAAAATTCCGCATTCATGTGCATGATTTTTGTTTAGTTCATTAAGCTCATACTTTAATTGTTACATATGGCTATAATAAAGTTTGATGATAGATTGTTTTAAATTAAAGCTTCTTGATCATTTCAATGTGTTGGATTATGATTCATTTGTTTTAGTTCACGCCCATAAATTCCATGTTCATGTTTGAGCACATCGGTTCTATGTTAGCATGTTCCTCATAGTTGTTTATTTTTGAGTTTTTTGGTTTTGTTTATGCTTTTGCTACTGTTTCACAGTTTTGAGCCCCTACCTATTTGAATTTTTCCACTTGGCTACACTGTTTTAAATTTTGGGGATTCTGTGAAAATTTTGTGTATGTCGTTCAAACGACATACTGTTTCGTTCGAGCGATGTCTAAGTTTGTTCTAACGACATCCCTGGCTTGTTCGAACGACAACCTGCTTTGACTTGTTTGACCTTTCGTTGGCTGTCTTTCTGTTTCAGTACCCTGCTGCATATCAATTCATATTTTGGTACTGGATTTCTGTTTATACAGTTTACTTTATCGTTGACATATTTAGCTGCATTGGTTTATTTATCACAAATGCTTAGATATATATCATTTTTATGTGATTCATTGTGTGCTAGCTACTGATTTGACATTGCTTGATCATATTTAGCTAGTTGTTTCATGTTTATCTAGCTATTATTCATGTTGATCTAATAATCTTGCTAGATTTGTTTATCTTTTCACCGGATTGTCTATTCGAGACAAAAAGGGGGAGAGATGTATGTGATGTAGGGGGAGTTTTTTGTGTGAGTCGAGTTTTGTTTACATATTGGTATCATGTTTACTCACATAACAAATGATTCAGAATTTTAATTTGAGATTTCAAATCGTTTTATATCATTTGTTCCTCCATACTTCACTCGGTATTTGTCAATTTCATGGGTGTAGGTATGCTTAAAGAGATTCGAGATTTCAAGTCTACATCACATTCAGACATTCAAGACAGTTTCATGCTTGCCGGTCCATTATTGAAGAATCTTATCCTGTACTGATGATGTATTTTTCATTTTCGGTTTTATGGGATGGGTTTTAGGCGTCATACGGTTTGACGAACCGGCTTAGGCATTTCACTGTTGGTTTTGTCCCGGAATAATCAAAGGGAAAGGTTTGTAAGGACCAAATTTCCAATTGAGTCTTAATGTAGTTTTGACTTATTCTCGAAACAAAACATGTTTGTGTCATAAATAGTATTTAATTGTCTGATCCCACGAGTCAATGATGTATCAAAGATTAATTGAAGACGTTGCGGAAAAACTAGAAAGATGTAATCATGTCGAAGTTTAATTAGTGCAATTTCGCGTCTTCAAGGTTTAATTGCATTCCGAGATCACACAGGTATGAATGCATAATGTTAATGAAACTCGGAATTCGTTTTATAAAATAAGGATGTTATTTTTAAAGGAATTTTTTTAAAAAGAGGTTTAATTGTTTACACTTCGTTTATGTCACATAAGGACGAATGAGAATTGGATAAGAGTTGATTTTAATCAAAAATCTGTTTAAATTAAAAACTCTATCTGATGACGTCGTTAAAATGACATTTGATGTCTTTCAAACGAGATCCACTATCGTTCGAATGAGATCCACTGTCGTTCGAATGATGTGGCTTCTCGTTCGAACAAGATTCTATCATCGACTCAATTTTATTATAAATAGAGGTATCCAGTTTCCTCGAACGGTGTGCATTCCGAAAAAATAGTTTTAAGATCTAGAAACCTATTTGCACATGTTTTTTAAGGGTTTAAAGGCTTAAACACATGCTTAGAGTTTTCAAAGATTAGAGATTTCATTATCAATTATTTATGTGATTCTTGATGCACCAAGTTGAGTTTTGTTCATCATTGAACGCTTGTGATTACTAGTTTTGCAGTGGAGAACCGACAGACATCGTGTTCAACATCGTAGACATATCAAACCATATCGATGGACATCGAGACATTCCAGGAGTCTAGTGTTGTGGATGAGCATCGTTAAAGATGAAACTTCTGCATAGACACTATTAAAGAACGATAGAAGATCAGAAGGAGCGTCATGACCCATGGGGATCGAGTCATTGAGTAAGGCTAATCTGTCTTTGTAAAACCATTATTCATAGTGATTTTTTGGCTTGGGCTGTCTGAGGTTATTTACCGTTTAGGTTTTTCCTCGTACATCCGGCATTATGAGTATCTTTACTTTATTTTACTTGATTTAATCACTAGATGCTTGTTTAGGGTTAAACAAGATAAAACCTGGTTAAGTTAATTTGTTTCACAACTTGGTTTGTTAAAATTGAAAAAGCTTTTTCAAAATGAGAAAGTTGAATTGCATTCATCCCTAACTTAATTCCGCACAAGAAAAAGTGTTTTGTTGATAGTTATATTTTGGGGACTTACAAAAATGATGGTAATGAAAGGTGGAAAGGAATTTCACATAAGGAATCTTCACTGATTGTTGAAGAACATTAGTGAGATCATTGATATTTAAGGATCTGAGGTGTGACTTAGAAGTGAGCTCATGACCTCCTTATATAGGGTAGTGGGACTAATGATCAATATATCCCTAGCCTACCAATCGGTAGGTGACCAAAGACATACTACTGATAGGCACGGAAATGAACCTCCAAATCGACAGTCTTGTGTAGATTTTTCAAAAAATGATCATAGAACAAAATTTGTAAATCCAAATTATGCATGGGGTATACCGTTAGAAAGTTAATTCAGAGACCTTTAAGAGTCCTTTAGGTCGCTCTCGCATCTGGGAGTTGACTTTGGGTCAAATGGGTCTCAAAAGTACCCATTGGTCCTTCAGACAGGAGATCATTGGATGGTAATGGATCGTTTATCCAATTCATAAGTCAGAATCATGCATGAAGTGGACCATTGGAAAGTTTATGCAAGATACTTCGATGTTGCAAAGAGTTTCGCTCAGTTTAGAGAGTTGACTTTGGTCAACCAGGGTCTGAAAGCGCCCAGTGACCTTTCAGAGTAAAATGATTCATTCGTCCATGCCGTAATGCTAATTTGTGCATGGGGTGAACCCTTCAAAAGGGTATTCAGTTAATTTTAAAGATTCATTCAATCTCGTTCATGTTGAAGAGTTGACTTTGGTCAAACAGAGTCTGGGAGCGCTCGATTGCCTCCAGATCAATTTTTGGGGGAAAACGAATCGTTTATTCGAATAATTATGCCGTTTGGTGTATGGAGCAGACCATTGGATAGGGGTTTCAGTGTCATTATAATATTCATTGAGATTTCTCTCTAGAGATAGAGTTGATTGGGGTCAAATCGGGCCCAGGAGCACTGAGTTGCCTCCAAATCAATTTTTTATAGTAAATGGACCATTCGTCCAAACTATTATACCGATTCATGAATAGGGAAGATCGTTGGAAAGGGAATTATGAGCCTTTTGAATATTCATTGAGCTTTCGATCTGATAATAGAGTTGACTAGAGTCAAACGGGGCTCTAGATTGGTACTCAGAGTATGACCTAGGGTTTGTTGTGAATTGGGGAGGTGATAGGAACCTAAGAAGAGAGCAAAGGGGTTCTAGAATGTGCTGTCTACACGTTTTATTAGGGATGAGTTTGTCAAGTAGAATTTTGATGATTTAAGGACGAAGTTGACTTCAGCTCTTACCTCATAGTGGGGTGGACTATATAGTTTACACTGATGCCTCACTACAGGGATTTTAGGATGTTTTGATGCAGGAGGAGAGTGATGGGGATCAATGCACATAGAATGAAAATTTAACCCATTAATCATTGAATGATTATGCAATAGGGAGAAACAAACTACAAAACTAGTTTTGGGACTTAAATCTAGCGTTAGGAATATAGTACCTTTGTGAATTCGATTACAATTCAATTTGGAAAGAGGAATTATTGGTGATGAAGGGATGCCTGCTTTTGGTCCTCTAAAAGCCTGATTAACACCTCCAAATGCTTGGATTTTCTAGTATATAAATCACCTAAATCTAAGTTGGCGTGTTGGCTCCTTTTGAGATGAAAACTTTTGATTTTGAGTGAGATATGAGCTTCTCTCTAGGATTACGTTCACAAAAATTGAATAGTTTATTCTCTCTTTTTACCATTAATAATGAATGTACAACTTAAAACCCTAGATTACACCCTTATATATTAGTATAAGTTTGTGGGATTAGGCTAAACTGGGCTTGTAAAGAGTTATGGCCTAACTACTTGGATATATGGACTATAGTAAGTACCCAAGATAAATAATTAAATTAAATTTCAAATAAGTACTCGAAAATCCCAAATCTCGTAATTTATTTACTTTATTTATTTAATCATTATTAGTTACACTTAATAATTATAACTTCACACCAATTTGATTATCTCAAAAGTCGCTTGGATATAATGAGATATTATTTTCGAAGTTTATTATGGTACATAATGTGATCCCATGCGTTACGCTTATAATACCCATTTGGTCAAATCAATTTATCGTTAATTGACTTTAATCAACATCTAATCAATTCCTTACTTCTCAAACTTACCTTATATTTCCACTCCACCGGATTATAAAATAATCCATTATGTAAGGACATATTTTACGTAGTCTGTTTACATTAGAGTGTGTCGTATACCGCTACAACATTAAAAGAAAAGTTCAAATCCAGTCATGTATCCAGACGTATCCGAATATCAATATTCTTCAACAAACCAGCCTCTGCAAAATAGATTTTGGTAAGGTTGTGTTTAAATCCCTTAATGGTTCATTTAAAGTGTTGGGATAATTTTTCTAAAATGTTTTTAAACATCTTAGGCGTCTTTTTTCATCAAAATATTTTTTCTAAGTACTTAGGCGGAGTTTTAAAAGATTTTTTTTTGCTTTGGTCATTCAAACGACATCGTTATGTTGTCCAAACGATATTGTATTGTCACACGAACGAGGAATTCAAGAAACATTTAATGTCCAATGAAGGCTTGCAAGAAGCTTGCGTGATACATTTCATCGAGTGACAACATACTGTTTTGGTTTTATTACGTCACTTCTAGAATCGAGCGACATTCAAAGCCGTTCGAGTGACATGAATGTCTCATTTGAGCAATCCCATTGACTCAATTTTTTTTATAAATAGTTCGTTTTTGAGTCCTTTTTTGTTTCTGAAGACCTGAGTGTTTTAATCTACAAAAACTGCAAACTAGAGAATTTTAGTCTTCTCATTTAGGGTTTTTTAACTTTGTTTTTCAATTCACAACGTCCCAATAACGTTAGCGAATTGTTTTGGAACCCAATATACAACTTTGGTGAAGTTTCTTTTGTAGAGACAAAATCTCTATGGTTGACTTGGTAGCTCTTGAGGGAGGTGTTGGCTGATAATTATGGTTATGTAGGAGTTCTTGCGAGTATTCATCGTTGAAGATAGAGCTGTAGTTTTTGTGGGTTTACTGCAGTCAATCCATTGCTAATTTTAGGTTGCTACCTATGTGACTCTTCTAATTAATATTCATTGTATATATATATATATATAAGTGTTGTTACATTTATCGAAATAAAGGTTTTACCCTTTTGAGGGATTTTTTTTCCTGAAATCTACGTGTCACTAAATTATGTTTATTGAAAAGATTTATACACCTTGATGCATGCATTAGGGTTTAATTAATTTGGATTCAAAATTTACATCTAGTTAAATAAGTTTAAAATTGAAAATTTGCGAATCCACATACCATCGATATCCCACCGCATTCTCAAATTGGTATCAAAGCTTTTCAAGCAATCTTACCTTCTCAAATTGGTATGAGCGCGGGTTTCTCTAATTTATTGAATGATTCTTTTTCTGTAAAATTTTTGTGATATTGATTTTTTTGAAAAATATGATTTTGAATTTTTTTTCATAATGTTTTCGAATGAAAACTTATATAATCGATTTCCAGTTTTTGACGAGTCTAAGTATGCCTATTGGAAAGCCCATATGAAATCTCATTTAAAGGCAATCGATTAGAATGTTTGGGCTGTTTGTGAAAGAGGATGGACTCCTCCCACTATCTCCGCTAATAATACCATTAATCTTAAACATGTGATAACTGAGGATGAATTTAAATGGACCACTTTTAATTCTCGTGGGCTAAGTGCAATTTTTGGAGCCGTCACCCTGAAGAGTTTCGAGTATCATAACGTGCACCACGTCAAAAGAAGCATGGGATATTTTACGACTTACCCATGAAGGCACGACTGCAGTGAAATGGTCTAAATTGCAAAAGTTAACTACTCAAGTTGAAACTATTACTATGCTTATTTGGTGAGTTTTATGCTCGTTTGTCTAATATTGTCAGCATTAGTTTCAATCTTGGTGAGAACATTCCTGATGCATGAGTTGTTAAAAAGATTTTGAGATCGTTGCTTGAACGTTTTATTCTGAAAGTGGCTATTTTGAATTCCTTAGGAAATTTGAGCAATCTTAAGTTAGAAGAACTAGTAGGAGACCTCCATACATATGAAATTAACATGTTTTCCAACATTTTCAAACCTAAGGATAGAGGGATAACACTTAGAGTCCACTCTAAGAATATTGAGGAAGTGTCCAAGAGTGATAAGAAAAGGAAAGTGAGAGTTTGTGATTCTTAGTTTGAGGGAGAATTTGATTTTGATGACGTGGCCATGCTTGCTAAAAATTTCAAAAAGTTTCTCACCTTTCAAAACAAAATTCTTCCAATAAAAGAGTTTTAAAAAAAAATAAAAATAAAGAAGAGGCCAAAGAGAGTGGTGAGAAACAGAAAGAGAATGATCAAGATGTTTTGAATGTGAGGGTAAGGGGCATAAGGATTTTGAGTTTCCCACTAGGATAAATACAAAGGGAAAGAATATTGCCATGCCAACCACTCTTAGCGATACTGAGGAAGAGGTGAAGGATTCCGGGGATAAATATTCACATGGGATGTGTGTTGCATTTTTAGATAGTCACGTGAGAACACCTAGTTTGTCCCACGACGATGATGATACTTATGCACCTGATAGCCCTGATGATGATTTGAGTGTTTCGAGTGAGGGTGAAAGTGAGTTTGGAAGCGATGGTGAAAGTGAGCTCCAAATTATGTTTAGAGATTTGTACATCGAGACCTTAAAGATGAACAAGTTGAATAAGTAATTGGGTCTTAGGGTGTTAGATTTGGAAAGATATATTGAGGTTTTGAGGGGATTTGAGGCGTCAGTGAGTCAACTCGAGAAGGTGATGGTTACTTTGAGTGAGAAGTTGATCGTTGTAGGTCGGGAAAAGAGTGATCTTGAAGTTAGTGTGGTCCAATTAGAGAGAGATCTTGAATGAGCCCGGGAGGTAAAGGTCACTATAGAGGATACATCTAAGAAGGTTGGAAATATGCTCCTAGGTCCCGCTTTGTGTAATGTTTAGATACTAGAAAAAAGTTATGACGGCTCATTTACTTCTCATGTTGCACTCGAGCCACTTAATTGATCCATATGGCTCTCAACCCAAACCACGTAGGCATCGTGTTCCGGATAGGAGAGTAGGTCATAGACATTTTGAGAGAGGTGTTCCTAGGATCATTTATGTTTGCACACATTTTAAGAAGAGAGGATACCTTAGGAAATTTTGTTTTAAGTTGGGTAATGTGTCGCGTAAATTTTTGCCACATCAAGCTACGACAGATGCACCCACACATGATGCTTTCGGAGAATACATGAGAGAGTTTGCACATAATAGGGATAAAGTAAAGTTTTTGGCCAAGACTTCACATGACTTGATGGATGTTTTTCATAGGATGTCACCGTCTTTGGAAAACTCCACCACACCTAATGGTTGAGGTTTAAATTTATTTGCAAGCATAAGATGATTTTCATGATGATATTTTATGCCTATTTCTAGTGTGTACCACTTTTGTATTTATATTTTCCATTTTTGATATATTTTTTAAGAAAAATCAAAAAGATTTTAGCTTTTGAATTTTTTTGGAAAAATACAAAAAGATTTTCTATTTTTTTGAGAAAAAATTGAAAAATCCCAAAAAAAATTATTTTGATAATTTTTTTGCAAAAAAAACAAAAAGAGTTTTGTATTTATTTTACACCGTTTATGGATGGACATTTAGGAAGACCAAGTCACAATATCATTCCATATTCATGTGAATATTTGATAGTGTTTTGAGACGATACATCATTGTATCCATGTGCTTTATATTGTTTGGTGTCATTAAAATGAGATTTGAGATTACTTTCTACATGTTTGACTCATAATTTCCTTTAATGCACACTTACACAGATTTGTTTGATTATTTTACTTGTCTATCACATATTGATCCATCCCAATCCTGTTTTTAAAGTGAACCATATGCGATAAAACTTGACAATGAAAGTAGTGCATGTAAGAACCGTTGCCCATGAGGAATTTGTTTAAATATATTTATGTGGAAAATGGGGACGGGCTACGAAAGGTAATCATAATATCCTTTACGATTAAGCCACTGTTTAAATCGGACATAAAAAAAGTGTGGCATTGCAAAAATTATCTAAGGTCCAAAGTGGTTGAAAAGTGCCCGAAAAAAATTGAAGGCAATAAATCGATAAATATGTCAAAAAGGGCCATTAGAATTTTGATCACCTCTAGAAAAATAAAATATTTACTATTTATAAGGGTGTTTGGTTGTAAATAAATCAACGGGTTTGCATGTCCTGAAAAAGTCTTGAAAATGTGTTACATAGTTTTAGATGTTGCTGGTGTGGAAATCATTTTAGACTTTGATTTGTGGATTTGATTAAGTCGATATCATTTGAATTCAACAATTTTTACACCTAAGGATGATTGTGAAGTTCATTCGTTAGGAGTATCCATATTCATCGTGTACATTTGTTATGTATATTTGAGTTGATTTACCTATTGAATATGTTCACACCCATTCATTACGTTTCCACGATTTGGTTATCTTATTATAAATTCACGGTGTGTGTGTTTTTATTTGATTTTGTTGAAAAATTGAAAAATAAAAAATAGTTGGTCAATGCTTTCAAGTTTATCCTTGATGATCATAGTTGATTTTCTTTGCTTGTCATGATACTCCATACTTATTTTTATTTATTCTTTTCCTTTTCTATTTCGGATAAATAAAAAGGGGGAGAACGAATTATGAGTTAATGGGGGAGTTTGAATTATGAGGGAGATTTGAAATTTGAGATTTGAGTTTTGTTTGATTTATATTTATGACATTTCAAACTCGATACGCATGAAGATATTTGTTTCATGTCTCATGTGTGTAGGTACAAAAATTTGAGGATCATTATTTTGCACGCCCTAATGATGACAAAGAAAAGTTGGAGATTTGAAGATTTCGAGTTGAAGATTTTTAAAGAAAGTTTATAGACTTACATTTTTAGTACCTTTTCGATTTTGGGTTTATGAGAGGATATTGTATTTGTATAGGGCATTTGATTTGATAATTCAGATGTTTTTAATTTGTATCGACATACACATAGGGGAAGATTTGTTAGGACATATTTTTCATAGTCCGTTTACATTAGAGTATGTCGTATACCGATACAACCGTTAAAGAAAAGTTCAAATCCAATTATGTATCAAAATGGATCCGAATATCAAAATTCTTCAACAAACAAGCTTCTGCAAGATATATTTGGTAAGGTTGTGTTTAAATCCATAGTGGTTCATTTAAAGTGTTGGGATAATTTTTCTAAATTGTTTTTAAACATCTAAGGCATCTTTTTTCGTCATATTATTTTTTCTAAGTACTGAGGAGGATTTTTAAAAGAAAAATATTTTACTCTTTGGTCATTCAAACAGCATCATTATGTCGTTGACATCGTGTTGTCGCGCGAATGAGGACTTCATGTGACATTGCATGTAGAACGAATGCTCGCGAAAAACTCGCGTGATACATTTATTGAGCGATAGTGTACTGTTTTTTTTTTGTTACGTCGCTTTATAGGTCATTCAAGCGACATGGCTATATCATTCGAGTCATCCCGCCAACTCAATTATTTTTATAAATTGTTCATTTTTGAGTCCTTTTTTATTTCAGAAGACCTGAATATTTCAATCTATGAAAACTGCAAACTGCAGAATTTTAGTCTTCTCATTTTGGGGTTTTTAACTTTGTTTTTCAACTCACAAATCATCTCAATGGCTTTAGTGAATTGTTTTGGAACCCAAGATACAACTTTGGTGAAGTTTATCTTGTAGAGACGAAATCTCTACGGATGACTTGGTAGCTCTGAGGGAGGTGTTGACTGACGACTATGGTCACTTGGGAGTGCTTGAGGGTGATCATTGTTGAAGATAGAGCTGTGATTGTATGCTGCGACCTATGTGAGTGTTCTGAGGCATATTCATTGCAGATTTATGTGAGTGTTTCTACATTTATTGAAATAAAGGTTCTTCCCTCGCGGGGGATTTTATCCTGAAATCTGTGTGTCAGCAATTTATGTTTATTTTTGATGGCATGATTTATACACCTATATGAATGTGTTAGGGTTTAAATAGTTTGGATTAAAAATTGAAATCTATTTAAATAATTTTAAAATTGGAAATTTTTGAATCCACATACAATCGATATCACACCGCATTCTTAAATTGGTATCAGAGCTTTTCAAGCGATCTTACCTTCTCACATTAACCAGGTTAAACTCGTGGAAACAAATATTATAAGTTTATCGAGGGGGTATTTCAATTGAATGTATCTCGTGGATGCGAATTCTTCTGAATTATGATCTCAGACCTACTCACACAATGATCCCTCATCTGCGGAGATTGAGATATAATTAAATTGAATTATAAATAATTGTTCAAGCATTTCAATCCTCATAGCCCTCGGGATTAAAAATCTATGCACCATTTGAAAATGATGTGATAATGCCTAAGTCTAATCAGGATATCCCTTAAACTTATATCTCGCCATTGGTCATGTTTAATACATTCTTGGATGTAGCGTTCACAATCCTCTTTTGAGCTATCATAAAAATTCTGGAACCATCATAAAAGTTCCTATAGTTTGCGATAAACTACTAGGATTCTACTATAACTGTTCGATAGGATGTCAACTTCCTATCTAGGTTGATAGTACTACAAATCAAATTCACATCTCCCTTGATCAATCCAAACCGAACTCATCGGAATTCCAACTAAGTATAATTGATGGAGATATATAGAACAATATATATAATAAACATATATGTAAATTATTCTCACAAATGTGATTCTCATTTCAAAATGAACTAGATAAAGTCCTTTTATTGATAAATAAAAAGGTTTTTACATGGTTTTAAGAATAAAAGCCTAATAGAGAGGCATACGGATCATGCTTCTCGAAAGATTAAGCCTTATGAAGGGAATTACACAAGTTATTACTTGGATTTAGCATAAGTTATTTTTACCCTTCGAATTTGGAGGCACTATTTGTTCGGGGAGAGGTTTCATCTATTCACAGACCATTAGATCTTACTCTATATGTTCATAAAGGAGTTAAACATGAGACAATGCTGATGACTAGAATTCGTGAATGATTATGAGTTCGATATTAAGTATCCTCAGGGAAAGCGAATGTAGGGGCAGACATCTTGAGCCATAGACAGAGTCGAAGTGCGGTTTTCTTTGCATATTAGATGAGTTGGCTTATGCCTTTATGTCTGTTCTAACATTCACACATAATATTATTTTATGTGTCATCAAGGGACATATAGAGGACCCTTCTTGTCAGGGGAAGATTTTAGAGTTATTGATGAAAATATCATTCTTCTTGTGTTGGCTCAATTTTGAGACAAACATTTTTTTATATATGCTCATGCAAGATTTGTTTGTTAAAATCTATTTTTTATATACTTTAAATAATATTTTTTTCTTTTATTGATTTAATATATAAACTATTTTTTGATAAAATATTTTATAGTAGGTATTTTTGAATTATATAAATTTTATAGTGTCTTTTATTTGCTATATTTTGTTTTTCAGAATTTTAAATTGATTGTTTATAGTCTCTGTTTAAATATTTATTTTGTGTTAAACTAACATTTTTTTATTAACACATCTTTTTTGTTTAATCTTTAAAGTTTGACGCAACATTAATAGGCAACAATTTGTGTCGTTTTAGTGTTGTGCTTATATTCGTGTGGTTTTTGAGAGGGTTCTAGCCGACTTGGTTATACATGCTATCTTTGTTATGCATGTGATGGTTTGACTGATTGCTATTTGGTGTGTCCCCCTTGATTTTACCGTGTTGCCCCTCCTATTTTTGAGTTGTTTGATGCATGTACCCCTGGGGATGTAATTTTTTGATTACCCCTCAACGGTTGTGGCGTTGGATGTTTTTACCCTTATGGGTTTGTGTATTTTAATTATCAACCTTTTCCATTTCATTTGGGCCTATATATATTTGTTGTGGTTTGAGAAAAAAATTAGGGTTTTATTTAATTTCTTCTCCCAAATTCTGCTGACATATTTACTCTATTTATCTCCGTAAGGACACAAATTTCCAATTGAGTCTTATGTAGTGTTGTATCAATTCTGGACAAAATGATTTGAGTCATAGGATAGAAGTTGTTTACATCCAAGCCTATCACATGTTTGAGTTGAAGATGTAGCGGATAAGATTTCCAAAGTCACTCCTTTGCCATGTTTAGTTCCTTGTTTCTACATCAACAACTATTGGATTCCAGTGTCTCCAAAAGGTACGAATGCATTTAATATATATAGGAGACTTGGAACATTTATTATGAGTGTAATTTTAATTTAAAATGGCTTTTACTTTTCAGAAATTATTTTAGAACTTTCGATAAAATTTCTTGGACTTAAAATTGATATTCTGGATAGTCTGCTTTTTCGTTCGAACGAGATTGTCGGTCGAGCGAGTTTACCAACGAGATTGCCAATTATTTACTATTTTTCGTTCGATGTTTCGTTCTTATGAACTCGTTCGAACGAGTTTTGCCAATGAGAATTTGGCCTACTTTTATTCTGAAATCTCATTCGAACGATGTTGTTCGAACGACCTGGAAAGTTGTTCGAACGACTTTGGCGGAAAGGCTAAATTTCTGGTAGATTTTTGGTAAACACCCAGTAGCCCACTTTTTGTACCTGCTTTAAACCATTTCGTGGGAACATTTTTCAGCAAAACGTTTGGGAGTTTTTCTTCTACTTTGAGAGCACATATTTCTATACCAAAAGTTCCCTTTTGTGTTTTAATGTCTAAACGATTTGATCTTATAAAAACACATACACACCGATAGTTTTAGTTCGTTTATTCCAAGTTCTTCAGATATATATATATCTTTGCTTGGAGTGTTTGGAAGCATTGGTTCATCTCTACCACATAAAGGAGAAGTTTGGGTTTTATTCTCTACCCACAAAGGAGAGTAATTGTTTGCTGCGGTGTACTCATTCGAAGAAAGGCTTTACGTGAGGGTGACGGAGAGCTAAAGCCTCATCGATGGATTCCGAGACCATGGAGGAGTTCATGGTTGTCGACTAGGCAGAGGTAGTTGCAAGAAGACGCGTCAAGGATGGGACAGAGTCAATTCGTGTATAGTAAGTCATCTGTCTTGTAATAATAAAACCGTACTTAGTGGACTTAAGGCTAGGTCCATCCGAGGTTTCTCCCATTTGGGTTTTCCTCGTACATCGGCGTGTAGTGTGACATTGTTTCTTTTTTATCTTGCAAAATCATTTAGAACGCATGCTTAGGATAATTCAAGATAAAACTTGTTTAAATCTCACACTAGCTTAATTTGGTGCTAAAATTAGTTTGGGTAATGTTTAATTAATTTAATTCAAGACATTAATTTTAACTTCATTAAATTTGGTTTGGCCTAAATAGAACAATTCATTAATCTTGTTAGGCAAATTTCTAGGATTTGGATTGATTAATCTATTTAAGTGAAAATTTATTTATTATTTAATTTAATGTCACTTTTAGTTATGTTTAATTTTAATTTGAAAGAAATTAAAATTTGTAGGTTCTTTATATTTGAACCATCATATTTCGCACTTAAAGGAAATTAGTATTTTAATTGTAAAGAAGAATTTAAAAAAAATGGGGGCTTCACTCTCTCTAAATTTTTTACCGAAATACATAATTTTCTTTGGTTTCATTTGAGATATTTTTTTGAGCTTTGAGGGTGCTGATTTGATCCTACTGTTTGAGGTCGTATATTTCTATTTTACTCCAAAATCTAGTCTTTATATGTTTTGGACTTTTGAGGGGGTATTTTTTTTGTACCTGCCTTTGCCTTGGGCATTATCAGACCTGGAGTTTATTTTCGAGACTGAGTTTTTCGATTTGAGAATAGCTTGGTGTTATTGAGTGTCACTTTACTGGATCTGAGTTTGGGGTTCGTTGGTTGAAATATTTGTGATACCTTTGAGGAGTTACTTGTGGTTGGTTTTGGAAAATCTCAACTGAGTTTACAAAATCAGGTGGCTTTTTGTAAGATCTCTCACTGTCTTTAATATATATATATATATATATATATATATATATACATACAAATTGTTTTATACATATATATTTACAACTATTTGTATTTAGAATTTTTTTTGTTCATAAACTTGATGTATGCTTAGATGACCTTGCTTGTTCTAAAATCCTTAACGAAAGTTAGATCTAATCTGGTATTTTTTTGAAACTGTTGTCTAGTCGATTTAAGGCACCTATTTCATATCAAGTGCTTCGCTGTGTTGTTGTTGTTGTGTTGTTAAAATCAGACTTAATTTTTTTTGGTGAGTGTATCTTATTAAAGTTTTTTTGGATAAATCGTTTGGCTGTTTAGATCAGTGTACGATTCTATTTTTTACTTAAGATCTGATTAATATTCTTTTCAAAATAAAAATTTTGTTTTCTTTGTTTTGGAAAGTATACTATTTTTTTTTCCAATGCGTTATGTTTGTTTTATAAAAATTGTTTCAGATCTGGTTTTGGTTGAAAATTTCAAAACTTTTTTAGTTTTCTTTAAAAACTATAACTGCGTCACTTATCTTAGTTTAATAGAATACAAAACCTAATGTGTTAAAGCTTTTAAATCAAGTGTTGAGTTGTTTTGGTTTCAACTGTGTAAAATCATTTGCTTTATATACTCTTTGTTGTGAGTGTGTGTACTTTTACATAGACTGTTTATTTATTAATCTCAATTGTTATTATTCTTGTTATCTAAACTAAGATAAAACCTGGAGTGTGTTTAATTTTCTTTTATGGACAAAATAATTTTTTTTATGTTCTGATTAAAAACAAATCTTATTATTAAATAAGTGTGTTGCGCAACTTCATTGGTTTTCTGGTATTGGGTGTGTAGTTGTGTGTGGTTTTAAGTTTTCACTACCTTGGTATTATTGGGTTGCTAATTTTCAGTCAGTGGGGTTGTATTTAGACTAGGCTGGGTGTACGGGTTTGTATGTGCTTAGTTTAAATCATTGTTAACTTATGAGGTTGTAATTTGTAATTAATAATTGGTAATAGTGGACTTGGGTGTGTGAGTTATCCTGGGACTAAACGGCACAGAGTTTTCTATTTCGGTGGTTTCCTCGAGAATAAATATTGTGTTCTTTCCAGTTTACCTCATCTCATTCTTAATGAGTATTTTTATTTTTAGCATCACCACTTTTACTTACTAGTGTGCGTGAGTGTGTTTTAATTAATGGATTTTAATAGGTTTTATATCAAAGAGTTAAAGAGTTTTTTTATAACCTAATATACACAAGCAAGTAACTTTTGGTCCTTTCTAGTACCGTTAGGTTCTTTTCAAGTGGTATCAAAGATTCAGGATTCACTTTCTAAAAGTTTTTATTCCGCAAAGATCCTGAACTATTTTTTATATAGTTTAAAATCTATTTTTTGAAATGGGAATTCAAAATGGTGATGCTGTTTTTTCTTCTAGATAATCCCTTTATGAATGTTTCAAAGACGTAAAGATCTATTCACAATATGACATTGAAAGTTGCAATGCCATTTGCCAAGCGATGGGTGCAGTCGAAGTTAAAGATATTTCAGCTTGCACCACATCTTTAAAGACTTGGAACATCCCTAAATCTTCTATTCATGTATCTATATTATGGGATGATGGTTTTGATTGTGATATCGTAGATTGTTGTGATAATTTAGTTACTTTTACTTCTCTTTGTGTCTTTAAGTCTGAGGATATTTTTGACTGCGTATCTACTTGTTCTAATGATTCTAATTTATGTGTAGATAATTGTGATTTAGATTTTTTGAACTCATCTCTTATGTATCCTGATCAAATACACCCCACTACCACAACTTCCATATCAAATATTGATAGTATTTTTCATGATGTTAATGAATATGAAATTGTAGACGATTCTGTCATTTTAAATGGGTGCATGAGTATGAGTTTAGAATATGGTGTGAGTAATAACTGTCTTGAAAACACAATTGAGGACTGCGCTCGTTTAGTTCAAATTAATTATAGGTTAATGGCTAAAAATGATGTTCTAAACAATCAAATCAAGTCAATAACCGAAGAATCTGAATTTCATATAGGTAAACCTGAAATGATGTTTCATTCTTAGAGAAAAGAACTATCATGTTAACGGATCTTAACCACTCTCTTGAAACCAAAAACAAGGAGTTTTTATTTCAATTTGATGAATCTCAAGTTGAACTAAAGGTTGTTTTAAATAAGTACGATGAATGACAAAGAGAACTTAAGATTGCATCTAAAAAGGTTAACGATTTCTCAAATTCTAGTTTACTTATCGAATCAATGAATAAATATGTTGGCGAATTTGTTCCTTTAAAACCAATTGGGTTTAAAGGTGAAGCGTTTGATGAAACTAATTTTGTTAGTTATAGTGAACAATGTTCCTATTCGACTGAAATTAGCTATAAACATGTTGAATTTGAGGATTGAAAAATTGCATTTTTAAAGCCGGTATTTGTATGCAGTTTTTGTCATAAAATCGGATATTTAGATTTTGTTTTAAGAAAATAGGACAAAATAAATCTGATTTAGGCAAATACAAAATGTTGGTAGTTTTAAAACTGCCAAGTCTGTTCTTAAAATGTGATTTTGTTCAAAGGCTGGACATTTAGAGAAATACTGCTTTGAGAGATTAGGACATCATAAAGAAAATGTAGGCAAATATAGGAAAACTGAAAATGTTAGGAATAATATACCCGTTTTTAAGTATAATTTTTGTTCCAAAAATGTCTATTTAAAGCGATTTTGTCGTAAGAGATTAAAGTTAACCATAGATTTTGATTATGAAAAATTACCCACTAAGTGTGATAATGGCAAATGCGCTGAAACAAAGATATTTCATTGTAATTTTTGTTTAAAATATTGACATTTAGAACAATTTTGTTTTAAGTGGTTGAATTTAACTAGAAAATCTGAAAGTGTTAAACATGTGAACTGTCCTGCTAATGTTAAATCCAATGATAGGTTGTGTTTAAGTATAATTTTTGTCTTAAAATGGGTCATTTGTGACAATTCTGCTATAAGCATTTAAGTAGACAACAAAGTGGTGTTAATAATATGCCCAAGATCCCTTTAAAATATGATTTTATTGGGAATCATTCCCAAATTAACTCTGGTCATGACCCTTTCAAGATTGCTTTTGCAAAAGATAAAACCAAGTGGATTAAGAAAGATGACTTAGGTTATCGAATGGGGTGTAATGTTATTCCAAATTAATTTGTGTTAATTTGTTTGTTGGTACCTTTTAGTTGATTCATTTTGTTATACTAACTTTATTTAGTAGGATACTTCCCTACCGTTTGTCCCTTTGAGACAAACAAGGGTAGAATTTGAGACTCTTTTATTGTATTGTATTTAGAATTTTTTATTGAGTCTTTTAGGATTTGTTGTTGTTAGTTGAGTTGTGTACTCTTCTATTTTGTTAGGTCTATTGTTGTTAGTTGAGTCATGTAATCTTTTATTTTTAGGGCTCATATATAAGGTTAAGTTATATAATTTGTGTCGTTTCTTATATTTGAGTCTTAGTTTTGTCTCTCTCAAAATTGGTCAAAGTGGGAAATTGAAAATCTCATTCATCTTGTGTTGGCTCAATTTTGAGATAAACATTATTTATATATGCTCCTGCATTTTTCGTTTGTCCAAATCTATTTTTTTATATACTTCAAATAATATGTTTTTTTCTTATATTAATTTAATATATAAACTATTTTTTGATAAAATATTTTATAGTATGTATTTTTGAGTTATTTAAATTTTATAGTGTCTTTTATTTGCTCTATTTTATTTTTCAGAATTTTAAACTAATTTTTTATAGTCTCTATTTAAATATTTATTTAGTGTTAAACTAACATTTTTTTATTAAACATCTTTTTTTTAATCTTTAACATTTGACACAACATTAATAGGCAACTATTTGTATCGTTTGTAATGTTGTGGTTATATCCGTGTGGTATTTGAGAGGGTTCCACCTGGCTTGGTTTTACACGCTATCTCTGTTATGCGTGTGATGGTTTGACTGATTGTTGTCTGGTGTGTCCCCCTTGATTTGACCATGTTGTCCCTCCTGTTTATGAGTTGTTTGACGCATGTACCCCTGGGGATGTAATTTCTTGATTTCTACTCAACGGTTATGGTTTTGGACATTTTTACCCTTCTGGGTTCGTGTATTTTAATTACCAACCTTTGAAATTTCATTTGGACCTATATATATATCTGTTATGGTTTGAGAAAAAGGGTTTTATTTCACTTCTTCTCCCAAATGCTGTCGACATCTTTACCCTATTTATCTCTCTAAATTTTCAATCGAAAAACATAATTTTCTTTGGTTTCGTTTGCAATATTTTCTTTTGAGCTTTGAGGGTGTTGATTTGCACCTACTGTTTGAGGCCATATATTTTGATTTTACTCCAACTTCTAATCTTTATATGTTTTGGAGTTTTGAGGGTGTAATTTTTTGCACCTGTATTTGCCTTGGGCATTATAAGATCTGGAGTTTATTTTCGAGACTGAGTTTTTTGGTTTGAGAATAGCTTGGCGTTGTTAAGTGTCTTTTTATTGTATCTGAGTTTGGGGTTCGTTGGCTGAAGTATTTATGATACCTTTGAGGAGTTACTTGTGCTTGGTATTGGAAAATCTCACCTCAGTTTACAAAATCATTTGGATTTTTGTAAGATCTCTCACTCTCTTAAATTTTATATATATATATATATATATATATATATATATATATATATATATATATATATATATATATATATATACAAACTGTTTACATATATATTTACAACTATTTGTATTTAGAAGTTTTTTTTGTTTAAAAACTTGTTGTATTCTTAGATCACCTTGTATGTTCTTAAATCGTTAACCAAACTTAGATCTAATCTGATATTTGTTTTAAACATTGTTTGGTCGATTTAAAGCACCTATTTCATATCAAGGGATGTGTTGTGGCGGTGTTGTTGCGTTGTTAAATCGGACTTCGTTTGTTTTGGTGAGTATATCTTGTTAAACTATTTTTTGGATAAATCGTTTGGCTGTTTAGATCAGTGTACGATTGGTTTTGTTTTGTTTAGATCTGATTAATATTCTTTTCAATATAAAAATTAGATTTCTTTTGTTTTGAAAAGTATACTATTTTTCTTTTAAACGGCTTGTGTTTGTTTTATAAAAATTATTTCAGATCTAGTTTTTGTTGAACATTTCAAAACTGTTTTAGTTTTCTTTAAAACTATAATTGTGTGACTTATCTCAGTTTAAAAGAATACATGACCTAGTGTTTTAAAACTTTTAAATCAAATGTTGAGTTATTTTTGTTTCAGTTGTGTAAAATCATTTTCTTTATATACTCTTTGTTGTGATTGTGTGGACTTTTAGATAAACTGTTTATTTATTAATCTCAACTATTATTATTCTTGTTTTCTAAACTAAGATAAAACCTAGAGTGTGTTTAATCATCTTTTATTATCAAAATATTTTTTTTATGTTCTGATTAAAAATAAATCTTATTATTAATTAAGTGTCTTTCACAACTTCACTAGTTTCCTAGCATTGGGTGTGTAGTTGTGGGTGGTTTCATGTTGTCACTACCTTGGTATTATTGGGTTGCTGATTTTTAGTCAGTGGGGTTGTATTTAGACTAGGCTGGGTGTACAAGTTTGTATGTGCTTAGTTTAAAATATTGTACACTTGTGAGACTGTAATATGTAATTAATAATTAGTAATAGTGGACTTGGGTGTGTGAGTTTTCCTAGGACTAAAGGACATGGGGTTTTCCAGTTCAGTGGTTTCCTCGAGAACAAATATTGTGTTCTTTCCACTTTACCTCATATTATTCTTAAAGGGTATTTTTATTTCTAGCATCACCGCTTTTACTTACTAGTGTGTGTGAGTGTATTTTAATTTATAGACTTTAATAGATTTTATATCAAAGAGTTAAAAGAGTATTTTTATAACCTAATATACGTTAGCAATTATCCTTTAGTCCTTTCTAGTACCGTTAGGTTCTTTTCAATTGACTGGGGGGGACCTGCCTAATTTGGATCAACTGGGGGATTTAGGGTTCCACAATAGTTTAATGGTACATGAAGCGATCAACGTTGATCGAGGAAAATATCTCACGTTTAGTAGTGCATCCTAGAGGGGATAAGCTATATCAGGACACGAGGTGACAATATTGGTAGTTAGGAATGGATATGTACATTACGGTGTTTGTGTCCAAGTGTAATACGTTCCAGACAATGAAGGTAAATGATAAAAGATAAACAGATGTTATACAATCTCTTGAGATTCTGAAGTGGAAATGGGAGAGCATTTCCATAGATTTCATTATTGTGTAAAATATGTCACAGTGGGGACATGATTCCATATGGGTGATCATGTACTGTTTGACTAAGGTATCTCAATTTGTTCATGTTTAGACATACTTCATGTGAGATAAGCATGCTAGGCTTTTCATATCAAAGATTATAAGATTACATGGTGTGCCAGTTGACATGGTGTTCGATATAGGCAACACTTTTGTGCCCGATTTTGGCATAGCTTTAAAAGACGATGTGGACTGATTTACAATTGAGTAACTTAATCACCCAACATACTAGAAGACAAATAAAGAGGGTGAACTAGGTACTAAAGGATAGTTACGAACTTATATTATGGTGTTCAAGGCTAATTGGGAGCATTACTTATTGTTAGTGGAGTTCGCTTACAATAATAGTTATCTGAGAAGATTAACATGTCTTCATTTTATGTTTTGTATAAAAGGCCTTATTATTCCCCCATTTTTTGGATGGATAGAGGGGAGAACAAGAATATTGGAGTCAAGTTTGTTCAAGACACCTAAGAAGGTGGAGTTTACAAAAAATATAATGAGAACTGCCAAGAGTAAGTATACGAGTCATTCATATTTAGGGAGGAGTCACCTTGAGTTTGCAATTGGGGATCATATTTTACTTAAGGTGTATCCTATGTGGGAGTGATGTGGTTCAAGAAGAAGGGGAAGTTGGCTCCCCAATATGTGGGTCCATTCACCATCCTTGATCGTATAGGACCAATTGTGTATCGTTTGTCCTTGTCAGATCATCTACAACAAGTGCATGATGTATTCCATGTCTCTATGCTCACGATATCCCTAAGGATGACTTGGTATACCAAAACATTTATCTTGGTGAGATATATCTTCATCTTGATGTGAGCTACGAGGAAAATTCGATTGTTGTTATAGATTATAGGGAACATATTCTTCACTCCAAGGCTATTCTGTTGGTGCATGTCCAGTGGGGGAACCACAATGAGGAAGAGTCTACGTGGGAGAGGGATGATGATATGAAAGAGAAATATTTGGAACTATTCTAGTCAGATACATAACAAATTTCGAGTATGAAATTCCCTAACTATGGGGAGAATGTAATACTCAGTATTTTTAACTGGTATTTTATTTATTATATATCGTGAAAATAATTATTTCTTGTGTGAAATGGTAGTAATAAATGCATTATTTATGTTACATTACAAATTTGCATGTTATGTGATTTTCAAATCGCATGTTATAAATTAATTAATCAGTGGAATTAATTATCTTGGGAATTAAATATGCACGATTATTCCTAAAATAATTAAGTTGTGTGTTTTATTTTATGTTGTGGGTTATTATCGTTTGTACAAGACGCTAAGGTGGTAAAAAGCCTCAAATATATATTTTTAGTTCTTTGGATTGGGCCCTAGGGTTAGTTTTATCTTTGGGTTAGATCTTAGGTCAGTATGGGCAGTAGTTTGGACTTAAATGGAGGCCGCCCAAAATCAGGCCAATGATGGACCATTAAGAGTGATGTTAACCCCTTTTAATTAATTATATTAAACCTAAAACACAAATCTTAACAACAAGAAAGATTTGGGAGAACCTTAGGAGGTCTTTTAGGTCGAGCTATGAATCATACATACTTCATAATCAGGAAAAAAGTCTATTGATTTATGCTTTGAATGCTATTGAATTGATTTGGTATTAGAATCATGCTAGATTGATAATCTACTAATTAATTATGTTGTTATATTACGATAAGACAAATTTAAATTGTATTTAGTATTAAATCTGATTCTTGTTAAGGTTTATTTGAAAACTCATGTCTATATGTGCTGAAAGTATGGTTTATGCTGTTATAATCCATGCGTAGGAATGCTTTTTATACTCTAACGGTATCTTTAATCTGAAAGAGATTTAATTAATGGTCATACGCAATCCGTTAATGAATCCGTAATTTAGTTGTGTTAAAATTTAGATTTTTATGATTTGATGATGATAAGATTTAGCACCACCGGATAAGTGATAATGAGCTCAAACAGTAGCAGCCATAGAGGTGTATAAGTGTATAAGTATGTAGAAGGGGATGAGTATAAGACGAAATAAGACAATGATGTATAGTGGTTCAGCCAATTTGGCCTACATCCACTATGAGTGTGTGATCCACAAAGTATGAGCACTAATGGCCTTGGATACAATGCACATAAGCTCCTTCTCTCTCTCTCTCTACTGTGTGTACAAGTAGAGTTTTTGCTAGGGTTGCAATCATCTGATCTCTTGTAGGGTTGTAGGTGACAAGTATATATAGGTCATGGGGAGTGTAGTGTACCCCCCATGTATGCATGGTGCATGTGAATCATGATCTAGCCAATCCCCTGTTGACACCTGTAGATGCCAAATGATGACATAATATTCCCTCACGTGAGGGTGTGATTTTGTTATAACGATCTCCCACGTGCCATGTGAGTCTCACGCGCACTGTTCCACGCGTCTCCCAAACCACGCGCTATGATGATGTCACCATCGGCCTAGGAGCTGAGGCCGAGGGCAAAGTTCCTTCCAGTAGTGAGTCTGGCCCAATTCTGGCCTCGTACTGTCGACCCCTCGTATGGCCGAGATGAACTGGTGAAGGGTAGGCATCTATGAGGGGTCGTCTTGAGCCTGATGAAGGGTCGGCCCCTCGTAGGGTCGTCCGGAACCTGGTGAAGGGTCGGCCCCTCTGAGGGGTTGTCTTGAGCCTGATGAAGGGTCGGCCCCTCGAAGGGTCGTCCGGAACATGGTGAAGGGTCGGCCCCTCTGAGGGGTCGTCTTGAGCCTGATGAAGGGTCAGCTCCTGAGGGGTCGTCCGTTTGGAGGTAATCTTCAGTCAGGCCGAGGATATAACGGGTATATCAATCACCCCCCAGCCCTTAGCCATAGGTGCTGTTGAGATGGCTGAGGGATAGTGGTGTAATTGAGATGCATGTATGATCAGTTAGGTGAGTGACACCTGGGCAGATACTCATTGTTGTTCCAGTTTCCAAGGTATGGCGGCTGCACACTCTTCTTGGGGCTTTGTGCCCTAATGATGCCTTCCTCGTGGGTTGTGTCCTGCCTTGGTCAATGGGCCCACTCATTACTAAGGTATTTAAGATATTTTTGAACTCTCTCTCTTCTTCTTCTTCGCGCCCAAGCCTTCTCTCTCTAGCCTTTTACCAGTTTTCATCGCCATTTCTGCAGCCTTCAATCCTTCAAGCTTAGCAACGTTCTTGCTCTCTCTTTATTAGGTAATCTCTTTCCCCCAGCGCTCTCCTTTACCTTCATTTCTGTTTGCTTTTTAGGCTCGTAGGGCTGCATTTTCTTTGGGTTGTCTCATAGCTTTTTCCGGTGTCTTCTCCGGCAACTGTTTCTTGAATGTTCTTAAGTGTTCTTGAGTGTTCTTGAGTGAAAACCATCAATTACCTTTTTAATTCAAAAGTCTAATTTGGTCAACTGCAAACTTGTTTGTAGTTAAGTTCCCCAAATTTCTCCAAGTGTAGGGTCTTCCCTTTTAATGCTTAAGAGGATTTATAGTTTAGCATCTGAATTCCCATCCTTGAGAGAGAAGCTCTTTGCCGACCCTAATTGGGTACGACCCATCTTTCCCATCCCTCTTGCCACAATAAAACCATTTGAACCATCTGAGTCTTGTGGGTAGTCCTCTCGTCCAGCCGAGACTCCCAAACCCAGTGAGATGGGCTAGAGAGCATCCTCGCCAACTGGCGCTGGAACTTCCGGTAGGAGAGAGACATATGACCTAAGCCCAGGCCGGGAGGCTGAGGGTATGGTCCCCTCCGAGGTTGTCCCTGTGACAACCCTATCTCCCCATGCCTTCCAGATGGCCTTTCCCCATGGTCGTCTGGCGGATGACGAGGCCGAGGGAGAGGGGATCGAGGACGAGGGCGATGATACAGATGACCAGATTGATACTTCCCATGCCTCGTCCTATATCTCCTCTGTTAGGGATCGCGACCTCTTGATATGGAGGCATACCTATGGAGTGCCCCCCAACGTAACTATGAGGGTTCCCTCTGAGTCTGAGAGGGTTTTTGATTATGAAGAGGGAAAGGTTGCAGTTTATGAACAAATGTTCAAGGTTGGAGTCAGATTCCCTCTGCACCCTGCCATCGTAGATATCCTGTCTGCCCTTGGTGTTGCCCCCTCTCAACTTCCTCCCAACTCTTGGAGGACAATCCTGGGCTACATCTCCTTGTGGAAGAATGCTTTCACCGACGAGCCCTCGGCCGACCTATTCTTGGGCTGCTACAATATCACCTCCTTGTCCAAACAGCCTGGATACTATCATCTGGGGGCGAGGAGGTCTGAGAAGAAACTCCTCCATGTGGCACAAACTTCCAACCACGATTGGAAGAAGAGATTCTTCTTTATCTCTGGAGAGTGGGAGTTCACCGCCGATTGTCCGAGGGTCCCCAGAAGATGGTCTAACCCCTCCATGAAGGCCAGGTCAGACCCTGGACTTAGTCTGGAGGAGAAGGACATCGTTGAATAGCTGAGAGGACGAGGGAGAGAGGGTGAACTTCCAAAATTTGAAGACCTGATGACCCCCCGGTTCCTCAAAGAAGTTGGTCTGAGGGTCGGCCCTCTGACAGAACTATGTGAGTTATACTGAACATTTTCCATTCTTTACTTATTTTTGAAGTGTTTCCTCTTTATCTCTGCATTTTTCTGACATGTCGTCCTCTTATCAGGTCGTCCTGCAGGTATATCCAACTATCTTTGGGAAATGACTGCTCCCAGCTTATTATCAGGCTTGGCTAGGAAGAAAGGAAAGGAGCCTCAGCAGGCTCCGAGGAAGACGAGGGCCGTTGGGCCGACAGTGGTGGAGCCGACCGCTGATAGCCATAAAAGAAAGGAACCTGAGGTCCCTGTTGACCCTCCGCCAGATTCTCGGACGAGGGCCAGGGTCGAAGCATCTGAGGGGACGGCCTCTTCATCCAGCATGGGGGCCTTTTGGTCTCAAAACCTGGCACATCTGAGGGCCGAGCCCTCATCACTTATTGAAAATTTGAGGGCGGCCAAGGCCTCAATGTTTTTTGCACCCTCGGCCTCTGACTACAAGTTCCTCTCCAAGATGCCTCCTGCCAAAGTGTACGACTATGGTCTGCACGCCCTTGCACAGTTATTGGTCTTGATCCACTTCTTTTAATTTCATTCTTTCACCAACTGTTTCCTCGGTCTCATGACATGTGTTTATTTTTCTTGTGCAGTCTGTGTGTGCCTTTACCTCGGCCACAAAATGGATGGCTGAGAACCAAGCAAAGTTCCGTGAAGCCGAGAGGGCTATCCAACATGAGGCAGACCTTCAATCGGAGCTTCATACTGCAAGGGCCGACTTAGAAAGTACCAGGACCGAGCATGCAAGGATCCTGGACCAGCTGACGAGGCAGCACGACGAGGACATTAAGGCCAAGGACTTGCTTCTCAAGGAAAAGGACGAGGCCTTAACCAACATGGAGGCCAAGTACAAGGCTGACCTTGAAGCAGCCATTAAGAAAGCCGAGGCTGATGCTGTTGAGGCTTATAAGGTTTCCTATGAGTTTCAAGGCTTCGGCCTTGAATATTTGGAGAGAGGAATCAGGACTGCCTGCCGGTGGGTCGTCCTCAGGTTTGGTGATGTCGTCTCCTCGGTCCGCCCTTCGATCGAAGCAGTCAGACTGGATGACCCTATGATTGCCGAGGCTTTGACTTATGTAGAATCTCAAGTGCAGGTTGAGGGGGTCGGCACATATGAGGATCAGCCGGTTATGGTTATTGAGGAAACCCCTTTGGTGGATGTTGAGGCTCTGCCCTCCGATATTGTCCCATAGGGTGGCTGTCTGTAGCCCATACCCTCTCAATGTAATCAACATTTTTGTACTTTACTTGCAGAACACTTTATATTTTGTATAACTGGCATTTCATTAATACCATCGTCTTCTTTACTGTCTTCCATATTTGCTTCTTGTATGGTTTGCTTTGTTTTTGTTAATGCCACTAACCTCTCCCTCGTCTTTCTTGAGGACAGTGGTGGGGTCGTCCCCTCCATTGGCCCTCATTATAGCCGAGGGATCAACTTACCAAATAAATGGATTTAATAAAGTCTTCCCTTGTCTTTTTTGAGAACAGTGGTGGGGTCATCCCCTCCACTGGCTCTCATTATAGCAGAGGGATCAACTCACCAAATTAATGGTTTTAATGAAGTCTTCCCTCGTCTTTCTTGAGGACAGTGGTGGGGTCGTCCCCTCCACTGGCCCTCATTATAGCCGAGGGATCAACTTACCAAATGAATGGATTTAATAGTCTTCCCTCGTCTTTCTTGAGGACAGTGGTGGGGTCGTCCCCTCCACTGGCCCTCATTATAGCCGAGGGATCAACTTACCAAATGAATGGATTTAATAGTCTTCCCTCGTCTTTCTTGAGGACAGTGGTGGGGTCATCCCCTCCACTGGCCCTCATTATAGCCGAGGGATCAACTTACCAAATTAATGGTTTTAATAAAGTCTTCCCTCGTCTTTCTTGAGGACAGTGGTGGGGTAATCCCCTCCACTAGCCCTCATTATAGCCGAGGGATCAACTCATCAAATTAATGGTTTTAATAAAGTCTTCCCTCGTCTTTCTTGAGGACAGTGGTGGGGTCGTCCCCTCCACTGACCCTCATTATAGCCGAGGGATCAACTCACCAAATTAATGGTTTTAATAAAGTCTTCCCTCGTCTTTCTTGAGGATAATGGTGGGGTCATCACCTCCACTGGCCCTCATTATAGCCGAGGGATCAACTTACCAAATTAATGGTTTTAATAAAGTCTTCCCTCGTCTTTCTTGAGGACAGTGGTGGGGTTCTCCCCTCCACTGACCCTCATTATAGACGAGGGATCAACTCACCAAATTAATGGTTTTAATAAAGTCTTCCCTCGTCTTTCTTGAGTACAGTGGTGGGGTCGTCCCCTCCACTGACCCGCATTATAGCCGAGGGATCAACTCACCAAATTAATGGTTTTTAATAAAGTTTTCCCTCGTCTTTCTTGAGGACAGTGGTGGGGTTGTCCCCTCCACTGACCCTCATTATAGCCGAGGGTTCAACTCACCAAATTAATGGTTTTTAATAAAGTTTTCCCTCGTCTTTCTTGAGGACAGTGGTGGGGTCGTCCCCTCCACTGGCCCTCATTATAGCCGAGGGTGGTTCTCTGTAGATGTTTCCATACGTGCTAGAACTGATAACCATAGGATGAGGGGAAACACAGATATTTCTCATTAATTTTCCAAGTGTTCTGTTGGCGCAACTCTTATTATAATTATGGTCTATCAAGATCTTACAACACTACTGATTGTATTTCTTCAAATGATCTGCATTCCAGGGGTTGGAAAAAGGTTTCACTTCTAGGTTTTCTAGTCTATAGGTCCTAGGGACGACTTCATCGATGACCCTATATGGGCCATGCCAATTAGGATGAAGCTTTTTGGGCTTTTGCCAAGTCTTCTTGAGGACCAAGTCCCCCACTGCGATAGGCCTTTGTTTCACCCTCTGATTGTAAAACCTTGCGGTCCTCTACTGGTAGGAAGCCTGCCTTATCTCAGCGTCCTCCCTCCTTTCCTCAATCAGGTCCAAGTCGAGTCTCCTCTCTTCCGCATTTTTCTGGGGGCCATACACTTGGACCCTATGCGTAGGAAACTCAATCTCGGTGGGGATGACGGCTTCTGATCCATAAGCTAGCATGAATGGGGTCTCTCCGGTAGAGGTCCTCACTGTCGTCCTGTATGCCCATAGCACGACATATAACTCCTCGAACCATCTTCCTTTTTCCTCCTCAAGCCTCTTCTTAATTCCATCTAGGATTGTCCTGTTTGTAACTTCTGTTTGCCCATTGGCCTGAGGTCGGCCAGGGGTGGAGAAAAATTATTTGATACTCACCCTTTCACAGTACTTCTGTAGAGAGGTATTCTTGAACTGAGTCCCGTTATCCGAGATGAGGGTGTTGGGGAGACCATATCTGCATATAATATTTTTTCAGATGAACTGGAAGGTCTTCTGCTCGGTGATCATCACCATCGGCTCTGCTTCCACCCATTTTGAAAAATAGTAAATGGCTACGATGAGGAATCGATAGTTATTGATGGCCCTAGGCAAGGGTCCTACTAGGTCAATTCCCCACACTGCAAATGGCCATGGGGATGTAATGGAAGTAAGAGTCTGATGGGGCTGGTGAGGGATGGTGGCAAATCTTTGACATTTGTCACACTTTTTTACATATGCCGCTGCGTCTTTCGCCAAGGTCGGCCACCATTAGCCTTAGGTGATCACCCTCTTCGCTAAGGATCTGCCCCCGATGTGGCTTGAGCACGATCCTTCGTGCACATCTTGCAAAATGGAAGGGACTTCTGAGGGATGCACACACCTAAGTAAGGGGAGCAAAAACCCCTTTTTGTACAAGGTGTCTCCGATGACAGTGAATTTTGCAGCCCTGTACCTCAGCTTCTTCTTTTCTTGACTTGCCTCTGGCATCTCACCCTCTTTAATGTATCTGATCAGAGGGTCCATCCATGAAGCTTCTTGAGAAACATTTAGGCAATTGTCAAGTATTCCCTCGGCGTCTTCAATAGTTGGCTGAAGCAAAATTTCTACGGGGACCGTCCTCCTGATGTCTGTCCTAGTTGCCGAGGCCAACCTCGCAAAGGCATCAGTACAGCCATTGTCGAGCCTGGGTATCCTCTTTAATTTCACTTCTCTGAAGCCTTTCAGTAACGACCTCACCTTCTTCAGGTACCTAGCCATCCTATTGTCCTTAGCCTCGTAGGCTCCTAGTATCTGATTCACTACTAGCCTTGAATCACTATGGACCAAAATATGGCCCACACTAAGAGACTTGGCAAAGGAGAGGCCTGCTACCAAGGCCTCATATTCAGACTCGTTGTTGGAGGCTTTGAAGTTGAACCTCAGGGCGTATTCAACGTCTGTGCCATCGGGTGCTGATAGTATCAGTCCAGCTCCACTTCCGTTGTCACAAGAGGACCCGTCAACGAAGAGGCTCCACATAGTCTTTCCCTCAGAAAAATTTCCCTCAGAGAGGGATACCTGTCTAAAGATGTATCTTCCCTCTTCATTTTCAGCCGCTTTCCTTCTAGCGGTGCTTGTTTCAGCCCTATATGCGGGTGTGTCAGTGGGCCTGTCTTGTTGTGTATCTGTCTTCCCGAGGGTCTCACCCTCAGTTTCATCATCCTCCCAAGTAAACTCAGCCACGAAATCCGCCAGCGCTTGCCCCTTAATGGCCGTCCTAGGATGATACACTATGTCAAACTCCCCCAGCTCTATAGCCCAGGCCATTAGCCTGCCTGCTTTTTCTGGCTTGTGTAGGACCTGCCTAAGAGGAGAGTCGGTGAGGATGACCATTGTATGGGACTGGAAGTACGACTTCATCTTCCTTGAGGCATGGATCAAGGCGTAGGCTAACTTCTCCATCCTCGGGTATCTTTGCTCTGCCCCCTGGAGTGCCTTGCTGTTAAAATACACAGGCTTCTGTATCCCGTCTTCGTCTCTCACAATGGCTGCACTGATGGCCGACTCTGAGACGACGAGGTACACATAAAGTCGTTCACCCTGCACGGGCTGTGACAGCAGCAAGGGAGACCCTAAGTATGACTTTAGGTCCCTGAAAGCCTCATCACACTCTTCGCTCCATTCGAAGGCCTTCCTAAGGATCTTGAAGAATGGCAAACACTTGTCTGTGGCCCTAGACACGAACCTGTTCAAGGTAGCAACTCTCCCTGTGAGCCTCTGAACATCTTTAATGGACTTGGGGGTCTTCATTTCAATAAGGGCCTTTATCTTTTCAGGATTGGCCTCGATGCCTCTTTGATTGACAATGAACCCCAATAACTTCCTTGCTCCGACCCCGAAGACACATTTGGCCGG
This sequence comes from Sambucus nigra, assembly GCA_949130495.1. Classification (NCBI taxonomy): domain Eukaryota; kingdom Viridiplantae; phylum Streptophyta; class Magnoliopsida; order Dipsacales; family Adoxaceae; genus Sambucus; species Sambucus nigra. Next base: position 763,608,144 of record OX422207.1, read on the forward strand.
ATTAAGCTTCATCTTGTACTTGTCCATCGTATTAAAGGTCCTCTCCAGGTCTGCCACATGATCCTCTGCCTTCAGACTGTAAGTCAGCATGTCATCTACGTAAACCTCCATAGACTTCCCAATTTGGTCTTCAAACATTTTATTTACGAGGCACTGGTACGTTGCCCCCGCATTTTTGAGGCCAAAAAGCATGACCCTGTAATAGTATGTCCCCTTATCAGTGATGAAGGCTGTCCTTTTCGAGTCTTTAGGGTTCATGAAGATCTGGTTATACCCTGAGTAGGCATCCATGAAGCTCATGAGCTCATGGCCTGCGGTAGTGTCTACCATCTGGTCAATGCGGGGGAGAGGGAAGTTGTATTTAGGACAGTGCTTGTTGAGGTCTGTAAAGTCCACACACATTCTCCACTTGCCGTTGGCCTTTGGGACAATGACTGCATTGGACAGCCATTCAGGGTAGATGACCTCTCTGATAATTCAGTGTCTTCTAATTTTTTGACCTCGTCCCTGATGACCTCATACTTCTCTCTAGAGTAAATTCTCCTCTTCTGTTTTACCGGCTTCACTCCCTCTACCACATTGAGCTTGTGGCATATGATTTCAGGGTCAATCCCCGGCATATCTACATGACTCCATGCGAAGACGCTTCGTCTTCTCCTCAACAGCTTAATGAGGTCTTCCTTGATATTGGGCGTCAGAGACTTGCCAACTTGGACGGTTTTTTCCGTGTCATCCTCATCGAGGATGATGGATTCTACCTCTTCCGCGGCCTCCCCTTTCTTTAGATTCGTCTCATCCCTGGGGTCTAGGGTATCAATATTGTAAGTGGTCGTAGCCCTCTTGTGTGTCTCCCTTTCTTCGGCGGAGTTGTAGTAACATTCTCGCGCTGTCGTCTGGTCTCCCTGAACTTCCCCCACCCCGTAAGGGGTAGGAAATTTGATCATCTGATGGATTGTAGACGGCACAGCTTCAAACCCCTTGAGGGCCACACGCCCCAGTATGATGTTGTAAGCCGAAAACACATGTTCATCCATCACAAAGAAACTGACCTTCTTGGTGAGCCATCTCGGCCACTCGTCCCCAATCCTCACATCGGCCTCATATACCCCAAGGGGATGAACTTTTTCCCCACTGAACCCAATCAATGGATGATGGTAGGGTACGAGTCTAGCACGGCTGAGGCCTAAGGCTTTGAAGCACGGCTAAAAAATCACGTCTGCAGATGAGCCCCCGTCTATTAGGATCCTCGGCACCTCGCATCCGTGCACCCTGGTAATGATGACGAGAGGGTCATCATGTAGGGCTAAGGGGCCTTTGAAGTCCATTATCGAGAATCCTACTATCAGTGTGTCCATATCAACCTTCTTTCTTTTTTCTGACTTGACCTCCAGAGAGGTTGCATGTACCGTCTTTGTCACTGCCTTAGCCTCAGCCACATGGGCCTTCCTATCGGCGACCTCAGACCCTCCTCCTGCAAGACCCCCGGAGATCATTCCCACTCCGAGCGAGATCATATTAAGCCTCTTGACAGGGCCGTGGTCGTCCCTCGGCGGGAGGTCAGGGTCGTCCTCATCATCGGAAGGGTCGTCCCCTCTTTTCTGAGGACCTTCTCTACATGCATCGCCTCGCTTCTTTCTGGGGTCGTCCTCTCGGCCCCTCTTGAAGGCACCTTTGTCCACGTACTTTCTGATCTTCCCTTCCTTCAGCATCTTCTCAATCCCATCTTTCAGATCAAAGCATTTTTCCGTTACGTGGCTGTGGTCTTGGTGAAATTCACACCACAGGTTCTTATTCCTCTTGCCGGGGGCTGCCCTCAGCTTCTCAGGCCACTTTAGGGACCGGTCACTCTTTATCTCATTGAGAATCTATTCATAGCTGACCGTTAGAGGGGTGTATCCAGCGTAATTGTCATCCATGGACCTCTTCTTCCCCTCTTTGTTCTTCTTAGGGTATTTATCCCCACTAGCACTTCCTTTTTCATCTTCATATTTTGCAGTCATCGCCTCTTCGGCGTTCATCACCTTTCCTGCTGTCGACAATAGCTCAACCATCGTCCTCGGAGGGTCTTCAGTAAGCTTCCATGACAGCTTCCTCTTTTGGAGTCCTCCAATCAGGGCTGTCATAGCTATGCTCTCCTCATAGTCTTCCACCTCCAGCTTCTCTTTATTGATTCTGGCTATGTAGTCCCTCAGACTCTCATTCTTCCCCTGCTTAACATAGAGCAGGTGGGTGGTATTCTTCTGTGGCCTCACCCCAAAGCAAAAGTTGTGGATGAACAGGTCTGCCAACTGCTTGAAGTTTTCAATGGAATTTTTTGGAAGAGACGTGTACCAGACATGTGCAGCCCCTGTAAGGGTAACAGAAAAGGCGCGACACCTCATCTCATCTGAGATAGAGTATATGTCTGCTGCTGATTGATACATCTCCACGTAGTGGACGAGGTTGGTGCCCCCATCATATCTTGGGGTGAACACAGGTGGCTTGAACTTCGATGGCGTGGGGAAGTTGACTATCTTTGCCACAAAGGGTGAGCCTATGGTGTATCCCCTCTGAAGAGGGTCCCGGCTCTTCAGTATATCACCGATCTTATCCTCTAACCGTTGGATCTAGTCATTCCAGGGCCTCACAGGGTCGGCTTGGCCGATGTTATCCCCTGCCGCCTCTTTAAGGTGGACGGGGGGTTCTGCCGTAGCGGGCTTGTGTCGGCTGTTTACTTCCCTTTGGCCGTCATCTTGTCCTTGGGGTGGGCCATCTGCTGCCTCCCTCCTGGACCTCGCAGCACTTCTTGACTTGGATAATTGTTCCCGCAGGTCATTTACTGGGCCCAGCCTCTCAAAGGCTTACCCCCAGCTCAAGCGATCAAAAGCAGAGCCCCTCGGGCGATCATCAGGATTTGGTCTCCCGTACTTTCCTCTACTATCATGGAGAGGTCGTACAGTATTGTTGGAGACTTCATATGGTTCCCAGCACTCTATAGGGGCCTCCTCTCCCTCCGGATCGTCATACCTGTCCTCAGGGCATGGGTTTCCTTGCCTCCCCAGGTGTAGATGTCGGGGGTCAGCAACATCCCTACGCAGCTGAGGAGGTGGCAGGTCTTTGCGCGGTGCCTGGGGTGGTCCCCTGGCCTCATGCTGTCCTGGAACTGCTGCTGGAGTAATCATCTCAGGTAAAACCCCTGGTGCTCTTAGTATGTTCTGGCTTAGAGCTGTGAACTGCTCCTACATCATCCGCTGGCTTGCTGCCAGAGACTTTAAGGCTGCCGCCACATCAGCCATCTCAGACTGAGGCTGCGGCTGACTGGAACTGGGTCTTCCCCCATCATCCGAAGGGGGAAGTGGTGGTGGTGGCATTTCAGGTGCCATGTGTTTGAGCTACGAAAAGCTGAACTGAAGAAAAGATTGGTGAGCTTGGGAACCTTAGTGGGTCTCTTTCAATGGTGAAACACCTCCTCTCAGGGGGAGTGTTGGTTCACCACCAGAGTGCCCAGTGACGTCAAGCTGTACAAAAGAAGAGATGTCTTCTCGTTCCCACAGACGGCGCCAAACTGATGATGCTAACATTTAGCACCACCGGATAAGTGATAATGAGCTCAAACAGTAGCAGCCATAGAGGTGTATAAGTGTATAAGTATGTAGAAGGGGATGAGTATAAGAGGAAATAAGACAATGATGTATAGTGGTTCAGCCAATTTGTCCTACATCCACTGTGAGTGTGTGATCCACTAAGTATGGGCACTAATGGCCTTGGATACAATGCACACAACCTCCTTCTCTCTCTCTCTCTCTCTCTCTCTACTGTGTGTACAAGCAGAGTTTTTGCTAGGGTTGCAATCATCAGATCTCTTGTAGGGTTGTAAGTGATAAGTATATATAGATCTTGGGGGGTGTAGTGTACCCCCAAGTATGCATGGTGCATGTGAATCATGATCTAGCCAATCCCCTGTTGACACCTGTAGATGCCAAATGATGACATAATATTCCCTCACGTGAGGGTGTGATTTTGTTGTAACGGTCTCCCACGTGCCATGTGAGTCTCACGCGCACTGTTCCACGCGTCTCCCAAACCACGCTCTATGATGATGTCACCCTCGGCCTAGGAGCCGAGGCCGAGGGCAAAGTTCCTTCCAGTAGTGAGTCTGGCCCAATTCTGGCCTCATACTGTCGACCCCTCGTATGGTCGTCCGGAACCTGGTGAAGGGTCGGCCCCTATGAGGGGTCGTCTTGAGCCTGATGAAGGGTCGGCCCCTCGTAGGGTCGTCCGAACCTGGTGAAGGGTCGTCCCCTCTGAGGGGTCGTCTTGAGCCTGATGAAGGGTCGGCCCCTCTGAGGGGTCGTCTTGAGCCTGATGAACGGTCGGCTCTTGAGGGGTCGTCCGTTTGGAGGTAATCTTCAGCCAGGCCGAGGATATAACGGGTATATCATGATTCATTCTTGGTTATGTGAACCTATGTTGTGAGGAATTAAATTAGCAATTAGTAAATCGAATTGTAAAAAATTGTATTTAAATCAAGCTATTTAGGAGCATTAATGGTGAACGAGTACCCCTGACGTTCGCTGTGGTGGCTAGGGAAATTGGCACACATAAGTTTTTTTTTTTTAATTATTTAGGCTTTTTCTTTTCTTTTTCTTAGTTATTTGCTTATTCTCTCTAAAACTTTGGGCGGGTTTAGTGAGTATATAACATTTATATCATCATCACCATCCTTGCCTTATTGGGGCTATATATACATTGCTGGAAATTTGGGAAATTATAAGGTTATTTCCTATTCGGGTTTAGGATGAATAAACCTAAAATTAATTATAAAATGTGGTTTTGGGGATTTGAACAAGAATTGGGTACGCGAGTGTGATGAGATATCCTATGTATATCTTGTGTCACAAATAAATATGTGTGGATGTACACATACCACATTTTTCTCGATGGCAATCTATCAGTTGGGATGTAAAGTTAAAGGGATTTGGGACTCCTAATTAATGTAGTAGGTTGTGTAGATGTCAAGATCATGATTTCAGTTGGTCGATGTCTCACGACGTGGAGACATGGATGAATTGTTTCATGAGACGACTTAGTATGTGACTATTCTATTGTGTGAATGCATGGTAATCCCCCATTATTTTGTGCGTGCATTTAAATCTGTTAGGTACAGGACTCCTACAGATTTACTAATACATGCACAAGAATGTCCCCAAAGGTTGAAGACTTTGTGTGGTTTTTGAGAGTTATAATTATATTATACATTCTAGTGATGGACATATTATATAAAGACACTATGTCACATTATTAAGTAATATTATACCAAAAATATGTCATCTTGAGTATTGTTATATGCAAAATATGTCATACAATGACTAAGAGACACGTTGGATAGAAACCCCACACATGAAGATAGGCTAAAAAACAAGCAAAAGTCCTTGGACTCTAAACAAGGCCACGGTTTGGTACCTTACCGGGCATAGACACCACCTCCTAGCTTAACCCTGGCAACACAGGCTACATACCCTTATGCTCTAACCTTGGACTTCCAGCTGTCCACCTTCTAGAAAGATTTCATCTTATCCTCATTTCACATGGACCATGCATGTGAGTCCCTAACCGGCATCCTATAAATAAAGGTGCCCACTTCTTATTTGGCAAGCAACAAGAAAACAACGAATCTCTGTCTAATTCTTTATAACTTCTTTATACACATGAGGGAAACTCCGGTCATCTTCTCCAACAATGCGAGTTTGATATAGCCATGACATTATATAAGAATACACTACAAGGCCGCGGCATTAACTATACATAAACATATGTTCATATACTTAGAAAATTCTCTCCTCATGTATGCCTATCATTATCCAATCTTGTACTAATTGTATAAATTTAATGACAATGAGGCTATATAGTGGATATAGGCTCATTTTCATGGCCGAACCAATCTAAATCTCGTATTTATCTCTCTTTTATCCCTTTTTATACTTTTAACTCTTGAGTATAGATTTAATGGCATGTTTTTCACTAGTAGAACCATTCTTAGACGAAAAGAGTTTGGCATTATCATTGGTAGATGTAGTTTATGTTGAGCATCTCATAAATCAACTCAAATATGCCTTGTTCTACCCACAAAGCTCTCCAGATCTATGACTTATGGGTGAAAGTTTTGGTGGCTAAACCAAAATTTTCATACGAATCCTAGTTAGAGTTTCTTCTTCTTTTCAAATTTGTTTTCCCTATCCCATTTTAGGGTTCTTGGAGCGGATGATATTCCCCAATGATGTTTTCATGTCTAGACTTATCCAAGATACTTAACAGGCCATAACCTTTTAAGGATGGGAACTAGGGAGGAGAAAATTTTTTGTCTTCTCTGGATTTTTTGGAAATTTGGCCATGTTACGACCTACATACTAGATAATTGCTACAAAAATTATGTTTATTTGCACATAAGGAACAAATATGCCTTGGATTAACACCCCAAAGTATTTTTACTATAATGCTTGAGGTGGAAAGTCGAATGTGGTAAAAATCTAGGTTGCAATTTGTAATTTTTCCCTCCTAAAACTTTTGGGTCTACATCCTTATCCTTTATCATGGAACATCGATGGCTCAGTGTCACAACATAGGACAAAACCTGTAATTTCAACATATTTAACATTTTTAGTATAAAATAGTATGTCTCATAGATTGAAGATGCTATAAAATGCTAAAAAAACCCATAACATGTTGTATAATCCTTGGGATTGGTTAATCTGCATAAGGCTAGGTTCAACTAATGAAAACAAATGATTCTGTAAAATCCAAAAACGGATTTAGCCTTAACGGTTATTGAAAAAACCTTGGATAAGTTGAGATGATTTACTAACTTTTTAGTTATTGAATTACCATTATGTCCAAGGTCATGCATTCAACACACTTTCTAAGTAATGCAATCACCTCAAGGGAAGATCGTGTGAGGTTGCATTAATTGCATGGGAAACTCTTTACAAAGGGGAATACTCATTGCCTCAACACTTTTAGCTTACAGGATGAGACCTTAGTGGAGTATTCCTCAGTTTTGTGCCACTAATTTTTTTATATTGTAGTCTAACTCCTTGTATGATTCTTGGATTACTCACCGTGCTTAGTTCATCTCAGAGACAAGAAATATTTTCTAAGAACTAACTATTTAAAGAGAAGTCAATATGGAAGGAAACTCAGGACACCAGTAGACTGAAGACATATCCCATTTGATGGCCAACATTAATCACCTCTATGAGGGGCATGCCATAATCCAGGGGAAAATCAATCTTCTCGACCAAAGAATCCTGATGCTAGGTTCCAGGGCCTTCATTAGAATAATAAAGGTCGAGGACACTAAAGAGAAGAAGACAAAGACCAAGGCCTTAAAATAGATAACATGGATGAAAATGAAGAGAAATTATGAGGCTCATCCAAAAAGACCATATAAAGAGTTCACTCATCTTAACTATGACTTGGAGAAAATTTTCCATAACATTAAGGAAGAAAAATTCATCAAATGGCAAGAGAAGTTAAAAAATCATGCTGACAGGAGATGTAAAAGAAAACGATGTGAATTACACAATGACCATGGCCACACGACCAATGACTACCTCATCCTGAAGAACAATGTTGAGAGGGAAGTCAAATAGAGGATTCTAATAAGGTTCACTCAGACTATGATCTTCAACTGAGCACAAAGTTGACTGAGAAGATTCACACAAACTGCAGTCAAGAGCTAATCACTTAAGAGGCCGTGACTTAGACAAAGTTTTGAGGGAGATTTTGTCATTTTATACTTTTATAATTACTATAAGTCCATAATTAGGACACAAAGCAAATAATATACCTCCTCAAATTAATATTAATGAAACGTTATTAGTTTTACTCATATACTTTACATTAATTTTAAATAAAACTCTCTTGACATCTATCTCCCTTATGGAGTGCGATTTCTCGTGGGGGGATTAAATCACCCCACCTTGAACCAGGCATCCTTTCATCTTTCAATTATGTACCTGGAAAGTTTAGTAACCTCTTTTCATCATAATTTAATAGTCAATGACTTTAGATCCCATAATTAATGATAGTGACTCCATGGGGGAGGATATCTAAAATGTGTCTAAGTGTATTCAACCAGTTCATTCCTTAATATAGAACATTCTCGTGATTAACTTCACCTTGTGTGTGTTGTGTGTGTGTGTGGGGGGGGGGGGGGGGGGGCGAACTCACTCACATTTTAATTATTGAAACCATCGAGTTGTAACGAATCCTCGATGCCTTGATTAATTCCATCCGTGTGGAGGGGGCACCGGGGGGGAGAGCTTAACATACACGAGGAATTAATCACATATTTGATTAACAAAAACACTGATGGAGACCGTGTAGTTTATGTTGAGACCCCCTACCACTTAGTAATTTAAAACTTCGATGGTTTTTGTAAAATATTTATTCAATTCTAAAAGAACGAAATTAAATCCTTGTTAATTTCCAAATTTTCTTATGTGAAATTAATATCTTGATCTCACATTTTAATTTTTCTTAAAATAAAAATACAAGTAAACTTTCTAAAAAATAAAACCAGGAGATCTCAATTTAAATCACATGTTAAAATTTAATTACCTCGATTTTAATTAAAATTAGAAAATAACAAAACACAACACAAATTTTCAGAGAAAATTGGTGATCTAGGCCAATCTAAAAATAATAATCCATGTTGTCCATAAAATCATGCGTTTGTAATTATCCAATTAATTAGCACACGAAATATGCAACATAATAAAATAATGAGACATACAAGAAAATAAATAAATAATTGGTGGAAAAATTAAAGACATAAAATCCCTTTCCACCATGGCCTCGACTTCTCCTTGAAGTAAAACTCTTCAAGTCCAATAGTCATTGTTGTAGAAGACTTCTTCATGGTTAAGAGTCCAACTTGAAGTATACTTCTTCACTAAATAGAATTCTTGAGGGTGTTGATCATTGGAATTTGAATCTATAATGTCAAGAGATATTTTGGGGAAGAACCACCATAAAAAGACCACATCATACCAATGCTTAAGGAGAAACTTCTTGGTTGGCAGCGAGATGATTGATTGATTGATGGATGATCGATAAATCGATCACATAGTGCCTGGTGGTCTTTTTCCTCTTGGAATTGCATGAAAAAACCCCATAGCCATCCCGAAACTTAATGAAACTTGGCCAAACACTAAAACCAACTCTAATACATGATTTTAAGTGATTAAAAATATTACAACCCTCTCCATCACATCTAAACACATTTAAAATGAAATAAATACAAATAAAATTATTACAACCTAATCAAATCAATAGACGAAAAATAACCATGGATAAAACATTGTAGGATCCATTCACCAAAAAAAATATACATGACCATGATGGTAGGGTTATATATAAAAAACTATATGCAAAATCATGTTAGGAAGAACGTATATACATACACCATTCCACAACACGCAAAACTAGGGTTTTCTAGGCTTGGACAACAATGAATTTCCAATGGATGATTAATTCTGATACCAATTGTTAGGGTTGATATATGAAAAAAAAATTCAACCTTTTCGATTAATCAAACATGGGAAAGCATGAAACCAAAACACTAGGTTTGGAGAACAAACCTATGGTTTCAAACATAATACCTATGCGGATCCGGTTGCAATTCGATGTGGAAAAAAATATTTGTTGTAGATGTAGGGATGCTTTGTTTTGGATATCCAAAACCTTGCTTAAACCTTCTGTATGCTAGGAAATATATATAAAACGTTCTAAAAAAATATTATTCTCATTTTAAAATGAACAAAAAAATATTTTACCCATGGTTTTATGAATAAACTCCAATATAGGGATGGTGACATGCCATGCTAAAGGTTTGGCATGCTTCTAGTACCCCCAAAAGCCATGGATTTGTAATGCAAAACCTTTAAGCATGACAGAGAACAAAGGTTGAAGCCCCAATCAAGAATAAGAACAAAAGTAAATTAAAATAGTGCAGGAGTTCCTATAAATCTGCGACATCACTATCAAGCACACATAACTTAGCAACATGCAATGAAAAGTACAATTCAAGCCAAGCCATAAAAATAAGAGACATTCAATTATATGAGATTTATTAAAAATAGAGTTGATCAAGCAAGTAATACAAGGGAAACAAAGTAAATTAAAAAAGAAGACAACAACCACAATCAAGCAAATATTCATTACAAAAAGGTTGATAAAATTGAGGATGAAACTTCAAAAAGAGTCACAGAAGATTCAAGGAAAGAAGAAAATTCATTACACATCAATTCATTACAAATATGAAGTTTATTGCAAACAAAATAAAAAAAGGTAAAAAGTTTAAGAGGATGCATACTCTTATTCATTATCCTCATCATCGTCCCCAACCGTCTCTACCTCCTCAGCATCTAGTTTAATTGCCACAACCTCTAGTGTCTCTCCTCAGCCTCTTTCAGCTTAGCCTCATACTAGGTGTTCTTAGCGTCATTAAAAATCCAGGAAAAGATTGTATCCTTGGCCTGAAGAAATTTCTTGGGCACTTTATGCCTCATTTCCTTATAGCTATGGATCTAAGTTTTATTTTGCCCAAGCTAATAGTTATGTGAAATCTTGACGTTTGCCGCTACCTTTTCAAAAATTCAGCCCAAACTTGCGACATGATCAATATTTGACTTCTTCATGGTCTTAGAGTGACTTTGAGTTAAAGAGTAAACCTGGGTTTCCACTTCTTCCATCCTCTTCTCATCTATCGCGACCTTAGTTGCAACCTCAGTACATTTAACCTCAGATAATTTAAGAAACTCCGCAGTTATCTTTTAATTTTACTTAGGGCCCTTATTGGCCTTTTCAACTACCACCACTTTGTACTAAACTTCAAGTTTTGAAACTTTTAAAGCCATAACCACATAATTCTTCCAGACTTGAAAGGAAGACTTCTTGACAGACTCAATCTCATCTTTACGAGTTGAGTCCGCAACCTGAAGCAAAGAATAGATCTCCTCATACTTTGACTGTTAGCTTATTGTAACCTCAGCATCTTGAAGGAGAAATAAATAAAGAAATTAGTAAAAGAAAAAAATTCAAAGTTTAAAGGCCATGGTTATATATACTTACCCTAAGAACACAATGACGTTAACATTTCTCCAAGTCCTCAGCATCTTAATCGACAAAGATCTTCATATCTAAAGAGTTGGTAATGCATTTAATAATTGAGACTGCGGTATCCTCAGTGTCCTATGGGTTTTTTAGATTATCTGGCCTGATTTGAGTCCTAGGCTATGACATGAACACCCTTATTTGAGGTGTGGTGGCATTTGTATTAGCTAGATGAGACATTCACAGAGGTGTATTACTCAATAAAATATGCTAGAATGCTCTGGCCTTGAATATTCCTCCCCCCAATTTAGAGAAGTTAAATTCACATCATCATCTATGTCTATGACATGACTGACCCTTAAAAAGTCTGAACCACTGACTGCAACCTCTTTTGGCCCCTTAATGTCCGTGGCAGTAGTCTTGTCTGTGACCCCCTTTCTATTCTTTCCCTTAGCCTTCATTGGGTTATATTTTAATACTTAGGAGTTTTCTTCCAACTTATCAAATTAGGACACCAATAATTGCTTATCTCTATTAAAGCCTTATTTTATGCGAAAGTACCTACAGAAAAAAGGTTAAAATGTTTGCAAAATGATGGAAAGAATTGTGGAGAGTTAAAGAATAAATAGTGCACATAAAATAGTCCATGACCTACTTAAGTAACATATTTAGTTTGATTGTTACCTTATGGGATTGGACTTCGAGGTGCAATATGACCTAGATAATAGCTAAGTCAGAACAAATTTCAGTGTGACTGCCAACAAAAAGTCCTTCATACTATCTGGTATATCAATTGCGACTTCTATCCTCTTTCTTTGGTGTTCTTAAGGAGCCAAGCTAAGACTGACTGTAATAATACAGAAAAATCGAGTCAGTGAATAAAAAATAGAATGTACTGATAAAAGGAATCGAGTAGTTAAAGAAAACTACTTTCCTATGGGGGATAACCCCAAACCCACAGAATTTTGTGCAACTTTTCACGGTCTATCTCCACGAAATGTGACTCCCACTTTTCCCTGAACACAAAGAAATACTTACCCTTTTAGTTTTTTGGTACTAGAAGACTTCCCAGTCATAAGGTACTTACTGGCACTCCACGTAGCCATGTAATATTACTTGGGGTTCATAATTGTGTCCTCCTTAGGCCTGAAGAAGTCATAGAACTTCGCAGACGTTATGTCTTTATTGACCTTCCTCTTCTTGACAACTAAGGAAGCTAAGATGCTCCCCCCCAATGGGATCAACATGGGCTGGGGAATAATTCATTTCCTTGAGGATTTTTGCAACTTTAACTGGAATAGACATTCTAAGTTTGAGGATAAAGGCTTGAAAGTGAAAGCATACCCCATCATCTGGGACCACAGACCACGCACATTGATACGCGAAGGGCACAGTCCAAATAGTTCCTTCTAGAAATTCATAGGCTTTGTCCAAACAAGCCAACCACTCCTTATTCATGTCAAAAGGATAATTCTAGGTCGTAGGAGCCCTTCTATATCATTATCACAGCCAGAGGGCCCGATTACCTCATTTTTATTTTCCACGATAGCATTTTGAACATTCTCACGGGTGACCATAACTTCTTCCCTTGATAATTTTATTAGAGCATGGTTGTTTGTTGAGCCAGTGTCCTCCTCAGTTTTGTGACTGGTCTCACAAGTCTCCATGGAGTCCCTATAGTTGTTAGAGGTCACAGATAAAGTGTCAACACGTGAACTAAATGGATACTTAAGTATTTTACAAGGCTTCATGATATGAAGCATTTTGATGCTCCAGACATTGAGAGGAGATACCCCAAAATGATTTTTCTAGAAATTTTCCAAATACTCCAAAGTGTACCAGATTACAAGGCAACGACAAGCATCTGTAAACGCAAAAAGAAGATCCATAGTTAAATGATCATGCCCATTATAAATAAACACTTGAAAAGATAAGGTATGACTACTAAAAAAATTCAAAGAGTGTGGCCTCATTTAAAAGGCTGGAATATGAGACATATATAAGGATCCTAAAAAAATGGTCCAAAAGGGGATAAATTTTAGGCAAAGGCCACGAACAAACGCTTTAAGGTCATGACATGACCTAAAAATAACTAAGGCCATGGACTCCTATGTTTAAAGTCAAGAATTTTCTAAAAGACCCCAACTCTAAGTTCACACGAACGACATGAATCACAAGCCCATGCCGCAGATGATCAACTAAAGGGATGAAAATTTTGGAAGAAGGCCATGGCTTAACTCAAAAGACCACGACCATATTCAAATCGCTAAGACCTCAATTCTAATTTTGCAAAACCAAGTCAATTGGAAAATGTTCGCGACACAATTTTCCAAAACTAGTTTTGGGCATAGACCATGGAAAAATAAGACAAAGTCATGGAGAGAGTTAATTACAGGTAAGGAAGTATAAAACTAAATATTGCGAGCATCAAACAAAGGTCCACAAAAAATTACATGATTTAACAACCAAGGTGAACCAAGGTCATGACCACTTGTCAAAAGCCACGGCCAAACGAACAAATACGTAAATTCATTAATCAAAAGTTTAGGAAGATCAAAACTTTAAATACCTAGAGTTCAAACAAAGAACACACCAAGAACGACAATTCGTGTTCTTTCCTGAATCGACCTAAATCCTTCCAAAAACTACCTTTTTTTTGCCTAAAAATTCAATTAAATTGTGAATCCTACTTTAATAAACACTCACCAACATCAATCAACCTTTGAAACCCATATAATCCAAAATATTCGACTCTAAACCATCAAAAACCTGTAAGAGCAATATTTATATCATTTCCTCATAGCTTACGCTAACATAGTTTTTGGCATATCCCGTTACCATTTGACTCGAGCCGTTACGAAGAACCGAATTTCCATCGTCTCCAAATTCAATATGATCTCCACATTACGAAGGTATAAAATAATTCAGGATTTTAAATTTATTTGTGTTTATGATCAGGAGATGTTTTTATTTAAAAAAATTGAGGCATTTTTTTCTTTATTTAAAATTTTGAAAGTTCACGCATCTTGTTTAAACGAGATGGGATTCTCGTTCTAACAAGATCTCAATTTCTTCAAAGTCTCATTTGAAGTTTACTTTGATCCAACATCGAACATCGGACGAAGGCGTTCTTTTTTACATCGTTTGAAGCTCATTTGAAGCTTGTTCAAATGAGAAAGTTGTTTCGTTCGAACTAACCTGCTTTCATTCTAACGAGATGCTAATCTCGTTCGAATGAGCCTATTTTTTATTTGAACGAGTGCCATTGCCTCACATTTTGAGCCTTTCATATAAATACCTATTTCAAAGGGATTTTAGAAGAGACATTTCCTGAAATGATTTTTGCATACATGTTATAAAAGTCCTCAATATTTTTTGTTTAAAACACCTTTTGATTCACAAATCATCACTCACAAATATTTATGTGAATCCATTTTAAACCCTAAAATAGTTTCATATCTAAGTTACTCTTATGGATATATCTTCTTCACTAATGACCTTGTGGTTCTCTAGGGGATCACTACTGAAGGAAGACAAAGGTTGATCGGTGGATACCGAGGGTGGATCGCTATTTGTGGACGACTCAGGATAAAGGTGCTCACTCCTCATTTGGCAAGCAACAATTGAGCAATGAAGCTCTTCCTAATCCTCTTCAACTTTTCTCGACACTTGAGACCATTTTCGATCACCTGCTCAAGTAATGCCAGTTTGATATATCCATGGACTTATATAAGAGTACACTACAAGGCTATGACCTCAGTTACATAAAAACATGTATGCTCATGTATTTAGCCCATTCTCTCCTTATATACGCCTATAATGTCCCAATCTTGTTCTAATTGTATATATATATATTGAGAACAAGGCTATATAGTATGTAGGTGCATTTTCATGGCCGACCCACTCAAAATCTCTTGTTTATCTATCTTTATCTCTCTTTTATACTCTTTTATACTTTAATAATTGATTATAGCTTTGACGTCATGGTTTTCACTAATAGAATCATTTTTAGACAATAACAAGTATATTATGAGATAATGTGTATTTATTGTTGGGTTGACATGAGTGGAGACTACACTAGGTTATTTTCTTTACTCTTGTATTGGGTTACATTGAGATGTAGTTGCAAGATAGCGTGATAGTTTACTCGATACCGTGATAGTTAAGATTTATTATTATTAGGTATGCCTTGTGTTGGGACACTTGTGTAACTTATTTTACTTATGATGATGGGTGAGGTATCCTTTGCACGTGTTTCAATGGGTCAGCATGATTACGTAAATGAGTCGTATATTATTATTGCATTAATATAGTAAGATATTTCTTGTAATCTTTGGGCTTTGACTCAAATATGATCAAAAAAATTTCCATGATGTTCATAGGAATGAGCAACAGGGTTGCGCAACAAACTTTCCATTTCCACTATCTAGACATTTCCATTCCTAGAATAGGTTATTATTTTCATTAACTTATTCACTATTTAGACTAATTTAATTTAGAGATTTGTGTGAACTATGTTAGCTATAGTTTATTGATAATATTGAGGCGATGTTTATCTATATATAAAGGTGCAGAGGCAATTATTTTTATTCTCTATTATATTTTAATTCAACGCATGCCGTGGATGGTTTAAAATTCATTACAGTGTTTTATTGCTATTATTATTGTCATGATCCTGATATTTGTATACATTGATTTAACTCACCATATATTCAGTATTGAGGCTTGTCCCCCCAATACGTGACAAAAAAGGGAAGTTACATATTGGACTTGCGGTTACATCTTAAGCTTGGATTAACTGGCCCGTTGAGAGGAATAAGCAACGCGTGAGTTCATATTTCAAATAGGTTAATAACCTTCAATCATATAGTATACCACGCCTTTTTATTTGTTTCAAATAAATTATAGGGTGAAATCGTAAAACTTCCATTTTAATTTTTCAAAAAGAAAATTGATTCTCTCCCCAGTAGTATTAGTAAGATCATCTAGATATAAAGTTGGTATAAAAGTGTTTTGGTTTTTATATGAATAATTTTAGCGTTTTGAAAGTGTTGGAATCAAATATAATTTTTTCAAACATTGTTAAATTTTGAATTGTCTCCTTCACTTTCTTGGAAAACACTCTCTAAGTATACAAAAAATGTCAACTAATATATCAAAATGAAGAGAAAAAATAATTAAAAAATTAGAAAAAGTTTCAAGACATATGATTTGGCACGCACCCTCGCGTGCTTAAGGAAGATCCCCATTCGCCCTTACTAACTCACACACTAATGTGTTAGGAAAATATTATCTTCAACCTTTTGACTTTAACCAAGGGTTCAATATTACTTTTGAATGACCACAACTCGAGCTACGTTCAACCTTTAGCCATGATTACTTATTGAAAATTTTATAATTTTCATGAGCAATCCCACACATATATTTTCATGACCCATGGTTGCATGTATCGAGCTATGTTTTTTTGGTAAAAAATTGAACTTGGATAAAACTTTGACCAACTAATTTGAGCACCCCGATTTATATTTGAGTCACAGTGGTTGAAGAAAATGAACTACAAACAAAAAAAGAACCGAATACCATTCCTAATTTAGATTGTTGAATACCAGAGAATTTATATTCAATATTTGAAAATTTTGACCCAAAAATAAAAACATTCAAATTGACCCCTCAACCCTACAATAACCTGAAATCAAAGGGTGCACCTAGGTTTCTAAGAACCAGATTTTGAGTTCCTTCATCTTGAAATTGGCTCACGATTAAAGGGAATAAATACACCATTAACGCTAAAGATTTAATGGTATTTTTTAGTTTCAAGCTTGTTTAGTGCTATATGAGTACTAAAATAATTACTAAATGTGTATCATAACTCCACTATTACACTGAAATAGAATATTTAATCAAATGTAGAAATATTACATAAAATGTTAAAAGTTTAGGGATTCTCAAAACTAACATTTTCTATTTTTGTTATATTGTTGTGGGGATTCTACTACTCGTTCATGGGCCTTTTATTAGAGTGGTGAAAAGTTATTGATTGGAGGTTGAAGGAAGTGAATGGAGAAAATGAATTAAGATATCCAAGGGGAAGTATAAGGTGTCCCTTTTCCCAATATGTGTGTCAACTATACAATGAGAACCTTTGGGATGTACAATTGTAAGGGCTGAATTACAAAGGAAATTTTATTGGGGTTAGGTCCATAAGGTTTTGAGAAAATTTTATATTTACGCCCTTAAAGTTTTGAAAGTAAGTATTTAGGCTTTAAGTGTAAAATTTATAATCTTCAAGGCCTAGGGGATTCCTTTGGATAGTTTTATTAGTTGTGTCATTCGTTATTTGAAAGGATTGGGTGAGTGTAAGGCTGGTTTTAAGTTTTCTATTATGTCCTTACTAGGAGAATTTAGAAATTTTAAACTCTATAATGATTTTATTATTGAATTAAAGAACTTATATAAGCTTAATGTAATCCTAGTTTCGTTGGGTCTTGTGTAAAGTAACCTAGTGATTTGTACTCAGAATTTGGTAACGTTTCTTCATATGCTTATGTGATGTAACTTAATGACCCTGGTCATCACAATATTATCGGGCGACAACTAACAAATGTTATCCCGAACCTCACACACTACCATACCCCAACATTTCAAAGACAATACTCATGCTATAATAAGTTCCTTACAATCACATTGAAAGGATTTCAATTTAGTCCAAAGCTTGAAGAATATCTTGAAAACTCAATGTTAAATTTATGTTATACTGACTCAATAATGGAAACCCCATTTTTTATTTCTTTTATTCTTCCCTTCATTTTTTATTCTCATGTAATTCTACCGGTTGAACTTCTATTTGATTTATTCCTCATTTAATAAAAAAACAAAGACAACGCAAAAATGCTACCAGATTTACACCTTAAGTCAATGTAATATACCTAAGTTCTATTCACACTTTGAAATTTCAAAAAATTACCGTTTTATTTTTTAGATAAACTATATATACGTATTAATTTCATTTTATGTACTTTTATTTACTTTATATACAATATAACTGTGCAACTTGTATTGGAAATTTGTCTCCCCTTCTATTATATCGCTCAATTAAAAGTTTAAAACATAAAAATAGTTTAGAAATGGGAATGAAAGGGTTGTATTTTATATTTTTGGAAACATATTGTTTTTTCTATCAAAAACTGCAAAATTATTTCTATTACATCTTTATAAATGCGCATTTTCCATGTAAATTCCCCAAAATCTTATCCGCTACCATAATCTAATAAAAGAAAACCCTGTGGAACTAGTTTAAACTTACAATAATAGTCTCGAACTCTTTATTTATATTTTGAAAAATGTTATTTGCAAGAATAAAACATATTGCAAGTCAGTGAAACATAAGGCTTTCTAACACGTGAAGTACAAAGTATGACATTCTTGAAGAAACTATTTTTTACAGCTGCTACTGCCTTATAAGAGTAATCATTTCGGAGCAGTAGAGCTTTGGATATATCATTATTGTTGTTTTTTCACAAGAATCTTACCCTTTTGGTGGAACATTTTTCTCCACAACATCTTCTTTGGGTGGAAAACAAAAAAGTCATTTTATGTGGCCATTATTTCTCTTACTTACTTATAAATAATTCGTGTGTATTAAGAGAAAAATACACTAGAAAATAGGAGAGAAACAAAAACATACAAAGAGTTTTTGTTTGGAGGAGACGGATTTGAGAAAGAATATTTTCCCCTCTTATGATAATATAATTTTGTTGTCCTTATGGGCATAGGAAAATTGTTGAACCGCGTAAATATCTTATTATTGTGTGTGATTGAGTGTGGGTTTGATTTCTGGATTGTTACTAGACACAACAACTGGTATCAGAGCCAGATAAATCCATCATTGTAGCTTTGTTCTTTTTTTACCTCGAAATCAAAATATTTAAATCTCAAAATTGAACATACTAGGAAGAGTGTATTGTCGATACAAATCCAACTAAACAAATTAGAGGCCTAAAGGAGCTGCCAAGCCTTTTTTTTTTCTCTAGTCTAGCCATCAAGTCGATGAACCATTGACCAAGTTATTTGATCGAGCCATTAACTGAGCCACCAAGGCATTTGACCGAGCCACTAAGACGTTTGACTGAGCCATTGACCGAGCCACTATGCCATTTGACTGAGCCGCCAAGATATTTGATCGAGTTACTGTCTAAGCTGCTGATATAAACAAACGACGGAGGAATATTCCACTAGAATATACTATTAACTTTAACAAAATATTCCCCATAAGTCAACTCAGTCCATAAATTTATTTTTTTGGCCAACTCATTCCATTCCAAACCTGTCTTTGATCGAGTAGGACCCTTTCTTAGATATTTTGACCATTTTGGATGCACTCGAGCCCTCAGTTTCTAGGGATTTTTCCCTTAAGTTAGAGTTTTTTGGTACTTTTATGTGTCAATTCTATTTTGGGTGGAGTGTAAGGAACAATGTAAGGTGACACTTCTTTTGATTGAACTAAAGTACAAAACCAATAGCTCTTGGAAAAGAAGTTCGATGTCAAATGAAAATTTTGATATAAAAAAAATTGACGGTACAAATAACTTCGACAGGTGGCACTTTTGGATATGTTATTTCGAGAAGGGTCACATATTGCCTTGAATTCAAAGTCCAAGGATATTTAAAAGGAAGCTTAAAATTTTGTAAATCGTTAAGATTGTGGTGTAATTTAATTATGCTTAGCCAAGGATAAGAAGTATTTTGTCATGAAGGATACCATGGCAACAAGTCTTTGGAAGACGATAAAGGATAAGAAAATGACAAAAAGCATAAAAAAAACAGGCTCTATCTTAAGAAAAAACCTTTATGCTTGAAATTTAACATAGGAAGTATAGGAATACTCATTTAGACAGTCTCAATAAAGTTTTATCCAGTTTCAAAATTTAGAGGTTGAAACTGCTGATGAGGATAAGGCACTATTATCGCAAAATTTATTTCTTGATTTGTATGATCACTTTATTACTACCTTAATATTTGGAAAAAATGAGGTAAAATTTAATAATGTTTCTAATGCTTTGATGAACAATGAGGTTTGAAAGAAGGATCTACCGGTCTAGCGAGATCCCTCATCATCAGAAGCTCTAATAATAAGATGGAGGATGTCCAACATAGGACGAGGAGGGAAATTTTGCTCAAAGTTAAGGGGAAAATCATTTGATAAATGACAACTTACAAAAGATGAATGTGACTATTTTCATTAAAAGGGGAACTAGAAGAATGATTGTCTAAACATGGATAAGAAAAAGGAACCAAATTTGAATGTTGCACAAAATACAGAAGTTGGCCTGAAGTCCTCTTTAACTGTTTATCAACCTGCCATTTTGAGGAGTGGATTCTTGATTCAGGGTGTTACTATCACAAGTGTCCCAATAGAGACTAGTTTTCAAGCTTCTAAGAGTTTGACACAGTATGTGTTTTGATGGTCAATGACAATGTCTATAAAATAAAGGGATAGTCTCAATTCGATTGAAGTTACATGATGGATGAATCATAGTACTAACAAATGTTCGATACATTCCAGACTTGAATAAAAATCTCATCTCTTTGGGAACGTTTGAGAATAAAATTTATTCGGTTATCATAAAAGGTGGAGTCCTAAAGGTGGTTCAAGGAGCACTTACAACCATGAAAGGTACACAAAAAGGAAATTTATATTTCCTAGATGGGTGCACAGTCACTGGGAGAGCAACAAGCTCCAAAAGCTCAGAAAACTTAGGTGAATCCAGACTATGACACGTGCTCTTAGGGCATGCTGGAGAAAAATCTTTACATGGTATGATAAAGCAAGGCCTATTAAAAGGAGCTAAGATAAGAAATAATGAATTTTGTGAACACTGTGTCGTAGGTAAGTAGATCCGAGTTATGTTTGGTATTACTGTTCAACATACTGAAGGAATTCTTGACTACATACACTCACATGTATGTGTACCTACTAAAAACACAACTTTGGGAGGTAAACACTGGTTCATGAATTTCACTAATGATTACTCTAGATGAGTTTGGGTATACGCCTTGCATCAAAAAGATAAATTTTTGGAGATATTCCTAACTAAAAAGAATGACAGAAACTCAGACAAGTCGGAAGATCAATAAACTTTGAACAGATAATGGTGGAGAGTACACTTTAGACCCATTCTTCAAAATCTGCCAGTATGAAGGAATTATCAGAAATTTCACTGTACAAAGAATGCCACAAAAAAATGAAGTTGAAAAACGTATGAACTATATTTTGGTGGAGAAATTTTGGTGTATGTTGTCCCATGTTAATTTGAAAAAGGCATTCTAGGGTGAAGCAATGAATTATGATCTCACCTCGTCAACAACTTCCAATAGCTGCAATTGGTGGGAAGACTCCTACAGAGGCATGGTTTGGTAAATATGCTACAAATTATGATTGGTTATATATTTTTAGTTGTCTTGCTTATTATCATGTGATCGAATCAAATTTAGATCTTAGATCCAAGAAAGCTGTATCCTCAGGCTTTAGTGTTGGCATAAAAGCATGTAAACTCTGATGCTCCAAGTCAAAGAAAACTGTTCTGAGACGAGATGTTACTTTTGACGAGTTTGTAATTTTGAAATCGACATTTTTAAAGAAAGAGAACGTGAATCCAAGTTCTTTACAACTGGTGGAGCTTGATATTCTTGTAAGGACTGCCCAGAAAATCAATTGTCCTGATGGGGAATCTAATGATCAGGAAGAAATCTCAGTTAGGGCATATCTTCCAGTACCAGCACCAGTGATTAACCAGTAGCCAAACTCCTGCCACAAGAAGACCTAAAAGGGATCTTCTAAAACTTGCTCAGTATATAGACATAGTATTTTATTCACTTTCAATGACTGATGATGATGTACGATGCACCTACAGACAAGCCGTACACAATACATATGTCAAGTGGAAAAAGATGATGGATGAACAAATAACATCACTTAAGAATAATTAGACTTGAAAGTTGGTTTAGCTTCCAAAGGGTAAGAAAGCTATCGATTGCAAATGGATATATTCTAAAAAGGAAGGTGTTCTTAGAAAAGATAAAATCATATACAAGGCCAGACTGGTGGCAAAAGGATACGCTCAGAAGAAAGGAATCGACAATAACGAGGTTTTCTAACCTGTTGTTAAACATTCATCCATTCAGATATTATTGTCTTTGGTAGCACCATTTGATCTCAATTTATCTTAAATTGATATGAAAACTTCATTTCTCCATGGTGATTTAAAGGAGGAAATTTATATGTCCCAGCCAAATGGTTTTAAAACTCATGGATATGAGAACTGGCTTGAAAGTTGAGTAGGTTATTGTATGGTTTAAAGCAGTCACTACGAAAGTGGTACAACAATTTGACCATTTTATGATAGATCCCAAGTACATACGTAGTCAGTTTGATTATTGTGTCATACTTTTGTAAGCTCCAAGATGGGAATTTTGTCTATTTGCTCTTATATGTGGATGATATGCTAATCTAAGATAAAAGTGGAGATTGATATGTTTTCAGTTAAATTCAAAGTTCGCGATGAAGGATCTTAGAGAGGTCAAGAAAAATCTTAGGATGGAGATCAAGTGAGATAGAGTAAAGGACACAGTTAGTTTGACACAAACTTAGTATTTAAAGAAAGTACTTCAGAGGTTTGACGTTGACGATAAGTATAAACCTGTAAGTACATCATTGGATCCACATGTCAAGTTGAGTGCGCTGATATCATAACATAGAGATATTGAGAAGAAGTATATGGATTATGCTATATATGCAAATGCATTTGGTGCCTTAATGCATGGAATGGCATAGACCATACCAGAAATTTCACATGCATTGAGCATGGTGATTCGTTATATACACAATCTAGGGAAAGCACACTGTAAAGTAGTGAAATTGATACTATGGTACATTAAGGATAATATGGATGTCGGTTTGAAGTTTGAGAGAGATAAGATAGTTAGTAAGAATCTAGTTGTATATGTGGATTTTGATTGTGCTGGAGATCTTGACAAGCATCGGTTTACTACTAATTATGTGTTCATTATAGTAGGAGGACAAGTGAGTTGTAGATCAACTTTATAATCAACAGTTTC
The DNA here is from genome assembly GCA_949130495.1 of Sambucus nigra. Lineage (NCBI taxonomy): Eukaryota > Viridiplantae > Streptophyta > Magnoliopsida > Dipsacales > Adoxaceae > Sambucus > Sambucus nigra. The sequence goes on from OX422207.1 coordinate 763,631,352, forward strand.
CTTGTCAATAATAGAGGTAGAGTATATGGTTATAACATAAGATTTCAAAAAAGTCATTTGTTTTCATGGTTTAATTGATGATTTAGGTATTTTTCAGGAAAATGTGGAGGTAACATGCGGTAGTCAAAGTGCCATCTATTTGACAAAGAACTAGGTTCATCATTCTCTCACCAAGCATATTGATGTCCGTTTTTACTTCATTCGGGAAGTTATAGGTGAAGGGGACATTTTACTCTAGAAAATTAAGACTACAGATAATCCTACAGATATGATGGCAAAGGTGATTACAAGGATTAGGTTTCAACAGCCGTTTGAACTTATTTAATAACTCTCGATCTCGTGTAGTCTAAGGGCGCATTTGGGACAACGTTGATTAGTGGACTATTGTCAAGGTGGAGATTGTTGGTTTGTGACGAGACTCTTACCCATTTGGTGGAGTATTTTTCTCCACAAGGTTTTGTCCAACAAATCCATTTTATGTAACCATTATTTCTCTTACCTAACTATAAATAAGCCATATATGTTGAGATAAAAAATACACCAACAAATAGTATAGAAACAAAAGGATTCAGAGACTTTTTATCTGAGTGGGAATTATGTAAGCTAGAGTATTTTGTAATTATCTTCTTTTGATAATACAATTCCGCTGTCCCTGTGGACGTAGGCAAATTGCTGAACCATGTAAACATCTTCTTCTTCTTCTTCTTCTTCTTCTTCTTCTTCTTCTTCTTATTATTATTATTATTATTATTATTATTATTATTATTATTATTATTATTATTATTATTATTATTATTATTATTATTATTATTATTATTATTATTATTATTATTATTATTATGTGTGATTTAGTGTGGGTTTAATTTTTGGATTGTTACTGGGCACTACAATTATTTCATAATTTGTTGCTTCTCTTGACAATTTTATCACTTTAAAATATGAGGTTTACAAAAATACAAATTTTTTTTGGGTCCTAAGTAAACATATGAGATAAAAAGACATCAATTTTTCCTACACATATATGTAGGTCTTATACAGTTAAACTCCCTCATAACTCAAGAAAATAACAACTTTATTAGTTAAGTCGACCATATAAGTGATCATATATGTGTATAATATTAATCAACGTGAATTCTTTTTTGATATGTCTATGGGAACCTTGAACTACACCTTTGGGTAAAATAATTCTTCTCATTATCGATCACATTTTAGTTCACAAGTTTTGTTGCTTATAGAACATGTAGTTTGACCGTAAATTGTAAATTTTGGGAGCTACAAACTCATTTTACTTTAAACAAGAAAGCCAATATTATCCCCTCAGAGACAAAGTATACAATCCTAAATGAGAACAAGTGTATAATTTATAAGGGCTATGTTATGAATTGGGAAATTGTTAGACGAAAGCAACATATGTTATTCACATTGATACCAAATGAGGAAAGTGGTGCCTAAAGACTTCCCAATTCGTAGTTTAGTCCCCATAAATTAGACATTGGTTCTCTTATATACTAGTATCATTTGGCCCTTCATGGATCATGTTTTTTCTTGTTTAATTTAAGGAAAATTAGTTTAAAGGTCCTTTGATAGGCCAAAAGGACAAAATGGAGAACTAATGGCCATGTATCACATAAAAGAATACATTTATGACTTTTGGGTTCAAGTAAAGGCTCTCACACTTTCTTTCATTCTGAGTTTTCTTCATTAAAAAAATGACAATCTAATTTTGCAACCACAACTCAATCATGCAAAATTTGGTTTTAGTTGTTCTCCCTTACCTTTATGTAAAATTATCAATTTGTTTAATGTAATAAGAATTTTGTTCTTTTTATCTCTTCATTTGTAGTGAAGAAAGTTTGCTTGACCAGAATATTATGCCTTAAAAAAGACAACAACTCGCCCAGAGCCATAGCCTGTAACTACGACCTCTCCTTTGTCTTTATTATACAGGTTAATATATCAATACGCCTATAAATGGGTCCCTTAGTGGATCTTTGAGACTCATTTTGGTCTCAATAAATCCTTCTTTATACGTTGTTAACAAACTTCACTTTTATGTTTTCAACCATTCTCATTCATTCCCCCAAAACACATAGGGTGTGTTTGATTGACAAGAATTTTTTTCTATGAAAAATAGTTGTTTTGACTCATATTTTGCCTTTGTATTATCTTGATTGCGAATACTTTATATAAGCAAAATACTCATTCACATAACAAGTGCTCCATCTCAAACCTCATTTTTAGTGGAGAATATTTATTATCTATCCACCAAAGAATTGGTTTCCATGGAAAATAGAATAAGTAAGACCATAAACACATATATTTTCACTCAGTTTCCAACTTTTCATCCAAGTGAACTATTTTCATGCATTTTCCATGCTTGCAATCAAACGCACACTTAGGTTTTATCCATTCCTTTATAATTCTATGGTTTTTCCAAACTTACTTAGAGATAAACCTTAGACTTGTAGAAACATAATATTACGTCCATTTCAAGAATGTAAAAAGGAAACCCTCAATTTAAACCATTTGAGTCTAATCATTGTATGAATGAAAAAAATAAACATAATTAAACAACTTATGAAGTGTCTAAACACTTGTTTCCCTACCTATCTTTGCAATGCCTCTTCCTAAATACTACATCAAATAGTAGGTTGAAACCCTATCCTTGTAGTGGATGAAGGTCCTTTTGTTCTCTCTGTAACGCTACCATTAATGATCCTCTCTTTAGAGAAAATTATTTAAAGGACACATACCCTTTTAGGGCTCTTTTGGTTCGAGGTTGGGAAAGGTAATTTAGGATTTCTAGAATTTTGTATTCCCCTCATTTAGAATTATAATGTTTGGATGGAAATATGGGGGGGGGGGGGACTTAGAAATCTTGGAACTTAGAATTCCCACAAAATTGGAATTCTTCTTTACCCACTAAAATGGGGATTTCTTATATTTCCTAGCATTCTAGCCTACTTTTGCTGTGAGACAAAAATACCATCTCACACACATAACTCTTTATATATCTCTTTATCACACTCTCTCTCTCTCTCTCTCTCTCTCTCTCTCTCTCTCTCTCTCTCTCACACACACACACACACACACACACACACACATACACACACACACACACACATGCACACGCTCTCTCTTTCTCTCTCACAAGAACTCCAGGTGGACAGCAGTAGAGAAGAAGACGACTTCTCGACAAAATACTCCAGATGAGTAGTAAACGATCCTCTTGAAGGTTTTAAGATTCACATACATAGATGGGAGTGTTTAGGTGAATAAATAAGGCATAAAACCTTAAAAGTTGAATTCTGTTTTCTGGGCTGTTAATCGCAGAAATCGTGTGTGAAAAAGACTTGGAAAACGTGTAGGAAGTGACCAGATATTTATACGAAAATCGAGGTGGCGGCATCATTCGAACGAGATCAGCATGTTGCTCGAACGAGATCGCGCGACATGCCTATCTCGCGCGAACGATAGCGCTATGTCGTTTGAACGATCTCGTCGACCGAGGCACTCCGTTTCTACACTTAGAAAAAATTCTGCTTTTGATAAAAAATATTTCAAACTTCAAAAAATATTTTTCTGAAAAATTCCCAAATATTTATACAAATATAAACAACTCCAATAAATCATTTTACCAATATTACTTAGTGGAGTAGTGGGAACAGTTGAGCAGCATGTCGCATGTAGCATGATGCGCGTGTGAAAATGGTAAATGCATGGATTGGGATCAAGGCCGTCGTGGATGATCGTGTTGATGTGCCGAATGTAGCGGTATCAGAGATAGATACTGTGATCTAGGGAAAATAGTAAATTCCTATATTCTACCCCGGACATTTATAAAATCATGTCCTTACAAATCTCCGTATGTCTATGACGGTACATACATAAAAAATTCGTATTATGCAATCTCCAAAAAATCAAATGTCATACAAGATAATATCCCCATTAAAACCTTAAACTAAGAATAGTAAATGACATGTCGCCAATCAAACTTCAACATCTTCAGCTCTTCAGAAACTCCCAAAGCTTTTCTCATCAGGGTGTGCAATCCAATAATTATCAACTTTGTATCTACACACATGAGATAAAGCAAATACCCGTGATAAGAAACAGTTTAAAATATAATGATATGCAAAAATCAAATATCAATTAAGCTAAAGAAAATCATTGATAAAACAACTAGACACCAAAATAATTCTCACCCATAATTCATTCTCCCTCTTTTTATGTTGTCCCCAAATAGACAAATACGAGAAGCATAAATATGGAAAATATCACAAGGTAATAAACTTTCTATTTTTGAATTTTTCAAAATATTTCACAAAAAATATACCACAAAGAATCACACCGTGAAAGAACACAAAAAAACCAAGTCGATGATAGCATAAATGTCAGGGTATGATCAAATTCGATACGAAAATCAATGCATACAAACATGACATATGTGAACGATGAATATTGGATACTCCTAACAAATGAACTCAACATCTTCCTTAGGTGTAAAAAAATGGAAATATGAGACATTGACTCAATCAAATCAGCAAATCAAAGCTCAAAGTGATTTACACCCCAATAACGTCCAAAACGATTTAATGCTTTTTCAGGACTTTCAAGGAAGTGAAAACCCGTTTAAATTCTCCAACCAAACTCCCTCAGATTTATATTTTGAATAGAGGTGAGCTAAATTTTCAAACTTTGGAGAATTGATGGTGAAACCTAATGGCCCATGATTGACATGAATTGCTTTTTTTTGCCTTTAAATTTTTTCGATCTCTTTTAACCTCTTGGACCCCGGATATTTAAAATACCTCAATTTTTTAGGTCCGATTTAATGGCGGCTTCATCGTAAAGCATAGATAATTACCTTTCGTAGCCCTTCACCGTTTTAAAAAATATAACACAATCTCACCAACTGGGATTTATATGCATTCCAATCTTGTCAAGTTTTATCGCATATGGTTTGTTGTATAGACATAATCGAGATGGAAACACTCAAGCCAGTATGTGATAGATAAGTACAATAATCAAATAAAACTATGCATGTGTGCAATAAAGGAGATAAGGAGCCAAGCATGTAGAAAGATATCACTAATCACATCTCAAAGACTCGAAACAATGTAAAGCACATAGATGCAATGATGTAGCGTCTCAAATCACTATCAAACAGTCACGTGGATAAATGGAATGAAATTTGTGACTGGGCTATCTTAAATGTTCATCCATAAAAGGTGTAAACAAAAAACAAAAATCTTTTTGTACTTTTCTAAAAATTTTATAAAAAGAAAATCTTTTTGGATTTTTCAAAAAATATAAAAAAGCAAAAGTAATAATACACATGATACAAACTAGCAATAAAAATCATATGATATGAACATGACAATGCATCCTATCCTAGACACGAACCAACCCCTCAGTCAACTGTGCAAATCCCTAAAGACTTCCTAAGACTCTCGAATCTAAGGGCATCTAAAGGTTTCATGAAAATATAAGATAACTGACGATCGATGGGGACGAAACTCAGGGATACGACTTTCTCCTCAACTAACTGACGTATAAAGTGCTCGCATATCCTGATGTGCTTTGTGCTGCTGAACTGGATTGCGGGATATGTGTATCACGCTCGTGTTATCACCGGAGATAGTCATGGTGTCCTATGAAATCCCATAATCCTCCAACATTTGCTTCATCTACAAGAGTTGCGTGTAACAACACCCGATAACGATGTACTCAGCCTCCGTAGTGGAGAAAGAGATGGAGTTTTGCTTCTTGATCATCCAGGAGACAAGAGGAGAACCAAAACAGAAACACCCACCAGAAGTGCTCCTACAATTATCTACATCCCCAGCCCAATCAACATCCGAATAGGCTGACAAATGGTCATCGGTATCAAAGGAATACCAAATACCGTATGAGAGAGTCCCACTAACGTATTTGATAATATGTTTTAGAGTGAGTAAGTGTGACTCTTTCGGGGATGCCTGATATCGCGCACAGACTCCAACACTAAAGGCTATGTTTGGACGACTGGCAGTCAAGTAAAGAAGACTACCTATCATACTCCAATACAAGGTTTGCTCTACGTCCTTGCCTGAAGTGTCCTTACTAAGATTGATAGAAGTAATCATAGGTGTACGTGCATACTTAGCAGAGTATAAACCAAATTTTTTCACTAGGTCTCTAGCATACTTGGATTGGGAGATGAACATCCCATCCTCTAGCTGATGAACCTGGAGACCAAGGAAAAAAGTAAGCTCACCTACCATGCTCATCTCAAACTCACTTTTCATTTCCTCCTCAAAGAGGTGAGCATACTGGGAGCTTGTGGATCAAAAGACTATGTCGTCCACATAGGCCTGGGTATCAAAATAGCACCGTAATCTCTCCTGACTAACAACGTCATATCAACTCCCCCTCTCTTGAATCCACGGGCTAAGAGATAGGAAGTAAGACTCTCGTACCAAGCACGGGGTGCTTGATTCAAGCTATACAAGGCTTTCCTCAGATAGTAGACGTGCTCCGGGTGCTTAGGGTCTTCAAACACTTTTGGTTGTTCCACGTAAACCTCCTCCTGTAGAATGCCATTTAGAAAGGCACTCTTGACATCCATCTGGTATAACTTAAAGAGCAGATGACATGCGATGGCGAGTAATAAGCGGACGAACTCAAGCCTCGTAATAGGAGCAAATATCTCCCCAAAGTCTTCACCCTCTATCTGTCTGTAGCCTTGAGCGACCAACCTAGCCTTGTTTCTGATTATGGTAAAATTTTCATTCATTTTATTCTGTAAAATCCACCTGGTACCTATCACATTAGTCTCACTAGGTCGGGGGACAAGTTCCCAAACATTGTTCTTTTTAAACTGAAGCAACTCATCCTACATGAAAGATATCCAGTGTTCATCCTTGAGTGCTTCTTTGTAATTCTTGGGCTCGACTGTGGACGTGTAGCAGAAATGACCAACAACGTTCTCTAGCTGAGAACGAGTCTTGACCCCTAAGGTGGGATTGCCTATAATGGAGGTAGGGTCATGACTCTTGCAAACCCAAGAAGGTATGTCCCCTAGCACAGGAGTAGGGTCCACAGGGTGTGGGTGAGGGATAAGTAAATCGCTACCAGAAAAGCACTCATCCTCACACTGAAGGTTAGGAATAATAAACATCGGAGGTTTGTCATCTTTCACGGTGATGTTTATTGACTCCATAACCTTAGAGCTCTTCAGGTTAAAAACCCAGTACACTTTACTATTTGATGAATATCCTAGCAATATTCCCTCGTCACTTCGGGAGTCGAACTTTCCTAATTGCTTTCTATCCCATAGGATGTAGCATTTACTCCCAAAGACACATAAATATGAAAGGTTGGGTTTCTTGCCAGTCCACAATTCGTAAGGTGTCTTAAGTGTCTGTGGATGCAGGTAAACCCTATTCACCATGTGGCACGTGGTAGACACTAACTCTACCCAAAATTTCCTAGCAACTCTACGACTTAGATGCATAGATATTGCCATTTCTTGAAGCGTCATGTTCTTTCTCTCAACAATCCCATTTTGCTGAGGAGTCTTCACTGCAAAAAAGCTCATGTTTGATTTCTTGGCTATCACAGTAAAGATCTACATTTGCTTCCTTAAATTTCATGTCGTTGTCACTACGTATCCTGTTAATAGTGACTCCGTGTTGATTTTGCAGGACACGGCACTTGGTCGTTAAAAACTCTACAGCATCGGATTTCTCTCTCAGAAAACCAGCAATCGAATATATGGAGAAATCATCCACCATCACGAGGATATAACTCTTACCACCCAAACTCTCAGTACGAGTAGGAACCATAAGATCCATGTGAATCAACTCAAGTACTCGTGAAGTGGTAATGGAATTCAACTTCCCGTGGGGGCTACGAAATTTCTTTCCCAACTGACAGGGTCCAGAAACCATGGAAGTTGGCTTTACAAGTGTTGATAAGCCACGTACTAGGTCCTTTTTAGCTAGTCGCGTCACCTCTCTAACGTTCACATGACCTAGACGTTGGTGCCATAGATCCATAACAATGATCGTGGCACTGTTGCAGAAAAGTGAGGACGTGGGCACAGTCCCATAGAAATTATCCTCCATCCTCACCCCTTGCACTAAAAGTTTATCGACTTGATTATAGACATTTAACGCATGCCGATTAAACTTTACGACAAAGTCAGCATCGCACAGCTCGCTAATGCTGAGAAGGTTTGCTTTCAAACTTTTGATGTACAAAACATTCTCTAGCTTAGAAAATCCTGGTAACTCTACTATACCTCATCCTACGATGCTAGGCTTGCTCCCGTCTCTAAAGGTGACTCTACCTTCCTTATAATCCTCTAGGTAGGTAAAAAATGAGACATCACCTGTCATATGTTTAGATCACCCACTATCAAAATACCATTGTGAGGTATTATGTGCTTTGAGAGAGACATGAACAACAAGGGACTTTTCATCTTTCTTAGGTACCCAAGAAGCGGTAACCTTTTGTTTACCCGTGTTGTTGTTGTTTTTAGCCGGGATACGGGAAGCATTCACTAACGGTAAAGACATCCGTTGGAATTCCTCCATCAAACTCTGTGATGTGGCAGCTAAAAACTCAACACACTCTCTCAGACTGGGAAAATCATCAGAATGATGTGGTGGAGCAGTAGTACGTCATGTTCGACCCAAACTGTAGTAAAACTCCTTAAGGTGGCCTTTTCTTTTGTAGTATGTACAAAAGAATAGAGTCTTAGGAGGACCTGGGTTTGCTTTTCTTGGTCGAACTCTTCTTTGTGGTTTTTGACGATGGCCATATGGAGTCGTAGTAATCTCAGAAACTGGTCCAGGTGAAATTTGGGACGTGGAGGCACCATCAAAACCTATTCCCTTCCTATCACCAAAACCTAAAGCGGGGCCGAGGAGCCTCTTTCCCATCTTTCCAGATCTGTCCCCGATTTGAACCTTGACTTCTCGTGCTCTCTCAAAATCATGAGTAAGATGGGCTTCAAGTTTCTTCCAAGTCTCCAAGGAGGAATGGAGATCACTCATAAGACTAGCCACTTGTTTTGTGAAGTCCCCTTTCTCTCTCTCAAAAGAAATCTCTCTCTCTCTCTCTCTCCAAAAAATCTCTCTCTATATATAAATAAACTTTCTTTCTAAATATAGGCACACTCTCTCTCTCTCAAGGTAGTGCAGGTGGAGGACTCTCTCTCTCTTGCTTCTTCTAAATCTTTATCTAAAGTGGAGATACTAAGAACTAACGCTTTGTTACACTTTTTGGTTTTAAATTACTCATTATATAACTCAACGTAGGCACGCTGAAGATTACTCTCGATCTCACTTGCATCGTCCTCCCCCTCACTCACATCACTCTCACTTTTGAGGTGTCCCTGTGAATCAGCATCCTCATCGTTGTGAGGAGAACTAGAGGTACTCACATGACTAGCCATGAATGCGGTGAAGTTACACTCCTATGGTGACTCGTCTCTAGAGTTCACCGACTCGACCTCACTGTCGTCACTAAGGGTAGCATTAAGGACAACTTTGACCTTTTCTTTTGCAAGTCTATTCAGCCTAGTAGCACACTCAAAAGCACTATAACCCTTAACGTCGCACTCATAGCATCTCTCACTGTCTTTCTTAGGAGGGTCTTTAAAATCTTTTTAATTTTTCTTCTTTTTCTCAAAATTCTTTTTATCTTTGAAATTTCCATTTTTCTTGAATTTGAGAATTTTCTTGAAATTTTTAGCAAACAGTGCCAAATCATCTAAATCAAAGTCACACTCAGAATCTGACGTTTCTATCTCCCTTTTTCTAGATGACTCAACTCACTTTCTTGCCGACCCCTCACTCTTTCTATCCTGGGCATTAAGTGCAATTCCCTTATCTTTAGGCTTGACGAATTTAGGAAACATATCAATTTCATACATTTGTAAGTCTCCTCCAAGTTCCTCCAATTTAAGCGTGTTTAAAATACCCATAGAATTTAGCACAGTGACTTTAGGGATAAAACGCTTAAGTAGTGATCTAAAAATCTTTTTAACAACTCTACCATTAGGAATGTGTTCACCAAGATTAAAACTAGTGTTTACAATATCAGACAACCTAGCATAAAATTCATCAAAACATTCAGTCTCAAGCATGATGATGGTTTCAAATTGAGTTGTTAAATTTTGCAATTTAGACTCTTTTACTGCATTGGTTCCTTCATGGGTAAGTTGCAAGACATCCCATGTCTCTTTTGATGTGGTGAATGTCATTAGATGTCGGAACTCGTCAGGTGTGACGGATCTAGAAATAGAACTTAAACCCTTAGAATTGAAATATGACCATTTAAATTCCTCTTCAGTCCAGGCAGTGACAAATTTTAAATTGGTCATGTTATCAACAGTTACGGAGGGAGGTGCCCATCCTCTTTCAACGAAAATCCAAAATCTTTCATTAATGGCTTTTAAAGTAGATTTCATGTGGTTCATCCATTAAGAATAATTTGTCCCGTCAAAAGCTGACATTTTATTATATAATTTCTCCATTTTGAACACGCCCTTTTTCAAAAATCAAATTTTTAGAAAATTGATATCTTAGAAAAAATTTACGGAAAATTACACGGTATAATTGTGTAATTGGTTCTGATACCGATTAGAAGAGTGCACTTGCATTCAAATTAAGAAATTATTTAATTAAATCTCAGTTTTTCAATTAAATCCTAAAACATGCATCTAGGTGTGATTGAAATCAATATTATCATGCAAGAACAATCAATCACAAACAAAACACACAAATGAGGAAAAATCCCCCAAAGTTGCAAAACCTTTTTATTTTCACTATAATTTGTAAAAACGGCTACATGGATTACAATGAAAATAAGAGTGACATATGAAATACCCTCGGGTGTCGGTTTCGATGTCGTCGGCTGGAATCTCCCACAAGAACTCCAGGTGGGCAGCAGTAGAGAGGAAGACGACTTCTCCATAAAATACTCCAGATGAGTAGTAAACAATCATCTTGAAGGTTTAAAGATTTACATACATAGATGAGAGTGTTTATGTGAATAAAAAAGGCATAAAACCTTAAAAGTTGAAGTCTGTTTTCTGGGATGGTAATCACAGAAATCGTGTTTGAAAAAGACTTGGATGATGTGTAGAAAGTGACCAGATATTTATACGAAAATCGAGGCGGCGGTGGCGTTCGAACGACATCAGCATGTCGTTCGAACGAAGGATTGGTGTCGCTCGAATGAGATCTCACGACATGCCTATCTCGTGTGAACGACAGTGCTATGTCATTTGAACGAGCTCGTTGACCGAGGCACTCCGCTTCTACGCATAGAAAAAATTATGCTTTTGATAAAAACATTTCAAACTTTAAAAAATATTTTTCTGAAAATTTCCCAAATATTTATGCAAATATAAACAACTCCAATAAATAAGTTTACCAATATTGTGTAGTGGAGTAGTGGGAACAGTTGAGCAGCACGTAGCATGTAGCATGATGCACGTGTGAAGATGGTGGATGCATAGATTGGGATAAGGCCGTCGTGGATGATCGTGTTGACGTGCCGAATGTAGCGGTATCAAACCTTCATACTGTGATCTAGGGAAAATAAAAAATTCCTAGATTCTACTCCGAACATTTATAAAATCATGTCCTTACACATACACACACAAACTCTCTCTCTCACACATATATTAGCACACTCTGTCTCACACACACATACATGCGCACACACACACACACACGTACACACACACACACACACTCTCAAACACACATGCACACACATACTCGCGTACACACACTCAAATCAAGTATAAGGGTATTTTAATTAGAAGATATCTATTCCTAATACGGGGAAGTAATTTTAGATGTCGTTGAAAAATAATTTGTTTTTTAACCAAATGATGGACATGAATTCAAATTTTCAGGAACATAGAATTACTGGAATCAAGGATTCCTATTCCCTTTCCAAACCTCAAACGAAACGAGCCCTTAAGGGTATATTGAGTGCAACCATTGTATACTATGAATGGAATATGAGTAATAAAATTTAATTTTTAATCCCCAACCCATATTTTAATGGTAATCTTAACCTTTATTTCACTCAACCAACACTATTATTAAATTCATCGCACCAAATCAAATGGGCAAATATTAAGCGATGTCGCCTTGTGATAATATCTTTTTTCAAACTTCCTTTATGTGTTTTTATCTTTGTATAGTTACCCATATTTTAATATTTTTCTTATTAGATTCCAAGTAGGTTTAAAATGTGTGCATTCATTTGTTATAGTATAATTGGCTTAATTCCATGTTAAAACATTTGAGTCTTGCATTATCGAACCATAATGCTTGTTACAATATAATGTTTTGGGAGAGAAATCCTTATTGATTATACATCAGTGAACATTGAACATAGAAGATTATAAATGACTTTTCTTTATCAAAAACTTCAATTTTCGCTCATTTGGAGATGTATCCTTTTTACGTATTGTTCATTGAACGTCTAAGGCTACGCGCACGCACACACATTTTTCATTTAACTTTGATTTTTTTGGTTTTGAGATGAACAAGTAACTTTATATATTGACGTGTGTTGTGTTTAACTTAAAGGAAATTATTGATTTGAAAAGTACAGTTTGTTTGGAAAAGAAACATGGTTTTCACCCCTAAACCCTTTGCAAGGCCTTTTTTAAGCCTATGCGCACGACCTGCAAGGTTCTAGACTGTTCACACGATTGATTTTTGTACCTATGCACGCAGATGCACATTTTTTGTGTGAATTGATCATTGACAAAAGTCATGCGCACAAACCTCTTTTTAGCAGTGCACACAATGCTACCAGATTTGTAAAAAGTTTCTATAAATTTAGAGTTTTCCCTCCGTTTCAAAAACTCTGAATTCCTCTATACTTCTTATATATTGGGAGAGTATTTTCAAGGTTAAGAGTATATTGATTTCATATCTTTAAAAAAAAATCACTTATTCCTTTCACATTTGAGAGAAAATCTAGATTTATACTTGATTTACTTCTTATAAGGAATTGAGAGTGTTTTGTGATCACATACACTTAGCTTAGATTTAATAATTAATGTAAATTAGAAATAAATGTCAAAACTCATATCTAAAACATGTGTTTGATATATTGGGAAGTTAAATCATGGTGCGATCCTAAGAAAGAGAATGAGATCCTCATTCTTCTGATGGAGCTTCGGTGGATCACTAATTCTCAATGGGGGAGAGTTCAATGTTCACCAAATAACTTATTTATAGTAACACGATATATCTTTTTCCCTAAATTATGTTAAAGTTTTTCAAGGTATATAAGATATTAGGATGCATCAAGGTTTTATACCCCTAGGTGGAGATTTTTCCTCATAAATCTGTGTTTTGGTTTGTTTGTTTCTTATTTACTTTGATCATCACATTGCTAACACACATAACAACTAGATCTAGATTGGATCTTTTAAGATCCATTAAAATTGATCCTAAGAATTGCATCTAGTTAATTCTTGTTAAAATTAACTTATATTTCCTATTTGATTGGTTTAATTGAATATCTACTTGCCTCATCATAGTCTCACCTAGTTATATGTTTAACTATGATTGCTAAATTTGAAGAGAATTTTAAAATTGGTTAAAATTGGGCAAATTCTATTAAGAAAACTATTCCCCCCTTTAGGTTTATTTGAGTCAACACACTTGCATAACCCTCAATTAGTATAAGAGCAGTTCATCCTTTTATTAACATTCACATGTTAGAGTATACATGTTATCATATTTGTTCCTTAGTGTATTGTTAATCCTAGATCTAATTTGTTTGGTGTTTGAATCTTGGTTATGGAGTTGTATAACTATAGAGATCAAGTTTCTACCAATAGACCACTTCATTTTGATGGGACGAATTATGACCATTAGAAAGTGAAAACGGGAACTCATTTAGAGTTTAGACTTGAGAGTGTGTATGAGTATTGAAGATGGTTGGTCATGACGTATGATTGATGTAGGAGGAGTTAGATATGATAAACCAAGGGGAACTTGGACTAAATCTAAATTTGTAGCTTACAATTATAAATTTATTACTTTCAATATGTTGTTCGCCTCTGTTAGCACATAAGAATATAATCATATACGTAAATGTCTAATGGTGAAAGAAGCTTGGGACATTCCTAAAATCACTCATGAGGGGACTTTTAGTATTAAGAGAGACAAATTTTAAAAAATGGCAACTACTTTTGAAGTAACGAGGATGGGTGAAAATGAAATGTTTGATGAGTAGTATACTCACTTGATGGGATTAATAAATGCTTAATTTAGCATTGGTGAGAGAATAAGGTTTGAAAATGTTTTTGAGTACCACATATAGTCTTTTCAAGATGAATATGACCATCTTGAATGAGACTGATACATGTAGCCTATAAGATCTTTTAGACTCCTTCTAAATTTGTGAGAAAAAGAATGATCCAAGTGTGAAAACCAAGAAAGACTTAACTTTTATTTTTCAGTCAAGTAAGATGGAAAATGACAAGGAACATGATAATAGGCTTTGTGAAAGTATTAATGGGGAATTTTCTTTATTTATTAAACGGTTTATCAAGTTCTACAAAAATAAGAAGAAACTTTCTAAAAATGAGAAGAAATTTGAACCAAAGCGATAAAAGTCCTCTCGATATGATTTCAAAGGTATGAATGAGAAAGGTTCTTCCAATAGAGGAAAGGTCAGATGTTTTGTGTGTGGCAAAATTGGTCACCATATTAACGTTTTCTCTAAACATTTGAAGAAGTTGGAGAAGTAAAAGAATTTTGACAAAAAGAAGAAAGTTTACAGTTGGATGGTTCTTAACTTATTAAAAGTGATGATAGCTAGTTATAAGAGTTGATTGTTTAAAAAAGTTGAATGAAATGCTTGTGAAGGAAAAATATATACCCCTATATTCCCGTCTCTTAACATAAAAGTCATGTCTCTTTTCGCAAATTACATTTAAGCAAATAATTGTTCGCTAGTTACACTATTGCTCCGCATTGGTGGTAATCACATCCCATAAACCTCGTACACATACAATCGGGAGTCTCGAGATCTTGCCCCCAAACATATGAATATAAATCTTAACTCCCACATTTCTAAAGGATTTATATAACAATGTGCTCTTCCTATCGCCAAGTCCTGAGCACTAAACATGATAATGAGTTAAATCTTTCAGCTTAACAGTAAGCCCAATACTTCGAATCATAACAACGAACTCCCTATACATCCCAGGATCAAACATTTTGATACCACCATACTCTTCGAAATCTCTATAATATATGGTATGCATGCGAGCCCTACCCTCTTGTAGGTGAGGCCTCGTTAGAACATAGCATCCCACACTACGACAACAACCCCGATAGACTTGCGATATCCGCCCACTATCTATCTAATTACTACTATAAATCCTAATCAAGATTATATCATACTCATATAATACATCACTAAAACAAGTAACCACAATAAGTTATATACCACTATCAATACATCCATTCATCCTCCATGGATAACACTAAAGATAACTCTGTTATACCAGGGAAAACTTTCACATAATAGTAACGTTAATGATATGTGCATTAAGCTCGTCTCACATGAGAATCTAGAAAAAATAAAAATATAAAAACTCATTCGTGTCACATAAAACACGCCTCATCCTTCGAGGGTAAAACTCATACTTCTACCTTGCCAATCGCCTTGGCTGCTCAAATGGTTTTCAGACATAACACGTCTGTCTGAGCAAAAAAAAAACTACTTTAATCATTTCCCTTTAATAGGAACCATACTCTTGTCCCTTTACTTGGTTTGGGAAAATTTTAACGCATGGGGTTTCACCCTCCGCAAAATACCTCTATGTATAGTCCACTTATCACCGGTCATACTGACCATATTAGCATTTTCCTTCTCTCAAACTTTGGTAGGTTCGATTATTGATGGCTACCCCCATTGTTCCCTTAGCTTTGTTGGCCCTAAGGAACTTGCTATTGGCTTAAATTTCCCTCACTAAATTCACCATCTCTTGGTAAGAATTCAGCTATCCGAATCGTTTAAATGGGTCTCCTAATGGTTTCCCCTTGCGGCATCTCACTAACTGCGTTTCATCCAGTCTTACTCCCCAACTAAATCTTTCGATTCCTCTAACTCCCTTCACAAAGAAGCGTTAACATTTCTATGGATAACGCATGACATTTTCATCATATGGATCGACTGCCCAACAGGATTCCCTTTAAGTGTTGTCAACTTTTCTCGCGAGTCGATTTACCACTTGAAATCCTCTTTTCCATTTGTATTTACTTCATCTGGCATAAGATTTGTTAAATAATTAAATTCATTTTCACACATGGACCTCTGTCCGGTCTTCCTGTGATGAGTTCGGAATAACATTCACATCTTAACCTGAACATCTGATGAAGGAACTTGTGGTCAAATCGTAAACCGTACTTAAGATCCTTGCATTGGCACAACATTCCACTGCTAAATGTGGTGGTTGACTCCCACCATTATAACTTTGCTCGGACGAGTCAAGAAAATATTTCCCCCAAAATTCCACTCCTCGTTATCCACACTCCGTCGTAAGTCCAAGCCTTTAAATACTTTACCTTCGTTGGTTAACACACAATTTCTGCATTTTTAGATCGTCCACTGATGGTTATCCTCAATGCTTCGTATGACTCTCTCCCAGTCCTACAACGTTGGGTGAGTCTAATTTGGCACCACTTTAGACTATAGCAGCGCTTGGAAATCATATGTTGTGCCCTAGATATCTTTATAGTCCTCGCCTCACGTTCCATTATAGGTGTGGCCTCGACTAAGGTCATCATCCCTAAATGTACTCTACAAACTCAACTAAACCATGCCCCCTATTGTCCACCCAATGGTCCTCGCCTATCATACTTCATTGTTCAAACACGCCCGAACGAAAATATGATTCACTAATATATATACGTTGTAGCAGGAGAACACAATCTCACCATAGAATTCAACAATCCTAAACATAGGGCTCTATATCAAATGGAGCAACGCTGGAAGCATAATAATCCGCACAGATCCTAAGGACACTAGAACCTGATGCTCTGATACCACATGTGACACCCCGCCTAATTAAATACGGGGTGATCAGTCCTTTATAAAATTAAATCAGAATATCCGATTGGTTCAGATTATGCGTCACTGCCGAAAATCATCAATTTTATTTAATTAAAACTAACCACCTAATATGTAAAAAGGTTGATGTAAAAATTAATATTGTTATTAACCATCATCAAGTAAGGAAATAATTAACTAATACCAAACATCACAATAGCATAAGAAAAGAACTAAATAAATTTAATTAAAGAACTGGAGTAAACACTTCCAGTCAAAATCCCATACAATAATACAAAACCATGAAATAAAAGTCTACTATCAGAATAAAACATCTAAATCTCTGAATGTAAAATAGGAAGGGACGACATGTCCAACTGAAGTAAATACTGATAGATAAAGAAGGATAGGCTATGAAGAGTCTACTAGAAATGTCCTGTAGCTTCCAAAGCAGCTACAACTCGACAATTGAATGGAATCTCCTAAAATTAGTGTCCCTGTGGATGAGCACCTAAAATGATATAACAAGAAACGAGATTTGCAGAAAAATGGGTCAGAGCCCGAGCAGAAAATAGTCTAAATATAGCAAGTTCTTAAATTATTTAATTAGTATAAATATTATTCATGTTAACTTATAATACTCCCTTGAGATGCTTACCTCTCATCTAATGTGCACGCCTAACAAGCCTAACTACCCATACTAGTTACGATACCCTGTCGGACGATACGTGGTGTACCCCACTATGTCGAATAAAATATTTTAGTAACCTGAAGACAATATTTCTAAGATTAGGAGTAGGTTAATAAATGTTTTAATATATTCATATAACATTCTGAATTCACTACTGGTGACACAATAAGTATATATACTAATAATCTAATAACATTCAACACAGAGTAAGGAAATCAGTATACATATCTAATCTCTCTATGTATACAAATATATCAATAGATACTTTCACCCATAGTTAAGAAACCCTTGGTGCCAGGCATACTCGGCTATCTAGTCCCATTGCAACTCTCACATATGAAGGACAACAGGTTCAATCTCTCAAGAACCAATAAAACATGTACACATATTAGAGGCAAACATAGTCCCAAGCTGATGGACTACGCGCATACCTACGCACCCATAAGGCCGTCATCACTATCGTTCTCACAGATAGCCTGTACCTAGGTTCCATTCTCTAGTGGTACGACTCAAAATCCCCTCGAAGGCACATACGATATGGTCATCCACAATGCGCTAACCTCCGTTTGATAGCCAGTAGATAGGTATGTCATACACATAATATTCCCAGAAATAAGTATGCACACAACTTATATAACTTAATAGGCATTCACACAACCTGATTCTCATAGTACGTAAGTAGTATATTATCATTTCTACCCTCTTCATATGTCACACATATGTATATTCTCTCTTGAACCTAAACCTCTCCTCGGTTCTATAAACTTTCTATGTCACAAAAGTAATCACGCTCCCAACTCAATACTAACTCGAAATTTAAGTCACATGTTATTCACGTAGGTTATTTCTCTCACTTAGATAAACCTAGGATGATTTTTAACTTAACTGGACCCTAAAACTGCATTCTAAAATTTTGTTAGAAGTCCAGGGATTCTTGTTCGAACGAGGTCGTTCGAACGACCTGGGCAGGTTTTCGAATGAGAATTTCGAACATACCTAGTTCTTCCCCAAATTCAATTTTTCTAACATTTCAAACCTCAAATCCAACACCAATTTCATCTAATCTCAAATAAGATAGTATTAATATATTCTTATTCATTATGGGCATTCTCTAACACAATTTAGGGCTTAAATCCTCATACTTTCAAGGGAAAATCAACGATTACTCAAATCTCTAAAATTTCCTTTATAATGAACCCATAATTTTAATTGTCCAAACCTCCTATTATAACTCTTGATTAAAACATAATATTCCCAAATTTTTATAGTCTAACAAAAGGTAAAGCCTCAACATGCATACCCATATCCAATTCATAAGATTTCTTTACAATTCAGTCTAAATAAACCTAAGTTTTCATTGCACTAAGTTTATATCCCCAAACCTAAATTAGCAGGAACAATATATGCTAAAAGAGGAGCAAGATAAACACCTGCATTGGGATGGATTTCTGATTCTTTGATTGAATTTGGTATGCGATTGATCCTCTCGTCGCGATCTACACTTTGGTATAATTCTTGGGTGGAAATCCTTGAGTTCTTGCCCTTGTTCTCCAATGGAGTCTTCTTCCTCCTTGGTTCTCTCTCTCTCTCTGTCTCCCTCTTTCACGTAGGTTGAAACTGACAGTAACCTCTAATCCACGTAGCTTTTATTTTAATCCAAATTTTCATCCATTTAATTGCTCAAAAATCCTAAAAGACTAAAATACCCCTCTGGGGTGTCATTTTGGGTTAAAATGCCCTAGACTCCAAATATACCACATAAGTAGTGTTTTCTGACTATATCGACCCTTCCGGACACACTTGAGCACTCAAAATTGCCATCTGAGTTATATAAAAATAGTTTACCTTTTTAACCCCTAAATATATAGTAGTGACGTGACTCATACGCGCATCCAAAATAATTATATCTTAATTGCCGTGTATCTCGTCCTCGGCCATATTATTATTTTCGAAATCATATATTACGTTACTTACTACGTAATGTTCAACATAGTTATTACTCAACATTATTTCCACATAATTATTTTCGATAACTACTAACTCTCGTCACGCTAGTAATTATTACCATTAAATCGGATTAATTATAAATTTAAATTTTCTCCCTTTAAATTAATTAATCCAAGTTTCCATAATTTCATAATAAAATAAATATGCATAAAAATATGGGGTATTACACAGAAAAGAAAATTGAAAGTAAGAAGAATCTAGTCTTCGTGCCTCCCAAGGATTTAGGAGAGGAAACACCCCCTTCTGCCGAAATAGGTAGATGAATAGGATGTGTAAGGTTTTTTGGGTTATAGGTTCTTTCCTACATACTTTGTGATTAATTGGGGATAATTGTTTGGGTGTCAGTTTTTTCATTGTCATATGTGGATATTTTACATGTTTTTGGTGAGGATTTTTATGCATTGCGCAGTTCATTTATTTTTCTCATATTATTGTTCCTTACATAATATGTACGCACATATCATCATTCTTGAAAAACTAAAAATATTTTATGTTTATTATTTTTTTGGTTATTGATTAAGTTATATGTATACATATGATTCATCATATGAGCTTACTCTGAAAAACGATGACAACATGAATTCAAAACAATGATATGTAAATGATAATGTTTTCAAAGATATGTTTAAATTCACACGAAGAATCATGACAAGTCAAGTTTGTTCAGATATTTGGTATTTAATTCACTTTACACTTGCACTTTCCATGTCTTGGATCATATGATACTTTTATGTGTCGTACATGATTGCTTGATTTTCTTACTGATGATTAAATCTTGAGATCTAAGATTAGTTAATTAATTTGATAAATATTTATATGGACCATTTGAGAGTTTTGTGTGAGAAGCATATTTACTTGATGGAGTTGATTAATGAGACATTTTCAAAATTGAAAGAGCGACCATTAATGAGCTTACATCGAATTGAATTTAAGTATCAACAATAAGTTTCTACTAAAAGGTGTGTTAAAGTCCCAGTAGAAAAATTCATTTAATGTTGAAAAGATTCAAAGCCAAGTTCTAGAAAATTCAAGGTAAGAAAAACAAGATAAGGCCTTTTAATTTCTTGTAGTACTACTATTAGTATCTACTTTAGAGTTTTTACATCATTTTGAGGATGATTACATGTTTAGAATCTACCTTTTGATGATATCAAAGGGATATTGAGGAAATAATACGATTAACATTGAAATGTAATTCATATGAAATTGTAGACTCCCCATTATAGCACCCCCTAACCTCTCTTAGGTACCTAGCACCTCCCCTCATCACTACAAACCTACTCATACCCCGAGTACTGACCGAGAGGCCATCGGCCACTCCCAGGCTCCGTTTGACCAAAAGTAAAACTCTTCAGCTCGACCAATACTGAATGAATCCTCGAAGGACACTGAAACCCCTTTCTAACGGTCTGCCCCGTGCGTGATTCTGACTTACGGTGCGGACGAACGACTCGTTTACCCCCGAAACTTGACCTAAAGGCCACCAGGCACTCCCAGGCTCTGATTGACCAAAGTCAACTCTTAATCTCAACCGAGACTGAATGAATCTTCAAATGTCACTGAAACCCCTTTTCAACAGTCCATCCCGTGTGCAATTCTGACTTACAATATGGATGAATGATCTAGTTGACCAAAGTCAACTTCCCAAACCTAGTCAAACTCTTTGGAATGTCTAATTACATATCCTAACTTTTCCAATGGTCCTCCCCGTGCACGATTCGGTAATTCCCCGTCCAAAGGATCAACGAGCGCTTTCGAGCCACATTTGACCCAAAGTCAACTCCCAGACCCGGGAGTGATCCAAAGGACTCTTGAAGGTCTATAAAATACCTTTTCAGCAATTTACCCCGTGAATGATTTGGATCAACGGTTTGCACTCTATGACCAATTTTTCGAAGGAACCTGAAAGAGACTGATAAACGACATGTTCCAAACCCTGCCTATCGACAGTCTGCCTAAAAACACCTGTCGATTGGCAGGACCAGAGCTATGCCAATCGGCAATGCCCTGGTCCTATTAAAAGGAGGGCCTAACCTCATTTTAATGGGGACCCAAGATCTACAATCCATCACTCTCAGCGAACTCAGAAAACCTCTCTCGAAGTTAGCGTGATTTTCACATCCAAATTCTCTTCCAACCATAAATTTTCATCATCTTTTTTCACCAAACTTAGTAAATTAACTACCCTTCATCATCATCCAAGTGCAAGGGATGCTCTCCAACATTCATGACCAAGCTCAAGATCTTCAAGAAGGTCCAACTTTCTCAACTCCTTCTTCAACTTCTCCTAAAATCGCATTAGCTTATTTTATTACTTAGCACTTTTATTTGCTCATAAATTCCAAATGGGAATTCTCACACTTTTCTCGCATTTTTCTCACAACTAAAACACATTTTTACACACACACATATTAGGGGGAAATACAGGGAGATAACAACCATCCATGAGACACCGCAAGGGCGTAATGGGTGCCTAATACCTTCCCATTTTGTAACTTAGCCTCTGGACCCTTTTCGAATCATTTGGTTTCATATGTATCAGTATGTCTTTGAATGTTGTCCTTTGGGATGGCTCCTTCTTTTTCTTTTGTCTGTTTTGAGTAAAATAGACTGGAGACTCCATCTCTCTGTATTTTTCACCTCATTGACGTCGGCCGAAGCGCTCCCGATAGGGATGCGCGGGACCAATATCCTCTTGACACGAAAATACCCTCTTCTTCCTCTCTCCCGCTGCGAGGATAGGGGACGTCCACAGTGGCGACTCCGCTAGGGAATTTCATTTTGAGGTCTAGACTCTATTTACATGGGTGATGTATTTGCTTATATTTTCCCCTATTATTTCATGCCCTCCTTTACTATTCATGTGTACCTCATTCTCATGCTTCTATTCACACACTTATAGAAGATTCTCCATGTCCACTGCACACCACGTGCACTTAGGATCACATATATCCGCATATTGCACGCATCACCCTTCCATACTTGGTATACCATTGGTACTTGTACTTTGATCCCTGTTTGGCATAATTAAGAAAGAAACTCTCATCATAAGATACTAATAAGAGAATCATGCATGATTCACATGAAATCACCAAACAACATTGGCATTGACCAAATTTTGTTTAGTAACTGGAGGGTCACTTCATGATGGGTGCTGGTCCGACAGGGTGCATTTAGCCTAAGCGATATGACTCTCACCTTCCATTGGCCAATTAACTTCGACGTGTATCGAATGATTACCCCGCATCGTACCGCTTGACCAAAGTTATGATGGGAGGTATATTGTAGGGAACTCGTTCACGTACGCCGAGTATATCGAATTATCTTTCACACGTACCGTCCCCACGAGGTATATAGTGGCACAATTCACGTACACTCAGGTATATGAAGTGGCTTATCCACCCGTACCAAATGCCCTAAAAAGCAAGACGTATATCGTGAAAGCCACATCAAAAGGGGAAACCCTTTCCGATTCACCCAACCAACTTCATACCCGCATATAGGTGTCAAGCCTAGGACACACATGTTAGATTGTCGGTTTTGACCCGAAACTCTACAGAAATTCTGGGTCGATCTGTCGCCCAAAAATTTTGCGCATTTTTAAAATGGGACCCTGCCCGTGAGCCTGGTTACAATTCCAAACCATAGCTTTGCATATGTTACAAACCCAACTTTTCCAGGCTCGAGTCCCGTCTGGCATTTCATTTTGCATTTAGGAGAATTTAATGCAAGTGAGGACATAATAGTTATAATAATCATGTTGAGACCCGTCTCCCAAAATATTTCTCCCTTCTTTATTAAAAATCCAAAAATATTTTCCCTTTCTTTAACAAAAATCCAAAATATTTCTCCATTCTTTATCAAAAATCCAAAAACATTTCTCCTTCCTTTATCAAAAGTCAAAAAACATTTCTCTCTTCTTTATAAAAAATCCAAAAATATTTTGTCTTTCAATTTTAAAAAGAATCCATAGCTGGGAGGATGTAGCCCGAGAATTCATGTCTCAGTACAAATACAACGAAGAGCTTAAGGTCACCCGTAATGATTTAGAGCTGCTCAAACAAAACTATGGGGAGTCAGTCAGTAACTTCATAGCCCGATGGAGGGAAAAGCAGCCACTATGACCAATAGGCCACTCGAGGAAGAACAAGTCAACATAATGGAGAAGAACTTCTTACCCCATGTCTGAGAAACAATGGGAGGACAATACTATCCCCACTTTTGAGCTCTTAGAGAAGCAGGAGTAGAAATCGAGGAAGGTCCAACTAAAACTGAGGCTGAACCAAAGAAAGTGTCTGGACAGTTCACTCCTAGAAAGTATGACAAACATATCAGTGCTGCAGTCTCAACCATCAACAACATATCTCAACCAACTGTGGGCACCAGAAAGCCGCCCTATCCCAGGCCAAAAGGAATACACCGAGCTCCATGCTCCCCTCTCCAAATTTTATCAAGAGCTATTAAGTCTAAACCTCATAAAACCCTTGGACCCTCATCCATTGCCGAATCCACTCCTAAGAAACTTCAAGGCAGATACCCATTGCGCCTTTCATCAAACTTCTGGCCATACCACCGACCAATGTTTTCACCTTTGAAACATAATCCAAGGTATAATTGACCGGGGTACCATTGCCCCACCAGCCAATCCTAATCCAAACACTACTCACAACCCACTCCCAAATTATGCCAATTCCATCTTCCTAGAACAAAACCCGGGATTTGATCCCTCAACCCAAATCACGCCCATATACTCTCCCGAACCTCTCCAAACTTGTCCATATTTCCTCCTACACCCTCTTAGCCTCGCTGATCAGGCAATGTCACTCCTTACCAGAGCATGCATCGCTGTCCGTACCCATTTCAAAAATAGAAGTATGAAAATATCAGAAATGTTAAACCAACTCCTAGAGTTTGGGATGAAATTGCCCTCACAGATGATCATTTACCATAAGTTTAGTACTCTATTCTTGGAAGCACGAAAATGGGCCCGAGAGTGAGACAGTTGGGTGGTACCAACCGATGAAGTCATCCTAGATGACGTTGTCCAGATCATGGATGAATCATTCAGGCAAACCAATGATATTTGCAGTATGACCAAGTTACTTGATACTCTGAAGATACAAGGACGCCTAGTCCCTTCACCCTTACTTATCACCAAAGAATGGGAAGAGCTATACGAAGAAGCCATTGAAGTTATGGAATGCATTAACTTTACATGGAAATACATAATTGTTTCCACCGGATGGGGGGAAGAATTCGAAGATTCAAATAAAGGGACAGCTTCAGAGAAAACGGTCCTGATAGACGACATGTATGGGATGATATCATTTGAGGAACTCCTCGAATAAATAAACAAGATAGCAGAACAACTCGAGATTGACGAGGAAATAGGGTTCATATTCTTACCTTCTTTAGTAAATCACATGACCAGATCAGGGAGGCATTACCATATCCTAAGCTCACAATCAGCAAATGATAAGGGGAAGGACGTTGAAAACCTTCCTATACCAGAGGTGACTCTCGAGGTAAGCAAGATCCTTGATCAACTGAAGAAAACTCAGGCTAACATCACTCTATGGGGCTTTTCATGTCTTCCCAGCTACACAGAAATTCTTTGATCAAATTGCTCACTGGACCCACAGTTCCTCCTTCTACCACACCAGAAGAAAAGGTAAATTTAGTTAGATCCTTGACCTCTACTTGAATGTTATGCTTTTCTGAATAAGAAATCCCTAGAATTGGGCCAAACCGTAACCATGCACTCAACACTTTCGTCGAAGTTATGGGGAAGGTCGTACCGCTCTCTCTTGTGGATAATGGACCCGCCTTGAATGTTTGTCCCTTAAAAATGTTCAAATTCATAGGACTGGAGGAAAGTGACCTCGCTCTAACCTTCGCCGTTGTACATGCCTAAGATAATACCCGTCGGGAGGTGATGGGATCCATAAAACTTGAAATAGGGGATAGCCCTATAAACGCTATCTTTGCTTTCCAAGTTATTGACATCCCAGCTTGTTTCAACCTATTACTCGGACGAAATTGGCTCCACAGTATCAAGGGAGTGTCTTCCTCGCTCCATTAGAAATTGAAATTCTTTGCCGACGAATGAGTCATCACCATTTTGGGCGATGACGACAATGCCGAGGGTGCAAGTACTAGCAATCCAATCCTTGAGATACAGCACGGGTAAAATGATATGCTCCTATCAGGATTCCGAGTTGAGCCACTTCTACTCCTGGTAGGGGACGATTTCAAAGAAAGGGTTTATCCAGAATAAGACCCTCACGGCAACGTCAATGTGATTCAGATGTTCAAAAACATGCACTTTATGCCCACACTGGGGCTAGGACAAAGACAACAAGGGATAATTGAACACATTGTACTGAAAGAAGATTTACCTCCTTGTGGTTTAGGGTATCAACCATCAGAATAAGATCTCGGAATGATTCGCTAGTCTCGACCAAAGAGAAGATTAGATCGCATCCAGACTATCCCAAGGGATTCCTTGAATGGACGATTCATAAAAGAGGGTGAAGACTTCCCCTTTTATGGCTTTCTAAAAACATGGCATGACCATACAGACAAGAAGATGAAGCCTGTAATGGAGATCGTTTTCCAAGAAAACTACCCATGGGACAAAAATTCCCAACACCATGTACAATCGATCATCAAAGATACTGAAGATTCTGAGGGAAGTAACTCTGAGGATTCGTTTGACTTACAGACATTGGGGTTGACGCACCTAATTAAAGATGCTGATGTAACTCTCCTCAACTGGCAAGCTGCGCCAGTTCTACATGTTGAAATCCCACCTAACCCCACTGTTTACCCAATATCTTCTTCAGTTGTAAATCCTTGCTCAAATGTAATCGAGACCTCCTTTGATGAGGTTCTCAATGTTCTTTTTTCCTATCAATGAAATACATGAAGATTTTCAGTATCTTGTTGTGCCTTACATTAACTGTTTAAATTCTAATCAAACTGTTGATGATGATGATTTTGCAAATGAACGATTCTTAACTGATCTAAATAAGGTTAATAACAAATAACATAACCGCATTCAAGTTAATAAAGAATAAACTATTATTGTTCACCTCGATTCTAGTAGCCAACTGTGCGAGATTAGGATAGGGGCTACCCTTGATGAGCATGAGCGCGCACAACTTGAAGAATTACTGAAGGAATTCGTGGATGTCTTCGCATGGTCCTACGACTATATGTCCGACATTGATCCTAAAATATCTCAACATGAGATCCCCACTCTCCGAGATTACAAGCCTGTCAAATAAAAGTTGAGAAATCTCCGTACTGAATGGTCGCTCAAAGTAAAATAAGAGGCGGTCAAACAACTGAACGTGGGCTTCATTCGTGTGATCGAATATCCCACATGGCTATCCAATATAGTGCATGTGTCAAAACCAGGAGGGAAAGTTTGGATGTGTGTAGACTATCGAGACTTGAACAAAGCCTCTCCAAAGGATGATTACTCGTTACCCAATATCTACAAGACCATGGACAACACAGCTAGTCATGCTCTTAAGTCATTCTTCGACGGGTTTGTTGGATACAACCAAATCAAAAGGCACCCAGATCACCAAGAAAAAAAATGCATTCATCACCCCATGGGGAACCGTTTGCTACACTGTTATGCCATTTGGTCTCAAGAATGCTGGGGCTACCTACTAGAGGGCTTCCATAACCATCCTACATGATCTGATTCACAAAGAAGTCGATGTTTATGTGGATGATATGATTATCAAATCTAAGACTAGATAAGGTCATGTTCCCGCCCTCCAAAAGTTCTTCGAACGATTACGACAGTATCAGATGAGACTCAATCCATAGAAATGTGTCTTCGGCGTTACAAAGGGAAAAATCTTGAGATTCATTATCAGTGAAAAGGGGATAGAAGCAGATCCTTCCAAACTAAAATCCATACTTGAGATGCCACCTCCTCGGACGGAGAAAGAAGTCTGTGGTTTCCTTGGGAAATTGCAATACATCAGTCGGTTCATCAGCCAGCTAACCTCCATTTGTGAACCTATTTTCAAACTCCTCCGAAAGGATTCAACCAAAGTTTGGAACGAGGCTTGCCAAGAAGTTTTTGACCGAATCAAAAAATATCTTACCAAACCTCCGATACTCATGCCACCATAGCCGGGTCTCCCCTTACTTCTATACCTAACCATAACCGACACTGTAGTTAGGGCTTTTCCAGCCCAATACCTTGAAGAATCCTATAAAGAAAGAGCCATCTATTATGCCAGTCATAAATTGACCGGGTATAAATTCAACTACACTTCTTTGGAGAAGGTATGTGTCACGCTTGTTTGGGTCACCCAAAGGTTATGACACTACATGCTCGCCTTCCCCATCAAAATGGTATCCCGAATGGACCCCATAAAGTACCTGATTGATAAACCCGCCTTATCCAGCCGAATGGCCCGGTGGTTGATGCTCCTAGACAAGTTTGATATCATGTACGTCATGCAAAAATCCATGAAAGGAAGAGCCATCTCTAACTACCTCGTTGATTACCCAATGGAAAAAGCTGATGACAGGATCTCTGAATTCCTAGATGAAAGCATCCTCTGCGCTACTCAAGATGACCTTCGATGAAAAAAATTCTTTGACGGCGCTTCCAACAAAAAGGGATATGGCATTAGGATACTTCTGATCATCCCAGATAACTCCCACACTCCCATCGCCATCAAATTGGATTTCCCCTTCACTAACAATATGACTGAATACGAGGCATGTAAGGTGGGCCTCCAAGATGCTCTCAAGAAAGGTATCCAATGCCTAGATGTCTACGGGGATTCTTCCCTCATCATCGGTCAAGTGCTAAGAAAATGGAAAGTCGAGGATGAGAAACTCCAACCCTTCCATTCCCACTTAGAAGAACTAGCCTCCCAATTCTAAGATATCACCTTCCACTACCTACCTTGAGTAAAGAATAGCTTGGTCGATGCCCATGCTACCTTGGCCTCCATGGTCGACATGCTCGAAGAAGAAATAATACCCCCTCCTAGTTCAAAAGAAAGACGAACCAACCCATTGCTACCACATTGATGTCATCACCACAGAAGATCTCGAGCTAGCCAATCGTTGGTACTATGATATCTGGCACTTCCTCAAACATGGTAGGTATCCCGAGGGTTCCAACAAGAAAGATCGGGCAACCCTCCAAAGACTGGCCGCCCAGTACATCATCTGTCACAGAGCACTATTCAAAAGGAACTTCGATGGAACTCATCTACACTGCATCGTAGGGGCTGACATTAAAGAAATAATGCAGAAAATTCACAGTGGAGAGTGGGGGCCCTACATGAATGGTCACATGCTCGCCAAGAAGATCATCCGATAAGGATAATACTGGATGACCATGATCCAGGATTGCACCGCCTATGTCCAAAGATGCCTCAAATGCTAACAGTGTTCCAACCTTCAACACCTGCCTCCACGAGAATTATATAACGTGACTTCTCCATGTTCGTTCTCCACCTGGGGTATCGACATCATAGGGAAAGTTATGCCCAAGGCTTCCAACGGGCATGAGTTCATCCTAGTTTCCATTGATTACTTTACCAAATGGATCGAAGATGAGTCATACACAGTTCTGAACGCCAAGAGAGTGGCCAAATTCATCAGGAAGAACATTATCTGCCGATATGGGGTCCCGCATGAGCTAGTGTCAGATAATGGGTTACATTTTGAGGCAGAAGTCACAAAAGTGGTCATAAAGTATGACATTAAGAGACAAAAATCTTCTCCCTACCGACCTCAGACCAATGGTGCAATCGAAGCCTCCAATAAAAACCTCAAAGCCATTGTCAGCAAGATGACCAAAAACTATCGAGATTGGTCCAATCAAATCCCATACGCCCTCTGGGGCTACCGAACCTCTACTGGGGATATCCCTAACTCTCTAGTCTACGACATGGAAGAATTCCTACCCATGGAGATGGAAATACCCTCGTTGTGTGTCATGATTGAATTCAAGGTCAGCGAAGAAAACTGGTACCAAAGCCGTCTTGACGAGCTGACCCTCCTAGATGAAAGGAGATTGAAATCTCTATACAATATACAAGGGTACCATCGTCGTATAACACGATCATTTAATAAGAGAGTTAAGGACCACAGTGTCCGAGAGGGAGATCTGTCTCTCAAAGAAATAGTAGAGCCCATATGGGACCCTAGAGGGAAATTCAAGCCCAATTGGAGCAGCCCATACATCGTCAAGAAGATCTTGTTCGGTGGTGCCGCTATACTCATCGACCTAGATGGAGAAGAGATGGCTCGTCCAGTCAACCTGGACCATCTCAAGAAGTTCTACCCTTAGTCCAAAATCTTGGCGCGCTACGACTCTTCTTATTTCCCTTCTATTCCAAAAAAATCCCTTCATTTCCCTCTACCCAGAACTACGTGGTCCTGATCCTCTACAAAAACCATTTCCTAAAAAATTAAAACTTTTCAAAAACCCCCAGAGGTACGTAAGCAGCTCATACATCTTACATGAGCACGACCCTTTCTCTTTCACAAAAAATATTCTTTTCTTATCATCGAGAACGACACTTCACTTTAACATATACTTGAACAAAAGGATTATGCATGCCTTAGCGATCGGTATAGATAATTCAAAAATACAAAATTCATCAAAAGGCACAGCTAGATGATCAAAAACTTGTTTATTTCACTAATAAGAAATTACGGTACAATTACGTAAGAAAAGGAATGGATAACTCAATTCTCCCTACCTTCCTAGAAACCCAAATAAAATTCCCAAATTTATTCCCAATACAAAATAAACTCTCCAAAAGTCCTACCCACAGCTACCAGAGGAGTCTGCTCCATCATCATCTAGATTCTGGGGTCCCCAAGCTTCCCCTTCCTGAATAGAGTGCCGTAGATGCTCCATGGATCGATAAGCTCGAACCAGCCTCGAAAAAACGGCAACACCTCCTTCCATGGTATCAGATAAGGCAAGCCACCTTTGTCCAGTCTCCACTACCAACATCTTGATAACTAATTTTATCCACAACCACTTCATATAATCCCCAGGGATATGCTAGACTCTCCCAACAGACTTAGAAGGATGGGTCGACGGACACCGAGTCTCCCACAAAGATCCAAGCCGCATACGCAGACACTTTGTCAGATCTTCTAACGGAAAGAAGTATAGTGGGCGAGGTGGCACAACCTGCTCCTAGAAAAATTGGCACAGAAGCCGCCAAGGGAAATTTAAAGAGGCCTGTCTAAGACCAACCAGCCGAACGTACGGGCAATCCCCCAGCTCCAAAATAGGCAGCACCTATCCCCACCAAGGCACTGACTAATATAGATTTAAAGCCCCATGCTCCATAAACAAGTTCTCCCAGTTCTCAATATCTAGTCCAACGCTATTGAAATGGTGCGAAAAGAAGTTGGGTACAACCGATAAAGGATATTTCGGAGGAGTCACTCGGCGGAATCTTTCAGACACTACCCCTCAGAAAGTCAAAACGAGCTTCTCATCAAACATCCAGGCCATTCAGAGTCTCCACCAGTATCACTGGCATATGATTGCGATGGTAGGACACCCATGAAGTAATAGCTGCAAGTTATGGGTCCACCAGCAGCAATTTCAAAACAAGCCCAAAACTACAGCTCCGGTATATCCAGCATCACCAACCTCCTACAAATGCACATATCGTAGCACCGCGGGAAGGGAAATCATTCCTCCAAAAACTAAGGATCTACCCACCGAGGGCGAGACGCAGAGAAGTCCAGCCAAAAACTCCCGAGGAGACCAAAAAAACTCAGGCATAGCATCCGCCACACTAGGGTTTAACCCCTATATGGCAGAAAATTCTTCATAAGTCGGACAGACTTCTTCCAAGCCAAAGAAGAATACACGGTCTTCGGGGTACCAAAATTGTACCGCCGCCATCAGCATGTTCCACTCTATGGGTCAATTACACCATAAAGAGACTCGAAGAATATTGACATTATCATAGTCGATGTTGTAGGATCACATCACGTCCAAAGTCTCAAGGTAGTTGTCAAACTCAACACTACTAGGGAGAGCCATCTCGTAGAATAAGAAAGGAGGAATGTGAAGGTGTGGTGAAAACAATCCACCCTTACCCCTCTTTTTATACTTGAAAACCCTCACAAAAGATATAACCCCTATAGAAATCGGAGGATATCATGCCCCACAAGGTACCGAAGGCTGAAGAGGGTACCAATCAAAGCTTTGAATTGATGGGATTGGACTGACCTGTCGATAGGTAGGACTAGGTGCTTGCCTATCGGTAACCCCTTATTTTTAAAAACTTACCTTTTTCCTCTTTTGTCAAAATCAGAAAACTCAATGAAAATAAATCGACATTCTCAACAGAATTTCAAGAACCCCCTTTCCATCTTTATATAATTTCTCATTATGAATAAAACTTTCTTTCAAACTTCTAAAAATATTTTACGGTCTCAGCAGCAAAGTAAAAAGCGTGTGTGCATGCATTCATTCATTCATCATTAACAAAACATAATAAAAAAATCCATTGCATTGCATAGATATTTTTTAGTGTTACACAATGTTTTTAGGAAAACAAAGAAAGGCAGAAAAATAACGGGACTAATCCCAAACCCACATTCTCACTCTCTCTCACCTTCACTTTCCCCTCTCTCTCTAAGATCTCCCACCCCTACGACGCGCTCTCTTTCCCCTACAGCGAGACGATACACCACCGCTACCTGAACCAGACTCCTCCCCGGATGAGGCAGACGACACCAATTAAGAAGGAACAGGAACTGCATCCCGAATATGGGCAGTCACCGAAGATATCCAATCCCTAATATCCCTCAGCCAAGTGGTGGACACCCGGACTTGCTACAAGGAAAGGAAGAATCAATATCAAGCATAAAAGATCAAAAGAAACCAAAAGGAAGAAAAATAAAAGACCAGAAAATTTTACCAAAGGATGAAGAACCTCCTCTGTCAAGTCCAACTCCTTCGGGTTCATTGCATGAGTACGATGCAACATAGGCACCATCCCTCCATCAGCCCGCCGAATGTTGTAAGAAGGGGTATGCAACCGCACAAAAGGAACCTCCGAAGTCACCGCCACCGCAGACGTTGATGGACCACCACCGCTGTGGGAGGACCCCCACTGGCCGAGTCGAACCCGCAGGAGGGAAAGGCAGTGCATCATATATGTTGGGCGCCATCATCCAACTCGTCACGAAGTCCATATAATCGTATGGCACAACCGTATTAGTGTACAACAAATAGGACTCGCCAATCATCGCCGTGATCCTCGCATCCTCTGGCAGCTGCCTCTCCCGCCTCATAGACATAGGGGGCCTCGCAGGTGGTACCACCACCACCTCCTCAGTAATATTTCAGACCACCCTCTCTCCAAGATACCAAGAGTGGCCAAACTTATGCGCCAATAAACGCCTCATCAGCGCGTTCACCCCAGTAGACCTCGTGTCCTGAAAAACCGTCCCCCAAGTGTAAAAGGTCACCTAAAAAATCCCCAGCAAGATATAAGTCAGTATGGAATCAGAGCACACAAAAACCAAGGCTGAAGAAGGAAAAAGTTTTACCCTATCACTGGTCAAGCCATTCAAGACTTGACGCACCACCTCTAGAGAAAGAGACTTTCTCGACTGTCGATTGGCCTTTCGCCATCGATAGAACTGGAAGGAATCTCCAATAGTCTCATCCCTCAAAGCAACTAGCTGGGTATTACACCCAATCACCTCATAGAACCACGTCTGCCTAAGATAAGAATTCGAAATAAAAAAAGAGACGCACAAGGAAAGTTCGAATGCATGAAAGGAAAATGCGAATGCATGAAAGGAAAATGCACAAACTAAAGAATACCTCAAGAAGATACGTGGATCCAGTAAAAGTCTTTCGGCAGGACCAGCTAAATGTATCCGGAGAAAAATAAAGGGTCGCCAAAGTCAGGCTCCCCCAATCATAGAGAGGGATGTTCGAAAACATCCTCAAATATGGCAAAAACCATAAGTGGACAACGTCTCCGCTCGACGCCACCAAAAATCCCCCCAAAACCATCAAAATGAACAAACGGGCCATCTGCCTCACCTGCAACCCGTCCTCCACATCAATTACCCTACCAAACAAAACATCCCTCAGCAGGGACAGACGGATAGAGTCTCCAGACACTATCCTCTGCACATCACCTAGTGCCGCTCGCACCGCCTCTGGCCTCACCTGCAAAGAGCAATCCATCTCCATCTGCTCTTTGTCACAATCCAGCCCCAGTAGCTGCTGCACATCTATGGGAGTCACAGTCATCTCCCCAAAGCCAAAATGAAAGGTGTGGGCAGTGTCCCACCACCTTTCCCCCAGAGCGCATAAAACTTTCGTCGAAAGAGGTGTCTCATCCAGCACAGAAGCTAGCCTCCCAAAGCCTGATGATGACACTACCCAATGCACCACAGGTGGAAGGTGCTCCCAGACATTCTTAAGCCCTTTCGTCCCACGGGCACACATAGTCAACAAAGAAACATCCGACTGTCAAAGAAAATCCTTGTCAAAATCCAAGAAAAAAGGAAAATCACCAAAAAAAGAATGCCAAAAGTCATTTTACTTACATAAATGCCAAGGCTCACCACCCTCGAAGAGAGATGATGCAATGGCTCCCGCAACAAGGTTAGTTCATCCGCAACTGTCTCGAATGCATCAAAAGAGTTCTCACTCCCCAAAGCAAGAGGCGCCCCGGCCTTCCATTCCATGTTGGCACAGTTGTCAACAACCAACCACTCCTGGCGTACTACAATGCTCACAAAAGCGAACATTTTTTAGGTCACGAAATGTTAGAACGATTCGTAGAGGAAAATCGTAGAGAAAGAGAAGGCAGGAAGCTGTGAAAAATGAGGGGAACCCGCCCCCTTTTTGGAGGAAGCCAAGAGTCATGACGATCGGCACTGACCCCAAACCTACTGATCGACACTGCCCCTTTACCTTCTCAAGGAAGTCCAAAAGTCCGTGCCACTGCCAAATGGCACCCTCCACACCATGCTGGCCGGCACCCCCCAAAATTTTCGTACAAAAACTCCGAGAAAATACCAGAAGAGCCTGAAAAATTCTCAAATAATTCCTGAAAATCTTAGAGAGGGTTTAGAAAAAATTTACCAAGAAAATTTCACATTCCCTCAAGCGGAACCCCTATTTACCTAGCAAAAATCTCAAAATCCAAGTGAATCTACCCCCGACAAAGTCCCCAGAGGACCCCTAAATCATCCCAAACTTCAGGATCATCTCCTATTCCCCAAAGGTCTTAGATTTCCCCAAGCAAAGTGTCCAAACTATGGACCACCTAATCACTTCCCCAGTGGAATTTATAGCATCAGATTAGCTATTCTTCCGCAAAGTCTCCAAAAGATACAAGGATTTCCCCAGATCAAATCAAAATCACGAGGAAATCTCCCCAATAATGTTCCCCGAGGTCATCTCAATTTAAGGCCTCAGAATTGGCTTCGACCCGCAGACTTGTTCATCTCAATTTAAGCCCTCGGAATTGGATTTGACCTGCAGAATTGATCATCTCAATTTACACACTCATAATTGACTTCGACCCGCAGAATTGGTCATCTCAATTTAAGCCCTCAGAATTAGCTTCGGCCCACAGAATTGGTCATCTCATCTTAAGCCCTAAGAATTGTCTTTGACCCGCAGAATTGGTCATCTCAATTTAAGCCCTCAAAATTAGCTTCAACCCGCAGAATTGGTCATCTCAATTTAAGCCCTCGGAATTGCCTTCGACCCACAAAATCGGTCATCCTTATCCTTAGGTCCTCAGAATCGACCTCGACCCTCTGAATCGGTCATCCTCATGATTAGGTCCTCAAAATCGGCCTCGACCCTCTTAATCAGTCATCCTCATCCTTAAGCCCTCAAAATCGGCCTCGACCCTCTGAATCGGTCATCCTTATCCTTAGGTCCTCAGAATCGTCCTCGACCCTATGAATCGGTCATCCTTATCCTTAAGCCCTCAGAATCAGCTTCGACCCACAGAATCGATCATCCTCATCCTTAGGTCCTCAAAATTGGCCTCGACCCTTTGAATCGGTCATCCTCATCCTTAAGCCCTCAGAATTATCTTTGACCCTCTGAATCGGTCATCCTCATCTTCAGGTCCTCAGAATTGGCCTCGACCCTCTGAATTGGTCATCCTCTTTCAAAGGGATCATGTAGTTTCTATTCGATGGCTATCATTTATTACAAACTCACCCGTTAACGGGATCTGTAGACACCCTATTCTAGCACCCTATAACATCTTCATAGGTCCCTAGCAACTCCCCTCATCACTGCAAACCTAAGTCATACCCCGATTACTAACCGAGAGGCCATCGAGAACTCCTAGGCTCCATTTGACCAAAAGTCAAACTCTTTAGCTTGACTAAGACTGAATGAATCCTTGAAGGGTACTAAACCCCTTTCTAACGGTCCACCTCGTGCATGATTTTGACATACGGTGCGGACAAACGACCCGTTTTCCCCTGAAACCTGACCTAGAGGCCACTAGACGCTCCCAGGATCTGTTTGACCAAATTAAACTCTTCACCTGAATCGAGACTGAATGAATCTTTAAAGGTCACTGAAACCCCTTTCCAACGGTATGCTTTATGCGCGATTCTCTCTTACAGTACAGACGAACGATCTGTTTTAATCCGAAAGGTCACCGAACGCTTCCAAACCCCGATTGACCAAACTCAACTTACCAAACCGAGTCAAACTCTTTGTAATGTTGAAGTACATCTCCTAACCTTTCCAACAGTCCACCCCGTGCACGATTTGGACTTACCATGTGGATGAACGATCTGTTTGCGTCCGATAATTCCCTGTCCAAAGGATCGACGAGCGCTTCCGAGATGCATTTGACCCAAAGTCAACTCTCTGACCTGGGAGCTATCCAAAAGACTCTCTAAGGTCTCTAAAATACCTTTCGATCGGTTCACCCTGTGCACGATTTGGATCAACGGTTTTCACTCTACGACCGATTTTCTGAAGGAACCTAAAAGAGACTGCCAAACGGGAGGTTCCACACCCTACCTATCGGTAGTGTGCCTAAAAACACCCGTCGATTAGCAGTACAAGGGCTATGCCAATCGACAATGCCCTGGGCCTATAAAAAGGAGGGCCTTAACTCATTGCAAGGGGAACCCAAGATATGAAATCCATCACTCTTAGCGAACTCGGAAAACATCTCTCGAAGTCAGCGTGATTTTCACATCCAAATCATTTTTCAACCATCACTTTTCATCATCTTTTTTCACCAAACTTGGTAAATTAAGTACCCTTGATCATCATCCACATGCAAGGGCTGCTTTCCAACATTCAAGACCAAGCTCAAGATCTTCAAGAAGGTCCAACTTTCTCAACTCCTTCTTCAACTTCTCCTAAAATCGCATTAGCTTATTTTATTACTTAGCACTTTTATTCTCTCATCTCACATATCCTATATACTTTTTATTTACTATTATTGCACATCTCTTATTTTCATATAAATAAAATCCGAAAAAATAAGAAAAATAGGGTTTGCTCATAAATTCCAAACGGGAATTATCACAACTAAAACACATTTTTACACACACACATATCACGAGAAAATAATAACCATCCATGAAAGACCGCAAGGGTGGAATGGGTGCCTAACACCTTCCCATTTTGTAACTTAGCCTCCGGACCCTTTTTGAATCATTCTGGTTTCGTATGTATCAATATGTCTTTGGATGTTGTCCTTCGGGATGGCTCCTTTTTTTCTTTTGTCTGTTTTGAGTAAAATAGACTGGTGACTCCATCTCTCTACATTTTTCACCTCATCATCGACACCGGCCGAAGCTCTCCCGAGAGGGATGCGCGGGACCAAGATCCTCTCGACATGAAGATACCCTCTTCTTCGTCTCTCCCGCCGCGAGGATCGGGGACGACCACATAAATAATTATGTGCATTCATTTGATTATGTGATCTATTATTTGTCACATCATGCCATGATTGATATGCAAAATCAATTAATTTATTTTATTAATATTTGAACTAGTATTGATAATTTATTAATGTTTGTATGTATTTTATATTTATCCATGTCATTAATAAAAGTTCAAAGAATTTCTATGAAAACTATACATTTTATCATCGATATCCTAATTATGATCACTTTACATGTTTTTTGTGTACCATGTAAATATGTGTGCATTTGATTATTTGAATATATAAATTTTTTTGAAAAACATTAGTTTTTTAGCATGCATACAAATCTTCCATTGCATATTTTGGAAGATTTTGGATTATGGGGTTCATACAAAGTCTTTTATGGAGAAAAAATCTTGAATTGTGTAGTATATAGATAAGAGAGTGCACAAGGATTTTGTCCATTTTCATGAAGGTGAAATTGGGAATACTGAGCTTACTGCCCGTATTCGTTTACATGGAGACAGTTTTTTAGGATTTTTTTATTTGCACGACTTAATATTCTTGAGTTTTTTTTAAAGGAGGTTCTCTGAGCAAAAAATGCATTCGTTACAACCATTCACATAGATGTTCCTAGTGACCATTCAACTACTTTATTTTATTTAAGAGGGTTTCAAACCTCATGTGTATAATTTCTAGCCTCTTACGCTTTCTCTAGAGCTTATTTATGTGCGTTTTCACATTTAGTTTGTAATGTCCTTGCTAATTTGAGGATTCAAACAACTTTTGGGTGTTGATTTAAATATATTTAGGGTTTCAAAGTTTAGTTTTTGTAGATTTGGAATTTTGGTGATTTGGATTCAAGTAAAGAATCTAACTCATATATTTGATTTTCTCTTAGTTTAATTTAAGTGTATTGAGGTATTTTGATCATATTATTAGCAGCCTAACACCTTTTTGATTTGTTGTTAGAGATTTTGATGGTCAAGTACATATTTTCTACACTTAGATCTTTGATTTTATACTGTTGTCACTTGTTTGAGTATCTTTCATAATTATATTTTATTTCTGGGTCGTTGACTACCTTTTTGGATGCTATTTCTTATATTTCGAGTTATCATGATGAGATTCAAGAAGTTAATGGCCAAGAGAGCCTCGAACGGTCCTAATATCACATCTATGTGTCGTAAAGAGCAGAATGACCCCACTAACACAGTTAGTAGACGTATATGCCATTGTACTGAGAGTGTCACCGATCGAGTCATTGATTTGGCCATTGATCCATCTTATGTTAAACTTATCAGGATGGAAGGCCATTAAAAATGGGTTTTTTCTACCCGACCTGTACA
The DNA here is from genome assembly GCA_949130495.1 of Sambucus nigra. NCBI lineage: Eukaryota > Viridiplantae > Streptophyta > Magnoliopsida > Dipsacales > Adoxaceae > Sambucus > Sambucus nigra. Next base: position 763,670,420 of record OX422207.1, read on the forward strand.
TATTGAAAGATATATAGATCATCTTGAGAAATCTCTCGAGGGCTTATATTGCATGGGGCATATTCAAAGCCTTTCTAATTCTCGCCACCTTTCACCATACCCGAATCTTCTGGTTGCTTTCGATGTATAATTGACGCCCACCTCATTTGTCCATGATGTAGTGGTCATTTTATTGAGTATTTCCTTGCACTCTATCTTTGAATACTATGAGTCAACGATTCTTAGTTTGTTCCTTTTGGAGATTGAGGTATCACTCATCATGACCTTTCTACTTGCCTAACGAGATGGATCTACAATGAGTAGAGTCATTGTTTTATTAGATTGCTCTTAGTCCTCGATACTCTATTCTTTATTTTGTTATGACCAATGGTCTTATCTTGTGTTAAAAATGCTCTATTATACCAATTAAATTATTTATTAGAACACTTATTTAATTAGGTGTCTACATTTGATCAAACCAAATTAAATTTTAGACCAGCCCCTAAACATGCATCTAAGTGTCATAAATTGTGTGATACCAATTAAATTATTTATTAGAACACTTATTTAATTAGGTGTCTAAATTTGATCAAACCAAATTCAATTTTAGATCACCCCTAAACATGCATTTAAGTGGCATAAATTATTCAAACCATGAATGTGAAATAAAGACGATAAATTTAAGAAAAAAAAACTTTCGGGTAAACACCTTTTTCAACACTTTGCAAAAGTTTACAAGTCCATTGACTTAAATACAACCTGATAATCACCCACAAGTGTAATGCACGGTGTCTTCGTTAAACCTTCAAAGCTATGAGAGACATCGAAATACCCTCCAGGTGTCGGTTCATCGTCTTCAGCTCGTCCACACGCAGAATAACTACGCTCGGTATCCACCGATTAAATATAGAAATGCCTTATCCACAGAGGTTGAACAATAGCACGACTATTCTTCGGGTTCCAAAAGAATTAACATAAAGATATCGGGATTTTGTGAATTGAAAAAACAAAAAGGTGTTTAAACCTTAAAGGAATAAGCCAAAAGCTTTCTGTCGATATTCAGTGTTTACAGAATGGAAAAACGAAAAGACTTTTTGAGAAAAAATGGATTTTAAAAGTCAAATATATAGAAGACTTAAGGAGGTGGTGTCGTTCGAACGAGAGACGATGTCGTTTGAAGTATCGTGCGACATCACGTCTCGTTTGAGTGACGAACGATGTCGTTCGAACGACATTTGTTTAAAAAATAAATAATTTTCTTTATTTATCCTTTCAGTAAATGCACCACCTCAAACTCTGAAAAATATGTTTTTGACAAAAAACAATTAAAGATCCGCTCCAACACTTAGAAAATATTTTATGAAAAAATATTCCAATACTCTAAGTGCATTATTAAGGTACTCTAAAATAAAACCTTACCAAAGTAAATCTTGCGGGGGCTATTTTTTGAAGAAACTTGATTATTTGGATCCGTCTTGATGTGAATGTGATATTGAACTTCTTCGACGGTGTAACGGTATACGACATACAAATTGATAACGGATAAAAATGTCCTTACATCTTGAGATGTAGGACACATGACTTTCTAGTTGATCTTGATAGGCTGATGCATGCCATTATTATGAAGCAAGTGATTGATTTTCCTTATTTGATTTTAGAACTTATCCGGTGAGGTGTGTCTAATGCATCTCATCAGGCTTTGCAGTTTGGTCATTGGTTACAGCTTATCTTTTTTTACTTGGTATTCTAAGGATCATAGGTTATGTACCATTTCACATGATCAGTGTGATCATGATCACATATGCATCTCATTTTAGAGGTTAGAGTAAAAGGAGACCACTTAAAATGAAAGTTATTGATCCGCAGTCTAATATCGTCGCACATGCCATAGATAAGCATGGACCATCACCGACACTAGCCCAAGAATCGACCCCTATTCCTGATCCAATGGGTTCAAAAGTCCATCAGTCTACCAGAGTATATATGAGATACGGTTTGCTTTGATTGTAATAACATAGGATCATATCATGAGCCATCTTGACCGATTGGAGGTTAATATAGATGACCACTACAATATGATTCTTCATAACCTTGATGTCCTAATCCAATGATTTTCAATGCCTGGTCGTCGAGATTTGACTCCTAATGATCCTACTCCTGCTTACACTCTTGACCTAGAGGTTTTCATACATCGCACTAGTCCACATGTCAATAGAGTGGATGTTTTTTACTATGATGATGACTTCGACATTAAGTTTACTCAGTTCGATTGTTCTTTTTCTAACTAAAGATAGAGTTTTATATTTTGATCCTATATTTATGGAGGAAAGTAATGGTTTACGTAGTTTATTGATACATTTTTTAGATTCATCATGGATTTTTTACTCCTATTCTATTTAAAGTTGATATACTTGCGTTATGAGCTTTTATGATCATTGATAAATATCATGTTTCTCCATTTGTTGTGACATCATTTTAAATATACTTATGGATATTATATTACATTTTTACATGCTAAAATACATCATGTTCTGTATTTGGTAGTATGAGATTCACATGCTATACATCTTATTTCACCTGAGCCCTATCTTTATCATGATGTTATAGCCGTATTATGCAATATCAGTGTTGTTGATGCTGTTATTCTTACTATTTACCCCATAGAATTGGTTTATGACATTCTCTCTATCTTATGCTGAAATTGTAAATTTGTAATTAATATTAGGTTTCTACTTCCCGTGTCATTGAGTCATTCAAGTCACATAGACTTGATAATATTCACTGAGGCATGGTCATTTATGTTATATGGACCTTTGAAAATTGAAGATCTTATAAGCCACTCATTGAAAACTTTTGTTGTTATACGTCCAATAGGATTGAAGATGATATTCTTTTTATAGTTATTGTGAATTGTCTATGGCTAAACACATAAACATGAATGTTGTCTATAAAATGTGTGAGGATATTTACAATTTTAATGGAACAATTATTTAAACTATCTCACAAGTTTGGGAAAATGAATTTTGGGAGTTGGTCTTTGTTTTAGTGCAAAGTTAAGTCTTTTTGAAGTTTTGCAGCCTTAATCATTCGTACGACATTATTTTATGACAATGCGCATGCCACAATTTGCAAGACTTTATTTAGAAAATGTGTGCATGTCGTTGGCTCGAAGTATCTACTGCTTGACTTTCTGTGCACGAAAAAATGTCTTCAGGGACCATGTTCGAGCTGATTTTAAATTTTTTCCTATAAAAGGGTTGATTTCACTCCCATTTTGTATGATATGAATTTTATACAATTGAAAAACCTCTCTGAGAATTTTTTTGAACTCAAGAGATCGTTTTATTTCCTTCTTATTCAAATTTCACTTGTTCCCTATAAATTTTTCAAAACTAGATCTATGGATTTATCTTAGTGTTTGATGAGTGAATTTAGAGTGCCTCTGATCAGATCATCACTAGACTTTTACAATTCATAATTTTACCTTTGGATTTCTATGATCAAATACTACTAGAGCTAAAAAAGGAAGCACTTCAATTTAAAAAATAAAAAATAAAGTGTGGCATAAATTCAAAGGAGGAGAGTGGAGTTCCTCATTCTCATTGTGGAGCTCGGTGTGGATTTTCATCATATATGGAGGAAAATTGAAAGTTCCATATGTAACTACATGAGAAAGCTTGTATGAAAGGTATATTCTTGCCTTGTGTAAAACAACTTTTCAAGTAGAAAAGACAACTAGAGTGAGTTGAGTTTTTTTGCTCCTTCATGGATTTGTTTTTCCTCATAAACCTTGTCTAGTGAATGTCTACGAGTTATATCTATTCATATGCACATATTTGATCACACATATCACTTAGATCACATTTAAATCTAGTGAATTGGCTTAAAATTGAATTAGGTGTGTTAAATCTAGTTTATCCATCTAGATTTTCATTATTATGCGAGGTAATAAAGACATTTTGCAAGAAAAATCATTGAATTTAAAAAATTAACCATGAGATATGATCAAACCTTTTCAAACCACTCTAGGTTTGTTTTAAGCTAGGCACTTACATTAATAACAAACATCCTCAATTTGTATCAGACAAAGGTGCTCATATTTTTTGTATTAACACGCTTGAGTTGATCTTGTGTTGTTTATGTGTTAATTATGTTTTTGCTCTCATATTACTTGTTTGAGATTTTATGGTCGTTTTGAAATGTGTGAGGATGTTTCAAATTTTGATGGAATAAGTGTAAAAATTATCTTAGAAGTTTAAGAAAATGACTTTCGGGAGTTGGTCTTTATTTTTGTTCAAATATAAGGGTTTTGAAGTGTTGCATCCTTAATTGTTCATGCAAAATTATTTTATGCACGTGGGCATGACTTTATTTGGCAACCTTTTGCAGACCGTTTGCTCGAAGTCTACCTCCTAACTTCGTGTGCGTGGAAATATGTCTACCGTGCTCACTTCGGAGTCTGATTTTGAAAAATTCCTATTAAAAGACCAGTTTTCTTCCCATTTTGAATGATATTAATTTTACACAATTAAAAAACCTCAATGAGTTCTTTTTAAACTTGAGAACTCCTTTTTCTTCTCTCTTATTTAAATTTCTTATTCGTAGTAAAAATTTTCAAGCTTAAATCCATGGCTTGATCTTAGTGTTTTATGAGTGAATTTAGAGTGTCTTTGATAAGATCATCACTAGCCTTTTATAATTCATAAATGTTCCTTTGAATTTATATGACAACATTCCTAGATATAAAAGAGGAGTCATTTTGATTTATTGAAGAAATTAAAGTGTGGCATTGATTCCAAGGAGGAGAGTATAGCTCCTGATTTTCATCGTAGAGCTGAATGTGGATTTTCACTATCTATGGGGGAAATTTTTAAGGTCCATAGGTAACTACATATGAGAGCTTGGGTGAGAGGTTTCTTTTTCCTTGTGTAAAACATATTTTGGATTAGAAATGAAAATTGGAGTGGCTTTGAGATTTTTTACCCCTTAGTAGTGGTGGTGGTGGTAGTGGGGTGTGTGTGTGTTGGGGGGGGGGGGGGGGGGGAGGGGTATCATAAACCTTGTCTTGTGGATATTTGTTTTTTATTTCTATTCATATGCACACATTTGATTATAAACATAACTTACATCAAAGTTGAATCTAGTGAAATTCCTTAAAATTGAATTAGTTGTGTTATCCATGTAATCCCAAATTGAAAGATCACATAATAAATTAGTGTAACCGGCTCTGATACCAATTTAAGAAAGCAGCAGGGGTTATATATATTTACTTGTACCTTAGGAAAAATACACAAATTCATTTTTTACCAAATTTTATCTTAGTTAAATTAAAGTGAACATGCAACGGTGATATGAAGCCAAAATCCAAACCAAAATGGAGGAAAATTCCCTTAAAAAAACCTTTAATTCAGCACTGTATCGAATTAATAGACATGAGACAACTTATAGACTACTTAGAGATCCACAAAGTATAATTCAGAGATGTCTTCAAATCTTCAGCAGAAAAAGATGCCTTCCAGAACCACCCACAAGAAACAGATCTTCCGCCAGTATTCACCGATTAGCCTCAGGAATTGTAATTCCTTTCTTCTTTAGCCGTTGATCCCAAATCAGCAGTAGAGAAATTATCTACAAGGTTTTAGAACTTTTGATTATGTCCTTATTGATTTATTAAAGGTATTCTAAAAAATCCAAGGGGTTTGGATGAAAACATTGTAGAGTTTGATCATAAAAAGAACTCTAAAAAGGCTTATGGAAAAGTTAATCCCGCATCTCAAATTATAGGGAAAGTTGTTACAAAGAGATAGGGATTAAAGATTTGGAAAAGATTTGATTAAAAATAAAAAACAAATGTGCATGTTAGCATGAACTTCCACCTTGTTCGAACGATGCACCAGATCTCGTTCAAACGGTTTCAAACGAAACTTCGAAGGATATTCCAGAATGAACCCAAAAGGCGAAGTTCCAGATGTTGTTCGGTCATGGTAATTTCATTCAAATGACCTTCTACATCTCGTTTGAATGACATATCAGTTCTTTCTAACGAGCTAATAATGGTTATACATCGTCATGCGGGTTGTCTTCAGCATATATTCCTTACTCACTATCAATTGATGGTACATTAAACATAGGTCTATCTTAAAAAAAATAATGGCCTTTTCTCAACTTATTAAACATATGTTCAGCCATGGGTAAATATTACTCATTCTCCCATATAACCTCGCTCATTGCATATAATAAAAACCAAAACTCATTTATACATTCTTCTTCATCATGATTAACACCAGGGTAATCCATAGAGAAGTTCTCTTCGACAAAATGAATCATCGGGTTTATGGTTATTACTTTAACTATTTTAATCTTACTGGATAAATTCTTAAATGTTCCTTATGAATGGGGATGACCTTATACAATAAAAATAATTTTCATGATCTTAGGGTACACTTGGTAACCCCTCGTGAAATACATTACAGAACTCACCTATAACATACACTTGCCTTAATTTAGTCAAAACTTCTTCATTTTACATGATATAAACACCCTTTAGCTAACTCTACTTATGAGCCATCAACCAATCCATACCCAAAATAACGACAAAGTTAAAAAAACATTTAAAAAGTTAGGTTGTATTTAACCCATTATTATCTAACCCACATCCAATATACACAAAATTGGTTTTTACTAATATTCTTACCTAGGTGTTTACTAAGGGCATGTACCCTAAATTTATAAACCTTGCTCCTAAATATGGTAAAGACAATTTAATTCAAAATAATGGGTATAGTGAACCATCTTACTCACCCGATTCAAATATCACATACATTGAATGCACTGCTCCATCTCTCTTACCCGGATTATTCCTCCTATATTAATCCTTTCACTCCTACTTATGAAAAATAAACAATGTCCATCCTCTTAAACATTACACGTGAGCAAGAGGAGATTATAGTTTTGAGAGTTAAAAGAGAGAGAGAGAGAGAGAGAGAGAGAGAGATAGAGAGAGAGATAGAGAGAGAGAGAGAGAGAGAGAGAGAGAGAAAAGGAGGGAGGCTAAGATTTAAAGGGGAACGTGGACTCTTTGATCTGTAATCCAGGTTTGAGGACATTTCGCCCTATCTCAAGTAAGCTCGAGCATTAATTTTAGAATAAGCCACAAGTAATTTCAAAACCTACACTAAAGTTCAATGTGTTAAAAAACCCCAAGAACCGAATCATATAGGGACAATGTGAAAATAAAAAAAAATCAAATAAACCATTAAAATAACAAACAAACAAACAACCCCTTTGGAACAGTTAACGGATTGGTTAACAAACCCCCATATATTTAATCGATCAATTAACCATTTCCCATCAGATAACTGATTGGTTATTGTCCCCAAAAGTAAGCATTACAAGATATTTGAATACCTAGTCTCAGCCTTATAGATGTCGACTGACCAAAATCAAGGTTCTAGAATAGTCAACTGATCGGTTAACCAACTGGCCCACACACTTATAAATAAAGGTCCCCACCCAAAATTACAAAGTATCCTAAAACTTAACCTTGATCTAGTTTTTTCTCTTTCTTCTCCTCCGAGCATCTGTGATACTAGATATCATTTTGAAAGTCCCGAGGAAGCTCGTACTTCAAAAAATTCACTTTTCCCCTCAAGGAAAGATCATACTTCGGCCAAGTCGCTTGTGAGTCACCAAAAGAGGTTTGTACTTCTGAAAAGTTTCCTTCTAAAAATAAATTGAGTCGAACCTCTGCACATATTCTGTAAAACTAGCACTTCTAGATGAAGCTCTGCTCGACTGAAAAACACTAAAATGGGACACACACACCCCCCCCCCCCCAAAAAAAAAGTCGGCTTTCGCTGCAAGGGTAAAGAACCTCTGCATAATTTTGGGGTCAATTCACCACGTACATATACCGTGATAAAATGTACATATTTGTTTATCTTCTTTAACATTACCCCCATTTAGGGTATCAAATATGCCCTTATATTTCAAAATCTTAGTTTTTAATTGAACATCTCTACTTGTGTATTTTATTGACACACTCATATGTTAAACAAATGATAATCGAATTCCATGATTAAAATACATTAATATTAAAGAATACTTTTTAAACAAGTTCTCAGAAAAGTCCCATTGAGGTTTGTCTGCCCAAGACATTGTAGGCCAAAGTTTAAAATTCATCTACTCTCACCACTTCTCCGAGAGACCTAAGCCCGTTAGGGTGGAATACCGTATATGTTTTTTACATAAATATTTTTGAAACATTGACATTTGATTAATGTATTTTCTTGAAATATAACTATATCAATCCAACACAACGAAAATGCTATATTAAGGACTAGGCTCCATAAATACCGTATTGATGTACCTTGTATACCTATTGTCATGCAACCTACACGTGTGAACATTACATCAAAGCAAGACAATTGTAATGGGGAAAAACCGTTACAAAAATATTTATGATGGATTTAATCTATTAGAAAATTGGCATTATTTTTTTTACTAATGGAATTTGTAACTGATTAAACAATTATGAATTTAGTGTTTGTAACAAACAAAAACTATTACTATTTCTTTTGTAACGAATTTGATATTGGCACACATTCCATATATTAGGAATGGATTTATTAAATTGTAACCGATTCAAATATAAAATTTGTAACGGTTAATACTTGTTATAAAATACATTGTAACGGGTTGGTAGTGCCATATATTTGTAACAAATGTTTTTATTTGTAATGGTTAAATTCGTTAGCAATATTATTATATTTTAAAAAATATTAATTTCACATTAACAAATAGATACAAATACACTAGTAAAAACTTGTGCTCAACCAACGGGAATCCACTACACTCAACCAATGCCCACAAATTTCACTTAAAATATAATTCCAAAACACATGTGACAAAATGAATGACACTACATTTTGGTGACAAAAGAGATTTAGGTGACATTAAATCGATCTTTAAAAATCTTAAAATAAAATGCAGCACAAGATAAACCAACAAAACTACAACCATAATAGTACTGGAAACAAAGTAACAACTTTAAAGTTGTAAAGATATTATTCTCCCAAAGGTAGTCTTCATGCTATTCCTTGTAAAAGTAGACTTTATTTTCTTAAAAGTAATTTTCCTATTCCCCAATAAGAACCTCTTGAACAAACTCAATCTTAGTATATGTGTAAACATAAATGAGTAGATTATAGAACAGACTAGTACATTCTCGTGCCATTCACATGCATGTAATTTTTGGGGGAGTAATTTCTACATGTAAACCATTCATACCTGATGAGGATGCGATTAGTTTAGACACGTAACTTTGATATCACTTGATGCGTTTGTAATGATTTCTAGACTGCTAGGTTAGTTTTTTTAGTTCTTGCCTCCAACACCCATTTTCAACCCCAAAAGACGTGTATAGAAGGAAATTTGGCCAAACGAGAGTCCAGTGAGGACAAAGTTAGTTCAAACAAGTTACTTTGGTATCTCTTGATGTGTTTTACAAAAATCTACGTCTCTAGGCTATTCTTTTAAGTTTTCGTCCACCAACGCCCATTTTTAACCCCAAAAGAAGTGTATACTAGTTAATTTTGTTAAACGAGAGTTCGATGAGGACACAATTAGTTTAGACAAGTTACTTTGATATTAGTTAATGTGTTTGTACCTAAATTTATGCTCGCTGGGTTGTTGATTTTAGTTTTAACCCCTAAAGAAGCATATATTAGTCAATTTGGACACCTGAGAGCCCAATGAGGACGCAATTAGTTTAGACAAGTTAATTTGTTATTGCTTGATGTGTTTGTACCAATTTTTAGGTCATTATGTAGTTGTTTTAAAGTTTTGTCCCCAATACCTATTTTTAACCCCATAAAGAAGCATATACTAGTAAATTAGGTCAATCGAGAGTCTGATGAGGAAGCGATTAGTTTAGAAAAGCTACTTGGATAACACTTGATGTGTTTATACCTAAATTTATACCGTTAGGTTATTGTTTTCAATTTTCGCCCCAACACCCATTTTTAATCCCTCTAAGAAATGTATACTAGTCAATTTGACCAACTGGTAATCCAATGAGGATGCAATTAGTTTAGACAAGTTTCCTTAGTATCGATTAATGTGTTTGTACTTATTTCTAGTTTGATTGGTTATTGTTTTTAGTTATTGCTGCCAACGCTATTTTTAACCCCAAAAGAAGCGTATAATAGTCAATTTGATGAACTAAGAATCTGATGAGGATGTGATTGGTTTACACAAGTTACTTTGGTATCGATTGATGTGTTTTTACCTATTTCTAGGCCACTAGGTTATTGTTTTCAGTTTTTGCCCTCCGACACCCCTCTTTTAACATAAAAATAAGCATAATCTAGTCAATTTGTCAAATCATAAGTCTGATGAGGATACACTTAGTTCAGACAAGTTACTTTGGTATTGCTTGATGTGCTTAAACCTATTTTAAGACTGCTAGGTTGTTTTCAATTTTAGCCCCTTGATTCACAATTTTAACCCTAAAAAGAAGCGTGTACTAGTCAATGTGCCAACCGTGAGTCTGATGAGGATGCGATTAGTTTAGACATGTTACTTTAGTATTGCTTGATGTGCTTGTTCCTATTTATAGGCCGCTAGGATGTTTTTTTCAATTATCGTCCCCCAACGCCCATTTTTAATCCCAAAGAAGCGTATTCTAGTTAGTTTAATCAATTAAAAGCCAGATGAGGACATGGTTAGTTTAAACAAGTTATTTTGGTATTCTAACTCTGTAAATGACATTAATGTCTCAATTATTAAATTATAAAGAGCTAGATATTCGTAGTTATGTGATTAAACTTCAAAGACTCTTCAAGATTACCTCAAAGTTATCACAAGTATATATAATTAGTGATGAAAGTTAAGTTATACTATGAAATTATGATAGTGTATACTTTAAGCTAATTTTCTTAAAAATCTACGAAAGTTTTACGCTAACTGTAAGCTACCAAGAGCAAACTTCCTCCTTTATCTACAAGTTGGGGCCCACGGTCTATAATATCATGTATAAGAAATTAAGCTCTAAACAAACTAAATTAACCCATGCATGACGTGGATATAGTTTTAAAGGGTTTTTCACTTGCCCTCTATCAATAATGCAAAATTTGATGCATCCTAGTTTTCATACTTATTTGACTTTACCCCTCACTTCAGGGGGTATGGAAAAATATTGCCTTATCAATAGGTTTTAATAATAATTAAAATTATCCCACCCAAATAGGTGCAAGTAAAAAGAATTATAAAAATGGGGTAAGTAAAAAATCCCCATAAAACGAGAAGTAATAGTCCTTTTCCTATCAAACAATAGGTATAATAGGAACCAAAACATAACTCTGCAACCTAATATTAGCAAACCCATAATGATATATTGTGATCATGTGACTGCCAGTAACGCTAGTATGAACCCCTTGTTGACTTGTGTCAATTTGAAGAAATCACTTTAGGCATGTGTGATAATCCCCTGATAAATAACGAACCCTAAGCATGCAAACTACGAAGAAATACCCCCAATAAATTTAAGACATTACTCCCATCCCTCTAATCATATCCATCGGTAGAAGTAAAATGTTCAACGCCTTCCTTCTCTTGCTCCAGAATCTGAATGATCACACACTTCTCCACAAGTGCTAGTAAGAAGTTAAGGATACCATACATATTCCAAACGTGAGTATAAATTTAATAAAGGAAGACAAAAATGAGATTCTACCCTCATCATTAAATAACTATATTTTATAAATTGCGTTGAGGGAGAAATTAAGAATAATCATCATTTTTTTCAGTCATAAGAAACACAACATCATTTTATGACTAAAATAGTAAAGAATTTAGGGATGTCTAATGTTCTTACCCTTATATTAGAGAGAGACGAATCCTCACGTTTGATTAGAGAAATATTAGTTGGAACTACAAGTCCAGATTGTCAGGGTACTTTTACTATCCCTTGCCTTATTATAGAAATAATCAAAACTTCAAGCTTGATTTAAGGCATATTTTATTGGAACTTCAGGTCTAATAATGTAAATAGTTATTGGGAATTTCAGGTCCAAAAATAAATAGTAATTAGGAATTTCAGGTCCTAAACACGGGAATAAGAATTTCGTAATTGAAGAAAAAATGTATTTGAATAAAGTTGTAACTATGCAACATTAAAATTGCAAACAACTAAAGTACAAGTCCATTATAAAAATAATAATGGTATTCCATTATAAATTGAAATTATTAATATTAAAGATGATCATATAATTTTGGAGGTAGTTCAATGTGTAAAAACATGGAATTTATTGAAAACTAAACATATGGAAGAATATAAAAATAACTAAAAGTACCTAAAGTATAGACCATTTTTTTATATATCTTTCTTTGACATGAGTGTATTATCTAAAATTTTAGAATGTGGATTATTCTACTCATCTTTTGTTGAAAATAACCTTTGAACACACACATATGTGATATATATGGGACTATAATTGTTTAAAATATTAATAATATGCAAATGTACGCCCAATTTTTTTTTAACAAACTCGAATCAAAGAAAAAAATCTACATTCAGATATTATTTTTACGAAGTGAGTTAAACATTGCGGCTTCCTAATCCTAAGAAATATTGACAATTAAACAATTATGTTTTAGGTAATAGAATAATTTAAGATAAAATAAAAAAAATGACTTTAGGGGCAAAGATTTCCCATTTTTTATTGTTCACATTCAAATCAATCAAATTTTCAATAGAGGTTTCATAGACTTTAAGATCATAGATATCAATGATGCCTAACAGAAAAACAACACTTTGCTTCAGCATGTTAAGAATAATATACAACTCACAAAGAAAGGTGAAGGAGATAGCCGAGATTGTTGAGGGAGAAATTCCCAACAAGATTATACTTTTGATGAAAGTGATGCATAGAAAATCACTACAAGATTTTGAACATGTCACTACAATAGACTTTACTCTCTCACACCAATTCAAACATGTCGCTATAAGAAAACTTGTCTTTTGTGACCAATTTATTTGTATCAAACAAAAAAGAGACACAAGAAGGTTATTTGTGTCGGATTTTGTGACGGGTAAAGTTTTGACACAAAAAATATACTAATGGTGACGAAACCATATATATACCACAATTTTTTTTATTAATGTTGATTTTTACGAGAAAGTGACAAATACTTATAATACCCTGTACTTTTATCATTAATTAATTTTTGACTTCTTTACATTATTAATTTAATTGGGAAAATAAAATTGAATTTTAGCATATATTAATTAGCAAGATAAATGACTGATATTTATTATAATTATCATTTACTTCTGTGATATGTAAATGGTTATGTGATTTATTATATGTCGTGTATGAGTGATAACGACGATTTATTGTTATATGTCGATAGAGTTTTACATCTACGAATCGATATAAATTTTTAGCGACGCATAGAGTATGCACGTGTCGGGTCTAATTATTGAGATGATAGCATATTTATAGTTGGACGACTCTAATGACCTTTTCGAGTACACTGGTAATCTAGGAAGAGTCAAAATAGTCTAGAATAGGTACTCGAGTGTTATGTTTGAATTCTCGAGACTTGAAAGACATAAGTGGACCCGCATAAGGGTAGGAGGGCCATTTTACACTTAGGGCTAAGAAGAAAAATGGGATTAGGTTGATTAGAGGGATGTTTAAGAGGTTAGGATGGTGGATGGAAATCCACCTTTTATATTTTACATAAGATATTGTGAGAGAGAGTCCTATAGAAGAGAAAAAGAAGAAGAAAGAAGAGAAAGCTTGGAAAGGAGAAGAGAAAGGACGCAACCCGTAATCAAACTCGTAGAGGACTTTGGATTTTAATCTACCAAGGCAAGTAGTTACTTTCTTTATGTCACAAATTAAGTGTGTTTATTTACTTTCATGATTAAAAATAGAATTATGAAAGCATGAAAGATTGAAACTTGATTAATCGACGACGAATAAACCATAAGTTGTTTTAAAGATGAATTATGTTGCAATGTTTGAATCTTTAAGTTTTACTCTTCGATTTGATATTGTTAGATCCATAATACGGTGTAAAAAAATTTAAAAGCATGTTCCTATACTTATATTGGGTTAGAGTATTGATTGGGTACTGTTTTGGAGCTTGGCTTGGGAATTAAAAGAGGTTTGAAGGCCTCACACTTGTCCTAAGGCCATTTTAAGTTTCTGCCCAAAATTGAATCAATTTGTTCTAGTGGCTAATCGATTCATGTAATGAGATTTTAGATCTTTTCGTTACGAATGCATGGCCTTGAGTTTCGTATTTTTTTTATTTTTTTAATTAGTTATGAATTCTCTATGGAAGGGTCTGCGAGATCGAAATCTTTAGTTGGCGATTTTGGTATGGAATTTATTTTAGGAATGATTATGCTTAGCATGATTATAAAACCTTGTGTATGTATTATCTTAGTTGATATTAATTCATAGTTTATGAAATTGAGGTTTACAAAGCTTATATGTTGTTAATGGAGATTAGGAAAACTGATTATAAAATTTTGGGGAAGTAACCTATATTGAAAACAAGAAGATCTGGGATTATGCCGTCTTTCGAATCGATTCAGCCTGCAGGGTGAATTGATTTGGCTAGGTGAATCGATTTAGCTCTAGAAGGCGAATCAATTTGGCTCCTGGGTTGGGTCAAGGTTGGCTCGTTGAAATGTTAAAGGGATTTTTATAAACCCAAGCAAGTATGTGGAAAATTATCCAAGTGAGAGGATATTTAATTAAAAATAGGTTTTTGTCGCTATTCATTATTTGAGGATATTGATAATTAACTTGGGCGTTAATTCTTGGGTTCGAGTGGAAAAAACCGAGGATACAAGTAAGTGATTATTTAATTAAATAATAAGGAAGTTGGGTTTAACTTCGGGATTGCGTGCACCATTCGCTGTGAGATATGCGTACTAGTTCGGTACTTTTTATATATACATATTATAATGGGTGTATATATATGTATGCATGCATGCCACATTTTCTATTTAAACATACTGTGACACCCCGCCTAATTAAACATCGGGTGATCAGGCCTTTATTAAATTAAAACCGGTTTCTCAAATGGTTCATTCTTAGCATCACTGTCGAAAACTTTTTTTTTGTTATTACTAATCCCCTAAGTAAAATTAGAACGGTGCCAAATTTTATCTTTCTTAAAACAAATAAATCAACCATGCGGAAAAATAGTAAAAACAAATACCATGCTAAAACCCAAACCAACAAAGTAAAAGTACAACAACAAAAGAGTATTACCGAATAAATCATCGGCTAAAAATACCAAACAATAATAGAACAACTACTAATCTGAAACTAACATCTGAGACTGATACCGGACCACAAGTCCATACAAAGAATAGTGTGAGATCCTGCACTAGATCTGAATGAGAGATATCATCTAATCAAAATCCTGTAAGCATCCACTGTGCTACAGCTTCGAGTCCCTGAAATAGAATCATCATCGATGGTGTCCCTGTGGCTGGACACCTAAAAGGTTTTGAAAATATTTTTATAGCAAGAGTTAGTACTCAAAACATTTTGAAAATATTTAACAAGCGTTTATCATAATATAAAATACGTTTATTGATTACACATGTTAGGTTCTCGTACACTCTCTTGAGTTTACTCACCCCTCAGCTTTTGTGCACACCTAACGTTCTACACTTAGCCTACCTAGCCATATCTCCCAAGCTAACTAGGACTAAGTAATCATCTGAACTTATCTATACTTAAGTTCTCACATTGCCCACACAGTACATTCATTTCATTAACATCTCGCAAAGGTTAATTAATACTCAAATAACATTTCATCTATGTTATACTTCAAGGCTATTTAGTTTCACTACTAAATTACTACAATTCATACAATTGTTATCTTTCCACTTACGTAATTAAGTTTCACTACTAAAGTTACTAATTAGATATGTAACATTAAACACATTATATTCATCTACTTTTTCACAACGGTAGAATATCATTAAGTGTATATATTTCACACACAATATATACTAAATATTAGTCATTTCTATTTGTCCTTTCTACACACGTAAAGGACTCTTGGTTGGGAATGATTCATCGACCCCAAGTGAGAATTGGTTCGGAATGATACATCGAACCCAATTATTTATTTTTACAAATTATGGCTCGGACTCTTTCATCACGCCACCAGTTCAAAGGTTTAGTTCGGCATTTTACATCGACCTCAAACCTATAATAACCATATGTTAGTTCGGAATGTCTCATCGGCCCTAACATAGTTAATTTAGGTATATCTCAATCTACTAATACACAGAAGTAGAATATCATTAAGTATATATTTCACACACAATATATATTAAATATCAGTCATTACTATTTTGTCCTTTTTACACACATAAAGGACTCTTGGTTCGGAATGATACATCGACCCCAAGTAAGAATTGGTTCGGAATGATACATCGACCCCAATTATATAATAACCCTATGTTAGTTCGGAATATCTCATCGACCCTAACATTTTTAATTTAGGTATACTTCTCTCGACCTAAAAGATCATATAATTCAGTAGGTACACACCCGACCTATCAATCATACTTGTATGTAATATAGTATTCTCTTATGTTAACAATAATTGTTTGCTTTACAAATTTATTTCACTTTCATATTAATTCGAGTATTCACACAACTCTAAGTATCCTAGTTACCCCTTGTTATATCAATTCAGTAGTTACACTTATTAACCTACTGACTCAATAAATTTAAGCTCGCTCACACTTTTCGAAATCATATTCCTATCATCCCGAATTAGAATACGTCACGATCAAGCCTATGAATCTCCACTTTAATTCTCTCACAAAATTAAGGTCCAACACTCAATCATAAACCTAATTCCATATCATTATTCTAGAAATATATTTCATCAAGGTCCCAAACACTTCCCCGATAAAATTTTAGGCATTTGAGTCTTAAAAAGAAAGATCTTACATTTTCTCGCAGCCGAAACGAATCATAAATTCTTCTGGCAGATTAAACACCCTCTAGTAAAATTTCAATTTCTCCCTCTACAGAACCCCGATTCACCTGATTCTAAGTTCATTGGATAGCTAAGAGAAATACCTTTCCATTAATGTATGTTTCACACTCTAATTCGAAGTACAATTCAAATCGCACACGTTTAAAGTCACGTCAAAATTCTGGCAGATTACTATGTTGACAGATCAAACACCCTGTAGTAAAATATAAAATACTCCCTCTACAGAACTCCGATTGACCTGATTCCAAGTTTATTGGATAGCTAAGAGAAATACCTTTCCATTAATATATGGTTCACACTCTAATTCGAAGTAAAACTCAAATAGAATACGTTTAAAGTTGTGTCAAAAATTCTGGCAGATTGACATCTTGTGTTCCTCAATTAAACCCTAAGTCATTCAAGATTCATGTTCTTTAACCAAGAAATCATAAAGATTATATGTTAATCATCAAACATATTCAAATTTTGTTTCATCTTTACTTAGGGATTCATTCTACATGCAATCCTACCCAAACATATGATCAATTCATACATTTAGTTCAAAGTTTTTCAATAGAATCAACCAATTCTTAAAATTTCCTACACATGGGTATTATAACTTGAATTTGATTTGTAATAAACACTTGCCTTGACAGAGGGAAATCTGATTTCGTGGAATTGATGATGGGTTGATGTTCTTCTCCCTGCATCCTTCTTCCATGGATGATTTGGGTGCAAGATTTAAGTCCAATTCTTCAAGAATCCCTTTTTAAGCTTTGGAATTGGTTTTCTCCTTCTCTCTAATGGTATTGGTGTTTACATGGGTTTTCTAACCCTAACCCCTCTTTCATACGGCTGATAAAAAGGCTCTCAAACTCGTAGGTCTTCATACCCTCTTATTTTAAAAGACCAAAACGCCCCCGAACAGTCTCGGTTTAGTCCAAAACTACCCCGAGACTCAACTAGTACCCCTGGGTATACTTTTTTGACTAATTTGACCCTTCCAGACTCATCTGTAACCTTTAAATTATCATTTGAGTCACTTAAAAATATTACTCGTTCTCACCCCAACACGGTCTACACGCGTTAAGTAACTATTTACCACTCGCACTAAGTAAATATAATGAGAAATATAAATCGGTATTTATCTCTCGATTAATATTCCAAAATTACAATTTTTAATAAATCTCATTAAATTACTTCTCTTACGTAATTTAAATTAAGCCGTATTTTCTCATTTAATTCTCTAATTTAATTAAATAGAATATTCAGAAATACGGGGTATTACACATACCTACTTGGCAGTGCTATCGTAGGAGGCTATGCATAGTAGGCGGTCCATCCCGACATTAACCAACAGGTATTAGATTGATTCCACGATATATATATATATATATATATATATATATATATATATATATATATATATATATATATATATATATATATATATATATATATATATAGAGAGAGAGAGAGAGAGAGAGAGAGAGAGAGAGAAAGAATGTCGCTACAATATTGTTTATGAATGTATATCTAGATAAGGAAGTTATACTTAACAAATATAGGCTATTTTCCTGATTGGGCTTAGATAGAGGTTATATGTCCTAGTTAGACCGGGTAGTTCAATTAGAATAATAAACAAACGCGTTAGGTGAACACTATAGTTATAAGATGAGGTTTATCTCAAGTGAGTGTGAACGATTAGTTATGAAAGTAATACACTATTGTTTTATTTGATTTAAAATAATTATCTACTTGAAAAATGGTTTCTACTTTTCGGCCTTTAACCCGAATTATTTTGTTTCCCCCTTATTACTTTTTTATTATCCCAAGTGTGCAGTAGCAGCAGCCGAAACCGCAGGGATAGATCCCTTCTTATCATGTAGTAGCTGTGCATGCTACATCTTTGATTAGATCCCTCAACTTATTTTATCTAGATAGGATCAGTCATTTCAGTTTCATTTCTTGGGCGTCCTACCTATAAAATGGGTATGTTTTTTTACTATCAGATATTTATTTTTAAATACTCAATTTATTGATTCAGTTTTACTCAGTGGATGTTATTATTTGGTGACCGATGGTTAATTCGGTTCACACTTATTACTTATTTATGCGTTATTATTATTTTATTCAGTGTGATTGTATGGTTTGTTCTTTGTTTAATATTATATTATCATTGTAATAATGATGCCGAGAATGAGTCTTGTGAGATTCTTGTTTTATTTTAGTAGAGGATTGGCCACTCGGTATTAAAATAGTTGGGTTGTCACAGTTGCTATCAGAGCGTCGGGTTCTAGTGTCCTTAGGATCTGTGAAAAATTGTTATGTGGTATGCATTATGTTTATTTGATATGGAGCCCTATGGTTAGGACAGTTGATTCATATTTCCGCTCTTACGTTTTTCTACTATTGTATATAGTTGAAGTGAACCTCATACAATTTTGGTTTGATTTCAGCTGCTAAATAATTAGAGAAGGGGACCGTCTTGTGCAATGAGGAGGGTCACAAAAGGGGAGGCTCATTTGGAACTACAAGTCGCTCATAGGACTGTGATAACTATCATCGAGTTATTTCAATACCAGAATCATCACTTTCATCAAAAGGTACCGAAGAGTACATAAGAGTTGGTCCAGTAGAGAAAGACTGGGGGCGACGGTGCTAGTGAGGCATCACAACAGTAGCAGAGGTAGAATAAGCAAGGTTCCCAGCAGGGGAACTCTGTAAAGAGATTTAAGCTGTGTAACATAAACTTTATACAGAGACATTAGGGTTAGTAGCATACCTTGTAGTGCTAGCAGGGCTCGGGAAACCAAACTGAAGGCTATTAGGGCCATGGATATCAGGGACAACAGGGTAAGAGACAGGAGCATCCTCGCCAAGGATAATAGGGCCAGAGGTTGATAGGTTTCACAGGGAAATGTTTTATATGTGGGGAGCAGGGCCATATGCGACTTGTATGCTCAAATAGGACTAGGGGTCTGCAGCAAGATGCCCAATCGGGGCAGAAATTACGGTAACTTCCATCTCTATTAGCAGTTCCAGCATTAACGCCTTCTAAAGGGAAATTAAATCTTGGGCATGTGTATAACACTCGAAGACTAATTTTATAGTTAATGCTGTTAGCTCTTGAGGTATGTTTTCTACCCATGGGCACATGGGGAGGGTTTTTGTGTGACACAAGTCCATCACTTTCTTTTTTAGCACTATATTTGTGCTTGAGATGGGTTTAGTTTATGTAACATCAGATATTACTATGAACGTATAGTTACCGTTATGTAGTCGGGCTCTCATTTTCTCCAACTACAGGGGTGCAGGTGTGGATATTAGGAGGTTATTCTTAGTAGTATATATGTTCATGTTAATGAGTAAAATGTGATGTTATCCTTGGTATAAAGTGGTTAGCAACATGTAGAGCGATTGTGTACATTATAATAAGGCTATCGTGATTGCTATTCTAGAGTAGGATATGGTTATTGTTGCGATGCCTCTCCCGAATAGAGGGTCAAACATGCATAAATATTATATCTAGGATGAGACTTTGAAAATCATGGTTGTCTCTTTATATTCGATCCTTTTGTTTAGGGACTTTGTCGATGTGATTTAAGGGATATCGAGGTTACAACCGAGTCGAGAGATCAAGTTATGATTGATTTATCCTCGAGGATTTGGCAATAGTGAAAACGTCATATTATGTAACTCCTTTAGAAGTGTGGGAGTTCAGAGATCAGATTTAGCAGCTTTTAGAGAAGGGCTTTTGAGTGCTCCGGTACTGTGTCTTGGGCCTATGGATCTCAGTAACTGACAGGGCTAGGCGATTGTATATTGAGAAGGTTCCATATTTGGAATACTCTTGCGAGACATCCCACACATGAAGCTTAGTAATTGTCAAGAGTATAGAGGCATTTGGGATCTAACACATTGGTTTAGTATGTTAGGCACATGTGTGAAGACATAACACTTTGAGAAAAGATCTACCATATGATTTAAGGCCATCGGAGCAAAGTAGTGCTATTTAGAGAGAAAGCATGGATATTTGCATAACTAGTTGAATAACTGGGGAAATATCAAGAAGAGTTGAGTCGCTAATAGTAGGATACTTGGGTATACCTTTATTGTATAGCCATACATGGCATGTATGGTTGATTTTTAGATGTATGCGAGTTGTATTGGTAAAATGTATGCACACGTGCACGTAGAATAGGGTGTATGGGCACCCTGGTCGGTTCGATATTTAGTATCATTCGGTAAAGGCTAATGTGGTGGCACATACGTCATGTTGTATACATGCAAGGGAGTTAATAGAAGGGTGAAAGGAGAAGTGGGATGTATTCAGGGCCTACAAGGTAGTGATGACCATCACACCCAAGATTATTCTGAGGGTTATAAAAGTAGAGGGTGGGGATCCCCCTTATAAGAAGGGGATACAACAGTTACTGAAAACAGAGCAAAGTCTTACTCAATACGTGTGGGGGTGGCTTACACTTCAATGGGATGTTTATTGCCCTAGATACTAATGACGTATATCACACTGATATGGATGAAGCACACGAGTCATGATTTTTAGTACATCTTAAAGGGGATAAGATGTACTAGATGTTTAGGAACAAGTATTAGCAAGACAACGTAATGTAGGACATAACAAAGTTTATCTCAGGTGCGCCACGTGTTATATAGTGAAGGATGATTATGGTCATCTCAATCTCCTTTTCGGGGGGAAAGGTGTGAATGTATCATGCCCCCTTCCTCTAGAAGCACTTCGACCGTTGTTGATGTGGGGTTATGTAAAGAGATTGAGTCACCAACCTATTTTGCACAAAACAGGCAAAAGAACATGTCACTGCCTTGAGATAGAAACACCAAAGACAAAATGATGCTTATAAAACAAATAATTCGAAGGTTCGGGGGGCTAAGTTACGGAATGGGAAGATGTTAGGCACCCATCCTCCCCTTTCGGTCTCTCATGGGCTTGTGTTACTATTTTTGTTTATTTCTCCGTGAAGTGTGTGCGCATGTATATATATAAATGGAGATCGGAATCGCTAAAATCGTATCATGAAAACATTGGAGTCAGGTCATCCAAAGGAATATTCCCAAAATAATATTTCGAAAATATGATGTAAGCGTATATCGCGATATTGATCATTATGATGAAATGATAATATGTGTTGGACAAAATGCCAAAAAGGATAAGAAAATATAATATATCTTAAATAATGTAATATGAAAAAGATAAAAATTAAAAAATTGGGCTCGAGTTTCGGATTTTAACCCGAAATGCCTACGTAGCCTATAAAGGCATCAAAGTCCACGTAGTTCATGTGTGGCATAAGGGTGGGGTTTATCCCATAGATTTGAACGGAAATTTATTATAGGTGTGTGTATAGAAAATGTATTTTAATTTTGAGAAATTGTGATGGATAATCCTGTTGAAATTTATAAATACAACACTTTTTTTTTTGTTTTTTTATTAAAAATAAAATATGTGCAATATAACTAATAAAAATGTGAGATATTAATGTGTATGAACTAAAGCAAAAGCTAGATTAAGAATATATGTAAATAATTCAAAAATGCACTTGAGTGTTGAGATGAATGTTGGATGAGAGAGAATGAGATTTTGCTAAATAGGGTATGAAAAAAATGGGAATGAAAAATGGAAAGGAATTTCACACAAGGAAACTTCGCTGATTGTTAGAGAATGCTGCTGAGATAACTGATATTGATGGATTTGAGGTGTGCTTTGGGAGTGAGGTCATGACTTATATTTATAGGGTAAGGGGTTCTGATCGACATAGCCCCAGCCCTACCAGTCGGCATGTAACCCTAGGCACAATGCCGATAGGTAGGGAAATGGACCTGTCAATCGGTAGTCTCGTGTAGAGTTTTAAAAAAAAAATGGTCGTAGAACACAATCCGTTGATCTAAATCATGCATGGGGCTTACCGTTGAAAAGGTAATCCAGAGACCTTAAATAATCCATGGTCCTCTCCCAGATATGGTAGTTGACTTTGGGTCAAACAGGGCTTAAAAGTGCTCGTTGGTCCTTTGGATGGGAGATCGCCGGACGAAATTGGATTGTCGTCCGAACGATAAATCAGAATCATGCATGAGATAGATCGTTGGGAAGTTTATGCGATGTACTTTGACATTCCAAAGAACTTCGCTTGGTTCAGAAAGTTGACTTTGGTCAACCGGGGCCCAAAAGCACTCGGTGATCTTTCAGAGTAAAACTAGTCGTTCGTCCATATCGTAACGTTGATTAACACATGGGGTGGACCATTGGAAAGGGTATTAAGTGACCTTGGAAAATTCATTCAGTATTATTCGAGATAAAGAGTTAATCTTGGTCAAACATAGCTCGAGAGTGATCGGTGTACTTCAGATCAATTTTTAGGATAAAATGGACCGTTTGTTTGAAAGGTTATACCATTTTGTGCATGGGGTAGATTTTTAGAAAGGGGATTCAAATCCCTCTGAAGATTCAAAGAGATTTTGCTCTGGCGATGAAGTTGACTGGGTCAAATTAGGGCTCGGGAGTTCCCGGTGGCCTCTACATCTATTTTTTATGGTAAAATGATCTGATCGTTTGAACCATTATACCGATTCATGAACGATCCATACCATTGGAAATACGATTCAGAGCCCTTTGACGATTCATTGAGCTTTCACTCAGATGACTGGTTTGATCGGAGTCAAATGGGACTCGGGAGAACTCGATGACCTCTAGATACATACTCAGAGTATGACCTAGGTTTTGTAGTGAAATGGGGAGGTTCTAGGGACCTAAGGAGAGACTTAGGGGATCCTAGAATATGGTGTATACTTAGAGGCTCAACGGATGAGTTTGGAACAAGTGAAATCCATCAAATAGACACCACATGATGTTTAGTAGAGAGGTCAAATTTATGAACCTAAGGGACACGGATGACCGATTTAGAGGGTCGAAGCCAATTTCGAGGACCTAAGGAAATGTTGGGGATAGTCAACACTATGGGATGAGGTTAATTTTGAGCACCTAGGGTAGGGAGTGACCAATTCTAAGGGTTGAAGTCAATTTTAAGGAATTAAGATGGGAGTGACCAATTTTGCAGGTCAGAGCCAATTCTGAGGGCTGGAGTGGGAGCGACCAATTCTGAGGGTCAATGCCAATTTTGAGGGCTTAAGTGGGAGAAACTAGTTCTATGGGCCGACGTCAATTATGAGGACCTAAGGGACGAGGATGACAAATTTAGAGGGTCGAGGCCGATTCTGGGGACCTAAGAAAATATTGGGGATAGTCGATCCTACAGGCCGAGGTCAATTATGAGGATCTAGGATAGGGAACGAACAATTTTGAAGGTTAAAGACAATTTTGAGGGAATAAGTTGGGAGTGAACAATTATACGGGTCAAAGCCAATTCTAAGGGCTGAGGAAGGAGTGACATATTCTGAGGGCTTAAGTAGGAATGATCAATTTTACGGATCGAGGTCAATTATGAGGACCTAAGTAGAGGTGACCAATTTTGAGGGTCAAAGCCAATTCTGAGGGCTTAAGTATAGATGACCAATTCTGAGGGTCGAAGCTAATTATGAGGATTTCAGGGAATATTTAGTGAATATTTCACACCGTGCGTCACTTGGGAGGGCTGTACGTACCTCCCCGTGATTACTTGCTTTTATTCACCCCTTCTTGTTTCTTACTCTGGCACTGGTAGGTTCTTCTTATTCAGAACTGCGTGGTTGGGCCTCCACACAGGACTAATCCCACTAAGTATGTCAAGGCCCAATTCTTAATCAAGCGGACCCAAAAATATGCTTGGCATCTTATCACCATACCCATGATGCCTCTTGAGCAAGATACTCCCAACCTAGTGAAGACACTCCTCGATGAGTCTACCCAGCCACAACAAGGTCAGGTGCCCTCTGTCAAGTCTAAAGGCCAATCCAAGGGTAAAGAAAAAGCAAGGTCTCCCACGACAGGTAAAAGAAAACACCTAGACATGAATATGTCTAACTTCTTTACTACTACTAGTGCTGCTCCCCCTCTCCCCTTATCATATGAGGACCATAGCTTCCAAGAGGAAGAAAGGGGTTGCTATTAATGCTGCCACTCCTTCCACACTAGAACAGGAGTAGATACCGATGATCTCGGGGTGGAGGAGACTTATAGGACTATTAGGGAGTGAGGTTATGAGGGTTTAGGCCTTTCTTCCCAAGGGACATCAGTTACATCTATTCCCATTGCAAAAGGTACTAAACCTAGACATTCTTTACTTAGTGAATCTATCTCTTATAGAGGTTTACAAGTTGGTTCCCCCTCCCCCTCATTAGAAGAGGAACTAGTTGACTATGGTAGCACGCCTTCTTACGATGATCATAGTTCTTCTTCAAATGATATGGACGGCTAGGATCTCTATGGTGAGAGTGATACTGACACATGTTTGTTATTAGTTTTAAGGGGTTCTTCCATTGATGATGATGCATTACATTCCCCTTCGGGGGTTAGCTCCGCCACTAGGCCCCTTCTATATAGTCAGGCTATGCACTCTACTACCGTAAATCTTTCTTTACTTCAGACTTTTATGCATTTGATTTTCTCTTCTCTTTTCATCATTGACCTATTTACTAATTCTTTCTCTTGCAATGTTTACACAAATTACTTCTGCAGAGGCAAGTGGTCTTTCACCTCCCCCTGCGTCGTGCTCCGTTCCATCATAAGAGGAATTCTATGCTAATTTCTTCTCGAGGACTTTTCAGAGAGGTTTGTCACTCCCCTGTTTTTTTAAGACTTTGACATTTAAGATTTACATTTCTTTTATTGAGGGATATATATTTCTATTTTCTCTGCAACTCTCATCTGTGCATCCTACTGGCACCAGGGTCCCTTTTGTGACTGCTCATTTTGGTCAGGTACCTCTCTGAGTTCATTTGAGTTGTTGGCCTCATT
Source organism: Sambucus nigra (assembly GCA_949130495.1). NCBI lineage: Eukaryota > Viridiplantae > Streptophyta > Magnoliopsida > Dipsacales > Adoxaceae > Sambucus > Sambucus nigra. Next base: position 763,696,359 of record OX422207.1, read on the forward strand.
GTTCTCTATTTTGTTTTTAAAACTCTTTTCCTTTGTGATCTCTATCTATTTATGATTACAGTGGGTGTTTCCTTCTATCCCTGTTGCTTCGCCTTCTCCTGCAGTAGCAATGGTCACTTCTGCAACTGATCCCCTGGCTACCTCTTTGTTAGAGGTTTGTCTGTTTTCTTAGCCATTTTCTTATTTATATTACCAGGACTTTGGTGCTTATATTCTTTGTCACCTTTCATTTGCCAGGACCCTGTATCTATTGGACTTTCTTCTATAGGGGGACTCTGTCTTTCTTGGAGACAACTATTTTAGGGTTATCTCCTTCAGGGAGGATTTTTGTTTCCTGGGTTCATGTCTCTATGGATGGAAGACCTATGCTCTTTCCTATCCCTCATAGGCCCTCATTTACCATAGCTTCCACTACTGAGCCTATTTCACAGGCTTTTATTCAAGTATTAGTAAACTCTTCACCCATAATTGTGATGATGATGACATCTTCTAATGCCATTATTATAAACAGTTCTTCAGTATAACCCCTGTTGCGCCGCTGGTCACCTTACACTCTTCTTCTTTAGAGGGGGCTCAGGTACACAAAAATTTTATTTTATGCCCTTGGTCTTACTTATACTGACAAGTCATTTTCTGTTGTTTTCTCAGTTGGTTTGCAACATCACTATGTCAGTGACTATCGTTACTATTTCTTCAGCAACTCCTATTGTAGAGGAGGCGTCTTGCCCTATTGCTTCCAGTGAGAGTCTGTCCATAGTGCCTCTACCAGTAACTATTTATGTCATGGGTCTTTGGGATTTTCTATATGCTTGTTTTCATATTGCTAATTCTTGCCTCTTTTTCTTCATTTATAGGTTAACTATGTGGAATCTTCCTTGCCAGTCATGAGTGTCATGGGGGCATACCCTCAGACTCCATTCACCGTGCCCCCTTGACTTTTGTGGGTGTAACTGCTCAGGTATCATTTCTTACATTTTCACTAGAGTAACCATTTATGTGTCACTCTTATGGCTAATATTTTTTTTTTAACTTCTGTGATTAGGTTATCATAGCAGAGGTTCCCTTATCCGTGGGACTTCTTACTAGTTCTTCTCCCATAGCTGCGGGTCTTCCGACTCAAATTTCAGATGAAGTTACCCAAGTAAATAATGATTTTCTTATATTCTCAATTTTTTTATTTAGTACGTTGCCTATGCTTACTAATACTTACCTGTTTCTCTATTCTGAGGTTAGTTCTGCAATCGTTCTAGCGACTACGAAACATATTGAGGGAATGGCTACGGGAGAGGTATTATGTTGTCATACCTTTCCTTATTTTTTCAACTTTCCATTTTTCTTCTTGCTTTTACTGTGAAAGTATGCTTACCTCTACCCTTGTCTCATTGTTTCCAGGCTAGTGAGGTAGCTGCTCCGGTAACTATGGAGCACACTGGAGAGATAGATGTGCAAGAGGTATTATACTGTCATACCTTCTCTCTTTTTATTTCTCCTTTATCTTATTGATTTTACTACGTAAGTGCTCTCACCCTCACCCTTGTTTCATTGTTTCCAGGTGAGTGAGGCCATTGCTCTGGTGACTGTGGTGCATGCTAGACACATGGCTATGAGAGAGGTATTATACTGGCATACCTTTTCTCTTTTTATTTTTCCCTTTTCTTCTTGATTTTACTGTGAAAGTGTTCTCACTCTCACCCTTATTTCATTATTTCCCGACGAGTGAGACCATTTCTCCGGTGACTGTGGAGCATGCTAGAGAGATGGCTGCGAGAGAGGTATTATACTAGCATACCTTCTCTTTTTATCTGTTTCTTCATTTTCTTCTTGCTTTTACTATGAAAGTTCTCTAAAATGCACCTTTCTTTCATTATTTCCATATGAGTGAGGCGGTTGTTCCGGTGACTTTAGAGTGAGTAGAAAGTTCTATACTGTATCTTTCCCAGGTACTTAACTGTCATACATAAGTTGCTATTTCCTCTTGCTAACTCATGGTCATATTAGTATTTCTCATTGCTATTTCTCGTGCTTAGCCTGACATCTCCCTCCCGACTAGCTTCCTTCCGATTGGTGGCAGCACACTCACCCCTTTGAGATTTGGGGTAAGCTTTCTATCGTAACCTTTTTCAAAGTTTGGATACAACTCTCATTATCTTCTTTCTCTTTTAAATTATCATGAATACATATTTTCAGGATCCTACTGGTGGGTCCAACGAGGCTGATGATGAGGGGGACCAAAGTTTTGAGGCCACTCCTGCTGCTGGGGATGCCAATTCTGGCCGAGAGCCCTATTTTCTTCCTTCTGAGGTATAGTCACATCATTCGGGTAGAGACTCTTAGGCGGAGGCTCCTATGATTTTTATGAGAAAATTGTGGCGTGAGGAGCTGCTAGGGTGCTTCAGGACACACGAGAACTAGGTTCTAGATTTGATTTTAGAGCATCATCCTGAGACATTCACCTCTTGGAATGTACATTGTATTGACAATCTTTGGGTGTGCAACCAGAAGGCCCTTGCTAGTCACCTTCACAATTTTGTGACTACTTCTCCTGCCGAGTTGACCAGTGCTTTCATTTTGTTGTTCTTGGAGGCTCTTCATGGCTTTCAGTAATTCTACCATTTTCAGCTAGGTTGGCTTGATGCTAGGGTTCTCCATTTTCTGAACATTCCTTTTCAGAAGATGGTGAGACTTCACACATCTAGAAATACTAGGGTCTATAAGCGATAGGTGAGGCTGCGAGGATCCGAGGCCAGATTACATCATTTCAGTCCCAGATTACATCTCTTCAGTCCCAACTTGACAGACTTGAGTCTGGTGACCAGGAGGATGAATTGTGAGGATAATACTATGCTTTCTAAGGTGCCGAATGAAGATGAAATTAAGCAATCCATTTTCTCCATGGATAAAGATAGTGTCGCGGGGCCGAATGGATTTAATGGTTTTTCTATCAAACTTGTTGGAAAATCATTGCTAAAGATATTATTTATGATATTCAATCCTTTTTTGTTGGCAATGATATTCCAAGAAGTTGGTCTTCCACTAATATAATTCTTATTCCAAAAGTGGACAACCCAAAAACTTGCTCTGACTTGAGACCCACTAGTCTTTGCAATTTCTCTCATAAAATTATTTCAAAATTTTTATCTAACCGTATTGGTTCTTTGCTTCCAAAAATTATTTCTCCATCCTAAGCAGGTTTTATCAAAGGTCATTCCATCTTGGACAATATTCTTCTTGCTCAAGAATTGGTTACTCAACTCAATAAAAAATCTCGTGGATCCAATGTGATGGTTAAAGTGGACGTGGCAAAAGCTTATGATAGGTTATCTTATCTATTTATTATCAAAGTGCTACGGGCTTATGGATTTTCATAAAATTGGACTGGTATGATTTGGGGAATGCTTTCTAACTGTTGGTACTCAATTATCCTTAATGGAAAATTGTGTGGGTTCTTTAAATCTTGTCGAGGAGTTCTGCAAGGTGATCCCCTATCTCCAGCTTTGTTTTTTATCGCATCTGAAGTTCTAAATCGAGGTGTCCATGATCTCATGATTCAAGGGTCTATTGAGAACTTCTCCACTCCCTGTGGCTGTACACTTATATCCTTTCTCTCATTTCCTGATGACATCATTTTTTTCTTAATGGCAACGCTAAATCGTTCTGGCAGTTCATGGAATTCTAGTCACACTTTAAAACTCAATTTGGTCAGAAGATTAACACGTCAAAAAGCTGCATTATTTTTTCTCGCCACTGCCCAGTGTGCCAACATTTCCATCTTCTTAATAGGTTCGGGTTCAAGCAGTCTTCTCTTCCAATAAATTATCTGGGAGTTCCTCTCTTTGTTGGCAGGAAAAAAAATCCTTATTTCATGGTATCACTTCTAAGGCTTTGGATAAAATAAAGGGTTGGAATTGCAACTTTATTAATCAAGCAGGTCGATTAACGCTCATTCAATCTTTTCTTCATACTTTGGGTTTACATGTGTTCTCCATTATATGCCCGACGAACTCTTTTTTTAAGGACTTCAAAAAAATATGCTCGAATTTTTTTTGGAGTCAGGTGAATGGAAAGCGAAAGCATCAATGGGTATCTTGGGATGTAATTTCTCGTCCCAAACTCGAAGGTGGTCTGGGTCTCAGAGATTTAAAGGATATATGTAATGCATATGCCTTTAAAATATGGTCCCAATTTTTAAAAAACAACTCTCTTTGGGCCAACTTTATGCATTACAAATATAAAAAACTTGCTCATGTTAATTTTAGGGGGATTCCTTCTTTTGCTAGTGTCACATGGAAGAGAATGCAAGCTGTTGAGGAAGTTTTCGATGAAGATAATCTTTCTTGCCAAAAATATTGGAAAGACATAAATTTTACTTTTAAAAATGCTTGGGAAATAATTCGGATGAAACACTGCTCTCAATTCTCATTTTCCATTATATGGGATCAAAGAATTATGCCTAAAGCTTCTATTTTACTATGGCGTATTCTTCATAAAGATCTCCATTTGGACCTCAAATTCAAGTCCATCTTTATTCCTATGGTTTCTAAATGTAGATGTTTTTCTCAATCCCAAGAAGAAGATGATGATCATTTATTTCATTCCAGTGAAGTTGCTAAGGAAGTGTGGATTCATTTTAAAAATTTGATGGGCCTCAGAAGTCAAAATTTTACATTGAGATCTAAAATAATTTCATGGTGGATAAATTGCCGTGGAAAAAATATTAGATCTATTCTTTGTAAAATTCTTCCCCTTTTTATTTGTTGGCAGATATGGTGTTCCAGAAACAAAGCTAACTTTGACGGTATCCCAATGAAATCCAAATCGATCATCGAGGCCATTCACTATGATATTATTCTTGTTTTTAAAGCTCAACCTTATAAAGGTCCTTTCTCTAGATTTTTTAATGCTTTTATTGATATTTTGACATCTCCACTTCTAGACTGTAAGCCACCGGAGAAAGGCTATTTTTCTCCTTTATCATCAATAATACTCTAATTTCTTTTAAAAAAAGAAAAATAAAAGGTTAGGATGGAGTAGGAGTTCTTGCAGGAGGCTGGTCCGTCATATACTGGCGCCCTCACCCGTGATGACTTGTTCTTTGTTATTTATATGGGATAGGATATTTTGTTGCCTTACGATACTTTTGTTCCTTACATATAGAAACTGGTTATTTATGAATGAGAAAAATGTTGTTCTATTTCTCCTGCACTTTTTTCTTGTCCCTTGACTATATTTATACTTTGGCATCTGTTTACTGATACCCACTCTGATTTTCTGTGAGCTTTTGGTCAATTTATGTTGCCCCTTATACCGTGGGGTACTTGCATTGATATGATCAAGTAATATATATATATATATATATATATATATATATATATATATACACACACATTTTTTTAGCGCAACCCCTTGTGACTGTGGGGTATGTTCGTGTTAACTGGGTGAGTTACTAAATCTTGAGCTACCCCCGATGTCCATGGGGTTGCTCTTTTACATTATTATAAGGAATAGCTTGGAGAGACTGAATGACTCTGTTTCCTTCCTTTTTTCAGAACAATCTTTACAAATAAAATAAGTAAATAGATGATTCTATTTTTAGTTTCGTAAATCAATAAAGCCCCTTGCAGAATGCGGGGTCCTTGCTTTACATTTTCTTAAGAGCTTTCATGGTCTCAAATATATTGGGGGGGGGGGGGGGGGGGGGTTGACCACCTAAATCATTGCTTGTCAACTTGTCAAGTAAATCATTGCTTTGAGGATCGAGGTGAAAACTTGTTCTCTGGGCTAAATCTTTTAAAAAAAAATAATATATATATATATTATGACTTGGAGGATGTCCTCCTACTGGTCTGGTGACAAAATAAAAATACTTGTTTGCTATATCTGGAAGGACGTTTCTCAATAAACTTTGTCTTAGGATGGATTCATCCCACAAAATTTAATGAGCAAAATTCTTCTTCTTTTTCATGTACCCTCTTTTATCCTAGTAGAGAGCATTTATGAAAAGAAAAAATTATGTTGGGTCTACCTCATAAAGCAGGTAGGTAATCAAAATAAACATCAAAATGATCAAAATTATTGCTATTCATTTCATTTCTGTTGTGTATTGTTTATATGATGGTATTGTTCTATCATTTCTTTACAAATTTTTTTTCTAGTATGAGAGAAAACTGCTCAGATTCTATTGCAAAAGTGAAACCTAAAAAAAACTAGGCATAGTACCTGTTTAGCCACTTGAAATTGATGGATTGGAGGCAGTCACTTTTCGACTCCACAATCTGGCAATATCCTGACTTCCCTACCCCTCTCACCACAAAGGGGCCTTCCCAGTTGGGTTTGAATTTTTACGTTGACATACTGCGGAGGTGATGGGTAGATGCCAATAGAACTAAGTCCCTCGCTTGAAATTCTCTAGGTTTGACCAAGTTTTCATAAGTTATGGATAGCTGTTGGGTGTAGACTTTAAATCTCTCCGTTGCCTTATTTCGATGCTCATCTAATGCCTCCAGCTACACATACCATGGTGTAACACCCCGTCTAATTAAATACCAGGTGGCCAGTCCCATACCAAATTAAAATAGAATATACAGTTGGCTCATTCTTAGCATCACTGTCGAAAACATTTACAACTCACCCAATACCTAATTAAGCTGGTGTTAAAAACTTTCCAGTTTAAGAATAACACAACACATTTTATTCTCTAACACTGATAACCAAGTAGATAACACAAAAGAATTTGAATGCAATTGGAATAAACATTCCCAAATAATATTAATCCATTACAGTAATCCCATCAATAACAAATGTATTAAAAAGACACGAATACAATAGTATATGACTCCGATAGAAAAGATAACTGAAATCCTTTGGGCGACATACCCTAACTAAGAATACTGTGAATCAAATGAAGATAGGCGTCTAAGCAAAACTCCATAAATCCATAGCCTGTCATAATCCGCTAAGGTTGGCGTCCCTGTTGTTGGACACCTGATATAGAAGATACAATAGAAAAGAAAATATGCAAGGAAATGGGTCAGAGCCCGATTGTGTAAATGATTTTTAAAACAGCAAGTATTTAACAAGTGCAATAAATCTTTTATTATGTACATGTTAGACCTAACTCTCACTTTCCATTCTCACCTCTCAACTAGAGTGCACACTTAACGTTTCCTATTAACCTCCTAGTTAATGGTTCCTCTTTTCTAGTCTCCATATTATAATTCCATCCCAATATCATAATCCCCGTATGTCCCATACCATACGCCACATTATTGTTCATTTACATTTCTCACCGTTTCTCATTAACATGAATCATTTCTCATTAATATGAATTAAGCTTTTCAATTCTAAAAGAATAAACATTCATTAACTTAATTCCATTCTTTGCTCAATTCACCGTTATCTACAATTATCACCGTAGATAGATTTAACCATAATAAATATCCATTCATTCATTTAATTCATTATATATATATATTCATATATAATACGGCACCCCGAGTCATAGCTGCGGTGCAATGCATTACTCTGCTATCATGTCCCAATATCGCTGGTCGCCGAAAATGGGACAAAAGGTTCGGTAAGGATTCCTCGAACCACAAACAACAACAAAATCATTGGAGGCGAACATAGTTCTCATACTCATGGGTCACGCACATACCTACATACCCATAGTCAGCGGACTTATCAACTCCCCGATAAGTCTTTCATAGACCTATGGTCTCGAGCGACAAATCAAAGATCCCATGGATTCATCAGGATATGACTGCCCTCACGCGCAAACCTCCCACCGATAGCAAGTAAGCTAGGTATGTCATACACATAAATCATCAATCAATCAAATAGGTATTATCATACCTATAATATACTATCAACAAGGTACTCACATTAACCTTAGATTATACGTAGCATTATATCTCTTTAAATTCCATGTATTAAAATATCATATCTTTACTTCATAATTTAATTATCCTCGCATCCTATAACATCTCTCCACTCCCGACGTCGTTAAGGTTCATGCGCGGAGCGTCTCGCAAAGCGAAATCCAAACAAGGAACCCCTCCAATACACTACTACTTAACTTTGTCGATCGAGGAGGTCCGACAACTTCAACTATGCGATCGGGATAACCTCATACCCTCTTTCAACCAAATGTGTTCTAAACTCCCATATCTATCTAGGAGACATACCACTACGCTCTTGTATTACACTCCGTCCTTGCGAAATCAATAATGAGCTTAAACTCAGTCCTTGATGTTCAAATTGTAACCCTAAGGCTACCCAGGTGTTATATTAAATCTCCCCTACTTGAACTATCATTAATCCTCATACAAACAGATTAGAATCCAACACATGAATCTAGAAACCGAAATCTCTTTAACTTTAATTATCATAATTATAATCAATTAAATCCTAATCAAATTAATTCAAATCTTAACTAGAGCTTACTGATCTTCTCTAAGTCCCATAATATCCAATTAATAATCACCGAAGACCCACAAAAGTTTCGGGATAACAACCACCATTAAAAAGAAACAACATCATAAATTCTCATATTTTAAATACTCAGAAAAATCAGATCCAAATTATTTAAATCATCAATCCGACTTCAGATTTGGATTCTGCACGAAAAATTGAGTCAGGTATGTGTTTTGAGTTTTTCTTAAATCTCATCCAAATGCACTCAAAAAGAAGATCTAAACCTTCCAAATTGGCTCTTCTCATTCCACTCGTTTTTGCCTCTTTTTCCATAAAATTATCAACATATTATCTTCAAGAACACTAAATTTTTTTCAGAATTTCTTCCACGGATTGATGAATATTTATTGAATTACTAACTACCTACAACATGAGTTTAATTCCTATATATTTTTAGATTCCAAAAATCCATTAACAACTATATCCTTTCATCTTCCAAGCATGAAAATCATCTCTTTTTATAACTATCCTAACATGGACAATATACGAACTTAAATTGCAAATATCAAACACTTGCCTCTAATGAAGATCTGATCCTTTGGAGTTGAATAACACATGTGGTGATGGTGGTGGTGACCTTTGACCTTTGGTTCTCCTCCTTCCCAAGCAAACTTCTTTTTCTTTCCAAGCAACCTTCCACTCTCTCTAAGAAGATGACTTTTAAATTTTTTGTAGAAGAGATGAAATGAACCTACATACACTAATCTCCAAATACTTATAATAAGACAAAACCCGAAATCACTATTCATCCCCCTTGTAAAAATAACCAAAATGCCCTTTTGGGTTGTCTATTCATTTCCAAATGACCTGAGACTCAAAATTAACATCCAAATAGACTTTTCTTACTATTTCGAACCTTCTGGACGCAACGACGCAGTCGAAATGACTATAAGGTCGATAGAAAATAAATTTCCTTTTTAATTTAATAAATTAGTCCCGACATGTCCCATACCGCGTCTGACTAAAAATTCAAATTATCGATTTTATATCACACCGTCATATCAATGACATCACATTCATATATTATCTAAATATCTTTAAGTAATATTAAGAATCATCCATTTTAATATCCTCACTTCGGATAAAACCCAAATGAATTAATTAATAATAAAATCCAATTAATCCATTAATTTAAAAGATAACTCATTTTAAAAGTCATTTAAAATTACGGGGTATTACACATGGGTCTGGAATGAGTCCCTTTCTTAGAGTGACACTAGTTGAGGGTACTGCGAGTTCCAGTAGTAGGACAACTTCGGTCCCGTACACGAGTGAAAATGGAGTAAACCCGGTCGTCTTTCTCTTCGAAGTGCGGTAGGCCCATAATACCATGGGTACCTTATCATCCCATGCCCCTGGCATGTCTTGTAGCATCTTCTTCAGGATATTGACTAAGGTTTTGTTAGTGGCTTCTGCTTGGACTTTTCCTTTTGGGTAGGATATGGTGGAGCTATTATGCATAATTTTATATTTGTCCTTGAGAAGACCCATCTCGTTGCAAATTAACTGCTTCCCATTCTCTGTGAGAATTACCTTAAGCATACCCAAACTGCATATGATATATTCCGTGATGAACTGGGTTACCACTTGGGCAGTCACCCTCCTTAGGGGGATGACCTCCTCCTATTTTGTATACAATTATGTCGATACAATAATAAGAGCTTTGCTATGTGAGGTCTGGTTGATCTTTCCCACCAAATTGAACGCCCATGTATGGAAGGAAAGGGAGTTGCTAGACTTTGCAGCCTGACAGAAAGGGCATGCACTATGTTTCCATGTACTTGGCAAGATCTGCACTTCTTCACATAATTATTGGAGTCAGCCTCCATGGTCGGCCAATAATACCCTAACGTCATCAGTTGATCATACAGTTTAGCACCTTCCATGTGGGAGGGCTCATGTGCTTCCTTCAATAACCTCCCCATGTCTTTCTTAGCTATGAACATTAGTTCCTTCTCATTATAACCTTTCCTATAGAGCTCTCCTTCCACCAGGTAGAACTGAGCTACCCTTTTTCGGAGATAAATTTCATCCGCTCTCTCCATGGTCAACTCACCATCTTTTAAGTACGCCATGCATGGTTGCCTCCAATCTTTGAAGGCCTCCAAGAAATTAGCTTCTGCTATGTGATCGAAATGGGGTTGGCACTTTAAGCAAACCTGCTACAGACGAGCAACCTCTGCGCTCATGGTGGGCCAGTAGTGGACCCCCACTACATCCAACGATAAAACGGGATGTCAGTATCCCCACAATGATTTTCACTCATCTCTCCTAACCTCTCTTTAGCTTCTTGTTCTCCATCACACCTTTCTAAGAACCCTCTTGGTCTCGTGAAGTAAAGTGTTCCTTGTAGCAGGTGGTAGTTATCCAACTCTAATATCTTCATTGACCCCTCTCTCATTTTTAGTTTCTTCACCACTAGGTGTCTCAAATCTTTCGATTCATTACTTGGGAACAAAGACTTCACTGTGGTAGGCACTGTTCTCCGCCGCACTATGATCTTTGCCTCTGTCTCATCCATGTCTAACTTATGTTCTATCGTAGCTAGTGCACTTAGATGTCTATTCATTGTTCTTACATGCCTCCTAATAGTTACCTCCAGAAATTGCCCCAGCAACCTCTGGATGATGTATTTGCAAGGTGCCAAATTAGCATGCTTGAGAGAAAACTCCCCATTAACCTCTTTCACCACCAGGTTAGAGTCCCCCTTGATGCATAACACTCTGATGCACCTTTGGAGTTCTTCTAACATACCCAAAATGATATCTTCACACTCAACCTCGTTGTTTGAGCATTTGAAGTCTAACTTGAAAGAGAGGGTAATCTTCTCCTTGCCATTCAAGTGTATGACTCCCGCACCTACCCGGCCTTGGGCGCATGAGCCATGAAACTCCATTGCCCATTTTGCCATTTCTTCCACCATGCGTGCTTGGAAATTCTCCCCGGACTTCATCGGGGGGCTCAAAATTTTCACTTGCAAATGAGCCAATAAATTTGTTACCGCCAGAATTTTGATGGCTTTCGACACCATAAACTTTAGATCATATTCTGACAAAATTAAGAACCATATTATTTCTTTCTCTACATGTATTGTCCTTTCCAGGAGGTACTTGATAGGGTCACAATTGGTGACTACCTGAAGTGTAAAAGATAGCAGGTAGTGTCTCAACTTCTGAGCCACAAAGATTAAGCAAGACAGTACTCCTCTACATTGGTATATCGAGATTTTGTTCCTGAGATTACTCTTGACAAAAATTAAACTAGCCTCTCCACTCCTTCCCTTTCTTGAGCCAACAGTGCCCCTATACATATTTCCGTTGAGGTGAGGTAGAGTATCACCGGTGCCCCAACCTTGGGTGGGATCATCGTGGATGGAGAAGCTACAAACTCTTTAATCTTTTTAGATGCTTTCTTTTGTTCCTCCCCCCATACCCATTTGTAATTTTCCTTTAGTAAAGGTGTAAATTGGTGAGTTACCTCTACTAGAGTAGGTATGAACCTTCTCAGGTAAGACACTTTCCCTAAGAAGCTCTTAAGCTTCCTCTGACTCTTCGGGGGTGGCATCATTACTATGGCTTTCGTCTTCTCTATATCAACTTGCACCCCTTGTCTATTCACAACAAATCCTAAAAACTTTCCCACAGTGACCCCGAAGGCACACTTCGAGGGGTTCAATCGCATTTTTTTCTTGCTCCACCTTTCGAACACTCTCCAAAGGTCCTGAATGGGCTTACTTTCTCTCTTAGATTTTACCACCAGATCATCCACATAAAACTCTACTATATTATGAAATGGGTTATGGAAGATTGCCATCATGGTTCTCTGATACGTGGTCCCTACATTATTCAATCTGAATGGCATGACTACGTAGTGGAAATTTCCTAGTGGCGTGTGGAAGGAAGTCTTCTCTGCGTGTGTTGTATCCATCTTAATCTAGTTGTAGCCGATGCACCCATCCATAAAGCTATACATATTATGGAATGCGGTATCATTAACGAAGCTATACATATTTGGTAGAGGAAACTCATCCTTGAGACATGCCCAGTTAAAGACATAAAAATTCACACAAATTGGGATTTGGCTTTTATCCTTCTTCACCATGGGTACTATACTGGAGAGCCACACAGGGTACTGAATAGGCTTAATGAACCCTGATACCAATAGCTTATCCACCTATACCTTTATCTTCAAGTTAAGATCATCCTTATAGGTGCGTGTTGCTTATTTTACTGGAAAAGCATTGGGAAGAACATTCAACCTTTGAGATCTCACCTCCAAGTCTATCCCAGGCATTTTTGTGTACTTCCACGTAAACACATAGGTTAACTCTTTAAGCAAACTAATGAGCTCTTCTTTCTATTTTGGGTTTAGACTTTTGGAGATTAGAATAGGACTACCTTCACTCCCTTCTACCCCCAGGTTGATCTCCTCTAACTCTTGTAGTTACTCCCTGGTCCCATCTTGCATGCATTCTAGAGCTTCCTCTGGTTCCTCCACACGTTCAATGATGTGAGACTCATCCACCACGAAACACTCTGGTGTCGGGTCGATTCTCTCGACCCAGAATGTTGCCCATGCAAACTGCTATAATCGGTATATGACTTTCCCATCATGTAGGACCACTTTTTTACAAGTCCAATGAGCTTTGTCTACCTCCTCCACCTTCCTCTTGCCTTTTTCTATGTGGGGGATGACCCTTGACCCCAGGAGATCGTGGGCACTTACTCCAACCACTTTCTTATCTTATAGCCTTCTCGCATAATTCTTTTTTTTTTCGTCTAGTTCCATGTAGAATGCTGCATCCACTAGATGGGCTCCTTCAACGGAGAAGGGTTTCTACGTTGCCTTGATTATGATCTTTATTCCTTAGATACTGGCCTTTGCACACTGATGGTAGGTAGAGGGCACTATGCCATGGGTATGCATCCATACCCTCTCAATGAGCACCTAGTAACTAGTAGTAGCATTGATGACATGGAATTTGATGTGGGAGGTGAAATTCCCCAACTTGATTCCTATATTCACGTATCCGATGGATTGTATTCCAGTTCTATTAAACCCTGATATCACTAGTGGCACCGACCCTATCTTCTCTTGGTCTATCCCTATCTCGTATAACGTATTAATGGGAATGATATTAATAAATGCTCCTACATCCATTAATGCCCTTGGGAATGAGACTCCATTGATCATAGCTATAACATATAATGGGCGGTTGTGGAAGTAAGGCACCTTCCTGTCTGCATCTGGGAATACCACTTTAGAAGTATACCTCTTGATCAACCTCCCAATTGCCCCCGCTAATCAATGAGGGGTCTCTGCATTGCTGCATAACTTCTTAAACTTTCCTTGTGATGACTACTCTGGTGTCATACTTCACTCTTATTTGGTCAAAGAACCACATAAACTTGGGGCTCCTTGGTATGGCCTCACATTCAGAATCTAGGTCAATCTCATATGTCTGGGCATTACAAACATATTCTGCCTCGGATGTCCCCCTTCATCTATAACGAGGATGACATCCACTTCACCTTTAGGGGGAGGTTACCCACTAAATTTATTCACTTCCATCTTTTTTTTGGTCCTGAGTGAAGAACCATTCCTCTCGCTTCCTTTCTAGCTAAATTTTTTATTTGCTGCTCAGTGACAACCTTTCCAACTCTTCACATATTTGATCATCACTCTCCCACTCCCTCAATTCTGGAGTTTCTTGTACATCATATGCCTCTACTATGTTGGCAGTGCCAAAGTTATTTGTTGGAAGAGGATTCTCATTGACGTCCACGGGAAGAATCTGTAAGGTACTATTTGCCACTTTCTCGCCTATGATCCTCTTCAAGTAATAACAGTCCTTGGTGGAGTGTTGCACCCGTTAGTGTAATTCATAATACTTGGGATTGGCTTTGTCAGCTTATGTTGGGGTTTTCCCATTCAAGTAAGGGGACCTGTAACCCCTTCCCGCAATAAGGTATGAAAACAATCCATATCCTCCTCTACGCTGCAAGGTAGAGGTAGTGGGGCATCGTCCCAAAACTTTCTCTTATTTCCTAGGTTGTTGGTCCTGGCCCTGGACCCTTCCTTCTTGCCTTTGGGATTTCCATCAACATAGTTGACTGCTTATCTCCTCGAGTCCTGACACCTTCCATAAGTCATTGGCTTGATTATCATGGCTATATTGCTGGTAGCCTTAGCGAACTCTCTAAAAGTTTTGTCTCTAGTTTCATTGATCAAATGCAACTTGTATTACTCCAAGATTCCCTCAACACATATTTGCAGCAGCCTTTCATCTTCTACATCCTCATGGACATCTAGTGTGTTTTCACATAAATGTGTGATATACTACATTAGCTCCTCAACAGGCTTCTAAACCTCTTGCGCCCGGTGTCTCAATTTGAATTCATCCTCATCTACAAAGAACTTTTAGAGGAGCTGTCGTTGCATCTCTTTCCATGTAGGGATACTGTTGGGTGCCAAATGGGAGTACCATGTATGGGCCTTGAAGGTCTTAGAGAACTCACTCAACCATAGATTTTTATCATTGGCATGCACTCCAAGGTATTCAATGAACATTTTCACGTTCTCTCTTGGATTCTCCCCTTTGCCACTCAACTTGATAAATTTTGGTGGAATATACCCCTTTGGGTATACCTTCTCGTTCACCTCTAGTGGAAGGGGTCCTACAGCTCCTCATACAAATGAGGACCGTCTTGTTGAGAGGAGGAGAGCATCTTCCTTACTTCCTCTATAGTACCAGCTTTGGAGGGTGACTCTTCCAAAATCCTACCCTATGTTGCTGGTGAACTTGATGGTGTCACAACTTGCTCCGACGCAGCCCTCTGCGGTGCGACTACCTCAACTGGAATCACCACTACAACAGTTGCTCCTCTAGAGGGGGCTACTACTGGTGTTACACAACCTTGGTCCAAACTTACTAACTCTACTATTGTTTTAAAAATTCAAAAAATATGCTCATAAGGCTCATACCTACCATTGGAGCTGTTATCGACGAGCTAGTCTGCCCTCCAGGAGGAGCAGTTACCTTAGCTTCGATCACCACCACATCCTCCTGGGTAGTTTGGTCACTTTGAGTTCCATTCCCAGATGGAATGTATTAAAACACTAGCTGCTTAGAAATGTTGAAACCTTGTTTGTCCATTAAAGGAAGAATACCTCCCCAACGGTGTTGCCAAATATAAGAGGGTAGTGAGACCGGGGTCTATGAATAACTAGAAAGGGTGAGGAGTGACCCACTCCAATGGACGTTGTTTGTAAGGTTACTAAGAACTTCTGGAGCAACTTATAATAAAACCTTCTCCTTTTTGTAAAAATGGAACTCAAGCTGGAACTCCCTCCCCGCAAGAAGATGAACTTCCACAATAATAATAGTAACTTTTCTCAAGAGGAACTCCTGAGAATGATGGTTATCAGTGGAGAATGAAAGAACAAGGCACTTAGAATTAGAGAGAGAAAGCAGGGAGAGAATACTAGGAGGTTCTGGTGTGATTTTGACAGAGTAATAGTGCTATTGAGTTTTTCTATTTGTTCTTGACCTTGCCTAGGGGTCCTATTTATACTTAGGCACTAGGGATGAGCTGGAACTTTTGGGTGACAAAATTGAGAGGGTTGGCGAGGGATAAGGTCTAAAATGTACCATTTGTCCCTACCCGTGTGCAGCAACCTATCCCCCCTGACAGGTGCCACCTGGTGTAAACTAAAGTCAAAAGCAAATATGTCTCCCAATGGAGAAAAAATATATGATTTGGTAAATATATTTTGAAATGGTAACTAGTGGTACAAACTTTGTAAACTTAAGAATGGAGGCCTCGAGGACCACCTCCTATAAAACTATCAGTCTGGAGGGGGGAGGCGCTTTGAGGACCCCTCTCCTCTAAAATCATTTTTGTAAAAGTTCATTTCTTGTGAGCAACCTTTTGGCTGCTCACTACGCTTTTGTCTAACTATGAGTTGTGTGTGGTCTTGAGTGACTCGTAGGGTCTTTCTACTAGTATTCTCTCAATCCTAAAGTGCTATGTGGTTGATCTTTCCCAATAAAACTTGTTCCTTAGCCGCCAAGCCAAAACTCCTAAGAGATCCCAACTGGCCTATTAGAGTGCTACTTGCTCAACTAGGCTACCTGTATAAGAAAATAAATATTAATATTTTTATTCTTGAAAAGAATAATCTTTCATTATGAGGGGTTGCTCCTGGAAGCCCCTTCCTCATCCTGGTCTGTTCTCTGGAAGCTGAGGGACCTTGAGGGTTCCGAGTTGAATATTTTTTGGAAGCTGAGGGTGAGGGCTCCTCACCCAAAATTTCCTGAAAGTTGAGGAACCTTGGGGGTTCCGCGCAAAATATTTTTTGTAAGCTGGGGGAGAGAACCTTGAGGGCTGCTCACCTAGTATTTTCTAAATATTGAGTAATCTTGGGGTTTCTGTGCCCAAACACTTTGTTGAAGTTGAGGGGGCTTGGGGTTCCAGGCCCAAATCTTTTCTTGCAGTTGAGGGGACTTGGGAGTTCTGCACCTAAATATTTTCTTAAAGGTGAGGGAGCTTGGGGGTTTCGCGCCCAAATATTTTCTTGCAACTGGGGGGGCATGGGGGTTCTGCACCCAAATCTTTAGCTAGGGGGGGGGGGGGGGGTCTTCGAGGGATCCTCTCCCAAAAATATAATTTACAAGCTTGAAACACCCTTATACAAGTAGTTTGTCTTGTTTTTGTTTTTGTTTTAGGAGAATAAGGTTAGTTTGGTAGGGGAAGTTATTTGACTCCCTAAGTCAATGTAATTGTAGTGGAATTAATGAAATAAAGAAAACTTTAATTATATTATTGTGCCTCTTGATGAGTTTTTCATTTGAATTATCTATACCAATACATAATCCTTTTGTTCATGTAAATGGTAAAAATGAACCGTTGTTCTTGGTAAAAATAAAATAATAACATTTTATAAAAAAGAAGGGGGTCGTTCTCATGTGAAGCGCATGACCTTCCAACGAACCTCTCGGGGTTTTGAAAATTTTTCGAGTTCCATTTTTGAAAATAAAAGATTTTTAGAGGATCAGGCGAAAATGATTTCTTTTAAGAATATCATAGTGTGCTAAGATTTCGGACTAAGGGCGGAATTCTTGAGATAGTTCAAGTTGAATGGACGGGTCATCTCTTCCCCATTGAGATCGGTGAGCATAGAGGTGCCACCGGATATGATCTTCTTTACAATGTAGGGGCCACTCAAATTGGGATTGAATTACCCTCTAGGGTCCTAGATGGGTTCTACTATCTCTTTAAGGCTATGTCCCCTTCTCGGACACCACAGTCCTTGACCTTGTTATTGAATTATCTCGCTATTCGGCGATAGTACCCTTGTATATGATATAAAGCCTTCAATTTTCTTTCATTCAAGAGTGAAAACTTGTCAAGATTTCTTTGATGACAGTCTTCCTCGTGGACTTTTCTTTCAATCATGATGCGAAGTGAAGGAATTTCTAGCTTAACGGGTAGGACTACTTCCATGCCGTGTACCAAGGAGTAAGGGTAGCCCAGTAGATGTTTGAAGTGAAGTGTGGTAGACCTAGAGGGCGTATGGGATCCGATCGAACCAATCTCGACAACTCTCACTCATTTTGTAGATGATTTATTTGAGGTTCTTATTAGAGGCTTCGACTGCACCATTTGTTTAAGGCCGGTAGGGAGAAGATTTGTGCCTCTAAATCCCGTACTCATCGACCACCTCAATGACTTCTGCCTCGAAATGTAACCTGTTGTCTGACACTAGCTCATACAGAACCCCATATAGGCAGAAGATATTTTTTTAGATGAACTTAGCCACCTTTTTGGCATTCAAAATTGTGTATAACTCAGCTTTGTCCCATTTGATGAAGTAATCGATGGAAACCAAGATGAATTCATGCCTGTTGGAGGCCTTGGGTGTAACTTTCCCTATGATATCGACGACCCATGAGAAGAACCGCCAGGGAGAAGTCATGTTGTATAATTCCTATGGAGGAAAGTGTTGGAGGTTGGAAAACTGTTGGCATTTAAGGCACCTCTGAACATAGGCGATCCAATCCTAAAACATGGTAGTCCAATAGTAACCCTATATGATGATTTTCTTTCCAAGAATATGGCCATTCATGTGGAGTCTGCACTCCCCACTATGGATTTTCTGCATCATCTCTTCAATGTCAGCCCCAGCAATGCAGTGTAAATGTGTTCCATCGAAATTTCACTTGAACAATGCTTTATCGTAGACGATGTATTCGGCGACCACTTTATGGAGGGTTGCTCTGTCTTTCTTGTTAGAATATTAGGGATACCTACCATGATTGAAGAGGCGCAAAATATCTTAGTACTAGGAATCAACTATATCAGGATCTTCCTCTATGATGAGCTTAATTTAGTAGTAGTGAGTTGGTTTAACTTAATTTTGGACTAGGTAGGGGGCCATCATTATTACTCCGGGCATGTCAACCGAGTAAGCTAAGGAAGCAAGTGCACCGTCTAAGTTGTTCTTTTCTCGGGGTAGGTAGTGGGAAATAATATCTTGGAATTGGGAGGCCAATTCTTCTAGGTGGTAATGGAAAGGTAAGATTTTTTCATCCCTGGCTTTCCATCTTCTGAGTACTTGACCGATGATGAGGGCTTAATTCCCTAGGCATTTAGGTATCAAATTCCTTTCTTGAGAGTGACTTTGAGGCCTACTATTCATGGATCATATTTGGTCATGTTGTTTGTGTAGGGAAAATTCATCTTGATATCAATGGGAGTGTGAGAGTTATCAGAGGCGATTAAGAGTATCCCAATGCCATATCCTTTCTTGTTGGTGGCGCTGTCAAAGAATATTTGCAACCGAAGGTCTTCTTAGGAGGTACACATGATATTTTCATTCAAGAACTCAGAAATCCCAACATCGGTTTATTTTTTAGGTTAGTCAATGAGGTAGTTAAAGATGACTCTTTTTTTACGAGACTCTTTAAGGTATTGGACTAGCAAAACCCCAACTACGGTGTTAATTACGGCCAGGTATAGGAGTAATGGAAGACTAGTCTGAGGTGACATGAGTATTGAAGGTTGAGTTAGGTATTATTTGATTCGATAAAAGGCTTCCTGGTAGGCTTCATTTACGATTTTAGTTAAATCACGCTGGAGGAGTTTAAACATGGGTTCACAGATAGAAGTCAACTGTCTGATGATCCGACTGATATATTGCATTTTTTAAGGAATCCCCGGACTTCCTTATCCATTTGGGGTGGTGGAATTTTGAGTATGGCTTTCAGTTTGGAAGGATATGCTTCATTACCTTTCTCACTAACCATGAAGCCAAAGAATTTTCCTTTGGTAACTCTAAAAACTCATTTATGTGGGTTAAGTCGCATCCGGTATTGTCGTAGTCACTCGAAGAACTTTCAAAAAGTAGGAATATGAGATTCCCTAGTCTTAGACATGATAATCATTTCCACATAGACCTCGACTTCTTTATATATCAGATCATGCAAGATGGTTGTAGCAGCCTTTTAGTAGGTAGCCACTGCATTTTTTAGACCAAATGGCATAACGGTGTAACAGAAGGTCCCCCAAGAGGTGATGAATATGAGTTTTCTTGATGATCCATGTGCATCTTGATCTTATTGTATCCGGTAAAACCATCAACAAATGACTTGAGTGCGTGACTGGTTGTATTATCCACAATCATATCGATATTAGGTAGTGGGTAACCATCCTTCAGAGAGGCCTTATCCAAATCTCAATAGTCAATGCACATGTGAACCTTTCCTCTAAATTTTGGTACGGGTACATTGTTAGCTAGCCATGTGGGATATTCTATAACATGAATGAAAACCACGTTTAAATGTTTGACAACTTCTTCCTTAACTTAAGTGACCATTTAGTACAGAGCTTTTGTAGTATCTGTTTGACCAGTTTGAATTATGTGAGAGTTAGAATCTCGTGTTGAGAAATCTCGAGATTAATATCGGGCATATCATTGTAAGACCATGCGAATACATCCACAAGATCCTTTAGTAATTCTTCAAGTTACGATGCTCATCCTCGTCAAGGGTATACCCTATCTTAATCTCATGTAGTTGACTACTATAATCGAGATTAATAACAATAGTTTCATCTTCATTAACTAAAACATGATTATATTGTTTGTTATTAAACTTATTAAGATCAGTTAAGAGTTGTTCATTTGTAAAATCATCATGATCAAGAGTTTGATTAGAACTAAGAAAATTAATATAAGGCACAAGAAGATACTCAAAATCTTCGTTTATTTCATTACTGGGAAAAACAGCGTTGAGAACCTCATTAAAGGAGGTTTTGATTACATTTGAATAAGGAGGAACAACAAAAGAAGAGGAAATGAGATAAACATCAGAGTTGGGTTGTATTTTAGCAGGTTGGCACAACATTCTAATTGAGCAATTGAGTGGATCATATAGAGTGTCAGCCCGACTGTCTCCAAGTTAAACGAATCCTCGGAGTCACTTCCCTTGGAATCTCCGGTAGTATCTATGGACTTCTCAATGAGTGGTTGTACATGATGATGGGAACTTTTGGCGCATGAGTAGCTGTCTTAGAAAAAGATCTCCATTCCTGATTTTATTTTCTTGTCCACATGATCATACTATTGTTCGGGAAAATCGCAAAAGGGGAAATCTTCTCCCTTCTTGATGAATCTTCTATTTAAGGAATCCCCTAAGACAGTCTTGGATCTTTTTATCATTCTCTTTACCCGAGGTTGGTGGATCATTTTGAGTTCTTTTCCTGATGGTTGATAATCCAACCTGAAAGGTGGAAAGTCTTTATTCAGTACTATGGGTTCAAGTATTCCATGTTGTTGTCATCCTAGTCCCAATCCAGACATGAAGTGCATGTTCTTTAACATCTGGATCACATTAAGATTTTTGTGAGGGCTATGTTTGGACAAACCTTATTTATGAAATCCTCCCCCGCTGGGAGCAGAAGTGTTTTGACTCGGAAAACTGATAGAAACATATCATTCACCTCATGATGTATCTTTAGTACTAGATTACTTATGCTTGCATTCTTGGTGTTATCGTCATCACCCAAGACAGTGATGATCTGTCCATTGGCGAAATACTCCAGTTTTTATTAGGTAAGAAAATACGCCCTTGATACTATGAGTCATGCTCATCCAAACAACGGATTGAAACAAGCCGATATATCTATGACATGGAATTCAACAACAAGATTTATAGGAACAACCCCTATTGTAATCTTTATAGATCCAATCACTTCTCGATGAGAATTATCATAAGCGTGCATCGCGGTAGAGGTTGAATCATGGTCGCTCAATTTCAGTCCCAAGTAATTGACGATTCTCAATGAGAAAGCATTAAAACCTGATTTATTATCGACAAGCGAAAGTGGAAATTATTTCCCATGACTTCAACCGAGATATTGAGAGAATAGTTATGATTTGGTACAAACTTTGGGATTCATTCTTCGAAGAAGGAAATCATTCTAGTAGAGGATAGGGTTTCGACTAGATTCACTGCTTCTTCTGGTGTGCTGGAAGGAGGGACTTTGGGCCCGGCAAGGCTTTCCTGTGCAGTTGGGAAGACATAAAGAGTCCCCATAGAGTGATGTTAGCGTGGGTTTTCTTCAAATGATCGAAGATTTTTCTTTCCTTAAGGGTCATTTTTGTCATAGGAAGATTCTCAACACCTTTTCCCTTATTGATCACTGTTGATTGTGGGTTTGGAATTTGGTAATGCCTCCCCTGATCTAGTCATATATGGTTCAAAGAAAAGGGGAAAAACCAAAACCCCTTATCCTCATCTATCTCCGCTTATTCATCCACCTTGTTAATCTCTCCCAGCATCTCCTCAAATGATATCATTCCACATATGCTGACCATTGGGATAATCTTGTCTGGACTTTGCTCTTCGTTTGAACTATCAAATTTATACCCCCATCCAGTAGCAACGGTATCAACCCTCCATGAAAATCCCATGCACTCCACAACCTGAACGACCTATTTATATAGATACTCTTAGTCAACGAGGAGATGTATAAGTGAAGGGACTAGGCACCCTTATAGTTTCAAAGCATCAAGTAGTTCGGATATACTTTAAATTTCACCGGTATGTCAGAAGAATTCTTCTATGATCTGGATGACATGATCTAAACTAACTTTATCGGTAGGTACTGTCCAGTTATCTGACTCTTGATCCCACTTATGAGCTTCCACGAATAGTGTACTAAATCTCTGGCAGTCAATGGTCATTTGGGAGGGAAATTTTAGCCCAAACCTAAAAGTTGGTTCAATAGTGTTGTCAATTCCATATTTTTCCCTTCGGAGCGCGTGCGAACAACAACGCATGCTCTAAGAAGAATTGACAAGGCCTGATGGGAAAAGAAGGTAAGGTGTAGGAGAAAATATGGGCAAACTTGGAGGGGTTTAGGGGAATATATGGGTATGATGGGTGATTTACTAGGTACTATTTGGGTAGATGGATCAAATTTTGGGTCGTCTTCTAGGAAGGTGACATTTGTATGATTTGGGAGTGGATTGTGAGTAGTGTTTGGTTTAGGATTGGCTGGTAGGGAAATGATATACCGGTTAATCAGACATTGGATTATATTTTGGAGGTGGAAACATTGATTAGTGGTGTGGATGGCACATTGGTAGAAATCACAATGGGCATCTGGTTTGAAATTTTTGGGAAGTGGGCTTGGTAATGGACGACGGTCCAATGGCTTGATAAGATTTCATCTTAAAAGGGCTTAGTAAATTTGGAGAGGGTAGGATGAAGGTCGGTGTATTCCTTTTTGACTGGGTTAGGTTGGCTTTCAGGTGCCCATGAAGTGGCAGGCTGAGAGATGTGGTTGATGGTTAAAACTGTGGTATTGAGTGCCTTTTCATACTTTTTAGAAGTGAACTATCTGGATACTTTCTTCAGCTCAATTTCTTTCTTGGTAAGACTTTCTTCAATCTCCACTCCTGCTTCTCCGAAGACTTAAAAATAAGGGTAGTACTGTCCTCCCATTATCGCTCGGACATGAGGTAAGAAATTCTTCTTCACAATACTAACTTGCTCCTCTTTGAAAGGCTAATTGGTCATGGTGATTGGTTTCTCTCTCCACCTTTTTATGAAGTTACTGACAGATTCTTTGGAATTATGTTTGGGAAGTTCTAAATAATGGCGTGTAAGCTCCAACTCTTTGTCATACTTAACTATGACATGAATTCATGGAAATATCCTCCCAACTGCGAATCCTAGACTCCTCGAGAGATAAAACCAACGAAAAACGCTATCCTTCAAAGTTTGTTAGAACAATTGGTCCATTATTTCCTCGAAGGCTCCTAGGAGAGTCATGGATCGATAGTAACTTTAGAGATGAAAAATTGGGGATCCACTACCCCCAAAATTCTCAATGTTAGGAATGTAAAACTTTTTTGACAGCCTTGCTTTAGGATA
The DNA here is from genome assembly GCA_949130495.1 of Sambucus nigra. Lineage (NCBI taxonomy): Eukaryota > Viridiplantae > Streptophyta > Magnoliopsida > Dipsacales > Adoxaceae > Sambucus > Sambucus nigra. Next base: position 763,720,273 of record OX422207.1, read on the forward strand.
GGGAGACATATGGGTGTAATCCGTGTAGTTCCCGAAGATTCAGACTTGATCAAACTTCTTAGTCAACATCTTAAGGTCCTCCTTAACTTTGTTCAATTCTTCTTTCGTCGAATCAACGGATATGGTTAGGTTAGCCCCTGGATGGGTAAGATTTAACATAGGGATCTGAACTGGCGATGTCCCATTAGCAGGAGTGGCACGTGGAGCGTGCTGATATTCCTCAGGGACCTAAATAGACTCAGGTGTGGGGGGGACTCATAGTGCGAGGGAAGATGACCTCAGGCTCTTTGGGAACAGGGATCTGATTTCGTTGTATCTCATGAACCTCAGTTTGAATGTTGTCAATCTTGGCAGTGAGTTGGGTTAGGTTCATCATCAAATCCGGCTGCACATTCGGTACTTAGTCAACATTCTCCATGGAAAGTGGATGAAGATGAATTCCAAACTCGGAGGAAGTAGCAAGGGAACTGATGGAGCCTCAAGGATATTTGACGGAAGACTGAATCCAATAGAGAGCCAGGCCAAGGGTTAGGTATGAGATTGACCTGAGAAGGAGAAAGATCCGGATTTATTTTTGAAAGAGAAGGGGGAAACTGTTATATTTTGGAAAGAGAGGAAAATATTTTTGGAAAATATGAGGACGAAATGTTTTTGGATAAAAAGGAGGAAAAATATATTTGGTATAAGGAAGGGAAAATGCTTTTGGTATTTTGATAAAAGAGGGGTAAAATGTTGTTGACACTCCTGGTAAAGGAAGAGAAAAAAACGAGAAAAAGGGTCTCATCGTGATTATTATTATTATTATTATTATTATTATTATTATTATTATTATTATTATTATTATTATTGTTATTGTTATTATTATTATTATGTTCTCACTTGTATTAGGTTTACCTAAATGCAAAAAAAAATGTTGGATGAGACTCGAGCATGGGAAAATCAGGTTTGAAAAAAATATATAAAAATATGGTTGGACTTGTTGCCAGGCTCATGGACAGGATACCATTTTGAAAAAGGCGAAATCACGTGAAAATTTGGGAGGCATGCCAACTCGTCATTTCGACAGAGTTTCGGGTAGAAACCAAAAAACTAAATATGAGTGCCCTAGTTTTGACACCTATATGAGGGTATGAAGTTGTTGGGTTAATTATAAGGATTCCCCCATTTGGAATGACTTCCACAATATACGTCTTTCTTTTGAGTGCAATCGGTGCGTGTGGACAAGCCATTCAATATACCCAAGTGTACGTGAATTGCCTTACTATATACCTCATGGGGACAGGTCGTGTGAGAGTGAATTCGATATAATCGATGTACATTAATGAGTTCCCTACGATATACCTCCCGTCATGACTTCGTTCAAGCGATACGATGCGGGGAAACCATTCGATATACATCGAAGATACCTGGCCAATACAAGGTGAGAGTCATATCGCTTAGGATAACTATGACCTGCCGGATGAGCGCCCATCACAAAATAATCCCCCAGTTATGGGACAAAATTTGGTCAATAGCCATGCTCTTTGGTGATTTAGTGTGAAAATGCATGATGAGCATAATACTAATAGGAAAGAATGTAAAAGTATAAAAAGTAAATCTAATATGGACCATCAAGATTATACTAAGCATGGATATGTGAGGGTGAGTGATGTGTGAATATCTATAAGTGAGTATGTGGTAGTGAACCTAAGCATGGATTAACTACAAGTGGTGTGTAATAAGTATGAGTGAGCACGGATATATACAAGTGTGATAAGTTGAGGTGTGTGTTAGTGACACCTAAGCATGGATATTCTAAGTGGTGTGTGCAACATGTGGATATAAGTGATCCTATGTGTAAGTAGTGTGAAGTGTACATGGAGAGTACGTACAAGTGTGTGAGTGAGTAGTGATATAAGCATGAGGTATATATGTGTAAGAAATAATCTAGGAGAAAAAAGGGAACATATAGGTAGGTTCATATGCACACAAGCAGAAAATAATAACACCCATGCAAATAGAGTCTAGCCCTCTTATGAAAAATATCCCCAGCGGAGTCACCACTTTGGCCATTCCAATCTCCTTTTTGGGGAGAAAGCGATAAAGGTCCCTCGTACTCTTCCTCTAGGGGCGCTTCAACCATCATCGATGTGGGGTGATGTAAAGAGATGGATTCGCCAGCCTATTTTGTACAAAATAGGCAAAAGAACATGTCTCCGCCTCGAGAGAGCGACATCAAAGACAAACTAATAGTTCGAAGATTCGGGGGCTAAGTTATGGAATGAGAAGGTGTTCGACACCCATCCCGCCCTTTTGGTCTATCATGGGCTTATGTTACTATTTTTCTTTATTTCTCCGTGAAGTGTGTGTGCGTGTATACATATAAATGGAGATCGATATCCCCCAACTCGCATCATGGAAAAGATGGAGTGAGGTCATCCATAGGAATGTTCGTAAAATAATATCTAGAAAATACAATGTATGCATTTATCCAGATATTGATCGTTATGATGAAACGGTAATATATGTTAGATAAAATGCCAAAAAGGATCACAAATATAATATATCTGAAATAATGTATATGTGAAAAGGATAAAAATTCAAAAATGGGAAAATTGGAATAATTTGAAAAATTGGAAAATTGGACTCGATTTTCGAATTTTAACCCGAAACGCATACGTAGCTTATAAAGGCATATAAGTCCACGTAGATCATATGCGGCAGAAGGGTGGTGTTTATCCCATAGATTCAAACTAGAATTTACTATAGGTGTATATGTAGAAAATGTATTTTATTTTTGAGAAATTATAATGGATAATCCCGTTGGAATTTATAGATGCAACACTCGTTTTGTTTTATTTTTTTATAGAAAATAAAATATGTGCAATATAACTAATAAAAAGGTGAGATATTAATGTGTATGAACTAAAGAAAAAGCTAGATTAAGAATTTATGTAACTAATGAAAAATACCCTTGAGTGTTGAGATGAATGTTGGATGAAAGAGAATGAGATTTTGCTAAATGGGGTATGAAAAGGATGGGAATGAAAGATGGAAAGGAATTTCACACAAGGAAACTTTGTTGATTGCAAGCGAATGTTGCTAAGATCACTGATATTGATGGATCTGAGGTGTGCATTGGGAGTGAGGTCATTCCCTCTATTTATAGGGTAAGGCAGTGCCAATCGTCATAGCCCTAGACCTAACAATCGGCACGTAACCCTAGGCACACTACAGATAGGCAGGTAAATGGACCATCCAATCGACAGTCTCCTGTAGATTTTTTCAAAAACATGGTCGCAGAACGCAATCCTTTGATCTAAATTGTGAATGGTGCATACCGTTAGAAAGGTAATTCAAATACCTTCAAGAATCCTTGGGCCTCTCCCGGATCCGGGAGTTAACGTTAGCTCAAACGGGGCTCGAAAGCGCTCTTCATTCCATTGGACAGGAGATCATGAGATGAAAATGGATCGTTCGTCCGAATGGTAAGTCAAAATTACACACAAGAAGGATCGTTGGAAATTTTATGTGAGGTACTTCAACATTCCAAAGAACTTTTCTTGGTTCGGAAAGTTGACTTTAGTCAACCGGGGCTCGAAAGCGCTCGATGAACTTTCAGAGTAAAACGGATCGTTTGTCCGTATCGTAAGGCTGATTTGAGCACGGGGTGTATCGTTGGAAAGGGTATTCAGTGCCAAGGGTATTCAGTGCCCTTATAAGATTCATTCAGTCTCGATCAAGCTAAAGAGTTGACCTTGGTCAAACGAAGCCCGAGAGCGCCCAGTAGCCTCCAGATCGATTTTTTGGAGTAAACAAATCATATGTCTAAAATTTTATGCCTTTTTTAGCATGAGGCAGACCGTTGGAAAGGGAATTTAGATCCCATCAAAGATTCAAAGAGCTTTTGCTCTGACGATAAAGTTGACTGGGGTTAAATCGAGGCCCGGGAGCCCTCGATGGCCTCCAGATTATTTTTTGGTGGTAAAATGGTCCGTTCATCCAATCCGTTATGATAATTCATGGACGGGGTAGACCATTGGAAAGGGGGTTCAAATCCCTTCAAAGATTCATTGAGATTTTGCTCCGACGACAGAGTTGACCCTTGTCAAATGGGGCCCAAGAGCACCAAATGGCCTATTGATCAGTACTCAAAGTATGACCTAGGTTTTGTAAGGAAATGGGGAGGTGATAGGGACCTAAGGAGAGACTTAGGGGGTCCTACAATGTGGTGTCTACAATGATCATAAGCGACCAACCAGTATGTTTCATCCATTAGAGATTTAAGTATGAGAATAGGAATGTATATCAACGTATTTTATTTTGGGCTCTTCGATGTACTTAATTCCATTTAGGTTACTGGGATCGGTTGACCAACCTATAACCGTTCTTACCTGTTTGGGTGGATTACACGATAGGTAAGTATGTACGATGTTCATATCAAAGGTAGTGAGATTTCATGGGGTGCCAATCAACATTATTTCAGATCGGGACAATATCTATGTATCCACTTCCAACAGAGCTTTCACGAGGCGGCGGGGATAGAGTTGCGTTTGAACAAAATTTATCACCCACAGAACTATGCTTTTTTTTATAAAGTGGGTGAATCATATGTTAGAGGATACATTAAGGATGTGTATTCTAGATTTAAGGGTAGCTCGGGGTAGTATTTTCCTTTGATAGAGTTTGCGTATGACAACTTGTACCAATTCACTATTGGCATGGCACCATTTGAGGTTTGTGCAGGAGACCTTTCCTTTCTCCCTCTTATTAGTTAGGGTTGAAGTAGAACAAGCTATTCGGGTTGATTTTTTATTCAGGAGACGTTATAGAAGATCGAGTTAACCAGGAGTCGCATCCGGGTAGCTCAAGATAAGGAAAAGAGTTACGTCGATACAAATCGGAGATTTGTAGAGTTTGACATGGTCGATCAACTATTTCTATGGGTATCTCCCATGAAGGGAATAATGTGATTCAGGAAGAAGGGGAAGTTAGCACCGAGGTATGTATGACTTTTTCCCATTATCGAGAGGGTTAGGCCGGGTGCGTATAGGCTCACCTTGCCAGAGAATTTTTAGTGGATTCATGATGCATTCATCTGTCATCATTAAGGAGGTACCTCTAGGATGACATGGTTTATCGACATATACAACATTGGATGAGATTGAATTATGACCAAAAATTTCATATGACTATAGACATGTTACCATTTTGGACCGTAGTGAGTGGAAATCTTCGATCAAAGATGATACCTCCTAGAGATACCGTTAGTGTGTGTAATATTACCGAGTCAACGTGAGAGCGTGAGGATTACATGATGAAAAAGTATCGAGATCTTTTTATGGCAATATGTAATACCCCGTACTTTTATCATTAATTAATTTTCATGTGCTTTATATTATTAATTTAATTGGAGAAATTAAATTGGATTTTAGTGTATATTAATTAGCGAGATACAAGTTTAATATTTATTATAATTACTATTTACTTATGTGTGATAAGTAAATGATTATGTGATTTATTATATGCCGCGTATAAGTGATAGAGATAATTTATTATTATATGTTGATAGAGTGTTAGATCGACGGATCGATATAATTTATGAGTGGGGCATAGGGTACGCACGTGTCACTCCTGGTTATTGAGATGATAGAATATTTGTAGTTAGGAGACTCAGATGACCGTTTAGAGTGCACTGGTGACCCGAGAAGGGTCGAAATATCCCCTAATAGGTACCCTGGTGCTACGTTTGGATTTTGAGGGCTTTTTAGACATAACAGAACCCGGATAAGGGCAGGAGAGTCATTTTACACTTAGGTCTAAGAAGAAAAATGAGATTAGGTTAATTATAGGGTTATTTAAGAGTTGGGAAGGTGAATGATAGCCCACCTTTTATATTTTACACAGAGAGAGAGAGAGAGAGAGAGAGAGAGAGAGAGAGAGAGAGAGAGAGAGACTTAGAGAAGAGAAAAAGAAGAGTAAAGAATAGAATGCATTGGAGAGGAGAAGAGAGATGACTTGAACCATTATCAAATTCATTGAGTACTTCAGATTTTAATCCACCAAGGCAATTAATTACTTTATTTATGTCTTAAATTAAGTATAGTTAATTACTTTCATGATTTGAATTATCAATTTGATATTTAAAGCATGAAAGATTGAAACTTGATTAATTGATGACGAACAAACCTTAAGTTATTTTAAACATGAGTTATGTTACAAAGTTTTAATCTTGGATATGATGTTCTTGGAGCCAAAATATAGTATAAAAATGTTTAAAAACATGTTCATGTACTCATATTGGGTTAGGGTATCGACTGGGCATTATTTTGGATCTTGGTTTGGGTATTAAAGGAGGTTTTGGAGGCATCACCTTTATCCTTAGGCCATTTTAGTTTATTCCCAGAACCGAGTTGATTCTCAGGTCATGAAATTTTAGAACTTTTCATTATGAATGCTTAGTCACTAGTTTATGATTTTTTTGATTTTTTAATTAGTTATGAATTTTCTACGAATGGGTGTGCAAGACCGAAATCTTTAGTTGGTGATTTTGGGATAGACTCTATGTTTACAATAGTTAATGAAGTTGAGGTTCGTTAATGGAGATTAGGAAAAGTGATTATGGGATTTTAAGGGAAAAACTCGTATTGACAATAAGAAGATCTGGGTTTTTGCGAATCAATTCGGCCTTCGGGAGAATCGATTCAGATTTGGAAGGCGAATCAATTTTTCCCTTGGGATGGGTCAAGGTTGGCTCGTGGAAATGTTTTTTATGAACCCAAGCGAGTATGTGGGAAGTTATTCATGTGAGCAGATATTTAATTAAAAATAGCTTTGTGTCATTATTCATTAATTGGGAATTTAATATTTAACTAGGGTATTAATTCTTAGGTTTGAGTGCGGAGAACCGATGATACAAGTACGTGACTATTTGATTGAATAACCGAGAAGTTGGGTTAAACTTGGGGATTGGGTGGATTGTGCGCTGTAAAATATGCATACGAAATCTGTAATTTTTACATATACATATTAGAATGACGTGTATATATATGTATGTGGGCATGACACATGTTTTATTTAAACATACCTACTCGGTAGTGCTATCGTAGGAGGTTGCGCATAATGGGCGGTCCATACTAGCATTGAACAACATGTATTGGATTAATTTCGCAGGTCATAGACTGTTGCATAATTACTATCCGTTTGTGAGGATAGGTGTTGGTTAAGTCTGATTGGGCGTGATGTGGTAGGGTCACGACTCCAGATAAATGTCTATGACTGCTTTCATTTTTTATGTTTTCATTTAGGATCGGTGGTGAGATTTTGACCTAGTGGCTCAGTGTGAATGTGTGATCCCTAGATTCGGACAACACACAAGGGATGCATCTATGAGGTCTTAGCTCTGAGGACATGGTTATACATATATACCGAGTGATATATATATGTATATTTTTATGATATAGTATATGTATCTATTTATAGCATGAACGTAGCTATGTTATGCTCATTACGTGATTATATATTTATAGCAAATACGTCGCTACAATATGTAACACTCCACGCAAAACACGAGACGCTACTACGATTAAAACTAAACTAGATCCTCAACAATTAGTATAGAGCATCTATATTCCACAAAAAGTAAATATAATGAATCCAAAATTTACACTTCCAAAATAATTACAATTTAATTCTTCTAAAAACAATGCTAAGCTCTCCAAATAGTTACACTGTCAATCTAAACAAAAAAAATCCTCCAAACGTCGAGCTCTAAAATCCTCCAAAATTCATAGCGTCCAAATTCACGTTAACCTACCACTAAAAACAATACGAGAAAGTACACAATATGACAAGAATTGATGCTCAAAACAATAACAGTGAATAAAATGCAACAATACAAATTTGAATTTAAGTCCAATGAGAAATCTCAGCATTATACTAATTTAATTTCTCAAAAACACATCAAAAGGTCACTAGACCTCACCTCACCTCACCTAAGCTTCGTAAAGCCTCATCCTGGCTATTAGTCTATTGGACTAGTAGCGACTGATCATTCTCCATGCCATATAACAATTTTATGACACCATGCCCATCAACAAATAAATATATCAATCGAATCAATATTTTAGATTCCAATAAAGTTCATCATATCAATAATATGAGTACAAATAAATGAGGAACAAGTGACTGCTCTCGAGAGATTTAAGGAGCACATTACTAAAACCCAGACCTTAAAATCATCACAAGAAACTCATAAGATTTTACCTCGAAATTCTAACCATACCAATGTGTTCCTTGCGCGAAAAAAATAAAAACTTGTTTTAGCCCAAACTCAAGAAAACACCAAATAACCCTTCAAATCATGGTTTGAATCTTAGTTTAAATGGGGTTAAAGTTTTGTAGGTGGAAGAAGATGAAAACAGGATGCTATTGATTTTTGAGATTGTTAAAATGTGTTTTAAAAATCCTAAACTCTTCACTTTATGTTTATATACCAACAAGAGTTTGAGTCTTACTCAAACACAAACACTTGAAAAATTATTATGGATGATCGGATGTCGGATTTGGCTGAAATTTGGAGACGTAGTAGCTGAAGGTGAGGTGAAGCTACACAAGAAAATTCAACTCGTTTGGACAATCGAATATATTTTTTTTCTTAGGTTGGATCCTCCCCCAATTTTTATACAAAAAGTTATAATTTCAAAATTTTAATCCCAATTCAAATTCCACTTAAAACCTTCTTTTTATATATAAAAACAAACATTTTTACATACCAAAATAAATAAATCCCACTTTTTTTTCGAAATCCAAATTAATTTAATAAAATATAATTTAAAAATTACAAGTTGTTACACAATATTAGTTCTGAACGCATACCTAGATAAGGTAGTTATACTTAGTTAATAGACGATATTAACGACATTGGGATTAGATAAGCGTTATATGTCCTAGTTCGATCAGGTAGTTTAATTAGCATAATAAATGAGCATGTTAGGTGCGCACAATAGTTGAGAGGTAAGGTTTATCTCAAGTGAGTGCGACCGACTAATTATGAAAGTAATACACTATTATTTTAGTCGATTTAAAACAATTATCTACTTGCAAATATTTTTCTACTTTTCGGGCTTTGACCTGTAGGGTTTTGTTTTTCCCTTATTTTTTTAATTATCCCACATGTGCAGTAGCAGCAATCGGGACTGCTGGGACATATCCAGTCTTGCCATGCAACAACTATCGATGCTACATCTTTGATTAGACACCGCAACTTATTTTATCTAGATATGATCAGTCATTTCAGTTTAAGTTTTGGGCATGTTTCCCGTAGATGTATATGTTTTTATTTTAATGTCAGACATTTATTTTTCAGTACTCAACTTATTTATTTAGTTTTACTCTGTGGATGTTATTATTTGGTGACTGATGGTTTATTCAGTTAACACTTATTACTTAATTATGCATGGTGACTATTTCATTTATTGTGATTGTATAGTTTGTTCGTATTATTTATTATATTACTATTATTGTAATAGGGATGTTGATAATGTACCATACTTAGATTCCTACTTTATTTTAGTAGAGGATTGGTCACTTGATATTAAAATAAGCGGATTGGCACAATACTACGTAATTTTACTTGGAGTTCGTCCTAGATATTAGATTATTTATGTTGATTTATGTGGGACCATGCCAAATAATATCTTTTTTTTTGTGTCAGTTCTTTGACTCAATGACGTACACCAATCTTTTTATCATAAGTATTACCCATATTCACAATAAGAAATAAAGTGAAAATTCTAAACCTAAATGCGTACATGGGCTAATTTCGAGTTAGGGTCGTGGGCCAATTTAAATCCCCAACTAGTGGAGAATGAGGTCCTAGCAATAATTTTAAAAATTGAAAGCATCATATATATATATATATATATATATATATATATATATATATATATATATATACTAGGATATGCCCGTGCATGAAGGCACGTTGATAATCGTAAAACGGTAAAAAATTCCAAAGTATGTAATTGCAAAACAACAAAAAATTTCAAAGTACGTAATAGCAAAACGAAAAAAAATTCGTTCCCCCAAAAAACAAAGTGTAATTTAAAAAAATGGTTATAATTTCCGAAATCGTGCGTGTGCCTGAAGGCATAAAGACAATTCTCCTGAATATAAATCGTGTGGCCAAGTCATAATAAAATATCAATAGCGGCCAATTTTTTTAAAGACGTATATTTTTTTCAAAATTATTTAATTGATGCTATTTGTAAAGATCTTGAGTCAAATTTTGAGAAAATTTTGCTTCCATGCATAAAAAAAATTGTCCTTTCAACTTTTACATTGAGCATTGGCCATAACAATTTTTCTTCATTCATAACTAATACAACCACTATGCTAGTTCACCCGCTCCTACTTGCCTCGAGCCATGTGCCGAAAGAGAGATATGATGTGAAAGGTGTTCACTATGGCCGAGTTTGGTTGCGCAAATTGTTTGATTTTGTAAATTGGTTCATTGTGAATTAGTGAATTTGAAATGAGTCAAATCCAATTTTACACAATGTTTGGTAATTTGAAATTGATGTTAAGGTTCTATGAAAAAAAGATAAAAACAAATCAAGAGAGAGAGGGAGAGGGAAAGATAAGGAGAGGGGGAGGGGAAGAGGGAAAGGACACATGCACTTAATGTAACTCCTATTTCAAATGAATTCATTTCACATTTTTTGTGAAATGATCCAATTTCAGATTTTGCACATGAGCTAAAATGGGACAATTAATGAATCATTTCATTAATGAAACCAAACACAATTAATGATTCAATTTGTAAATGGGGTAATTTATTAATGATCCAATTTACAATTTTAGGACAACCAAACGAGGCCTATGAGTTTTGCGACTTAAATTCACGACCCAAGACACGTGTCCGCATATCATTGGTGCATTTTGAGTGGGACACATTGAGTTGGCGTGTTCCACTCAAAATACACAAATGACACACGGACATGTGTTCATGTTAACAAATTAAATCCCAAACCCATGTCTCTCAAATATTTTCCCTATGTACACTATCAACACAGTTACACATAAATTGTAACAATTTATATGATCACCAAACAATATTAAAAAATTAAAATAAATATATAGAGTACAAAATACAAATTTCTTTGAATGAAATACTCCACTTCATAAATACATAAGTACACGCAATAGAAGTGTTAGCAAACACATAAAAAACTAAAAAATTGAACTTATAGAGTTGTTGTAGTCATATTCTTTTTTATACCATTAAATTTTCTTAACATGTCATAAAAACATATTAAATGTGTAGATAAATTTCTAAAAAATCTTATATAATATTAAACGTCATTAGAATTTAGTGGAATAAATAAAAGAAAAAACAGTGTACTTCCTTTAGCTGGTTTACAAAAAAACATGAAGAAAAAAAATAGTGTTGGTTTACAAAAAAACATGAAGAAAAAAAAGAGTGTACTTTCTTTAAGTGGTATACAAAAAAAACTATTCTAAGAGGGACTTTAAGAACAATAGAGAAATGGAGATCGAGAGTCATCTTATGTCAATACTGTGTCAGTCTCGCATCAATGCTACACTCCTCCCTATCTCTCTTACACCCAAACAGTACCCCCAACATTGAAATTTCAAAAACACATTGCATAGAGACACCAAACCTGCATAGTAAAACGAACACATATATCAAAACATGAGTCTTGGACATTTAATTAAACACGTCATGTAATGAAAAACATGCATCCGACGTTGTAAAACAACCTAAAAATAAAAAATAAACGCACCGCACGTAAACAAACTACATCTACAATCATTTTTCATACAAAAAAAAAAACAAAAAAGTAAATAAAGTGAAAATAAACAACAAATCTGATAGTTAAAATAGTTGTGAGTAAGGGAGCTCAAAATAAACAAAAAGTAAAAAAATTACCTCAATTAGTGTTAGAAAAATAGAGACCCATTTTGTGTGTTTACAGTCCTCAAAACAGAGACCCATTTCGTGTGTTTATAGTCCTTAAAAAAACTGTAGCGGGACCTTCAAACATCACCTATAGCGGCACCATCAAACATCAAAGCTACTGCAAAATAAGGAAAAAAATGCAATAGGTGAGTTCGTTTTAGATTACACACTATAAACATCGAAATCAAATCTCATTTGTTGTCTATAATCTAAATCAAAAAACAAACAAAAAATGCAAAATAATAATACCATAAACAAAAATCACGAGGAGAAAATACCTGATGTGGAAGAAATCTATTTCCGGATAAAATCTCCTGTTACCCCCAAAACAAATTTCACTGTGATTTTAACAAAAGCAAGAAGGACTTCAAGAACAATAGCTAACTGGAGATCAAGGGGAAATAGATTTTACTTGTGTGTGTAAACCATTATAAATCTGAATTTTACCTGTGTAAACAATCATAGTAGAAATCACAGTCAGTTGGGTCACAATCTCCATATCTACAACAACCAACATAAAAATGTAACCCCTCAAAAAAACCGAAATAAAAAAATACTTAAAAATCAGCTGTCTTTATAGAATGTACCTATTGACAGTGGTTGAAACCTAAACCACACGGCAGGGCGAGGTGGGAGGTAGCTGGCGAGGTGGGTGGAAGCGGGACAGGAATAGGTTAGGATTGGAGCAGCAGGGCGAGGCGGGAGGTAGCTGGCGAGGCGGGTGGCGAGGAAAGAGAGTTATTTTGATAAGAAAAATAAGGAAAAAAAGACTCACAGCACACACAGACACACAAACATATTCGTGAATCAAAGCATTCCATTTCAAAGCATCTGACAATACTAACCCTTCACCCAAATTCCCCACATAGTTTAATTTTCCTACTACGCATTACATTTTTGATAAAAGAAAACAAAACTTAAAAAAAAAGATATATATATATATATATATATATATATATATATATATATATATATATATATATATATATATATAGAGAGAGAGAGAGAGAGAGAGAGAGAGAGAGAGAGAGAGAGAGAGAGAGAGGGATTAGAAAGAGAAAGACTGTTCGTAGTTTCTCACCGCACATCTCCATCACGCTCTATGATTTCGTAGATATTGATTATATATAGAGAGAACTTCCCCCAGACTTTTATTCCCTCTTTTCGTCAATACCGAAATCAAATCCCTATTTTTGTGAACCCTAGTTTTTGAGACCTCTTTCTTCTCTATGGATAATGGTTCTGATGCGAAAAAAAAGAAGCCGCCTGAGGGTGAGACTAAGGTCAAACGCAAGATGAAGACTGCTTCTCAGTTGGAGATTCTCGAGAAAACATATGCTGTTTATTATTTTCTTCTCTCTCTACATGTTTTGTTGTGTTGCTCTGATGTGGAGATGTATTCATCGGAGACGGAGAGAACGGAGTTGTCGGTGAAATTAGGATTTTCAGATCGGTAATTGCGGATGTGGTTTTGCCGTAGGAGGTTGAAGGATAGGAGGGCTTTGTCGGTGAAAAGTCCGAGAAGGAATAGGAGAGGAACGGGTTGGGGTTGGAGTGGGGGGTGAGGGGGTAGCCAGCGGGAGCGGGGGGAGGCAGAACGGCTAGGGTTCTTTTGTGTGGAAATGAATTGAACGAAATTGTGAGAGAGCAAGGGAGATCGTGGGGTTTGGATGAGTGAATGGGAGAGTGTGCATTTTGGGTAGTGTTTACTAAAATAGCCTTCCATTTGAATTAAAGTGAAAGAGGGGGGATTAATTGGTGAGAAAGAAAAGAGGGGGAAACCAAAAATTTGAGGGATAAAATAGGAAGTGTGAAAAAAATTCATATGGATGACATCATGGTGCTATCTTATGACATATATAAGTTTCATACTTTATTATATATATATATATATATATATATGTTTGTATTTTATTTATTTATTTTGTATAATAAATTTAATGATTTTCGTACGCTTCTCTTTTGTACTTATCCTGGGTAGATATACTTGCCCTTTCAAAATCATAACTGTCCTCCAAGGTTCTAAAAAATACGAGGCGTTGAGGCCAAGCCCTAAGCCTTAGAAGCCTATGCGGGACTTAGGCGTAAAAAGGCATGAAAAGGCGTTTAGGCCTTCTTAATATATTTTCATATTTTTTAACCATAGCAAGGCCATTAAAATACAAAATTTTTTACATATCATCAAAATATGTCTGAATATTTGCAAATTAAAATACTATTTAATTATTTTAGATGAGATAATGGTCCGGTTTGTAATATTTTTTAAAAGGCGATATCATTTCACTAAAGAATTGTTGTTTTTAGAAAAAAAAAAGTAGGCCTTAAGGGTTTTACCAAGAATAAGGCGTAAAAAGCTTAAGTCGGGGCGTTTCTCCCAAGTCTCAAGCCTAGGAGGAGCCTAGGTGGGTTTTTTCGAACAATGTTGTCCTACCTTTTCTCAACTGACTACCCCCCAATCCCTTCTCTTTCTCGGCTAATCCCCAACTGCCCTTCCCTTTCCCGAGGACCACCTGAAATCCTTTCTCTTTCTTGGTGATTCCCCGACCTCCCTTCTCTTTACCAATAAATCCATGACCTCCAACCTGTATAGTAGGTTCCCCACTCTCATCGACGACACTCCCGGTCACTAAAATAATTCTAATCGGTGATAATACAGGCCCAAACTCTCGATTGGTACACATTTTCTCTCTCTAATCAATCCAAGTTTTTGTTTCTATCCTAAAAATCATTTTGATTTTTATGTATGTGTTCTATTTTTCGGGTTGGATTCTTGGATTTGTGTTATTGGGTTGTTTGCCTAGATTGTGAGCCTTGGTTTTATTGTATTGTTTTAGGTGTTTGTAGGGATTGCTTGTCTTCTTTGTTTTGGTTCCTATCTTGGGCCTCACTTTTGTTTTAGTAATATATGCTTTCATTTGTACAACAACAACAACAAAAAAATCCTAAAAATAATTTCAATTAATTGATTTGATAAAGATGCATTACACCCAAAAAGGTTATTTGCAAATGTTTTAAACACTCGGTTTAAAACTGTTGAAAATTGGCAAAATTTTTGCAATGGTTCAAAACCGTTGCAAAATGTCATTTGATGCGATATATTGCAAACGAATGTACGATTTGGATAACTGCTATAAAACAATTTTCGACAGTTTTGAACTGTTAGAAACAAATATTTTCAACGGTTTTAAACCGTTATGACCAAATATTTTGTAATGGTTTTAAACCGTTGTAAATTTTTTATTTGCAACGGTTCAAAACTATTGTAATATTTAGTAAGTATTTTTGTTTTTCAATGATATTAAAACACTTATATATATATATATATATATATATATATATATATATATATATATATATATATATATATATATATATATATATATAATAAAGTATCAAACTTATATATGTCACAAGTTGAAATGATGATGTCATCTATATGAGTTATTCATGTACTTCCTATTTGGCCCTTCAAATCTTTGATTTCCCTCTCTTTTGACACACTATAATTTATTCCCCTTTCTCTTCAAAATTCAAAAACAAGGACAAAAGAGTAAATTGCCACAATCCAAAAGCTCTCTATTCTCTCTCATCAGTTCCCACTTCTACACTACACGCTTCTCCTAATTTTCTTTTTTGTTTCCCCAAATTTTTCTAAAGCTTTACGGACTCACACCCACTCTCACAAACCTCTCACCTCACCTCTAAACCTCCGATTACCTCCCACTCCCATCTCCAATCACCTTCTCACCTCTAACCTACGATCCTCTCTGTTTCTCTTTATTGGTGCTCCCCTGTCAAGGTTAGGGTTTGGGTTCCATGGATTTCTCTGAGGCTTTTTTGATTTCGTGGCTTTTTAAACTCAGGTGTATGGTCGGTTTTTTTAATATCTAAGGTATACTCTTTGTCACCATATGCTTCTAGGTTGTGATTTCTTTGTTCAAAATTAGGGTTTTATTTCTATGTTCTTGAGATTTGGTTCAGGTATATAGACTTTTTGGTTGATCTCTTTCTGATTGTAGTGTTTTTTTGTTTGAAATTCATGACTTCTAGATGTTTCTTTGTATTATAACATGTTGGGTTCGAATTTTTTGTTGCTTGGGTTCGGAATCTGGGATTGGATCTATCAGGTAAACTCTCTCTCTAATTTGTATTTAGATTTTTGGCATTTTGGGTCTGATAATTTGGGTTTAAATCTATATTAGAGACTAAAATTTCAAATTCAAAATTTAGGGTTCATTTTTGTGTTTGTGTTGGTTCATCAGGTACTAAGTAGGTGACTCTAATGGTTTGGATTTTGGGTGCTCAACATAAATTAGGTTTGTATGTAGGTTTGTATCAATACATAAAGCAATGTGCAGATCTCACTGTATTTCATTTATTTATGTTTAGGAGTCTTGGAGTTTGATTTATGCTTTTGTTATTGATTATTAATATTTTGTGTTTTCAGGAACTTTAACTACCTGGTTATCAATCTTTGATATGTAAGTATAAACATATTTTGTCCCATTAATTATTTCGGTGATGCTTCCTTTGGGCCGAATTTCCGTAATTTAACATCATCAGAACAACTTCTTATGTAGCAGTAAGTACCAGATGAGATTTCGACCATCCAAAACCCATGATTTGGATCACGACGACATAAAATACCGCAAGAATAATCATCTGAGCAGGTGAAATGCAACATTATTTAAACTGATTTTTTTTCATTCTACGTATGAACTGGTATTGCATTGTTATGTTTAGTATGAACTGTATGAACTGGTTTGTTTTTTAAATTGGTATCTGCGTGAACTGTCTTTTATGTGCGTGAACTATATTGCATTGTTTTTTAAATAGGTATGAACTGGTATGTGTGTGAACTTGGTTTGTTTTTCATTCTAGCGTGGGTTTGTAAAAAACATCACTGCAGCCATATACACAATAAGTTAGAGGTTATCGGTTTCTTTTTTTCTTTGGGTCGACAATCAAGTGGATCTCATTACAATAGATTTTCGACGATAAAATGAAGGCCTCATTAGAACAGATATTCAGCATTCAAAATGATCTCTTATGACAAAGGAATGTTTGGCAAAATGTTGTGCACATATCATGAGATCTGAGGGTCATTTTCCCTTGGGTAATTTGTTATCTACTATTAACGTATTGTGCACATATCATCAACATGTTGTGAACATATCATCATACCTTTTGGTAAGTTTTGAATACCAAGCTATGTGTTTAAGAAATTACTTTCCTGAAGTTATGCAATTTAGTAAACATATTTTTTGCCGTTAATTATTCCGGAGATGGTTCCTTTGGGCCGTATTGCCGTAATTTAACATCATCAGAACAACTTCTTATGTAGCAGTAAGTACGCAGATGAGATTTCGACCATCCAAAACCCATGATTTTGATGATGGAGACACAAAAGACCGCAAGAATAATCATCTGAAAAGGTGAAATGTGACATTATTTAAACTGATTTTTTTTCATTCTACGTATGAACTGGTATTGAATTGTTATGTTTAGTATGAACTATATGAACTGGGTTTATTTTTTAAATTGGTATCTGCGTGAACTGTCTTTTATATGCGTGAACTGTATTGCATTATTTTTTAAATTGGTATGAACTGGTATGAACTGGTATGTGTGTGAACTTGGTTTGTTTTTCATTCTAGCGTGGGTTTGTAAAAAACATCAATGCACCCATATACACAATCAGTTAGAGGTTTCTTTTTTTCTTTGGGTTGATAATCAAGTGGATCTCATTTCAACAGATTTTTGACAATAAAAAGAATACCTCATTAGAATAGTATTCAACATTCAAAATGTTTTCTTATGATAAAGGAATGTTTGGCAACGTGCTGTGCACATATCATCAAATTTGAGGGTTATTTTCCCTTGGGTAATTTGTTATCTACTATTAACGTATTGTGCACATATCATCAACATGTTGTGAACATGTCATCGTACTTTTTGGTAAGTTTTGAATACCAAGTTATGTGTTTAAGAAATTACTTTCCTAAAGTTGTGCAATTTAGTGTTTGATCACTTCGATCATTGCAATTCTGTCTTTCCATATCATCGAAGTAATGGCAGAATGAGAAATTACTTAAAATTTACATCTTCAATTTTTTGTTAGGTCTGCTCTTCTGTTTTCTAATTTATAGGCCTTCTCTTGAGTTTTCTTAGTTATTTTGTAGGTCTACTCTTCTCTTTTCTTAGTTGTTTTGTAGGTCTGTTCTTCTCTTCTCAACCCTTCAAACCATGACTTCAATTCTTTGGAATCGTATACTGGATCTAATATCAAGTTGTCTGTTATAGGAAACCATCTATACATGAGTCCACGATCCATAAACATATTAATCTGAGACGACACTACCCGTTTTCCTTCATTAGTTTTCTGATTTAACTAATGGACCCTATGATACACAACCTTTATTATTAATCACGACGATATTTTTATTATCCTTTATATAGTTCATTGGTAGTGTTAATAGTTCATTTTTATTTTCCGTTTATTTCTATTCTATATAAAGTTTTACTATTCTTTCTTTGTCCGTACAGTAGTGGCCTGCAAGCGATGTTCCATCCCATTTGGATGATGCATCTGAGAAATCTGCATTTTTACAGTAGTAGTGGCCTCCATGTTCTATATCCCCGTTTAGGCAAACTTTTAGGTATGATTTATTATGTTTTAGGTATTTGTTAAAGCTATTAGATATATCATTATGCATAAACCTTATCCACTGTCATGTTTTAGCTCTGTTTGGAATCGTATACTGGATTTGCTCTTCTCTACTGTCATGTCTTTGCTCTGTTTTGGTGGAAAACCAAAATCTTTGTATACTATGAAATTTTTGCGTCTCTATCATTATTGGTGCACTTTATCCACCTGAATGAAATGAACTTTTATTGCATTTTGTAGTGTTGATTAGATTCAATTTGTATGTTTTAAATTTCTAAAGTTTGGGTTTCTGATATTTTTCATGTTTGTATGTTTTTTATTCGAATAAAAGAGGTTATCTTTGATCTTTTGCAGAGAAAAACATCATTTAAAATCTCTCTTGGGGCAAGATTTTTCTCCTCAGACTTATTTCTCTAAGAATCCATGTTCGGCTTCGTTTGTACCTCGGACTTACTTCTCCTCGGACTTATTTCTCCAAGTATAAGAAGAAGCGCAATTGAAAATGCAGCGGGAGAGAGCAAGAGAAACTGCGAGGATTTCCCTACAGAATAGTCTCCTTGAGTTTTCTTACATAAGTTATACAGATTTTGCAAGAACACCTCAACCGTTCATTTTGGTGCAAATATCCAAAAATTGTCAGATTTTACATAGGGTCAGGTTTTAAGTGTAGGTGCAGATTTGAACATATTAGATGACAACACTTATGCACTATTTTTTGCACAATAGCAAGACATAGAAAGCAACATGACATGGCAACGCAAAACTTATGCACTATTTTTTAGGATCCTCTTGAGCATCCAGCTAACACTACGAGGACATTAGCAGCAGACATAATTTATGAATTTTTTGTACATTTTTAAACCAGTTGATATTTTTGGTGTTATAGTATTTACTGTCATGGTTGTGAAGAGTCAATGTTGGTCCAAATTGATCTTGGGTTATGATAATTGTTTGAGCATAGCACTATTTAAATTATTCAAACAATGCCCCCTTCATGTAAGTAAATCCCAACATGCCCCCTTCATGTAAGTAAATCTCAACATGAATATGTCTCCAGAATTTTAAATTTCGAATCAATGTGTTTAAATTCCTTTTACACAATTCAATTTTCTTGAAAATTTTCTTCCGTGAAATCATGCACGGGCACGATTCAATGCGTTGAATTTTTTTCCCTAAATTTTATAACTTAAAAATTAGATTTTTTAAGGATATGATGTTTATGTGAATTCAAGATGGACTATTTATGTTGTTAGGGAAATTTTTTAATTTCTTACTCAAGGTGGATCGTTATATAAATAAAGTAATTCCGTCCAAATATTTTTAATTTATTTATAAATATTTGTGTTATATGATAGTTAATAATTATTACGCAATTTACGATGGATTCAACACGGTGAATAATTATATTGACATATGAAAATCGTCCAAATTTTTAAAAATGTTTACTATATAAACACGACGTATGTACATAAACACAGTGTATGTGTATGTATGTTCCAATTATTTGTCTGTTGCGAACTAAATAACGTATGGTCCAATTAACGATGTACACTTTCAAAAAATTTCATCGTGCCTTCAGGCACGGGTATACCCTAGTATATATATAAGTTTGTATTTTATTTATTTATTTTGTATAATAAATTTAATTATTGTCGTATGCTTCTCTTTTGTACTTATCCTGGGTAAAGATACTTGCCCTTTCAAAACCATAACTGTCCTACCTTCTCTCAACCGACTACCCCCAATCCTTTCTCTTTCTCGGCTAATCCCGCCTTTCCCTTTTTCGAGGACCACCTAAAATCCTTTCTCTTCTCGGTGATTACCAGACCTCTCTTCTTTCTACCAGCAAATCCCTGACCTCTAATCTCTATAGTCGGATCCCCACTCTCATCGACGCCACTCGTAGTCCCTTAAAAAAATTCTGATCGGTGATAATACAGGCCCAAACTCTCGACTGATACACATATTCTCTCTCTAATCAATCCAAGTTTTTGTTATTATCTTAAAAATCATTTTGATTGTTATGTATATGTTTGTTTTTTCGGGTCGGATTCTCGGATTTGTATTATTGATTTGTTTGCCCAGATTGTGAACCTTGGTCATATCGTATTGTTTTAGGTGTTTGTAGGGCTTGCTTGTCTTCTTTGTTTTGGGATCTATCTTGGGCCTCACTTTTGTTTTAGTAATATATGCTTTAATTTGTATAACAACAACAACAAAAAATCGAAAAAAGAATTTCAATTAATTGATTTGATAATTATGCACTACACCAAAAAATGTAATTTGCAAATGTTTTAAACACTCGGTTCAAAACTGTTGCAAATTGGTCGTTTTGCATCGGTTCAAAATCGTTGCAAAATGGCATTTGTAGTGGTTTATTGCAAACGAATGTACGATTTGGATAACCTTTACAAAACAATTTTCAATAGTTTTGAACAGTTAGAAATAAATATTTTGCAACAGTTTTGAACTGTTACAACCAAATATTTTGCAATGGTTTTAAACCGTTACAAATTTATTATATACAACGGTTCAAAACTGATATAATATTTAGTAAGTAATTTTGTTGTTCAACGATTCTAAACACTTACAAATAAATAAATAAATGTATATATATTATTTTGTAACAGTTTAAAACACTTACAAATATCATGTACACAAAAAAATGTTCCCCTTTGTAAGTGTTATGAACAACTACATATAATTAAAGAATAAAAAATAATAAAAATTATCCACCACAGGCTATACCACCGTCACATACTTACCACCTTTTTGTGTGCTATATCATAATCGTCCCTACTGCACTACTTATCGACTTAACATGTACAAAAAAAATACTCAACATATAAAAATCTCAAACAAAAATAACTAAACTTACACAATTATTAACTATACATTAAACGAAAATACTCAACGTATAAACATTATTGGAATGTATCTTAAATAGTTAAGCATACATAAATTATGAAAATTATAGTATAAACATTTTACATGTAATAATATATAATTTTCAAACAACAATGATTCATTGAGTTGGGAAAATCTCATAATTTCCTTCCAATCATGCTTAAATGGCATTCTCATTGTTATCTTCTTGCGAGAGTTTCTTCTTTGCTAACATTGTAGCATGGTGCTCTAAAAACTCTGCCTTTATGTAAAAATTAATTTTTAACTGTAATCTCAATAATTATAACATTAAGAATACCTACTTTTGAGTGAAGGTTACTGTGTAAAAGAAATTATATGATGTATGAAGAAATTTGAATTGAATAAAGAAGAAATGGTTACCATTTTTGTCTTCCCTATCACCACATCTCCTATAACACTACACTATCACCAAATTATGACCAATCGAATTGATTATCGCATTTGCCACCACAAATTCCCCACGCAGTCACGTAATACTATTTTGACATGATCAATAACAAATATAATCAAATAACATAAAATCAAATTTGATGCTTGATTCTGTTTGACATAATCAACAAAAACTTGTAAGATTTCAACATAAACAGTATCTACATACAAAGGATGAATTGAAAGAATTGATAGTGTTACTATAGATACTTAAAATAATAAGTTCTGCAACTGCTTGCCTATCAGTACTCAACAAAGATCATCCACGCCCTCAAGAATATCCAAATAATTTTAGTAGGTTCTCAAATAACCAAAATCTTATTCTTTTATTAGAGTATGTAACTTTTTTACTGACTCCTTGTTGCTAACACTCTATTTTTATCCTACATAAAAGAGGGCATGTCAAGTATATCAGAACAACATACAATAAAAAAACCTTTAATATCCCTCCGCTCAACCCAGAGAGAGAGAGATTAATCTAAGATGATTATGAAAATAAGTGAGCGTTTCAAATGTAATAGTACCAACAGTCAAGTAGGTAAAAAAGAAAAGGCATAAATTATAAGAAGCAGTAGTAGTAGTATATTACTATTATAATGCCTAGACTAAAATCATAATAAAATATGTAGAAAAGTAATCCCCACTTCTCATGGCACATAACATGTATTTAAAAAATCATAATAAGATGTTGTATTATGAATTCTTGTGGATATGAGCTAGTACTACTGCATTTGAAGGAAATGTAGAGCATGACAATAAAAATTCTCACAATGAGTGTCATTTCAAAGAAGGGAATTGGAATCTTCAATTTGCAATTATGTAATGATTTATATTGATGGACATGTTGCAGTATTATGTTGCTCTAGCACAATATTTGGAGAATGACCTAGCAAACGAGACAAAGCAACCCTAACATGTTGCTACACTAGCATCTGCACTTCAACAGCCTGAACAAAATGACCTATTTTGATGGCCATGGACATGGGGGGTTGTTATGATGAATTCGCCAAAGAATGGAAAGGAAATAGGTAGCAAATAATACTAGTAAAACATTATTTTCTAAATACAAATCATTAGGAGTTGAGATCTTTTGGGATGACACGACGCATACTAGGTAATCCATCGTGGACTATGATACTGATGGGATTGGTTTCAGGAATTCTACGGAATTTGAGAAATCACTTGAAGCTGATCAACACAGTAATAAAGAGTGGAATGCTCAGAAAAAAATTTCCAGTTCAAATATACATGGCTGGCTTACTTGCACGAATGATTATAATTCAGAAGGAAGAGTAGGAAATTATCTTCATAAGAAAAGAGAAAACGATCTTCGTTCTTGTTCAGGAAGTAATAATCAAAAGGAAGAATATTGTGGCTAACCTAGAAAGTGATATTGACAAAAGAAATGTAAATCATGATGATTTTGTATTTTGGAATAAGATCATCCACGCCCTTAAGGATATCCGAATCAGCAGGTAATAGCTCTCCAGTCGATACTATCACGACCTATTGTGACAAACCCAATATTAGTACTCTATATCATTTATAAGCTTCAAGAAGATGATGGACAAAATTAATAAACTCACGCTCTCATTTAAAACAAGTCAATTATGTTAAGCGGAAAATGAAGTTTATATTACCTAAAAAATTCTTGCCAAAATCATGTTCCCTCCATCTATCATCCCAGAAAAAATTTCTACTGAAACGTACTGAGTTTTTCATAAATACAATTACATAGATATTCTTTGCATTAATTCTTGACTTTTTGTCTCATATGCATTCACTTACCAATAATACACAGTGGCAGATCGAGGACTTTCGTTCAACCGGGGCGAATGTTTCGAGTGCTGTCGGGGGATTGGGGGCGGGATCCCTGAGGCGATTTTTTTGGGTTATTTCAAGTTTTATACAAATTATAGATTTATAATGCCCAAAAAACTACAAATTTTACCAGACCTTGTTTTTATGTTTATTATTTTAATGTCCAAACAACTACGACTACATATTATAGCTTTATAATGCGCAAACAACTACAACTACAAAGAGATATGTTAAAGCAGCAGTAAATAATTAAATGCAGAATTAAAAATTAGGAACGAAATTACCCAATTTTTGGAGCAACTAAATTTGGGGCAGAAAAATATAAGAAATCCCGAACTGGACAGTCTAGAACACGGCTGAGTCACGGACAATGTCGCTCTCTTTAAGGTGTTTCGCGGCTCTGCCCAAAGTGTGCTGATAGTCTCGAAGCCTCGCCACCTCCAGGATAAAACAGCCTCCAAAATCATAAAATACGGACCGATAAAGCACAAAAATCAACCCGGTCTGTGTACACCCATTATGTATAATTGCTCGATTCTAACGATATAATTAATCTGTGAAACGAGATTAATTATTCTGGAAAAAAAAAATTTGGAACTGTTTGGAAGATGAACTGTATGTGTGTTTTTCTTTTGTTGGAACTGTGTTGAAAACGGAGGTCTCAACCTTTTTTTATGCAAAAAAGAAATTACCATTAGTGGGCAAAAACGTGGAGAGAAAACTGGAAACGTGGGTGGAAAAATTCAATCAGTTAAAGACCCACGTTTTTTTCCGGAATTAATTACCGTTAAAAATTAATTTTTAAAGCCCAAAACCGTTAATTTATTTGTCCAAAAAATTATTTCTTAATGAGCCCAAGACCCAAGACCCGGACACGGGCACGGGACGGCCGGACGGCGGCGGCGGCCGCACGCGCGCGTGTGACTTGGCCCAATAAGTCCCCCACACATACACACAAAACATCTAATGCCCAAAGGGCTTGCCCATTGGTTCCACAAAAAATATAAATATACACAACTCATTTTTGAGGCATAACCGATGTGGGACACTCTTAAAACAAAACCTCTTAAGTTTTGCACTCTTTTGACAGCTGTTGAGGACAATCCCCCACTTGCAAAACTTGAAAACATTTTTATCGAGCAATAATTCATAGAATTGTGCATAAGCAAAGGTGTCTTTCGACTTGAACCTTTACGTAGTAAAGATGATTCAGAATATACTAGAGTAACCGTAGTTTTGAACTCTATCTCTGACAACATCCCACACACAACCCTACTTGGGAGTAGTACTAATAGCTAGCACGTTACTACCATGTGCTTCTATCCCAGTATAGTGAAGGCTTTAGGAATTTGCCCAAAATATCCATAGGAAGCGGCCACACTTCCACATTCACATAGGTGAGTCTATCAAGAATACTCCTATAGCTAAGTACCCCACTCAAAATAGAGTTATAGATCTCATTAAGAGTTATAATAACTCATCCTTAACTCGCTTCAGGATAACATGCTCCATAGGGATGGACTCGGAGTAAAATCCCGTTCTATATTAATTAATAATCGCATGATTCAACCCATATCACTTGTGACTTGTTATTACCCTTTGAACATATTTCTTGGGATCTCCAGTCTATATGTTGGGTTACCATCACAGATGACTCATTTATCCAAGGGCTTTAGTCCCATCCCTTTCGAGGTGTTCCACACCTTCTCCCTAGTTAGTCCTTTCGTCAAAGGATCAGCTAAGTTCTGTTCAAACCGTATATGATCCACCCTCACAGCACCCATAGAGATAAATTCTCTAACAATACTATTCTTACGACGTATTTGTCGTTTCTTACCGTTATAATAACGGTTCTCAACTTTTGCAATAGCCGCGGTACTATCACAATGAATCAAAACGGCTGGTATCGGTCTTTCCCATAATGTGATATCTGACAAGAGGTTTCTTAACCAACCTGCCTCTTCACTTGCAGTAGCTAGCGCTATCTTCTCAGACTCCATAGTGGATTGAGCCAAAATAGTTTGTTTCTTAGATTTCCAAGAAACTTCACCACCAATGATGCTAAATATATATCCACTAGTAGCCTTAGAATCATCAGATAGGGTGTTCAAATCAGCATCACTAAATCCTTCAAGGACAGCGGGATGCTTATTATAGTGTAATCCGAGGTTCATCGTCCTTTTAAGGTACCGCATGACCCTCTCAATAGCATGCCAATGCTCCATACTAGGTCTACTGGTAAATCTACATAGTACTCCCACATCATAAGCTATGTCAGGTCTAGTGCAATCTGTAGCATAACGTAAGCTACCTATAATGCTTGCATAAGCATTTTGATTTACACTGTCGCCAGTGTTCTTAAATAACTTTACACTAGGGGTCAAATGGATTACTAGCAGGTTTACAGTCAAAATAATTATATTTCTTTAGAACTTTCTCAATGTAATGAGATTGATCCAAAGAAAGTCCCTTTTCTGACCTAGTAATATTAATTCCTAATATTACACTAGCTTCACCCAAATCCTTCATATCAAAATTGGCACATAATAATGATTTAACATTTTCTACGGCATGAATATTAGAACCAAATATAAGCAAGTCATCAACATAAAGACATATGATAGTGCAAATGTTCTCTAAATATTTATAATAAATGCATTTGTCACTTTCATTAATTTTAAACCCATTAGAGATGACTAAGCTATCAAATTTATCATGTCATTATTTAGGTGCCTGTTTGAGTCCATAAAAAGATTTATCTAATTTACATACTTTATTTTCTTGACCGTGTACAACAAACCCTTCAGGTTGATCCATATAAATCTCTTCTTCTAATTCTCCATTCAAAAATGCAGTTTTAACATCCATTTGGTGTACAATTAAATCATTTAAGGCAGCTATAGCAAATAGTACACGTATAGACGTTATTCTAGTCACGGGTGAAAATGTATCAAAAAAGTCTACATTTTCTCTTTGTCTAGAACCTTTAGCAACAAGACGTGCCTTATATTTTTCAACAGTGCCATCAGGTTTTAATTTCTTTTTAAGAATCCATTTACACCCAATTGTTTTACATCCAGGAGGAAGATCCACTAAATACCAAGTTTTATTTGTTTCCAAAGAATCCATTTCATCATTAATAGCCTCTTGCCATAAATCGGCATCTAAAGAAGATAAGGCTTCTTGAATAGTGTTAGGATCCTCCTCTAAAGTGTAAGCATAAAAGTCGGTACCAAAATCTTTTTCTACACGAGCCCTTTTACTTTTTCGAATTTCTAAAATGGATTCATTATTTTCTTTATTTTTATTTAAAGAAATATTAGTGGATGTCTCGCCCCCACTATTTCTCAATTTAAAAGGAAATTTATCTTCATAAAAATCGGCGTCATTTGATTCAATAATTACTTGATTTTTCAAGTAATAAAATCGGTATGCTTTACTATTAATAGCATAGCCTATAAAAACGCACTCATATGCTCTACTTGCCAATTTAGACCTTTTAGGGTCGGGTATACGTACATAGGCTCAGCACCCCCACGTTCTAAAGTATGACACGTTGGGCTTAATATTTTTCCAAATTTCATAAGGAGATATTTTCATTTTAGTCTTAGGAATTCTATTAAGCACGTAACACACAGTCAAAATAATTTCACCCCACCAATGTGAGGTAGCCCCTGAATTTAATAAAATAGCCACAACTAATTCAGTTAATGTCCTATTTTTTCTTTCGGCTTTACCGTTCATTTCGGGCGAATAAGGGGCAGTTTTTTCGTGAATAATACCGTGGGTTTTATAAAATTCAATAAATGGTCCAGAATCATATTCGGTGCCTCTATCACTACGTAACCTTTTTATTTTCCGATTAAATTGATTTTCAATTTCATTAAGGAAAATTTTAAACATGTCAAACATTTCACTTTTATTTTTCATTAAATACACAAATGAATAATCGGAACAATCATCAATAAAAGTTATAAAATAACGTTTGCCATTTCTAGTTGTGACACCATCCAATTCACAAATATCCGAATGAATTAAATCAAGTGGTTCAGATTCTCTAAAATAAATTTATGTGGTGTCTTAGTGATTTTTGCTTGACTACACCATTCACATTTTTCAAAATCATTTAATGATAATTCTGGAATTAATCCTAAAGTGCTCATATTTTTAACAAGTCGTTTATTAACATGACAAAGCCTAGCATGCCAAATATTAAATGAACAAGCAATATAAGCATAAGGAGAAATTTTATTCATTGCATCAATATTCAACTTAAACATCCCATCAGTGGCATAACCCTTGCCTACAAAAATTCCATTTTTGGTCAAAGTAAATAAATCAGCACCAATAGTTTGAGTAAAGCCAGCTTTGTTGAGAAGATAGTCCGAAACCAAATTTTTCCTTATCTCGGGAGTGTGAAGAACTTCTTTGAGGATAATAGTATTTTCCGAAGTGAACTTCAATTCCACATTTCCAGTACCAGCAGCCTCAGTGGAGTGAGAATCACCCAACAACACCTTCTTATCTGCAGTCTCAGAATAAGTCTTAAACAGACTACGGTCATAACAGATATGGCGGGAAGCGCCAGTATCCAACCACCACCCTTCGGAACCGCTAACCATGTTGATTTCTGAAATCATAGCACATAAGTCATCTTCGGTCAAATTCGCTTGTGCTTGTGGCACATTGCGACATTTGTGAGCCATATGGCCAGGCACTTGAAACAGAGAAACTGTCCCGAGTTGCTAGACTGTCCATTTCCAGGGTTCTTATATTTATTCTGAGTCTGAGTCTGATTTTTAAAATTTTGGTTGTGTCTCTTTTTCTGATTTTTCATATTTTTTCCGTTTGATTTTAAAACAACTGGAGTGTGGTTCTTTTTCTGATTTTTGTTGTTAGACACAACACGAATTTCATCTTGATAGTCCTGTTTTCGGAATTCCTCCTCAATTCTCAATTTAGTAATAAGTGACTCTAGTGAAAATTCTTTAAACTTATGCCTTAAAATATTTTTAAACTCTTTGAACAGTGGAGGTAATTTATCAATAATTACAGCCACCTGAAATTGCTCATCTAAAGCCATGCCCTCGGAAATAATTTCATGGGCAATCATTTGCAAATCATGGGTTTGAGCAACAACAGATTTGTCATCCGTCATTTGAAATTTCAAATAACGGCTGACGGCATATTTTTTAGCACCCGCCTCCTCCGTGTCATATTTTTTAAAAAGTGCGTCCCAAACATCTTTCGAAATTTTATAATTGGCATAATAGTCATAAAGTTCGTCACTTAGAGCATTCAAAATATAGTTCTTGCACAAAAAATCATTTTCCTCCCAATTTCTAATTGTTTTGTTTTCCTCAACAGTAGGTGGATTATTTACTACGGGTTTGTCAAATTGAACACACGATGCGACTTTTTTCGTAGTTAAATAAAATAGCAGTTTTTTGCTCCAACGTTGTAAATGGGTGCCTTCATATTTAAAAGGCTTATTAAGGTTACTTGAGTTAATTTCGTCCATGGCAGAATTTTCAGAACACCTTAAAAATGTTAAAGCAGCAGTAAATAATTAAATGCAGAATTAAAAATTAGGAACGAAATTACCCAATTTTTGGAGCAACTAAATCTGGGGCAGAAAAATATAAGAAATCCCGAACTGGACAGTCTAGAACACGGCTGAGTCGCGGACAATGTCGCTCTCTTTAAGGTGTTTCGCAGCTCTGCCCAAAATGTGCTGACAGTCTCGAAGCCCCGCAACCCCAGGATAAAACAACCTCCAAAATCAGAAAATACGGATCGATAAAGCACAAAAATCAACCCGGTCAGTGTACACCCATTCTGTATAATTGCTCGATTGTAACGATATAATTAATCTGTGAAACGAGATTAATTATTCTGGAAAAAAAAAATTCGGAACTGTTTGGAAGATGAACTGTATGTGTGTTTTTCTTTTGTTGGAACTGTGTTGAAAACGGAGGTCTCAACCTTTTTTTATGCAAAAAAGAAATTACCGTTAGTGGGCAAAAACGTGGAGAGAAAACTGGAAACGTGGGTGGAAAAAATCAATCAGTTAAAGGCCCACGTTTTTTTTCGGAATTAATTACCGTTAAAAAATTATTTCTTAATGAGCCCAAGCCCAAGACCCAGGACCCGGACACGGGCCGGGCCGGATGGACGGCGGCGGCGGCGGGCGCGCGTGTGTGACTTGGCCCAATAAGTCCCCCACCCATACACACAAAACATCTAATGCCCAAAGGGCTTGCCCATTGGTTCCACAAAAAATGTAAATATACACAACTCATTTTTTAGGCATAACCGATGTGGGATACTCTTAAAACAAAACCTCTTAAGTTTTGCACTCTTTTGACAGCTGTTGAGGACAGCTGTTCCTTACAAGATAACTACGAAGAGATAGGAGACATTGTTTTTATGTTTATTATTTTAATTAATTACAATTTTTTACACCCTCAGTTTTGTAAATAATTAGAAGTATACCTTGAAGTTTGAAGTTTTACCAAAAAACCCTATATTTAAAAAAAATAAAAATTGAACTGGGGTCGCCGCCACCCTGGAGCCCTATGTCCATCAGCTCCTGCACACACAGAGACAACAAATAAATCAAGGAGTGGCGACAAAGTAGGTCATGCATAATTCATACAATCTTTTTATACAAGTCATTGTCAGGCTTCTTTACATTCCAGGGCCCACATTACCGCTCTTATTTCTATTTATGCCTAAAAATGAAAGTCATTAAATGTTGAGTTTAAACAATTTAGTAGTGTTAAATGTTTACTAATTACCTGAAGCAAACTCATTATCTCTATGCCTGATTTAAATTCCTTAATTTTCTCCATAGGTACTTAATTCAGCCTCTCCTATAAGGAAACCACCACAATCACACAACGATATCACTTCTATTAATTTTCCTGTATTAAATATCTTAAAAACCATTTTATATATGTAGTGCTTTCTTTAAGAGAATAACAATACGTGAAGCGGATACTGCTTGTAACTTAATATATTCCTTTTTCGTTTTCTTCATCTCGTCAATTTATGGAGTTCTCACTTGCTTTTGCAACACCAAAAAGTAGTTTGGATAACTGAACACACGTGTAGAACAAATAAGTTAAGGAGTGGCGAAAAAGTAGGTCATGCAAATTTCATACAATTTTTTAATACAAGCCATTGTTAGGCTTCTTTCCATTCTAGGTCCCATGTTGCGGCTCTTCTTTCTATTTACGCAAAAAAATAAAAATCATTAAATGTTGAGTTTAAACAATTTAGTAGTATTAAATGTTTACTAATTACCTGAAGCAAGGTCATTAAGTATTTAATGATAATCAAAATATTATATTCAAAGAAAAATTTGAGGAATAAATGTATACGAGAATTACGTCAAATGGTACGAAAAGTGGCGCATTACGAAAAATAATTAAGGAGCAAAATTCCCACTTTGCATGGTTCGCTTGGATGCATATTTAAGTTATAATAATCCTAGTAATTATGTTGGTTAACTTTGATGCGAAAATACCAATGAATGATTGTGACACGGTTATGGTTAATAATGCGGTAATTTGGGCGGTACACGACGCACGGGATATGTAACTTTGCATGATTTTTGTAGCATGCATCGCAGTTCCAAATATCGAAATGACCACTTTTATAGGGTCCAAAAAATACATATAAAAAATAACATAGGGTCAAAAGTCAAAAAATAAATAAAAAAATAAAAAATAAAAAATTTCATCAAAAAATAAAAATGCTCAGAAAATTATGAAAATCTTCAAATCAACTTAAAATTTAATTTTGAGCAACTTTCTCTTCTTCGAAGTCTTCGGAAAATATCATTTAGACTTATTTCAAAAAGATTTTCGTCAGCACGCATTGAGTAGGACACGAACTTGCGCGAATTGTTTAGGACAATTGGTAAGTCAAGACAATATTTCCACCATATATTCAGACTCATAAAAATATAAGAAATACTAGCATTCAAAGAAAAATCGAAAAAAATATGTTTTGCAGGGAGGTCCCGATTCTTGCGCGCCTTGTATAGTACAATCTGTAATGACTATTGTAAATACGATTTTTTTAGCCAAAAAAATGCAAGGAATGTCATTCTTAAGTTAAAAGTTTTTAAAAGAAAAAATAAGGGTAGAAAAGAGAAAGTGACACAAACCAGCCCTCATGGGTCATTTTAAGGGGGTGGTTAAGTGTAGTCCCAATCCACCTCTGAAAATGTAGGACTTGGGGAACCCATATTATATTTTAGGACATACAATTGATGAGTTTGTGGGTAATAAGGTGTAGCCTTCCCAAAAATATTTTATAAGAGAGAGAGGAAAATTCATGGAGAAGAAACTTGAAAAACTTTCAGCACATTTTCCTTCTATCTCCCAAACTCTAGCAAGCATACACCACCCTTCCAAATTTGTGGACACCTCCTCCTATTCCATTTCCACCATCTAAACACAACTCACAACACCTCAAAACACCATTAAAACACCTCTCAAACTTGTGATAGCTCATAGGAGGTTTTGGGAGGACTTTTTATAGCTCAAAGGAAGCCTTGTTGGGAGATTTTAAAGGGGATTTGTCATGGAAGAAGAAAGAGTAGTTTATGGAGTTCTAAGAGTGGGATATTATGACTCCCTTTAGGTCCACCTTTGGAGATGGGGGAGCCACCTATCTTTCACAAAACCCACTTTCATCTAATGAAGACCTTGAGGTGGAAAATTCATAACTTTAAAGTAATTTAAATTTGGGAATGTTTTCAGCATGCTTTATTTCATATTTAAGGTCTTAAATATGTAGAAATTTCATTCATGCTTTGTTGATGATCACTCCATGTTTTAATATAAAAAACAAGGTTAGAGTTCGTTTTTTATGAGATTAAAGTTAGTGATAAATTTCAGAATATTATTTCACAAATATTGGGTGTAAAAAAATGGTTATGGTTCACTAAAGGGTTATTAGTTACACTCTTAAGGTTTTGGGTAAAATGGGGCACTTAAAAATGAAGGATTGAATGGGTTTTTAAAATAGATAATTTTCAGCCCACTATTCACAAATATTTTATGAATTAAAATGTTTTAAACTCATGTTTTAAGGTGAATAAATGGTTTTCTTGATGTGAAAAACACTTGGTATGTATATACCTTTTTTATGAGATTAATATAGTGATTTTAATATTGATGAATCATTATGAAATGAGAAAATGGAGTTTTATTTACAAAGTGTACTATTTTGGTTGTTAAACTAAGTTTTGGGGTTAAAAGTGTAAATATATGAAAGTGTAGTCTTCTTGCAACTTTGGGTAAAAATTTAAACAATAAAAGTGTAAAAGACTAAGTGTGAATAAAATGACTATGAGTCTTTATACAAAAAGTCATAATTAAAGTGTGTAACACTGCTTTTGAAATATAAGGTGTCAAATGTGTAAATGTTAACTAAAATGGGTTTTTAATATTAAAACTCATAAATAAATGTGTGACTTTAATATGTAAAAAGCATGATTTTATGTATTAAAAAGAGTAATGTGCAAAATGTGATTTTCGGCGAAGTGATAAGTTGAAAAAGTGTCATAGAGACTAAAATGCTTACGCATTAAGTTTGAAGCCCCAAAATGGTGTTTTTGTAAATAACACTTGAAAATAAAAGTGAAGTTACATATTTTGATGTAAATTGGGTAAATTGGCATTTTACTTAAAGTGTAACATTTTCAGGAAATAAAAATGTTAAAGTGTGTTTTGACACATATGTAGAAAGAATTAAATGATTCCTTAAATGAAAATGATTTTCGGTGGAAAAATCAACGCTTGCGTGAAAAAGGACTTTAATGGAAGATAATGATATTTTTTCCTAAATGAATAATGGCAAAATGGACTGTTAAGTCCAAGACTTTGGCTTCGGCCCGAAAAAGGCAAATTAACGTGGACAATATGAAAAGTTTCGAACACATTGGCAAGATAATGATATTGGATGATGTCGGGTTAAATAATTAAGCAGGATTATGTTGTTCCTAGTGGTGAAAGATCCCAAACCAAATGTAGTTTACTTAGTGCTCGGTACCAGGCGGTGAAATTCAGTGAAACCGTGGGTGTGCGTGTGTTGCGACGGGTGTGTGTGTCGGCGGAATCCCTAAAGAAAATGCTAAGTAATGAATCGAATATTCATGAAAGAGGCATAAATGAATGGTATTGACTCGTTGATTTATTAATGCAAGAATAACGCATTAACAGTTTAATGGTCATGTGGTAATATGGTATAGTTAAATAAGATAACTTAATGATGTTTAAGCTACATAATGAGGTTTGAATCATAATAAACACAAGCGTGTGTTATATAAATCTTTCAAAGGAAAATGAGTATTTTTCTACATACAGTATGTGCGTTCTTTGAATGGAAGTCCTATAATATGGTTGACTAACTCTGGTGTGAGTTAATAAACGTTGAGTAATAAACGGTTGAAAGTAAATGAAATATATTTTCTTAACAATTGCTAACTGATTATTCGTGTGCGTTAATGGTAAGGAATGCTAGTTTTTAAGCATAATGATATAAAATGATTCTTTGTAAAGATAAGGAGAATAAACGGGTTAAATGACATTTTTGGAATAAAACGGATTAAGACATTAGGATATGTATTTTTAAAGATATATATGTATACACATAAGTACTTTCACATGCATGAAGTGTAGCGTGTGAGTATTCTTTTCTGCTGTCCATTTCTATACTACACTTGTATAGTTTCAACTAAGCATTCAGCTCACTCTCTCCTTTTGTTACGGCAGGTTGCATGCAATTTCATATTTTGAGCGCATTATACAAGTAAGTATTTACTTGCATTTACGTTAGTAGCTTTGTTTACCAAGCCTTTAGGCATTTCCCTTGGGTCACATCACGTAGTGATTGTAAATCGGACTCGCATGCTAATAAGTGTAACATTAAATATTTAAAAAACTGAATTATAAATATTATTTAGGGTGTTAGATTGAACTTCACGATTAACGCATGGTTTGAATCGGGTTGATCTTTTATCAATCCTTAAATCCAGGTCGGGGCGTTAGAGATTTCATATAATCTTTTTATACAAGTCATTGTTAGGCTTCTATCCATTCCAGGTCCCACGTAACCGCTCTTCTTTCTATTTGCGCACAAGAATGAAAGTCATTAAATGTTGAGTTTAAACAATTTAGTCGTATTAAATGTTTACTAATTACCTGAAGAAAACTCATTATCTCTATGCCTGATTTAGCTTCCTTAATTTTTGCCATAGGTTCTTAATTCAGCCTCTCCTATAAGGAAACCACCACAATCACACAATGATATCACTTCTATTAATTTTCCTATATTAAATGTCTTAAAAAATCATTCTATATACGTAGTGTTTTCTTTAAGAGAATAACAATACGTGAAGAGGATACTACTTATAACTTAATATATTCCTTTTTCGTTTTCTTCATCTCGTCAATTTATTGATTTCTCACTTGAATTTGCAACACCAAAAACGAGTTATGATAACTAAATGCAAAACAATGACTATAAAAAAACAAACAATACAAATATTATTAAAATCTATTTTTATATACTTTAAATCATATTTTTTTTCTTATATTGATTTAATATATAAATTAGTTTTGACAAAATATTTTTAATGAATATTTTTAATTTAAATATTTTATATTCTGATTTAGGAGTTTAAAATGTTTTGCATTTTATATTTTATTTTATATTATGCCTTAAGTCTTTTATCTTAATTGGCTTAATACATAAAATATTTTTTTAGGTTCAGAATGATTTGTTTGGAGTTAAATAAATTTATAGTGTGCCTATTTTATTTTTTCATAATTGTTGATTTATTTGTATGATATTTTTCAATATTTTTCTGGATTTTAAATTTTGTTAATTACATACTTGATTAAATGTGAGTGCGCCTTTGTTCAAACCAAAATATTTTTTAATTAAACTCAGTTTTTCAATTAAATCCTAAAACATGCATCTAGGTGTGATTGAAGATACTATAATCATGCAAGAACATTCAATCACAAACAAACACACAAATGAGGAAAAATCCCCCAAAGGGGCAAAACATTTTATTTTCACTATAATTTGTAAAGAACGGATTACACGGATTATTCTGAAAATAAGAGTGACATATGAAATACCCTCAAGTGTCGGTTTCGATGTCGTCGGCTAGAATTTTCGCAAGAACTCCAGGTGGGTAGCAATGGAAAAGAGTCGTCTTCTCCATAAGTTACTCCAGATGAGTAAAAACGATCCTTTGAAGGTTTAAAGATTCACACACAAATATGGGAATGGTTTTGTGAATTAAAAAGTCATGAAACCTTAAAAACTTGAAGTCTGTTTTCTGGATTGTAAATCGCAGAAACGTGTACTAAAAAGACTTAAAAATGTGCAGAAAGGGCACAGATATTTATACAAAAATTGAGGTGGCACTGTCGCTCGAACGAGATCGCGCGACATGCTCATGTCGCTTGAAGGACAGAGTGATGTCGTTCGAACGAGCTCGACGACCAAGAAAAGTCCTTTTCTACACTTAGAAAAATTTATGCTTTGTGTTAAAAACAAATCAGACTTCGAAAAATATTTTCTAGAAAATTTCCAAATATTTATGCAAATATTAAAAACTCCAATAAATCATTTTACCAATAATGCGAAGTGGAGTAGTGGGAATAGTTGAGCAGCACGTCGCATGAAGCATGATGCACGTGATGAAGACGATGGATGCATGGATTCGGATGAAGGCCGTCGTGAATGATCGTGCTGATGTGCCGAACGGAGCGGTATCAGACATACACACTGTGATCTAGGATAAATAGAAAATTTCTAGATTCTACCCCGAGAATTTATAAAATTATGTCCTTACATTAAACATAATATTTGTTTAATTAAATCATTTAGCACAAACAATAAAACACCAGCTCCTGTACTTTTTTAGTGTCATTTTTTGGCTTTATTTTAGCCATTTGGGGCTTTGCGTATTTGCTTGGCTCGAGGTCTGATTGCATGTTTGCTATGCTCAAGGTTCATGCATCTGTTTTGTTTTGAGCATTCTTGTCTCTTGGCTTTTGACATTTTTTCCCCTCAGTTGCCTTAGCAGATTACGTCCGTACCTCTTCTTTTTGGTTTGAGTCTTTATAGTTGATGGTGGGTGTTTTTTTTTAGACAATAGTTTTCATTTCTCTCTCTCTCTAAAAGAGCTCTCGATATTTTCTCCCAATTTTCTCTCCCTTTCTCTCGGTTTATGTACTGATTTAGGATTGATCTTTGATAGTTTTCTGAGTTGGTGGTATACACATCTGATCGCTATTCATTGAGAGATTTCTACACAAAACCCTCTATACCCGATTTTATATATACTTTGAAGCTGTTGATTAGAAGTTATTTTTTTGGGTTGCATACATCACAACTAGGGAGCTCAATTTTGTTGGTCATTTCCTACTTGTAGTTGTGTTGATTTTTTGGACTGGTTGATTTTTTTTTTCTCTACTCTATTTGGACGAATTGTTTGGGATCTATCTCTTAGATTTCATTTTTTCCATGTCTACGATTTCATGTTGAGGTATCTCTACGCCTTACCATCTTTATATATATATTGCGAATGATTTAGATCCTTGTATCCTACCTGTGTTAATTATTTAAATCTGTTAGAATAAAGTTTGTGTGTGTTTGTTTAATGTCAGTTTTTTTTCTTTTAAATAAGATATAGTTTTTTTTGAAAAATATACTGATTGACACATTTTTTAAAAGAAATTTTTTTCCAGATCTGATTTTTTGGGTAACTAAATTTTTTTTTGTTTTGTTAAAAATCTGATCAGTTTTTTTATTTCTTCTAGTATTGTTGGCATAATTTAAATTCGGATATTCTACTGTTTTGTTGTGGTTCTTGGTTATGTTAAGGAGACTTAACATTTTTTTTGTTGATTAAATTTGACATATTCTTTAGTTGTATGTTTTCTCACACATTTGCTTAAAATAATCAGATCTAATTGTTTTTGTTGTTTAAGGACAAAACTATACTTAGTTGTGACTGTGTTGGGACTGCTTGTTTTTGTTGTTTAAAACCAAAACATTTGTTGTAGTATTTGGGTATTTGTTGTTGAGATCTTATTTACACCCAACTCCGTGTGTGCTCTTACTAAATTGGACTTAACATTTTTTTTTCTAAACTTAACTTAAGTTTTTTTGTGTCACCTATTTATTTTATTAAAATATCTCTTATTTAAATTTGATTTAACTTCTTTATGAGATTAAGATTAATCTGTTTTTACTCACAACTTGTGTACATCCTCTAAATTGAATTTGTTTCTTTGTGTGTTCATTGATACTTGGTTGGAGTTAATAAGTGTTTAGTTTTATAATCATTTCTTATTATTCTTTTATTTTCTTTAATTTAGTCCTAAATTACATGTGTTAAGTGCTACACATTTTATCTTTTGCTCATTTTACTTGGACTTGATATCTGTGAAATAACAACTATTTTATTTATTCATATTCTATTCGGTGTTACGTTACTTTTTTATTTGAGTAGCATGACACAAGTTTTGGAATTTTATTTCCTATTTTATTTGTGGTCATTTTCACCAACTAATTTGTTTTAGGATTGATCTTTTCTTGAATATTAATTACTAAGGAAGACCTTGCATGCGTCTTGTGACTTAATATTTAATCATTCTTTTAGTACTGATTAATTCAATCTCATCTTATTATCATTATTATTATTATTATTATTATTATTACTATTATTATTATTATTATCATTATTATTATTATTTATTTGTGTTGCGTTCATCTACACGAATTCTCCGGTGCTGAGTGTGTAGTGTACGGGTGTCCTAAGTGTTCGCTACCTGGGTGTGATTAGTAGTGGATTTTAGTTAGATTGTGGGGTTGTTTAACTTAATCTGGTTTTACAGGTTTTATTGATTAAGTTAGTTCATTTACATGGGTATCTTTGTAATTTCTAACTAATCATTGGAAATAGTGGACTTGGGTGTGTAAGTGTTCCTGGAACTACGAGGCTCGGGGTTTTCCGTTACGGTGGCTTCCTCGTGATCAAATATTGTGTACTTTTCGATTTACCTCATCTCATTCTTAAAGGGTATTTTTATTTCTAGCACCACCACTTTTACTTACTAGTGTGCGCGAGTGTATTGTAATTTATAATCGTTAATAGATTTTATATCAAAGAGTTAAAAGAGTTTTATATAACCTAATTCACCTTAGCAAGTACCCTTTGGTCATTTCTAGTATCGTTAGGTTGTTTCATGGTCAATTTATCTCGGTAATTGGGTGTGCCTTGTCCGAGGTATTCCATCTATTGCATAAAGTTCTATGTACCGGTGGCTGCACTTTCGTCCACACGGTTTGATCATAGTATTGGATTTTCTTAGGATTCACGACCTCTCAATTGGCTTGCAAGGAGTCAGTGGCTCTGGTTGCAAAGAGAGGGATAATGACTTGAGGATATGGTATGGTGCTAGAAATCGAAGAAAACTTAGCATACAGTGTTATTTTACCATAGTCAGTGGATTAGAGCAAGGCTCTAGGGAGTGCTCAAAAGTGAAACGCCAAGTGTAGTACTATGGTCATCAGAGTGACACAACGAAAGGTGTAAGCCAAATACACGATGATGAATTGGTAAGAATATTACTTCTTGAAGTGAGAAATTAACATAATATGGTTATTGGCAAGCTCATGCGAGTTGTGTAGCCAGAATAGCCTAAAGAGTTATGGGACACAGGATGTGCACTCCTAAGATGGGATTGACTTTGGTAATGAATACGATGATTGGTCGTATTATGATTCATATTGGGTGAGTGTTTATCACTAGAGAGAGTGGCTTGTGGAGGTTTTAGCATGCCTCGTGTACTAGCATAGGTAGTGTTAGAAATTTTGTAGTCAGGATAATCACGTGAGCGGAGACTCAGAGTCGATTATGCGATGTTTATGGTTAGAGAGATGGTGAGCATTAGAATTTGTCGCATGTTAGTTATTTGGTGACAAACCCCGTGTGGGGGAGTGTAGTGTAACCTTAGTATTGATAACTTCGATGATTTTGTCTTGGAAGATTTCTATGTCTTAGAATATGAAGTGGGTGAACCCCCTGAGCTTAGGATTGACGGATCGATAATTTCAGGGATGAAATTATTTAAGGAGGGAAGTTTGTAATACCTTACCCTAATATGTCATTTAAAATTTGTATAAATTGTAATGAAGTGAGGTTTAATGATAACTATTGGAAGTTGTGGGTCAAAATTGAAAGAAAGATAAGAATTGGTAGAAAGGGTAGTTCGAACGACATAGGATGTCGCTGGAAGAGAGATCCTATATCGCACGAAGGTTGCTTGAAGTAGGGTTCAAACGACCTTCGAGCGAGATCTCATTACCTTATAGTTCCAGGTCGAGCGAGGCAATGTATCGAACGACATGGGCATGTCGTTCAAACGAGGATC
This sequence comes from Sambucus nigra, assembly GCA_949130495.1. Lineage (NCBI taxonomy): Eukaryota > Viridiplantae > Streptophyta > Magnoliopsida > Dipsacales > Adoxaceae > Sambucus > Sambucus nigra. The sequence goes on from OX422207.1 coordinate 763,760,555, forward strand.
TTGTTGTTCGAACGAAGTGCCTTAAAAATGTTTTAATCTGATTGTTCTCGTGTCCAGTCACACTTCTGGTCCTTGATTTGGTGAGCTGTCGAGCTCAGATAAGCTCAGGTTGAGCAAAACGGGATATTTGGGTGTTTTACGAGTTTTATAAGGGTCATTTGGGCTCATTTTTATTGTGGGAGTTGGACGAAGAGAGAAAGAGTGGAAGGTGTGGTCTTCCTCTACCATTTTAACCTCCCTACACTCTCCCGCTACCACAAACCACCATGCTACCACCACCCCTCCACTTTGTGTCCCCATATTTGTTTTGTATTCCACCATATTCGAACCTTATATATCCATTTCCACCATGGATGAGGAGGGCTACGAATTTTGGAGGTGTTGTTGGGGGTTTTGGGATGAGATGAAGATTGGTTATTTATGGAGAATGAAGAGGGTTTTGATGGAGCATTCATGGAGACAAGCTTTGATGGAACTAGGCAACCTCTTTAAGGCCATCTTAGGAGGTGGGAGGCTACCATCTTCTTAGGTCCTCCATGCCTTCCATTACTAGAGCTTCATTTGAGGTGGAAAATCTTACTCTTAGTATTAAGACTCTATTTTGTGTATTTATAGTTTTGTTGTTAGATTACATGAGTAGGGTGCATTTAATAAAATGATGAAAATCATGTTAAGTAAATAATAAAATAAATTATAAAGGCTAAATATGGGGTACGGTGCATGTAATCTAGTCTTTAAGAGTAAGTGATGAAAATGACAAAATATGGTGGGTGCATGCAATCTTGTCTTTATTTTAAGAGTAAATTATAAAATAAATGATGAAAATGCACCCTAAAATAAATGATGAAAATGACAAAAATATTATTTTGTTAAAAAACTAAATTATGACTAAATATTTCAAAGTTCTTGAAATGAAGATTGAGATTTTTATAAAATGTTGTATTTTCTAGTAAATCTATGTTAAACATTTTATCAAATAAAATATTTGAAAATGATGATTTATTTTGCTAAAACATTGGCAAAATAATGTTTCAAAGTTTCTTTGAAAAAATGTAAAGTTCATAAAAGATGAACATTTGTTGAGTATGAAGAAGTAAAATATCTTGTATGACTTGAAAGTGTATTTTGAAAGTATTATGAATTTCTAAAATGAAATGTATGTGTGACCATTTTAATAGGATTTTGGGATTTAAAATCCATTTTCTCATGTATGTAAACTTGTTGTATTTTGGTAATGAATATGTGGTAAAATTTAAAGGAGGTTTTGTTGGGTTTAAATAAGAAATAAGAAAAAAATAGAAATTCTAGTGTTTAAAGTGCGTGAAAAGAGGGTTAAAGGTCGGATGAATATAAGGTTGCAAGACTACATGCATTTATAAAAGGAAAATGGTATTTACTTATAGAAGTAGTCTTTAAGAGTAATTAGATTTCTTGAATAAAGAAAGTAAAGAAATGTCTAAATTCGAAATATAGTTAGTAAAGGTGTTCGATAAGAAATAATGGTTAAACATTGGGAAGTTGGTCTGTGTAACTTAATGATGTTTGAAAGATTAATACTTATGTTTTGAAAAGGAAATAATTAAATAAAGTGATTTTCGACTTGAGAAGAATAATAATCAAAATTTTAAAAAGGTGTTAAAGTGTTTAAAGAACTTAAGAAATAGTATGAGGAACTAAAAAGTGTTTTGGGAATATAACACTTGTGATATGGAGAAAAATGACAAATTTGAAAATAAATGGGTAAAATGATAATTTTACTTAAGGTGGAACATTTTTATGAAATAAAAATATTGGAAATGGTGTTACACAAATTGGTCCTAAATGAATATGATTTTTGGAATAAAATTAAAGTTAAAGTGTGAAGGACATGAAATGATAATTTCAAAGTGTAACATGAGTTGGGGCAAAACCCCAAGTTTGGCTTTGGTTGGGTAAAAAGGGTAAGAAGGAATAATGTGGATATTTGTAAAATGTTAAAATACATAAAATTAACTCAAATGATATCGGGAGAATTAAGGGGGGCCAGGAGCCCTGGGTTGAAATATCCAAAACCAATGGTTAGAGTATATGGTGGCATCGCCGACAGTGTGAAGCCTATTTAAGTACGCAGTTTATTGAAAGATTATGAGAAAAGATAAAAGAATAAGGAACATGACAAGAAATGGGTTGTGTGGTAAAATTATGTTGAGACACCCTAACTTGAATGAATTAATAAAAGTTCGGTAAAGGTTAAAGTGGACAAGAAATGTGTAAATTGATCAGTGTCCATAAATCAAGAAAAAAGTAAATTATGATGGCTAAATGGGTAAGTTGAGCAACCTAAGAAGGTTTAACCATAATTTAACCCAATGGTGTGTTGTGAAGGGTTTTGAAAGATTAAATAACTATTTCTAACACGGTATTCATGTGTGTTGAAAAGGTGATTTTCAAATGAAAATACTAAAGTGCATTGTTTTAAATGGAAAAGGGTCATTTCTGTAAAGAAATGATTTACGTTAAACAAAGTACAGTGGTTTCAAGAATTTAACCATGTGCATTAAATATAAGGGCAAATGTCAAGTTATGAAAGAAGAAGTCTTTATGAGATTAAGGTAAATGAATCAGGGTAAAACAATGTTATCGAAAGTGAAACGGTTTCATGCATTAAGTGTATGTATGTATGTGTATATATATATATATATATATATATATATATATATATATATAGTTGCATGTGCACATAGGTATAACGTGTTAAAGTCTTCTTTACGTCGTTCGTTTCTACACTATATTTGTATATTCCCACTGGGCATTGCCCTACACCCTCGTCTTTGTTACGGTAGGTTGGGTGTGGGTTCATATTTTGAGAGCATTATATAGATAAGTAGTTTGTTTAATTTTATTTTAGTAGCTCTGTATGCTTGGACTTCAGGGGTGCTTCCCACAGGTCCATCATGTAGTTCGACTTGAAATTGGATTCGCGTGATGAACAAGTGAAACGTTAATTAAAAATGAAACTGGACTATATTATTATATAGGTTATTTCATTTCACTTCTGTGACAACCCGCTATCCGGAATAAAGGGTGGCCAGCCCTATACCCCGATAAAATAGGAAATCATCGATAAATATCATTCTCAGCATCACAACAATAAGCAAAGTATAAGGAATAACCACTCTATATTCCAGAAAACGGGTTATCAAAAACTTTGATTTGAAATAAAAGAAAACATTTTCAACAACCCATAATAGAAATAGAGGGTGGAAACCCCCACAAGCGTAAATAAGAAACCCAAAGGATACAAAGGACCGAAAGAAACGTCGGTCAATATAACCATACAACATGCAAGTAGTATCAAGTGTTACATAATAGATCCATTATAAAAATACAACGGTCTAGGAAACAAGCCCGAATAAACTGAGCATAACTAGAAACATAAATGGAGGCGACTACGCAAGCATCCCGTGAAACCCGCACAATGTCACGGCTCCTCAAAACATATGGAAATAAAGGTCATTACGGGCGACCGTGCGGCGGAACACCTGAACGGATTAAATATATATACATATACAACAAGAAAAGAAAACCGGTCAGGGCCGGGTATAGGTGATCAATAGATAAATGACAGGTATGACAATGATGCACAATAATCAAGGAAGATAGTCTAGCATGGTAACATCATATAAGGAACTAAAACTGATAAAGGACTGCATAGAGTGAGATTCATTTAAAACAGAATTTAAAATACATGTGAGCCTTTAACATCGTTCATCATATTTCAATTTCAATCTTCTTTTCCATTCCTTATCAGGAATATAATTATCATCATGTGCTCTATATGGCACTAAATTCAATAGCATGCTCTTTGTGGCATAAATTTGCTCTTTAAGGCATTAACGTTCCATCGAGTCCAACTCGATAATTAGAATAGTCATAAATATACATATAACGATTCTAAGACCGCCCGTCCGGGTTTCCCCACTGTGCGTCCCTAAATAACCATCATCTTCCAGGGCCTATCATAAGACAACCTGGGATCCTATCGAAAATGTCGGGAAGCGGCCATATGCCTGCGGGGTAGTCAAGACCACACCCAGAATCTCCTACCAATCGCAGAAAAATATAAAACAAGCGCTCATATGGCCTAGGACTATATCCACCCTGCATTCATTAGCCAGGGGGCTTCACCTATCGCACGGACTTCCCTTAAGATGGTATTTAGAGAGGTGTGTAACATCCATTTTATTTATTTCCATTACATGATTTAGTAAATTATCATTTACCTTATCAATATTCCCATTTTAAATAAATGTATAAGTTAAATCGGGACTATATATAATTCGTACCGACATAGCATCCTCAAAAGGACTTCAGACTCCAATGTTATCCCCAAGGCCTCTTTTAGGCTTTAATATGAACCATCAAGTCAAATCTAACTCGAGTTGAATTCTAAAGTCTCCAAATTGACCTCAATAGATCCTAGACCCTAATAAAACTACAAGACCGAAGAAATGCCTAAGCATCACTTTAAATTCCCCCTTGAATGAATCCTAGATGAACCCTTTCGAGTCTAGGATGTCGACCCAACTCAACTAGAACTCTAAACCCTGTGTTTACTTCATTTAAGAAGGTCCCTAATCAATAATCCTAAAGAAAAGGGGTTGAAAATGAAAAAGAAAATTTTTGAAAAGTGCAGGGCTACCGAATCGATTCGCCCCCTTGGCCGAATCGATTCGGCCAGAAAGTTTGAGATTCTGCATAATTGCCGAATCGATTCGGATGAGAGCCGAATCGATTCGGTCAGAAAATCTGGGTTTCTGCATAACTGCCGAATCGATTCGGATGAATTTCGAATCGATTCGGTTCACAAGACCTGGGCACTGGACCTAACCGAATTGATTCGCCCAGGGGGCCGAATCGATTCGGGCCTGCGATTTTGCCAAGAAATGGCTATGGAGTCTTGGACTCCATTTTCTACCCCAACTCAAATTTCTCCAAACCAAACTCATATACCAACACTATAAGAACATCAATGATGCTATTGATCATCTTAGAACCTCATGAATCATCTTTGAGTGAATCAAAACCCATAAATACATAAGAAAACCCTAAGTGTGCTAAACTAAAATCAATACACCATTACCACAACAAATCATTTATCTCAAGACACAAATAGCAAGTAAAAACTTGCCTTGATTCAGCAAATATGCAGATTCCTTGGTGTAGTAGCAATCTCTCTCTCAATCTCCAAAGCTTTCTCTCTACTCTTCTCTTACTCTCTTAGGTTTAGGAAGGGATTTTTGGGGAAATTAGAAGACTTAATAGGCTTAAGTCGTGACTTAAGGTAAATGCCCCACTTAATTAACCAAAAGTGCGATAAAATAATACGCAATAGCATAATTAAGGCACAACCAGTCAAAAATGCCCAAAACTGCAAAATACAACATGGCACATTATTTAACTATTTCGCACATTCCGGAATCAACTACAACCTCCAAATTATCATTTGGACATTTTAACATTCAATTTAGGTTCCGGTCTCATAATTAAGTCAAATATCATTTTATATTCAGATGATATTAATAAGCATGACATAGCAATATTTACCCATAGATATGATATGTATGCAAACTCACAATAAATATCAGCTTTCTACGTTGAATTAACATTCAAATCATAACCCAACACTTGGCTCCAATTGCTATACTGAGTAATTATTATAAAATACGGTCTCATAAGCGAGGGTTATTACATACTCCCCTCTTATAAGGGAATTTTGCCCCCAAAATTCAGGCGTACCTCATGAGAAAAGATGTGGATATTTCTCCCGCATCTCATCCTCACGTTCCCAAGTGGATTCATTTGCATGATGATGACTCCAATGAACTCTCACTAGGGGCACCACACGAGATCTCAACTTTCGCTCCCCAAACTCAAGGATAGCAACCGGTTGTTCTTCATAAGAAACATCGGGCTGCAAATCAATATCTTCGAAAGGAATGTGCCAAAGGGCACCTTCACACCTTCTGTACTTCTTCAAAGAGGAGACATGAAATACATCATGGATTTGTTGTAAAGGTTCCGGCAAGGCGAGTTGGTATGCCACAGGCCCAACCTTTGCAATCACCGGGAAAGGTCCAACAAAGCGGGGTGCAAGCTTTCCTTTCTTCCCAAAACGTTTAATGCCCTTCATCGGGGACACTCGTACCAACACTTGGTCTCCAACTTCCAATTCCATATGCCTCCTACCCGCATCGGCATAACTCTTTTGACGATCTTGGGCTATCCGTATGCGATTTCGAATAAGCTCAATCTTCAAAGAAGTATCTTGGATCATTTCAGGTCCAAGAAACTTATTATCACCCACTTTCAACCAACAAGCGGGCGACCTACAAGGCCTGCCATACAGAGCTTCATAAGGTGCCATTCCAATAGTGAATTGGTATGAGTTGTTGTAAGCAAACTCAACCAACGGAAGGTATTGTTCCCAACTTCCTTTAAAGTCGAGTATGCACATATGAAGCATATCCTCCAACATCTGGTTTACCCTTTCGGTCTGACCGTCTATTTGAGGATGATAGGATGAGCTTAACTTCAACTCGGTTCCCATCGCTCCTTGGAAACTTTGCCAAAAGCGGGACACAAATATTTTATCTCGGTCGGAGACAATATTTAAAGGTACCCCGTGAAGTCTGACGATTTCCTCGATGAACAATTGGGCATAACGAGCGGTATCATAATCGGTGCGCACTGGCAAGAAGTGTGCCGACTTAGTCAAACGGTCGACAATCACCCAAATTGAGTCATGACCCTTTTGCGATCTAGGCAAGACCGTAACAAAATCCATCGAAATGCTCTCCCATTTCCACACGGGAATCTCGAGCGGTTGTAACAAACCTGTCGGTCGCTGGTGGTCGATTTTAACCAACTGACAAGTAGTACACTGAGACACAAACTCGGAGATATCCCTCTTCATACCCGCCCACCAATACAAACGACGCATATCTTGGTACATCTTGTCCCCGCCTGGATGTACCGCGAACTTGGACCCGTGGGATTCCGCCATTACTGCACGTCTCAAATCCCCATCGTCGGGAACCACAAGTCTTCCATGGAAGCGTAGTCCACCCTCAGAACCAATTGAGTACGACTCCGCTCCCTCGGACAACAACTGGCTTATCTGGTCTTGACAAACTTTATCTCTTTTCTGAGCTTCCACAATCTTTGCTATAATCGTGGGAGTAGCCGTAATCACGGAAAGGAATGCTCTCACCCCTGCATCCTCCAGGCTGAGTTCTTTCCACTTAGCTTTCCACACCTCAGCTAAGCCTCCATCAGGCTTTCTACTCAAGGCATCTGCTACCACATTCGCCCTCCCGGGGTGATAATGAATATCAAATTGGTAGTCTTTCACAAACTCCAACCAACGGCGCTGGCGCATGTTCAAATCCTTTTGGGAGAATAAGTACTGCAGCGATTTGTGGTCGGTGAAAAGACTAAACTTTTCCCCCAAGAGGTAATGCCTCCATATCTTCAAGGCAAATACAACGGCGGCGAATTCCAAATCATGTACCGGGTAGTTCCTCTCGTGAGGCTTCAACTTACGAGAAGCATATGAAATGGGTTGTCTTTCTTGTTGAAGAACACCTCCTAGCCCCAGAAGAGATGCATCGGTAAAGACGAGATATTCTAATCATGGCTTTGGCAATGCCAGGACTGGAGCTGAAGTCAGTCTATCCTTGAGCTCATCGAAAGCCGCTTGACATGAATTGTCCCAAACAAATCTTACTCCTTTCCGGGTCAAATTCGTCAATGGGCTAGCAACCTTAGAAAAGCCCTTAATGAATCGACGGTAATAACCCGCCAAGCCTAGAAAACTAAGAACTTCAGTGGGCGTCGTGGGCTGACCCCACTCCTTCACCGCGATCACCTTACTCGGATCCACAGACACGCCTTGGGGTGACACCACATGCCCCAAAAATTGAATTTCCTTCAACCAGAAGCCACACTTCTCAAACTTTGCATACAATTGATGATCCCTCAATCTCTGCAGGACCAACCGCAAGTGAGCAGCGTGATCCGACTCTGTCTGAGAATAGACTAGGATGTCATCAATAGATACAATGACAAACTGGTCAAGGAAATCCCGAAACACCCTATTCATAAGGTCCATAAACACTGCAGGGGCATTGGTTAGCCCGAAGGGCATAACCAAGAACTCATAAGATCCATAACGGGTCAAAAAGGCCGTCTTAGATACATCTTGCTCTCGTATCCTCAATTGATGATACCCTGTCCGCAAGTCGATCTTGGAGAAGTAGGAAGCTCCCCTAAGTTGATCAAACAAATCGTCGATGCGAGGTAAAGGGTATTTATTACGGATGGTGACTTTATTCAACTCTCTATAGTCCACGCATAACCGGAGAGAACCGTCTCTCTTCTTCACAAACAAAACTGGAGCGCCCCACGGTGAGGTACTACGCCTAATAAAGCCCTGCTCCAGTAACTTCTGAATCTGGTCTCTCAGCTCTCTCATCTCCATAGGAGCCATTCGATAAGGAACTTTTGCGATCGGTCGAGTTCCCGGCATTAAGTCAATCACAAACTCTATTTCCCGACTTGGAGGTAATCCCGGTATCTCCCGAAAAATATCCTCAAAGTCCCTAACGATGGGAAGAGAATCTAGGGGAACCACGACATCTCTAAATGCATCTTCCGCAATACAATATAAATAAGCACTCGTGCTCCCTTCCATACAAGGCATAACTACTAGGAACATCTCTTGTCCCGGAACCGCAAAAACTATACTCTTCCCATAACAATTCACTATAGCACGGTACTTCACTAGCCAATCCATGCCCAAAATTACATCGTACCCGACCATATCAAGGACCAGCAAATCGGCATCAAAACACAAGTCACCAAGATTAATTCTTATGTTTTTACACACGAAGAAAATCAATGAGCCATCGCCCATAGAGGATTCAACACTAGTGAAGGTACTTTCAGCAGATTTTATCAAACCCGTAGTCTGAGCAAAACTTCTAGAAATAAAGGAATGTGTAGCACCCGTATCAAATAGAATTCGACCCATGTGCCCATGGATGAGAAACTTACCCTCGATAGCTGGTGGTGCAGGAGGAGCTGGAGGAAGCAAAGCCTCCTGAATATGGTAAACCCGACCGTACTACAATTGCCCCCGTTAAGGAGGAGCAATCGGATTAGGCGCTTGGGGCGGAAACTGTACATACGGCTGCTGTGGGGCCCTTGGAAGATGCCCTCCAACCAACTGAGGACACGCCCTTTTATAGTGGCCCAGCTCCCCACACTGAAAACATTTATTCACCGCATTGTCCTGATTCCTACCTTGGTTATTCCGGAATTGCCCCGCACCTCGGCCCTGTTGGCCCCTACCTCCATTTCCACCTCTACCTCCCTTCGATTGCTGACCACCTTGACCCTGCCTGTTAGCATTGTTGTTGCCACCGGCATTAAACCCACCGAACCGTTGACGCTTGGACGAATCCCCCTGCTGAGGATCCCTCTCAACCTGCTTGTTCCCCGAGGATTGGGACGAAGACGATGTTCCCCCTCCGCTCCCAACTCCTCCCTGCCTCCCCGCTTGTCCCACAGTAACAACCTTCTTCTTGTTTAGCAAAAACAATCTGTGCTCCTGACAGTGAAGTAAAGCAGCATTCATCACATCACCAAAAGTCACCAGAGATGGATTTCCCAGCAAATGTTGTTTTATTCGCCAATGTAAACCTCCCACAAACTTGGAGATCCTCTTAGCTTCTGGAGTTACCTCATCCGGTATGAAACTGGCTAACCGGGTAAACTCTTCCTCGTACTCGGCGACCGACCTCTCCCCCTGAACCAAATCCTGCAGCTTCCTCTGCATTTCCCTCTGAACTGCGGGAGGGAAATACTTTCCATCAAACAAAGCCCAAAAATTTGTGATGGACATGGTATCCCTTTGCTCGGGTGTCGTCATTGACTCCCACCAGTGTAAGGCCGGTCCAACCAGCTTGAAAGTAACGAGAATTTGCTTTCTCTCCTCACTACATTCCACCATCCTAATATGGCGCTGCATATCTCTCTTCCACTGGTTCGCCTTGATAACATCCGAACCTCCCTCGAATTCCGGGGGATGTCCCTTAAGGAAAGACTCCCTCACCCGTTCCCATTGAGAAGGTCCCGTAGGAACTAGTGCTTCTTGTCCCCTCACTTGAGCTTGTGGCATTTGTTGGGCCACTGCAGTCATCGCGGCGTTGACAGCTTGGGCCACAATATTTGCCACTTCAGCGGCACTGATATTTCCCTGCTGCGGTGGAGGACCAAACTCATCCTCAACAACCCTATTACGTCTAGCGGGACGTCCTCTCTTCGGCGGCATCTGAGATAAAGACGAAACAGAGTTAAAACATAATATAAGACAATCTATTTAGCAGAAGATCGCATACATAGGCAGCAAAACAATCCTAACATTAAGTCCTATATCAAAGAACGCTACGGTAGAACGTGACGAGTCCGCATAGATCCTAAAGACTCTAGAACCTGATGCTCTGATACCATCTGTGACAACCCGCTATCCGGAATAAAGGGTGGCCAGCCCTATACCCCGATAAAATAGGAAATCATCGATAAATATCATTCTCAGCATCACAACAATAAGCAAAGTATAAGGAATAACCACTCTATATTCCAGAAAACGGGTTATCAAAAACTTTGATTTGAAATAAAAAGAAAACATTTTCAACAACCCATAATAGAAATAGAGGGTGGAAACCCCCACAAGCGTAAATAAGAAACCCAAAGGATACAAAGGACCGAAAGAAACGTCGGTCAATATAACCATACAACATGCAAGTAGTATCAAGTGTTACATAATAGACCCATTATAAAAATACAACGGTCTGGGCAACAAGCCCGAATAAACTGAGCATAAATAGAAACATAAATGGAGGCGACTACGCAAGCATCCCGTGAAACCCGCACAATGTCACGGCTCCTCAAAACATATGGAAAGAAAGGTCATTACGGGCGACCGTGCGGCGGAACACCTGAACGGATTAAATATATATACATATTCAACAAGAAAAGAAAATCGGTCAGGGCCGCGTATAGGTGATCAATAGATAAATGACAGGTATGACAATGATGCACAATAATCAAGGAAGATAGTCTAGCATGGTAACATCATATAAGGAATTAAAACTGATAAAGGACTGCATAGAGTGAGATTCATTTAAAACAGAATTTAAAATACATGTGAGCCTTTAACATCGTTCATCATATTTCAATTTCAATCTTCTTTTCCATTCCTTATCAGGAATATAATTATCATCATGTGCTCTATATGGCACTAAATTCAATAGCATGCTCTTTGTGGCATAAATTTGCTCTTTAAGGCATTAACGTTCCATCGAGTCCAACTCGATAATTAGAATAGTCATAAATATACATATAATGATTCTAGGACCGCCCGTCCGGGTTTCCCCACTGTGCGCGTCCCTAAATAACCATCATCTTCCAGGGCCTATCATAAGACAACCTGGGATCCTATCGAAAACGTCGGGAAGCGGCCATATGCATGCGGGGTAGTCAAGACCACACCCAGAATCTCGTACCCATCGCAGAAAAATATAAAACAAGCGCTCATATGGCCTAGGACTATATCCCCCTGCATTCATTAGCCAGGGGGCTTCACCTATCGCACAGACTTCCCTTAAGATGGTATTTAGAGAGGTGTGTAACATCCATTTTATTTATTTCCATTACATGATTTAGTAAATTATCATTTACCTTATCAATATTCCCATTTTAAATAAATGTATAAGTTAAATCGGGACTATATGTAATTCGTACCGACATAGCATCCTCAAAAGGACTTCAGACTCCAAAGTTATCCCCAAGGCCTCTTTTAGGCTTTAATATGAACCATCAAGTCAAATCTAACTCGAGTTGAATTCTAAAGTCTCCAAATTGACCTCAATAGATCCTAGACCCTAATAAAACTACAAGACCGAAGAAATGCCTAAGCATCACTTTAAATTCCCCCTTGAATGAATCCTAGATGAACCCTTTCGAGTCTAGGATGTCGACCCAACTCAACTAGAACTCTAAACCCTGTGTTTACTTCATTTAAGAAGGTCCCTAATCAATAATCCTAAAGAAAAGGGGTTGAAAATGAAAAAGAAAAATTTTGAAAAGTGCAGGGCTACCGAATCGATTCGCCCCCTTGGCCGAATCGATTCGGCCAGAAAGTTTGAGATTCTGCATAATTGCCGAATCGATTCGGATGAGAGCCGAATCGATTCGGTCAGAAAATCTGGGTTTCTGCATAACTGCCGAATCGATTCGGATGAATTTCGAATCGATTCGGTTCACAAGACCTGGGCACTGGACCTAACCGAATTGATTCGCCCAGGGGGCCGAATCGATTCGGGCCTGCGATTTTGCCAAGAAATGGCTATGGAGTCTTGGACTCCATTTTCTACCCCAACTCAAATTTCTCCAAACCAAACTCATATACCAACACTATAAGAACATCAATGATGCTATTGATCATCTTAGAACCTCATGAATCATCTTTGAGTGAATCAAAACCCATAAATACATAAGAAAACCCTAAGTGTGCTAAACTAAAATCAATACACCATTACCACAACAAATCATTTATCTCAAGACACAAATAGCAAGTAAAAACTTGCCTTGATTCAGCAAATATGCAGATTCCTTGGTGTAGTAGCAATCTCTCTCTCAATCTCCAAAGCTTTCTCTCTACTCTTCTCTTACTCTCTTAGGTTTAGGAAGGGATTTTTGGGGAAATTAGAAGACTTAATAGGCTTAAGTCGTGACTTAAGGTAAATGCCCCACTTAATTAACCAAAAGTGCGATAAAATAATACGCAATAGCATAATTAAGGCACAACCAGTCAAAAATGCCCAAAACTGCAAAATACAACATGGCACATTATTTAACTATTTCGCACATTCCGGAATCAACTACAACCTCCAAATTATCATTTGGACATTTTAACATTCAATTTAGGTTTCGGTCTCATAATTAAGTCAAATATCATTTTATATTCAGATGATATTAATAAGCATGACATAGCAATATTTACCCATAGATATGATATGTATGCAAACTCACAATAAATATCAGCTTTCTATGTTGAATTAACATTCAAATCATAACCCAACACTTGGCTCCAATTGCTATACTGAGTAATTATTATAAAATACGGTCTCATAAGCGAGGGTTATTACAACTTCACACCTAACGCTCGGATCGGATCGGGTTGACTACGGGTAACCCATAAACACGGGTCGGGGCATTACATTTGTAACATCGTTCTTTTTTCTTATGAACGTAAAAAATAAAGAAAAATGTAGCACAACAATCGAACACATTTTGTGGACATCATAGGCTCATAGATTGAGTATGATTTTCTTAATCATTGACTAGATAAAATGTACATTATAGATCAATTCCCTATGAGATATATGTCTACTCAATCATAAAGAAAGCAAAGGCAATATCTGTTATGAGTCGATGAGAACCTCCAAGACCACGTGCAGTATCGATATATAAATGTCTCCCCAAGATGTTGATCTGAAGTCTAATGTATAAGTTAAGCATTGTCATTGTCCAAATTGACATCGCTGTTATGGTGAAAGCTGCACAAATCACAAAAGTTCAATACAAAACAAGCCAATTATAGTATAATAAGATAAATAATAGAAATTAATTATATTCCATACGTAGAATTTTAAGTCAATGCCATAACTCAAGTTTTTTTGAAGACGTATGAGTGTTAGGCTGACACTTCCCCTTATTTGGACTCTTTGTGAGGTGTACAATATATAATTATTCTGCTAATCAACTACTTATGCCATCATAGCATGTGGAAATGTTGTTGTATTATAACCCAATTAACATATTCATCATCCAACAACAACCAAGTTAAACGAATTGAGTAAGCTGGAACATTTAAACTTACTTTCAGTTCTGCAATATTCATCATCCACCATTAATTGTTTCAAATGTATCCAAACAACAATCGATTAAGCTTTTTTATATTTTGAAATTAGAATTTTTGGTTTGTGACTTCAATTTTCTTAAAACCCTAACATATTGGGATTTAAATCGATTACAACAAAACTAATTGTATTAAACCCTAATATTTTGTGATTAGCATCAATTAAAACACCAAGGGGTGCATTTAGTGTCCTGGAAAAAGTAATCCACTTAGCCCTACTCTTGATCTACACAAACACAAACTTGCATGCTCAAAGCACTAACATCCAATGACAAGTTATAGAGATTATAGAGGAAATCTCCAGATTTTGAGTTTTAAAATGAACACGAAGAATCAACTCATTCATACAACAATATAATAGCAAACGAAAATTATTACCTTATAAAGTAACCAAATTTCAAATAATTGAAACCATTCCCCATCAAAACAACAAACAATGTCCCAACTCTAATTTAGTCATCCAAAATCATAACAATAAAAATCCCCAATAATAAATTCGGTGAATTTAAATAACACTCCGTATTAAGTACTAACGCACATACCATTATTTAATAATATACCCTTCATCAACAATGTAGTTAATACAACAAGATAACATAATATTTTCACCAAAATACACATTACATATATCATATATCCCACATAACTAAAAAATAGTCAAAAATGAACTTTTGAGTCACAAAATGCCAAAAAAATGAGATTTGTTTCAGTCTTGAAAACCTTTTTTTGTCACAAAATAGCATTACAAACCTAATTGGGTAATACGTATAAATTATTCACAACCAATTCAAAATCAACACGATCGATCAATAAACATCCCAGCCATGCAATATTTGCACTGAGGTTTTTCCATGTATATGGAAAGATAAATAGAGATTAGAATATGGAGCTTAGGTTAGGTATGTGAGTTGAGAGCTCTCACAAGCCGACCTTGTTTGTTATTTCATGAATAGTTGAGGCAAGGAGAATCGAGATGAAACCCTTGACAAGAGAGGGAAAATTGTGTTAGAGACAAACACCGACTTTTTACATTTTTATGGAGTATGTTACAATTTTAGGTTTGGGGAATAGCAAAACCACAAATATAACAACAGTTTTGAATAGAAAATTGTTGTTAATTTTATAAGTGTCATAAACACTTAGGAATTAAATATTCTATTAGTTGAAAAATAGGCATTATGATTCAATGACGGCAAAAACTTCTGTTACAACAATATTTGTTCAAATTATGGGATACACGTTGGTATTGATTCCAATAATGTTAAATTTACAAATAGTTTTATTCTATGCACATATGTTATTATATAATCGATTTGTTCCTATTTGATGGATTAAAGTATTTATAAACCAGGTGTTCTTACTCTGAATGCTAACATAACATTTTTTTAGTATGTTTGTTTGTTTTCATGTATCATTAGTGTATTGTCCAATATTGTTTCTAAGAAACATCGTTTTACATAATTTAAAACCCTAACGAATTTTTTAAAAACCCTCTAATTTCAATCGATTTCAAGAAACGTTTTTCTCCGATTTCAGTACACAAAAGTTCCATTTCAATGGACTTAACTCCGCTATGTTTTCTTCTCCTAAAGTACGACCATGTCAAGTGTGTCAACTACCCTTAAAGGAATTATAGGAGAATCATGTTTCTTTAACACATATGAATAGTTTTTTATAGAATGTAGTTAATTTTTAAATCTGTGGTCAATATTTTGTCTCAAATCCTTTCAAATTGAAATTGTGCAATAAGGTCGTGGAATGTTATTTCTTCAAATGCTGGCATTTTATCTGTATTAACTATGTTTACGTTTTATTGGTATCAACTAAATTTAAGTTTATTTTTCATTGGAACCAGCTTTATTTAAGGTTATGTTTTATTAAGAATTATTGTAATTTATACCTATGCTTTATTCTAGTTAGCTAAATTTCAATTTCTGTTGTATTAAATCGTATTTTGTTTTTGTCTTGTAAATCATGGTTTGCTAAAAAAATTCTCGAGTCTCACACACAAGATCTTATGAACAACTAAATTCTCTTTGCAACTCTCAAGTCATTGAGAGTTTGACTCAAATTCAAATGGTAATCGCCGGCCCAAAACGATATTTACGTTATTTTTAAAAGAAAAATTGTGACTGTAGTTGTACAATTAGGAATTATTGGTATTACAAACCATTTTTTATATTTTAGTATTTACATTCTGAAAACGCAGTTGGATCCCTGGTAATAAATGCGGAAGCGTTGAAAGCTGATGGTTCAATAATTAAACAAAACAAGTTTTAGTTTACCAAAACAAAATTAAACCAAGTTAATCCAAGTCCTAGAATTTGCCTAAGTCATAATTACCAAATTATATCCACAGTTAGGCGAAACCAAATTTTAGTACATGACTTGAATAAACCAATTTTACCCAATATTTAATTTAAGTCCCAAATTAAATGAGTGTGATAATTAAACCCAATTTTATCTTGAAATTATCCTAAGCATGGATTCTAAGGTATTGTGCAAGATAAAATAAACAAAGTCACACTACACCGCGATGTACGAGGAAAAACCCACTAACGGGAAAAAACCTCGGGACGGCCCTAGCCTCAAATCCACTAAAAACGGTATTACAAAATACAAGACAAAAGACTTACTTCCTAAACTCGAACCCTCTCAAGCCGTGATGCTCCTTCTTGTATCAACCTCCAATTAGAGGATAACCAACGGAGCTCCACGGTGGTCTCGGAATTCATCGATCGGGCAATTAGGCACACCGTCACCCAAGCATGGAGCCTTTCTCCAAATGGGTAGAAATGAAACGAACTTCTCGTCAATTCGGTGTAGAGAAAAACCGGTGCCAAAACAATCTCCAAGCAATTAATATTTATATAGAAACTTGGATAAACAATTGGGTGTAAACTAGAGTGTGTATGAAATTTTTCTTGAAAGAATTACACTCAAAACTTGAACATTTTCCTAAAACTCTTTTTGCTAACAAACTCTCTCTAGGAGATAAACTAAGTTGGAAAAGTTATCTAGGAAAATGTGTTTCCCGTACATAATAAAGTATGAAAATTTTGGTTGAAAACCAAATGGAGAAGTGGGGAAAAAACTGTCAAAAAACTGCTCAAAACCGTTCCCGCCTGACGTCTCGTTCGAACGAACTTGACTCTCGTTCGAACGAGACTTCTAACGAGCGACCAGCCTGGGCTCGTTAGAATCTCGTTAGAACAAAAACTCGTTCGAACGACATATCGAACGACTGTCTAGTTAGGGTCGTTGGCAAAACTCGTTCGAACGAACCTGGTTCGAACGACAAAACTCGTTCGAACGAAATCTGGTTCGAACGAAAAAACTCGTTCGAACGACATTTCTAACGAACATCCAGAAAGTTTATAAAATGCGATTTAGGCCCAGAAACTTTTATAAACTTTTATATACTTATTTTTTAAAGTTTCTAATTGATTCTTTCTGAAAAATAAAATGCAGTTTTTATTAACCTAACACCCAATACAAATTGTTCCAAACTCCTATATCAATATAATTACATTCATACCTTGGGAGCATGGAACCTTAGTTGATGACGTACAAACGAGGCACATAAACTACGGCATGTTGATGATGCTTTATACTCTTTGCCGCTACGTCTTCAACAAACACTTCATAGGTCTTGAATATTACAATTAAATAAAATCCTATGAATAAATGTTTTTGTCCAGAATTGAGCCAAAACTATATATGGACTCAATTGGAAATTTGTGTCCTTACAAATCTCCCCCTTTGGCTATTCCGGGACAAAAACCAAACAAAAATCCTAAAGGGCCGTCAAGCTCTACTAGACTCAAAACATAACCCGCCCAATCTTGACTCAACCCAAGGATCAAACCCTTTGCCATAGAAAGATGCCGCTTTAGAATAATTCCTGCACACTTAAGCAAACTCATCAAATGCATAGGGAATATCAAAATATTAAATGCTACTAATTAATTACTCCCCCTAAATTAATTCTCCCTTTAAACACATGACCTACTTAGAAAGACGTCTCCCCCTAAGATAAATCTCCCCCAAATGAAGATACGATAATAATAGGATTAGATACCATTTCTCCCCTATCATCATTCTCCCCCTTTTTGTTCGGGAATAGGCAAAGGATAAAGAACTAATAAACAGCATGTGAAAGCATATATAGATAGAAAGTAAGGCAAAGACAAACAAATATCATATATATAGATACGAAAAATATACCAATAGAGCACTTGCATATATATATAGATAGAAACACACACATGACACAAAATACAATAAGTTTGCACACTCGTATGGCAAAAATGTGTCATATGGAAACGAAAGTGTAGGGGTGTGAACTAGCAACAATTAAATTTAGACCCAAACAGTTAATAAACGTTCACGGAGTTCTCATTTGATTGCAAACTTCATCACAGTTAAATATAACCTCATGTGACAATATAAAGATTGAACTCAATGAACAAACATACACAATGTATACAAGCCTAGCATGATGATGATTCTACAAATCAAATAGAGTCATGACATTAAAGACAACTAGGATAAACGGACATTGTGCAAACCGTTGATATACCATCCAATTCTCCCTCAATGAGCATATATATTCTTTTGTTTTTTGAATGAATATATCATACAAACATAGGCCTTGGCAATTGCTTTTTGTTTAATGCCAAATATTTTGTTTTTAGGCCTTTGGATCACGTATTTCTTTTAGATCCAATCAACGGTGGCTTACTATAGCAAAGGACTTAATTCATCCTTTCGGAGCCCTTCCCCGTGCATATATTAATTTATCATGTTTTCACTTTTCACACAAATCTCACATGCAACGGATTTTGACATGCACTAGTCCTCCTAGGTCATAGATATGTAGATGACTAGATTGATAGGAGAACACCTCAAATAGGTCAAATATAACATGTGACATTAAGATTTCAAAAGAGCTCGTGCTTGTATGAATAGAGGCATATAGAAATAGAATCCATTTAAACAATACAAAATCCAACTACTCCATAAAATATGGTAAAGAACATAATAAGGATTGAAGATCTAAACCAAAAGTTCTAGCCACATGGAAGCGTAAATGATAGGATTCAAACACAAATATATGCCACATAAAGTGTGTCAAACAAAAATACACACAAAAACAAAATCTTTTTGAGTTTTTAACATTTTGTAATCAAAAGTAAATAGTTACTCAAAAGGACAAACAAAAATCATTTGTATTTTTCATTAAGCTTAAATGAAATAAATAAAACAAAAATGATAAACAAAAATCTTTTTATATTATGCAGTTGATTCAAACACAAAATATAATACAAAAAGATAAACAAGTCATGATTTCTAGCATGTGATATGAAATAAGGCAATGACTAGAAAATGACTAAACAAGCATACATTTAGCATATGAATATAGCATGAAGTACAAAAGCTAAAGTATGCAAACACTAACACATTCATCCTTTAGATTTAGCAAGGGAGGAAGCATGTGTAAGTAAATGAGAATCAAAATCCCTATTTTGTAAGGCAACCAAGTCGGATTTCCTAACCCAAATTAATGAAGAATTACTATCTTGGGGTGTAGGAACGTTAGCTATCGTGGTTACTTTACTATGGGATTTTCTAGGAATTCGTTTAAGATCTAAACAAAATTTCCTAAGATGACCTTGTCGACCACAATGTGTACAAGTGAGAACATGTCGAGAAGATTTACTTAAGGAGTGATCTTTAAAAGTATTCCTAGTTGATTCTCCTAAAACATTGGTTTGGGCATTATGAGTAAATTCATTACAAGGATTGAAGCCTAAACCACAAGTGTCATTTTTAATTTGGATCGTTCCTAACATTTTATCAAGTTTTTCCGAACGACATTCCAAATCAAATTTGACATTACTAGAATCTTTTAATTTATTTTCCAATTCAACAATGTTAGATTCTAGTAAAACATTTCGCTCTTCAAAAGCAAGAAGCTCCTTTTTCAAGGATTCCATTAAACCCCTAAGGCTATCTCTCTCGCCTTCTACATAGTTAATCTTCTCTTGAAGAGTCCTCTCACGTGTCCTAAGGTCTTCTATTAAGGCACTTTCATCAATGACCTTTACACTCTCTCTTAAACTCGCTTCTAACTTCAAATTAGCTCTTTTCAATTTAATAGATTCTTTATATAATTCATGAAAAGCATTTTGAAGTTCACTCATATCAACCTCATCTTCATTTTCACTCTCTCTTTCTTCTTCACTCTCACTATCATCAAAAATAAGAGAATCATGTACAATGACCTTGGAAGTGGCATGTGCTATAATTTCATCATTCGATGAGTTCTCATTATCACTCACATGTCTAGCCATAAAAGCAACAAAATTTTTCTTAGTTGGAGAATCGGGCTTTTCTTCCTTATCACTATCACTAAGGGTTGCATTATATGAAATAGGTCGATTACCATCTTTCCTTAGTTTAGTGGGGCACTCATACGCCCTATGGCCATAACCTTCACAACCAAAACATTTATTAGACTCGTCCCTATCAACATTTTCATTACTAGGTTTAGGGATCTTATCGGCTTTAGAAATCTTCTCGTTTTTATCATGTTTAGAAGATTCAAATTTCTTAAATTCATTTTTATATTTATTTTTATTGAATTTAAGAAATTTTCTAAATTTACGAGCAAATAAAGCCATATCTTCCGAGTCACTATCACTATCGCTCTCTACTACTTGTTTGACCTCTTTTCGAGCTTTTAAAGCAACGCCCTTTTCGATTTTCTTTTCATTTTTAGAGGGAAACATATCCAGTTCATAGGTTTGTAAATCACCTACAAGCTCTTCTAATTTCATAGAGGCTAAAATGGGTAAAGAATTTAAAACGGTGACCTTTGGAATAAATCTATCGGGTAGGGACCTTAAAATTTTCTTTACTACACGGTCGTCAGGTATTTTCTCTCCCAAGTTAAAGGATGAATTAACAATATCAGAAAGTCTAGCATAAAATTTATCAAAAGTTTCTTTTTCATCCATTTTGATAGTTTCAAATTGAGTGGTGAGGTTTTGGAGTTTTGAAGCTTTAACGACACTCGTTCCTTCATGAGTTAATTGTAAAATATCCCAAGCTTCTTTAGCGGTCTCACACGTCATAATGCGTCGGAATTCATCCGGTGTGACAGCGCTAAATAAAGCATTTAAACCACAGGAATTAAAATTAGCAAGCTTAAACTCATTTTCGGTCCATCTATCGACGGGTTTGGGAACTTGTTCATTTTCAATTAAATGTGTTGGTGGAGTCCAACCGTTAACAATAGACATCCAAACACGTTCATCGATAGATTTAAGTGCCGATTTCATTCGCGCTTTCCAATACGCGTAGTTTGAACCATCAAAAATAGGAAATTTTGAAAATGGGGAAAAATCCATTTTAGCCAAAAATTAAAGGATCTTTAACGAAATAATTTATCGTTTTTGGCTCTGATACCAATTTGAAAACGCAGTTGGATCCCTGGTAATAAATGCGGAAGCGTTGAAAGTTGATGGTTCAATAATTAAACAAAACAAGTTTTAGTTTACCAAAACAAAATTAAACCAAGTTAATCCAAGTCCTAGAATTTGCCTAAGTCATAATTACCAAATTATATCCACAGTTAGGCGAAACCAAATTTTAGTACATGACTTGAATAAACCAATTTTACCCAATATTTAATTTAAGTCCCAAATTAAATGAGTGTGATAATTAAACCCAATTTTATCTTGAAATTATCCTAAGCATGGATTCTAAGGTATTGTGCAAGATAAAATAAACAAAGTCACACTACACCGCGATGTACGAGGAAAAACCCACTAACGGGAAAAAACCTCGGGACGGCCCTAGCCTCAAATCCACTAAAAACGGTATTACAAAATACAAGACAAAAGACTTACTTCCTAAACTCGAACCCTCTCAAGCCGTGATGCTCCTTCTTGTATCAACCTCCAATTAGCGGATAACCAACGGAGCTCCACCGTGGTCTCGGAATTCATCGATCGGGCAATTAGGCACACCGTCACCCAAGCATGGAGCCTTTCTCCAAATGGGTAGAAATGAAACGAACTTCTCTTCAATTCGGTGTAGAGAAAAACCGGTGCCAAAACAATCTCCAAGCAATTAATATTTATATAGAAACTTGGATAAACAATTGGGTGTAAACTAGAGTGTGTATGAAATTTTTCTTGAAAGAATTACACTCAAAACTTGAACATTTTCCTAAAACTCTTTTTGCTAACAAACTCTCTCTAGGAGATAAACTAAGTTGGAAAAGTTATCTAGGAAAATGTGTTTCCCGTACATAATAAAGTATGAAAAAGTTGGTTGAAAACCAAGTGGAGAAGTGGGGAAAAAACTGTCAAAAAACTGCTCAAAACCGTTCCCGCCTGACGTCTCGTTCGAACGAACTTGACTCTCGTTCGAACGAGACTTCTAACGAGCGACTAGCCTGGGCTCGTTAGAATCTCGTTAGATATCTCGTTAGAACAAAAACTCGTTCGAACGACATATCGAACGACTGTCCAGTTAGGGTCGTTGGCAAAACTCGTTCGAACGAACCTGGTTCGAACGACAAAACTCGTTCGAACGAAATCTGGTTCGAACGAAAAAACTCGTTCGAACGACATTTCTAACGAACATCCAGAAAGTTTATAAAATGCGATTTAGGCCCAGAAACTTTTATAAACTTTTATATACTTATTTTTTAAAGTTTCTAATTGATTCTTTCTGAAAAATAAAATGCAGTTTTTATTAACCTAACACCCAATACAAATTGTTCCAAACTCCTATATCAATATAATTACATTCATACCTTGGGAGCATGGAACCTTAGTTGATGACGTACAAACGAGGCACATAAACTACGACATGTTGATGATGCTTTATACTCTTTGCCGCTACGTCTTCAACAAACACTTCATAGGTCTTGAATATTACAATTAAATAAAATCCTATGAATAAATGTTTTTGTCCAGAATTGAGCCAAAACTATATATGGACTCAATTGGAAATTTGTGTCCTTACACATTCTTTAAAGAAATTTTTAGATAGACTTTATTATATATCGTGACATCAGCTTGGTCATACCCTAGTATAGTAATATATGATAAATCTTATGTACTCTAATATGTATAGTTTATACATCCACATATTAGATAGAACAAGTGGACAAGAGACTGATCGAGTTGATGTGTTCATTGAAATACGTAAAACCGAAAAAGGTCACCCCCAAGCTCATGAGAGTGCTATTGTGATTATATATATATATATATATATATATATATATATATATATATATATATATATATTTATAAAGTGAATGTTGAAATATTTTTTAATCTGTTATATATTATATGCACATAACATTGTACATTGAGATGAATAATCAATTGAGTATGGTGCCAAATGAGTACTAGACCCCATCCTTTAAGGAGACGGTGCATATTGATGCCTTGGGACCAGATGGGCGTGTCCGAGTTTGGACGTATGGAGTAGGTGCCACCTATGCAACTATTTTTAGAGTTACTGCAAGGTAAATATACAATGGGTCTCCATCCTTTAGAATCACTAGCAAGGGTGGTTTTCTAAAGTAGGATTTGATCTCCTCCAAAGTTGTTGAACAGTCATCATTCCATATGAGGCCTTTGTATTTTTTTAAGAGCTAGAACAATGGTCGGTAGCATTCTGAACTCTTGAAGATGAAGAGATTGAGTGTTGTGAGCATGCTAGTGAGATTTTGAATATCTCACAATGTCTGAGGAGGATGAACCCTGGTGATAGCATTGATATGATCTGGATTGGCCTCAATTCCTCTTTTACTGACTACATAGCCTAGAAACTTTCTTGACTGGACATCGAATGAACACTTACTTGCATTAAGTTTCATATGGTATTTCTTGAGGATCTCAACGGTCCCGGATAAGTTTGTGAGGTGGTCACCCTTATTCTTGCTCTTGACTAGCATATCGTCGATGTAGACCTCTATCGTGTCTCCCATATGTCTTTTTAACATCTTAGTGACTAGCCTCTGATAAGTTTCCCCTACATTCTTTAAGCCAAACAACATAAACTTGTAGCAATATAACCTAATGGGGGTTATGAAGGATGTTTTTCCTGGTCAGGGGAAAATAATAGAATCTGATGGTAGCCTGAGTAGGCATCAAGAAAGCTCATCCTTTCATGTGTTGCCATAGCATCAACCAACTGATCAATTTTCAAAAGTTGAAAGCTATGTTTGGGGCATTCTCTGTTAAGGTTCATGAAATCAATACCGACTCTCCAATTACTAATTCTCTTGCGTACCATTACTGGGTTGGATAGTCAATTGGGGAACTAAACTTATCTAATGGATCCTACATCCAGTAGCTTCCCCACTTTATTTTCCACCACATTATCCTTCTCGGTGGCTATTCGGTGATCCTTATGAGTGATCGGATTGAAGTCCAGAACAATGTACCGGTGGTAGCAGGCTACATTGGGATCAATCCTTGGTAAATCATACGGTTCACAAGTGAAAACACCTAGATTACTTTTCAAAAAGGCAATTATTTCTTTCTTTTCTTGATCAACAAGTGTGGTTCCGATCATATATTTCCCCTCTGGAAAGTTATCGTCAGCTCCAACTTCTTTCAGGCTTCCAACGACCCTATCAGCGGGGCGCACCTTGGTCTCCTCCACCCCTAGTTGGTTGATCGAGGGTGAAAAGCAACACGTGTCAAACGCCAATCGTTGTTTCCTGTTCACCACCTCAATACAAAAACCTAAACTACGACTACACTCAATGGGTGAGTATAGCGGTAAGTCGGGTATCGAAAATATCCAAAGAGACGAGTTGCTAGAATTTATAGGATTTAATACTCCAGAAATAAAAGTGTAAAAGATAAATTACAAACTAAAAAGGAAAAGATGCATAAAAGGAAAATGATTAATCTAGGCGAGTCTATTGAAACTAGATTAAGAAAGCGAGTAAAAACTATAGGTTGCATCGAATATCCCTCACCCAAGTTAATTAGTATAAAATTGTTACATGGGTCGACCAGTTATTAAAAATGCATCTCGTTTAGATAGTTAATTGAATCAAGGGTTGTCACGCCCCTAAATCCGCATAAAAGCCTAATACGATTTTGGCGTCAACAAATACCCCGAAAATTACGCACGCAAGGTCATAAGCACGGAACATACATAATACGCCCCGTTAAATCTCCTAGGCATAATAACTAGGACAATGCACCTGAAATAGACCCGTAAACTCCATCACCAAAGCAAAGCAACACGTCAACCCGAGTGAGTTCCATTCAAACACAACCTAGACTAACTTATCTAGAAAGCATGGTAAAAATGAGATAAATGAAAGCGGTAAATAAACGCAATAAAACTACCTAAAAAGTAAGGAAAGAAAGCATGTGAATCTAATTAACAAAGCATGTAAATTAACTACAAAGCAAGAATAAAGGAAATACAACTTATATTAATAGAGAGGGAAGATGAAAGTACAACTTACAACCTAATTGGGTGTCAAACCAAAGAGAAATGAAGAAGAACTCTCCAAAAACCATCAAACCCTAACCTATTCTAACCTAAAAACGAATTATATCTAAGTATATCTAAAAATGAAACCAAACTTGGTGTATATAGTAAGTGGAATAAAATTAGAAAAGAAAAGGCAAAAGAAAAGAAAAGGAAAAGATCAACAAATATCTGGTATACGCGGTCGACCGTGCTTTCAAGTTAAGGCACATTGTCTCCTTTCCACAGAAAAATGCTAAAACGTGATCGATCGGGCCTCAAACCGCGGTCGACCGAAACTCTATTTTCGGCACCTCTTTGCTCCATGAAGAGGGGGAAAAGGTTGCAAACGGAAACGGCCATAACTTCACCGTCCGGACTCGAAATTGCACACCGTTTGTGACCACGCGAAGCTTGCTCAACGAACGCATCCGTGGAATTTCCATGAGCCAAAGATGAAATGTGAATTGACTAAAATTCCCTTGAAGTAGCGTCCGACGACGAAACTTCTCCGAAATGAAACATGTCCTCTCTTTTAGCGTTCCAATACCTACAAAGGCACAGTTAACACCTGCAAAACATGTATATATCCAAATCCAAGGTTGTCTAGTTAATGAACATAAATATAGGCATTAAGGACCGTAAAAGCGCTAAAATGAATAAAGATATAGGGTGGAAATATGCAATATTTAATACGAATCACACCCCCTAACTTAAACATCGCTAGTCCCTAGTGATGAAACAAACAGAACCAACCCACAGAAGGTAGTACACGACGTATATATGCATCGAAATAAAAATGCTACTTTCGTAGGGAGCACGATTACATTTAGCATATGCAATAAGCCGTTAAACCCTTAGGTTACCCTAGTGGATGAGTGTCGTCTCGTGAGGGTTTCCAGGGATGATACCCACAAACATCACATGGTTTCCTCAAAGTAATCCCAAACCAACATGCGACAAGCCCAAAAATAGCGAACAAGATTTCATACGCATTATTAGCAAAGTGAACGAATTCACACAAAAGTCCGATTCCTTAACATTATAGAATGCACCTCATAGAATTGAAATTTTAAAATGTGGGAGGGGAGCGAGCACATGCAAAGTGTGATTTGGCAAAAACTTACATAAACCGGATGCCAAATTAATGCAAGCATATATTCAATCCGTACGGGCATTACACTCATCAAGTGAATTCACTCGAAACAGGGAGCTAACATACGAAACATGCGGGCATAACGAGTAAATGTAAATGGAAACTAGGCCGCACACATGTCACAAATGAAGAATGCTATAAATAAACTGAAAAACTTGTAATCTCAATGAAAGATATCGCACATAAAAAGAGGCGAAGTGCATTTTCACAGATTATCAAAACTATTTAAACCTTTGAATTACATCTACTTAAGATCTCATAGGACTTTAATAGGGTTATAGTGTAGGTTTGGCTAGGGTATGAAATGAAAGGGATGTATATACAGATTCAAAGTGTTCGAAAATAAAAACTCGGGATAATGGGAAAATGCGGGCAATATCAAAATTGGAAAACAAGTTCGAAACGATCATTAGATATATCATCGGGGAGAGTAATTAAAGCTTATTGAACACTATACACAACATTTAAAACTTTCTCTTTATTTTATTTTCTTCTTTTTCTCATGTTTTCTTTTGTTTTCTTTTGCTTTTTGCTTTCTCTTTTTCTCTTTTTCACATCTCTTTTCTTTTCTTTACTTTTCTCACTCTCACATGCCTAAATTGCAACCGCAACACAACCATAACATTCAATCCCAAGTAACATTCCAAACAAAGGTATGAAAGGTGTATATATGGGCTAAAACTCCAATTTAGAGTTGGTTATGGGATTTTGGGTAATGAAATGAAAGGCTATATTTAGGCTCAAAGGGGTTGACGAGGGGAAATATTTAAGGTGAGGTAAAGGTCAATATGGGTGATATACAAAGATGGCATATGATCATTTCATAACGTTTATGCAAATCTTAAGTCAAAACAATATATGAAAATCATTCTCAAGTAATGCATTTCATATATGAACTCAATTAAAGAACGATCAATGAAAGAATAGAGAGATTATCGATGAATTCAATGTTTTCAAAGAGGAAAGAATAGTGTATACACTCACAAACGACAAAAGGTACAAAGCTTACTCGGTGTAAGTATATACAATGCAACAGAAGATTACCGAGTTATAAAAATCTTAAACCAAATCAATAAAGCAATAAAAGTGCATGTGCTCTTGGGATTAAAGTTTAATTCATGAAGTTATTCATAATATCATTGATTGAGGACTAAAGTCTAATAACTTCTAAAATCGAGAACATGCATCATTGGGTTGTCTATTGGATCGGACAATTATTGAAATTTATCATCGAAAACAAAGGCAAAATGCCTAAAAAGGAGAAAAAAAAGCAAAGAAAATCTTTTTGAAATTTTCAAATTTTTCTAAGAAAAGCATACTAAGTAACTAACATGTGAGAAAAAACATGGACGAAATAAAGAAATGGATAAAATATCCCACACCCCTAACTTAAAACCTGAAATTGTCCTCAATGTGAATTAAGAACCAAGTTCAAGAGAGGAAAAGAGCGATATTACCCAAAATTGGAGCGATCCCCATAAGAACAAGTCCAAAGAATCTACAAAACAAGTTAGTACCGAGCATAGCAAAAACAAATAACAAAAAGTTAACTAATTACATTAGACTAAATTAAAAAGGAAAGAAAAAATAAAAAGAAAGAAAGAATAAAAAGCTAACTATATACAATCTACTTTTTAGGCTTCACACTAACTATACACTAGAAGTCTAAATAGTTGAGGGTCCACCATGAGAACGATTTGACTTTGGATGATAATCGGTGTACCCTCACTTTCAAGCATGCCTTCCAAAAAATATGAATTACGTTTGAACAACGAAAGGCATGTGTAAGGCGTATGAAAGGAACCATCGTCAATTAAAATTTTTGGAGGGACGATGGGGGATTTGGATTGAACGCGTGATAAGAACATATGGGGACCAAGAAAAGTAGAATATCCTCCCAAAGATTTTGAAATTGGAATGGGAGGTGGTGCACACAAAAGCAAAGATGCGATTATATGAGGCGACTCGAGCAAGTACTCCTCATCGGCGAAAAGGTTTAAAACATTAAAATTTGAAACCGAATCATCGAGTACTTGTGACGGTGTGATAACAGAAAATGAAAATGGGGAGGAAAGAAATTCAAACTCATGAGATGAATCATCATCGCATGAAGATTAAGTTTCGAAAGAAATACGATCATTTTCAATGAAATGTTCTTCTTTGGGGGCCAAAGAAGAAATCATTTCATTGCAAATGGATATTATGTCAGTTTCATCCTCACTTTCAATATTTATTATGCAATGGGCAAAGTCAAGAATGGTTTGTTCCAAAGTAGGGACAAAGTCCTCATTTGGTTCAAAACATTCCTCGACTTCAAAAGTATCGAAAGTAAAATCATCGTCGGACTCAAATAATAAATCCAATTCATGTTCCCACAAATGATTTTCTTCCCGATAACGATTTTCAAGTTTCTCATTTTCAAGCATACATAAGCCCTCACCGAATGTCATAGGTCGTGGTGCGGATACTTGAAAATGGGAACTTTGAAAATTATCATCGGACTTAAACTTAAACTCATTATTATAGAAATTTTGAAAACTATTGCAATTCGTTTCAAAATTCGTATTATAAGGAGGTAAAGGCCCAAAATCATTATCATCATCATCAAAATACACGCACTCCAAAGCTTGACTTTTGTAATACTCGCCCAAAGTCATTTTAGATGTTGAAATTTTTTGGGATTCTAAGTATTGACCAAAAGTCAAAGGTTTGCGAGAATTTTGAGAATTATCTTAATGATTATGGAAAGAATTGGAATAAGACATGCTTACCCCAAAAATGGATCGAAGTGGCGAATTACACAAAGTAAATGCGCGCACAAGAAATTTGAGCGTTTCTAAGTGCTCAAATGTAGTAGTCCTGCAAAAATATTAGCAAATAATACAAATAGAAAGAAAATACTACGAAATACTAAATCAAATAAATTTTAAAACAAACAAGTCCCCGACAACAGCGCCATTCTGATCGAGGGTGAAAAGTGACGCGTATCAAATGTCGATCGTTGTTTTCTGTTCACCACCTCAATACAAAAAACGTAAACTACAACTACACTTAACGGGTGAGTATAGCTATAAGTCGGGTATCGAAAATATCCACAGAGACGAGTTGCTAGAATCTATAGGATTTAATACTCCAGAAATAAAAGTGTAAAAGATAAATTACAAACTAAAAAGGAAAATATGCATAAAAGGGAAATGATTAATCTAGGCGAGTGTATTGAAATTAGATTAAGAAAGCGAGTAAAAACTATAGGTTGCATTGAATATACTAACCCGAGTTAATTAGTATAAAATGGTTACATGGGTCGACGAGTTATTACAAATGCGTCTCGTTTCGACAGTTAATTGAATCAAGGGTTGTCATGCCCCTAAATCCACATAAAACCCTAATACGATTTTGGCATCAATAAATACCTCAAAATTTACGCATGCAAGGTCGTAATCACGAAACATACATGATATGCCCCGTCAAATCTCCTAGGCGTAATAACTAGGACAACACACCCAAAATAGACCTGTAAACTCCATCACCAAAGCAAAGGAACACGTCAACCCGAGTGAGTTCCATTAAAACACAACCTAGACTAATTTAGCTAGAAAGCATGGTGAAAATGCAATAAATGAAAGCGGTAAATAAACGCAATAAAACTACCTAGAAAGCAAGGAAAGAAAGCATGTGAATCTAATTAACAAAGCATGTAAATTAACTAGAAAATCAAGAATAAAGGAAATAAAACTTATATTAATGGAGATGGAAGATGAAAGTACAACTTAGCACCCAATTGGGTGTCAAACCGAAGAGAAATGAAGAAGAACTCTCCAAAAACCCTCAAACCCTAACCTATTCTAACCTAAAAAAGAATTATATCTAAGTATATCTAAAAATGAAACCCAAATTGGTTTATATAGTAAGTGGAATAAAATTAGAAAAGTAAGAAAACAAAAGGAAAAGATCAACAAATATTTGGTATACGCGGTCGACCGGTCGCAGGGGCGCGGTCGATCGTGCCTTAAAGTTAAGGCACACTGTCTCATTTCCACCGTAAAATGAAAAAATGCGGTCGACTCGGCCTCAAACCTCATTCGACCGGCACTATATATTTGGCACCTCTTTGGTCCATGATGAGGGGGAAAAGGTTGCAAACGAAAATGGCCATAACTTCATCGTCCGGACTCGAAATTGCGCACCGTTTATGCCACATGAATCTTGCTCAATGAACTACGCATCCGTGGAATTTACATGAGCCAAAGGTGAAATGTGAATTGGCTAAAATGCCCTTGAAGTAGCATCCGACGATGAAACTTCTCTAAAATGCAACAGATCCTCACTTTTAGCGTTCCTATACCTAGAAAAGAACAATTAACCCCTGAAAAACATGCATATATCCAAATCCAAGGTTGTCTGGTTAATGATCATAAATATAGGCATTAAGCTAGAATGCATAAAGATATAGGGTGGAAATATGCAATATTTGATACGAATCGTCGGTCAAACTGTAATTGCTATTTAGAGGGTGTATCTCCCTTTTGGGCTTCCTTATGAGCTTCCTTTAGTTCATTCTTTTTTTCTTTCTTGGGGTGAATGTTCGCGATTAAGCACTTCCTGGCAGTGGCTTGGTTGAGATAAATTTTGACCATGCCCCATTCAGTGATACACTTTAACTCTTGGTGGTAAGTTGATGGCATGGCCCTCAATGCATGCCACCAGTATCTTCCCAAGATGGCATGATATGGGGATTCTATGTCCACCACTAAGAACTCAATTATATTTGAGATGTTTCTTTCTCTAATGGTAGGACTGTCTTTCTCAACGGCATTGCATATTTCCTTGTAAATCCGACCAACGAAATTATGTTCTCCTTGAGGTCGATGAGATTCATCTCCAGCTTATGGAACAACTCCAAGTACATCACTTATGACGAATTCCCTTGGTCTACGAGAAACTGGTCAACGTCCCAATTGTATATTTCGAGGGTAATCACCAGTGTGTCGTGATGTGGGGTTATCACCATCACTTATTCTTCCTCGATGAAAATAATATTCATAGTATAGTTGACGTCCTCTAGTTACCGAGACCTGCCAGCCTGGATTTTGGTAGGATCAATCTAAAATGCCTCCATAATGGCAATAACCTTATCCAGCTCCATCCGAATGGCATTCCCTCGTATATTCTTAAGGTCTTATGCCCCATAGATTATTGCAAATTCATGTCATGTGACATCATCAAGTATAATGTCCAGATTTTGGTCACCATTGGTTGTGACTTTATCCACTTGCTTCTTTATGTACTCTTTGAGGTGCCCAGCTAGGGCCAGCTCCTCTAAGTGTCACTTTAGAGACTTGAAATTTTTAGTCCTGTAGATGCCCTCCTTATGGAATACACATCTCGGGGTGTTGTTTCTTTTTGTTGGGTCTCCACCCATCTTCTTGGGCCATTTGCTGAACGGTTGGTCTTTGATCTTGCTCAAGATATTGTAAATGGGTTCCCTAAAGACTTTGTTAACAACCTTGAATGACTTGGAAGGATCAAACTTGTTCCCATTTTTGGAGTCATTCTTGCCCCCGTTCTGGTTCCCCTTATTTATAGTATCACTCTTTTTTTCTCCTCTGGTTAACTTTACTCGACCATTATCCCATATACTAGAGTGAGACACTTCTTCCACCTTGGTATATTTCTTAATACGGGCCATGAGATCGTCAGTAGTGTTGACTTCCTTCTTAGTCAGGGACTAGTGAAGCAAAGTCGTAAAAGCAGATCAATTTTAAAGGATAAAACGACAACCTTCTCTGAGAAATCCTTGATCTCGTTGAAGACATCCCAATACCTTTTGGCATAATCACAAAGGCTCTCATATGGATTTTTCTTCATCGTGAGCAGTGCATCCATTGACTGAGGATGGGAGCTACATGTTATAAAGTCGTCAGTAAAGGCCTCTACTAGAGCCTTGAAGTTTTTGATCAACCTATGAGGTAGCTTCTCAAACCACTTATGTGATATATCATGTGGGCTAGAAGGAAAAATACCTCACTTCAGTAAAATTTTATGGCTCCATAAGGCCATCACTTATCTCTATTATTGAATGTGGTCTATGAGATCTGTCTTTTCTTCATAAATTTTGAACTTGGGAACGACAAACTTCTCTGGGGGATCCTTCTCTTTGATTTCCCTTGATAAAGAGGATTTCATCCAGGTATTGAGAGATCTCCTAGATAGCTCCATGGTGGATCTGACTCCATAATGACATGGATGTTGGTCCATCTCTCTACGTACCATAATCATAATGTCCACATTTTATCGATCCTTACTCTTATGGTGTCTCTATGGATGGCCACTCTCTCATCAACCATGCGATGATCTACCACATTCAGTTCTACCTTGGTCGCACTTGGATCTCCTCCCTTGACTGCGAGTATTACTCATATGAGGACTAGGAGTCCTGTCATGAAGTTTCCTTGTGAACCTATGGAGATCTCTCTCCGTTATTTCAAGTCACCTATGGAGATGAGCATTATCTTACACCTGGAGGTGTGTAGCCTCATCTTGTTATCTAAGGCGGGCTTCATTAACATCGACTAACTTAGAGATCTTCATAGAACTAAGTGGTCCATGGCTTTCTTCGAAAGGCCATCTTTCTTGGCAAAATCTGGGATTTGTATGCTGGAGAATCTCCGACCTAACCCTAGGTTGAACTGAGTCTTACTGCACGTCGCCAACATGAGGAAAGTTGTTGGTATGGTGAGATATCAAAATCTTTTTGTTTGTGAAGGTTTTCATAGGAATAAAAGTCGTTTCCCATAGACGATGCCAATTGTGAAATCCAGAATTATCTCAATAGTGATCCACGAAACAAACACAAAGAAAAGAATGAGAAATCACATACACAACAACGATATACGTGGTTCGACAACTTGACTACATCCACGGTCAAGTTACTATTTTATTGTAGTGTCTCTCAATGATCGAGATTACATACCTTTGCCCCGGGTCAGGGTTTATAATTTAAAGGTACATAAAAGTAAGAGATTGAGTTGTACTAGAAACTCAATTAACACGTGGATAATTCACGGTGTACTTGAATATCTCCTCTGAGATTATTGGTAACTAATTTGAATATATTCATGAGTGTTATAATGTGTTTCAAATACATGTGAGTAAATCAAATTCTGATTTGGGTCAGGCAGGGCTTTAGACAATCCAGGCTGCTACTCTCATGGGCTATATTGAATGGATCTCCACAAATAATGTGCGGATAGTGTTTTTAATATACTGTCTTTTTTTAGTTTTATAATGTTATTTCGAGTAACTTATTACATAAAAATATTGAATTTATGAGCATGTTCAAATATAATATAATTATAGAGAAATCAATTATGCCATAAAATGTATTTTACTCAACTTTTTATGACTAAAAGTGCAACACAAAATCGACAAATGATCTTGTTACTAATATTTTTTGTGATGTATTTCAAAAAGTCATGAAAGAGATTTTTAAAATGTTTTTTTCGCATACAACATCGGCACAAATGTCTTTATACGAAATAGAAAATTTCACCCCAAATAATATTTATGACGACTATATTCAACACAAATGGTTTGTCGTGAATAATATGTACATGTGATTATTATTTGTTTCGCTATCAAAATTGATACAAAATCCGTCATAAAAACTGTTTAGGATGGGTCTTTTTTTGTCACAAAGTTTTGTCACCCTCGAGCTTGTGTCAGATACAAAACGGTCACAAAAGGTACTTATTCCATCACAAATACTATTTGTGACGGATATGATGCTATTTTGTGACGGTTATGTTCATAACAAATGACTACTTTTCTTACAGTGTGTGAAGGTCGCAATTGTTGGTCGCGACATTGTAACAACCCGTGATTTTGGACCGTAAATAACACTTTTAAATTAAAAATTGGGAATATAATTTTAAAGTAATTAATTTAATTGTTGAAATAAGAATTTTCAAGGGGAGGATATGACCTAAGGTGGATAAAAAATATGACGGTTTGATCTCCAAAATGTGATGCGAACGACCTTAATGATGTTCAATTGCGTTGATTTTTCTTACAAAACTTCGTCTCGTCTTCAGCAAAAACATATAGAAAATTCATGGAAATCCAACGGGCCGAACTCTAAAATCTGATGCAGACGACCTTAACGATGTTCGATCGAGCTGATTTTTGGTTAGCTACTTCGACTCACCTTTATCTAGAACATATCAAAATTTTAACCAATTCCGACTATCCGACCACCATATACTAATTTGTGTGTGTTTGTGTTTGATTATGACTCTTTCTTTATATCCTTTATATAATGGATGAAATTCAGACTTTGTTAAAATACTTTTAACCTATCCAAAAAAGCAATAGCCTCCAAAATTATTATCTCATATCTTCTATAAAACCTAAACCCAATTGAAAACAAGTTTCAACTCATGTTTTGAAGATCCAAATCAAGTTTTTTGAAGATCAACCAAGAACGTGTCTTTGCAATTTTCATGAAAGGATCACAATCATAAAATTAGATTTTCAAGATGACTTCTTTTCAGGCATAAATACTTCTATTGTTCCCCTTAAGTGTTATGCGTTCTAGATATTGCCTAAACATTAATAAATTGTGTTTTTCATAAAATAAATTAGGAAGACTAATTAGGGAAAGCGAAAATAATTACGGGGATGTTTTTATTCAAATCCAATAATATATGTAAGACTTAAAACTATCACATGCTTAGATTAAAGGATTGGGTTACGATAGAATTACGGGACATTCATATGCTTAAACTAAAAATATGAAATTATTATAATGTTTTGACTCCTATAATTACATTATTGACATGTAGATTATAGAATGGCTATATATTTGTGAAATATTGTGAATATGCATGTTAAAGTGGAATCTTGCGTTAACCGATAAAATATCGCTTGAATAGAAATTATGAAATTTAATAATTTATGTGGCATTTGGTAAGATTTGTTTAATTATATAATTAAATGGAGGTAATTTAGATGATATTGTAATCGTAGAATTAATTAAAAATATTGTAGTGACATATTTAAAATTTGCTTTATGTGAATTTTGTTTATGTTAATATTTCGAAAACATGGGTACGTGGGGATTTTGGGGTAGTTATACTTTCACCTTTATTTTAAGGTTGCTTAGTAGGTATGGGACTAGTAGGTACGCCTCGCTGTTATTAACACTTTCTAGGTATGGAACTATTTTGTGTAGGTTTGTAC
Source organism: Sambucus nigra (assembly GCA_949130495.1). NCBI lineage: Eukaryota > Viridiplantae > Streptophyta > Magnoliopsida > Dipsacales > Adoxaceae > Sambucus > Sambucus nigra. The sequence continues at coordinate 763,796,500 of OX422207.1, forward strand.
AATTATGTATTTCCTGGGCGAGACTAGATAGGTACACCGTTCCGTGGTTCCATCAGCCTATGTGCGAGACTAAGTGGTAATTGGTGGTAGGTATTCTTCTTAAGTTATAGGCTAGGAAATACTTGTGGCTTTGATGATCTCTAGGTATAGGACTCGGGATGGGTTTTACGATGTGATGCCCAAAAAGGGTGGGACTAATAGAGAATTATGAGAACTTGATATTGAATAAATAACTAATGCTAAAGATAAAGAACGGGTATTAAAATAAGTTTGCATCGCGAGTATGTGAAGGGATAACAGTTTGGTCAAACTAGATATAGCTACATGGGTGGGTGGGTGCGGGCTAACAAAATTAGAAAAACTGGCTATAGTGAGGTGTCATGCGTCGAACCCACGAGTATGTGCAGTGATAATGAAATTGGGTGAACTGGATATAGTGAGGGAAATGTGTGTGCTGTGTAAAATTTTTGGGCATGCCAGGAGTATGTGTAGGACTCGTAATAGGGTGAAGTGGCTATACTAGTATCGAATTAATAAAATTGGTTACATTAATTCAATTAATAATTGTGAATTTATAATGAATGTTGCAATAGCATAATTGGACTTGAATAATGGGGTGGCCTACTGATGTGAGTAGTTAGGGATGTTTTACTTTACTCGCGTGTTATTAGATCGTTTAATTTAAAATACTCTATTGCAATATTTATCATGTATGATGGTTATCTATGGATTCATGGATCCAAATTGGGATGAGTAGCCTGTATTCATGCAGTGGGCTCTAACCCATTGCGTTGATTAACATTTCAGGTATATTTGCTAGAGTAGCAGCATAAGATGGATTGGAGATTTCTGGAGTGCATTTGGATATTTATTTTTATCGCTTTAGTGTTTGATTTATGTTCATTCCATCCTTTATTTGTGAGACAGTTATTTATGGATTTTGGTGGGCCATTCGGTTCCACAATTATTTAAGGTTTTCAGTTACAGATTGTAGTTGGATTATTTATCTTGAGTTTTAATCTATTGTTTGGAATTGGGTTTTATTTTGGAGTTAACACGGTGATCGATTTTATAGTATGGGAGTTTATATTCGTTGGATTAAATTGGATTATATCTTGTGGAAAAAATATTTTTTAATGTCTCATATTTCTGTCACATGCTGAGAATGGTATTTTATGGCTGACGCCTAGTGTAGTTTGATGGTGGCGGATTCCCACCTCACTCGTTAGTATGCATCGGGGTGTCACATATGGTATTAAAGCATATTCTTACGTCTCATAGGTTGTGAGTTCGTGTAGATTCTGCATTACCGATCTTTGATTTCCTTCGTTGATTCGAACTCTATAAGATGTTTGGTCTAACATACGTGTTAGTTGAGTTTCTTGGAGATGAGGAGTTTTATGTTAAGGCCGTTGTTGGCTTTGAAGTTATAAGTATTAATCTTGATGTGAGGATCCTTACAATTAATTTTTGGGAATGAGATTTATTTTTAAAATTAGTTACGTTAGTTCAATTAATAATTGTAAATTTATAATTAAATTTTGTAATAACACAATTGGACTTGAATAATTGGGTGGCCCGATTATGTGGGTAGTTTGGGATGTTTTACTTCACTCGCATGTTATCAAATCATTTAATTTAAAATAATCTATTGTAATATCTATCATTTATGATGCTTATTTTTGGATTCACGGATCCTAATTGAGTGGAGTAGCTAGCATTCATACGGTGGGCTCTGACCCATTTCGTTGACTAACGTTTCAGGTATATTTACTGGAGTAACTGCATAATATGGATTGGAGATTTTTGGAGTGCAACTGGATACTTATTTTTATTGCTTTACTAGTTTGATTTATTTTCATTCTGTCGTTTATTTATGAGACAATTATTTATGGATTTTAGTGGGACATTCGGTTCCACAGTTGTTTATGATTTTCAGTCAAAGATTGCAGTTGGATTATTTATCTTGATTTTTAATCTAACATTTGGAAGTGGATTTTATTTTGGAGTTGGCATGGTGATGGATTTTATAGTATGGATATTTACATTCTTTGGATTAAATTGGATTATATCTTGTGGAAACAATTTTTTTTATTGTTGCATATTTCTATTACATGCCGAGAATGGTATTTTACTAGTGACGCCCGATGTAGGTTGATAGTGGTGGTTGTCCACCTTACTCATCCGAATGCGTCGGGGTGTCATAGGAATCTATCGCAGCAGGGAAGCTACTAGGTCATGGGTCATGATCTAGGACAAGGAATACAAGTTGTTATGTGAGAGGCAAAAACAAGTGTTAACATGGTTTTCTCATTTTTAGCAACTATGCTATATCAGACAGTGATATGACCATAAATACTTTCAGAATCATATCCAAGGTTTTTTATTATTTCAAATAATTGAAAAAAATTATTTATCATTCAAAAGTCATAATGGTTCAAATCATATCCATTTCAAAGAAGAGTGACTTTGACACGTTGAATAGATCAACCTCATCCTCTAGGTTCTTAGAATTGACCTACAAAACCTCTTTCCCAACATCAATGTGGTGTCTATAATTTAATGGCCTTCACTTGTTCCAAGCTCACCTGTTGAGAGGATCTTTGTAGACACCCCATCCTAGGACCCCCTAAGCACCGCCTTAGGTCCCTAGAACTCACTCAATCATCGTAAACCCTAGGTCATACTCAGAGTACCGATCTAGAGACCGCCAAGTGCTTTCACCCCATTTTAAATTCAATCAACTTCCTCATCTAAGTGGAAGCTCAATGAATATTTGAAGGTCTCTGAATTCCCTTTCCAACGATCCACCCTGTGCATGGGTCGACCTTATGGTTCGAAGGAACGGTCCATTTTACCATCAAAAACTAATTTGGAGGCCACCGGGCGCTCCTTCCTCTCCTGAGCATAATATTTATAGCTCAAAAGAGATTTAATGAATATTCAAAGGTCTCTCAATACCTTTCCAACAATCCATCCTGTGTGAAAATTAGCCTTATGGTACGGACAAATGACTCATTTTACTCTGAAGGGTCACCGAGCACTTTCAGGCCCTGTTTGACCTAGGTCAACTCTCCAAACTAAATGTAGCTGAATGAAATCATGAAGGGTACTGAATACCCTTTCCAACGGTCCATCCCGTGCACAAATAAGTTTTTTGGTTTAGATGAACGATCATTTTTCCTCTAAGAATTTCCAATCTAGTGACCAACGAGCACTTTCGATCCCCGTTTCACTTCGGTCGACTCCCGAACCCTAGAGTGGCCATTGGATTCTTGAAGGTATATGAATAGACTTTTCCAACGGTCCACCTTATGCATGATTCTGACTTACAGTTCATATTTCATGATCGTTTTTCTGAAAAACCTGCCTCGGGCTGCCAATTGGTAACCCGAAGACCCTACTTATCGACAGTTTGTCTTTGGTTCTATACAGATAGGCATGTCTAGGACCATGACGAATGTCACACCCTTGGTCTTATAAATATAGGCCATGGCCTCACTTTGAAGGACACATCACAGGAACCCCTAAACATCCCTCTCAACAATTCATAGAGAATTTGGTCGAATTCAGAATTATTATATCCTTAAAAGCCCTTTTCCCACATTCCTTCCATCATTTTCATACGTTTTTGAGTAAATTACCACTCACCTCCTCAAACCAATATCACTGCATTTTGATATCAACACATTTACAAGAAAGATCTACTTTAAGTCTTTATAAGGAGATCTATTTCTTCCCCTTTGTCTTTAAATTCTCTTAATTTTTCATTAGTTACTTCATTTTATCTTTAGTATTTTACTTCATTACATCACACATCTTAATTCCAAACTTTTCATTATTAATATTTACACATACTTTATCTTCATAAAAAATCCCAAAATCAAGAAAAAGAGGGTTCACTTGTAAATTCCAAACGGGAATTTCTCATCACATTTTCTCACACTAAAACACCTTTTTCTACACACACATACACGTATAATAAAGTCTTCAGTTTGATTTATAGGTTAAACCCCACCTCGTATTGTCTTCGAACTACATGAACTTTGATGCCTTCCGTGCTATGTAGGCGCCTTGTATGAATACCTTGACTCGATTTCTCCCACATATGTTTATCACTTTGTTCTCATCATATATTTATGATATATACATTTTATTTTCTTGTTTTCTTGTGTCTTATCCGATATATGCAATTGTTCCTTCATAATGACTTATGAATCGGTAAACACTTACAATATATTTTTTTCTATTTTGGGAACACTCCTAAGGATGACCTCGCTCCGCCTTTATCCATGATACGAGTTGAACAATTCCATCCTCCATTGATATGCACATAAGAACACACATTACGAAGTTCTATAAGAGAAGATTAACACGTGCCCATGAGAGACCGGAAGGGAGGAATGGGTGCCTAACACCTTCCCATTCTGTAACTTAGTCCCCGGACCTTTGAACTACATGGTTTTTCAAGCATCACTATTGTCCTTGATGCCATGCTCTCTAGCCAACAACATTTCTTTTACCTATTTTGTGCAAAATTGGATGGCCACTCTATCTCTACATATCACCCCACATCAACGACGGTCGAGTGCCCCAATAAAGGACGTAACCCCGCGTGCACACTGGAAAGCGGGAGGAAGGAAGGATCCATGTCTGAAAAATGCCCCACAGGTTGGCCATAATCGGTTTAAAATATATTACGACCTCAGAATCATAGGATTTAACATTAAATTGTATTAATTCATTAACACGAGGTTAGTTCTTAATTCACTAAATAAAAAATTTTGAAAAATGGGATTTGGATTAATGAAACACATATTATAAAAGTGTTAAATTCGTATCCCAATAAATGATTACTATTCTAACATAAATACAAATATATTCTTAGTCTATGTAAACTTTCATGAGGCTAAATGTATGAATTCAAGCCTCAATTCCTCCAATTCCTCTTGACCCTTGAGTACCTCTTCTCCTTAGCCTTAGGGTTTCTTCCAAATGTGTAGAGTATATTTTTAGGTTTCCCTAATAACATAATGACCAATCATCCCACCAATTTAAGCTTTGGCCCAATATAAGTTGCAACCTAAAGAGCCCTTATAACACTCCAATTGGGCCAAAAGTTAAAACATATTTTAACAAATTAATTTTCTCGTAAGTTAAATTATTAAGTCGGTACGAGCTAATAAAGTTAATTATTAATCTATTACATGTTCCTCAACATAATAAAAAACTACTTCATGATCAGTGAGACCCGATAACGAGGTAATTATCCAAATAAGGAAATCCCTAACACCTAGTCCCTAGCCATTCCATAGTATCCCATTATACTAAGTCACCCACAATATTTAATTAAAGAATAACAGTGTATTAAGCCAATTTCCAAAGAATGTTAATTTATGTGGCAACTATACAATCACGTATACGAATCTCATATCAACATATGATAATTATAATGAGTAACATACCACATGTCACATCTAAATAATAATCATCATGAATATATAATCAATTTAATAATTAAATTAATTACTAACACAAGGTATTATAGCAAAATAACTATAGCATGCCAGACACATCACATGCGGAACAAAACCAATAAAAGATTTAAAAAAAGTCTTATAATTCCATTCAAAGCCCATAGAAGATCAAAACCCCATCACCAAAATCGCAATGCTTAATCGACGGGTCATGCGGGTCAATGGTCGACCCAATCGATTTCCTTTGGTCAGACCAATTGGTCATGCAGTCCAATCCAATTTGGATATAAATAGAGCTCCACCTACCACTCGGAAAAAGCATTAATGCTGGAATTAATGCAAGAAAGCAATGTTTCCTCATTTCCCCCCTCTAAAAAGTCCTAAATACTGTTATAACCCTTACTTTTGAATAAATTATTTTATATTAATTTACCGTGTGAAGTAATTATATAAAATATTGGATGATGGAGTAAATGTCATTTTGAGTGAGTTAAAAGATAATATTTACTAGATATATGCTTATTTACTGTTATGTGAATGTAAATAGCATCATGTTAAGTTTTGTAGTGTCGTTGTGCTTTAAACGACATTTATGGTTTAAAAAATAAAGTTGGAATTTGAAATGATTTATATTATTCCGGATGCCAATTTAGAGGGCGCGATCAGTCCCGAAATAGTCGAGATGGTCAAAATAAGTGCCATATTGTATTTTTGGGTTTCGAGCACTTTTGACAAGTTGTGACTTAAATATGTAGTTACGAGTCATTTTAATGATGTATTAAATTTTAAAGATGGAAATTAAGGCTAAATACCCGATTGAGTCTTACAATCACTTTTATTCCTTAGTGAATTCTTACTAAACCTAGAAAGAAAGAGAGAGAAAGAGAATTTGGGGAAAAGAAGAGAAAGGAGACGAATTGAAGAAATTGGGTTTGATCTTGCATTTACCATAAGGGAATCCGAGATTTAAGCTCAAGGAAAGTTTTTAACACTCTACTACATGATTTAATGTGAATAATTTGTTGTGATAGTTGTGTAGTTGGAGAATTGGAACAAATACTAAGCTTTGATAAATATTGAGGTTTAACCCTTGGATCTTGTTGTTTGTATGATCTAAGTTAGCCATGTGAGCTTGTTGGGGTGAAGGGATGTTGTGGTTGTGTGTTAGTTGATGTTAATGAAGGGAGTGTAAGAATAAAGGGTTTAAGTTTTGGATTTAGCATTGTAGAAGAAGAGTGAATCGTGGGTCTGATAGGTGCGGTCGACCGCGGTCCCATGACCGGTCTACCGGACCTTAAGGGGGAGGCATACTGCTTTCTTCTATAAGTATAAATTCAGAGCGCGATCGACCGCGGTCCCAGGACCGATCGACCGAGCCTTCCAAAATGAGCTTACTGCATTCCTTTCTAGGCAAAACTGTTGAGGCGCGGTCGACTGCGGTCCCATGACCGGTCGACCGGTCCCCTATTTTTCACTCTTAAATCCCTAATTCTTTTTAGCTTCTTTCTTTTAAGATAGGCCTTAGGAACCTTCTTGAATGAATTAAAACTAGAGTATTAGAATCTAGTAATAAGGTATTTAAGAACCTAAGTAGAAATGAGAGTTGGGGATTAGTTCAGAAATCAATTTAGTTAGTTAATTTAGAGGAAGATAAATAATTCTTTATTAGAATGAACTAGTCTGTACCTAATGAGAATTAGAGTGAGTTCATATCGACTGTTAGAATAGTATTGAAGAATATCATGCATGAGGAGTTATTGATGGAATGTTAATTAAGGGAGATTTATATTGGGGATAATTAAACAGTAAGGTTTATAATGATGACATTAAAGGCTTATGGCTCCGGATAAAATGTAATGCATACTTGATAAAGTAAATAACTTGTGAATGATAAATTTGCATATACACACCTCTATAAATGCTATCATATGGGAAGTTACGCGTATGAGGTGAAGTCCCCTGGCTAGTGAATGTAGGGAGAATATACTCCTCGGCCATAGGACCAGTTATATTATATTGTGTGATTATTGTTCGAAGTGAGGTGATTTCGAGTGTGGTTATGACTCACTGTCAAAGGTATATGATCGCTTCCTGACGTTATGCGATGTAGGATGCCCAGGTTGTCTTGGTGATAGGCCCTGGAAGATGATAGCTATTTAAGGGGGCGTCCAGTGGGGAAACCCAGAAGGGCGGTCTTAGAATCGTTATATGTTGTGAAATATCACTATTCATATTAAAGTGGGATATTATTGATGTCAAAGCACTCTATGATCGGTTACACGTTCGGGCGTGTTGCCCAAGCTTTGTACTTGTATGATATTATGAAATGTTATACTTTAATACTCAGTGTAACCTTATTGTAAGTGTCTGTTAACCGACAGCTTATTCGGTTATTTTGATGTATATGATGGTTGATAGATTATATGTCTTTACTTATATTCACCTACTTTTCAATTGGGATTGTTTAGATGCTTTCTTTAACTTACTAAATAAATTTTGACAATCCGTTTTCTAAAATAATGGGTTGTTATCTCATATATTTATTATATTACTGTGATGCTAAGAATGGACCATCTATGATTCCTGTTAATATTGGAGTATCGGACTGGCCACCTCTTATTTTAATAAGCGGGGTGTCACAGATGGTATCAGAGCATCAGGTTCTAGAGTATTTAGGATCTATGCGGACTTATCACGTTCTACCGTAGCCTTATTTAATATAGAGCCCTATTGTTAGGATTGTTTTATTTTGTATGGTTTTGATATTCTGCAAAGATAAATTGTTCTCAATAGTATTCTATTTTGGTTATTTCTTCATCTCAGATGCTGCCTAAGAGAGGTTTCCCTGCAAGAAGAAATAGAGTTGTAGAGGATGATGTAGGTCCTCCATCGCCACAATAAGGGACTATTAATGTCGCTGATGTAGCTAACATTATTGCCCAGGCGGTTAATGCGGCGATGACCGTCGTGGCTCAACAAATTCCCCAAGCCCAACAGCCAAGGGCTCAGGAGGTACAAGTCCCTGCGGGACCCTCTCCATGGGAAAGTGTCAGGGAATCCTTTTTAAAGGGTCATCTTCCAGAATTTCAGGGTGGCTCCGATGTGATAGTAGTTAACCAATGGAAAAAGGATACGCAGCGCCATCTTCGTATGGTAGACTGTAGTGAGGAACGAAAGAAAATCCTTGCTACTTTTAAATTAGTTGGAGCAGCATTACACTGCTGGGAATCGATAACCATGCCAGAGAAAAGAGATACCATGACTATAACTGACTTTTGGGTTTTGTTTGATCGAAAGTATTTTCCTCCCGAAGTCCAAAGGGAGATGAGGAGAAAACTTCAAGATGTAGTTCAAGGTGAACGTTCGGTGGAAGGGTATGAGGAGGAATTCACTTGTTTGGCGAGTTTTGTTCCGGGTGAGGTAACTCCGGAGGAAAGGAGAATGTCTATGTTCATTGGAGGCTTACACTAGAGAATTCGGCAACACTTGCTGAGGAATCCAGCTTTACAAACATTCGGGAACGTTATGAACGCCACATTACTCCATTGTCAAGATTATCGTTTGCATGTTCAAGGAAGCAAGAAAGCTTCAGTTGTGGGGCAAGAAAGTAAGCCAGGAGGCAATGGTACAGGAGGAGGATCACTACCCTCATCCCAATCATCGGGAGGTAATCAAAAGGAGAGGGACGCCCAGCAAGGGGATTTGTCCAAAAGACTGCGTTTCGGGAGATTTAATTTTAGTGGCAGTAATTTTAGGCATGGTCAGGGTGCCCAGCAACAGCATCAGGCAGGTCGGGGTAACAATGGGGGTCAAGGCCAACCGGGCCAAGGCTTTGGGCAGTTAAAAAATAATAGGGGTCGTAATCAGGAAAATATGGCAGGTCGTTGTTTACAATGTGGGGAGCCGGGTCACTATAGGAAGGCGTGTCCGCAGTTGATGGGGGACAATTTCCTAGAATTCCACAACATCAGCAAGCACCACTACCTCCACTAGTGCCTAATCCAGTTGTCCCTCCACAATAGGGACAACTACAGTATGGGCGTGTCTACCATATACAGGATGATATGCTTCCTCCATCCCCGCCAGCGTCGCCAGCTATCGAGGGTACGTTTCCCATCCATGGACATATGGGCCGTGTATTGTTTGATACGGGTGCGACACACTCATTTATTTATAGAAGTTTTTCTCAATTGACGGGACTAATTAAATCTGCGGAGAGTACTTTCACTAGTGTCGAATCTTCTATGGGTGATGGTTATCTCATATTCTTTGTTTGTAAACGAGTAGAAATAAATCTTGGCAACTTATGTTTTGAGGCCGATTTGCTCGTCCTTGATATGGTCGGGTATGATGTAATCCTGGGTATGGATTGGTAAGTAAAGTATCGCGCGTTAGTAAATTGCTATGGGAAAAGTATAGTCTTTGCTATTCCAGTGCAAGAGATGTTTTTAGTTGCTATGCCTCGTTCAGATGGAGGTTCTAGCACTTATTCGTATTGTATTGCGGAGGAGGCTTCTCATGATATAGTAGTTTTCTTAGAATTGATTCCTGTTGTTAGAGACTTCGAAGATGTTTTTCAGGAGATACCAGGTTTACCTCCAAGTAGGGATATTGAATTTGTGATTGATTTAGCACCGAGAACGGGACCAATTTCTAGAGCTCTGTACCATATGGCTCCTGTCGAGATGAGGGAGTTAAGAGATCAGATTCAGAAGTTATTAGATCAGGGGTTTATTAGGCATAGTACATCGCTGTGGGGAGCTCATGTATTGTTTGTGAAGAAAAGAGATGGTTCTCTCCATTTATGGGTAGATTGCCGGGAGTTGACTAAAGTTACCATCAGGAATAAATACCCACTACCTCGAATTAATGATTTGTTCGATCAACTTAGGGGAGCTTCGTACTTCTCTAAAATAGATTTGAGGACTGGGTATCACCAGCTGCGAATAGGAGAATAAGACGTGTCCAAAAGTGCGTTCCTGACTAGATATGGGTCCTATGAATTTCTGGTTATGCCTTTCGGGCTAACCAATGCTGCTGTAATGTTTATGGACCTAAGGAATAGAGTGTTTTGAGAATTCCTTAACCAGTTTGTTATCGTGTTTATTAATGACATCCTAGCGTATTCTCAAACAAAAGCCGATCATGCTATGCATTTACAGTTGGTCCTAAAGACGTTGAGGGATCATCAATTGTATGCTACATTTGAGAAGTGTGGTTTTTGTCTACAAGAAGTACAATTTTGGGGCCACATTGTTACCATTGATGGTATTTTGATAGACCCAAGTAAAGTTATTGTGATGAGGGAATGGGGTCAGCCCACGACACCTACCGAAATTCGTAGTTTTCTGAGTTTGGTTGGATATTACCGTCAATTTATTAAGGGATTTTCGAAGATTGCTAGCCCTTTGATAAATTTAACTCAAAAGGGAGTGAGGTTTGTTTGGGATGTCAGCTATATTTTGACGAGTTGAAAGATAAGTTGACTTCCGCTCCAGTATTTGCGTTACCAAGGCCACGGTTGGAATATTTAGTCTTAACAGACGCATCTCTACAAGGGTTGGGAGGTGTGTTACAATAAGAGCATCGGTCTATTGCTTATGCTTCTCGCAAACTAAAGCCCCATGAGAAAAATTACCCGATTCATGATTTGGAACTTGCTGCAGTGGATTTTGCCTTGAAGATTTGAAGACATTACCTCCTAGGGAAGAAATTTAGTCTTTTCACGGATCACAAATCGTTGCAATATTTATTTTCCCAAAAGGATTTAAATATGCCACAACATCGGTGGTTAGAGTTTATGAAGGACTACCAGTTTGATATTCATTATCACCCGGGTAAGGCTAATGTAGTGGCGGATGCATTGAGTCGAAAACTCGGGGGGGATTTTTCCATGGAATGAAAAGCTAAATGGAAGGAACTTAGCCAAAAGGACGTTGTTGCTAGGGCGTTTATGTCGGTGTTGACCGTTACGCCTACTATAGTGGCAAGGGTTGTGGAAGCTCAAGGAAGGGACAAAGGTTTTCAGGACCGTATGCACAAATTATTAACCGAGGGAGCAGAATCCTACTCCATAAGTTCTGAGGGTGGGTTACGTTTCCATGGGAGACTTATTGTCCCGGATGAAGGGGATTTGAGATGAGCCATAATGATAGAATCTCATGGGTCCAAGTTTACAGTACATCCTGGTGGAGACAAAATGTACCAAGACATGCGCCGTCAATATTGGTGGGAGGGTATGAAGCGGGACATTTATGAATTTGTATCCCAATGTACTACTTGTCAACTGGTGAAAGTAGATCATCAGCGACGACGGATTATTTCAACCCTTGGAAATACCGGTATGGAAGTGGGAAAGCATCTCGACGTATTTCATCACGGGATTTCCAACGTCACAAAGAGGTCATGATTCCATTTTGGTTATCGTTGATCGCTTAACCAAGTCGGCACATTTCTTACCGGTACGTATAGACTACAATACTACTCTTTATACCCGGTTGTTTATTACAGAGATTGTCAGACTCCATGGGGTGCCCATTAATATAGTCTCCGATCAAGACAATTTTTTTTCCCATTTTTGGCGAAGTTTCCAAGAATCTATGGGAACCGAGTTGAAGTTGAGTACCACCTATCACACACAAACAGATGGGAAGACAGAAAGAGTTAACCAAATGTTAGAGGATATGCTCAGAATGTGTGTACTTGATTTCAAAGGAGGATGGGAACAATACCTTCCCTTGGTCGAATTTTCCTATAATAATTCATACCAATTCACTATTAGGATGTCACCCTATGAAGAATTATATGGATGACCATGTAGATCACCTACTTGTTGGTTCGAAGTAGGGGATAATAAATTTCTTGGACCTGAAATAATCCAAGATACTTCTTTAATGTTTGAACTTATTCGTAATCGCATCCCAATCGCTCAAGATCGTTAAAAGAGTTATGCGGATACGGATATAAGGTATGTGGACATGGAGGTTGGAGATCAAGTTTTGGTGCGATTATCGCCAATGAAGGCTATAAAGTGATTTAGGAAGAAAGGAATGCGTGCGCCGCGTTACGTAGGCCCTTTTCCTATTACTGCTAAAGTAGGCCAAGTAGATTATCAACTTTCCTTACCGGAACACTTACAATAGATTCATGATGTGTTTCATGTTTCATCCTTCAAAAATTACAAGAGATGTGAAGGAGCTCACTGGCACATTCCTTTAGATGATATCGAATTGAAGCCTGATATTTCTTACGAGGAACAACTAGTTGCCGTCTTGATCACGGGGAGCGTAAGCTAAGATCTCGAGTGGCGCCCTTGGTTCGGGTCATATGGGGACATCACAATGTTGAGGAGTCAACCTGGGAACGTGATGACGATATACGAGAAAAGTATCCACGTCTATTTTTACAAGGTATGCCTAAAGTTTGAGGGCAAAATTCCCTTATAAGGGGGGGTATGTAATAACCCTTACTTTTGAGTATATTATTTTATATTAATTTACCGTGTGAAGTAATTATATAAAATATTGGATGATGGAGTAAATGTCATTTTCAGTGAGTTAAAAGATAATATTTACTAGATTTTTGCATATTTATTGTTATGTGAATGTAAATAGCATCATTTAAGTTTTGTAGTTTCGTTGTGATTTAAATGACATTTATAGTTTAAAAAATGAAGTCGGAATTTAAAATGATTTATATTATTCTGAATGCCAATTTAGAGGGCGTGGTCAGTCCCGAAATAGTTAAGAGGGTCAAAATAAGTGCCATGTTATATTTTTAGGTTTCGGGCACTTTTGACAGGTTGTGACTTAAATATGTGGTTATGAGTCATTTTAATGATGTATTAACTTTTAAAGATGGATATTAAGGATAAATACCCGATTGAGTCTTACAACCCCTTTTATTCCTTAAGTGTATTCTTACTAAACCTAGAAATAAAGAGAGAGAAATAGAATTTGGGGGAAAAGAAGAGAAAGGAGAAGAATTGAATAAATTGGGTTTGATCTTGCATCTACCGTAAGGTAATCCGAGATTTCAGCTTAAGGCAAGTTTCTAACTTGCTACTACATGATTTAATGTGAATAATTTGTTGTGATAGTTGTGTAATTGGAGAATTGGAAAAAATAGTAAGCTTCGATAAATATTGAGGTTTAACCCTTGGATCTTGTTGTTTGTATGATCTAAGTTGGCCATGTGAGCTTGTTGGGGCGAAGAGATGTTGTGGTTGTGTGTTAGTTGATGTTAATGAAGGGAGTGTCAGAATAAAGGGTCTAAGTTTTCGATTTAGCATTGTAGAAGAAGAGTGAATCGTGGGTCTGATAGGTGCGGTCGACCGCGGTCCCACGACCGGTCGACCGGGCCTTAAGGGGGAGGCATACTGCTTTCTTAGATAAGTATAAATTCAGAGCATGGTCGATCGTGGTCCCAGGACCGGTCGATCGGGCCTTCAAAAATGATCTTACTGCATTCCTTTCTAGGCAAAACCGTTGAGGGGAGATCGACCGCGGTCCCATGACCGGTCGACCAATCCCTTTTTTTTCACTCTTAAATCCCTAATTCTTTTTAGCTTATTTCTTTTAAGATAGTGACTTAGTAACCTTCTTGAATGAAGTAAAACTAGAGTATTAGAATCTAGTAGTAAGGTATTTATAAACCTAAGTAGAAATGAGAGTTGGGGATTAGTTCGGAAATCAATTTAGTTAGTTAATTTAGAGGAAGATAAATGATTCTTTATTAGAATGAACTAGTCTGTACCTAAGGAGAATTAGAGTGAGTTAATGTCGACTGTTAGAATAGTATTGGAGAATATCATGCATGAGGAGTTATTGATGTAATGTTAATTAAGGGAGATTTATATTGGGGATAATTAAATAGTAAGGTTTATAATGATGACATTAAATGCTTATGGCTCCGGATAAAATGTAATGCATACTTGATAAAGTAAATAACTTGTGAATGATAAATTTGCATATACACACCTCTCTAAATGCTATCATAGGGAAAGTTATGCGTATGAGGTGAAGTCCCCTGGCTAGTGAATGCAGGGCGAATATAGTCCTTGGCCATATGACAGGTTAGATTATATTGTGTGATTATTGTTCGAAGTGAGGTAATTTCGGGTGTGGATATGGCTCAATGTCGAAGGTATATGGCCGCTTCCTGACGTTATGCGATGTAGGATTCCCAGGTTGTCTTGGTGATAGGACCTGGAAGATGATAGCTATTTAGGGATGCGTCTAGTGGGGAAACCCGAAAGGGCGGTCTTAGAATCGTTATATGTTGTGAAATATCACTATTTAAAGTGGGATATTATTGATGGCAAAGAACACTATGAATTAAACTGCTTTGAAAACGTCTCCTAAAGAGATATGGAACATTGAAATGAAATTGTCTAGAAAGGGAATTTAATTCTATTTACTAATATTTTTATTCATATTCTATTGTATAATTAAAATGTGTTCATGCTTGTAGATTGAGTAGTTAGATTCTTATCATTATTCATGATGATTAGATTGTCCATAATTGTCATGCATTTTATTCACATGGTGATCATATAACAATCAGGCACAAAACTGTTCATATTTTTTTGCTTTGCATGAATCTAATATTCGCTCTGGTGCTCTGCCGCAAGGACGCCCGTATTGACTTTTCTATCCAAGTGTCGTGGAGCTGTAACACCTTGCAGATGTTACGGGATATTTTGATATAGACACTTCCATCTTTTATATTCTAGTTATGATCGGTTACACGTTAGGGTGTGTTTCCCAAGCTTTGTACTTATATGATATTATGAAATGTTATACTTTAATAATCAATGTAACCTTGTTGTAAGTGTCTGTTAATCGACAACTTATTCGGTTATTTTGATGTATATGATGGTTGATAGATTATCTATCTTTAGTTATATTAACCTTCTTTTCAATTGGGATTGTTTAGATGTTTTCTTTAACTTACTAAATAAATTTTGACAATCCGTTTTCTAAAATAATGGGTGGTTATCTCGTATATTTATTATATTACTATGATGCTAAGAATGGACCATCTATGATTCCTATTAATAATGGAGTATCGGGCTGGCCACCTCTTATTTTAATAAGCGGGGTGTCACAAATACCTTATTTTTCTACCATACCCATTTAATCCTAAACCAAAATCTTATTCCCAAGAATAACACTCTTCTCTAAAAACTTCCTATATACTCCAAAAGAAAGGCTTAACTTTTTATTACTAAAATGCACTCGCCTCAAAATTAACCTTATATACATTTAATAGAAGACATTCTCAAGCTAGAATCCTACCGAACTAGAAGAACACTCGTGTTATATCACATGTACTATTTCTTTAGTTTTTTTTAATTTCATAAAACCCATTCCTCCTCCTCCTCCTCCTCTTCTTCTTCTTCTTCTTCTTCTTCTTCTTCTTCTTCTTCTTCTTCTTATTATTATTATTATTATTATTATTATTATTATTATTATTATTGTTGTTGTTGTTGTTGTTGTTGTTGTTGTTGTTATTATTATTACCATTCCTATCTATGATGAATTTCTTCTTGCTTACGATGGATATGCATGTGTAATAGGGAATCAACCCCTAAAACTCAAGTTAAATCTTGTATACAGTCACACACACACACACACACACACACACACACACACACACACACACACACACACACACAATATATATATATATATATATATATATATATATATATATATATATATATATATATATATATGTATGTATATATTGTAATTTTTCTTCAAAAAAATTGAAAACCCAAAACAAAATATTTCAAATTACGAAAACACATAAAGAATAATTTATAGAATCACTTGATCCAGAGTATCTATCTAATGATTCGATCTTAATGCGAGAGGTCTTAACTTCATTCCTTCATCGAAATAAGTTTATCTCTCAAACCTATTTACATCAAGATGTTCTGGTTGAATGAAAACGTGTTTAAAATTTTGTAAATATAAATCATTTTCATTATTAAACCATTTTGAAACATCAAAGGGAGTGGAGATTTCCCTCATAAATCCAAAATAAAACTTTTTATATATTTATTCTTTTTTATTATATACACACACATCCCATACTGTACTGTTTACTTCCATATCTAACTATTTTAGTTTTTTTATTCCTTTTACATTATCACAAGCCAATATAAACATTCACATATACATTTGAGACCTAAAGGACAACATGGTTGGCTAAAACCTTCCCACTCAATGACACATTCCTCGAACTCTAACTTTTTGGTTAAACACGCATCCCAATTGCCATCATAGGAGTTCACAGATGCCTACCCATTTTTTACTTTTAATAAAATAGAGACGTGACTCCATATTTTCAAAATAAATAAAGAAATGTCCATGTGTCTCTTCAAAGACCACATCTCTGCAGATCCACAAATGTGCAAAGGATAGCTCCGTCATAGGTCCAGATTCTCATGGTGGCGATGCCACTGGGGAATTCCTAAGAAAAATCAAATCAATATAATTTAGACCTTGTATTTATTCACATTTTCAGTATATTCCAATGTATTCTATTCATTAGATTTTTTTTCTTTTTCGTATGGACTTAATTAGTTAGTATGACCCTTGTTTTCACGCTCATGTAGATATACTAATAAATCTCGTGTTTTATGTGTATCCATGTGTAATATCCCGTATGCTTGGGGAATAATTTAATTGTAGAAATTAATTATGTGTTTTTTTTGTGATTTAATTTGAGAAATTAATTATGTGTGCTTGTAACATGTGACATCACTATTTATATTTAGATATGTTATATCATTCATATTTTAAGAAAATATTTAACATACGATAATTTTTTAATAAATATTTGGACTCATACCGAATAAAAATTAGTTTGTGTAGCATCATATTGGGATTGGCATTTGGGACATTTAAAATGTATTATTTGATTTAATATGTTGGGGTTTAAGCCCATTGGGTTGGTACATAACTTGGATGGATTTATAGATCATTTAGAAGGTTATTAGGGCTCACTAGGTTCGAGCTTAGGTTGGTACCAAGGCTAATTTCGTGGGAAATAGATATATAATGTTAAAAGACTAAATCTAAAAGAAATTGGAGCATAGGAGAAACCCTAGGAGGTTAAGGAAAGAACAAGGACTCAAGTGGAATGAGATATTTCGGGATTTGTAGATTAAATTCTCACATTTGGCCTAAGGAAAGTTTATTGAGAAGTTTATTTTCATTGGGGTTTTATTAGAATATTTCGATTTGTTGGATTTTAAACATAATCTAATTAAAATCTTCATCGAATTCATAATTTTTGTAATTGGGTTTAAATTGATAATTCAACCTTTATCATATGTATATATTTGAGTGGATGAATGAAGAATCCCTTGAATTATAACTTGAATATGAATAAATTGACTAGATAGTGCAAATCTGATTTGGATTTTTTGATTTATACAAACCCCTAAGTATGTTCATAATTAAGTACAATTTTGGATAATAGATTGTTAATTTAGGTTCATAAGTTTTTAAGATATGATCATAAAGGGTTTAGATGTCATAATAGGGTGTTATTGAAGTATTAGAACCTTAGTGTAAGTCATCCATGGAGGATTAGTATTGGTAGGTTCTTATTTTGGGCCTAAAAGTTAAAGAAAACCTAAGTTGACAAATCTAGTTTGTGGAGTCTGTGTGAAAAACTAATTGTTATCGTGCGAACGGAAACCATGCGCAAGGTTAGGATTAAAGATGTGAGTATAATTGGCAAAAAATTGAATTGTATATTTTTAATTATGAACGTGTGGGCGCTGGCATTGTATTTTTTGTATTTTTATTGAATTTATTATGACTATTTTACCAACAGTGTGCAAGGCTAAAATTAAAGGTTAGTGATTTTAGATTTAGACTATGTGTTGTATTCAGTTGACTATGATTTTAATTAGGTGTTGTCTTAGGGTTACTATCTGAGATGTTAGGGTATTAATACGAGAATAGATGGGATTTATATATAGTTGTTAAGGACCTTGAGTATAGAGTCGACTATGGAGATAAATTAAGCGATAAATAGATAACTAATGATTGTGTCGATCCCCCGATAGTTTAGAACGTATTGATGAACCGTTTAGTAAGGTAGTAATTGTATTATGATCATGCTAGTAAAGGTTTGGTGTGAGAGATATGTAGAATTGGAGAGCCTTAGGAGATTGGGCTAGTGTGATATATAACAGATTATAGTTAAGTGTGTATTAACTAACAATAGGTGGAGACATTATGCGCAGACCTAATGATTGGGGTTCGTATTCGATATCCTGAAAGATAGAGGTGCGCTTACCTTCGTCTGTGCGATGGTGCGACTTCGGTACCCCAGTAAACAGAGATGGATTGTACCCTAGGCCAGGTGATGGCTCCACTTCGGTATCTCACAAGATAGAGTTGTTATTGTTTTGTTCACTAGTGCTTACAAGAAAAATGGTCATTAGGGACAACAAAAATTCATCCCTAAAAGCGTTTTAATCGTCCCTAAAGAGTATTTAGGACGAATTTTACAACAGATAAAATCTTTCATTTATACTCGGTGTCGCAAATTGTTTAGGAACGGATTTTTCCATACTAAATTCCAATTTATGGACGCTTTAATTTGGCATTAGGGATGGATTTTTCCATGCCAGAAGATATTATCGTAAAAAAAATCCCATTCCCGCGCAAAAAATAGGGATGTTTTATCCATCCATAATAGTCCTCAGATTATGGGAGAAAATTTAGGACGGTTTATAATCGTCCTAATTGATAAACCAGTCGAGACAGAAAAGCCATCCGAAAGAGTATTCCAAATTGATAAAAAAGAATTGGGAAACCATCTCACTTGATAAAAACATGGCATAAAAAATTATATTATATCATGATGTATGTGGCAATGATAAATGACATTAATTTGTACTATAAGTCAATTCATCCCACCACAAATGCAAAATATCAACGTCATTAATTGAAACACATATCCGAAAATAAATTCTTCCATTAAACTACATCCAGTAACCCAAAATAAACCCTTATATCAATAATTAGAAACAATTATCGCATCCAAATTGAAATACTTAAATGATTGCAAAACCATACTAATTAATAAGAAATCAAATTGTCAAAACAAAATTCGTCTCTAAATTGAGAAGATAGATATAGTAGCCATGCTCAAAAACTTGTCACTCGGTGTCATACATATAGTAGTCATGCTCAAAAACTTGTCTTTTCAATTGCTTGTACGTAACCTACAATTAATAAATAATCATACATTAAAATAAGATTATAGTAAAAAAATGTACACTAAATAACATTATAGTAAAATAAAATATATAATTATATTAGTTAATCGCATCAACAACTCTTTATCATTTTTAAAAAATATTGAGAGTCTCCTTTGTTTATACATGAAAACCAACATGTTTAGTCATCACAAAAGCCCATACGACCATAACACATCGAAAACAACAATCTCGAATGTGAACAACAACAATAAATGAATAATCCACTCGATTTAATCCAGTGAATTGTTAGTGTGTTCCACATGGATAAAAGCTAACGCTAAAATGTTACCCTGCAAAAAAGATAAGATACAAAATAGAAAAGATATCATTAATCAAATACTGTTTAAAAAATTCCATTCAAACAAAAAACTTGCGTATACTTATCATTATATTAAAGTCAAAGTCTAAATATTTGCAACTTTTCATCATATTCTCAAACCGAGAGTCTCGTGACTACGCAGTCAGCTCTACGAGTTACTTTGGTCCCGTGCGAGGTGTTCGTGTCTCCTACAGGGTCATTTGGGGGTGGTTTCGGGTTTTCGCACTTTAACGGCATGCTTTTAAGTCTAACCCTAGATATTTAGAAATTATCATCATATTCTCAACTTGACAGTCTCATGGCTATGCGATCGGTTCCTACGAGTTAAGTTGATCCCGTGAGAGGTGTCCGTGCCTCTAACGGGTACGTTCGGGGGATGTTTTGGGCTTCGCCATGTAACGACATGTTTTTAAGACTAAGTATGGATATTTATAAATTATCATCATATTCTCAAATAGGGAGTCCCGTGACTATGAAGTTTGTTTCTATGACTAGAGTTGATCCCTTGCGAGGTGTTCGTGTCTCATACGAAGCCGTTTGGAGGTTATTTTGGGTTTTAAACATCTAATGGCATGTTTTTAAGCCTAAGTCTAGAGATTTGCACATTTTTGTCATATTCTGAAATCGGGAGATACGTGACTATGCAGTCAGTTCTTATGAGTTAGGTTGGTCCCGTGTGAGGTGTTCGTGCCTCTTACAGGGGTCGTTTGGTGGGTATTTTGTGTTTTCTCCCTTTAAGAGCGTGTATTTAAGCCTAAGTCTAAATATTTACAAATTATCATCATATTCTCAAATCGCGATTCCCGTAACTACATGGTCAATTCCTACGAGTTAGGTTGTTTGTTCCTCTTACGGGGCCATTTGGTGGTTATTTTTCATTTTTTTCCTTTAAAGGCATGATTCTAAGCTTATGTCTAGGGATTTGTAAATTTTTATCATATTCTCAAATCGAGAGTATCGGGACAATGCGATCAGTTTTTATGAGTCACATTGATCTTGTACAATGTATTTGTGTCTCTTACGGGGTGTTTAGGGATTGTTTTGGGTTTTAAACCTCTAATAACATGTTTCTAATCCTAATTCTAGAAATTTGTAAATTTTTGTCATATACTCAAACTGGGAGTCTCGTGACCAGGCAGTTAGTTTCTACGAGTTAGGTTGGTCCCGGGCGAGGTGTCCATGCCTCTTACGAGGGCGTTTGGTGGCTATTTTGTTTGTTTTCCTTTTAATAGCGTATTTTTAAGCCTAACTCTAAATATTTGCAAAATATTGTCATATTTTTAAACCGAGAGTCCCATAACTACGCGGTCATTTCCTACGAGATAGGTTGGTCTTATGCGAGGTTTTCGTGCCTCTTATGGGTCTATTTGGTGACTATGTGGTCATTCTTACGAGTTAGGTTGGTCCCATGCGCGGTATTTGTGCTTCTTACGAGGCCTTTCGGTGACTTCTTTTACATTTTCACCCTTTAAAGGTATTTTTTAAGCCTAAATCTTGAGATTTTCAAATTTTTGGCATATCATCAAATCGGGAATCCCAAGATAATGGGGTCAGTTCATATGATTTACATTTGTACCTTGAGTGGTGGTCGTGCCTCTTATGGGACCATTTGAGGGTTGTTTTGGGTTATACCCTTTAACGACATGTTTTTAAGCCTAAGGGTAGATATTTACAATTATCTTTATATTCCCAAACTAGAAGTCTCGTGACTATGTGATTAGTTCCTACGAGTTAGGTTGTCCCTTGTGAGGTGTTCGTGTCTCTTATGGGGCTGTTTGGGAACTATTTTGGGTTTAAAATCTCTAACGGCATGTTTTTAACCCTTAGTACAGAGATCTGCAATTTTTTTTATCATATTCTCAAATCAGAAGCCTCATGACTACGCGGTCAGCTGCTACGAGTTACATTGGTCCCGTACGAGGTGTTCCTGTCTCTTATAGGGTAGTTTGGTTGCTTTTTTTTCATATTATCCCTTCAACGGAATGTTTATAAGCCTAAGTCTAGATATTTGTAAATTATCATCATATTGTCGAAACCCATGACTACGCGGTCAGTTCCTACGAGTTACATTGGTCCCGTGTGAGGTGTTTCTGTCTCTTACCGGGCTGTTCGGGGATGTTTTGGGTTTTTTCCCTTTAACGACATGTTTTTTAATCCTAATTTTGGATATTTAAAAATTATAGTCATATTATCAAACGTTGAGTCTCGTGACTACGCAGTGAGTACCTACGAGGTAGGTTGGTCTCGTGCGAGGTGCTCATGTCCTTACGGGGCCGTTTGGGGGATTTTTGGGTTTTAAACCTTTAACGACATGTTTTTAAACCTAAGTCCAGAGATATAAAAATTTCATCGTATTCTTAATATGGGAGTCCCGTGACTATGCATTCAGTTCCTACAAGTTATATTGGTCCCTTCCAAAGTGTTCGTACCTCTTACGGGGGCGTTTGATGGTTTTTTTGCATTTTTGCCCTTTAACGGCATGTTTTTAATCCTAAGTCTAAATATTTGAAAATTATCATCATATTCTCAAACCGGGAGTCCTGTAACTACGCGGTCAGTTTCTACGAATTATAGTGGTCCCGTGCGAGGTGTTCGTGTCTTTTATGAGGTGTTTTGGGGGGTTTCTCCTTTAACGGCAAATTTTTAAGCCTAATTCTAGATATATATATAAAAATCATCATATTCTCAAACCATGAGTTCCGTGACTATGCAATCAGTTACTACGAGTTAGGTTGATCCCGTGCGAGATGTTCGTGTTTCTTACCGGGATGTTTAGGGGTTGTTTTGGGTTTTAAACCACTAACAACATGTTTTTAAACCTAGGTCTAGATATCTATAAGACTTAATCATATTATCAAATCGAGAGTCTCGTGACTACGTGGTCAATTCTTACGAATTACATTGGTCCCGTTTGAGGTTTTTATGCCTCTTACGAGGTCGTTTTGTGTTTGTTTGCATTTTATCCCTTTAATGGTATGTTTTTATGTCTAAGTCTAAAGATTTGGAAATTATCATCATATTCTAAGACTGGGAGTTCCGTGACTACACTGCCAATTCCTATGAGTTACATTGGTCCCATACGAGGTGTTCGTGCCTCTTACAGAGCCGTTTGGTGGTTGTTTTGTGTTTGCGCCCTTTAATGACTTATTTTTTAGTCAAAGTCTACATATTTCCAAATTATCATCATATTCTTAAATTGGGTATCCCATGAGTACGCGACCAGTTCCAACGAGTTACATTAGTCTCGTTTTAGGTGTTCTGCTTTAGTTTTTCATTCATGATGAGAATGTTATCAATTTGATTTTTATTCCTATGATTTTTATATTAGATGTGATCAATATATTTTTGAATTTTACGAGATATCACAACGTGTTTGTGAATTTCTTTTGTGTCAAAATTCATCTCTAATGAGTGAAAAATAAAGTCTCGTGTTGAAATTAAAAGAATTTTTCCTTACCGTCTAACATCTAAATATCACTACATACTCAATCACATTGGGAATATTAACAAACGAATTCGAGTCTAAACAATGCGATTTTCTAGTGATAACTTGCACTCTTCTTCGCCGTGTCCCTTTGCATATATAAGGTGGTATGTTTTGGTGAACATCAGTGTTGTAGATTAAGTGATAATATAGAGATCATAAACTGGATCCACCCTGGATGTAAGTATTTTAGAGATGTAATGAATTTGTAATTAATGAGCAATTTAGTAAAAGATATGAGAGAAATATAGATACACATCAGCTTAAGTGGTTCGGCCGTTAACCCACGTCCACTATGTAAGGTATGAGTCTGTTTCACTATAATAGGGAATAAGCTGTCATTGGAGATAATACAAGCTTTATCTTTCTCTAACCTATTTTGTAGGGTGACGGTAGGGTTTCCAATAGTTTATCCAAGTTAAGAAGACATACTGTGCCTTTTATAGGCTAGGGGGTGTGAAATGTCACCTCAACACGTGGTCAATGACCAACTGAGGTTGCGGACCTATGAGAGAGTGCTAGATGTTTGTTCATAGAAAAAGGTCATCATGACAAATATTCCCTCATATGGGTTATTGATATCTAACAACCATTTTCAAGGGGCATGACTAAAATTTCCCTGTCATGTTTCCCATGACTGGATGAATATATTCATAGGAGGTATCGTCTGAGGTGATACTATAAGTACTAGCCCAACTGAGAGTCTGGAATGCCTAACTCCATAGTGAAAGCCAAGATATAGGGTGATCTTTTGTGCTCGGAACACATATCCCTTACCCTTGAGTCTGATGGTTTATAACATGAGGGTTTCTGAGGTTGACAGTCTTCCACTGGTACAAGTAAGGTCGATCTCCCCTATATGACGAGACTATAGCGTGGTTAGTTACCATAGTAGACCATGTGTAGATGAGAAGTTTGATCTCATTCGTGTGATGAGACTATTGTGTTTGATTGGATCCCAGGGTGCCATATGGACGAGACGACACCTATGTATATCCATTACCCTTAGACCTTATCCTTATATATTAGTAAGAAGATTATGTTTAAACTAGGTCCCCCGTGTCTTTAAGATGATTCTTCCAAGTGTCTCGTCTCATCCTATGAATGGCCTACAGGCCATGACTCTTAGAGGCTTAGTTGTCCATTAGTTACCAATTATATCTCGAGGACGTAATGGTCATATCATCAGATGTCATGGTCATATCACTATGAGATGCTTTACCAGATGTTGGTCATCCCTAGGTTATGCCAGAGGTGACGTGATTTATAAAGAGAATGGGTACACTATTCAAGGTATGCTGGCAGACACACGTAGCCTATCACGTCATCCCATGCCTTCAAAATTATACCTCATTATTACCCCCTATTTGAGATTACTTTAGCTTAGATACTTCTTATTTCATCCATTCTTTTAAAACCTTCAAAACATTACAAAAATAGAGCTTTCTCTCTCTAGATCCTTGCCATTTCTTCTTCCTCCGATCATCTTCTTTGACATGTCTCATCATTACCCAGTCACTTTCATCTTCCATGTAACTCTGAATCACTCCTCCCCAA
Source organism: Sambucus nigra (assembly GCA_949130495.1). Taxonomy (NCBI): domain Eukaryota; kingdom Viridiplantae; phylum Streptophyta; class Magnoliopsida; order Dipsacales; family Adoxaceae; genus Sambucus; species Sambucus nigra. The sequence goes on from OX422207.1 coordinate 763,821,630, forward strand.
CTTTTCATCATTATCTTCTTCAAGTGTTTCTATTTTTCCCTCCGGTGACTTTCTAGAATTGTTTCCTTATTCTGTGGTGGAGTTTTGGGTGTTGATGGTACTTTACACTCTTTTGGAGGAAATTGGTTATATTTTAGGCTTTCTGGTGACATTTTTTAGCTGGTATGGGGTTTTTAATTCATCAAAGTGTTCTTGGGTGTTCTTCTTGAAAAATAATTCACTATTTCTCTTTGATATTTCAAACCCTAAAAACCTTTTAATAACTATTTATGAATGTACTAAAGTTTATATGTGTAAGGACATTTTTTTCATGCCCGTTATCTTACTGTTTTGTATGTCGTACGCCGTTACATTTGGCACGTCTCTACACGATCACATATGACGGCCCCAATCTGAATTCCGGGAATCATGCACTCAACATCTCCATCATGTGTTCCACATCGGCCTCAACGACTTCACGTTCCATGCTTTTAGGGACTATATGCCAATGGTATGCAAGAGAAGTCAAATCAATGAAAGAAGTCACGATATGGAAGTTCAAGGGCAATTTGGTAATTTTACATCCACCGTCCGGAGGATAGGTCAACTGGAAAGTTGAAGAGCTTGCCGCAACAAAGATACTGGAAGAAACGGCATCTCATTACGAGCTACGGTGAAGAAGATATGGCCCTTTGAAGATGGAGAGAATTCCTTGAAGGAATCGGGTTTCTGAGGACCGGACCGGTCCGGCCAAAATAAAAGAACCGATCCGCCTGCTGAGGTGAGGTCAGTGTACCCCGGATCCATAGCGATCCGATGAAGCTAAAAAGCCGAACCGATCCGATGCTAACCGTATCGATCCGCCTTCAAAAAGGAACCGATCCGATGTCACCGGACCGATCCGCCTAAAGAGACCGAATCGATCCGCCGAGGATAACTTCAATCAGATCGTGTTCAGATCGTGTCCCGAAATTTATGTCCCGAGTCCTCTTATTTATACCAACTTCGGGAGAGTTAGTTTTTGAAGACTTCTACACGATTTTCTGAGTTCCAAAACTCTAAAGTATTCATGGTATTTGAGTCCATTGATTCATACCTTTGATTCACACAAATTCCATAACTTAGTGAATCACTTTGCAACCCAAGAACGCACTTTTGCTGTTCAACCCCTTGTGGAGGAGACCTTTCTTCTTCTCCATTGCACCCCTACTGGACAGGGATAGTTCCAGCCGCCAGCCCTACTGGAAAGAGATAATTCCAGCCGCGACTACAGAATCCGATACCTGAGGGTAATTCTTAGTCAACTTGTATTTTCATTGTAATTCGATTGTAAGCCGTTCTCTTACAAATTATAGTGAAAATAAATGGTTTTGCCCCTGTGGGGGATTTTTCCTGAAATTTATTTGTTTTATCCTGCATGCTATATTTTATTTGATAAATCATCTAGATGCATGTCTTAGGGTTTAACTAAAATTTGGGATTAATTAAAATTGGTGTTTATTTGAGAAGTCGCAATATTTCCGGTGTAGCTGCACTCTCAAATTGGTATCAGAGCGGGTTACGCTAATTTACTGCGTGATCCTGATTTTTCGAGGATTTACTTTCTGATACAATTTGTCTACTCACGTTTTCAAATTTTTATCAGAGCGGGTTGCACTAAGTTATTGTGTTTTGATCCTGATTTTGCAAAAATGGTTTTTGATGGTTTTGATGATCTTCGATGTCAAATTTTTGAAAAAATTAATTGGAAAATTCACACGAACTCTTGTTTTAAATCTTCTATTGAAAACGAATCTGAGAGGTGTCCTTGCTGTGAGGGTGTTGGTCACACGTTACATGAGTGTACCACAAATTTAAAGAAGAAATTGAATAAACTGATTTCTCATGTTTCTACCCTTAGTGATTGTGATTCGGAAGAAGAAGTTTCTTATTCTTCTAGGCGAGAGTTTCCCATCCATGTGATTAGTGATAGTGAAGGTGATGGGAGTGTGGATGAAAGTGAGGAGGAAAGTGTAGATGAGCATGACTTGCAAACTGCTTTCAATGAACTTTATGCTGAAACTTTGAAAAGAAAGAAAGAAAATTTGAAATTGAAAGCTCAGTTGAAAGAGTGTGCCATAAAAAATAATGATTTTTTAGTTAAAGAACTTAGGGATCATGTGAAAATTTTGAAAGAGAAGCTTGAGTACGTCGAGGGTGAGAGAGATAGTCTTAGAGGGTTGATGGAGACTATGAAAAAGGAGCTTTTAGAGTTTGAGGATTCTAAACGAGTACTTGAATCTAGGATAGGTGAACTTGAGGTGAAATTGAAAGATTCAAGTAAAGTGAAATTTGATTTGGAGTCTAGGTCTGAAAAACTTGATAAGATTTTAGGCACGGTCGAGATCAAAACTAATAGGGGTGGGATTGGTCTTGAAAAATATGTTGCACCCATTCCCACACGTGTAAGAGAACCTCCTAGGATCATTTGGAGAGACCCACCTAGTCAAATCCGGAGAGAGCAACCGATAAATTTGAGGAGAGGGCCACCTTTAGGTAACACACACCGCCCGATTTACACTTGCACACATTACGGTAGGCAAGGTCATCTTAGGCGATTTTGTTACAAGATTTTAAATGGACCTAGGAAGGTTAATGAAAGAATAAATTCGATTCCCAAAACCCCAACACTTCGTTACACATCAATTTGGGTTAAAAAATCGGATTTAGAGGCTTATGGTTTATTTGTCCACAATTCCTGTTTGCTTGCACGGTATTCACCCCATGTGAAATCTTTTGGTTGATTGTGGTTGCATGTTTGTCATACATTAGTTGTGGTTTCATGATATATTTTTACTAGTGTGATGACTTGTACTTTTTGTATATAGTTTTGTTTTAAAATTATTTTTGAAAAATCCAAAAAGATTTTTGTTTTTTTGTTTACACCGTTTATGGATGAACACTTTGGATGACCGAGTCACAACATCATTCCAATTTTTTCATGTGACTATTTGGTAGTGTTTTGAGACAATAGGTCAATTCATCCATGTGCTTTATAATGTTTGGAGTCATTAAGATGTAATTAAGTGTTACTTCCTACATGTTTGACTCATGTTTCCTTTATTGCACACATGCACGGATTTTATTGATTATTGTGCTTGTCTTATCACATGTTGGTTGGGTGTTTTCACTCCAATCCTGTCCTTAAAATGAACCAAGCGCGATAAATTTTTTATAAGGAAATTGTGCATATAAAAACCGTTTTGTGAGTTTGTGTGCTTTATTTTAAAACGGGGAGGGGCTACGAAAGGTAATCATCTATCCTTTGCGTAAAAGCCACCGTTAAAAAGGAACTAAAAAATTGAGGAATTTTATTATCCGAGGTCCAAAGAGGTTAAAAGAGCCCGAAAAAAATGGAAAGGGAATAAAAAGAAATTCATGCCAAATTGAAAACCGATCCGATGCCAACCGGATCGATCCGCCTTCAAAAAGGAACCGATCCGATGTCACCGGACCGATCTGCCTAAAGAGACCGGACCGATCCGCCGAGGATAACTTCAATCAGATCGTGTTCAGATCGTGTTCCGAAATTTATGTCCCGAGTCCTCTTATTTATACCAACTTCGGGAGAGTTATTTTTTGAAGACTTCTACACGATTTTCTGAGTTCCAAAACTCTAAAGTCTTCATGGTATTTGAGTCCATTGATTCATACCTTTGATTCACACAAATTCCATACCTTAGTGAATCACTTTGCAACCCAAGAACGCACTTTTGCTGTTCAACCCCTTGTGGAGGAGACCGTTCTTCTTCTCCATTGCAGCCCTACTAGACAGGGATAGTTCTAGCCGCCAGCCCTACTGGAAAGGGATAATTCCAACCGCGACTACAGAATCCGATACCTGAGGGTAATTCTTAGTCAACTTGTATTTTCATTGTAATCCGATTGTAAGCCGTTCTCTTACAAATTATAGTGAAAATAAATGGTTTTTCCCCTGTGGGGGATTTTTCCTGAAATTTATTTGTTTTATCCTGCATGCTATATTTTATTTGATAAATCATCTAGATGCATGTCTTAGGGTTTAACTAAAATTTGGGATTAATTAAAATTGGTGTTTATTTGAGAAGTCGCAATATTTCCGCTGTAGTTGCCCTCTCAATATGAGACTTAGGTAGAACTACGTCACCTTCGTGACCATGTTCACCAAAAGAGGGAAGAATCCCAACTTGACTGAGACGGGTCTCATTGAAAGAGAGTTCCTCCAACACCTCTTACTTTAACACCACTTACTCTAACCCCTCTTACTCCAACACCTTTAGTAGTAGTACCTTCTTCCTTGTGTCTAACCAACCTTATCCACTACAACACTACACTTGAAGTTTCTTCTCCAAGTGATATTGCCATTAGTAGTGACAACATATCTGAATCAAAGGGTTATACTAGGACTAAGACTAACTCAACGTCTAAGAGTTACTGCCCTTTCGAAAGTCCAGTTGATGTTTTAAACCTTAGCCCCTTTGATAAATCCACGAGAGTAACTATTACTCGACTGGCTTGGTTAAGACTACGAATTTCACTGAATCAAGTAATAGAGGTCATTCCAGTACCTCATCCCGTTAAAATGGGGATCCTGAGCCCCCAATTTATGATATCTGTGATGACAAGACTGGAGATAACATTCCTCCCCTAATGGTGCCTTAACCTTTAACTCCAATGACTGAGGAAGCTTATCTAGGCCGAGACCAAATTTGTAAGGACCGTGCTGATGAGGAAGAAGTTTATGAGGTTAACACAAGTGTTGCCTCATCTTATAAGAATGATGTTCAAGAGACTAATATCATTATCTGATGACACTTGTATGGTGTTAACCCAATGATCCACATGAGAGTGTTGAGCAAGGATAAGAGGGCCTATGATCTTAAGAATGGTGATGAGATTTCCGTTTATGAGAAAATATTCAAGTGGGCTTTCGGTTTCCCTTTGGGTCCGGAGTCAGAGGAATACTTGATGATATCAGTGTTACACCGACTCAAATAGATCCCAGTGCATGGAGAACTATCCCAAGGATAATGACCCTTTAAAGGCTTGACTACGAGGAAGGTTTACCCCATATTTTTTCTGAGCGTGTTATTTAGCATTACCACCAAATTTAACTCGTGCTATTACCCTTTCATTTCTCATAAACCAGACCAAAAACTTATGGACATGAACCAAACTTTAGACCATGACTGGAAGTATTGGTACTTATTTATTTTTGGATTATGGGAGCTTAGCGATGATGAATCATTAATGAATAGGTAAGTCAAGGTTCCCCTTATGTGGGATAGGATCATAGTCTCGATAAGTGTTAACCCTGTATTGAGTAAGAAAAATAGAGAAGGGATTTACCACTTAAAATGTATTGATGGTCTTATACTATTTGAGGAGCCGATGAAGCCTTAAATCCTCCAATTTATGGGAATGGGGTCAGTCCCGCTAGAGTATCAATATAAGATCCTTCGCTTTTAGAAATTTTACAAACTCTCCTTATCGTCCAATTCTGTAAACGATACTAACAATTGTTGATATTTTTCATTTTGTAGATTGTCCTGAGAACAAACCTGACCATATTTAGGAAATGGAAGCTCTTATTACTCGCAATATTTTGTCCAAATTAAAGGGCAAGACCATTTCCAATTCGATAGGCCCCACCAAGTTTAAAGCTACCCTGCATGACCAAATGTTATGGGCTTGAAAAAAAGAGGCCACTGGGTTGGAGGTTATCTCTCAGTAACAAAATAAATATAAGCCTCCAAGATGATCCACCAATCCTAATGTCCCAATGTTTGTTGATGCGTCTGTGACTGCGTGCCTATATCCATTTGGCCTAAATCCTGAGTCCCTTCTTAGAAATCAAGCAAAGTCTCAAGAGGTCTTCTCTGTGGTGATTACTCCCTATTATAGTCTTTTATTTGATTCTAAAAGCAACACCATAGTTTTTGTCTTTTCTTTGCTTTGGTTTACCTAGGTAACAATGTTACATCATAATTTTTACGAAGTGTTATCTTGTTATGTACTGATTTTTATTTTTTCTATCTCAATTTAGTTTGTCATTGGTCGTTATCACCTTAACCATTAGGCTATGGAGAGTGAGATGGGTATTAGACTGGATGAGCAGGCCGAGAAGAAGATGGATAATACGAAAAAGAAGATGCTCGATAAAAAAATAATCATGTAGATGAGTTGGTCAAGCTTCGAGACTGATATAGGTCTCATCTTACTGCTCTGAACGATGAACAAAAACAAGTCCTGTGAAAACACATCGAGACTGAAAACGAGCTTCCTAAATCTAGATATGAGGACATTTTTGAAGAGTTCAAGGAGTCTAAGGAGTTTGTTGGATATTCCATTCAGTACTTGGATAAGGGGTCTAAGGCCATGTGCAAGCGGGTGGTCAACTAATTTCCTGACCTTGTCACGAAATATACTGAAGTGGTCAATACTCTCACCTTATTGAGATTTTCTAATCCTGACACCATTGATGCCTTAGAAGAGATCCAGGCTGAGGGATTTGATGAGGGGATGACTAATGCAAATGGTGGAGGGGACGAGACAACTCACATTATTGAAGAAGAGACCTAGGTTGATGACCAAGATGCTACCAACGTTCAAGAGGAGTCGATCGTTCCTAGCATTACAACTGATAATGACTTAGTGGCTGAGACTTAACTAATTTTATTTATGGTCTTTGGGCGACAACTTTGGTCTCTAATGCCCATTTCTATTTTGTAAACAACGATCTCAACCCAATTTTAGGATTTTAATAATGTTACTATATTTTTTGCTCCCCCTCCATTAGGATGTTCTTGTGAATGGTATAATGATATATTATGTTTTATTTTCATCATTATGACTACATACTTATATAATATTTTTCTTTTACATTCCTTATAAATTAATGATGTTTAGTCTCATCATGAGGTAAATGGGTTTAAGTTTCTCACCTCTGAGGGTTTACATTGAGACATTCCTAGAAGACGAGACTCCAAGTACTTTTATACCATCAAGTAAGGGATTTTATTTTACTCTCACCATAAAAAAAGATGTTTAAGTGTCACGATAAAATAATGATGTTAAGTTTCCAACCTCTTAGGGTTTTTATTGAGACATGCCTAGGATACGAGACTCTAAGTATTCTCATATTCTAGAGAAAGAGGGATTTTATTTTACTCTCTTCATACAATAATGATGTTAAATGAGAACATAAAATAATAATGTTAAGCTTCCCACCTCTAAGGGTTTTTATTGAGATAAGCCTAAGAGAATATACTCTAAGTATTCTTATACCGCACACAAACACACAAACACACACAAATGTGACACCCCGCCTAATTAATTCCGGGTGATCAGTCCTAAATTATATTAGAACAGGTTTCTCAGTTGGTTCATTCTTAGCATCACTGCCGCCTTTTTAATTACTATCCACCTAAGTGAGAAAATTAGACCGGTGCCAAATTTTATCTTTTATTAATTTAATGAAGTACTCAAGCGGAAACAAGATAAGTTAAACAATCACAATTAACTGAAATCCGCCATTCACAATTTAAATAAACTGACCGAATAAACCATCGGTTCCAAACCAACAAAAGTAAAGACAGATAAAGATAAATCTCAACAAGTCTGACATAAACTAAATAATGTTGTGAGCGACATGCTCGAGTAACTGATAGAAATTTCTATGCTAGAAATAGAAAGAAATTAGGCGTCTATCAAACTACCGCAACATCCACATATGCGGCAACAACGAATACCTGGAATGAATCAATCTTGGCGTCCGTGTGGCTGGACACCTAAAAGGTTTTTAAAAATATTTATAGCAAGGGTTAGAACCCAAATCATTTGGAAAACATTTAGCAAATGATTAACTTGCAATAATAAGTATGTATGCATGCTCTTAATATTTTAGTTAGTGTCGCACTCCCTTGAGGATATCCTCACCCCTCCTCTAATATGTGCACTACTAACGCCTTAATTAATTTCCCTAGTTATTTATCCCAAAACTTGATAACCGATGTAATCCTTTGCAACCACCCTACTCTAACCGAGTATGCAATAATTATGATTTCTAAGTTATTATCAACATTAACTTAATTAATCATTCCCTTCTTAAATTCATATAACCTTCACATCCGTTATGCATATAATACAATTCCCGGCCTGTATTAAATTTCTCGTATATAATTATTCATCCCATTATATACGTATAGTCATATTACAACAATCACACATATGTTGAAATAATAATTAATATTGAACATCCTCCTGAGTAATAACTCACCGGATGTATATTCTCTAAAGTGCTATTCCACTAGGTGTATTCACACAACCTAGTTACCCCCAAGTCATAATCACTCACTAACTTGGTAAATAACTTAAATATTGGAGGTGGCCATATTCCTTCCCTGAAAGTGAGATGTCCCTCACCCATATAGTGGACGCTATGACCTGGGGATATACTCACCCTACTCCTCAAGCTAGGGGATTCATCCTCTACGCGCAATCTCCCCTGATAGCACTAGAGTATATATAATAATAATAATATTTAGCCACTGATATTAATGCACACACAATATATATATATATATATATATATATATATATATATATATATATATATATATATATATATATAAATAAAATAACCCGGTTATACCGTGCACTAAGTCCGTAACACAAGCCAATACAAATTACTATGAGTTTATGGCCCAACTCTGATTATTAATCAATTTGCACATTAATTAAATAAATTACTTTTCGTGTCGCCCAACCAATATACTCAGACTCACCCTCGTGGCCCAAATAAGATAATACCCGAGTCTAAATCCCCGACTCCAAATTAATTAGCTTTCCACCTAAATTAATTTAACACCTTGGTATTGCTCAATCAATATACCCGGACTCGCCCACTCGATCCGTATTTAATTATTTTGGAATATTTTCCCCAAAATTTAACCATAGTGTGTCACACATAAATTCCCTCAAATCCCAATCATCTTTCCCTCATAATTGATTAGAATGTATGTCTTATATTTATTTCTCATTAAATAAGGTATGGGAAAGAAATTTTAGTTAAATTCCCCTTATATATTAAAACTGGCTGAACTGCCAAAAATCCCCGACCATCGATTGATCGATCACCAACCATCGATTTATCGATCGAACAGGTATTCGTCTTCTCCGAGACCCTGTTTCTGCCATGGACGAAAACCTTATTCCTCCAATTCCCTCTACAGTTCAACCCAGGTCTTAACATCAAAATAACACATCAATAACATCATTAGGAACCCCATAAAGTCCCCAAGAAACCCGTGTTAATCGTTAGCCCGTCTCAACACCTCATTATTATCTCAATTTGGTTCATAATTAGTCTGGGCTTTCACATCTGATTAGTTATACACAAATCTCAGATTATACATGAATCTCTACAAGAATTTCTAATCAGGAGATTGAATTACAAAAACCCCATTTTTCTACCCTCTTTACCCCAAAATGAATTTTTGATTCCCACATCACATAAATATGAATCAAAATTCAATTTAATGCTACATCAATTTAACCACATGACTTAAGGTTTCGTAGGGTCTGATTCAGAGTTGTGATTCTCAAGGTTGATGATGAACTTTCCCCTTTTGGCTATTTCCTTTGTCCCCCAAATTGGTTCCTAGTGCCTTTAACTACTCCTTAGGGTTTTCTCTTCCACTATGTGTTTTTTAATCTCTAATCAGTCGTTCGCCTTTTCCTTATAATTAAGTAATTAGGCTTAATCCCGTTTTTAGCCTAATGGGCCAAGCCCAAGTGACCCAAATGCCCCTTGTGTGGGCCCGACTATGCTTAAAAACATCCCGTGACCCGTTTACTACCCCGAGTACACTTTTTTGACTATCTCAGCCCATTCGGACTCAACCATACCCTCAGAATTGGCATCCGAATTAAATTATAAAAATCCTTATCTCACACCCAAATTAGTCTATACCGACTCCCAGCTGAGATAAGTACATACCCCGTCACTAATACTCGAAATGACGTAAATAAAATATTACTATTCACTTAGTAATTAAATTTATCTAAATATTAATCATTCACTCCCCGATTAATATTTAAATAAATATTACCATAATTAATTTAATTAAATTACGACACACGGGTAATTTGGTTCCTAGAGCCTTTAACTTCTCCTTAGGGTTTTCTCTCCCACTATGTGTTTTCTAATCTCTAATCAGCCGTTCCCCTTTTCCTTATAATTAAGTATTTGGGCTCAATCCCATTTTTAGCCTAATGGGCCAAGCCCAAGTGATCCAAATGCCCCCGTATGGGCCCGGTTATGCTTAAAAATGTCTCGTGACTCATTTACTACCCTCAGGTACACTTTTTTTACTATCTCGACACATTCGAACTGAACCGTACCCTCAGAATTGGCATCCGAATTAATTTATTAAAATACTTATCTCACATCCAAATTAGTCTATACCGACTCCCGACTGAGATAAGTACATACCCCGTCACTAATACCTGAAATTACGTAAATAAAATATTACTATTAACTTGGTAATTAAATTTCCTTAAATATTAATCATTCACTCCCAGATTAATATTTAACTAAATATTACCCTAATTAATTCAATTAAATTACGACACACAAGTAATTTTGAATTCCCAAATTAATTAGATATTAAATGCATAAAATTACGGGGTGTTACATACTCCCACCCCCTTAGAAGGGAATTTCGTCTCCAAAATTAGGTCGTACCTGTGGTGAATAGCTCTGGATTTTGTTCCCGCATATCCTCCTCCCGCTCCCAGGTAGACTCGTCAATGTTGTGATGACCCCACTGTACTCTAATTAGTGGAACAACCTTGGATCGTAACTTTTGCTCACTACGGTCCAGAATAGCCACCGGTCTCTCCTCATACGAGATGTCTGACTGTAAATCAATTTCCTCGAGTGGAATGTGCCAGAAGTCCCGCTCGCTCCTTCGATATTTCTTCAGCGATGCCACATGGAACATGTCATGTATCCACTGAAGATGCTCTGGAAATCCCAGTCTATATGCTATCGATCCCACCCTCTCAATAATAGGGAAACGTTCCACGTACCTCGGTGCTAATTTACCCTTCTTGACGAACCTCATCACCCCTTTCATAGGGGATACCCGGACTAATACCTAATCCCCAACCTCTAACTCCACATGTCTCTGTGAAGCATTAGCATAACTCTTCTGCCTATCCTGAGTTATTCGAATCCACCCTCGGATCAACTCTATCTTGGAAGACGTCTCCTGGACAATCTCCAGCCCCGATAGTTTGTTGTCCCCCAACTCTAACCAACAAGCGGGTGAACGACAAGGTCTCTTATACATTGCCTCGAACGGTGTCATGCCAATCGTGAATTGGTAAGAGTTGTTATATGCGAACTCTACCAAAGGAAGATATCTATCCCATCCACCCCAAAAGTCTAAAATGCACATGATGAGCATGTCTTCCAGCATCTGATTGACTCTCTCAGTCTGCCCATCGGTCTATGGGTGATAGGTTGTACTCAACCGTACCTCTATGCCCATGGCCTCCTGAAAGATCTGCCAAAAATGGGCCACAAATTTTTTTGTCTATGTCAGACACAATATTTATCGGCACCCCGTGCAGCTTAACAATCTCCGCTATGAATAGCTACGCATAACTCATCATCTCAAAGTCTGTGCGAATCGACAGGAAGTGGGCCACCTTGGTCAACCGATCCACAATGACCCATATGGAATCGTGACCTCTGTACGATGCAGGTAACCTCTAATAAACTCCATGGAGATGCTCTCCCACTTCCACACGGGAATATCTAGTGGATGTAGCATCCCTGGTGGTCTCTGATGGTCAACTTTCATGAGTTGACACGTGTAACATTTTGAGACAAACTCTGATATGTCCCGTTTCATTCCTGCCCACCAATACTGCCTCCTCATATCCTGGTACATTTTATCCCCATCGGGATGTATCGCAATTCTTGAACCATGGGACTCTGTCATTATCGCGTGCCTCAACTCCTCATCCTCTTGCACAATTAACCTCCCATTAAGGCATAGGCCTCCTTTCGAGCTAATCAAGTAACCCTTCGCCCCCTCAGCTAATAGTTGACGTACCCTATCTAGGTAGATCTGGTCCTCTGCCTAAGTTCTCACGACTCGCATAATGATCTCAGGTGTGATGGATAGTGCTCACATGCAGGCCCTGGCTACATCATCCTTATATCAAAGCTCTCTCCACTTCGCTTTCCAAACTTTTGATATTTCCCAGTTGGTCTCCGTCTCAATACATCTGCCATCACATTAGCATTTTCAAGATGATACTGAATATCAAACTGTTAATCTTTCACAAATTCTAGCCACTACCTTTGACTCATATTCAGATCCTTCTGTGTGAAGAGATACTAAAGTGACTTATGATCCGTGAATACGGTGAAATGTTCCCCCAACAGATAGTGTTTCCATATCCTCAAGGAAAAAACGACCGCTGCTAGCGCTAGGCTATGAGTGGGGTAATTCCTCTCATGGGGCTTCAGATTTCTGGAAGCATAAGCTATGTCCTGATCCTCCTGATGGAGCACACCCCCAAGTCCCTGTAAGGATACGTCAGTGTAAACCCAATAATCTAGTCCTCCCCTCGGCAAAGCCAGTACTGGTGCAGATGTCAAGTTCTCCTTTAGCTCATCGAAAGCTAATTAATAATGATCACTCCAAATAAAAGGCACCCCTTTCCGAGTTAGATTCATGAAAGGGCCCGCAATCTTTGAGAACCCCTTAATGAACCGCTTGTATTAGCCTGCTAATCCCAAAAAAATTATGCACCTCGGTCGGCGTCATGGGCTGTCACCACTCCCTCATTGTCGACACCTTACTTGGATCTACTGCAATACCCTGGTCTGACACCACATGACCAAGAAACTTTACCTCTCGCAGCCAAAATCCGCACTTCTCGGATTTAGCATAAAGCTGGTGATCCTGTAGCATATGTAGAACCATACGCAGATGCTCTGCGTGCTCCCCCTCAGTGCACGAGTAGATCAATATGTCATCAATGAACACGATGACAAACTGGTCGAGGTACCCTCTGAAAACCCTATTCATGAGATCCATGAACACTGCTGGAGCATTGGTGAGCCCGAATGGCATCACCTTGAACTCTTAAGATCCATACCGCGATAGGAAAGCAGTTTTAGGAACATCCTCTTCTTGGATACGTAGTTGATGATACCCTGACCTCAAATCGATCTTATAGAAGTAAGAAGCCCCTATCAATTGGTCAAATAAATCATCAATCATATGTAACAGATACTTATTTAGTATAGTCATCTTATTCAGCTTCCTATAGTCCATGCACAATCGAAGTGAACCATCCCGCTTCTTTACAAACAACACCGGTGCACCCCACGATGATGTACTCTGCCGAATGAAACCCTAACCCAGGAGCTGCTAAATCTTCTCTCTCAACTCACGCATCTCTGAAGGGTCCATACGGTAAGGTGCTCGAGCAATCGACCTCGTCCCCAGTGCTAAATCGATTACAAACTCGATTTCCCTGCTAGGTGGCAACCTTAGAATTTCTTGTAACACATCCTCGAAGTCCCTCACTACTAAAATTGAATCCAACAAAACTGCCACCTCCAGTGAGGTCTCCTCCTCGATATAATACAAGTGTGTGCATGACCCTCCCTCAGGTAGAGGCATCGCTATTGGGAACATCTCCTGTCCCAAAATGGAGAACACGATTGTCCTTTCGTAACAATCCACCGTCGCCCAATAACCTGCCAACCAGTCCATACCTAGGATGACATCGTACCCCTTTATATCTAACACTAAGAGGTCCGTTGCTAAACTAAGACTCCCAATCAAAATGTCTACTCCACGACAAATCGAGTGAATCAATGCCTCACTGCCTACTGGTGACTCTACACACATATGAAGACTACCCGCAATATCAAGTAACCAAACCCGTTTAGAAAATTTAAATTTAATGAATGAATGAGATGCTCCCATATCAAAAAGTATACTACCATCATCACCATGGATAAGAAACATGCCCTCAACCGCTAGCGGAGCCTGCTGTGATGGAGTATTTGGGAGCATCCCAGACGTTGTAAACACGCCCATAGTGCATTTGCACCTGCTATTGTGGGGCTAGTGGAGCCGATGCTGCTGGCGGCATCTGTCCCTGCTGCCCTTATTGGGCACCCTGTTGTTGACCTCTGCCCCTCTGCGGGCACTCCCTCTTGAAGTGTCATGTCTGGCCCAAACAAAGCAGCGTCTCTGATCGTCCCCCCTGTCGTTGGCCCTGTTGGCCCTGACGTGACCGACCCTGCTGGCCTCCCCCATTGTTCCCTTGGCCCTGACGGCCCTGAGGAACCTGTTGCTGCTGATTTGGGACCGACTGGCCTTGCCTGAATCCCTGTCCTCCCGATCGAAACCCACCAGGCCCAAATTTCTTAGCGTGATTCCCTTGTTGACTGCTAGTCTACTGCTGAGCACCACTTGTGTCACTACCAACCCTCTTGCTCCCCTTCACATGGAAGCGATGATCCTGGTAATGTACAAGAGAAGCATTAACGAAATTTGTATATGTCACTAACGCCTGATTCCCAATCAAGTGCTGCCTGATCCTCCAGGCCAGGCCATCCATGAACTTTGACTTCTTTTGCCCCTCGTCGCTCACCTCATTTGGCATAAAGTTCGCCAAACAGGTGAACTCCTCCTCATAATATTCCACTGAACGATCACCATGTACTAACTCGCTGAACTTATTCCTCATTTCGGCCTCTATCGTTGGTGGGAAGTATTTGCGGTGAAACCGCACCCAGAACTCGAATATCGTCATCAAATCCCTCTCCTCAGTGGTGGTAACTGACTCCCACCACTGTAAGGCTGCCCCTGATAGACGGAAGGTAGCAAACATCTGTTTTTGCACATCGGTTCACTCCAGCATGCGCATATGGGATTGAATATTCTTCTTCCAGTGACAAGCCTCTACTACATCGGTACTACCCCGAAACTCGGGTCGGTGACCCTTCTAAAAGGTCTCCCTAACTCGTTTCCAAGACGGTGGCCCCATTGGAGCCTGAACTGCTGGTTCGACTGGAGGTGGTGACTGGGGCTGAGGAAAATGGGCTGCCATAGCCCTTATTGTTGTCTCAACTGCCTGGGCCACTATCACAGCCACCTGAGTATTGGAGATCAATTCGGGTGAGGGTGGGGGTGGTGGTACCTGTGGCTCCTGATGAGCCTCCCTTAACTCATACTTAGCCTCAACCCTCTCCGCTCTCTGCCTCTTCGGTGGCATCTGAAAATAGATCGAATCGTATAAGTACACAATTTATACAAAATATGTAATAGCAGAAAATACGATATCACAAAAATGAAAAATGAATCAAAAGTCCTAATAATAGGGCTCTAAAACAACTAAATGCTACGCTGAAATGTAATAAGCCTCACAGATCCTAAGGACACTAGAACCTAATGGTCTGATACCAACTGTGACACCCCGCCTAATTAAACCTGGGTGATCAGTCTTAAATTATATTAGAACAGGTTTCTCAGTTGGTTCATTCTTAGCATCATTGTCGCCTTTTTAATTACTATCCACCTAAGTGAGAAAATTAGACTGGTGCCAAATTTTATCTTTCATTAATTTAATGAAGTTCTCATGCGGAAACAAAATAATTTAAACAATCACAATTAACTAAAATCCACCTTTCATAATTTAAATAAACTGAACGAATAAACCATCGGTTCAAAACCAACAAAAGTAAAGACAGATAAAGATAAATCTCAACAAGTCTGACATAAACTAAATAATGTTGTGAGCGACATGCTGGAGTAACTGATAGAAATCTCTATGCTAGAAATAGAAAGAAATGAGGCATCTATCAAACTCCCGCAACATCCACATATGCTGTAGCAATGAATACCTGGAACGAATCAAGCCTGATGTCCCAGTGGCTGGACACCTAAAAGGTTTTTCAAAATATTTATAGTAAGGATTGAACCCAAATCATTTGGAGAACATTTAGCAAATGATTAACTTACAATAATAAGTATGTATGCATGCTCTTCATATTTTCGTTCGTGTCGCACTCTCTTGAGGATATCCTCACCCCTCCTCTAATATGTGCACTACTAATGCCTTAATTAATTTCCCTAGTTATTTATCCCAAAACTAGATAACCGATGTAATCCCTTGCAACCACCCTACTCTAACCGAGTATGCAATAATTATGATTTCTAAGTTATTATCAACATTAACTTAATTAATCATTCCCTTCTTAAATTCATATAACTTTCACACCCGTTATACATATAATACAATTCCCGACATTGTATTAAATTACTCGTGTATAATTATTCATCCCATTACATACGTATATTCATATTACAACAATCACTCATATGTTGAAATAGTAATTAATACTGAACATCCTCCTGAGTAATAACTCACCGGATGTATATTCTCTAAAGTGCTATCCACTAGGTGTATTCATACAACCTAGTTACCCCAAGTCAGAATATCTCACTAACTTAGTAAATAACATAAATATTGGAGGCGGTCACATTCCTTCCCTGAAAGTGAGATGCCCCTCCGCCCATATAGTGGACGTTATGACCTGGGGATATACTCGCCCTGCTCCTCAAGCTAGGGGATTCATCCTCTACGCACAACCTCCTCTGATAGCACTAGAGTATATATAATAATAATATCGAGCCACTGATATTAATGCACACACCATATATATAACCTATCGCACCCTGTATATATATATCTACATAAATAAAATAACCCAGCTATACGGTGCACTAAGTCCGTAACACAAGCATATACAAATTATTATGAGTTTATGGCCCAACTCTGATTATTAATTAATTTACACATTAATTAAATAAATTACTTTATCAATATACTCGGACTCGCCCTCGTGGACCAAATAAGATAATACCCGAGTCTAAATCCCCGACTCCAAATTAATTATCTTTCCACCTAAGTTATTTTAACACCATGTATTGCTCAACCAATATACCCGGACTCCCCCACTCGATCCGTATTTAATTATTTTGGAATATTTTTCCCAAAATTGAACCATAGTGTGTCACACATAAATTCCCTCAAAGCCCAATCATCTTTCCCTCATAATTGATTAGAATGTATGTCCTATATTTATTTCTCATTAAATAAGGTATGGGAAAGAAATTTGAATTAAATTCCCCTTATATATTAAAACTGGCCGAACTGCCAAAAATCCCCGACTATCGATCGATCGATCCCCAACCATCGATCGATCGATCGATCGAACATGTCTTCATCTTATCCGAGACCCTATTTTTTCCATGGACCAAAACCTTAATCATATAACTCCCTCTAAAGTTCAACCCATGTCTTAACGTCAAAATAACACATCAAGAACATCATTAGGAACCCCCATAAAGTCCCCAAAATGAATTAATTTCCCGTTCTCTACTATTTTACTGAATTGGGGAGAAACCCGTGCAAATCGTTAGCCCGTCTCAACACCTAGTTATTATCTCAATTTAGTTCATAATTAGTCTGGTATTTCACATCTGATCAGTTATACACAAATGTCAAATTATACATGAATCTCTATAAGAATTTCTAATCAGGAGATTGAATTACAAAAACCCCATTTTTCTACCCTCTTTACCCCAAAACGAATTTTTGATTCCCACATCACATAAATATGAATCGAAATACAATTTGATGCTACAGCAAGTTAACCACATGCCTTATGGTTTCGTAGGGTCTGATTCAGAGTTGTGATTCTCAAGGTTGATGATAAACTTTCCTCGTTTAACTATTTCCTTTGTCCCCTAAATTGGTTCCTAGTGCCTTTAACTGCTCCTTAGGGTTTTCTCTACCACTATGTGTTTTATAATCTCTAATCAGTCGTTCCCCTTTCCCTTATAATTAAGTAATTAGGCTTAACCTCATTTTTAGCCTAATGGGCCAAGCCCAAGTGACCCAAATGCCCCCTTGTGGGCCCGACTATGCTTAAAAATGTCCCGTGACCCGTTTACTACCCCCGGGTACACTTTTTCAACTATCTCGGCCCATCCTAACTCAACCATACACCCAGAATTGGCATCCGAATTAATTTATAAAAATCCTTATCTCACACCCAAATTAGTCTATACCAACTCCCGGCTGAGATAAGTACATACCCCGTCACTAATACCCAAAATGACGTAAATAAAATATTACTATTCACTTACTAATTAAATTTCCCAAAATATTAATCATTCACTCCCCTATTTTTATTTAAATAAATCTTACCATAATTAATTCAATTAAATTACGACACACGAGTAATTTAGAATTCTCGAATTAATTAGATATTAAATGCATAAAATTACGGGGTGTTACAAGAGAGAGTGAGAGAGAGATTTTATTTTACTCTCACCATAAAATAATGATATTAAATAATGTTGTTAAGGACCCCACTTCTCAGGTTTTTTATTGAGACATGAATAGAAGACAAGATTCCAAGTATTCACATACCGCCAAGAGAGAGATTTCATTTTACATTCTCCATAAAATAATGATGCTAAGTGTCATCATAAAATAATGATGTTAAATGTCCCACCTCTCAAGGTTTATATTGACACATGTCTAGGAGATGAGACTCTAAGAATTCCCATACCACTGAGAGAGAGAGTGAGGGAGAGAGAGAGAGAGAGAGAGAGATTTTATTATTTTACAATAACCAGAAATAAAATTTTCACAATATGAGACAACATTTCATTAAAAACTCTCACAAAATTTGATTACAAAAAGTGATTTTAGTGTATTACATAGTTTCTTCAATGATAGTATTTTTTCAGATGATCGACATTCCATAGGTTGGCGAATGGATATTCTACCAAGTTTTGTAGAGTATAGGTTCTTGAAACTACTTCTGTGATTTTTTACGGCCCGTTATAATTTGGGGAAAGCTTATTTTCTTTCTAGATCAACCATTTTAGCAAGAGATCACCAACTTTAATCGGGAGAGCTTTGACTCTTTTGTTGTAAAACTTTGTAACTCTATGATTATAGGTCAAATATCATATTATCGCATCTTCTTGGTGTTCTTCAATAAGGTCTAAATCATGTATTCTCTCTTCCAAGATCAGCTTTGGATCATATGTTTGGACATTGTGACTTATGAGAAAGTAGGGTTATACATATAACTTGTATCTTAGGCCCGATGCAAAAATTCACTTTTAGAAAATTTTATCTGAATTTAATTTGGTTAACATGCAACAAAGATATGAAGAAAAATTCCAAACCAAATAATCAGAAGGAAAATTTGAGAAAAAACCCCTTTCGAGAAAACCCTTGATTTCATCACTGTTTAAGAAAAAGACAGATACTTGACAACTTATAGACTACTTAGAGAGCCATTAAGTATAATGCAGAGATGTCTTAAAATTATTTAACATAAAATAGTACAATCCAAAGTCGTCTACAGGAAGCATCTCTTCCCTCAGTATCTAGCGATCAGCCTCAAGAGTCTTCAATTCTTTTCTTGTTTAGCAGTTGCATCTCGACTCCACAATTCAGTAATAGAGAAAATTTCTACAAGGGTTCTTGAACTTTGAATTTATTGTTCTTGATTTGGAAAAGTGACCTTCAAATTCCAAGGGGTTTGGATGGAAAAAGAATAGAGTTTGATCATTAAAAGAACTCTAAAAAGGCTTCAAGAAAAGTCTAATCCCCCATCTCTATTTATAAGAAACATTTTAGTAAAGAGATAGCGATTAAAGATTTAGATAAGATTAGTTTAAAAAAATAAAACACCCATACTCGTTCGAATGAACTAGTGCCTCATTGAATGAAGTACCCCATCTCATTCAATTGTGTTTCTAATAAAATTTTGAACGAAATTCCAGAACTTGAAAATAAGGCGTTGCTTCTAATCTCATTCAAACGTGGGAAACTCGTTCTAAAAACGTACCCAATCTCATTTGAATGACATTAAATGATACTTTGAACGACATTTTAGAACTAGCCAAAAGGTGATGTTCTAGATTTCGTTCGAACAAAAGAACGTCGTTGTAACGATATTACGCAGCTCATTCGAATGATATATCCATCTCGTTCTAATGAGTTTGCGAGTTTCTCAAAAGTTCTTTTAGAATTCATTATAAAATATTTTGAAATTTTGAAATGCAAACTCATTATAAATAACCCCTGGACAATTAAAGTCTTTACCAAACCACCTCAAAACCCTTCTGAATGTAATTGTGACGAACGATCTTCAATATTCTAAATGTCATTAACTTATTATCTTCAAATATGTGAAAGTAGTTATGAAGGTGTAGTGGGGTGTAATGAGATAAGACAAATAAAATAAATGAGCAATTATAAAACTTGCTATTATAAATCTCACCATTTGGCTATTCCGGTACAAAACACAAATCGAAGCCAAATTGACCCCTAAGACTTATGCAACTAATACCCTCCCAAATAAAGAAATGAAAGTGAATAAATTTATAAGAATTCAATAAAAAAGTACTCGTCTTATCAAGGCGGAATGACCTACACGCACAAGAGAAAAGAAATACCGTGACACATACGAGTTAAAAAAAAACAATACACTCCCTACAATTTGTTCTCCCTCTTTTTTGCTCGTAGGAGAGAAAGTGTTAAAACTAATCCTGAAATGTTAGCATCACAAAATTACAAAAAGAAATCATCATCATAAATATAAGCAACAAAGCACATGCGATCAAATTTCGAAGAAAAAAATCAACTATTTTTTGAAAACTTTCAATTTTTTCAATTATATAAAAAAACAAGTATGTGTATAAAAAGTACATATATGTACAAAAATACACAACACCATGGGATAACACTAAAATATCAGAATCATT
Source organism: Sambucus nigra (assembly GCA_949130495.1). Taxonomy (NCBI): domain Eukaryota; kingdom Viridiplantae; phylum Streptophyta; class Magnoliopsida; order Dipsacales; family Adoxaceae; genus Sambucus; species Sambucus nigra. The sequence goes on from OX422207.1 coordinate 763,842,527, forward strand.
AAAGAAAAATGTAATTATGTGAACATTTTCCACGGGCAAATCAACATAGGCATTCATAACATAGGCACACGAAGTCATGAGATACTTCTATAGAAAGAACTCAATTCTAACCTCTGGTGGAAGAATGTTGAACTTAAATGAAATTGACTTGACTTATATAATTTCCATGAATTTAAATGATTCTTAATTCAATAATTCCAAATTATTTCATTCTTTTCAAGAGAGTCCGTTGTGCAAACCCATTGATCTTTTACTTTATAACACCCTCAAATCTCACATATATAATAATTCACTCTCAAATTTTTGATGATATCATAATGCTCACATGTAGTGAAACAACAATAAAATAAAATTAAAATTGATCTTGGCACTTTTGTTTTTGTGTGCCATTAATATTTTAGTCTCTTTTTGTAAATAGTGGCTTTTAACGCAACGAGAAATTTGTTCTTTCGTAGCCCGTTTCCATTGCTCAATGTATAACAATCTTTTTCGGGAAACGAAATTTGAACAACGGTTATTACAAGAACAAATTATATCTATTTATATTTGGTTCACTATTAAGCACGATTGAGATGAGAACACCATATTCTACATATGGCAAGAAAGTACAATGTTCAAAAAGTCTATGCACATGTGCACGAATAAAGTAATCATCAATGATCAACGAAATAATATCCACACATTATTAAGCACATTAAAGAAACGAAGCCATATATCAAAACACCATGAAAAAGTCACATGAAGGGATGGAATGTAAAAGTGATCTGAATATCTTAAATCCACATCCATATAGGATGAAAAATGAAAAATACAAAACTCTTTTTAACTTTTTCAAAAAAAATTATCAAAAAAAATATTTTTCCAATTTTCAAATTGTTTCTTAAAAATCAAAAATCTATTTGGATTTTGTAATAGTTTTCCAAAAGCATAAACAATCATAAAATACAATAGAAATACAATCTAGGAATAGGGATAAATGATGTGAACATGATACCCAAACTCAATCAAAGGAGAATTTGAGTTCATCTAAAGGTTTCGTGAAAATATTGGCTAATTGGCATTCAGTGCTCCTAAATCTCAAGGACACAACCTTCTCTTTAACAAGATCACGAATAAAATGCTCATGTATCCTAATGTGCTTCATGTGGGAATGTTAGATCGGATTATGAGATATATGAATTGCACTCGTATTATCATAAGAAATAGTCATTGTGTCCTGGGAAATTACATAATCTTTCAACATTTTCTTCATCCATAAGAGTTGTATGCAACAACTCTCGATGGCTATATACTCAGCCTCCATCGTGGATAAAGATATGGAGTTTTACTTCTTGCTCGACTAAGAGACAAGAGCACTCCCAAAGTAAAAACACCCATCTGAGGTTCTCCTATAACCATCAACATCCCCAGCCCAATTGGCATCTGAATAGGTGAATAAGCAGTCATTGGTATCAAAGGAATACCAAATATCATAGAAAAGAGTTCCATTTATGTATTTGATGATACATTTTACTGAGAGTAAGTGCGACTCTTTTGGGGATGCACGGTAACATACACAAATTCCAATGCTAAAGGCAATGTCGAGATAATTAGCGGTCAAGAAGAGAAGACTACCTATCATGATCCTATAAAGGGTTTGATCTAGGCCCTTGCCTAGAGCATCTTTGCTAAGCTTAGTCGATGTACTTATAGGGGTGCATGAGTGCTTAGTGGAATCTAAACCCAACTTCATCACTAGGTCCTTAGAAAATTTGGATTGAGATATGAAAATACAATCCTCAAGTTGATGAACCTAGAGACCTATGAAGAAAGTAACTGCACCAACCATGCTTATCTCAAATGCATTCTTCATCTCCTCCTTAAACGTGTGAGCATGTTGGGAACGCATGGACTGAAAGACTATGTCATCCTCATAGACTTAGGAAACTAATATAGCACCACTCTCTCCCCTAAAAAATAATTTATTATCCACACCCCTTCTCTTAAACCCATGAGCTAAGAGAAAATAAGTGAGCCTCCCATACCAAGAATGAGGTGCTTGCTTCAAATCATACAAGAACTTATTAAGTTAATAGATGTGTTTTGGGTGCTTTAGGTCTTCGAACCCCTTTGGTTATTCCATGTACACTTCCTTTTATAGGATGCCATTAAGGAAGGCACTCTTGACATCCATTGGATTTAACTTAAATCGTAGATGGCATGCTATGGCGAGTATTAAGCAAATGGACTCAAGCCTATCTACAGAGAGAATGTCTCGTCAAAGTCTACAGTCTCAATATGTGTGTAGCCTTGTGCAACCAACTTACCTCATTGTGACCTATGACACCATTCTCATCCATTTTATTCTTATAAATCCACTTGGTACCAATCACATTTGTCTTGGTAGATCAGGGGACTAACTCCCAGTAATTATTCTTGAAAAACTGAAGCAACTATTCTTGCATAGAGGATATCCAATGCTTGTCCTTGAGTGTTTCTTTAACATTCTTGGGCTCTACTAAGGATGTGTAGTAAAATTACCTAACCACATTCTAAAGTTGAGTCCGAGTCTTGACACCTAGTGTGGGATAACCAATTAGAGAAAAAAGTTCATGAATTTTTCAAACCCAAGAGGATGGATCCTTTAAATTAGGAGTGGTGTCCACCAGAGTAATACAAGGAACGACGGGATAGTTACCGAGGGTGAATCATCCTCACGCTCGGGGTCACGGTAAATAGATATCGACGACCCATCGTCTCTAATAGTGACGTTTATTGACTCCATAACCTTTGTTCTTGCAAGGTTAAACACCCTAAGCCCTACTTAACGACGAATAACCTAAAAATATCCCCTCATATTTTCGGGAGTCGAATTTTCCTAGATGATCTCTATTTTTCAAGATATAGTAAGTACTCCCAAAGACATGAAAATATTATAGGTTGGGTTTCTTCCCTGTCCACAACTCATATGACGTATGTGACTTATGTGAACAAAGATATACATAATTCACCGTATGGCATGAGGTATTAACCGCCTCTACCCAAAAATGTTTTGGCACATTTCTCCCAAGAAGTATGGATCTAGACATATCTTAAATCATCTAGTTCTTCCTCTCAACTATCCCATTTTGTTGAGGAGTAAAAATGGGCAAAAACTTTGGTTTGATGCCCACTCCATCACAATACCTATCTACTCAAGCTTCTTTAAATTCAATGATATTGTTACTGCGTATCCGAATAATAGTGACATCGTGTTGGTTTTGTAAAAAACGACACTTGGTTGTTAGGAACTCAGTGGAATCAAACTTCTCTCTAAGAAACCCCATGATAGAGTATCTCAAAAAATCATTGACCATCACGAGAATGTATCTCTTACCCCTATACGCTCCATATGAGTAGGACCCATAAGATCCATGTTATGGATCAAATTATTTGTGCCACATGAACCAATAAGACTGGGACACCTGTCCCTATAAGTATACATCTTAGCATTTCATTTATACTTGATCGTCTCCAAAAATACTTGGACGACATACCCTCCAACCATCTTAAGAAGATAAACCATTAGGAAGAAGAAAGGTCACTCACATGGGAACTATAAACAGCCATTCCACAGGTGCCTTAAATGATCAATAGTCTTATTCATTGTGTATGGGTGTAAATGCTTGAATATATAAAGGCATTCCATCGCTTGGTTTCCTCACAACTATTAATACATTATTTACCTTAGCTCAAAGGATGGGCCAATTGCGCATAAGCTTGACTACACAAAGTTCTATGTAATAACCCTCAATAGAAATACTATAAACTTGGACGTAGGATTTTCCTCAGCTGAACCACGTTAAAAATCTTCACGGTCTTTTTTTCTTTCGTATTATTTACCTAATTATGTGTGATTGAAAAATTAGTAACTTATAGCTAAGATAGTACTATACCAATTTTGGATATATAAAAAGATTATATACGTCTGTGGGGACAACTGCTTGTCATCATTCTTTACAAATTCTATTCACTTGATCACTTTAGAAGCTCTCTAAAGGATGACGAATGTTCTAGAAAGTAGACTTATTGTTACAGGAAACACTCTTCATCCATCTGCTCCTCCTAGTGTACCAGATCTTCAAGGAATCTTAATCAATCTTTCCAAAGGATAAGAAGCAATGCAAGAGACAGTGAGGCAATTATCTCAAACATTATAGGAAAAGTATACTACAACACCATCCTAGAGAGATATGTCACCTCCTCCTCCCAGAAATGGAATAAGTAGCAATTTTAGTTAATATTGTGATAGATCTTATCGCCCAGGAGCAACATCATCCTTATGATCTACTGATTGTTATGATGGTCGGTCTTTTACTTCTGAGAGATCGAACGTGTTGGAACGATTTAGCAAATCCTATGCTTTTAATCATCTAGGTCCCCGAGAAACCATTTGTTATCATGGAGAAAAAATTCAGTCCCTCAAGCATAGGTAAGGGTCAGTGAGGTCCAAAGCCAGCATCTGAGGAACTATCCACCTCAACCATGTTCAAACCGGAAGAGCATTCTTGGAAGGGATCAATATATAGATTGGAAGATCGTTTAAGAGCGTTGGCTAAGACAAAGAATCCTATGCAAAGGAGTTTTGTGAAAGGATCTCTCTTCATTCCATCCATTATAGATTTCCCTAAACCATCCAATTTCAAATCACCAGTGGTCACCCCTAAGTATGATGGCAAAATTGATCGCGTCCTTCATATTTAATAGTACAGGTTAGTGCTAATACTTATTATGTTCCTAATGAGATGTGGTGTCCATCTTTCTCAAGTACAATCACTCGACCAACTATAATAATTTACCCCGAGGACAAATTACTAATTTTCATCAGCTTGTCGAATTATTCATAAGTAATTTCTTCTTTGGAGCAAAGCTAATCAAGAGGGTATCCCATTTACTGAGTGACTGCCAGTGGCCAGGGGAAAATACCCGGGAATATATTACTCACTTCAATAACGAGAAATTTGAAGTGGTAGGTTATGAAAATAAAATTTCCATAACAGCCTTAACGAGTGGGATGCTTCCTAAAAAGCTATATTATGCATTGGTGAAAGAACCTCCAAAAAATACAACTAAATTAATGGAAAAGGATGGTAAAATAATGAATGGAGAAGAAACTATAGCTACCAAGCAAGCACTCGGGACAAAGTCTGATGGCCAAAAGAGCCATGATAAGAAGGTTTAAAAAAGATAAGAAGGTCGAGAAGCCTAAGAAGTATGAGGAATATACCCCACTTACTATAGGTGTGCATCACATCTTGGAGGACATTAGGGGCAGTAAGGACTTAAAGTGGCCTGGAAAATTGAAATTGCCGCCCATTCGGAGAGATAAGTCAAAATACTATAACTTTCATAAAGACCATGGACAAACCACCGATAACTACATTTCCCTTAGGAATGAAATTGAATCTCTAATTCTTCAAGGAAAACTGACCAAGTTTGTTAACCGAACATAAGGTCGGGACATAAGAAGAAGGTCAGAGTCCCTCTATAAAAGTAAAGATGATAGGGAAAAAAGTCGTTATAACGATTCTAAGGATGACCTTTACTTGTCGAAGAAACCCAGATAACCTGAACTTAGGTAGGCATGATATATTTTTTTATCATTTCATTATAGGAGGAGATGCTGGAGGTGGATATGAAGTTTTCAAGAGGAAGGCCTATTTAAATAAGGCCAAATCTTATTCTTACATCAGGCAAATAAATTTATTAGATGAGACAGATAATTGGCCTAGAAAGATGAATAAAGACGAGTTGTCCATCGGCTTATCCAAGAATGACTTATTACGAGTGCTTTACCCTAATGACGACCCTTTAGTCAAATTTCGAGTACATCGTGTGAGGTTTTTAATATTTCTAGTGGATAATAGAAGTTCAGTAGATGTTATGTTCTATAACTGCTTTCACAGCCTGGGGTTACAAGATAGTAAACTAGAACCTTATCATAGGTCTTTAATTAGTTTCTCTAGAGAAAAGGTTTACCCTTTAGGAACTATTAAATTACAAGTCTTAATCGGAACATGTCCAGCAAGAAGAACTCAAAAGATCATCTTCTTCGTCCTAGACAAGAATGTTCCCTCAACCTATAATATAATCCTTGGCAGAGTTGGATTGAAGAAATTAAAAGCAGTGTTATCTATATTTCATCAATGTATGAAGTTCCCCATTCACTACGGGGTTATCATAGTGAAAGGAAACCAAGTAGAGGCCATAGAATGCTACTATACTTCAGCCGACCAGTATGAAGTTTAGACAAGCACCACCACTTACCAAATTGACACTCTGGACCCTCGAGAAAAGGCTGATTAAGTTAAATGGAAGGTCGTGGAAGCCATATAAATTATCATACTAGACGATGAAAAACCATAGAGAACCACCCAAATTGGCTCAAACCTAGCACCTTACCTCAAATGGGAATTAAGTGCATTCCTTAGAGAGCTAAAAAGCGTGTTTGATTGGAGACATGAGGATATGCCTAGAATCGACCCTAACTTCGTATGCCATAAACTTAACTTCAATAAATATGCCAAGTTGATCGAGTAGAAGCCTAGAGTATTTAGCCTCCAGAAAAATGTGGTTATCGAGGATAAAGTATACAAATTGTAAAAAGCTCATTTCATTGAATATGTCAAATACCCTTATTGGTTGGCCAACATAGTGATGATCAAGAAGAAGAGCAATAAATGGTAAGTGTGTGTGGATTTCACCAACCTTAATAAAGAATGTACAAAAGATCACTTTCCTTTACTAAGGATTGATCAGTTGGTAGATGCAATAGAAGGTCCTGATTTTTTGAGCTTTATGGATGCCTATGGTTACAACCAAATCAAAATGAAATCGGAGGACAAAGAAAGCAAATATTTTATCACCAATTGGGGTACTTATTGCCACAATTTCATGCCTTTCGAGCTCAAAAACGTCGGAGCAACATACCAAAAGCTAGTGAACAAATTTTTTAAATAATAAATCAGGAAGAACATGGAATTGTATGTGAACGACCTGGTTACAAAGATCAAGTTGGATGCCGACCACATTAAAGACCTAAGTAAGACATTCGATCATCTAGAGAAACATCAAATAAAGCTCACTTAGACCAAGTGTATGTTCAGTGTACAACAAGGAATTTTCTTAGGATTAATTTTGAATAAGAAAGGAATTGAAGCCAACCCAGATAAAATAAGGGCATTGATTGATATGCAATCTCCAACATGCAAGAAGGATGTATAAAAATTAATGAGAAAAGTGGTGGCCCTTAATTGATTTGTGTCCTGAGGTACTGATAAATGCCTACCATTCTTCAGAGTGCTTTAAAAAACCTTCGAATGGAATACGGAATGCTAAAATTCCTTTCAAGATGTGAAGAAGTATTTGGGATCCCCCTGCTCTCCCGACCAATTCTAGGGGAGAAATTTTATATATATATTTGGATGTCTTAGAATTCGCTGTTAGCTCGGTATTAGTAAGAATGGAAGATGGAGTTCAAAATCCAGTGTGTTACACTAGCAAAGCATTTAGAGGAATGAAAATTAGATGTCCACATATGAAAAGGTTAGCCCATGCCTCATTAAAGCCTAAAGGAAGATGAATCCATACTTTTAAGTGCATATCATCGTGATCTACACATAATTACCTCTGTCGGTAGGTGCTTCACAAACCAGAAAAATCAGGGAGATTAATGTCATAGTTAGTAGATCTAGGAGAATGTGAAATCATTTATGAGGTGAGAACCACACTAAAGGGATAGGCTGTAACCAATTTTATTTCTAAATTCACATATCAAGAAATGATCAATAACACAGGTTTCCCTGTCGGGGAATAATTCCTTGGAAGAAAGCTCTGCTTCAAAGCAAACTGAAGTTATCGTCAATCAACCTAAAACATCGACTACCCAAGATATGGAACAATGGTATAAGGATCACGGTAATAAAATATTCCACCATGGATTATTATATGAGGAGAACTTTAACGATGACATTGTCGTTCGGAAGTTGTACGTAAACGGATCCTCATGTGCTACTGATAGTGGAGGCGGGACTTATCATAAATACTTCGAATGACATTGATATAGAATATGCATTTAGTTTTAAACTCCTGCCCTCAAACAATGAATTAGAGTACGAAGAACTAATCATAGGCCTATAATAAGCATTATCATTGGGAGTTGAGCAATTTATAGCACATAGTTATTATTAACTAATTGTTAACCGAGTGCTTCAAATATATGGGGTCAAGGGAGATCTCATGACTAAATAACTATCTAAAACTATTGAAGTTATCTCTAAGTTTCCTACAGTCAAGATGGTAGAGATACCAAGGATAGAGAATGCCCAAGCAAATGCACTTACTCGGCTGGTTCGACGACCAGGACATAACTCAGGAGAACTATCCTGGTGGAGACTCTTGCACACATAAGTGTAGATTTGGAAGTTAAGATCAATTTTGTTACGAGGGATTTAGGTCCCTCATGGATGGATCCTATTATAAGCTATATTGATAAAGGGAAACTACCTGCTGGCCCAAAAGATGCCAAGAAATTATGGTACATGGCAGCGAGTTATATGTTAGAGCGAGGAGTCTTATACGAAAGTGGATACATTATTTCCCTACTTCGAGATATACATCCCGTTGAGGTACCATATCTGGCCAGACGGGTACATAAAGGATCCTGTGGGGATCATTCAGTTGTTCGATTAATGGTGTGAAATATACCTGTGCTAGGATACTACTGGCTGACTATAAGAGCAGACTATTTTCCTTCGCCAAAAAGTGTGATAAATGTCAGAAATTTATCGCACTCCATAGAATACCCGGAGATACTTTAACTTCGATTACTTCCCCTTGGCCTTTTTTTATATGGATAATTAAGTTGGTCGGGTCATTGTCGAGTAACAAAGGAAGGTTCAAGTACTTAGCAGTGGAAGTGGATAACTTTACAAAATAGTTTGAGGCAAAACCATTAGTTGAAGTGACTTATGAAAGAGTTTTCTAGTTCATCTGGAAACATATTATATGTAGGTATGGAATGCCATATGCCTTCATCACTGATCGTGATACTTATTTTGATAACTAGGAATTTGAGGAGTGTTGCATTTGTCCAAGATTTACAAACTTCACTCTGCACCTAGACACCCATAGTGTAATGGCCAAACAGAGATCACCAATAAGCTATATATGATGGGTTGAAGAATAGGTTAGATGAATCTAATGGAAACAGGATAAATGAGTTGCATAGTGTTCTTTGGGCACATAGATCTACGCTGAGAAAAAATACAGGTGAAACTCTTTACATGCTTGCTTTTAGAACTGAGGCAATGGTACTAACCGAGATAGTTTGCCACATAACAAGGTGTTAAGCATTGATTCCATTAAAATTGACCTTATAAGAAGATTGTATTTACACTTGATCGAGGAAGTAAGGGGGGATGATGCACTTTCGATAACTGCTTATCAACAAAGAGTTGTTAGGTTTTACAACCGAAGGGTCAACTCGACCAACTTGAAAGAAGGAGACAATGTCCTTGAGAAGGTCCTCCAAAAGGGAAATAAGTTAAAAGCAAACTAGCAGGGTCCTTATCATATCTCGGCAGTTGTCTAATCAGGAACTTATCGCCTAGAAGCACTTGAAGGGGAAGAATTTAAGAATTTATGGAACACTGATCATCTCAGGAAATATTATCAGTAATTATGTTAGGTGTTTGATGCAATCGATTCATCCAATTCAGTAAAGTTGTGATTTCCAACCAATTATGCTTATTTTGTGTGTTTTCTCAGAGTATAGTGATGATACATCCCCCGAACAAAATTTTCCAACTTCCAAAAAGGAAATAATTTAGACTTCATGTATGAGTTTGTCTTTGACAATAAGTCACGAACAAGAAGCCCCTAAAACTTCATGTATGACCTAGACTTCATGTATGACTTCGTCTTTGACAAGTCATAAACAATAACTCCCTAAAAAATCATATATGACCTAAAGTCAAGAGCAAGAAGTTTTACCCGACTAAGTTAAATTTTGGAGCACCTTACATTCTTATGACATTTGGTCGCCAATGGTAACTAATGCAAACATTTTTAACTAAAAATGACCAAGATTCATTTTACCTAACTACATTAGTAGAACCTAAGGCCCGATAACTCAAGTTCATACTTGACCTAACAATGATCATTCAAGTAGTTTAGTTGGTTGCATAGCTGGTTAACTAATCAAAAGCTTAATTATTATGCAAGTACTAAAATACACAGACAAACATGTATGCAAAAGAAAGTCTTTTTTATTTCAATAAACTCCCATAAGAAACAAATATAAATAAGGTATTAAAACATAAATTGGTTATGATAAGAAAAAAAAAATCATTCCATTAGGCATTTCCCATCATCTTTGTCTATCCCAACTGGAGGAACATCAAGAGTACTAGGAAGAGTAGTAGTCCTAAAATTCCTCAACCTATTACGTCCACTTATGCTAGATTAGTCCAGTAAATAAAGAGAACTAATGAAAGAATCTTCACCATGAAGACTATAATCTCCTATGCACTTTCTCACCAATCTTTGGGGAATGGCATCAGTCGAATCCACTCATCATCAATTTTAAATGGAGGGTCAGGGTAATCCAACATGTCTGGATAATGCCAATGTCATAATTCACTCTTTTCATCCACCTTTAACCGTGTTATCACTTTCAACCATTCACACTTATAACCATCCCAATGAGACTGTTCCAATTAATCCTCCTTATGAGTTATGGCCTCATCACATCCATCCATCCATATATCTTTGGTTTGTTAATTGAAATGAAAAGTTAATCGATCCATTAAGTCTTGGATTTTTTATGGTTTTTTCTTTATCTTTCAACAGAGCCGCTTGGTCGGCCAAGGTTTTCTTAGTCCTTTATTTGTCCTCAGTAGGTCAAGTAACAATCACCTGTCTGGAAGATTTTCCATATTTGGTATTCTTCATTTTCAAGTTTTCCAATTCTTCCATCAATCTCGCATTTTTAATCTCCAAGAAAGAAGCACTCTCGCTTAGCATAACTTCAGTAGATTTTTTTAAACTGTCCAACTCATTCCTTGAATTGTTGTTTTCTTTTTTAAGAAGATTGTCAATGTCTTGAGAACTTTCCACCTCCCTATTCAACATGAACTCCTTCTTCCTTAAAGATGACGTGATCTCTTGAAACTTGTTATCAAAATCCCAACCAACATTCAAGGCCTTAAACTTGGTCGCATAGTCAGAATAGAGTAAAGACTAATAGAGATTATGATTATCTTGAAGTTTTTTGATTATTTTAGAATAATTCGTATTATTCGCCACAACTCTCTTACAAGGGCAGTGAATAAGAACATGGACTTCCTTAACTTGATTTGTGGAATCCATGCCGAGCAATCCTTATAATTCAGTCTCATTTAGACCTATATGTCCATTACCAAACAAGCCATTGATATCTCTTAATAAATAAGTCTCAGTAGAAATAATGGCATTTTTCTTGGCATTAAACTGAAAAACAGTAGTATAAGAACTACAAATCTGACCGAGCAGAATGAGCGAGTATAGTTAAAAGAAAAAGCTAGTAAGCTGACTAAATAAAACTTTTCATTCATTGCCAAGGAATGTGTTATAGTGGGTTGTTCCATTACAATAAAAAATAAAAGGAATAAAAGCAAACATCAAAGAAAAAAGATGTAAGATAGAGCGATTCATGAGACTTAAAAAGATTTACACCTTCTCGGTGTCCTTTATTAGTGACTCTGGGAGGATGGGTTCATTCCCAATAATAGACACCAAAAAGGATTCACCTATTCCCTCTTCATCATTAATCTCCTCTTTCAGGTTAGGGGTAAAAGGATCATACCTTTGAAATAAATCTGAGTTGACAGCAATGCCGACTTCCTTTAAGGAAGATGTCCATCCATCCTTGAAGGACGCCGTATTTATGTACTCTATTTGAACAGCAATTACATCAAATTCTTTATACCAACCCCTTTTGAAGGCATCTTCCTTGTCTTTCTTGCTCTGGGCCTTCAATTATAAGAATTTCTTCTTTTTAATAGTCACTTTAACAATCGAGTTAGCTGTTATCCCCTCAGCAGTCTTTACCTTCTTCTAGACTATTGTCACTCTATCCTCAGATTGTTAAAGCTTCTCCTTCCACTATTTTTTATCTCTCTTGAATGCTCCCTAAGAATCCTTTAAAGACTTCTTTAAGGCTTTAAATGATTCATCTACATCAGTTGATGATGCCCTCAACTAGTCATCCATAGTCAATAATTGGTCATAATCGACCAAAAACTACAAGATAATGCAATAACAAAATCATTATTACATATACGTAAGGAAATAGGTGATTACTGAAAGCATGCAAAGGGTCCAAAAGTTTACCAAGGCTAAATTCTTATTGTCCCTCTTTAACAAATCGGTTTTGGATAGGGGCGACCACCGAACTTTCAACAAGAAGAACCTCGTCACGAATTAATCCCCTGGCTAATCCAAGGTTCACTACCACTGAGGCACACTCAACAGCAACTTGGTCGGGTGAGATTTTATAGACCAATTCTTACTAAATATCTGGTCCTCTCTTCAATCTATTAAACTGAGGCTCTGTGATTTTGCCCTCCTCAACATTTAGGATAAGGGGCCTTTTGTCGACAACAGTGGTCTTATTGGGTGGTAGAGAAGGTAGACCAGGCATCAGGTTAGGAACACTTTACTTTCACATCTCAACTATGGGTGAAGTTTGGATGGAGGCAATGTCAAAAGACTCAAAGGAGGATAATATCCCTCCAAATGTTAGTTCATTCTACTCCAAAAGACTCTATAGAAGAAGAGGTTAAAATGGGTTCCTCGTTTAAGTTAATTGGAGCTTGGGGTACAATCTCAATTGGTCAGGCCACAAAGAATGTTATAGAGTTCTTATACTCGATCAGTACAGAAGCAAATCTAGGGTGGTCTTTCTTTATTCTCCAATAAATTAACCACAAGAACTTTAACAAGTCAAAGTTCACCTCAAAATCATTAGTACACCTCTTCATACTTTTCTTTGCAGAAAAAAAAGAATTGTAAGTCGGCATATTACCAAACAGTTAGCATGTATGGAAGAAAAATAAAATTCAAAGTGTCAGCCGATCCCCTCAGGCAGAGGGGCATGTTTCCAGTTCTTAACCATAACTCTGCCATCCTAATAATCCTTGTTGGAATCAAGAAAATCAACTAATACAACCATATTGGTCTACCTAGTCTTCAGGTAATATGTATTGTCTCCTATTGTTCCCCACTTATAATAATACATCAATTTAGAAATACCAATGTGGGTCCTATGAAGTCCATTTAAATAATGGACCCCATCAATAACCCTCCAATTGTTGGGGGCTACTCTTTCAGGGACGATGTTGAAATACTGACAAAATTCAAGGAATAAATAGTTTAAGGGAAAGTTATTCCACACTGTGTAATAAATAGAGTGGGGATCCGAAGACCTTCATTTAATTATAATATATATACAGGGCCTCCTATTATTTCTAGAGATACCCAGTTGGAAAATTTTCATTTTTCCCTTAATTCTTCTGAAGAATCCTCGTCAATGATGTATACCATTGTCAAAACGAAATAAAGCAAAAGAAGGGGATAAAGAAGAAGGAAATCTTATAGATCTCACTAAAGAACAGCAAAGAATGAATGGTAAAGAAAATCTTGAAGGAAAGAGATAACTTAAGTGGGAAGAATGCTGATGAAAAGAAATGGGGGGAAAGGCTCCGTCCATTTATAAATTGACTTCAAAAGTTAAGAGGAAATGATTAGCTGAACCAAACATTGAAATGTCAATGACTGCACGTTTTCCAAAAGTGTGGAAAGATAATGTACTCTTTGGGGCTTAGCTATTTTCAAATTATTCACGAAATGCCACTAACTGACATACTAGTGAAAAATTTACAAGCCCAGAAGGTCGTCTTCCAACCACCATTATATTGGGACGTCGATTAACGTTTTAGTTCAAATCCTCCATCCTTTCAAATCATCAGGCATAGAGCATTACGGGCTTTTGTTGTGGGTCAAATTATTCATGTCACGTGGACTAATGAGATAGGGACACCAGTCCCTATAAGTATACATATCAGTATTTTATTTATACTTGATCGGCTCTAGAAATACTTGGTTGGCATACCCATCGATCAGCTTAAGAAGATTAACAATCAGGAAGAAGAAAGGTCACTCACATGGGAACTATCAACAGTCATTCCACACGTGCCTTAGAAGATTAATAGTCTCATTCATTGTGTATGGGTGTAAATGCTTAAATATATACAAACATTCCATACCTTTGTTTCCTCACCCTTATAAATACATCATTTACCTTAGTACTGCCAATTGCGTATAAGCACGACTGCACAAAGTTTAATAGAACAACCCTTAACAGAAATACTATAACTGTGGACGTAGGCTTTTCCTTAGCTGAACCACGTTAAAAATATTTGTTGCCTTGTTTATTTTCTTTTGTATTGTTTAAATAATTATATTTTATTGCAAAATTGGTAATTTATAGCTAAGATAGTATCTATACCAAATTTTGGACATCAACAATCCATATGTATTACCCCAACACACAAGAAGTGTTAATGGTATTTAACTTTCGATGAGAACTTTGAATTTATTTTCTTTGTTGGCAAGGACCATAAATCGAGGAAAGTTACTTTCCCAAGCGATGGTAAGCCACAAACTAGGTCTTTTTTCACTAATCTCTAAATGTCTCTAAAGTTCACATGACCTAGTCATTAACGCCAAATGTCCATAGAGGATACTATGGCATTATTGCTCGTAAAGGAGGACATGCGAATGATCCTATAGAATTATCATCATTCCTCATTTCTTGCAATAATAGTTCACCAGATTGATCATATTCGTTACACTCAGACTGGTTGCATCACAAATTTAGCTTATGGTAATCAAATTTTCTTTCAATGTTCGACATATAACACATTGTCTAGTTTAGGAAAATAGGGTATCTCAAAATAACCACGTCCTAAATACTAGGCCTACTCCCATCTTTAAAGGTGACTTTTACTTCCTTACTATCCATAATATTAGTGAAATATGACTTGTCACCACTCATATGCCTATAGCACCTACTATTAAAATACCAATGGGAAGTATTTTAAACTTTAAGAGAAATATGAACTACAAGGAATTTGTCATCTTACTTAGGTACACGTGCGGATGTAATATTTTGTTTGCCCTTATCTATTTTGGCTCTAGTCTTAGCATTGTAAGCATTATCAAGAGGCATAGACATCCTTTGGAATTCCTCCACTAAGCATTGAGAAGTCTCAACTAGTAACTAGGAACTCAACTTATTGTCTAAGACAAGAACAGTCTCTATAGCGGTGCGGGGAAGTTTGTGTATGTTTAGTTCTCCCTAACATGTAGTAAAATTCCCTAAGGTGACTTCTATTTTAGAAGTAGGTGCAAACATATACTTGTTTGGGTCTACCTTGGTTTTCTCGTATAAATTGAACTTTTTTATGTTTTAGGTCGAGGCTCATAAGTAACTACCAAAAATTTAGGAACTGGTTCTAGTGCGACATGGGAAGTGGATGCACTGTTGTAACCTATTCCTTGCCTCTCCCCAAAACCTAAGAGGGACAGAGGAACATCTTTCCAACTTTCTTTTATGTATACTCTATAGTAATCTTGACCTCCCGAGAACATTTGAGATCTTTTTTGAGTTGGTATAAGGGTTTCAAGTTTCTCACAAGTCTCTAATGAAGTTCGAAGATCTCTCATAAGACTATCCACTTTGATGGTCAAGAAACAATTTTCCCTCTCCACTAAAATTACTCTCTCTCCCAAAGATACTCTCATAGAGGACTCTCTCTCTCTCTCTCTATCTCTCTCTCTCTTGACTCTCTTAAATCCTTCTCTAAAGCTAGCACGTTTTTCATTGTAAGGGACTCGACTTAAATCTCAATGTAAGCGCATTGAAGCTCACTTTCTTCCTCACTCAAAATTTCATATCCCTCACTCTCTCTGAAATGACTAGGCTCACTATCGAGGACATCATGCTTGGAAACATCCTCATTTTCATGAGACGTGCTTGAATTACTAACATGACTAGCCATGAACGCGATGAAGTTATGTCCATGTGGTGCTTCATCCCCAAAATCCACTAACTCAACATCATTATCACTAAGGATAGCATTGGAGGCAATTTTGTCCTTGCCCTATCTCTCTAACCACATAGCGCACTCATGAGCTTTGTGATCCTTACCCTCTCACTCATATCATGTTTCCTCGTCTTTCTTAGGGTACTCTCCTCTCACTTTTTTAAAAAAAAATTGCTTGATTTATACATTTTATCTTTATCAAAACTTTTTTTTTCTTTGGAAGTATATTCTTTTCTTATCTTGAGATTTTTTTTGAAAAAGGTCATATCTTCTAGATCAAAATCATACTCGGAGTCAGACGAAATCTTCTCTTTATTTTTAGATTGAACTCTCAAAGAAACTCTCTTTTCCTTTGGCTTAATAGTTTTGGGAAACGTATCAATTTCATAAGTTTGAAGGTCTCCTACAAGTTCTTCTAACCTAAGCATATCTAAAATTCCCAACAAATTACGTACAATGGATTTAGGAATAAATCGGGACAGAAGGGACCTCAATAATCTTTTTCCCAATGTGCGTCTCAGGAATTCCCTCATCCAAATTAAAATAATAGTGAACAGTATCAGATAATCAAGCATAAAGTTCATCAAATGACTCAGTCTCTAGCATGTTAATGGTATCAAACTATGTGGTGATATTTTCAAGATTAATACCTTTAATGGCGTTAGTACTCTCGTGAGTAAGTTATAAGATATCCAATGCTACCTTAGACATGGTGCACATCATGATGCAGTTGAACTCGTTAGGGGTGACAGCTCTAGAATAGCACTTAAATCATGTGATTTAAAATCACTCCATTTTAGTTCATCCTCTGTCCAAGTGATTATGGGTTTATGACTTACGGCATTATCATTAGTCATGGTGGGTGGTGTCCACTCTCTTTCACAAAAAATCCAAGCACGCTCGTCAATCGCTTTTAAAGACGACCACATTCATGCTTTTCAATAAGCATAATTAGACCCATTGAAAATGGGTAAACTATTATACAAATTATCCATAAAACCCCAATTTAAAGATCACATAAAACTTAGTAACCTGCTCTGATACCAATTTCATAAAGAAGGGTTATACGGATTACTCATATCTTAGGCCAAACGTCAAATTATATTTTTTAGTAAATTTTATCCTGATTTAATTTAGTGAACATGCAGCAAAGATATGGAGGAATATTCCAAACTAAATAAGCAGAAGAACAATTTGAGAAAAAAATTCCTTTCAGGCAAAACATTTGATTTCAGTACTATTTAAGAAAAAACGGACACTTGATAACTTATAGACTACTTAGAGATCCATTAAGTATAATGAGAAGATATCTTCAATGCTTTAACAGAAAAGGGTACAAGGCCAGCACCATCTATAGCAACAATCTATTCCCTTAGTATCCATTTATCAGTCTCATGAGTCTTCAATTCCTTTCTTCTTCAGTAGTAGATCATCGACTCCATAATTCAGCAGTAGAGAAAAAATCTACAAGTATTTTTGAACTTTGAATTTATTCTTCTTGATTTGGAAAAGTGATATTCAAATATCCAAGGGGTTTGGATGGAAAAAGAATAGAGTTTGATCACAAAAATAAATGTAAAGAGGCTTTAAGAAAATTTTAATCCCGTATCTCTATTTACAATGAAAGTTATTGTAAAGAGATAGGGATTAAAGATTTAGATAAAATTTGTTTAAATACCAAAAACACACGTAATCATTCGAACAAACTGTTATCTCATTTGAACGAAGTACCCCATATCATTCGATTATGTTTCCAGTGAAACTTCGAACGACATTCTAAAGTTTTCCAAAAAAAGTGTTTCTTTAGATCTCATCAAACGTGGGAAACTTGCTCTAACGACATGCCCAATCTTATTTGAATGACATCCAATGATACTTCAAATGACATTCTAAAACTAACCAAAAGGCAATGTTCTAAATTTCATTCGAATGAAGAAACCTTGTTCTAATGATGAAATACATCTCGTTTGAATGACATATCCATCTCGTTCAAATGAATCCGTGAGTTTTTCAAAAATTCTTTTAAAAATCATTATAAATCATTTTGAAAATTTTTAAATGAAAATTCATTAAAAATAACGATTGGATAATTAAAGCCTTTACAAAAACACCTCATTAACTTGTCTGAATGTTGTTATGACGAACGATCTTCAATCTTCCAAATATCATTAACTTTTTCTCTTCGAATACATTGAAGTATTCATGAAGGTTCAATGGGTGTAACGGGATAATCCAAATAAAATAAATGAGCAATTTCAAAACTTGCTCTTATAACTCGACAACTTAATTTCGATTGGGATGACTACTTTTGACCCATATGCCAACATAAAAGGCATCTCCCTTGTCGGCATCCTCTTTGTGGTCCGATACGCCCATAGTATATTGTGCAGCTCATCAACCCATTATCTTTTTACATCCTCTAATTTCTTCTTTATCCCATATAGGATTGTCCCCTATGTCACCTCTGTTTGACCATTTTCTTAAGGTCATGGTGCCGAGAAGAACTACTTTATGTCGTCCTTTTGCAGTAGAACCCTAGAGACTTATTCTTGAACTCCTTTTCAATGTCTAAAATCAGAGTATTTGGGAGCCCATATTAGCAGATGATATTTCTCTAAATAGATCTGAAACCTTTCTCTTTCGATATAGTTACCATAGACTCTTTTTCCACCCACTTTGAGAAATAATCAATCGCGATGATAAGGAATCAAAAATTCCCTTTAGCTCTTAGTAATGGGACGATCAGGTCTATTCCCCACATTGTAAAGGTCCATGGGGAAAATATAGGAGAGAACGGTTAGTGAGGTATATTTGTAAAATGTTGACACTTATCTCACTTGATAACTTACTCAGTTGTATCCTTAGCCAAGTTTGGCCAATAGTAGCCTTGAGCCATAATTCTCTTTGCCAATGACCTTTTCTGATATGGCTTGCGCAGCTACCTTAGTGGATGTTTATAAGAACATAACTTATCTATATAAGATGTACACACAAAAAAGTGGGAATAAATATCCCCTTTTATATAACATATTCCCTATAAATGGCGAATTTAGCGGCTCGATGACGCACCTTTCTTCTTTCGACTTTACCCTATGGGATCTTTTTATTCCTTGGGTACTCAATAATTGAGTCCATCCAAGATAATCCCAAGTTTAAGTTAAAACATTATGTGCTCTCGGCCTCTTCTTGATCAAAGCTTGGTTCTTGCATAATTTTGACTAGAATTATTCTTCGGATCTCTGCTTTTATGTTCTCAATTTGTGGAATGCTTTTTACTTTTACTTTTTGAAAACTTGCAAGTATCGTCTTCACCCTTGCTAACTATTTAGCCACTTTTTGGTCTTTGGCCTCATACGTTCCCAGAACCTGGTTGACTACTAGTTCTGAATCACATTCGATAAGAAGTTAGATAACACCTAGTACCTTTGTGAGTGCAAGTCCAACTAAAAAGGTTTCATACTCAAACTTGTTGTCAGATGCTTAGAAATTAAACCTCATATCATATCTGATCTCAGTCTTATGGAGGACCAAAAAAATGGGCCCTGCCCCACTACCAATTGCACATGACAAACATTCGACAAATAATTTCCAAATGGGAATATCCGTCGAAGATGGGCATTCAGAAAGGATACCATTTTTTAGCAATAAATCCATCCCTAGAATACAAACTGTAGTGTCGAATGTATCAGTCTTGGTGGCCCACATTTATGAGCTTTCGTCTTGTTCTATATAGATAAGGTCATATACAGTGTGTTCTTAGGCAAGGATGGTCACGGACAAAAATTCTATTTTTGTACTTTTTCAACTTTAAAAACCAAAACTTTAAACATATTAAATCCAATAAAACTTTGTATTTGAGCAAAAAAATATTCATTTGCTCATAGCTTAGGCTAACATAGTTTCTGGCATATCCCGTTACCATTTTTCTTGAGTCATCACGAAGTCTGAAGATTCTACATCTCCAACTTTAAAGGATCTTCAAATTATGAAGGTATAATACTATTAATTTTAAATTTATTCCTTGAATTTATTTTGGGATGTTTATTTTTATTAAAATTGGAAATTTAAAAAATGAGGCATTTTTTCTTTATTGAATTTTCTTTTTCAAAGTTCGGGTGTTCGTTGAAACAAGATGGGATTCTCATTCTAACGAGTTTCCATTTTCGTTCCAAGTCTCATTTTAAGTTTACTTCGATAGAACATCGAACAAGGGAGTATTATTTTAGGTTATTAGAAGGTCGTTTGAACTTTGTTAAACAAGATGGCTTCTTCGTTTTAATGAGACTTATTTCATTCTAAATTCAAACGAGCTTCAAAATTCATTCGAATGAGCCGCCACTTCAAAATTTATGAACGTCTTATAAATACCTATTTCGTGTTTATTTTTGTTAAGACTTTTGCCAAAACTGTTTTTGCATACCTTTAGCAAAAGTTTTCAACGTATTGAGTTTAGAAAATATTTTTGATTCACAAATCACATCCCCAGAATATATTTGAGTGAATCAAGTTTAAACCCTATAGTGTCTATCTTGCATACAACTCTTGTGGAGAGAGTTTCTTCACGATTGAACTTGTCATTCTCATAGGAACTCACTACTTACGACAAAGGCTGATGTGTGGACACTGAGCATGGAAGAAAGAATGTTGATGAATTTAGACGGAGTTGTATTCTTTAGAGATTTGTGAAGGCACTGTACATTATACTTATGACGGTTATTAAGTAACTTGTGAGTTGATAGTCTTTTAAACTCTTTAAATTGCTGAAAATAAAAGGTTTTATTCAAAAGGTTTTTTTCCTGAATTTGCCTCTATCGAATGCATGTTTTAATTCATTTATTTTTATCACCTAGATGATTGTGTAGGATAAAAAGATAAAATTTGGAATTATGTATGATTGGGCATTCAATTATATAAATATTCCATTAAGATCGAGATAGCGCACTCTCAAACTTGTTCACCAAAATAAAACCATTTGTTGTGAAAAAAATAATTTGCCCAATTTTATCTTATTAACCTAAAACTTACATCTAGGTGATTAGCAGATAAAATTAGTAAAACATCCGCGACACGGTGATGTATAAGGAAAATAAAAAGGGAAAAAACCTCAAACGGTCCAGCCAAATAGATCACGATGATAAGGTTTTACAAAGACTAGACAAAAGACTCAACGAGTAATCTCCCTCGTAGGCCTTGACGCTATTATATCTTTAACTTCTCCTTACGTAGGATTACAACCATGCAAGCTTACATAACACATGAATCCAAGAACACCTCGTTATCCATCGATCAGGCTCAGCAACCACCTACGAAATTAAAACACGGAACACCTCTTCTTCACCATAACACAATAAACCAGTATGGAGTCCACCGCATGAAACTTCTTCTCTCAAGATGAACAGAAAATAAACTTTAGTGCTTAACATAAAGATCTCTAAATGTATGTGATAAGCACCCAAAAGTGTATATTTTATACCCCGAATAGAAGCATTTTAGTCGCTCATTTTAATTAAAAATGGCCTTATGTTCGTGTTCTATCACTTTACAGGTCAATACGCAGTCGCGGTATCAAATGTTCTAAATCAAGTTAATTGCGACACAATAGCGGTTAAAAGCAAGCATCAAAGAGACAGCGAAGTCTGAAGTCATATTTGAGCATGACCTGATGAGTTCCGATGCACCGATCCCAATCCAGTACCAAACCTAAGCCTAAACCGAGCCCAGTTCATCACCCGAGTCTGTGTGTGTTAAGTTTGCACCTTTATTATTTTTCTAGATTTTTACTTTGACTCATTTTATTTTTAGGATTTATTTTAGATTTATTTAGTATTTTCCAGAATTTATTTTCTATTCTTCTATTTCTTTATTTTGATTTTGATTTTTATTAGTTTTTAATCTTTATTTTATTTTATTTTATTATTTTTCTTAGGATTAGTTTTTAGGAATTTATTTTTATAAGATTTTATTTTTCTTTAGTTTTTAGTTTTAATTTATTTAGTTAGGAGTTTTAGTTTTTTTAGTCTTTATAGAGTTCTATCTTTTATTTTTAATTCTTTTTATTTTTTTCAGTATTTTAGTAATAAATTAGAATTTATTTTTAGGTTTTAATTTTTTAGTTCTATTTTTATTTTTTTATGTAGTGTCATTTTTTTAAGGGTCAAAATTAAACACACACAACATATTCACTTACACCCAATCTCCATATACCCCACATACCTAAACAACTCTCTCACACACACACCCAACTATCATACACCATCACCATACCCTAATCCAACCCCAATCCATCTTTAACCTCTCACCATCTCACTCTCTCTATACCACCATAACCAAAAACCCATCTCACCTTTACCGTCCTTATTCACTAAATTACCCACTTGCTACTCCAATAAACCCATTAACTCACATACACCACCACCACACACACAATCCTCTTTACCCCCAAACCACCACCTCAAAACCATGTTACCCAAAACCAAATCCCAAATTAAACCAAATAAAAATAAATAAATAAATAAATAAATAAAAATGAGGCATCCCCTTAACCCGACTTCCCCAGCTCCGAACCCAAATCGGGTTCATACCCGGAATCCACCTGCCCTCAATGCGGGTCTGCCACTCCGCGCCCCTTCTACCCCATACCCATTTCCATCGTAACAAACCTGAGACCAACTCAAAATCCTGCTCCAACCCGACTTCAAAAACCCATCCGAAGACATTACTCACTTCTCTACCAACCATATCTCCAAACAAATTGGAACAAAACGAAACCCACATAGTCAATCCTTAGCCAACAACAAAATCCCACAAATTTTCCCAACCGACCAATTCGTGAGCTATAAGAAAAAGAGAAGGGCAGATCATTTAAGAGGACTCTCGACATAGAAGAGGAACAAGAGAGACACTGTGTATATTATGTACATAGTAGGTACATAAAAAATTCAAAAAAAAATAGTTTAGGTTAGAATAATTTTTAGGTTTGCTTTTTTTAGTCTTGTTGGTGTAATCAAGTGCTGAAAATTGTGAAGGAATTGAGACGCATTTCAAGACACGCGATTCGACAAGAGACTTGCGTATTGTGTTCTATTTTTCTGTTCAAATTTATGGCATCTTTTGATATTTTATTGATTGTTGTTTATTCTAACATGAGAATGTTTGGCTAAATTCCTTTTAAGGGGTGGGATACACCATGTATGATATTAATTTAATTAATTAATTTCATTAATACTATATTTCTAGGTTAATTAATTTAAATTATCACAAATTAATTTATGTATCGAGAGATAGTAAATTAATTGTACAAATTAATGTTTGAATTTAGGAATTGAACAAGAGATAGGTTTTTCCTAAATTTAAATATTAATTCGGTGTTGAAATTTGAGGATTGATACTGTTTTTGTTAAATTGATCCTAGAGGGTAATTTTTGAAAATAGTATAATTCTTAATATTTCATCATGTGAAATTTTTAAATTAGTTTCTGAAAAAGATAGTATTAAATTTATAATTGTAACGAGAGTTAGATTATCGATTTAATATTATCTCAAAATATTTCAAATTAATAAATTGAGAAATAAAAATAATTGATAATGCGGTGTAATCCCATCTCTTGACATTCTCACATTTTTCACACTCGACTACATATTATTTTCGTTATTTATTCATTTCATAATTTTTAGCATTTATTAGTTAATTTTCCTTTGAAGTTGTTTTAAAAATATATATATATATAAATTAAAAAATTAAAAATGTATTTTAATTAAAAAAAATCGAATTGCAAGTGTTCATGTCTATTGTTTCACCTTGGAAGTTAGATTGATACCGTACTTACCGTAGTACGAGTTGTTTTAAACAAGTTTTGTAGGCACTAAGGAAATTTTGAGATTGGCTTTTGAAGACAACGACCATACTAAAAAGCCTTTTATTAAATGGCGACGTTGCCGCTTTCTTGACGTGGAGACAAAGTTGAAGACTTGTAATTTTTTATTTTTTATTTTTATTTTTTGTAGTGTAGTTTTTCCTTCCTCTCCCTCCTTAGACCGGTTGTATAGAATTTTTGAAGCTTTGTCTTTATTTGGGTGCATTTTGACACCATATTATTTTTGTAATAATTATTCTATAAAAAACGAAAAGCGAAACTGGACAAGGTAGAGAGAGGACGTCCAAAGGTGAGGATTTTGAAGCCTCTCTACTTTGGGTCGGTAGGACTCCCGGGGACGACTGAGATAGGCGAGATCTCCCCCCGGTCGACTCAACTCGGTCTTCACCCCACGTGTTTAAAAATCGTGGGAGGTACATTCCTTTATCCCTCACGAATCTCTCGTAAGCGAGTTCAATTTTTGTGTGGTTACGTGCTCATGTGTGCTTTTAACTTCTGCATTGCACTTCAATTGAATGGTTTAATGAATTAATTTACCAAAGACCTAGACTCGGTCATTTAAATGAGAAGGGATTTCATCACCCGACTCACTCGCTTATCCATTGTGTGATACCCTAGCTATCATTAAATTTAAAATCAATTAACTAGCTAGCCCTGTAGGAACACATTTTTACAACATGCGATCACAAAGATATATTCCGTGATTTTTGTCACCCGCGGAATTAATTAAAATTTGACTTCCTTTTTCACTAATTTTGAAGATAATAATTGGCTACATGGTGGTTTGGATATTTTCCTTTTCTTATTTCCAAAATTCACAAAAAGAATTTCTTTTCTTTTGAACAATATTTAAAAACCCAAAAATATTCCTCTCGTCTTGGTCGAAGAATGTCCTTTACATGAATACTTTGGTCATTTCCCATTCTCTCGAAGCTTGTTTGAGCATGAGCCTGTATCGAACCTCCATATATTACTTCATGGCTTTAACTCTCAAACACCCACTGTTAATACTCATGTGTCGTCCACGCACACATCTCGTCTTCCACCACCTCCGATGACGAGTGTCAACACATCTCATGCTTCGTCATGCACCTTATTCTTTCTTATCGATCACGTGTCCCATGAGTGTCCATTTATTTTCTCTCCATCTGAAGCCACCATGGAACATGTGTATCCATATGACACTGTTTTAAAACCACTCTCGACATATTCTCATGGCATATCTATTGTCAAAGGGTATGAGTACCCAAGATATTCATGGCGACCTGATCACCCTTCCATACAATCTGAATCCCAACACCATGTTGTGGATCCTTCGATTTCCAACATTCATCATCACAACCTCGTGCACCTCATCCTTAGCAGTTCGATTACTATGCTCCTCATGAGGATCAACCTTTTGTCTTTTACGGAGTTGTTTCTCCCGTGTATGACCAACTTGACCCCATTTCCCACACTTCATATGAGCATTCTCCTCATGCTAGTGTTTACAGTGAGTTGTGCCCACCTCCATCACCACCTTGCACAACCTCTCTCGAACGCGCTTCCAAAAGTTCGCGCACACTCTTAAATCTCAAAATGAATCCCTTCAACATCTTGAACACAGGTTTACTACATTTGAATGTGCGAACGAGTCGGATATCACCCCAAGTCAACCCGTTGTTGCACCCATGTGGGACGATAATGTGTTGTCTTATGCCACTGATTTTTCATGTGATCAACCCTATCATCCTGAGAATCTTGAAGTTGAGACCACCCCGTGGTCCGGGCCCCGAGTTGATAATTGTGTTGACATATCCCTTGATTGTGAGACAGATCCCACACCACACTACCATCTCGAACCCATCCCTGAGGTTCTCCTTTCCGCTTCCATAGAATCCTTAATTATGCCCGAGTCTACACCTTTTGATCCCTTCCTATGTGTTCCCGAGGAACCAATTATTTACAGGTTTGCTCTGGTTGCGAGTGCTTCCCATTGTCCTGAGATTGAATTCGAGATGGTTCCTACCACTATGGATATGGATCCTGTCCCACCATGCTTGGCTCCCGTTGAGTCATATATTAATATTGATTCTTCTATATCGAATTTTAATGCCTCGTTTAATTTTTCCACCACTTCGGATGGTTGTAATACCCCATATTTTTATGGCTTTTAAAATTGCGGATTTATTAAATTTAATTGAGATATTGATTTAATATTAATCCGGAATTTCATTTTAAATATTTACTAGCGTGATGAGACTTAGTAATTATTGGGAATTTGTTGAATATTACTGGATGAGTAAAGTAATATATGAGATTGATTTTATTAGTAATGTCACAAGTGAATAATATGGCAATTATGAAAATTAAAGTCGGGAGGCGCCTGTGTCGTGTCAGGACTAAATTATTATTATAAAAGTGTATATATTATAAGTCACCCGTATGGTCGTTTCGAGTGCGCCAAAGTGTTCGAAAGGGTCGACACAGTCAGAAAAGTGTACCCAGGGGTTTAGTTTGGGTCTCGGGATATTTTTCGACCTAATTGACATCCCGGGAGGGTATTATAGACATTTTGTATTTTTGGATAATTAAACCCATGAATTTTCTTAGAATATATCATCCATTTGGAGTTGTCCCTTAGGGTTAACAAACACAAAACCTAATCCCACCATTAGATAAGAAGGTGAAGAGATAAGAGAAGAACGTGAAGAGTTTCCAAGCAACACAAGGCCTAGAACTCACCCAATTGCGCCGCCACCACCACCAAAACGTAGATAGCATCACGAGGAACACAACCATATAATTTTGATCAACAAATCAGACCCTTGAATCCCATAAAAGTATCTATCTTGCTGATTTCCAAGTTAATATACCTTCCATGTTAGTCTAGGAATGAAAATCATATGTTTTAATTGAAGAATTATAAGTTTTGGAAGAGAATTTATATGTGTCGTAGGGAGAATCCATGTAGTCTAAAATCTTTATTATATGTAGAGGATTAACCACGAGTTTAGTATGATATTTGGGAAGAAAATCTAGATTTAAATAGAGGTTTGTGATTATTCATGTAACATTTGATTTTATAAAGAAATCTGAGATTAAACCCCTTTTTGATTGATTAGTTGAGGATTTATTGATGTCGTTAAGTTAGAACTTGGTTATGAACATTTCTTATACATTTGGATTACTTTGATGGGAGTTTGGGTTAAAATTATAGAGGTTTGGAGGGATTAGAATGGTAGAACCCGTAGGTTAAAAATTGCATAAAACTAAGCAAGAATTTTCTTGATCGATTGATCGACCAAGAGCATCGATCGATCGATGATAGATCGAAAGACCCCATTCCACGACCGATCGATCCCTCCTGGAACAGTGCATATTTTTATCCTTTTGTTTAAATTCGATTAAAATACATGGGAAACCTTGAATATCTTTTAAATAGTATAATGGGTTACGAAGAGTACCAGTAGGGTTTAAGTAGACGGGGAGTTATTCATACATTAGAAATTGTGGGTTAATGGGGAGTTATTCATACATTGAGATGAAATTAAGTTATTCATAAGTAGACTTCGTTGAGTGAAATTAATATGAGATGAAATTGTGGCTTAACGGGGAGTTATTCATACATTAGAAATTGTGCTTACGTTTACAAAAAGATGGAGACTCGTGAAAGATTTAGAGTAGAAGGTAAGTGAGGGTATACCTACTGAAATTATACTTAGTGAGATAGAATACTTCAAGAGATGAGAAGTATGAACGAAATAAATTATAAATGGGAATAAAAGAGACAAATCCGTTATGCGAGATAATTGAGTAATTGGTGCTAAGAACGGATAATTATAATTATGGGTCGTGGGCGCACCTAATTTAAAAAGTGTGAATATTTATATATATGAGTGTGTGACTGTGAATATATTATGTATCTGTGTAAAAATCATACTCAGGCTACTGGTTATCATGGAGGTTTCAGCATCGGGAAAGTCTTATCTCGATTTGACCTTTATGGAGGATATTGACTCGTACTCTAGAAGATAGTATCCTCGATACAGGCTATCTGAGAATGATTGTCAGATGTTCTAAGAGACGTGAGGGTATGTGCTGACCTCTTAGGACCTGGAACTATGCTTCGCCTAAATTTTTTTGTCTATTATGTTAATATAGTTCGAGAGTGATTCCGAACAAGTATTTCCCTTAGTTTGAGTGATACGGGGACTTGATAGTAGAGTATGCCAGCACCATAGATTTATGTGGGGTGCCGATAGTATATATATATATATCAAGGTTCTAAAAAATGCGGGGCATGACCGAGGCGTGGAGGCCAAGCCTTAAGCCTTAGAAGACTAGGCGGGCCTTGGCGTAAAAAGACGTGAAAAGGCGTTTAGGCATTTTTTAATATTTTTTGACTATGACAAGGCTATTTAAAATACTAAATTGGTACATACCTTAAAAACATGTCTCAATATTTGTAAATTAAAATACTATTTTTTTAAAATAAAATAAAAAAACAAAAAAATTGCTTCTTTTCACGCCTTACTTCTAAAAAACTCGCGTTTTTTACGCCTTATCCCCAAAAAATGCGCGTTTTTTCACGCCTTGCCCCAAAAAATGTTGACCATCGTTGACCACGCCTTGATCCACGCCTAGGGCCAAAACATGGCGTATCTAAAAAGCCTCGTGCCTAGGCGCGCCTTGGCGCCGCCTAGGCGCGTTTTTTAGAACACTGATATATATATATATATATATATATATATATATATATATATATATATATATATATATATATATATATATATATATATATTATATATGAAAACTTCCTACTGTGTGTATAAGTAGTTAAGAAATGAATAAATTCTTCAGCTTTATAACAAGTGTTCGTGAATTTGGTAATGGTACTAAGTGGTTCTAAGTAACGTAAGAATATTGAAGAGAATAATTTTCTAAAACTAAATATTATGGCCTTAGTAGATCTCGGGATAGAACTTTATGGAATATAAGTTAGATAGACTTATGAGATCAGTAGAACGATATGAGTGCACAGTAGAAGAGAGATGAGGATTCTCAAGAGAGTGTCACATATTAACATGGTTGTGATATTAGCCGGTAAGCATTTTAAATACTTGTTAAAATATTTTTAAAACGGTTTTACACTCGGGCTCTGACCCGTTTTCTGTTATTTCTCTCTCTTGTATATATATGTATATATTACAGGAGCCCAGCCACAGGGCGTCATGCTTAGGTTCTTTGGATTGGACGTGCTGCAGCTTATGTGGAAGTTGTAGGCCCTTTCTTTAGACGACCTCTTCATCGATTCAGTTCCTATTTTAGTTCTTCATAGTTAAGGGCATGTGTTGCCCGATTTCCTATTCCATTTGGAATTGTCAGAGATTTATTTTTATTTATATTTCCAGTATTCAGTACTTTTTGAGAATTAATTATCAGGATGAGTTCATTTATGGTTCTTAAACTTAGATTGATTTATCTATATGGTTTAAATTCTTTTGTGTTAATTTCCATCATTAGCATTTATGTGATTCTTAAACTGTTATTTATTAAAAAGGTTTTTATATTGGAATTTAATAAAATGAAAATAAGACTTTAAATTGTTTTGACACTTAGTTTAATTATTTAGGGTGTTCAAATTGGAAATATTATTTTGCGACAGTGATGCTAAGAATGAATCAACCGGTCACCTTGATTTTTAATCTAATAAAGGATTGATCTCCCCGTATTTAATTAGGCGGGGTGTTACAGGTGGTATCATAGCATCAGGTTCTAGTGTCCTTTAGGATCTGTGCATCTTATTATGCTTCCATCGTTGCTTTGCTTGATATAGAGCCCTATGTTTAGGATTGTTGATATCTATGGTGAGATTTCATTCTCCTGCTATAACGTATGTATATTAGTGAATTCTATTTGCGTTTGGATGTGTACGTGTGCCGAGCGATGAAGGATGTCAGATAAGGGTTGTTAGGCGAGCAATAGGAGGTAGGGCTTATTGAGGTTGTGATGTATATTCGAGGATGATGACCATAGTCGAGGTCACCCCTATTATGGCACGAGAGGCCAGGACTATAAAGATGGCTAGGACATAGCCTACTATTTCCAAGTAGTGTTGTAGTCAAGTGATGTCAAAATTAGACTCACCCAACGTAGTACGCTTGGGAGAGGGTCAAAAGGGAAAATTGAGGAGAGTCATCACGTACATTCTAGACATGCGGGAATTGTGTGTGTTAACCAATGAAGGTAATATATTCAAAGTCTTGGACATATAGTGGAGTGTGGTTAACTAGAAGTGAAAATTTTGGGTAAATTTTTTCTTAACTCAGTGGAGCAAAGTTACAATAGTGGGAGTCAACCACCACCGTTAGTAGTGAAATGTTGTGTAAATGGAAGGGCCTTAGGTACGGTTTAACCGCACGTTCTTTCATCAGTTATTCAGAATAAGATGTGAACATTATTCTGAACCCATTACGGAAGGGACGGACAGGGGTCCATTTGTAAATGGATTTAGACTTTTTGCAAATCTTGTATCAGCGGTGGTGGATACTAATGGTAGAGAACATTTCAAGTGGGAAATCAACTCGTGAGGAACGATTGACAACATTTAAAGAAAATTTTGTTAGACAGTCGATGCATATGGTGACAATGTCACGTATTGTCCGTAGAGATGTTAATGCTCTTATGAAGGGAGCTAAAGAAATTGGAAGATTTATTGGAGAATGATACCGTAAGGGGGAGACCCATCAGGGGGCTCATTTAAATGAGTCAGATAGCTGAATTCTGACCAAGAAATGGTGAATTAAGTAAGGGTTATTGAAGCCAGTAGCACGTTCCATAGGTCTAACAAAGATAAGGGAACGACGGGGGTAGCCATCAGGATCGAGACTGTTTAAGTTCGAGAGAAGGACAACCCCAATAGGGTTAGTATGACAGGAGATAAGATGGTTATGTGTTATGACATTTTGTGGAGAGTAAAACCACAGGAGTTAAAAAAATTCAAAGTAAGAAAAACGAAAAGGGTATGGTGCTTACAAGAGAAATGGTTAATGTAATTTTTGATTTGGTTCAAACAGACACGTTATGTCCGGAATACCATTAAGTAGCTAAGGCTATTGGCAAAGTAGAAGTATGAGTTTTATCCTCGGAGGATGAAGCGTGTTTTATGTGACACGAGCGAGTCATTACATTTTTTTTTTTGCTAGATTCGCATGTGAGAACAATTTAGTGCGTATATCTATAGCATTATTATTATGTGTATGTTTTCCCTGGTATAGCGGGGTTGTCTTCAGTGATATCCACGGAGGATAAATGGGTGCATTGTTTATGTTATATAATTTATTGAGATTACTCATTTTAGTGATGTGATATGCAAGTATATTATTGTACTGATTATGATTTTATAAAAATGGTTAAAACATTAGTAAAATAGTGATTGCAAGGATATCGGAGTTGCTTCCCTAGTGCATCATGTTTTGCTTAGACAATACCACACCTGCGAGAGGGTCAGGCTCGCACTCATTCCATATATATTATAGCGACTTCGAAGGTTATAGTGGTACAAAAATGTTTATTCCCAGGGTGTTTAGGGACTTTGTCATTATGATCCAGTGTGTATTGGGTTTATCATTGGGTGGAAAGATTTCACTCATTAATATATGCAACGCTCAGGACTTAGTGGTAGGAGGAGCACATTGTTATATTTATCCTTTGGTAATGTGAAAGTTAAGACTTATATTCATATGTTTGGGAATGGGATTTAGAGAGTCCCAATTGTATATGTACGAGGTTTATAGAATGTGATTACCACAAATATTAAGCAATAGTGCACATGGTAATAATTATTTATTTCGGTACAAATTGCAAAAGGAGATGTAGTTTTTTCTGTCAAAATATTGAATACAAGAGTATAGGTTATGGACATAGGACCCAACGGATTTCGATAATCGACTATGCTAGGCAGTAGTGTATCGGGGGGTTTCTTATTTGGATTTCGCTTTTGCGAGACATCCCACGCATGAAACTTAGCATAAGGTTGGAAATAGAGAGATGTTTGGTCATTAGTCCATGATTCTAGTACCTCGGTTGTCATAGGAGCCGGTAATATTGATTGTAAGTTAAATTTAAGTGACAATTTAAGGCCAGTGGGGCCAGTTGTGTGGTAAGGAAACTTTGGAAGTTTTGTTTTATCACCCAATCAAAGGGTGGAATGATGATAAGGAGGTTTGAGAGTACCCTAGTGTTGTAAAACACATTGTGAGCATAAGGGAAATAAAGAATTGGGTGTTATGTGTGAAGCCTAGGTGATGATTACACTAGTATGCACAATTTATAGGGTGTGTGGGCATCCTGGTTAGCTGTTGCTTGAATCGTTCGAGTTGAAGAGATGTGGGAATAGACGCATGGAATATATGTTTGTGAGAACGACATAACAAAGTGTAACTAGTAGAGTGGATTAAGCATGGATTGTTTTGGGAAGATTTGTATTATTTTATTGTGTTGAATAGAGCATTGGTGATTTATATTATTTCAAGAGATATTGTTGTATTAATTTGAAGAGATTGAGATTGGTGATTTCTCTTATTTTGTGGGATTTTATTTAGATGATCTATACCTTGTTGTATTGTAGATTTAGTTCAGTTTTTTTAGTAGTTCTCCGCTCTCTCCGGGCGGGGTGTTACACATGGGAAGCCATTTAAGGGTATTCCTTGAGAAGGATAACGCTTAAATATTATGGAAAACACTCGGAGTGGAGCTTTACCTAGTCAAGTGTGAAAAACGACTTGCGCATAGGTTGAATGATAATGTTAGTAAGGTATAAAGGTTCAGAAGTGCACATCGTGGAGAAAAGTGCATGGGTCGAAACTTTCGGTATACGCTAAGGAAATATGGGGAGTATTAAGTGTCACTTATGTGAGTCATTATAAGTAGAAGTTGATGTTGAGTGGGACATAGCGATTAGTCTCCGCGGGCACCACTCATAGATATAAATCGTTTAGAACGAGAGCATCAACCAGAGAATTTTATAGTAAACCTATGATTCCAAAAATAGAAGAGAGCAATCATGTTAAATTTCTTAGATGGGGTGCCAACTTCAAGGTAAGGTCACGATTCCCTTAGAATGTGTAGAACAAGTTGACCTAAAATAAAGTGATTATTATTCTTTTGGGTGGTATACACTATTAGACCGTGTGCCCCAACCTTTCTTTGAAAATAAAAATCATGCCGGTAAGAGGTTCTTCCTAGAATTTTTTTTCTGAACTAGAATGGGATCGTTGAACCCCACCTTTAAACTAGAGTTTTGGGAAATAATAGGGATAAAGTTTCATTTTGAGTAGGTTGTATGACCCTTAGCCGGGGGGTAGGCGAGGTTGTAACGACAAAAAATTCCAATTGAGTCCATGTCGTTTGATATGTCGTTTGAATGAACCTTCTGTTCGAACGAGATATCCAACGAGATTCTAACGAGTTCAATCTGGAACGTCGTTAGAAGTCTCGTTCGAACGAGACTTCGTTCGAACGAAATGTCGTTCGAACGAAATGCCAGGCGGGAACAGTTTTTGGCAGTTGTTTGGCAGTTTTGCACCCACTTTCCCACTAAGTTTGTAACCAACTTTTTAAGACTTTAATATGTGCGGGAATCACTTTTGATAATTAATCTTTTTCATATCATACAAACTCTTAGACAGTGTTTTGAGAGAAAAATTAAAAAGAGAAAAAGATCATGTTTTGAGTGCTATTTTTCAAGAGAAAATATTTTATCACTCTAGTTTTACACCCATATTGTTTATCCAAGTTCACATATATACATATCAATTGCTTGGAGTTTGGCACCGGTTTTCTCTACCGAATTGAAGAGAAGTTTCGAGTTTTGCTTCTACTTCCCACAAAGAAAGAAGAAGACGTTTTGTTGCAATTCTACCCACTTGGAGAAAGGCTCCTTGCTCGGGTGACGGTGACCATATAAAGTCCTATCGGTGGATTCCGAGACCACGGTAGTGTTCCAAGGTTATTCGCTAGGAAGAGGTTTCTACAAGAAGAAGCATCGAGGCTTGAGAGGGATCGAGTCGTGTGTTGTAAGTCTTTTGTCTTGTACTTGTAATTCCGTATCTAGTGAATTTATGGCTAGGGCCGTCCGAGGTTGTTTCCCGTCTTGGGTTTTTCCTCGTACATCGCGGCGTAGTGTGATTGGTTTATTTTATCTTGCATAATAACGTAGAACGCATGCTTAGAATAAATCAAGATAAAATTTGGTTTAAATCATCACACTCATTTAATTTGGTGCAAAATTAAATATTGGGTAAAGTTTATTTAATTCAAGTCATTTGCTAAAATTTGGTTTCGCCTAATTTGCTAATATTGATAAATATGACTTAGGCAAATTCTAGGACTTGGATTGAATTAACTTGGTTGAAGTGAATATATTAATTGATTAACTTTACTTCACTTGGTGTAATTTTAATTTGTTTTAAGAAATTAAAATTTGGAATTTTGTATTAAGTTGAACCATCATCCTCTTTACGCTTCCGCATTATCTCTTGAATATAAATAAAAGGAAATTATAAATTTATTTTTAATTGAGAAAACTAAAAACCGGGGTTCCATCCTCTTCAAATTGGTATCAGAGCCAAAAACGATAAATTATTTCGTTAAGATCCTTTAAATTTTTGGCTAAAATGGAATTTTCCCCATTTTCAAAATTTCCTATTTTTGATGGTTCAAACTACGCGTATTGGAAAGCGCAAATGAAATCGGCACTAAAATCTATCGACGAAAGAGTTTGGATGTCTGTTGTTAACGAGTGATCCCCACCAACTTATTTAGTTGAAAATGAACGTGTTATCAAACCCGCCAATAGATGGACTGAAAATGAGTTTAAACTTGCTAATTTCAATTCCCGTGGTTTAAATGCCTTGTTTAGCGCTGTCACACCGGATGAATTCTGACGTATTATGACGTGTGAGACCGCTAAAGAAGCTTGGGATATTTTACAATTAACTCATGAAGGAACTAGTGTCGTTAAAGCTTCAAAACTCCAAATCCTCACCACTCAATTTGAAACTATCAAAATGAATGAAAAAGAAACTTTTGATGAATTGTATGCTAGACTTTCTGATATTGTTAATTCATCTTTTAACTTGGGAGAGAAAATACCTAACGACCGTGTTGTAAAGAAAATTTTAAGGTCCCTACCCGATAGATTTATTCCAAAAGTGACCGTTTTAAATTCTTTACCAACTTTAGCCTCTACGAAATTAGAAGAGCTTGTAGGTGATTTACAAACCTATGAACTAGATATATTTCCCTCTAAAACTGAAAAGAAAATCGAAAAGGGCGTTGCTTTAAAAGCCCGAAAAGAGGTCAAACAAGTAGTAGAGAGCGAGAGTGATAGTGACTCGGAAGACATGGCTTTGTTTGCTCGTAGATTTAGAAAATTTCTTAAAATTAACAAAGATAAACTTAAAAATGATTTTAAGAAATTTGATACTTCTAAACATGATAAAAGCGAGAAGATCCCTAAAGCCGAGAAGATCCCTAAACCTAGTAATGAAAATTTAGATAGGGACGAGTCTAATAAGTGTTTTGGTTGTGAAGGTTATGGCCATAGGGCTTATGAGTGCCCCACTAAACTAAGGAAAGAGGGCAAGCGACCCATTTCATATAATGCGACCCTTAGTGATAGTGATAAGGAAGAGAAGCCCGATTCCCCCACTAAGAAAAATTTTGTGGCTTTTATGGCTAGTCATGTGAGTGATTGTGAGAACTCATCGATTGATGAAACCTTAACACATGACACTTCCAAGGTCATAGTTTATGATTCTCTTATTTTTTATGATAGTGAGAGTGGAGAAGAAAGAGAGAGTGAAAATGAAGAAGAGGTTAATGTGAGTGAACTTCAAAATGCTTTTCAAGAACTTTATAAAGAATCTATTAAATTGAAAAAGGCTAATTTGAAGTTAGAAGCTAGTTTAAGAGAGAGTGTCAAGGTCGTTGATGAAAATGCCTTAATAGAAGACCTTAGGACACGTGAGAGAACTCTTCAAGAGAAGCTAGAATATGTAGAAGGAGAAAGAGATAGCCTTAGGGGTTTAATGGAATCCTTGAAAAAGGAGCTTCTTTCTTTTGAAGAGCGAAATGTTTTACTAGAATCTAACATTTTAGAACTGGAATATAAATTAAAAGATTCTAGTAATGCCAAATTTGATTTGGAGTGTCGTTCGGAAAAACTAGATAAAATATTAGGAGCGGTCCAAATTAAAAATGACACTTGTGGTTTAGGCTTCAATACGTGCAATGAATTTACCCCTAAAGCCAAAACCAATGTTTTAGGAGAATCTACTAGGAATGCATTTAAAGATCACTCCTTAAGTAAATCTTTTCGACATGTTTTTACTTGCACTCATTGTGGTCGAAAAGGTCATCTTAAGAAATTTTGGTTTGATCTTAAACAAATTTCTAGAAAGTCCCAACGTAAAGCAACCAAGGTGTTTAAAATTCCTACACCCCAAGATAGTCATTCTTCATTAATTTGGGTTAGGAAATCCGACTTGGTTGCCTTGCAAAATAGGGTTTTTGATTCTCATTTACTATCACATGAAACCCCCCTTGATAAATATAAAGGTTGAATGTGTTAGTGTTTTATGCATACTCTAGCTCTTTGTGCTTCATATTATATTTCATTGCTAGATGTATGCATGTTTAGTCATTTTCTAGTCATTGCCTCATTTCATATCATATGCTAGAAATTACGACTTGTTTATCTTTTTGTATTATATTTTTTTGTTTGAATTAACTGAATAATATAAAAAGATTTTTGTTTATCATTTGTGTTTTATCTGTTTCAATTGGAATTAATGAAAAATAAAAAAGATTTTTGTTTGTCCTTTTGAGTAAATATTTATTTTTGATTAAAAATGTTAAAAACTCAAAAAGATTTTTTTTTTGTGTATTTTTGTTTGACACCCTTTATGTGGCATATATTTGTGTTTGAATCCCATCTTTTATGCTCCAACGTGGCTAGAACTTTTGATTTAGATTTTCAATCCTTAAAATGTTCTTTACCATGTTTTATATGGAGTAGTTGGATTTTGTATTGTTTAAATGGATTCTAGTTTTATATGCCTCTTTTCACACATGCACGAGCTCTTTTGAAATCTTAATGTCACATGTTATATTTGAGCTTTTTGAGGTGTTCTCCTACCAATCTAGTCATCTACATATCTATGACCTAGGAGGACTAGTGCATGTCAAAATCCGTTGCACGTGAGCTTTGTGAGATAAATCATTATATATCTAAATGTGCACGGGGAAGGGCTCCGACAGGATGAATTAAATCCTTTGCGATAGTAAGCCACCGTTTATTGGATCTAAAAGAAATACGTGATCCAAAGGCCTAAAAACAGAATATTTGGCATTAAAAAGAAAACAGTTGCCAAGGCCTATGTTTGTTTGATATATTCATTCAAAAACAAAAGAATATATATGCTTATTGAGGGAGAATTGGATGGTATATCAACGGTTTGCACAATGTCCGTTTATCCTAGTTGTCTTTAATGTCATGACTCTATTTGGTTTGTAGAATCATCATCATGCTAGGCTTGTATGCATTGTGTATGTTTGTTCATTGAGTTCAATCTTCATATTGTCACATGAGGTTATAATTAAATGTGATAAAGCTTGCAATCAAATGAGAACTCCATGAATGTTTATTAAGTGTTTGGGTCTAAATTTAATTGTTGCTAGTTCACACCCCTACACTTACGTTTCCATATGACACATTTTTGCCATACGAGTGTGCAAACTTATTGTATTTTGTGTCATGTGTGTGTTTATATCTATACATATGTGCGTGTGCATTCTTGATACATTCATAGTACATATATATATGATATTTTGTTTTGTCTTTGCCTTGCTTTTGTTGCCCATATGCTTTCATCTCTTATCACTTTAAACTTCAACATGCTTTTGTGTTTTGATTCTTTAGCCTTTGTCTATTCCTGAACAAAAAGGGGGAGAAATGGTATCTAATCCTATTATTATCGTATCTTAGTTTGGGGAGATTTATCTTAGGGGGAGACGTCTTTCTAAGTATATCAGTTGTTTGATAAAGGGGAGAATTAAGGAGATTTATCTTAGGGGGAGACGTCTTTCTAAGTATATCAGTTGTTTCATAAAGGGGAGAATTAAGGAGATTTATCTTAGGGGGAGACGTCTTTCTAAGTATATCAGTTGTTTGATAAAGGGGAGAATTAATTTAGGGGGAGTAATTTAATTAATTGCATTTACTATTTTGATATTCCCTATGCGTTTGATAGTTTGCTTAAGTGTGCAGGTATTCTTCTAAAGCGGCATCTTTAAATGGCAAAGCGTTTAATCCTTGGGTTGAGTCAAGTTTGGGTGGGTTATGTTTTGAGTCTAGTAGAGTTTGACGGCCCTTTAGGATTTTTGTTTGATTTTTGTCCCGGAATAGCCAAAGGGGGAGATTTGTAAGGACACAAATTTCCAATTGAGTCCATGTATAGTATTGGCTCAATTCCGGACAAAAACATTTATTCATAGGATAGTATATAATTGTAATACTCTCAAGCCTATGAAGTGTTTGTTGAAGACGTAGCGGCAAAGAGTATAAAGCTTCATCAAATATGCCGGTTCGCGTGCCTCGTTTCTATGTCATCAACCATAGTTCCATGCTCCCAAGGTATGAATGCAATATTATATATATAAGAGCTTGGAACAAGTTTATTGGGTGTTAGGTTTAATAACAAATGTGTTTTATTTTCAGAAAGAATTAAATAAAACTTTAAAATAAGTTTATAAAGTTTTCTGGGCCAAAATCGAATTTTTCAAACTTTCTGGAAGTTCGTTCGATATGTCGTTCGAACGAGTTTTTTCGTTCGAACGAGTTTGCCAACGAGGTTCCAGTATAGGCCTATGAAATGTCGTTCGAATGAACCTTCTGTTCGAACGAGATATCCAACGAGATTCTAACGAGTTTAATCTGGAACGTCGTTAGAAGTCTTGTTCGAACGAGATTTCGTTCGAACGAAATGTCGTTCGAACGAAATGCCAGGCGGGAACAGTTTTTGGCAGTTGTTTGGCAGTTTTGCACCCACTTTCCCACTAAGTTTGTAACCAACTTTTTCAGACTTTAATATGTGCGGGAATCACTTTTGATAATTAATCTTTTTCATATCATACAAACTCTTAGAGAGTGTTTTGAGAGCAAAATTAAAAAGAGAAAAAGATCATGTTTTGAGTGCTATTTTTTAAGAGAAAATATTTTATCACTCTAGTTTTACACCCATATTGTTTATCCAAGTTCACATATATACATATCAATTGCTTGGAGTTTGGCACCGGTTTTCTCTACCAAATTGAAGAGAAGTTTCGGGTTTTGCTTCTACCTCCCACAAAGAAGGAAGAAGATGTTTTGTTGCAATTCTACCCACTTGGAGAAAGGCTCCTTGCTCGGGTGACGGTGACCATATAAAGTCCTATCGGTGGATTCCGAGACCGCGGTAGTGTTCCAAGGTTATTCGCTAGGAAGAGGTTTCTACAAGAAGAAGCATCGAGGCTTGAGAGGGATCGAGTCGTGTGTTGTAAGTCTTTTGTCTTGTACTTGTAATTCCGTATCTAGTGAATTTGTGGCTAGTGCCGTCCGAGGTTGTTTCCCGTCTTGGGTTTTTCCTCGTACATCGCGGCGTAGTGTGATTGGTTTATTTTATCTTGCATAATAACGTAGAACGCATGCTTAGAATAAATCAAGATAAAAGTTGGTTTAAATCATCACACTCATTTAATTTGGTGCAAAATTAAATATTGGGTAAAGTTTATTTAATTCAAGTCATTTGCTAAAATTTGGTTTCGCCTAATTTGCTAATATTGATAAATATGACTTAGGCAAATTCTAGGATTTGGATTGAATTAACTTGGTTGAAGTGAATATATTAATTGATTAATTTTACTTCACTTGGTGTAATTTTAATTTGTTTTAAGAAATTAAAATTTGGAATTTTGTATTAAGTTGAACCATCATCCTCTTTACGCTTTCGCATTATCTCTTGAATATAAATAAAAGGAAATTATAAATTTATTTTTAATTGAGAAAACTAAAAACGGGGGTTCCATCCTCTTCAAATTGTTATCAAAGATTAGTGGAACTGCGTGAAAATAATTTTGAATTCATGGTGATCATTTCATTTCCACAACGAATGTATCTTGTAAGCGATGCTTAGTACAGTAGAGTTTCGTGGAAGAACTCGTACCTGTTTAATGTGGACAAACTGTTTATTAAAAATTTTGTGTGGAAAAAACCTTAACCATTATCCCTCTGGTTGTTTAGAGGTGAGTGGATAGTTAGTTTTTTTATATCCGACGAGTTAGAGTCTGATGACTGTGGTGGAATTACTGCGGCTGTTTTAGGTGATTTTTGAATGTCGTAAGGGTTACGTTGTCAAAAATTGAGATTCAAAGAACTGACAAGAGTGGTCAATTATCCACATGGTTTCTCTCACAAAGAGAGTTTTTTATTACATAAATACGAGTGATTGTTACGTAGTTAGGTGCGGCCTCCCAATAACATTGGACAATGGGGGCCAATGATGTATAGGCATGTCTTATGCAAATAGAAATGGATTGTATCACAATGTGAAGTGTCGTTATTAAGGTGTGACTCTATAATTGTTAGTATTAGGAGTGTTAAATAAGCTTACTACAAGGCGGGGGGGACTATAGAAATTTACCTTACCCGAAAGTTCGTTTCGAGTATTGATAAAGTATCTAGATCTATTTTTACCATGTATGCCTTAATTTCTGAATTTCGGGATGAAATTCCGTTATTAGGGGGGAGTATGGAATACCCCGTATTTTTATGGCTTTTAAAATTGGGGATTTATTAAATTTAATTGAGATATTAATTTAATATTAATCCAGAATTTCATTTTAAATATTTACTAGCGTGATGAGAGTTAGTAATTATTGGGAATTTGTTGAATACTACTGGAGGAGTAAAGTAATATATGAGATTGATTTTATTAGTATTGTCACAAGTGAATAACATGGCAATTATGAAAATTAAAGTCGGGACCCACATGTGTCGTGTCAGGACTAAATAATTATTATAAAAGTGAATATATTATAAGTTGCCTGTATGGTCATTTCGAGTGTGCCAAAGTGTTCAGAAGGGTCGAGATAGTCAGAAAAGTGTACCCGGGGGTTTAGTTTGGGTATTGGGACGTTTTTAGGCCTAATTGACATCCCGGGAGGGTGTTATAGACATTTTGCATTTTTGGGTAATTAAACAACCGAATTTTCTTAGAATATATCAGCCATTTGGACTTATCTCTTAGGGTTAACAAACACAAAACCTAAGCCCACCATTAGAGAAGAAGGTGAAGAGTTTCCAAGCAATGCCTAGAACTCAATCGATTGCACCGCTGCCACCACCAAAACGTAGATCGCATAACGAGGAACGCAACCATATAATTTTCATCAAGAAATCAGAACCTTAAATCCCAGGCAAGTATCTATCTTGCTGATTTCCAAGTTAATATACCTTCCATGTTAGTCTAGGAATGAAAATCATATGTTTTAATTGAAGAATTATATGTTTTGGAAGAGAATTTATATGTGCTATAGGGAGAATCCATGTAGTCTAAAATCTTGATCATATGTAGAGGATTAACCACGAGTTTATTATGATATTTGGGAAGAAAATCTGTATTTAAATAAAGGTTTGTGATTATTCATGTAAATTTGGTTTTATAAAGAAATCTGAGATTAAACCCCTTTTTGATTGATTAGTTGAGGATTTATTGATGTCTTTACGTTAGAACTTGGTTATGTACATTGCTTATACATTTGTATTAGTTTGATGGGAGTTTGGGATGAAATTATAGAGGTTTTGAGGGATTAGAATGGTTGAACCCGTAGGTTGAAAATTGCGGAAAACTGGGCAAGAATTGTTTGATCGATTGATCGACCAAGAGCATCGATCGATCAATCCCATTCCATGATCGATCGATCCCTCCTAGAAAAGTGCATATTTTTCTCCTTTTGTTTAAATCCAGTTTAAATACATGGGAACCCTTGAATATATTTTAAATTGTATAATGGGTTTTGAAGAGTACCAGTAGGGTCT
Organism: Sambucus nigra; assembly: GCA_949130495.1. Taxonomy (NCBI): domain Eukaryota; kingdom Viridiplantae; phylum Streptophyta; class Magnoliopsida; order Dipsacales; family Adoxaceae; genus Sambucus; species Sambucus nigra. The sequence continues at coordinate 763,884,688 of OX422207.1, forward strand.
AAGTAGACTTCATTGAGAGAAATTAATATGAGATGAAATTGTGGGTTAACGAGGAGTTATTCATACATTGGAAATTGTGTGTACGTTTACTAAAAAATGGAGACTCGTGAAAGATTTAGACTAGAAGGTAAGTGAGGGTATACCTACTGAAATTATACTTAGTGAGATAGAATACTTCGAGAGATGAGAAGTATGTACGAAATAAATTATAAATGGGAATAAAAGAGACAAATCCGTCATGCGAGATAATAGAGTAATTTGTGCTAAGAACAGATAATTATAATTATGGGTCGTGGGCGCACCTAATTTAGAAAATGTGAATATTTATATATATGAGTGTGTGACTGTGAATATATTATGTATCTGTGTAAAAATCATACCCGGGCTACTTTTTATCATGGAGGTTTCCGCATCGGGACAGTCTTATCTCGATTGGACCTTGATGGGAGATATTGACTCGTACCCTAGAAGATAGTATCCTCAATATTGGCTATCTGAAAATGATAGTCAGATGTTATAAGAGACATGAGGGTATGGGCTGACCTCTTAGGACCTAGAACTATGCTTCGCCTCCATTTTTTTCTCTATTGTGTTAATACAGTTCAAGAGTGATTCCGAACTAGTATTTCCCTTAGTTTGAGTGATAGGGGGACTTGATAGCAGAGTATGCCACCACCGTAGATTTATCTGGGGTTCCGGTAGTATATATATATATATATATATATATATATATATATATATATATATATATATATATGTGTGTGTGTGTGTGTGTGTGTGTGTGTGTGTGTGTGGAAACTTCCTACTGCGTGTATAAGTAGTTAAGAAATGAATAAATGCTTTAGCTTTATAACAAGTCTTCGTGAATTTGGTAATGGTACTAAGTGGTTCTAAGTAACGTAAGAATATGGAAGAGAGTGATTTTCTAAAACTACATATTATGGCCTTAGTACTTCTCGGGATAGAACTTTATGGAATATAAGTTAGATAGACTTATGAGATCAGTTGAACGGTAGGAGTGCACACTAGATGAGAGGTGAGGATTCTCAAGAGAGTGTCTCATATTAACATGGTTGTGATATTAATTGGTAAGTATTTTCCATACTTGTTAAACTATTTTTAAAATTATTTTACACTCGGGCTCTGACCCATTTTCTGTCATTTCTCTCTCTTGTATATATATGTATATGTTACAGGTGCCCAGCCACAGGGGCGTGTCATGCTTAGGTTCTTTGGATTGAACGTGTTTCAGCTTATGTGGAAGTTGTAGGCCCTTGCTTTAGACGACCTCTTCATCGATTCAGTTCCTATTTTAGTTCTTCATAGTTAAGGGCATGTGTCGCCCGATTTCCTATTCCGTTTGGAATTGTCAGAGATTTATGTTTATTTATATTTCCAGTATTCAGTACTCTTTGAGATTTAATTGTTAGGATGAGTACATTTATGGTTCTTAAACTTGGATTGATTTGTCTATATGGTTTAAATTCTTGTGGGTTAATTGCCATCATTAGCATTTATGTGATTCTTAAACTGTTAGTTATTAAAATGGGTTTTATATTGGAATTTAATAAAATAAAAATAAGACTTTAAATTGTTTTAACACTTAGCTTATTTATTTAGGGTGTTCAAATTGGAAATATTATTTTGTGACAATGATGCTAAGAATGAACCAACCGGTCACCTTGATTTTTAATTTAATAAAGGACTAATCACCCGGTATTTAAATAGGCGGGGGTGTTACAATGGTGCTTCTCGGGTGGCTAAGTTGATCACTCCATCATTTAGTTTCACACCTCCTCCTACGAGTGGCCTTGAGGATCACTCCGCACCTCATGAGGAGTGTGTCTATCCTACTCTTGTGTTAGATCATCTTCCCCCACCCTTTGTTCCCCCCGATCCACCCACTGTCCATACCACACCATCGCTTGATTCGGACCTTACTATTATTATTTCCCTGTTCACATCTAAGAATTTAGGTCCTCACTTACATCCTCCCTCCACCCTAGTTCTCCACGATCCCCTTTTTGCACTTTTCATCGACCCCACCATCCGTGTGAGTATTTATGTTACTCTTACCATACGTGACACCGAGGTTGTTACTCTCTGCACACCACTTCCTTGTGGTGTTGATTTTTCCCATAGACAGCTCCCTGGTGTGTCACGGCGCGACCATTATCATCGTCCATTAATAGAACGGTTGTGTGATTTCTATGAGGCCCATTCCACTTTTCAAACCATTTTGCCTCTTTCACCAATTAGAGCATCATTCTTACAGGGCCCTTGTTGCCCTCACCTTCCGACTCAACACGGCCTAAGGCCGATGCCTTTTATCCATTACCCTAATACCCACCAGCCCATGGTCCATCGATGCTTTGCATCGAGTGATGCACTTTTCCATACAAGTGCATTGACTTCTTTTAGCCTTTATCCAACAAGACTGGCGCTTCAGTCTTGTTTTGGGGTGATTATAATCACCCCAATTTTCTGCCTCCTTGCACTTTCATACTTCTTATCCTTAGAATGAGTTCCGATCTATCTTGCTGAAGACGGTAAACTTAGCACTACCGGGAGGTAGCCAGTCATTTTTTCTGAGTATGAGTCTTACCCTGTTTGGGGGTAGTGTTTCAAATCACCCAATGATTTTCACAAACTTTATAGACTTGTACGTATCTGTGTTGCATCAGTTCTTCAGGTTTTATCTCTGCTCCGTCATGCGGTACATTTTCATAAGCGGTTCTTTATGGTAATATCTTTCCTCCCTTGTTCTTTTCATTTTTATATATAGTTTTCAACATCGAGGATGATGTTCTCTTTTGTTTGGGGGTGGGAAATTTATCAAAATCGTACCTCTTTTGAAAATTTTCAGAAACAAGTAATTTTACTCTTTTTGCGCAGTTAAAAATACTTTTTTATGGCATGAATTGTTTATCATCCCTTTTTTAGAAAACTCGGAATACCCGTGTTCGACCCTAAAATTTTGTTTTTTACATATAAATTAATTAATACCTCTTAAAGCATACATGTACTATGAATTTCTGGACTCAACAATTTGCACTATCACTTTTACAATCAAAAGTTGAAGAGTAACTATATTCTCAAGAGAGCCTGAAAAGATCACTAGTGGAGACTTAAACCTGTGAGATTTAAGCTTTTCACCTTTGTGGGGGTTTTTATGTATCTTTGAGTCACAATTTGACTCAACTTTCTTTGGATACCGCACTTAGTCGTTGCATGATCTCATTATTTTTCAAATTTGGCTAAATCACTGAGAATGACATTAGTTTCGAGTTGTAAGAAACATGTGTCTTGTAGTTTATACCGAGCACTAAACCATTTTTTTACCGTACACTTACCATTTTTACCTTCACGCCACCTATTATCATTCCACATTTTCCTTATCCATGTATATCCCAGACACCATCCGTATATCATTTACTATCACTACCATCATTTTTTAGAAAAAGAGTGTTTGGAATTGTCAATGTAATTTGTCTTCATTTGTGTTAAGAAAAGAAAAAGTGCATCGCAATAAATAAAAAAATATATAGAAAAAGAAGCAGAAAAAAATACTAGAAAATAAGAAAAAGAAAGCATGCGATCAGAAAATCAAATGATGAAGACAATAGTTATTCAAAGTATATCACACTCTTCTCAAAAAACCCTATCATTCATCTTCTTCATTTCATCATCCCTTCATACCTTACATAAACCCCATTTTCACTTTTAGTAAAATGTTCGGGCAAATGAGAAGATTATATGGTGAATAACTCCACATTCTCGACATAGTGGTTAGCATTCTTTCATGAGATCGGATTCTTTCATGTATCCTTCATTTTCTATAAAGTGTATGAGACGTTTGAACTTGCTTATATTTACTCACCTCCTCACACACTAAAGAGATACACTTACCCAATTCTCAGATATTCAATTCAGAGAGATATATCTAGTGAGAATTGAAGTCAAAATTTTGGCTCTGTAACGGCGATCTAAGAATTACTCTAATGATACTTAAGATTTTTTCACACTATCACATGTTGAGTTTTAGGAAGGATTACACTTTTCAGTATTAAGTAATTTTATATCTTATTTTGGTAGTTAAATACAGTGTTTCTTGATGTTCTTTTAAAGTTGGGTTATATAGCGTTTCATAATCTACTCAGATACTGCATTTAAATAAGCCTTTAAATTTTGTGGGTACATTCACTGCAAACCCTCACGAGACACCACTCGTCATGTAGGGATACCTACAGGTTTAATGGCTTCCTGCACATGCTAAGTGAAATCTCCAGTGCCTGCGAAAGTGGCACACTTTTGGTTAGTTATTTCTATTTTATCTCTAATTTTTGCTCGAGGACTAGCAAATTCTATTTGGAGGTGGTGTGATAAGCACCCAAAAGCATCTATTTTATACCTCGAATATAAGCATTTTAGTCGCTCATTTTAATTAAAAATGGCCTTATGTTCGTATTCTATCACTTTGTAAGTCAATACGCAGTCGCGGTATCAAATGTGTTAAATCAAGTTAATTACAACACAATAGCGGTTAAAAGTAAGCATCGAAGAAATCAAAGAGACCGCGAAGTCTGAAGACATATTTGAGCATGCCCTGATGAGTTCCGATCCACCGAGCCCAATCCCGTACCAAACCTAAGCCTAAACCGAGCCCAGTCCATCACCCAAGTCTGTGTGTGTTGAGTTTATACCTTTATTATTTTTCTAGATTTTTATTTTGAGTCATTTTATATTTAGAATTTATTTTAGATTTATTTAGTATATTCTATTCTTATATTTCTTTATTTTGATTTTGATTTTTATTTTTATTAGTTTTTAATCTTAATTTTATTTTATTATTTTTCTTAGGATTAGTTTTTAGGAATTTATTTTTATAAGATTTTTTTTCTTTAGTTTTTAGTTTTAATTTATTTAGTTAGGATTTTTAGTTTTTTAGTTTTTATAGAGTTTTATTTTTTATTTTTAATTCTTTTTGTCTTTTTTAGTCTCTTAGTAATAAATTATAATTTTATTTTTAGGTTTTAATTTTGTAGTTGTAGTTTTAGTTTTTTAGGTAGTGTCATTTTTTTAAGGGTCGAAATAAAACACACACAACACATTCACTTACACCCAATCTCCATATACCCCCACACACCCAAACAACTTTCACGCACACACCCAATTATCATATACCATCACCACACCCAATCCTACCCCACTCCATCTTCAACCTCTCACCATCTCACTCTCTCTATACCACCATAACCAAAAACCCATCTCACCTCCACCATCCTTATTCACCAAATTACCCACCTGCTACTCAAACAAACCCATTAACTCACATACACCACCACCACACACACAATCCTCTTTACCCACACACCACCACCTCAAAACCATGTTACCCAAAACCAAATCCCAAATTAAACCAAATAAAATAAATAAATAAATCAATAAAAATGAGGCAGCCCCTTAACCCGACTTCCCTATCTCGGAACCCAAATCGGATTTAAAACCGGACACCACCTCCCCTCAACATGAGTCTGCCACTCTGCGACCTTTGTTGCCCCATACTCGTTCCCATTACAACAAACTCGAGACCAACTCGGAAACCTGCTCCAACCCGACATCCGAAACCCATCCGAAGACATCGCCCACTTCTCTACCAACCATATCTCCAAACAAATCGGAACAAAACAAAACCCACATAGTCAATCCTTAGCCAACAACAAAATCCCACAAAATCTCCCAACTGACACATTCGTGAGATATAAAAATAGAGAAGGGCAGTTCATTTAAGAGGACTCTCGACACAGAAGAGGAACAAGAGAGACACTGTGTATATTATGTACATAGTAGGTACATAAAAAAATAAAAAATAAATAGTTTAATTTAGAATAATTTTTAGGTTTGTTTTTTTTAGTCTTGTTGGTGTAATCAAGTGCTGAAAATTGTGGAAGAATTGAGATGCATTTCAAGACACGCGATTCGTCAAGGAGACTTGCGTATTATGTTATATTTCCATATTCAAATTTATGGCATCTTTTGATATTTTATTGATTTTTGTTTATTCTAACATGAGAATGTTTGGCGAAACACCGTTCAAGGGATGGGATACACTGTGTATGATATTAATTTAATTAATTAATTGTATTAATACTATATTTCTAGGTTAATTAATTTAAACTGTCACAAATTAATTTATATATCGAGAGATAGTGAATTAATTGTACAAATTAATGTTTGAATTTAGGAATCAAACTAGAGATAGGTTTTTCCTAAATTTAAATATTAATTCGATGTTGGAATTTGAGGATTGATAGTGTTTTTGTTAAATTGATCCTAGCGGGTAATTTACTGAAAATAGTATAATTCTTACTGTTTCACCGTGTGACATTTTTAAATTAGTTTTCTGAAAAAGATATTATTAAATTTATAATGAGAGTTAGATTGTCGATTTAATATTATCTTGATATATTTTAAATTAATAAATTGAGAAATTAGAATAATTGATAATGCGGTGTAATCCCATCTATTGACATTCTCACATTTTTCACACTCGATCGAAGATTATTTTTCGCTATTTAGTCATTTCATAATTTTTAGCATTTATTAGTTAATTTTCCCTTGAAGTTGTTTTAAAAAATATATATATAAAAATAAAAACAAATAAAAAATACATTTTATTAAAAAAAAATTGAATTGCAAGTGTTCACGTCGATTGTTTCACCTTGGAAGTGGGATTGATACCCATACTTACCGCAATACGAGTTGTTTTAAACAAGTTTTGTAGGTACTAAGGGAATTTTGAGATTGGCTTTTGAAGACAACGACCATACTAAAAAGCCTTTTATCAAATGGCATCGTTGCCGGGGATAATAACAAAAAGCATCTTTACAAAAATAATAACATGAAAGTGATTTTGCAATTATCTTCACATGTTTAGTCTTCACACTTGAAAGTTGGATTGACACTCGTACTTACCACTTGTCTCTATATTCATCCTGTCACATTGTGTAGGTATTTATTGGATTTTGAGATAGAGACTTTATTCTACAACGAGACATACATAAAAGTTCTTTCCATCACTATGAATATGGAAACTTGAATCTTTAAACTCATTAGGTGAAACTAGGGTTTTGGAACTTTTGTAAATGGGTAGGGAATTTATTTTCATCAAAAGTTCCTTTTAAAATCTAAGTTCAACACACCTTAAATAGTGAAAACATGACTTTTGAGGCGATGAACTCTTTTAAACAAATTAAATGATTTTTTTATTTTAACGAAACTCAAGTTCATTCGAATGAAAAGGCTTTCTCGTTATAATGAACTTCCAATGTGCTTCCCACGATTTGTTCACTATTTGATAGAGAGTCCTCGTTTGATGTCCGTTATGTTCATGTTCCAACGAGTTTCCAAATCTCGTTCTAATGAGTTTACAACTTCATTCGAACGAAAGTCCATTTCATTTTAACGAGGTATGCAAATTGTTGGAATGAACTCCGAAACAAATAAATAATTTTTTCAAAAATAATTTTTAAAGCAGTTCCAAATGATTTTGTTTAAAAAAACACCTTTAAAACATATCCAATGACCATAATAAAAATGCATCCATACCTTATGAGATTCCCGATAAATGGAAGATAAACTTGGGATGAAAAAACAACACAATGTGTGTTCAACTTTGAAGAGTGGACACTACATATTCACCAAACATGTCATAGGCTTACGAAATCAACATTACAAATCCTATCCCATGAATCAAATGTTTTGTCCAGAATTAAGCCAATTAGAAACCAATTGACTCGATAAGAACTTTATCCTTATAATTATCCCCCTTTGTCCATTTCGAGACAAAACCAAAATAAAAATCGTATAGGCTGTCAAGCTCTTTAAAAAGACTCAATCCCCAACCATAAAAGGAAAAATAGTACAGACGCTCACCAAACACATACTCTGAGTAGCTTTGGTCACTTGAAAACTTTTTCCCATGTTGTAAACCTGCACACTTAAACACACATTCAAATTCAAAGAGAATATAACAAGTATAAAATATGCCTATTAATTAAATTCAAAAAATATCTAATAATCTCAACATAGATAAGACGTCTTCCCCTAAGATAAACATATCCTAATTATGAAACGAAGGATACCATTTCTCCACCTTTTTGTTGAGGAATTGACAAAGTAAGAAAATATAAATATATTTCTCCCCTATAAACCAAATCTCCTCCTTAATATATGATCATATGATACCAAGAGAAATAGGGAGGAAGAAATAAAATCATGCAATGGTGTTAAGTGCAACAAACATAACATGACAACTCAAGCACAAATAATTTAAACAATGATCAAACAATATCAATATCATTGCAAAAAGATACTTATATGAATAAGCAATGAAGTATGATATCAATTTGACATTATCAATATGAAATATGAAATTTCAATGCACCCAATGAGAGATACCAATATGATCACATAGCATGACAAATAAAATCCAAAGATAAAACATATGGCAAACATGGATTAAATGCAAATGTAAAGACTCAAAACAAAACGATACCTTATATATAAATATGCAAAAAATATACCAATGACACTTCGATACACACACACACTCACACACACACACACATATATATATATATATATAGTTGTAAACAATCACAAAAACTTGACACAAAACACATAAGCTTTATACACTAGCCTAGTATCGATGTGTTTAAACATGTGGGATAGAATGAATGGGTGTGAATTAGATACAAATGAATTATGACACAAACACTTAAATATGTTCAAGGGGTTCTATTTTACTGTAAAATTATATCAAACTAAGATTTAGACTTAAGTGACAAGATAAAATGAACTCTATGAACAAACAAGCACATTGCACTCAAGCCTGGAATATTGATAATTCTACAAATCAATACCATCATGATAAAATAAGAATAACTAGGATTCATTGTACAAAATCGTTGATCTTTAACTATAACACCCTCAAAAGAAAAACATATATTATAGTTTCTTTTCACTCAATTCTTTTAAAGCTATCACTTTTGAAAATTAAACAAATTAAACATGTTGGCCTTGGCAACGTTTCTATTTTTATTGCCTTAATCGTTTCATTAGGTTCTTGCCAATAGTGGCTTTCCTGGAGAGGAGATTTGATTATTTTGTAGCCTTTCCTGTGCACCCTCATATTTTTCAATAAATAATCTCGCGGAAAAAGGTTCTTACATGCACAAATTCTCCATAGTCACAAAATATGTAGATGATAAGATTGATGGGAAAACTTACCACAAATATCAAATATAACATCTGAAGTTAAAATTCAAAGGGCTCGTTCATGTATGTGCTGAGGCATATACTAAGTGAATCCATTAAGTGAATCAAAGTCGAAACAACTACATCCAAGAATGATTAAGAACAATCTAAGTATTTATAATCATAACCAAATGTCCTAGTCACATGGATAGTACGGAATGAATTGGATTCAAACACACCAATATGCCACACAAAATATGTAAAACTAAAATACACAAAACCAAAAATCTTTTTGAGTTTTTCTAAAAAAATTTCAAAAGAAAATACCAATTTAAAAAAACTAACTCAAAATACAAACAAAATATTTTTGTATTTTTTAACACAATGCAATAAATGTAAAATCAAAATATATAAGACATAAACAACATACCACTAGTAAACATATATGTCATGAAGCATAAAGTCTAGTGTATGAAAACATGCGAACACAATCAACCATTAGATATATCATTGGAAGTATCATGTGCAAGCAAACAAGAATCAATAAGTCTAATATGTAAAGCCTTCAAATCTAATGTCCTAACCTAAATATATGTAACATAACTCTCTAGGGTTTTAGGAACCATGGTGAATCTATCTTAGACTTTTTAGAATCGTTTTTAAGATCATAGAAAAAATGCCTAAAGTGACATATTATATCAAATTGTGTGCAAGTGTAGATATGGTGAGAGGTTTTACTTAAGGGTTGACCTTTACCAACATTCCTAACCATGGTTGAATCTTTCAAATGCATTGTCTTAGATTGTATAGAGGAAGAATTTTGATCATCTAAGCCAATGCCATACTTTTCATCATTAATTTGGGCGGTGCCTAAAATTTTATCCAACTTCTCCTACCTAGACTCCAAATAAAATTTGACTCTACTCAAATCTATTAAATCTCTCTTCCATCTCTTTTATACTTAACTTGAGTAAACGCCTACATTCCTTAAACTCTAGAAGCACTTTTTTCATAACATACATCAAACCCTGAAGGTTATCTCTCTCACCCTCAATGTAATCTAACTTCTCTATGACACTTTCCTTCAACTTAGATTCCAACTTCAAGTTATTCTTGTTTAGTCTAGATATTTTGTATACAACTCAAAAAAAAAACTTGGATTTAACTCTCCTCATCCTCTTTATCATCCTTATTATGTTCTCCACTCACACTATCATCACTCACTTAGGATTGACAAATGATGGCCGCAGAAGTGTCACGTATAGAAATATTTTCATGGGAAGATTTATCATCAAAGCTCATAAGACTAGCCGTTAACGCGGTGTAGTTATGCTCAATGGAGGAATCATATCCCTCTTCTAGATCACTATCACTATGGGTGGCATTGTAAACCTTTGGTTTCTTACCCCCTTCCTTAGTTTAATGGGGCACTCCCTCCCATATGGCCATAACCCTCACAATGATGACATCTTTTTAACTCATCCCTCTTCAAGTTATCATTACAATTTTAGGGAATTGATTAGCTATGTTATGAATGTTTCTTTCAAAAAAATTTGCATCTTTCGATTGCTTTTGAAACTTGAGAAATTTCTTGAAATTCTTTGATAACATGGCTATATCTTTAAAATCGATGTCAGACTCATCATCTGAAATAGGTTTTTCCTCATTGCGAGCTTTCAAAGCAATGCTTTTATCTTTTTTCTTCTCAGTCTTGGAAGAAAACATGTCAAGCTCTGTTGTATGTAAAAATTATTCTTCCACGTGGATCAATGAGAATTGGATACATGTCTTCCTACGTGGTAGTTCTCACAGTATTTTCTCTTGGACGGCTCTAGAGATACGTGGTCGGCCAACTGACCAACCAACCTCAAGAATATAAACCACCAAGAATAGCAAAAGGCACTAGTATGAAATCACCAATAGTCATTGTACACGAACTAATGAATAGCAACAGTATAATTTATTGTATACAAATTTAAATGCCTAAATATATAAAGGCATTCCATTTTTTGGTTTCCCGATTGCTATAAATACATTATCTCCCTTAGCTCAAAGGGATGATTTAATCTGGCACAAAGATATACATATCTAAGCTATTGTAACCACTAAAAATATTACCAGCAGTGGACGTAGGCTTTTCTTATAGCCGAACCACTTTAAAAACCTCTTTTATTGTGTGTCTGTCTTGCTTCATTATCTTTATTTGATCTGTGATTATAAATTTGGACCCAATCCATTTTTAGACATTAATAGATTGGCGTCATCTGTGGGAACATTTGTCTGTTATCGTTCTTTACCACTTACTTCATTTTTTTTTCTTTTGGAGAAATGTCTGACCTAGAAAATAGCCTTAAGGAATGAAGGCAACATTTTTATTCCAAGTTCTCTTCCTAGTGTAGCAGATCTTCAGGGAATTATACTCAACCTGGCTAAAGGTCAAGAAGCCATGCAAGAGTTAGTTTGTCAATTAGCTAGCACGTTGCATGGTAAGTCCACTACTGAACCATCACGGAGGGATATTCCACCTCCACCAGCCAAAAATAATAGAAGTAATATATCCATATCATCTCATGATTGATCTTACAATCCTAGGGCAACATCAATAATTCGATCTCAAATTATTATGATAGTCAATCTTTCCCTAGAGAACGACTAAGTGCATTTGAATGCTTAAGTAAGCCATCTTCCTTTAATCATCTAGGGCCCGGGAAGTAAAAAGTTATCACAAAGAGCCAGATCGATCCCGTGAGCATAGAGAAGGATCCTTGATATTTAGGGCCATCATAAGAGGCTCACAGCATGCCGAGCAGATTTCTTCGAAAGAGAGTTCAGTAAAAATGCACCATAAAGCCACAAAAGCTGCCTTGGCCAAGTCTAAACTAGAGGAATATTCTTGGAAGGGATCCATGAAATGACTAAAATATCATTTAGGAGAAATGGCTAAGACTAAAAACCCTTTGCAAAGGAGGTTTGTGACGGGATCCCTTTTCATTCAGGCACTTGTGGACTACCCCACACCTTCCAAATTTAAGCCACCAATTGTCAATCCCAAGTATGATACGAAGACAGATCCAGTTCGCCATATTGACCAATATTAGATTGTTGTTAATATCTACTCTGTCCCCAACGAGATGCATTGCAGGGCCTTCTCAAGTTCCATTATTGGCCCAGCCCAGATATGGTACAACAACCTACCTATAAGTAAAACAATTAATTTCCACTAATTGACCGAGCTGTTTATTGATAACTTTTATTTTGGGGCAAAACCAATCAAGAGTATCACTCATCTCTTGATTATTTGTCAGAAACTTGGAAAAACTACTCGAGAGTACATAATTCTCTTCAACAATGAGAAACTAGAAGTTATTGGTTATGAAGAGAAGACTTCCATTACAGCACTGAGGAATGGGATGCTCGCTAAGGACCTTTACTATGCTCTAGCAAATAATCCTCCTAATACTATGACAAATTTGATAGCCAAGGTTGGGAAGATTATGAATACTGAGGAGGCTATGGCTACTAAAGAAGCTCCAGAGGTGAAGACTGAAAGCTAAAAGAATTCAACCAAGAAAGACTAGAAAGATAAAAAGGTTAATAAAATCAAAAAGTATGATGAGTATACCCCACTCACCAAAGGCGTCCATCATATATTGGAGGAAATCAAGGGCAATAAAGATTCAAATTGGCTTGGGAAACTGAAGTCACCTCCCAAAAAGAGAGATAAATCCAAACATTGTGATTTTCATAGAGATCACAGGCACACCACTGAAAATTGCATCATTCTGAAGAACAAATGGAAAACATCATTCGATAAGGAAAATTAACTAAATTTACTGATCGGGATAGTGGTCGAGACACCAGAAGAAGATTGGAATCACCTTGTCGAGGTAAAGATGATAAGAAAAGGGCTTGAAACGATGATTATAAGGATGATCTCTACCTATTAAAGAAACCCATAGAGCCAGAAGTTAAGGTGGGAATAATTCCTCTTCGATGCCATTTCATTACATGAAGAGATGCTGGTGGAGGAGATGGAATAGTTGAGAGAAAAGCATATCTAAATGAAGCAAAATATTATACCTCTATTCGACAGATTGACATGTCCAAATGTATAGATGGTCGGACAAGGAAAGTCAACAAGGACAGATTAGTGATTGAATTATCCAAAACTGATATGAGCGGAGTACTTTCCTTCATGACGACCTATTGGTTATCACATGAAGGGTTCATCATGGTAGAGTAGTAAGAATCCTAGTAGACAATAAGAGTTCAACAAATGTCTTGTTCTATAACTGTTTCCATGGCCTAGGTCTACGAGACAGTAAACTAGAACCTTATCACAAGCCTTTCATAGGATTCTCAGGGGAAAGAGTTTATCCCTTGAGAACAATCAAGTTGGACGTCTGGGTTGACACTTAGCTAACAAGAAGAAAGGACAGGATTCAATTCTTTATACTAGATAAAAATGTCCTTTCAACCTACAATATGATTCTCGGTAGAGTTGGGATGAAGCAGTTGGAAGTCGTGTCATCCATGATACATTAGTTCATAAAGTTTCCTACTAATTATGGAGTCAGCATAGTAAATGGAAACCAGATGGAAGCTAGAGAGTGCTATTACACCTCTGTCGACCAGCAAGAAGTCCAGAATAGCACTACTACCTATCATATTAACACCTTTGACCCCTGAAAGGATGAAGACCTAGTCAAAAGATAGGTTATGGAGGCATCATATACCATTGTTCTTGATGATAAGAATTCGAAATAGACCACCCAAATTGGCTTGAATTTAACACCTTCTCTCAAACCGGAATTTACTATGTTCCTGAGAGTAATGAAGAATATATTCACTTAGAGCCATGAGGATATGCCAGGAATTCATAGTTTCATCTACTATGAGCTTAATATTTATAAACACTTTAAGCTGATCAAGTAAAAACATGGAGTGTTCAGTCCCGAGAAGAATATGGACATCCAAGAGGAAATGAAAAATTTATAGAAAGCTCAATTCATATAAGATGTCAAGTATCCCAGTTGGCTGGCTAATATAGTGATGGCAAAAAAGAAGAATGAAAAATGGTGTATGTGTGTAGACTTTGCTGATATCAACAAATCATTCTCAAATGATCATTTTCCTTTACGGAGGATTGATCAGTTGGTAGATCCAACTGCAGGTCATGAATTACTTAGCTTCATTGGTGCCTATTCAGGTTACAACCAGCTTAAAATGAAGCCAAAAGACAAGGAGAGCATATATTTCATTATCAGTCGAGGAACCTACTGCTACAACGTTATGCCCTTTGGGATAAAAAATATTTGAGCAACATATCAGAGGATGGTGAATAAAGTGTTTGAATATCGGATTGGAAAAAATGTGGAGGTATAAGTGGACAACATGCCCACCAAGAGCAAGCTTACCACCGACCACATTAAAGACTTGGCTCAAACTTTTGATCAGTTGGAGAAGCACCAGACGAAACTTAACTCGACCAAATATATATTCGGGGTACAAGAAGGAATGTTCTTAGGATATATTATGAACCAGGGGAAATTATTCAATCCAGATAAGATAAAAGCTTTGATGGAGATGCAATCTCCTACATGCAAAAAAAGATGAGCTGAAACTGATTGGAAGAGTAGCATTCCTCAACCACTTTGTTTCTCAAGAAACATACAAGTGTCTTTTATTTTTCAAGGTGCTCAAAAAGACCTTTTAGTGGAATGATGAATGTAAAAGAGATTTCCTTGAGTTGAAGAAATATCTGGGACCTCCACCATTGCTTTCTCTACTAATTTTAAGGGGAAATATGTATTTGTACTTGGCAGTTTTAGAGTCAGCTATTAGTTCGGCCTTGATCCGATTAGATTGAGGAGTTCAGAAGCCTATTTACTACACCATCAAAGAATTTTGGGGAGCATAGATTAGGTATCCACTCTTGGAAAAACTAGAACTTTCACTTATTGAAGCCTCCAAGAGAATGCGACCATACTTTTAGGCACACACTATCGTGGTGTATACTGATTTGCCCCTGTGACAAGCTTTGCACAAATCAGAAAATTCTGGACGGTTGATGTCATGGGCAGTTGAAATAGGAGAATATGAAAATTTTTATGAGCTAATGACTGCTTTAAAAGCGCAAGCAATGACGACTTTCATTGCAAAATTCACATACCCTGAGGTGACCAATAATCCAAGTTTGCCTGCCAAGCATAATTTTTTGGGCGAGAGCTTAGCACAAAAGCAAACTGAGATTATTGCCGACCAACTAAAAATGTCATATGCTCAAGAAAGAGCTTGGCGATTAGCTGAATAAAGAAAGAAGATCTTCAAACATAGAGTATTATCAGAGGAAGAATTCAATAGTAATGTTCTAGTTTAAAAATTATTTATGGATGGATCTTCATACACCACTAGCAATGGAGCAGGATTTATAATCAACACTCCAAATCACTTAGATGTATAAAACATTTTATGGTTTAATTTCTAAGCTTCCAATAATGAGGCCTAGTATGAGGCACTGATCACGAGTTTGGAATTATCTTTATCACTAAGCGCCAAGCAAATGATAACTCACAATGATTCTTAATTTATTATCAATCAAATGCTTCGGATATATAAAGTTAAAGGATAACTTATGCTAAAGTATTTCAGAAAAACTATGGAAGTTATCTCTTTATTTGTTTTAATCAAGATGGTTCGAATCCCTAGAGTGGAGAACGCCCGAGTAGATGCACTTTCTCGACTAGCCTCAGTAACTCAGATAAATAAACCATTCATGTAGAGATCCTCTCACATAGAATCATTGATATGGAAATTGTTAGTATTATCAGTGTGGAATTGGGACCATCTTGGATGGATTTAGTCAAGGATTACATTGACAAAGGAGTGCTACCGTCCGACCAGAAAGAAGCTAGGAGGTTAAGAAATAAAACAACTAATTATGTTTTGGAGAAAGGCATTTTGCATAGAAAGGGATAGAATGTCTCCTTACTTTGTTATATTCATCCAGCCGAAGTGTAGGACTTAATCATGGAGGTACATGAAGGCTCATGTGAAACTCATTCAGCATACCAATCATTGGTAGAAAGAATAGTCATGCAAGGCTAATACTGGCTGACGATAAAGGAAAATTGTGTTTCTTTCACCAGGAAGTGTGATAAGTGCCAGAAGTTCACCATTATTCACAGAAGACCGGGTTCTGCCTTAACTCCCATCACTTCTCCATGGCCATTTGCTATTTGAGGGATTGACCTAGTCAGCCCATTGCCAACCATCAAAGGAACATTTAAGTATTTTATGGTATCAGTGGATTATTTCACCTAAAAGGTGGAGGCTTAGAACTTGGTTAATATGCCTTATCAGAGGGTTTTCAGTTCATATGAAAGCAGATCATATGTCGATATGGAATGCCTTATGCCTCCATCACTGATCATGGTACTCAATTTGATAATGAAGAATTAGAGGAATATTGCATCCGGTCCAAGATTCAAAAAGTTCACTTAGCACCTGAGCATTTACAATGCAATGGTCAGATAGAGATCACTAATAAAACTTTGCTAAAAGAGTTGAAGAAAATGTTTGATGATGATAAGGGGGGCTGGATAAATGAGTTGCACAATGTCCTTCGGGCTTATAGGACTATACTAAGAATAGGAATAGGGGAGACACCATACATGCTCGCTTTTGAAACTAAGGAAGTAGTACAAGTTGAAATAGGTCTATCGACTCATAGGGTATTGAATTTTGATTCCCCTGAGAGTGATCTAATGAGGCGACTATATCTAGAAATAGTTAAGTAGGTTAGAGAGAATGCTGCAATTCGAATGATTGCTTATCAATAAAGGACTCTTAGATTTTGTAATCGGAGGATCAAGCCGATCAACTTAAAATAAGGAGATCTTATCCTTCAAAAAATAATTCATAAAGGCAAATAAGTTAGAGCCCAACTGGCACGATCCTTATCGCATCTCGGCAATCATCCAACCAGGCACCAATTGCATGGAAACACTAGAAGGGGAGAAATTCAAGAATCCATAGAACACCGACCACGTACGAAAATATTATTAGTAATTTTGATTTGATCTAATGATTTATTCAATTCAATGAAGTTGTGAATATTTATTAATTATACTTCTTTTTTTATGTTTTCTTTTTGGAGTATAGTGCTATACATCCATCAACAAACTTTTCCAACTTCAAAAAATTTTAGCTTGGAAATTTCTCTAACGCAAATGTTTCCAACTCAAAAAAGTTTAGACTTCATATATGACTTCGTCTTCGACAAGTCAAGAAAAAAAGTTAGTAAAACTTCATGTACAACTTAATGTTAAACACAAGAAGTTTTACCCGACTGTGTTAAACATAGGAATAAATATACATTCCTAGTACTTAACGATAACTAATGCAAACACTTAGCTCAACAAAACTACTTATATTTTATTGTAAGCACAGTAATAGAATATAAGGAATAATAAAGCAGGTTACCAGGTGCAGTATTGGACCAGACACTTAACATATAAGCAGATCACCCAGTTGGAAAGCCGATTAACTAATCATAGGCTTAAATAAATGTTGCAAAGTATTAATAGATAAACATATTGAAAAATAAAGTCTATTTTCTTCCCAACACTTTGATTTATAAAACAAAAATTAAAAAATAGGAAATATAAGTCTATTCTACTGGACATTATCCCTCATCTTTACTCATCCCAGTAGGAGGCTAAGTTTGGGTTCTCGGCAAAGTTGTAGCTCTAAAATCTCTGGGCTTATTGCACCTGTTACTGCTCGGCTGATCTAATAGACATGGGGGCGAACATATTCATCTTCTTCTTGAAGTCCATAGTCCCCCAATGTTTTTTTTTCACTAGGCTTTGAGGAATGGCATCAGTCGAGATCGAGTTGACATCAATCTTAAAGGGTGGATCAGGGTAATCCAACATCCTTGGATCATGCCAGTACCACAATTCATTACCTTTGGGTATCTTCAACAGTCCCAATAGGTTCAACCAACACCATTTATATCCTTTCAATTGAGATTTCTCCACGTGTTCATCCAAGTGAGTTAAGGCTTTATCATACCCATCCATCCAAACAGCCTTAGGTTGCTTATGGAAGTGGAAAGTTAGTCGGGCCACCCTAACATGGAGATTTTTTATGGACTTATCCTTATCTTGTAATAAGGTTGCTTAGATGCCAAAGTTCTTTTTAGTTCTCTCTTCATCTACTATTGGCCAAGAAACTACTACTTGCCTAGAAGACTAGCCAAACTTAGTTTTTCTCTTCTTCAGGTTCTTCAGTCCCTCTAGCAGTTTAAAGTTTTTCATCTCCAAGAATAAAACACCTTCATTCGGCCCAATGTCATCTGTATTATTTATACTATCTATCTCATTCCTCAAGCCATTATTTTCTTTTTCCAGGAATGAAGCAATCTCCCGAGCAGTTTTAGCTTCTTTGGTTATCACAAGTTCTTTCTTCCTCATGACAAAAGTAATATCTTGCGGTTTCTTGTCAAACCTCAAACCTATTCTCAGGGCCTTATACTTAGCTTCATAGTCAGAGTGTAGCAATGTCCAATAAATATTATGATCTTCTTGCAGTTTTTCAATCATCACATAGTAGGTAATGTTATTTGCCATAAAAACCCATCAAAAAGATAATGGAGATGAACATAGGCATCTTTCACTTTGTCAGAGGTCTCTGCGTTGAGAAACCCTACCAATTATTCTTCAGTCAAATCCACATGACCAACTTTAAGAAGACTTATACAACATCTCAATAGCTCGAATTTAGTATAAACTATTATATTTTTCGGGTATCAAACTCAAAATTTATAAGTATAAGTATATAAGTTCGACCAAGGAAGACAAGCAACAATATTCAAACAAGAGAGCAAGATTAAAGGATCACTGAAAATATTGAACAAGACTTTTTCATTTCATTGATTAATAAAGGATTACATCAGGTTTAATTGCAAATGAAGAAAGGAGAAAAAAGAAAATAAAGATACATAAAAAGGAGGCCAAAAACTAGTTAAAATGAGTTAAACCTTCTCCTTGTCTTTATCCTTATCTTAACCAGCAGCTATCTTAGGAGTAGGTAGGTCGACATCATCAATAGGCACTAGGGAAGATTCTCTAAAGCCCTCCTTATGGTCAAATTCGTCATCTAAGTTAGGAGGAGTTCCTAGGTCATGCCTTTGAAATAATTCTGAGTCTGCCTTGTAACACCCCGCCTAATTAAATACCGGGTGGCCAGTCCCATACCAAATTAAAACAGAATACACAGTTGGCTCATTCTTAGTATCACTGTCGAAAACATTAGCAACTCACTCAAAACTCAATTAAGCTGGTGTTAAAAACTTTCCAAATTTTAATTTAACAAAATCCATTTCCAGTTTAAGAATAACTCAACAAATTTTATTCTACAGCACATATAACACAATAAATAACTCAAATGAATTTAAATGCAACTGGAATAAACATTCCCAAATAATATAAATCCTTTACAATAATCCCAACAATGTTAAATGTATTAAAAGACACAAATACAATAGTTTAACCCCGACAGAAAATGATAACTGAAATCCTTTGGGCGACATGCCCTATGTAAGAATACTGTGAATCAAAAAGATGACAGGAGTCTAAGCAAAACCTCCATAGCTCCATAGCTCGTCAAAATCAACTATGGTTGGCGTCCCTGTTGCTGGAC
This sequence comes from Sambucus nigra, assembly GCA_949130495.1. Taxonomy (NCBI): domain Eukaryota; kingdom Viridiplantae; phylum Streptophyta; class Magnoliopsida; order Dipsacales; family Adoxaceae; genus Sambucus; species Sambucus nigra. The sequence goes on from OX422207.1 coordinate 763,904,653, forward strand.
ACCGGATATAGAGATACAATAGAAGAGAAAATATACAAGGAAACGGGTCAGAGCCCGAATGTGTAAATTATTTTTAAAACAACAAGTATTTAACAAGTGCAATAAAGCATTTATTATGTACATGTTAGATCCAACTCTCACTTGTAATTCTCACCTCTCAACTAGAGTGCACACTTAACGTTTCCTATTAACCTCCTAGTCAATGGTTCCTCTTTTCTAGTCTCCGTATTATAATTCCATTCCCACATCATAATCCCCGTATGTCCCATACCATACGTCACATTATTATTCATTTACATCTCTCATCGTTATATGATTAGTTTCTCATTAACATGAATCATTACTCATTAATATGAATCATTTCTCATTAACATGAGTTAAGCTTTTCAATTCTATAAGCATTCATTAACTTAATTCCATTTATCTTTTTCTATTCACCGTTATCTACAATTATCACCATAGATAGATTTAACCACAATATATTCATTCATTCATTTAATCCATTATATATATATTCATATATCATACAGCACCCCGAGTCACTGCTGCGGTGCAATGCATTACTCTGCTATCATGTCCCTTCATCGCAGGTCGCTGAATAGGGGACTAAAGGTTCGGTAAGATTCCACGAACCACAAACAACAACAAACAAATTGGAGGCGAACATAGTTCTCGTATCCATGGGTCACGCACATACCTACGCACCCACAGTCAGCGGACTTATCAACTCCCCGATAAGTCTTTCATAGACCTATGTTCTCGAGCGACAAATCAAAGATCCCATGGATTCATCAGGATATGACTGCCCTCACGCGCAAACCTCCCACCGATAGCAAGTAAGCTAGGTATGTCATACACATAAATCATCAATCAATCAAATAGGTATTACCATACCTATAATATAATATCAATAAGGTAATTATCACTACCCTAAGATATATTCCATACGTAGAATTATATCTCTTTTACTTCATAATTTAATTATCCTCGCATCCTATAACATCCCTCCACTCTCGACGTCGTTAAGGTTCATGCGCGGAGCGTCTCGCAAAGCGAAATCCAAACAAGGAACCCCTCCAATACACTACTACTTAACTTTGTCAATCGAGGAGGTTCTATGTGATCGGGATAACCTCATACCCTCTTTCAACCAAATGTTGTTCTAAACTCCCATCTCACAAGATTCAAATAGAATTTCCCTCATCTTATATTCAGTAATAAGTCACTATTATCCTACTGGTCCATAACATTATTTCTCCTGAACTACTACGAGTTTAGTTCTCCTTTTTAATTAAGGTTAAAACCGATAGTTTCAAATCTCTTATAAACACATATTCTTTCACTTAAGATTTAACCCTCTTGTAAACTTAAGGATACCCAGGTGTTATATTAAATCACCCCTACTGGTCCTATCTTAAATCCTCATAAATCCCCATTTGGAATTTAACAAACGAATCTAGTAACCGAAATTCCATTCAATATAATTTTCATCATTTAAATCACTCGAATCCAAATCAAATTAATTCAAATCTTATTAAGGGTTTACTGATATTATCTAGGTCCCATAATATCCAAATAATAGTCACCAAAGATCCACAAAAGGTTTGGGATAAGAATCAACATTTAAAAAGAAACAACTTTACTTAATCTGGGGAGGTCGATCGATCGAAGGTAGGGGTCGATCGATCGATCACTCAGGTCCAAGCCTGGTTTTTCTGCATTTCATCAACTACGGGTTTCACCGTTTTTACTCATTCAAACCTTCATGTTAACCTCCAAAATGAGTTATAATTATTACTACATGATATGCCAACATATATGAACGATTTCCAGTACTCTAAACATCCTAGAATCATCAAGGGATTGGATTAAAAAGCATGTTTATCTCCTTATTTCCAGAAATTTATCAACATATCATCTTCAAGAACACATCAATGGTTTTCATAGATTCTTCAACATATTCATGAATATTTCGTGGATCAATATCATCCTAAAACATGAGTTAGATTCCTATATCATTTCAGTTTTCCAGAAATCCATTTAATACTCCATTATTTCTTCCAAACAATAATAATCTTCTCTTTTCATATTATTCTAACATGGACAATATACAAACTCAAATTGCCATTATCAAACACTTGCCTTTTTTGTAGGTCTGATCCTTTGGTGTAGTATATTTCAGTTGGTTGTCCCTTCTCCGATCAAACTCCGGTGGTGGTTGGTGGTGGTGAACCTTGGTTCTTGTTCTTCTCCTTCCCAAGTGGATTTTCCCTTCCCAAGCACTCTTACACTCTCTCTAGGAAGATGACTGCTCTTATTTGTGAAGAGGAGATGAATAACCCCCATTCACTTAATCTATCAATACTTATAATAGTTCCAAATCCGAAATCATTATTCATCCCCCCTAGAAAAATGACCAAAATGCCCTTTCGGGTTGTCTATTCATTCTCAAATGACCCGAGACTCAAAATTAACATCCAAATAGACTTTTCTGACTATTTCGAACCTTCCGGACGCAACGACGCAGTCGAAATGACTATTAGATCGATAGAAAATAAATTTCCTTTTTAATTTAATAAACTAGTCCCGACACGTCCCATACCGCGTCTGACTAAAAATATAAATTACCGAATTTATCTCATACAGTCATATCAATGACATCACATTCATATATTACCTAAATATCTTTAAGTAATATTCAGAATCTTCCATTTTAATATCCACCGTCTGGATAAAACCCGAATGAATTAATTAATAATAAAATCCAATTAATCCATTAATTTAAAATATAACCCATTTTAAAAGTCATTTAAAATTACGGGGTATTACATGCTTGTGTGCTGACCTCCTTCAGGGCATCCGACCATCCATCTTTATAGGAGAACTTATTGCCATACTCAATTTCGATGGCTATAACAGTAAATTCCTCACCCCATCATCTATTGGAGGCCTCCTCCTTATCTTTTTTTCTCTAGGCCTTCAAAGCAATAATTTTATTGTCTAGGCTTGTAGTCTTGTCTTCGGAAACCTTTGCCCTTCTCTCAACTTCCTTCACTTTCTGCTCAGATAAGGTCACTTTATCATTGGTAGGCTTTAGTTTGTCATCTACTATTGTTGCCCTATTCTCGATCGTTTTAAGCGCTATGTTTTTTCTCTCTCTCCAAGGCCTCCACAGATGCTTGGAAGGACTTCTGCAAGCCTTCAAAATCTTCCTCTACATCGGTCGAGGAAGCCTTTAACTGGTCATCCATTTTCCAAATTTGGTTGTAATCAACCAAGAACTGAAAAAAAATATACAACATTAGTCCAGAAGAAGTGTAGAAAACATTATTGAAGATAAATAAAAAAAGTTAAGTACTTTCTAACGCTAACTTGACTAGACCTCTCAACTAACCGGGATCTAAACATAGGGGATACTGCTGACTATTTACTGGAAGAGTACCACCCTCTATCAAACTCCTGGACAATCAAGGGTTTATTTCCATAGAGGCATTTTCAATTCTTCCTTGGTCGACAAGAGATTTTTGGTTCAACTCTTGGTGGATAGCAGACCTTTATTTAACATCTTTAATTGAGGTTCAATAGTCCATACTTCTCTAGCATTAAGGGATTGAGGCCTCTTCTTAGTACCCTGAGGCCCCTTGTCGACAGCGGTATTTTTCTTGATAGGAAAAGGTGATCCGGATCTGGTCAGCAAGTTGGGAATTCTTCTCTTCATCATTTCTGCTATAGGTGAAGTGGGGGTAGGGTTAAGATATTCGAAGGAGGATAAATTTACTCCTTGGGAAAGATCTATCTCTACTCCAGTTGACTTGGAACCATAGGAGTTAAAAACTAGGTCCTCGTCCAAGTTAATGAGGGACTGACGCAGAATGACAGTTGGTCGGGTAACAAAACATTATAGAACTTCTATATTCTTGCAAGGAAGAAGTTTCACGGGGATGCTCCTATCCTGGTCTTTGGTAGATGGACTATAAGTATTTAAGATCGTCAATATTAACCTTGGTTTCCTTTAGGCACGTATTTTTTCTCTCTTCTGCAGATAAGAAAGATGAGATAGTTAGTCTGAAAATAATCAAACAGTTAGTAAGCAAGAAGAAAATAAAAAATCAGAATATCGTACAACCTATGACACGCCCTTCCTGGGGAAACCTGGGTCCAATGTATCTTACCCCCTCAGGAAGGGAGCATGTTGTCAATTATTCACTAATACACTATAGTTCCAGCATATTAACCACTAGTGCCCTATTGGCTTTCCTGGTTTTCATGTAGTAGGTACTATCACCCGTAGTTCCCCATTTATAACAAAATATTAATTCAAGGATACCAATACTTGTCTGATGAATTTCATTTAACCTATTTACCCCATTTATAACCCTGTATGTATTTGGGGCTACTTTAACTAGAACTATATCAAAATATTGGCAAAACTGAAGAAAAAATGGATTTGAAGGAAAAGTGATGCCACACTCGGCAATGAATAAAGTGGGGATCCAGTAACCCTCAGCCAGTGATAATACAACAATAGGGCCACTAGCAATCTTTAAACCTACCCAATTGGGAATCTTTCTCCTTTCCTTAAATTCTTCTAAAGAACCTTCGTCTACAATATACACCATGATCAAAAGGTAGAAAAATCAAATAATGGAAATGCAAGGAAGCTTATAGAGATTGAGAAATGACGAAAATAGTAAGCAACAAAGGCAAAGAAGGAAAGCTTGAGAAAAAAGAGAAAACTTAAGTTCGAAAAGTTTGAGTCAAAGGAAAATGGAAGGAAACATCCGTACTTTTATAGGTTACCTCGAAAACAGAGATGAAATGATTGAAATGAATGGAAGATTTAAATGAATGGAAGATTGAACTACTAGCGACTGCAGGGTTCCTAAAGACGCGAAAGGACTAACATACCCTTTAGCGGTTCATTATTTTTCAAATTATTTGCAAAAATGCAACCGCCTACCCTCCTGCTAAAATGGTAAAAAAATTACAAATCCAGGAGGTCAGCTACCAACCAAACGTTAAGCAAGACTTCCGAATAAATACTCTATACTTTTGAACAATCATTAAGAGTGAAGCATTGGGAGCTTTTGTTGTATGTAAAAATTATTCATCCACGTGGATTAATGAGAATTGGACACCTATCCTCCTCTGTGTAAGTTCTCACAGTACTTATTCTCTTGGTCAGCATTAGAGATATGTGGTCAGCCAACCGATCGACAAACCTCAAGAATACGAACCATCAAGAATAGAAAAAGCACTAGTATATCAACATTATAATTTATTGTATACAGATGTAAATGCCTGAATATATAAAGGCATTCCATCTCTTGGTTTACTGGCCATTCTAAATACATGATCTCCCTTAGCTCAAAGTGATGATTTAATCTGACACAAACATATACAACTCTGAGATATTGTAACAACCAAAAATAATACCAATAGTGGACATAGTATATTCTTATAGTTGAACCACTTTAAAAGCCTCTTTTGTTGTGTGTTTGTCTTGCTTAATTATCTTTATTCTATATGTGATTATAATTTTGGACCTAATCCATTTTTAGACATAAATAAGCTCATAAGTTTGTAACTCACCAACAAACTCTTCATGTTTCGTAGAATCTAAAGTAACTAAGGAATTCAAAACATCGCTTTTAAATTAAATATTTCTTGCAATGAGCTTAATATTTTCTTGATTAATCGGTTGTCAGGTTTCTTCTCTTCCAACTTAAAAGATGAGTTAACTATGTTGGACAATCTAGCATAGAAATCTTCAAAGGTCTCACTCTCGAACATCTTAATGATTTCAAACTGAGTGGTGATGATTTGGAGCTTGGAATCCTTGATAGCACTAGTTCCTTCATGGGTGAGTTAGAGTATGTCCCAAGCCTCTTTAGATATCTCATAAGTCATAATATGACGAAACTCCTCTGGGGTGACAAAACAAAACATAACATTTAAACCACATGAGTTATAATTTGCTAACCTATGCTCAGCCTCACTCTATGATTATATGGGTTTGGGTATCCTATTCTCTACGAATAAGGTAGTATGTGGTTTCTATCCACTTGGAATCGCTTTCCATACCCAATTATCAATAGCCATAAGTGCTAATTTCATACGCATTTTCATGTATGCATAGGTCGACCCATCAAATATCGGGGATCTAATGCCATCAAATCCACCAAAATTGATACCTAATAACACGGGATCTAAACATGACAACTTAATGTTCTAGCTCTGATACAAATTTGAGAAGGCCCTATATACTGTGCATTTAGGCAAGGATGGTCATAAACAAAAATTCCATTTTTATATTTTCCAACCTTAAAGACGAAAACTTTAAATAAATTAAATCAAATAAAACTTGTTCACTTACATTAAATCGTTTTTTGTGAAAAAATGATTTACCCAATTTTATCTTTTTAACCAAAACATGCATCTGGATGATAAGAAGATAGAAAAAAGTAAAGCATCCATAGCACGCCGATGTATAAGGAACCCATAAAGGGAAAAATCTCGGATGGCCCAACCAAACAGATTATATGATAAGGATTTACAAAGAGTAGACAATATAATTACTCAATAACTCGTCTCCTTCTGAAGCCTTGACGCTCTTCTATCTTCAACCTCCCCTCCACAGTGCAATGTAGGAGTCCACCCACGCAAGCTTCCATAATGCACGAATCCATGCACGCCTTGAAATCCACCGATGAGGCTAAACAAGCATCTCCGGGCTGAGATCACAAAATATCATTTCTTCATCGCAGCATAGCAAACTAGTACGAAGTCCACCGCACGAAACTTCTTTTCTCAAGATGAAGAGAAAATAAATTTTGGTGCCTAACACAAAGATAGCAAAGCATATGAATATGGAAACTTAAATCTTTACAGTCAATGTGTGAGTTTTGGAACTTTTATAAATAGGTGGGGAATTGATTTTTGCCAAACATTATTTTTAAACTATGAGTCCAACGGGTTTGAAATAGTGAAAATATGAATTTATAGGAGAAAAACTCATTCGAAGGAAAATGCATAGTTCGTTTGAACGAAAGACCTTTTTTATTCTAATAAACTCAAGCTCATTCTAACGAGGAGTCTTTCTCGTTCTAACGAACATCCAACGAGTTTTCCACTATTTGACAGAGAGTACTCATTTGATGTCCGTTAGATGCACGTTCCAACGAGTTTCCAAAGCTCGTTCTAAAGAGGTTACAACTCCGTTTGAACGAAGGGCCCATTTCGTTCTGACGAACTCAAAAATAAAAAATCATTTTCTTCAAAAATAATTTTAAAAATAGTTCCAAATGATTTTGTTTAAAAATAAACACCTTTAAAACATATCGAAGGGCCATAATCAAAATGCATCCATACCTTATGAGATCCTCGCTAAACGTGAAAAAAAAACTTGGCACGAAAACATAGCACGATGTGCATTCAACTTTGAAGCTTGGACGTTATGTCTTCATCAAACATGTCATAGGCTTATGAGATCGACAATACAAAGCCTAACTTATGACTCAAATATTTTTCCCATAATTAAGCCAATTACAAACAAATTGACTCGATTGGAAATTTATCCTTACATGGACTCTCAACTTGCATTTCAACTTCAGTTTCCTCAGTCGATCCCAAGTGAACTCTGCTACAAAATCTACCAATACGTGACTTTTGATTACATTTGTTAGTTGGTAGATGATATTAAACTTTCCCAACTGAACCGATCAAGCTATTAGCCTACCTAATTACTTGGGTTTATGAATGACTTATTGGAGAGGTGTGCTGGTGAGTACTACCATTATATGAGCCTAAAAGTAGGGGTTTATTTTTCTTGATGAATGTATTCGTGCATATAAAAGCTTCTCTATCTTTGATTACCTCGTCTCGGTGTTTTGTAATGCTTTGTTATCATAGTATATAGATTTTTGAGTCCCGTTATTGTCTTGTGCAATAGTCACACTAATAGTTCACTCTGAAACAACTAGGTATAAATACAGTTTCTCCCCATGAATGGGCACACACAGGATCATTGTTAAGACTAAGTAGGCTTTTAGTTCTTTGAACACTCTCTCACATTCTTCATCCCTCATAAACTTTTTGCAAAATTTTAAAAAAGGACCAACATTTATTGGTAACACGCGAGACGAACTTATTAAGTGCAAGAACCTTGCCCATCAGCCTTTGAACGTCTTCTGTGTCACTTGGGGTTTTCATATTAATTAATGCTTTTATCTTATTTTGGTTAGCCTTAATGCCTATTTAATTGACTATGAACCCCAAGAATTTCCCAGTGTCGACACTAAAGATGCACTTGGTTAGATTAAGCTTCATCTTGTAGTCGTTCATAGTGTCAAAAGTTCTTTCTAGATCCTTCACATGATTCTCGAATTTTAAACTTTTTGTCAGCATGTCATAAACATAAACCTCCATTGTCTTGCCTGTAGGATCTTTAAATATTTTGTTGATAAGTCTCTAATAAGTAGCACCTACATTTTTTAAGCTGAAAGGCATCTCTTTATAATATTTGCCTATGATGATATATGTTTATCGACATCAACTTCAAACATCGTGATCTAGTTATATCCTTAATAAGCATCCATGAATCTCATAAGTTCATTCTTAGCCATGGCATCCACTATTTGATTAATTCTTGGTAAAGGAAAACTGTCTTTGGGACACAACTTGCTGAGATATGTAAAAGTTACACACATTATCCACTTGTCATTATATTTTGGTACCTATTGATGTAAAAAACTTGACTAGATCTAATTATTTAATTATAGACAGTATATGTAAAATAGAGAAAAAAAAAGGCTTTTAAAGTGGTGGGCTATAAAACAAAGCCTATGTCCACTGTGTTTCTTATTTGTTTGTGTTTTGTATTACATTTCGTATTTTTCAATGGCTTGAACCTTCCCCTGGTGAAGGGATTACAATGTATTTATAGTCTCGTAAGAAGATAGCGAGGTGGAATGTAAAAGGGTGGAATGCCTTTATAAATTAAGCATTTAAACCAATATATAACATCCATAATGCACTTGGTTGTTGGCATTTTGATGATCAAGTTGGTCGGTCTTCCCACAGTTGGTTGGTATTCTGCATGTTGGTCGGCATTATGTATGTTGGTCAGCGAATCTATATCTGGCTGACTAGGATTCTTGCCATGTTGGATAACCCGTGTTCGTCTCTGATTGGTCCATGTAGGTGGATAATTTTTAGTATCAACAGAAGCCCCCAGTGTTCCCTGCTTAATGGTTGCTTAAAAGTATGAAGCGTTTAATCCTGGTAGTAGCTCGGGATACATTCCTGGTGCTTGGTCGGTTGTCGAATTCCCACACTTATAAACTTTTATTGGTTTTACTGATGGCATTTTTGTAAATATTCTAAATTTTATCGAACCGTCTCAGGGTAAATACGTATTTTTCATTACCGCCATAATTTTAATCATTGTTTCACTTTAATCATTACGTTCACCGATTTTCAAGGCAATTTATAAAAGGCGATAAATTTACGGTTGTCTCTTACCTCAAACCCTTCTAAATTTTTACTAAAAATTCTTGAGCTTGTGTGCGATCATTCTTTCTTTCTTCTAGTTCTTGCTGAATCCTTAAGTATTTGTAAGAATGCTTTTGTTATCTTCTTTTCTTCATATTGGATCGTGGTTTATGTTGTTGTTTCTCTAGATGAGTTTAGAAAGGAATGGGATATACCAGATTGTAGACGTAGAGTTCCCCAGTCCCCCCGTAGACATTTTTTCTTTGTATGAAGATCATTGGATTCCATCTTTATTCATAGCTGAATGTAGCTTCTCCTTTCCCCCAAATCGTTTTTGCTTAGAGTTTTGTCAATACTTTGATATTTTACATGTTAGAGTATCCCCCAACACCTGGAGAATAGTTAATGGTGTCCATAGGCTTAATCAGATCCATGGGACCCATATCGGCATCCCTGATATCATGTTCTATTATAAATGGGTCACCAGTGACAGTACATATTATTTGAAGACTAGGTCTGTTAATAGAAATCAAGTTATCAATTTGCCTGACTCCAATAGGGACTACTTCGATCATGGTGTTATTTCCAAAAATGGGAAATATATACCTCTTAAAGGAGGTGAGGTATACAATGGACCAATATGCCCTCAAGAGGGTCATGGCATAGGTTGTAATATATTTTATATGTTTATGCTGATGAATCACCTGCTAATATGTTATCTAATATTTATCGTTTGTTTGATTGCAGTTGAGAAGAATAGAAAGTGTCCCAAGGAAGGTGATATTAAACTTGATGAGCACAAGTTTCTCCGGGGATCCATCAAAGAATTTCTGTGGAGAATACTAGGTCAGATTCATACCTATTGAAGTACAAGAGCTCAATCACATCCTTTGTAGCTCGTCCAATAACTGATGTGCCCTCTATTATGATCGATTTGGACCAATACCCTATGTCCACTTCATCTGTCGCTATATCTTATGGTGGTGAACCTGCTATTGGTCCCTCCTCTTATTCTCATTCAGACCTTCCTCTCTCTGTGAGTATAGGAAAGAGGAAAGTTCCCAATCTTCTTGCTGAAGCTGCTGCTGGCACCACTAAACCTATTGATAATGGTGTGTCAAAAAAGAAAAATGATGTTGGCAAGAAGCCCTTAGCCAAAAAGGTTGATGAATAAGTTTTGAAATGATTGTGGAGAGGCCCTGCTGACAAGAAAGTTAAAAAAAATTTTGACGCTGACCAATAGAGCTTGGTCAGCGTTACTCCATCTACTGTTGTCTCCTCTATGGCGATAGGTCCTAACTTGGCCAAGAAATTAATTAAGTATGGTACTCTTCCAAACCATCGGGGTGCTGCTTCTTCTATGCCACGGCTTAAAATCTCTAAAAGGGTTGCTCAAGGCCTTGTTATGGTGAGAATTCCTCCCTTGTACTTTTACTCCTTCATACTTTGTACTCTGTCTTCGACTTTTTATTCTGAATTTTCCTTTCTTCTTTGCAGTTCATGGTTAATTTCAATTAGATTTTGGAGAAGGATGATGTTCTTCATTCTTCTTCAACCATGTTGAGGAGGCCTTTGCTGGTCTCAAAAAATCCTTGCTTGACTCCCAACAAGCACTGAAGACTGAAAAGAAAGCTTGGGAGAACAAAATAAAAGTTATTGAGGAAGCTATGTAGAAGGCTATGGATGAGGCTACTGAAGCTCAGAAATAAGTGGCTGAGCTGGCAAAGGTCCTAACTGTTGAGAATGCCAAAAGGAAGAAGGCTAGATAAAATTCCTTCAATAAAGGCTGGGATAATGCTATCATGGCTGCCTCTTCTCAGATTGAATATGCAAAGAAGAAATTTTTCAAGGATGGTTGGTCGGATGCACTGAAGGAGGTCGTCACAATAGAAGACTCTGAACTTTTCCAAAGATATAAGTTTGGCTCTCCTCCCAACATGGATGATGAAGTTGACGATGATGTTGGTTCTAGGGAGTCTTCTCTGGTGGTTGAGTTTTCAGCCAACCAACCTAAGAATTTTATTAAGTTAGTCATCCCATCCACCGAGAAAGTCACTCCAGCCATACCTTTTGTCAACCAAGATGGAGTTGAAACTGACAGAGAGAAGGTTTAAATTTACTCGACATTTGGCCTTTGTATTTTGGTTTCTTTTTTGCTGTACTTGTAATGTCCTTTAATATCAATAAAAGAAATTTTCTTTATACTGTTTGTTCTTTCTCAGCTATTGTTATATCTTCTTTTTTTGTTGATTGAATGTTACTTAATTTTTCTAGTTTATGGCCAAGATGGAACAGCTCTCTTCTAATGAATCTGGACTACTTAAGCGCTGCAACAGTTTATTTAAAGCTGGTCACATGACTTTATGTGAGGAAGATTTATCAAACTTACTCGGGGCGGATGCTACTGATGAAGCCAAGGATGCATATATTTATCTTAAGTTTCTTCTTGATCGGGTTATGGCCAATAACATGGCTTACTTTGAAATGATCGAAGAACTTCAAGAGGAGAATAATGAATCTAAGGCTCTCCTTCACGCTGATTATGAATCCAAGTACAAGGCTTTAAGTGGATCTTGAGGTTTTGAGGAGAAGTTGGAGAAATATTCCTCTATATATAGGAAAACAAATCTACGGGAAAAAAATAACAAATTGATGAGTGAACTGAGCACTTTGAAAAACCCTCATGTTATTGCTGCCGACGAAGGTGAATCTTTCCTGGAGAGTGAGAATGCCCAATTAAGAGAAGAGTTGGAAACTCTGAAGAAGTTTGAGCCTGTCTCCTTATCCAGACAAATAGTTAGTCGACTAATGACTAATGAATCTAGAACACAGAAAACCCTAGCCGACCAAGCTTCCCAGCTAAAGTCCAAGAATCGAGCAATTGTTGAGTTATCCCAGAAGCTCAAGACTTGAGATAACACAATTTCCAACCAATCTTCTCAGTTGCAGGCTAAAGATGGAGTGTTGAAGAAACTTCAACATCAGGTCGAGAAATTAACTTTTCAGTTTCATAAGAAGCCTAGAGAGGTATGGATCGAAGGATACAATGAGGCCCTTGGGCATTTTGACGACCACTTCAGTCAAGCTCGGCGTGAAGGTTATAAGTGGGGATGGACCAATTGCTTGACTATTATGAAGGTTGATTAAAATAGTAGGTTGTGGTATTGATCTGATCCTGGGTTCTTAGACTTTGACAAATGTCCCTTCAAGCTTGGCGTCAGTTGGATCCTTGTAAAAACCATTCCCCAGTGCCTGATATGCAAATACTTAGGGTATTATGGACTACATGATGAGTTAGAGGTAGTTCGGCCTTCACATTTTTTGGACACTCTGAGCAGCAGTAATAGGAGAATTCTTCAAGATTTCAACTTCATCAATTCTCCATACACTTTAGATGATCCTCCAGTAATCATGGAGCTAGTGACGAGTTCCTTAAAGGATGAAAGGAAGCGTCCAGTAGAGTAGTTGTGCTGTATTCCATTTAGACATAATATTTGCATGTAATCATCATTAATATAAATGAAATACAATTTTATCAACTTATCTTTGTTTATTTTTGGCTGGTTGAATGAATTTTTTGTTTCATTAGTTCTACTGATACACTTAGACATTTGCCTAAATTTAGTATCAGTTACCAATGAGATTATCATAGGTTTTACTTATATACTTTTATTTTCCAGTTTAATACCAATTACCATTTATGTGGCCATAGGATTCACTAGTGTACCTTGATTAAAATCCAAGTTTAGCACTAGTCACCCATGGTATTTCCATGGGTTCTACTAATGCACCTAAATTTGTAGGTTTAGCATTAGTTACCAGTGGTAACCAAGCATATATGGATTATGTGTCTACATTCCTATTTAGGAATCTTCACAGCGTTTTTCCTCCATTTCGCTCAGTTTGGATAAAACTTGTTGATTTTTATACAGAGTTTTATCCCTGATTTTTTCTTGACCAAGTACTAAGGACTTAAAATCCAATTTTGACTTGGGTTTCCGTGCTTTACCGATCAAGTATTGAATTGCTGTTGACTTGCCGACCAAGTCTTGAATTTATAGTCAACCAAGTTTTTATCACCAGTCCTCCAATAAAAATTGAAAAAAGAAAATGGGAGGAAGTAACTTGTTATTAAATACTGAATCAAAAGGATTACAAGAGTTGGTGCTCGTTACATTACTGGTAATATTTCCTAAAATGCTTCGTGTTTTAGGGATTCTTGAATTCTTCCCCTTCCAGAGTTTCAATGTGATAAGTTCCTGGTCGAACAACTGTTGAGACATGTTAAGGCCCATGCCAATTGGCTTCGAGCTTGTTGGTCTTCTAAATCACTTTCTTAAGTACATAATCCCCCTCTTTTAAGTTAATCGGCTTCACCCTCTTGTTGTAAAAACTTGTTGTTTGTTGTTGATAAGCAGCATTCCTCAAGGCTGCATCTTCTCGCACCTATTCCAACATATCAAGGTCTAGCCTTCACATTAAATCACTGACGGGAGAATCAAAATTTAACACTCTGTGACTTGGCAAACCTATCTCAGTTGGTACCTCTACTTCAGTCCCAAACGCTAGCATGCATGGTGTTTCCCCTGTTGCAGACCTAGAAGTTATTCGGTAGGTCCATAATACTGAGTGAAACTCATTTATCCAGTTCCCCTTTACATTATCAAGTCTCTTATTCAACCCATTAAGCAAAGTCCTATTAGTCACCTCACTCTGCACATTACTTTGAGGATGACCTGGAGGAGAATATAACTTCTGGATCTTTGATTGCGAACAGTATGCTGCAAACTCCTCATTGTGAACTATCTACCATAGTCGGTAATGAAGGCGTATGGAAAACCATATCTATAAATGATGTTTTTCCAGATGAACTGGTACACCTTCTCATAGGGCATATCCACTAATGGTTCTGCTTCAACCCATTTGGTGAAGTAATCAGCATCTACAACCAAGTACTTGAATCTTCCTCGGGTAGTCGACAATGGCCTGACCAAATCTATTTCCTAAATATTAAATGACTAGGGTGAAGTAATGGGAGTTAAATCTGCATGTGGAGTTTTACGAATATTGGAGAACTTTTGGCACTTGTCACACTTTTTTGCAAAAGTTATACGATCTGCCCTCATAGTCGACCAATAGTATCCATGAGTGTTCATTCTCTATAGTAATGATCTCCCATCTACATGAGCTCAACAAGACCCTTCATGAACTTCTTCTATCAGATCTCTAACTTCCACTGGGTGAACGCAGCGCTACAAAGTAACTATTTATAGAACTCCTTTATCTAACACATACCTCGATGCTTTATACTGTGACACCCCGTTTAATAAAATTCTGATTGATCAGGCCTTTATCAAATTAAATCATAATTTACATATGGTTCATTCTTAGCATCATTGTCGCAACGTTATTAATTACTAACCACCTAATCTTTAATTAATCCGATGCCAAATTTTATCTTAAAACTTAATCCAAAACAAACAAATAATATAAGGATCCAATATAACCAATACAAGGAAAATCTAATCATACCATAAAACTACTAAAAGTGTTAGCCGAATAACATCGACTACACAAGCAATCCACCAAGGGAAAAATATAAAGAGAGTAACTGATACATGCCAAACTGAATGTAAAAAGTAGAAGCCAAGGCAACAAGCCCACAAGTACAACTAGAATGTCCCTATCTAAAGAAGAAAGAAATAAGCGTCTAAAAAAAATATCCTGCCGCATCCAATATACTGTGGCTACGCACCCTGTAAGAAGATCAGGCCTGGTGCCCCTGTGGTAGGACACCTAAAAGGTTTTAAAAATATTTTTATAGCAAGGGTTAGAACCCAAAACATTTGATAATATTTAGCAAGTGAATTTAAGTGCAAGAAATTAAAATGCAACTAATGTGTACGCCTAATGTAACTACCCCTGACCCATCTAGCTAACTACTCTGTAACTAGTCTTGTCCAATATGTCCAACTAATTCCCACTAATCTATCCCGAGTGAGTTTAGTCATACATTTTATGAGTTATTAATCACACTAACTTATTTAAATCAATTCTCATTTAATACCATATAACTATCTCACAAGTTATATAATTAATACAATTCTCATCCCGTCTTTACCCGTATATAATTATAGCATATATACATAATCACACCACAACATTCACACATACAGTTGTAGATATATAAATATCCCCCGAGTAGGAACTCATCGGTTGTTCTCTAGATGATATCATAATCGGGTATACTCATCCACCTGAAAGCCTAACACGGTTAGCTCCCCGTTTTAGAAAATTATACAAATGTTGTGGATGCGTCCATAGTTTCCCACGGTAGTAAGATTAAAACACACTCAAACGACTCACTCCTGAACTCGAACGCTATGACCTCAGGACTATACTCACCTTTCATTCACTAGCCAGGGGATACACCCACATGGCCCAACCTCCTCTGATAGCATTAGAATGGGTATGCTTTACTATAATTATTATTCACACAAATATTTATAAATTATATATATATATATATACACACACACACACACTAGTGTACTACATCTATACACAAGCCTAAAACAGGCCAGTCTACAATCCGACTTAATTTCATACGCTAATTAATTTCATTATCTTGGTGTCACCCTACCAAATATACTGGACTACCTCTCTTGGCCCGAAATTCAAAATTCCCAATTCGATATTCAATTTCATCCAATTAAGTTTCCCCCACTTAATTTACAAGATTTTAAATCATTAAATAATAAACCTTTATTCTCCAATCGAATTTATCTTTTAATTAATCCAAGGGTGATTTTCACAAATTCTAACCCTACATTATAACTTTAATTTCAAATTCAACCAATACAAGAACTGTCATAACAAGTCTAAATCGTGAAAGGGGAGGATAAGTGTCAGAAATTTAACAGGTCATTCAAGCGACCAGCCATGTCATTCGAACGACACTAGTTGTTGTTTGAACGAGATACCAGGTCGTTCGAATGACCCTCGTATCCTCCCTCTTCTCTAATCTTCCCAGAAAAACAAGTCCGCCAATAAAACAGTAAAAACTTCAATTCTGTACAGATTTCACCCCTAAAATCTCCCGATTCATCCTAAATTCACCCATTTGATCTACTCAACCCAACTACATCATCTACACCAAATTGGGGCATCAAATTCACCAAATCTTAACATCTCTACAGATTTATAAATCCTAAACATGAAATCCTAATTTCTAACTAGATTCAACCGTAACATATTAATTAATTCCCTCCTTCTTTAATATGAGAACGCGTGATAATGATTAACTCCGCAAATTTCTAATTAGACACACTTATTAAATTTCAGCCCCTAAACATGCATCTAAAGTGCGTGCGTGTGTCAACCCAAAAACAAATAAATCATGTGACACAAAAATATGCTGAGACAGAGAATTCAGGAAAAAAAAAACCCTTTCGGGTAAAACCTTTATTTCACTATGAATATACAAGCCGCAACTTACAATTACATAGAGAAATCTGCAATGGATCAACGCGCAGCCAACCCACAAAGACACGCAGTCTTGAACTCAGCAAGAGAATACACGCAGCACCCTCCAAGGACTCGCAGCCCAAACAACGAAGAAAGAACCGCAGCTCTCCTCAATGACACGCAGCCATAAAACTTTGTAGAGACTCCCTCGGTAATGACACGCAGCCCTCGGTTGCAAAGATCTCTCCACAAATATGAACAACAACAAAGTTTGTGTTCTAGGGTTCCAAAAGATTCACAAAAGAAATTGGGATTTTTGGTGTGAATCAAAAAGATGTTTGGCACATCAAAAAGGTGAAGACTTTGAGTATTCAGGACTCTGAAAATCGTGTATGTAAGTCTTTTAAAAAATAACTTCCCGAAGTTGGATTTAAATAAGAAGTCTTTGAGCCTAAAAAATCTGCAGCGAATCTGGCAGTGATTATCCCCGTCGGATCGGTCCGGATTGAGGGCGGATCGGTCCGATTTGACCGGATCGGTTCTTTTATTAAGAGGCGGATCGGTCCGAATGAGGTCGGATCGGTTCGGCTATTTCTCCTCATCGGTTTGCCATCGGTCCGGGGTATACTGGCCTTCAGCAAAACGGATCGGTTCGTTTGTGACCGGATCGGTCCGGTTGGCCCAGAAAAATAAATGCCTCATTTTGCTTGAAAAAACTTACGCCTTATTTTTATAAAAAACATTTTATAAAAATTTCCCAATACTAAATATGAACTTTAAGGAACGTAAAAACAAAATTTTACCAAGTTCATTCTCGCAGAGGCTATGATGTTGAAGATGCTTTGATATTCGGATCCGTTGATGTAAAAGCAATCTTGAATTTCTTCAACGGTGTAACGGCGTATGACATACATATTGATAATGGACAAAAATGTCCTTACAAATCTCCCCCTATGTCTATGCCGGTACATACATAAAAAATTATCTGAATTATCAACTAATGACCTATACAAATCTACCCTCCCATGAACCCTAAAAATGGAAGGATACAAAGGTATAAATCTTCATCGTTTGTTCTTCAATCTTCAACAATGATCAAATCTCAAAGCTTTTCTCATCAGGGTGTGCAACATATTGATCTTCAATCTTCATACCTACACACATGAGACAAAGCAAATACCACGTGACATATCGAGTTTGAAATGAGATAAACATAGATACCAATATATGATAAAATCATAAGTTATATCTCAAAAACTCTCCCAAAATTCAAACTCCCCCATAAAATGATAATTCTTTCTCCCCCTTTTTATGATGTCTCCAAATAGACAAAAGAGAAGAATGAATCAAATAAGCAAAATCGGGGTGTCACGGTACAAAACAGGGCATTAAACAATATGGTAAACGTGCTCTTGCAAGGAGATGCTCAAACAAATCTTCACAAACTATTTTTGCATTTTTCAAATTTTTCGTACAAAAATAAGATACCAATATGAACAAATATGAAACAAAAATCACACCATGGATTTAGACTCAAACAACCAAGTCATGGAAATGGAATGAATGGGTGTGAACACATTCGATAGGTAAATCAACTCAATCAATCATATGTGCACGATGCATACGTGTACTCCTAACGAATGAACATCAAAGGTATCCTTAAGTGTAAAAATTGGTTGAATTTAAATGACATCGTCTTATGCAAATCAACAAATCAAAGTCAAAGTGATTTCCACACCAATAACGTCCAAAACTATGTAGCGCATTTTCAGGCATTTCAAGGACGTGCAAACCCGTTTTAAATTCTCCAACCAAACTCCCTCATATATATTTTCTTTTTAGATGTAATCTAAATTCTCAAACTTTGGAGAATTGGTGCAAAAACCTAAATGGCCCATAATTTGGCATGAATTTCTTTTTATTGCCTTTCAATTTTTTTCGGGCTCTTTTAACCTCTTTGGACCTCGGATAATAAAATTCCTCCATTTTTTAGGTCCAATATAACGGTGGCTTAGTATTCGCAAAGGCAAAATGAACCTTTCGCAGCCCTTCCCCGTTTTCATACAAAGCACACAAACTCACAAAACGGTTTTTAAATGCACAATTTCCTTATTAAAATTTATCGCGCTTGGTTCGTTTTAAGGACAGGATTGAAGTGAAAACACCCAACCAACATGTGATACGACAAGCACAATAATCAAACAAATCCGTGCATGTGTGCAATAAAGGAAACATGAGTCAAACATGTAGGAAGTAACACTTAAATGCATCTTAATGACTCCAAACATTATAAAGCACATGGATGAATTGACCTATTGTCTCAAAACACTATCAAATAGTCACATGAAAATAATGGAATGATGTTGTGACTCGGTCATCCTAAGTGTTCATCCATAAACGGTGCAATACAAAAATCTTTTTGGATTTTCTCAAAATTTTATCAAAATAAAATCTTTTTGTATTTTTTTTAAAAAAAATTCAAAAACAAGAATTTATACAAAAAGTACAAGTCATCACACTAGTAAAAATATATCATGAAACCACAACTAGTGTATGACAAACATGCAACCACAATCAACCAAAAGATTTCACATGGGGTGAATCACGTGCAAGCAAACGGGAATCGTGGACAAATAAACCATAAGCCTTTAAATCCGATTTTCTAACCCAAATTGATGTGTAACGAAGTGTGGGGGTTTTGGGAATCGAATTTATTCTTTCATTAACCTTCTTAGGTCCATTTAAAAGCTTGTAACAAAATCTCCTAAGATGACCTTGCCTACCGCAATGTGTGCAAGTGTAAATCGGGCGGTGTGTGTTACCTAAAGGTGGCCCTCTCCTCAAATTTCTCAGTTGCTCTCTCCGAATTTGCCTAGGTGGGTCTCTCCTAATGATCCTAGGAGGCACTCTCACGATGTTCCTAGGGGGCTCTATCCTAAAAACCTTAGGTGTCTCTTTCTTAACAATCCTAGGGGGCTCTCTCACACGTGTGGCAATGGGTGCAACATATTTTTCAAGACCAATCCCACCCCTATCCGTTTTGATCTCTACTGTGCCTAAAATCTTATCAAGTTTTTCAGACCTAGACTCCAAATCAAATTTCACCTTACTTGAATCTTTCAATTTCGCCTCAAGATCACCTATCCTAGATTCAAGTACTCGTCTAGAATCCTAAAACTCTAAAAGCTCCTTTTTCATAGTCTCCATCAACCCTCTAAGACTATCTCTCTCACCCTCGACGTACTCAAGCTTCTCTTTCAAAATATTCTCATGTGCCCTAAGTTCTTTAACTAAAAAATCATTATTTTTTATGGCACACTCTTTCAATTGAGCTTTCAATTTCAAATTCTCTTTCTTTGTTTTCAAAGTTTCAGCATAAAGTTCATTGAAAGCAGTTTGCAAGTCATGCTCATCTACACTTTCCTCCTCACTTTCATCCACACTCCCATCACCTTCACTATCATCACTAATCACATGGATGGGAAACTCTCGCCTAGAAGCATAAAAAACTTCTTCTTCCGAATCACAATCACTAAGGGTAGAAACATGAGAAATCGGTTTATTCAATTTCTTCTTTAAATTTGTGGTACACTCATGTAACGTGTGACCAACACCCTCACAACAAGGACACCTCTCAGATTCGTTTTCAACAGAAGATTTAAAACAAGAGTTCGTGTGAATTTTCAATTAATTTTTTCAAAAATTTGACATCGAAGATCATCAAAACCATCAAAAGCCATTTTTGTGCAAAATCAGGATCAAAACACAATAACTTAGTGCAACAGGCTCTGATACCAATTTGAGAACGCGTGATAATGATTAACTTCGCAAATTTCTAATTAGACACACTTATTAAATTTCAGCCCCTAAACATGCATCTAAAGTGCGTGCGTGTGTCAACCCAAAAACAAATAAATCATGTGACACAAAAATATGCTGAGACACAGAATTCAGGAAAAAAAAACCCTTTCGGGTAAAACCTTTATTTCACTATGAATATACAAGCCGCAACTTACAATTACATAGAGAAATCTGCAATGGATCAACGCGCAGTCAACCCACAAAGACACGTAGTCTTGAACTCAGCAAGAGAATACACGCAGCACCCTCCAAGGACTCGCAGCCCAAACAACGAAGAAAGAACCGCAGCTCTCCTCAATGACACGCAGCCATAAAACTTTGTAGAGACTCCCTCGGCAATGACACGCAGCCCTCGGTTGCAAAGATCTCTCCACAAAGATGAACAACAACAAAGTTTGTGTTCTAGGGTTCCAAAAGATTCACAAAAGAAATTGGGATTTTTGGTGTGAATCAAAAAGATGTTTGGCACATCAAAAAGGTGAAGACTTTGAGTATTCAGGACTCTGAAAATCGTGTATGTAAGTCTTTTAAAAAATAACTTCCCGAAGTTGGATTTAAATAAGAAGTCTTTGAGCCTAAAAAATCTGCAGCGAATCTGGCAGTGATTATCCCCGTCGGATCGGTCCGGATTGAGGGCGGATCGGTCCGATTTGACCGGATCGGTTCTTTTATTAAGAGGCGGATCGGTCCGAATGAGGTCGGATCGGTTCGGCTATTTCTCCTCATCGGTTTGCCATCGGTCCGGGGTATACTGGCCTTCAGCAAAACGGATCGGTCCGTTTGTGACCGGATCGGTCCGGTTGGCCCAGAAAAATAAAGGCCTCATTTTGCTTGAAAAAACTTACGCCTTATTTTTATAAAAAACATTTTATAAAAATTTCCCAATACTAAATATGAACTTTAAGGAACGTAAAAACAAAATTTTACCAAGTTCATTCTCGCAGAGGCTATGATGTTGAAGATGCTTTGATATTCGGATCCGTTGATGTAAAAGCAATCTTGAATTTCTTCAACGGTGTAACGGCGTATGACATACATATTGATAATGGACAAAAATGTCCTTACAAATCTCCCCCTATGTCTATGCCGGTACATACATAAAAAATTATCTGAATTATCAACTAATGACCTATACAAATCTACCCTCCCATGAACCCTAAAAATGGAAGGATACAAAGGTATAAATCTTCATCGTTTGTTCTTCAATCTTCAACAATGATCAAATCTCAAAGCTTTTCTCATCAGGGTGTGCAACATATTGATCTTCAATCTTCATACCTACACACATGAGACAAAGCAAATACCACGTGACATATCGAGTTTGAAATGAGATAAACATAGATACCAATATATGATAAAATCATAAGTTATATCTCAAAAACTCTCCCAAAATTCAAACTCCCCCATAAAATGATAATTCTTTCTCCCCCTTTTTATGATGTCTCCAAATAGACAAAAGAGAAGAATGAATCAAATAAGCAAAATCGGGGTGTCACGGTACAAAACAGGGCATTAAACAATATGGTAAACGTGCTCTTGCAAGGAGATGCTCAAACAAATCTTCACAAACTATTTTTGCATTTTTCAAATTTTTCGTACAAAAATAAGATACCAATATGAACAAATATGAAACAAAAATCACACCATGGATTTAGACTCAAACAACCAAGTCATGGAAATGGAATGAATGGGTGTGAACACATTCGATAGGTAAATCAACTCAATCAATCATATGTGCACGATGCATACGTGTACTCCTAACGAATGAACATCAAAGGTATCCTTAAGTGTAAAAATTGGTTGAATTTAAATGACATCGTCTTATGCAAATCAACAAATCAAAGTCAAAGTGATTTCCACACCAATAACGTCCAAAACTATGTAGCGCATTTTCAGGCATTTCAAGGACGTGCAAACCCGTTTTAAATTCTCCAACCAAACTCCCTCATATATATTTTCTTTTTAGATGTAATCTAAATTCTCAAACTTTGGAGAATTGGTGCAAAAACCTAAATGGCCCATAATTTGGCATGAATTTCTTTTTATTGCCTTTCAATTTTTTTCGGGCTCTTTTAACCTCTTTGGACCTCGGATAATAAAATTCCTCCATTTTTTAGGTCCAATATAACGGTGGCTTAGTATTCGCAAAGGCAAAATGAACCTTTCGCAGCCCTTCCCCGTTTTCATACAAAGCACACAAACTCACAAAACGGTTTTTAAATGCACAATTTCCTTATTAAAATTTATCGCGCTTGGTTCGTTTTAAGGACAGGATTGAAGTGAAAACACCCAACCAACATGTGATACGACAAGCACAATAATCAAACAAATCCGTGCATGTGTGCAATAAAGGAAACATGAGTCAAACATGTAGGAAGTAACACTTAAATGCATCTTAATGACTCCAAACATTATAAAGCACATGGATGAATTGACCTATTGTCTCAAAACACTATCAAATAGTCACATGAAAATAATGGAATGATGTTGTGACTCGGTCATCCTAAGTGTTCATCCATAAACGGTGCAATACAAAAATCTTTTTGGATTTTCTCAAAATTTTATCAAAATAAAATCTTTTTGTATTTTTTTTAAAAAAAATTCAAAAACAAGAATTTATACAAAAAGTACAAGTCATCACACTAGTAAAAATATATCATGAAACCACAACTAGTGTATGACAAACATGCAACCACAATCAACCAAAAGATTTCACATGGGGTGAATCACGTGCAAGCAAACGGGAATCGTGGACAAATAAACCATAAGCCTTTAAATCCGATTTTCTAACCCAAATTGATGTGTAACGAAGTGTGGGGGTTTTGGGAATCGAATTTATTCTTTCATTAACCTTCTTAGGTCCATTTAAAAGCTTGTAACAAAATCTCCTAAGATGACCTTGCCTACCGCAATGTGTGCAAGTGTAAATCGGGCGGTGTGTGTTACCTAAAGGTGGCCCTCTCCTCAAATTTCTCAGTTGCTCTCTCCGAATTTGCCTAGGTGGGTCTCTCCTAATGATCCTAGGAGGCACTCTCACGATGTTCCTAGGGGGCTCTATCCTAAAAACCTTAGGTGTCTCTTTCTTAACAATCCTAGGGGGCTCTCTCACACGTGTGGCAATGGGTGCAACATATTTTTCAAGACCAATCCCACCCCTATCCGTTTTGATCTCTACTGTGCCTAAAATCTTATCAAGTTTTTCAGACCTAGACTCCAAATCAAATTTCACCTTACTTGAATCTTTCAATTTCGCCTCAAGATCACCTATCCTAGATTCAAGTACTCGTCTAGAATCCTAAAACTCTAAAAGCTCCTTTTTCATAGTCTCCATCAACCCTCTAAGACTATCTCTCTCACCCTCGACGTACTCAAGCTTCTCTTTCAAAATATTCTCATGTGCCCTAAGTTCTTTAACTAAAAAATCATTATTTTTTATGGCACACTCTTTCAATTGAGCTTTCAATTTCAAATTCTCTTTCTTTGTTTTCAAAGTTTCAGCATAAAGTTCATTGAAAGCAGTTTGCAAGTCATGCTCATCTACACTTTCCTCCTCACTTTCATCCACACTCCCATCACCTTCACTATCATCACTAATCACATGGATGGGAAACTCTCGCCTAGAAGCATAAAAAACTTCTTCTTCCGAATCACAATCACTAAGGGTAGAAACATGAGAAATCGGTTTATTCAATTTCTTCTTTAAATTTGTGGTACACTCATGTAACGTGTGACCAACACCCTCACAACAAGGACACCTCTCAGATTCGTTTTCAACAGAAGATTTAAAACAAGAGTTCGTGTGAATTTTCAATTAATTTTTTCAAAAATTTGACATCGAAGATCATCAAAACCATCAAAAGCCATTTTTGTGCAAAATCAGGATCAAAACACAATAACTTAGTGCAACAGGCTCTGATACCAATTTGAGAACGCGTGATAATGATTAACTTCGCAAATTTCTAATTAGACACACTTATTAAATTTCAGCCCCTAAACATGCATCTAAAGTGCGTGCGTGTGTCAACCCAAAAACAAATAAATCATGTGACACAAAAATATGCTGAGACACAGAATTCAGGAAAAAAAAACCCTTTCGGGTAAAACCTTTATTTCACTATGAATATACAAGCCGCAACTTACAATTACATAGAGAAATCTGCAATGGATCAACGCGCAGTCAACCCACAAAGACACGTAGTCTTGAACTCAGCAAGAGAATACACGCAGCACCCTCCAAGGACTCGCAGCCCAAACAACGAAGAAAGAACCGCAGCTCTCCTCAATGACACGCAGCCATAAAACTTTGTAGAGACTCCCTCGGCAATGACACGCAGCCCTCGGTTGCAAAGATCTCTCCACAAAGATGAACAACAACAAAGTTTGTGTTCTAGGGTTCCAAAAGATTCACAAAAGAAATTGGGATTTTTGGTGTGAATCAAAAAGATGTTTGGCACATCAAAAAGGTGAAGACTTTGAGTATTCAGGACTCTGAAAATCGTGTATGTAAGTCTTTTAAAAAATAACTTCCCGAAGTTGGATTTAAATAAGAAGTCTTTGAGCCTAAAAAATCTGCAGCGAATCTGGCAGTGATTATCCCCGTCGGATCGGTCCGGATTGAGGGCGGATCGGTCCGATTTGACCGGATCGGTTCTTTTATTAAGAGGCGGATCGGTCCGAATGAGGTCGGATCGGTTCGGCTATTTCTCCTCATCGGTTTGCCATCGGTCCGGGGTATACTGGCCTTCAGCAAAACGGATCGGTCCGTTTGTGACCGGATCGGTCCGGTTGGCCCAGAAAAATAAAGGCCTCATTTTGCTTGAAAAAACTTACGCCTTATTTTTATAAAAAACATTTTATAAAAATTTCCCAATACTAAATATGAACTTTAAGGAACGTAAAAACAAAATTTTACCAAGTTCATTCTCGCAGAGGCTATGATGTTGAAGATGCTTTGATATTCGGATCCGTTGATGTAAAAGCAATCTTGAATTTCTTCAACGGTGTAACGGCGTATGACATACATATTGATAATGGACAAAAATGTCCTTACATAATATGAATAGGAAAATGCAAATCAACAAATGCAAGTTAAACCACTTACCTTAGGTTTGTAGAATCAAGTCCCTTTGATGAAAATGTTGGGTTGGATTCAAGAATCTCCTCTTGTTGTTGAAGTAATCTCCCAAAATCTCCAAATTCTCTTCTAGTTGTTCTCCTCTAAGGCTCTCTCGAATTTTAGTCTTCTAAAATGACTTAAAGTTGCCTCACCCTCTCATAATTAGGGTTAGGGCCTATGGGCCTTCTAAAAAGGGCTCAAACACTTAATTGGGAGCTCGAATGTGTCAAGAAAAGTCCCGAAACGCAATATATACATATGGCCACTCATTTTGAACTATTTCGACCCTACTGAACTCAACCGTGCTCTCAAAATTGCCATCTGGATAATTATTTTTAAAAGTTAATTTTCACTCATTAACTAATTTAAATTCACTCACTTTTAAATAACACAAATAATTAATTCTTAACATAAGTAAATTACCAAATACTAAATTCATTAATTAAAATGAAAAACCCAGAAATTACGAGGTTTTACATATACTTAAGCTTTTTGGCCTCAATTAGATCTGCTGGAAAAATCCCTTCTCCAATGTTTGCTCTGATGGGATCCATCCAAGAAGGTCCCATTTCTACTTCAATGAAATTATTCATCAAATCTTCATCAATACTCCGACTAGCTTGAATCTCAATGGGGATTGTTCTCCTAAGCTCAATACTTGTTGTCGACGCTAGTCGAGAAAGTGCATCAGCTTAGGCATTCTGCAATTTTGGAATCCTGCTCATTCGAAAAGCAGGAAAATTGGATATAACCTCTAGAACTTTGGTGAGGTAACTTGTCATCCATTCACCTTTGTCTCCATACAAACTTAAGATCTGATTGACCACCAATTGAGAATCACTGTGCACCATAACTTGCTTTGCGTTTAATGTTTGAGCCAAACTTAATCCCACAATTAATGCTTTATAATCCATTTCATTGTTTGATGCCTAGAACTGGAATCTAAGTGCGTACCCAATAGCAATTCCATCAGGGGTATTGAGTATAATACTTGCTCCACTTCTTGTCGCACACAAAGATCCATCCATGTATAGATTCCATACTGGGATGTTGTTGTCAAAGCCTTGGTTTGTCAATGTCCCATAATGGAATATCTTTTTTCCTTCTCATATTTCTTAGTCATCTCTTTCATTCTGGTTGACTAGTTCGATAGGTTAGCAGTTGCTTTATTTGAGCTCTCTCCAACTGGGTTTCGCTCAGGCTATTGGTCGGAGATGATTTTAGTTGAGCTTACCCCTGTTGGGGTTTGCTTTTCCCGAATACCTTGTTGCTCAATAACCTCTATATAAGTAAACTCTATAATAAATTCCACTACAGCTTGGGCATTTAATGAGGACCTCAGCTCATACACAATGTCATACTCCCCCAGTTCTATTATCCAATACATCAATCTCCCAGACTTCTTAGGTTTATGAAGAGATTGCCGAAGAGGCATATCAGTGTACACCATTATAGTATGTTCTTGTAAATAAGGCCTCATCCATTTGGATGCCTCTATAAGAGCCAAAGCTAATTTCTCCAGTCGTGGATATCTGATTTCTACTCCCTGGAAGGTTTTAATGGTGTAGTAGACCGACTTCTGCAATCCATTATCTTCTCGTATCAAAGCTGAATTTACAACCAACTCAAAAATGACTAAGTACAAATACAATTTTCCCCCAAAACTCGTCGAGAGAGTAATGGTGGTGATCCCGAATATTTCTTCATCTCTTAAAAATATTTCTCGCATTCATCGTTCCATTCAAAAGGTTTTCCTCAACACCTTAAAGAATGTCAAACACCTGTCTGTTGCTCGAGATATGAATCTATTCAAAGTAGCTACTCGCCCAGTGAGTATTTGAACATCCTTCTTACAAGTCGGGGACGGCATTTCAATTAATGCTTTTATTTTATTTGGATTAGCTTTAATTCCTCTCTGGTTTACTATATACCCAAGGAACATTCCTTCTTTCATGCCGAACATAATTTTTTTCGGATTTAACTTCATCTGGTGCTTTTCCAATTGATCAAAGGTTTGGCTGAGGTCGGTAATGTGATCAGAGGATTTTTTACTCTTCGTCAGTAGCCTCATCCACATAGGCCTCCATGTTCTTTCCTATTTTATCTTCAAAGACCTTATTCACCAACCTCTGGTAGGTAGCACATGTATTTTTCAAACCAAGCAGTATACTATTATAATAGTAAGTTCCTCGAGGAGTAATGAAAGAGGTAATTCCTCTATCTTCAGGCTTTATTTTAATCTGGTTGTAACCAGAGTAGGCATCCCTAAAGCACCATAGCTCGTATCCTGACGTAGCATCGACAAGCTGGTCAATCAGGGGTAAAGGAAAATGATACTTTGGACATGCTTTATTCAAATCAGTGCAGTCCACACACATTCATCACTTATTATTTTTCTTCTTGACCATAACAACGTTGGCCAACCAATTTAAATATTTCACATCTTCAATGAATGAATTTTTTTGAAGCTTCTCTACCTCCTCATGAATAGCTTGATTCTACTTGGGGCTGAGCACCCTGTGTCTTTGTTTCACTTGCTTGACATCCTTGTTGACGTTGAGTTTATGGCAGAGGAAATTGGGATCAATCCCAGGCATATCCTCATGACTCAAAGCAAACACGTGTTTTCTCTATCTCAGGAATGTCACTAGCTTATGTTTAAGAATAAGGTATATATTGAACCCACCTGTGTAGTTCATTCTGGCCTGTCATAATCTAAGATGATATTCTCTGTTGCTTCTACAATTTGGCCTTTCATCAGCTTTGTCTCCTCTCTTGGATCTAAGGTTTTAACGTTAGATTCGTTATTGGGCTCAGTAATGTCCACTTGCTAAGTGGTGTTCTTCTTCTTTATTTCCTCAAGATCCTCTTATTCGGAAGAGGAGTAATAACATTCCTGGGTTACTTTTTTATCACCCTTCACTACACCTGCTCCAAAGTTGGTCGGGAAATTAAAAAAGTGATGGACTGTTGAAAGAACTGCTTCAAACTTCTTCAACCCTACTCTACCCATGATGACATTGTAGGTTGACTGCACATTCTTCTCCATCATAAAGAAATAAACTTTCTCGACTCGACTTGTTGGCTAGGTGTCGAGCAACACCTCTAGCTTGATTGTTCCAAAAGGATAAACTTTTTCACCAGAAAAAATGATCAACGCATTGTGGTATGGATCTAGCTGACTCAGCTTCAAATCCAAATTTTGAAAGTAAGAATAAAACATGATATCTGTCGAGCTACCATTGTCAATCAACACCCTAGAAACGATTGTATCCTGATATTTGAATTTGACCACCAGAGGGTTGTCATGGGGCTACAGAACTCCTGATAGATCATTTTTGGAAAACCCAATCACCAATTTTTCTTCATTCACGTTCCTAGACCTATCTTCCACGGTTAAATTGATCCTCTAGATGTAAGAACAAGCTAAATCCTCATTAAGGTAAGCTTTTCTATCTGCAGTGTGATCTCCACCTCCATCATCTCCACCTGTAATTATCTGACCATCAAAGAAACCAAAACTAAGTGTAAACACCTCTCATTCTGGTGCATTGAGTTTTTTTTGGGAAATCGGTATCATCTTTATGATTTCTTTTCTTTTATTTCGTGGGCTTGCATGGAGACTTTGACCTGCGTCGAGATCCTCTATTTTCCTACTGATCAACAAACCTGTCTAGTCTTCCTTAGCGGGTGAGGGTTTCTATCTCATTTTACAGAGCAATAAAATGATCTGTAATGACCCCATTTTTTGTATGCCAATATATATAATCATTTCTACAATTACGTCTTACTTACTATTTGAAAATGTTATAACATTACAAATGTGATATTCTGGATTCTTAATATGACAAAGTCCATTTTAAAATTTGAAGAATCAACTGTAAAATGGGTCAAATTGAAGTTTTATGGCACATCATAAGCTAAGTGATAAGTATTGGGGTAGAAAATGTAATTGTCTGAAACTTTAGGGATTTGATTTTAATTAAGAAAGTTTTAGGGACCAAAATGAAAATAAAAAAAAGGATCTTTTTGCAAATAAAATATTTTTCGGGACCTTTAAGAAATATTGAAAATATATGGTATGAAATTACCAAAATGCCCTTCAGGTGCAAAATAACTCTTATACCCTTAATACCTTTCCACCTCATGCTCGACACCTCGTGCTTGGTTTTGACACCTCCACCGTACACGTGTCGTCATTAGAGGAGAAGCCAAAACACGTGTGGTCGTTAGAGGAGAAGCTAAAACACGTGTCGCAGTCCAGTGAAATAAAACTACAAGACGCTTCCGTTACGCGACACGTCAACGCTGACTCGCCATTGTAAAAGCTTGGTCATCATGGACACGTGTCAACGCTGTGATATCTTTGGAAAACTATAAATAGGTCCATTGGGATCATTTGAGACTCACACCGAATTCCTTGAGAATTATGGAGAAGTAGTGACAGAAAGCGTGGAAACGTTTAAGAAGAAGTTCTTAGGGATATCCATCTTAAGGTAATCTTAATGTTATAATGCATTTTTATAATTTTAATTTATTGTTTTATAGCTTTACTTAGTAGTTATGCTGGTAAAATACACTAAAGGATTCACTAATCAAAACTTAAAATTTAGAAGAAATCTAAGTTGATTTTATTTTCAATATATGTAAACTTGTTTGAAATTATACGCTTTTAAAAAATGATTCTTTTTAAAGAAGTTGCTCGTTATTATGGAATCCCATTTAAGTAATTCCAAAGTCAGGCCTAGTGAAGTTCTGTCTAGATGTGATGGTATTTAAGTGGTGCCCCTGTGACCCTCCATCTCTACTGGGAATAAATTCGGAAATGTTTTGTCTAGATGAGATGGTATATAAGTGGTGCCCCTATGACCCTCCATCTCTACTGGGAACCGCCTGATTAGGAAGAACTATGAATTGAATTTTTTAAATATGATGAATGAATATTAAAAATTGAGAAATGGTTTTAGTAACCTTTTTCAACAAGTTCTTTTAGGATTAAAACACAATATTTAGAATTGTGATTTATTTAGAATACGTAATTAAACCTTTATTGTATTTATTAGATTAACGTGTGATCCAAGACTCAATATCTATATTTGCGAGCCTCTATTTTAGGTGAGTACTCTATGTCATTTCTTGCACATTTAAATTATATGATATTATGCAAACTATGTATTTTATGAAATGCTTTTATTATCAAAATGAATCTGATATCGATGATTGATTCATTTGTTATATGTTTATATCTCTCCATTTAGACATACTGATTGAAATGAGTATTGAAAATGATATTGAATATTGGAAATAATATTCGGCCTAAGGGACCTCTTTACTGACTGAACTTCTCAGCTGGGTTATCGCTGGTGTGCCCTAAATAAGGCGTTGTGACGAACTAGTTCGATTGACCCTTAACTACCGGGGAATAATACGGTAGAAGAATACGGTATTAGAGTGTACTTGGCCATCAAAATGATATGATTGAAAGAAAAAGATATCACTTTTGATTTGTTGCATTTATCTTATTCCGAGCTATCCAATTGTGATATATATACTTTCATTTTAAAATATATATATCTATTTACTACAAGTTCCTATCCATTTATGTATATGCCTTCTCTTTTGACTTGAATATGTATCTATTTTCTATAAACCCTGGAATGTCTGGAGATTGAACCTCATTCGGATTTTAGATGATGTTGTATAAATAACCATTTTTCAGGAAACGTTTAGGCTCACGGACGGAACGAAAAAGGACTATATTGAAGATTTAGCTTTTAGAGCTCTTTTGTAAAATGTTTATTTAGAGCATGTGTGGCTCTCTTGTAATAAGTTTTAAATTTTTCTCTTAAGTTTGTAACTCGTTGTCAATTTTAATATATATGAAGTTTCCTTTAGAAAGCTCTGATGACGTAATTCCTTTATTTTCAGTATTTTACGATTCATAACCATGTGATTATATTTTCGTTGCATTTTTTTAAGGAAATAATTAAATCGGAATATTTGTTGCCTTGGGGGCATGTCCAGACGCTCGTTCCCTACTACTAATTTTGGGATGGGGTCGTGACAGAGGTGGTATCGGAGAATATGTTATGAACCCGTAGACTACTGAACATAGGTTTCGAACGTTATAGATTTCATGTTTCCATCCTTATGAGATAGTATTAAATATCTGATTTATGTGATAACCCACCCTATGTGTTATATTATTTATAATTGGTCTTTTAGTTTTCAATCTTGATATATTATAGTAGATCTTACGTTTTTCCATGAATGTAGAAAATAACCAAGAGAAGATCATCTATGGGAACTAGTGATTCGAGTATTGAACGACTGGAAGGTGCATACAAGGCGATCAAAAGTCTAGTAAAGATTGTGGAGCATTAGGTGAATAATGGAGAACTATGGAATCCTGAACCAAGTACTTGTACTATTGAATAGTTCAATAAGTTGAACCCACCATCTTTTAAAGGTAGTCCTAACCCCATTAAAGCGGAAAATTGGGTGATGCAACTTGAAAAGATGTTCGATGTTCTTAAGTGTACAGATGAACAACGGGTTTCATTTGGAGCATTCATGTTAGAAGGTGAAGCCGAACATTGGTGGAGAATGACTAAGAGAATACTTGGGGAAAGGAATAATTCCATAGGTTGGAATGACTTCTTAGTGATCTTCTAAGAGAAATAATTTCCCGAAACAGTGCAAGACCAAAAAGCAGCTGACTTCATGAGTCTGGTTCAAGGAAATATGACGGTTAGTAAATATGAGGCAAAGTTTACTGAGTTATCCCGTTTTGCACCTCATTTTGTGATAACCGATGTTTTAAAAGCTAAGAAGTTTGAACGTGAGTTGAGGTTGAATATTCGTAGTCAAATTTCCATCTTGAAGTTTACATCATATAATGACGCGATGGCTAGGGCAACAATAGCTGAGAAGGATAGTGAAGAATATAATCAGGTTAGAGAGGGGAAGAGGAAGTTTGGAGAATAAAGAGGAAGGAACCCTAATAACAAACCCTTTAGGACTATACCTAATATAGGTCAACCTTTAGTAAACCAACCCTTTAATGGTGATAGATGCAAACGATGTGGTAATATTCATAGAGGGAAACCATGTTACTTGGAGACGGGAAGTTGCTTTGGGTGTGGCCAAAAGGGACATAAAATGAGAGATTGCCCTAACAAAGGGAAGGCGCCAACAAAGACTTTTAATGACAATAAGGAACATGGCAGACAAGGTAGAATTTTTAATCTTTCCAATGCAAAGGCTTCTAATGCAGTAGTGTCAGGTACACTTTCTATATGTGCACAACCTTTTCAAGTTTTAATAGATCCTGGTTCTACCCATTCATTTGTGTCTTTATGTTTTGTTAATCACTTTCCTAATATTCTCGAACCCTTGAATCATAACATACACATTTCTACTCCTTCTGGTGATTTATTGATGGGTACATTAGTATATAAATCTTGCCCTATAGATGTGAGTAGTCATAAACTATTTTTTGATTTGATAGTTTTAGACATAAGAGATTTTGAAGTCATTTTGGGGATGAATTGGTTAGTATTGTACCATGATAGATTGTTTTGAGAAGAGAGTTACTTTACAAATTCCTAACCATCCAGAATTTAGTTTTGAAGGAACTGGCATCCTATCTCCCATGCATATTGTCTTTGCAATGCAAGCTTGTAGTTTTCTTAAGAAGGGATGTCAAGGATTCCTTGCAAATGTTATTGATTTGCAAACAAAAGAGACTAGTTTAGAAGATATTCCTATAGCTAAACATTTTCCAGATGATTTACCCAGTCTACATCCTAGAAGACAAATAGAGTTTGCAATTAACCTTACTCCTGGAACTATACTAATATCAAAACCACCTTATCGCATGGCACCTTTAGAATTAAGGGAATTAAAAGTTCAATTACAAGATCTGTTAGATAAGGGTTTTATTATACCAAGTGTATCCCCTTGGAATGCTCCAGTGTTATTTGTTAAAAAGAATGATGGGATGATGAGATTATGTATAGATTATCATGAACTAAATAAGATGACCATTCAGAATAAATACCCCTTTCCTGGTATAGATGATTTTTTTGACCAACTGCAAGGTACGCAAGTATTTTCTAAGGTTGACCTTAGGTTACGCTATCACCAATTGAAGACTAAGGAGGATGATATTTCAAAATTAGCTTTTCGTACTAGATATGGTCACTATGAATTTCTTGTGATGCCATTTGGACTGACTAATGCACCAGACGCTTTTATGGATATGATGAATAGAGTCTTTAGGAAATATTTGGATCAGTGTGTGGTTATTTTCATTGATGACATCCTTATTTATTCCAAAAGTATTGAAGAACACGAAAAGCATTTAGAGACGGTATTACAAATCCTTAGGAAAGAGAAATTATATGCGAAATTAAAGAAGTGTGAGTTTTGGTTACCTAGTGTCTCTTTTCTAGGACATGTAATTTCCAAGGAGGGAGTGTCGGTTGACCCTTAAAAGATCAAGGTTGTACTAGATTGGCCTAGACCAACTAATATGATAGAGATTCGTAGTTTCCTTGGATTAGCCGGCTATTATAGTAGATTTGTTGAAGGATTTTCCATTATTGCCAAACCTCTATCTAGGTTAACACAAAATAAGGTGAAATATGAATGGTTTGAGGAAGTTGAGAATAGTTTTCAAGAACTTAAGAATCGATTAGTAACTGCCCCAATTTTGACTATTCCTTCCAAAATAGGGGGATTTGTGATCTATAGTGATGCTTCTAAAAATGGTTTGGGATGTGTCCTACTGCAAAATGGAAAAGTAGTAGCTTATGCCTCGAGACAGTTAAAAACCCATGAGCAGAATTATCCAACCCATGACCTTGAATTAGCATCTATAAATTTTGCTCTTAAGATTTGGAGACACTATTTGTATGGTGAGACTTGTGAGATTTCTACCAATCATAAGAGTTTGAAATATACATTTACTCACAAAGAATTGAACATGAGACAAAGGAGGTGGTTAGAATTGATGAAGGATTATCATGTAAATATTCACTATCACCAGGGGAAAGCTAATATAGTAGCCGGCGCTTTAAGTAGAAAGTCTAAAACAAATTTAGCATGTCCCATTACAAATCAGGAACCTTTGTTAAGGTATTTGAGAAGTATGGAAATAGATGTACGTATTTATAACAAAGGAGGAATAATCGCAAACTTACAAGTACAACCTATGTTTATGGAAAGGATCAAAATTGCACAAGTAAATGACCCACAACTGAAGAAGATTAGAGAAGAAGTCATCGAGGGTAAGAGAACTGAATTTGTGATACGAGATGATATATTGAGGTTTGGAAATAGAGTGTGTGTTCTATGTGATGTCCAACTAAAGAGGCAAATTTTGGAGGAAAGTCATTACTCAAGATTCACATTTCATCACGGATGTACAAAAATGTATAGGGATCTTCGAGAAGTATTTTGGTGGAATAACATGAAGAGGGAGATAGCATAATTTATATCTCAGTGTTTGGTTTGTCAACAAGTAAAGGCAGAACATCAAAAACCATCAGGATTACTGCAACCCTTACCTATCCCTGAGTGGAAATGGGAACATATTACTATGGATTTTATGACAGGTTTACCAAGGAATTCAAATGGTAATGATTCTATTTGGGTAATTCTTGATAGCTTAACTAAATCTGCTCATTTTCTTGCCATTAAGATTACCCATTATTTATAAAATTTATCTAAGTTGTACATGGGGAAAATTATTAGGCTTTATGGAACCCCAGTTTCGATTATTTCTGATTGTGACCCAAGATTCGTGTCTCGCTTCTGGAAAAGCCTACAAGCAACCATGGGTACAAAATTGAATTTCATCACCATTTTTCACTCTCAAATAGATGGACAATCTGAGAGAACCATTCAAATATTAGAGGATATGCTTAGGCCATGTGTACTTGATTTGAAAGGGAATTGGGATGATCATTTATCGTTAGTGGAATTTGCGTATAATAATAGTTATCAAGCAAGTATTCAATTGGCTCCGTATGAGGCACTCTATAGTAGATGGTGTCGTTCCCCTACATGTTGGGTAGAAGTTGGAGAAAGAAAATTATTGGGACCAGAATTGATCCAGATCACAACAAAGAATGTAAAATTGATACAAGACCAACTTCGAATCGCTCAAAGCCGTCAAAAGAGTTATGTTGATAATCGCCGATGAGAATTGGAATTCCAAAGAGGATATTATGTGTTCTTACGAGTATCACCTTCAAAGGGAGTAATACGATTCGGGAAGAAAGGAAAGTTGAGCCCAAGATACATAGGACCTTTTAAAACCCTTGAAAAGATAGGAGTTGTTGCATATAAAATAGCCTGGCCACCTGAACTCTCTAGTGTACATTATGTGCTTCCCGTATCAATGATGAAGAAATATTTCCCAAATCCAAAACATATCTTAAGTCACGAGCCTCTTCAAGTTAGTGAAGATTTGTCTTACATTGAGCATCCAGTGGAAATCTTGGACCATAAAGATCAAATATTATGAACCAAGGTTATTCCACTAGTCAAAGTATTATGGCGGAATCATTATGTTGAAGAAGCAACATCGGAGCAGGAAGATGAAATAAAGGAGCGATAGCCATACCTTTTTAGAAATTAATGTAAGTAAAGTTTGGGGACCAAACTTTTTATAAGGAGGGTAGGATGTAATGACCCCATTTTTTGTATGCCAATATATATAATCAGTTCTCCAATTGCGTCTTACTTACTATTTGAAAATGTTATAATATTACAAAT
The DNA here is from genome assembly GCA_949130495.1 of Sambucus nigra. Classification (NCBI taxonomy): domain Eukaryota; kingdom Viridiplantae; phylum Streptophyta; class Magnoliopsida; order Dipsacales; family Adoxaceae; genus Sambucus; species Sambucus nigra. Next base: position 763,941,374 of record OX422207.1, read on the forward strand.
GCGATATTTTGGATTCTTAATATGACAAAGCCTATTTTTAAATTTAAAGAATCAGCTGTAAAATGGGTCAAATTGAAGTTTTATGGCACATCCTAAGCTAAGTGATAAGTTTTGGGGTAGAAAATGTAATTTTCTGAAACTTTAGGGATTTGATTTTAATTAAGAAAGTTTTAGGGACCAAAATGAAAATAAAAAAAGGATATTTTTGCAAATAAAATATTTTCAGGGACCTCTAAGAAATATTGAAAATATATGATGTGAAATTACCAAAATGCCCTTCAGGTGTAAAATGACTCTTATACCATTAATACCTTTCCACCTCGTGCTTGGTTTTGACACCTCCACCGTACACGTGTCGTCATTAGAGGAGAAGCCAAAACACTTGCGGTCGTTAGAGGAGAAGCTAAAACACGTGTCGCAGTCCAGTGAAATAAAACTACAAGACGCTTTCGTTACGCGACACGTCAACGCTGACTCGTCATTGTAAAAGCTTGGTCATCATGGACACGTGTCAACGCTGTGATATCTTTGGAAAACTATAAATAGGTCCATTGGGATCATTTGAAACTCACACCAAATTCCTTGAGAATTATGCAGAAGTAGTGAGAGAAAGCGTGGAAACGTTTAAGAATAAGTTCTTAGGGTTATCCATCTTAAGGTAATCTTAATGTTATAATGCATCTTTATAATTTTAATTTATTGTTTTATAGCTTTACTTAGTAGTTATGCTGGTAAAAAACACTAAAGGATTCACTAATCAAAACATAAAATTTAGAAGAAATCTAAGTTGATTTTATTTTCAATATATGTAAACTTGTTTGAAATTATACGCTTTTAAAAAATGATTCTTTTTAAACAATTTGCTCGTTATTATGGAATCCCATTTAAGTAATTCCAAAGTCAGGCCTGGTGAAGTTCTGTCCAGATGTGATAGTATTTATGCGGTGCCCCTGTGACCCTCCATCTCTACTGGGAACCGACTGATTAGGAAGAACTATGAATTGAATTCTTTAAATACGATGAATGAATATTAAAAATTGAGAAATGGTTTTAGTAACCTTTTTCAACAAGTTATTTTAGGATTAAAACACAATATTTAGAATTGGGATTTATTTAGAATACGTAATTAAACCTTTATTGTATTTATTAGATTAACGTGTGATCCAAGACTCAATATCTATATTTGCGAGCCTCTATTTTAGGTGAGTACTCTATGTCATTTCTTGCACATTTAAATTATATGATATTATGCAAACTATGTATTTCGTGAAATGCTTTTAATCTCAAAATGCATCTGATACCGATGATTGATTCATTTGTGATATATTTATATCTCTCCATTTAGACATACTGATTGAAATGAGTATTGAAAATGAGATTGAATATTGGAAATAAGATTCGGGCTAAGGACCTCTTTACTGACTGACCTTCCCAGTTGGCTTATCGCTGGTGTGCCCTAAATAAGGCGTTGTGACGAACTAGTTTGATTAACCCTCAACTACCGGGGAATAATACGGTAGAAGAATACGGTATTAGAGTGTACTTGGCCTTCAAAATGATATGATTGAAAGAAAAATATATCACATTTGATTTATTGCATTCGTCTTATTCTGAGCTATCCAATTGTGATATATATACTTTCATTTCAAAATATATATCTATTTACTGCAACTTCCTATCCATATATATATATATATGCCTTCTCTTTTGACTTGAATATGTATCTATTTTCTAAAAACCCTGGAATGTCTGGAGATTGAACGTCATTTGGCTTTTAGCTGATGTTGTATAAATAACCATTTTTCAGGAAACGTTTTGGCTCATGGACGGAACGAAAAAGGACTATATTGAAGATTTGTCTTTTAGAGATGTTTTTGTAAAATGTTTATTTAGAGCATGTGTTTCTCTCTTATAATAAGTTTTAAATTTTTCTCTTAAGTTTGTAACTCGTTGTTAATTTTAATATATATGAAGTTTCCTTTAGAAATCTCTGATGACGTAATTCCTTTACTTTCAGTATTTTACGATTCATAACCATGTGATCATATTTCTGTTGCATTTATGTAAGGAAATAATTAAATCAGAATATTTGTTGCATTGGTGGCATGTCAAGACGCTCGCTCCCTATTACTAATTTTGGGATAGGGTCGTGATATGATCTGTCGTATGCCCATGGTCCTTCTAAAATTCATAGTATTTGAATTTGTCCCTCTTTCTAGTAGGTACTCTTAATTTCTATGGCCAACGTACCTTCTTGCTATGCTTAATTTCCTCTAAAACATGGTGAATGCCCATCGTTAATGGAGTGTAGTTGTTGTACTTCCCAAGCCTATCATTAATTTTCGTTTACTTTGAATCTTTCTGATCCTTATGCTCATTTTAACCCTTCTTCTCAGTTTTAACCTCAGACTTTATGACCGAGCTCTACTTCACTGTTATTGCTTCCTCGACATTCATTATCTTGGCTGCTTTGGCAATTAATTTAGTTATGGTCTTAGGAGGATCTTTGGCAAGAGTGTAATAAAGATTTTCGGGAAGCGGTCCACTCATGAGAGATGTAATAGTTACTTTCTCCTCATAATCAATCACCTCCAACTTCTTATTGTTAAAGCAAATGATGTAGTCCCTGGTTCTTTCTCTTACTCATTATCTCATGCTTAGCAAGTGAGCCACCCTCTTTACTGGCTTGGCCTCAAAGCATTAATTACTAATGAATATCTCGACCACTTGGTTAAAATTAACAATTTGTCCCCGAGGTAGGCTATTATACCATACTTGGGCAGGACCCATTATGGTACCTAAGAATGCCATAAATCTCATCTCATCGAGGATGGCGTAAATGTCTACTACTGCTTGGTATTGTTCTATATGAAGAATAGGGCCACTTTTCCCATCATACTTTGGCGTAACAACAAGAGCTTTGAACTTCAAAGGAGTAGGAAAATCCATAATAGCTTGAACAAAAGGAGCTCATTTCATAAAGCTTCGTTACAAAGGGTTCTTCGCCTTCACCATTTCTCCCAACCTATCTTCTAGCCTCTGGATTGAGCCTTTCCCTGCGTGATTACCCGAATTAGATTTATGCGATGCAGCTTGGTTATTTTAACTAACTGTCTGTGTTGATCTCTCCTCTTGAGAGGTCTATTTGTCATGGGCAGATCATCAAGAACATGATCTGGATTGGGCTGAGGCCTTATGTTGGTCGGCTGGTCATTGAGTATGCCTCAATAATGCCCTGGGAATTTTTTTATGCCCTCTGGGTCCCTGATGATCAAAGGGCGATGCTCAGCTAAGCCTTTCTAAGGCACTTAGCCTTTTTTGAGACAAAGACTGCTCGTCATAAGGCTCTGAAGTTCTGAGGGAAGAACTTACTCCTAGACAGTAGGACGTGTCTCTAGAAGCCCTGGAGTGGCTATGCTTGCTAGTTCTTGGAGGCGGTGGTGGCATGTTTCTATGAAGAGATAAGGTAAGAGATCCTGATTATAGCATTTGGGAAAATTTCATGATTGCATCTTGTATGGCCTCCTAACCTCTAGCAAGAGTAGCCAAGATCCGAGTCATATCATTATGTGTTGGAGGGCCAGATGAAATAGGTAGATTTCCATCATTTATAGGACTAGACTCAGGAATGTCATTTATTTTTGAGTTATTGTGAGTGAATGAGAGTGAAAACGTTTAGAAATACGTTCCCACAGACGGTGTCAATATGTTGATGTAAAAAACTAGATTATGTCTAATTTTTTAACATAAATAATATATGTAAAATAGAGACAAAAAGGTTTTTAAAGTGGTTCGGCTACAAGGGAAAGTCTACATCCACTGTGTTTCTTATTGGATTGTAATCTGTCTTACCTTTCGTATTTTTCAATGGCTTGAACCTGCCCTCGGTGAAGGGATTATAATGTATTTATAGTCTCGTAAGGAGATAGAGAGGTGGAATGTAAAAGGGTGGCCTTTATAAATGAAGCATTTACACCAGTATGTAATGACTATAATGCACTTGGTTGTTAGCGTTCTGCTGATCAAGTTGGTCGGAGTTCCCACAGTGGGTCGGCATTTTCCATGTTGGTTGGCATTCTGCATCTGGCTGACTAGGATTCTTGCCATATTGGATGACACGTGTTCATCTCTGATTGGTCCATATAGGTTGATAATTTTTTATATCAACGGTATCGTAATGATATTTGACATCTATTCTAATTATCGGACCTCTTTGATGAAGTTTATTGTTTGTAACTTTTTTACTTCCTTCGAGCTTACTTTATATCTATCCCAAGAAAAAGTTCATTTTCTTTACTTCACTAGGTTTACTTTATCATCAAGATCAAGTTTGTGATAAATGACATTGGGGTCAATCTAGGCTTGTCAGTATAACTCCATGCAAAGATGCACAACCTATTATGCAAAAATTTAACCAAATCTTTCTTCAAGTAAGGTTCAATAGATGAGCCAATTTGGACGATCTTTTTCGATTATTCCTTGTTGAGGACGATGGATTCTATCTCTTTCGAAACCTCTCTCTCTTTCAAATTCTTCTCGTCTCTCAGTTCAAGGGTATCAATATTATAAGAGGTGGTTTTCATCTTATGGGGTTCTTTCTCCTCTACTGAGGTAAACTAGCTCTCCTGTGCTTCTACTTGATCACCATTAACTTTCCCTGCCCCATAAAGAGTCGATAATTTCATCATTTGATGTACAATGGAAGAATTTTCTTCAAACTCCTTCAATGCTACCCTTCCCAAAATAATGTTATATACTGAGAACACATTCTCATCCATTACAAAAAAGTTTATTCTTCTCGTCAGACATCTTGGCCAAGTTCCTATAAGGACATTCATATCAAACATTACTATCGGGTGAACTTTTTATCGCTAAATCCGATCAGAGGGTGATGGTACGTGGCAGGTCTCTTCTTACTTAGCTTTAAAACTTTTAAGTAGTCCCAAAACATAACATTTATTGAGATTCCTCCGCCAATCAATATACGAGACATATTTTAGTCGTGAACTCTTATGCTGATAATAAGAGTGTCATCTTGAGGTGATAAAATCCTTTTAAAATCCAATTTGGAGAACCCCACTACGAGACTTTAATGTCCACCTGCTTCAGCTTACCTTGTTTTCCCTCGGACTATGCTCGGCTAACATCCATTATCTTTAGCCCGTCTTTAACTTCAATATTATGTGCCTTTCGATCGAATTACTATTGTTCCATCTACTATAACTTCTGAGATCATTTTAACATCAATCGAAATTATATGGATATGACCTTTAATTTCCCTGGGTCTAGCTAAGAGATTTGGGTCATCCTTTTTGTCATCGTCTTACTCTTTATCATTCCAATTCACTTGAACTTCCTTCTTCTTTGGTCTGTCATTTCTCGATGAGGGATACTTTTTTCTATTATTATCTCGGATTTTTCCCTTATCAATGTACTTTCACAGCTTTCCCTGCTTCAGTATCTTCTCAATATCATCTTTCGAAGCATACCACTTATTTGTTTTATGGTCGTGATCCTGATGGAACTCGGACTACTTGCTCTTGTCTCTTTTGTGGGCAGGCATACTCAATTTCTTAGGCTAATTAAATTATCTATCCCCCTTAATCTTGTTTAGTATAATATCAGGGTTAGTAGTGAGAGGGGTGTACTTTGCAAACTTATCATCATTTGGCTTCTTCTTATCTTTCTCATTGTCTTTGTCTCGACTCTGTCCAGACTCATTGCTACCTTATTTTGTTGGTCTCTTCTCTTAGACTTCATAGCCTCCACCGCATTCATGATTCTCCCAGCCTTAGCCAGAAGTTTTGTCATGGATTTTGAAGGACCTTTGGAAAGGTTCCAAGTGAGTTTTCCCAGTTGAAGCTCATTAATGAGGGATGTTATCGTGATGCTTTCATCATAATGTTTACTTCTAAATTCTCTTTATTGAATCTAGATAAGAAATATCTCAATGGTTCACCCTTCCCATGATTCATGTTCAACACATGAATATATCCCTTTGCATGCTTCATACCGAAATAAAAGTTACGAATAAACTTCTCAGCCAGCTCCTTGAAATTTTCTATCCCTCCTCTTAACAGACCAATATACCATTGGTATATTTCTATGTGATGAACTAGATTTGTGCTACAATAATACGTGGGCATCACCACAGGTTGTTTAAACTTTCCACGTGTCGGATAGCCGATACTGTTTGGCACGAAGGGAGAGCTTTCCATATATCCTTTGTGATCATAGTGTCTTCTTTTAATGAGGCATCCAATCTTATCCTCCAAACTCTTAATCGAGTTATTCCAAGTCTTTTCATCAACAAAAACATTGTCCTTTGAGCCTTCTACCTCAGAGGCAAATCTACGAGTGGTTCTTCTATTTAAGTCCTTTTTCGTGCAGTTACCTCTCGACACTTCACGAGCCAAATGGTGTTTTGGATAGGCTGGGTCGAGATGACTAGTGATCTTTATCCCACCAATGTTATTTGGGATAATATCTTGACTACTATATCATTTTGGTCCGAGATGATCAAATGATGACCCTCTACTTAGTCTTAGGAGGAAAAGTTTTACTTGGTCGGTATGACGTGTCTGTCATCTCATACCATTAGTCTTAGTCCTAGTTGTGCTCCTCCTACTACATCATGTCTTCGAGTCCTCTTTGCACCTCCTTGCCAAAGTGAAGAAGATTGGGATCAAAATCTCCTTTCTTCTTAGGTTATACTGAACCTCTATGGTCATAGTTAGGGGTGGTCTCCTGACTATTGGTGTTATGTCTCCTCTCACGACTACTGGTGTGATGAGATTTACACTCCCATATTGTAAAATCATTCACGACTACTGGTTTGACACACGCACCAATTTGTAAAGTGCGACGGTGTGATACTTGATTAAATTAAATTTGCAAGTTTCCAAGTAAACCTTATTTAATTAGAGTCTACTTTTAAACCAAATAAATTCATCCCCTAATCATGCATCGAAAGTGTGTGCGTGTGTCAAACTAGAAATAAATGAATCATGCGACATAAGTTTAAGGAAAAATCCCCGCAGGGAAAAACCTTTTATTTTATTATAATAAGTGAATCGCAACTTACATGGATTACAATGAAATACAGTGATGCACGAATACCCGCAGGCGTCGGTCGGTGTCGTCAGCAATGAATCCACACGCAGCGAACCCACATGGACTGCAATCCAATCAACAAAGGAAGAACCGCATCACTTCTCAATGGCACGCAATCATAAAACTTCGTAGAGACTCCCTCAGCAATGACACGCAACCCTCGGTTGCAGAGATCTCTCCACAAAGATGAAAAAAATTAAAAAAGGTATTCTTGGGTTCTAAAAGGATTCAAAAAAATATGGCAATGATGTGTGAATCAAAACATGAGTCTTGGGACTCAAAAATATGAAGACTTGATGTATTTGGACTCTCAAAAACGTCTCTCAAAGTCTAGAAAAATAACTCCCCCAAAGCTGGCTTTTATAAGAAAACCAAAGAGAGTTTTAAAATTTCAGAACTCTGCCAGCGTACATGTACCCTGAACCGGTTCTGGTGTACCCCGAACCGCTTCACTATGGGTTTGCAGTACTTCACTGGTTTGGGGTTGAAAAAAATCAGCATTCTTTTAAGGAATTTTCTCCATCTTCAAAAGGTCATAACTTCTTCACCGTAGCTCGGATTGGGGTGCCATTTCTTCCGTCGAACTCTACAAATTTCCAGTTGACCAGACCTCTGGACTATGGTTGTAAAATTACGAAAATGCCTTTGAACTTTCATATCTTGCCTTTTTTCAGTGTTTTGACTTCTCTTGCGTACCACTTGCATAAAATCCCGAAAATCATGGAACGTGAAGTCGTTGAGGCAGATATGGGACACATGATGGAGATGTTGAATGCTTGATTCCCGGAATTAGGATAGAGGTCGTCATGTGAGATCGTGAGGTGACGTGCCAAATGTAGCGGCGTACGACATACATAAATGTAACATGTTGGATATGAGAAAAATGTCCTTACAAATCTCACCCTATGTCTATGCCGGTACATACATAAAAATACCCGAATTATCAAATAAAAAATTACCTATACAAATCTATCCTCCCATGAACCCAAAATTGGAAAGATACAAATGAATAAGACTTCATCGTTTGTTCTTCGGATCTTCAAAATCTCAAATCTTTTCTCATTAGGGTGTGTAACATATGATCATCAATGCAGTGCCTACACACATGAGATAAAGAAAAATACCAAGTGACATATCGAGTTTGAAATGAGATAAACATAGATACCAATTTATGAGAAAAACTCAAAACTTCAAAACTCCCCCATAATATGATAATTCTTTCTCCCCCCTTTTTCGTATGACCCCAAATAGACAAATGAGAAGAATAAATCAAACAAGCAAAGTCGGGGTGTCACGGTATTCAAAACAAAGCATCAATTAGATGAAAAATGCGCTCTTGCAAAGAGATACTCAAAAAATCTTCACAAACTATTTTTGATTTTTCAAAATTTTTCATACAAAAATAAGATACCAATTTGAAAAATATGATACAAAAATCACACCATGGAATTAAACAAAAACAACCAAGTCATGAAAGTAGAATGAATGGGTTGAACACATTCGATAGGTTAATAAACTCAATCAATCATATGTGCACGATGCATATGTGTACTCCTAACGAATGAGCATTAAAAGTATCCTTAGGTGTAAAGATTGTTGAATTTAGATGACATCATCTTATACAAATCAACAAATCAAAGTCAAAATGATTTCCACACCAATAACGTCCAAAACTATGTAACGCATTTTCAAAAATTTCAAGGACGTGAAAACTTGTTTTTAAAATCTCCAACCAAACTCCCTCATATATATTTTCATTTAGAGGTAATCTAAATTCTCAAAGTTTGGAGAATTGGTGCAAAAACCTAAATGGCCCATAATTGGCATGAATTTCTTTTTATTGCCTTTAAATTTTTCGGTCTCTTTTAAACCTCTTTGGACCCCAGATAATAAAATTCCTCAATTTTTTAGGTCCAATTTAAACGGTGGCTTAATATTCACAAAGGCAAAATGAACCTTTCGCAACCCTTCCCCGTTTTCAAACAAAGCACACAAACTCACAAAACGGTTCTTATATGCACAATTTCCTTATCAAAAATTATCGCGCTTGGTTCGTTGTAAGGACAGGATTGAAGTGAAAATACCCAAACAACATGTGATAAGACAAACACAATAATCAAACAAATACGTTCATGTGTGCAATAAATGAAATCATGAGTCAAACATGTAGATAGTAACACTTAATTACATCTTAATGACTCCAAACATTATAAAGCACAAGGATGAATTGACATATTGTCTCAAAACACTATCAAATAGTCACATGAAAATAATGGAATAATGTTGTGACTCGGTCATCCTAAGCGTTCATCCATAAACGATGCAAATAAAAAACAAAAATCTTTTTGGATTTTCTCAAAATAAAATCTTTTTGTATTTTTTAAAATTTTTCAAAAAAATGAAAAACATACAAAAATGATACATACTAGCAATAGGCAAATAATGTTATCATGAAAAACATCCTATGTTAGTAAATAAGTCAAACCTCAATCATTAGGTGCAAAGGGGCTTTCCAAAGGTGGTGACAACTTATGAAAAACCTCCATCAAATCTTGTGAAGTTTTGACTAAAAACTTAACTTGCTCACCTAAATATGCAAACTCTCTCATGTAGTCTCCGGGAGCATGTAAAGTATTATGCGTGGGTGCATGTGTGTCAGAAATACGTGTAGTAGCAAAACGTGACACATACCCAAGCTTAAAATAAAATTCCCTAAGGTGACCTCTCCTCTTGCAATGAGAGCAAACATAAATAGGCCTAGGAACACCTTTCTCAAAAGCTCTAGGACGTGCTCTCCTAACAGGAATGGGACGCCTAGGTGGGTTAGGGTGAGACTTACGTGAATCTATCACTAAATTGGAAACCGGCTCAGGTGCTAATTGGGAAGTAGAAGCACCGTCATGACTTATTCCTAAATTCTCACCTTTACCCTTAAGAACCACCTTTTCAACCTTCTTAGGTGAGTTCTCAAAATTGACTTTGACCTCCTTGTCACGTGTGAGATCACTCTCGAGTTGGGATACACGTGTCGTCAGACTAGAAAACGTGTTGGTCAAATCACACTTCTCCTTTCTCAAAACCTCCTTCTCTTTCTCCAAATCTAAAACACGACGACCTAAATCTCGATTATACTTCTTTGTTTTCAAGGTCTCGGTGTACAAATCTCTAAAGGCTTTTTGGATCTCACTTTCATCTCCACTTTCACTCTCGCTATCTCCCTCGCTCGAAGAATACAAATCACTATCATCTCTCTCGTGTGCACTCTCGTGAGACAAAGTGGGTGTACTCACACGACTAGAAAAAGAGACAACCATCCCATGGGCTAAATCTTTATTGGACTCATCTCCCTCATTATCACTAATTATGGCAGGAATGGCTACTTTTTTCCCTTTCTTTCTAAGCCATGTAGGACACTCAAACGACTTATGCCCCTTACCCCCACATTCAAAACAAGTCACGTTCTCAAAATCGTCCTCACACTCCTCATCGGAGTCATTCTTTTTTTTCCTCTCACCGCTTTCTTTGGCCTTTCCTTTCTTTTTATTTTTCTTAAAAAATCTCTTTTTATTGGAAGAATAATTTTTGTTCATGTTGAGAAATTTTTTAAAATTTTTCGCAAATAAGGCCATATCATTAAAATCAAAGTCTTCCTCAGAATCGGGCTCACAAACTTTTTCTTTCTTTTCTTAAGATGAGTATTTAAAGCAATGCCATTATCCTTAGCCTTAATGGTTTGGGGAAACATGTCAATCTCATAGGTTTGAAGATCTCCTACAAGTTCTTCCAACTTAAGTGATTTCAAATTTCCCAAGGAGTTCAAAACAGTGACTTTAGGAATAAAGCTCTTTGGGAGAGATCTCAAAATCTTTTTAACGACACGCGTGTTATCAATCACCTCACCCAAATTAAAACATGTGTTAACAATGTCTGACAAACATGCATAAAAATCATCAAAGCATTCAGACTCAGACATGGTGATAGTCTCAAATTGGGAGGCCAAATTTTGTAATTTTGATTCTTTAACCGTGTTTGTACCCTCATGTGTCAATTTCAAAACATCACCTCTTTAGACGTGGTGCACGTCATAATTCAGCGAAACTCGTCAGGAGTGACAGCTCTAAAAATAGCACTTAAACCACGGGAATTAAAATTAGACATTTTATAATCATCTTCGGTCCAGGCTGACACGGGTTTTAAAGAGGTGACGTTATTAACGGTGACCGTGGGAGGAGTCCACCCATTTTCACAAAGAAGCCAAACACGCTCGTCAATAGATTTTAAACTAGATTTCATGCGAGCTTTCCAATAGGCATAATTATTCCCATAAAAAATAGGCACCTTATTAAATGAACGTTCCATTGGAAAAATTGCGATTTTTCATAAACTTGATTTTAAAAAAATCAATATCACACCATTTTTTGCGAAAAACAAAGATCACGTGATAAATTAGCACAACCCGCTCTGATACCAATTTGTAAAAGGTATGCACTCACTTTTAATAAAGCTCTGATACCAATTTGTAAAGTGCGACGGTGTGATACTTGATTAAATTAAATTCGCAAGTTTCCAAGTAAACCTTATTTAATTAGAGTCTACTTTTAAACTAAATAAATTCAGCCTCTAATCATGCATCTAAAGTGTGTTCGTGAGTCAAACCATAAATAGATGAATCATGCGACATAAGTTTAAGGAAAAATCCCCGCAGGGCAAAATCTTTTATTTCATTATAATAAGTGAATCGCAACTTACACGGATTACAATGAAATACAGTGACACACGAATACCCGCAGGCGTCGATCGGTGTAGTCAGTAATGAATCCATACGCAGAGAACCCATATGGACTGCAATCCAATCAACAAAGGAAGAACCGCAGCACTCCTCAATGGCACGAAACCATTAAACTTCGTAGAGACTCCCTCGGTAATGAAACGCAGCCCTCGGTTGCAGAGATCTCCCTGCAAAGATGAATAAAATCAAAAAAGGTGTTCTTGGGTTCCAAAAGGATTCACAAAAATATGGCAATGATGTGTGAATCAAAACATGAGTCTTGGGACTCAAAAATATGAAGACTTGATGTATTTGGACTCTCAAAAACGTCTCTCAAAGTCTTGAAAAATAACTGCCCCGGAGCTGGCTTTTATAAGGAAACCAAAGAGAGTTTTAAAATTTCAGAACTCTGCCAGCGTATAGGTACCCTGAACTGGTTCTGGTGTACCCCTAACCGGTTCCCCTCCAAACCGATTCACCATGGGTTTGCGGTACTTCGCTGGTTTGGGGTTGAAAAAAATCAGCATTCTTCTAAGGAATTTTCTCCATCTTCAAAAGGTCCTTGAACTTTCATAACTTCTTCATCGTAGCTCGGATTGGGGCTCCATTTCTTCCAATATCTCTGTGGCATCGATCTCTAAAAATTTCCAGTTGACCAGACCTCCGGACTATGGCTGTAAAATTACGAAAATGTCCTTGAACTTTCATATCTTGCCTTCTTTCACTGTTTTGACTTCTCTTGCGTACCACTTGCATAAAATCCCTAAAATCATGGAACGTTAAGTCGTTGAGGTAGATGTGGGACACATGACGAAGATGTTGAATGCTTGATTCCCGAAATTCTAATAGAGGCCATCATGTGAGATCGTGAGGTGACGTGCCAAATGTAGCGGCGTACGACATACATAAATGTAACATGTTGGACATGAGAAAAATGTCCTTACACATATATGGCGCCAAATTGATGATACAGAGATCATATACTGAATCCACCCTGGGTGAAAGTATTGCAAAGATGTAATGAAATAGTAATTAACGAGAAATTTAATAGAAAATATGAGAGAAATAGATATGTGCAGAGCGGTTTAAGTGGTTCGTCCTTTAGCCTACGTCTACTATGTAAAGTATGAGTTGGTTTCACTATAATAAGGCATAAACTACCATTAGAAATAATACATGCTCTCTCTCTCTCTCTCTCTCTCTCTCTCTCTCTCTCGCTCTCTCTCTTAAACCAGTTTTGCAGAGCAACAGTGGTGTTTCTAAGAGTCGATCCAAATGAAGAAGACATAGTGTGCCTTTTATAGACAGAGGGGTGCGCAGTGTCATTGCCAGCACATGGTCCATGCCCAGCTGAGGTCGATGACCTATGAGAGAGTGCTAGCTATTTTTCATAGAGTAAGTTCATCATGATGAATATTTGCTCACGTCGATTATTTATCTCTAATAACCATTTTATGGGGACATGACTGAAATGCCCCTATCATGTTTTCCATGCCTAAATGAAAATATTAATCGGAGGTATCATCTGAGGTGATACTGCAGGTATCGTCCAGATTGAGAGTCTTTAATGCCGCATTCCATACTAAAAGTTGAGACGAGATAGTGTGGTCGTTTGTTCCCGATACACCTACCCCTTAACCTTAAGTATGATGGCTTATAACATGAGTGTCATCACTCTTCCACTTGTACGAGTGGCATTGGTCTCCCCTATATAACGAGATTGTACTGTAGTTAGTTACCACTGGAAACTAGGTGTAGATGAGAAGGCTAGTCTTATTTTTGTGACAAAACTATAGTGTTTGATTAGATGCCAGGTTTCCATATAGACGAGACTATACTTTGTCCTTAAGACGCACACTACTTCACCGCATAACATCTGAATATCACTACATACTCAATCACGTTGGGAAGTTCAACAAACGAATTCGAGTCTAACCAACGCGGGTCACTAATGACAACTTCCACTCTTCATGACCTTATACCCCTTACATATATAAAGTGGTATGTTTTGGTGAACATCAATCACATACTTCAAGTATATCAAGTCATTTATCCCACTTGTTTTCCTTATAAGGTATGTAGGGAGACTCAATTCATGCACATTTAGGCATATCAAAATTTCCCTATCACACAAATGAAAGGTATGTATGTGTTATTGAAATTGTATATTTCTTTTCTGTGACCCTTTGGAGTTCTACTAGCTTCTTTACAAAAGAATTGAACAAACATTTCCTAACTTTCTTCTTGAGTTGGTTGTCATACTTTTGAGTTTGAATCCTACTTTCTGAGATTTTGAGTAAAATACATTTTTTCAATATTTAGATTATCCTCGCACATCTTAAGTTCCTTTTTCCTTCGAGAAAGTGTTTGTTCAACTATAAAGAAGATTTAATTTTTATTTGATTTGAAGATATTGGTTGAGGACCAAAACATATCGTCATTATGCAGCGGTCTCCAACTGTTGGTGCCTTCCCTTAGAGGGAAGATAAGGTGTGAAAGAGTGTTAGCGAAAGATGTGCAAAAGGTGTGTAAGACCAATTTTTCTTTGTCAGTATCTACCTTAGTACATTTTTCATTGAAATCATCCTTAAGGTTTTTCCTATTAGTGCATTTTTACCTCGTATATTCATTTTTGCGTGATTGTTTTAATTTATGCATCTTTAGAACCATTTGTCTTAATTATGAAGCTAAAAAAATAAATTGATTCCATCTTTGGTAAAGCTTTATCACATAAACAATACACCATATATTTTTTCACTTTTAAAATTTGAAAAATTATATTTTAACTTGGTAATTAATAGTATATGGGTAGCTACCATCGAGTGTGTGCATTTTAATCTGTATACCTACAGTAGATTCTTTTTCGTTTGTAATGGATGGTGGTTCAATCTCTAAACCCATTTATTTTATGGTAATAAATATTCCTATTGGAAGGCTCGAATGATGGCACACTTAATGTCTCTGCATGAACGCACCTCCACTCTTGAGATTAAAAGTTTCCACAACTCCATTGATTCATTTGCTATTAAATATTCGTTAATCCTTGTTATACCTCTAATTTGATAGTATTAGAGGTGTTAATGCTAAAACTTTATAATTAATGTCACAACACAAACCTCTTCTCTTTCCTACCGTCCCTTTATTTTCGACAGATGCCATTATCCACGTTTTCCAAAAATTACTAACCCATTTTATCTTACTCCAACGGCTTGATGACTGCCCCGCCCAAAACTTTTCTAATTCCAAAGATTTTCGTTCTTCATTTTCTCTCTATTTTCAAAACTTTCTAATTCCAAATATTTTCGTTCTTCGTTTGCTCTCTCAATAGATCTTATATATAATCTATACAACGTAAGTCAAATGTTGGGGCAATAGTACCCACAACCACCCCAATACACTTGGTAGATGAAATATGAGAGGACATTTGCAATATATTTGGTAGATGAAATATGACAAGGTTGATAAAAAAATTGTTATTTGTTTTTAGAGTTAATTTTGCATTGGATATAACGATTGAACAGATATTTACTTTTAATTTTGTTTAGGCACAAGCTTAAGTCTTTAGTCTAGATAATAACTTCACGATACCCACCAACTCATTTTTAGGTGCTAAGTTTACTAAATTCAATCCCTAAACTTAATTGTTCATTTTTATACTTTTCCAAAATTTTCAGTTTCTTAGAGATTTTTAGTATTTTAGAAGTTTTTGTTGTGTAAAAAACCTATAGCATTGAGTTTAACACCTTTTATTTTTACAATATAATTTTATAGCATATTGTTTGTAAAAAAATTCCAGTTACACATATAATTTACACACCTCGAGTAATATGGGTTTTGGAATGTGGAATGGCCAGAGCAATTTTCCTTTAGGGAAGAGGACTTCAAGTGTTATGATGAGTAAACTCTCCAAACATCTATTTGTTACATTTTATTTCATATTGTTAAATGAATTATGAAGAGCTTAAGGTGGATCAAGGATGTCGGTGATTATTTTATTGTATTTATAATCATTAAGAAAATAATTTGGTTTTTGTTGTTGTGCCTAAAGTTAATTGGTTTGTGTTTCATGGGTGGGTACCTAAGCTTGATAGGTGGGTACCTAAAACTTTATACATACTATATTTTTCTCTCTCATCTTGAACATTGTGTTGTTTTTTATATAAATACAAAAAGTTTTTTGTTAAAAATAAATTTATAACGTTGTATTTATAGCAAAAAAATTCTACAAATAACATAAATTTTTTAACTAAAAACAAATAAAAATATGTATAATTTTTTATATAAAATACGCACATTTTTTTTAAGTTTTTATTTAAAGAAAATAGTTTTTAAGTTAAAAAAATTCAAAATTGTATAAAAAACATTTTTAACGTTGTGTTTATAGAAAAAACTTTAAATTTGTATTTATGAATGACATACAGTTTTTTACACTGTTCTAAAAAACCCGCCTAGGCTTAACGCTTGAAAGAAATGCCCCGCCTTACGCTTTTTATGCCTTATTCTTGGTAAAACCCTTAAGGTGCACTTTTTTCTAAAAACAACACTGCTTTAGTGAAACGATATCGCTTTTTAAAGAATTTTTTTACAAACCGGACCAAGGTTCTAAAAAACGCGGGGCGTGATCGAGGGGTGGAGGCCAAGCCTTAAGCCTTAGAACCCTAGGGGGGCCTTGGCGTAAAAAGGCGTGAAAAGACGTTTAGGTCTGTTTAATATATTTTAATATTTTTCAACCATAACAAGGCTATTAAAATACTAAACTTGTACATATCCTAAAAATATGTCTGAATATTTGCAAATAAAAATACTATTTGATTATTTTGGATGAGCTAATGGTCCGGTTTGTAAAAAAATCGTTAAAAGGCGATATCATTTCACTAAAGCATTGTTGTTTTTAGAGAAAAAGTACGCCTTAAGGGTTTTACCAAGCATAAGGCGTCATAATCTTAAGGCGGGGCGTTTCTCCCAAACCTCAAGCCTAGGCGGAGCCTAGGCGGGTTTTTTAGAACAGTGAACCGGACCATTATCTCATCCAAAATAATCAAAATAGTATTTTAATTTGCATATATTCAGACATATGTACAATTTTAGTATTTTAAAAGCCTTGTTATGGTTAAAAAATATTAAAATATATTAAGAATGCCTAAACGCCTTTTTACGCTTAAGGCTCGACTAGGCTTCTAAGGCTTAAGGTTTGGCCTTCACACCTCAATCACCCCCCGCGTTTTTTAGAACCTTGGTTTTTTAAATTAAAAAAAAGAAAATATGTATAATTTTTTATATTTAAAAACGTCTAATACACAGTTCATTCTTCTTCTCTCTCTGTTATTGTCTGTTATAGGAGGGCAAAGGAGATATATTAAACTTACTAACTAAAATGGATATTGAAATTCTAAAACTATTATATGACCAAGAATAGGATGAGTTTCACTTGTAATATTTAGTTACAAATTTAATAGGTGTATTGTATAGTTGAATTTAAAATTTACACATCCTCGAAATATTTTACTTTATAATTAGTTCTCTATTTTATCTACTTTTTTCACTATATTGTAATCAATATTATATTACGCCCACGCATAGCGTGGGGTACATGGTAGTTTTAATCATAAGTTTATGATGCCCCAAATTAAGACTCACATTTAGACAATTATTGTTAAAAGTTTAACTATAACTAAAATGTTGGTCTTTACTACATTTAATAGAAATTAGTGGCTGCTTACAATATTGACATTTAAAATGTGACTCCAAGACAAAAATCTTATACACACCTTCTTACAATAACCTCTTAATAAACCTTGGAGCCATAAGAACTATTTTTTTTCCATTAACTGTGTTAATTTTTTGACACATTACAAAGTAAGTTAATATTACTCTTTACATTTACAACTCAGAAATTAAGATGAGATATTAGAACAAAACATCTCATCCCCTCGCTGTAAGTTTTCTTGATCTGCAATATCCTACACAGATAATCCAACCTTATCACCCAGAATCATTCGATAATTTGCAACAGAAATCTGAAATAAAATGCTCTTGCAAGAGCTTTGTTAGCACATTACTATGAAATAGGATGCTTAAGACATAGCCTTAACTCTAAATCAATCTCAGCTAAGTTAACTTGGTTACAAAAAGCCATTTTTTCACCCTCAATGAATGAAAAAACCAAAAAACTTGAGCTCAAACAACACTAATGACCACCTAATCTGCCATTCACTCGTCTGCATGGTCTGTGATACCTTCCCTTGTAACAGAACTGCTGGCTAATAAAGAGTCAGAAGATGAATCCGCAAACTCTTCTTTATACATGTCCTCGATCATCGGCTTCCACAGTCTAACTCGAGCATTTATGAACCAGTTGGAAACCTGGAAGAAATAATTAATAGCCCATCTTGGTTGGCTTATTTTAATTTTTTCATACAACTAGACAGAGGTCTAAATGTCATATATACTAAAAAGGGTAAAAAAAAAGATCCTTAAAAAGCGCTAAAAGCGTCACAAAACTATTTATGACACTTGTGAATCTCAACTTCATAATGTAAAAAACATAGGACTCGAAGGTTACATTTATCACGAGAAATGGACTCCAAATGCAAATAATCGTAGTTTATATTAGACTGTAGTGTCAGAAACTAAGGGGGCAGAGGAATTACTTGGTTCTTGGTTAGGCCAGTCTGTGACGCCAACATAAGCTTCTCATTGTCATTTGGATAACTGCAACAAGCCAAGAAGATCAACAATGAAAGTATTTACAAGCTACCAAAGGCCTTGTTTGAAATAGATTATTGGGGTCACTTGTCAACAAGCCCCAAGTTTTGCTCACAAGTTTTAAAATGAATTTGATGTCCCTAATAGTGACTTTAGCTCATTATATTGACTTCAATTTTTAAGTCACTATAGCACATGCAGCATTGTCACTTCAACGGCGGTAATTACGTGGCAATGTCACATCACCATTTTCAGTGATCTAACTGAAAAGGTTCATAGAAAATCATCAAAAATTCTAATGTGACATTTGCACTTTAGTTATGTCACTATGCTAAACATAATGTCACTATTGGTTTTTTTGACAATTTAGAAAATAAAAGTGATTTTAAAGTCATACGATATTATTTTCTCAATACTAAACATTATTTTTCTACAGATTATTTTGGCTGAGTATTGGATAATATTGTAATGCCATTTTCACATGCAAATAATTTTACAATTTGATTTATACTTTATCTAGGATGGTCCCAAATCATGGAAGCAAACAAATTTATAGATCATAATTAGCTGAATATAATCTATCACCAATGTGGTTAAAGCACTTACGGGTTGAGAAAGTGCTCAAAAAGCCAAGAGCGAAGGATAGAAACCGAAGTCTCTGGCAATCCTCTTATTGGTCTCCATGTTTGCCGTGGGCTATGAAGCATTCCGAGATGTTGAAGAGAAACTCGATTATTATGCCTATTTTCTTGATCGAACAAGCTAAGCTGCGACAAACCCGAATTGATTCTGGGCATATCTTGCGAAAATTTCTTTCTTGTCGCGTAAATTTGAGATATAATCGCGTCTCTCAAGCTGCAGAAATGCCTGGACATGGCCTGAAGTGCAAGAGCAGTGTAAGACTTGCCTGCTCCTAAACCTGCTATTGCCTCAAACGAAGAAACCAACTCTTCCATGTGATGATAGTATTGCTCAAATCTCCTCTCAATCTGAGAGAGAAAAAAAAAAACAAATTTCAGAAGCCATTGAGTTATAATGAGCTTAATGGTGTGTTTGGGAGCTCCGATTCCATGCGTTGGAATTGAAAATGCAAAAATTTAGTTTTAACATAATAAATTATGGAATCCTTTTTCCCAAATACACCATAAGTCTAGTACTGTTTTCAACCCACCTCCTCCAAAAAGGAAATGAGCTTGGCAATTTTGGTTTGCAGTTCATGTTTCTCAAAGGATAGATCATTATGGCATAGCTCTGCTTTTAGCTCAGAACAAAGTCCTAGAGAGCCTCTTTTATTGCCACGAGATAATCTTCTAATGTATTTCTGGTTGCTCATTTCAACTGCCTCACCACCAACACTAACCACCTCTTCAAGTAGGGACTGAGCTGGTTTCAAATACTTTGAATTCGCCACAGCCATAGCAAGGGACTCTGTCCCATAAAAAGTAGAACAAGAAGATTGATTCATCGACGTCGTTGAAGATGCTGGAAAACCACTACCCGTAAACGAATAATCATTACAAACTTCTTCTCCAGAAGCAAAGCAGTTGGGACTAATGGAATTTGAAATGTAAGATCTTTGCCTGTATTGGACATTAGGAACCATCATCCCAGAACCTAAAGATAGTGAGACTCCGTGGTGATTAGTGTTCTCATTTAAAGCACCAAGGAGATCTCTAAGATGTCGGCTATTACTGATCTCCGATTCGTTGGCCATTGAAGGAGCATGAACAAGGTCTATTGATCTAGCCATCCTTTCCCCAAGAGACTGAATAGTGGGTAACACACCAAGAGACTGAGGATAAGAATTGAAATGTTGGTTTTCATATTGGTTAATAGAGTCTGATATTAGGAAATTGTGGAGATTAGTTGAAGTTTGATTTGAGGGTGAGTCTTGGGAAGCCATAGCTTTAGGATTGGAAGTTAATGGGTACGGTTAAAGATTTGTTGGTAGATATTTATCGGGAATCTTAAAGTACAAAGGATCTAAACATTTCTAACTAACCCACAAACATGGACTGAGAATTTTTAGTACTAATCTACAATTAAAGCAACTGATATAAGAGAATAAGAAGAGATTTTGGAGTTACTAAGAAGATTCTCATATTAGAGGAAAATAAACAACCCGGGAGTAATTGTAAACTAAAAGTGCTGCTGAGATTAAAAAGAAACTGACTGCAAATGCATAAATAAGATTCTGAGGGAGATGAAAGTGAACCGGGAAAGGTGGCCCATATATAAGACAAGTCCATATTTTTTATGAACTCCTTGCCAACTAACTACAGCCCCTGATAGGCATTTAAAGAACTTCTAGAGCTGGCTAAGCAAAACAACAATCTAGGAGTGTAAACATACCTCAACTTGATAAAGACCTTGTTCAAGAAAAAACGTTGATAAAGACCTTCTCTCTCTCTCTCTCTCTTAATTAACTTTCTCTCTCTAGCATATATAAGCAGCTGAAAGCTGTAGTCCTATAAACATAGGTCTCTGTCAAGCTCTTCAGAAAAGCAAAGGTAATTAGCCAAGTGAAAATGCTGCAAGTGCAGGAAAAAGTTGGTCCCCTCTCTTCCCTGACTACAAAACAATAACCAAAGGCATCTACTCTTCAGCTTTAATGCCTGCTGTTGTATTTCTTTGGGATACTCAAAAAGTTCCTTAGTTCTCTCTCTCTCTCTCTCTCACACACACACTCAACACACACAAGATCCCAAAATGATAAATTGTTCTTTTGATTGGGTTTTCTGTCATCTGTAAAAAAGAAAGGAAAAAAGTGGGATGTCTTTTGCAAACCCAATTTTAAGAATTGTCTGCTTGGTGTTCCTATCATACACAAAGATGTTGAGAGAACACTGCATCCACAATCTTTCAAGTGAAACAGTATATACATAAGAGGGTACGGTACATCTATCGCTGAAACAGAACATGCATAACTGCCAAAATCACAGTTAATCTAAGCAAAGCCAATGACAATACATAAAATAACAAAATATACTATTAATGTGAGAGAAGAGTGCTGCATTTGTTTAGTGTGCTGACTGCTAATGAGATTTAATTGATTCTTGTACTGTGTGTGTTGGGGGAAAATATATATATATATATATATATATATATATATATATATATATATATATATATATATATAGAGAGAGAGAGAGAGAGAGAGAGAGGTATCTCTTTGTTTGGTGTGCTGATTGAAGAACTCGGGGTGTGTTTAGGTTGATTCATTTGGTTTGGACACTAGGAATGATTGCCATCTTTGTTCCTTTAGCCCCCTCACCCTCCAGTTGTCACTCCCTGATTAAAAGTATTAACCTCATGGCCCACTTACTGTTTCTTTCTGTACAATCTGGACAGCCCCAGTTAAATTTCAAAACCAAAGCTCTTTTGATACAACATTGGTAAAATCACTTCTCCTCCCAAAAAATCAAAACAAGTACTGGAAAAAGAAACAAAATTATGTTTAGAGCCTATTTACCCTTCTAAAAGAACATTTTAAAGAATAATGCAATATATGATAGAAGCCGTACAAATATTATGTAAACAAACAAAAAGTTAAGAAGCTAGTTAACTGGTTTTTTGGCATTTTGGGGGCATTTATTAATTTAGAAACCAACCATAGCATTATTAATCTTACCTTAATGGCATAAAAAAAAACTGCAAGGTCCCTGTAACAAATCTAGTAACCACCTGGATCAGCTTATGTCATCAATACATCACGTTTATTGCTAATTAATGATACATCAATGTTACATTTTAGTGTGAAACTGTTACAAATTTTCCTACGAATGTGTATTTTTACAAATAAACTACCCCCAGTTCCCCAACACACACATCAACGTTTTATTATTTCCTTTTGCTATATTACAAATGGGCAACACACCTATATCAACAATTTTACCTAAGAATTCTGAATAACAAAATTACTGGAACGCATCTTATCATGACATTGGAGTGGCCGAACCTGTCTTGGTTTACGAAGTCCGTGCAATTGACAAACCATCTTGTCCGTTTTGTCAGGCCCCGCCAAAGAAGCTCAACAGCAAATATTATCAAACATTAACAAGTAATTCTAAGTTGACACAGTTTTAAAACTTAGTTTGACTCACACATAATGGATTAGTTAAAAAAAAAAATCGACGGGCCTATCATACTATTAGTCAAATCATAGTATCAGTCAAACTGTGTTCCAAAATTGTGACTTCCATCACCACTGATCGAGTGTGATAATCTCCTCTGGACAAACTCCGTGGTCACCACGCAAATTCATCAACCCATAATCAATGGTATCATCTCCATGAGCACCATCATTTTGAAAGCACAATCCTGTTGTAAATCCATTCATCTTAATATCGTGGATAAGATCGAGCTTTGACTCCTGAAATTGCGTCATGTGGCCACCACCACCAGCTGTGGATGTCACACTTTCCTGCAACTCTTCCCCTCTATCATCTGAGGCCCATGGCTTCTCTCTTTCGGCTTTGGGTGCCGGTGTCGGTGAAGATTTACATTCTACCCCTGAATCGTCCCCAAATTCTTCTTTGTACATATCTTCAACCATGGGTTTCCAAAGACGCACCCGCGCATTTATGAACCAATTTGCAACCTATCCAAATAGGAGATTAATGAGAATACCACGACTAAAACGATAGGAAAGATAGCAGTCTTTTAATTGTATCATGTGAAGAAATGCTAAGGCATCAGTAGAGTAGTATATTGCAAATACCTCCTTTGCCAAAAGACCACTAAATTTATTTATTTTTGTAATTTCATTCCCCCCCCCCCCCCCCGGACAGCTAAAAAGCTTTTTAGTGATCTTTTTTAGCAACACATAATGGGTGGACCCGGGGGGGGGGGGGGGGGGGGGGGGGGGGGCATGCAGTAAAATTACGTCTCACTTAGCACTCGCACGTATATAATTATCTACCTGGCTTCTGGTAAGGCATGTCTGCCTTGCTAGCATGATTTTCTCCGAATCTTTCGGGTAACTGATGAAAACAAAAATTACAAACATTTAGGGTCGAAACTTTTAGGCAATTGTAAGTACAGATTATAGAGACACTAGAAAACATACGGATGAAGAAAATGCTCAAACAGCCAGGCACGGAGTATCAAGACAGAGCTCTCAGGCAACCCCCTTTGCGGCCTCCAAGAATGATTCTGCACCACACCAATCCTTTGCTGCCTCAGCTGCTTTTCCACATAGCGAAGACGAGGTAATACTTGACTATTTACACATTGCTCCCCTAAACTTTGAGAGATAACTTGAATCTGCTTATTGATTGCATCACGCAATCTGCGGAATTGGCGGGAAATTGTGTGTAGGGCAAGTCTTGTGTATGGTTTAGCTGCCCCACACCCGGCCACCATTTCAAATGATGCTTCTACGATTTTCATATGATGGTAATATTGTTTGTATCGCTTATCTACCTACAACAAAAGCATCATGACAAGAAAATCTTACAAAATTTGTTAAGCACAAATGATAAGTATACAAGCATAATACCCATAAGAAACAAGATAATATCCATACAATGACCAAAACTATCCAAATATATAAATATAGCCAGTCATGTTACTCATGATAAAACTATAATTACAGTGACAAATTTACATTCAATCAAGCATGTTAGGAATTATGTTTTATGAGGTAGTTAATTAATGTCTTCAATAGCTCGGACACCTCGTGGTATGAAAAATACCTTACCAAAAAAAATAGATTTAAAACCTGAACAATTTGCATAATATGCAAATAGTTATATCCCTTCAAATTTGAGTACAAGTTCTGTATAGCATGTACTAATCTGAATTGAACATTGATAAGGGATACACTGGGCTTACCTCATCCAACATGGAGGATAATTTTGTCATCTTGCTCTGCAAATCCTGTCTTTCTGCAGGTGAAAGTTCAGCAGAGGAGTTGGCAGTTGACTCATGAACCTCAGAAACAACCCCACCATTCCTTGAGACATTTAGAGCTTCATGAACATTAACCACTTCATCAAGCAACAGCTGTGCTGACTTGAGATATTTAGAGCTAGAAATCCTGCATACAAGCCCCGATGGTTCATAGACTGATTGTACTTCTTTGGGGCTTATTGAACATTGACGGTTAATTGTATTCCTCGCATTCTCACCCAAATCAATAGACAAGTATTCATCGTTTCTTAATCTTTTACTTCGAGAGTCCGTATCCCCTGAATCTGGAACACGGGAGTTCGGAGAATAAGCGGGACCTGCGTTCGTGTAATGGTATTGAAAGGAAGGCAAGTGCATGGAAGATGGTATTTGCATCCCGAGGCTGAGAGATAATTCTTGATATTGCAAATCCTGCTGTCCATCTAAAATTTGGTGACCAATATGTTGTGTACTATCAATAGATGGGATTTCAACACAATTGTAGAGTTCCGAATAAGAGACAGCAGTAGAAGCTTGATTCGGATACATTATATTGTCAGGAAGACGAGGCGGGTCATTATAAGAATCAAGTGATAAATATGGAGTTGGTATGACATCTCTTTGATTGCTTGAAGGAAAGTAATAAGTAGCCATCTTTTCTCTTCCTCCACCTCCTAATTAAAAAGTAACCACCAATAAAATTTAATATGCGAAAAGAATACTCTTCCTTTTCAAGTTTTGATGCTAAATACAATCAGTATCCATTTTCTTGCTTTTTTCCCTAATGGCCTCAAAGTATTTACAGAGTACCTGTGTTGTTCAGCAATATGGAAGTGCTATTAAGTTTTGCTTTCAATAAGCAAAAACAACGAACAAAAAGCATCTTCGATTTATCACAATTAAGGTGAATTAAGGCTTATTGAGTTGAGAAATGAGAAAACATACACACAAACACACATATCTATATGTGTATACAGTATATCCATGATTTTTTTTTTCTTTGGATGGGGTGCGGTGAGGGGTGAGGAACTTTTTCTGACCATCATATTTCTCATGTGTTGATACTTTCCATGAAGTACATATAGGCCCAGCCAATGATGATTCATACAATTTTGAGCAATTACAATAGCATGCTTCATAGAAACACAATTAGTAAGAGGAAAAAAAATACAGAGAGAAGATTTAAGGAGAAGTAATCACCAAAGCATAAATTTATTTCTCAAGAGCATAAACAAAATAACTCAAATTCATGATGCTTATTAAAAAAAACTATTTCACACGTCCTAATTCTCATGCTTTAAAACAACCAAAAACTGAAAGTTCTAATAAAAAAATCACCCCGTGGGATCTCTTTGTTTCTTGATAACATAATCATCATCATCATGAAATCCAAATTAATAAGGAAATATGAAAACCCATATCAGAAACATAGTCGAGTAAAGATTACTGACATAACACAGGCTCATTAAAATCACAGTCAAGAAGAAATAAAAAAATGAAAAATCACCTGATGGTTCAAAGAAAAATAATGTTGTAAACTCGTGCCCTCTATTAGGAGCAAGAGAGAGTAAGATGAGGAGGAAGGAGGGTATTGAAAACAGAGACCAATTGTCTTAAATCAATTCTTCCTCAAAGGGAGACAAAACAAATCACCAAGAAATCCAAATACACCACCCTCCACCCTCCATATCATTGTACAAAGACACCAACAAAAAAATATCCTTGAAAATAATGTTTGTATAGTAACAATAATTAAATAGAAAGCAAGAATCATTTAGCCAAGACAGTCTAATCTTTTAGTTAAAAAATATTATATATTGTTTACCACTCATTACCCTTTCTCACGTGGGGACAAAACTATAAGCCATATACTCGTTAGAAATATGTTGAAGAACATAAATGGCACGGTGGTTGTTGTTGTTGTTGTCTCTTAATGTTTGCGTGAGGGATAGGGTTTGAAACACTAACCACCAGTTGGTGGACCTAAACACTGTTGTTAAACCTTCATTTAAAGCATCGTTGTAGTTGTGGTTCTCTTTCTCTAACAACAGCAGCTAAGACTACTAGACTATGGTTGGTCGGTCAAGCTGGGTACATACATAGCTAGTTAGCTGTATTTGGGAGTAGGTGAAACAGTGACTAACTCACACGTTTCCGACGTGTATATATTATTTTATCCGGCGAACCTTATACTTACGCATTGGCAGCCGGCCATCAATGATATATCATAACCAATATATATATATATATATATATATTTACACGCACACACACTAGGGTGATCATTCGGGTTAGAAATATCAACGGGGTCTCGTTGTCGAGTTGTGTTACAGTGTTAGGATTTTACTAGGCTCAGTGTTTAAATAATAATATTTAAATTTGATAGGTTGTTTTAAGGAAATAATAAATTATTTTGAATCATATAAGTTTAACATATTATTTTGTTTACAAAACTTCAATTAATGTTATTAATCATTTAATGTTACTAAAGTTTTCATTTATCAAAATATAGTATTGAAGTTGTAGTTTATAAAAAGTCATCGAATGATATTTTTAAAAAGAGGTGGGACTTTTTCTTTAGTAAGAAATCATGGGTAATACAAAATTATGACATATATTAATAGCTATTTGTGAGACAAATGTTATACGCGTATGCAAAAAATAAAAACTGTGAGACTTAAAAAGAAATTAATATTTGAAAGGTAACTGTTCATGTTGAGTATAAATCGTATTTTACATCATAGAATAATAATTGAAAAACACAGGCACTCTATGGGTTTTTTCCCTTTAAATGAACAAAAAGTATTTGGGAGTATTACTTTTTTATTTATTTTAGTCTGAATGACAATGAATGGTATTTAAAGTGTAATGACCCCCCTTTTATGTGCTCATATGTATATAATTTGTTTTTACACTCATGTGTTACTTATTATCTTATAAATGTTGTATTATTAGATATGTGGTGTTATTGGCTATCAATATAACAAACCCCATTTTTAAATATGAAGAATCAATCGTAAATATGATCAAATCGAAGTCTTATGACATATCTTAAGGTATATAATAGTTTTGGGGTAGAAAATATACTTTTATGAAACTTTAGGGACTAAAATAAAAATAAAAAGGGTCATTTTGTAAATAAAATATTTTCAAGGACCTCTAAGAAATATTGAAAATATATAGTGTAAAATTACCAAAATACCCTTCATGTGTGAAATGACCCTTCTACCCCTATCACCTTTCCACCACGTGCTGGTCACCTCCAGCTTACACATGTCGTCTTCAGAGAGAAACTTAAAACACGTGTCATCATTTGGTGATATTAACACTGCAAGACCACTCTGGAACGCGACACTTCGGCGTTGAATCACCCTTGCAAAAAGTCTAGTCATTAAACACGTGTCAAAACCGTAATACTTTTGGAAACCTATAAATAGGGCCTTAGGGTTCATTCGAAACTCACACCAATTCCTTGAGAATTATAGTAAGAAAGAGTGATAGAAAGCTTGGAAAATATCTTAAGAAGGAGTTCTATAATTTCGAAGAAAGAATTCATTTCGCAGGTATGATTTTATTTAAATGTTATAATTCATTTTTGTAGTTTTAATTTCGTATTTTATAGCTTTACTTAGTAGTCATGCTGGTAAAATACACTAAAGACTTTACTAATCAAAACTTAAAATTTGGAAACAATCTAGATTGATTTTATTTTCAAAATATGTCAACTTGTTTGAAAAAAAAAAAAATATATATATATATATATATATACGCTTTTTAAAATGATTTTTGTAAGCAATTGCTCGTATTATGGAATCTCATTTAAGTAATTCCAAACTCAGTCCCGGTGAAATTCTGTCTAGTTGAGATGGTATTTAAGTGGTGCCCCTGTGACCCTCCATCTCTATGGGGAAAATATCCGGAAATGTTATGTCTAGATGAGATGGTATTTAAGTGGTGCCCCTGTGACCCTCCATCTCTACTGGGAACCGACTGATTACGAAGAACCATGAATTGAATTCTTTAAATACAATGAATGAATATTAAAAATTGAGAAAATGGTTTTAGTAACCTTTTTCAGCAAGATATTTTAGGATTAAAACACAATATTAAGAATTGGGCTTTATTTAGAATACATAATTAAACCTTTATTGTATTTATTAGATTAACGCGTGATCCAAGACTCAATATCTATATTTTCGAGCCTCAATTTTAGGTGAGTACTCTGACATTCCTTGTGTATTTTGATTATATGATATTATGCAAACTATATATATTTTGTGAACTGCTTTTATTCTCAAAATTTATGTGATACCGATGACTGATTCCATTGTAATATGTTTATATTTGTCCATATAAACATACCGATTATAATGATTATTGAAAAGGATATTGAATATTGAAAATATGATTCGGCCTATGGGACCTCTTTACTGACTGACCTTCCAAGCCGGGTTATCGCTGGTGTGCCTTAAATAAGGTGTTGTGACGAACTAGTTCGATTGACCCTCAACTACCGGGGTATAATACGGTAGAAGAATATGGTATTAGAGTGTACTTGGCCATTAAAATGATATGATTGAAAGAAAAAGGTATCACATTTGATTTGTTGCATTCTTCTTATTCTGAGCTATCCAATTGTGATATATATACAATCACTTCAAAACATATATCTATTTACTGTAAGCTCCTATCCATTATGTATATGCCTTCTCTTTTGACTTGAATAGGTATCTATTTTCTGAAAACCTTGGAATGTTGGGAGATTAAATCTTATTCAGCTTTTAGCTGACGTTGTATAAATAACGATATTTCAGGAAATAATTAGACTGGAGGATGGAGTGTAGAAGGACTATGTTACAGATCTAGCTTAAGGAGCTCTTTTGTTATACTTTTAAATATAACGTTTGTTTTTAGGAGATAAATCATGTTTGGATCTTTAGTAATAAGTTTTTAATTTTGGCATAAGTTGTAATCCGTTCATACTTTGATATATACGAAGTTCCCTTTTAGAAAGCTCTGATGACGTAATTCCATTTTTTTCAATAGTTTACGATTCATGACCATGTGAATGTATTTCCGTTGCATTTATTTTAAGAAATATTTTAAGTCCATAACATTGAATGCCTTGGTGGCATGTCAAGACACTCATTCCCTTATACTTTTGGGTTGGGGTCGTGACAGAGGTGGTATCAGAGCTTAGGTTATGAACCCGTAGACTACTGAACATAGGTTTCGAACGTTATAGATTTCGTGTTTCCATCCTGAGGAGATAGTGTTAAATATCTTATTTATGTGATAACCCTCCCTATGTGTTGTATTATTTATAACTGGTATTTTAGTTTTCAATCTTGATATAGTATAGTAGATATTACATTTTTCCATGACCGTAGAAAATGACCAAGAGAAGATCATCTATGGGAACTAGTGATTCGAGTATTGTAGGACTGGAAGGGGCATACAAGGCGATCAAAAGTCTAGCAAAGATTGTGGAGCATCAGGTAAATAATGGAGTACCAAGGAATCCTGAACTACGTAAATGTATTATTGAACAGTTCAAGAAGTTGATTCCTCCATCTTTTAAAGGTACTCCTAACCCCACTGAAGCAGAAAGTTGGGTGATGCAAATAGAAAAGATACTCGATGTTTTTAAGTGTAGTGATGAACAAAGAGTATCGTTTGGAATGTTTATGTTAGAAGGTGAAGGCGAACATTGGTGGAGAATGACTAAGAGAATGTACGAGGAAAGGAATAATCCCATAGGTTGGAATGATTTCCTAGTGACATTCTACGAGAAATACTTTCCTGAAATGGTACAAGACCAGAAAGCAGCCGACTTTATGAGTTTAGTTCAAGGAAATATGATGGTTAGTCAATACGAGGCGAAGTTTACCGAGTTATCCCGTTTTGCACCTTATGTTGTGATAACCGATACTTTAAAGGCCAAGAAGTTTGAACGTGGGTTAAGGTTGAATATTTGTAGTTGAATTTCCATCCTGAAGTTAACATCATATACTAACATGGTGACTAGAGCAACGATATCTGAGAAGGACAGTGAAGAATATAATCAGATTAGAGAAGGGAAGAGGAAGTTTGGGGAACAAAGAGGAAGGAACCCCAATAATAAACCCTTTAGGACTATACCCAATACAGGGCGACCATTTGTGAATAAATCCTTTAATGTTGATAGATGCCAACGATGTGGTAATATTCATAGAGGGCAACCATGTTACATGGAAACAAGCAATTTCTTTGGGTGTGGCCAAAAGGGACATAAAATGAGAGATTTCCCTAACAAAGGGAACGCCAACAAAGACTTTTAATGACAATAAAGATCATGGCAGACAAGGTAGAATTTCTAATCTTTCTGATGCAAAGGATTCTAATGCAGTAGTGTCAGGTATACTTTCTATATGTGCACAACCTTTTCAAGTTTTAATAGATCCTGGTTCTACCCATTCATTTGTGTCTTTACATTTTGTTAATCGCTTTCCTAATATTCCCAAACCCTTGAATCATAACATACACGTTTCTACTCCTTCCGGTGATTTATTGACGGGTACATTAGTATATAAATCTTGCCCTATAGATGTCAGTAGTCATAAACTATTTATCAATTTGATAGTTTTAGACATAAGAGATTTTGAAGTCATTTTGGGGATGGATCGGTTAGCATCATATCATGCTAACGTAGATTGTTTTGAGAAGAGAGTTACTTTCCAAATTCCTAACCAACCAAAATTCAATTTTGAAGGAACTGGCGTCCTATCTCCCATGTGTATTGTATCTGCAATGCAAGCCTATAGTTTTCTTAAGAAAGGATGTCAAGGATTTCTTGCAAGTGTTATTGATTTGAAAATGAAGGATCCTAGTTTAGAAGAGATACCTATAGCTAAACATTTTCCAGATGTTTTTTCGGATGATTTACCCAGTCTACCTCCTAGTAGAGAAATAGAGTTTACTATTGACCTTCTTCCTGGAGCTATACTAATCTCAAAATCACCTTATCGCATGGAAACTTTAGAATTAAGGGAATTAAAAGTTCAATTACAAGATCTGTTAGACAAGGGTTTTTATTATACCAAGTATATCCCCTTTGGGTGCTCCAGTGTTATTTGTTAAAAATAAGGATAGGACGATGAGGTTATGTATAGATTATCGTGAACTGAACAAGGTAACCATTAAGAATAAATACCCCTTACCTCGTATAGATGATTTGCTTGACCAACTACAAAGTGCACAAGTATTTTCTAAGATTGACCTTTGGTCAGGATATCACCAATTGAAGATTAAGGAAGATGATATTTCGAAATCAGCTTTTCGTACTAGATATGATCACTATGAATTTCTTGTGATGCCATTTGGACTTACTAATGCACCAGCCGTTTTTATGGATATAATGAATAGAGTGTTTAGAAATATTTGGATTAATGTGTGGATGTTTTCATTGATGACATCCTTATTTATTCTAAGAGTATTGAAGAACACGAGAAGCATTTAGAGATAGTATTATAAATCCTTAGGAAGGAGAAATTATATGCAAAATTAAAGAAGTGTGAGTTTTGGTTGCCTAGCGTTTCTTTTCTAGTACATGTCATTTCCAAAGAGGGACTGTCGGTTGACCCTTAAAAGATCGAGGCCATACTAGATTGGCCTAGACCAACTAATGTAACAGAGATTCGTAGTTTCCTTGGATTAGCAGATTATTATCGAAGATTTGTTGAAGGATTTTCTAGCATTACCAAACCTCTATCCAGGTTAACACGAAAGAAGGTAAAATATGAATGGTCTGAGGAAGTTGAGAATAGTTTTCAATAACTTAAGAATCGATTAGTAACTGCCCCAATTTTTACTATTTCTTCAGGGACAGGAGGATTGGTAATTTATAGTGATGCTTCAAAAAATGGTTTGGGATCTGCGCTAATGCAAAATGGAAAAGTAGTAACTTATGTCTCGAGACAATTAAAACCACATGAACAGAATTATCCGACCCATTACATAGAATTAGCTGTTATAACTTTTGCTCTTAAGATTTGGAGACACTATTTATATGGTGAGACTTGTGAGATTTATACCGATCATAAGAGTTTGAAATATATATTTACACAGAAAGAATTGAACATGAAACAAAGGAGGTGGTTAGAATTGATGAAGGATTATGATTTAAATATTCATTATCACCCAAGGAAAGCAAATGTAGTAGCTGATGCTTTAAGTAGGAAATCTATAACAAATTTAGCATGTCTCATTACAAATCAGGAACCTTTATTTGCGGATTTGAGAAGTATGGAAATAGATGTACGTATTTATAGCAAAGGATGAATAATCGCAACCTTACAAGTACAACCCACGTTGATGGAAAGGATCAAAATTGCAGAAGTAAATGACCCACAACTGAAGAAGATCATAGAAGAGGTTATTGAAGGGAAGAGATTTGAATTTGCAATACGGGAGGATATACTTAGGTTTGGAAATAGAGTGTGTGTTCCACGTGATGCCCAACTAAAGAGGCAAATTTTGGAGGAAACTCATCGCTCGAGATTTACGTTTCCTCCTGGAAATACCAAGATGTATAGAGATCTTCGAGAAGTTTTTTAGTGGAACAATATGAGAAGGGAGATAGCAGAATTTGTATCTCACTGTTTGGTTTGTCAACAAGTAAAAGCTGAACATCAGAAACCATCAAGATTATTACAACCTCTACCTATGTCTGAATGGAAATGGGAACATATTACCATGGATTTTGTGACAGGTTTACCAAGGAGTTCAAATGGTAATGATTCTATTTGGGTAATTATTGATAGGTTAACTAAATCTGCTCATTTTCTAGCCATTAAGATTACCCATTCATTAAAAAAGTTAGCCAAGTTATATGTACGTGAAATTATTAGGCTTCATGGAACCCCAATTTCAGTTATTTCTGATCGTGACCCTAGATTTGTTTCTCACTTTTGGAAAAGCTTACAAGCAGCCATGGGAACAAAATTGAATTTCAGCACCGCTTTTCATCCTCAAACAGATGGACAATCAAAGAGAACCATTCAAACCTTAGAGGATATGCTTAGGGCCTGTGTACTTTATTTGAAGGGGAATTGGGATGATCAATTACCATTAGTGGAGTTTGCCTATAATAATAGTCATTAAGCAAGTATTCAAATGGCTCCATATGAAGCACTATATGGTAGAAGGTGTCGTTCTCCCGCATGTTAGGTAGAAGTTGGAGAAAGAAAATTTTTAGGACCATAATTGATTCAGATCACAACAGAGAAAGTGAAATTGTTATAAGACCGACTTCGTATCGCTTAAAGCCGTCAAAAGAGTTATTTTGACAATCAACACCGACAGTTAGAATTTAAAAAAATGAGATTATGTGTTCTTGCGAGTATCGCCTTCAAAGGGAGTAATATGATTCGGGAAGAAAGGGAAGTTGAGCCCAAGATACATAGGACCTTTTGAAATCCTTCAAAAGATAGGAGCTGTTGCGTATAAAATAGCCTTACCACCTGAACTCTCTAGAGTACATAATGTGTTTCACATATCAATGATAAAGAAATATGTCCCAAATCCAACACATATCTTAAGTCATGAACCTCTTCAAGTTAGAGAAGATTTGACATACATTGAGCATCCGGTAGAAATTTTGGACCATAAAGATCAAATATTACGGAACAAGATAATTCCACTAGTCAAAGTATTATGGTGAAATCATTAAGTTGAAGAAGCAACGTGGGAGCGGGAAGATGAAATAAAGGAGAGATATCAATATTTGTTTGTAAATTAATATGAGTCAAGTTTGGGGACCAAACTTTTTATAAGGAGGGTAGGATGTAATGGCCCCACTTTTATGTGCTCATATGTATATAGTTTGTTTTTACACTCATGTGTTACTTACTATCTTATAAATGTTGTATTATTAGATATGTGATGTTATTGG
Source organism: Sambucus nigra (assembly GCA_949130495.1). NCBI lineage: Eukaryota > Viridiplantae > Streptophyta > Magnoliopsida > Dipsacales > Adoxaceae > Sambucus > Sambucus nigra. Next base: position 763,975,783 of record OX422207.1, read on the forward strand.
CTATCAATATAACAAATCCCATTTTTAAATATGAAGAATCAATCGTAAATATGATCAAATCGAAGTCTTATGACATATCTTAAGGTATATAATAAGTTTTGGGGTAGAAAATATAATTTTATGAAACTTTAGGGACTTAAATAAAAATAAAAAGGGCCATTTTGTAAATAAAATATTTTCAAGGACCTCTAAGAAATATTGAAAATATATAGTGTAAAATTACCAAAATACCCTTGATGTGTGAAATGACCCTTCTACCCCTATCACCTTTCCACCACGTGCTGGTCACCTCCAGCTTACACATGTCGTCTTCAGAGAGAAACTTAAAACACATGTCATAATTTGGTGATATTAACACTGCAAGACCACTCCGGAACGCGACACTTCGGCGTTGAATCACCCTTGCAAAAAGTCTAGTCATTAAACACGTGTCAACACCGTAATACTTTTGGAAACCTATAAATAGGGCCTTAGGGTTGATTCGAAACTCACACCAATTCCTTGAGAATTATAGTAAGAAAGAGTGATAGAAAGCTTGAGAAATATCTTAAGAAGGAGTTCTATAATTTCGAAGAAAGAATTCATTTCGTAGGTATGATTTTATTTAAATGTTATAATTCATTTTTGTAGTTTTAATTTCGTATTTTATAGCTTTACTTAGTAGTTATGCTGGTAAAATACACTAAAGACTTTACTAATCAAAACTTAAAATTTGGAAACAATCTAAATTGATTTTATTTTCAAAATATGTCAACTTGTTTGAATATATATATATATATATATATATATATATATATATATATATATATATATATATATACACGCTTTTTAAAATGATTTTTGTAAGCAATTGCTCGTATTATGGAATCTCATTTAAGTAATTCCAAACTCAGTCCCGGTGAAATTCTGTCTAGTTGCAATGGTATTTAAGTGGTGCCCCTGTGACCCTCCATCTATATTGGGAAAATATCCGAAAATGTTCTATCTAGATGAGCTGGTATTTAAGTGGTGCCCCTGTGACCCTCCATCTCTACTGGGAACCGACTGATTAGGAAGAACTACGAATTGAATTCTTTAAATACAATGAATGAATATTAAAAATTGAGAAAATGGTTTTAGTAACCTTTTTCAGCAAGATATTTTGGGATTAAAACACAATATTAAGAATTGGGCTTTATTTAGAATACATAATTAAACCTTTATTATATTTATTAGATTAACGTGTGATCCAAGACTCAATATATATATTTTCGAGCCTCAATTTTTGGTGAGTACTCTGACATTCCTTGTGTATTTTGATTATATGATATTATGCAAACGATATATATTTTGTGAACTGCTTTTATTCTCAAAATTCATGTGATACCGATGACTGATTCCATTGTGATATGCTTATATTTGTCCATATAAACATACCGATTAAAATGATTATTGAAAAGGATATTGAATATTGAAAATATGATTCGGCCTATGGGACCTCTTTACTGACTGACCTTCCCAGCTGGGTTATCGCTAGTGTGCGCTAAATAAGGTGTTTTGACGAACTAGTTCGATTGACCCTCAACTACCGGGGTATAATACGGTAGAAGAATACGGTATTAGAGTGTACTTGGCCATTAAAATGATATGATTGAAAGAAAAAGGTATCACATTTAATTTGTTGCATTCTTCTTATTCTGAGCTATCCAATTGTGATATATATACTATCATTTCAAAATATATATCTATTTACTGCAAGTTCCTATCCATTATGTATATGCCTTCTCTTTTGACTTGAATAGGTATCTATTTTCTAAAAACCTTGGAATGTTGGGAGATTAAATCTTATTCATCTTTTAGCTGACGTTGTATAAATAACGATTTTTCAGGAAATAATTAGACTGGAGGATGGAGTGTAGAAGGACTATGCTAAAGATCTAGCTTAAGGAGCTCTTTTATTATACTTTTAAAAATAACGTTTGTTTTTAGGAGATAAATCATTTTTGCCTCTTTAGTAATAAGTTTTTAATTTTGGCATAAGTTGTCATCCGTTCATACTTTGATATATACGAAGTTCCCTTCTAGAAAGCTCTAAGGACGTAATTCCATTTTTTTCAATAGTTTACGATTCACGACCATGTGAATGTATTTCCGTTGCATTTATTTTATGAAATATTTTAAGTCCATAACATTGAATTCCTTGGTGGCATGTCAAGACACTCATTCCCTACTACTATTTTGTTGGGGGTCGTGACATAAAGAGTGAAATAAATCAACATAAAACTCATTCATTAATGATAAATGTATTATTTCGTATATTTTTATCTCCAAATATGTACTTTGTTTGACCCATTTAATTTTATGTAATAAGTTATTAGTGTCACTTTCATTAATTAGGGAATGTAGGAGATATCAAATCCACAATAAATGTTATATTACTAATCGTCTCCAAAATTATGAATGCAATGTGAAAAATGGTGCATAAATGTGCATGGTTCGGCATATCATTTTACTTACGTCCAAGGGGGAAAAGGGGAGTTGCATATTAACCGAGAACAAGGAAGGATGATTAGAGTGCTACAGTTTCTAGCTGAGAATTCAAGTCGCCGTGATCTGGATATAATTTAGTACCCCCAAATTGGTTGGAGTTGCCCTTATTTATAAGTAAAAGATGTCTACAAATCTAGGTCTCTCGTCTTTGAGTTTATTTCCAAAGTTTTAGAATCATGATTGCTTTAATCGTCCTTGATTTTTTATGATCTTCCTTTACTCTCCATTTGCTATCACTTTGTATTCAGCTGAATGCACCACCTCAACTTCCGAAGGTCGTGTGTCAGTTCACATGGTGTGATCAACCAAAGGCTCCTTCAATTGCCCCCCGGATTGGGGTCATTGATCTTTAGGCCTGGTCGGCGTATTCCTAATGTTTGTTGTACACGTGTCCACGTGGGTTTCTCCAATTTTCATAAACAAGTTAACACATCCCCACTAATGCAAGTCGGAGAATAATCATTTCTTTTATGTGCATAATCTCCGCACTTGGGATTACGTGAGTTGTCAGTTGCTTCACGTATACAAATGTTGCATATATGTGGCGTCTGACCTAGGGGATAAGGCACACATGGCTCCTTGCCTAAGGTAAGTCATTGTCGGGTTTAGAGTAGAGAACCCCTATACTGCATCTTTCATTTTTTCTTTTAGGTATATTTCCATTTACTTCTCTCTCTAGATTTTTCGAAAAACCAGTGCTCCAAATTGTCTTCTTTTTCTTCTTCTTCTTCTTCATTTATTTTATGTACATTCTCTCGCCATGTCCAGACATTTGAGAAATCATGAAGTGTCTTTATAAAATAACTTTAAAGCATTTCTCGCTACATATCTCAAATCAAACAACGTTCATATTAGGACTTGGATGTCATTGACGATGAAATTTATTTTATGATGGTTGCCATAATTGAGGGAGGAGTTCTCTTCCCCATCCATAAATTTGGTGGAAGTACTCTATTTTTATGTAATACTTCCAATTAAAGCAAACAAAAGTTTCTTCAGAATGGTTATGGGCATAATGCCATAAACCAGATTTGTGGGAGAAATATTGACCCGAATAAAATAAGATATTGTTATTATCTGAGGAGTTTACGTGGGTCTCATGTTTACCATTTCCAGGCTAGAGATAAATCTTGTAGTCTGGTGACGTAGCTACCCAGATCACGAAAAGACGTCGATAAGGATGTATTAGTGTTTTATGGGTCATTATATTAGGAGAACGACATATATATTTAAAAGCCTTCTCGGGTCGGATCTCCTGGTAGCTTGTTCATCATTTTTATAAGTAAATCTAATTTATCTATTTCTTGTTAATGATATTTATATTCTTCTATATGCAGATCCTTACTGCAAAAAAAAAAACCCTTAGATTTTGAAGTCAACTTGCACAAAATTTATATAAAATGGAATAGGCAAACTCCAGTCGGTGTGAGTCCCCATTGGAGAGTATCTCACATCCTTCTCAGCTAGGACCTTACTGTTGCCTTTGCTAATTATTTTACACCCATCCCAAAAGTAACCATCACTGATTACACTGTAATCGATGATCCTATATTTTCCACCTCCACCATCGTTCTCAGTGAAGCGATGATGAGTGTTTATTTGGGAGAATCACCTTCCCTTATTTACATTGTATCAATCGTTTATGGTGAGGACTAATGAGAGGAGGAAGAACAAAAAGAGGAAGAAGATGAACAAAGCGAAGAAGGAGAGTCCTTCTTTTATGACTGTTGATTGTGTGAGGCCCAGTAATGTGGTTATGGGCAAGGCATGATAACCATATTGTCTGATATTGTGAACATCCCAATTTTAGCCTTAGATCGATCCACTTGGAATCAACACCTGAGCAACCTTAAAGATCATAGGAAGGACAAATTTGATTTCTCGTGGCTTATTAACTAATTAAGGTACCTCAAAGATCCCTATATGTTAACCTATCGTTATCAATATCTCAAGAACGCTGAGGATCTGAGAGTCGATGAATCAAAACTGAAGGAGTGTGACACTCGCATCAAAGTGTCTAACCACACAGTGAGAGAAAGCAAAGAAGCTTTGGACAGGGCCATGAGAGGGCGTAAAATCGAGTTAAAGCTAAAGGTTAAAGTTAAATCATATATCTCTATTATAAATGAGTGTCAACATAATGCTACCAAAGACATAGCATCTTCGTTTCCTAATGGTTATTTCACTTCCCATGATCAATGATTTCTCTTAGGATAGATTTTCCCTTTGTTGTATTTCTGGGAAATAATCCCAGCTTGGTTGTTGATGTAAAGAACTAGATTTGATCTAATTATTTTAATCATGGATAAAATAAATAAAGAAATATGAGACAATGGATTTTTAAAGTGGTTCAGCCTTATGAGAATGGCCTACGTTCACTGTTTTTGTATTGCTGACTGTTTGCCTGGAATTCTCGATAACTGGTTTTCCAAGAGATCCAGAGTCCCCTTCTAATGAGGCGGTTACAATGTATTTATAGCCTTGAGGCTGTACATGTGAAAGGACAATGCGTTGTTATCTAGTAGACATATACATTTGTACGATAATAATGTGCTTTTAATGCGGAGTTGTCTTTTCATTCTCTTGTTCTGCACGCTAAGTTTCTCGGGCCGCCTGAGTTGCTCGAATCGCTTGAGCTGCTCGGTATGTTGAAGTTCCTCGGGGAGCATGGGTTGCTCGAGACGCCTGAGTTGGTCGGGGAGCTTTAGTTGCTCGGTGGCAGCATGTTGTTCGTTAAAAGTGTTTGTAAGTGCCACGTAGGTTGACACGTGACTCCAAATGACTGATCCGCGTCAGCAGACTAAATTTGGTATGAACAGAAGCCCCCAATCTTTCACAGTTGAAGTTGAAGGAGAGTGTGGAACATTTTACTGCTTAGATTTTTGGTTTTTATGGATTTTAGGCAAACTTTCGTTGTATATAACTCCTTTTTGAGCGCATAGTATCTGGCCTCATAAATATTTTGAATTTTCATGACCGTTTAGATATTTGTGCCCCTTTTCTTCTTTTAGCCGCCAGATACGCAAATGTCCTCCCTTGTAATCATTGCTTTTCTCTATTCTCGAGGTAAAGTATTTAAGCGAGGCAGAAATCCTATCGTCTTTCACCTTTCAAATCTGTATCTTTGAACTCTTCATTTTCTCTCTATCTTGTGCCTTCGTTCTTTTCGTCGTTCATTGTCACCTGATCTCTTTTTCTCTGTAAGATTTTCTTCCCTTTATTTTATTTACTTTGTTCATCATGGTTTATCTTGTTGAGTCATTGGACAAATTTCGGTCTGAATTTTCAATCCCTTCATGGATTATTTGGGAAGAACTTTCTGAACCTTCTGATTATTTTTCTTTGGCTGAGGGACATTGGTTCCCAAGTCTCTTTGTGGCCGAATGTGGCTTTTCTTTTCCTCCAAATCCCCTATGTTTGGATTCTGTCAATATTTTGACGTTGTACCTGCAAAAATAGCTCCAAATACCTGGAGGATAGTTAATAGCGTACATAGATTGAATCAACTCCATGGAACCCGTTTAGGGATTCCAGAGATTATGTACTGCTATAGATGGGTTGTCAATTACTCCACATTCTATTTAAAAACTAGGTTTTTGAATAGGGCTTTAGTTGTTAATCTTCCAGATGCCAATAGGGATTATTTTGAGCATGGGGTTGTTATAAAAAATTGGCAACACGCTCCATTAAATGGAGATGATTTATATCAAGGTCTCAGGTGTCCCCCTTATGGCAATGGAATAGGTTGTTTTTATTTTTTGAAATCTTGTTTTCTTTGTGTCTGATAAAATGTATCACTGACATTTTTTTTTTTTGTTTATTACAGTTGACAGTAAAAGAAAACCTCCAAAAGAAGCTGACATTAATTTAAAGCATTTGAAACTTATTTGGGATTTGCACCAATCTGTTGTCGAGGAACATATTAGATCTGCTTCCTACTTGTTGCAGTATAAGATCTATACTTATTCTTTCACTGCTCGTCCTCGTCCAGTGGTGGTTACTCTTAACCAAGTACCAGCCTCTGAGACTAGCGTAGAAGGTTCTTCTTCTGAGTCAAGTATACCTATCAGTAATCTGATGAAGAGGAGAAGAGCTCCTGCCTTTTTTGATAAGTTTTCCTCTGATAATGTGGAGGCAAAGAAAAGTAAACAAGATATCCCACAAGAAGGGACAAGAACCATTGATGCACCCCCTCCTGCTGCTACCAAGAAAATTATTGAGAAGCTCCCATTGGCCCCGAGAAAGATTGTTGTTGTTTCTCCTCCAAGTGAGGTTATTGTTATTTCACTGACAAAGACAACGTCTTTAGTTGAAAATGTTCCTGCTCCTCTCAGGAGGTTAAAGAAGAGTTATTCTGAGAGACCTGCTGAACCTGTCCCTCAACCTTCAAACGTTGAAGATATTATTCCATCTTTTGTTGCTCCGAGCTCCGCTGTGAGTTTGGTGAGATCCTGGACTGTCCCAGAAGTCCAAGGCATTGAGGATTACCTTACTCGTGAGAGAATTACTACCCTTGCTGCTCAACACATTGCCTCAGTAAGTTTCATTAACTTCGACCCCATTTTTAATTCGACCCCTTTACTTTTTATGTTTATGTATTGACTTAAAGTTATTCTTTTTTCAGCTGGTGACATGTTTTAACAGCATTCTGAAGAAGGATGAAGCTATCAAAGCTTCAAGCTCCTCGGGAGGAGTAGAGGAAGCTTTTGCTGGTCTGACCCAGTCTTTGAAAGACTCTCATCAAAAGTACAAGGAAGATAAGGTTGCTTGGGAAAAGCAACTCAAGTCCATTGAGCTAGAAAAAAATCAAGCTGAGAATGCCTCCAAGGAATTAGAGAAGAAGTTGAAAAAGTCTGAGCAGAGCAATAAAGATCTTGAACAGAGCAACAAGGAGCTTAAGGCTAAACTCAAGTCTGCTGAAAATGAAGTTGTTGCTCTTCAAGATGTCGAGCGATAGAAAAAGAATGTGGAGGAGAAGTTGAAGGTTGCCGAGGAGATCCTTAGGGAAAGGACCTCCTCGGAGAAGAAAAAAGGAAAAAGGCAGTTAAAAAATCTTTCAACGCTGGTTGGGATAAGGGATGGAACAAGGTCTTGACTGTCATGACCTCCCAAATGGAGTATGCCAGCATCAAATATTTTAGGGATGGATGGGTGGCAGCGTTAAAGGAGTTGAAGATTGCTGAGGATTCTGAGTTATTCCAGCAATACACTCATGGCCCTCCTCCATCTCCTGAAGAATAAGAAGAAGATGAGGCTATTTCAGATGATTCTTCCATGATGGCTGAAGATCAAGTGCATGTTGTTCTTATTATTCAGTCTTCCGAGCAGCTCCAACCAACCAGTACCTCTGTCGAGCAGCTAATCTCTTCCTCCGAGCAACTAGTCTCTTCCTCCAAACCTTCTGAGGAAGTTATAGGGAACAAGGAGAAGGTGTAAAGTTGCTCAGGCTTTTATTTTGTTGTTCTATTGAATGTAACCTCCGATTTTGTATTTTCCCTTATGATGAAATAAAAATTCGAACTTTGGTTGTTCATCTTGACTTTCTCTTTTACTTGCTCTGTGTGCATCATTATTGATTCTTTGTATTTCTTCTCTTTGCTAGTTTATGGCCAGGATGGAGCTCTTATCAGCTCATGACACAGAATTAATAAAGAAATGCAACGACTACTTTAAAACTGGTCATGCTGATCTAAATGAGGCCCAAATAATTGACATCCTTGGATCAGGTGTTTCTGGCCGAGCAATTGAAGCTTATCAATACCTGAAATGATTGCTCGATCGTGATGTTGCCAATAATGTGGCCTACTATGAGATGATTGAAGATCTCCAAGGCAATATCGAGGAACTCCAACAGCAATATAAAGAATCTTCTACACTTTTGCACCAAGGATACGAGAAAAAATATCAATAAGTGAGTGCTGACAAAGGGTATGACAAATTTATCTCTGCTATTATGAGAAGAAAGAGAGTGTTCTGAAGCTTGAAGTTGAAGAGCACAGGCATATCTCCAAGTTGTTGGAGCAGGAGAACATTGCCTTGCAAGAGGTGGTAAAACAACTCAAATCTGCCGCATCTTCCTCGGGAGCCTTGGTCCCTGTTAATGATGAAGGTTTCTCTTTTTTGGAGGTAGAAAATGCCAACTTAAGAGATGAGTTAGAAAGTTTAAAAAGAGATGGACCCTCCACATATACTCGTGGACGAGTAAGATCTTCTTCTCGTGGACGAGCAAGGGCTGGTCGGGTTTCTATTGAAGAAGCAAGAACTCAAGCATCCTTAGAGAATCAAGAATTTCAGTTGATGGCGAAGAATCAAGCTTTGGAAGATATGTCCAAGAAAATCCTGAATTTCAGCAAACAACTCTAACATTAGATTGCCTGGAGGGGGGTCAGTAAGTATGCGACATCTCCCTCATGCAATGGACCCACATATGTTCGGGCTGGAGAAGGACGTCCTTCAGCCAGAGTATATCTTATCCACTTTGACTTTGTTTGTCTGTCTTCTTCCTTTTCTGAAGAGTGACAGAGACTTAAAATTTTGGAATTATTTTACCGTTTCACAAGTCTCGACGACACTTTTCCCAACGGACGTAAAAATATGCATTTTCTCATTTTTCTCTAGTGGTCATCAATTTCCACAAAATTGCATCGCGGACTTTTAAATTTACAAAGAAGTGTCTCGGAATGACTGGCAAAATATGCCAAAATGTTACAAAGCACTGTCCTCGCCTTGGAAAATAAAGAACTTTCGATGAAGAATCTCCACGAGCAACTGGAGAGGTTAACTTACCAATTTCATAAACAACCCAGAGAGTTTTGGATGGATGGGTATAATGAATCCCTTTACCATCTTAATGCTCGGATCCAACAGTCGAATAATGAAGGGTACAAGCAGGGATGGTTAAATGCTATGTGTGTGCTACAATTGTAGCAGGGACATTATTTATGGGATTATTATGAGCCTGGAGTGCTCGATTTACCCGTTCCTCCTTTTAAACTTGATTTTAGCTGGATTCCTGCTTGTGCAATTCCTCGATGTTTGATTTCCAAGTATCTTGGTGATTACAGTCTTCATGCCAACTTCGAGATATCTCACCCATAACATTTATCAGCCATCTGTAATGAATGTTAGAATGCTGAGAGATGTAAATTTCATAAATTCTCTTTATGCCTTAGATGATCCTCCTGCTGGAGTAGAGCCTGTTTCAAAGGCAGAAGGGAAAAAACCAATAGAATAGGATTTTTTATGTAATGAAGTATATTTTTCACAGCATATGTAATTCTATTTGATTTGAATGAAGAAATTTTTAGTCTTTTGCTATTCCATTTTCCTCTAAATAGTTTGTATAATATCCTTGCTTCTTGATTGGTAAATATATATATTATATTTATCTCATTTGTTGTTTGATTATAGTGAGTTGTCACTCTTTGGGCCTAAGTAATGGAATGATTTGCATCCCATGTTCCTGCTTAGTTTAACCAACCGGAGTTGATTATATTTGATTTACCGACCAACAAGAGTTGGGGGTAATTGCTTCCCGACCAACCGGAGTTAGTGATAATTGATTACCGAAAAGCTCGAGTTGGTGGTAATTGATTCCCGACCAACCGGAGTTGGTGGTAATTGAGTCCCGACCAATCGGAGTTGGTAGTAATTGATTCCCGACCAACCGAAGTTGGTGGTAATTGATTTGTCGACCAATCGGAGTTGGTGGTAATTGCTTCCCGACTAACCGAAGTTGGTGGTAATTTCTTTCTGACCAACTGGAGTTGGCGGTAATTGATTTTCCAACCAACCGGAGTTGGTGGTAATTGATTTGCCGACCAACCGGAGTTGGTGGTAATTGATTCACGACCAACCGGAGTTGGTGGTAATTGAGTCCCGACCAATCGGAGTTGGTGGTAATTGATTCCCGACCAACCGGAATTAGTGGTAATTGATTTGTCGACCAACCGAAGTTGGTGGTAATTGCTTCCCGACCAATCGGAGTTGGTGGTAATTGCTTCCCGACCAACCGGAGTTGGTGGTAATTGATTCCCGACCAACCGGAGTCGATGGTAATTGATTTGCCGACCAACCGAAATGGGTGGTAATTTCTTCCCGACCAACCGGAGTTGGTGGTAATTGCTTCCCGACAAACCGGAGTTGGTGGTAATTGATTCCCGACCAACCGGAGTTAGTGGTAATTGATTTGCTGGCCAACCGGAGTTGGTGGTAATGAGTAGTGTGTAGCACTAATATTCCAAAAAAATTTCAACAAAGAAAGAAATTGGGAAAAACATCCATCACTTTATTCATACTGAAGAAACATCATTACATAAGAATTTCAATTACTGATAGTACTTGCGCAGATGCTCTGCGTTCCATGCATTTTTAAATTCGTCTCCTTCCAAGGTTTCAATCCTGTATGTCCCTGGACGAACAACTTCTATTACTCTGTAGGGTCCATGCCAGTTGGCTTCCAGTTTGTTATGCTTTTGGATCACTTTCTTCAGCACATAGTCCCCTTCCTTCAAATCACATTTCTTCACTCTTTTGTTATAGAACAAAGTTGTTCGTTGTTGATAAGCTGCATTCCTGATTGCTGCTTCTTCCCTAACTTCTTCGATCATAACCAGGTCTAATCTTCTCATCAAATCACTAACAGGAGAATTGAAATTAAGCACCCTATGCGTGGGTAGACCCAATTCAGCAGGTATGACAACCTCACTCCCAAATGCGAGCATGTATGGAGATTCTCCTGTTGCTGTTCGTGGTGTGGTACGATAAGCCCACAACACGGAGTGTAGCTCATTAATCCAATTTGCCTTTGCATCATCCAGTCGCTTTTTCAAACCATTCAGTAGCGTTCTGTTTGTCACCTCAGTTTTCCCATTGCTCTAGGGATGGCCTGGTGCAGAGTTGGTCTTCAATATATTGGACTGATGACAATATGCAGCAAACTCCTCGTTGTCAAATTGGGTTCCATGGTCAGTAATGAATGCATGGGGAAGACCATACAACATCAAAATATTTGCAGAACTGAAGAAAAAGTGGGTTTGGGGGAAAAGTAATGCCACGCTCATCAATAAATAGAGTGGGAACCCATTGACCCTCAGCTAAGGAATAAACGTCGACAGGATCATGAGCAATCTTTAGACCTATCCAATTAGGAATTTTCCTTTTCCATAAATTCATCTAAGGAATTATCAGCGACGGTATACACTGTGACTGAAATACAGGAAAATCAAAGAAAAAGGAGAAGGATATCTTGCAGAGATTGAAATATAAGAGAAAAGATTGAAAAACGACAGTAAATAGAAAATAACAAGTAGCAAAGGAGAAAAGCTTGAGAAATACGTGATAATCTGAAGTGAAGAAGGTTCGAGGTAAGTGAAATGGAGGGAAATTGTCATCATTTTATAGGTTTCCTTGAGAATATGGACAAAATGATTAACTGCTTGAATGTTTGAGCTACCATCGGTTGCATGTTTCCCAATGTACAAAAGGACCTGTATGTCCTTTGGTGGTTTAAAAAAGTTTAAATTATTTATAAAATTCCATTATCAACAATTCTAGTAAAAAACTTTACAAGTCCGAGAGGTCGGCTGCTGACCAACTCTTAGAATTTACACCGCGCAAAGTATTTAACAAATACTCCTTACTTTCGATAAATAATTAAGCATGGAGCATTGGGGGCTTTTGTTGTATGTAAAAATTACTCTCCTATGTGGACCTATGAAAAATAGACACATGTTCTCCTACGTGGCCATTCAGCTATCTTGATCAGCATTAAAGACACCTAGTCGGCTAAAATTTTTACCAACTCCCAGAATACGAACCATTAGGAATAGCGAAGGTTACTCGAATGGAATAGTGATCCGCACTGAATTTAAAGAGTCACGTTTATTATATACAGGTGTAAATGCCTAGAGATACAAAGGCATTTAAGCTTTAGGGTTCCAAACCACTATAAATTTATAATCTCCCTTAGCTCAAGGGGATGATTCAATCAATCACAAGTACACCATACTGAGCTATTATAACCAACTAAAATAATACCAATGGTAGACACAGGCTTTTTATAGTTGAACCACTTTAAAAAACTTTATCTCTTGTGTGTTTGTTTAGATTGCTTACGTTTATTTATTTGTGATTATAAAATTGGACCCATTCAATTTTTAGTCATCAACACCCAAGTTTATGGTAATTGTGCCATCCTCGTTGGGAGACATACGATTATTTTGACTTTGGTTAAGTTTTGGAAAATGTTTAAGTATTTAAAATCCGTAGAGTTATCATTATTAGAGGTTACTTCTAACCCATTGTTGGATTCATTATAATCATATGTAACACACAGAGGAAAATATTGAAAAACTTCATTTATTATGCCATCAAAAGACAGAAGGACAACACTGATGATAGCAGAAGAATCTCCTTTATAGAGGGATACATTAGGATACGGGATAAAGGGGAATCTTTGATAACAGGACAAACTCAAAGGGAATCGATATGATGGGAACAGGGATTCATCCGTTAGAGGTCCAATTTTTCAGTGTGGGGTTCCCTTAATGTTATAAGGTGAGCAGGGTACCTTTTGAGTGACCATGGGACGTTTGGTGACCTCCGTACTAATTGCAATTTGGGGAAGGCAATGTTTCTTAGGTTGGCCCTTTCTTACCTTGAGGGTTGCTTTAGGGTCTTTAGCAGGGAGGAGCCTCGGAGAGGGATTTCAGCAAAAGTTGGTAATTTTTCTCATTCCAATGATAGTCTCATGGGGGTTCGGTGGGTGTGTACCGAGGTTTGATTCAAGGCGGTGTCTCAAATTAGGGAATGGGGGAGTTTGGCACATGGAGGTATAGATTAAGTTCAGGGATGTCGACTAACCATCATTTATCTTAAGTGGTGTCTCGATTAGTTGAGGTGGTGTACCAATTGTGGAAGCATTCGGGATCAAATCGATAGAGATCGGCATAGCTATCAGGACAGTTTTATCATGAATAGTGAGGGTAATTCTCATTTGAGCTTTGCCCATGGATTTTCTTTTACTTTTATGGTAACAAGTGATACGCTCAATTCTCCCTGGCCAACTGTGTGAATTTTCTCGTAATCCACATATAATTCTTCCTCATGGAGGATCTCCATTCTAGGTCTTAGAGATTTTTGGGCCTCATCCCACCAGAACTCTAGGAGATAAAGTAAGTCCTCTCCTTAGAGGTGGAAGTAACCATTCTACCCTTGATGAGGGTTTTAAGGGCTATTTACTAGGGCCAAGACTAGCCTTTCCCTTGTGTTCCATAGCAGTGATGGCTTTGACGCTTGCCTATTAGTTCTTTCTGAGTCCCATTATTTGAATGATTTGAACGACTATATTATGGATAATTAGCTCCTCTTTTTCATGTGAATGAGTGGGATGACCCAAAATCCATTGAGACAGGTATCTTTGTTATCATAATGGGTTTCTAGGAGAGGGGTGGTGAAAGTATTGGCTACAGTCGCCCAGATATCATCTCCATAATTGGTGATCACCTCGATGTCCAATAAGAACCTGACATTTGTGTGAAGTGATGAGGGTAATTTCCCCATGCAGTGTATCTATGCCCTCTCGAGTAAGAGGTTGAAACTGGCCAAAATATCAAGAACTTAAAATTCAACATCGCATTTTATAGTACCTGTTACGAGAGTAAGAATGATGACCACCAGGACCTCTCGACGGATGTCATCACAGGACCATATGGTCATGGAAGATGGTGCAAATTTTGAGGTGGTGTATCTTAGGCAAGTAGTAGTGTAAAGAAGGTATACATCGATTATGGAACTATTATCCACCATTACCAAGGTTACTATCGATATATGGGTATTATTAGTTATATGTAATACAAATTGTTGGTTTTTTCCATTCATACGGAGGTCCTCATCAGAGAACCTAATGTGTTGTCGCATGGTGATGGAGCCAATATTGGCTGACATTTCACTCAGATTTAGATATGTAGGCATAAAAGCCTGAGATAATAGATGAATGAGAGTATCTCGGTGCTCATGGTATATATCTAGCAACTCCAAAATGGTGATGTTAACAGACGTTCTTCGAAGTTGCTCCTAGATTTTGTTATTTTCCTTTGGATGAGGTACAATGGTCACTTCAAGAAACCTTTATCCTTTTAGGCCATATTTGATGGGTAAGAGTGTCGACTCAACCTGGTGAGGAAGCCAACCTACCTATCAGGAGATGGTGTGGGTTTTACTCGGTTCTTCAGTTCAGCTGTCTCTAGATGTATCAGCAAATTAGTCAAGGATGCAATACCAACGATGGGCGATGTTGTCTTTATGGTTATCACCTCGGTCCAATCTAGCATGAGTATTTATATAGGGTTCTTGAGAGCCTCATTATGGGTCTTTGAAGGATCTTGGGACATGCAGTTATCTATCCACGGTACAATGACATCTAAGCTTGCAGTGGCAGGGGGAATCTCTGCTACTGTGTTCAGCACTTGGTCGTATGTTTGTTTAGGTGCCCTAAGTGAAGGTTCAATTGACATGTAGAATCCTAACCAGATGTCATCGTCCGAGACAATTTCTTATTTCACTTAATCATCAGTGGGGGTTTTATCTCTCCTATATCCATTTCTTTCAAGATGCTTGCATCTTTGTAGAAGATTTCTCCGTAGTAGTATCGGTATTCGATGTATTCGCCCCCCCAAGGATCTCATAGATAAATGGGGCAAGAGCCAGTGTAGATACCACGTATAATAGGTAGGCCTATAAATTGAGTGCCCGAAGCCCGCCCGTTTGGCCCACTATTTTTCGGTCGAGCTTTATTTGAGTTTCAGCCGAGCTGAGCTTGAGCCAAAATTTCAAGCTCGAATGAATTTGGGGCCGAGCTTGGGTCGAACTATGCCAAGCTCGAATTGGGACCGAAGCCCGAACTTCATATTTATAAATAAATCTATATAATAAGGAGTATAACAGTTGGCACTATTCCATAAGTTGATAACTTAATCAGAGGCTAGGATTGAACCAACAAGTCAACGATCTAATGGTTGAGATTAAAATACCCCTCTTACCATTATTTCGCCTTCAATATTTGAGTTCCCCCTCTTTTTAACCCATCATTTCCTTTCCCTCTCCTACCCAAAATTCAAATACATGGTTAAAATTGGAAATTACTACTTTAAAACCTTTTTACACTAATAGAATACACTACTCTCTCTCTCTCTCTCAATCGAATAACTCCCCCTCTCTCCCACCTAGCGTCAGTTCGACACCAAACCCACCACGCAGAAGGTCTCACTATCGATCTTCACCCCAACTATTTTTTATGATCTTAGTCTTGGGTATACCATATGTTGGTCTCTTTGTTTATTTTTCACTTAATTATATCTCTCAACTTTTTTTCTATGGTTTGAAATTCTTTTCGTGTTCGTTAGTTAGCAAAAATGATTTTGGGGGATCAAATGGTTTTCTAGGATAATTTGATTTGTAGGTACTAATCTGGGATAATTTTGTAGGTACTAATTTCTTAAACAAGTGTTCTGTATTTTGTATTTGGATAATTTTGAGGTAATATCTCTCTTAACCTTTTTTATACGGTTTGAAATTCCTTTCATTTTCATCATTTAGTAAAAAATTATTTTGGGGGATCAAATGGTTTTATGAATAATTTGATTTGTAGGTACTAATCTGGGATTTTGTATTCTGGATTTGGTATTCATATTTTGGATTATTTTTTTATTATAAGGGTATTTTGTAACATCATGTACTCATGGTTAGATCTCACTCTATTTGATATTTTCTCTTTTGTGGTATAAATCATAGTTTTTTTGTGGTAAATCTCTTCTCTATTCATTATTTAGGGTTTCTTTTGTTGCTTTTAATTGGTTAGTGTTTGGTTTTTGTGTCCGGCTTGGGGTTTTTCTTTAAGAATGGTTTTGTTTGATTGGTTTAGGGTTTGTATTGGTTTAAAAATGGTTCTGTAGAAAATGTCTGATTTGTATATGTTGGTTATGTAGAAAATGTTCGATTTGTATATGTCGGTTTGTATTGACATTTCTGTATATGTTGGTTTGTATTGACATTCCCGTATATGTTGTTTTTGTATATGCTCTGCGTGGATAGGATTTGTTTATTTTTTCAAAAATGGTTCTGTATACGGTTTGTAAAATGTCTAATATGGGTTTTTGTTTTGTTTATTCCTCAATGACAATCTATATGTTGCTAAATGGTTCTGATTACATCTTTGTTTTATTTCAGATCTATGAAAATTGGATGTTGTTTGGTGTCCTTCAACATACTCTCTTTTATTCATTATATTATATAAGAGTGATGTCATATTCATGTTTCTCAGATGCAACATAAGCCCAACTGCCTTTTACCTCATTGTTCTATGGGTATGATATTTGGATTTGTAAAGTAGTTGACGGTTATTATTTACGCGGCTTATGTTCAGTGGGTATTATCTTTGTCTTTGTAAGGAATTTGATTTTTCAACTAAGATTTTTCTTCCATCAACAATTTGTAAGTTGACCTTACTTTGTTGATATTTCAATTTGGTCTATCTAATTATCATTTTTTTTTCTTCAAGGATTCAATTTACTATTTATGTAATCCTAATTATAGTGCATGAATTTAGTGTTAGAGAGTTCACATTGTAGTGTCAAATCATTTCTCCATATTCTATATTAACCTTGCTGTTACATATTTTCTCTTTTAACTATGTACTTATATCATTCGACCTCCGGTGATTACATAAGATATGGTTATGCATATATTACAGACTTAAGATCTATGGTTACTACTGGTAGATTCCTTTCCCAAGTTTTTTAATTTTGTGTCGTTTGAACATAATTTACTCATGACCACCTCTTTCTTAGTTTTTTAGCTAACAAAAAGAGATAACTGTCAAAATTTCTTAGACATTCATTACCATTTATGATTGTCTAAGAACGGGAAGAAATGGTCTCGACCAATCATTAAATCCTTTGGCATTAAAAGGTACAAATCTCTCCCACGTCTATAGATTTTTTCAACTTTGAGGGTAAACTCTTTCAGAAAATAATCATTTGTGGGTTATATCCAATTAGTTGCATTTATCTATTTGAATTCGATTTCTTAGATAGCTCTCTATTATTGATTTGGATATTGGTGTTTATAGCTCTTAGACGTGATACCTCTGTTACACACCTATCTCAATGTTACCAAATATCATAGTTGGTAAAACTTAATTATCTTTTCCCGTTTCATTGGCATGTAACTTAAGTTTTAGGGAAAACTGAAAGATTGTACAGATTTATAACCCCCTAAACCAAATGATGAATGACTCAACCTCTCTTAAAGGAGTCAATACATTCTTTGGAATTTAAAGGTACTTAGTATTTTGGGTTGTATTATGTGTTAATATTAGTTATTGGAGGTTAAGTATTGAGTTGAGTTTAATTTTTTATTGGAGGCACAATTGAAATTGGTGTGAGTTTATTATTGTAGATCCATGGGCATTTGATTGTGTCAAAGTGTGAGTACACTTGGGGTTGGGGGTTTTGTCAACTGTGAGTAGAAAAGTTAGTTCTACATTATTTGCAGTTTGGATGAATTTAATGTATGTTTGTGGTTCAATTTTTGAATATGATTTAATATTTTTTGCTTATTGTTATGAATTTAATGTATGTTTGAATATGACTTGAAATGGGTAATACTATATTTGTTATGATTTAGGGAAGTGGTGCTGAGTCGATTTCATTCATTTGTTGTTTATATTAAGTAAATTATGTTCACTCATTTCATAAAAAATTCTCATATGTTGACATGCTTGATTAATATTTGCAGGTGGAGTTCTTTAGTGATAACTAAAGATGTGGGGGTTAAACAATTGGTGGACATTGCTCAAATTGTTATACTTCAGAGCTTTGAATTTTTTATACTCTTTCACTGAAATCGGATACAGAAAATATGCTCCCCAAATTTTAGATTTTATAAAATAAAGCAGAGTATTGCTTAAAATCATTCCGTGTGCATAAACTGTATGCTTAATTTTTTTCCATATTTGGACATTAAATTTTATTGAAAGCATATAATAGTTTTTTATTATGTATATTATGTTGCTATTGGTGTGGTTCAGTCCTTTTTGGGTGGAAGATGGAAGAAAAGGGTAGTGGGTGTGCCAGACTGAGGATTTGTCCCAATCAGGTCTAATTATTAGGGTTCAGGAAGTACGGGGCTCAAGGGAGGGGTGACAGGGGCACTAATTAAACCAATATGTATGTAGAGATGGGGAAGCTTGGGGGATGAGGTTGATGAGGATGCTGCAGAGGATAGGTGTTTGAGCCATGGTATCAGGGAGTTAGGGTCTGCATTCGGATGAAAAGCATATGAGGATGAGCATGCGCTTGGGAATGAGGAGGTGACAGGGCTAGGAAGCACATTCTTACATTCCTGCAAAAAAATAGATGAGATTAGGGGAAAGGATAAACTAAGCCATCAGACCATTGGTTTTGAAGGAATAATCATAATTTGTTACTGAGCACTCGACAATCATATAAAAAAATTCCAGATGTGTAGCACGGGGACTTGCATATATAAATACCAAATTATAATTTTCCTTTCACTACTCTCCTTGTCATTTCTTAAAATTTGACTCTTACTACAGCAATTTGAATCTTTTTGCATCCTCTGATGATTAATTCATCATTTTACACCTTCAATTTGCAGTGCCTGACAGGTGTCACTTCTCTCCATCCATTCAAGTATGCATGAAAGGTAAAAATAATGCTTGAATTTTTTGCTAATATTTTGATTTTCTTCATTGTATTCTTCAAGACAGAAGGCAACATCCTCACCTTCCAGTGATGAAAAAATAGGTTCAGTGGACTTCTTAAGTTCACCGAAATTTTTAAATTCGTCATCCACTTCTTTTGATGTGACAAGTTCAATAATCTATGTGGCAGTGGATGCAACAAGTTCATTTTCCATTTCTATATAGTTTTCATTTCATTGTATAGTTGATCACTGGGCTACATCAAGTACCCTCTCTCTCAATGTCTCTCTTTAAATTTTATTTTAGGATTGCTTTGTTTTTTTATCATGGTTTAACAGAGTTTCGAAACCTTAAAATAGTGTTTTTTTTGCAGAAATTATGACATCGCGTATGCTCCATTCAAATCTACGATTTAACCATAATATGTTACTCATTCTTTATTGTTGTTTTTTCCGATCTCCCGTTTGGATTCATCACATCAAGACCAAAATATGGTATATACCCTCTCTGTCCACCTGATTCTCTAAAATCGAGGTAAAACGTTCAGTCAACAGAAGCGCTACATTATTAGCTCCTAACTCTACATTTTTCTACGTCCCATTTGTGGCAGCATAGAGTATTCTTTTCTCGGGTACTAGGAAAGTGAATTGATCAAGCTTGACATTCTAATTAATGGTGATTAGGTGGAACCTTTTGTAAATATTGTGCATAAAGACAAGGCATTTGCTGTCGGGAGGGCTTTGACACAAAATTTAAGAGAACTTATACCCCAAGAAATGTTTAAAGTACCAATCCAAGCATGCATAGGTTCTAAACTGATTGCTAGCGGAGCTTTTTCAGCTATGAGAAAGGATGTTTTTCAGCTTTAGGTGCCCTTTTGCTATTTTTTTTTCCTACAACAGATTTTGTTTCATTACATTTAGAAATGAAATGCATGTTTTAAGTTGTTACTTATGTTGGTATATTATATTTTTTTTTAATTTTTATATTTTCTTTTCCTACATTAAAAAAAGTTATATATTCGAGGAGCTATGTTCATGGCTTCTACTGAAGTTATATATTTTCTTTGAATTCTACTGAAGTTATATATTTTTTTCCTACATTAATGATCTACTGAATACTTGGAGTTCTCATGGCTACCAAAATAAATGTGAGTGTGCTAACTTTTCTGTTATGATACATGTTTGTGTGTTGACTTCCCCATATACCTGTTTGTGTGCTACCTTCTGTGTTCTTATTATGGATTTTTGGGTTCAAAATCAGAACAAGGTTCGCCCACAAATCAGTCATTTTTAGGATTGAAATATGAGGAGTATTTGTATTTATGTAAGATGTCCATTTGGTTATGTGTTTGTTTCAATTTCGTAATGGATTGAATGGCTTGAATAAATTTATGATGGGTAAGCTAGATCTCTCATGAATGTACACATAGTGTTGTAGTCTAGGCATGAATTTATATTTCGTGTGTTCATTTTGCACACTTAATGTTCTAGGCATGAATGAACTAAAAACGAATTGCTATATTTTTTGTTGTTTTATAAACAAGGACGTGACTGTAATGAGAATGTTGATTAGTTTTTGGTAAAATAATTGACTTTGTGGGTTAGTTTTTTGTTAAAATGATTTAGAAGTTTGTTGGGTTTGATCTATAAATTAAACGATTTATCTTGAGATTTTATGGAGTACCACATTAGAATTGATCTTGAAATTTTGTTACTAACGTTTTGATCCTATTTTCTAATGGAGGTGAGTACTGAATATGCATAGTTTCTTTAAAATGCGAAAAATCATAGATCAAGGATTTATAATGGGATATGATTTGAATTACGAGAAGAGTGGCTTAATATTGATTCTGACATATCTCTTGATACTCGGCCTCCTCCTATTTAGAAAAGATACTTTCATGTCCATATATATATGATCAATGGATGTTTGTTTGTGCAAAATCTGCAAAGATTTCCCATAGCTATAACATAACAGATATAGAAGGTGATAAACATAAACTTTGTTTTGTTTTTTGAATTTTTACCAACAAATCAAGCATAATAAAAAGGAAAATAATGTTATTTACCTATAGATGCACATATATCACCTTGAAAACAACCCTCAGAAAACTAGACAAGCCAACCATACCCATAACCCTCACCCACAATTGTACATTTCCCCACAACCTGCTCCTACAATGCAGCGGGCACACACAACCCCCATGTTATCCACTACCTGACTAAAATCCCCGAACCTATGCCCATTGTTTCACCTACCCCCTTACTACCATGCTACCTGCTGCAACAGGTATCACATCTAACCTGTCCTCAATAAAAACCAAATTGAAACCACAAAACGAGATTTTTTAAACCCCATGTTATCTGACATTTTTTTGTTTTGGTGTCAAATGTTTGGGTGATATAATGAGTGAATATGTTTATTTTGTGAGAAAATTCTCCCAGAAGAATTTACCTGGCGGCACCGGATAGGGAGACGGTGGTGTCACTGCCCCTCCAGTGTCTCGGAAGGTATTTGGTTTTACCATAAACATTAACTTTTTTTTGTTTTCAATTTCTCACTTTTTCCTGAAAACTTGAGAGGTCTGATTGGATTTTTTTATCAAGTTTCTAAGACATGACAACTGGATCTGGGCTTTGTGCGTGTGTTTGTTATGAACAAATTGAAATAATATCTTCATTCTTTCTCTTTTTATCGTTTGTGAGCTTTAATAAAATGATTAAATTTCTGAAGTAGGTGAGGTGCTGATTGTGTATATGGTGGTTATTATTTGGTTATTTTCAGATCTGTCAAAACTATGCAAGCCCTATAATTATTCTGACAATAATCCGCGAGAAGGAAGACATCGTGGGGCTTCAACTTCAATGGGAGTTGTGGGTATGATTTAATCATGTACTTTATCTACTTTGGGTTGGGATTTATTTACCACGTGCTGTACAAGACGTTTGAGTTTTTTTTCTTTGAATTTTAATGATGTGCACGCTTCATGTTCATATTAGTTTGTGGATTATAAATTATGTACAAGTATTTTTTTTATCTCTTTCAACACAAGATTCTTTTTATTTTATTGTCGTTGATAAGGATTTTCATTTTTAACTCGATGGCATTTGATATTTTCGGTACAAGTATGCTTTATTTAGCTACCTTTTTTTCAAGAAGGCCTATCAAAGTTTTTTTTTTCGACAACCCAGTATGGTTTGACAACTTAGTTAACAAATTTGCCTTCTAAACAAATGTTCGAAAACCCATTTAACAAAGTTGTGACGTGTAACAACTCGCCTAAAATAATAACGGGTGGCCAGCCCTATACTATATTAAATCAGGAGTTTCAGATGGTCCAGTCTCCACATCAACTGTCGGTACTACATAATATAGGACTAACTACCCGAAATCATATAAGCGAGATGCATACAAGAACTATGATAAATGAAATGCTAGAAATAAAATGAAATAAATAAATACAACCGAATGTACTACAAAAAGTAGACCCGAATAAGTTGTCGGGTCACAGCCAATACAATAACTGAAATGGAATAAATATAAACATGTATATAAATATCCCTTGGGTACAAACCCGATATACAACATGAATCCTACCTAGAATTTTAAAGAAGTAGGAAGAGACTACAAGATACATCCCGCAACAGTCCGCACCTGTCACGGCTCCCAAGACTCTGGATAGAAGGTCATCCGGCATCCATGCGGTAGGATACCTGTAATAATATATATATATATATATATATATATATATAGGCAGGAGAGAAAAGTAAACGGGTCAGAGCCCCGATTGTGAAAAATATTTAGCAAGTGTGTTAACCGTGCATAATAAATATCGGTGCACTCATGTCATAATTAAAGTGGAACCGCACTCTCGTGGAACCCCAACTCACCTCTCACCTAAAGGCGCGCACCTATTCGCGTCCTCAAGTTTTAGTTAAAATTACCCCCATTGTTATTAGGACAACCTAACTTATCATAGGCCTAGCCTATACCCACGAGAGCTACTTTCCCATCATAATCCAAGGATCCACCCTTTATCTAAACCCACTAGATTATGATTACAAACAATTGTGCCATAATAGGATTAATGGATTCTGATTTATAATTTAATTTATTATCATTCTTAATACATTACCCCTATATATATATACATATATACACACACACACACACACACACACACACATATATATATATATATATATATATATAGGCTAAAAATATAAGAATTTATTTCTAAATATCATGCACATGAATTAACGGCAAAACTTCTCTCTAATCTCAAAATTATACAACGTTTCGTGCGTGGGGAGTCTCGCAAAGCGAAATCCAAACAAGGAACCGCCCCATTACACTACTCCTGACAATGTCAAGACCAGAGATCCATTATGCCATATATGTAATTACTTCTCTCAAATCTCGACAGTGCACTACGTTTCGTGCGTGAGGTGTCTCGCAAAGCGAAATCTAAACAAGGAACCACCTCGTTACACTACTCCTGGGCAATGTCGATCCTAGAGACCCATAATACTTAACATACAATTTACTATTTCAATCACTAAGTCTAGATTATAGTATAAAAACAACTTAATATCCCCAATAATAATCTTGGGATGATGTAACCGAAATATTCCTCAAATACGATACATCAACCCCCAATTAATCTGGTACACCATAATCATCCAAGATGTACCCCAAAGAAATACCATATCCTTTCACCTAGGATATATATAAATATATATATATAGGTATTTTATTCTCACCATATATATATATATATATATACCATCATCCATACCCATGACCAAGTGTACATACCATATATGATGTACAATGGCCATGCACATATAATACCCGGCTATATATAGCGCCGATAAAACTGCATCAATGCTATCATCTTCCCAATGCCCGGCTCACGTAGCAACTGGGGACCACCTGGTGGGGATCAACGACACCCACCTCGTGGTAACACACACACGCGACGTCCCGGGAAGCGGTCATAGCTCCAACCGGCAATGAGACGAAACATACCCACCACGTCTCATCCCAAAATATATATCTATCGTAAAATAACACACGGGACGACTATGACCTGGGGAATATCCACACCCTGCTCTATATGACAGGATGCTCACCCTCTGCGCGAAAACTTCCCAATGATAGCATGAGCGGGGTATGCTTAACCACATAAGTATATATATCGCTCACATGCGCAATATACATACATCCATATGATCCCATCATATGATCCAATATAGTAAACCATCATATACGGATTAAATATCCATACCATGTATGTCCACAACATAAATATATCCACATATTCATATTCCGACATAGATATATGTACATATATTCACACATCGCTATATCATTATATATACAAACTAATTCCCGTTCATAAGTATAAGATATATAAACTCGGCTATAAATATACATAATCCTCAATATACAAGCCGTCGCCACAATTTCCATTAAATGTACCTCGATATGTGAATACAATCCCTCACTTGAAACATATTCAATCATTTTTCCTATGATGAATAGTCTCTCAAAACCATATGTATATATCTATACATATATATTCAACATTAGGGTTATCACCCAAGAGTTTGTGTAGGAATCCATCCCTACACATTTCACCTCTAAATGTGAAAGCACATAATTTTCTTTAGTACTATCTAACCATAGGCACACACATGACTTAATAGTCTAAAACCTCAATTTATTCCAACCTCGTTTCAAGTATTGGAATCTCAATGGCCATATCCCCATAATTACGTGTAAACTATCCTAACTAGAATTTATGCTACCTCTTATTCTAGTCGATAGTACGATCCCAAGCGTTCCCAATGTCACCTATGGTTCGAATAAATCTCAGGAACCCATACTCCTATTGAGTTATCAATTGTTCCTTAGTCTAAACATTTCTAAGGATATGAGATCCCTCACTCTCTAAGAGTTCTCAACCTCACCTCATATTTATACCTGTATCTATAATTGGTATTCCCAACCTCAAAGAGGTTTCCCCACAATGTCCATATGCAACCCCAATACGTACATGGATACATTTCTCCCAAATTACCCGAAGGAGTCCCCAAAAATCCTACTATGTGAGAAACGCCTTCAATGTCTCCAAGAACATATCACTTGCATCATAAGAGAAGGCCCCCAAATCAATAAACCCAATTAAAAAGGGGTAGTGGTCATCCTAGAAAAACCTCTTAAAACAGCCCATTAAGGAAGCCCCTAAGAATAAACTCCAAAAGAAAAGGGGAAGAAAGAAATCCAAGTTTTGGGTTAAAAACAGGGGACCGGTCGACCGATCCCAGACCCCCGGTCGACCGCGGTTCAAAATTTTGCCTACGAAGAAATGCAGTAGGCTTTTCCACTGAGGCGCGGTCGACCGGTCCCCAGACCGCGGTCGACCGGCCATACCAGATGCCTTGGACGATTTTTCCATTTTCAGCAAAACCCACGAATTTAAACCCTAAAATTTTCATTCCAATCCCCAAATCTTTATCACAACATGATTCTAAGCCAATAAATCAACCTAAAGTTGATCCCAGCCATTTCTATTCCATTAAATCCATATTTAAACATTCATTTCAAGATTTAAACCTAAAAATCTAGGTTTTGATATTAATACCCAAAAATCCATTTCTTTAACCCACAAATTATGAAATGAAATACACAAATAGCTATTTAGCAAGATTAAACACTTGCCTCAGATTTGTAGAGGTTGGATCGTCCTCGATGTCGCGGTTGGGCCGAAAATCTCCAAGCTTTTCTTCCTCTCTCTCTTCCTTTCTTCTTCTTTCCTTTCTTCTTTCTCCCTCTAGGGCTTTTTCTCTCTTTCTCTCAAATGAGAAATGGCTTCATCCGTGAGCCTCCAAATCCTTTAAAACAAAAATCCCAATTTTAAATGTTAATACACACTTTAAATGACTCGTTTACTCCAATTCAAGTCAAAATAACTTAAAAACATTTCGGAGCCGAAATAAGACCCAATGACAGTCATTTTGACTATCTCGACCCTTCCGGGATCGATGGTACCCTCAAAAATATCATCCGGAATACTTTGAAATATTCTCTATTTTTGGGCCTAAGTTCCCAAATTTTGAAATTCTCCAATTTAATTAAATTTTATTTTTCCAAAATTTAATTTCTCAGTCTCCAAAATCGAGGGTTGTTACATGACGGTGTTTTAGTTTGTGTTTAAGCCGAAATGAATTTAAAGGTTTTGGACTACTTAGACTAGAACTTTTATATTCAAATTGTTAAGAAACTAACTTGGGATTTATTTCGATTGACCTTTAAAATTTTGTGTGACATGACGTTGTTAATAATTTAGCACCCATGGGGGGTTAATTGATTCTAGGATTTGTTCTTCTTTGAAACTAACTTAAATTCTAATGATCTTTTATAGGTGCTACACTGATGTAACACTGGAGCTTTCTCAATTGTTAAGAAATAAGGGCTAGGGTGAGAGATGAAGATGCATCCAAGGACTTTGTGAGAATGGCCATTATTTGAATGTTGCGAAAATGCACCCAAACTATGGTTTCATTGATGTATTTTTCAGTTTGGTATATGCTATTGACGATTTATAAATTTACTTTGTGCGATTAACTCATGTCGTGTTATTGAAACTTATTTGAGGCACGTGGAGTGTTCAAATAAAAACACCATTTTCTTTAGTATACTACCTCTTTTACTCATATGTTCTTTAGACCAGTTGGATTTGTTGTTATCCCTTAAGAGGGTGGATAGTCCAATAAATAAAGGGATTATGTCCAAAAATAAATTTAAAATATTGATACTTTATTTATTTGAGGCACAATGTGAATTCGGGTGTTGAATATTGTAAGTTTCATGCTATATGTAAATTTATTTGATGAATTTAAATTATTTGAAAGAATGTTGTTGGACTATTTATTATGTGTTAAGCAGGGTGGATAATCCAGTAAATAAAGGGTATTATGTGTTAAGCATAGTGGATAATCCAATAATTACACTTTGTTTTGTTGGGGAATGAATTTTTTGCCGTTTGGTAGTTACGCACTTTGGATTTTTTTACAGTTTAGCAATTACCTATTTTCCAAATTTTCGTCGTGCCTTCAGGCACGGGCATTCCGCTAGTAAATAAATAATTAATATAATATAACATATTTATGTTAACATTGTTTAATTAGGTTTCGTTCTTTTATTTCATTTACTACTTTTAAAAAAAATCATTTGTCATAATATATTAGATTACATGTGATTTTCAATTTTGTGATTTTATTGTTAATCTTGTTATGGGTATTTGATTTAATAATTGATTAAGTCATAATAGGCCTTTGTTAGTGTCAAATTTTGCTAAATGTACGAAATTTAATAGGCATTTGTAGGTTTTCACTCTTATTTCCCTTGTTTTAATTTAATACGTTTCATAATTATATATTTTATTTCAAGAAATATCAATTAGATTTTAATATGTGATTTTGTCCATGATGGAAATACAAGAAAAAAATTAATTCAAACTTTTTTCACAAAAAAAATTGAAATTGGGCTTGCCCAAAATAGAGCCCGAAGCTCATAATATTTATGAGCCGAGCTCGGGATTGAGCATGCGTAAGTGAGTTCGGGCCGAGCCTGAGCTACCCCAAGCCTGGCTCACCCAACCCGATTTACATCCCTAATTACAGGCTATCAAATTTACACTGATCATGGTTATGGGGCAGGTTGGAAAAGTTACATTTTGGTCGTGTACGAGTATCTTCATGAGGGAGGGCCTTTTGGTGGGGACAGCCTCAGTGGATCATCTCATCTTATAATTTGATGATGCCAACAATATGTATAATATCTAGGTATTATTTCCCATAACTATTCCCCGTGTTTATGTGATGGTAGGACCATGGTGATATCTCAAGAATAAAGAGGTCAAAGGCCAATGGCGAGAGTAGTAGGTCTGTTAATCTTGAGGACTGGCGGAGTCTTTTTAGTGGGTGAAGCTTATGGGGTCCATGTCTACTTCCATTAAGTTGGACATAGTATGTTGTATTTCTATTGGTAGATTACCCCACCTAGTGGCTCGGATACTCTGATATATCTCAATTCTGGGATGCCTAAGTCTTCCCTTACTATAGAAAAATTGGAAAGGCATTCCCCCGTTCGAGGGGCTGGACTATAGGTTGTTCTCAGAGTAGCCTCTCTTTTTTATGTGGCAAGTCCAGTGTTCGTGTTGTATTGTTATAGATGGTCGAACTCTTATGTTTTAGATTTATAATCGATCTTGAATCTGAAGTCCGGAGGTCAATGGCTTCGAAATACATGGGTCCTTGATCATGTATCCCGAGTCCTTTTCTAGGAGAGTTGTACCATTATGACATCATTTACTAGACCTGAGGGTTGAGGATGAACTTATCGTTGGGACCCAAGGAGGTATTTCCTTTGGTTATTAGGAGGTGGTCAAATCAATTTGTGATCCCCTATTTTGGCAGTCCAAAGGCGGTGTTTCATAAAGGAGGTATTGGTTGTGGTCCTATAAACCACGAAGGGTCGATATCACCTCTCGAGTTATTCCATATCATATGGATGGTACCCAAGGGGTAGACCTCACTTTATGGTCCAGATGGAGAGTCCCAAGGGAGGACTCCATGTTGTCGATCGTATTCTGACTCGAATAAAACTTGGGAGACCATGACCCATTAGTTCTCACAGAGTCGCCTCCACCTTTCTTTTGGTATCTTTGGGTCGGTTTTTTACTCGATAAGTTCGAGATCAGTCCTCATATTGGTTTCCCTGATATTATATTTTTGGATGTAGTGGGATCTCATCCCTTCTTCCTCATCATACACCAGTTGTAGACAAGTTCTGTATTTTCATGTAATAAGATCATTGGCCCGAAGATATAGATCTTCCTCACTAATCTGCATTAGAGGACTCAGGTATCAAGGAGGCCAAATCACGGGTTCCCTATTTCGATGATCGATAGATATGGTGCTTCTAATATTTACTATGGAATGGACTGATGGTGAGCCAAGAGTGCAGGGTAAAGGGGTTCTTCTGCTAGTTTTTGTATCTGAGATGGAGAAAAGGTATGCCTTTAGGGTGGATCTTTTACATCCGATGGATAAAATAGGTACTGTGAAGGTGATGTGCTCTATTTCCTAAATAAATTCATTGTACATCTCCTCCCATTCGATTGAGTGATTGGTCTCTATTAGGAAGGGGATAATAAGTTTTAACTTTTTGGAGAGCATGGATTCCATGACTAACAGGAGGTCTTAACTACAATGGTTAGTCTATATGAAGCGTATGGCCTTTTTAAAGAAGTTCATATGGTCTATAGTGAGCTTAGTCTCGGTGATGATTTCATAACAAGCAATGGCGAGCCTATAGGGGTAGTTATTTAGAATGGGACATGTGTCTTCATCCTCGACTTATGATGGATAAGGACTATCAAAATGGAGGGATCAATGTTTGGGACTGGAGCATCTCAAGGGGTATTGATGTCAGGGTATGGATGATATGGCGAGGAGTTTCTGGTAATACTGGGCCTTGGTGTGTACCTTAAAGCCCAACAGTTATCGGTGATGGGATCAACTCCCTTAAGTCCAATTTTTAATTTTTATTTGTAGTGGTTGGAAGTGTTCTGGCGTTAAGTGGTTTGAGATGACGATATAACTTTAGATCAATGAATACCTTACTAGGGGGCTTGCAAGTTAGTTAAGGTTCTCGGTCGAGCATGGAACTCTTTGGGAGGAGGCATGGTCTAATAAGTTTTGGAACGGGGACCCGATACGTAAGGTGAAGCGATGGCTACCATAGACAGGGTAGTATTGCCAATCGGGCATTATCCGGGAAGTGGACTAACCACGAGGGTGGTGATATAAGATGTCGAAGCCCTAGTGAGTTTTTATGGGTAGAGAATTGATTGATAGTGCGTCTATATATTCATTAGTGGTTTTGGCAACTTTGGCGGCCTGGCTTTCTTCGATTTTACACCCTATATGGCTGAGGGATTTGAAATCTGGGATATAGGTGATCCCAAGTTCACTTTGAACTTCCTTATTAAGGTTTTTTATTATCTATTTTTGTTCCACAAGATGACTGACCATCTAATCGGCTCTCTCTACAGATAGTGATGAAGATACCAATTGCCTCCATTTTGTATGTTTTAGCATTTGGAGATATTTTTGAGTGATGCTCGGTTCTTTGTTATATTCGTACTACTTCAGTAAATCACAACACACATTATCTAAGGTCTTGGTAGTCCCCTCACATTTAAGGACCATGTACTAAGTAAGGTCGCCTCCGACTAATGTTGGAGGGAACATCCTTTATAATACCCCTAGGTCAACATTTTGGACATGCATCTGGAGGTGGTAGGTAGATAGGTGGGTAGTTAGAGAACCTGACCCTTTATATGTTTTGAAGACTGGCATCTTGAACTTATCCTGGAGTCGAGCTTTAGGATAGAGTGCCATCTTCTTGATGGTTTCATGCTCATTTGTGGTTTTCATATTACTGATGGATTCTTGGAGGGGACGAAGTTAAGATTAAAATTGCGTTATCTCTTGGTCTGGGGAGTGGGAATGATCTCTTAGATAGGTCTAGGCCAAATATTCAATTTTTGGGGGACCATGAAAGGCGATGTTTAGGTACTCGAAGTATTGATGGTAGGGCTCAAAGTAACCATATAGGGGAAATGGTACTTAAAAGTGGGGAGCACCAATGTTAGTAGAGGAAACAAAGATTGAGCAGATGGATCTTGGGGGTTAGTGGGAATTCTCTCAACACCTACAATGGGCAGTGTACTAGTATTGGGAATTGGAGGAGGAAGGACGCCTTTTACTGTTACAGTATGTGTTTCCTACATGCAAGCTTGAGTTTGGCCTATGCCCTAATCTCTGAATATATGGTGATGTGGGAAGTGGTGATGTTCTCGAGCTATCTTAGAATTCGATCCATAACTGATCGAATCTGGGTTTTTTTTATAGACATCGATCATATGACGGTGCATATATGATAATGATGAGTAGGGAGCTCACTGACAAAAACTAATCAACTTCATGGTGTGCGAACTCAAGATTCCAGGGTAAGAACGTAGTGTGATCTCTCTACTGATGGTAGAACCTGTAAAAAAATTAGGGCACTTTCGTTCAGGTTCTTATAAACAGAAAGACTGACATAAGGTTAATGCATAGGGGAAAAGGACTCAAGTATGCATGATGTTTTCTGATGCAATTCTTTTATCTATTTAATCTTATTTGGACAGTATTTTATTTTTTGAGTTCTTTCGTCTGGTAGTGTCACCAAGGGAAAGAACTTTAACAAAGTCCCATTGGATTCGGGTGAACAGGGATGAGTTTTCATTATGTTAAAATGATGAGCGAGGAAATAATATACCGAGGTTTATTACTTTCCCCAATATCAAAAGGTGGCTAATGGAATACAACGTAAGGGACATCTTCTTTGGCGATGACGTGAAGATTCATACTGTTGATCTCCCTTATGCATGGAAGACATTTAACCTGGGATCTGATGGGTTTTGGACCAGCCTCCAATCGTCTGACAATTTTTGAAAATTTGGTCGAGGAAATGCCCATAAGTATATGTTCTTTTGGTGTAATAGGGTGTATTTCTAGAGCTTTTCTAGATGCAAAAGGGGCAATGTGACTCGATTATCAAAGGATCACTTTTCATTACCATAGGTCACGATATATCGGGTTGCTCAGATGGAACAACTTTTAAGGTATGTGTGGCACCACTTTACCTTAGTAGTGAATAGCTATGAAATCATATTTGATATAGCTCAGTACTAAACAAACTTTATACGTTCCCTGTCATCAAGACCATGGGATTAAGAAAGAAATTGTTCGATATACCAGATGAGTGGATGAAATTAGTGAGGAAACTCATGGGCAACTAGCCTTTTGGGGAAGTGACTTTTCAAAAGTACGAGCTTTATTCGGGGAAGTGACTTCTCGAAATTACAAAACTCTCTTTTGGGGAGAGGTGATTTTTTTGAAGTACGATCGTTCCCTTGGATAAAGTGACATTCCTAAAGTACGAACTTTTTTCAACTAGCGGCTTTTTGGAGCCCTCGAGGGTAAGCCTGTCAATTGAGGCGAGCAGGCCCGGAGCCCGCTTGCTCGGCCCGCTAAATTTGGGCCGAGCTTTTATTGAGTTTGGGCTGAGTTTGAGCCAAGATATTAAGCCCGAATTCAATATGAGCCGAGCGCGAGCGAAGCACTTTCAAGCTCGAACTAGGCTCGGCCCGAAATAATATATATATATATATATATACAAAATTATTTTATTTTCTATGATATGTAAAAAATATTTTAAAACAAAATAATTTTTATAATTTTATCCTTATACAAATAAACTATTGGACTTAATATTAAAGAAACAAAAATAAGGTGGGTCATTTATTAATTTACTTTACTTAATCTGTTTTTTTTTAATGATGAAATGTCAATATTAGTGCTGAAATCTATTTTTTAGTGTTGAAATATGTTATTTTAGTACTGAAATATGGATTTTTAATGTTGAAATGTCAATATTAGTGCAGAAATCTATTTTTTTAGTGCTGAAATGTGTTTTTAGTGTTGAAATCTATTTTTTAGTGCTGAAATGTATTTTACTAATGCTGAAATGTCAATATTAGTGTTGAATTATGTTTTTTTTAGCGCTGAAATCTATTTTTTATTGCTAAAATGAGTTTTTTTATTGTTGAAATATGAATATTTATTATTAAATTAAATAAACATGTATTGGAATATTCAATTCAGGCCTGCTTAAATCAGGCCCAAAGCCCAATTTACTTTGCGAGCCGAGCACTCTCAAGCTCGTTTGGGTCGAGCTTAAGATTGAGCCAAGTAAATAAAAATTGGGCCAAGCCTGAACAGCCATAAGCCCGTCTCATAGAGCCCGATTGACAGGCCTACTCAAGGGTATGTAGTTTAAATAATATGAAAATCAATAGTATGTAGTGAGTGATACAAACAAGTAATATTTAATTTTTACATACTTTGATGTTTAATTTTATTGCGAGGTCCTTCGCGCATACCTATATGTTTGGGATATTTACAATCTTGTACATGGGGACCTAAATACATATTTAAATTGTGAGGGAATTATAAATTATGGCCGCTAAATAGTTCTAAAATTAATGTAAAGTAGTCATGTGGGAGATGAATATTAAGCATAGTAAAAAGGAAGCATATAGATAGTTCGGTTCTATGGATTTATCTTCAGTGACGTTACCATTGTGATGTAGATGGAGAGGTCCCTCTATGATCCACAATGTTTCATTTAGATATCAAAATAATTATCCCTCGTGGAATCACCACTATGGCATTGTGGACCCCGAGCGAGCTGTACGCAATCCTACGCCAGGGGGACTTCATCACGGGGACGCGAGGAGTGCTTGTCACCCACTTCCATTGTGTCCCTCCGAGGTCAAGTTATCGGTTTGAGATTTAGGTGTCAATGATTTTTCCCATGGATATAGTTTGATTCCATATACAGATTTAGGGCACATCCCTTTGGTAGTTTTGGCCTTCGTACGGGAAAAGAAGGTGTTTCATAAGGTGTTCAGAGTCACCAGGTTATTTTATACAAAAACAAACAAAAAGGTTTAAGTTAATCCTAAGGAGGATACTAAAGTTTGTGATTAGTCCAAAGATTCTTGTTGTGTGGGTTCGAGAATCGGGCTACGAGTGGGGAAGGTGTTAGGTGACCCACTTGTTTTGTATGCTTACTCAATTCTATGATCATTATTACTCTATATATTGATTGATTACGCTTTAGGTATTTTTTACTTTGTTTAGAAACCTTAGCTAGAGGGTCCTTAAAAAATGTTGATAGGTGCTTAGGTAGGAAAACAGTATAAGTGAGAGGTATACAAACATCACTCAACCAATCCAAGTACATAAGATTTTCTTGTGCATGACTCCGTGCTTTTATATGTATAACGGATGGTAGTTATTAAGTATGTAAGTGTGCAATAAATCTCAGCTTTTGAGATAGTTTGATATCTCGTTCGTGTTGTGAGGAGAGATAAAAAGGTGAGAAATGGGTTTAACACTATTGTGATTAGTGTATACGTGTTTGCACATTTATATGTAGGCAAATTTTTAGGAGGACTTGTCCTGGGATAGTTTGATATCTTATTTGAGTTATTTAGGTGTGAGGAGTGAAAGTCTGAAGATGGATGCATCGCGGTCCAGACAATTATCAAAAGACATATTGTCAAGGTTTGAGCTCATGAGAAAACTCAATATTGCACTTACATATCTAAGAGGACTTGGGATCAAATCCTACGTAGTTCGGTTGTAACACGTGTTCGAATGTGATATGTGTGTAAGTGTAGGACTTGGCATGAAGAGGGAAGGACTAGTGTATTGAATATCAAAACGGTACTGGACGCGAAGATGCCTAATATTATCACATAACCTTATAATAGTTCGTTGATTACTAGCAAGAAGGTGTTTTCCTTTAGACAAGTTTAGAGGTGCGGAACTGGGAGGAATTGGGCAAAGAAGTGGGGAGGTTAGATCAAGGATGTATTGTTCTATTATTGAGAAGCATAGTAGAACACTACATCTTGGTGTTGGGGTGCTCTAGGAGAAGTCGAGGGAGTTCAGGACTGGAGATGGATGCATCCCTAGTAGATAAAATGTCAAGAGACATATTATAAGTCTTGGGCCTCATGAGTTTAGCTCGGTATAGCTCTTATGTACCCAAGGAGACTTGGGATCAAAACCAATGTAGTTCCAACAACGGGATTGGATAATATATACATATATAAATATATGTGTAAGACTATAAATGGAGGCATGCTTAGGGGATAATACACCGAGAGACGTATTATGATTTTTAGGCTTCACTAATTTAGATCAATATAGCACCTACGTACCTAAGGAGACTTGAGATCAAAGTTAACATAGTTCCAACATAATGGGGTTGGATAAAATATGGAGATGTAGGACTAGATATGGAGGTATCCCTATGGGATAATACAACGAGAGACGTATTATGAGGCTTGGGCTTCACGAGTTTATCTCGATATAGCACCTATGTACCCAAGGAGACTTGGGATCAAATTTGCCAAAAAGCTACTGTAGATAGCAATCGGCGTTAGGAAAACCGGTTTTAGGTACCTGAAACAACATATAATAGGAGGTCTTAGGTACCAATGGAATCTGGAAAAGATGAACAAAATAATGATAATATTAATTTACAATGTTTAGCACCATGGTTACAAAAAGATGAGTCTATGTATAATCATAGTTTGCATATAGATAAAAAAATCTGAAAATGATATTAGTAAAATTAGTACTACGTTAAATAGATTAACTGATATAGTTTTTAGTTGGGTAAAACGAACTGAAAGACATCAGGTCGTTAATCAAAATTATGTAGAGAAAAAATTAGATTGTATTGAATTCAACTTAAACAAAGTTGATCAAACAATTACTCAACTCGAAACGGTTACATATTTAGATCAAAAAGAGGAGACTAAACAACAAATTGAAAATCTATTAAACAAAATAGATAATCAAAATCCAGAACAAACTGGTATGAATAACCCAGGGGATAACAAAATTTCTAGGTTATATTATGGTTCGGAAGAAATTAAAGCTCTTCAAACAGAAGAACTTAATTACACCGAATATATAAACGTTCGTGAAATATTAGACTATTGGAGACATCAATACAAAGATCCAATATTAACTGTTTCAGAACGTAATAAACTCATTGAACAAATACAAACTACGTATTTAGAAAATGAAAAAATATTACAACACTATCAGTATGAATTAAACCAATATTCATCTGATGAGGAAGAAATTCCACCACATGTAGTAAATACAATTGATGGAAAAAGGAAGGCTGAAGAACCACTTCAGGAATTCCAAAATTGGGAGGCTTTTGAAGATTATATGCAAACCCCTGCATATAAAAATGAAAAAGAAGATTTTGTTAAAACAGTTAATGCTTTTACAAGTAATACTAAAAATGAGGATGAACCAAATCCTTTTTTCTTAAGAAGAGATAATTTGAACAAACAAAATATATCTCAACATGGTATTTATCTTGATCTAAGGCAAGTCCCTTTTAAAGATCAAGAACAAACTATTAATGAGTGGGCACAATCCATGTCTATACTCATTACTAACTATAAGAATACATGGTCTAAAGAAAAAAATTTAGACTACCTTGCGGCAACACTCCAAGGAGATGTTTTACAATGGTTGCAACAATGGCAAAGCTCAGATAAAGGAATACAGCAAAAAACTAAACTCCTACAAACCTTCAAATCTTTTGATGAAATATTAAAAGGATTTGTTGAAATAATTAAAGAAAATATGATTGGATATACTGGAGAACCCAGACTCCAAGAAGATGCGTGTTACATATTATCTAAACTGGAATTATGTAACATTTGTCAATTTGAAGAATTTGTTAAAATATATAAAAAATATTATTTCAAACTAAAACATTCAGAAACCAAACACTGGATGGATCAATTCTTTCACAAACTCCGAAATACATGGGATGAAATATCCTTACAATCTTCTCCTGGTTAGTTAAAAACTATCGGGAAGAATGAGACAGATGACAATCTTGGTTTTCGCATCAATTGGGTATTAAAAAAAATATCTGACAAATGCATTGAAATAAAAGCCAAGACACAAATTAAAAATCAAATCACAAAATCTAAAGCCGGTTATAAATGTTGTGATAAGATTTTAAAAGAAAACTGAAAAATAGGATGTAATCCACCTCCTAGAAATTCTAAATATTCTCGAAAGAGAAAATTTAAATGGAAACCTTGGAAAAAGAAAATATCTTTTTCAAAGAATAAAAAATATATTAGAAAAAAGAAACCCTCTAAAAAAGAAGTGTCGTTGTTATATTTGTAACGAAGAAGGCCATTATGCACCTGATTGTCCTAAAAAAGGAAAAAGTGCAAATAAAATGATAAAATTTCTTGAAGAACAAGAATTAGAAATATTTTATGGAGAAGATTTATCTGATTCTGATATTTCTAATTATTCTAATGAAATTTTATATGAGCTTGAATCTGAATCGGAAACATCTGATGAAGAACTCGTATTTATGTATAATACTGCAGAAGTACGAGGTAGTAGCGAAGATGAGCTACAAACAATAGCCCTTCGTGAAATAGTTGGAGAAGAAATCACTTTTACCAACGAACAATTGCAAGAAATTGATACTCAAAGACAACATATAAAAAAGGAAGATGTCTATAAATTATCAAAATTCAAATTATTCTCAACAAGATTATTTGAACAATTTAATGGTAATACTATTGCTGGATCAACAGATGATGAAACGGCAGATATTAAACTTTTTGATTTAAAAAAGATCAAAAGATGGAAGAAAAAACACCCAAATATTAAATATATACATATAGCGTTTATTCAAATATGCATTACTGCCCTGTTTAGACAAGGTATGGATACACCCGTAGCTATACTGGTCTTAGACAAAAGATTCAGTAATCCTATGAATGCCATAATTGGAGGAGTCCAATCCAATTTGGTAAATGGAGTTATTTGGTTTAACATAAAACCAAATTTCTTCATATCCATTGATGATCCAAATATAGAGGAATCTATAATTATAAAAATCCAAACCAAAGGAATAGGAATGAAAGATACCTCAAGAAATATGTCAATACATTGGAAAACAATTCATTAATTGACAACTCTACCACAAACAAATACACAGAATGTGGATAGAAATATTATAGAAATATCGGAACCTCGACCATTTGATTCGGCAATCCAGCCCAGATTAATCAACTGGAGAGATTTGGAAGTACCAAAATAATGGATACTACCCCAAATAACAGAACCACCTCCTGAAAAAAAACGAAACAGCGTTGAATTACAAGTATCTGGTAATAATGTCTATTTTAAAAATAAACATTCAGAAAATTGGCAAAAGAATTTTCCTGACAATGATTGGAAAAAATTAAAAGGAAAAAACCTTTTAAAAGGCGAGAGTAGTAATAATAGTAATAGTAAACCTCCTATTGCTATGAAAAATATACAAGTACCAATATTACCTGGAACAAATTATCTAAAAGAAGATAATATAAAATCCAGCCAAATTTATCATTTCCAATTGGGAAAAGAAGAAATAATCTTCTCACCAAGCCATGGAAAGAGAAGATATACTTATGTATTAGGTTACTTCAATTTTGCAGGCTATAAACCCTATAGTCTTTGCACATTAATTGATACAGGAGCAACCATATGTTCTTGTAGACCTAATGCTCTACCCCCTGAAAAATGGATAAAAATGAAAAATCCAATTGCTGTAACGGGCATCAATGGGACACAAAATTTCATTGATTTAAAAGCCAAAAAAGTGGTTATATGGTTTAATGAAAAGAAATTCATTATTCCAAAAATCTTATGCTTTCCAGAAATGCATGGAGATTTTATATTAGGAAACAATTTTATCTCAGAATATTTGCCTATAAGTATTGATGAGGGAACTATAAATTTAACCCTCAACAAAGATGTAGTAAAAATCCCTTTACTACACAACATAAATATAAGTGCGAAAGAGACTTTCGCCCTACTAATAAAGGGGATATAACTCCTTTTATCAAAGTCCTTGAAGAAACTCATTGGCTTTATACTATATTAAAAGATAATTTTAGTGAAAACCCACTAAAATTATGGAATAAAAGTCCAAGATATTGTAATCTCAAACTAAGAGATCCCAATGTCATTATAAGAGTAAAACCAATGATCTATACCAGAAACGATATAGATGAATTTGATAAACAAATCAAAGAATTATTGGATATAAACCTTATTGAAGAAACAATAAGTCCACACTCTAGCCCTGCCTTCATGGTGAGAAAACACAGTGAAGTTATAAGAGGAAAAGCTAGAATGGTTATAAATTATAAAAGACTAAATGAACAATTAGAATTTGATGGTTATTTTATTCCAAGAAAGGATGTATTAATTAACCAAACTAAAGGAAAAAAGTTCTTTAGCAAATTCGATTGTAAATCTGGATTTTGGCAGTTAAAACTAACTGAAGAATCCAAGCCATTGACAGCCTTTAGTACTCCTAGAGGACACTATCAATGGAATGTTATGCCTTTTGGACTAAACACAGCTCCTCAGGTATATCAAAGATGGATGGACAAAATCTTTAAAGACCTTAAAGATTTTTGTGTTGTCTATATAGATGACATCCTTGTTTTTCCCAAAATCATAGAAGAACATAGATATCATCTAAAAATTATTTGTGAAAAATTCCAAAAACATGGAATCATTTTATCACCTAAGAAAATTGATGTTGAAAAAACAGAAATTAATTTTCTTGGCATAATCCTAAACCAGGATGGTCTACAATTACAAGATCATATCATCTCTAAAATAAGAGATTTTAATGAGGAAATTTCGGATAAAAAACAATTACAAAGTTTCCTAGGAATCCTCAATTATGGAAGAAATTTCATAAAAGGATTATCTCAAAAAGAATTACCACTTCTTGAAAAACTTAAAAAGAATGAAGTTTTTACATGGAGTGCTAATGATACTCTTGTTGTTAAAATAATTAAACAAGATATCATTAATAATTGTCCAAAAGTTTATTTTCCTAAAACAGGAGATAAATTAATATTGGAAACCGATGCTTCGAATAATTGCTGGGGATGCGGTCTCAAAGCAATTCCTTCAGAATATTGGAATGAAAACAATCCTTCCAATAATTTAGGTATTCGTGGTAAGAAAACTGCTATACCAAAATCAATTCAAAAACATGAATTAATATGTGGATATAATTCAGGAAAATTTAAACCAAACGAATTGAATTATATTATTTTTGAAAAAGAATTACTAGCAATAAAACTTGCTATTAAAAAATTCCATATTTTCTTAGCACCTGAAGACTTTATTGTCAGAACAGATAATAAAGCTGTAAAAGACTTCCTGATAAACAAAATAAATATTTTAGAAGGAAGAAGACTTAAATGGTTCAACCAAATTGCTATTTATACTTTTGAAGTTGAACATTTAAATGGTACTAATAATTTTTCTTGCAGATTATCTTAGTAGGAACTGTAATGAAAAACCTACTAACCAAGTAGAGTTTTTAGAAACCCACTAAACAAGTGGAGAATATTACATATTTTTAAATAACACCACTAAACAAGTGGAATATTTTGAAATATATTTTATTGAAACCACTAAACAAGTGGCCTTTCTTTTCTATTTTCAGGATGGGAGATAAGCATCCAGGAGAAACCAAAGGAGATTGGGTGACTATTGCTAAAAAGGCAAAGACCCAAGAATCATCATCCACACAGCCTAAACCAAATCTTGTTTATGTTGTATTCAGTGGAAGAAACCCAGGCTTTTATGACAACTGGAATCAATGTTTTATGCAAGTAAACAAATACCCTGGTGCATGTCACCAAAAATATAATACTATGCCAGAATCCATTACAGCATGGGAAAATTGGATGAAACAGTTAGGACCTCCTAATATGATTTACCAGTTCTCCAAACTTCAGACAAAGGAAAGCCTCCTTGATACTGAAACTTATGACTTTCACAACCCAGGAATTCCCTGCGAATTGTATACACCATTAAATGAAGCATGGAAATCTCATCTCAGAGATAGGAGAAAAGATTTTAGAAAAAATATGAGTATCCTTGCTAATAAAATTGCTGAACAAACAGCAACTTTGGATAAATTCGAAAGTCTGAGCCTCAAGATCATAAAAAGTTTAAACTATGAAAATGAAGATTTTCCTTTAGAAAAAATTGATACTTTTCTGGAATTTTCTGAATTATTGGAAAATGATTTTTCTGACAAGATCTTCAATACTATCAGGAGAATTTGTCTATTTGAAAAAGCAAAGATAATTCTCCCACGTCCTCTATTCCAAATTGAAATTTTACCAAAAATTGAGGACCATGAGCAAAAGATAAAAAGTCTTTTACTCCAACATTTTTACTCTAGTTTAAATTACAGTGATGACATGCCAAAACTGCATTTCATTACTGAAGAACGGTATCCACCTTGGGATATTGAAACAATTGAATGGGGGTTAGTAAACAAACTAATCTTCTCCAGTGTAGCTTGTTTCAATCATTTTGAATTTTTACCTATGATGATCAAAACCATGATCTATCATGTATTGACAAAAAGCAAGTACAAATATACTCGCTATCTGTCATTTCATATCACAAGCACAATTGGTTGGCGATCAAGAGAAATTTTCTATCAACCCTACCAGATCTGGTACCTCAGAGCCACTGAGGACTATGAATGGGACGAGATTGAACAAAATTGGGAAATTGCACTTAATGTACCGTTGGACCAATTGGATACAACGAGATATTGGTCACAAAACATGATCAATATTTCAAATGATGCAGAATATTTTTGTCGGGAATCAGCATTAAAATTTATGGTAACTGATGGCAGACGATTATTTGTTACCGATTTACCGATAAATTATACTACCTCGCTTGAGCAACGAGCGACAGTAAGGGAGTTTTTAAATAACTTGAAAAACAAAAATAATTTAGATGTTCCCATTGAACAATTAAGCCATGCGGAGGAATACGAACAAGCCCAATTACATGGACCTCCAAACCACAGCCCTAACGACAGCATGTCCTTCGACTCTATTGTTGAGGCCAACATTGCCAATGCATTTGATGCATGACAATTGGACAAAGAAAATGAACCCACATGGACGACTGCAAATCATCCAGCACACGAAGTGGGATATACACATGGACA
This sequence comes from Sambucus nigra, assembly GCA_949130495.1. Taxonomy (NCBI): domain Eukaryota; kingdom Viridiplantae; phylum Streptophyta; class Magnoliopsida; order Dipsacales; family Adoxaceae; genus Sambucus; species Sambucus nigra. Next base: position 764,017,850 of record OX422207.1, read on the forward strand.
GTAAACAGCTGACGCATGTGATGACGATTTGGACGTTTAAAAAAAACATCCAAATCAGCTACTATTTACTTTTTGAATTACTGTATGCTTTTACTATGCAATCACTATGCACTTTACGACTTTTTGTAGTCAGCAGCCCACGTTTTGTTTTTTAGCAAAAGAGATGGTTATCTGGTAGAGGCTATAAAAGGAGAGCTTCTCCTCAGTTGTAAAATATAAGTTGTAATATTTCTCTTCTCTCTCTTTTGTTGATTCAATAACATTTCTATCGATCTTTTCCGCACTTGTTTCTATCGATCTTTTCCGCATTTGTGTAATTGGTATCAGAGCCTGTTATCAAAGGTTCGTATTTTAACATTTTTAGTATTCTAATCATGTTTATATTGGTATGCTAATATGAATGTTAAAGTAGAAACTATTATACTCCATCACAGAACTTATGTTGTTGGACAAAATTTTAGGGTAAAACATAAAGTAATTGGAATTAAGTGCCGTAATAATTGTTGTATGAAATACCGTTTAATCTCAGTTCTATATAAATAAGTGTGTTAATCTTGTTGGAAAAAAAAAGTTATTTTGAAAATCTTTAAAGTTTTCATAAAACCCATATCCCTGTTATTGTTTCAAAGCCCATATTTTCGTTTGCTAAAAAGCTACTGTAGATAGCAATCGGCGTTAGGAAAACCGGTTTTAGGCACCTGAAACAACATATAATAGGAGGTCTTAGGTACCAATGGAATCTGGAAAAGATGAACTAAATAATGATAATACTATGAATGTTAAAGTAGAAACTATTATACTCCATCACAGAACTTATGTTGCTGGAGAAAATTTTAGGGTAAAACATAAAGTAATTGCAATTAAGTGCCGTAATAATTGTTGTATGAAATACCGTTTAATCTTAGTTCTATATAAATAAGTGTGTTAATCTTGTTGAAAAAAAAAGTTATTTTGAAAATCTTTAAATTTTTCATAAAACCCATATTCCTGTTATTGTTTCAAAGCCCATATTTCCGTTTGCCAAAAAGCTACTGTAGATAGCAATCGACGTTAGGAAAACCGGTTTTAGGCACCTAAAACAACATATAATATGAGGTCTTAGGTACCAATGGAATCTGGAAAAGATGAACAAAATAATGATAATATTAATTTACAATGTTTAGCACCATGGTTACAAAAAGATGAGTCTATGTATAATCATAGTTTGCATATAGATAAAAAAATCTGAAAATGATATTAGTAAAATTAGTACTACGTTAAATAGCTTAACTGATATAGTTTTTAGTTGGGTAAAACGAACTGAAAGACATCAGGTCGTTAATCAAAATTATGTAGAGAAAAAATTAGATTGTATTGAATTCAACTTAAACAAAGTTGATCAAAAAATTAATCAACTCGAAACGGTTACATATTTAGATCTAAAGAGGAGACTAAACAACAAATTGAAAATCTATTAAACAAAATAGATAATCAAAATCCAGAACAAACTGGTATGAATAACCCAGGGGATAACAAAATTCCTAGGTTATATTATGGTTCGAAAGAAATTAAAGCTATTTAAACAGAAGAATTTAATTACACCGAATATATAAACGTTCGTGAAATATTAGACTATTGGAGACATCTATACAAAGATCCAATATTAACTGTTTCAGAACGTAATAAACTCATTGAACAAATACAAACTACGTATTTAGAAAATGAAAAAATATTACAACACTATCAGTATGAATTAAACCAATATTCATCTGATGAGGAAGAAATTCCACCACATGTAGTAAATACAATTGATGGAAAAAGGAAGGCTGAAGAACCACTTCAGGAATTCCAAAATTGGGAGGCTTTTGAAGATTATATGCAAACCCCTGCATAGAAAAATGAAAAAGAAGATTTTGTTAAAACAGGCAATGCTTCTACAAGTAATACTAAAAATGAGGATGAACCATATCTTTTTTCCTTAAGAATAGATAATTTGAACAAACAAAATATATCTCAACATGGTATTTATCTTGATCTAAGGCAAGTCCCTTTTAAAGATCAAGAACAAACTATTAATGAGTGGGAACAATCCATGTCTATACTCATTACTAACTATAAGAATACATGGTCTAAAGAAAAAAATTTAGACTACCTTGCGGCAACACTCCAAGGAGATGTTTTACAATGGTTGCAACAATGGGAAAGCTCAGATAAAGGAATACAGCAAAAAACTGAACTCCTACAAACCTTCAAATCTTTTGATGAAATATTAAAAGGATTTGTTGAATTAATTAAAGAAAATATGATTGGATATACTGGAGAACCTAGACTCCAAGAAGATGCGTGTTACATATTATCTAAACTAGAATTATGTAACATTTGTCAATTTGAAGAATTTGTTGAAATATATAAAAAATATTATTTCAAACTAAAACATTCAGAAACCAAACACTGGATGGATCAATTCTTTCACAAACTCCCAAATCCATGGGATGAAATATCCTTACAATCGTATCCAGGTTGGTTAAAAACTATCGGGAAGAATGAGACAGATGACAATCTTGGTTTTCGCATCAATTGGGTATTAAGAAAAATATCTGACAAATGCATTGAAATAAAAGCCAAGAAACAAATTAAAAATCAAATCACAAAATCTAAAGCCGGTTATAAATGTTGTGATAAGATTTTAAAAGAAAACTGGAAAATAAGATGTAATCCACCTCCTAGAAATTCCAAATATTCTAAATATTCTCGAAAGAGAAAATTTAAATAGAAACCTTGGAAAAAGAAAACATCTTTTTCAAAGAATAAAAAATATATTAGGAAAAAGAAACCTTCTAAAAAACCACCTCTAAAAAAGAAGTGTCATTGTTATATTTGTAACGAAGAAGGCCATTATGCACCTGATTGTCCTAAAAAAGGAAAAAGTGCAAATAAAATGATAAAATTTCTTGAAGAACAAGAATTAGAAATATTTTATGGAGAAGATTTATCTGATTCTGATATTTCTAATTATTCTAATGAAATTTTATATGAGCTTGAATATGAATTGGAAACATCTGATGAAGAACTCGTATTTATGTATAATACTGCAGAAGTACGAGGGAGTAGCGAAGATGAGCTACAAACAATAGCCCTTCGTGAAATAGTTGGAGAAGAAATCACTTTTACCAACGAACAATTGTAAGAAATTGATAATCAAAGACAACTTATAAAAAAGGAAGATGTCTATAAATTATCAAAATTCAAATTATTCTCAACAAGAATATTTGAACAATTTAATGGTAATACTACTGTTGGATCAACAGATGATGAAACAGCAGGTATTAAACTATTTGATTTAAAATAGATCAAAAGATGGAAGAAAAAACACCCAAATATTAAATATATGCATATAGGGTTTATTCAAATATGCATTACTGCCCTGTTTAGACAAGGTATGGATACACCCGTAGCTATACTGGTCTTAGACAAAAGATTCAGTAATCCTATGAATGCCATAATTGGAGGAGTCCAATCCAATTTGGTAAATGGAGTTATTTGGTTTAACATAAAACCAAATATCTTCATATCCATTGATGATCCAAATATTGAGGAATCTATAATTATAAAAATCCAAACCACAGGAATAGGAATGAAAGATACCTCAAGAAATATGTCAATACATTGGAAAACAATTCATGAATTGACAACTCTACCACAAAAAAATACACAGAATGTGGATAGAAATATTATAGAAATATTTGAACCTCGACCATTTGATTCAGCAATCCAGCCCAGATTAATCAACTGGAGAGATTTGGAAGTACCAAAACAATGGATACTACCCCCAATAACAGAACCACCTCCTGAAAAAAAACGAAACAGCGTTGAATTACAAGTATCTGGTAATAATGTCTATTTTAAAAATAAACATTCAGAAAATTGGCAAAAGAATTTTCCTGACAATGATTGGAAAAAATTAAAAGGAAAAAACCTTTTAAAAGGCGAGAGTAGTAATAATAGTAATAGTAAACCTCCTATTGCTATGAAAAATATACAAGTACCAATATTACTTGGAACAAATTATCTAAAAGAAGATAATATAAAATCCAGCCAAATTTATCATTTCCAATTGGGAAAAGAAGAAATAATCTTCTCACCAAGCCATGGAAAGAGAAGATATACTTATGTATTAGGTTACTTCAATTTTGCAGGCTATAAACCATATAGTCTTTGCACATTAATTGATACAGGAGCAACCATATGTTCTTGTAGACCTAATGCTCTACCCCCTGAAAAATGGATAAAAATGAAAAATCCAATTGCTGTAACGGGCATCAATGGGACACAAAATTTCATTGATTTAAAAGCCAAAAAAGTGGCTATATGGTTTAACGAAAAGAAATTCATTATTCCAAAAATCTTATGCTTTCCAGAAATGCATGGAGATTTTATATTAGGCAACAATTTTATCTCATAATATTTGCCTATAAGTATTGATGAGGGAACTATAAATTTAACCCTCAACAAAGATGTAGTAAAAATCCATTTACTACAACAACATAAATATAAGTGCGAAAGAGACTTTCGCCCTACTAAGAAAGGGGATATAACTCCTTTTATCAAAGCCCTTGAAGAAACTCATTGGCTTTATACTATATTAAAAGATAATTTTAGTGAAAACCCACTAAAATTATGGAATAAAAGTCCAAGATATTGTAATCTCAAACTAAGAGATCCCAATGTCATTATAAGAGTAAAACCAATGATCTATACCAGAAACGATATAGATGAATTTGATAAACAAATCAAAGAATTATTGGATATAAACCTTATTGAAGAAACAATAAGTCCACACTCTAGCCCTGCCTTCATGGTGAGAAAACACAATGAAGTTATAAGAGGAAAAGCTAAAATGGTTAAAAATTATAAAAGACTAAATGAACAATTAGAATTTGATGGTTATTTTATTCCAAGAAAGGATGTATTAATTAACCAAACTAAAGGAAAAAAATTCTTTAGCAAATTCGATTGTAAATCTGGATTTTGGCAGTTAAAACTAACTGAAGAATCCAAGCCATTGACAGCCTTTAGTACTCCTAGAGGACACTATCAATGGAATGTTATGCCTTTTGGACTAAACACAGCTCTTGAGGTATATCAAAGATGGATGGACAAAATCTTTAAAGACCTTAAAGATTTTTGTGTTGTCTATATAGATAACATCCTTGTTTTTTCCAAAACCATAGAAGAACCTAGATATCATCTAAAAATTATTTGTGAAAAATTCCAAAAACGTGGAATAATTTTATCACCTAAGAAAATTGATGTTGAAAAAATAGAAATTAATTTTCTTGGCATAATCCTAAACCAGGATGGCCTACAATTACAAGATCATATCATCTCTAAAATAAGAGATTTTAATGAGGAAATTTCGGATAAAAAACAATTACAAAGTTTCCTAGGAATCCTCAATTATGGAAGAAATTTCATAAAAGGATTATCTCAAAAACAATTACAACTTCATGAAAAACTTAAAAAGAATGAAGTTTTTACATGGAGTGCTAATGATACTCTTGTTGTTAAAACAATTAAATAAGAAATCATTAATAATTGTCCAAGAGTTAATTTTCCTAAAACAGGAGATAAATTAATATTGGAAACCGATGCTTCGGATAATTGCTGGGGATGCGTTCTCAAAGCAATTCCTTCAGAATATTGGAATGAAAACAATCCTTCAAATAATTTAGTTATTCGTGGTAAGAAAACTGCTATACCAAAATCAATTCAAAAACATGAATTAATATGTGGATATAATTCAGGAAAATTTAAACCAAACGAATTGAATTATATTATTTTTGAAAAAGAATTACTAGCAATAAAACTTGATATTAAAAAATTCCATATTTTCTTAGCACCTGAAGACTTTATTGTCAGAATAGATAATAAAGCTGTAAAAGACTTCCTGATAAACTAACGAAATATTTTAGAAGGAAGAAGACTTAAATGGTTCAACCAAATTGCTATTTATACTTTTGAAGTTGAACAGTTAAATGGTACTAATAATTTTCTTGCAGATTATCTTAGCAGGAACTGTAATGAAAAACCTTCTAACCAAGTAGAGTTTTTAGAAACCCACTAAACAAGTGGAGAATATTACATATTTTAAAATAACACCACTAAACAAGTGGAATATTTTGAAATATATTTTATTAAAACCACTAAACAAGTGGCCTTTCTTTTCGATTTTCAGGATGGGAGATAAGCATCTAGGAGAAACCAGAGGAGATTGGGTGACTATTACTAAAAAGGCAAAGACCCAAGAATCATCATCCACACAGCCTAAACCAAACCCTGTTTATGTTGTATTCAGTGGAAGAAACCCAGGCTTTTATGACAACTGGAATCAATATTTTATGCAAGTAAACAAATACCCTGGTGCATGTCACCAAAAATATAATACTATGCCAGAAGGCATTACCGCATGGGAAAATTGGATGAAACAGTTAGGACCTCCTAATATGATTTACCAGTTCTCCAAACTTCAGACTAAGGAAAGCCTCCTTGATACTGAAACTTATGACTTTCACAACCCAGGAATTCCCTGCGAGTTGTATACACCATTAAATGAAGCATGGAAATATCATCTCCGAGATAGGAGAAAAGATTTTAGAAAAAATATGAGTATCCTTGCTAATAAAATTGCTGAACAAACAGGAACTTTGGATAAATTCGAAAGTCTGAGCCTCAAGATCATAAAAAGTTTAAACTATGAAAATGAAGATTTTCCTTTAGAAAAAATTGATACTTTTCTGGAATTTTCTGAATTATTGGAAAATGATTTTTCTGACAAGATCTTCAATACTATCAGGAGAATTTGTCTATTTGAAAAAGCAAAGATAATTCTCCCACGTCCTCTATTCCAAATTGAAATTTTACCAAAAATTGAGGACCATGAGCAAAAGATAAAAAGTCTTTTACTCCAACATTTTTACTCTAGTTTAAATTACAGTGATGACATGCCAAAACTGCATTTCATTACTGAAGAAGGGTATCCACCTTGGGATATTGAAACAATTGAATGGGGGTTAGTAAACAAACTAATCTTCTCCAGTGTAGCTTGTTTCAATCATTTTGAATTTTTACCTATGATGATCAAAACCATGATCTATCATGTATTGACAAAAAGCAAGTACAAATATACTCGCTATCTGTCATTTCATATCACAAGCACAATTGGTTGGCGATCAAGAGAAATTTTCTATCAACCCTACCAGATCTGGTACCTCAGAGCCACTGAGGACTATGAATGGGACGAGATTGAACAAAATTGGGAAATTGCACTTAATGTACCGTTGGACCAATTGGATACAACGAGATATTGGTCACAAAACATGATCAATATTTCAAATGATACAGAATATTTTTGTCGGGAATCAGCATTAAAATTCATGGTAACTGATGGCAGACGATTATTTGTTACCGATTTATCGATAAATTATACTACCTCGCTTGAGCAACGAGCGGCAGTAAGGGAGTTTTTAAATAACTTGAAAAACAAAAATAATTTAGATGTTCCCTTTGAACAATTAAGCCATGCGGAGGAATACAAACAAGCCCAATTACATGGACCTCCAAACCACGGCCCTAACGACAGCATGTCCTTCGACTCTGTTGCTGAGGCCAACATTGCCAATGCATTTGATGCATGACAATTGGACAAAGAAAATGAACCCACATGGACGACTGCAAATCATCCAGCACACGAAGTGGGATATACACATGGACAGTAAACAGCTGACGCATGTGATGACGATTTGGACGTTTAAAACAAAAACATCCAAATCAGCTACTATTTACTTTTTGAATTACTGTATGCTTTTACTATGCAATCACTATGCACTTTATGACTTTTTGTAATCAGCAGCCCACGTTTTTTTTTAGCAAAAGAGATGGTTATCTGGTAGAGGCTATAAAAGGAGAGCTTCTCCTCAGTTGTAAAATATAAGTTGTAATATTTCTCTTCTCTCTCTTTTGTTGATTCAATAACATTTCTATCGATCTTTTTCGCACTTGTTTCTATCGATCTTTTCCGCACTTGTGTAATTGGTATCAGAGCTTGTTATTAAAGGTTAGTATTTTAACATTTTTAGTATTCTAATCATGTTTATATTGTTATGCTACTATGAATGTTAAAGTATAAACTATTATACTCCATCACAGAACTTATGTTGTTGGAGAAAATTTTAGGGTAAAACATAAAGTAATTGGAATTAAGTGCCGTAATAATTGTTGTATGAAATACCGTTTAATCTTAGTTCTATATAAATAAGTGTGTTAATCTTGTTGAAAAAAAAGGTTATTTTGAATATCTTTAAGGTTTTCATAAAACCCATATTCCTGTTATTGTTTCAAAGCCCATATTTTCGTTTGCCAAAAAGCTACTGTAGATAGAAATCGGCGTTAGGAAAATCGGTTTAGGCACCTGAAACAACATATAATAAGAGGTCTTAGGTACCAATGGAATCTGGAAAAGATGAACAAAATAATGATAATACTATGAATGTTAAAGTAGAAACTATTATACTCCATCACAGAACTTATGTTGCTGGAGAAAATTTTAGGGTAAAACATAAAGTAATTGGAATTAAGTGCCGTAATAATTGTTGTATGAAATACCGTTTAATCTTAGTTCTATATAAATAAGTGTGTTAATCTTGTTGAAAAAAAAATGTTATTTTGAAAATCTTTAAATTTTTCATAAAACCCATATTCCTGTTATTGTTTCAAAGCCCATATTTCCGTTTGCAAAAAAGCTACTGTAGATAGCAATCGACGTTAGGAAAACCGGTTTTAGGCACCTGAAACAACATATAATAGGAGGTCTTAGGTACCAATGGAATCTGGAAAAGATGAACAAAATAATGATAATATTAATTTACAATGTTTAGCACCATGGTTACAAAAAGATGAGTCTATGTATAATCATAGTTTGCATATAGATAAAAAATCTGAAAATGATATTAGTAAAATTAGTACTACGTTAAATAGCTTAACTGATATAGTTTTTAGTTGGGTAAAACGAACTGAAAGACATCAGGTCGTTAATCAAAATTATTTAGAGAAAAAATTAGATTGTATTGAATTCAACTTAAACAAAGTTGATCAAAAAATTAATCAACTCGAAACGGTTACATATTTAGATCTAAAGAGGAGACTAAACAACAAATTGAAAATCTATTAAACAAAATAGATAATCAAAATCCAGAACAAACTGGTATGAATAACCCAGGGGATAACAAAATTCCTAGGTTATATTATGGTTCGGAAGAAATTAAAGCTGTTTAAACAGAAGAATTTAATTACATCGAATATATAAATGTTCGTGAAATATTAGACTATTGGAGACATCTATACAAAGATCAAATATTAACTATTTCAGAACGTAATAAACTCATTGAACAAATACAAACTAAGTATATAGAAAATGAAAAAATATTACAACACTATCAGTATGAATTAAACCAATATTCATCTGATGAGGAAGAAATTCCACCACATGTAGTAAATACAATTGATGGAAAAAGGAAGGCTGAAGAACCACTTCAGGAATTCCAAAATTGGGAGGCTTTTGAAGATTATATGCAAACCCCTGCATATAAAAATGAAAAAGAAGATTTTGTTAAAACAGGCAACGCTTCTACAAGTAATACTAAAAATGAGGATGAACCATATCCTTTTTTCTTAAGAAGAGATAATTTGAACAAACAAAATATATCTCAACATGGTATTTATCTTGATCTAAGGCAAGTCCCTTTTAAAGATCAAGAACAAACTATTAATGAGTGGGCACAATCCATGTCTATACTCATTACTAATTATAAGAATACATGGTCTAAAGAAAAAATTTTAGACTACCTTGCGGCAACACTCCAAGGAGATGTTTTACAATGGTTGCAACAATGGGAAAGCTCAGATAAAGGAATACAGCAAAAAACTGAACTCCTACAAACCTTCAAATCTTTTGATGAAATATTAAAAGGATTTGTTGAATTAATTAAAAAAATATGATTGGATATACTGCATAAGCTAGACTCCAAGAAGATGCGTGTTACATATTATCTAAACTGGAATTATGTAACAATTGTCAATTTGAAGAATTTGTTGAAATATATAAAAAATATTATTTCAAACTAAAACATTCAGAAACCAAACACTGGATGGATCAATTCTTTCACAAACTCCCAAATCCATGGGATGAAATATCCTTACAATCTTATCCTGGTTGGTTAAAAACTATCGGGAAGAATGAGACAGATGACAATTTTGGTTTTCGCATCAATTGGGTATTAAGAAAAATATCTGACAAATGCATTGAAATAAAAGCCAAGAAACAAATTAAAAATCAAATCACAAAATCTAAAGCCGGTTATAAATGTTATGATAAGATTTTAAAAGAAAACTGGAAAATAGGATGTAATCCACCTCCTAGAAATTCCAAATATTCTAAATATTCTCGAAAGAGAAAATTTAAATGGAAACCTTGGAAAAAGAAAACATCTTTTTCAAAGAATAAAAAATATATTAGGAAAAAGAAACCTTCTAAAAAACCACCTCTAAAAAAGAAGTGTCGTTGTTATATTTGTAACGAAGAAGGCCATTATGCACCTGATTGTCCTAAAAAGGAAAAAGTGCAAATAAAATGATAAAATTTCTTGAAGAACAAGAATTAGAAATATTTTATGGAGAAGATTTATCTGATTCTGATATTTCTAATTATTCTAATGAAATTTTATATGAGCTTGAATCTGAATCGGAAACATCTGATGAAGAACTCGTATTTATGTATAATACTGCAGAAGTACGAGGTAGTAGTGAAGATGAGCTACAAACAATAGCCCTTCGTGAAATAGTTGGAGAAGAAATCACTTTTACCAACGAACAATTGCAATAAAAATATAATCAAAGACAACTTATAAAAAAGGAAGATGTCTATAAATTATCAAAATTCAAATTATTCTCAACAAGAATATTTGAACAATTTAATGGTAATACTACTGCTGGATCAACAGATGATGAAACGGCAGATATTAAACTTTTTGATTTAAAAAAGATCAAAAGATGGAAGAAAAAACACCCAAATATTAAATATATACATATAAGGTTTATTCAAATATGCATTACTGCCCTGTTTAGACAAGGTATCGATACACCCGTTGCTATACTGGTCTTAGACAAAAGATTCAGTAATCCTATGAATGCCATAATTGGAGGAGTCCAATCCAATTTGGTAAATGGAGTTATTTGGTTTAACATAAAACCAAATTTCTTCATATCCATTGATGATCCAAATATTGAGGAATCTATAATTATAAAAATCCAAACCAAAGGAATAGGAATGAAAGATACCTCAAGAAATATGTCAATACATTGGAAAATAATTCATGAATTGACAACTCTACCACAAATAAAGACACAGAATGTGGATAGAAATATTATAGAAATATTTGAACCTCGACCATTTGATTCGGCAATCCAGCCCAGATTAATCAACTGGAGAGATTTGGAAGTACTAAAACAATGGATACTACCCCAAATAACAGAACCACCTCCGGAAAAACAACGAAACAGCGTTGAATTACAAGTATCTGGTAATAATGTCTATTTTAAAAATAAACATTCAGAAAATTGGCAAAAGAATTTTCCTGACAATGATTGAGAAAAATTAAAAGGAAAAAACCTTTTAAAAGGCGAGAGTAGTAATAATAGTAATAGTAAACCTCCTATTGCTATGAAAAATATACAAGTACCAATATTACCTGGAACAAATTATCTAAAAGAAGATAATATAAAATCCAGCCAAATTTATCATTTCCAATTGGGAAAAGAAGAAATAATCTTCTCACCAAGCCATGGAAAGAGAAGATATACTTATGTATTAGGTTACTTCAATTTTGCAGGCTATAAACCGTATAGTCTTTGCACATTAATTGATACAGGAGCAACCATATGTTCTTGTAGACCTAATGCTCTACCCCCTGAAAAATGGATAAAAATGAAAAATCCAATTGCTGTAACGGGCATCAATGGGACACAAAATTTCATTGATTTAAAAGCCAAAAAAGTGGCTATATGGTTTAACGAAAAGAAATTCATTATTCCAAAAATCTTATGCTTTCCAGAAATGCATGGAGATTTTATATTAGGCAACAATTTTATCTCAGAATATTTGCCTATAAGTATTGATGAGGGAACTATAAATTTAACCCTCAACAAAGATGTCGTAAAAATCCCTTTTACTACAACAACATAAATATAAGTGCGAAAGAGACTTTCGCCCTACTAAGAAAGCGGATATAACTCCTTTTATCAAAGCCCTTGAAGAAACTCATTGGCTTTATACTATATTAAAAGATAATTTTAGTGAAAACCCACTAAAATTATGGAATAAACGTCCAAGATATTGTAATCTCAAACTAAGAGATCCCAATGTCATTATAAGAGTAAAACCAATGATCTATACCAGAAATGATATAGATGAATTTGATAAACAAATCAAAGAATTATTGGATATAAACCTTATTGAATAAACAATAAGTCCACACTCTAGCCCTGCCTTCATGGTGAGAAAACACAGTGAAGTTATAAGAGGAAAAGCTAGAATGGTTATAAATTATAAAAGACTAAATGAACAATTAGAATTTGATGGTTATTTTATTCCAAGAAAGGATGTATTAATTAAACAAACTAAAGGAAAAAAGTTCTTTAGCAAATTCGATTGTAAATCGGGATTTTGGCAGTTAAAACTAACTAAAGAATCCTAGCCAATGACAGCGTTTAGTACTCCTAGAGGACACTATCAATGGAATGTTATGACTTTTGGACTTAACACAGCTCCTCAGGTATATCAAAGATGGATGGACAAAATCTTTAAAGACCTTAAAGATTTTTGTGTTGTCTATATAGATGACATCCTTGTTTTTTCCAAAACCATAGAAGAACATAAATATCATCTAAAAATTATTTGTGAAAAATTCCAAAAACATGGAATCATTTTATCACCTAAGAAAATTGATGTTGAAAAAACAGAAATTAATTTTCTTGGCATAATCCTAAACCGGGATGGCCTAAAACTACAAGATCATATCATCTCTAAAATAAGAGATTTTAATGAGGAAATTTTTGATAAAAAACAATTACAAAGTTTCCTAGGAATCCTCAATTATGGAAGAAATTTCATAAAAGGATTATCTCAAAAAGAATTACCACTTCTTGAAAAACTTAAAAAGAATGAAGTTTTTACATGGAGTGCTAATGATACTCTTGTTGTTAAAACAATTAAACAAGAAATCATTAATAATTGTCCAAAAGTTTATTTTCCTAAAACAGGAGATAAATTAATATTGGAAACCGATGCTTCGGAAAATTGCTGGGGATGCGTTCTCAAAGCAATTCCTTCAGAATATTGGAATGAAAACAATCCTTCCAATAATTTAGATATTCGTGGTAAGAAAACTGCTATACCAAAATCAATTCAAAAACATGAATTAATATGTGGATATACCAATTACACAAGTGCGGAAAAGATCGATAGAAATGTTATTGAATCAACAAAAGAGAGAGAAGAGAAATATTACAACTTGTTTAGTGGTGTTATTTTAAAATATGTAATATTCTCCACTTGTTTAGTGGGTTTCTAAAAACTCTACTTGGTTAGTAGGTTTTTCATTACAGTCAATTCCTATGAGTTACATTGATCACGCGTGAGGTGTTCTCGCTCCTTATAGGGTTGTTTGGATGTTGTTTTGGGTTTTTTCTCTAGCGGCATGTGTTTAAGCCTAAGTCTAGTTATTTGAAAATTCAACCAAATCATGTTAAATACTTGCAAATTTTAGTCCGTTTATCAAACAGATCATCCCGTAACTATGCGGCCAATTCCTACGAGTTACATTGGTATCGTGTGAGGTGTTCATGCCCCTTGCAATGCCATTTGGGGACTATCTTAGGTTTTTTTATTATAGCGGCGTGTTTTAAGCCTAAGTTTAGTTAGTCGCAAATTCAAGAAAATCATACAAAAAATTTGAAAATTTTAGTCCTATCCTCAAGTCGGGCATCATGTGACTAAGTGATCAGTTTTTACGAGTTATATTGATTTCGTATGAGGTGTTCGTAACCCTTATGGGGCCGTTCGGGGGTTGTTTTGGGTTTTCCACCTCAAGCGGCATGTTTTTAAGCCTAAGTCTAGTAATATTCAAATTTTAGTCCTATTCTCAAACTGAGCATCCCATGACTACGCGATCTATTCTGACGAGTTACATTGGTCCCGTGTGAGGTGTTCGTGCCACTTAAGGGACGCCTTGGGGTTGTTTTGGGTTTTTCCCCTCTGGCAGCATGCTTTAAGCCTAAGTCTAGTTATTTGTAAATTCAACAAAATCATACTAAATATTTTCAAACTTTAGTCCTATTCTTAATCCGAGCATCCTGTGACTACACGGTCAGTTTCGACGAGTTACATTGGTCCCCGTACGAGATGTTTGTGCCCTTACGGGGCCATTTAGGGGTTGTTTTTGGTTTTCCCCCTCTAACGGCATGTTTTTAATCTTATGTCTAGTTTTTATTAAATTTTAGTCTTATTTTCAAATCGGGCATCACGTGAATATGTGCTCAGTTCCTACAAGTTACATCAGTCCCCTGCGAGGTGTTTTTCCCCTTACGGGGTTGTTTGGGGTTTTCTCCCTCTAGCGGCATTTTTTACGCCTAAGTCTAGTTATTTTCAAATTCAACTAAATCATACTAAATATTTGCAAAGTTTAGTCCTATTCTCAAACTGGGCATTCCGTGACTACACGATTAGTTCCTACGAGTGACATTGGTCCGTACGAGTTGTTCGTGCACCTTATGGTGCCGTTTAGGGGATGTTTTGGGTCCCCCCCCCTCTGAGCATGTTTTTAATCCTAAGCCTTGATATTTTCAAATTTTAATCCTATTCTTAGACTGAGCGTCCTCTGACTACGCGATCAGTTCTTACGAGTTATATTGGTCCCATGCGAGGTGTCCGTGTCCCTAACAGAGCCATTTAAGGGTTGTTTTGGGGTTTTCCCCTCTAGTGGCAAGTTTTTAAGCCTAATTCTAATCATTTTCTAATTAAACCAAATCATATTATAAATTTAAGTCAAATTCTAAAATAGAGAGTCACGTGACTACGCGGGCAGTTCCTGCGAGTTACATTAGTCCCATGCGAGGTGTTTATCCCCTTACGAGGCCGTTTGGGGGCTTTTTGGGGTTTTATAATTCAATCTAAAAATTCATAAATTAAACTAAACATTCATAGATCAAACTAAAACGTCAATATCATAATAGGATGCAATTTTTATAAAAATCGGATTGTCAAGGGCCAACATAATAATAGGATACAAATAGGATTGCTAGGGATAAAATAATGTTTTGATAGTCAATCTTCCTCTAATTCAACTAAAAGATTCTTCAAATTCTGGTTGTCATCAAGAGAAAACTGGAAATCTTTAGGATCCTTTAATTCATCTCCTTAAGTAGTCATACCCTTTGGTGCATGCACAATAATAGACTAATTGCCATCGTTTATGCACTTTGAGTAAAATACCATCATTACATATTGAAAGGCACAAATAAAAGGCTCGTCGACTATGCGCTCTTTATTCTTCATCTTTGATAAATCTTCCATGATAAGTTTGGAGTCTGGATTAACATTACAAGCATTCGTAGTGTCCCCCACCTTCACCCAGTCATAATAGAATACAATTTCTGTGAATTCTAAATAATAGAGTTTCACGATTTGTTGGACAGTCCCATAATAGGTTAGCACCCTATCTTTTGGATTTTTGTCGCTTTTGCTAGCGACACATGTAGTCAAGGCAAAAATTGAAATTCCGTTGTTTTGCATCAAAAGATTTTCCTCAAATGGGTTTGAAACAAAATTATAACCGTTGGTGTAGAATTTCTTAAACTCTTTCACACGAAATTTGGGACCTTTTTCTAGGCGTACAAGCGTTGAAAACACATCATCTCTTTTAAGAAGTTTCATTTATTAATGAATTTGTATTAGGGCATATTTTTACCACACGAATAAATAACTGCACACATAAGAGGTGGAAATTACCTCTTTTGATATCCATGTCATAAAATCATTCATCGTGAAATTTATCCTCTAATTTTAAGAAATTTCATTCTCGTACTTCGTAAAGGTAAATTTTAGAGTTTAGATCATAATATATAGAATACATATAATCAAATAAGAATAATTCAGTTAATTATGTAGCTCCTTACTCTCTTCAATCTTCAACTTCATCTTGCGATTTGAAGACATAAGAAGTTTCGTGATCATAATGTAAATTCGTAAGTCTCACCTCTTTAGGGTTCCCAAAAGGCAATTCATCCTCAACCTCATCAGGTTCCTCGAGCACTCATTCTCAATGAGGATTGAACCTTCTCAGCTCTTGTGATGGAATATTTTCGTGAGCGTATAGCCATGATTCCACAGTTACGTATTCTTCAGCAATTGACCTTACAATATACCGTGTATTCTTAGCGTATTCTTTGAAGGTTTTCATTAAGTACTCAAAAGAATACATCTAGCAATACCTAATGGGACCACATAATAAAGACTCATCGTATAAATTCACAAGAAGGTGGATGATGATATCGAAGAACAACGAATGAAAATATTTCTCTAATACACAAACTGCCTCGACTAAAGTTGATTTTACAGCTTTAATATGCTTACTGTTTATTACATTTTCACAACGTAGGGTAAAGCACCAAGTTATTTGCATAATTGGCCAATGGAGATCTTTGTGTTAGGAGAAGCAATGCCAAAACACTAGAGGGATTAAATGAATGACGACGTGCCAGTCATGAGACTTGCACAGTTTCAGGTCATTTATTTGGTAGCTTACTACCCTGAACAAATTAGCGGAATAACCAGATGGAGTCTTCAAGTTGAATAAGGTGTCTAAGATGATATTTTTATCACTAGTAGTCAAAGTGAAAGGATTCGAGGGGGTAAAAATTCTTCCTGTTATAGGATCATTTTTAACCATAATTTCTTCTTTATTTTCATATTCTGTATATCACGGTGTGCCCTCTCTCCATATTTTGAATAAGATCCACCTAAACATGTTCCTATCAGATGTTTCGCAATATTCTTCTTTGTGTTCATCACATTAATTACATTCCTTACACGGTGATCTTTCCAATATGAAAAGTTAAAAAATATTGATCGTCCGAACCATGCCTTCATTTTAATAGGGTCATTTGAATCCTCCCTAGCTTTATGCTTCAGGTTTACAAATTGAGGGTGTTTGTCTACATAAATATTCCACACAGTCGAAACCTTCGCCTTCTCCATAATTTATTGACTAGAAAGTGGAGCAGGTTCCATCCTATGATCGTGACCGACGCATAAGAAGCTAAACTTTTTATTCCAAAAAGGGTGACTGGTCAGCAAAAAACTACGATGACCCATATAACTCATCTTGCCACTATGATGTAGCCAAGTGGCTTCAGTGGGACATCCATAATAACCATGAGCATTGCAATAGGACAAGGTGCCATAAGAATTAAGGTCATGGATCGTTGTAGGCCCCTTTTTTTATGTGTGCTTTTGGTGAAAAATAATTTTTCCAAAAAATTAAATTTTTCCAATTTTAATTCGCACCAATTTTGTGAACCAATTTTACTTTACCAAATTTTGTCTTGTTAATACTAAACATGCTTATAGGGTGATTAAGCAAGTAAAATAAATCAAGTTCACAAAACACACAACGTCGATATATGAGGAAACCACTAAGGGAAAGAACCTCGGATGGCCCAAGCCAGACAATCACTATGATACGATTTTACAAAGTACAGATCGTAGACTTACTCAACAACTCAATACCCCACAAGCCTTAATGCTCTTCTATGCTTCAACCGCTCTTCCACGGTGCAATGTCGAAATCCTTCCACGCTAGGTCCACAACACACAAGTCCATGTGTGCCTAGGTATCCACCTAACAGCTTTGGCAAACGCTTACGATTAGGAACACAGAGTCCACTGCTCATCGCAAAACTCAACGAAACAAATGTTCAAAGTATTAATAAACTCCAGATGGTGCTAAACCAAGATCTCCATAGCATATGTATATGAAATATTGGATCTTGAAATACACAGGATGTTTTTAACTTGAAAAACTTTTGTAAATAAGTGCAGAAAAATGAATAGGTTATGTTCTGTTATTTTGGTTTTGTACACCTCAAAATTTTGAGAAAAATGCCTTTAAATAAAAAATCTTAAGTTGTCACGTCATTAGAATGAGATGTGTATGTCGTTCAAATGATATAGCCATCTCGTTAGAATGAGATGTCCATGTCGTTTAAACGATAGTCACATGTCGTTTGATCTTACGAAATAAGAGGAAAGGATCCATACGACTCTAAATAATTTTTACCTCAGAAAAAAAGGAGTTAAAACATTTTAAAATCATTTTTAAACAAAATAACATCCTTAAAACATATTTCAACTCACATAAACATTATGCGTTCATACCTGAGAGTATCTTCGAATGCAATATGATATAAAGATGTGAAACGTGCACTAATAAACACGGCATGATCTATCCTTGAAGCTTGGCCGCTACGTCTTCAAAACAATGCGTCATAGACTATGTGGGAATCGTGATAAGATAAAATCTATATATGACTCAAATTGGTTTTTGTTCAGAATAATGCCAATACATACAAATTGACACTAATTGGTAATTAGTCCTTACAAATCTCTCCCTTTGGCTAATCCGTGAAAAAACCAAAACACTTAAATGCCTAAGTCAGTCCATTAAGCCGAATGACCTAAATCCCATCCCATAAACCCAAAATGAAAATATAGGGCACGATCGAGTAAACAAATGTATGTCGGACTGAAAGCATGAACTTGTCTTCATGATATATAGTCACAAAATATCCAATCTCTAAATAATTACTACACACACGAAATAAAAAATTCCAAGTGAAGTATGGAGGTAGAAATGATATAAACCCTAATGATATCAATTTGTAAAATAAACCATTTGTTAAACATGCGAGCAAAATATATGATATCAATTTTTATACATAAACAATATAACTTAAATCAATGATACCAATATGCAAATAGTATGATAAAAACATGATAAACATATGTGCTCATCAAACAAAAACTCCCCCTACATCACATACCATCTCTCTCACTTTTTGTATCAAATAGACAACCATAGAAAAAGATAAACAAACAAATATCTAGAAAGAGAATATTCATGTAAAGCATATATAGAGAAACAGGGATAGACAGATAATAAAAATCAAAAGATACTAAATCGTAGATAGCAAACAGTCACAAATATGAATCATCAATATCATAAATTATGTGACTAAACCGATAATGCAGTATAAAATCAAGCATGGATAATCAATATCAACTGCAAACAAATTGTCCAAATGTACTAAAATAGTGAAATATCATCACATATACAAAGCAGGTACAAAAATAGAAAGAATAGTCAAAAAGTCAAGTCAGGTTAATAGAAGTCGTTTGAATAACAATGCCAGTTCGTTTGAATGACTAAGGTGTGTCATTTGAACCAGGCTAAGAAACGACCTGAAACAGTGAGGCGTCGTGCGATGCAAATCAAGAAACGACCTAAAAATCAGCCTTCTAACGACCTATACCTAACACTTTTAACACCTCTCAAGATAGGTAGCTTGATCCGATCTTCGAACAACATGCAGAAGTCATTTTATTAACTTCAAAAAATTTATTTTCCATCTCTAAAAACATGCAGGATTTTCCCAGTGGAGAAATTTCTTAAAAATAGCAACTGAAAATACGAAATAGTAGCAAAACAGACTCAAAATAGAAAATATGAGTTTCATGCTAAGATGGTATCAATGTGCTCAAACATGGATGTGGAATGAATGGGAGTGAACTACAACAAATGAATCATAATATAAACACATCAAAGTGATCAAGAAGCTTTAATTGATAGTTAAATGTCATCGAACCAAGTTTTAGCCATATGTGACAATTACTAAATTGAGCTTAATGAACTAAACGAACAACATGCGCACAAATCCATAATTTTAATGATTCTACAAACAATAGCGTCATGATAAGATTTTTCAACATTAGGATTCATGGTGCAAACCCATATTATTTCCATCCAAACACCCTCATATACTCATATTTCTTTTTTCTCGCTCTTTTGAGGATTATACTTTTCTCACCTTAGAGAAATCCTATTAGCCCCATTTTTGGCATATGTTTTTTTTATTGCCTTAATTTTTTTTCTTGAGTTATTTTAAACGGTGATTTTCTTGAAGAGCTTATTATACTTCCGCAGCCCTTTTCAGTGAACACTCATCATTTTTTCAATTAAAGCAAATCTATCCTCACGAAAAATGGTTCTTACATGCACACCTCCTCCTGAGTCTAATTACGCATAGATGAAAAAATTTAGAGGAAAACGTCTCACCGGACTCAAATATGCATGAAAAGTGAAACATTCATATAAACTCGTGCATGTGTGCAATGATGGCATAGGTACAAAGTCGAATCCAAATGCAAATCAACACATCTAAAATTTTGATCAAATGTCCTAACCACATGAATAATGAAATGATGGGGCTCCAAGTGCACCAAGATGCCTTATCAAACATGTAAACTCATGACACAAAAATAAATCGAAAATCTTTTTTATGTTTTTCAAAAAAATATTTGTGACCCAAAAATAAAATCTTTTTCTATTTCCAAAAATATATGAAACCAAAAATCTTTTTGTATGTTTTCAAATAAGACTCAAATAAATAAAAAAATATAATACAAAGAGACAAACATGTCATAACACTAGCAAGATATATATCATTAAGCAAATACTAGCATATGACAAACATGGTCATGCAAGAAATCGTCCATATAAGAAATAGCATGTGAAGCATCATATGCTAGCATGTGAGAATCAACCAACCTAGCATTTAGCATATCCAAAACAGATTTCCTAACCCAAACAGATGTATACCTAACTTGACGGGTTTGGGGAACCAACGGGACACTTCACTTAAACTTTTTAGGGTATTTTCTAAGATCATAGCAAAAATGCCTAAGGTGATCTTTCCTATCACAATGCGAACATGTGTAAACACGATGAGGAACGGGACCTTTAGGTTTACCTTTTATAACACCCTAGGATGTGGTTGATTCTCTAAAACAAACTATGGTTTTGTCTTTAACATTCGACGCACTAGAACAAGATAAGCCACTATCGTCACTATTCACACTACTCGAGTCTTTTAAATTATTTTCAACTTCAAAATTTTAGACTCCAACAAAGAATTAGACTCCTCAAATTTTAGGGACTCCTTCTTCATATTTTCAATTACCCCTACAAGGTTATCTCTCTCCCCCCTCAATGTGATAAAACTTATCCCTAAGAGTCTTCTTACATGCCTTAAATTCATATATCAAAATATTTTCTTCAACACCACAAACCCTAGAATTCTTAAAGTCCTCTAACTCATTTTCTAAAACAAGGAATATATTCTCACTCTCTTCCTTGGACAATTTTTAAGAATAAAAATCATCATATAAAGCAACAAACTTCTCACGAATAATATCTCTTTGAGCTTGAAATGTTTACAAATATTCAACCATATGTTTAGAACGAGAATTTTCTTCTTCAAGAATTTCAATTCGTTTTACAAACTTCAAATTCAAAATATTTAATTCGTCAAAAGTTTTAGAATCCATCGAGAGAAAAACAATCCTAGAGAGATAAACAAAGGCAACTTCTAAAAAAGAACAAAACAAGGATATAACCAAAAACTAAATGCAACCTGCTCTTATATCAATTTGTAGGCCCATTTTTTTATGTGTGCTTTTTGGTGAAAAATAATTTTTCCAAAAAATAAACTTTTTCCAATTTTAATTCGCACCAATTTTGTGAACCAATTTTACTTAACCCAATTTTATCTTGTTAATTCTAAACATGCTTGCAAGTAAAATAAATCAAGCCCACAAAACACACAACGCCAATATACAAGGAAACAACTAAGGTAAGAAAAACCTCAGACAGCCCAAGCCAGACAATCACTATGATACTTTTTTAGAAAGTACAGATAGTAGACTTACTCAAATACACGATACCCCACAAGCCTTGACGCTCTTATATGCTTCAACATCTCTTTTACAGTGCAACGTAGAAATCATTCCATGCCAGGTCCACAACACACGAGTCCACGTGCACCTCGGTATCACCAAACATCTTTGGCAACCGTCTATGATTAGGAACACGGAGTCCACTGCTTCTTCATCGTAAAACTTGACGAAACAAATGCTCAAAGTATGAACAAACTTCAGATGGTGCTAAGCCAATATCTCTATAGCATATGTATATGAAAGATTGGATCTTGAAACACAGAGGATATTTTTAACTTGAAAAACCTTTATAAACATGTGTAGTAAAATGAATATATTATGTTCTGTTATTTGGTTCTGCACACCTCAAAATTCTGAGAAAATCCCTTTAAATAAAAAATCTTAAGTCGGCACATCGTTAGAACGAGATGTCCATGTCGTTTGAATGACTGTTAAATTCGTTTAATCCTATGAAACAAGAGAAAAAGATCCATACAACTCTAAACAGTGTTTATCTTAGAAAATGAAGCTAAACATTCCAAAATCATTTTTAAACCAAATAACATCCTTAAAATATTTTTCGAGTCCGATAAACATTATGCGTTCATACCTGAGAGTATCTTGAAATGCAATATGATATGAATACATGAAACATGCACCAATAAACATGGCATAATTTATCTTTCAATCTTGGCCACTACATCTTCAAAATAACGCGTCATAGACTATGTGGGAATCGTGACAAGATAAAATCTATCTATGGCTCAAATTGGTTTTTGTCCGGAATAATGCCAATACATACAAATTGACACTAATTCGAAATTTTTCCTTACAATCGCCCACATCACCATTGATTTAAGTGTGAACTCTTAACCCTTATGAGAGTTAAACGACGTCACGCCTTTATCCCACAACTCTTTAAGTTCTTCGATTAATGGGGCTAATAATATATCAACTTCAACATTGGGAGCCTTCGGTCCAAGTATCAAAAAATAAAATAATGTGAACTCCTTTTCTCATCCACAGTATTAGAGGGAGACTTTAAGGCGCTATGAGAACTGGCCAACAACTCTAATTAGTACTTAAATTACCAAAAGTGTTAAACCCGTCGATTGATAATGCAATATGGATGTGTGGTTCCTTTGCAAAATAATGTTCTCATGCATTTGAAAGTTTTCATATGAGTGAATCAACCGAATGACGCATGATATTCCCATCCACCTCACATTGAGTGTTCCATGTCATGGCCTCTATTATCCACGGTACAGTGAAAACCCATTTTAACCATAGATCAAGGATAAAATACTTCACAATATTTTATGGAACTTACGAGCACTTGTGATATTTTTCAATCTTATCTTTTCCATTCTCACAAGACACATATCTAGGCTCACTGCATACAGGACATTCATCCTTCTCCTCATGCTCGCTGTGGTACAATATGCAATCATACTTTCATGGATTGATATATTTATACTTTAAACCCAAACCCTTCAATCTCTTATTCATGCTAGCATAATTGTTTGGTAACGTGTTCTCTTTTGGGAGAATGTCTTTAACCCACTTTAGAATTTCGGTTATGTTTTTGCCCGATAAACCAAATTAACTCTTCAAATTATGCAAACCAATCATCGCATATAACACCGAGTTATTTTTATTTCAATCTTTATACAATGTTCTAGTTGTATCGGCTTTCAATCGTATGAATTCACGATCTTCTGCCAATTCATCATCAACCGGTTCATTGACTTAGTCATAATGCACATTATATGTATACATAGGTTTATGGTTTTGATGGTGGTGGAATCTGTAAGCGTCGTCAATTAGTTAGATCAAAGCATTATGTGTTGAAAAATCATTTACCGCTTCCATTCGATGGGGCTTCGTTACGCGATCAGGTACCGGTGATTGTTTCGAAATATAAGGTACATTCTTTTCACCACAGTATGTACATATCTTATTGTCTTCCCAAATTACCCACTTTAGAAAATACAGCTTAACGTCTTTTAAAGACTTATATTTTCCGTTCATACAATGGGTGCACAGACACGAAATCTTTTCACTTTTAAGATTTCTATAAGCATATTTAACAAATTCTTGAACGCCCATTACAAGATTATTAGATATTTGATTACACTCCCTCATCCAGACTTTTTATTATGGGAAATCCACTATACAATCTTGAAAATTCAACTCAACTATATTAATAGGTTGAAACAAAGGCCATGTTGCATACAAGAACACACAATTCATAATTCAATCAAATTATTTAACACAACTTAAACTCAAATTTAACAAATTAAAATAACATAAATAAATAAAATACTATTACAACTTATTCTCAAATATGTCAAAAAAAAATCATGGCCTAGGCTTGACCAAAAAGTAAACTGGCCAGGTGATAAAATAATTTTCATAGTATTTCATTGTGTTCCCTTCTTCGCTGTCAACGTGCACAGGCATTTCTCTGCAATCGTTGTACATTTCATCAACTAGTATATGACCCTCACCCATCTTCAAAGGGTGATTGTGTACTAGAGTTCTGATAATTAAGGAGACGAGTGTGCACATACTAATAACCCTACTATTGGTCAAGTACCTGAAATAGTATTACTTATCATAGTCATCATAAATGGATGACGATAATCCATGGACTATGGAAGGCATAGCCACTGGTGAGGGTAATGTTGAAGGAGGCAACATTTAGGATGGGAATGTTAAAGGAGGTGACATTTAGGAGGGGAAACCTTGAGAGGGAGGATATGGGAATCCTTACGAAAGAGGGTAGGGGAAATCTTAAAGAGGCATCGAGGGACAAAACCCTTGAGTAAATAAGGACACAAGGTACCCAATTTCACTCATCAAGACTCTTAAGTTACTTTTAATATCCTGAACAAACCCATCTATCTTGGACTAACTTTCCTCTTGGATTGAGATACAATTCTTAACCAATGAGAGCGCATGCATAAGAGGTACAGTGTGCTTTAATTTTGTTTTGGACATATATGATTCGACGCCTATCGTTTTCCCTCTTTTTTTAGCTCCAAAGTCTGGGTCAGGGCATCATTTTTAATGTCATCATAAGGACTATAACCGAACTAACTACTAATGGCCTTGATCGAAACCTATAGCTTGAAATTATATTAGTCTTATGATTTTAACATTATTTTATATAACACTTATATATATATATGTATATATATATATATATATATATATATATATATATATATATATAAATAACTTGTCATACTCACTAAAGTCTGAGCCAAGTGTGGTGAGAATTTATTATCTTTATCCCATCGAGCATGCACATACAAGTTGGCCCAATTAGGTTTTTCGTCAGCATCTAGACCGGCCTTTGTACTATTTGGCCATTCACTCTTCAAATCTTTATACGATTTGTACCCTAGCCTGTGGATATCAAATCTTTTTCACCCTATTTTTTTTTACCTCTAGACTCCCTTTTTGTCAATCGCCTCATTTTCCAAAAAATTATTCCATTGATTGGCTGACATTTCAACATTTGGAGGGACTCTGTCTTTCAGAGCTCAAATGTCGGAGCTGGATGCCCCCTTAGGTAAATGTCTCTGTCGAAGGTTGCTCGGATACTTTCTTAGTTGTTTAGCAACTCGAGAAAGAACCTTTTTCTTTGAATGTTCGGGAAATGAAAAATGCTTACAAAGTTGGCCATAAATGCCATCCTTGATGGCTTAATCAACTAAGTTCTAGTTATCTATTTTCCCAACTCCCACATTTATTTTTTTAAGTGAAAAGCACTTAGATTTAAATAAATGGAGGTCATTTTTATCGCTAGTAGGATTATTCTTGAGAAGGGAGAACCCAATAGGTTTCTTCTCATTTGATCGGGAGGTGGTGGGGTGATGGGTGGGAAAATTGGATAAATGGGAGTTTATTTCATATTCATAGAAGGAGTAGTAGACTAAACCAATGGTGGAGTAGATAATTGTTCACGATGTGGTGATGAGAATTCTTCTTGGGGTGCAGGAGATTAGAATCCTAGTTGGGGTGTCACCTCATCACTTGGTACATTCTACCCCATTGCTACTTGACATTATCTACAATAAAAAAACAATAAATGACAAAATCATTATACTAACATATTTAAGACTAACTAATCATATTTATGACTATATATATATATTTATTTACCTTCTCATAATAAAATTTCAAAATATGTCCAATGTGTCTAGTTTCCATCCATTCAGTATTACTTTTTAAAAACATATGGATTTTTTCATGTGGCTAATACTAGGGGGGAAGCATATCTACGATTGATGTATAAATGGCTGTGACATGAACACGGAATCTATTCTTCTTCAAATTATCGACAAGATTCAATTTAATGTGCATATATCGCAAAACAGTGCAGCCTTAGTCAATGTACAATGTACGTAGTTGTATCTATAATGGGTAAATGTTTTTTTCTGCCTAATCTAACAGCGTGAGCAACATTAGGTCTATGTCGGGATTATGTACACAGAATATATTCTCTACAACCTCATCCTAACTTTCTGATAAGGAAAATAGAATACGATCGAACAAGTACTCTTGCTAAAGATGAACTCCACAATTCGCAAGGTAGTTAAAGGGGTGTGCAAAAATAATGACAACCCAAAGAATCGAACCAAACCGACCTTCGTGGGTTGGGTTGGTTCGTGTTTTTTCCTCTATGGGTTGGTTTTGGTTCCAAAAAATTGAGAACCGAAGTTTTCGGTTCGGTTCGATTCTCAGTTTTATACCTGAACCAAACCGAGAACCGAATCCATGGAACTAAACTAACAAACCGAACCAAAGAACTGACCCCAAGAACCAACCCGAGAACCTGAACCATTAACCAGAACCATTAACCAACCCGAAAACCAACCCGCGAACCAAAACCATTAATGAGAACACGAACCAGAATTACGAACCAGAAACGTGAACTAGAACCATGAACCAGAACCGCGAACCACAATTGCAAACAAGAACCGTGAACCGGCCCGAACAAAACCGAGAACCAATGGTTCGATTCGGTTCGGAACCGACCAATTTTGGTTCTGGTTCTGGTTTCGTAGTGGAACCAAACCGAACCATGTGCACCCCTAAGTTAAACTGTTCAAACTTGTGTTTCCAATATTGTAAATAGGAGTACCCTATAAATGGCGAGCATTAAGAATAGAGGCGTAGATGTGGTCCAATTGCATTCTCTCACACTCTTGTTTCCAGTGATTATCACCGTGCCTCATTTTTCATGAGAAAAATATATGAGGGTGTGAATATGAGTTTTACAAGTAATGGCTTTAATTAATCATTAACTAGTTATTATTTTCCAACCGATCTAATTTGATTTTATCTTATTTTAACATTTAAATCATATGAGAACATATGTAAATTGGAACTATGCATATGAATGTGCATAGAAATAAGTTTTCTCTCCATTTCATTTATACCTTGCAAACCACTACCTACCTCCACTTCTCTTATTATGCATTGATCAATATCCTCAAATTATATTTATATGTCTAAGAGAAAAAGGATATTGAGGGTGGTGAAATGAGATATTATGACTTATGATAATATTAAAATAATAGCATAAAACTGTGAGGAAGGTAACATGTACATGTCCACTAGTGATATATAAGGTTCATTTGGCATCGAATTGAGATTATAATACGGTAATTAAGAATCATTAAGAATCCTGAGCCATATTTCACTAATGAGTTCAAATCCTTCTCAATTAGTTTTGCTTTGTTACCATTCAATGGTGTGAATGTTTTAAAATTTATCATTGCATAGTTGCACACATTCACACTACACCACAAACATTATTAAGTATTCTAATGAAACTCCAAATAATTTCCACAAAGGACCAAATAATTGATTTCTAATGCCATAAAATTCAGATTCAATTACAATTCCTAATTGGATTCCAATACTAGACCAAATAATTGTGTATGTGTTTAATTTAGTCCAAAAATCCAATACTCTAGTGTATGTGTGTAGATGTATGTGCATGTGTTTGATTTATTTTCAAAATTCTAATACTAGTGTATGTGTGTAGATGTGTGTCTGTGTGTGTTTGAATTAGTCAAAACTCTAATGCTAGTGTATGTGTGTATGTATATGTGTATGTATGTGTGTTTATGTATGTGTTTGATTTAGTCAAAACTCTTTTAAGTGGTTACACTTAAAATAGGATAGTGCAATGTCAATAGGAGCAATGAGTTTAAACTTAAAAGAAAAAATTCATAGCCGAATAACATCCACTTTATGCGTGGGAAAAAATTCCTAATTGAGTTCTTAAATTCCTAATTGAATTAGTATGTGTAAGTGTTTGATTTAGTCAAAAGTTCAATACTAGTGTATGCGTGTGTATGTATATGTATGTGTGGGTATGTATGTATATGTGTATGATTTAGTCAAAATTCTTGTAAGTGGTTACACTTAAAATGGGATAATGCAATGTCAATAGGAGTTATGTGGTCAAATGAGTTTAAACTTAAAAGAAAATTTGCGAAAATGAATAACATCCACTTTGTTAGTGAGAAAAAATTCCTAATTGAGTTCCTAATTTCCTAATTGAATTAGTATGTGTATTTCCTAATTTCTAATTAAGTTCCTAATTAGTATGTGTATTTCCCAAATGAGTTTCTAATTTCTTAATAGAATTAGTATGTGTATTTCCAAATTTCCTAATTGAGCCGAATTAGTAAGTATATTTCCTAATATCCTAATTGAATCAGTATGTGAATTCCTAATTGAGTTCCTAATTTTCTAATTTCCTAAGTTTCTAATTTCCTAATTTCCAATACCAGGGTATTTTAACCATATACACACACACATACATATACACAAACATGCACACGCATACACATACACACGAACAAACAGTATTTTATATATATATAGAGAGAGAGAGAGAGAGGTCAATGAAGAGAGCAAAAGAGGACAGTGTAGAGAGAAAGAGAGAGAAAGGGCAATGTAGAGAGAGAGAGAAAGGGGGGAGATCGTGTGAAAATGGATAAAAGACATGCCTGCCTATATCTAAAGGATGTGGTTTGGCCCTAGTCCATGATCACAATGTCGTGACCATTTAATTTTTCCACATAAGTAGCCAGGTCATGGTCCATGGTCGTAACCATGTTATGTGGCATGTATAAAAAAAATGGTCGGGGCAGTATGGTCATGAACAAGGGTCACTACCAACACCGTGACTAATGTTGTCAGGTATTTTAGCACACATTTGGCGCCTAGTTGGTCATGGGGTGGTCAAGGACCATCGCCGTGACCCCTATGGTCATGATCTAAGGTCGTGATAGTGTCCATTAGATGCCACCCCTATGCTTGGTCATGGTGTATGTCACGTTGGTTTTGACTATGGTCATGATCTTGGGTCGTGACCATTATGTCGTGACCATTCTTGGTTTGTGATGTAGTGTTAGGGGAGGTATGGACCCTACAAATCTTGTCCATCGTGAGGATTTAGAGATGGTGATGAATTAAGATCTTGGTGGAATCCTTCATTCCCCTGAAACCTCGTTAATTGTCAGCGGTGAACCCTGCAGAAATGTTTACTTTCTTTTGAGACATTTACCCTAAACAATCATTTGTAAGGGTCATGACACTGTATAGTTTTTAATAACAATATGTAACAATCATAAGGTCGCTTTAACTTTGTTTTTAACTCCCAATCCACCATGTTTAAGCAAATATTTATGTGGCGTTGGTACTTGTTGTGAGCTTGTGTGAACTTGTTTCTTTGTATGATTTTATTATGTCATGTGAGAATAAGATGTCGGCTTCATGAAGGACTGCTGAACCGATACTACTTAATGCTCAGTAAATTATTTTAGATTTAAATATAATAGTCGATGGTTATAGGGTTCCCCTAAGACATGTGTTTAAATAATCAGTTGTATGTCCACCTTCCTTCATCGTGTGGAGTAGGATGTTCAAGACTCTGGCCTTTATTTGGGTGGACAGCATAGAGAAAACTGATTAGGTATGTCCAAGGTCGATGTAGAAGTTCGATGATCATCTAAACTTATTCGAGACAAATATTTTTCCTCCGAAGTTGAACGCCTGAGACTTATTCCGATTTCAGTTCCAATCCGACCGTTATTGTTGGTTTTAACTTTTCAAAGTCCATGCAACGGATTGAATCAAGTGATACCAATAAAATTAGGTGGATGCAGTTGTCAAAAATTGAGCGACGTGATTCATGGGAAATATTTTTTTATTATGAAAGAATTAACACACCTATAAATAAAACTTGTGTATTTACAATGCATAGGTTGTCTTTGTCGATCACTGCTAGTAGGTTTTGAGGTTCTCCACATTCCATGCCCAGGGGAGTGTGAGGCCTTCATGATCCTTTAGTTCGTAAGTCTCTGGCCGCACTATCGTAATGATGACATATGGTCCTTCCCAATTATTCGACAGCTTACAATGATTGGTATTCTTGGTGGATTGTATCATCTTTATGAGCACCATATTACCAACCTTTAAGCTTCGGCTCCTTACCCTTCAATTGTATTAGCAGGTCACTTTCATTACTTATATGCTTTCTTTTAGAATTGCTTCGTTTTGGTTTTTTGAAGTTACATACCCTCAAGCTTGGGACTTTTAGTTTAGTTGGGACCACTACTTTGGTACCGTATGCCAGGGAGAAGTGGGTTTCCACCATCAGTCTCCATCTGGTTATTTAGTAGGCCCAAAGAACCAAAAGCATACAGTTTACCCAATTTTCCGTAGATTTATGTAACTCTATTTTCAATCCATTCAAGATCGTTTAATTAGTCACTTCCACACAGTCGTTATAGTGGGGGTATCTGGGTGTTGAGAAGAAATTGGACATATAGTTGGTCCATCTTCACATTTTTGAACTATTTTTCGTTATTAAATGATAATAGGGCACCCCATATCTAGTAGTGATGAGTTTCCACAAAAAGGCATGTACTTTTTAGTCAGTTATTCGAGCTAGTGGATCGGCTTCCGCCCACTTGGTGAAGTATTCAATTTCCACCAAAAGGAATTTGAATTTTCCCCCTTCCAAATGGAAATGGGCCTAGGGTATCTATACCCCACGAGAAAAATGGCCAAGGTGCAGCTATGGTCTAGATTTCTTCCACAAGTTGGTTGATGAAGTTAGTTGTGTATTGGCACTTGTCACAGCGCCAAACGTAGTCTTTTGTGTGCTTGGACATGGTTGGATATAAGTACCCCATGGTTTAGATTACATCGGACCAGGTTGTGCTTGCTTAGATTACCACCACATATCCCTTTGTATAGCCCTCCTAGTATGATCTTTGCCTCTAAATGGTAAATATATATTAATATCGATCATGAGTACCCTCTCTGGTATAAGGTATCTTTATAGAGGATGTACTTAGTTGATTTTCTTTTACCTTCCTTACTTCTAACCGCTCTTAAGGTAAGGTTCCATATATAATTTACTAGAAAAACTTGTCCATCCAACTGGGCCCCAAGTCTACCAAGTATACTTGATTGAATCTCCCAATTGAATGTTGGGTTGGTGAAGGAATTCCATGGGGGGATTCCTTTCATCTAATGATGTTAGTTTGGACAAATGATAAACTTTAGAATTCTTTTCTCACAGAACATGGCTAATTATGAAAGCTTGCAAGCATAGGTCTAGTTTCTAAAATCACTTCAGGTTGGTGATCATCTTGTTGCCTTTGGCCTCATATTCTCCCAAAACTTATCCTATGATAACTTGTGAGTCACTGAAAAAGTGAACTTGGTCGGTTTTGGTTAACAGGGCTAATTGAACACATGCGATCAGCGTCTCATACTCCACTTTGTTGTTTGATGCTTTGAAGTCAACCAGAGGGCATTCTCAATGATTGAGCCTTCGACTGTCTCGATAATGAGTCTTGCCCGACTTTAAGACTAATTAAAAGACCCATCTATGTTAACCATACAAATTGGTTGTCGCTCATCTTCCCCCTGAGGTTTTTCATCCTTGTTATTCCCTGTGAATTCATCTAGAATGTCAGTGGTTGTCTGACCTTTGATTGACACCCTCATCTTGTATTAAAATTCAAAGTCGCCTAGCTCAACCGACTACTAAATAAGACGTTCGAATACCCCTGGCTTGTGCAAGACTTATTTTAGGGGGTGGTTGGTGAGCATGATGGTTGTATGTGCCTGAAAACATGGTCTTATCTTTTGACCTGAGATTATAAGTGCAAAGGATAACTTTTGAATCTTTGGATATCGAGAACTACCCTTATGAATGCTTGACTCAAATAATACACCAGCTTTTTATTGCCATTATCATTTCAAATCAGAGTTAAAATTATCGTTGAAGACGATACTGCCAGAAAAAGGTAGAGATACTTTTTAGGGGGCGGGTTTTGATAAAAGTTGGGCTTTTCTAGGTAATTTTTTTAGATCTTGAAATTCATGTTTGTACTCTTCTATATTTAATGTTTTGAAGAATGGGAGTTACTTATCGGTTGGTAGGCTAACAAATCTGTTCAGTTCAGTTACTCGTCGATTAATAATTTTACCTCCTCAATGATCATTTTGGGACTCCTCATATCCAGGTCTATTTATATCTATCCTAAATTTACTTCGATTCTTATTATTATTATTATGAATCCTAGGAACTTGCCAAAGGAAACGTCGATGGCACACTTTCTCAGATTCAACTTCATACTATGTTTGTATAGGGTTAGGAATGTGCCCTCCAAGTCATTAATGTGATCATATTTTCTTAAGAATCTTCGCCACTATGCCATCCATATACACTTTCACTATCTTGACAATATGATGTTCGAACATAGAGTTTACCAGACTCTAATAGATGGCCCCAGCATTATTGAATCCGAATGGCATCACCCAATAGTAGTAAGTTCCTCTATTGATGATGAACAAGGTCTTATCCTCGTCTTTGGGGTTTATATAAATCTAGTTATACCCTTAATAGGGTCCATGAACGATAGTATCGCATGGCCAATTATTGCTACTGCTTGTGCATCGAACTTTGGGAGCGGGCAGTAGTCTTTTGGGAGCGAGAAGCAGTCTTTGGGGAACTCTTCATTCAAGTCTCAGTTGTCCACATATAGTCTCCATTTACTGTTTAGCTTTCTCACCATGACCCCGTTAGAAATCCATTTCGTATCTTTACTTCTCTGAAGAAGTAAGCATAAAGTAGTTTTCCAACTTTGACATGTATTTTTTACTACGTTCAGGGGTAGAGGTTCTCTTCTTTTGCTTGATCGATCGAAATGTATGATTTTTAATGCCTCGACCCAAGTTTGGATCATCCATTTGGACTAATCAGCATCGAGGTGTTAGGGGATTTAAAACCTTTTTAAGTGGGTGAGAGTTAAACTTAGCACTCCAACCCAAAAATATCATATTTAAATATCAATTTTCATCCATTTATTATTTGTCAAAAGTGTGTCCACTTGCATGTTAATTAATGTCCAATTATTTAATTAAGAACATATTTAAGAGAGATAACTGAATAATAAAAAATATTTCATTTAAAAAAATTATTACAACTCTATCTTAATTTTTCCAAATGTCCAATAAAATAAAGTACAATAGTTAATCAAATTGGACGACCACATCGTGGTATAGACCGGAAGTCAGAGCTCTCTAATTGTCTCTTCTCTTATCTTTGCATTTGTCCATATCCATACCTGAATTACCTGGGGGTTAGCAAAATAGGGAAATGAGCAAAAGCGTAGTAAGGGGAATAATAGCAAAGTATACGAATACAAGGAAATACATATACATATACCATGAATTTTAATTATGAAATCGTTTAATTTGATTTAAACCAACTCCAACCCGAGTCCCATTAATTTATTCCATTTCACTTTTATCCTTTATCATTTATTATTTATCCTTTATGAGCGTCAAGCTCTATACTTCATCTTTTATCTTTTTATTTGGAGGTCACCGATCCTATTTATATTTATGGACTTGTACCACCTGCCATAAAGGCCGGAGTTATTGTTTTATAGGACAGTTATTTTGGGTCAAAGCCGAAGTCGCACCCTAGGGCTCCGGGCCCTTCTTAAATATCTCGATTGATAGAAGTATCGTTTCTTTACTATTTAGTAAGCTTTTTCATATTTTTGTATCATTTAACCCAACCAATGAGTTTGAGCTTCTCAAGATATTATCCTATATAATGGCATTATTTTATTATCTGGTTTACATTAGTGTATGTCGTATAGTACTACAAACTGTCGAAGAAAAAGTTCAAGTTTGAAGACACATGAAGACGGACCCGAATATCAAATTTCTTTAACAATCAAGCCTCCACAAGATGAATTTTGGTAAGGTTGTGTTTTGGATACTTAACGGTTCATTTAAAAGTGTTGGGATATTTTTCTAAAATATTTTGTAAGTGTTGAGGCGTTACTTTTCGTCAAAAAGAAATGTTTCTAAGTGTTGAAGCGTAGTTTTTATCAAAATAAAAAAATTATTTTTTACGCGTTGGTCGTTCGAGTGACCACTACCTGTTGTTCAAGCAACAAGGGCATGTGGCGCGAAGTTGTCGTTCAAGTGAAAGTGAGGTTTCGTTCAAGCGACTTTCCACCCCGTTCGAGCGATGCGCGACCTTAAGTTTTTTATATAAAGCGTGTTAAACTATTCCATTTTCGTGAAGAAGACCTGGCGAATTTCTTTCTGCATAAACTGCTAACAGCAGATTACCTTAATCTTCTTCATTTAGGGTTCAAATCCTTTTGTTTTCAATTCACAAATCCCAACTGCTTTTAGTGAATTATTTTGGAACCCAAGATACAGTTGTGCTGAAGTTTCTCTTGTAGGGAGGATAACCTACTGCTGATGTAGGTGTCACTTGAGGGAGTACTCATGGGTGTTCCTGGGCTGACTGGACTGCGTGTCTTTATGGATCTTCCGAGGTTGATTCATTGTTGATTTAGGTTACTGACTATGAGAGTTTTTTGTGGTAAATTCTTTGCAGATTTATCTTGTAATCATTGTGAGTATTATAAGTGAAAAAAAGGTTTTGCCCTTCGGGAATTTTTTCTGAAATCTGTGAGTCATCAACTCATATTTGTTTGTGTTGGCATGATCCATTACACCTAGATGCATGTTTAGGCGTTGAATTAATTTGGTATAAAAATTGACACCGATTAAATAAGGTTAACTTGGAAAGTTGCGAATTTGATTTAATCGGTATCACACAAACATTTTCAAATTGGTATCAGAGCTTATTTAAGCGATCACCACATTTAACATTCTACCTTATATTTTCTTTATTTCCGTAGTTACACACTATAAACACCCTTTTTACTTTAGGTCTTTATATTTCAAAATTGCTTAACACCAACTTAAATTCGCATTAAGTTCCCAAAGTTTTAGACTAACTTTATGATTATTTCTGCATATTAAATGTCAATGTTTAAGGACCATTTGAAACATTTATACTTTTCTAGGGCTCAATATGCAAAAATTGTAACTGTAAGGACTCTTTTGTAAACTTTATATTATCAGGGGCAAAATTATAATTTCACAATATTAGGAATTGTTTCGCAAATAATAAACTTTAGGGATTATGTTTGCAATTTATATAACTTATACCAAATAATCCAAGTTTATAACATTAAACTTACATTTTATACATTTTTCATGCTCATTATTTGATATTTTATCCCAAAACTTAACCTACATGTGTAATAACATTTAAACACAGTTTATAACACTTTAGGGTTTAATAAACCTAACATGAAATGCATTCTAAATATATTCTAACAACATTTTCTTTCAAAATATGCATTTTTATTGTTAAATATGTTGTCTTAATCAATATAACAATCTTGACATATTTTCCCACATAAAATAACAACTTTTAACATATTTCTACACATGAAATGACAACTTAAGTAATATATTTTCATCGCATGAAACAACCAAATACTTATATAATATATATCTATTAAATTATTAAAAAATACTCAACAAATTTTAACCGGTAAATTTACTTAACTTTTTAAAAGAAAATAACCCTTTTATAATTCACTTTAAATTTATTTATATTATAATATAAACCCTTAACTTCATATACCCCAAATAATCATTTTCCAAAATGTTGAATTTTTATTTCAACACTATTTTTAAAATTCTCAATTTATCTTTAATACATACATTAATTAATCCATGTTAATTACACGTGTTCCTTAAAAGTAGTCATTTTACCTTAATAATTTATATCTTGGTACCATACTCCATATTAATATAAATAACTTATAATGAAATATCACAATGCACAATTTCACATGAATTATTCACAAATACCATTTAAACTATTAACCAAAAATTCGAGTTATTACATGATTAATGTTTAGCCGTGGATCACTACTAAGGCGTCAATTTTGGCATGTCTTTGTGACTACAAGCGAACGTCATGTGGTTAAGCTGAAGGGGTGTAATAATATTTTCATGCATTGGGTTGTCAAAGATGAGCACATATACACCACATTTTTCGATTGTCCTTCATACAACAGAATCACAATAAGGTCGTCAATCAAGCCTAGTAACACTAAAGACTTGTTTCTTTTTCTTTAGGGATGTGAAATAATAGCTCCTAGCATGGGATTGACTTCCTTGTACGGTGCCCGTTCCGTTTATCTTTGGGAACTGAAGGGTTAGGGACTTAATGGATAAAACTAAATCTAGACGACAAAGTGTTGTCCATCCGAGCAAGACGTTGTAAGTTGATGAGGATCTAACAATCAAGAATTCCACCTGGCAAAGTGAGTGATTTCAAGCTGTTGTCCATAGTGTGGTAACACAATCGCCCTCTCAGGGTAAACTTCTTCTCCAGTGAAACCGAGAAGGGATCCATTGACCATCCTCAGATGAGCACCAGTTAAATGCATCTTCTCAAAATATTCTTAATAAATGACATGTATAGAGCTTTGACTCTATGAGAAGGGAATTGCCATGAAGCGTGATCAGGTTGTGGGAGTCCTTCGGTGTGAACACAATGCTTTCCCAATCTTCCAGCGGTTTGGATACTTGGATCTCCATAACCTCTCGTTTTTTCCTTTGTACGCTTTTCGAGAGTAATTTGACTCTCCGTCAGTTGTAAATCCTCCAGATATCATCCCAATCTGACCAACGGGACGAACTTTCTCCGCGATCTTAGCCTGCTAGGTATTTATGCGGGCTTGGCCACATTCCCTTGATCAAATTCCTTTGTCACGACAGTCATCCTTCTCTTTATCCTTCCGATCAGTCATCGTCCTATCGGATCGCTCCACAAACTCCCAAAAGTGCCCCCTCTGGATCAAAGATTATATCTCGCTCTTTAGAAGGGAGCAATCGATGCTGCATAGGCTTCTGACATGTTCGGTAGGAATCGTCCTACCAATGAGATGAGTGGTGTGACGTGGGCCAATATCTACTATCACTTCCGTCCGGACCACGTTTTCCCTTCCTGCTCTAATTTCCTCCCGATCCTTGTTAACGGCAGTCATCCTCTTCATGGGTAGGAGACTCTGTTAATCATATCTTTAGCGTTAATGTGTTTCTCAACCTTCCTCATGACGTCTGCCCTGTTTGTTCGGTGGACTCTTGGAGAGGGAGTAGATTGTGCTCTTGATGTCCACCCCCCTTACGAATGCCGAAACTACCACTCGTTCGACAAAATGATCGATTTTAAGAAGCTCTTCGTTGAACTACTTGACAAATTCCCTTGATGATTCCCCCGTTTGTCTGCAGGACATTGAAGAGGTATTGAGTCGTATTTTTATGCACCCAAATGTGAATGAAGTTCCGGGAAAAGAAGTCCATGAGTTCAACATAAGATGTAACAAAATTTGGCGAAAGTCGGTTGAACCATGTCCTCGCTGACCCTTGGAGCGTTGTGGCGAATGCTCTGCACTTGATCTGGTCATAGTTTCCCATGAAGTCCGTGTAGGCCTCATAATTGTCAATGTGGTCGCAAGGGTCAGATTCCCGTTAAAAGCGTCCATCCTTAGAAGTTTGAAGACTGGTGCATTGGGTAATCCAAAATATCACGACTGAATGAGGAGGCCTGGTTGGCGTAGTCACCGTTGGCAGGGGCAATCAGGGGCTAATACTTCTAAAAACTGAGGCCCTCACGGTAGATGAGAGAGCCACTAGTAGCGGGGCGAGTGAGGCAACTCTTCTCCATTTTGATCAGTGACAAGTGTTGACCCTTGTGGGGACTGCTCTTCCTAATCTACATGTTGTTCATTCTTCCGAAGTGGTGCTGGTGCGGGGTGACTTGTAGTTGTGCCAAAATTCTGGCAAGTTATTCTTGAAGAACTTTTTGTTGTTCAACGAGGCCATAAATGGCTTGGGTGACTTGGTATCGATTCATGACTTGAAGTGTCGTTTCTTACGGACGATAACACCTTAATAACCTGCAATTTTGGAGGCAAAAGAGCATACAGAGATGGACACAAAATATGTGGTTCGGCCTTTCTCTAACCTACGTCCACGGAGCGAAGGGAAGAGGGATTATGTATTATCTTGGAGAAAAGTACTAGGAGTTATGTGCCAATAAGTCTCCTATACAATATGACTCCCCTCATGGCTTGTATACTAGCATACAAGAAACATCCCCCCAACCCTAGTAACTGCCAAGTCTGCCAAGTCGTTGATGGCGAATGTAGTCGGCCATGTGGTGCCTGTTGCAGCGGATAGTTATCCCCTATCGTCTCGAAGAGCAGGAAAGTGGATATAACCGCATGGGCACCTATAGGTAATGGACTTAGTAGGCATTATTGTCATGAATGTGCTCTTGTAATAATAGGTTAAGTGACGTGATCAATACAACTACTGGATTTCTTAAAGAATATACCTTCTGTGCTAATTGGTCTCAGTGTAGGAAATTTGCACATTTGAGAAGAGAATATTGTTAATTTCTCGTTTAGCCGAACGTGGACCCCGATGAGCATATGAAGTGTTCGGTTCGTAAGCCAAAAATTCCCCTCATCATATATATGAATAGTATTATGGAAGTTGATGACACAAATGACGGTGGTAGCCAAGGCGAGGGCTAGGCAAAATGAGGCAGGGATGGACAGGTTCAAGTGATCATAAGTGATTAAATAACCGCTGTTGTTGAAGGAGATGCTTGGGGCGATGGGTCTGGATGGTTGTGGAGGCGCTCTGGTTAGGTTGGTGAAGGTGGTTGGTGTGTTTTGTAGAAAGATACATGTAATTATATTAGAGAGAATAGGCGATGGTAGAGTTCCGCATATTTGGTTTGGAACTATAATTGGTTTCTTGCGTTTAAATATAATTTTGATAAAAATTTATGTTCGGCAATATGTTTTTAAGCACTGAATTATAATATTTCTGTGTTATAATCAAGTTTTTCAAAAAACAACAAAATGATGTTTCATAACTTCTGTTTTTTTATTTTTCAACTTAGAATTATGCATTCTTAATATTTTAAGGGGATTCACGTTTAGATCCTATTAGACTTTCTTTTAGACATTCTAGTCCCACCATGTTTTCTCTTTACATATAAGTTCTACTCCTAATTTTTTGAAACTTTTTTTCACAATTTTACCCTTTTAAAACCAACCATTCGTAACTTCCTTGAGGAAGTTACATAAGTGGTTGGACTTTTTTTTTTAATCTTTAAATGATCATAACTTTTGATTCACAAATTCGTTTTTCGCAAAATTACTATTTTTGAAATCTGTTCGACGAGATCTATCAAACAAGATCCATGAAGGCTATAAAATTCCAAAGAAAAAAATTTACACAAACAGTAAACTTTACTGTATCCACTAGAATATGAAATAATTTTATATATGTGTCATTTTCACAAACAGACGGTAACATTTACTGTGGTAATATTACACATTATATATATATATATATATATATATATATATATATATATATATATATATATATATCTGGTGGATCCAAACCTTTTTTTTCAAAATTACCTTATATTTAAAGGTTCGCGCTAGCGGTATCCAATCCTTACCACCATTGTTGGAACTTCAACGACTTTCGTCAGAACTCCGATTTGGGTGGGTAAGGGTGGCATGTGGTGCCGCTGGTGCGGAGCTTTGAAAATAAGATTGGATAAATGGGATCGGGATCATCTGGAGCGTCGATTAGGGGTGAGTATGGGTGGCACAGAACTTTAAAAACAAGAGCATTATATATATATATATATATATATATATATATATATATATATATATATATATATATATATATATATATATATATATATATATACGGTGGATCCAAACCTTTTTTTTTCAAAATTACCTTATATTTAAAGGTTCGCGTTAGCGGTATCCAATCCTTACCACCATTGTTGGAACTTAAATGACCTTCGTCAGAGCTCCGATTTGAGGTGGGTAAGGGTGGCATGTGGTGCCGCTGGGGCGGACTTTTGAAAATAAGATTGGATAAATGGGATCGGGATCATCTGGAGCGCCAATCCTTACCACCATTGTTGGAACTTCAATGACCTTCGTCAGAGCTCCGATTTGAGGTGGGTAAGGGTAGCATGTGGTGCCGCTGGCGCGGACCTTTGAAAATAAGATTGGATAAATGGGATCGGGATCATCTGGAGCGCCGATTTGGGGTGAGTAGGAGTGGCACAGAACTTTAAAAACAGGAGCATATTGGATATATATATATATATATATATATATATATATATAT
Source organism: Sambucus nigra (assembly GCA_949130495.1). Taxonomy (NCBI): domain Eukaryota; kingdom Viridiplantae; phylum Streptophyta; class Magnoliopsida; order Dipsacales; family Adoxaceae; genus Sambucus; species Sambucus nigra. Next base: position 764,058,675 of record OX422207.1, read on the forward strand.
ATATATATATATATATATATATATATAGTTTGTAAAAATGTCATAGATATTAAACTTTATTGTATACACCAGAAAATGAAATAGTTTTATATTTGTGACATTTTCACAAATAATAACATTTACTGTGTTAATATATTTATGAAATAGTTTTATATATATAACATTTTCACAAACAGTAACATTTACTGAGTTAATATTACACAATATATATATAATATTTTCACAAACAGTAACATTTACTGAGTTAATATTACATAATATATATATATATATATATATATATATATATATATACACACGGTAGATCCAAACCTTTTTTTTTAAAATTACCATATTTTTAAAGGTTTACGCTAGCGACATTAAATCCCCACCACTACCCACCCCCATTGTCGAAGCTTCAACGACTTTCATCAGAGCTATGATTTAGGTGGGTAGTAGTGGCATAGGGTGCCGCTGGTGCGGACCTTTGAAATTAAGAGAATATTAAATAAATGGAGTTTGGATCCACTGGAACTCCGATTTGGGGTGAGTAGGGGTGACATTGGGTTAGGTTTAATCTATAACATTTTTACAAACGTTAACATTTACTGTGTTATAACACAGTATATATATATATATATATATATATGTATGTATACGGTGGATCCAAACCTCTTTTTTCTGATATTGTCTTATTTTTAACGCCCCGCGCTAGCAGTATCTAATCCCGACCACCACCAACCCCAATTGTCGAAGCTCCAACAACCTTCATCAGAGTTCTGATTTGGGGTGACATGGAGTGCCGCTAGCGCGGACCTTAGGAAATAAGAGAATATTGGATAAATGGGGTTTGGATACACCGGAGCTTCAGTTTGAGGTGAGTAGGGGTAGCATTGGATTAGGTTTATATCTGTAATATTTTCACAAATAATAAATGTTATTGTTTGTGAAAATGTTACACCGGCATCCCATGCCACCTCAAATTAGAGCTCTGATGAAGGTTGTTGGAGCTCCGATAAAGGGGGTGGGTGGTGGTGGGGATTGGATGCCGCTGACGCGGACCGTTAAAAACAAGATAATATCATAAAAAAGAGGTTTGGATATATATATATATATATATATATATATATATACTGTGTTATATGAACACAGTAAATGTTAATGTTTGTGAAAATGTTATAGATATAAACATAACTCAATCTCATCCCTACTCACCCCAAATCCGAGCTCCGGTGGATCCAAACCCTATTTATCTAATATTCTCTTAATTTCAGAGGTCCGCGCCAGCGACACCCTATGCCACTACTACCAACCCAAATCATAGCTCTGATGAAAGTCGTTGAAGCTCCGACAATGGGGGTGAGTAGTGGTGGGGATTGAATGTCGCTAGCGTAAACCTTTAAAAATATGGTAATTTTGAAAAGAAAAAAAATGGTTTGGATCTACCGTGTGTGTGTGTGTGTGTGTGTGTATATATATAATATTAACTCAGTAAATGTTACTGTTTGTGAAAATGTTATATATATATTGTGTAATATTAACTCCGTAAATGTTACTGTTTGCGAAAATGGTATATATATAAAACTATTTCATAAATATATTAACATAGTAAATGTTATTGTTTGTGAAAATGTCACAGATATAAAACTATTTCAACCGGTGCTCAAGAGTATCCAGATCCCATTTATCCAATCTTATTTTCAACGGCCCGAGCCAGCGGCACCCCATGACACTCCGGTCGATCCAAAACCCATTTATTCCAAAGTCTCTTATTTTCAAAGGTTCGCGTCAGCGGCACCACATGCCACCCTTACCCACCCCAAATCGGAACTCTGACGAAAGTCGTTGAAGCTCCAACAATGGTGGTAAGGATTGGATGTCGTTAGCGCGAACCTTTAAATATAAGGTATTTTTGAAAAAAAAGGATTTGAATCCACCGGATATATATATATATATATACTGTGTAATATTACCACAGTAAATGTTCCTGTCTATTTGTGAAAATGTCACATATATAAAACTATTTCATATTCTAGTGCATACAGTAAAGTTTACTGTTTGTGTAAATTTTTTTCTTTGAAATTTTATAGCATTCATGGATCTTATTTGATAGATCTCGTCGAACGGATTTCAAAAATTGTAATTTTGCGAAAAACGGATTTGTGAATCAAAAGTTATTATCATTTAAAGAATAAAAAAAAAAGTTCAACCACTTATGTAACTTCCTAAAGGAAGTTACGGATGATTAGTTATAAAAAGGTAAAATTGTGAAAAAATTCCCTAAAAAGTTGGAATAGAACCTATAGGATTGTTGAAAAGTCAATAGGACTTATAAGAATGTTGACCCGACAAATGGTACCTAAATATAATTATCTCATATTTTAATACATTTATATCTTAACATATAATATACATATATACTACATTAATATGTATGTAATTCCCATAAATAAAAAATATACATGTACATATACACAAAATTACGTATATTTACATTATTAAATTATATAATATAATAAGATTCATATGTTAAATAATATTATCAATAATTACATGATACTTATAATGATTTTATACATGTATTACTAATGTATGAAATAATATAAAATATACATATAGTACATATGTATTAAAAAAATATTATCAATTTATATATATATATATAATTTTATAGTAAATTATACATGCAATATATATATATATATATATATATATATATATATATAGAGAGAGAGAGAGAGAGAGAGAGAGAGAGAGAGAGAAAGTTAATCTTTCCAATATACCTCATCAAATATACATAAAAATATATAATATTAATTGTACATGTATATAATTTATGATGTATGTATGTATGTATGTATGTATTTATATATAATGTATGAAAGTTTTATATATGTGTTCATACACACACACACACATACAAATGTATGTATAATATAAATATACATATTTGTCAAATTTTTAAAAAACTGTGTTTAAAAACTAATTTACCAAACGTGCACCAATAATTATAAACACAAATAATTGATAAATTTCAAAACTGTATTTAAAAACAGTGCTTAAATCGAGATTTCTGAATACAAAACCAAACTAACCCTATTTAAGGTTGCACTTCCTTAAAAAAAATCAAAATCTCAAACCTTTTAAAAAGGATTGTTGTTATAGTATTACAAATATTAGGCAGATGCGCTCACGCATCCAATATTACTTGACACGGAGATATAAAATAAAATAAAATAAAGTGCCTTAAAATGTTTGACCTTCAGCTAAAAACTCTAAATTTGAGTCAAATATTGCATTTAAGGCAAAAAGGTAATTGGGACAGTTAATATCTTAATAACCAAGCCAGAGCTAAGTGATACAGTCAGACTCTTATTAATATAATAGATTTCAGAATCTTGCAATTCAGTCCCCCTACACTTCCTGACAGCTGAAATCAGTAATAGAAGGTAACAAGTGTTTTCTATTAATAAATTTAAACAAATTCTTGAAGAGTGCAAAACAAGAAGCCAATATAGATTAACTAGCTGATCGTATGGTACAAATCTCTACGATTTTAGCCTAAAGAAATCTAGTTCCAAAATTTGGCACCCTACAAACGAAACGAGTGCCTGGAATTGAAAGGAATCTCATACTGCTTTAACAAATATGGAAGGACATTTATCATTTGCCTTGGCTTCAGGCATGCCATCGTATGCGCAATTAGAGTGCGGCGGAGATGAAGCAAGAAACAGCTTATAGATGCCTTCACTGCTTAAGAAACAATCAAGCATGTTAATAAGATCATAACAAACTACATAAAGCTTAAATCTCTAATAATTTCACTTCTAAACAAGCACCGATAAGAGCAGGTTGAAGGATCGGCCACTCACAGTATGATTTCGATCAGTTTATGTCATCCTCTGCCTCAACTTGCTTCCCAAATTTTTTCAACGCAAGAGAATATACAGTTTTTCTTCTCATAGACGTCCCTGCAGCCACCAATTTGACAGCCTAAATGCACAACAATGTTCTCCGAGTAAACAATTAGCTATATTTCTCAGTGAACTATCTATAAAAAATGCAGGGAAGTAGAGAGAGAGAGGAAGGGGGAAGTTGGGTTTTAATTCTGAACCATTTCTGCTTATATTTATATATATAATTGTTTTCGAAAAAGAAAAAAATAGCGGAACCACAACTTTCAACAAAATGAAACAGGAGATGGCATACTATGTAGGCAATCTAGGCGTTAAACCTAGAGCCCCAACAACGATAAGGCCCAGTGGCGGATCCAGGATTTTAGTTCAACCGTGGGCAAATCGGTTGAAAATTACATATACGAAAGTTTCAAGTGTTGTCGGGGGTTCGGGGGCGGGAGCCCCCGAGGCGATTTTTTTGGGGGTTATTTCTAATTTTAAACAAATTATAGTTTTACAATGCCAAACAATTACTCTCAATCATTATTAACAATTTGAGACCACACAAACATACATACAAATTACACAAATTAGTGCTCATGAAATTTATTTCAATAGCCATTTTTCATAGGATGAACTCATGAAATTTCTTTAATGAAAAATTACTGCTGACCATTGGCCGTTTTAATCAAAAAAAAAAAATTTTTTTTTTTTTTTGTAGTTATCCAACCGGGGCGATGGCCCCTCTTGGGCTCAAGCTCCATCCGCCCCTGATAAGGCCCCACTTTATATCAAATGTATATAAGTATATATACGCATTCGTATATGTGTACGAGAAAATGTCCAAAACTAAGATTGTTCTTTCTATAACAAAGTAAAGCAATTAGCTTGGAAATGTGTAACTACTTGATCTCAGGAGTCGAGAAACAGCTTCGACTGTGGGATGCTAATCCTTTTTATCTCTATCTTTATTAGAATATCATTAAATCCGTTCAGCAAGATGTTTCCATATTATTTATGTTTAGCCATTCAAAAATAATTATAAGAGCGATTAAATTTAACTAATAATATTTGATAGAACTTAATTTAACAATGTTAAAATGCTAAGATACAAAATTATTTATGAGACTAATATTATAATATAATATTAATTTTTTAATAATATGAATGGCCTACGTTATTATTTGGTCTAGTGCCCCAAGTAATCTGGTGGTCATAGGGGCAAACTATTGATTGAAAAAATGATAATAACTGCTCAATTTTGTATGAGCATCTTACAACATGTGAATTTAAATACATGAGCTAAATATTAAGAAGATAAACTGCATTTATGAAAAAAGGCATTACCGCTGAAAGACTATGACCATGGGAAATGAGCTCTCCCAGCTGATCTTCTAGCTTAGAATCCGATAGAGTTTCTACAGCACAAACTGGCTTTCCTTCAATCAAGAAGGTAATTTCTCCCTTTGGTTGGTGATTTGAGAATGTTCCTTTTGCTTCCCCTAAAGTACCACGCCAAAACTATACGAGATATCATCATTTGTATTAGTACATGGGGAGTCATACCATGCATTTAATTCTATATAAATGCAAACTGTAGTTGCTAGTTTTCAAATGAGACAGCTAAAGTTTGTATGCTCTTCAATTTGTAAGATGATGTCTATTACGTATTGCGATTGCACATAAGCGATTACATAGTGTCATGTCACATAAGGGTGACAAGAGACTGTAACCAATGGCCTGGTAATAGAGTCCACTAGGTGCACACATGAGCCGGTCCTTGGCGAGCTCGGGCCGAGCCTGCACTATACAATAATAGGACTTATGGCTGCCCAGGCCCGCCTCGTGTCTAATCTTATCATCCCAGGCCTGCCCAAGTAAGAGACATATATCCCAAAGTCCGCTCAAATCCATCCATTGTGCAAGTTTTTGAGACACGGTCTTAACAAAAAAACAAGTAAAAATAAATATGTTTGGGATTGGGAATTTCAAACTTTAAATTCCAGTAGTTTCTATTAATATTTTTTACTCCCAATCAGTGTTTGAAATTGAGTCGCAATACGTACATTTGTGCAAAATTCAGCCTTTTTTTACCCATTCCGTGGTGTTGCGTACTACTCTTTGCCAGCATCATGTTTTGTGCATGCAAAAATGGTTCCATGCACGCTATTGAGGAGAATCGCATGTTTTGCGTATGCCAAAGACGTGTGACCCCCCCACCCCACCCCACCCACCCATCGTTTTAGGTGAGGAACCAAAACAGAAAGCGACGCACAGAGAGAAAGAGAGAGAGAGAGAGAGAGAGAGGGGGGGGGCATCAACTATAGCGTCTCCCAGGGTTTCTTCGAACAAGACCTGTATTTTACTTCATGGATGTAGTCTTTCCTTGTTCGTACATTTTAGTCTTTCGCTCATAGGCATGGGCTGAACTACATGGTCCCGAGAGTGGGTAGCAACCCTGTTTTTTTTTTTTGAGATATATGCGGAAAAAAAAAATCAGGCCTATGTAATTCTTTGAAGTGAAAGGCATTGAATTTCCACTAGTTTAGAAGCTAAGGGGCGGAAATGTAAATAAGTTACAAAAAACTCCCATGCACGTGCTTCTTTAAAAAAAAAAAAACTAAGCCTCATACTTTTTCTTTTCTTCTGTTTCAGCAGCCACACCCACACTGTGACACTAACTCTCTCTCTCTTCCATTTCCGGTTGTCAGCTCTCCCTCCTGCCATGCCAGGCACCATAGCCCCTCTCCCTCCTCCGGATCTTTTCCTTCCCACACCAACTGCTCCTTCGCACTCCTCCATTCTCCCCCCAACCCCCTCCCCCCTCCGGGTTCGAACGGCATAGGCATTCTTCCCCTCTCCAGCTCCAATCACAGGGAACATTTTTTTCTTCTTTTTTTTTTCCAGTTCGTTTAAATGTTGAAATGGTCAATATTTAAATTAATAAATGCTCAATATTAAATGTTAATTTAGTTTAATTTTAAGTTCAATGTTAAATACATTAGTTTTATTTTTAAGTTCAATGTTCAATGTCTCAAAGGATTAAATGTTAAATTAGTTTATTGTAATTTCTGAAAAAATATTGTTGTTAAAAATTAGTGCATATATTTATGTAGTTAACAATGTTTAGATTGTTAAAAATGTTACCAATGTATAAGGTTTAAACGTTAAATGATTAGTTTAAAAAAATTAATATTAAATCTTTAAAAATTTAAATGTATTTTATTATATGTTGAACTTAAATGTTTAGTTTAATGGATTATATTTATGCATATATTGGCTATTGAGTAACTTGTGCCCTCGCCAAAGCTACGGTTGGTCTCGGGCTCGAGACATAAGAGCAGCCTCTCCATATATGAGGATAAGGCCAGCCGACATCCACCTCTCTCAGACCCTGCAGTTAAGTGGAAGTCTTGTGCAGTGGGTACGACCTTTTTTATAAATTTGTTGGGTATTGGTTTGTTGGTAGTTTAAAAATAAAAGTATTCATTATTTGTTATTGGGTTGTTGCTTATTCCGTGAATATATTAGTTTCATCACTGTTTGATAATTTTAATTTTTAAATATAATTTGGAATATATTTTCAAATTTCGGGCAATTATGTTGAAGTTTTGTAATTGTTATTTCAGATTTAAGGCAATGTTCTGTTGAGGTATTTTGAAAACAGTTCGCGAACAAAATTGGAGCAAAAAATTGGTGAATATAAATATCAACATTTTTAGGGTAAAAAATCCAAAAATAAGTAGAAATAACCCTAAAACAAATCACCTCGGGTTTCCGCCCCCGGCTTTTATCAAAAAATTACGCACCCTCTGACCGAAAATCCTAGGTCTGCCACTGCTCATAGGTAAGTTCAACTGGGAGTTTCGAACATCTATCTCCAAACTGTATTTCATTCCTAGGGTTTCGAAATTAAAATATCAGTCGCATCATGATGTAAATCAGGGACGTGGTCGTCATTTTATCATTTTTAGTTCTTTTTAGTATTTCTTTTATTTTGAGCATTCATTGTATTTTTCCTTTTCTTTAGTATTTAGAGGAAGGGAGGTTAATTGGCACTTAAGGGCATAATTGTAATTAGATTGTTAGCTTAGAGACCAAACAACCTCCTTCCTATAAATACATCTTTTGTAGACTCATTTGAGTCATTCTTCCATATTTTGAGATATTGATTAGAGAGAGTTTGAGAGAGAATTATCTTTTCTTGCTCCCATTGACGTCAATTGGTATCATAGCCTAGTCGCTCCACCCGTTGTTGATGTAAAAAAACAAAAACTCGTAAATAACGTCACGTGGGTCCAAGAAGAGATGAACGCCTCCGCATCAAACCCGCTCGAGCAAATCTTGGAAGCCCTCCAACAAATGAACGCTCAAATGGATGATATAAACGGTCGGATTCCACCACCGGCAACCTCCACGGATCGCCCCCAAACTGCCCCGGTAATTTCTCAAAACCCTAACCCTAATTCTCCAAGATCCACTCATTCTGCACCATTACCCCAAAAAAAAACTAGTTTCGCAAACCCTAACCCCAAAAACACCCAAGAAAGCACCACCACTGATGTGGCTGTCCCACCACCACAATCCACTGGCCCTCCACCAAAAAAAATATTCCACCTCAAACCGCCACAAAACAAAAAAAAAACAATCGATTTACCCTCTCAGCCACCAACACTGCCCCAAGGGCTGCCGACACTGTCCCAAGTAGGGGTGTGCACGGGTCAAGTCGGTTCGGTTTTGGACCGCAATCCAAACCGAACCGATCGGTTCGGTTTTGGAAAGGGTTAGACCGAAACCGAACCGACAATGAAAAAAACCGTCGGTTTCGGTTCGTTTCGGTTTTGGTTAGTTTTCGGTTTTGGTCGGTTTTTTTTGGGCGTTTTTCGGTTTTGGCCGGTTTTTAAGGCCGGTTAATGGATTTTGCATATAAAAATATAAGTTTTTTAATATAAATATTGATATCGGTTCGGTTCTGTTCGGTTTTTTCCACGGCTAAACCGCCAACCGAACCGACATGGTCGGTTTTTTAATTCCTTAAACCGTAAACCGAACCGGGCTAAAAAAAAACCGCCGGTTTCGATTCGGTTCGGTTTTCGGGCCGGTCGGTTTTTTTGCACACCCCTAGTCCCAAGGCCCAACCGGCCCCCACACTCTGTTCGATCAACACCAGCACCCCCCGATTTCAGTCGGAACACACCAAAAGCCCTCCGGCTATTTTCTTTGAAGCCGAACCACCACTGACACTCTACAGGACCACCTCCCACCGCCAACAACGCCCGGATCCTCTCATGGGTCGAGTCTAGAGTTCCAACCTCCACTTGGCCCTACCGAGGGTTGTTTGCCTGCTCCAACACTCCCTGACGCTTTTCAAAACAATCCTACCCCTTTGTGTGTTCAAACGGTACCACCCTTGATTGGAACCTACTCCCCCATCATTGTCGAGATCATCCGTGACATCCGGCACACAAAAAGGTCAAATACACCTCAATGTAACAAACCCCATGCCTTTTATCCCCAATCTTGCGTCCCAAACCCTAGAATTTTCATCTTCCCTCATTCCCAATAATTTTGCCCACCAAAATTCCCCACCACCCCCTATACCTCCCCCTCCACCACCAAACATATCTACACACCACCAATTGCCCTCTCCACACCTTTCCCCACCCCGAATTTTAGTCCCCTCCCACTCCCCACCACCACATCCACCCAATTTTCCCACCCAACCCCCATACGACTACTCTTTGCCCCCTATCTCCATTTACCCTCGACACCACTCGCAAAAACACCTTGAACACCCCCACATACCCACCATAACCCCTGCCCCACCCACTACCACACCCCCTCACCCACCCCATTCCACTTTCCCCACGCTTCCGCCTCCACCTATTTTACATACCTCACCCCCACCCGGCCACCCACTCCATATCCCGCATCATCCACCACCGTGGGATACCCGTTCCTTTCACTCCGCACCCGTTGATTCCCATGAGCGGGTACGGGAGTGGATTACCCTTCCTCCCCATGCTGATCCTCCTTCACCCCGTCCCCACTCCGCTCCCGAGTTTGAGCCACCCCCTCCTACCGAGTGGCGCATGGATGTGTCCCCCTTTGATTCACTGAACCCCAAGGTGACCCCCTATGTCCCCCTCTCTGAGCGCTATTGCTTTGTGTGCCACCAGAAAGGACATAAGATGAATCAGTGCCCCTACCGCCAGCCGTTGGTCCCCGCACCACCTCCTTCTCCACCAGGAGAGACTCTTCCACCTCTTACCGAACCTCTTGCACCCCCAGTTTCTCTACCAGCTCCTGACCCTCCTCATCCATCGCATCGGAGGCGTCCACAGCGAGCCTTACTTCCCGAGCCTTCGCCATAGATGAGGACACCCTAGCTCTTCAGGGTGGTGATGCATCACACATTTGGCGCTACAGTTACTTTCACGGGGTATGCAGGGTGATATCAGAGTGGATGTTCCCATGTTTGATGGCCACCTACAGCCTGATGCCGTTGTTGATTGGCTTGCCACCATGGAGCGGATTTTTTAGTATAAACGGCTGAAGGGTCGTAGATGTGTTCTTCTCGCAGTAACCAAGTTTCAGGGCTACGCTAGTGTGTGGTGGAATGACTTGGAGCAACGTCGTGCCATTGAGGAACTTTCCCCCATCCAGTCCTGGACCGAGCTCCATGCACAGTTGATGTCCGCTTTTGTTCCAGCCACTTATGAGCGTGACTTATTTCTTCGAGTTCAGTCCCTTCGCCAAGACTCCACAGTTTTGGACTACACTGAGCGATTTCAGCTTTTATGTACTTACGCCCGCCAGACGAGAGTGAGGAGCATCGCATTAACCGTTATATTCACGGCCTTCAGGGCTACATCTAGCGCGATCTTGCTTTGCGTGAGGTCACCTCCTTTGCCAAGGCGGTGGAGTATGCCACTAAGGTTGAGTCCTTCCACTAGACTGCCCCTCCACCGCGTAGCCGCTCCACGCCTACTCCAGCACCAGTGACTTATGTTCCTCCATATGACTTCATCTACGACAGCTCCTACTACCACAACTCCTCCTCCGGCGCCCACTCATCCGATGACCTTCAAATGCTACAACTGTGGGGTGATGGGTCATCTCGCCTCATATTGTTCTTTACCTCGACGTCGCGCTCTCTTAGCTTCAGGGGACCTGAGTACCTTGAGGAGGCACCGGAGATCCCACCCTAGCCAACTCTCATCACGATCCTTGAAGGTGACATCGAAGGACTCCCCATCTGAGTTCGAGGACGAACTTTTTTCAAGGGGGGAGAGTGATGTAAATCAGGGACGTGGTCGTCATTTTATCATTTTTAGTTCTTTTTAGTATTTCTTTTATTTTGAGCATTCATTGTATTTTTCTTTTTCTTTAGTATTTAGAGGAAGGAAGGTTAATTGGCACTTAAGGGCATAATTGTAATTAGATTATTAGCTTAGAGGCCAAGCAACCTCCTTCCTATAAATACCTTGTTTGTAGACTCATTTGAGTCATTCTTCCATATTTTGAGATATTGATTGGAGAGAGTTTGAGAGAGAATTATCTTTTCTTGCTCTCATTAACGTCATTTACGTCACATCAGTGTTCAAAATTAAAAATATCAGTCACACTCTTCTCAATACTTCATTTACATACTAATTGCACCATTATTTCTCATTGCGTTGTGGCTGTGTTTTGAATTTAATGATTGTTTGGTTACTACTTGTTATTCTTTTGATGTTTGGTTGATTCTGATTATTCTATTGACAGTCGGATGCTATTTAGGAGGACTTCTTTTGATAAGCTCTTTTTACATGATGGTAGTAGGGATATTATTCTGGTGAATGTTTTGGAATTTAGTTATGGAATATAATGTATTTGGTTGCTTGTTTTGAGTTTATTTGTGGAATGATGTGCTAGAATTATGATTTTGTTATAATTCTATGTAGTTAAAATGTGATTTCAATTTTCATTACTAATTTGGGAGATTCAACAAGAGCCCGAGTCAAATTTCTAAAGAGTAATAAAGCACTACAACACAAAGAAAAATATGAACAAGTGACTTGTATGTACACCAACCTCTTCATGGATTTTGGTCATCTCCCGCGCCATGACACATCGTCTGCAATGAATCCAAACATATTGTAATACCAGTCCCCAAAAATTGTTTAGCTTTCAATTAACTAAACTAATGGAAAAATATTATTAAAATAGTAGAACCAAAGAAAAAAAAGCAAGCATCTGGGTATCTGAAATTACAGAATATATAAGAGTCTACTGATGTAAAGTTCATTTCACCAACCACAATTGCACAAAACAAGTTAATGATACTGCTTCAGCAGAAGCTCAACCAGTTGAACTGACAATAAATCGACAATTAACTATTCCATTTTAAGGGTAAATAAGTGGCCAAATTCAAGTTATGTGACTTAAGGACGAGAAAGCTAAAAAAAGTGGGTTGGAGAGGTCAAGGGAAATGAGAGACAATGGCAATCACCTAAATTAAGGAAGATCATGACACCTAAATTAGGGGGAACGAGAGACAATGGCAATCACCTAAAATTGTTTGATAAGGAAAATTACAATATTCCAGGTGTTTAAGGATTTAAAGACTGTCTTGGTTTGCAAAATTGTTTGATAAGAATATAACAATGAAGAAGATTATTGATAAGTGGCAAAAGAGCATATTAGTACCAATTATAGAAATAAACGATATATCTAACGTTGCTCATATTATCATGATATTAAACAAACGAGTGAATACAATCAATCAATTAAACTCTGTAAGGGTGATTAACATAAGGTAATGCTTGGAATAATATTATCAGAGGACTGGTTTTGAATGAACATTTTGGAAAACAATTTCTTTGAAATATTAAATGACTAAAGAGAATCCTTAAAGATATTCACATACTTGTATTGACAAGACCTATTCTAATGCCATAAATATGTGAATAACCATCAGCAACCAAATTACCTAGAATCACCAAAGAGCGAAGAAGTATCTTCAAGAAATTGAAGAAGCTTATGTGGAGGAACGAAGTATATCTGAGTGGCTGCTTCATTTGCTGAAACTATCAGTCTCTCTCTTCTTGACCCAGCGTGTTTAGGAAGAAATCCAACTGCAAAGATATATATGTCATTACAGAATAATGTCACCTAGCTGTTAATAAACTATCCTCGTTTAATTTCATCAGTCTAAGTATGAGTTGCAACTTCTTATAAAAATTACCAAATGTAAATTCATCAGTCGACAAACCCGAGGCTGAGAGAGCAGTTACCAAAGCAGAAGGCCCAGGGATGGGAATAACAGGTATATTTTCATCCACGCATAACTTGGCCTGCAACGAGAGTCAAAACATCTATTAATCAGTATAATGGAAATTTTGAATGAGATGGGCTCAATCATATGTTGAACCTAGCTAGCACAAAGTATGGAATATGAAAAAGAGTACAACATTTAAAAATGCAAGCAAATGATTTGAACTGATTTATTTCTTCTAGATTGTATCAACGGGTGATTGAGAACGAGTACTGTAGGAGGATAGTGTGTTGAGGGATTTTACTTCTCAGTTACTAAGTTGTACCAACAGATATGAAGGATAACTAGTTCAACAGATGAATTGAATGTAGACAAACTCTAACTCCACTTGCGATTGGATAATGAATCGAAGAGGAAGTTCGGCTGTATTTGAAAATAAACGAATCAAAGATGAAGTTCTGCTGTATTTGAAAATATACAAATAAATTAGATTAGAAGCCGCTGAGGGGACATGGACATTGCTCACTGAGCCACACATGTTTGAAATCCTGTTGCTTTAAGAAGTTATACCTTATTAGCTAATAATTAAAGCTATTCACAACATGAGGATTCACAAGTGACATGATAAAGGAGATGCGTAAATGAAACTTATTTGAGGGGAAAATAAACCCACAACAAATGAAGAAACTTTAATGTCCTCACCAATTCTGTACCAGGATCACTGATGCCTGGAGTCCCAGCATCACTGATCAGGGCAACAATTTCACCCTCCTGTAGTCTCCTTAATATGGCCTGTTCCCTTTGAGACTCATTGAATTTGTGATAACTCAGCTGAAAATCTAAAGCATACAATAAGAACTAATACATAAAAGGAATAACACATTGCTTCAATGCATGTATAAAAACAACACAAAACTTACAAGGGGAGTGTCGATGTTGTAATGGTGAAGCAACTTTCCCGAATGTCTTGTATCTTCAGAAAGTATCACATTAGCTGAATTTAAGACACGAAGCGCCCTGTGTTTAACAAATTCCATAATGATTTACAGAATTTAGTAAAAAAACTATATTGGGTACTATTTTGAAGTATATATGATGGGAATTAGGGTTTATTTTAGCATTTTTCTTGCATTTTATTGTAACTTTCCTTTATTTTTAGAGCTTTATTAATTTCCAAGTATGTTCGGGACTAATACGTCATTTTTAGATATTAGTTACCTTTTTTAGTCTTTTGGGGTATTAGCTTGATTAGCAAGCTAACTCTTCCTATAAATAGGTCCCTTGGCCCTCATTTGTACTTAACTTTGAATATTGAGAATAGAGAAGAGAGAGAGAGAAAGAAACCCATTTCATTTCTTTAGTTTAGTTGTTGTTGTTGTTGTGTAGTGTAGATGTTGTGTAGTTAATTGTTGTGTAGATAACTTCTTTTTACGCTTCAGCACCCAAATTCACATCAAATTGGTATCAGAGCATGATTTGTTCTTGGATCGACCATGATTACAGAAGATTGGGATTCTCATTGGAGACGTCCGGATGAATCACGAAACTTTTCCAACCATGTTCATAAAACCCTAAACCTAAAAATCAAGAACACAAGAAACCCTAGCCTTTCACCACCTGAACTCAATGATACCCCTCTTAAATCAACCCAAACCCTACCCAATTCAATAACTCACCACAAAAAAATCGTAACCAACCTAGCCGCATGTAATCCCCGACCCACAGATGAAAACCAGTGGTCGGCCAGCTCTAATGGTTGCCGACCAGCACCCTACCCCACCGAAACCCCAAGAAAACCCCCTGGAGCAACCGTCGGCACCCCACTAACCCAGCAAACCCTCCACGGCATACCGACCAGCTCTTATCTCGCCTCGGTTCAACCCGACAACCAAAACCGACCCATAAAAAAACCCAATTCGACCTCCATTTCATACCAACATCCTCAAGAAACCCTAAAATCCACACCATCTAAAAACCATCATATCACAAACCCTAACCAAATTTTCCCACCACCCGGACCTCTTCAACACGTTAATTCCCGATCAATTTCTAAAAATTACTATTCAGCCCCTGCATTTTCAAGACCCTACGATTTAATTCCTCCCTCGCACGAAGAATACCTTTCTTCCAAATTATTGTGGGATGGCACCAAATACGGACTCGATTTGAATGCATGTGCTGATTTCGACGAGGTTAGTTGTGTCATCATCAAGAAACTCCAAAGTCTTCAAAATTCTTTGACCGAGACGGATTCATATCTCTCTCGACAGCTTCACACATTTGCGTATAGTGCTTACTATATCGGGGAGTATGAGATGTACCGTCAACACCTAAATAGATGTCGAGCCGGGTATTTTGAGATGGAAATAGCACGTGAACAATGGGTACGTGCACGAGCAAGATATTTGGTCCCATATTTAGAGTACTTGTCCACCGGTGTACCTCCTCCTACATCCGATGTCATTCCCGCGCACACCGATGATACTATCTCTTCGGATATGCTTCACGAGGTTGTTGAGACCCCGACGATGCATGATAGTGACTACGTATTCCTTCCTTGTGACTTTATCCCCATATTCGAGGAGGATGGATGGATCACTCGTACTCGATATAGGTATTTGGAGGCATTTGAGTTTGTGGACTTCAATCCTATCTTTGGGGTAGAAGATGATGGGTACTTTTTATGTGATTTTTTTTATTTATTTGTTGAAGACGGTTGGGAGACTCACACTCACTATCGCGAAGTGGAAATATTTGCTTTGGCCGATTTCTTTCCCCTTTTTGGTCACGATGATGAGTTTTGTGATGGTTCGGTGATTGTTTCCTTTGAGGAGTATATGTTGCATGGGGGGGATCATGATTGATGCGGGATTTTTGGACCCCTTTTGGGTTACTTATGAGGAGCGCTCCATGACGCATTTACATGATTTGATGCTACGGAGGCTCATCACGAGCAATTTAGATGAAATTTAGCATCAATGGCCCTCTTCGCGTCGATCTTGTGTTTGCTCTTTCGTTGGACGGATTAGAGGCCACACTCCTATTCATCTGCAATGGCATAAATTTGTGGTTCCTCTTCGAGGATATTTTGCGAGTCGTTATGCAAGGATGACTTCCCTTTTAAGTAGAGGAATCCGCGGATGATGCCCTAGCACGCATTTTTTTCGCTCGGGACGAGCTCTCTCAAGTAGTGGCGAATGATGGGAATTAGGGTTTATTTTAGTATTTTCTTGCATTTTATTGTAATTTTTCTTTATTTTAGAGTTTTATTAGTTTCCAAGTATGTTCGAGACTAATATGCCATTTTTAGATATTAGTTACCTTTTTTAGTCTTTTTGGGTATTAGCTTGATTAGCAAGCTAACTCTTCCTATAAATAGGTCCCTTGGCCCTCATTTGTACTTAAACTTTAAATATTGAGATGAGAGAAGAGAGAGAGAAAGAAACCCATTTCATTTCTTTAGTTTAGTTAGTTATTGTTGTTGTTGTTGTTGTTGTGTAGTGTAGATGTTGTGTAGTTAATTGTTGTGTAGATAACTTCTTCTTTTTACGCTTCCGCACCCAAATTCACATCAATATATAAATAATGCACAATTAATGTGTAGTTCGCAGGAGATAAGTACATTGTGCAGTTAGTCAACCATGATTGTATCTTATTATATTCCAAAACGCCCTCGTTTATTTTTTGCTATATTTTTTTATTTTTTATTATTTAATTTTTTTGGTGGGGGGTGGGGGGTGGGGGGTGGGGGGAGGGTGTGGGATTTGATGGATGTGTAATGTGTTGGGTTTTCAATATTAGGGTTTTAAGTTAGGTTTTTTTTTTAATTTCTCCGTAGAGCTATATATTAAAAAAAGGAAAAAATATTGGATGAGTATGCCCACCACCAAGGCTTACAAATCTGAAATCCTAAAAGAAAGAGACTGAAAACGGGGAAGGGCCTTATAATAACAACCCCGCCAAAATACAACAAACTAATAAAAAAGGTGAATAAAGGCCTAAGATCCTATCCAAACAAAAAGAGGCAACAACCGGAGTTTAGACCTATAAAACAACACAACAACAAAAAACTACTGCTTTTGAATCTTGTCACACGCACTTCTGAGCTTGTATTTTCTTTTGACTTCATTAATACGGGCATCTTGTTCTAAGTACCTGGCCAGACACAAATCAGCTTCTTTTGAGTCCCCACATCCATTACGAATTTTGGTCAAACAATCTTCTAAGGCTTCTTTGACCGCATCCATCGCCTTGGCAATCTCTTCATCGGCCTTCATTTATCTGGTTGCTTCCATTTCAAGTTGAAGACTTCTCTCTTGTTTATCTTTTTTCCTTTGAGCTTTACTCATATGCATGCCATTAGAAAGAAAAGAACTGGAGCTTGAAGAGTAACAATTTGAGGAATGAAAAAATTACCTATCATATTATCAATCCCATTCGAGTTGTCAAAAGTGTAAGACCTGGAAGGAATATATGAACAACCACTTGAAGGTGAAGGGGGGTTCTCATTGTTAAGAGTTATCAGAAAAAGTTAGAGAAAAAACTTGTTTGTAAGGGTCAACATGAGCATTACTAAAATTAAAAGTGGCCTGCAGAAATCAATGACCATGTGCAAGGCTGAAAAGAAGACGGGGCCGTCATTTTTAATGGATCAGAAAAATCCGTTGACTGATCAAGACGCACTGGATCATCCACGAGTTGTTGAAGAGGATTGACGGTAGCCGTCGGATGAATTAGAGTTGGAGTCAAGTGGCCATGAGGTGCCACGTGATTTCCAATACCGCTAGCAAACTCCCCAGCTTGAGACGTTACCTCCCATGTGTCACATGGTCATTGTCCTTTAACCTTGAGCCCAACTTATTTGGCTCATGGGTCAAATGAGTTGAGTTAAAAGAAATAGGCGATGAGGGGAGATCATCACTGCGCAAACTCTCACCCACAATGGCTTTACCAATTGAGAGATGCTACCTTTAAAACCATATCCATTTCTTTTTTAAGCTCCACGCATATCTCACTAAATGAGTGTTAGGCCATCTCCAATGTTCTCAAGTCTATAATTGTTTCCAAGCTAGCTGGTCCGGTAATCTTAGAAATTGCTCCTAGGATACGCATCATCTTTTGGGATGTTAAGCATCATCTCGAACAGTTGATGTTCTTCAACTTTTTATATCTACAGTTACTTCTCTGCAGCAGAGATCTGTGGGTGGTTTGGGAGAATTATAAATAAGAGAGAGCATGGATAATTTGAAAAAGTTCCACGTCATATTGTCCAACTGCATAGAAATTCTGATGCAAATTATTAATTTGATTCAGACTCCACATCATTTCTTCCTTCACATAGAAACTCTAGTTGGAGAGATTTTTTTTCGCTTCTCTTTCCAATTTAGAAAATCTACAGGGTGGAAACAACCATTGGATTTGGTCTTCGAAGTCCTGGCAGTAAAACTGCTTCTCGTTTTTTAATGTCATTTTGAGGTGTTAATCTGGTGGCTCCAATGCTGCCACGTGTATTCCACTACCATCTTCAATTGGCGCCAACATTTGAGAGGTTCTCTCATTCACGGGAATGTCCATGTTGCTTATATGAAATCTTTGGGGTTCGGGATTTTAGAGTTTAGAGTTTAGGGAGAAGAGAGATTTTTGTGGGTGTTTTATAGGATTATGACTTTTTGGAATAAAAAAAAAGGCCTGAACTAAGCTGTCAGATTGAAGTCATTTGGGGGATTTTTGTCTAAATCCCCCAAAAATCAATTATGAATATAGTTACCGTTGGACAAAAAGAAACTCGAAGATGCAAAACGGCAGCGTTCCATTTAGTGAATTAGTCATCCGCAACGGTGTCGTATTCAGCTAATGTGATTAGTTAACTGAGCTTGTTTGTAATTGGTGGATTGTAAGTCGGTTAGAAGTTAGTTAGTCAACCAACTGATTCATGTTGTATAAATGTATCAGCAAGCCATTATACCAGATGAGTGTTAGAAATGAAATGATATCTTGTTTTCTCATTTCTCTCATCTATTCTCTCTCTGCAATTCTCTCTCTCTCTCTCAACTTCGTTCGATCTTCTCAATTTCTCAAAATTCACCAACAATTACAAGTCAAATCTCGAAAAATCAGACAAATTCAGTTCAACCTGGGTAAATCGAAGAAGAAAATGGCAGAAGCACGATAGATGCAATACAAAAGCACTGTTGAAGGTAAGATCCAAGAAATTCATAAAAGGCAAGAACAACATGAAATCTCCATCCAAAAATCATTGGCGACCATCTTATCCAACATCACAGACCATTTTAACAGACTATAGGTTCGACAGGAGTCTCAAAACCAGACTGCAGAATTGGATCTTAATAGTGGAATTCTTGGAGGGAGACCCAACAAAGACACAACTTCAGCTAACAATGGCAATGATGGAAGGAGAAACTACTACAAGGTCCCTGGAATAAGCAAGTACAAACTTCCCAAATTGAATCTCCCCGTGTTTCATGGGAAAGATGTGAGGGGTTGGATTAAGAGGTACTAGAGATTCTTTGTTGTCAATCCTACTTTGGAAGAAGACAAAGTAGGGTTTGTGACCCTCCATTTGGAAGGGAGAGCTGAGACATGGTTGCAATCCCATTATAACAGTTTAGAAGGTATCTTGTGGTAAGAATTGTTAAAGCCATCAGTGCAAAATTTGTGGGTCTTGATCAAGGTGACATTAGAGATGAATACATCAAATTCCAGCAATTGGGGACAGTGGAAGAGTAACAAGAGAGGTTTGAGGAGCTGCAACCAATGTCTTTAGCGCAATAGAGTGCTATTGCGGGCAAAAAACACAACATTGCATCAATGTCTTACGTGATGCTAAAAAAACGTGTGCTTTGCTTTTTGGCGCTATTTTACGCTATTTGGTGCAACAACAACGTCATCCGTATTTTTTTAAATCTCAGTTTAGTTTTTTTAAATCTCAGTTAGTTAAGGGGGACAAAAAAATAAATAAATAATAATAATAAATTTAAAATAAAAAAAAAAATCTTCGATTGGGTACTGAAGCTCCAAATCAAAGTAGTCGGAGCTTCATTTGAGGGATTTCAGCTCTAATCGAAGTGGTCAGAGGTTCAATTGAGGTAGTTCAGCTATTTCACCTTCCAACTTTGCTTGGGTGAAGTGTTCTTTGTTCCAAACCATCAGTTTACTTATTCACGAAGGTCTCAGTTATGTTATTTGCTTATTTTACAAAGTTTAGTTGGAAAGGTTATTTTTATTTAATATTTCTATTCCAAACTCTCGGTTTACTTGAGCGTTTACTCATTTTACATTTTTCAGTAAAAACTGTTTTTTATTTTATAAGCTCCAGTTTTAAATGATACGTATTTTTCAAATCTCAGTTTAAAATGTTTTTTTTTTTTTATAATTGACAGTTTAAAATAATACTTGTGTTATAAATTTCTATTTATAATATTATTTACTTTATAATTTTCAACTTTAAATGTTACTTATTTTCAGATTTCAGTTTAAATGTTATTATTATTATGTTTTTATAATTGTCAATTTAAAATGCTACTTCTTTTATAAATTTCTGTCTAAAAATGTTATTATAATATAATTTTTAGTTTAAACTTTTACTTATTTGACAAATTTTAGATTAAAATGTTATATATTTTATAATTTTCAGCTTTGAATGTTATTTATTTTTCAAATTTCGATTTAAAATGTAATTATTATTATTTTTTTATAGTTGTGAACTTATATTGTAACTTTTTTAATTAAAAAAAAAAGTTTCAAATGTTAATTTTTTTACAAATTTCAGTTTAAAATGTTTACGTTTTTCTAATTAAAAACTGAAATGCACGAATTGTTTGTGCGATGCGCAACACGACTTCGGAGCCAAGACGCGACACCCTGTGCGAGCGCGTTTCAAAGCTTTGGCTGCAACCCTTAGTTTTGGCAGAAACTAAGGGTTGGGCGAGTCTTATCTTGTGTCCAATTTTATTAGTGGCTTAAAGTCTCAAATCAAGGTACACGTCATGATGTTCAAACCAAAAGAATTGAGTGATGCCATTGAATTGGCCAAATTGGAGGAAGAAACAAAATCAAAGAACAGTAGCACCAAACCCCATTTCAAAACCAGAGTGCCTGTCAATACAACTACAAACCCTAGCCATAATGGAAAATTTGACCCACCCATGAAGAAAATAAGCCCCCGAGCTGAAATGCAAAGCAGAAGAAAAAAGGGTTTGTGTCATCATTGTGTTGAACCCCATACATGAGGTCACAAATGATACTAGTTGGTTAAATAATGGTCAAAATGGGTTGAGACCAAATAAGTCGAAACGAATAACATACAAAAAACAAATAAAAGTTGAATAATTTTTTGGCAGTACCTTAAAGTGATATCTTCAAGATTTCCAATGGGTGTACCAACTAGATATAAGCCAGGTTTCAAGGGACCCTGCAGGATTAGGCAACCCAAACATCTCTGAATTCAAAATACAGCTTTCAATTAAATTAAAATAAACAGAAAGGAAAGATTGATTGATTGATTAGGGTTACTTGTTTAGAGGGTGGTTTGGGGTGAAAGTCGGTTTGGGCGTTGGAACAGAAGGAGATGGAGAAAGTTGGGGTGTTGGGAGGTGTCCATCGAAATGGAAATGAGCTTATGGATGCCATTGAGTGAAACCGGCGTATCAACATTTTTCCACCCTCCCGCTCAACCTCTTTGTATGCACTCGCTACAATGTTACCCCTCCCCAACCCAACTTCATGCGTTCAATTCTCAATTAGGGATGACAATTCGGGTTAGTCGTGTCATTTTCGGGCGCTTTGATTTTTATTTGAGTATAAATTTTGGGTATTTTTAAATCTATACAAGCTAATCGTGTCAAGTTCGGATCATTTCGGGTTATTACCATAAACGGGTTATCGTGTCAAAAATTGTCAGCTCTTGCCAGCCTAAATTTGGAGCAACGACTCGGGACTAATTTCTGTTTCGCAACTATTGTTCGAGATGAAGCCAATAATTCCGTGTGACGGCAAAGTTACTATTTTTTTTTTCAAAATCGTACTTATATCGATATAAGTTTGTTTTGAACATAATATGAAAAATCATATCATTTTTATTTAATTCAGTTCGGTCGATAATATTCATGTTTAAATCATAATTAATTTTATATTCCTAATATATTTAATATCAATTTATACAAATAATTCCAAATTAATATCTTATACAATACATGAACGAAGCAAAACCCATTACTTAAGTCAAATAATAAATTTTGATTGGCAAAAATATATTCATAATAACTTGCATAAATAAAACCTACATATTATATTATCTCAAATATCATTTAACTTTTTAACTAAAATATACCCCATTTAAACGTCTATACATGAACACCCTAATACATGAACCAACTAAATGTATGTATTGACTATATACATGAATCTCCATCTAAACTACTATACATGAATTTCATAATACATGAATCAACTACATTCATGTAATACCCAAATATAAGATAAATTATTATGGGAGAAGAAACGTAAAGTAACAATCTCGAGAGACACTTTTTTTTTTTGAGAAATCGAAAAGATTGAGAGAATAGAGAGGTTTCTAAGAAATTGATTGAAATTAATTTTAAAGTGGTAATAAATGATCCTTATTAAACTCTCTTTCTGCTAAGTAATGATATAAAATGTTTTAATATATAGAATATCTATAAATTAAGGTAATGTTATAAGGACGATTAGTGTATGTAATAAAATATTAACTTTATCTAGCAGATTCGATTCGCTTTGGCGATCTTATGATGTTTTCTTCCTCGGTAATTTTGTGGTCTAAATTAAAAGAGCTCGATTCATGTTGGAGATGCATATCTGGAGATCCCTATTTACTGAGTTTGAATCACCATCCTTATCATGGAGATCCCTCCTTGGTTGTGTTTGGATCACCATCCTTATCATGATAGGAGATGATAATGGCATGCATTACGCCATGGATGGAAAGGAATCAATAGTTATAACAAATGATTTTGATAGGCGAAAATCAAATGCAAAAGTAAATTTGGATGAAGACAATATAATCATTTCGCTGTATTAAAGTATTGGAGATTAGATTACCAAAGTTTAACGTATTTCTAAATACAAACTCTATGAAGAAAAATAAAAGTTTAACCTATTTTTAAATACGAAATTTATGTATTTCTAAATAATTTAGGGGTCGTTTGGTAGTCGTTTTTGCCATGGCAAATGTGATAAATGGTGGTAAATGAAGATTTTGCCCACCATTTTGTGTAAATTTTGCATGGGTACCATGTCCACATACATATTTTGCCACCATTTTGGCAAATTTTGCTTACTTATATAGAATGACAAAGTTTTCTTATAGATGGTTGCCATCACAATGAACATTATATTTTGTAGACATGTAAGTCTTGGTTAAAATTTTTTTTATTTTGTTAAAAACTGTTTTTAAATGTTTTTTTTTTCTCATATCTGTTTTTTGGCTAAAAAATGTTTATTTAAAAAAATGTTTTTCACTAAAAACAATTTTGTGCTAAAACAGTGTTTCTAAAAAAAATATTTTTTCACTAACAAATATTTTTCACTAAAAAACTTTTTTGCTTTTGTCAAACTGTTTTTTATTGTTAAAATTTATTTTTTATTAAAAGTTGTTTTAAATGTTTTTCAATTTTCGTTATAACTGTTTTTTTTGCTAAAACCGTTTTTAAAAAAATACCGTTTTCACTAAAATCTGTTTTTTGTGTTGAAATTATTTTTCTAGGAAAAATAATTTTCATTAAAAAAACTGTTTTATTTTTCACAAGACCGACTTTTATTAAAAAAAATTAAATGTTTTTGATTTTCATTATAACTGTTTTTCTCTTTTGCTAAAACTATTTTTTTTTAAAAACTGTTTTTCACGAAAAGATGTTTTTGTGTTGAAATTGTTTTTCTAAAAAAATTATTTTTCACTAAAACTGTTTTCATTAAAAAATATATATTTTATTTTTGGCAAAACGATTTTTTATTATTGATTTTTTTTCATTAAAAAAATGCTTACAACTGTATTTTTTTTAAAAATATTTTTCACTAAAAGTTGCTTTTTGTGTTGAAATAGTTTTTCTTCAAAAATTTATTTTTCACTAAAAACAGTTTTTCATTAAAAAAAACTTTTTTATTTTTGACAAAACTATTTTTAATCTATAAATTATTTTTTTCTTAAAAATGGCTTTTAAATGTTTTTTAATTTGAATTATAACTATTTTTTTGTGCTAAAACTATCTTTTTTCACTAAAAGCTGCTTTTTGTGTTGAAATTGTCCTTCTAAAAGTAATTATTTTCCAGTAAAAATTGTTTTTCATTAAAAAACTATTTTTTTTATTTTTGTCAAAATTATTTTTTTATTGTTAATCTTTTTTCATTAAAATTTGTTTTTTTGTTAAATTATTTATATTTATCACTTTTCCCATTAATTCTATTAAACATTTCACTTTTGTCACTTGTAAAATTGATGTTATCAAACAATCCTAATATTTTTATGATAGAATTTTCTATAAAATATTTTACCACGCCATTAAAAAATTTCTCATGTAGGCCATTTGCTCACTATATTTCTATATACTTAATGAAGAAAAATAGCATTACCTTAATATCTTTGACCATTAGGCTGAAGAACTCTACGAAATCTATGGTCCTATCCCATTTCCATCACCAAAGAAAACCTTCTTACCCAATTACCTTATCAACGTTGCTAATTCTTCAACATTAATGCAACCTATCAATTTGGAAAAAAAAATTGGCACGTTTTTATGGAACAAAGAAACTATAATGAGACTTATCACAAATCTACATACATATTTATATGTATTCCTATGTAAATAAGGCCGAAGCGCGGGGGGAGTCTTTTAGTCAAGTCGTGATTTGTTTTCAACACTCCCTACCTGCTCACGACCTAAACACACGCACACACTCCCTCTTCACACAAACCAACAACCCCATATACTAGTTGCCCCCATTCATCTCCCCATATACCAGCTACACTCTCATCACCTACAACCAAATATCCAAACTCCCTACCCCTGCTGCCCAACCAGAAACCCATACCCTACAACCCCACGCCCAAAGCCCTGTTTCCTCCTACCCACTATCACCCACAATTATACCCCTGTGCGACCCTACTAGCCCCCGTCGTACCTCCTCCACACCCCCTCTGTTGATACCCCTTACTGCTACCATACATGTCTACCCTGCAACCCACCCAAAACCATAATCCCCTTATTTGCTTCCACAACCCATCGCAGCTACCATAACTATTTTCCTACCACCGTCATTCCCCCACTCCTCCCAAACCCACAACCAGACACCAACACACACCTCACGCAATAACCTGATGCTACAAACCCCCTTAAATGAGGATAGAAAATGAAAAAAAATGAAAGCTACAAGAGTATGCCCGAGTGGATGAGTACCACAATATGATTGTAGAGCTTGGAGGTTCAATGACATGCTTGCATATTCCATTATACTGAATGAATGTGTAGAGATGGAAGAGTAAGGGGTTATCTTTAATACCAATTGTAACCATTGTCAAGAGGGGAGCCCCCCAAAAAGAAGATGGAGAGTCAAATGGCTATACAAACCATTAAGGTTAGTATAATTTAGTTCCAGAAGATGGAGAGACACAATAGACCAATATTGTTAGCAGTTTCAAAACAAAACCGTTGGGTTCTCTCATTTATTAAGTTTTTTTTTAATTCCTTGGGAACCATGATTTTTAAACGTAATATATTATAATTGGAGAACAATTAATGACATTTATATCTCTAATACTATCGTATTAGAGATATAATATAGATATTGTGTTAGGTGAGGGAGTGGGGTACTTAGGACACATGTCTAACTTTTATAGAGTTAAGTGACATTACGCTTTACATGTAAGGAAATGAATAATTATCAATGAGTTATATCATATGGGGAGAATATATATATATATATATATATATATATATATTCTTCAAGTTGCAAGTTCCTTTTATGGTGTCTTCATCGAGTCACATGACTCATGCTACAAAAGGTGATGGTGATACTTAACGAGGGGTTTCCCCCTTATGTTGGTCTTTGCCTTGGCTAGGCCAACGTCGGCCTAAATTGGGGTCAACCCCAAGGTCCCTTAGGCATGTTGCCATTCTAGAATGATGGGGCCAGACAAATGGATATGCAATGTGTCATCCTCTTATTCCTCCATGAGTCATATTATTTTTTAGGTGTAACAATTTCCCATAAGACTTTGTTCATGAAGCATGCAGCAATGCTAGTTTCTTGAAGAACGGTTTTTTCCATAGAATTGTGTCACAGATGTAGTGGAAAAAGTTGTTCATTGAACGTGTAATCGACTCGATTTTTATTTCTCAAACCGAGCCAACCCAAAGTGCCTTGTCCTTTTTCTCCCACTATGTGGCCTCAGCTCTACCGCATGCTGATCTTCAACTGGAACGTCGCGTCATCTTTATGACACGTTCTCATCGTTTGGAGTGTGCACAGTTTTTGAACTACCTTCTACGTTTCCAACGTTAGTTATGTCACCAGATATCATTCATATTTAATCCCCTTATATGGTGTTGTGGGTCCCGAACTAAACTCGGGGGGAGCGAGATGTTTCGCTGCTTTAGGGAAGCCGACGGGCCTAGTGGTGTAAGGCTTGTGATCTCTACAGGGGTGCGAGAGTGCTTGTCTCTCATTTCCCCGCTTCTCCCCGAGTCTAGGGTATTATTTCGGTTGGTCCGATGATTTTGCCCCTCGAAGCTGTTAGACACCATATCCAGTCTTTGTCGCACACCTGAAGTTAGGCTTGAGCCTAAGTATATTTTGTGCAAGGGGTTTTCGGTTGTTTCGAGTCGTCTATTTATTTTATATACAAATAAACAAAAGATTATGTTTAGCCCTTTCGGGCTAATCCTAAGGCAGGTTTAGATCTATGAATAGTCGAGAGATTCTTGTTATGGGGTTCGAAAACTGGACTACGAGTGGGAGAAATGTTAGGCCCCCCACTTGTTCTTTATGCTTCCTTAATTATATGTTTATTATCGCTCTTAACATCATGGGATTAGTTTTTAGTTTATTTTATAACATATTTAGAGATTGTAGTGTGATAATCCCTTAAAACGTAGATAGATGCTTAGGTATGAAAACGTGATTAGTGAGGGGCGTATAAACGTCACTTTAACCGGTATAAGTACACAAAAGTGCCTATGTATAACTTTGTACTCATGTAACGGGTGGTCGTTGGTATGTACGCAAGTGTGTGAGGAAGCTCAACTTGGGTAACGGGTGGCCATTAATGTATAAAAGGGTGCGAGGAAGCTCGACTTGGGTAACGGGTGGCCGTTAATGTGCATAAGGGTGGGAGAAAACTCGATATTTTGGAATATCTTTCGAGGTGAGGAGTGATAGAAAGTTAGTATGAAACATGGTTGCATCTCTATGGGGGATAATACATTGAGAGACATATTGTCGAGGCTTGTGCTTATAAGAAAGAATCGATATTGCCCCTACATACTCGTGTAGCCACGAGGTCAAATCATGCGTAGTTCAGTTGTGATTAGAGTGTACGTGTTAGAATTTTTGTATGGAGGTACGCGAAAGGTCGCGACTTTGAGATATTCGGATATCTCCTTTAAGTTGGAAGGGAATAATGGATGAGAGATGAGATATGAATGCATTTTTTGTAGGGACAATATCTCGTAAGACATATTGTCGAGGCTTGTGCTCATAAGAACGACTCAGTATTGCACCTACGCACTCATGTATCCATGAGATCAAAGCTTACATAGTTAGGTTATAATTAGTGTATACATGCTTGAACGTTTATATGGATGTGCGCTAGTGATCACTGCTTGAGATAGTTCAATACTTGTAAGGACATGTTTTATAAATGTCCGTTTAGAATCTAGGAATTCTTGTGTTGTCCTAGATCATAGTTAGTATATCGTATATCGTTACATGTCGGTACGTCTTCACACATTTTACATTGACGTCCATCATCCAAATCTTTAACAATGCGCATTATCAACACGCATCCATCATTGGCAACGTGCGACATGCATCTTCAACCAACTCTATTTCCACTAACTCCATAACGCTAAAAGGTAAAATGTTTAATTGGAGTTATTAATGTTCACATATTTATTTGGGATATTTTTATAAAATATTTTTATCAAATTGAGGCGTTTTTCTAAGAAAAAATTTATTTTTTAAGACCTGCAGGCGAAACTTTTTTTAACAAATATTTTTTGCTTCTGTCGTTCAAACGACAGCTTCTAGCGACAGGCAATGTCGTTTGAAGGGTTGCTCGAAGGTCGTTTCTTAGATACATCAAACAAACTCGTACTGTTTTATTTTTCAACGTCCTTTGATATGTTATTACTAACGACATTCAAGGTCGTTTAAACTACATGCATATGTCATTCGAACGACATGCATACCGCCTCAATTTTTTATTCAGACTATAAATACCTGCCACGAAGCTAGGTTTTCTAAGTCTTTCAAAACTCTGTTTCTACATATACTTCAACTTTTAGGCTTTAAAATTCTTTTTGATTCACTCTAAAGTTCCAAATCATTTATGTGAATTATTCTTAACTCTATTACTTATTCTGGAGTAACACTGGTGGAGAAGAAGGTTGTCTCCATTACTGACCAATTGGAGCTCTTGCGGGTTCTCTTGCTGAAGACTTCGAATCGACACCTGAGGGTATTTCATCATCACAAAAACGTTGTATTTCTGTTATGTAATTATAAGTTGGATATTTATAGTTTATAAATAAATAAAAGGTTTTGCCCCTACTGGGGATTTTTCCTCAAATCTGTTTTGTGATTATGTGGTTGTGCATGATAGATAATCCATATTATTGTCAATCACAATTAGATGCATGTTTAGGATTTTAATTAAAATTTGGGCATAAAATTGGAATTTAATTAAACAAGTTTAATCTTTGAAAGAAAGCGAACTCTCAAATTGGTATCAAAGCCAATTACACAATTATACCGTGTGATTTTTCCATAAAGCTTAAGTTCGATGGAAAACTTGTATAATCGTATGCTAATTTTTTACGGGTTTAACTATGCCTTTTAGAAAGCCCCTATGAAATCCTCATTAAAGTCCATTGATGAACGTGTTTGGATTGTATGTGAAAGAGGGTGGTCTCCTTCCTCTGTCACCGTAGATAATGTGATAAACCCTAAATCGATGTCAGACTGGACTGAGGATGAATTTAATAGAGTATATATAACTCTCGTGGGCTAAGTGCAGTTTTTGGAGCCGTCGCACCCGACGAGTTTCGACGCATCATGACGTATACCACGTCAAAGGAAGCATGGGATGTTATTCAACTTACTCATGAAGGCACTAATGCGGTTAAAGAATCTAAATTTCATAACTTAACTCTCAATTTGAAATAATAACCATGCTTGAATTTGAATGTTTTAATGAATTCTATGATTGTATGTCTGATACTGCCAATACTAGTTTCAATCTTGGTGAACATATTACTAATGCACGAGTAGTTATAAAGATTTTGAGAGCTTTGCCTAAGCGTTTTATCCCTAAAATAATTATGCTAAATTCAATAGGAAATTTGAGTAATCTTAAATTAGAAGAACTGGTAGGATACCTCCAGACATACGAAATTGACATGTTCCCTAATACGGTTAAATCTAAAGATAAATGGATGGCACTTATAGGCCAGACTAGAAAAAGTGAGGAGTCGACTAGAAAGAGGGGTGAGTCGTCTAAATGGAGAGAGGAAGAAACGTCAAATTTTGAGTTTGATTTTAATTTAGATGATTTGGCACTGTTTGCAAAAAAAATCAAGAAATTTCTCAAATTAAAAAATAACAGCAATTTCTAAGATAAAAAGAATTTTTAGAAAAATAAATTTGGAAAGAAGAATGATAAAGATAAAAAGGACACTCCTAAAAGAGACAAAGAGAGATGTTATAAGTGTGATGGTAGAGGTCATAAGGCTTTTGAGTGTCCAACTAGGTTAAAACGTCAAGGCAAAGCTACTTTAAATGCCTCCCTTAGTGATGATAGTGGGATCAAGTCGGTGAATTATGGAGACGAGTCACCCCATGAATGTAACTTCAACGTATTCATGGCTAGCCATGTGAGTACAGATAGTGCACCTCACGATGATAAGGATGCTACTTCACAGGGACACCTCGACAGTGAAAGTGATGTGAGTGAGGAGAAGGATGCTGCAAGTGAGAGCAAGAGTGACCTACGACGCGCCTACGTCGATTTGTATATTGATTCATTTAAAACTAAAAGGCGTAACAAAGGGTTAACACTTAGGATCTTCACGTTAGAAACAGATTTAGGAGAGATAAGAGAGAGGTAGAGAGAGAGTGGGAGAGTCTTCCATTAGCACTGACGATAGAGAGTGAGAGAGAGTTTGTGTTGAGAGAGAAAGTTTGTTCGAAGAGAGAGAGAGAGAGAGAGAGAGAGAGAGAGGACTTGACCAAGAAAGTGACTAGTCTTACGAGTGAGCTCCTTTCATCCGTGAAGGCTTGGAAGAAACTTGAAGCCCTTATAGCCCAACCCACTCATGGCCTTGATAAAGCCCGGAAGGTCAAGGTAAAGATAGAGGACAAATCTGGAAAGATGGGAAAGATGCTCCTCACCCCTGCTTTAGGGTTTGGTGAACGGTAAAGAATAGGTTTTGACGATGCTTACACGTCTCATATTGCACCGAAATCAATTCCTGATTTTACAATGCATCCATATGGCCATTAACTAAAACCCCAAAGAAGAGTTCGACCAACAAAAGAAAACCAAGGTCGGCCTAAGACTTTTTTGTACCTAGTGCAAAAGAAAAGGCCACCTTAGGGAGTTTTTCTATAGTTTTGGTCGGATAGGACGTATACATGCTCCGTCCCGCATTCTTGTAATTTTAATAGTCTTAGAAAGCAGGTTGAGTTTCTAGTCGCCACTTCTCACAGCTTGATGGAAGAGTTCTAATAGGTGTCTTTGTCTTTAATGGATACTTTCAACATCTCAGCTAGAACAATAATGATAAGAGAAAACACAAGGTTACCACTTCTTGGGTACCTAAGTAGGACGTAAAGTCCCTTGTTGTTCATGTTGATCTTAAAGCACATAATACCTCACAGAAGTATTTTGATAGTGGGTGCTCCAGGTACATGACAAGTGACGTTTCATTTTTTACCTACCTTGAGGATAGTAAGGAAGGTAAAGTCACTTTTGGAGATGGAAGCAAGTATAACATATAATAGGACGTGGTATAGTAGAGATGCCGGGGGTTTCTAAGCTAGAGAACGTTTTGTATGTCAAAGGTTTGAAAGTAAACCTTCTCAGCATTAGCTAGCTATGCGATGCTGACTTTACAGTAATACTTGATCGGATGGAGTGTAATGTTTATGATCAAGATGGTAAACTTTTATTGCAAGGGGTGAGGACATAAGATAATTGTTATGGGATTGTACTCAAGTCCTCATTTTTATCTGCAACAGCGCCACGATCACTCATATGGATCTGTGGCATTAATGTCTAGGTCAAGTGAATTTTAGAGATTTAGAGCGCTTAGTTAAAAAGGAACTAGTACATAGCTTGTCGTCACTTGGAAGACGACTTCCATAGTTTGTGGACCCTATTAGTTGGAAAAACAAGTTCATAGTCCCCATAGGAAGTTAAATTCCATTACCACTTCACGAGTGCTTGAGTTAATTAACATGGATCTTATGGGTCCTACTCATACTGAGAGTTTGGGTGGTAAATGGTATATCTTCGTGATGGTAGATGATTTCTCACATTATTCCATAGTAGGTTTTCTAAGAGAGAAATTTGATGCTGTAGAGTTTCTTATGACCAAGTGTCGTGTCTTGCAAAATCAATACGGTGTCACTATCAATAGAATGCATAGTGACAAAGGCACTGAATTTAATGATGCAAAGGTCGATCTTTACTGTGATAGTCTCGGGATCAAACATGAGTTTTCAGTCGTGAAGACTCCTCAACAAAATGGGATTATTGAGAGGAAGAACCAGATGATTCAAGAGATGGCTAGATCTATGCTTCTAAGTCGTAGAGTTATTAGGAAATTTTGAGTAGAGGCGATGTCTACCGCATGCCACATGGTGAATAGGGTTTATCTTTGTCCACACACACTTCACACGCCTTATGAAATATGGACTCGAAATAATCCCAACCTTTCATTTATTCATGTTTTGGGGAGTAAATGTGACATCCTAAGGGATAGAGAGCAATTAGGAAAGTTCGACTCCCGGAGCAACGAGGGAATATTCTTAGGCTAACATGAGTAGCTCTAAGGTTATGGAGTCAATAAGCATCACTGTGCAAGATGATGAATCCACGGTATTTATTGATCCTAGCCTTTTGTGTGAGGATATCACTCTTTTAAGTGACAATCCTTTAGTCCCTCACACACCGAGGGTGGACCCTACTCCTGAATTAGGGGACACGCCTTACAAGAGTCATGATCCTTCTTCCATACTAGGAGATCCCCCATTAGAGGTCGAGACTCGCGCTCAGCTAGAGAACTTTGTTAACTTTCTGTGCTACACGTCCAAAGTTGAGCCCACGAACCACAAAGAAGCACTCAAAGATGAACCATGGATATCTATTGGGCAGGAAGAGTTACTGCAGTTTCGAAATAATGATGTTTGGGAACTTATCCCTCGACCTAGTGAGACGAACGTGATTGGTACTAAGTGGATCTTCAAGAATAAGATGGATAATAATGGTACCATTATCCGATATAAGGCTACGTTGGTTGCTCAGGATTACACACAAATTGAGGGTGTAGACTTTGAGGAGACATTTGCTCATGTTGCGAGGCTTGGATCCATCAGTTTACTACTCGCCATCGCATGTCATATGCGCTTTAAGCTATATCATATTGATGTCAAGAGTGCCTTTCTGAATGGCATTCTACAGTAGGAGTTTTACATGGAATAACCAAAAGGGTTTGAAGAGCGTGAGCACCCTGAACACGTTTATTATTTGAGAAAAGTCATGTATGGTTTGAAGTAAGCACCCCATGCTTGGTACGAGAAACTTACTTCTTATCTCTTAGCTCGTGGCTTCAAGAGAGAGGGGAGTTGATAAGGCATTATTTATTAGGAGAGGATGTCATGTTATTTTGGTTGTTCGGGTCTACATGGATGACATAGTATTTGGATCCACGTGCTCCCGTCATGCTCATGACTTTGAGCAAGAGACGAAAAGTGAGTTTGAGATGAGCATGGTTGGTGATCTTACCTTCTTCCCTGGTCTCGAGGTTCGTCAACTTGAGGATGGGCTACTCATATACTAATCCAAGTATGCAAGAGACCTTGTGAAGAAATTTGGTTTAGACTCCGCTAAGCATGCACATACCCCAATGTGTACCTCAACTAAGATTAGCATGGACACTTCAGGTAAGGACGTAGAGTAAACCTTATATCGGAGTGTGATAGGTAGTCTTCTTTACTTAACTGCCAGTCATCCTGATATCACCTTTAGTGGTGGAGTATGTGCGCGATATCAGGCATCCCCGAAAGAGTCATACTTACTCGCTCTAAAACGTATTATCAAATACATGAATGAGACTCTCTCATATGAAAT
Organism: Sambucus nigra; assembly: GCA_949130495.1. Lineage (NCBI taxonomy): Eukaryota > Viridiplantae > Streptophyta > Magnoliopsida > Dipsacales > Adoxaceae > Sambucus > Sambucus nigra. The sequence goes on from OX422207.1 coordinate 764,092,432, forward strand.
TTGGTATTCTTTTTATACCGACTCTCGTTTGTCCGCCTATTCAAATGATGATTGGGCCAGGCATGTGAAGGTATATAGGATCACTTCTGATGGGTGTTTCTATTTTGGTTCTGCTCTTATCTCTTGGTTGAGCAAGAAGCAAAATTCCATATCTTTATCCACTGTGGAGGCTGGGTACATAACCGTCGGGAGTTATTATACGCAACTTCTGTGGAAAAAGCAAATATTGGAGGATTATGGGATATCACAGGACACCATGATAATTTGTTGTGATAACACGAGCGTAATACACATATCCTGCAATCCAGTCTAGTATTCGCGCACAAAACAGATTAAGATACGCGAGCACTTTATTCGTGAGTTAGTAGAATAAAAAGTTATGTCCTTGAGTTTTGTGTCCACTGACCTTCAGTTAGTCGATATCTTCACGAAGCCTTTAGGTGCCCTTATATTTGAGAGTCTTAGAAAGTCTTTAGGAATTTTCACAGTTGACTGAGGGTTGGTTACCATGTCTAAATAAGATTTTATCATGTGTCATATGATATGATTCATATTTCTAGATTGTATCATTTATATCATTTTGTAATATATTTTCATTTTTTTTATATTTTAGAAAAATACAAAAGGATTTTTAATTTTTTTAAGAAAATTTGAAAAAGTCAAAAATATTTTATTTTTGATAATTTTTTTTTAAAAAGACAAAAAGATTTTCTTTGTATAATTTTTTGAAAAACACAAAAGGAGTTTTGTATTTTGTTTGTACCTTTTATGGATGAACATTTAAGATGACCAAAGTCAAAACTCCATTTCCATATTCCAAGTGACTTTTTAATAGTGATTTGAGATGCTACATCATTTCATCCATGTGCTTTATAATGTTTGGAGTAATTAAGATGCGATTAGTGATATCTTTCTACATGTTTGGCTTCTTATCTCCTTTAATGCACACATGCACAATTTTATTTGAATCATGTACTTGCTTGTCACATGTTGGTTTAAGTGTTTTCATCTTAATTCTACCTATGCAACGAACCAAATGTCATACAACGAGAATAATAATAGTAGTGCATGGAAGAACCGTTGTCCGTGAGAAATTTGTTTATATATGATGAGTGGAAACATGGAAGGGCTACGAAAGGTACTCATATCCTTTGCGATTAATCCATCGTCTAAATCGGGTAAAAAAAATGTGGCATTGTAAAATGTAGCCAAGACCCAAAGAATTTAAAAGAGCCAAAAATGTGTGGCATTGAAAAAAGTAGCCAAAACAAAACTAGTTTAGGTTGATATGATCATTCAAAAGAAAAAAATAATTTATGATCATTATTATATTTGAGGGAGTTTGGTTGGATGTATACTAATGGGTTTGCACATCCTTGAAAATCTCAAAAAAGAATTAAATAGTTTTGGGCATTATTGGTGTGGAAATCACTTTGAACTTTGATTTGTTGATTAAATTGAGTCAATTTATTATAAATCCACTATTTTTACTCCTAAGGATGATGTTGAGTTCATTCGTTAGGAGTATCCAAAATTCATCATGAACATATGTTATGATTGTTTGCATTGATTTTTCTATCGATTTTGATCACATCCTTTCATTTACGCTATCACCGACTTATTTTTTTTTAGTATTCTTTCATGGTGTGATTCTTTGTTGTATTTTTTTTTTGTAAGAAAATTTTTGAGAGAAGTTTATTACCTTGTGACACTCTCTGTATGCATTGCTATGTTTCTTCTTATTTGTTTATTTTGGGAAATTATAAAAATGGGGAGAAAGAATTATGTGAGAGTAGTTTATTGTTTGTTTGATTTAATGATATGCTTATGCTTAATTGATATTGTCTTTATGATTATCATTATATTTCAAACGTTTATGTGTCACGGGTATTTATTTCTTATCTCATGTGTGTAGGTACAAAATTGAAGATTATTTTGCATACCCTGATGATGACAAAGAAATGTTGGAGAATTAAAGATTTGAAGATGTTGAAGATTTTGAAGTCATATTATTTTATATTTCCATTTATGGGTTTTGGGGGATATTAGATTGTATGTCTCATTTTTGTTGGGTAGCATAATTCAGATTTTTTATGAATGTACCAGTATAGACATAGGGGGAGATTTATAAGGACATGTTTCATAAATGTCAGTCTAGTGTGTTGTCCTAGATCATAGTTAATATGTCGTATACTGTTACATCTCGGCATCTTCAGCCAACTCTATTTTCACGAACTCCACTACGCTAAAAGGTAAAATGTTTAATTGGAGTTATTAATGTTCAAGTATTTATTTGGGATATTTTTATAAAAAATAAGGTGTTTTTCTAAGTAAAAATTTATATTTTAGGACCTGTAGGTGAGGCTCATTTTAACAAATATATTTCGCTTTTGTCATTCAAACGACATTTAGAAGACGTTCAAACGACAACTTCTAACGACAGGCAATGTCGTTTAAAGGGTCGCTCGAAGGTTGTTTCTTAGATGCATCAAATGAACCCGTACTATTTTGATTTTTTTACGTCGTTTAATAGGTCGTTACTAACGACACTCAATGTTGTTCAAACGACATGCAGATGTCGTTCGAATGATATGTGCCGCCTCAATTTTTTATTCAACCTATAAATACTTGTTATGAAGTTTTGTTTTCTAAGTCTTTTAAAGCTCCATTTCTGCATATCTGATGCACTTTTAGACTTCAACTTTTAGGCTTTGAAACCCTTTTTGATTCACTCCAAAGTCCCAAATGATTTATGTGAATCCTTCTTGACTCTATTACTCATTCTGGAGTAACACTTATGGAGAAGAAGGTTCTCCATTTCTAACCAATTGGAGCTCTCGCTGAAGACTTCGAATCGATACCTGAGGGTATTTCGTCGTCACAAAAACGTTGTATTTTTGTTATGTAATTGCAATTGGATATTTACAGTTTATAGAGAAATCAAAAGTTTTGCCCCTGCTGAGGATTTTTCCTCATATCTGTTTTGTGATTGTGTGGTTGTGCATGCTAGATAATTAGTATTATTGTCATTCGCAATTAGATGCATGTTTTAGGATTTTAATTAAAATTTGGGCATAAAATTGGAATTTAATTAAACAAGTTTATTCATTAAAAGAAAGCGCACTCTCAATACTTCATGGGGGATAAGAGATAATCAATGAGAGATAAGAGATGGATGAATCTATGTGGAGATAATATATCATGAGGCATATTGTCGAGGCTTGTGATCACGAGATGGACTCATTATTACACCTATGTACTCGTGTAACCATGAGATCAAAGCCTAAGTAGTTCTATTGTTCATGTATTCCAATGTAATGTGTGTGCATGTATAGGACTTGGCTTAAGAGGGGGATAAGCTATATGTGGGCCAGAGAGTAGCTTCGTATGATACCCCTCTTAATTAAATACCAGGTGATCAGTCCTTTATTAAATTAAAACAAAATATACAGTTGGTTCATTCTTAGCATCACTGTCGAAAACTTTTATTTGTTTACCAATCACCTAGAATTTGAAAAGCTAATGACAAAATTTGCTTTATTTATTTCTTTATTCTTTATTTATTATTTTTATTTTTACACAAATAAAGATTTAAAAGAATTAAACAATTAAGTATCACATCCACCATAGTAAATAAATTAACACCACAATTAATGAAATACTGAATCATATAGTAAACACCCTAGTCTAAAACTCCAATATAATAACCCATATAACAATTAAATCCACAACTGAACAATAAAAGAACTACAATGTATTTGGACCCAACAGCTAATAGAAGAAAGGGCGACATGCCCGACTAAGATAATAATAAATGATGTATTGGAGCTGAAAAGAATGGAGGTGTATACCAAGTAAATCCTGCAATCGACCACAACAACTGTAGCAACGACAAATGATCATAAACCCCTAAGATGGGCCTCCCTGTGGCTGGGCACACCTAAAAATTATTTTTACAAAGAAAATAGATTTGGAGAAAACGGGTCAGAACCCGAGTAAAACAGTTTTAAATTTTTTTGCAAGTGTTTAATTGCAAGAATTTTCAAATATAATATTTATGTTAGGTTTACATGTTCTCACTTGAATTTCTCACCTCCCATCTAGTGTGCACGCCTAACGTATCTATTTAATCGTCCTAGTTATTATACCCCACTTAACTAGTCGTCCCAATTCTACCATAATGTTTTTCCCATTCATGTGTCAACTACAAATTTCTCACTTCATATTTAAATATTCACATTTTTAAAGTTACCTTAACTATTACTATCTTTCTCTACTACTAAATGCACACAGTAGAATAAGTCATCAGCATATATATATATAGAGAGCGGATCAAGTGTGGTCCCCGAGTTTGAGGTCCATTTTTTTAAAATAGTAAAACAAATATTTTGGGGCTGATTTTTTTTTGTATGGTTCTTAAACATTTCAGTAGGACCATAAAAAAATAATCAGCTCAAAATGAATTTTTTTACTATTTTAAAAAAATCGGTCAAACTTTGTCAGTTTTCAACACCTTAAAAACAACTTAAAAATTGACACAGTTTGACCGATTTTTTTAAAATAGCAAAAAAAAATCATTTTGAGCTGATTTTTTTTATGGTCCTACTGAAATGTTTAAGAACCGTACAAAAAAAAATCAGCCCCAAAATATTTGTTTTACTATTTTAAAAAAATGGACCTCATTCAGGGACCTCAAATTGGGACCTCACTTGATCCGCTCTCTCTCTCTCTCTCTCTCTCTCTATATATATATATATATATATATATATATATATATATATATATATACAATACTGCACCCTTAGCCTGAGACCTCCTGGGGCACGTATATTGTGCTATCATGTCCCAGTACCTCACGTACCAAACAAAGAACTATTGGTTCAGTAGCTCACTTGAACCTGAAATTCAATTCATGCATGATGGGAGGCGAACATAGTCCCCAGCCAAAATGGGTCACGCACATACCTATGCTCCCATTCAACCGTCGGAACTATCATATCGCAGATAGCATATGTCCAAGTTTCTATGTTCTGGGTACGAGTCTAAAATTTCCCTAATGGGCTCATTAGGATAAGACCGTCCACGACGCGAGATCTCCCCCCGATAGCAAGCAACGTAGGTACGTCATACATATAATATCACAATCAACATAATATATGCATACACTCATCCTATACATACATAGATTATATTTCAAGTTTATTCCGTAACTAATAATTCATATTTTATTCATATTTCCCATTATTCCTAACATCTCTTGTTAACCGAAAGGATATAAATAATTTAATTAATCATTTCAGTAGCTACCTTCAACCCATACTTATTGGTCCAAAACCCAGACTCATTATAATAAGCTTTGATTATATTTTAATTCCCAATAATCCTTTTTCTCGATAAGGTTACATTCTGCCCAGAAATATAAAATTACAATTTGAGGCCTTTATGATCCGATTGTGAAAAAACTTAAAACTAAAAAGTTGTGCATAAATGATTTTATACGAAAAATCGCGTGCACACTACCAATTTTCGCTTGAAACACTCCTAATATTATCATACAATGTTCGTCATTTCTCTAAACTGATTTTTCATGTGTTTTCTCCACTATTTTTTATGTTCAATCTTTCATTATACAACTCCAAACTCCCAAAAAAATATCCCCACCAATATATTAATCTGTACACATGATTTATAATATTTTATATTCATCAAATCAGCAAAAACTCCACCATACTAAATAATTAAACAAACAAAGATTTAAAACAATCAAACAATTAAGTATCACATCCACCATACTAAAGAAATTAACACTACAATTAATGAAATACTAAATCATATAAGACATGACAGGAGTAAACACCCCAGTCTAAAACTCCAATACAATAACCCATATAACAATTAAATCCACAACTGAACAATAAAAGAACTACAATGTCTCTGGACCCAACTGCTAATAGAATAAAGGACAACATGCCCGACTGAAATAATAATAAAGGATGTATTGGAGTTGAAAATAATGGAGGCGTCTACCAAGTAAATCCTGCAATCGACCACAACAACGACAAATGATCGCGAACCCCTAAGCTGGGCCTCCCTGTGGCTGGTCACCTAGAAATTATTTTTACAAAGAAAAGCGATTTGGAGAAAATGGGTTAGTGCCCGAGTAAAATAGTTTTAAAACTTTTAGCAAGTGTTTAAATGCAAGAATTTGTAAAGATAATATTCATGTTAGGTTTATGTGCTCTCACTTGAATTTGTCACCTCTCATCTAGTGTGCACGCCTAACGTATCTATTTACCCGTCCTAGTTATTATACCCGACTTAACTAGTCGTCCCAATTCTATTATAATGTTTTTCCCATTTATGTGCCAATTACAAATTCCTCATTTCATATTTAAATATTCACATTTTTAGATTTACCTTAACTATTACTATCTTTCTTTACTACTAGATGCACACAATTAGGGTTGTGTTTCGGTCGGATCGGATCGAAAAATGCCTCTTCGAATTTTATTTTATTTTTTCAGAAATAAAATAACTATTCCGATCTGATTTTTTCGGAAAATTAAAAAAATTTCCGAATTCGGAAAAATCGAAAAATCGGCTACAATCGAAAATTCACAAAATATATTAAAAATCCAGAAAATTCCAAAATTCCAAAATTTCAAATTTTTTTTTTATGGATTTTCGATTACTCAAAATTATCATTTTAAAGAAACAAAGAAAATGGCTTAACCCAACATGTAAATACATGAGGATTTGGCTCATTTTTTTATTTGTGTAGAAGTTAGGAGGATACTCTAATTTTATAGATCATATTTTGGAGCCCTCTCCCTTTCCCAACCAATGTGGGATATGAAAAACTTTCAAAAAATTGGAAAAGAAATCGAAAAAAATCAAAAATCGAAAAATAATTTCGAAAAATTTGAAAAAACTTTGAAAAATCGGATCAGCATAGTTTCGGAAAAATCAGAAAATCGAAAATTCAGAATTATTTCAGATTCGTTTTTTTTTTGAAAAATCGGAATCGAAAAATCGAAAATTGGCAAACTAAAATTTCATTCCAAATTCGGAAAAAATTGGAAAGGAAATCGAAAAAATCGGAAAGTTCGAAAAAAAAATACAGCCATACACACAGTAGAACAAGTCATCGTCATATATATATATGATATTACTACACCCTTAGGCTGAGATCTCCTGGCACACACATACTCTGTTATCATGTCCTAATACCTCATGTACCAAATACAAGACTATTGGTTCAGTATCTCACTTGAACTTGAAATTCAATTCACACATAATGGGAGGCGAACATTGTCTCCATCCAAATGGGTCATGCACATACCTATGTTCCCATTCAACCGTCAAAACTATCATATCACAAATAGCACGTGTCCAAGTTCCTATGTTCTGGGTACGAGTCTAAAATCCCCCAAATGGGCTCATCAAGATAAGACCGTCCACGACGTGAGACCTCCCCCCGATAGCAAACATAGTAGGTATGCCATACACATAATATCACAATCAACATAATATATGCATACACTCATTCTATACATACATTGAGTATATTTTAATTTTATCCCATAAACTAATAATTCACATTTTGTACACATTTTCCATTACTCCTAACATCTCTTATTAATAGAAAGGATATAAATAATTTAATTAATTATTTCAGTAGCTACCTTCAACCAATACTTATTGGTCCAAATACTAGACTCATTATAACAAGCCTGGATTATATTTTAATTCTCAATAATCATTTTTCTCGATAAAGTTACATTCCGCCTAGAAGTATAAAATTACAATTTGAGGCTTTTTTTATCCGATTTTGGGAAAACATAAAACTACTAGTTGTTCAGAACATAATTTTATACAAGAACTCACAAGCACACTACCAATTTCTGCTTAAAACAGTCCTAAAATTATTATTCAATGTTCGTTTTTTTCTAAAATGATTTTTCATGTGTTTTCTCCACTATTTTTGATGTTCAATCTTTCATTCTACAACTTTAAACTCCCAAACAAATACCCCTAGTAATATATTAATCAATATACATGATTTTTAATATTTTATATTCATCAAATCATCAAAAACTCAACTTTAATTGGATTAATTCATGGTTGTTCTCTAAAATATTATTTTACCATTTATCATCAAGAACACATGTAAAACCCATGTCTCCCCCAATTAATTGTTAGAATTTCACCAATATTCATGTAAAACCCATACCATTATCAATTCTCCCTAAATTTTTTTTTTCAATTCATCAATTTATAATAACCTTTCATGAATTCCAAAATAGTAAACATCATATTCTAACATGAATATGACATTCAACAAAAAATCACCAAGATAATGTAACACCCCGCCTAATTAAATACCGGGTGGCCAATCCCATACCAAATTAAAAAAGTAATATACAGTTGGCTCATTCTTAGCATCACTGTCGAAAATATTTACAAATCATCCAATACCCAAGTAAGCTAGTGTTAAAAACTTTCCAAATTTTAAATCAACAAAATCATTTTTAATTTACAAATAACACTACACATATTATTCTACAACACTAATAGCCGAACAGATAACACAAAAGAATTTAAATGCAATTGGAATAAGCATTCCCAAATAATAATCCAATAGGTAATCCTAATAATATTAAATGTATGACACGAGTACAGGAGTATTTGACTCAGATAGAAAAGAGATAACAGAATTCCTTTGTGCGACATGCCCTAACTGTGAATCAAATGAAGATAGGCGTCTAAGCAATACTCCATAGCTCATCATAATCCGCTAAGGTTGGCGTCCCTGTTGCTGGACACCTGATATAGAAGGTACAATAGAAAAGAAAATATGCAAGGAAACGGGTCAGAGCCCGATGTGAAAATGATTTTGAAAACAGCAAGTATTTAACAAGTGCAATTAAGCATTTATTATGTACATGTTAGTATCCCACTCTCAATTGCTATTCTCACCTCTTATCTAGAGTGCACACTTAACGTTTCCTATTAACCTCCTAGTTAATGATTTCTCCTCACTAGTTTCCATAATATGATTCCATTCCATATCCTAACCCCGTATGTCCCATACCATACGCAGTATAATCATTCATATACGTTTCTCATTAACATAAATCGTTTCTCATTAATATGAATTAAGCTTTTCAAATCTATAAGAATAAATATTCATTAACTTCATTCAATTCTTTTCTCAATTCACGGTTATCTAAAATTATCACACAGTAGATCATATAACCACTGCATACACATTCATTTAATTCATTATATATATATACATATATAATACGGTACCCCGAGACACAGCTGCGGTGCGGTGCATTGCATTACTCTGCTATCACGTCCCAATATCGCAGGTTGCCGAATAGGGGACTAAAGATTCGGTAAGGATTCCTCGAACCATAAACAACGACACAAAAATTAGAGGCGAACATAGTTCTCGTATCCATGGGTCAGGCACATACCTATGTACCCACAGTCAGCGGACTTATCAACTCCCCGATAAGTCTTTCATAGACCTATGTTCTCGAGCGACAAATAAAAAATTCCATGGATTCATCAGGATATGACTGCCCTCACGCGCAAACCTCCCGTCGATAGCAAGTAAGCTAGGTATGTCATACACACAAATTATCTATCAATCACATAGGTGAAGCCCTTATACTTTTGACTCACTTGAGTCTATATTGTATAAGTGCTCATCTAGTTTGGAAATTGTGACAAAATTGTATCCATCCTAGAAACCAAAGAGCCTCAGAAGTTGGATTGCCTATTCATCTCTCTTTCTTGTAATGATCAAGAGACTATTGCTACACTCACACACTTAGAATTCAATTCATGCATGTCATATTACATTATAATATGTGTACATGTGTTGAGTGTGTTTAAATCCCTCAATTTGTTTTTTAATAATTTTTTGGGATTTTTTAAACAATTTTTAAACATGTTTTAATAATTAAAACTTGATTTAAAAAGTTTTGGGGTCAATCTCTTAATATCATTTGTTGTATATTATGGCCTAATGTTACCTTGGGTAGAATCCAAAAGCGCCAGAGACTTCAGGTTATTCTTTGTAATTAGTTTGGACGCGCGTTTTATATCCCTTAACTGGACAACACCTGTCTGCCTCTGATTGGTTGGAGGTGTGTTTCTTTACTGAGACAATAGACGCGTGTGTTATCAACCCTTGGATCATTTCTTATCAATGGTCTGCATGTTGCCTTGATGGATCCCCGTGTAACTTTTTAAGCCAATCAGCGTTCGTTTAAGCACCGCCTTGTGTGAGCCCTTAGATTCAAGTCAATTTAAATTGACTCGATCTCATCCCTTGCTTTTGATCAGATATCTCGAACCTTCTCCTCCCCCTATAAAAAGGTCCCTTCCCTTAGACTTTTTCCATTTCATTTCCTTTGAGAAATTAAGAGAGAAGAGAGAGAAGAGAGAGAAGAGAGAAAAACAGAGAGAGAAGAGAGAGAGTTAGAAACCCTAACTTCATTCGTCTAAATCCTCTTCAAACCTAACCCAAACACCATACCCAGAAACACTACCCTGAGTGTTCTTGAGTGTTTGAGAGTTTGAGTTGAGTTATTTTTGTTGCTGTAACCTTGTGTTCGTGAGATCTTGTTTCCAACTTAGACTTTTACTTAGATCTAGTTTCTGATTTCATAGAAATCTCAGATCTGAGTTATTCATGTTACATTACACTTAGTTTATTCTTTATTTCTCATCTTGAGAAATATATTGTTGATTATTTTCTCTAAAATGTTTTCTGACTTTGAAATCAACAATAAATGCTTTATGTTTCTTGTTCTTGTAAAACTAAACTTTTGACCTAGTTTGGAATCTCACTTGGAGGTTTTCAATCTCGAAAAGTTTCTCTAAATTTTGAGATTGATTAAGACCTTGTCTGTCTTCCTAGCAAGGTATCCGTGGATTCTGGGTTTAATTGAAAGGTCAAATAAGTTCTAAGTTTTGTAAGAAGAAAGAAAATAAAAGATCACAGCATATAGTGTAACTGTAATTTGTTAGGACTGTTTGTACTTAATAAATGTGTGTGTGTGCATGCATGTGTTAGAAAGAACCTCCACAAACACTTACACCCTACAACACGAAAAGTGTTGGTAATAAGATCTTGTGATCATTAGTCGACGTAAAGTGCTGGAACAAATCAGAAGTTGACAAACTGAGAGAACTACATCTACAATCAGAACTGCAGAGAAGTTATAAGGACACCAGAGGGTACATTCCTAAACTTATATAGGTCTGAGTTGTTTGCATGTTAGTTATATAGTTTGTAACTCATAAATTTATTTTAGTGGATTTTTCAGTTTACTCCGTAGAGGGAGTCGTGGATGTTTCCTCAATCGGTGAGGTTTTACCACGTAAAAAATTGTGAACAGAATCTTTCTACATTTTCTCATCTCAATCTTGGATGTGCTGTGTTTAAAACTTGTTTAAACTATCTTTTAAAACTTGTTACCCAAATCTTGAAAAAGATCTCATACATACTGTTTTATTAAACACTTCTTGTGGTTAATCCTTTTTTATTTAAGAAAAGAGTTTCTTCAAAAAATAACTCGGAGTTATTTAAATAGTTTATTTTCAATAAACGGCTTTAGTAACACATTTTTCAATTGGTATCAGAGCGTGGTAAAACTGCTTTTAAAGAGATCCTGTGTTTCTGAAATTATTTTCTGAAAATCAAATATGGACGAGAAAAATGAAAGATTTGGTAACTTGACCAGACCTCCAATCTTTAATGGAACCAATTTTGCTTACTGGAAAGTAAGGATGATTGATTTCATTCAAGGAACTTTGGGAGATGATGTCTGGGACATTGTTGAAAATGGTTATAATTTTCCTACTAAACCAGCCAACGAAGGAAGTAATGAGAGAGTTAAGAAAGATTTAAGTGAGTTCACTTAAGAAGAGAAACAAGTTTCTTGAAATAATAACAAAGGAAAGAATGCTATATATATGTCTATAAATGAACATGAGTTCAAAAGAATCTCATCCTGTACCACTTCTAAGGAAGCTTGGGACACCTTAGTCACTGCTCAGGAAGGAGACACTAGAGTTAAGGCTGCTAAAACCCAAATGCTTATCCAGCAGAATAACTCTTTAATTATGTCTGAGACTGAATCATTTGATGACTTCTATATGAACCTGACTGATATTGTGACCAAACTGCATGCTAATGGGATAACCTATGATAGACAAGAAATTATATCTTAAATTCTAAGATCATTACCACAGAAGTTTGATAACAAAAGATATGCTATTGAGGAAATGTGTGATATAAATCTCACTCCTGAATTACTCAGTAGTAAACTAAGAACTGTGGAAATGGAACTGGAATTTAAGAAACAATTAATCCAATCACATAGGAAACAGACTAGCTCCAATCTAAGCTTCTCTTCTAAATTGATTAAGCCTGAGTTTAATACTTCCAATGATGAATCTGATGAGGACTGCGATATAGAGAGTTTGGACAATCAGATTGCCTTAATGAAAAAACAGTTCAAGAAAATCATTAAGTTTATAAACAAAGTGGTAAATAAACAAGGCAAGTCAAATTATCCAACTCCCTCTAGTCACAGACCTCATGAGAAAATCAATGACAAAAATCACAAGGACTCTCATATCAGACCTAATAGAGACCTTAAGAAGACTGAATGCTATAGATGTGGTAAACTGGGGCACATTGCACAAGACTGTAGAGTTAATTTGAACACTCAAAACAAACACACTATAGCTAACATCTGCAAAACATGGGATGATTCAAGTGACTCTGAAAATGAGGAACCTGAGTCATCAGATGTTTTTATCCTTGCATGTCCTTCTTTGCCAAGATTATTTATAATGATGACATGCCTATGTTTGTTAATGAGGATGAACCAAATAATTCTATGACTGATACTTCGAATGTGGTTATTACTGGTTTAGATGCTTTGATTACTGAGAATGTTGCATGTTCTACCTAGGGGTGTGTGAGTCAAAGGGAATGCGATAATGACAATGCTAATGGGTGTGTGAGTTCTAAGACTGAAGCCTTAGGGGTCACTTCACACACCACACTTAGTGACTCGGACAATGAAGACCTCCCAGACATTCACACACTTTACACTAAGACTCTTAAGAAAAGTGCTAGACTAGAAAAGAATGTTAAAGATCTTACCAAGAAATTGGAAGATCTAAGCCTGATGGTTAAACTGAATGTCGAAGAGTACACTACCCAATGTTTAACTCATGAAAGTGAAATTAAAGTTTTTGATGAAAAACTGAAAAATTTGATTGAAACAAATGAAATTCTGGAGAAAAAATACAAAGGGACATTGTTAGAATTGGAACAAACCAAAGAAAAGACAACAACTGTTTTAAAAAAATTTACAAAATTTGAAAATAATTCTAACTATTTTGATGAATTTGTTGTTGAATCTAAAACCAATTCTGATGATCGAACTGGTATAGGATTTTGTCCCAATTTGAAAACACAGACAAAACCTTTTGAACCTATCAAGTTTGTGTCAGGAGGCAAAAGACCTATTGAAACATGCCCAGATTTTCATTCCCAAAAAACTGAGTTTGATTTAAAACATCAAAACTTCAACATTGGGGAATCAAGTTGCTCTAAGCATAAAAGTTCACCTAAGGCTAAATACGTCTGCCCTTTTATCAGGAAGAGTGAACTTACCTTCAAACCTGTACTACCCAGGAATAAAGTTCAGACTGGAAACTTTTCAAAACCTCTGTTTAGAGACTTTCCTAAGGAGACCCCCATCTTGAGCAATCTTTATTGCTCCTACTGTGACATATATGGTCACTCTTTCGATGGTTGCTATGCTAGAAGACTTATCAAACCTATCTATAATCCTCGTACTTACCAGAAATTTAATTATTCTAGGAGGAGTCGAAACAATTATATACTTCCTAGACAGCCAGATGAAAACTCTAACTATAGAAAGAGAAAGACCAAACCTAAAAGAACATTTCCTAAAGGGAATCCTAAGCACTTTCCTAAACCAAATGCTCAAGCCTTTCACAAAATTCAAAATCATGCGCAAAACATTTTTCAGCAAAAATCTAATGCTCGCAAATTTTATCAGTTGAGAGCTAATAAGCGCAAGATGAAAACTAGAGCAATTTGGATTAGAAAAGATGATCTATTACCTCAGATGAAGTGTAATATTGTTGTTACTGCTTTAAAAGCCGAACACACATCATCTGGTTGGTATTTGGACTCTGGATGTTCTAAGCACATGACTGGAGATGAATCTAAACTTTTAAACAAAACTAGCTTTACTGGGGGCAAAGTCTTTTTTGGTGATGGAGTTTCATCTCAAATCATAGGCAAAGGAACTCTCCAAGAACATGGGCTTCCTATTCTTAAAAATGTTCTTCTAGTTAAAGGTCTAAAGGACAACTTACTTAGTATTTCGCAATTTTGTGACTCAGACCATACTGTTACCTTTTCAAAGAACAATTGTAAGATTTTAAATGAAAAGGGTGAATGCATAATTATTGGATTCAGAATTCCTGACAATTGCTACACTGTCAAGAACAATTCTGAAATTTGTAATGTTGCCAGAATGGATGACAACGAGATATGGCATAACAGAATGGGTTACATAAATTACGATAATCTTAGTAAATTGTCTACTCAAGGCATAGTAAGAGGAATTCCAAAAATTAAACCCATTCATAATATTGTTTGTGGTTCCTGTCAAGAAGGTAAAATTGTTAAGGCCCCTCATAAGAAAGTCAAAGATATTCTCACCTCTAATCCCTTAGAACTCATACATATGGACCTAATGGGTCCTTCCCAAGCTGTTAGCCTTTGTGGACACAGTTTTATCTTAGTTATGGTTGATGACTTCACCAGATTTGCTTGGGTAGCCTTTTTAAAACAAAAGTCTGACACTTTTCAAACCTTCCTAAAAATTCTTCTTAGGATTGAAAATGAAAAGGACACTCAAGTAAATAGAATCCGTAGTGATAGAGGTGGTGAATTCAAAGACACTGGCATTATAGAATACTGTGACTATAATGGTTACAAACACGAGTTCAGTGCTCCGAAGACTCCTCAACAAAATGGAATCGCCGAGAGAAAGAATCGTTCCTTGCAAGAGATGGCACGTGTCATATTACATGCCAAGAATTTACCTAAATATTTTTGGGTAGAATCTATTCGTACTGCGTGTCATATCATTAATAGGGTCTATCTTAGAAAGAATTCCAAACAAACCCCTTATGAACTTTGGTACAATAAAAAGCCTAATCTCAAATATCTTAGAACCTTTGGCAGTACTTGTTATGTATGCAAAGATAGGGAACACTTATCTAAATTTGAGAGCCGGGGAGATAAAGCCATATTTCTAGGATACTCGCCTAACAGTACAGCTTTTCGAGTGTATAATCTTCGCACTAAAACCATGATGGAATCCATAAATGTAATTGTTAGTGACACTACTATAGAAAGCAAGACTGGTGAACTACCTATTGAAGAAGAGTCTTCAAATATTTTAAAAAATGCCCCTTCTGAAATAGATAATTCATTACTTATTGAGACACCCAAAGTACTTAACTGGGTTTCTAAAGATCATCTCATAAACAACATAGTTGGCAACCCTAGTGAGCCAGTGCGTACAAGATCCCAGCTTAGAAAGTATGCACATTATGCATGTTTTGTTTCCCTTGTGGAACCAAAGAATGTAAATGAGGCATTGAATGACTCTCACTGGATTTCTGCTATGCAGGATGAACTTTTACAATTTGTCATTCATGATGTATGGTATCTTGTTCCACGTCCTGATCACAAAAAGGTTGTTGGTACTCGTTGGATTTTCAAAAATAAAATTGATGAAAATGGGATAATAATTAGAAATAAAGCTAGATTAGTTGCTCAAGGATACTCCCAAATAGAGGGAATTGATTTTAACGAGACCTTTGCCCCTGTTACTCGTTTAGAATCAGTTCGTCTGCTTTTCGCTATAGCTTGTCACATGCGTTTTACATTATATCAAATGGATGTCAAATCTGCGTTCCTTAATGGAATACTGGCTGAGGAAACCTATGTAGAACAACCTAAAGGGTTTATTGACCCTAAATATCCAAATCATGTATTTCGTCTGAAAAAGGCTTTATATGGTCTTAAACAAGCTCCTAGAGCTTTGTATGAGCGTCTTTCCAGTTTTCTTTTGGATAAAGGTTTCAAAAGAGGTGGAAATGATCAAAATCTATTTGTCAAACTTTTTGACAAACACATTACTATTGCTCAAGTATATGTAGACGATATTATATTTGGATCAACTTCTACCTCAGAAGTAAAATCCTTTTCTGAAATTATGTGTAAGGAATTTCAGATGTCCCTTATGGGGGAGTTTCAGTTCTTTCTAGGTCTCCAAGTCAAACAAAATCCAGAAGGATTATTTGTTTCGCAATCTAAGTACGCTTTAGAGATTGTTAAGAAATTCGGCCTCGAGAGTGCTAAAGATGCTAACACACCTATGAGTACTACGGTAAAATTTTCAAAAGATGAAAATGGAAAATCTGTAGATCCTACTCTATATCGTAGTATGATTGGCACTCTACTCTATCTTACTGCCTCGCGTCCTGATATCATGTATGCCGTGTGTGTATGTGCTCATTATCAAAACAACCCCAAAGAGAGCCATTTGAATTCTGTTAAACGTATAATTAAATATGTTAAAGGCACTCTGAATTTAGGACTTTGGTACACTAATGACACACCAAGCACTATTATTGGGTACACTGATGCTGACTGGGCTGGATGTACTGATGATAGTAAAAGCACTTCAGAAGCATGTTATTATATTGGTAATAACTTGGTAGGATGGAGTAGTAAAAAACAAAACTGCACATCACTCTCGACTGCTGAATCTGAATACATAGCCACTGGTAGCTGTTGTGCTCAATTATTGTGGCTTAAACAAATGCTAAGTGATTATGGTATTCAAGAAAACCAATTGCATCTCTATTATGATAATCAAAGTGCGATTAATATTTCTAAAAATCCTGTTCAACACTCGCGAACAAAGCATATAAAAATACGACATCATTTTATACGCGAATTAGTTGAATCTAAGGAATTAGAAATCAATTATCTTCCTACTGATCTACAACTCGCAGATATGTTTACCAAACCTTTAGATTATAGTAGATTCATTTAATTACGAAAATCTATTGGTATGGTTTGTGCTGAGTAAATACCTTTGCTGCTGTCCAAGTTTTTTCCTTTGTCCATTTGAGACAAAATGGGGGAGAAATTTGAGTCTTCTAATCTTTTACAAATACTAAACAACTTGATCTTAGTGATTCATTGTCGGTATTTTTTTTGAACAGTCATTCTCAACTGATGCTTTTGGGTATTAAATTGTAAATAGTTGAGTTATGTACATTTTGATTTCTAGGATTTGGGTAGATAGAACTTTGATAGGACTAAGTTTTTCTTATTTTTGTTGCCCTACGGGTTCTAGTTGACTCAAAGGAGATTTTGTCTTATATTTCCAAAGGGGGAGATCGAAGCCCTTATACTTTTGACTCACTTGAGTCTATATTGTATAAGTGTTCATCTAGTTTGGAAATTGTGACAAAATTGTATCCATCCTAGAAACCAAAGAGCCTCAGAAGTTGGATTGCCTATTCATCTCTCTTTCTTGTAATGATCAAGAAACTATTGCCAACACTCACACACTTAGAATTCAATTCATGCATGTCATATTACATTATAATATGTGTACATGTGTTGAGTGTGTTTAAATCCCTCAATTTGTTTTTTAATAATTTTTTGGGATTTTTTAAACATATTTTAATAATTAAAACTTGATTTAAAAAGTTTTGGGGTCAATCTCTTAATATCATTTGTTGTATATTATGGCCTAATGTTACCTTGGGTAGAATCCAAAAGCGCCAGAGACTTCAGGGTATTCTTTGTAATTAGTTTGGACGCGCGTTTTATATCCCTTAACTGGCCAACACCTGTCTGCCTATGATTGGTTGGAGGTGTGTTTCTTTACTGAGACAATAGACGCGTGTGTTATCAGCCCTGGGATCATTTCTTATCAATGGTCTGCATGTTGCCTTGATGGATCCCCGTGTAACTTTTTAAGCCAATCAACGTTCGTTTAAGCACCGCCTTGTGTGAGCCCTTAGATTCAAGTCAATTTAAATTGACTCGATCTCAGCCCTTGGTTTTGATTAGATATCTCGAACCTTCTCCTCTCCCTATAAAAAGGACCATTCCCTCAGACTTTGAAGACTTTTGCCATTTCATTTCCTTTGAGAAATTAAGAAAGAAGAGAGAGAAGAGAGAGAAGAGGGAAAAACAGAGAGAGAAGAGAGAGAGTTAGAAACCCTAACTTCATTCGTCTAAATCCTCTTCAAACCTAACCCAAACACCATACCCAAAAACACTACCCTGAGTGTTCTTGAGTGTTTGAGAGTTTGAGTTGAGTTATTTTTGTTGCTGTAACCTTGTGTTCGTGAGATCTTGTTTCCAACTTAGACTTTTACTTAGATCTAGTTTCTAATTTCATAGAAATCTCAGATTTGAGTTATTCATGTTACATTACACTTAGTTTATTCTTTATTTCTCATCTTGAGAAATATATTGTTGATTATTTTCTCTATAACGTTTTCTGACTTTGAAATCAACAATAAATGCTTTCTGTTTTTTGTTATTGTAAAACTAAACTTTTGACCTAGTTTGGAATCTCACTTGGAGGTTTTCAATCTCTAAAAGTTTCTCTAAATTTTGAGATTGATTAAGACCTTGTCTGTCTTCCTAGCAAGGTATCCGTGGATTCTGGGTTTAATTGAAAGGTCAAATAAGTTCTAAGTTTTGTAAGAAGAAAGAAAATAAAAGATCACAGCATATAGTGTAACTGTAATTTGTTAGGACGGTTTGTACTTAATAAGTGTGTGTGTGTGCATGCATGTGTTAGAAAGCAACTCCACAAACACTTATACCCTACAACACGAAAAGTGTTGGTAATAAGATCTTGTGATCATAAGTCGACGTAAAGTGCTGGAACAAATCAGAAGTTGACAAACTGAGAGAACTACATCTACAATCAGAACTGCAGAGAAGTTATAAGGACACCAGAGGGTTCATTCCTAAACTTATATAGGTCTGAGTTGTTTGCATGTTAGTTATATAGTTTGTAACTCATAAATTTGTTTTATTGGATTTTTTATTTTACTCCGTAGAGGGAGTCGTGGATGTTTCCTCAATTGGTGAGGTTTTACCACGTAAAAAATTGTGAACAGAATCTTTCTACATTTTCTCATCTCAGTCTTGGTTGTGCTGTGTTTAAAACTTGTTTAAACTATCTTTTAAAACTTGTTACCCAAATCTTGAAAAAGATCTCATACATATTGTTTTATTAAACACTTCTTGTGGTTAATCCTTTTTGATTTAAGAAAAGAGTTTCTTCAAAAAATAACTCGGAGTTACTTAAATACTTTATTTTCAATAAACGGCTTTAGTAACGCATTTTTCAATAGGCATTATCATCTACCTATAATATAATATCAACAAGGTACTCACATTACCCTAAGATAATTCCCATACGTAGAATTATATCTCTTTCAATCATACGTATTAAAATATTATGACTTTACTTCTTTAATTTAATTATTCCAGAGTCTCACTCATTACTCAAGGTTTAAATAGGTTTTTCCTTAACATTTTATTCAGTAAGAAATCACTAATATCTTACTGGTCCATATCATCTTATCTCCCGGATTACTACGAATTAAACTCTCCCTTAATTAGGGTTAAAACCAATTGTTTCCAATATCTTATAAACACATCTTTTATCAACTAGGATTGGATTCCATCATCACATGGATCATAGTCTGTAGTGTTTCATTTACACTATATGACTTATCAACAAAATTAACATCCTCGCATCCTATAACATCTCTCCACTCCCGACGTCGTTAAGGTTCATGCGCGGAGCGTCTCGCAAAGTGAAATCCAAACAAAGAACACCTCATATACAATACTACTTAACTTTATTGGTCACAGAGGTCCGTTAACTTCAAATACACAACCGGGATAACCTCATCCCCTCTTTCAACCAAATGTGGTCTGAACTCTCATCTCTATCCAGGAGCCATACCACTAAGCGCTTGTACTACACTCAGTCCTTGCGCAATCAATAATGAGCTTAAACTCAGTCCTTGATGTTCAAATTGTAACCCTAAGTCTACCCAGGTGTTATATTAAATCTCCCCTACTGGACCTATCCTTAATCCTCATGTATACAAATCAGAATCCAACAATGAATCTAGCAACCGAAATTTCATTCAATTATTCTAATCAATTAAATCCCAATCAAATCAATTCGATTCTTAACTAAGGCTTACTGATCTTCCCTAAGTCCCATTATATCCAATTAATAATCACCAAAGATTTAGAAAATCTTTGGGATAAGAACAAGCATTAAAAAGAAACAACTTCAAGGATTCTGGGGAGGTCAATCGATTGAAGGCAGGGGGTCGATCGATCGATCGCCCAGATAACAACCCAGTTTTCTGCGTTTCTTATACTGCGGGTTTCATCACTTTTAATCATTCAAGCCTTCATATTAACTTCCCAATTTCCTTATAAACCTTAATACATGATATAGCAACATATTTGAATGATTTCTAATGCTCTAAACATCCTATAATCATCAAGAGTTTGAATTAAAAGCCTATGTTTATCCTCTTTTTCCAGAAAATTATATATATGATATCTTCAAGAACACAACAATGATTCTCATAATTTCCTCAACAACTTACTAATTATTTCGTGGATTACTATCTACCTACAACATGAGTTTGATTCCCATATATTTTCAGTTTCCAGTAAATCCATTAACAACTCTATCTTTTCATCTTCCAAACATGTAAAATCTCATCTTTTTATAACTATTATAACATGGACAATATACAAACTTAGATTGCAATTATCAAACACTTGCCTCTAATGAAGATCTGATCCTTTGGGGTTGAATAACACAGGTGGTTCTCCCTTTCTCCGGCCAACTTCCGGTGGTGATGGGTGGTGGTGACTTTGACCTTTGGTTCTCCTCCTTTCCAAGCAAGCTTCTCTCTTCCCAAGCAACCTTTCACTCTCTCTAGGAAGATGACTTCTCAATTTTGTGTAGAAGAGATGAAATGAACCTACGTACACTAATCTCCAAATACTTATAATAAGACAAAATCCGAAATTACTATTCATCCCCTTGTAAAAATAGCCAAAATGCCCTTTTGGGTTATCTTTTCATTTCCAAATGACCCGAGACCCAAAACCAACGTCCAAATAGACTTTTCTAACTATTTCAATCCTTCCGGACGCAACGACGCAGTCGAAACGACTATAAGGTTGATGTAAAAATAAGTTCCCTTTTTAATTTAACAAATTAGTCCCGACACGTCCCATACCGCGTCCAACTAAAAATTTAAATTACGGAATTAATGACTCACCGCAATATCAATAACATCACATTCATATATTACCTAAATATCTTTAAGTAATATTCGGAATCATCCATTTTAATATCCACAATTCGGATAAAATCCAAATTAATTAATTTATAATAAAATCCAATTAATCTATTAATTTAAAATATCTGTGGCACCCCGCTTAATTAATCCCGGGTGATCAGTCCTAAATCAAGTTAGAACAGGTTTCTCAGTTGGTTCATTCTTAGCATCACTGTCGTCTTTTTAATTACTAACCACCTAAGTGAGAAAAATAGACTGGTGTCAATTTTTATCTTTTTATTAATTAAATGAAACTCACGCGGAACATAAAATAATACACAATCACAGTTAACTAAAATAACCATCCACAATTAAAATACCTAACCAAATAAACCATCGGTCCAAATATCCAATACAGGTAAAGACAAGAAGAATATCTCAACAAGTCAAATACTAATAAATGAACTATGAGCGACATGCTCAAACAACTACGAAAGAGTCTCTACACGAATGAAAGAATGAGGCGTCTATCAAAACCCAGCAACATCCACACATGTTGCAGCAACGGATACCTGGAATAGAGTCAAGCCTGACGTCCCTGTGGCTGGACACCTAAAAGGTTTTTAAATTTTTTATAGCAAGGGTTACTACCCAAAAACATTTGAAAACATTTAACAAATGATTAACTTGCAGTAATAAATAAATATGCATGCTCTTCATATTTTAGTTAGTGCCGCGCTCCCTTGAGGATATCCTCACCCCTCCTCTATTGTGCACTACTAACGTCCTAATTTAATTTCTCATAGGTCCTATTCTCCTGACCTGATAACTTATGTAACCCTTTGCAATTAACCTACTCTAACAGAGTATGGTTTAAATCATGATTTTTAAGTTATTATAAACATCAACTTAATTTAATCATTACCCTATTTAATTTCATATAACACTCACACCTGTTATGCACATAATACATTTTTTTTCACTATGTATTAATTATCCCATATATAATCATTTACCTAATTATGTAACTAATCATATTAAAGTATTCTCAAACATACTAAAATAACATTTAATACTAATATCCCACCGAATAAGAATATTCAAAAATATAATATCTTTAAAGTGCTATCCCACTAGGTGTATTCGCATAACCTAGTTACTCAAGTTAGATTCGCTCACTAACTTAGTTTAGCATACGATTGGAGGCGGTCATATTCCTTCCCTGAAAGTAAGATGCCCCTCACCCCATATAACGGACGCTATGACCTGGGAATATACTCGTCCTACTCCTCAAGCTAGGGGATTCATCCACTACGCGCAACCTCCCCCTATAGCACCAGAGTATATAATAATAATATTCAATCTTGATATTAATGCACACACTATATATATATACTATCACACACCGTATATATATATATATATATATAAATATAAAATGCCCTGGCTACACCATGTACTAAATCCGTAACACAAGCCTATTTAATTTATTAAGAGTTTATGGTCCAACCCTAATTATTAATTAATTTGCAAATTAATTAATTTAGTCACCTTTGGTGTCGCCCCCACCATAAATTTGGACTTACTCTCGTAGCCCGAAATAACCTTACCCGAGTCTAAATTCCCGAATCCCGAATTTATAATCCTGGCGTGTCACTCAAAAATTCCCTCAAAGTCTAATTAACTTTACTCACGATTAATTAGATTTAAACTCATGTATTAATATCTCAATAATTAATTACATAAATATTTTTATAAAATTTTCCTCTTATATATATATAACTGGGCGAATCTGCCAGATTTTGCCGACCTTCGATCGATCGACCCCAGACCTTCGATCGATCGATTTGTATATTTTATTGATATTTATTTAAGGGATTAATTAAATTAAATGTGAATTAATTGAGAATTAATCCGGATATAAATACTAACGAGATGTGAGTTGGTATTTGATTATGATGTGTATATATGGCAATATATGAATATTGAAAATATTAAAAATTATCGCGAGACTGATATACGGCAATTTGGCAAATTTAGTTGGGACGCGCGTGTCAGTTGCATCAGGAATGTAATTATTTGAATTAAAAAGTGAATTTTATTTTTATCAATCGAATGGTCATTTTGAGTGCACCAACGAGTTAGGAAGGGTCGAAATAGTCATAAAATACTAGCCGGGGGTTTAGTTTGGGTCCCGAGACATTTTTGGGCCATACCGGCAACTTAAAAGGGTATTTTGGTAATTTTAAAAATTAGAAAATTAAAACCCACGAAAATTGAAGTTTATAGTTATAATTTTAAAGGGGCCACTAAGGCCATTACCAGCAAAAGTTTAGAGAGTGGGCTACGGGAGTTTTGAGAGAAGTTGGAGAGAAGTTACAAGAGCCAAAAACAAGCCATCTTCAACCTTGGGAGAAAATCTATAGAGAAAGGAGAGAATCAACCTTCATTCACCAACACCAATTCTGAAGAACAATCTAAGGCAAGTGATTTGATATTTTTAGTGCATTGAATATGTCTTCCATGTTTAGTGTAGGAATTATCTTATATTGAAATTTTTGAAGAAAACCCATGAAATTGTTGGAGAAACTTTGAATTTGGGTTAGGATTTGCATGTAGAATGATGATGGACTGATTTAATATTCTAAGAGTTATATATGATGATTTAAAAATGGATTTATGATGAGTAATTGGGCATAAGAAAATTACGAGTTCATGTTCATAGGGTTTGGGGAAATATTTGGAGATTTATATTAATTCCATGATGATTTGTAAGATTTGACCCCTAAAATATGTGAAGGGATAATCTAGGATGATTAGAAATGGTTTAAAAACGTTAGAACATAAATTGGATGGTCTTAGGGTAGATTTAGAGAAGAGAGGAATTGAGAAAAACAGACTTGGAAATTTCTGGGCTGAAACTGCCATCTCGCTAGAAGACCTGCCCAGGTCGTTCGAACGAACTTCTAACGAGATGACAGTATCACTTCTAACGAGTTGATAGTTCGTTCGAAGCCTTTCGTTCGAACGACACTCGTTCGAATGAGATTTCCAACGAGTTGATAGAATGGCCTTTTAGGCCTGAATTTATTTCTAGTATCCCGTAGACTTATTTAAATGGTGAGATAACCTTCCCTTATTAACTAATGGGTATAGTTGCGAGATTGGGGTTCATTGAGGAGTAAAACTTAGAATCGTGTAGTAAATGGGATGACATTTGTGGATTGGAAAGCGAGTAACTAATCACAAAGTGAGAATAATTGATAACTTAAATGCATATAAACCGGGGACTTGTGACTTGTATAACACTAAGTGTTGGTATAAGAACGAGAAGTATACCACTAATAAAATATTGAAATATCTAAGATGTGTGAATGCTTAGTATATGTAGTTATCTATGTATAACATACCTACCGTACTTGCTATCATGGGAGGTTGGCGTTCGTGTAGGGCCATCTAATCTTTGTGTGCCTACGAGGGGGATCTAGATTGGTACCTCGAGGACATATGTCAGAGAAGGGCTTATTGAGAAGTAAATAAGTCTGCTGATCATAGGAGCGTAGGTATGTGCGTGACCCATGTGATGTGAACTATGTTCACCTCCATTGTTTGTGATTGTTGTTAATGAAATGTTTTATGAGAGATTCGGAATACGTGGTCCTCATGTACATGATGTACCGGGATTTGATAGCAGAGTATATGAGCACCGCAGCTTAGTCTCGGGGTGCTAGTATTGTATATTTATGATGAGAATAATATACGGTTAATTGAAATGAATTGTCATGAATAAATGTGAGTATTAATAATAGTAATAGTTTGTAAAGTAAAAATGGAAGATCTCTAATAATTAGTAGTACTAACATGGGAAACTGTGTAGCAAGTTATGGCACTCTGTTAACTAAAAGTTGTTGGGAATTGAATTAGATATCGTATAGAAATGTTAGATTTTAGTATCAGACTAGTTAGCTAGGGGAACAACTAGAATGGGTACGGGTACGATAGGAGTGCACAATTAGTTGAGAGCTGAGGAACTCATGTGAGTGCACACACTATCATGTACTTTATATTCACTGTTTAATGATATTAATCACTTGCAAATTTTTTAAATTATTTTCACAATCGGGCTCTGACCCGTTTGCTTTCAAATCTATTTTTGTAAAAATCTTTTAGGTGCCCAGCCACAAGGACACCATGCATAGGAGTTCTATTCAGGTGACGTGCTGTAGCTGCTGTGGAAGTTACAGGACCTTGACAGTAGACGTCTCTATTTCCGATCTTGATTTCATTATCAGATTTTCTCATTTGTTGGGCATGTCGCCCCATTCTTTCAGTGACATCTTACTTTTCAGTTATTTCAAACTTTGGGTTGCAATTAATTTAGTGATGTAGACTTGGTATTTATTTATTTCAGTATTCGAATTATTGTGAGGAGTATTCCTCCAGACTCATTATTATTTTATAGTTATTCTATTGTGACTATGTTGTGGTGGTTATGTTAGCAGTTCATACTCTACTTATTGTATGTTAATCGAATTTTATTAAAAATTGACAACTCACTTTTTAAATATTAAGTGGCTAGTAATTGTTAAAACGTTTTCTACAGTGAAGCTATGAACTAAATCAACTTGGCATTTTGTATTAATTTAATAAAGGAGTAGCTACCCGGTATTTAAATTAGTCGGGGTGTTACATGATCGAGCAGGACTTCGTCTTCTTCGCGAAGACAGAATCAGCCATGGATGAAATTTCTCGAACCCTAGTTTCTTTTACCAGTAACCTCAAGCCCTCTTAAACTCAATACATGTTAGAAAACTTATTAGGAGCCTTCAGAATGTCCACTAACATTATTAATTCGTCCATTAACTACAATTTCTAAATTTGGAGAAAAATTCATCTTTAACCCTTAACCCATTTACACCCCAAGTTCCATCATCAAAAACGTTTTAAATTGTCCAGATATCATCCTACCAGATAGGTATCAACTTATAACTATCAGATTTTACATGAATCCTCACTCAAATTTGTAAATCAGATTATTATTTTCAAAATCCCATATTTATGCCATGAACACCCAAAACGAATTTTAATCAAACACATCACATGAATATGAATTGAAAAATAGATTCAATACTATTGCAAGTTATCCACTTGCCTTAGGTTTCGTAGTGTCTGATTTGGAGATGAATTCCAAGGTTGAAGATGATCCTTGTTGTCTCTCTAGTGATCCCAAAACTGCCTTTAACTGCTATTAGGGTTCCTTAATACACTTAGCCTTATTCTAAACTCTCTTCACCCGTTTCCTTATTTCTTCTAATTTAATAATTAACCTAAATCCCCTTTTTTGCCTAATGGGCCAAGCTCAAGTGACCCAAATACCCCCGTGTGGGCCCAACTATGTCTAAAAATTCCCCGTGACCCGTTTACTACCCCTGGGTACACTTTCCGACTATCTCGGCCCATCCGGACTCAACCGTACACTCAGAATTGGCATCCGAATTAATTTATAAAAATACTTATCCCCCACCCCTTTAGTCTATACCGACTCCCGATTGAGATAAGTGCATACGCTGTCATTAATACTCGAAATGACTTAAATAATTAATTACTATTCGCTTAGTAAATAATTTCCCCTAAATATTAACCATTTACTCCCCGATTAATATTTAAATATATTTTTCCATAATTAATTCATTTTAAATTATGACACACTAGTAATTTAGAATTCTCGAATTAATTAAATATTTAGTGCACCAAAAATACGGGGTGTTACATACTCCCCCCCTTACAAAGGAATTTTGCCCTCGAAATTAGGTCATACCTGTGATGAAAAGTTCGGGATGTTGTTCCCGCATATACTCCTCTCGCTCCCAGGTAGACTCGTCAACGTTGTGATGACCCCATTGTACTCTAACTAATGGAACAACCTTGGATCGTAACTTCTGCTCGCTACGGTCTAGAATAGCTATCGGTCTCTCCTCATATGAGATGTCTGGCTGTAAATCAATTTCCTCGAGTGGAATGTGCCAGAAGGCCCTCTCGCTCCTGTGATATTTCTTCAGCGATGCCACATGGAACACGTCGTGTATCCGCTGAAGATGCTCCGGTAATCCCAGCCTATAGGCTACAGGCCCCACCCTCTAGATAATAGGGAAAGGTCCCACATACCTCGGTGCTAACTTACCCTTCTTGCCGAACCTCATTACCCCTTTTATAGGGGACACCCGAACCAATACCTGATCCCCAACCTCTAACTCCACATGTTTTCGTGAAGCGTCAGCGTAACGTTTCTGCCTATCCTGAGCTATCCGAATCCTCCCTCGGATTAGCTCTATCTTGGCAGATGTTTCCTGAACAATCTTCGGCCCCAATAGTTTGTTATCCCCCACCTCTAACCAACAAGAGGGTGAACGACAAGGTCTCCCCTATAGTGCCTCAAATGGTGCCACGCCGATCGTGAATCGGTAAGAGTTGTTATACGCAAACTCTACCAGAGGAAGATATTTCTCCCAACTTCCCCCAAAGCCTAATATGCACATTCTGAGCATATCTTCCAGCATCTGATTGACTCTCTCAGTCTGTCCGTCAGTCTGTGGGTGGTAGGTTGTACTCAAACATAACTTCGTGCCCATGGCCTCCTGAAAACTCTACCAAAAGTGGGCCACAAATATCTTGTCCCTATCCGACACAATATTTATCGGTACCCTGTGCAGCTTAACAATCTCTGCTATGAATAACTGCACATAACACATCGTCTCAAAGTCTGTGCGAATCGGTAGGAAGTGGGACACTTTGGTCAACCGATCCACAATGACCCATATGGAATTGTGACCCTTCTGCGATGTCGGTAACCCTGTAATGAAGTCCATGGAGATGTTCTCCCACTTTCACACGGGAATTTCAAGTGGCTGTAGCATTCCTGATGGTCTCTGATGGTCAACTTTCACGAGATGACACGTGGCACATTTCGAAATAAACTCTGCTATGTCCCATTTCATTCCTGCCCACTAATACTATCTCCTCATATCCTGATACATCTTATCCCCATCGGGATGTACCGCGAATCTCGACCCATGAGACTCTGTCATAACAGCGTGCCTTAACTCCTCATCCTCTGGCACAATCAACCTCCCATTAGGGCGTAAGCCTCCCTCCGAGCTGATCGAGTAACCCTCTGGTCCCTCAGCTAGCAACTGGCTCACCCTATCCCAGCAGGTCTGATCCTCTGCCTGAGCCCTCACAACCCGCATAATTATCTCAGGTGTGATGGACAATGTTGACATACATGACCTGGCTACATCATCCTCATATCGAAGTTCTCTCCACTTCGCTTTCCAGACTTTTGATATTTCCCCCGTCGATCTCCGACTTAATGCATCTGCTACCACATTAGCCTTACCAGGATGATACGGAATATCAAACTGGTAGTCCTTCACGAATTCTAGCCATCGCCTCTGTCTCATATTCAGATCCTTATGAGTGAAGAGATACTGAAGTGATTTGTGATACGTGAATAACGTGAATTGCTCCCCCAGAAGATAATGTCTCCATATCCTCAAAGCAAAAATGACCGCTGCTAACTCCAGGTCGTGAGTGGGGTAATTTCTCTCATGGGGATTTAGCTTCCTGGACGCATAAGCTATAGCCCTTTCCTCCTGCTAAAGCACACCCCCAAGTCCCTGTAAGGATGCGTCAGTGTAAACCCGATACTCTAATCCTCCTTTCGGCAATGCAAGCACGGGTGCAGATGTCAACTTGTCCTTTAACTCGTCGAAAGCTAATTGACAATGATCATTCCAAGTGAAAGGTACCCCTTTCCGGGTCAGATTCGTCAAAGGGACCGCAATCTTTGAGAATCCTTTGATGAACCGCCTGTAATAACCGACCAATCCCAGAAAACTGCACACTTCAGTCGGTGTCGTGGGATGTCCCCATTCCCTCACCACCGATACTTTACTCGGATCCACCGCAATACCCCGGTCTGACACCACGTGACCAAGAAACTGAACCTCCCGTAGCTAAAATTCACACTTACCGAATTTGGCATAGAGCTAGTGATCCCGCAATGTCTGTAACACTATACGCAGGTGCTCTGCATGATCTTCCTCGGTGTGCGAGTAGATCAGGATGTCATCGATGAACACGATAACAAATTGATCGAGAAACTCCCTGAAAACTGTGTTCATGAGTTCCATGAACACTGCTGGTGCATTGGTGAGCCCAATTGGCATAACCCTGAACTCGTAAGATCCATATCGCGACAGGAAAGCGGTCTTAGGAACATCCTCCTCTCGGATACGTAGTTGATGATACCTTGACCTCAAGTCGACCTTAGAGAAATAAGACGCCCCTCTCAACTGGTCAAATAGATCATCAATCCTAGGCAACGAATACTTATTTCGTATTGTGGCCTTATTTAACTCTCTATAGTCCACGCATAATCGTAGTGAGATGTCTCGCTTCTTCACAAATAATACCGGTGCACCCCCTGGCGATGTACTCCGTCGAATGAATCCTTGACCCAGAAGCTGCTGAATCTGCTCCCTCAACTCACGCATCTCTGAAGGGGCCATACGGTATGGGGCCCGAGCAATTGGCCTCGTCCCCGGGGCTAAATCGATTATAAATTCGATTTCCCTGCTAGGTGGCAACCCTGGTATCTCCTGAAACACATCCTCAAAGTCTCTCACCACTGGGATTGAGTCCAACAGAATAGCCACCTCCTGTGAGGTTTCCTCCTCAATGTAATACAAGTGTATGCGTGATCCTCCCTCGGGTAGTGGCATTGCTATCAAAAACATCTCCTGCCCTGGAATGGAGAACACGATGGTCCTTTCGTAGCAATCCACTGTCGCCCGATAACCTGCCAACCAATCCATCCCCAAGATGACATCGTACCCCTCCATTTCTAACACTAAGAGGTCCGCTGCTAAACTAAGTCTCCCAATCAAAAAGTCCACACCCCGACAAATCGAGTGGATTGTAGCCCCGCTGCCTACTGGCGACTCTACACACATTCGAAGACTACCCGCGGTCTCTAGTAGTCCGGCTCGATTAGCAAAATTATGTTTAATGAATGAATGTGATGCGCCCGTATAAAAAAGAACACTACCCTCATAACCATGAATGAGAAACATACTCTCAACTGCTGGCGGTGCTTGCTGCGCTGGGGGATTGGGAACATCCCGGATGTTATACACGCGTCCGTAGTGCATCTGTCCCTGCTGTGGTGGGGCGGGTGTTGCTGCTACTGGCGGCATCTGTTCCCGTTGCCCCTGTTGGGCCTCCTGCTGTTGACCTCTGCCCCTCTGTGGGCATTCCTTCTTGAAATGTCCTGGCTGGCCACAGACAAAACAGCGTCTCTGACCATCCCCCTGTCGTTGGCCCTGGCCCTGCTGGCCTCCCCCATTGTTCCCTTGGCCCTAACGGCCCTGAGGAACCTGCTTTTGCTGATTCGAGCCCGGCTGCCCCTGCCTGAACCCCTGTCCCCCCGATCGAAACCCACCTGGCTTAAACTTCTTAGCCTGATTCCCTTGCTGAGTGCTCGTCTGCTGCTGAGCACCACTTGTGTCACTACTAGTAACTGTCTTTCCCTGTTGGCTCGGCTCCCCTATTCTCTTGCTCCCCTTCGCATGGAAGCGATGATCCTGGCAGTGTACAAGTGCTGCATTAACGACGTCTGTATACATCACTAACGCCAGATTCCTAATCAAGTGTTGCCTGATACGCCAGGCTAAACCGTCCATAAACCTCGATTTCTTCCGCTCCTCATCGCTCACCTCATTTGGCACAAAGTTTGCCAAACGGGTGAACTCTTCCTCATAGTGTGCCACTGATCGGTCACCCTATACTAAATCAATGAATTTCTTCCTCATCTCAGCCTCTACTACTGGTGGGACGTATTTGCGATCAAATCGCACCCAGAACTCTGCTATCGGCATCAAGTCTCGCTCTTCGATGGTGCTAACTGACTCCCACCACTGTAAGGCTGCCCCCGACAGACGAAAGGTAGCAAGCATCTGTTTCTGTACCTCGGTACACTCCAGCATGTGCAGATGGCGCTGAATGTTCTTCTTCCAATCACAAGCCTCTACTACATCTGTGCTACTCTGAAACTCAGGTGGGTGACCCTTCTGGAAGGTCTCCCTAACTCTCTGCCAAGATGGTGGCCCCACTGGAGCCTGAACTGCTGGTGCCACTGGAGGTGGTGCCTGGGGCTGTGGAAAGTGAGCTGCCATAGCTCGCATTGCTGTCTCGACCGCCTTGGCCACTATCACTGCCACCCGAGTAGTGGAAATCAACTCGGGTGGGGGTGGTGGTGGTGGTACTTGTGGCTCCTGGTGAGCTTCCCCGACCTCAGCCCTAGCCTCAGCCCTCTCCGCTTTTAGTCTCCTCAGTGGCATCTGAAATAGATTAAATCGCATAAGTACACAGTTTACACAAAAATATTCACAGCAGAAGTACGATATCTCACAAGCGGAAAATGAATCATCAGTCCTAATAATAGGGCTCTATAACAACCGAGTGCTACGTTGAAACGTAGAAAGCCGCACAGATCCTAAGGACACTAGAGCCTGGCTCTAATACCATCTGTGACACCCCGCCTAATTAATCCCGGGTGATCACTCCTAAATCATGTTAGAACAGGTTTCTCAATTGGTTCATTCTTAGCATCACTGTCGTCTTTTTAATTACTAACCACCTAAGTGAGAAAAATAGACTGGTGTCAATTTTTATCTTTCCATTAATTAAATGAAACTCACGCGGAACATAAAATAATACACAATCACAGTTAACTAAAATAACCATCCACAATTAAAATACCTAACCGAATAAACCATCGGTCCAAATATCCAATACAAGTAAAGACAAAAAGAAAATCTCAACAAGTCTAATACTAATAAATGAACTATGAGTGACATGCTCAAACAACTACGAAAGAGTCTCTACACGAATGAAAGAATGAGGCGTCTATCAAAACCCCACAACATCCACACATGCTGCAGCAACGGATACCTGGAATAGAGTCAAGCCTGGCGTCCCTGTGGCTGGACACCTAAAAGGTTTTTAAAAATTTTATAGCAAGGGTTAGTACCCAAAAACATTTGAAAACATTTAACAAATGATTAATTTGCAGTAATAAATAAATATGCATGCTCTTCATATTTTAGTTAGTGTCGCGCTCCCTTGAGGATATCCTCACCCCTCCTCTAATGTGCACTACCAACGTCCTAATTTAATTTTTCCTAGGTCCTATTCTCCTGACCTGATAACTTATGTAACCCTTTGCAATTAACCTACTCTAACCGAGTATGCCTTAAATCATGATTTTTAAGTTATTATAAACATCAACTTAATTTAATCATTACCCTATTTAATTTCATATAACACTCACACCTGTTATGCACATAATACATTTTTTTTCACTATGTATTAATTATCCCATATATAATCATTTACCTAATTATATATTTAATCATATTACAGTATTCTCAAACATACTGAAATAACATTTAATACTAATATCCCACCGAATAAAAATACTCAAAAATATAATATCTCTAAAGTACTATCCCACTAGGTGTATTCGCATAACCTAGCTACTCAAGTTAGATTCGCTCACTAACTTAGTTTAGCATACGATTGGAGGCGGTCATATTCCTTCCCTAAAAGTAAGATGCCCCTCACCCCATATAACGGACGCTATGACC
Organism: Sambucus nigra; assembly: GCA_949130495.1. NCBI lineage: Eukaryota > Viridiplantae > Streptophyta > Magnoliopsida > Dipsacales > Adoxaceae > Sambucus > Sambucus nigra. The sequence continues at coordinate 764,125,656 of OX422207.1, forward strand.
TGTGAATATACTTGTGCTACTCCTCAAGCTAAGGGATTCATCCACTATGCGCAACCTCCCCCTATAGCACCAGAGTATATAATAATAATATTCAATCTCTGATATTAATGCACACACTATATATATATATATACTATCACACACCGTATATATATATAAATATAAAATGCCCCAGCTACGCCATGTACTAAATTCGTAACACAAGCCTATTTAATTTATTAAGAGTTTATGGTCCAACCCTAATTATTAATTAATTTGCACATTAATTAATTTAGTCACCTTTGGTGTCGCCCCCCACCATAAATTTGGACTTACTCTCGTATCCCGAAATAACCTCACCCGAGTCTAAATTCCCGACTCCCGAATTTATAATCCTGGCGTGTCACTCAAAAATTCCCTCAAAGTCTAATTAACTTTACTCACGATTAATTAGATTTAAACTCATGTATTAATCTCTCAATAATTAATTACATAAAGATTTTTATAAAATTTTCCTCTTATATATATAACTGGGCGAATCTGCCAGATTCTGCCGACCTTCGATCGATCGACCCCAGACCTTCGATCGATCGATCGAGCTGGTCTTCGTCTTCTTCTCGAAGACAGAATCAGCCATGGACGAAATTTCTCAAACCCTAGTTTATTCTACCTGTAACCTCAAGCCCTATTAACCTCAATACATGTTAGAAAACTTTTTAGGAACCTTCAGAATGTCCACCAACATTATTAATTCGTCCATTAACTACAATTTCTAAATTTAGGGAAAAATTCATCTTTAACCCTTAACCCATTTACACCCCAAGTTCCATAATCAAATCCATTTTAAATTGTCCAGATATCATCCTACCAGATAGGTATTAACTTATAACTATTAGATTTTACATGATTCCTCACTCAAATTCGTAAATCAGATTATTATTTTCAAAATCCCATGCTTATGCCATGAACACCCAAAACGAATTTTAATCAAACACATCACATGAATATGAATTGAAAAACAAATTCAATACTATTGCAAGTTATCCACTTGCCTTAGGTTTCGTAGTGTCTGATTTGGAGATGAATTCCAAGGTTAAAGATGATCATTGTTGGCTCTCTAGTGATCCCAAAACTGCCTTTAACTGCTATTAGGATTCCTTAATACACTTAGCCTTTTTCTAAACTCTCTTCAGCCGTTTCCTTATTTCTTCTAATTTAATAATTAACCTAAATCCCGTTTTTTGCCTAATGGGCCAAGCCCAAGTGACCCAAATGCCCCCGTGTGGGCCCAGCTATGTCTAAAAACGCCATGTGACCCGTTTACTATCCCCGGGTACACTTTTTCGACTATCTCGGCCCATCCGGACTCAACCATACACTCAGAATTGGCATTCGAATTAATTTATAAAAATAATTATCCCCCCACCCCTTTAGTCTATACGGACTCCCGGTTGAGATAAGTGCATACGCTGTCATTAATACTCGAAATGACTTAAATAATTAATTACTATTCGCTTAGTAAATAATTTCCCCTAAATATTAACCATTTACTCCCGATTAATATTCAAATATATTTTGTCATAATTAATTCATTTTAAATTACGACACACTAGTAATTTAGAATTCCCGAATTAATTAAATATTTAGTCCACCAAAAATACGGGGTGTTACATAACCCGTTTTAAAAGTCATAAAAATTACGGGGTATTACATACTTCCCCCCTTATAACAGAATTTCGTCCCAAAATTCAAAAAAATAAATCATACCGGTAAGGTCAACTCTGAGTATAAATCTCACATCGCAAGTAATCTATGTCGTACCGCCCATACAGTACATTAACGAAAATCCCCATTGATGTTATACGCCAAGCCTCACCATATAGTTTCAACTGAATCGAATTTAAACTTTACCCAATCTTCCATATACCATCCCCGCGACAAAGTTTGGGAAAATGAAATGATCTTTAATCATTAAGTAAATAGATCCTGAAGTCACAACTACTTATTGTTTCACAATTATGAAGAAATACTACAATCCAACCATCCAGGGTGCCCATACACCCTATCATATAACATTCATTATAATATTTATCGCAAAGGTTATAAACTCATATCCTAAAGACCTAACTTATTTCGACTCCCAATGGTTATTAGTTTCATGCGTGGGGTGTCTCGCAAGCGAAATCCAAACAAGGAACCCCCCGATACACTACTACCTAAAGTAGTCGGTCATCGAAACTCCTCAGTTCCTTGGTCAATAGTTTATAACCTCTCTACAGGTTTTATCGATTTCAAATAAAGTCTACTCATCTACTCTCTTATAAAAGACAAGATGCTGGCTAGTAGTAGTACATACGCTCTTATATACCACAAGTCAATCCATGCCGATAGTCACATCATGATCGGACATGCCCAAAGTAAGTAATTCCGTGATAAAAATCAGACCCACGTGATGACATGTAAAATATAGGTGTCCCAAAACCCCTCGGCGAGTTTATGAAAATAATAGTGCCAAAGGCTAAGTTTAGCAACCCTTTTGCCCACACAATATTAATCGCTACAAAAATCAATATACGCCTCATAACTCCTTAGATAGAAAACATACCCTCATTCGTGGGCGGTGGTTGTTGACTCTAACTATTATAACTTTATTCTGATGAGTCAAGAAAAAAATTTACCCCAAATTTTCAGTTCTAGTTCACCACACTCCACTATATGCCCAAGCCTTTGAATATATTACCTTCGTTAGGTAACACACACAATTCCCGCATTTTAAGAACTTCTACTAATGACTCTCCTCAATTTTCCATAATAGGGGAGACCTCGACTACGGTCATCATACTCTAACATACTTCATAACCTCCTAAGTACTATCTCCGCTATCCATCCAATGACCCTCATCTGCCATACTTCTTGTACGAATCCATCCGAACGAAAATAAGATTCACTAATATATACGAAATCTTACCAAGAAAATCAACAATATTAAACATAGGGCTCTACATCAAAGAACGTTAAGCTGAAAACACAATAAGCCGTACAGACCCTAAAGGACACTAGAACCTGATGCTCTGATACCACCTGTAACACCCGCCTAATTAAATACCGGGTGTCCAGTCCCATACCAAATTAAAAAAGAATATACAGTTAGCTCATTCTTAGCATGACTGTCGAAAATATTTACAAATCACCCAATACCCAATTAAACTGGTGTTAAAAACTTTCCAAATTTTAATTCAACAAAATCATTTTTAATTTACAAATAACACTACACATATTATTCTACAACACTAATAACCGAACAGATAACTCAAAATAATTTAAATGCAATTGGAATAAACATTCCTAAATAATAATCCAATACGGTAATCCCAATAATATTAAATGTATGAAAATGACACGAGTACAAGAGTATTTGACTCAGATAGAAACGAGATAACTGAATTCCTTTGGGCGACATGCCCTAACTAAAAGAACACTGTGAATCAAATGAAGATAGGCATCTAAGCAATACTTCATAGCTCCATAGCTCATCGTAATCCGCTAAGGTTGGCGTCCCTGTTGCTGGACACCTGATATAGAAGGTACAATAGAAAAGAAAATATGCAAGGAAACGGGTCAGAGCCCGATGTGAAAATAATTTATAAAACAACAAGTATTTAACAAGTGAAATCAATCATTTATTATGTACATGTTAGTATCCCACTCTCACTTTCTATTCTCACCTCTCATCTAGAGTGCACACTTAACGTTTCCTATTAACCTCCTAGTTAATGATTTCTCCTCACTAGTTTCCATAATATGATTCCATTCCATATCCTAACCCCGTATGTCCCATACCATACGTAGTATAATCATTCATATACGTTTCTCATTAATATGAATTAATCTTTTCAAATCTATTAGAATAAATATTCATTAACTTCATTAAATTCTTTTCTCTATTCACCGTTATCTACAATTATCACACAGTAGATCATTTAACCACTATATACACATTCGTTTAATTCATTATATATATACATATATAATACGACACCCCAAGACACAGCTGCGGTGCATTGTATTACTCTGCTATCACGTCCCAATATCCCAGGTCGCCGAATAGGGGACTAAAGGTTTGGTAAGGATTCCTCGAACCATAAACAACAACACAAAAATTGGAGGCGAACATAGTTCTCGTATCCATGGGTCACGCACATACCTACGTACCCACAGTCAGTGGACTTATCAACTCCCCGATAAGTCTTTCATAGACCTATGTTCTCGTATGACAAATCAAAAATCCCATGGATTCATCAGGATATGACTACCCTCACGCGCAAACCTCCATTCGATATCAAGTAAGCTAGGTATGTGATACACACAAATTATCAATCAATCACATAGGCATTATCATCTACCATTAATATAATATCAACAAGATACTCACATTACCCTAAGATAATTCCCATACGTAGCATTATATCTCTTTCGATCCTACATATTAAAATATTATGACTTTACTTCTTTAATTTAATTATTCCAGAGTCTCACTCATTACTCAAGGTTTAAATAGGTTTTTCCTCAACATTTTATTCAGTAAGAAATCACAAATATCTTACTGGTCCATATCATCTTATCTCCCGAATTACTACGAATTAAAATCTCCATTAATTAGGGTTAAAACCGATTATTTCTAATCTCTTATAAACACATCTTCTATCAACTCGGATTGAATACCATCATCACATGGCTCATAGTCTATAGTGTTTCATTCACACTATATGACCTATCAACAAAACCAACATCCTCACATCCTATAACATCTCTCCACTCCCGACGTCGTTAAGGTTCATGCGCGGAGCGTCTCGCAAAGCGAAATCCAAACAAGGAACCCCTCCTATACACTACTACTTAACTTTGTCGGTCATGGAGGTCCGTCAACTTCAAATACACAATCGGGATAAACTCATCCCCTCTTTCAACCAGATGTGGTCTGAACTCCCATCTCTATCCAGGAGCCATACCACTAAGCGCTTGTACTACACTCAGTCCTTGCGCAATCAATAATGAACTTAAACTCAGTCCTTGATGTTCAAATTGTAACCTTAAGTCTACCCAGGTGTTATATTAAATCTCCCCTAATGGACCTATCCTTAATCCTCATGCATACAAATCAGAATCCAACAAATGAATCTAGCAACCGAAATTTCATTTAATTATTCTAATTAATTAAATCCCAATCAAATCAATTCGATTCTTAACTAAGGCTTACTGAGCTTACCTAACTCCCATTATATCCAATTAATAATCACCAAATATTTAGAAAAGGTTTGGGATAAGAACAAGCATTAAAAAGAAACAACTTCAATGATTTTGGGGAGGTTAATCGATCGAAGGCAGGGGGTCGATCGATCGATCTCTCAGATAACAACCCAGTTTTCTGCGTTTCTTCTACTACGGGTTTCATCACTTTTAATCATTCAAGCCTTCATATTAACTTCCCGATTTCCTTATAAACCTTACTACATGATATAGCGATATATTTGAATGATTTCTAATGCTCTAAACATCCTAGAATCATCAAGAGTTTGAATTAAAAGCCTATGTTTATCCTCTTTTTCAAGAAAATTATATATATGATATCTTCAAGAACACAACAATGATTCTCATAATTTCCTCAACAACTTACTGATTATTTCGTGGATTACTATCTACCTACAACATGATTTTGATTCCCATATATTTTCAGTTTCCAGTAAATCCATTAACAACTCTATCTTTTCATCTTCCAAACATGTAAAATCTCATCTTTTTATAACTATTCTAACATGGACAATATACAAACTTAGATTGCAATTATCAAACACTTGCCTCTAATTAAGATCTGATCCTTTGGGGTTGAATAACACATGTGGTTCTCCCTTTCTCCGGCGAACTTCCGGTGGTGATGGGTGGTGGTGACCTTTGACCTTTGGTTCTCCTCCTTTCCAAGCAAGCTTCTCTCTTCCCAAACAACCTTTCACTCTCTCTAGGAAGATGACTTCTCAATTTTGTGCACAAGAGATGAAATGAACCTACGTACACTAATATCCAAATACTTATAATAAGATGAAATCCAAAATCACTGTTCTCCCCCTTGTAAAAATAACCAAAATGCCCTTTTGGGTTATCTTTTCATTTTCAAATGACCCGAGACCCAAAACCAACGTCCAAATAGTCTTTTCTGACTATTTCAATCCTTCCGGACGCAACGACGCAGTCGAAACGACTATAAGGTTGATGTAAAAATAAGTTTCCTTTTTAATTTAACAAATTAGTCCCGACACGTCCCATACCGCGTCCGACTAAAAATTCAAATTACGGAATTAATAACTCACCGCAATATCAATAACATCACATTCATATATTACCTAAATATCTTTAAGTAATATTCAGAATCATCCATTTTAATATCCACAATTCAAATAAAATCCAAACTAATTAATTTATAATAAAATCGAATTAATCCATTAATTTAAAATATAACCCATTTTAAAAGTCATAAAAATTCGGGGTACTACAGATAAACACTTGCCTTTGAATGTAGGTCTGATCCATTGAAGAAGAAATATAGCCTCCAAGAATTTCTTTCCTAAATCTTCACTCCCAAGTATGTTCTTACACAAATTTTTCAAATCTTCCCTTAGACTCTTGAAATTCCTTCTCAATTCTCTCCACTTTCTCTCTAACTCTCTGTATAATTCTCCTAACCTTTGGTTTTGTGAAAATGACTCTTCCCTAAGCCCAATCTTTTATTTTATAAGTGCAATCCCATTTTTGGCTTTTCAATTACCATTAAGAAGCCCAAAAGTCACCTAAATAAGTCTCGATTAATCTCAAAAGCCCCCGAGACCCGAACATAACGCCCCAGTACTCAATTTTGACTATTTTAACCCCTCCAGATACACTAGAGCACTCAAAATGACCTTATCAATTATCAAAAATAAAAATATATTTTATTCCAAATTTAAGTCCAGACACGACTAACATTCGTGTCCCGACCAAATTTATCATAACTGTCGTATTTTCACTCACGATAATTTTAATCGTCTCATATCATTATTAATACTGATTCATTAAGTAATATTCAATATATATCTCGCTAATTAATATTTTTTTCAATCCAAATTAAACTCTAATTAAGTTTTTCCCCATTATTTAAATTAATCCCAATAATTAATTAAATTAATCCTGTATTTAAAATCATAAAAATTATGGGTATTAAAATTCGGTGGAGGTGCAGAATGGGAGTGGATCCCAACATACCAATAATGGAAAATTTGTTATTATTTTTGGGGGATCACTAGTCCAAAGGGGTTATCCTTCATACTTGTTTGGAGGTGTAGAATGAGGGGGTTGGACTAGAGATGGAGGCATCCCTAGGAAATAATACGTCGAGAGGCGTATTATGAGGCTTGGGATTCACAAGTTTAGTTCGGTATAGCTCTTACGTACCCAAGAGAACTTGGAATAAAAGCCAAATAGTTCCAACACATGAGACATTTACGGATGTAGGGGACAGGATATCGGGTATATAATATACAATATTACGGTATTTATAGAGCATACTCCTTAATATAGCATTTTAGTTTTATTGGATTGATATACTTATATGTTAAAAATAGGTTAATCAAAGGTCGATGCTTGACAAGTATTTGCACGAAAACACATATTCGGTGATGTCGTCTTAGCGACGGGCTTTGTTTGCTTGGAGAAGTGGTAAGAGTAGTTCGATTTTAGACTTTGGCTTTCCAAAGTTTTAGACTGATTCGGCGCACTGACACTTTCCTGATAACGGGTTGGAAAAGTATTTTTTCATATTTGTATTTAGTTATGGCATTTGATTAGAATTTATTTAACATGTGAGTAAGTCATTTCAATAAACAAAGGCAATGGGTTAAAAAATAGGATTTAAAATATAAACGTTGTAAAGTTCATACCATGTTGCCTAAATGGTATAGGCCCGAATTCTGCAGAATTTACCCTTATAGCCTTATAGCGTGAGATGAATTTGTTCCGGGGGAGTGTCCCCTGTGAGGTGGCATTGTTCAGTCAAGCAGAACCTCGTTTAAAAGTGCCGACTTTCGCGAGATGTATGAGGTTTGCCTCTATTTTTGGAGGAAGAGATTTTTCAGAAGTATGAACTTCACTTGGGGGAAGTGACTTTTCGAAAGTATGAACTTTCCTCAAGCGAAAGCAACTTTTCTAAACTTCACCCAGGTCTTTTCAGAACGACCTCGAGTATCTTGGTCAATCGGAACTGAAGAAAGTTAGAAAATCGAATCAATGTTAGGTTTTGGGGTGATTTTCAAGGTTGGTAAGAACCCTAATTTATAAGGGTTGATTGGCCTTCTTGGACCGTTTAACCATCTATGTCCTTGATCGTTCGATCATTCACGAAGATATGTGTATGTTGGATAAGGGTGGGGGAGATACGTGTACGATGGATAAAGGTGCGGGAGACATGTGTATGGGTGGGGGTGAGATTTGGTAATCATTACCTGTGGGGAATAACCATTTAGTTAAATGCCCTGGTTAACTGTTCGATTATCTAATATAGGAATCTTTAACCATTCAGTCAAAGGACCCCTGGTAATTTATTTTTATTTTTGATATTTGCACTTTTATTCATTTAAAGTTTTATAGATGGAGATTTTCGACCCCCCCCTTTTTTTTTTGGGGGTGGGGGGTGGGGTGGGGTGGTGGTTTTGCCACTTTTGCCTTTCGAATTTTTCGTGGGTTTGGGTTTAGTTCTTTTTATCGACTGCGAAAAAATGATTAGCACCGAGATTGCAAATCAGGATATCCATAGAGGAGTCGACTAAGAGGACACATGCGGATACTCTTCGTCAAAATTGAAATAGTTAAAAATAGGTTTGCCTATTTTTAGGATGGGTTTGGACTTAAATGTAAGAGGTCGAGGCATTTAGGGATGGAAATTGGGGTTTTTGGGAAAGGTCAGACGGTTGACTGTTCGTTAACCCTCCCTTTTAACCTTTCGATCAAGGAAGTCTGGATGTTTAATCGTTCGGTTAAACGTGTTAAACATCCTAGATCCCAAAGCGTATAAATGAGGGTTGCTTTAGGTAATTTCCTCACTTCTCTCAATTTCTCTCTTCTTCTCTGTCATTTCTCTCTCTTTCTTTGTGTTGAGACTTCTGCACCATTTTGTGAGTTTCTTCCTAGTTTCTTCATATTTTCATTGCATTATGGACCCTTTGGATCGTATTATGGTGGATGATGAAGAGATTCAAGCTCTAAACATGAATCAGGCCAAGGAGGGGTGTGTGGGACTGGAGACTCAGGTTGGTCTAATGGATGTGGAGCCTTGGCCAAAGGTGTTTGTTTTAGGGTCCACAGGGTACTAGAGTGTGGCCCTTCATGTTGATGATTGGGATGGGATATCCAGGCAACCAGTGGCGCCTTGGGCATGGTTGGTTTATGATTTTATTTTGTCGGCGGATGAGGAGGACATGGAGATCCTTCTACAAGAGTGTGAGCACCACAGGGCATTGGGGGTGCATATTGCGGATGCCCTACGTGTAAGTTTATTGGCTTTCTCTTTTTACATTTTTTTAATTTCTTGTAAAGATATTTAAATTCATAATGTTTATATGATACCTGATATTTTATGGAGGGACTGTTATAGGCTTGAGGACCAAGACATGATAACTATATATATGTCATTTTCCTAAAAAAATGAGTATAATAATGATGAATTACCAATGATGATAAATGATTGATGCAGCGGGAAGGAAATATTAAAAATAATAAAGTAAACTAAATATGGAAAATAGATAGAATAAAAGTAAGGGTGATTGGACTAATCCTGTTATGTATAAAAGCAAAATGATAATAGTAATAATAAGAAAAATAGTAATAATAATAATAATAGTAGTAGTAATAATAATAATAATTAAAACTCAAAGAATAAAAAAGTAATAGTAAAATAAAAAAATAAATAAATAAAGTAAGAATAACATAAAGCCGGGATGTATCTTAAACTGGGGAAACAAATTGTGATGGGGGTCTGACAATGACATATTAGACTCATGTGTTATGTGTGCACCTCTCAGACGATAAACATATAGGAGCTTTTGGGTCACCTCATGACTGATTAACCTTCCTGGTTAGTGAGAACCAAAGATAGGTTGCGTAAGTGTGAACATACGGTAACTCAAACAAAGGGAGGGAGAAAAGCTCTGTGGCGAGGGTCGGGTCACCTTACAACTGGTTAACCATCCTGGTTAGCGGGAACCAATGATAGTTAACTTAAGTGTGAAAATACGATTACTCAGACACCAAGAGGGAGAAAGCTCCGGGGGGTTTAGGTCACCTCACGTCTGGTTAACCTTCCAAGTTATCGAGAACCAAAGTGTTGATACCAAATTTAGTCTGCTGACGTGGACCAATCACTTGAAGACACGTATCAACCTACATGGAAATTACAAATACTTTAGACGAGCAACTTAAGCGGTCCGAGCTACTTAACGTGCAGAGCATCCAAATCAAGAGAATCAAAAGATAACTACGCATTAAATTCGCATTTATATTGTACAGATGTATATGTCTACTAGATAACAACGTATTATCCTTTCATATGTATAGCCTCAAGGCTATAAATACATTGTAACCTCCTCATAAGGGGGGGGGGACTTTTGGATCTCTTGAAAAACCTATTATCGAGATTCAAGGCAAACAATCAACAATACAAAACAGTGGACGTAGGCCATTTTCATACGGCTGAACCACTTTAAAAATCCTTTGTCTTGTTTATTTTTTATCTGTGATTAATTAATTAGATATAATCTAGTTTTTTACATCAACAGATTGGCGTCGTCTATGGGAAACGACTGTATCTAGTGTTTTTCACCCAAACAATTCACCATCTATGGCTGATAATCCGGAGTCCAGTAATCGAAACAGTGGGTTCCCTCCAAACCCTTCTACTCCCCCAAATATTCAAGATCTGGCTGGCATAATGGCTAATTTAGCCCAAGGCCAAATGGGCATGCAAGAAACCATACGTCAACTTATACAGACTGTTCAAGGAGGAGTGTCGGCCCAATTAGGACAATGAAGTGTTCAGAGAAATACCCATTTGCCATCTTCGAGAACTAGAAGAAAGTTATTCCGGGAGATCTCTTAATCTAGACGTACTGACTCGTATCGTACTGAGAGATCTAGTGATCCTTCGTATCAACCTGGCCGGACTTCATCAGTACGAGCTACTGATTCCCACCGAAATGTCACTCTCACTCCAGAAAGGACTAGTGCTCTAGAAAGGTTGAGTAGAGCTTATCCTTTTGATCGTTTGGGCCCTAGGAGGAATAAAAGTCCCCCTAGGATTACATTGAGGAACTCTCCACGACCATCTGATCTAAGAGAAGGCTCTGCCCAATCACGTCAAACTGCTCGTAATGAAAGATCCCAAGAGGAAAACTCAACGCGATCAGTTGCTCGAACAAATAGGCCTGAGGTGGGAAACGATGCATGGAAAGGCTCTATTCCAAGGTTGGAGGACAGATTAGGGGAAATGGCTAAGGCCAAGAATCCTCTACAAAGAACTTTTATCCAAGGGACACCATTTGTACAGGCAATTGTGGATTTTTCTACACCATCAAAATTCAAAGCTCCTATGGTGACACCTAAATACGATGGAAAAACTGATCCTGTCCTCTATATAGAACAATACCAAGCTGCTGTTGATATCTATGCAGTTTCAGACGAGATGAGATATAGGACATTTTCAGGAACTCTCATCGGGTCAGCCCAGATATAGTACAACAACCTTCCTCGGGAGAAGATTGCGACTTTTTTTCAACTGCCAGAGCTCTTTATAGGGAATTTCTGTTTTGGAGCGAAACCAATCAAACGAGTAGCACACTTGCTGAGTGTTAGACAGAAGCCAAAAGAAAGTACTAGGGACTAAATTACTCGTTTCAATAACGAGAAGCCTGAGGTAATTGATTACGAGGAGAAAATAACAGTTACTGCTCTGATGAGTGGACTATTACCGGATAAGTTGTACCATACTTTAGCAAAAGATCTGCCTAGAACCATGGCAGAACTAATGGCAAAGGCAGCCAAAATCATGAATGCTGAGGAAGCCATGGCTGCGAAGAAGAGTACAGGCACTAAGGAGACCAAGGTTGAAGCTCGTAAAATCGAGAAAAAGGATCAGAAGAATAATGGTGGTAATAGGCAGTCGAAAGGTAAGCAAGCACTGGAGCAGATGAGGAAGTATGGAAATTATACTCCCTTGAAGGTAGACATAAATTATATTCTAGAGGAGATCAAGAACAGCGAGGAGTTAGCCTGGCCAGGGAAAATGAAGGCAGATCCTGACAAAAGTGACAAGTCCAAATATTGCGTGTTCCACAAAGACCATGGTCATATGACCAAGCGTTACCTAGCTCTCTAGAATGAAATTGAAGCACTCATCAGGCGAGGAAAATTAGCTAAGTATGTTGATCGCCAAAATGATAGAAAGACTAGCAACCGATGAAGTCAAAGATCTAAGTCTCCTCGTCGAGCAAAAGAAGACAAGAAGAGAGACCATGAAGATGATCCAGAAGATGACCCCGATATCCCCAAAAGACCAAGACAGCCAGAGCGTGAGGTATTTTCAATCCATTTTGGGTCATTTGAATGTAATGCCATTACAGGTGGAGATGAAGGAGGTGGAGATCTGACTGCGGAGAGAAACTCCTACCTCAATGAGGCTCAAGCTTGCTCGTACATATAACGAATAAACTTTGCTGAAAATAATGGCCCGAGGAAGGTGAATGAGGACAAAGTGGTAATCGATTTTTCTAAGAATGACCTGGTAGGTGTACTATATCCTCATAATGACCCATTGGTAATCAAGATGAGAATGAAGGAAGTGGTGATTTTACGGGTACTGGTGGATAATGGTAGCTCGGCAGATATTATGTTCTACCCATGCTTCGACAGTTTAAATTTGAAGTTAGCCCAGTTGGAGCCCTATCATAGGCCGCTCCTTGGTTTTACTGGCGAAAAGGTTTTTTCACTTGGGACGATCAAGTTGGATATGCTTATCGGTACATGGCCTGCTTGTCGAACATAAAGAGTACGCTTTTTTGTAATGGATAAAAATGTCCAATCAGCTTATAATATCATAATGGGAAGGGTAGGTTTGAAGAAGTTTGAAGCAGTACCATCTACTATGCATCAATGTTTAAAATTCCTAACTAACTTTGGAGTGGGAGTGGTGAAAGGCAACCAGAAAGTAGCTCGTGAATGCTACTATTCATTCGCCGAACAGGAGGAACGCGAAGAATCCAGGAAGTAAACTACTACTTATCAAGCGGATGAAATAGAAGATGCAGAGATTAAAACATTAGACCCTAGAGACGAGTCTTAGCTCGTGAAGGGCCAGGTCATGGAAGCTACCGAAAAGATTATTCTGGACGAGGAGCACCCAGAACTAACAACCCAAATTGGTGTGTCATTGGATGAATCGATAAAAAGGAACTGATAGCATTTTCAAGGCACATAAAATAGACTTTTGCATGGAGTCATGAAGACATGCCAGGGATAGACCCGAGTTTCTTGTGCCACGAGCTCAACGTGAACAAAGAGATTAAGCCAGTGAAGCAGCGAAGAAGGGTTTTTAGCCATGAAAAGAACCAAGCCATACAGGAAGAAGTAGAGAAACTACAAAGAGCCTTTTTTTATTGAGGACGTCAAATATCCTGATTGGCTAGCAAATGTGGTGATGGTGAAAAAGAAAAACAATAAGTGGAGGATGTGTGTGGACTTCATTGATCTTAATAAGGCATGCCAAAGGATCATTTTCTTTTGCCACGAATCGATCAACTAGTGGATGCTATCTCGGGGCATGAATTGTTGAGTTTCATGGATGCTTATTCTGGTCACAACCAGATTAAAATAAAGCCCGAGGACAGGGAAAGTACCTCTTTTATCACCCCAAAGGGAACTTATTGTTATAATGTTATGCCTTTTGGACTTAAAAATGCAGGTGCCACATATCAGCGGCTGATGAATAAGGTGTTCGCAGAGCAAATCAGTCATAATATGGAGGTTTATGTCGACGATATGCTGACGAAGAGCAAGAAAGCTAATGATCATTTAGTTGACCTAGGTCAGACCTTTGATCAACTAGAGAAATATCAAATGAAGTTGAATCCCACCAAATGCATATTTGGGGTGCGAGAAGGTATGTTTCTCGGATATATTGTTAACCAGCGAGGTATTGAGGCGAACCCCAAAAATATCAAGGTCCTACTGGAACTACGATCTCCAACTACGAAGAAGGAAGTGCAAAGTCTCACAAGGCAAGTTGCAGCACTTAACAGATTTGTGTCACGAGCAACATACATATGCCTTCCATTCTTCAAAACATTCTGAAAAACTTTTGAGTGGAATGATGAGTGCGAGAAGGCCTTTCAAGAGTTGAAAAAATATATGGGGACACCTTAATTATTATCTAGACCAGTGATGGGAGAAAAACTATACTTGTATCCGACAGTTTTAGAGAATGCAGTCAGCTCGGCGTTGATAAGAGTGGAGGACAGAGTACAGAAATCGGTATATTACACCAGCAAAGCTTTTCGAGGAGCAGAGATCAGATATCCAAGGTTGGAGAAGTTGGCACTGGCACTAATCGAAGCGAGCAGAAGGATGAGGCCATACTTCCAAGCCCATACTATAGTGGTATATCCCGATACGCCCTTACGACAAGCTCTACATAAATCGGAGAAATCGGAAAGATTGATGTACTGGGCAGTAGAACTTGGTGAATATGACATAGTTTATGAGCCTAGATCGTCACTCAAGGGACAGGTAGTAGCAGACTTTATCGCAGAGTTTACTCACTCTGATATTTCCAAAGAGAAACCCGTGGATGCTACGGGATCATCGAATTCAACCCTCGACCAATTTCCATCCGTGGATGATCAAGAGAAGATAATCAACGAGCAACGAGAAGTGCCAGGGGAGGACAAAAGGAAGCCTTATAATTCCACTAAGGAACTCTGTCTGATCAAGAGTTTGATAATGAGGTACCTGTGTGGAAACTGTATGTGGATGGCTTTTTGTGTGCCACAGGCAGTGGAGCAGGAATTATTTTAAATAGTCCTAATGAAATTGATATGGAGTATGCACTACGTTTTCAATTTAAGGCTTCCAATAATGAGGCTGAATATGAAGATATGACCGTGGGTCTAAATCTGGTCAAAACCATGAAGGCAGAGCAGGTCGTTGTATTAAGTGATTCACAGTTAATCGTAAATCAAATTCTCGGAGTATATGAAGCAAAGGGAGAACTAATGATCAAGTATCACATAAAAGAAATGCAGGTTGTATCGAATTTCACTACAGTTCAGTTGATCAGAATACTGAGATTGGAGAATGCAAGAGCCGACGCCCTAACTCGGCTAGCATCAGCAACACACACCGAGCTACGAAGAACAATCCCAATAGAAATTCTGGCCGGTCGGAGCATAGATGAAGATTTAATGATGAACTTCATTACCCTCGACTTGGGATCATCCTGGATGGACCCCATCAGGGCTTATATTAAAGAAGGGGCTTTGCCATCTGATAATGTCGCAGCCAAGAAACTGAAGTTTAAAGCTGCTCGTTATGTATTGATCAGTGGCATTTTATATAGAAGAGGAGTTATAGCAGCACTCCAGAGATGTGTCCATCCCTACGAAGTTAAGGACTTGATTGAAGAGGCTCACGAAGGGTACTGTGGAGCTCATGTAGCAGGTCGGACGCTTTTACAGAGGATAACGACACAAGGGTATTATTGGCCAACGATGAGAGCTGATTGCGCTGCTTATGCCAAGAAGTACGATAAATGCCAACGTTTCTCTTCCATCCGAAGAACTCCCCAGGCATTGTTAACACCCATTACATCCCCTTGGCCATTCTCCACGTGGGGGATAGACTTGGTCGGGCCACTTCTAACGACCAAAGGAAGATTCAAATACCTCATGGTTGCTATGGATTATTTTACCAAATGGATGGAAGCTGAACCTCTCATTGATATGACATATGACAAAGTCTATCAATTTATTTGGAAGAGTATTATTTACAGATATGGTCTCCCACATGCATTCATTACTGACCAAGGAACCCAGTTTGACAACGGGGAATTCGCTGCATATTATTATCAATCCAATGTACAAAAAATCCACTTTGCGCTAGGCCATCCCCAGAGCAATGGGCAAACTGAAGTGACGAACAGAACCCTACTGAATGGTTTAAAAAAACGGCTGGATAATGCAAAGGGAAATTAGATCAACGAGCTACATTCTGTGTTATGGGCTTATCTCACTACACCACGAACAGTAATTGGGGAGTCTCCATACATGTTGACATTTGGAAGTGAGGCTGTCATACCTACTGAATTGGGTCTACCCACACATAGGGTGCTTAATTTCAGTTCTCCTGTCAGTGACTTGATGAGACGATTAGACCTGGATATGCTCAAAGAAGTTAGAGAAGAAGCAGCAATCAGGAATGCAGCATATCAACAACGAACAACTTTGTTTTACAACAAAAGAGTGAAGAAGTGTGATTTGAAAGAAGGGGATTATGTATTGAAGAAAGTGATGCAAAAGCATAATAAACTGGAAGCCAACTGGCATGGACCTAACAGAGTAACTGAAGTTGTTCGTCCAGGGACATACAAAATTAAAACTTTGGAGGAAGAAGAATTCAATAATGCATGGAATGCGGAACACCTGCGCAAGTACTATCAGTAATTGAAATTCCTATGTAATACAGTTTCTTCAATATGAATAAAGTGATGTTTCGCCCATATTTCCTTCTTTGTTGAAATTTTTTCAGAATATTAGTGCTACACACTACATAAACCCAAAATCAACGAAACACACCACCAACTCCGGTTGGTCGGCAACTCATAACCACCAACTCCGGTTGGTCAGCAATTTAATTACCACCAACTCTGGTTGGTCGGGAACTCATTACTACTAACTCCGGTTGGTCGGTAACTCAATACCACCAACTCATGTTGGTCTACATCTCATTACCACCAACTTCTATTGGTCGGTAAATCAATAACCACCAACTCCGGTTGGTTGGTACCAAACTAGGCAAGAAGCTGGACGACCTCCCGAGGAGTCCACTGTCTAGGCAACTAGGTAATCCATACAAGATTACTACAACTAAGCAGGAACATGGGATGAAAATCATTCCATTGCTTAGGCCCAAAGAGTGACAAGTCTCTATAATCAAATAACAAACGGGATAAGTATGGTATGTATATATATATACATATTCACCAACCAACAAACCAACAAACAAGGACATTCTACAAATTATTTCGAAGAAAAATGAAATTGTCAAAGGCTAAAAATTTCTTCATTAAAACTAAATAGATTACATATGATATGAAGTTTGATTCATTACATAAACATATCCTATTTTATGGGTTTCTTTCCCTCTGCTTTTGAAACATGTTCTACCTCAGCTGGAGGATCATATAAGGCATAAGGGGAATTTATAAAGTTTATATCTCGCAGCTTTCTGACATTCATTATGGATGGTAGATCAAGCAAGTGCTCTGGACGAGATATCTCAAAGTTTGAATGAAGACTATAATCACCGAGATACTTAGAGATTAATATCCAAGGAATAGCACGGGCTGGAATCCAATAAAGATCAAGTTTGAAGGGAGGCACAGGCAAATCAAGAACTACAAGATCACAATAATCCCACAGGAAATGACCCTGTTTCAGCTTTAGGAAACATAAGGCATTCAACCACCCCTGCTTATATCCTTCGTTGTTCGACTGTTGCAAACAAGCATCAAGGTGATACAGAGCTTCATTATACCCAGCCATCCAAAATTCCCTGGGTTTCTTATGAAATTGATAAGTCAATCTCTCAAGTTGCTCGTAGAGCTTCTTCACCAGAATTTCTTTACTTTCCAGAGAAGAACTCTGGGTGGAGAGTTGGTCGGTGAAATTCAGAATCTTCTTAGACATTTCTGCCAAGACTTGGTTCTTCTCCATTAACTGAACGACTTGATTCTTTAAGGCCGATTGAGTTCTTATTTCTTAAACGGTAACCCAACCAGCCCTTGCCCATCCCCAAGAAGAAGATCTTGCTCTACCACGAGCAGGTGTGGAAGATCCTGCTCGTTTCAAAGTTTCTAACTCATCCCTTAAGTTAGCATTTTCTACTTCCAAAAATAAAAAACCATCTTCATTTACGAGGACCAAGGCTCCCGAAGAAGAGAAAGCAGCAGATTTGAGTTATTTTATTTCCTCCTGTAAAGCGATGTTCTCCTACTCCAGCAGCTTGGCGATATGTCTATGTTCTTTAATTTCAAGCTTTAACACACTCTCCTTTTTCTCATGAGCAGAAATGAACTTGTCATATCCCTTGTCAGCACTCAATTGTTGGTACTTTTTCTCATAGCCTTGATGCAAAAGTGTAGTAGATTCTTTATACTACTGCTGAAGTTCCTCGATTGTTCCTTGAAGATCTTCAATTATTTCGTAATAAGCCACATTGTTGGCTACAACACGATCAAGCAGACACTTTAAGTACTGGTAAGCATCAATTCCTCATTCAGAGGCATCTAACCCGAGGATATCAATGATTTAAGCTTCAGTAAAATCTGTATGACCAGCTTTAAAATAGTCATTGCATTTCTTTATCAACTTCGAATCATGAGCTGATAAAAGTTCCATCCTGGCCACAAACTAGCAAAGATAAAATGAAATACTAAATCAACAATAGTGAGAACAGAGAAATTAAGAGAGAAATTCAAAACGAACAACAGAAGTTCGAATTTTATTCATCATGATAAAGGAAAACATAGTTCCAGGTTACATTTAGGAAAATAACAAAACAAAAGACCCGAACAACTTTAAACCTTCTCCTTATTTCCTATGACTTCTTCAGATGGTTTGGATGAAGAGGTTAGTTGCTCGGAGTGCAATAGCGGTTGCTCGACAGATGTGCTGGCTTGTTGAACTTGCTCGGAAGGTTAATAAATAGCAACAACAGGGACCTGCTCTCCTGTCATCATGGAGGATTCATCTGAAGTAGCTTCATCTTCTTCTTCTTCTCCAGGAGAGGGAGGAGGTCCATGAGTGTGCTCTTGGAACAACTCAGAATTTTCAGCAACCTTCAATTTTTTCAAGGCTGATACCCATCCATCCCTAAAATATTTAACACTGGCATACTCCATTTGAGAAGACATAACAGTCAGGCCCTTATTCCAACCCTTGTCCCAACCAGCACTAAAAGATTTTTTAACTGCAACTTTCCTTTTTGCCCTCTCCGAGGAGGTCCTTTCATTAAGGAGCTCTTCGGCAGACTTCAACTTTTCCTCTACCTCTGTCTTATATCGCTCAACATCTTGAAGCTTGGCAACATTTTCCTCAGCAGATTTAAGCTTGACTTCCATCTCGGTATTATATTATTCGGCCCCCTTTAATTTCTTCTCCAATTCTTTGGAGGCAGTCACAGCTTGATCTCTATTTAGCTCAACAGATTTGAATTGCTTCTCCCAAGCATCTTTGTATTCCTTATACTTCTGACGAGATTCCTTCAAAGACTGGGTTAGTCCAGCAAAATCTTCTTCTACCCCACCCGAGAAGCTGGAAGCCCTGATAGCTTCATCTTTCTTCAAAATTCTCTTGAAACACGTCACAAGCTGAAAAAAGAAAGAACTTTAAGTCAATATATGAACATAGTATTAGAAAATAAAGGACGCAGGCTAACAATACTTACTAATGCAATGTGTTGAGCAGCCAGAGTAGTAATTCTCTCACGAGAAAAAGTATCTTCAATGCTTTGGATTTCTGGGACAGTCCAAGATTTTATTAAACCCACAGCCGAGCTCGAAGGAACAAAAGCTAGAACATTACTTTCAACATTTGAAGGCTAAGAGATAGGGTCAACAGGTCTCTCAGTAGAACTTTTTTTCAATCTCCTCAGAGGAGCAGGAGCATTATCGATTAAATGAGCCATCTCTATTGGTGAAATGACAACAGTCTCACTCGAAGGTGAGATGACAACAGTCTTACTCGGAGGTATAGGGGGCTTCTTGCCAGCTTCCTTGGCAGCAATAAATGGGGGTACATTTATATTCTTTGTCCCTTCATCTGGGATATCTTGTTTATTCTTCTTTACCTCCTCGGTGGCAAAGGCAGACTTTTCAAAAAAGGCAGGAGCTTTTCTCTTCTTCATCAGATCAGTAATTGGAATACTCAAGTCAGAAGAAGAACCTTCCACACTGGTTTCAGAGGTTGGTACCCGATCAAGATCAACCACCACAGGATGAGGACGAGCAATGAAAGATGAGGTGTAGATTTTGTATTGAAATAAATAAGAAGCAGATCTAATGTGCTCCCCAGCAACATATTGATGTACGCCCCAGATAAGTTTCAAATGCTTTATACTAACCTCAATTTCTTTTGGAGGTTTTCTTTTACTATCAACTATAACAAACAAAATCAAATGTCAGTGATGCATTTCGTCGAATACAAAGAAAATAAGATTTCAAAAATGAAAACAACCTATCCCATTGCCATAAAGCGAACACCTGGGACCTTGGTACACGTCATCTCCATTTAATGGAGGGTGTTGCCAATTTTTCATCACAACCCCATGATCAAACTAATCCCTATTGGCATCAGGAAGATTGACAACTAAAGCTCTATTCGAAAACCTAGTTTTTAAATAGAAAGTATTATCACTAGTAACCCATCTATAGCAATACATAATTTCTGGAATCCCCAAACGAGTTCCATGAAGTTAGTTCAACTTATATACGCCATTAACTACCCTTCATGTTTTGGAGCTACTCTTGCAGATACAATATCAAAATATTAGCAAAATTGTAAACACAGGGGATTTGGCGGGAAAGAAAGGCCACATTCGGCTACAAAAAGACTTGGGAACCAGTGTCCCTCAGCCAAAGAAAATAAATTAGAAGGACAAGAAAACTCTTCCAAAATAACCCACGAAGGGATTGAAAACTCAGATCGAAATTTATCCAGCGATTCAACAAGATAAACCATGGTGAATAAAGTAAATAAAGAAGAGGGAAGAAAGCCTTACAGTAGAAAGAGAGATCTGTTGATAATGAACGATGGAAAGAACGAAGGCACAAGATAGAGAGAAGATGAAGAGTTCAGAGATACAAATTTGAAAAGTGAAAGACGATAGGATTTCTATCGCACTTAAATACTTTACCTCGGGAATAGAGAAAAGCAATGATTACAAGGGAAGACGTTTGCGCTTCCGACGGCTAAAAGAAGAAAAAGGCACAAATATCGAAGTGATTGTGAAAATTCAAAATATTTATGAAGCCTGATATTATGCGTTCAAAAAGGAATTATATACAAGGAAAGTCTTCCTAAAATTCAAGAATAACAGTAATCCAAGCAATTTCAAGCAAAACATTCCACACTCTCCTTCAACCTCAACTGTAAAACATTTGGGGCTTCTGTTGATACCAAATTTAGTCTGATGATGTGGACCAATCACTTGAAGACACGTATTAACCTACATGGCAATTATAAATACTTTAGACGAGCAACTTAAGCGTACCGAGCAACTTAAGCGGTTCGAGCTACTTAGCGTGCAGATCATCCAAATCAAGAGAATCAAAAGACAACTACGCATTAAATGCGCATTTATATCTTACAGATGTATATGTCTACTAGATAACAACGCATTATCCTTTCATATGTACAACCTCAAGGCTATAAATACATTGTAACCTCCTCATAAGGGGGGACTTTTGGATCTCTTGAAAAAGCTATTATTGAGATTCAAGGCAAACAGTCAGCAATACAAAACAGTGGACGTAGGCTATTTTCATAAGGCTGAACCACTTTAAAAATTCTTTGTCTTATTTATTTTTTATCTGTGATTAATTAATTAGATATAATATAGTTATTTACATCAACACAAAGATAGGTAGCTTAAGTGTAACATACAATGACTCAAACATCGGTAATGAGAAAGCTTTATGGGGGGGGGGGGGTCGGGTTACCTCACAATTAGTTAACCTTCTGGTTAGCGATAACTAAAGACAGTTAGATTAAGTGTGAACATACAATAACTCAACACTGAGGAGGAGAAATCTTCGAGGGATTTCGAGTCACGTAACAAATGGTTTATCTTCCTGGTTAGCAGGAATCAAATATAGATAGTTTAAGTGTAAATATATGGTAACTCAAATACCGGGCGGGAGAAATCTCTGAGAGGTTTTGGGTCACCTCACGACTTGTTAACATTCCTGGTTAGTAAGAACCAAAGATAGGTAGCTTAAGTATGAACATACGATAACTCAAACACCGGGTCACCTCACGCATATGTTTGTGTTGCTTTTCCTTGAAATCTGGTGGAAATGCTTGGGTTAGGGGTTCCGTAGCACCGCTAATGAGGGTTTGGGTGGGGATACCATCTTTGTAAATGTCTTCATGTATGCCATAGGGTTTGGGTTGTTATTAAACTGTCTCTCCCCGATGCAGTTTAAGAGGAGTCGAATGATCACTACTGCTTTGGGAGAGCGTTGGTAGGATACCATCGACACTTTTCACTTGCCGGTGGGAGAGATGGCCATGAACCCTTTGGACTTCTATGCTTTCATAAGATTC
This sequence comes from Sambucus nigra, assembly GCA_949130495.1. Lineage (NCBI taxonomy): Eukaryota > Viridiplantae > Streptophyta > Magnoliopsida > Dipsacales > Adoxaceae > Sambucus > Sambucus nigra. The sequence goes on from OX422207.1 coordinate 764,148,302, forward strand.
CCATTTGTCAGAGTGTCCTTGGCGGTGGAACATATTCTGATAATTACAAGTAGGCTCTATTTGAGGGGAGTTTCTTGAAGTTAGCGCCTTGACTACCTATCGAGAGCAGGTGGAGTATTTGGGCTTGATGTGTTGGTGGTGAAATGGTATACCGAGTGTTTGTTAATACTTACAGTTGGACTTATTTTTCGCACCGGGTGGCATAGGTGGGATCCATTTATAGTGGTTATCGTTCCTGATGGACTTTTCATGAATTTCGAGATATGCATGGGGGAGGATGGGGCTAACAGATATGTACGAAGTAGAATGACCATAATTAAGGTTTTCCTATAACATATTTTTTAGGTGTTTGTTTAAACTTGGCTTGAAGTGATATCTCGGGTGATTGGTGGACACCGAGGCAAGTGAAGCTTGTTATGGAGCGTTGTTAGATCTGCCTCGCTGTCTGTTGACAACAAGGATTGAAGATATAACTGCGTTGCTTAGTGGAGTCTAAGTTTTGTAAGTCTATCCATGTCATTTCAATAATACCAAGTTGTAACAGTTATGAATATATGTTTTGCCCGAAAGGGATTTTTCCTCATCTCCTATCTTATGATTTATGGTTTGTTTGTTTATTTGGATTTAATTATAATATCTTGCATGTTTACGTTCACCTAATTTAATCAAGATAAAATTTAGAATTTGACTTTTATGTGTGTTACCTAATTTAATATGTGTGTGACCTAATGAGGGTTGGTGAGCGGAACATACAAGAGGGAGAACTACTTCTAAATGATAACCTCAAACTAACCTAGACTCCTGGAGGAAAATTTGCATGCAACTGGGGAGTACCCTACCTTGTAACCAAGTTATACTCCAGTTGGAGTTCTACCTTAGCTAATCTCGATGGAGTCACAATTTCCCATTCCTTCGATCTTGATTGATTGCAGATATTCTTTTATTGAACATGTGTGTGGTCAAAAGGAAAAATTATTTTGACACAAAGAAAATCGATCGTAATGGGAGGGGAAGACTATGTAAGCCCATGCACATTCCTAGCCCTACATCAAAAATCCCACTTGAGCCACCAACATTTCTCTTGAACTTAGCTAAAATAGTTTTAACCCCTAAATTTTTCATTCAAGAGAACTATATATATCTGATTCTATGTTATATTTTTATCGTAGACGTTGAAATACAGGCACCCCGTTGTCTTTGAATTGGAGATACATAAAACAATATTCCTATGTTTAATAGTGGAGAATCAACTCCACAAGGTTGTGAACAATAGATGTGTTTTTCTAGGGTTTGATAAAATTCTCAACAAATCATCCAAGGGTTGGATTGAAATACAAAAGAGTTTAAAACAAACTAGGTTTTGGAGACCTTTTGGATATGTATGGGGAAGTAATTTTAGCCAAAATTTTTGTGTAAAAATTATCCTAATACCCCTTTATATAAAGATAATATTTTCGAGGTGGCACAAATTTCAAAAAATCTCATTCAAACAAAAATAAGATTTCATTTGAACGAAAATGCTAACTCGTTCTAACTAAATTAAAACTCGTTAGAACAAACTACCAATCTCGTTCGAAACCATCTTCGAACGAACTTCGAACAATATTAGTTTCACTAATAGAAAAATGTCGTTTGATGTGCGTTTGAAGTTCGTTTGAACGAACTCGCAATCTCGTTCGAACCAAGATTTAAATTCGTTCAAATGACTTAAAAATAGAAAATTATTTTTTCTTTGAATAATATTTTAAAACCAGGCCTCAAAATTTTGTATAAATAACCTTTGAATAAAATGTTTACACATAATTAAAACCATATACCTTCTTCGATGATTGAAGTTACGATTTAAACTCTTTCGATCTTCGATTGTTGCATTCAGTCATTAGCTTGTCTTCACTTGAAACTCTTGAGAATGTATATGATGATGAAGGTGTAACAGAATAATACAAACTTAAAAACATGATGAGTAATCATAAATCTTCTCCTTTGGATATTTCGGTACAAAACACAAAAAAATTGAAAATAGTATAAACTCGTAAGACAAGTTCAACTAATGTCACTCCCAACCCACAAAAAAAAGGAAAAGACACATGTGACATTTTTTTCAACTAAAAATCTTCATCGTGTAGTCCATGAAATCATTAAGGTGAAAAATACCTACACAAATGAAGCAAAACAAATACCATGACGTATAGAGTTTAAAGAAAACACAAAACTCCCTCAATATGTTCTCTGCCTTTTTTTCCATAATAGACAAAGGTTTAGAAGTTAAACCTGAAAAATTAGCATGATAAGAATCCAAATATGAAACATCATCATAAAGAATAAACAATAAAGAATATGCCATGAAACTTCAACACACCAACAAACTATTCTTGATTTTTTTAAAATTTTTTGAGTGTATATATATGTGTGTGTGTGTGTGTGTGTGTGTAAGTACAAATACAAACAGCCACATAATGGAGTAGCACGAAAAAATTCGAATCATGGAAATTGTGTGAACTTAATGCACGAGAAAATCAACATATGCATATGTAGTAAAGGCGCACGAAGTTACACATATACTCCTAAAGAAAGGACTCAATTCAATCTTTGGCGTAAAAGAATTGAACAAAGTAAAATTGACTCAACTTATGAAAAATGTCATGAATTTTAATGCTTTTTAAATCAATAACGCTAAACTATTTAATATTTTTTAAGGAAGTTTATTATGAAAATTCATTGATCTTCAAATTATAGCACCCTCAAAATTTCACATATTAAGCATAAACTCTCAATTTTTTTAAGGAATCATATTGCTCTTGTCAATGAAGTAAAAAAATTTGCTTTGGCACTTTTGTTTTTATGTGCTGAAATCATCTTTTTGGCTATTTTAAATGGCGGCCTTTAACGCAAATAAGACTGCTTCTTTCGTAGCCCCTTTCCATTGCTTAAACAAAAATCAAGTTTTTTGAAAAAAAATTCAAGCAATGGTTTTTACATTCACAATTAGTTCCTAGTGCATTTGGTCCGTTATTAAGCATGGTTGAGATGATAATACCCTATTTGCACATAAAAAGTAAGCACAATGTTCAAAAGTTCGCGTGTGTGTGCAATAAAGGTGATATACAAAGTTTACCATGAAGGAAGTAATCATCAAAGAACAACGTGATGCTAAACATACATTTTAAGCACAAAAAAGAAAAAAAGGCAAGTCAAAGAGCACCATAACTAAGTCACATGAATGGATGTAATGTAATTACGATTGAAAGCATCTTAAATGCGCATCCATATATGGTGTAAAATAAAATACAAAATCTTTTTTTTTTAATTTTAATAAAATATATAACCTTTTTGAATTTTTTTGAAACTTTTTCTAAACGAAAAGAAAATCTTTTTAGATTTTTCAAAATATAAACATAAGAATAAAGTCTAGTAATAGGGACAAAAGATAGAAATATGATAGTCACTATATACTAGAAATAATACCCAAACTCAATTAAAGCAACAAACACTTAAAGACTTCCTAAGATCCTCAAATATGAGTGCATCTAAAGGTTTAGTACAAATATCGGCCAATTGACGTTTGATACTCACGAAACACAAGAAAATAATATTCTCCTCAAAAAGATATAAACTACTCATGAATGCTAATATGCTTCATACGGAATGTTGAACCGTATTAAGATAAATATCGATTGCACTTGTATTATCGCAAGAAATAGTCATTGTGCCTTAAATAACCCCATAATCTTCCAATATTCTCTTTATCCATACAACTTGTGTGAAACAACTCCCAGGAGCGATGTGCTTGGCCTCCGCTTTGGATAAAAAATGGAGTTTTGTTTCTTAATCAACTAAGAAAGAAGAATATTCCAAAAGTTAAAGCATCCATGTGATGTGCTTTTATAACCATCAACATCCCCGACCCATTCGACTTCCAAACAAGCCGATAAATGGTTATCGGTATCAAAGGAATACCAAATGGCATAAGAAATAGTGCCACTCATGTATTTGATGATACGTTTAAGTACAAACAACTGTGACACTTTTAGTAATGCTTGGTAACGAGTATAAACTCTAACACTAAAGGCGATTTCGGGATGATTAGCGGCCAAGTGAAAGAGACTACCTATCACACTCCTACTTAGTGTTTGCCCTATATCCGTGCCTAAAGTGTCTTTGATAAGCTCAATAAGGAACACATGGGTATGCGTGAGTGATTAGCAGAGTCCAAACCAAACTTCTTCATACGATCCCTAACATATTTAAATTGAGATATGAATATCCCATTCTTAATTTGACACACTTGGAGACCTAGAAAGAAAGTAAGTTCACTAACCATGCTCATCTCAAATTCACTCTTCATCTTCTTCTGAAAAGTGTGAGAATGTTGGTAACACGTGGAACCAAAGACTATGTCGTCCATATAAACTTAGACAATCAAGATGACACCACCCTCTCTCCTAACAAAAAATGTCATATTAACTCCCCCTCTCTTGAAGCCACGAGCTAAAAGATAATAAGTTAGTCTTCATACCAAGAATGAGGTACCTTATTCAAGACATATGAGGCCGCATTTAGATAAAAGATGTGTCATAAGTGCTTTGGGTTTTCAAACCCCTTTGGGTTTTCTACGTAAACCACCTCCTAAAGAATGCCGTTGAGAAAGGCACTCTTGACATCCATTTGGTAATGATTAAATCGTAGATGATATGGTATGGCGAGTAGTAAGCGGATGAACTCAATCCTAGCAATAGGAGCAAATGTCTCGTCAAAGTCTACACCTTCAATCTGTGTGTAACCTTAAGCGACCAATCTAGCTTTATTGTGAACAATTATACCATTCTCATCCATCTTATTCTTGTACACCCACTTAGTACCAATCGCATTGGTCTCTATAGGTCGAGGAACTAATTTTCAGACATCTTTCTTTCAAAATGGAAGCAAATCATCTTGCATACCACATATTCAATTCTCATCACTGAGTGATTCCTTCACATTTTTGGGCTTTATTCAGAAAGTGTAGCAAAAGTGGCTAATCACATTCTCTAATTGAGCGCGAGTCTTGACAACTAGTATGGGGTCACCAAGTATATCGGTAGGGTCATGAATATTTTTAACCGAAGAGGGTGGGTCCTCTATATCAATAAGTGGTGTGGGGAATAATGAGATTGTCATCGGGGGTGCATTATTCTTACACATAAGTACGGAATAATAAATGTTACCGGCGCATCATCTCTAATCATGACGTTTATTGATTCCATGACCTTGGAGCTTTTAAGGTTAAACACCTAATAGGCCTTACTAGACTATAAATAACCTAAAAATATTCCCTCATCGCTTCTAAAGTCGAACATCCTTAAGTGCTATATATCTCTTAGGATATAGCAAGGACTCCCCAAAACTCGGAAATACGATAAGTTTGGTTTGTCCCTATCCATAACTTATATGGAGTGTGAAGTGTGTGTGAATGAAGATAAATCCTATTCATCATCTGTCATGCAGTGTTAACCGCCTCCACCGAAAAACATCTAGGAACACTCCTACCAAGAAGCATCAATCTAGACATTTCTTGAATTTTTTATTTTTCTCTCAACGATCCCATTTTGCTAAGGAGTATGAACGATCGAAAACTTTTCGACCTCATCACAAAATCTATCAACTTTGACTTCTTTAAATTCAATGACATTATCACTAGGAATAAAATTTATAGTGACACCATTTTGATTCTAAAGAACACATCACTTGGTGGTTAGAAACTCAATAGCATTAGACTTTTCTCTTAAAAACCCAACGATAGAAAATCTCAAAAAGTCATCAACTATTTCAAGGATATACTTCTTAACAACAATACTCTCTGTATGCATAGGACACATAAGATCCATGTGTATTAACTATAAAACACGGTAGGTGGCATGGGTATTCAAATTCCTATGGGGACTCTTAATTTGTTTCCCTTGTTGGCAAGTACCATAAACTGAGAAAGTTAGTTTTTTAAGTGATGGTAGGCCACGAAATTCTTCCATTAAACTCTTGGAAGTAATGACTAGAGCTCAAATTTATGGTGTGTGGGAGTATATGTGTGAGAGACTCTTCCTAGATTGTAGTAAAACTCTCTAAGGTGACCTTTTCATTTTTAATGTGTACGAACATAGATTTGTTTGGTTATACCTAGTTTTAAATGCCTAGGATGAGTTCTCCTTGGTGGGTTAGGTCGAGGCCTATATGGATCCATTACATACTTGAGAATTATTTCGGATGTGATATTGGAAGTGGATGCGCCATTATAAACTATCCATCGCGTTTTTTAAAACCTAATGCGAGACCTAGGAACATCTTTCCAACCTTCTTAGATATGTCATCTAAAGTAACTTTGACCTCCCGAGCATGTTCAAGATATTTCTTCAGTTGAGAAACATGGGTTTCAAGTTTCTCACAAGTCTTTAATTATGCTTGATGATCTCTCATAAGACTAGCCACTTTATTGGTCAAGTCATTCTTTTTCCTCCCCATCGAAACTAATTGCTCATTTAAAGAAATCATAACCGAGGTCTCACACTCTCTCTCGAAACCTCTAAATACTTCTCTAAAGACAATACCATAAGCGCCAAATTTTTCTTTTTCTTTTAAGTTTGGAGTAGGCGTGTTTGAGGCCACATTCTCCCTCACTCAAATCATCACCATCACTCTCTCCGAAAATTTTTGACACATTATCGAGGCTATCACAGTTAGAAACATTCACATCGGTGTGAGTCATACTTTAAGTGCTAACATGACTAACCATGAACGCGTTCAAGTTACGTCCATGCTGTGATTAATCCTCGAAATCCACCGACTCAACATCATTATCGCATATAGTGAAATTATAAGAAGCTTTGCCTTTGTCCTGTCTGTTAAGCCAAATGTCAAACTTGAGGGCTTTGTAAACTTTTCCCTCACACTAATAACATCTCTCCAAATTGTTTTTCTTCGGATAATTAACTCTATATTTCCTTTAATCATTCTCAAAACCATTCTTGCCCACTTTGAAATTTTTGTCTTTCTCAAAACTTTTATTTTCCGCTTTGGGAGAATTTTGATTTTTCAATTTGAGAAACTTCTTGAATATTTTAGCAAAAAGGGCAAGATCATCTAGATCAAATTCAAAATCGAAGTCAGAAACCTCCTATTTTTTCTTTGATTGATCTTTTAAAATGATTCCTTTTTCTTTTTCCTTTTGGGTAACATGTCTATTTTGTGAGTTTGAAGATCACCTATGAGCTCTTTGTAACACCTCGCGCATTCTGGCATCGGCCGTCGCCAAACTTCGTTGGGCATCACTAAATAAAATACGATTCTTAGCATGCGACATAAATATAAGACAATAAAAAACTTTTTTCACATGATAATATTCAGATTTATCCAACCAACATAAACATTCATGCAAATTAAAATCCATCACCATGCTATCTCCAAAGTAAATCCAACTCCAAATTATTAAAACTCAAATGAAATAATCCAACTATAAATATCTGATAGAAACCATAAACAATTGTGGAACTGATTAACCAACCAAACCCATAAATGAAAGTCTCATATAAAACTGACGGAATTAAAAGTAAATTTAAACTACTAAAGCTGATAACATAAATATCCAACTACACTTCATGTGTCTCCAATCATTCCTATGCGGCTACTCCAACACTATACCTGAAATGTTAGTCAATGCAATGGGTTAGAGCCCACCGCATTAATACTAGCTACTCCTCCCAATTAGGGTTCGTAAATCCAAACAATAGCATTATACATGATAATTATCACAATAAAGTATTTTAACTTTAAACGAGATATATATTAACATGTGAGTAAAACTAAATACTACTATCGACCCACATAACTAAGTCATCCCACTATCTATGTCCCAGTTTCCACAGTTTAACTAAATTAATTCAACTCATTTTATTTATGAGATACCAATATAGCCAGTTCACCATATTAAGAGTCATGCACATATTCTTGGCACGCCTAAATTATTTATACGACACCAGTATAATCAATTCATCCTATTACAGGTCCTACACATATTACTAGCACGCCCAAAGCAACACCATAAACAATAATTCTTCCAATCAATCACAAGATTGCTATATATCCAAATTATGCCTATTTAATTATATTTATAATATCAATTTAGTAATTCCTTTCTTTTTCAACAACTTATATAATTTCAATTCAGAAGCATATTTCGGGGGCATAACAATAACAAATTTATATTCTACAAGCAACACATAAATAACATAATTTTACAATACGAATTCAATTTATAAAGTTCATACAATTTATTCTAACATGCGAATGTCCACATATTCTAATGAAATCCCAACCTCTAATCTAAGCATGTGAAAGTTTTGAGTCTTAATTCATATTAGACATTTGAATAAAAAAAATCCCAAATTTAATTTCACTTTCCCTAATTAATATCTCTAATTTATTTTAGAAAAATAATAATTATTAGTGTTTAGACAATATTTAAAATGCATAATACTAAAGGGGAACAATAGAAGTATTCATACCCGCAAAAAGTTATTTGAAAAATTCGATTAGTTGGCTGCGTTCCTCTCGAGAAAACAATAAATACACGTTCTTGGACAATCTTGAGAAATCTTAGTTTAGTTCTTCCAATCTGGAATTGAAAGTTGTGTTTAATGGGTTTAGGTTTTAAAGAAAAAAAGGGGTGAAATTGGTGGGAGGCTATTTCTTTTGGAGGAGGCTAAAATGTGTTTTAAAAACCCTAAACCAGAAAAGCGTTTGAGTCCTAAACAAACTCTAAAATAAAAGAATTTTATTTTGCACAAAAGGCTTAGCTAACCGATTCGCCGAAAATCTGAAACCAATTGAAATTCTATACAAATCCAAAATTCTCCTATTTTTGTATAAAATGCATAACACCTTGATTTTTAACCCGATTTCAATTCTAATTAAACTATCTTTTTATATAAATCAAGGTCTGAGCATGAAGATAAATAATTTTCAAAAATTTATTTTTTCCTAAATTTTTTAATTTATAAAAGATCTTACGATTTTAAAAATCCTGGATGTTACATAATCCCCCACTAGTATATGAATTTCGTCCTTTAAATTCGACAAAGCGTAATGTCAATCGTACATTGTGCAGATAGTATAAGGCTTACATATGCCTACCCATAGAATGCCACGGTTGGGCACCCATACACCTAATCCTACACATACTTACCCCACGAGTAAAGCACAATATATCAACTATATATATATATATATATATATATATAATTAGGCAAATAATGACGTACCATGCTCTCCCACGAATTACCACTCGATTCCATCTCCCAAAGTCATTGCAATGCTTAAATCCTCAAATCAAATCACATTACTACATCAATACTAGATATACAAAAATTTCTATTAATGATTAGCCAAATAAAAATCGTCTCTAAAATCAACTCTAAGGATCCTCACTTCAAGATTACTACTTCTAACCTCAATGCCTACAACCTCCTTCACCCAAAACTCCTTATCTCCAAGAAACACATCTAACACGTATGTTAGGCCTAATACCTTAAGGAGTACAAATCAACTAAGGGAATCAAAGATGGATAACATGGAAGCTAAACGGACTCACAACCTACGAGACTTAATACCACACTCTGATACCATGTGTAACACCCTGCGCATTCTGACATCGGTCGCCACCGAACTACGCCGAGAATCATTAAATAAAATACCATTCTCAGCATCTGACAGAACTATGAGGCAATAAAAAACTTTTTCCACAATATTATATTTAGATTTATCAAACAAATATAAACATTCATGCAAATTAAAATCCATCACCATGCTATCTCCAAAATAAATCCAACTCCAAATTATTAAAACTCAAATGAAATAATCCAGCTATAAATATCTAATTGAAACCATAAGCAACCGTGGAACCGATTGACCCACCAAATCCATAAATGAAAGTATCATAATAAAAACGACGGAATGGAAAGTGAATCTAAACTACTAAAGTCGATAACATAAATCTACAAATACACTCCAAATGTCTCTAATCACTCCTATGTAGCCACTCCAGCATATACTTGAAATGTTAGTCAATGCAATAGGTTAGAGCCTACTGCATGAATACTAGCTCCTCCTCCCAATTAGGGTCCGTAAACCCAAACAATAGCATTATATACGATAAATATCACAATAGAGTATTTTAACCTTAAACGAGATATATATTAATATGCAAGTAAAACTAAATACCACTATTTACCCACACAACTAAGTCACCCCACTGTCTAAGTTCGATTTATGTTATTATCACATCTAATTATATTAAAGCTATTAATTTAATTTCCATAATTTAATTAAATTAATTCAACTCATATAGTCAATTCACCCTATTACGAGTCATGCACATATTCCTTATACGCCCAAATTATTTATGCGACACCAGTATAGACAATTTATCCTATTACGGGTCCTGCACATATTGCTGGCATGTACAAAGCTATGCCTTACACAATCCCCTCACTATAGTCAGTTCACTCAATTTCGTTAGCCCTGCACATATTGGTGAGGTTCCACGCATGAAATGTCACTATAGCTAGTTCACCCAATTTTGTTAGCCCTGCACATATTGGTGATGCTAACACACAATAGACAGTTAGCCCCTTATTATTAGCCCTACATATATTGGCGACCCAAATCCATTTCAATACCCGTTTATTATCTTAGGCATTATTCTCAATTTTCTCTAGTTCTCATTATTTCTATTCGCCCCATCCTTTAATCATGAATAAATCTTCAATCCACCTCTAGTCCTAGACATAGAGGTCTCCAAAGCACACGTATATCCTAACCTATCATTTAGGAAGAATACCTACCAATAGTTACTATCTAGTCTCACACTTAAGCTAACGAACCAACGAAATGACGTACAATTCAACCCCACCACAAAATTAACCATCCATACCTAGAAAGTGTTAACAACAACAAAGTCCTACCTACTAGCTCCATACCTAGCAAGTAACCTAAAAGTAAGGTGAAAGCATGACTAACTCAAAAGTCCCATCGACCCTGCAGTATTGAGTATCAACACAAATAACGATTACATAAGGCGTATTTTTAACCCATCACAATAATTCTTCCAATTAATCACAAGATTACTATTTATCCAAATTATGTTTATTTAATTATAATTATAATATCAATTTAGCAATTCCTTTCTTTTTCAAAAACTCACATAATTTCCATTCACACGCATATTTCGGGGGCATAACAATAACAAATTTCTATTCTACAAGAAACACATAAAATCACATAATTTTACAATTCGAATTCAATTTATAAAGTTTGTACTATTTATTCTAACATGTGACGTCCACATATTCTAACTGAACCCCAACGTCTAATCTAAGCATGCTAAAGTTTTGTGTCTTAATTCGTATTAGAGATTTGAATAGAACTAGTTCCAAATTTAAATTCACTTCCCATAATTAGTATATCTAATTTATTTTAGGAAAGCAATGATTATTAGTGTTTAGGCAACATTTAAAACGTATAATACTAAAGGGGAATAATAGAAGTATTCATGCCTCTAAAAATTTGTTTGAAAAATATGATTAGATTGTTGCGTTCCTCCCGAGAAAACAATAAAGACGCGTTCTTAGACAGTCTTAAGAAATCATGGTTTAGTTCGTCCAATCTGGAGTTGAAAGTTGAGTTTAATAGGTTTAGGTTTTGAAGAAAATAGATGATGAAATTTGTGAGAGGCTATTGCTTTTGGAGGAGGCTAAAATATGTTTTAAAAACCTAAACCCGAGCCTTTTTGTTTTTGTATCAGAAGAGTGGTTAAGTCCTAAACAAACTCTAAAATAAAAGAATTTTATTTTTCATAAATGGGCATAGCTAACCCATTCATCGAAAATTCGAACTCGTTCGGATTTCTATACAAATCCAAAATTCTCCTATTTTTTTTATAAAAATGCATAGCACTCTAATTTTAAATCCGATTTCAATTCCGATTAAAATCTCTTTTTATATAAATCAAGGTCAACATTTTTAAGTATGAAAATAAATAATTTCCAAAATTAATTGGTCCCCCCAAATTTTAATTTATAAAAGATCTTACGGTTTTAAATATCATGTGTGTTACACTCTTCTAAGCTATGCGTGTGTAGAATTCCTGAGTTAAGGACTGTGACTTTCTCTTTAAAATGAGACGGAAGAGACCTTAGAATTTTCTAAATTACCCTCGTTTTTAAAATTTGCTCACCCAAACTACAAGTACAGTTCAAAATATCAGACAAACGTGTATAAAAGTTTGTCAAAAGTTTGAAATTCAAGCCTGATAATAGTCTCAAATTATGTGATGAAGTTTTGAAGAATAAAAACTTTCATAACATTGGTACCCTCGTGCGTGAGTTGAAGGATATCCCATGCTTTTTTAGATGTGATACACGTCCCGTCATGATACGTCGATATTCATCAGGAGTAGCGGCACCAAAAATAGTATTTAAGCCCCGAGAGTTAAATTTAATCCATCTAAAGTCAACTTTAGTCCAAATAATGCCTATCTTGATACTAATGACATTTTCATTAGTTACAATGGGAGGTCCACCCCTTTTGATAGAAAGGCATACGTGGTCATCGATGGATTTCAGAGATCATCTCATTCGAGCTTTCTAATTTGCATAATTAGAGCCATAAAAAAAAGTGGCCTATAGTATGATTTATACATATAACCACCACGATTCATCCAAGTAACTCGTAAAAATAAGCTCTGATACCAATTTGAAAAAGGATAGAGTGGTCCCGTTATATGCAAAAGTTATAAATTAGGTCACATACATATAAAAGACAAATTATATTTAGTCCAAATTTTATCTTTATTAAATTAAGTGAACCTAAACATGAAAGATATTGAAACTAAATCCAAATAAATACACAAACCATAAATCAGAAGATAGGAGAAGAGGAAAAATCCCTTTCGGGCAAAACCTATATTCGACACTGTTATAACTAGGTATTACGGAAACAAAATGGATGTGGCAACCCCCTACTAAAATAATAGGTGGCCAGACCAATACTCTAATAATCACAGGAATCATAGATGGTCCATCCTCAACATCACTGTCGATTAAAATAATAGTACGAGATAACCACCAATCATTTCAGAAAATGGACTGTCAATTTAAAATTTAGTAAATAAAAAAAAACACTTAGACAATCCCATTTGCAAAAATGGTGGATATAAAAAGTCAATGAAAGAACGATAATATAATAAATAATCACCGAATAAGCTGTCGGTGAACAGACCAATACAAATAGTTACACCGAGTATTACACATTGAATATTACAATATAATAAATGAGTGCAACACTTGGGCAACACGCCCGAATAAATAAACGGAACATAACTAGAGTACAATCAAAAGAAGCGTTTAATACAAATAGCCTACAACATCCGCAATATGCCGTAGCTCCATGACAATCGGAATGGAAATGTAAATACGGGTGTCCATGCGGTAGAACACCTGTACGACAAGGAGTATATGCAGAAACAAAGAAATATAGACGGGTCAGGGCCCGGTTTGATATGATTTCTAGGTGACTAAAATGCATGACAGTTAAGTGCATATTTCTCTCGCAATTAACAATAATATTTCTCACCTCTCAATCTCAAAGCACAACCTAGCGGAATATCCCGAGATGCTCTAGTTAACCCAAGTACTAAGGGCTAACTTCTCCATAGTCTCAACACTATGCCCTACTCGTGCGTGGGGGTGTCTTGCAAAGAAAAATCCAAACAAGGAACCCCCCCGATACACTACTACTTAGGTAAGGTTGATCGTCGAGATCCATCAGACCCTCAGCACATAATTAATATATATATATATATATATATATATATATATATATATATATATATATATATATATATAATCATGGGAGGTCTCATCTACAGCTACTCAAAGATACATAATTAAACCCATTCAACATCTAAAAGCATAATTCCTATTTCTTTTTAAGGAATATATATAAATGGTACAACATTTTATCAAATATTTACCAATTTCTCTCATCAACAAAACTTTCTTCACCAATTTTATTTCCTTTCTTCCATCCAGGAACATACATTTAAAGCAAGTTTATTAACATAAAAATGCTTTACCTTTTTATAAAATCCCACTTCCCTTCTTCCATTTAGGAAGTGTATACAAAAAGCCCTTTTTTATTATCATAAAAATGCTTTTTAATACCATATCCTTCCATCTCCCTTCTTTCATCCTGGAAATGTATCCGAAGCCAATCCATATATCCCATTTCGCTTCTTCCATCCGGGAAATGTATTTAAAGCCAATTCATTATCATGAAATGCTTTAATATATCTAAGACCGTCACTCCAAGTTTTCCCACTGGACGCGCCCCTAAATGGCTATCATCTTCCAGGGCCTATCAAACAAGACAACCTGGGAACCTACCAACGTCGGGAAGCGGCCATATGCCCGCGGGATAGTCAAGACCACACCCAGAATCTCCTAATCAGCGCAGTACAATAAACACCCATATGGTCTAGGGACTATATCCACCCTGCATTGATTAGCCAGGGGGCTTCACCACACGCGCGCAACTTTCCTTATGATAGCGATTTAGAGAGGTGTGTATCCATAAATTATCATTTATGAAAAACATTACTTTTTCCTTTTGAAAACATCCAATTTTACGTTCTCAGAATCATTTGTACTTACTCATTTAGTACCACATATTAGCATATGTCTTTCTTATTCTTAGTGTCATATTTTATTAATGACCTAAGACCCGAAGTGCCATAAACCTCAAACTAGTCTAAGAAAGTTCATACAATTTCATGAACCATCAAAGTGAGTCTTCCTCAATAATAGACTCCCAAAAGTCCCAACATTCACATTTAAACTCTAATTTATTTTTAGGTTGACTTCCTATATCTTACGGACATTAACCTACACAAACTAGCCCTCGGGGTATCCCATATTGTCCTAGGACATTAGTCTACCCCAAACCACCCTCTAGGACTTCCCATTACTTCCCAAAGGAAGGTCCCCAAACCTTGGACCTATAAGAAAAAGGGATAAAGAATCAAACTAAGAAAATCTCACAAAAATAGGGGAACCGAATCGATTCGCCCATTGGGAAGAATCGATTTGCCCTTGCGAATCGATTCGCCTAAAAGTCGAATCGATTCGGTGAGTAAAAACTGACTTCCTGCAAAAGTCGAATTGATTCGGCCCCAAACAGAATCGATTCGGCTTTCCCAGACTTGTAACCTTCCCCTTATCCGAATCTATTCGCCCCAAGGGCCGAATCGATTCGGTCCTGCAGAAAACCCAAGTTTGGGCTATGGGTTGTATAAACCCTAAAATCCTAAAATCCACAAATCTTGATTTCTCCCAACATCAATGACAACTAATTCTTCCAAATTATTTCTACACAATTTATAACCAATAATTTATCCTCAAATCAAATCAAAACTTAGATTTAAGGGTTAAATCATCAAAATCAACAAAGAATCCATTTAGGGTTTAAATCTCCAAAACTTAACTACACATGCAATTTATCACATTAAATCAACATCTAGCAAGTAAGAAACTTGCCTCGAGGTTGTAGTCTCGGATCCTCCTCCGGTAGCAACGAAATCCGTCCCAAATCTCCATTTTTCTCCCAAGCTCTCTCTCTCTCTCTCTCTCCTTTGGCTTTTTAACACAAATGAAGAAAGAAAAGGGGTGGGGGAACTTAAACGGGTCTTAAAACATAAATGCCCTCTTTTAATTGCTAATACACATTAAAATGACTCGTATTCACATAATTGAGTCATAACACCCCAACAGTGCCCAAAACTCAAAAATACAACTTGGCACTTATTTCGACTATTCTAAAAACAACCGCACCCCCTATTTTGGCAATCGGGATAACGTGAAAAAATTTTATGTTATAAATTCATTTTACTTCATTAATTATACTCCAATTTATTTATGTGTCATAACCGTCGTTCTACAAATAACGACGCAATAATACACACTATAATGCTATTTACCTTCTCATACGGTAAATAGACAAAACATAGTAAATATTATCCCTAAATATCACGGGAAATAATATTTACTCCAACATCCCCTATTTTATAAAATTAGCCCATCGGGAAAAATTATATAAAATAGTTGCTCAAAAACCTGTGTTGTTACATACTCCCCCCTTTAGAAGGGAATTTTGCCCTCAAAATTCAGGCATACAGTATAACCATATAAAGGTATACTATACTAAATTATCGTTCTATCATTCTTAACAAACCCCTCGGCAGTGTGGCTTCCCCTTTGGACTCATACTAAGGTCATCACTATTCGATCTCAGTCTATATTTCCGTGCTCGAACATAGCACCAAACCATTCGTCATGAACTATCGACCCTACCTTTCTATTACGGAAGGAGATACCTACACATATCGATACAAATTTCCTTCTTCACAAATCACGTCATACCCCTGTCAGGGAATAACTACACTAACACTACACAACCCCACATTACTTACTTCTATCCGCATTGGCGTAGCCCTTAAAGTATGCGTCTCAATGAGTCCAATCATTAAAGAAATATTCTCGGACCACTCCAAGCCCAAGAAATATGTTGTTCGCTGGTTCTAGTCCAATGAACAAGCGAATTGTTCAGCCATTTACACTAGGCCACACCTACGGCACCATACTTATAGGAAACGATTCGAACTATTGTGCAAAAATTCGATCCCGAAACGCTACTTCTCCCATTTGCATCTACTTAGCGAAAGAGGATATCCAATTGATATTCCTTTACGAACTCTAACTTGTTGCTCGTAAAAAGATCCGAATTCCTACCTAGGAAGTAGTGCCTCTATTCCTTTTAAGGCGAATACTACCGCTACGAACTCTAAATCAAGCGGGGAATAATACTTCTCATAAAATTCAAGTCTGTGAGATGCATAAACGATGGGTCCATGCTCCCATATTAATACTTCCCATTCCTGGCAGAGACTCGTTCATTAAATCTACTCTCTATCTTAATAACACCAGTGCTAGAATAACAGTCAAATCATACTTCAACTCCCCGAAAGATAGGTTACCGATGTAACGTTCTATCTATGAAAGGCCCCACCTTCCACGGCCTAACATTTCGAATCACTCGAGACCCTATACTACTTCGTTCTAGGTACCTAATCCCACTTAGAGTTAACCCACAAACCTATTGTGGTCAACTCCCTACCACCTTCCTAAAACAATGCTACATGCCCTAAGGGCCTCACGTCCTAATAATTCTAAAGTCGATCTACACCCTAATCTAGTAGTATAAGTATTATACTAATTATATCCCTATAGTCCAAGACCTATCCCAACTTCCGACATTCGCTCGGTTTCATGCGTGGGACGTCTCGCCGAGGCAAAATCCAAACAAGGAACCCCTACGACACAATCCCCTTAACTTGTTGGTCGTGGAGAAAGGCAATATCATACACAAGCAAAGCAAGCAAATAATCAAACAAGACAAACAAGGCAAAACCAATAAAAATGAAAACTACCTACACACCGTAAACCATCTATATAAAATCTCAATCCTATATCTAGGTGAGATATTATAGAACAAATAGCTCATCTCTAGAACTAGAAATAGGATAGCCTCGTGATTTATTCTCTTGCTATCGCACCAACCAAACCAAGAATATCTCTACTCGTATAATACATATAATACAAGTAGCACATACCACACATATCATCACTCGACCCATAACGAGTGAAAGAAAAATATAGAACTTCCTGACCCTGGAAGTCATATAGATATATTCACTATAAGAATATCGATACTACCACAAACTCGATATACACACCCGAATCTAGGGTTAATACAAAACTACTCTATCTTATCATAAGGAATGCTCCACCCTCAACTACGGCGAAAATTCCCACCAACATACTTGCCAATATCTGGCCACTACTAATGGTTCATAGACACATTATTCTAGTCTCATCCGAACTAAACTACTTCCACCTGTAGCTACCCTAGATATTACTCGCGTAGTTCCCTTAACTTCTTTAGCAAAGAGAACATACTAATAGCCTCCCCAGATATAGTTCAATGAGTCTTCCCCGGGTGGATGTCCACCGATGGGGTCTCACTAACACTACTTCTCTAGAAGTTTTAACAGAACTTACCTAGGAGCCTATCATTTTCACTGAAGGGATCTCTCTTCCTTGTAACATCCGTATTTTGGTGCACAGTTTCCTTAACCGTAACACCCTTTATTCACCGTCGTCCTCTAATCGAACCTCGCGTGAATACTTGAGAATCCTACCTTCTCATCATTCCTGACATCCTAGAGAAATCTGTTGTTGAAAATATCTAACGGGTTTCTCTATGAGAAAAACTTCTTGCTCCACCAAAGTGGGGCGACTACCACTTCCGCCACTACAACCTTACTCCTATAGGTGAAAGATTTTCCTCCAATCTTCGCATCGGGGCACTTCTATACCCCTTTCTAGCCAAAAATCCCGGGCCTTATATTCTCACCAAATGAGATCACACTTCCTCCAATCCGACCGAACTTCAACATGTGGTCCTCGTCAAGGACCTCTCATCTTCAAATTAACGTCGCTTGGAATCCCAAGCTTAGTACCACTCTCTACTGGCAGCGGCACTTGGAAAACTATATCTACTGCACTTAGTAGTCACGGTAGCAATATACGATAATTCTACAAAGGGAGCGACCTCTAAAGCGGCCCTCATCCCCGACTACCACTTACAACTCTTAGTAATCGCATCTTGTGACACCTTTACAATGGCCTCCCTTGATGCCCATCATCTGATGACTTACTAGTCTCACACGAACGCGTAAAAGATTTTTGCGATTCTCTTATTATAGCAGGAGAATGAATTCTCATAAGAGAAATCAACGATCTTAATCTTAGTGCTCTATATGAAATCAGAAGTAACGCTGAAGGCATAATACATCCGCACAGATTCCTAAGGACTCTAGAACCTAATGCTCTGATACCATCTGTGACAACCCGCTTACTAAAATAATAGGTGGCCAGCCCAATACTCTAATAATCACAGGAATCATAGATGGTCCATCCTCAGCATCACTGTCGATTAAAATAATAGTACGTGATAACCACCAATCATTTTAGAAAACGGATTGTCAATTCAAAATTTAGTAAATAAAAAAAAACACTTAGACAATCCCATTTGCAAAAACGGTGGATATAAAAAATCAATGAATAAAGAACGACAATATAATAAATAATCACCGAATAAGCTGTCGGTGAACAGACCAATACAAATAGTTACACCGAGTATTACACATTGAATATTACAATATAATAAATGAGTGCAACACTTGGGCAACACGCCGGAATAAATAAACGAAACATAACTAGATTACAATGAAAAGAAGCGTCTAATACAAATAACCTACAACATCCGCAATATGCCGTAGCTCCCTGACAACCGGAATGGAAATGTAAATACGGGTGTCCATGCGGTAGAGCACCTGTACGACAAGGAGTATATGCAGAAACAAAGAAATATAGACGGGTCAGGGCCTGGTTTGATATGATTCCTAGGTGACTAAAATGCATGACAGTTAAGTGCGTATTTCTCTCGCAATTAACAATAATATTTCTCACCTCTCAATCTAAAAGAACAACCTAGCGCAATATCACGAAATGCTCTAGTTAACCCAAGTACTAAGGGCTAACTTCTCTATAGTCTCAACACTATGCCCTATTCGTGCGTGGGGTGTCTCACAAAGCGAAATCCAAACAAGGAACCCCCGGTACACTACTACTTAGGCAAGGTTGATCATCGAGATCCATTAGACCCTCAGGACATAGTTAATATATATATATATATATATATATATATATATATATAGAGAGAGAGAGAGAGAGAGAGATAAGCATGGGAGGTCTCATCTACAGCTACTCAAAGATTCATAATTAAACCCCTTCACCATCTAAAAGCATAATTCCTATTTCTCGCTGTTCTAAAAAACCCGCCTAAGCTCTGCCTAGGCACGCCTAGGCTTGAGGCTTGGGAGAAACACCCCGCCTTAAGATTTTGACGCCTTATGCTTGGTAAAATCCTAAAGGCGTACCTTTTCTCCAAAAACAACAATGCTTTAGTGAAACGATATCGACTTTTAAAGATTTTTTTACAAACCGGACCATTATCTCACCCAAAATAATCAAATAGTATTTTTATTTGCAAATATTCAGACATATTGTTATGATATGTACAATTTTAGTATTTTAATAGCCTTGTTATGGTTCAAAAATATTAAAAATATATTAAAATGGCCTAAACGCCTTTTTCCGCCTTTTTATGCCTAGGCCCTCCTAGGCTTCTAAGGCATAAGGCTTGGCCTCCATGCCTTGATCATGCCCCGCATTTTTTAGAACCTTGCTATTTACTTTTAAGGAATATATATAAGTGGTACAACATTTTATCAAATGTTTACCAATTTCTCTCACCACAAAACTTTCTTTACCAATTTTATTTCCTTTCTTCCATCCAGGAACATACATTTTTAAAGCAAGTTTTATTAACATAAAAATGCTTTACCTTTTTATAAAATCCCACTTCCCTTCTTCCATCCAGTAAGTGTATACAAAAAGCCCTTTTTTATTATCATAAAAATGCTTTTGAATACCATATGCTTCCATCTCCCTTCTTCCATCCAGGAAATGTATCCGAAGCCAAAATATATATCCCATTTCCCTTCTTCCATCCGGGAAATGTATTTAAAGCCAATTCATTATCAAGAAATGCTTTAATATATCTAAGACCGTCCCTCCGGGTTTCCCCACTGGACGCGCCCCTAAATGGCTATCATCTTCCAGGGCCTATGAAACAAGACAACCTGGGAACCTACCAACGTCGGGAAGCGGCCATATGCCTGCGAGATAGTCAAGACCACACCCAAAATCTCCTAACCAGCGCAGTACAATAAACACCCATATGGCCTAGGGACTATATCCACCCTGCATTGATTAGCCAGGGGGCTTCACCAAACGCACGCAACTTCCCTTATAATAGCGATTTAGAGAGGTGTGTATCCATAAATTATCATTTATGAAAAACACTACTTTTTCCTTTTGAAAACATCCAATTTTACGTTCTCAGAATCATTTGTACTTACTCATTTAGTACCACATATTAACATATGTCTTTCTTATTCTTAGTGTCAAATTTTATTAATGACCTAAGACCCGAAGTGCCATAAACCTCAAACTAGTCTCAGAAAGTTCATATAATTTCATGAACCATCAAAGTGAGTCTTCCTCAATAATAGACTCCTAAAAGTCCCAACATTCACATTTAATCTCCAATTTATTTTTATGTTGACTTCCTATATCTTACGGACATTAACCTACACAAACTAGCCCTCGGGGTAAGCCCAATTATCCCATATTGTCCTAGGACATTAGTCTACCTAAAACCACCCTCTAGGACTTCCCATTACTTCCCAAAGGAAGGTACCTAAACCTTAGACCTAAAAGAAAAAGGGCTAAAGAATCAAACTAAGAAAATCACACAAAAACAGGGGAACCGAATCGATTCGCCCATTGGGCCGAATCGATTCGCCTAAAAGCCGAATCGATTAGGTGAGTAAAAACTAACTTCCTACAAAAGTCGAATCAATTCAGCCCCAAATCGAATCGACTCGGCTTTACCAGACCTGTAACCTTCCCCTTATCCGAATCGATTCGCCCCAAGGGCCGAATCGATTCGGTCCTGCAGAAAGCCCAAGTTTTGGCTACGGGTTGTATAAACCCTAAAATCCCAAAACCCCCAAATCTTGATTTCTCCCAACATCAACGACAACTAATTCTTCCAAATTGTTTCTTCACAATTTATAACCAATAATTTATCCTCAAATCAAATCAAAACTTAGATTTAAGGGTTAAATCATCAAAATCAACAAAGAACCCATTTAGGGTTTAAATCTCCAAAACTTAACTACACATGCAATTTATCACATTAAATCAACATCTAGCAAGTAAGAAACTTGCCTTGAGGTTGTAGTCTCGGATCCTCCTCCGGTAGCAATGAAATCCGGCCCAAATATCCATTTTTCTCCCAAGCTCTCTCTTCTCTCTCTCTCCTTTGGCTTTTAACACAAATGAAGAAAGAAAAGGGGTGGGGGAACTTAAACTGGCCTTAAAACATAAATGCCCTCTTTTAATTGCTAATACACATTAAAATGACTCGTATTCACATAATTGAGTCATAACACCCCAACAGTGCCCAAAACTCAAAAATACAACTTGGCACTTATTTCGACTATTCTAGAAACAACCGCACCCCCTATTTTGGCAATCGGGATAACGTGAACAAATTTTATGTTATAAATTCATTTTACTTCATTAATTACACTCCAATTTATTTATGATTCATAACCGTCGTTCTACAAATAACGACGCCATAGTACACAATATAATGCTATTTACCTTCTCATACGATAAATAGACAAAACATAGTAAATATTATCCCTAAATATCACGAGAAACAATATTTACTCCAACATCCCCTATTTTATAAAATTAGCCCATTGGGCAAAATAATATAAAATAGTCGCTCAAAAACCTGGGTTGTTATAATGGATAGACTTATAAAACATATACTCCACTAAGCAACACAGTTGTGCTTTCAATCCTTGATGTCAACAAACATCGATACAGATACAGCAACGCTCCAGAATAAGTTCCACTTGCTACGGCATCCACCGATCAGCCTTAGGAAATAATGTTCCTATCTTCAGCAGTAGATAATTAACTCCACATGGTTATGAACAGTAGATGTATCTTTCAAAGGTTTAATAAAATGCTAAATAAATCATATAAAATTTTACATTGAAAAACAAAAGAGTTTTAAAAAACTAGGGTTTGAAGACCTTTTGGATATGTATGGGAAAGTTATTTTCACCAAAAGTTTCGTGTAAAACTGATCCCAACCCCCCAATATATAGAAAACATGATTTTCGAGGAAGCAAAAATTTTAAAAAATCTCGTTCAAATGAAAATGTAACTCGTTCGAACCAAAGTAAACCAAGCTCGTTCGAACCAGCTTCGAAGGAGTTTCAAATGATATTAGTTCTGCTAAAAAAAATGTCATTTGATGTTCTTTTGAACGAACTGTCAATCTCATTTAAACGAAGACTTAAAGTCGTTTGAACGACTTAAAAACATAATAAGATATTTTTCTTTGAAAAACAGTTTAAAAACAGGCCTAAAACATTTTATAAAAAGAATCCCTAAATAAAATGTTTTCAGAAAATCAAACCTATATACTTTCTCCGATAATTGAAGTGACGACCTCAACTTTTTTTATATTTGGTTACTAACTTGTCTTCACTTGAAGCACTTGATAATGTACATGATGATGGGGATGTAACAGAATATGACAAACTTAAAAATATGATGAGAATTATAAATATTTCTTTTACATGCTTTTATCCCATATATTAATGTTATCTCGCTTTTTATGTGTGGTCATTATCTTCAAAAACCGAGTCTCAAAATCCCTTGAATACCTACAAAACTTGTTAAACAACTTGTATTACGATAAGTATGGTACTAGTTTTAGGACATCGGAACTCATCTGGGCAAGCTCATCAAGGGTCTTCTGACTACGCGGCCATTTTGATTTTCTTCATTACATGCTTTTAACTGCTACTTTGTCGTAATTATATTGATTTAGCGCAATTTGACTTCGCGATAGCATATTGAACTGAAAAATAAATAAATACAAACATAAGTCCAATTTTATTAAAAACGAGCCACTAAAATGCATCTATTTAGGGCATAATTTAAACACTTTTGGGTGCTTATCATACCACCTCAAAGAGAATATTGCTAGTCCTCGAGCAAAATAATAGGAAAAATAGAGATAAGTGACCAAAAGTGTGCCACTTTTGCAGGCAGTTGTTTTTGCCCTTAACATGTGCAACAAGTCGTTAAACCTATATATTGCCTTACAGTACGAGTGATGTCTCATGAGGTTTTGCCGTGAATGTACCTACAAAATTCAATTTTTTTTATTGAAAGGCAGTCACTTATTTGACGATGAAAAGATATATAACCCAACTAAAAAGACATTAAGGAATACATAGTTCAACAATCAAAATAAGGCATAAAATTACTTACTACCTAAAACATAACATGTGTTAGTGTGAAACAATCTTAAGTATCATTAGAGGAATTCCTAGATTGACTTTATAGAATAAATGCTTTGACTTCAATTCTCACTGGATATATCTCTCTAAATTGACCTTTTCGAGATTTGAGTAAGTTTGTGTGAGGATTGAGTAAATGTAAAAAAGATTAAACGTCATAGACACATATAAGGATTGACGAAAACATAAAAGAAAAATTTGATCTCATGAAGGAATGTTAACAATTATATTGAGAATGTCGAGTTATACACCATATAGATTTATTGTTTGTCCGAACACCTTACCAAGGATGAAAATGGAGTTTATGTAAGGCATACATAATAAACGAAATGAATAATATGGATGGTATGATGTTAGGATTTTTTTAGAAGAGTGGAATACAATTTGAATAACTAATGTCTTCATTTTGTTTAATTTTGTGATTGCATGCTTTCTTTTTCTTCTTTCTTTCTTTTCCTCTGATTATTTTTCTATTTTTTAAAATGGTTTTTCTCTTGTTTTTTTCCTCTTTTTTTTGCGATGCATTTTTCTTTTCATAATACATATGAAGACAATTTTTACATTGACAATTTCAAACACACTTTTTCTAAAAAATGATGTAACGATGGGAAATGATATATGGATGGTATTTGGAATATACATGGACAAGAAAAATATGAAAAGATAATGGGTGAAGTGAATGATAATGTGATATGAAAAAATGGTAAGTGTATCGTAAAAAATGGTTTATTACCCAGGATAAACTATGAGACACATAATTCGAAAGTGATGTCATTCTTAGTGATTATGCCAAAAATGAAAAATAATGAGACCATGCAACGACTAAGTGCCGTACCCAAAGAAAGTTGAGTCAACTTGTGACTCGAAGATTACATAGAAACCTTAAAAAGGTGAATAACTCAAATCTCACGGGTTTAGGTCTCCACCAGTGATCTGCTAAGGCTCTCTTGATAATGTTCTTACTCTTTTTAACTTTTGATCGTAAAAAGTAATAGTGCAATTTTTCCGAGTTTAGGAATTCATAGTGCAAGTACGCTTTAAGAGTCATTAATTAATTTTATGGTAAAGGCATAATTTTAGGATCGAACAAAGGTATTTCGAGATTTCTAAAGTAGAGATGTTAGACAATTCATGTCATAAAAAAATTGAGTTAAACTGCAAAAAAAAAAGTTAAAAATGATTTATTTGTGAAAATTTTCAAAAGAGATACGATTTTGATAAATTTTCCACCCTCAAACAAAAAAGAACATCGTCCTCAATGTTTAAAACTATATATTAAAATGGAAATCACAAGGTAGGAAAGAAATTACCATGATGAACTGCTCATGAAAATGTACCACATGATTGAAGCAAAGGTGGAACCTGAAGAATAAATGCGACACAAAAATATGTTCAAGACTATAAAGCATGTGAAAAGCAGTGGGGGAGGTTAGAACACTACCCCCAACATAGGATGGGACTCATACTCAGAAAAAAGATATGATGGGCTACCTCCCCGTAGTGCTAAGTTTAACGTCTTCAGCCAGACTGAACAAAACTCAGCTAAAAATAAGATATAAACTAGGATAGATCGGGGTTGTAAAAATGGTGGTTGATTGGAATCATTCCCAAACAAGACCGAAATATTAGTCTTGTTAGATAAAGGATACAATGTCAATACACTTCTATAGCAAAGTCTTCAAGCAATGCCAAACATCGATGGCCAAAGGGTGGGTAGGGATAAGGGTTGGGGGAAGAAATGAAAGGGTGAGGGTTAAGAGGCACCGATCATGGGCCTTATTGAGCGTAAATTTGAGGGCAAAAAACATCCTACAGGCATGGTGCTCTAATTATGTGGGGAGCCAAAACGGTTTGGCAATTGGGATGTAATGGGGCTCATAGAAAGCGCACGAGTGTTCTATAAATAGACGATGATAATGGCCATGCTGTGACACATCAATGAGATGATGGGAATAAAAATCACCACAATAGGAGAGTGGATGGCATGGAGGAATAAGCTGGGTGTCACATAAGTTGAGAGTATCGCAAATAATCTCATGGATGGTAGGGTGGATGAAAAACTCAGGATTGGATTGTGGAGCACTAGGGAGGAGGGCGGGTTCAGGGGAGGAGATAAATAGATGGATGGAAACATATGAGGTATAATATCAAGGTCCAAACCAGGTGGTGGGTTAGGAGGGATAATGGGTGGGTAGGGTGGGACGAAAGGGGGAGGAAAAGGATCCAACTCGAGATTAGGGGACACACACTTATCATGAGGTTCAGAGTGATCCTCAAGGGTAATCGCAAGATGAAGTGCGGAAGTAAAGAATGTAGAGATCAATTTATTAACCCATAAGGCGCCATCTGAGGTGGTGGGAAAATCTAATGAGGCGTTAAGATCCGAGATATATGAATAAACATCAAAATAAAACTCAAAGTGAGCCAAGCTCGTTTGGGTAGTATCCATATCTAAAGCTGTGGGAACCATCTCGAATTCAATCTCAGGGCAGTGGTGAGAACTCGTAGCTGGAGCTAAGCTATAATGAAGTGGTGCCCCGGGGACACGCATGAGGGGATCAAAAGGTGTAAACTCGAGTGTAGTTTTAAATTCATCAGGATGAGGAATATGAATGTCAACGGTGGGTTCTATAGGATAAGGCGGTGTATTATCAGTCTCATAATCTTTGGGTAAGTCAAAAAAATTATCGACTTAGGTCCCGGTGGTCTTAAGTTTGATACTATTGGAATGATAAGGTTGGTCACTCTCAAAATTCATGTTATAAGAGGACTCATCATCATTCCGCATGGATGCAACAATGGGTTGACTTGGGGTGAAATCCGACTCTCTCGCACACTCAAAGTCATTTAACCTTTGTTCAAGTCGTTGAAGGGCTTCATTTTGAGATTGAGTAGTGTGCTCTTGCTTGAGGATGAACTTTTGTAATAGAATTTTGAGAGAGGATGTGGATGGTAGTGGTGAAGTGATGGTGATGGTTGATGTGGACGATATTCCCTAGGAATCGAAGAATACTCTTATAAGTGTGAGGAACGGGGTCAAGTATGTCATTCACGAGAGAAGTGTGCACGTGAGAGACAAAAGGTTGATAATTATGGGGAGCATAGTGAGGGAATTGATCGGGATAAAATGCACTATATTGCCATGACGACTACGAAGACCTTGAGGATCCACAACATGGGGTTGGGATTTATATTGCATAGGAGGGTGATCAAGCCTCCAAGAATCACTTGGGTGATCATACCCCTAGGTATTGGATATATCATGACAATAACTAAGGTGGGTTCCGAAGCAGGGTTATATGGATGCAACACCTCGCTAGTTCTGGCATCAACCGTCGCTAACCTATACCGGGCGTCACTAAAAAAGTTATTATTCTCGGCATATGACAGATATATGAGACATTAAAACTTTAATTCACAAGATATAATGCAATCGAATCCAACGAATATATATAAGCATTCAACTAATAATATCCATCACCATGCTAATCTCCAAATAAATCCAACTCCAATAATATTTAAAACTCAAATGAAATAATTCAACTATAAATATCTGACTGAAATCGTAAACAACTGTGGAACCAATTGGCCCACCAAATACATAAATAAAACCCTCAAAATAAAAGCGACGGAATGAAAAGTAAATCTAAACTACTAAAGAAAATAAAATAAAGCTCCACCGCACTCCAAAGATCTCAAATTCATCCTATGCGGCTACTCTAGCAATTATACTTGAAATGTCAGTCAATGTAATAAGTGAGAGGCCACCATATGAACACTAGTTACTCCTCCCAATTAGGGTCCATAAATCCAAACAATAACATTATACATGATAAATATCAAAATAGAGCATTTTAAATTAAATGAGATATATATAAAATGCGAGTAAAAATTAAGTACCACTATCTACCCACATAACTAAGCCACCCCATTATTTTAGTCCAATTATGTGATTACAACATTAAATTTAAACAATACCTCTTATTCCTACTTAATTTAATTATCTGAATTATTTTTATTCATGCAATACGACTATGGCTAGTCGACCCTTATCAGTCATGCACACACTCCTGGTGCGCTTAAGGTTCCAAACATAACACCCATTCCCCTTACTATATCCAGCCACCCGATTTCTGTCAGTTCTGTGCATACTCATGATGTTCCGAGCATGACACATCACTATAGCTAGTCAGCTTGTATTCTTTTAGCCCTGCACTTACTCATGACGCCAACACCCACGCACATCGTTATAACTAGTCGACTCGGTAACTGTCAGTCCTACACATACTCGCGACGCAAATTCATTTCAATACCCATTTTAAGTCTTTGGCATTAATTCTCAATTTTCTCAACTTCTCATTATTTTTAATTAATCCCACTCTTTTATCGAGCATAAGTACTCAAACCACCATAGTCCCATACGTATAGGTCTCTAAAACGCAAGTGTATCCTATCCTATCATTTAGTAATAATGTCTAAAAATAACTACTACCTAGCCTCACACCTAGGGTAACTATCCAACGAAAATGACATACAATTCAGTCCCACCCCGGAATCATTCATCCGTACAAACCCACACTATCTAGTCCCATACCTAGAAAGTGTTACGAATAACAAAAGCCTACCTACTAGTCCCATACCTAGCAAGCAACCTAAAAATAAGGTGTTGACACTAACTACACCAATAATCTAGTCGTCCCTACGGTGTCAATAATTAATAAAATTAACGCATCACATATGGCATATTTTCAACTCATCACAACAATTCTTTAAGTTAATCTCAAGATCACTATTTATCCAAATTATGTCCGTAACATTAATTAAAACAATTCATTTTCGCATCAATCTATAGGATTTCTATTCATATGCATATTTTTGGGAGTATACAACCGTAAATCTCTACTCTACAAGTTGCACATAATTAACATGGCTTTATATATCGAAATCTATTTATAGCATCCATACAATTTATTCTACGTGCGAGCGTCATAAATTCTAACGGAATCCCCACCTCTAATCTAAGCATGAAAGGTTTTGAGTCTTAATTTGTATTAAAAATTTGAATAAAATCAGTACCAAACTTTAGTTTAAATATCCCTAATTAGTCTTTCTAATTGATTTTAAGAAAACAATAATTATTAGTGTTTATGCAACATTTGAAATGCATAATAGTAAAGCGGAACAATAAAAGTATTCATGCCTTTACAAATTGTTTGAAGAATTTGATTTGATGGTTGCGTTCCTCTTAAGAAAATAACGAAAACACGTTCTTAGACTATCGTGAGAAATCTTGATTAATTTGTTCGAATCTTTAGTTGAAATTTGAGTTTAAAGGGTTTAAGATTGAAAGAAAAGAGACAATGAAAATCATGCGAGGTTATGGCTTTTAGAGAAGTCTAAAATTTGCTCTAAAAACCCTAGACCTGTCACTTTGTGTTTTTATATCAAAAAGAATTTGAGTCCTACACAAATCTAAAATTAAAGAGTTTTATTTCTCCAATATTGTACGAGCGAACCGGTTCACCCCTCCCTGCCCTGAGATTCGAAATTTCCCCCTTTTATATAAAATGCAAAACTCTCCTATTGTAAATTCGATTTCAATTTCGATAAAGATTCCTTTTCATATAAGTCAAGATTGATATTTTTAAATATGAAAACAAATAATTTCCAAAAAATTATTTGTACCCAAAATTTTAAATTCCCAACATATCTCATGTTTTTAAAAACATGGGGTGTTACATACTTTCCCACTAGCACAAGAATTTTGTCCTCAAAATTCGACGAAGCATAAATGAGCAAAATAAAATAACGCTCACATGTGCGTACTTGTAGAATGCCACGATTGGACGCCCATACACCCAACCTACACGCACTTACCCCGAGAACAAAAGACAACATATATCTTAACTATATATATATATATATATATATATATATATATATAAACATATCTATGAAAATAACGATGTACCACGCTCTCCCACGAATCACCACTCGATTTTCTCTCCAAAAGTCATCGCAACACAAGTATACCTAACATCTTCACTAATGATTTTCGACATAAATCTCATCTCCAAAATCAATTATAAGTATTCTCACACCAAGATTACTAGTTCTAACCTTAATCCCTATAACGTCCGTTGATGCAAAAAACTGGACCGAATCCCATTTTTATGATCACAGATAAATAGATGAAAGCAATCCAATCAAGCACATAAGAGACAAAGATTTTTAAAATGGTTCGGCTATGAATAAAGCCTACGTCCACTGTTATTTTACTCACAGGGGTTTACAATAGCACCATAGGGTGTAGAGAGAGAAAGGATGTGTATCTTGTGTATGGGGTTTCTAGGTTCCCCCAGATCTCTTTTGGTTAAGGGGATACATGTATTTATAGTGATGGGAGATAAAGAGATTCATTGTATGTAGACATTTATGTCTACATTAAATGAATCTAATTGTTGAATTGCTTGGTATGCTATGTGTTGTCATCTATTAATACATTATAAATGTACATTAAGGCTCATTAAATGCGTTGCTATCTTCATTAATGCACATTAAATGCATAGTTATCCTTTGATCTTCCTGGTTGGTATGCCGACCAGCTCTCCTCGGGTGCCGACTAACTCTCCTCGGGTGCCGACCAACTCTCCTCGGGTGCCGACTAATACTCCTCGGGTGCCAACTAATTTTCCTCAGGTACTGACCAACTCTCCTCGGGTATCGACTAATACTCCTCGGGTGCCGACCAACTCTCCTCGGATGTCGAATATTGCCACGTAGGATGACATGTGTCCTTTTATGATTGGTCCTCATAGATGGAGAATTTTTGCATTAACAGAAGCCCCCAATGCTCCATGCTTGATGGTTTACTTGAAAGGATGGAGTATTTATTCTGCAGTGTTGCTCGGTGCTCGTGAAATTCTTGATCTACCTTCTTGGTTTGTTCAATATAAAGTGCATTATTTTCTGGATGACATATGATGCAGGCTGATTGATGGTTGCTAATCTTTCTTTAGAGGAACTCCGTGTGCTATGTATCACCCCTGGGAATTTGGATGCAACCATGCCATAGTATGCAGCTTGTAGCTTGTCAAAATCTTCAAGTATGTTGATTGGTTTACTAGCCGACCAACTGCCTCCTGTGCCGAGCAACTGAGTGCTAACTTCACGTGCTTGATTCTTCTGATTTATGATCCTATGAATACTTTGTCGAGTAACATACTAGCTTTTGAGCCCAACTCTTCAATCTGATTAGTACCAAGCTAGTGGTGGACTTCGAAACATTTTCATACAACTTCTTCTTCAATGTTGGTCGGGAAGTAGTAGTAAAGATATCAGTGCTGTAGATGCTGAATTTGACTTCTGAACTTCAATAGTATGTGCATAATAACTCCTGAATATGCCTCCTGAACTTATGAATGCCTCCTGAACTTCAATAGCATGTGCATAATAACTCCTGAGTATGCCTCCTGAACTTCAATAGCCTCCTGAAATTCAATAGCATGTGCATAATAACTCCTGAATATGCCTCCTGAACTTCATAAGCAAAATTAGCTCCTGAGCAAGAAAAATAACTTCTGAATGATAATTACTTGGGGTTGAATATGATGCTCGACTGCATGATGTTATGAGAATGTGCCACCGAATGAACAACTGGATTTTTAATAGAGTCCCCAAGTGTGGAATGTGAACTTTTAATGCTTTTTGCTTGATCGCTTTCACATACTCATAAAATGTTTCCGACCAACTGTAGTTGACAGCTTCTTATTTCCAACCAACCTGAGTTGAAATTTTTAGTAATAGTTTTACTTCCCGTAGGAATACATAGTTTTACTTCCCGGAGGAATACAAGTAGCTTTACTTCCCGGAGGAATACAAGTAGCCTTACTTCCCGGAGGAATACAAGTTTTACTTCCCGGAGGAATACATTTTTGATAATAAATGATAGAGACTTCCTTGGAGCTGACCAATAGATTATTGGAAATAGAATAAGATATAATAAATGCTGGAGACCTCCTCGGCGCTAACCAACAGATTGTTGGGAATAAAATATAATAAATGCTGGAGACCTCCTCGGCGCTGACCAACAGATTGTTGGGAATAAAATATAATAAATGCTGGAGACCTCCTCGGCACTGACCAACAGATTGTTGGGAATTAAATATAATAAATGCTGGAGACATCCTTGGAGCTGACCAACAGATTGTTGGGAATAAGATAATATAAATGTTGAAGACCTCCTTGGAGCTGAATATATGGTTATAAGTATTTGTCGAGCTCCATGCTGAAATAAGAATAGAATATGCATCCAAATAGATATAAGGAATAATAAAGTGTCTCGTTGATCTGTCGAGGTAGAATTATATAATGCAGAACAAGAATAAGATCTTCCAAAACATAAGAATATGGCCGAGAACGTTGTCAGGCCTGAATATAAATAAGAATTATCCGACCAACTATCCGTTGGGGGTGAAATACAACGAATGTTGTATTTCTCCTTAAAGATGAATAAGTATCTTGTCGAGGCACAATTGCATAATGCCGAATAAGAATAATATTTTCCAGAACATAAGAATATGGCCGAGAACTTTGCTGGGCCTGCATATAAATAAGAATTACCCCGACCAAGTATCCGTTGGGGGTGACATATAATAAATGTTATAGTTCTCCTCAGAGCTGAATATGATAATAAGTATCTCGCCGAGTTCCATGTTGAGATGAATATAGAATATGAATCCCAAGAGATATATAGAATAATTTGTGCTTGAGCCGATATCTGGGCCTGAATATAAATAAGAATTGCCCCGACCAACTATCCGTTGGGGGTGAAATATAATAACTGTTGTAGCTTTTCCTCGGAGATGAATATGATAATAAGTATTTCGTCGAGCTCCATGAAGAGATGAATATAGAATATGAATCCGAACGGATATATAGAATAATTCGTGCTTGAGCACAAATCAAAGCAATAATAAAATATATAGTTCCTTGCTGAGGTGAAATTTCATAATGCTGAGCAATGATAA
This sequence comes from Sambucus nigra, assembly GCA_949130495.1. Classification (NCBI taxonomy): domain Eukaryota; kingdom Viridiplantae; phylum Streptophyta; class Magnoliopsida; order Dipsacales; family Adoxaceae; genus Sambucus; species Sambucus nigra. The sequence goes on from OX422207.1 coordinate 764,181,551, forward strand.
TAGTTTCCAGATTGTTTCCGAGCATTCGTCGGCGTTGAGTCTTGTACCTGTAAAAATTAATATCTTGCTCTACCATTTGTGTAGGCTAAATTTATTAGTCGTGAGAATAATTTACTCATCCAATCAATATATGATATGTATATGCTTGAGAAATAAAAATATTAATTTCAAAAAATGAAATAATATATGTTGGCTGATATGTCGAGCAATACTACTTTTCCAGAGGTTTATGAGAGCTTTCATCGGGATTGAATCTCGTCCCTATGAAATTTTAATAAGCTTCCCGAGCACCTGTCGAGACTAGAGAAAATAATTATTATCATGAGAATAATTATTCAGCCAAACAATATGTGACGTGTATCAACATAAAATAATAAAAATTTCAAAATATGAAATAATATTTTTATGCCAAATGTGTGTGAGATGGACAAATTTTTATCAGATATGCATCACAAATAAGACGTAGAGTTTTTTGTAAAGTTATTTAATCTCCAACAACTAATCAGGTATAAGTTGCTGTTTGAAAATTATTATCATTTGGTTTTAAAAATATTTTTGGGGTGATCAGAAGTTAAAAAAGACTTAAGCCCCTGTTTGTCCCCGAGCTGAACTCGTGTTTAAAGAAATATCTGGGGTGCTTCGCATTTTTTAATACCCCAAGATTCTACTGCTGCCGACAAACGGCATGGATGTTACTGACCAAAAAGTGGATGGTTGAATAGTTGCCGACCAGTAAATTGAACCCTCCGAACAAGACTGAGATGTTGCCGATCAAGAAGTAGATGATCGTCGACCTGCAATTGGTTCCATCGAGCTACAATAAGAGTCTCCGGCCAATAATAAGATACCTCATAGTTGGATAAAATTATTCCAACGTTGCTGATGGATCTTCACATCTTATCTCCGACAAACAAAAATGGTATGGTTAAGCTTCCCTTTAATAAAAGATGGCCCAAGATGATGTCGACCAACAATATGGATTGATGACCAGAATATCTCGAATCCTTAGATCAGAAAAATAACATTCGATTTAAAATTTAAGAATTAAGAATGTTAATTAAATGAATAATTATCTAATCCACTATATCGTGTGATTCTGATAAAGAAACCCCGTGATGTGATGAACGAGGGGCCAACATATCAAATTTGTGCCCAGAGTCTTGATATGGTCATGATTTGTTTTACTGATCCTCTTTTACAAGAGGTGGGTAATGAATTTTTCAGGTGAGAGAAAATTATTTTTTATATTGATCCTCTCCTATTCCCTATTTGGAGAGATAAAAATATGCTGAATGATCGAAGTTATTACCAAATTTATATCAAAAATCAATCAATGAGACTTTATTGACATAGATGGAAGATGAACCAAATTAAGTATATAGTTCATAAAAATGAATACAAAGAGACTCAAACTTGAAGAGAGAGAAAGTAGATCTGGGTCATAATTTCCATGAGAAAACTTTTTATTCTCTTTAACCTTTTCACATTCTTTGATTAAAAATATGATGGGAATTTGAATAGACATCAAAGATCTTACAAAATCTATAATGAAAATTATCAAATCTTACCACCTTCGTATATATCGGTATATGTAATCATTCAAAATATTTATTCCATAATATAAAATTGAAACTTGAGAATCAAGCAAAAAGTTATGATTTATGAAATCCATTATTTTTCAGATTTCTAAATAAGAATGAATCTAACGGTTATGATTTAAAAATCATGATATGAAACATTTTGCAAATAAAAATTGGACAATTAAATTATGTATATAAACATAAAAATCATGATTGAATCAAAAGATGTATGTATAATTGATTATACGTAGAGAAAATAAAAACTTAGCTTTTGATGGAGAACAATGCTTGTAACACGTTCCCACAGACGACGCCAATCTGTTAATGCAAAAAACTGGACCGAATCCCATTTTTATGATCACAGATAAGTAGATGAAAGCAATCCAATCAAGCACATAAGAGACAAAGATTTTTAAAGTGGTTCGGCTATGAATAAAGACTACGTCCACTGTTATTTTATTCCCAGGGGTTTACAATAGCACCATAGGGTGTAGAGAGAGAAAGGATGTGTATCTTGTGTATAGGGTTTCTAGGTTCCCCCAGATCTCTTTTGGCTAAGGGGATACATGTATTTATAGTGATGGGAGATAAAGAGATTCATTGTATGTAGACATTTATGTCTACATTCAACGAATCTAATTGTTGAATTTCTTGGTATGCTATGTGTTGTCATCTATTAATACAGTATAAATGTACATTAAGGCTCATTAAATGCGCTGTCATCTTCATCAATGCACATTAAATGCATAGTTATCCTTTCATCTTCCTGGTTGGTATGCCGACCAGCTCTCCTCGGGTGCCGACCAACTCTCCTCGGGTGCCGACTAATACTCCTCGGGTGCCAACTAATTTTCCTCGGGTACTGACCAACTCTCCTCGGGTATCGACTAATACTCCTCGGGTGCCGACCAACTCTCCTCGGATGTCGAATATTGCCACGTAGGATGACCTGAGTCCTTTTATGATTGGTCCTCGTAGATAGAGAATTTTTGTGTTAACAACGTCCTTAACACCAAAACTCCATATCTCTAAGAAATACCGCAAACAAGTATGCTATACTCAATACCTTACGGAGTACGAATCAATAAAGGGAATCAAATATCGGTAACGTAAAATCTAAACGGACTCACAACCTACGAGACCTAAGACCATGCTTTGATACTATCTGTAAAACCCCACTCATTTTGGCGTCGACCGCCGCCAAACTACGCTGGGCGTCACTAAATAGGTTTTCATTCTCAACATGTGACTGATGTATGCGATATTAAAACTTCAATTCACAATATATAATGCAATTTAATATATATATATATATATATATATATATATATATATATATAAACGCTCAACCAATAATATCCCTGACCATGCTAATCTCCAAATAAATCCAACTCCAATAATACTTAAAACTCAAATGAAATAATCCAACTATAAGTATCTGAATCAAATCGTAATAACTGTGGAACCGATTAACCGACCAAATCCATAAATAAAATTCTCATAATAAAAGCGACGGAATGAAAAGTAAATATAAACTACTAAATAAAACAAAATAAAGCTCCAGATGCACTCCAAAGATCTCCAATGTATCGTATGCGGCTATTCCAGCAACTATACCTGAAATATTAGTCAACGCAATGGGTCAAAGCCGACCACATTAACACTAGCAACTCCTCTGAATTAGGGTCCGTAAATCTTGACAATATCATTATACATGATAAACATCATAATAAAGTATTTTAAATTAAACGAGATATGTATAACATGCGAGTAAAAATAAATTACGACTATCTACCCACATAACTAAGCCACCCAACTATTTTATTCAAATTATGTTATTACAACATTAAATTTAAACAATATTATTCTTACTTAATTTAATTATCCAAATTATTTTTATTCATGCGACACCACTATGGTCAGTCGACCCCTTATTGATCCTGCACACACTCATGGTGCACTTAAGGTTATACACATCACACCCATTTCCCTCACTATAGCCAGCCAGCTCGATTTCTGACAGCTCTGCACATACTCAAGAGGTTCCATGCAAGACACGTCACTATAGCCAGTTAGCCTGTATTATGTTAGCATTGCACATACTCGTGACGCCAACACAAAATCACGTCGCTATAGCCAGTCGACTCGATAGCAGTCAGCCTCGTACATACTTGCAATGCAAATTCATTTTATTACCCGTTCTAAGTCATTGGCATTAATTCTCAATTTTCTTAAGTTCTCATTATTTTCCATTAATCCCACCCTTTTATCGAGTATAAATCCTAAAACCTCCCCTAGTACCGTACCTAGAGGTCTCCAGAACGCAAGTGTATTCTAGCCTATCATTTAAGAAGAATGCCTACCAATGGCTACTACCTAGCTTAACACCTGGGCTAACTGTCCAACGAAAATGACGTATAATTCAATCCCACCCCGAAATCATCCATCCGTACAAACCCACACTATTTACTCCCATGCCTAGATAGCGTTACCAATAACTAAGGCCTACTTACTAGTCCCATACCTCGCAAGTAACCTAAAAATAAGGTGTGAACACTAACTACCCCAACAATCCCGTCGTCCCGGTGGTGTCAATAATTAATAAAATTAACGCATCACATATAACATATTTTCAACTTATCACAACAATTCTTTAAATTAATCGCAAGATCACTATTTATCCAAATTATGTCCGTTTAATTATAACAATAATTAAAATAATTCGTTTTCTCATCAATTTATTGAATTATTCACATGCATAATTTTGGGAGTAAACAACAATAAATTTATACCCTATAAGATGCACATAATTACGTGATTTTACATGTCAAAATCAATTTATAACATATGTACGATTTATTCTACTTGCGAACATCATGAATTATATCGGAATCCCCACCTCTAATCTAAGCATGCAAGGGTGGTTTTGTGTCTTAATTCGTATTAAAGATTTGAGTAAAATCATTACCAAACTTTAATTTCAATTTCCATAATTACACTACACCAAAACTGTAGGATTGTCACGGTTATTGATCGTGACAAGTAAAACTTATCACGGTCATTGACCGTGACAAGTCTGGGGGTGATAACTGTTTTTGTCACGGACTGGTCATGATCAAAGGCCGCGACAAGTTCATTAGACTTGTCACGGTCTTTGACCGCGATAAGTTTTGTCATGGTTAAAGACTGTGACAAACTCTAAAAAATTATCACGATCATTGACCATGATAAGTTCATGACAAGTTTTATTTGTCATGGACTTGTCACGGTCAATGATCGTGACAAATCTGGGCAGAATTTAAAAAAAAATTGCTGGGCAGTTTGGCCACTGCCATTGACCAGTAGTATATTTGTACCTATTATAGCAAAATTATACCTATTCAAACAACATATATCCAAATAAAATAGAAATAATGCACCAAATCATTGCATATATAATCCCATATCCAAATAAAATAAAAATACAGTCTATATCCAAACCAAAATGTAACAAATTAAAGCAATTCAAATATAATCCAAGTGTTCAAATAAAAATAGATACAAATAATGTCACGCCATAGAGTCTGGGGTAGGTTCGAGGAGGAAGGAAGGCCACACGATATACGCATTGAGACGCGCCTCAATATGCATCACGCCGCATTGTTCGCACAACCACAATGTGGAGTTCTCCTTCTTGGTTATCACATGCGTGACAAGCACCTTAGCCTTGATGTTTTGAAGGATGCTTCTATGAACCGGCATACCCGGGATTGTATTTGGGTCCCTCAACACCCTCGTTATCCACTGTCCATCATATATGTCGCGTAAAAACATGCTCGGCCAACCGATTGTTGACATAGGCCGCTGGACAGGAGCCAAGTAGGGGACTAGATCATCAAGTGGTGAGTCCACGTGTATCGAAGATGAAGCAGTGACGTCCACATTCTCGTCCTTATCCACCTCCTACTCCACCATCTTCTACTTGCCCTTTCCGCCCAACTGTCGCTTCATGAATGCGTATATATCTAGGACCGTCGCCACCGACCTTAATAGCTTCGCGTCATGCGTGTCCACCTGACTAGCCAACCAGTTGTTGCTCGTCTCCATTCTGATGATCCTAGATTTGTCCACTTGCGAGATCACCCCCTAGTCCTCCCTTTATGATCATCGTCGATCACTTGGCTGAGTACATCCCTGAACAAAAATGCCTTATCGACATCAGACTGCGACTCATGCACTTCCTTAAGCTTTTCCTGAAATGACAAAAAGCACACAATTAGTTAATTAAGAAAATAAAAAATTATAACGTAATTAGCAAAAATTAAACTGTCGAATTACTAACAATCGTGGTCGCGACGCTCACAAACACCTCCTTATCCTTGTCCTTCTTTATTTGAATTGTTACATAGGCATCGAGCCTATGTGGCATACCCCCAGGGCCACTCCCCGTCCCCTGAAATAAAATAATGCAAAATTAGTAAGTAACGCAAAGTAAAATAATGTAGAATAACATATTTCTTTAATTATAGAAAAATAAAAACTTATCATCCTGTGCTCCACCTCGGCGTAAGACGTCCAGCAGGAGTAGTGCACGTTCGTTCTTTTCGCCCAATTTTCCATACTCTCTCCTCGGTCTCATTGTCAATGAACTTTTGCCACTTTTCCAATGCGATCAGATCCTTTGGCGGGACGATCTCATGCAGTCTGAGAATGGAGTCTTGGGTCTTTCCAAAGTACCGGTCCTGTAAATTTTTCTTCCACGTCTTATGTTATTCCCTCAACTGCTCCAACATGGAATCGCAGAGTTATGGGGGCAGGTCGAATTTTTCCTTTCAAATAAATACAAAAAAGAAAGAAAGTAAGTGTTAGTTGCTAATAAATATAAATATAAATACAAATACAAATAAAAAAAATATATATATAAATATAATACTTGTAATGCCGCCCAAATAGTCAGCTTGAGCTCATTTGGAACCTCCCTCCAACTAATGTACCCCGGGACGATAATCGTCTTCACCAACTTGAGGGATCTAGCCAATATTCCATTTTTGTTCTCAACGGTCGATCCAATTTGCCCCAATTTGGGAGCCTAGGGGCCAAGGATCCCTCGTCACCTCCACTGCCGCCAAGCCTTGAAGAAGACATTTTTGTAAAAATTATTGTTATTAGTACAAATTCAAACGAATTAGAAGCATACAAAGCACTAACCATATTATAACAAAACACTGGCAACTTTGAATTATTGCACTAAACTGATCATGTACAATTGAATTAAAAGCATTAAACTGATATCCAATAATAATAAAACACTAGAATAATACACCCACTCAACATGGACTTTGAATTAATGATTAAGAATTAAATCTAAATATTACATGCAGTAAACTGATCAAGTACAAATGAATTAAAAGCATTAAACTAATGTATGATAATTGGAATACTAATTATAAATCTAAAAATTGTTTCAAATTCGGGTTATCATAAAAAATAGATTGATATTTGGTAGGAGCAACCAAGGCATTCACACTACTGTTTAGATGCTTTGGCGCATGTAGGACGATTAACCATGGCTCGTTGTTGATATAATCTGAGTAAAACACTTGCTTGAACTTTTGAAATGCACAAACAAACGGCTCATCGCTCACGTGTTCATTGCTCTTCAATTTGGACAAGTCAACTATGATCAAATTGGTGACATGATCAACTTTGCAAGTATTTTTATCCTCAACTCTTACCCAATCACAGTTAAATACAACCTCTTTGAGGCTTACATAGTCCAATTCAAATATATTTTGAATTACACCATTGTAATTCATTTCATCTTCAACGATGTTTTTATCTTTCACGCTTGTTCGAAAGAAAGTAAGAGCCTTGTATGAAATGCCCGAGTTCTGTACATTTGTACTTTCCTCATACAACCTTGCACCAAATATGTGACCGTTCAATCGAAATTTTTATGTACTCTTGTGCCATGAAAAAGGGTCCAGTGGCTAGACGAGCAAGCCTTGATGTCGCATCACCCAGAGTTGAGAATATTGATAAATTAATTAGGTTAATTGTAAAGTTTTATTGTAATGTAACATTATATAACAACCATTTTCATTATAATTACCTCATGTGACAACCACTGCCTAAATTCCCTGTTTGATTGTGCCATTGTTGTCGTCTTTTATTGTTCTCACATGCTTCATATTTTCTGCATAAAATTAATGTGCCGAACGTATTAAAAAATCAATCATGTATAAAATAATCTAAAATTATATAAAACTTAAAATAATTTAAACTTACTTTTTCCATTCTTCGACATCTTCATGTGTGTCAAATAGATAACAAGCTATTTGTTCATGTTATAAACTCGCTAATTTCACTCGTTTGCCTATCACATGACCACCCTCATCGACAGACTCATCAATGTCATCAATATTGGTCGAGTCAGGCATAAATTCCCGAGTATAGATTGATGACTCCACGGTTATGTATTCCTCTGTAATGTATCGTGTATTCATGATGTAATCTTTCATATGGAAGTATCTATGCACATTATGTGTAATTTCAAGTATGTTTCATTTAATTATGATAAGTCCATGGTCGTGCCACTCTCGTAAGACTATAGTTATTTAAGAATTTATTAGTGTGAATTAAATTAAGGATTTAAAAAAAAATTAACAACCAACTTCCATATCCAACCACATCCGTCCAATATAATCCAACAGAAACAATAAACAAAAAAATGTGCATCCCGTACTCTTTCTAATTCATCTACTCAACTAATTCAACATTAACAACTTCAAACCTAAATAAAAATATAGAAACAATATTTATAATGTCAAATTAATTTTATTCTCTAAACAATAAGATTCAATAAATATTATCAATACTATTAATTTCAATCCCAACTAACATCACCCAATCAACATTAAAAATTAATTTCAAGTCCTAAACTAAACATTAATTTCAAGTCCCCAATCAACATTAACAATTAATTTCAAGTCCTAAATCAACATTAACAATTAATTACCAGTCCTAAACTAAACATTAGTTTCAAGTCCTAAATCAGCATTAACAATTAATTACAAGTCCTAAATCAACATTAACAATTGATTACAAGTCCTAAACTAAACATTAATTTCAAGTCCTAAATTAACAATTAATTTCAAGTTCTAAACATTAATAATAAATTTCAACACCCCCTCCTCCCACCCCCTACCCCCCCACTCCCCCTCCCCCCCACCACACACCCGCACACCTGCACACACACACACCCCACCCCCATACCCCCTCCCCCCACCACACACACATGCACACGCACATGCACACACATACACCCCCCTTATACATGCACATAGACACCACCCACATACACACACACACGAACATACATATACACACACATATATACAAAGTAAAGAGAAAGAGAGGAAAAAACTGACCTGAAAATCGTTTAGAGAGAGAGAGAGAAGTCACTTAGAGAGAGAAAGAGAGAGGGGAGTGAAAACGGGGGGAAAAAAGAAGAAGGAAGGGTGATGGCAAGGGTAACAAGAAAATAGGATAAAATGATTAAGTAGGTGATGAAATATCGACTCATTTCAATGACTAAGGCTAGGTCTTAGTTTCATTAATTCATAAAACCATTAAAAACTAAATGCGATGCGATAATAATAATCACATATGAGCAAATAATCACACAAAAAATGGACTTGCTTCCAGGAGATTCACGAGTGATGAAGAAATGTACCTTCCATGGTTGTTACACACATGGGGTGAAGACCGAATTGAGTCGACCGGGGGGAAGTTCACCTAAATTCAGTCATCCCCGAGAGTCCTACGGACCCAAAATAGGGAGGCTTCAAAATCCACTCAAAGGGCGCTCTCTATATAATTTGTCCCGTTTCCCTTTTCATTTTTTTGCGAATAATTATTATAAATAAATGGTGTCAAAAATGGACCCAAATATATACAACGGCTCAATAATCCTAATACAACCAATCTACTGAATAAAAAAATAAAATTACAATTATAACTCTAAATGAAATACAAGTCTTCGATTTTGTCTCCTCATCAAGAAAACGACAACTGCCCCATTTGATATCTGGATTTCTATGTATGGTCATTGTCATCAAAATCCGAGTCTCAGAATTTCTTGAATGCTTACAAAACTTGTTAAATAACCTGTATTGCGATAAGTATGAGATTGGATTTAGGGCATCGAAACTCATATGGGAAAGTTCAACAAGGGTCTTCTGACTTCACGACCACTTTGATTTTCTTCATTGCATGCTTTTGATTTCTACTTTGTCCCAATTACATTTATTTAGCATAATTTGATACCGTGACAGCATATTGACCTGTAAAATAAATAAATAAATACAAACATATGGCAAATTTGATTAAAAATGAGCGACTAAAACACATCTATTTAGGCATAAATTAAACACTTTTAGGGGATTATCAACTAGTGAGTAGGGGTAGAATTCATTGATGTGTGCTTTGTAGTGCAGTAACCGTAGGGGGCGTACGAGAGCTTGTCTGACCAGTCGCTGTAAGTCTCAATCATCCTGTGGACGATGTTCTTAACATTTTTGTTAGCAGCTTCGACTGCTCCATTAGTTTTAGGTCTGTATGGGGATGACTTATATCGACTGATCCTTTATTAATGTAGTAGGTTTAAGACCACACTCTTGAAGTGAGAGTCATTGTCTGACACAAACTCACGGGGTACGCTGATGTGCAAATGATGTTTTGATGTATGAATTTGGCCACCTTTTTAGCATTGAGCACTGCATAAGATTCAACTTCGACCCATTTGGTGAAATAGTCATTGGTGACTAGGATGAATTCGTCCTCCGTGTAGGCCTTAGGATTATCTTCCGTATGATGTCTATCCCCTACGTGGAGAAGGGCCATGGTGAAGTCATGCAGTAGAGATCTCAGAGAGGTAGACTATATCGTGGGGAGTAACTTTGACATTTGAGGCACCTCTTGACATAATATGTGTAATCTTTTTGCATGGTAGTCTAATAATACGATTATATGAGAATTTTTTGAGAGCGGGTGTGCCCAGTCACGCTCGGGCTACATTCGCCATTATGGATTTTGTCTATGATCTTAAGGGTCTCCTCTTCTGTAATGCACTATAAGTGTATTTCGTCGGACCCACTTTTGTTGAGTTGGACCCCACAGATGATGAATTGGGCCGCCAATCACCTTAGGATTAGTTGGTCAATTAAATAGGCATTAGGCGGGTAGTGATTCTTGTCTAGAAAGTTCCATATGTCATAGTATCATACAATAGGTCCTACCGTTGCTTCTTTAATGACATTGATTTGAAAGAAGTAAGAGAGGTGCTTTGAATAGTTATGGTAAACATGATTTTTGTGGTTACTTCCAGCATGTTATTCATTGAGGCTAGAGGGTCAAGTGAGTCTATGAAGTTATTTTTATCTTCGGTGAGGAAATTTAATTCGAGATGATCGAATCGCGAAGATAATTATTCCAAGTAGGCTTAGTAAGGTTGAAGCTTATCGCCTTGGATTTTCCATTTGCCTAATATATGGATGATGACTAGGCTTGAGTTTCCATAGTCTTTTAAGTTGGTGCTTCCCATTTCCAAGGCGATTTTGAGACATGTGATGCGAGCCTTGTAATCGTCCATATTATCGGTGCATTTATAGGTGAGTTTGATGGCTTTCGGAAGTTATCGTGAGTCAGGAGATACAAGGAGAATTTCGATGAAAAATCCCTTTTTATTGAAGGCCCCATCAAAGTAGAGTTACCAATTTTCTCTGTCGTTTAGTGCGAAGAGGTCCTCATCGGAGAATTTTGCCTCGTTCCCTTTATTCCTCATATGATAGGGGTTGTCCTATGTGAAGGTCATATATGGCTCGCCCTTTGGTTGGTTAATGTGTGACATGTGTGATTTTAAACCCGAATAACATTAACAACCATTTGTCCATATGACTAGAGAGAACGGGTTTATCGAACAATTATTTCAGGGGATCCATCTGGAAGATGAGTTGTATACTAAAGCACATCATGAAATGTCACAGCTTGCGAGTGATCCATACAAGGAGACACAAGCATTTTTTAAGTTTGTATATTTTAACTCGTATGAAATTAGTTTCTTTATGACATAGTAGATGGAACATTCATTTTGGAAACTCTCTATGTATTGGGATAACGTGGCTCCGGTGGCCCTGTCGATTATGGTCACTTAGAGCATGACAGGTTGTCCCAATTGGGGAGTTACTAACATGGGGGGGGGGGGGGGGGGAGTGAGACACTCCTGCATTTTCTCAATGATTACTGACATTGGGGGTTAAACTCTTTGGGCGAGTTGTCCTTAAGTATTTGGAAGATGGGTTCGCAAGCGGTGGTAAGCTGGTTGTTGAACCCGCTTATGAATCGTATTTGTCCTAGGAACCCTTTGATTTATTTCTCTATTTTGGGCAGTGGCATCTCCCATAGGGATTTGACCTTAGCGAGGTTTACCTTGATTCTCTCTTTGACGCTGATGAACTCAAGCATTTTTCGTGGGATGTAAATAGAATGTGTAGTGAAAGAAATAATAAAATAAAAATAATTAGTATGTAAATAGATTGTGTAGTGCAATTTGGGATGTGTGTATATGCAGATAAAATATACAAAGGACAAATATGTACAAAGTCATACTTTTTCACGTAGACGACAATCCGAGTGATGTGCTCGCACAAAGAGATTCAAAGTCCATGTAGTCCGTGAAAGGACTAAGAGGGATTCTACCTCTTATGAAGGCTTGATGTAAGAGATCTTAACTCTCTTTGAAGACTGAAAGTATTTTTAGAGCGAAATAAGTCTAGATTTGAAGATATAATGAACTCGTGTTCACGAGAGATGATTGGATGAAATGAGTTCACTAATAAAACCACTTAGATAAAGAAAGAGTGTCGAGCCTTCCTTCACTAAGAACAAAATAATAGATAGAATCCCCAAATCTATTGATTCTCTAACCTATTATAAAGGGGTAGACAAGAAACCCCTCAACTTCTTGAGGAGCATGAGAATATTACCAAGGAAGTAGGGAGGTTGAACGAGCAAGCCCCAAAGGGGAGTTCATGCATCTCTTCAAAGAAAGTGAAGGAATGTGCATGAATAGAGAGGCTAGACAAGTTAAAAATTATTACCAAAATAAATGTAATGTTTGCTTTAATCCAAATTTGAGTAAAAGTTAATCCTAGAGTCTAAGTGGAAAAATTGTGATTTACAAGTTGATTTAACTCAACAAGCTATGTTCACGAAGCATATAAGATAAATAAAAACATGGAATAGTAAGTCATACTGAAAAAGCGTTCTAATAGGGAATGGTCAAAACAACAAAAGTCAATTTTCATTTTTTGAATATAATATATAAACTTAAACATAATTAACCCAAATTAAACTTTGTGTGATACCCCACCGATTTTAATCAGGTTGATCAGTCCTTTATCAAAATAATTAGGAATCTCATATGGTCCATTGTTAACATCACTATCGAAAAACTTTTTAATTACTAACCACCTATGTTAAAATAAGTAAGTGCCAAATTTTATCTTTCATTATTAACAACATGCAGAAATAAATTAATTTAACCAAACCATCCATACAATAATAATCAATACAATCACACGACAAATATATGAATAGATAAGATCGAATAAACCATCGGTTCCCAAACAAATCCAAATATAATTTTGATAAAATAAAAGTAAATCTAAACACAATATGATAAATATAGTGGATAAGTAAATAGTCTGAAGGGGTAACACGCCCAAATAAAATACTGAGAGAAATACTATCTAGAAGTGAATGATCTGAAGCATGCCTCCACATAAGATCCATGCCTCCGTAAATGCTGCAGCTATGCATCCCTGGATAGAATCATGAAGCTTGGCATCCCTGTGGCAGGACGCCTAAAACGTTTTGATAATATTTTGACACGGTTCAGAGCCCAAAAAAATAGTTTGAAAATATTTTTACAAGTGTTTAAATCATATTTTAAATACCTTATTAGATACATATGTTAGTTACACATACACTCTCTTGAGATCCTCACCTCTCAACTAGTGTGCACGCCTAACGTACCCTATCTAGCTATTATACCCAACCCAACTAGATAATGTATATACATAACCTCAATAAGTCTAGCTCTCTCATAATGTCCATATTACACGTTACCACAATATCAATAAGTAATATGTCTCACATATTATTATTGATCCAATTAGTAAAGTTTCTCTTTTTAATTACTTTTATATGTACACAATCTATCAGTTCTACTATCACACACATAAGTAGATATAACTTACTTATATATATTTAACACACATATAATATATACAATTATAGCATCTCCGCAATGGCCCCTTGTGATGCTGGCATACTCTGCTATCAAGTCAATGTACCTATCGTATTAAATCAAGGACCAATGGTTCGACATGTCTCCTCGAACCCAAAATAATCAGCATACAATGGAGGCGAACATGTTCTAAGCATTTGGGATACACACATGCCTAAGATACCCAAAGGACACGCCGATCCCACTAATAAAAGACACATAGTGAGTCACCCTAAGTTCCATGCTGTGGGGCGCACATCCAGACCTCGCTGGAATCGCCAAGGTGGGATCGCCCTCTGTGCGAAAACCTACGAATAGCAGGCAACGTAGATATGTTCAAACACATAATCAAATCACAACTATAGGTATTCACACAACCTATATATGAGGATTATTCAGTAGGTATACACACAACCCATTAATATAAGTCCGTACGTAGTATATCTCTTTCTCATACTCAACATACTAAAATAATTCTTACATATTATTGATTTCATGAAATATCCGGGTATCAAGTCCTACCCAAAGGGTCCCATCCATCCCTTACGTAAAGTCAGTAGTCAAAACATCTCTATACTACTAATTCGTATGTTAGTTTATCATTTTACCCTTTTTGTAACATAAACTAAAATTTCCAATTCAACCCTCACTAGGTTATGCATTAACGGTTCACATCTTAATTTCCTCTCACTAAGGGTCACCAAGTCTAAATTTTGTAACTATTGACCTTTCCTAGTCTTTCTACAATCATTAAACTTGCTCCTAGAGTTTCCAATAATTATTTTCCTTAATAAGTTACATAACAAAATTTATGGGAATGTCAGGTACCCCAAAACAGTTCTAGTGTACAGGCAAACCGGTGCTAGTGTACAACCGAATCGATTTGAGGAGCAGGGCACACTGGTTCTAGGTACCCGACAACCCATCGTCTTCACTGTTATGATCTCCACCATTTATATCCCACAATTTCTTCATGCAATCACTCCAAACTCCACTATAATATGTTCCAATATTATATAAGAGTATATACATCAATTCTAATAATTCTTTATCATCAAAACATCATTAAATTCTGAAATTCTCAAGATTTGTATAAGGTTTTTCTATTCAAAACCCTAGTTCATGTTATTCACACAAAAAAAATTATTTTTCCCTAATTTTTTCCATTGGATTTGCATATATAATCTGATTTCGTGTCCTTTACATATGTGGATCCATTTTACATGCAATCCTATCCCTATTCATGAGTTTTATTCACTTAAACCTCAAGAACACAAGTAAAATACCTACACTATATGGGTATTATAATTAAATAAAAAACATGAAAGATGAACACTTGCCTTTAATTTATAGGCCTGCTTTCATTTCTAATGTGATGAAAGTGCTCCTCCTTTGCTTCCAATCACGAATTCGATAACAATTACGGGTTGAATCAAGACTCTGCCCCTCCAAACTCTTTTTTCTTCCTCTTTGATGGCCTCTCCTCTCTTCCCCTTTGATTCTTAGGGTTTTAGGTTTGTAATGATGCTGCCCCAATTACCTACCCTTAGATTTATAATTAAAATTCTGGAAATTAGGCTAACGGGCCAAATTCAAGTGATTCGAACACTCCCATGTGGGCTCGGTTATGACTAAAAAGGCCCCAAAACCCACTAATAACCCGCCAAGTACACGATTCTGACTATCTCGGCCCATTCGGAGTCAATCGTGATCTCGAAATCACCATTCGAGTAACTCTATAATAAAGTACTATCCCGACCCCTAATTAGTCTATACACGACTCCCGGTTGGGATATAATGTTGCCACGTCACTATCACTCGCTAGGACGTAAAATAATTATTTACTATTAACTTAGTAATCTTATTCGATAAACATTAATAATTTATCTCTGATTAATAATTTAATCAACACATAATATTTTATTTCATTAAATTACGTCACACATGTAATTTAAAAATTTACCAAATTAATTCAAATTTATCAGCTCAGAAACACGAGGTGTTACACTTTACCCTAATTTTAAACAAATTTGTTATTATAAAATGATTAACCAAAGTGTTTTGTTTATCTTAAAGCATGAATATAGGTGATAACATGATAAAATAAATAAATCAAATCGCAACACGCCAATGTACGAGGATAGCCCACAACGAGAAAGACCTCGAATGGCTCAACCACGCAATTCACTATGATATGAATTTACATAAGTTAGAGGATGAGTTAGTAAACGACTCAAATATCCATAAGCCTTGACGTCTTCAATCTTTAACCGTTCCTCTACATTGACACCACAAGAATCCACCCTCACACGTGCCATAACATATGAGTCCACACATGCCTTGATATCCATCGATCCAGGGTAAGCAAATTTCAACGGATAAGAATAAGAAATCTAACGTTTCTTCTCTATGACACCATAAATATGGAGTCCACCGTGGGAGACACCCACAACAACACTTGGCCACCAACCTTAAGATTTATGTGCCTCAATTCGGCATCAACGTACCTCTTCTGCCTGTCTTAAGTTATACGGATGCGCCCTCGAATCAACTCAATCTTGACAGTGGTGTCTTGAATCATCTCTGGCCCTAATAACTTGTTGTCCCCCACCTCTAAACAACAAGCAAGCAAACGAAAAAGCTGACCATACAACGCCTCCATTGGTGCCATGTCTATGGTGAAATGATAGGAGTTGTTATACACAAACTCTACCAAAGGAAGATACTATTCCCATCCTCCCCCGAAATCAAGTATGCACATTTGTAACATATACTCAAGCATTTGATTAAATCTCTTTGTCTGCCCATATGACTGTGGTTGATACGTGGTACTCAATCGTAAATCCATGCCCATCGCCTCTTGAAAGCTGTGCTAGAAATAGGACACAAAGATCTTGTCCCAATCGGACACAATATTAATCGAAACCCCATGTAACCATACTATCTCAACAATGAACAACTGTGCATATTGCCTTGTCTCAAAGTCCATGCGAACTGAACCTATATAGAGTTATGACCTCGCTGTAACAATGACAACCTGGTAATGAAATCCATGGAGATACTCTCCCACTTCCACATGGGAATCTCGAGTGGCTGCAACATCCCTGTTAGTCTCTGGTGGTATACCTTCACTAGTTGGTAGGTAGCACACTTTGAGAAAAACTCCTCTATGTCCCGCTTCATTCCTGACCACCAATACTGCCTGCGTATATTCTGGTACATCTTATCCCCACCAGGATGTACCACAAATCTGGACCTGTGGGACTCTGACATCGCTGCATGTCTCAAATCCTTATCATCTGGAACCACGAGTCTCCTATTAAAACATAAACCACGATTGGAACTAATCGAGTATGACTCCGCCCCATCAGCTAATAACTGGAAAACCTGCCCTGGAAATACTAATCCCCTACCTGTGCTGTAAAATATGGAACCCCGGATTTTATTAATTATATCCTTTTTATGTAAATCGATGCGGAAGCGTAAAGATGGTTCAACTTTCAAACAACAAACGAAAAATTTTAATTTCTCAAACAAATTGAAATTACACCAAGTGAAGTAAAATTAATTAATTAATATATTCACTTAAACCGGTTAAATAATCCAAGCCCTAGAAATTTGCCTAAGTCATAATTGTCAATATTCCAAAGTTAGGCCAAACCAATTTTAGCAAAAGACTTGAATTAAATAAACTTTACCCAATATTTAATTTAAGTCCAAATTAAATGAGTGTGATAATTTAAACCGAATTTTATCTTGAATTATTCTAAGCATGCGTTCTAAACAAATTATGCAAGATAAAATAAACCAATCACACTACGCCGCGATGTACGAGGAAAAACCCAAGATGGGAAACAACCTCGGACGGCCCTAGCCACAAATCCACTAGATACGGAATTACAATTACAAGACAGATAGACTTACAATGCACGACTCGATCCCTCTCAAGCCTCGACGCTTCTTCTTGTAGACACCTCTTCCTAGCGGATAACCTTGGAACACCACCGCAGTCTAGGAATCCACCGATAGGACTTTATATGGTCACCTTCACCCAAACATGGAGCCTTTCTCCGTGTGGGTAAATCAACATGAGAAACACTTCTTCTTTCTTTGTGGGTGGTGGAAGCAAAACCCAAAACTTCTCTTCTTCAAATTCGATACAGATAAACCGGTGCCAAACTCCAAGCAATTGATATATATATATATATATATATATATATATATATGTGAACTTGGATAAACAATATGGGTGTAAAACTAGAGAGATAAAATATTTTCTCTAAAACTCTCACTCAAAACATGAACATTTTCCTTAAACAAATTTGCTCTCAAACTCTCTCTAAGAGATGGAAATATATTGGAAAAGTTAAGTTGGAAAATGTCCTTCCCGCACATATTAAAGTCTGAAAAAGTTGGTTAAAAACCAAGTGGGGAAGTGGGTGCAAAACTGCCAAAAAACTTCCAATAACTGTTCCCGCCTAGCATCTCGTTCGAACGACATTTCGTTCGAACGAAATCTCGTTCGAACGAGACTTCTAACGACGTTCCAGATTGGACTCGTTAGAAACTCGTTGGAAATCTCGTTAGAACGAACAATCTCGTTCGAACGACATTTCGAACGACGGACCAGTATACCTTGGTGGGAACTCGTTGGCAGGTTCGTTCGAACGACATTTTCGTTCGAACGACAATCTCGTTCGAACGACTCTATCGAACGAAAAACCAGAAAGTTTGAATATTCTTTTTTAAGCCCAAAAAACTTTATAAACATTTATTTAAAGTTTTAATTAATTCTTTCTTAAAACAAAACGCAATTTTTTATAAAACCTAACACCCAATAAACTTTGTTCCAAGCTCCTATATATATAATATTGTATTCATACCTTGGGAGCTTGGAACCATAGTTGATGATGTAGAAATGAGGCACGCAAACCGGCATATTGATGAAGCTTTATACTCTTTGCCGCTACGTCTTCAACAAACACTTCATAGGCTTGAGAGTATTACAATTACATACTATCATATGAATAAATGTTTTTATCCGGAATTGAGCCAACACTATAGATGGACTCAATTGGAAATTTGTGTCCTTACAAATCTCCCCCTTTGGCTATTACGGGACAAAAACCAAACAAAAATCCTAAAGGGCCGTCAAGCTCACTAGACTCAAAAACATAACCCACCCAAACTTGACTCAACCCAAGGATTAAATGCTTTGACATTGAAAGATGCCGCTTTTAGAATAATTCCTGCACACTTAAGCAAACTCATCAAATGCATAGGGAATATCAAAGTATTAAATGCAATTTCAATTAATTACTCCCCCTAAATTAATTCTCCCCTTTATCAAACACATAAACTACTTAGAAAGACGTCTCCCCCTAAGATAAATCTCCCCCAAACTAAGATACGATAATAATAGGATTAGATACCATTTCTCCCCCTATCATTTCTCCCCCTTTTTGTTCAGGAATAGGCAAAGGATAAAGAACTAATAAACACGTTGAAGCTTAAAGTGTTAAGACATTAAAGCATATGGGCAATAAAAGCATAGGCAAAGACAAAACAAATATCATATATATATAAACTAGAAATATACCAATGAAGCACTTGCATATATATATAGATATAAACACACACATGACACAGAAATACAATAAGTTTGTACACTCGTATGGCAAAAATGTGTCATATGGAAACGGAAGTGTAGTTGTGTGAACTAGCAACAATTAAATTTAGACCCAAACACTTAATAAACATTCACGGAGTTCTCATTTGATTGCAAACTTTATCACATTTAAATATAACCTCATGTGACAATATGAAGATTGAAATCAATGAACAAACATACACAATGCATACAAGCCTAGCATGATGATGATTCTACAAACCAAATAGAGTCATGACATTAAAGACAACTAGGATAAACGGACATTGTGCAAACCGTTGATATACCATCCAATTCTCCCTCAATAAGCATATATATTCTTTTGCTTTTGAATGAATATATCAAACAAACATAGGCCTTGGCAATTTGTTTCTTTTTAATGCCAAATATTCTGTTTTTAGGCCTTTGGATCACGTATTTCTTTTAGATCCAATAAACGGTGGCTTACTATCGCAAAGGATTTAATTCATCCTTTCGGAGCCCTTCCCCGTGCACATTTTATTTATCATGTTTTCATTTTCACACAAATCTCACATGCAACGGATTTTGACATGCACTAGTCCTCTAAAGTCATAGATATGTAGATGACTAGATTGGTAGGAGAACACCTCAAAAAGCTCAAATATAACATGTGACATTAAGATTTCAAAAGAACTCGTGCATGTGTGAAAAGAGGCATATAAAAATAGAATCCATTTAACCAAGACAAAATCCAACTACTCCATATAAAACATGGTAAAGAACATTTTAAGGATTGAAAATCTAAACCAAAAGCTCTAGCCACGTGGGAGCGTAAAAGATGGGATTCAAACACAAGTATATGCCACTGAAAGTGTGTCAAACTAAAATACACACATAAAAAATCTTTTTGAGTTTTTAACATTTTTAATCAAAAATAACTATTTACTCAAAAGGACAAACAGAAAATCATTTGTATTTTTCATTAAGCTTAAATGAAATAAATAAAACACAAATGATAAACAAAAATCTTTTTATATTTGTCAATTAATTCAAACACAAAATATAATACAAAAAGATAAACAAGTCATAATTTCTAGCATATGATATGAAATGAGGCAATGACTAGAAAATGACTAAACAAGCATACATTTAGCATGTGAATATAGCATGAAGTACAAACGCTAAAGTATGCATAAAACACTAACACATTCAACCTTTAAATTTAGCAAGGGAGGTTTCATGTGATAGTAAATGAGAATCAACAAATCTTGTATCTAGCGCATTTAATAATGATTTTCTAACCCATATAGATTTATATTTAAAATGATGGGGATTAGGAAATAATGAAATGCTAGATAAAGATTTCCTTGGACTTCTTTTAAGATCAAAACAATATGACCTAAGGTGACCTTTCCTACCACAATGCAAGCATGTGTAAACACGAGGAATGTTACCTAAGGTGTGACATTTTCTAAAGTCTTTGGACAAAATTGATCCTCTAAAACAAACAATGGTTTTAGCTTTAGCTAAGGAAGAATTTGAGCATGATGTGCTAGAACCATTAGAATTACTACTAGAGTCTTGAAAATTATTTTTCATTTTTAAAATTTCGGACTCAAATAATAAATTAGACTCCTCAAAATTATGGGACTCCTTCTTTAAATTTTCAATAATTCCTAGAAGGTTAACACGCTCTCCCTCAATATGAGCAAACTTGTCCCTAAGAGTCTTTTCACGATTTTCACTCTCTTTCTTGGACTTTTCTAAAATATCAAAATTTGAATGTAAGTCCATGAGCTTTTCACGCAAAATATCTTTTTGAGATAAGGAGATTTGCAAAGACTCAATGTGAGCTTTAAAACAAGAATTTTCATTTTCAAGAAATTTAATTCTTTTTAAAAAACTCAAATTTAATTCCTTTAAATTTTCGTTACATTTGTTAAGCCCATTTAATTCCTCTCGAAAATCAAAAATTTTATTTTCATTAAAATTGGACAAATTTTCATTAAGACGTCCCATAGAGAAGAAAAAATATGAGAGTGATAAAAAAATTGAACCACCTAAAAGGTAAGGTAATACAGAAAGCCGAAAAACGGATCTTTAACGCGATAACTTGGCGCTCCAGCTCTGATACCACTTGTAAAATATGGAACCCCGGATTTTATTAATTATATCCTTTTTATGTAAATCGATGCGGAAGCGTAAAGATCGTTCAACTTTCAAACAACAAACGACAAATTTTAATTTCTCAAACAAATTAAAATTACACCAAGTGAAGTAAAATTAATTAATTAATATATTCACTTAAACCGGTTAAATAATCCAAGCCCTAGAAATTTGCCTAAGTCATGATTGTCAATATTCCAAAGTTAGGCCAAACCAATTTTAGCAAAAGACTTGAATTAAATAAACTTTACCCAATATTTAATTTAAGTCCAAATTAAATGAGTGTGATAATTTGAACCGAATTTTATCTTGAATTATTCTAAGCATGCGTTCTAAACAAATTATGCAAGATAAAATAAACCAATCACACTACGCCGCGATGTACGAGGAAAAACCCAAGATGGGAAACAACCTCGGACGGCCCTAGCCACAAATCCACTAGATACGGAATTACAATTACAAGATAGATAGACTTACAATGCACGACTCGATCCCTCTCAAGCCTCGACGCTTCTTCTTGTAGACACCTCTTCCTAGCGGATAACCTTGGAACACCGCCGCGGTCTAGGAATCCACCGATAGGACTTTATATGGTCACCGTCACCCAAACATGGAGCCTTTCTCCTTGTGGGTAAATCAACATGAGAACCACTTCTTCTTTCTTTGTGGGTGGTGGAAGCAAAACCCAAAACTTCTCTTCTTCAAATTCGATACAGATAAACCGGTGCCAAACTCCAAGCAATTGATATATATATATATATATATATATATATGTGTGTGTGTGTGTGTGAACTTGGATAAACAATATGGGTGTAAAACTAGAGAGATAAAATATTTTCTCTAAAACTCTCACTCAAAACATGAACATTTTCCTTAAACAAATTTGCTCTCAAACTCTCTCTAAGAGATGGAAATAGATTGGAAAAGTTAAGTTGGAAAATGTCCTTCCCGCACATATTAAAGTCTGAAAAAGTTGGTTAAAAACCAAGTGGGGAAGTGGGTGCAAAACTACCAAAAAGCTTCCAATAACTGTTCCCGCCTGGCATCTCGTTCGAACGACATTTCGTTCGAACGAAATCTCGTTCGAACGAGACTTCTAATGACGTTCCAGATTGGACTCGTTAGAAACTCGTTGGAAATCTCGTTAGAACGAACAATCTCGTTCGAACGACATTTCGAACGACGGACCAGTATACCTTGGTGGGAACTCGTTGGCAGGTTAGTTCGAACGACATTTTCGTTCGAACGACAATCTCGTTCGAACGACTCTATCGAACGAAAAACCAGAAAGTTTGAATATTCTTTTTTAAGCCCAGAAAACTTTATAAACATTTATTTAAAGTTTTAATTAATTCTTTCTTAAAACAAAACGCAATTTTTTATAAAACCTAACACCCAATAAACTTTGTTCCAAGCTCCTATATATATAATATTGCATTCATACCTTGGGAGCATGGAACCATAGTTGATGACGTAGAAACGAGGCACGCAAACCGGCATATTGATGAAGCTTTATACTCTTTGCCGCTACATCTTCAACAAACACTTCATAGGCTTGAGAGTATTACAATTACATACTATCCTATGAATAAATGTTTTTGTCCGGAATTGAGCCAACACTATAGATGGACTCAATTGGAAATTTGTGTCCTTACATGTTCTCTCACCACCCTCTTCATAATCTCGAGTGTAACAGCTAATACGGACATGCACGCTCTAGCAACCTCATCAACATGTCAAAGCTCTCTCCACTTCTCTTTCCACACCTTCGCTATCTCCCCCGCAGGCCATCGGCCCAACGCGTCTGTCACCACATTATCCTTCCTAGGATGATACTGAATATCAAACTCATAATCCTTCACAAACTTCAACCACCTTCTCTGCCTCATGTTTAGATATTTTCACGTGAAAAGATACTAAAGGGGTTTATGGTCCATGAAAGGGTAAACTGCTCCTCCAATCGATATGGCCTCTAAATCCTCAAGGCAAATACAACAATGGCTAACTCCAAATCATGGGAGGGGTAATTCCTCTCATGGGACTTAAGATTAAAGGATGCATATGATATTGCCCTCTCCTCCTGCTCTAATATACCCCCAAGTCCATGCAAGGATGCATCAGTATAAACACGGTAATCCACTCCTCCCTTAGGCAGTGCAAGTACGGGTGCTGAGGCCAATTTATCCTTTAGCTCATCAAATGCTAACTAATAATGGTCGTCCTAAATAAACGACACCCCCTTGCGGGTCAAATTCATTAGTGGATCCGCAATCTTAGAGAAACCCCAAATGAATTGTCTATATTATTCGGCCAACCCAAGAAAACCTCGATCGGTGTCATGGGTTGTTCCCACTCCCTCACCGTTGACACCTGTGACACCCCGACTAATTAAACATCGGGTGATCAGGCCTTTATTAAATTAAAACAGGTTTCTCAAATGGTTCATTCTTAGCATCATTGTCGAAAACTTTTTAATTACTAATCCCCTAAGTAAAAATTAGACCGGTGTCAAATTTTATCTTTCTTAAAACAGATCAATCAACCATGCGGAACAAAGTATCACAATCACCATGTACTACAACCTAATCAACAAAGTATAAGTACAAAAGAATAAGAGTATTATCGAATAAACCATCGGCTAAAAATCCCAAAATAATAGTAGAATAACCACTAGTCTGAAACTAAACATATGAGACTGATACCGGACCATGAGTCCATACATCGAATAGTGTGAGATTTTTCACTGGATCTGAATGAAAGATATCGTCTATAAAAATCTTGTAAGCATCCACTGTGCTACAACTTCGAGTCCCAAGAATGAAATTAGCATACATGGCATCCCTGTGGCTGGACACCTAAAAGGTTTTGAAAAATATTTATAGCAAGAGTTAGTGCTAAAAACATTTTGAAAATATTTAGCAAGCGTTTATCACAATATAAAATGCGGCTATTGATTACACATGTTAGGTTCTCGTACACTCTGTTGAGTTTACTCACCCCTCATCTTTTGTGCACACCTAACGTTTTACACCTAGTCTACCTAGCCATATCTCCCAAGCTAACTAGGTCTAAAGTAATCATCTGAACTTATCCATATCTAAGTTCTCGTATCGCCCATACAGTACATCCATTTCATTAACATCTCGCGAAGGTTAATTAATTCTCAAGTAACATTTCATCTATGTTATGTTTAAAAACTTCTCATTTAGTTTCACTACTAAATTTCTATGATTCACACAATTAATATCTTCCAACTTTTGTAATTAAGTTTCACTACTTAAATTACTAATTAGATATTCTCTATCTAACGTTACGTTTCATAATTAAGTTTCAGTACTTAACTTACCAGTTTGACATGTATCGTTAAACACATCATATATCAATCTACTAATACACAACAGTAGTATATCATTAAGTATATATTTCACATACAGTATATACTAAATATTAGTCATTACTATTATGTCCTTCTGACACACGTAAAGGACTCTTGGTTCGGAATGATCCATCGACCCCAAGTGAGAATTGGTTTGGAATGATACATCGACCCTAATTATTTATATACACATATTCTGGCTCAGACTCTTTCATCACGCCACCAGTTCGAAGGTTTGGTTCAGCATTTTTCATCGACCCCAAACATATGATAACCCAATGTTAATTCGAAATACTTCATCGACCCTAACATATAATAACCCTACGTTAGTTCGGAATACTTCCTCGACCCTAACGTATCATGACCCTACTTTTGTTCGAAATACTTCCTCGACCCTAATGTAGTTAATTTAGGTATACATCTCTCAACCTAATAGTTCATAAAATTTAGTAGGTACACCCCCGACCTACCAATCATGCTTGTACGTAATATAGTATTCTCTTATATTAGCCATATTCGTTAATTTATGATTTCTCACTATCGCATTTATTTGAGTATTCACTCAACTCTAGGGGCCCTAGTTACCCCTCACATATAATTTTAGTAGTTATTACTTACCCTACTAGTATATTACTTGAATTGACTTTACCTCGCCTCGTAACTCAATTCCAAATTCCCCGATGCTCTACTCAATCGGTTTATTCTCGTCGGTCCATAATCCAAGCCCTACACCCAATGGCCTTACCAGACCTCAACAATATACCTACTGGTATTATTCTCACTCCCATATAAGTATAATATAAATCCTAGGATTCCCATTCATTCCTGAAAATCAAAGAGACCTTAACCAAGGGAAAATTTGAGAAAAACACCTTAAGTCGATCGATCTACTGTTGGATTCAATCTATCGATTGATCTGGGGCAGCAATAATTCTTCTTCTACATTAGTTTCTTCTTCCATTAACAAACCTCCAGACTTCATTATAGTACACCAAAATTCGACCCAATTATCCTAACGTGTTCCCACATATACTAGGACAATTTCTAATGTTTCAAATACATCAAAACCTCAATTCATTTAGAGAAATAGTGGATTAAACTCAGAATTTCTTAAAACCCTAGTTATGGTTGTTTTCCCATATTTTCATTCAAAACACAGATTTTATTCCAAAATAACTATCAAGTCAGCTCTGAATATTATTCCTCTGCATATTCTAAATCATTCTACAAGTGATTCCTATCCCAATATGCATAAACATGTTTCTTTTCTTTCCAAGATATTGATTTAACAAAACTATTCAAAAAGCCTACACATGGGTATTATAACTTTATAATTTTTGTAATAAACAACTTGCCTTGACAGAGGGATTATGATTTCATGGCGTTGATGATGGATTGATGCTTCTCTTCTTCAATCCTTCCTCCTTTGGCTCCTAGGATGTAAGATCCAAACCCAACCTCTTCAAAAGCATCTTCTAAGCCTTGAGAATGATTTTCTCCTTCTCTCTAATGGTCTTGATGTTTACATGGGTGTTCTCACCCTAACCCCTCTTTCATACGACTGATAAAAGACTATCAAATTCGTAGGTCTCCATACGCTCATATGTTAAAAGACCAAAACGCCCCCGAACGGTCTCGGTTTGGTCCAAAATTACCTCGAGACTCATCTAGTACCTCCCGAGTATACTATTTTGACTAATTCGACCCTTTCGGACTCATCCATGTCCTCTAAATTATCATTTGATTCACTTAAAAATATATTACTCGTTCTCACCCCAAAATGGTCTACACGTGCTAAGTAACTATTTACTACACGCGCTAAGTAAATAGAATGATATTAATCAGTATATATCCCTCGATTAATACTCCATAAATCACAATTATTAATAAAACTCACTAAATTACTTCTCTTGCATAATTTAAATTAAACCGTATTTTCTCATTTAATTCTCCAATGTAATTAAATAGAAATATTCTGAAATACGGGCTATTACAACACCTTACTCGGATCAACTACTATACCCTTGTCAGACACAGTGTGGCCTAGAAACGTCACCTCTTGAAGCCAAAACCCACATTTATTAAATTTGGCATACAACTGGTACTCCCGTAATGTCTGTAAAACCATTCGCAAATGCTTGGCATGCTCATCCTCAGAGTGAGAGTAAACTAGAATATTGTCGATGAACACGATCACAAACTGGTCAAGGAACTGTTTAAAAACCAGGTTCATCAAATCCATTAATATTTATGGGGCATTGGTGATCCCAATTGGCATCATCCTAAACTCGTACGACCCATACCATGTCAGAAAAGAAGTCTTCGAAACGTTTTCCTCTTTGATGCACAACTAATGATAATCGGACCTCAGATCAGTCTTGGAGTAGTAAGCTGATCCCCTCAGCTGGTCTAATAGATCATCGATTCAAGGAAATGGATATTTATTTTGGATCGTGACCTTGTTCAACTCTCGATAATCGATACACAACCGAAGTGATCCATCCCTCTTGTTAACGAATAACATCGGCGCACCCCATGATGAAGTACTCCATCTGATGAAACCCTTCCCCAGGAGCTGTTGAATATGCTCCCTCGTCTCCCTCATCTTTGATGGGGACATGCTATAAGGCGCTCGGGGTATGGGCCTGGTACCCGACGCTAGGTCGATAACAAACTGAATTTCTCGAATAGGCGATAGCCCGAGCATCTCCTGGAATATATCCTCAAACTCCTTCACCACTGAAATCGAGTCTAAAGAAATAACCATCTCCTGTGAGGTCTCCTCCTCAATGTTATATAGATGAGTGCTCGAGCCTCCCTCAGGAAGAGGCATCACCACTAAGAACATCTCCTGTCCTGAAATTGAGAACACAATAGTCATCCCAAAACAATCCACCATCGCTTGGTATCCTTCCAACCAATCCATCCCCAAAATAATGTCATACCCATCCATGTCTAACATAAAAAGATAGGATGCTAGACATAATCTACCCATATCGATATCCACTCCCCTACAGATCGAGAGTATAAGTGACACACTACCCAACAGTGGCTCTACACATATAAGGAGACTACCGACTGTCTTTAGTAAGTTGACAACTCGTGTAAATTTGGTCACTATAAAATAATGTGACGACCTAGTATAAAAAAAAATCCTACCCTTAAGCCTGTGAATAAGAAACATATCCTCTACTACTGATGGTGCTAGTGGAGCCTACTGTGTGACGACATTTCGAACGTTATGAACACGTTCGTACTGCAACTATCCCTGCTATGGTAGGGTGGGTAGGGCTTGTGCTGCAGGTGGACTCTGTGCCTGATACTCCTATAGGGCACCCTTCTCCTACGGTACTCTACCCTAATGTGGGAAATATCTCCTCTTGTGGATCATTTGTCGACAAATAAAGTAATGGCTTGGGAACTCCCCCTGTCTCTGGCCCTGACGGTGCTGACCCTACTGTTGGCCCTGATGGCCTCGATCGTACTGGCCTCCCTTATTATTCCCTTGACCCTGATGGCCCTGAGGAACCTATTTCCATTGAGTACCTTACTAGACCTTCCAGTAACCTCCCTCGGGTTAATAACCCCCATATCTAAACCTGTTGGCCGAATCCTCCTGCCAAGAATCCCGTCCTTGGTGTCTGCCTTACTGCTGCTATTGTGGTGCTCCACTAACACCGCTCGCTCCTACTTTGCTCGGATGGATAGGATCACCTCCTCTCTTGCTTCATTTTATATGTAAGCGATGGTCATGTCAGTGTAAAAATGCTACATTAATGACATCTGTATAAGTCATCAATGCGGTCTTGCCAATCAAGTTCTGCCTGATCCTCTTGGCTAATCTGTCCATAAATCTCACCTTCTTCCTCTCCTTATTTTCCACCTTTTCTGGAACAAAATTAGCCAAACGAGTGAATGCCTCCTCGTACTTGGCCACTGATCGATCTCCCTTGGTCACCTCACCAAACCTCTTCTACATCTTTGTCTCAACTACATGCAAAATATATTTGCGATCGAACTGCACCCAAAACTCTGCAATAGACATCGTGTCTCTCTCCTCCACGGTGGTAACTAACTCCCACCACTATAAGGCAACCCCAACCAATATGAATGTGTCCAACATTTGCTTTTGCATATTGCTGCAGTCGACCATGAATAAGTGTCGTTGTATATATTTCTTCCACTGGCACGCCGTAATTATATCTGAACTAAACTCACTTAGACAACCCTTCTGAAAAGTCTCTCGAACCCTCTGACACTTTGATGGTCCTAGGTAGGCCTGGAAAACTAGCTCCACTAGTTGCAGTGGCTGCTGGGCCTGTGGAAAATGGAGAGCCATGGCAGTCATTGCCACATTAATTTCCTGCTCCATTATCGCAGCCACCTCTATTGCTGATAGTGTCCCTTATGGTGGTTGTGACTGCGGTGCCTGTGGATTTTGCTGAGCCTCCCTCACATCGAATCTATCCGCTGCCCTCGCTGGTCGTCCTCTCTTGGGTGACATCTGAAAACAAATCGAATTGTATGAGTTCACAGTTAATACAAATATAGCAACAGAAGAACGTAGTCTCAAATATGTAATCATGAATGCATCATTCCTACTAATAAGGCTCGATGTCAAAGGACACTACGCTAAAATCTTAGTAAGCCATAAAAATCGTCTGAACACTAGAACCTGATGCTCTGATACTATCTACGACACCTCGCTTATTTTAATCACTGTTGATCAGTCCTTTATCAAAATAACTAGGGATCTCATGTGGTCCATTCTTAGCATCACCGTCGAAATTTTTTTTAATTACAAACCACCTATGTTAAAATAAGTCAGTGCCAAATTTTATTTTTCATTACTAATAACATGAGGAAATAAATTAATTTAACCAAACCATCCACACAATAATAATCTCAACAATCAAACGACATATATATATATATATATATATATATATATATATATATATATATATATATATATATATATATATATATATATATATATATATATATATATATATATATAGATGAGACCTAATAAACCATCGGTTCCAATACAAATCCAAATATAAGTTTGACATAATAAAACTGAATCTAAATGTAGTCTGATAAATATACTGGAGAAGTAAATAATCTCAAGGGAAAATAGGCCCAAATGAAATACTGAGAGAAATCCTATCTAGAAGTGAATGAGTTGAAGCATCTAAAGCAACTCCTACATGACTCCACAAATGCTGCAGCTATGCATCCCTGGATAGAATCGTCAAGCATGGCGTCTCTATGGCTGGGCACCTAAAAGATTTTGAAAATATTTTAACATGGGTTAGAGACCAAGAAAATAGTTTGAAAATATTTTGCAAGTGTTTAAATCACAGTTCAAATCCGTTATTAGATACTCATGTTAGTTACACATACACTCCCTTGAGATTCTCAACTCTCAACTAATGTGCACGCCTAGCGTACCCTATCTAGCTATGCTACCCATACCAATTAGATAATGTATCTACATAATCACAATAAGTCTAGCTCTCTCATAATACCCTACTACATGCTACCATAAGATCAATAAGTAATATGTCCCACGTATTATTATTTATTCATTCAGTTAAGTTTCTCTACTTAATTAGTTTAAGATGTACACAATCTATAAATTTTACTATCACACACATAAGTAGATATACCGTACTTGTATATATTTAACACATATATAATATATACAATTATATCATCCCCGGAATAGGCCATCATGATTCTGGCATACTCTGCTATCAAGTCTATGTACCTATTATATTAAATGAAGGACCAATGGTCCAGAATGTCTCCTCGAACCCAAAATAAATCAACACACAATGGAGGCGAACATGGTTATAAGCCTTTGGGATATGCACATACCTAATGTACCCAAACGACACGTCGGTCCCACTAATACACGAAACATAGTGAGCCTCCCTAAGTTCCATGTTGTGGGGAACAAATCTAGACCTCGTTGGAATTGCCAAGGTGGTACCACCTTCTACAGGGGAGACCTTCGGATAGAAGGCATCATAGGTATGTTCACACACATGATCAAATCACAACTATAGGTATTCACGCAACATATATATGCATATTATTCAGTAGGTATATGTAATACCCGTACTTTTGGCTATATTTATTTTGGGGATTAATTAATTAAATGTGAATTATTTGGAAATTAATCCGGGTTAAAAATACTAACGAGATGCGAGTTGGTATTTGATTATTGTCATATATGATTATATATGAATTTGGAATTATGAAATTTGTCGTGAGATTTATATACGGCATTTTAGAAATTTTGTTGAGACGCGTGTGACCGTCGCGTCATGGTATATTATGTTAATTATAAAAGTGATTTTTATTTCTATTATCCGTATGGTCGTTTTGAGTGCGCCAACGCGTCCGGAAGGGTCGAGATAGTCAGAAAACACTAGCCGGGGGTATAGTTTGGGTCCCGGGGTATTTTTAGGCCGTACCGGCAATATAAAGGGTATTTTGGTAATTTCGTATTTTTAGGAATTAAAAATGACGAAAATTAGAGATGTAAATCTGATGTGGATTAAACCCACTAAACCCACTAACCTACCCATATTAACCTAGAAGGCTACGTAGGTTATTAGAAGAGTTTTCTAAGTTCCCCAAATCAAACCCTAGCCACCTTAAGCCACCATTGGAGAAGAAGCTTGGAGAGAAGAAATTCTGCAGAAAAGCCCTATCAAACCATCATCCAAACTCAGAGACAACCAAAGCAAGTGAATTTATTCCATTTAATTTCAGAGAATGTCCTTTCCATGTTAGAAATTGAAGAATTTTAATTGTTCTTGAAAGTTGAATGAAAACCCATGTTAATTGGATTTAGAACTTGAATATTGAGGACAAATCGCATGTAGAATTACATAGAGATGATTATTCTGGTATTAATGTATGTTGGTTGTAACAAAAACGGATTTAATTCGGGGATTTGATGATAATAAAGATCTAGGGTTCATGTTCTTATAAAAATTGGGGAAAAATATAGAATCTTGTGATTTAATGATGTATAGGGTGCAATAAAGCCTTAAAAGATGTTAGTTTATGACCTTAGCATGTTTTAGGATGATTAGAGAACTTAAAACATTGTTGGGACGAACTTTGGAGAAGATTTGAGGAGTAAAAATGGATGAAAAACGTAACTAAGAAGATCTGGGACGAAACTGGCAGGTCGTCAGAAGCCCCTACCCAGGTCGTTCGAACGAACTCGTTCGAACGAGCTTCTAACGAGTTGACCAGTCGCTGCTAACGAGAAGGGATTTCGTTCGATATCTCGTTCGAACGAGATATCGTTAGAAGGTACAGTTCGTTCGAACGAACTGGAATCTCGTTCGAACAGCCTCATTCGAACGAGACTTCTAACGAGTTGACAGTGGAATCTCGTTCGAACAGTCTCGTTCGAACGAGACTTCTAACGAGTTGACAGTTTGGTCCTTTTTGGACTGTTTTGATTTTTGGAGTCCCGTAAACTTGTTCGAGGATATAGATAACATTCCGATGATGATATAATTATAGAATTGGGATTTTTGGGTACTTATGAGAAGGAAATTATATACGACAGTTATATTAAATGGACGTTTTGGGTTGAGACGTGAGTGTCTAATACGACGTGAGAATGAATTATGGCGCGTACGATTATAAACCGAAATAGTAT
The DNA here is from genome assembly GCA_949130495.1 of Sambucus nigra. Taxonomy (NCBI): domain Eukaryota; kingdom Viridiplantae; phylum Streptophyta; class Magnoliopsida; order Dipsacales; family Adoxaceae; genus Sambucus; species Sambucus nigra. Next base: position 764,214,326 of record OX422207.1, read on the forward strand.
AAGTTGTATATTGGTACTAGAATGAATAGTACTACGATTAAACTACGGGATTACTAAGACGTGTATTTACTTAGTATTGGTATATGATTTGTGTGTATGACATACCTACCATACTTGCTATCACGGGAGGTTTACGTTCGCTTAGGGCCCTCTAATCCTTGTGTTGCCCGGATTTAGACTGGTTACCTTGATGAACATAGGTCAAAGAAAGACTTATTGGGATATTAATAAGTCCGCTGATCGTGGGAGCGTAGGTATGTGCGTGACCCATGTGATGTGACTGTGTTCGCCTCCACTATTTGTGATTTGTGTTATCTGAACTATTCCTGAGAGATTCGGAATATGTGATCCTTATGTACGTGATGTACCGGGATGGATAGCAGAGTATGTGTGCACCACAGCTTAGTTCTCGGGGTGCTTGTATTGTATATTTATGATGTGAATAATATACACTTAATTAATGAGAACCTTCATGTTATTGTTGTGAATATAATTACGGTATTGTTTCGAGAAATATAACGAGTTAACTGATAGTGATATATATTGCATATTGAGCATCTGAGTTTGCGTTAAACCCCTATTTAATTACGAGCGTTATAATGTTAATAGAACCGAGTAATAAGGGTAGGACCTATGGCAGTCTAGCTAGATATGATGGTACTTAGCTAGTGATTTGTGTCGTTATAGATGGGTACTTACGTTAGGAGTGCACAGTTAGACGAGAGGTGAGAATATCATGTGAGTGCACGTCCTAACATGTACTTTGCATTTAATGTTTTAAATGTTTTTAAAGCACTTGCAGGTTTTTAAAATATAACTCCACATTCGGGCTCTGACCCGTTTGCTTTTCAAATCTATTTTTCTTTGTAAAACCATTTTAGGTGCCCATCCACAAGGACACCATGCATAGGACATTCATTCAGGTGACGAGCTGTAACTGTTTGTGGAAGCTACATGGATTTGCTTGTAGACGCCTCTATCACTTGGATTCCAGATTCATCATCTATCAGTTGTAGGGCATGTTGCCCATTTCTATTAGAGTTACATTTCCATTTCAGTTTTCAGACTTTGGCATGTACTGTTTTAGTTTTCGGTTTACTTATTTCAGTTATGGGATTGTAGTGAGGAGTTTTTCCTCCAGACTTTATTTACGTTATGTGATGGTCATTCTATTTACTTCATTATGGTGAATGGTGTTATTATCCTTATTACACTTGTTTCATGTTAATCAGACTTTAATTAAAATTTGGCACTTACTTTTTAAATACTAGGTGGTTAGTAATCATTAAAATGTTTTCGACAGTGATGCTATTAACTGGACCAACTTGGCATTTTGAATTAATTTAATAAAGGAGTAGCTACCCGGTATTTAATTAGTCGGGGTGTCACAGTATACACACAACCCAGTTATATAAGTTCGTACATAGTATATCTCTCTCTCATACTCGATGTACTAAAATAATTCTTATATATTATTGATTTTATAAAATATTCGGGCATCACTCACTACCCAAAGGGTCCCATCCATCCCTTACGTAAAGTCAGTAGTCAAAACATCTCTATACTACTACTTCGTATGTTAGGTTATCATTTTACCCTTTCTGTATCCTAAACTGAATTGGCCTTCACTCTGTTACGCATTATCTATTCACATCTTAATTTCCTCTCACTAAGGGTCACCAAGTCTAAATTTTGTACCTGATGACCTTCCTTTGTCTTTGTACAATCATTAAACCTGCTCCCAAAGTTTTTAATAATTATTTTCCTTAAGAAATTACACAACAAAATTTCTGGTAATGCCAGGTACCCCAAACCGATTTTAGTGTACATGTGAACCGATTCTAGTGTACAGCTAAATTGATTTGAGGGGTGGGTCGAATTAGTTCTAGGTACCTGACAGCCCATCTTCTTCATTGTTACGATCTCCACCATTTTTAACCCACAATTTATTCATACAATCATCCTAAACTCCACTATAATTTATTCCAACATTATATAAGAGTATATACATCAATTCTAATAAATCTTTATCAACAAAACATCATTAAATCCCAAAATTCTTATGATATTTTAAAGGTTTTTCTATTCAAAATCCTAGTTAATGTTCTTCATGAAAAAGTCATTATTTTTCCCTTATTTCTTCCATGAGATTTGCACATATAATCTGATTTCATGTCCTCTACATATATGGATCCATTTTACGTGCAATTCTATCCCAATTCACGAGTTTTATTCACTTAAACTTCAAGAATATAATTAAAATCATGATATTATAATCCTTACACTACATGGGTATTATAACTAAATCAAAAACAAGAAAGATACACAATTGCCTTTAGTTTATTGGTCTGATTTCGTTTCTAATGTAATGAAAGTGATCCTACCTTGCTTTAGATCACGAATCCGACAACAATTAGGGGTTCAATAAAGACTTTGTACCTCCAAACTCTTTTTTCTTCCTCTCTAATGGCCTCTCCTATCTTCCCCTTTGATTCTTAAGGTTTAAGGTTTGTAATAATGCTGTCCCAATTACTTAACCTTAGATTTATAACCCTAATTCCTAAAATTAGGCTAATGGGCTAAGCCCAAGTGACCCGAACACTCTCATGTGGATTCGATTATGACTAAAAAGGACTCGGAACCCAATTACAATCCCCAAATACACTATTCTGACTATCTCGACCCATTCGGAGTCAACCGTGGCCTTGAAATCGCCATTCAAGTGACTCTATAATAAAGTCATATCCCAACTCCCAATTAGTCTACACATGACTCTCGGTTAGGATATAATGCTGCCATGTCACTATCGTTCGCTAAGACGTAAAATAATTATTTACTATTCACTTAGTAATCTTATTCGATAAACATTAATCATTTATCTTAATTTAATAAATACATAATATTTTATATCATTAAATAACGTCACACGTATAATTTAAAATTTTACTGAATTAATTCAATTTTAACTGCTCAGAAGTACGGGGTGTAACACTTTGCACCAATGTTAAACCAATTTGTTGTATAAAATGATTAGCCAAAGTTTTTCTTTATCTTAAAGCATGCATCTGGGTGATAGCATGATAAAATAAATAAATTAAACCACAACTCGCCATTGCACGGGGATAGCCTACAATGAGAAAAACCTTGGACGGCTCAACCATGCAATTCACTATGATATGGATTTACACAAGTTAATAGATGACTTACTCAATGACTTGACTCTTCACAAGCCTTGATGTGTCTTCAATATTCAACTATTCCTCTACAGTGATAACGCAGGAAGCCACCCACACAAGTGCCATACCATGTGAGTCAACACATGCCATGATATCCACCGATACAGGCTAAGCAATCGTTAACGGATAAAAACACAAAATCTACTGCTTCTTCATTATAACACCATAAATATGGAGTCCGCCGTGTGTAAACAATAAATACGATGTCCACCGCAATGAAACAATTCTCACAAAGATGTGGAATATAAACTTGGTGCCCAAAAGTGATCTTCAAAGAATATATAGGATGAGACTTAGATCCAAAACAACTTGGGTGTAAACTAGGATTTTTAGAAAGTTTTTTTAAAAAGTTTGGGAATCTAAAATAATGAAAAAGTCTCTAAGAAAAATGCTGCTCCGTACTCCTATTTATAGGAGGTTTGTTGAAAATGATATAAGGATCAAAAGATGTTTGGAAAATCTAAAAATCTTAAAAAATCTGCCCACTCGTTTGAATGAAATTATACCCTTTTCAAACGAAATATAATATCTCGTTCGAACATAATTTCGATGACACATCCAACGAAATTCCAGCAAAGGGTGAAAAACATCTTGTTCAAAGTTTTGTTCGAACAACATCTAACGAGGTGTATATCTCCTTCAAACGACTTCCCATTATTGTTTGAACAAAGTCCCCCAAAAAATATTTTTCTCTTAAAAAATATAAAAAGGATAAACTCATTTTAAAACCATTTAAAAATAATTTTATAAAAATCCTAACACCAAAAAATAATTATACAAGGATCAAAATATGTACGCATCCATACGTGAGAAATCCTTGGATCATGGAGACAAAAAGGGGCACGAAACACAACATAAAGATAAAATCTCATAAGCTTGATCACTATGTTTTTATCCAAAACACCTCAAATAATTGAAAGGGAAACACTAATCCTAACCTATGACTCAAAATATTTTGTTCGAAATTAAGCTAATATATAAAGATTGACTCAATTAGAACAATTTCCTTATAAATATCACCCTTTAGCTACTCCGGGGCAAAATAAAAAAAACATTTATGGACGTCAAGCTTTCTAAAGGACTCAATCCTCAACCCCAAAAGGAAAAAGTACATATGCTCGATAGACATATACGTTGAGTAGCTTTGCTGGGTTATAAACTTTGTTGCATGTTGTAAACCTTCACACTTAAACACACATTTAAATACACAGAGAATATATGAAAAATATAAATCTGCATAAGAATAGAACTCCCCCTGTGTCTAATGATATCCAACCTAGGTAAGGTGTTTCCCCCAAGATAAATATTTTCTCATAACATTTCTCCCCCTTTTGTTCAGAAATAGACAAAGTAAGAATCCATAATAAACATTTCCCCCCCATTAACCATTGAACGGGGGCTAAAGCGCTAATGACTCCAATATAAAAGTAAACTAATGTTGATTAAACCCAAGTTACCTATGAGTTTCTATATCAGATTCAAGAAGGACCAATTTAAACTTTTACTTAAACTGTTAAATAATTTATTAAACTAATATTAATTCCATTTAATCAATTACAATCCAACTTTTTATTATCTTGATTTAAGCATGACTGTTTAAACAGATAATATAGATTCAATTTATTAGGTGCATTTCTAGTTATTAATCCTATGTTTTTGGGCGAGGTTTATAAATAGAATTTACAACACGCAGTTATTTATTTTATGTGGCAAAAACCCTTCCCCTAAAAAAACCAACGAATCATTCCAAGGATCAAACAAAAATACTATAACTAATAATCAAGCCAAAAGGGAACAATTTACACACGAGCAACAAGACACAAAGTAAAGTAAATGAAAAAACTATATTGTTTAATTCCTAGTGAATTAATTATAATGAAGTGTTATGTGTTGTGAGCTATACTAATATGACTCTCCCACACTTAATGATACATACAAATGAATATACAATAATTTTATATTTCCTAAATATCAAGGACAAATCTTATGTTCCTTTCTGTTCAAGTCAAACTATCTTGACTTAAACTATTTTCAGAAAATTCTTTTCAAAATAAAGAACACTTAGACTTGGTAAGATATGTACAAATAATCAGTGCCTTAGTGTATAATGTGTACTGAGTGAGTAACACTAAACAATAATGTAATGAAAATAATCCATAAAGCATAAACACACAAATCAGTCAGTATTACTCTAAAGCAGAATATACACAAGCATATATTTGACTAACAAATATTTATAACAATATATGCACGAAGTCAAATATGAAATCAATCAAACTATTTTTTTTCTATTTAAGCTTAGATTAAAACAACTTTAATCTAACAACCTATTATGCACGTTTAAAACTTAATTAGAAGTTAGGTTTTTATACAAGACCTTAATATTTATAATCTAATGAGTTCTAACAGTTTTAACATGGTTCTAACAGATCTTGCATATGTTCTCCGTTCTTAGTCCAAATAGGTCTATATGTTTAAGGTACGTTCAGTTCAGGTCCGGTCAAGCAATTAGTTCAATCAAGAATATAAGGACATGTAAATGAAATAATTTTTATTAACATAATAGTTCCCTTTTCAAATTAAGTTTAACTTTCTAAAGCTATGTCAAATCTTGACCTTTATTTTACCAAAAAATCTTAGTTTTCTTTAAAACAAAATGTTTTAAAAATATCTCCAAACACATAAGCAAGAATATATATATATATATATATATATATATATATATATATATATATATATATATATATATATATATATATATATATATATTGTGATTTGGGTGTGCCAGTGTTTAAATAAACATGTAACTCAGATCTAAAATAATTAAACAATTTTAGACAATAATAGTGTATTGCCATGTGTGTATTATGTATCTAAGCACTAAACTTACACATGCAAGATAAAAGAATACGGATCTTGATAGAAATATACCTAACACATTTATGTGAAATAGTTCGTGAAGTGTCTCTCCAAATGAAGCCAAATACCTTTAATTCTTTGAAGGATTTTCTTAGTATACCAGGGCTAAGTGAGATATAACAAAAGTATATAAAGAATATACAATGAAAACGCCAAATAATCCACAAAAGATCTTGAAAATCAAAACTAACAATACTAGATAGGAGTTTTCACTTTAATAAACAACATAAATGATACACACAAAAGTGAAATGTTAGGGTTCTATTTTCAAGAGATTTGAAAACAGTAAAATCAAACCCTAAACAGAGAGTTTTAAAAACAAATTTGAAATGAATTAAAAACTATTTTCAATAAATATATGCACACAAAATAGAAATTAAAAAAGAAGTATATGTTCTTGTGTATGAACTTGATCTATAAAAGCAATCAAGTCATTGTGAAGAACATGTATGTGAAACGTATGTGTACTCTCTCTCTCTCTCTCTCTCTCTATTTTTTCCTTCTAAATTTCAAAAGGGCATAGCTTGGGCTCTCTAAAAATGATCTCAGTTAATTAAAATGGTTAACTTAAGGTCTCTATTTATAGCCAAATGATTTGTAAGGATATTGGTGCAAATAAAGGCACATGGATTAGAATGCCAGTCGTAGATGATCTTTTAATCTAACGGACAAGAAAGAAACACAAATGAACTTAATAATTAGATAACAAGTACCATAAAACTGTTATCAACTAAAGAAGACGTGGGCAGTTATGGGCAATACCGTGGGGCGTTAAAACTAGGTGGAAACCAATTGTAAACAACTGCAACAAAAATGATGTCGTTTAAAAGAAGTGTGTTGCTTTCAATAGATTTGGTTAAAATAATTTACTACTATTACCAAATATAAAACGTGGACTGTTTAGCCTTATTAAAGGATTTGGTCAAACCGAATGGTACCGTTGTAAACAACTAGTAGAAGTAAAATCTTGTGTTGTCAATAGTGAGGATAAGATACCCCTGGGATATTTAAAACCGAGTTTGGCCAGCGTATAAGACCAATGGATTAAACGTAGAATACGCATATAAAATAGGGTATTATGTAGCGTATGCAGCAACGTATAAATAATTAAAAATAAACCAAAAATAACGAATGTTTGAATTAGAATTTTTAAATAGATTTTAATTCATTTTAAAGCCAAAATTGAATAATAAAAATTCCCCCCAAATATGAGAAAAATCCCCCAAAAATATTTTTAATGTTTTTACACATAAAAATATTTTTTTACAATTTTATCCTTATCCTTTGTAATTTAAATTAATTGTGACAACTAACTTAAATTTAAGAATTAATTTGATTTAAGTGTTTTAAAAATGTTATAAAAATATTTAAAAATCCTCTTTAAACAAACAAACACATATCATAAGAAATGATGTTATGAAATGCAGTGTTGTATGTCCTATGCGACTTAAAAATAATTTCTATGAGCCAAATTGCAAGTTATGAGAGACTGTATTCCTTTAAAATGATTTAAGATGAATTCTTAGAGACTTAGTAGACTGAGTAGATGCCTTGACGTAGGTATACTAGACTCAAACATAAATACAAAAAATATCTTGTTAAAATTCAAGTCCAACGAAATGAAGGTGTAAATAGATAAACACGAAACAAACCTAATCCTAAGTACATTCTATATAGGGACCTTCAACCACATCTTCCCCGCAAATGTGAGAATATATTATACCAATTGAAGTCTAAGGAAGAAAGAATACTATCACACAATAGTACAAAGTGCAACAAAACATAATGTGGAATCACAAGCACATCTAATCCACACAATGATCAATTAATACCAATAAGGATGCAAATATGATACCTACTTAAATACATAATGAAGCATGAGATACCAATGCAAATAAATAACAAAAGATACCAATATGATCAAATAGTATGCTAATTTGATTCAAAGATAGAGAATATGGCAAGCTACATGCGACGTGCTGCTGAATCGTTTCCAACTACTCCACGACGCATTATTGGTAAAATGATTTATTGGAGCTGTTTATATTTGCATAAATATTTGGGAATCTTTTCAGAAAATGTTTTTTCGAAGTCTGATTTATTTTTATCAAAAGCATAAATTTTTCTAAGCGTAGAAGCAGAGTGCCTCGATCGACGAGCTCGTTCAAACGAGATTGCACTGTCATTCGAGCGAGATAAGCATCTCGCACGATGTCGTTCGAACGACATGTGTCATTCGTTCGATCGAGATGCCTATCTCGTTCTTGCGACGCCGCCACCTCAATTTTTGTATAAATACCAGGGTTCATTCTACACGTTTTCTAAATCTTTTTCAAACACGATTTCTGCGAAAAATAGCCCATAAAATAGACTTCACCTTGTAAGGTTTTATGCCTTGTTTATTCACATAAACTCTCCCATCTATGTATGTGAATCGTTAAACCTTCATGAGGATTTTTTCTCTCATTTGGAGTAATTTGTGGAGAAGCCGAAACCGACGCTTGAGGGTATTTCGTATGTCTCTCTTATTTTCATTGTAATCCGTGTAACTGTTTTTACAAATTATAGTGAAAATAAAAAGATTTTCCCCTTTGAGGGATTTTTCCTCATATGTGCATTTTGTTTGTGATTGACTGTTCTTGCATGTTCATATTGATTCCAATCACACCTAGATGCATGTTTTAGGATTTAATTAAAAAACTGAGTTTAATTAAATAATTTCTTAATTTGAACACACGCGCACTCTTCAAATTGGTATTAGAGCCAATTCCACAATTATACCGGGTAATTTTCCGCAAAATTTTTCTAAGATATCAATTTTCTGAAAAATTGATTTTTGAAAATGGGCGTGTTCAATGGAGAAATTATATAATAAAATGCCAGTTTTTCAACGGGATAAACTATGCTTACTGGAAAGCCCGCATGAAATCTGCTTTAAAATCCATTGATGAACGTGTTTGGATTTTATTTAAAAGAGGGTGGACACCTCCCTCCATCACTATTGATAACGTGACTAATTTAAAATCTGTCACTGCACGGACTGAAGAAGAATTTAAATGGTCATCCTTTAATTCTAAGGGTTTAAGTGCTATTTCTGGATTCGTCGCACCTGACGAGTTCTGACGAATAATGACGTGCACAACGTCAAAAGAGGCATGGGATGTTTTGCAACTTACCCATGAAGGAACCAATGCCGTGAAAGAGTCAAAACTGAAAAATTTAACAACTCAATTTGAAACCATCACCATGCTTGAGACTGAATGTTTTAATGAATTTTATACTAGGTTGTCTGATATTGTAAACACTAGCTTTAATCTTGGTGAACACATTCCTAATGCTAGAGTTGTTAAAAAGATTCTAAGATCACTGCCTAAGCATTTTATCCCTAAAGTCACTGTGCTAAATTCTATGGGTAATTTAAACACGCTTAAATGGGAGGAACTTATAGGAGACTTACAAACGTATGAAATTAATATGTTTCCTAAATCTGTCAAGCCTAAAGATAAGGGAATTACACTTAATGCCCAGGATAGAAAGAGTGAGGGGTCGGCAAGAAAGAGGGTAGAGTCATCTAGAAAAAAGGAGATAGAAATGTCAGATTCTGAGTGTGACTTTGATTTAGATGATTTGGCCCTATTTGCTAAAAAATTCAAGAAAAATTATAATTTCAAAGATAAAAAGAATTTTGAGAAAAATAATAAAAATGAAAAAGATTTTAAAGACCCGCCTAAGAAAGACAGTGAGAGATGCTATGAGTGTGACGGTAAGGGTCATAGAGCTTTTGAGTGTGCTACCAGGCTGAACAAACTTGCGAAAGAAAAAGGCAAAGCTGTCCATAATGCTACACTTAGTGACTACAGTGAGGTTGAGTCGGTGGACTCTGGAGATGAGTCATCACATGAATGTAACTTCACCGCATTCACAGCTAGTCATATGAGTACTTCTAGTGCTCCTCAGGACGATGAGGATGCTGCTTCACAGGGACACCTCGATAGTGAGAACGATGTGAGTGAGGGAGAGGATGATGCAAATGAGAGCGAGAGCAATCTTCAACGAGCCTATGCTGAGTTATATAATGAGTCATTTAAAACCAAAAAGCGTAACAAAGCGTTAGTTCTTAGGATCACTACTTTGGAGGAAGATTTAGAAGAATCGAGAGAGAGAGAGAGTCCTCCACCTACACTACCTTGCGAGAGAGAGAGAGAGAGTCTGCCTGTGCTGAGAAAGAAAGTTTGTTTGGAGAGAGAGAGAGAGACTGTTTGGAGAGAGAGAGAGTGGTTTTGAGAAAGAGAAAGGGGACTTGACTAAACAAGTGGCTAGTCTTACGAGTGAGCTCCATTCCTCCCTGGAGACTCGGAAGAAACTTGAAGCCCTTATTGTCCAGCTTACTCATGATCTTGAGAGAAGATGAGAAGTCAAGGTTCAAATTGAGGACAGATCTGGAAAGATGCTCCTCGACCCCATTTTAGGCTTTGGTGATAGTCAGGGAATAGGTTTTGATGGTGCCTCCTCATCCCAAATTACACCAGGACATGTTCCTGAGTTTACTACGACTCCATATGGCCATCATAAAAAACCACGAAGGAGAGTTCGACCAAGAAAACCAAACTCAGGTCCACCTAAGACTGTGTTCTTCTGTACGTACTGCAAAAGAAAAGGCCACCTTAGGGAGTTTTGCTATAGTTTGGGTCGGAAATGATTTACTACTACTTTACCACATCGTACTGATGATTTTTCCAGTCTAAGAGAGCATGTTGAGTTTTTAGCTACCACATCACAGAGTTTGATGGAAGAATTCCGACGGATGTCTTTGCCGTCAGTGAATGTTTCCCGCATCCCGAATAAAATCAACAACAACAGGGGTAAACAAAAGGTTAGCACTTCTTGGGTACCTAAGAAAGATGAAAAGGCCCTTGTTGTTCATGTCGCTCTTAAAGCACATAATATCTCACAGTGGTATTTTGATAGTGGGTGCTCCAGACATATGACAGGTGATGTCTCATTTTTTACCTACCTAGAGGAGTATAAGGAAGGTAGAGTCACCATTGGAGATGGGAGAAAGTCTTGAATCGTAGGACGAGGTACAATAGAGTTACCAAGATTTCCTAATCTAGATAATGTTTTGTATGTCAAAGGTTTGAAATCAAACCTAGCTATGCGACGCTGACTTTGCCATAAAGTTTAACCGGGATGCGTGTAATGTCTATAATCAAGCCGATAAACTTTTAGTGCAAGGGGTGAGGACAGGAGATAATTTCTATGGGACTGTGACCACATCAACACTTATCTGTAACAGCACCACGGTCACTCCTATAGATCTGTGGTACCAACATCTAGGTCATGTGAACGTTAGATATTTGACATGCTTAGCTAAAAAGGACCTAGTATGTGGCTTACCATTACTTAGAAAGCTAACTTTCATGGTTTGTGGATCCTGTTAGTTGGGAAAGAAAATCCGTATCCCCTATAGGAAGTTGCATTCCATTACCACCTCACATGTACTTGAGTTAATTCACATGGAAAGCAAATCCGTAGCCCCTACTCGTACTGAGAGTCTGGGTGGTAAGAGGTGTATCATCGTGATGGTGGATGATTTCTACAGATATTCGATTGTAGGTTTTCTGAGAGAAATATGATGTTGTAGAGTTTTTAACGAGAAAGTGTCGTGTCCTGTAAAATCAACACGGAGTCACTATTAACAGGATATGTAGTGACAATGGCAAGGAATTTTAGGAAGCAAAGGTAGATCTTTACTATGACAGCCTTGGAATCAAACAGAGTTTTCTGCTGTGAAGACTCCTCGGTAAAATGGGATTATTGAGAGAAAGAACATGACGATTCAGGAAATGGATAGATCTATGCTTCTAGGTCGTAAGGTTGCTAGGAGATTTTGTGCAGAGGCAGTGTCTACAGCATGCCACACGCTGAATAGGGTTTACCTGCGTCCACACATACACTAAGACGCCTTATGAATTATGGACTGGTAAGAAACCCAACCGTGCATATTTCCGTATCTTTGGGAGTAAATGCTACATCCTACGGTATAGAGAGTAATTAGGAAAGTTTGACTCCCGAAGTGACGAGAGAATATTGCTAGGATATTCATTAAATAGTAGAGCGTACCAAGTTTTTAACCTGAAGATCTCTAAGGCTATGGAGTCAATAAACGTCACCGTGCAAGATGATGAACCTTCGATGTTTATTGATCCTAGCCTTAAGTGTAAGGATGAGGATTTTTCTGGCAGCGATTTACTTATCCCTTACCCACACCCTATGGACCCTACACCTGTGTTAGGTGATACACCTACTTGGGTTCGCAAGAGTCATGATACCTCTGCCATTGTTGGTGATCCCACTTTAAGGGTCAAGACTTATGCTCAGGTAGAGAACGTTGTTAGTCATTTTTCTACACATCCACAGTCTAGCCCAAGAATCATAAAGAAACATTCAAGGATGAACACTGGATATCTGCCATGCAGGATGAGTTTATTTAGTTTATAAAAGAATAATGTCTGGGAACTTGTCCCCCGACCTATTGAGACTAATGTGATAGGTACCAGGTGGATTTTCAAGAATAAAATGGATGAAAATGGTATCATAATAAGAAATAAATCTAGGTTGGTCGCTCAAGTCTACACACCGATAGAGGGTGTAGACTTTAGGGAGACATTCTCTTCTGTTGAGAGGCTTGAGTCCATCCGTTTACTACTTGCCATCACATGTCATCTGTGCTTTAAGTTATATTAGATGGATGTCAAGAGTGCCTTTCTAAATGTCATTCTACAGGAGGAGGTTTACGTGGAACAACCAAAAGGGTTTGAAGACCCTAAGAACCTGGAGCACGTCTAATATCTGAGGAAAGCCTTGTATGGTTTGAAGCAAGCACGTCGTGCTTGGTACGAGAGGCTTACTTCCTATCTCTTTGCCCGTGGCTTCAAGAGAGGGGGAGTTGATATGACTTTGTTCGTTAGGAGAGATGACGGTGCTATTTTGGGTACCCAGGTCTATGTGGATGATATAGTCTTTGTATCCACGTGCTCCCAGCATGCTCACCACTTTGAGGAAGAGATGAAAAGTGAGTTTGAGATGAGCATAGTAGGTGATCTTATTGTCTTCCTTGGTCTCCAGGTTCGTGAGCTAGAGGATGGGATGTTCATCTCCCAATCCAAGTATACTAGAGACCTAGTGAAGAAATTTGGTTTAGACTTCGCTAAGCATTTATGTACACCTATAAGTAATTCTATCAATCTTAGTAAGGACACTTCAGGCAAGGACGTAGAGCAAACCTTATATCGGAGTATGATAAGTAGTTTTCTCTACTTGACTTCCAGTTGTCCTAATATAGCCTTTAGTATTGGAGTTTGTGCACGATATCAAGCGTCCCCGATAGAGTCACACTTACTCGCTCTAAACGTATTATTAAATACGTGAGTGGGACTCTCTCATATGGTATTTGGTATTCCTTTGATATCGATGACCGTTTGTTCGCCTATTCGGATGCTGATTGGGCCAGGGATGTAAATGGTTGTAGGAGCACTTCTGGTGGGTGTTTCTATTTTGGTTCTGCTCTTGTCTCCTGGTTGATCAAGAAGCAAAACTCCATCTCTTTATCCACTGCGAAGGCTGAGTACATCGCCGTCGAGAGTTGTTGCACACAACTCTTGTGGATGAAGCAAATTTTGGAGGATTATGGGATTTTACAGGACACCATGACTATTTCCTATGATAACACGAACACGATACACATATCCCGCAATCCAATCCATCACTCGCGCACAAAGCACATCAGGATATGCAAGCACTTTATACGACAACTAGTTGAGGAGAAAGTCGTATCCCTGAGTTTCGTACCCACCGATCGTCAATTGGATGATATTTTCACGAAACCTTTAGATTCCCTTAGATTCGAGAGTCTTAGGAAGTATTTAGGGATTTGCACAGTTGACTGAGGGGTTAGTCTATGTCTAGGATATGATGCATTGTCATGTTCATTTCATATGATTTATATTGCTAGTCTGTATCATGTGTATTATTATTTTTATATATTTTTTTTGAAAAATCCAAAAAGACTCTTTTTATAAATTTTTTGGAAAAGCACAAAAAGATTTTTGTACTTTATTTTCACCTTTCATGGATGAGCATTTAAGATAGCCGAGTTACAAATTTCATTACATTTATCCATGCAACTGCTTGATAGTGATTTGAGACGCTACATCATTGCATCCATGTGCTTTACATTGTTTGGAGTCTTTGAGATGTGATTAGTGATATCTTTCTACATGTTTGGCTCCTTATCTCCTTTATTGCACACATGCATGGTTTTATTTGATTATTGAACTTGTCTATCACATATTGGCTTGAGTGTTTTTATCTCAATTCTGTCTATACAACGAACCATATGTGCTAAAACTTAACAAGATTGGAATGCATGTAAAAAACCGTTTGGTGAGATTGTGTTTTTTTTAAAATAACGGTGAAGGGCTACGAAAGGTAATTATCTATCCTTTGCAATTAAGCCACCGTTAAATCCGACCTAAAAAATTGAGGAATTTTATTATCCGGTGTCCAAAGAGGTTAAAAGAGCCTGAAAAAAAATTAAAGGCAATAAAAAGCATTACATGCCAAATATGGGCCATTAGGTTTCACCATCAATTCTCCAAAGTTTAAGAATTTAGAACACCTCTATTCAAAATATAAATCCGATGGAGTTTGGTTCGAGAATTTAAATGGGTTTGCACTTCCTTGAAAGTCCTGAAAAAGCATCAAATCGTTTTGGACATTATTGGTGTGAAAATCATTTTGAGCTTTGATTTTTTGATTTTATTGAATCAATGTATCATATTTCCATCTTTTTACACCTAAGGAAGATGTTGAGTTCATTCGTTAGGAGTATCCGATATTCATCATGCACATATGTCATGTTTGTATGCATTGATTTTCCTATCCAAATTGATCACACCCCTGCATTTACGCTATCATCGACTTGGTTGTTTTTGTGTTCTTTCATGGTGTGATTCTTTGTTGTATATTTTGTATGAAAAATTAAAAAAAAAATCAAAAATACAAAGTGTATTTCCTTGTGACACTCTCCATTTTTATATAGTTGTGCTTCTCATATCTGTCTATTTGGGGACATCATAAAAAGGGGGAGAATGAATTATGGGGGAGAATTTTTGTTGATTTATCAATGATTTGCTTAAGCTTATTTGATCTTTGATTTTTGCATATAATTATATTTCAAATTGTTGCGAGTCAAGGGTATTTGCTTTATCTCATGTGTGTAGGTACAAAAGTGATATTCATTGGATTGCACACCCCGATGAGAAAAGCTTTGGGAGTTTCTGAAGAGCTGGAGATTTGAAGATGTTGAAGTTTGATTGGCGACATGTCATTTAGTATTCTCAGTTTGAGGGTTTAATGGGGATATTATCTTGTATGTCATTTGTTTTTTGGAGATTGCATAATTCGTAATTTTAATGAATGTACCGACATAGACATAGGGGGAGATTTGTAAGGACATAATTTTATAAATGGCCGGGGTAGAATTTAGGAATTTTTTATTTTTTCTAGATCACAGTTTGTATGTATAATACCGCTACATTCAGCATGTCATCATGATCATCCATGACAGCCTTTATCTAAATCCATGCATCCATCATCTTCACACGTGCATCCTTCTACATGCGACGTGCTGTTGAACCGTTTTTCGTTACTCCACGATGCATTATTGGTAAAATGATTTATTAGAGATGTTTATATTTGCATAAAAATTTGGGGATTTTTTCAGAAAATGTTTTTTCGAAGTTTGATTTATTTTTATCAAAAGCAAAATTTTTTCTAAGTGTAGAAGCGGAGTGCCTCGGTCGACGAGCTCGTTCAAAAGAGATTGCACTGTCGTTCGAGCGAGATAAGCATCTTGCGTGGTGTCGTTCGAACGACACATGTCCTTCGTTATAGCGATATGCCTATCTCGTTCAAGCGCTGTCACCGCCTCGATTTTCGTATAAATACCAGGGTTCATTCTACACGTTTTATTAGTCTTTTTCAAACATAATTTCTGCGAAAAATAGCCCAGGAAATAGATTTCACCTTTTAAGATTTTATGCCTTGTTTATTCACATAAACACTCCCATCTATGTATGTGAATCGTTAAACCTTCACGACGATCATTTTTACTCATCTAGAGTAATTTGTGGAGAAGCCGTACTCTTCTTCATTACTGCCCACCTGGAGTTCTTGCGGGAGATTCCAGCCGAGACATCAAAATCGACGCCTGAAGGTATTTCGTATGTCGCTCTTATTTTCATTATAATCCGTGTAACCATTTTTACAAATTAGAGTGAAAATAAAAAGGGTTTGCCCCTTTGGGGGATTTTTCCTCATTTGTGCGTTTTGTTTGCGATTGAATGTTCTTACATGTTCATATTGATTCCAATCAAACCTAGATGCATGTTTTAGAATTTAATTGAAAAACTGATTTTAATTAAATAATTTATTAATTTGAACGCACGTGCACTCTTCAAAAGCAACCACAAAGTGGTCCCTTTAGAGGCACGATCACCTCGCACGGTATCAAAGTAACTCGTTCGAACCAACCCCGTAGTCATTGGCCTCCTGGTTTGAGTATATGATTAGAATTTTGAAAAATTTAGACTTAGGCTTAAAAATATGGCGTCAACGGGTGAAAACATAAAACATCCACAAAACGGTCTCGTGAGAGGCAAGAGCACCTCTCACGGGACCAATGTAACTCGAACGAACCGACCGCATAGTCTTCGGCCTCCCGGCTTGAGTATACGTCGAGAATTTGCAAAATTTAGACTTGGCGTTAAAAACATGGCATTAAAGGATGAAAACCTAAAACAACCACAAAATGGTCCCATTGGAGGCACGATAACCTCGCACGGGACCAATGTAACTCATACGAACCGATCCCGTAGTCATTGGCCTCCCGATTTGAGTATACGACGAGAATTTGTAAAAATATACACTCAGGCTTAAAAACATGGGTTCAAAGGGTGAAAAGGTAAAACCACCACAAAATGGTCCCGTGAGAGGCACGAGCACCTCGCACGGGACCAATGTAACTCGTACGAACCGACCGTGTAGTCCCTAGCCTCCCGGTTTGAGTATATGATGAGAATTTGTAAATTTTATACTTTTAGGCCTAAAAAGATGGCGTCAACGAGTGAAAACGTAAAAGAGCCGCAAAACGGTCCTGTGAGAGGTACGAGCACCTCACACGGGATCAATGTAACTCGTACGAACCGAACGCGTAGTCCATAGCCTCCTGGTTTGAGTATACGACAAGAATTTGTAAAATTTAAACTTAGGCCTAAAATATGGCATCAAGGGGTGAAAACATAAAACAACCACAAAATGGTCTCGTAAGAGGCACGGGCACCTCACACGGGACCAA
Organism: Sambucus nigra; assembly: GCA_949130495.1. Lineage (NCBI taxonomy): Eukaryota > Viridiplantae > Streptophyta > Magnoliopsida > Dipsacales > Adoxaceae > Sambucus > Sambucus nigra. Next base: position 764,231,900 of record OX422207.1, read on the forward strand.
TCTAACTCGTACGAAATCGATCGCGTAATCACCGGCCTCCTAATTTGAGTGTACAACGAGAATTTGAAAAAATTTAGACTTAGGGTTACAAAGAAGGCGTTAAAGGGTGAAAACCTAAAACAACTACTAAATGGTCCCGTTAGAGGCATGATAACCTCGCGCGGGACCAATGTAACTCGTACAAACCGACCTCGTAGTCATCGGCCTCCCGATTTGAGTATACGACTAGAATTTGCAAAAATTTAAACATAGGTTTAAAAACATGACATAAAAGTGTAAAAACATAAAACAGGCACAAATCGGTCCTATTAGAGGCACGATCACCTCGCACGGGACCAATGTAACTCGTACGAACCGACCGCGTAGTCTCCGTCCTCTCAGTTTGAGTATACGACGAGAATTTTTAAAATTTAGACTTAGGCTTGAAAACATGACGTTAAAACAACTATAAAACGGTACTGTGAGAGGAACGGTCTCCTCGCAAGGGACCAATGTAACTCGTACGAACCGACCGCATAGTCACTGGCCTCCCAATTTGAGTATACGAATAGAATTGGTAAAAATTTAGTCTTGGGCCTAAAAACATGGCGTCAACGGGTCAAAACATGAAACACCCACAAAACAGTATTGTGAGAGGTAAGAGAACCTCGTACGAGACTAATGTAACTCGTACGAACCGACTGTGTAGTCCCCAGCCTCCCGATTTGAGTATATGAAGAGAATTTGTAAAATTTATACTTTTAGGCCTAAAAATATGGCGTCAACGAGTGAAAACATAAAACAACCGTAAAATGGTCCCGTGAGAGGCAAGAGCACCTCTCACGGGACCAGTGTAACTCGTATGAATCAACCGTGTAGTCCCCGGTCTCCTGATTTGAGTGTACGACGAGAATTCACAAAATTTAGACTTAGGCTTAAAAATATGGCGTCAAAGAGTGAAAACCTAAAACCACCACAAAATGTTCCCGTGTGAGGCATGAGCACCTCGCACGGGACCAATGTAACTCGTACGAACCAACCGTGTAGTCCGCGACCTCTTGGTTTGAGTATACGATGAGAATATACAAAATTTAGACTTAGATTTCAAAACATGGGGTCAAATCGTAAAAACCTAAAACCACCACAAAATGGTCCCGTGAGAGGCACGAGCACCTCGCACGGGACCAATGTAACTCGCACGAACCGACCGCATAGTTCCCATCCTCCCGATTTGAAACGATCCAGTGAGAGGCTCGAGAACCTCTCATGGGAGAAATGTAACTCGTACGAACAGACCGCGTAGTCAAGGGACTCCCGGTTTGAGTATACGACGAGAATTTGCAACATTTAGACTTTTAGGTTTAAACATTATTTGATTACTGATATCTTTTTTCTTTTGTTTCTTATATTTTTTTTGCAGGATAACATTTTAGGGTTATATTTTATTCGGGTGGAACACATGAACAAAGCAATGGTTTGCGACAGGTAGATTGTTTATTTATTATTGTTGTTGATATGCGAGATTGTTGTTTTAATTTTTTTTCCTGGCCGTGCGGGCTTTTGTGTGATTAAAAAAGTTGGTTTTCATGTATAAACAAAGAAGATTATGTCGATTTTTTTTAAAAATTGTAAAGAATTGTTGATTTTTCAAATTTTTTATGGTCGTGCGGGATTTTGTGTTGATTAAACAGGTTGACTTTCATGTATGAACAATGGAGACTCTGTCAATTTTTTTTTAAAATTGTAAAGAATTGTTGATGTGCGAGATTTTTATTTTCAGTTTTTTGTATGGCCATGCGGGCTTTTATATTGATTAAACAGGTTGGTTTTCATGTATAAACAAAGGAGACTCTGTCAAATTTTCCTAAAAATTATAAAAAGTTCATGATACGATTAACTAATATATTTGGATATTTAATTTACTATAATATTATTTTTATAAAATGATTATTTATTGATTGCAGGTTGTGCAGAAGAAGTTAAAGAGATATGTTTTTAGTGTGTCTACTATATGTGACACTAAGAGAAGTTTTTGAAACGTGACAACCATATTTATCATCTTAATTAGGGATGATATTTTTTTTGACAATTGTTTATCTTATTAATTAGTATGATTATGTACTTATTTAAATATTTCGACTTGAATGTAGTTTAATGGAAGAAATTTTTATTAGATACGTGCTTCAATGAATGTGGTAGATATATTGCGTTTATGATCGGATGATTTGATTTATAATGCAAATTAGATGTCATTTGTTATTGCAACATAAAACATATAATATAACTATTTATAATGATTTTTATTTATCAATTGGGACGGTTATAAATCGCTCCTAATACTTATTTGTATTAATTGAGAATACCTTTTGGGACGGTTTTTACCGTCCCTAATACCCATTTATGTATCAATTGAAATTACCTTTTGGGACGGTTTTTACCGTCCTAATTGGGTTGCCAAAATCTTAGTAGTATTAGGGACTGTTTATCCGTCCCTAATACTATTGGCGGGAGCGGGAAATTTTTTCACGGGAACACAATTTGGGACGAAAAAATCCATCCCTAATGTCAAATGTAGAGCGTCCATGAATTAACATCTAGGATGGTAAAATCCGTCCCTAAACTATTTGCGACGCCTAGTATAAGGGACGAATTTTTATCGTTGCATACTTTTAGGGACGGACTTTTACCGTCCCTAATACTCATTTTTCTTGTAGTGGAAGGAAGGTTGAAAATTTTGTCATATTAGATAAATGCTTGAGTTATAATTAGAAAGAGTTTTTATATGATACTAGTTTTTAATTCCGCGCGATGCGCGGGTGCTTTGCATTTATTGTTAAAAAATACAATGCGGATATACTTACAAAAACATAGAAAAAATCTACAACGTTAAAAAGACCTATTTTATATTTTTATGATATATGTCGTTAATGCAGAAAAATTATAAAATGATAACGAATATATGTATTTAATTTATAGAATAAATGATGCCAACTAAATACTTGCATGTAAAATTGAAATGCAGAAAGGGAAACATTTAATGATGAAGTAAGTAAAATTAAAAAAACAAAAAGAATAGAACATACACACACACACACACACACACACACACACACACACACACACACACACTATATATATATATATATATATATATATATATATATATATATATATATATATATATATATATATTAAAAAACTGTTTTATAAGTAAAAATTATTTTTTTAAACAATACTATTTTTACAAAAATATAAATATATTATCATTTTTTTAATAACACTATGGTGTTAAAACTTTTTTATAATTTTTTTTGCAAAACTTGGTTTTATAAAGATAAGTATAAATATTTTATTCTAAAAATTGTATTTTTATAAAGTAATTTTCTAAAAATATAGTTTTTAACTTCATTTCTTCATACAAATTGTGCTTTAAAAGACTGTTTTATAAATATAAATATAAATTTAATTTTTTTTATAATGTAAGGTTATTGTTTAGAATTTATAAACTGTATTAGTAAAATTTACATTTTTTATTTAAAAAACATTTTTTGGTTATATAAAAAAACTATTGGTTATATAAATATTAGTATTTACTAATTAAAGAAAAAGATAATTCACATAAAATACTTTCATATGTATAAAAAAAGTTTATATTATATGAAACATTTTTTCTTCAATGAATAAATTCTAATATTTATATAATAAAAAGTTTTTTTTATGTATAACTCAAAAAAAATGTTTTTTTATAAAAAAAATGGATACTTTTGTAAAACAGTCTATAAAATTTTCATGTTAACATTACTTTATAAAAATAATTTTTCCTTAAAGAATATAGTATTTAAATTTTAAGAACATTCTCTTAAAACACAATATATGTAAAGAAACGAAATTAAAAACTCCACTTTTTAGAAATTTACTTTATAAAAAATGATTTTTAATAGAAAAAAAGAGTTAAAACTATAAGGTTGGACTTTAATCTTAAAATCATTCTAACCCCTATTTTTAAATCACTGAATCTAAGTTAGAATATCTAACGATCGAAATGTCAATATATATATATATATATATATATATATATAAAGAGAGGGAGATAAATTATTGGGTGCATATAATCTTCCTTACTTTGAGGATCATCTCCATACTATTTCTTGGAGATCTTAGCTGTTAAAGAGATAAGAGTGAACTTGGCACAGAGAGAATAAGAGGATAAGAGAGAAAAAATAATTGGGTGAAAGAGAGATAATAGGAGAATAAGAGACAAAAAAATTATTAGGGAGAAAGAAGAAATAAACTTACATTAGAGAGAACCATCTTTTACACGTTGGTTAAGATATATATAGGGAGAGAGGAGAATGAGAACATCATGTATGTATTTAATAATGGCCATTGGAAGGATTGGAAAATGAAGAGATGTATTTAATAATGGCCATTGTAAGGATTGGGAAATGAAGAGATTTGAGGATTTTAAGAGAAGATATTATAAATGAGGAAAAATTAATTATTGCCATGTGTCTAATACCTATGCAAAGACTAAGATGTGCAATTAATGGTGTTGCCATGTGTCAATTCTCTATAAAGAGACATCAACATTATAGTGAAGTGATGTGACACGTGGATAGGCTAATTGCAAAGCATAATAAATGCCCTGTTTTGCATTTTATAGTATTAAGAGATTAGTATGTAACCCATGCGATGCGCGGGCGTTAGATAGAATAAAGAAACATGAAAAATGATAAAAAGGACATTTTGTGAAATGTAAGATCTATAATATTTTACACAATGGTGTGCAAAAAAATCTCAATCATTTGATAAAAATAAAAGTAATACGCGTTAACTTTCTAAATTTACTATTCTTTAAATACTATTATGCTACTTGAGTTGTGAGAAGAATTTGCACAATTCATTAAATAATATAATGATAACAATCGGTGTAAGCATGAACAAAAACACTATCAAATACCACCAAAATATTTATGACTTGTGTGGGGAAACTGCAATCTTTCATGCCCATCAAACGTCATTAACACACTTACATTATTAGATGAGTAAAAATCATATTCGATGCTAGGGCGCTCTATAATTTTTTTTATTTACGAACCTATATAACATTATAGTGAAAAATACACGTGAAAATAGTTCATGGAATAAAAATACTTTTGTGGAAAAATAATCGCGTGGGAATATATTGGGTTGAACATTGAATCTTTGAACATAAAGCAAACTAAATTTTTTGATAAAAAATATATATGAGCAAATATAAAGATTATACTACTGATAATATGATCAAATATAAACTATAAAAGTACTTACTCAAAACAATATCACCAACCTATTCAGATTTAGTGGTGACAGAAGATTACCATTTATTCATGATAGTTCAAGCTCCCATCTTGTAACAAAAATAACTTTGATAATTAACAAATTTCATAATAGGAAGGGTTCATATGACTAACTTGACACTATTTTTGCCAATGGGTTTATTGAAACCATGACCTGTAACTTCACAAATTTCGACAGTTAGACAAAATGAATTCTAAAGCCCTGTTATTCAAAATTAACCTCTAATGAATAAAAATAATGTAAACAAATAAAGCCCACAACTAAATTATTTTTCTTCACCAACTAATGAAGTATACGCAAAAAAAAATTACATTTGAAAGTTTTGAAGCCTAATGCAAATCCTCACAAAAAACATCACATCCGAAGATGTCAAATTTTAAATTAAAAATTATACAACTTCTTATTATGTCAATGATTTATACTCACCTTGGATTTAAGACTCCCATTTGTGGCTTCTCATTTCAATATACACATGTTGTCTAAAGAAAAAATATATAAGGGAAGGGAAAATGCATCATATATGTCAATGTTTTACACTCACCTTGAATTAAGACTCCCATTTGTGGGTTCTCATTTTTGGGGTAGACCCGTTGGCTAAAGAAATAATATATAAATGGAGGGAAAATGCATCCTATATTTCAATGGTTTACACAACAAAAACACTTTTTATTTAAGAAACTTGTTTAAGAAACCTTGCTTATAAACCGTTTTTTACAACATGTATTTATATTTTTTTATATAAATATGGTATTAAACTTTGTGTAAAACCTTGCTTTATAAGAACACAGTTTTAAAAAAAAAGCTATGTCCATTTTTTTCAAAATCTAATAATAACAAAAAAAATAAAAATTATAGAAGAAAATTTTAATAGCTGAAAATTACAAAAAAATATTTTAAAAATTATAAACAAAAGGTTTAAAAAATCTTAAAAATTATTCTGGAATTTACAAAAAAACTTTTGAAAAATATAAAAAATAGTGAAAAAAATTATTAAAAAATTATGTAAAAAAAAATTCCAACAAAAAAAAAATCCAATCTTAATAGCAAAATAACTAATTTCCAGAAAATAAGGAAATTTTGAACCAAAAAGATCTCCTGGAAAATAACACTTCAACCTATAAAAAGAAATTAAAAATTACAAATAAACATTTAATAAATATTTTAAAAATCTAAAAATGATAGAAAAACAGTTAATGATTTTGAAATTACCCAAAAAAACTGGAAAAAAGTATGAAAAAATAATTTAATTCAAAATACTGAATAGTACTAAAAACTTTGGTGATAAGGAATTGATGAAAAAAAAAGTTTTAAAAATCTATAAGGGAAAAAAAATATCAAAGACTTTTTTTTTTAATTTCTAGACAAAAGATGATTTTTTTAAATATGTGGAACCCATACGCATTACCACCTGCTATACCATCCACCTAAACCCACAACTCGAAAACCCAACTTTAGGCCATCCACAAACCCATAAAACCCGGCAGCCTGTCACTGCCATAATTCTAGCCAGACCCGATAATAATAAGCTCTTACGAACTCAGACTGAACTCGAACTGCCATATCTCCAACTTGCCTTAAACAGAAGCTCAACTCGATTAAATCATCAACCCCCTGCTTTGTCCCAACATCCGGGTTCCGTAACCAAAAACTACGCAACATCCATATATACACATACATAAATATTCTATTATATTTAATGCAATATGTAAATGTGTACCATGCCAGAATGATGATGAACGGAGCATCATCTTTGATGTTATGAGCTTCTAATTCCAGAATGCAATATCATATTATATTTAATCCTTCAGTTAGAACCCGGTAGCATCATCTTTGATGTTATGATCTTCTCCACCCCACAAAAAACCCAAAAGAATTAATCAAGTATACACTTTTACACGAGCCCTAAAAATCAAAATTTAATTATATGAGAACTGACCAAATTGCACACATCGCAATTGTTTTTTCCTCCGTGAGTTGTCTGTGCAATGTTGGAAACATATTGCCCATATTTGATTTATATGAATTAGTTGTGATGTATTGAAGTAGCCGAATCAACTTTGATGTTCTAATTATTAAAGGATCGCACAAATACCTAGAGACCTTTTCGACTACAAACTCTGTTGGGTTCTCAAAGGACATAAGAAAATGAACCGGATTTTAGAGGAGGGAAAGAGATGGTTGTTTAAATGAGTGTTGCATTAGGTTCCTCATTTATACCTCTAATACTATCGTATTAGAGGTATAATATAGATTGGTGGGATTGTGGTGCCATATATATTTGTCAATGATTTTTACTTTATTGTCTTTGATGCCTTATATATATTTTACCAAATATATATTTAATCATATCCTAGCTTAACTTCCATCTCAATTACATAATGAGATTTATTAGTTTAATATTTAGATTATCGTGAATTAATTCACTTCTATAAATACTTGTTCACCATGTTATTAATTTTTCTAGTTCTTGATTATATTATCTTTGCCTTTGTCCATTTCATAACAAAAGAGGGGAATGTGACACCCTATAAAATTTAATAGCAGATTGATCAGGTCTAATATAAACTCGTGGAAATTAAACAATCGAATAAAATTCTAAGCATGATTGTAATAAAACTAAATGCATAAAAGAAAACAAATAACTGAAACATACCATAGGTCAACCCCATAACTCTAATACCGAAGCAACCAATAATACTACTACCATCATGTAACTATAATTGTGTCAACGTAAATCCATGTATTGCAATGTTCTCAAGATAGAGGCAAAACAATTGTTTATGTCCTAAAAATATTAATAGGAAACATTAATAGCAAATCTAAGTAGTACAACAATATAATTGATTTTGGGCTATAATAAAACAATGCATCCTCATTGAGTCTTTTTGTTGCTTTTAAGTTAACCCAATCCAAAATAACCCTATATATCACATGCGTCTACTCCTAATCCTATATTTTCCCCATGATGAAGTCGTATTCATTGTTACAGACTTATATGTAAAAATTATACTTGTTTATTGATACGTCACAATTATATAATGTTACAGGGGAAAGGAGTCTATACATCTACGTCCACATAATATAAGTACGGGCATTCTCTACTTAATCATTTTATACATATCAATTATATAATATCACAATAGTATTGTTCTCTACATTTATATACTTATAAAATAAGTGCTCTCTAATACACATGCATCGTATAAGGCCTCGTCATACGCCCACATAAAATGAAGGCCTATCCTACTACCTTTGAAGATCATTCGCGCGTACTAAGCATAGTTATAGGTTTTTCATACCTATAACCATCAAATTCTCTCTAAATGAATAATCATTATGCCTTCACACCAGTCATATAGCCTATACCTAAACATATAGGAAAGGATATGCCTGAGCATCTTATTGTAGATACAACGAGAATTTCAACAGGTAGTGTCCGGGGTAAATATATTCGAGTTAAACCTATCATCCTTGCATCAAATTACTAGTCTCCTTCGATCGCATCCTCTATAAAGATAACCCCTGTAGTACTTATCCCATGAGTATACACCCAAGGTATGTTGCATATAATACACCAATAAAGTAACCTTACACAGTTAAGGTTTATGAGCCTCACCTCTATTTTACTACTTAATCAACTTCTATTAATTAAGATCCTTATTCAACTCATAATTCTTATTATTCCATGTTAACTTACTACTTTTAAATCCCATCCTAAAACTAGTCTCAAAAACTAATTGATAGAACCCCTAACTAAACTAGGCCAAAACATAAGGGAACGATCGATATAATAGATTGATCTACTCCAACTGTCAATCGATCGACAATCCCAGATCTCCTCATATTCTTGCTTACATACTTTGCATCTCTAAACCTCCATTAGAAAGTATTCAAACTCCCATTTAATCAATAGATAGTACTATAATCATATATGCATGACCAAATATTATTCCCAACATATAACAATGCTTTTATCATTTTTTCAACATGAAATTCGAAGGATAATTCAAAATTCCTATAAGAACCCAAGATTCACAATTTCAATCAATTCAGTCTTCATATATCACAATTTTCTCACAAATAAAAGGGCGTTTAACATAATTCGAGTAATAATGAATCCAATTTATTTTAATCCATTTACATCCAATTTAATAAAGATTTTGTCCTAATTACTTAACAATTTCAGATGGAACTAATAACTTATTAGCTGATTACTTTACTTTAATTTTAGACTAATTCAATTATATTCAGAATCTAATACATAATCATACTATAATCACAATTCTAATTATCTACTTATACTAGATAAACTAGCCTCTAATTTGTGGGTTGAACTCTAAGACAACAATACCAATTCTCCTTTTCTCCTTCTCCAAGTTGCCTCCTTCTCTTTCGTCTCTACGAATTTTCTCTCAAATGATATTAAGGTGAATTAGATCTAGCCTGATGAGTATTTTAGTAGGTTAGCTGCAAAATTTAGTTTGGGCCTTAACTAAAACTTAACTAAACAAGGCCAAAACTCTATCCAAATAGCTTAAAGTCTATCGCAAGTTATATATTATCCTATGGGCCTTAAAACCAAACATTTTAAGGTGTAATCAGACATTCTACCCATCCCTTGAGTCAATCGAATTATTCCATCAACATAATTATTTTTCTTCATTAATTAATTATTTTTCTTCATTAATTAATTATTATTTCATTACCATATTTTCAATTCATTTCAATTTTAAATAAACATCATTTGTAGTGACTGCACCAGTCACAACAGATAAATACACACAAATATAAGTTATTTAATTTACTATAATTTATAGGGTATTATAGGGAACAATTTTCCTTCCTATGAAGGTAATCTTGATTATAAGACTCCTTCCTATGAAAAATATTTCTTGGAAATGTTTTCTTGGGGGAGAGACTTAATTCAGGGGAGAAGATTCTCGAAGGGAGAAAGGATGATCAAGATTAGTATCATTATAATATTTTGACTTTGTTTATAATGAAATAAATTGCGAATAATATAACTCGTGGAATAAAATGCATATGTTACATCTTTTTGAGATATTATCTAAGCTTGGTATATTATCCTTAGTAATTAGATCAACCATGCTTACATTAATTGTATATCTTGTATTCATATGATAACTCGTGTTACCTTGTCAATATTTGTGCATTGGTATATTGATGTATTTTTTAATGTTTTGACAGGAAAACAAGTTTCAACAGTTATAAATGGTTGAGTCGTGTATATCCTTGTAACACATTTGGTTAGGCGAGACATGTCATATGTGATAGATTTGATCCATTTATTTGTAATCTTTTGTTTATATGTTTGGTCACGGAATAGACAAAGAGGGATATTGTAAGAGTACATGTATGCTCAAAATCTCCATAGGAATAGATTGTCTTATCTCTCTACAAGACACATTTGATGAGACACCCCGCCCAATTACATATCGGGTGATCAGTTCTTTATTAAATTAAAATAGAATGTTCCGTTGGTTCATTCTTAGCATCATTGTCGAAAAATATTTAATACTATTAATCACCTAATAATTAAATAAGCTAGTGACATAAACATTATTATTCGAATTACAATATTATCGATTAAACCATAATTAATCCCAACAATAAAATAACTGAATCATCCACCCTACACATGAATAAAATAATGCTGGATAGTAACTAACATCTGAATTAATTAAGATTGGAATAAACGTTCTAGTCCAAAGTCTCAAAACTCGTAAAACTTAATAATACTCAAATTAGCTTCAATGAAATAGTAAAGTAAACAAAGTACAATCCCTCTCGTATAGTAAAACTAAGGATGGGCGACACATGCCCTAAATGAAATGTCTAAAGATACTAAGTCAAATGAGGGTGGAGGCATCTAAGCATGAGGACCTGCAGCTCCCACAACCGCTACAGCACATCAACCTGTCCAATCGTCTAAGCCTGACGTCCATGTGGCTGGACACTTGATATAAATAGTACACGAGAAAAGAGAACAATGCAAGGGACGGGTCAGGGCCCGAGTTGGAAAAATATTTTGTTTTAGCAAGCATTTAAAATTTGTGATAAAGAAAGTATTATGTGCATGCTAGCATTTTGAACTCTCACATGAAATTCTCACCTCTCATCTATTATGCACGCCTAACGTACATCTAGTCCCATCTAGCTATCCGAACTCCATCTAACTAGATTCTAGACTTATGCCGCTAACTATATCTCAAAGTATTAGCCATACTTACCAATACTTACATTAAATGTTTCTACATTTATTATCTCGATTAAGTGTTATCAGACTAAAGTTAAGTATTCATAACTTAAGTTATTTAAGATTCCATTATCTCAATAGTATATATATATATATATATATATATATATATATGTGTGTGTGTGTGTGTGTGTATACTAATATAGTACCCCCAAGGATACACCTGTAGTATAATGCCTACTATGTTATCATGGCCAGGTACATCTCGTACTCAAACAAGGATAATCGGTTCGAAAGTCTCCCACGAACCATAAACAAACCACACATATTGGAGGCGAACATAGTTCCAAGCCTATGGGCTACGCATATACCTACGCACCCATATGACCATCAACACTATCGTTCTCACAGATATCCCATACCCACGTTCTATGTCATGAGGTACCAATCTAAAATCCACCCAATGGGCTCATCAGGATAAGACCGTCCTCTATCATTTTCAAAACCTACTGTGATAGTAAGAAGCTAGGTATGTCATACATATAATTGAGCATACAATAGGTATTCACACTAACTATAAATTTATTTCACATGTTCCTTACGTAGTGTATTTTTATCCCGTATACTCTACGTAATAATAATTCATACCTTAATTCATTAACGAATGCTCACGAGTATTTCTCATCACTCGAAGGGTATCCTTAAGATTACACAACATAACAGTAGGTAAGGTCCCTATACCCTACTGGTCAAAGTCATCTTTTTCTCGAATCTCCGAGTCTCAAATTATTCTCTAAAGTAAGTATTTTCCCTGATTGATACCAATTAAGTTTAGCCTATGGTTCTCACTCTTAGGCCCAAGCCTAAATCCAATCTTGACCTACTGTTTTATTAAACTAAATCTCGTTATTCTTCACAATAAATCTCATAATTTAAGATTAGAAAGGTCCTCAAGTATTCTAGGTAAGAACTGGAAAAATGCAGCAGACCGAACCGATCCTATTTATAAAAAAAGTGAACCGATCTGACTTATGAAAAAAAACTAATCCGATTTATGAAAAATGAACCGATCCGACTTTATGAAAACGAACTGATTCGAAGCTCTGTGAGAGATGTTTTTCCTCCAAGTACGTTTTTCCACTATTTTCAACCTCAACTCCTCTACAAAATTTTCCCAAACCCCAATACAACTATAATAATTGATAATCCAGTACTTATATTCAATTTTTAACATCCTAGTATTATCAAGTCATCATCAATTAGTAATTAAATTCAAAATCCCCAATTTAATCCTTTAAAACCCTAGTTCTTCCAATTTCAATTCAAGAACCATTAAAACCCAGATTTGTTCATCAATTAAATGATAAATTTCATGGGTTCTACTCTACATACAAAGAGAAATCAACCTATATAATTTTCACACCTGGATTAAGCATCAATCTTCCAATTTCCACCCAATTCAATATTAAATCATGAGTTTCTATCACCTACACTAATATGAGTATAATTATTGCTAAAGGAAAGCAAGTAATAAACACTTGCCTTGATTTTTGGTCGTCTGATCCACTGGTGTAGATGGTATAACTACATTCCTCGCCTTCTGATCTACACGGTGGTGGTCTCGGTGGAGGAAGATGGTGGTAAATGGAGTAAATCCCTTGGACTTAGTTCTCCCTCACCCTCTGTGGCTCTCCCTTGGAACTTGTGAATGAAAACCTTAATTCCACTCATGTAACATATATATTTCTCCTCTAAATTTCATGGGTATTAAATGCCCAAAAATGAAAATTACCAAAATGCCCTCCCGGGATGCAGGTTTGGCCTAAAATTGCCCGGGACCCAAACTAAACCCCCGGGTAGACTTTTCTGACTATCGCGACCCTTCCGGAGACGTTGGCGCACTTTAAATGACCATACAGATTACTTATAATTAATTTACTTTTTAATTTCCTTAAATTAGTCCTGACACGACTCACACGTGCGCCCGACTCAATTACCGAAACTGTCGTATTTTTCACTCGCGACAATTTTCATAATTCTGTAATCAAATAATACTTTATTCGCTCTGTAATACTTAATATAATGCACATGTAATAACCCTTACTTTTGAGAAATTTATTTTATATTAATTTACTGTGTGAAGTAATTACATAAAATAATGGATGATGGAGTAAATATCAATTAAGTGAGTTAATAAAGAATATTTACTAGATTGTTGCATATCTACTGTTATGTGTATGTAAATATCATCATGTTACATTTTATAGTGTCGTGTGATTTAAACGACATTTATGGTATAAATGAAGCCGGGACTTGAAATGATTTAAATATTTTCGGATGCTAATTTTGAGGGCGTAGTTAGTCCCGAAATATGCGAGATAGTCAAAATAAGTTCCATACTGTATTTTTGGGTTTCGGGCACTTCTGACTGGTTATGACTTAGATGTGTAGTTACGAGTCATTTTAATGAGGTAATAATAATTTAAGATGGGAATTAAGGATAGAGGCACGTTTAAGTCTTGCACCTTATTTTATTCTCTTAAGTGTGTATTTACTAAACCTACAGAGAAAGAGAGAAGAAGATAATTAAGAGAAAAAGAGAAAAAAAGGAAGAGAAGTGAAGATTGAAGCTTGGAGTTATTGCTACCAAATGGAATCTGAGATTTCAACCTCAAGGCAAGTTTCTTACTTGCTAATATATGATTTAGGGGGAATAAATGGTGATCATATAAAATCGGGCCCTGACCCGTTCATATTTCTTATTGTGCATGAATCTTATATTCGCTCAGGTGCTTCTCCGCAAGGACGCCCGTATTGACTTCCCCATTCCCGTGTCTTGGAGCTGCAACACCTTGCGGATGTTGCGGGATATTTTGTTATAGACGCATTTATTTTTGTATTCTAGTTATGATCGGGTTATTTATTCGGGCATGTGGCCCAAGCTTTTGTATTTGTCTACTGTAATGTATTATGTAACTTAATGTAATTATTGAATATAAGTTGTAAGAGGCTGTTAACCGACAGCTCATTTGGTTATTGTGTTATATACAAACTGTTCCATTTTATTCTTGTAGATTTCATCCACCTTCTTTTCAAATTGGATTGTTTAGATGCTTTTGCTTCAATTGCAAATAATATTTTGACAATCCAATTTCTAAAATTATGGGTGGTTATCTCGTATGCTTATTATATTTTTGGTGATGCTAAGAATGGACCATCTATGATTCATGTTATTATTGGAGTATCAGGCTGGACACATCTTATTTTGATAAGCGGGTTGTCACAGATGGTATCAGAGCATCAAGTTCTAGAGTCTTTAAGATCTATACGGACTTGTCACGTTCTACCGTAGCATTCTTTGATATAGAGCTTAATGTTAGGACTGTTTTGCTGCCTATGTTTGCGATCTTCTGCAAAATAAATTATTATAAATAGTATTCTAACTCTAGTGTTTCTTTGTCTCAGATGCCGCCTAAAAGAGGTCGCTCCGCTAGAAGGAATAGAGTTGTAGAAGAGGAGGTAGGTCCTCCACCGCCACAACAAGGAACTATAAGGCCCAAGTGGTCAATGATGCGATGACTGCCGTGGTTCAGCAATTACCACAAGCCCACAACCACGAGCTCAGGAAGTACAAGCTCTTGCGGGGCCTTCTCCGTGGGAGAGAGTTAGAGAATCCTTTTTAAAGGGACATCCCCCTGAATTTCAAGGAGGTTTTGACGTCATAGTAGCTAATCAGTGGAAAAAGGATATGCAGCGCCATTTGCGCATGGTGGAGTGTAGTGAGGAAAGGAAACAAATACTTGCTACTTTTAAATTAGTTGGAGCAGCATTACATTGGTGGGAGTAGATGACTATGCCAAAGCAGAGATACTATGACTATCATTGATTTTTGGGTTCTGTTTTATCGGAAGTATTTTCCTCCCGCAGTTCAAAGGGAGATGAGAAGAAGACTTCAAGATGTAGTTCAAGGTGAGCGTTCAGTTGCGGAGTATGAAGAGGAATTCACCCGATTAGCTAGTTTTGTACCGGATGAGGTTACTCCAGGGGAGAGGAGGATATCCAAATTTATTGGAGGTTTACACTATAGGATACGACAACATTTGCTGGGAAATCTAGCTTTGCATACTTTTGGGGATGTGATGAACGCGGTGTTACTCCATTGTCAAGAACATCAGTTGTATGTCCAAAGTAGTAAGAAAGCTTCAGTTTTGGGGCAAGCGGGTAAAACCGGAGGCAATGGGGCAGGAGGAGGATCACTACTCTCGTCCCAATCTTCGAGAAATAAACAAAAATAAAGGGACACCCAATAAGGGGCCTTGTCTAAAAGGTAGTGTTTTGGTGGATTTAATGTTGGTGGCAGTAATATTAGGCACGATCAGGGTGCCCAACAACAAACTGGTCGGGGTGGTAATGGGGGTAGAGGCCATCCAGGCAAAGGCTTTGGACAGTTTAGAAATAACTGGGGCCAAAATTAGGAGAACATGACGGGTCGATGCTTTCAATGTGGAGAGTCGGGTCATTACAAGAAGGCGTGTCCACAGTTGATTGGGGGACAACTTCCTAGGATTCCACAACATCCACAGGCCCAGTTACCGCCACAAGTACCTAACCCCCAGTTGTCCCTCCATAATAGGGATAGCTACAGTATGGTCGTGTTTACCACATACAGGATGTTATGCTTCCTCCGAACCCGCCAGCTATTGAGGGTAAGTTTCTCATTCAGGGGCATATGGGTCGTGTATTATTTGATACGGGTGCAACACACTCGTTAATTTTTAGAAGCTTTACCCAGTCTACAGAGTAAATTAAATATGCAGAAAGTACTTTCACTAGTGTTGAATCTTCTATGGGTGATGGTTCACTCATTTTCTTTGCTTGTAAACAAGTAGGAATAAATCTTGGTAACTTATGTTTTGAGGCCGATTTACTCGTCCTTGATATGGTTGGGTATGATGTAATCCTGTGTATGGATTGGCTAGTGAAGTATCCTGCGATATTTAATTTCTATGGGAAAAGTATAGTTTTTCCATTCTGGGGCAAGAACTGTTTTAAATTTCTATGCCTCGTTCGGAAGGAGGTTCTAGCACTTGTATTGTATCGCGGAGGAGACATCTCGAGATGTAGTCATTTCCTTAGATTCAATTTTGGTTGTTAGAGATTTCCAAGATGTTTTTTGGGAAATACCGGGTTTGCCTCCAAGTAGGGAAATTGAGTTTATAATTGATTTAGCACCAGGAACGCGGCTGATTGCTAAAGCCCTGTACCGTATGGCTCCTGTTGAGATGAGGGAGTTAAGAGAACAAATTCAGAAATTATTGGAACAAGGGTTCATGAGGCGAAGTACGTCGCCGTGGGGCGCTCCGATGTTATTTGTAAAGAAAAGAGGCGGTTCTCTCCGGTTGTGTGTTGACTACAGGGAGTTGAATAAAGTCATGATCCGGAACAAATACCCATTACCTAGAATTGATGATTTATTTGATCAACTTAGGGGAACATCGTACTTCTCTAAAATATATTTGAGGACGAGGTATCATCAGTTGAGGATACGAGAGCAAGATGTGTCCAAAACTGCTTTTCTAACTAGATATGGGTCCTACGAATTTCTGGTTATGCCCTTTGAACTGACCAATGACCCTGCTATGTTTATGAACCTTATGAATAGAGTGTTTCGAGACTTCCTGGACCAGTTTGTTATCGTGTTCATTGATGACATCCTAGTGTATTCTCAAACAGAAGTCTATCATGCTAATCATTTACGGTTGGTCCTGTAGATATTGAGGGATCATCAATTATATGCCAAGTTTGAGAAGTGCAGTTTTTGGTTGCAGGAAGTACAACTTCTGGGTCACATTGTGACAGCCCAGGGTATTTCGGTAGACCCAAGTAAAGTTTTTGCGGTGAGGGAATGGGGCCAGCCCACGACACCTACCGAGATCCGTAATTTTTGGGTTTGGCAGGCTATTACCGTAGATTTATCAAGGGTTTTTCAAAAAATTTCTAGCCCTTTGATAAACTTAACCCAAAAGGGGTGAGGTTTGTTTGGGACGATTCTTGTCAGTTATCTTTTGATGAGCTGAAAGATAAGTTGACCTCTGCTCTAGTCCTTGCGTTACCAAGGCCGGGATTGGAATATTTGGTCTTTACCGACACATCTCTGCAAGGGTTGGGACGTGTACTACAACAAGAGCAGCGGGCTATTTCTCATGTTTCTTACAAGCTAAAGTCCCATGAAAAGAATTATTCGGTGCATGATTTGGAACTTGCTGCAGTAGTTTTTGCCTTGAAGATTTGGAGGCATTATCTCCTGGGGGAGAAATTTAGTCTTTTCACGGACCACAAATCATTGCAATATTTGTTTTCACAGAAAGATTTAATTATGCGACAATGACAGTGGTTAGAGTTTGTGAAAGACTACCAATTTGATATTCACTATCACCCGGGCAAGGCGAATATGGTGGCGGATGCGTTGAGTCGAAAACCCCGGGGGATTTAGAGCAGATATGGAAAGCTAAATGGAGGGAACTTAGTCAAGAAGATGCGGTCGCTAGAGAGTTTATGTCGGCGTTGACCGTTACGCCTACGATAGTGCCAAAGGTTGTTAAAGCTCAAGGAAGAGACAAAAGTTATCAGGATCGTATATGCCAATTGTTGACCGAGGGAGCATAATCCTACTCTATAAGTTCTGAGGGTGGAGTACATTTCCACGGGAGACTCATTGTCCCAGACTAAGGGGATTTAAGACGGGTCATGATGACAGAATCTCATGAATCTAAGTTTACAGTACATCCTGGTTGGGACAAAATGTACCAAGACATGCACAGTCAGTATTGGTGGCCAGGCATGAAACGGGACATTTTTGAATTTGTTTCCTAATGTACCACTTATCAATTGGTGAAAGTAGATCATCAAAGACCAACGGGTTTGTTACAACCATTGGAAATACCGGTATGGAAGTGGGAAAGTATCTCGATGGACTTTATCACGGGATTGCCAACATCCCAAAGCGATCACGATTCTATTTGGGTGATTGTTGATCGTTTAACTAAGTCGACACATTTCCTACCCGTACGCACAGATTACAATGTTGCTCTTTATGCCCGAATATTTATTGCGGAGGTTGTTAGACTCCACGGGGTGCCCATAAATATAGTCTCTGATCGAGACAAGATTTTTGTTTCTCATTTTTGGTGAAGTTTCCAAGAAGCTATGGGAACCGAATTAAAGTTGAGCACCTCTTATCACCCTCAAACAGATGGGCTGATAGAAATAGTCAACCAAATGTTGGAGGACATGCTTCGAATGTGTGTGCTTTATTTCAAAGGTGGTTGTGAACAGTATCTCCCTTTGGTCGAATTTGCTTATAATAATTCGTACTAATTCACTATTGGGATGGCACCCTATGAAGCACTTTATGGTATTCCATGTAAATCACTTACTTGTTGGATGGAAGTAGGGGATAATAAAATTCTTGGACCTGAAAGGATCCAAGATACTTCTTCCAAGATTGAAATTATTCGTAGTCGCATCCGAATAGATCAAGATCGACAAAAGAGTTATGCTGATGCTAATAGGAGGCATGTAGAGTTGGAGGTTGGATATGAAGTCTTTGTGCGAGTATTGCCAATGAAAGGTATAAAGCGATTTGGGAAGAAAGGAAAGCTTGCGCCGCGCTATGTTGGACCTTTTCCCATTATTGCTAAGGTAGGCCCAGTGGCGTATCAACTTTCCTTACCGAAACACTTACAACAAATCCATGATGTGTTTCATGTTTCATCTTTGAAAAAGTACATGAGGTGTGAAGGAGCTCATTGGCATATTCCTTTAGATGATATCGAATTGCAACCCGATATTTCATACGAGGAACAACCAGTTGCAATCTTAGAGCAGGCGGAACGAAGACTGAGATCCCGAGTGGTGCCCTTGGTTCGGGTTCAATGGGGTCATCACAACGCCGAGGAATCAACGTGGGAGCATGAGGACGATATGCAGGAAAAATATCCGCATCTCTTTTTGCAAGGTACGCCTGAATTTTGAGGGAAAAATTTCCTCATAAGGGGGGGGGGGGGGGAGGGGGAGGAGTATGTAATAACCCTTACTTTGGAGAAATTTATTTTATATTAATTTACTATGCGAAGTAATTATATAAAATAATGGATAATGGAGTAAATATCAATTAAGTGAGTTAATAAAGAATATTTACTAGATTGTTGCATATCTACTGTTACGTGTACGTAAATATCATCATGTTACATTTTATAGTGTCGTGTGCTTTAAACGACATTTATGGTATAAATGAAGATGGGACTTGAAATGATTTAAATATTTCCGAATGCTAATTTTGAGGGAGCAGTTAGTCCCGAAATATGCGAGATAGTCAAAATAAGTGCCATATTGTATTTTTGGGTTTCAAGCACTTCTGACTGGTTATGACTTAGATGTGTAGTTACGAGTCATTTTAATGAGGTATTAAGAATTTAAGATGGGAATTAAGGATAGAGGCACGTTTAAGTCTTGCACCTCATTTTATTCTCTTAAGTGTGTATTTACTAAACCTAGAGAGAAAGAGAGAAGAAGATAATTGTGGAGAAAAAGAGAAGAAAAGGAAGAGAAGTGAAGATTGAAGCTTGGAGTTATTGCTACCAAAGGGAATCTGAGATTTTAACCTCAAGGAAAGTTTCTTACTTGCGAATATATGATTTAGGGTGAATAAATGGTATTGATGGTTGAGTATTTGAAATGATTTAACAATTTTGGTGTTTTAGGGATTTGTAGAGTTTGAACCCTTAGAATTTGATTTAGATGGTCATTGTGTGGATTATAGTAGTTAGGATGCATTTATGATTGTTTTGTGTTGAATTAATGATGTTGGTTGGAGGAGAAATGGGATTTGGGGAAAACTAGGGTTCATAACCCGTAGCCCCATTCTTGGCAAATTTGCCAGGGCGAATCGATTCGCCCTTTTTGCGAATCGATTCGCTAAGGGGCTACAGGTCTGGGAACCCGAATCAACTCGGGTTAAGGCCGAATCGATTCGGCCTAAGACAGAATGTTGGTTTCTCCATACGAATCGATTCGCTTCATGGGGTGAATCGATTCGGCCCTAGGGCGAATCGATTCGAAATCCTGCTGTTTTGAGTTATTTTTCTAACTCAATTTCAACCCTTTTCTTTTTAGGCTTTGGACTTAGTAACCTTCTTTCATGAAGTAAACTTAGTGTCCTAGAGTCTTATATTAGTTAGGCAACTACCTTATGTTAGTAAGGGAATATTTGGGGCTTATTCTGGGGATTAGTAAATAGATGATTAGGTATTTCATTTCCTTAACAAGTTAGTTTGATATTAAGAGATGTAGAATTAAATAATTGAATAACTTTCGGCATGTGATTGGGGTATGCTAGACTTGGTGGTATAGTAAAACCATAAATTCTCGGAGACTGAGTTAGGGGTCTATTAATCATTGAGGTTATAATGACGACATTACTTACGTATGGCTCCAGATAAAATGTGATGTATATTTTAAAATGAGATTTAAAATTGTAAATGATAATTTATATAAACACACCTCTCTAAATGCTATCATAAGGGTAGTACGCGCATGAGGTGAAGTTACCTGGCTAGTGAATGCAGGATGAATATAGTCCTCGGCCATAAGATTGGTTATTATGTATTGTGTATTTATTGTTCGAAGTGAGGTAATTCTGGGTGTGGTTATGACTCACTGTCGAAGGTATATGGCCACTTCCCGACGTTGCGTTGTAGGATGCCCAGGTTGTCTTGTGCGATAGGCCCTAAAAGATGATAGCTATTTAGGGGCGCGTCCAGTGGGGAAACTCGAAAGGACGGTCTTATAATCGTTATATATGATTTAATATAACTATTCTCATTCAAGTGGGACTTGATTTATGATAAAGTGATCTAAGAATTAAATGGATTGGAATACGTTTCCTAATGATATATGGAACGGTGCAAGGAAACGGTGTGTAAAGGATGGTGAGTCTTAGTTAATAATATTGATTCATATCCTCTTGTATAATTGAATTAAAACTTATGTTCATGATAATTGTTTTAGTTTATGCTCTAAGATTGAGTAGGTAGATTCTTATCATTATCAATCATGATTAACTGTTCGTAACTGTCATACTCTTTATTCATCTGGTGATCATATAAAATCGGGCCCTGACCCGTTCATATTTCTTGTTATGCATGAATCTTATATTCGCTCAGGTATCTCACTATCCCCTTCATAGGAGATACTCGTAGCAAAACTTGATCCCCCACGACAAAATTAAGGATACACATCTGCAGCATATCCTCCAATATCTGGTTGACCGTATCTGTCTACCCGTTTGCCTACGGGTGATAAGACGTACTCAATCGCAACTCAGTACCCATAGCCTCTTGATCACTCTCCCATAAATTAGGGCTTGAAAATCTTGTCCGGGTCGGACACAATATCAAGTGGCACCCCATGAAGTTTCACTATCTCAGTGTCATTCTGATGTTCTCCCAATATATCTACTAACGACATCCCTCTATTCAGCGGTCTTCCCTTACCGTTCCATTCTAGCGACTAATTCTCTTTAATTATCACATATTGAAATATTCCATCATTTTAATTTAACAATTCAACTTGGTGCTTTCATTACACTTTAAAATTTCATTTCTATTTTGACACTATGATGAGCCTCTCTACGCATGGCTAACGTACTTCGTCTACTAAAGAATTTTTTTCCAATATTCTCATGTGTTAACTCCCTTCATCATTTGTCCTCAACGCACATATTTTTCCATTTCTTTTTAATATTATTAGAGTATTACGTTGTTACCCGTGTCCCTTCATTAACGATACTCTTTACTCTGACGGTCTAGGCACTACCATTCGAACTAGTGATGCCTATGTTCGTGGGAGCTATTTGCAATAATAGGCGACTACTCATGACAGACTCCAAAATCTTTTAAACTTTATTATGACATAGCTCTCATCTTATTACTCCTCTATACCGAGGGACTGTTAATTATTCTAAAAAATTTATACTGTACATTGCTTGTACTTTCTATTACTATAATCACTTGCATTTCTACACAACCATACTAGACATGTTACATTTATCTCAAACTATGCCTCATAGACTTGGCATGACTATTTGGTAAGGTCATACCATCCGCCCTATATTTTCCACTTAATCACCCCTTAGGTTGTCCCATCGTTCTACTCGTGGTGTCAACGATTAGTAACATTTTCACATTTTAACACTATATGGCTCCACCAGCCTTAAGTCATAATATAACTATTTACTCACAGTTATATCCACATATGCGTGTAGTAACTATAGTACTAAACCCATGTACTAATGGCAAAACATCTCTCAACTTCCAACGCTCGCTATGTTTCATTCGTGGGATGTATCGCATAGCGAAATCCAAATAAGGAACCCCCCGATACACGCTATCTAACATTGTTGGTCGTCGAGATCCGTTAAGCCCTTAGTTTATAACATGTACCCCCAAATTTTCTTTTGTGGATAAGGAAGTCTACTCGACCACTCTCACGTCTTTAAGACGATCTCTAACATGACGTTGTCACTATGACTAAGTTCTCAACGCTATGTAATAAACGAGCTATATCTCTCCGCTCGACCATAAATCAATGTAGTTTGAATCACATCAATAAATTTCCCTACTCATCAGGATAGAATAGAATATGACAACATACTAACCGAAGTCTACGATACCATACAATACATATGCAGGCTCAACCCTCTTTCAAGTGATGCCTCGTAACATAATATATTTAAACCTTGAAATAACGAGTATGATAGTCTCATCACACAATTTATTATCGCTCAAACCCTTGGTATCCAGTCAGTACACGCTATAATAATAAAATGTTCTACTATTATAACACCCCAAAGGAGAAAAACTCGCTACTAACATTAAAATTTTCTTAGTGTCCACACCTGTTCCTCCTCACAAGTGGCTCAAAAGTCTCGCTACCCAATTGTAATTATATACATAACAAGGATACTACCGCCAGCTCACCCACTAAACCTGATGCACACTCAAATTTTAGTGTTAATAATCAATTATTGTGACTCACCCATGTCACCCGAAACTTCATCACCTACATAAAAGGATAAGACAATTATTCTATCTCCATTTTCCACCTACTTTGCATAGTCAACGAGTCCTTGAGTATAAATCTCGTGCAAGAACTGACCCATTGTTCAATTATAACGGTTAAATATCCAAGATCCTATCTTATCGTTGACCTCTATCCTACTTTAGGCAATCCTTCTTCATGCGGACCGCCACTCCATAACCGTAAAAAGTTTCCAGAGCAATTCTCTTGCTTCTGGACATGACACTAGTGGACTCCCTCGCTATCTCCTCAGCCCTAACGGTTTTGAGGAATGGGAATGTTGTGTTACTGTTGAGGACCTTGTTGGTCCTACCTGAACCCAATGATTTCTCAAGTTTATAACCTCTGGGCCTAAATCTCTTAGCCGTATTCTCCTACTGGGAATCTTTCACATACCGCTGCTATGCTCCACTAGTATCATTTTATTTACCTTTCCAGTCTGACTATTCTCACCTTCTCGTTATGTACAATTTAATACAAGTGGTCCTACTCACCACACATAGGATACCTTCATGTGTAACTCCCATATCTTTGTCCCTACGGGCCATGTCGGGGTGTCCTTCTCCCGAACTTGGTAGCCTTCTCCCTGATCGCTACCCATGTTTTCCCTTTGGCTCTGCTGGCCTTGATGGCCCTGACTAAATCTACCTTCACTTGGTAAGAATTTAAATGATCTACAGTATTTAAATGGGTTCCCTACTGGGTATACCCTCTTAAGGTGCCTCACTGGTACCGATAAATTCAGTGTTACTCTTTGTTTAGATTCTCCAATCCTCTTGGCTCCTTTCTCTTGGAAGCTTTGATATACCCTTGTATACGTACAACTTTGACGACATCAGCACTAGTCACTTTACTCGTATCTCCCCTTCATGCTTGTATATTCTACACACAATTCCATTTTTAACTTACGGACCCTTTTTAATCTTCGTATCCCCTTCTTCGATTTTGATGTTTGCTAAACAAATCAACTTGTCTTTCACGGTCTCTCTTTACCTGACCTACTTGTGATAAGTTTGTAATTCCATTCGCATCTTTGTCTGAATAAAAGATGGAATATCTTATAGTCAAACTGCATCCAATCTCTCATTTAATTATATATATTGCTTTATACGTGGTGACTGGCTATCATCGCTCTATGTCGCTCTTATGAGCTAAAACATTTCTCCCAAAATTTAATTCTGAGTGTCACTGCACTCCACCCTACACCATTGCCTTTGGATTTTCTCCTTCTATGGCCCATCACACTTAATCTCTTCTTCAAATCCTTATAGGAGATTCTTCGAAAGAGTTCCCCTGACTCACTTCTTTGTCGACTGGGTGAGTCTGAATCTGCACTACTGTTATCTACGACAATGTTTGGAAATTCATTTCTCCCGAGTGCTTGTCCCTTTTATCATCTCTCTTGACAATAATTTCGGTGACTCCTATTGCGATCACCGTTCCCCGAATACTCCATAGCTTCTACTGTGCCTCTTCTCCTTCAGTCCCTCTAACGGACCTCGCTAGTCATCCCATGTTACTCAGTGTACGAAGCCCAATCGAACTCGCATATGAATTGGGTTAACTATACTAAATTGCAGGAGAGCATGAATCGCGTACGTAAAGGAGCACAAAAATCCTATATTAAGTATCTATATCAAAGAATGCTAAGCTGAAACGTAATAAGAGGCACAAATACTAAAGACTCTAGAACTTGATGCTCTGATACCACCTGAGACACCCTACCCAAATAAATACTGGGTGATCAGTCCTTTATTAAATTAAAATAGAATGTTCAGTTGGTTCATTCTTAGCATCACTGTCAAAAAACATTTAATACTATTAATCACCTAATAATTAGTTAAGCTATTGTCATAAACATTATTATTCCAATTAAAAAATTATCGATTAAACCATAATTAATCCCAATAATAAAATAACTGAATCATCCACTATACACATGAATAAAATAATGTTGAATAATAACTAACAGCGTAATTAATTAAGACTGGCATAAACGTTCTAGTTCAAAGTTTCAAAACTCGTAAACCATAATAATACTCAATCCAACTGAAATGAAATACTAAAGTAAACCGAGTACAATCTCTCAGATAAAGTAAAACTGAGGACGAGTGACACATGCCCTAAATGAAATGTCTAACGATACTGAGTCAAATGAGGGTGCAGACATCTACGCATGAGGACCTGTAGCTCCCACAATCTCTACATCACGTCAACCTGTCTAATCGTCTAAGCCTGGTGTCCCTGTGGCTAGACACCTAATATAAATAGTATAAGAGAAAAGAGAAAAATGCAAGAGACGAGTCAGAGCCCGAGTTGTAAAAATATTTTGTTTTAGCAAGCATTTAAAATTTGCACTAAGGAAAGTATCATGTATTATGCACGCCTAATGTACATCTAGTCCCATCTAGTTATCCGAACTCCATCTAACTAGACTCTAGACTTATGCCGCTAACTATATCTCATAGTATTAAACCGTACTTACCAACACTTACATTAAATGTTTCTACATTTATTATCTCGATTAAGTGTTATCAGACTAAAGTTATGTATTCATAACTTAAGTTATTTAAGATTCCATTATCTCCATAGTCTTCAATTATCACACTATAGATATGACACAAGTATATATTTATATCCATCAGTATATATATATATATATATATATATATATAGACACACTAATACATCACCCCAAGGATACACTTGTAGTGCAATGCATAATCTGTTGTCATGCCCAGGTACATCTCGTACTCAAACAAGGATAATCGGTTCGAAAGTCTCCCATAAACCATACACAAACCACATATATTTAAGGCGAACATCGTTCCAATCCTATGGGCTATGCACATACCTACACACCCATATGACCGTCAACACTATAATTCCCAGAGATAGCCCGTACCTAGGTTCTATGTCCCGAGGTACCAGTCTAAAATACCCCCAATGGGATCATCAGGATAAGACTATCCTCTATTATTTTCAAAACCTCTCGTGATAGCAAGCAGCTAGGTATGTCATACACATAATTGAACATAAAATAGGTATTCACAGCACCTATAAATTTATTTCACATGTTCCATACGTAGTGTATTTTTATCCCGAATACTCTATGTAATAATAATTCATAGCTTTATTCAGTAACGAACACTCCCGAGTATTTCTCATCATTCGAAGGGTATCCTTAAGATTACACATCATTAAAGTAGGCAAGGTCCCTATACCCTACTGGTCTAAGTCATCCTTTTTCTCGAATCTCCAAGTCTCAAATTATTCTCTAAACTAAGTATTTTCCCCGATTGATACCAATTGAGTTTAGCCTATTGTTCCCACTCTTACGCCCAAGCCTAAATCCAATTTTGACCTACAACTTTATTAAACTAATTCTCATTATACTTCACAATAAATATCGTAATTTAAGATTAGAAAGGTCCTCAAGTGTTCTACGTAAGAACTGGAAAACTGTAGTGGACCGAACCGATTCGATTTATTAAAAAAATGAACCAATCAGACTTATGAAAATGAACCGATCCAATTTATGAAAAAAAATTGATCCGACTTTATGAAGACGAATCGATCCGTTTTTGGACCGAATTGATCCAAAGCTCTGTGAGAGATGTTCTTCCACCAAGTACATTTTTTCACTATTTTCAAGCTCAAATGCTCTACAGAATTTTCCCAAACCCCAATACAACTACACTAATTGATAATCCAACAAGTATATTCGATTTCTAACATCCTAGTATTATCAAGTAATTAAATTCAAAATACCCTATTTAATACTTTAAAACCCTTGTACTTCCATTTAAATTCAAGAACCATTAAAAACCAGATTCAGTAATCAATTAAATCTTAAATTTTGTGGTTTCTACTCTACTTACAAAGAGAAATCAACCTATCTAATTTTCAGACCTGTATTAAGCATCAATCTTCCAATGTTCACCCAATTCAATATTAAATCATGAGGTTATATCACCTAAACTAACATGAGTATAATTATTGTTAAAGGAAAGAAAGTAATAAACACTTGGCTTGATTTTGGGTGGTCTGATCCGCTAGTGTAAAAGGTATGACTGCGTTCCTCGCCTTTCGATCTACACGGTGGTGGTCTCGATGGTGGTTAATGGCCTAAATCCCTTGGACTTGGTTCTCACTCACCCTCTGTGGCTCTCCCTTGGAACTTGTGAATGAAAACCCTAATCCCACCCATGTAACGTATATATTTCTCCTCTAAATTTTGTAGGTATTAAATGCCCAAAAATGGAAATTACCAAAACGCCCTCTCAGGATGCCGGTTTGGCCTAAAATTTCCTCGGGAACCAAACTAAATCCCCGGATAGACTTTTTTTGGCTATCTTGAACCTTTCGAACATGTTAGCGCATCGGAATGACTATTCGGATTACTTATAATTAATTTATCTTTTAATTCCTTTAAATTAGTCCTGACGCGGCTCACACGCGCGACCGACTTAATTATCGAAACTGTCGTATTTTTTACTTGCGACAATTTTCATAATTTCATAATCACGTATTACTTTATTCGCTCAGTAATATTTAATATAATGCACATCAATAAATACTAACCCATAACTCGCTAGTTAATATTTACTTTAATCCGGATTAATTAACAATTAATATTTCCACTTTAAATTCAATTAATCCTATAATTTAAAATCATAAAAATACGGGGAGTTACATTTGAGTCACAATATAAGTTTTCCCGAAAAGCTTCATATTCAAGATTATAAGACCGAACTTCTTCGTCATCATGCCATGAACAATGAGATTCTCACTTAAGGATAAAGGTAAAGTACTTAGAATGATTTAGTTTACCAATCGAATCAATTTGTTTGTATTGGTTTAATTTCGGACAAACTATTTTTATTCATAGGTTAGGGTTGGTGTTTTCCTTTCAAGCCTTTGACGTATTTTGGATGAAGACCTAGTGGCCAAGATTCAAAGATTATATCATCATGTCGTGTTTCGTGCCCATTTTCGTCTCACAATCCAAGCCTCTCTCAAGCATGGATGGATATATATTTTGATCATTAGATAATTTATTTTTTGGTGTTAGGATTTTTATAAAATTATTTTTAAATAAAATTATTTTTTGGTCATTTATACATACATATATGTGTGTATGTCTGTTTGTGTCATTAGTATATTTGCATATATATATATATATATATATATATATATATATATATATATATATATATATATATATATATATATATATATGTTATCATTTTGTTTTGAGCCTTTGTCTTTGCATTTAATCCATGTGAAGATGATGGATGCATGGATTCGGATACAGGCCGTCATGGATGATCATGATGACGTGCCAAATGTAGCCGTATCAAACATACAAACTGTGATCTAGGGAAAATAGAAAATTCTTAGATTCTACCCTGGACATTTATAAAATTATTTCCTTACAGTTTTAGGTTTTCACCCTTTAACGTCATGTTTTTAACCCCAAGTCTACTTTTTACAAATTCTCATCGTATACTCAAGAGGCCGGGGACTACTCGATCGGTTCGTAGGAGTTACATTGATCCTGTGAAAGGTGCTCGTGCCTCTCACGGGACCATTTTGTGGCTATTTTACATTTTCACCCGTTGACGCCATGTTTTTAGGCCTAAAAGTCTTAATTTTATAAATTCTCTTCGTATACTTAAAATGGGAGGCCGATGACTACGCGGTAGGTTTGTACGAGTTAGATTGATCCCGTGCGAGGTGCTCGTGCCTCTTACGAGACCGTTTTATGGTTGTTTTATGTTTTCACCCCTTGACGCCATATTTTTGGCCTAAGTCTAAATTTTACAAATTCTCGTCGTATTCTCAAACCGGGAGGCCGGGCACTACGTGGTTGGTTTGTATGAGTTACATTGGTCCCATGCGAGGTGCTCGAGCCTCTCACGGGACCGTTTTGCAACTATTTTATGTTTTTACTCATTGACGTCATCTTTTTAGGCCTAAAAGTCTAAATTTTATAAATTCTCATCGTATACTCAAACCGGGAGGCCGAGGACTACGCGGTCGGTTTGTACGAGTTACATTGGTCCCGTGTGAGGTGATCGTGCCTCTCACGAGACCATTTTGTGGTGGTTTTAGGTTTTCACCCTTTGACCCCTTATTTTTAAGCCTAAGTCTAAATTTTTGCAAATTCTCGTCGTATGCTCAAATCGGGAGGTCGATGACTATGAGGTCGGTTCATATGAGTTACATTGGTCCTGTGCGTGGTAATCGTGCCTCTAACGGGACCATTTTATGGTTGTTTTGGGTTTTCATCCTTTATTTTCATGTTTTTAACCCCAAGTCTAAATTTTGTAAATTCTCTCCGTATATTCAAACCGGGATGCCGAGTACTATGCAGTCGGTTCGTACGAGTTACATTGGTCCCGTGCGAGGTGCTCTTGCCTCTTACAGGACCGTTTTATGGTTGTTTTACATTTTCACCCGTTGACACCATATTTTTAAGCCCAAGTCTAAATTTTTGCAAATTCTCGTCGTATACTAAAACCAAGAATACCGTGACTACGCAGTCGGTTCATACGAGTTACTTTGGTCCCGTACGAGGTGCCCTCACCTCTTACAGGATCGTTTTGTGACTGTTTTACTTTTTCACTCTTAACGCCATGATTTTAGGCCTAAGTCTAATTTTTTGCCAATCTCATCGTACACTCAAATCAGGAGATCGATGACTGCGCGGTCGGTTCGTATAAGTTAGATTGGTCCCGTGTCTAGGTGCCCGTGCCTTTTACGGGACCTTTTTATGGCTATTTTACGTTTTCACCCCTTGATGTCATGTTTTAAGCCAAAGTTTAAGTTTTTGCCAATTCTGTTCGTATACTTAAATCGGGAGGCCGGTGACTACGCACTCGGTTCGTACGAGTTACATTGGTCCTGTGCGATGTGCCCATGCCTCTTACGAGACCGTTTTGTGGTTATTTTATGTTTTCACCCCTTAGCGCCATATTTTAGACCTAAGTCTAAATTTTGTAAATTCTCGACTTATACTCAAACCGGGAGGCTGGTGACTACGTGGTCGGTTCGTACGAGTTAAAATTTTCCCGTTTGAGGTGCTCGTGCCTCTTACGGGACTATTTTATGGATGTTTTATGTTTTCACGCTTTGGCGACATATTTTTAAGCGAAAGTCTAACCGATTGCAAATTCTCATTGTATACTCAAACGGGGAGTCTGGTGACTATGCCGTCGTTTAGTACGAGTTACATTAGTCCCGTGCAAGGTGCTCATGCCTCTTACGGGACCATTTTTCCGCTTTTTTACTTTTTCACCCTTTGACGGCATGTTTTTAAGCCTAAGTCTAAATGTTTACAAATTCTCCTCGTATACTTAAACCGGGAATCCCGTGACTACGCGTTCAGTTCGTACAAGTTACATTAGCCTCGTGCGAGGTGCTCGTGCCTCTTACATGACCATTTACTGGTTGTTTTACATTTTCACCATTATATGGATTATTTTTATGCCTAAGTCTAACTATTTGCAAATTCTCCTCGTATTCTCACTGTTAACATCATTAAAGACCGTTTTGGGGTCGTTTTAGGAAATCTCCTATTATAAGCATGAACACCTAAGAAAATTATCATCATGTTATCGGCACAAGCTTACCCTAGTTGATTAGAGATATAAGAATATAAGAAAATGCTACAAATGTGATACATATTACCATTGAGTGTCGTGTCCACAAACCTATTAATCATTTCCATGATGGAGCATTGCAGAATATCAAGATAACAAATCTGGTGTAGTAAGTAGCTGCAAAGCAAATAATGGAAGAAACAATTGTTATTCGAAGGAAAAGTTGGTTTTAAATCTCCAAGCATAACTTACTTTAGTATGAACACTAAAATTTAGAATAAATGGATCCAAACATTGTAGTAGAAACTAAGAAATTTCATCGTGATATCTAAAAGCAGAGGGTTGCAAGGTATTTAATTGATTAGTTGATATCCATTACCTACTATTTCGTACCTTTACTCCGATTAGGTTCTACATGAAAATTAGCACATCTCAAACATATTGGGCATAGTATACAAAAAAACATTCAAAAAATATATTTGAGGCATTAGGGGGCACAAAAGAATTAAAATTACGGGGTCTAGAAATAAATAGGATCCAAACCCAAAATAATTAAAAAATTGAATCACTGCAAATTTAACCTTAAAATGAAGTTCATCATAGGTCTGTCCATTACCAGAATATTTTGTTACACCCAACGCCAATCAGAACCTTCCCTATGCCAACAGTGATGCAATTTCAGATTATGTTTGATAGTAGTTCGCCCCCAACATCGATGTATCCTATGCAGTGAAAAAATAATGAATTTTATGCAAATAGTTTTGTTCAATTAAAAATGGTAGAACCAAAAAAACAAATTCAAAACCAATGGAAGAAAACCAGAGCTTGTTCAAAAGGGGAACACACACACCTAACTTCTTGATATAGCGCTAGAAAGTGTGAACTTGAAACAACATTAAAAAAAATGTTGTATCTTAAACATCTGAACCATTCAGTAGATGCCAATAAATTAAATTCCTTCCACGTCACTACCACATTTATAGAACTGAATCCAGAGCTGGGATTACTATTCTCTTATACAACTAAAACACACAATTTTTGAGGTTAAACTAATTTTTATATCACGATACTTCATTTTAACCTGAAAACCCCTTATATAGCACCGTGCCAAAAAAATGGGGAGAAAGAGATGAGTATACCTAATTTACTAAACCATATAAATACACATATAATCACCAAATCAGTACCTGCAAAACCAAAACACAAAATATGTAAAATGAACCACTCTAAATGAAAAATCCGTAGCCCTAAATATTTTCAACACAAAATAATTAAATCAAGAAATCAACGATTAAAAGATGAAAATCGTACTTGGTGGAAGATCCCGATAGAGGTTGAGCCATGAACAGTATCACACTAGCTTCGTGGGATCAGACCACCCCCCAAATGGCATCAACTGTAGAGAACCCACCTGACTCTGCAGACCCAAAAATATTGGCATCTGAATTAAAATGTTTTTTAACCTAGAGAGATATTGGTTTAAGTGATAGCTAAGACATTTAACTGTCAAAATAAATTCAAGTCTCAAGTATATATGGATTAAAAAGTTTGGGATATGTGAAGAAAGCCTATAAAATTTTGTAAGCCTTAATATCAACATAAAAGGAACATGTATTCACATATAATAAATAATTTTTTCCATGACCCCTAAAATGCATTTGACACATTTACCTTAGCACTAATATATTTTCAATTTATTAACACGGAATATGTATGCACATATAATAAATAATTTCAAACTATACAAACTTATAGTTTTTTTCCATGACCCCTAAAATGAATTTGATACATTTACCTTAGCACTAATATATTTTCAATTTATTAACACAAAATATGTATGCACATATAATAAATAATTTCAAACTATACAAACTTATAGCTTTTTTCCATGACCCCTAAACTGTATTTGATACATTTACCTTAACACTAATATATTTTCAATTTATTAACACAAAAAATAGATTAACAAATAAAAAATAAAACAAATTACCAAATAACAATGAGTACATTAATTAATGAATAAAATTAAAAAAATTATAAAAAACTGAATGAAATGAAAACAAGTTCTCAACAACAAAAAATAACACAAATTCTCAACTGTAAATAATGAATTGAAAAAGAACTGATCGGCTGAGAGTGGAGCCACAATAGAAAGCCGTCGAAGGAGGTAAGTAAGGTAGGACTAGGGCAGAGCTGAGAGGAGGCGACGCAGGGAGAGGGGGATGGGGAGGCCTAGGGGTGCAGCGGGGTGGGGCGGCGCAGGGGTGGGATGGGGTGGGGCTGTGAAGGGGAGAGGAAGGTGGGGTGACGGATAGAGAGAGGGGAAAGAGAGATCGGGAGAGAGAGGGGTTTGAGTTGAGAGCTGCGAGTGAGAGAGAGAGAGAGAGAGAGAGAAAACAGAGAGAGAGTGAGATGTTAGGTCGTGGGTTCCATTTGGAGAAGTGAAAATATGTGAGGGAAAAATAATCAAAAGGGTTAAAAACATCCGTCCCTTTTAGTATATGAAAAGGGACGGGTTTTAAAACCGTCCCTTTTAGCATATCAAAAGGGACGGATTTTAAAAATCGTCCCTTTTGCTATACCAAAAGGGACGGTTTTAAAATCTGTCCCTTATATTTGTTTGGGAAAAAACTAAAAGTTTGAGATATACGAAAAGGGACAAATTTTTAAACCGTCTCTTTTACTATACCAAATGGAACGGATTTTTAAAATTCGTCCCATTTGGTATACTAAAAGAGACGGCTTAAAAATTCGTCCCTTATATTAGCCCGGGAAAAATCAGCGCTAAAAATTCTCATATACTTTAAGGGATGGTTTTAATTATTGTCCTTTTTGATACATACCATAAAGGACGGTTTTTAAAAATCGTTCCTTTTGCTACTATAAAAAGGACGGTAATTAAAACCGTCCTTTTTGGTATAGCATAAGGGACAAAATGACATGACCGTCCCAAATACTCCCCTCCCTAATATTCATTTTTCTTGTAGTGTTCCTCATAGATTTCTTTTCTTTTGTCTTTAATATTTTCTCCCTTGGACAAGTATTCTTTCCCTTGATGAAACTTTCACATTGTAACATGTATTTGTCTTTAATGTTTTTAAGGGATTTATATAATAAGATAACAATATCAAGATCCATTTTTTATAAGTAAAAAAATATAGGCATTATTATATCACTTACTAAATTTCAAGTTCGATATTTAATGTTTATGATCAAGAAAACATTATCCATAAAAGGCTAGTAGAATGATGAGAGTTTTAACCAACAACATAAGATCATATCTTGATTGTGAAAATTAAAGAATAAAATAAATACCATTGAGAGAAAGGTCCAAGATCAAGTTTAATTAAAATAATGAATCATAAAACAAAAAATAAAAATATTTGACAAGTGAAATCTCCAACATCCTATTTAGGATCATTTTAACTACCATTACTCCCCCCTCAAATTAACAATTTTGGTTAAAATATTTTCTCACATCTTTAGTATTACCCAATTTTAGATAGATAAAAATATTTGAGACATTTCTATGTTCAAATTATTTTGCATGTGGAGGCTTTCACTCTTCTTTTATATTCTCTAAAACGATTTACAGCATTTTAGCGAGCTTAAATTCTGCTTTCTTTCTAAGATATCCAAGTGGCCTATTCTCTCACGAAGATTTCCCCACTATATCTCCCACTCTCTTTACTCTGTGTCCGTGTATATTCCTAGCCGAATCGCCAACTTCTTTTCCCATTCCAGCACTCTTGCTCTTTCGATGATCATTAAAACCCAAGAGGCCAAACATTCTAAAGGTTGAATTTGCTGTCGATAAGGGTATGTGTTGAAGATGGTGGTGGTGTGTTGCAAGATCATATGGTTAGGTTGGATGAGCAGTTTTTGTTGTTGTTGCACAAGAAGAAGAGAGATCGAATCAAGGGGTGCTATGGGTATCGCAAGCCACCATTGCCACTGCAGGTGGTGTAAAGATGGCTTATTGAGTTTGTTTTCATTATTTTATTATTTTATCCAATTTGTTTGGGTTTCGTATACAGGGGTTTGGGGGAAAGACCCATCTAATTCAAAGCATATTAAAATATGATACATCATATAATTTTATAAATTTAGTCCAAGTACTTAAAAAGACAATAAAAAATGATCAAATATATCATCCGACAACTCATACAAAAAAAAATCACTCAAATGTTGAAAAGTCCATGACTTCATATTTACAAATTTAAAATTAAAAAAATATATAAATATGAACTCTACTCATCGAGATCTATCCAACAACACCCATATTTGATACTTTTTGACAAAAAAATCAAAACCAATAAATTTACTATTTTACCAAAACCTTCATTTTTTCCGACGAAAACCCTTTTTCTCCAGCGATGACAATGGTGCCGCTGGCGCGGACCAAAAAAATGAAAGAAATAGACGAATAAAGAGAGAAACGAGGAGATAGAAACAATCCCATGAGAATTTCGGCAGTCTCCGGTGAGGATTTTGGCATTCCGACGAGGATTCCTATGGGTGGGGTGGGGTGGGGTGGGGTGAAGGTGGGGTTATGTGTTTATTTTTGGAATGATTTTTAAATGAGTATGTGTAAGGGCATAAATATAAATACCTCTTTAACTAAAATAAATAAAATTACCTGTTGTGTGTACTTCTAACTCTAAAGGGACCACACAAATAAATGTTATTCTACTAGAGGGACTAGATTTATAGACCTAAAAATC
Organism: Sambucus nigra; assembly: GCA_949130495.1. NCBI lineage: Eukaryota > Viridiplantae > Streptophyta > Magnoliopsida > Dipsacales > Adoxaceae > Sambucus > Sambucus nigra. The sequence continues at coordinate 764,267,905 of OX422207.1, forward strand.
ACTGTCCTATAAATTCAAATATAGGAAGGAACATGACATTGACTTTAATTCTCTATTGGTATAAACATATAGCTTTAAAATTTTAATCCTCTTTTACCATGTGTTTAATCAAGGTATTTATTTATGAGTTATTTGAATTTATCCCCCATGTAATAAATTTGATTTGATTTTAGAAAGTATTTTGTTTTTCATATTAGCAGGTCTCAAGAAAAAAATTATATGAGGCCCCCTATTTTATATCTAGATCTCTGTGCATACAGACTAAGGGTCCCTTTTGTTGCGAAGTCGGCAAATGTCTAAGTAGACAAAATTTTCGATGGCAAAAATTTGTGGCGGCAAAACTTTCATAAGTAAATGTTAGGTATTCCCACTTTGGACTAACAAACAACCTAATGAGTCAAAAATTAAAGTCAACCCAATGAGTCAAAAAGTAAAATAATTATTTCAAAAGAAAATAAAAATTTGACTAACATAAAATATATTTGACTAAAATAAATACATTTTACCAAAAATGTAAATTAATACATTTTTGAAACATTTAATAATTTTAACGGTTATGAAAAAATATATGTTTTAAATAATTTTAAACGCAATTTTTTAGAAACAGTTTCTAAACAATTCGTAAAAAATAATTTTTAAAAATAGTTTTTAAGAACAATTTTCAAAAATGATTCATGAAAAGAAGTTTTCAAAACCGTTGTTAAAAACTATTTTCTAAAAATAGTTTTTAAACAATTTTAAAAAACTTTTTTAAAAAACAGTTTTAAAAACTGTTTTTTGGTTTTTAAAATAGTATTTAGATAATTTTTAAAAACATATTTAATATAGTTTTTTAATACAGGTTTTAAAAAGGTATTTTTGAAATATTTAAAAGAGTTTTTTAAAAAATTTTAGAAAATAATTTTTTAAAATAGTTTATTAAAATATTTTAAACATTTTTTCTTAAGTTATTTAGAACAGTTTTATGAAACAATTATTAAAACGTTAGAAAACATTTGAGAATAACATAAAAAAGGGAGAAAAGATACTCATTTAAAGTTGGCAAATTTGTTGGAAAATTTTTCTCAACCAAATAGATAAGCTAAAATTGCCAACAAAAAGTGGACAAATGATGGTAAATCATGGGTTCGCATGAAAATTTTACCATGGTAGATTATGCAACCAAACGGACCAAAATGTTAGCAAATACTTCATTTGCCAACTTATTTAGCAATTTTCATAGCAAAAGTGGGCAACCAAACGGACCCTAAATTCTCTACCTATAGCATTGGATGTAAAACATAAGGTAAGGAGTTTTATTTCTTTTAATGGAATATATTAGTTATTTACTTTGAACTGATAAGGAATGAGAATAGATATTTTTTGTTCATTTGCTTAACCTGATTTTTTTCCAGGTTGATAACAAGCAGAAAAGTATTTTACTTTCAGAATAGGGTTGTGCAGATGCTGAGAAGATTCTAGACGTACAATATTTATACGATCCCCAAAATAATTGGCATCATATATTTTGAACACAATCACCAAGGATATTTTTATAGTTTATGAGTTTACTGGTCGAGTTATGTAGGTGATTAAGTTAAACTTACTTTTGTAGTTGTTTGGAAAATAAACTGTCAACCAACTCATCCTTATTAAATTATTTCTTGGTGTTTGTATAAATATGATGACAAGGTGAAGTATGGATATGTTGATGTAATTTTTTTCAAATTCTTGCAAGATGAGTGTTTCATTAAGTTATATATGTTTTGATAATATGATGATGAGATTATTTTGTTGTCGGGGTCTATTTATCGTATATACAAGGTGAAAGAATGATATTTTAGAAATTTCCATTAAAAAATTTCAAATTTCTTTGAAGAGCATGCTAGCATATAATATGCTTGCTAATATATATGCTTTTGGAAAAGTAGGAGATGTTTTAAAAAAGCATAAAAAAACTAATTATAATTGAAAGTATTCTACCATTGCCATCCACACAAGAATTAATATACATAGTGATTATGTATATTCATACAATTTATTTGACGTAAATGTACCTAGATTTTGAAATGACTATTACAATCGACTACCCGCTCATCACGTGGGTTTACACCTAGTTCATTACTGAAATGGGATACTATTTTTAATTTTCAGAGGTAGCATCATCCAATAAAATTTGTATGCCTAACTACAACTTCACTTGTGATTTTTAAGATATAACATAAGATTTTTCAACTTTTATAAATCTCGAATAAATAAAAAATCCTCACATACACATATAGAAGTTAGACACACTTTTACAAGTCAAATGAAGCTTTGAATGCTTTGTAGAATATCTATAATCTATAGCATTCCTCATAAATTGACATCAACTCAATATATAATGCGGTGTAAAGTGTAACAAGATATGATAATGTATTCTTAAAGTATATTTTTTCTCAAAGTTTATAAGAATTAAGATAAAATCTTATTCATCTCATGAAGCACATGTCATATTTCCAAACAAGAAAATTGATCAAATCAACCATTTTTATAACGAAAATATATCATGGAGTATATCATTTAAAGCGCAAAATGTGATTGTACAAAAACAAATCTTTTTAAGTTTTTGTTAAAAGATATATACAACCACAAAGGAGAATGACATAAGACTAAAAGATATACATTAACTACATAATCCTTAATATGTGCCAACGAGTTTAAGTCACCAAAATTAACTAAGGCAATCCTAAGATGATCAATTTGGAGACAAAATAGGATTAAGGTTAAGAGAACATATAAAACCTAAGTAGAAGATTAGGTAAAAATTCAAGGATAATAAACAAGTGAAAAGAATATAGATATAAGGTAAAGTGAGAACAATTTTAACTTGCTTAAGAACATAACATACATGGATTAAAGAAAAGACCAGCTAGATGTGATAGTCCCAATCATATATTTGGAGATCCAATACAAGTCTTTTCAATTTATTCAAAAAAGAAATCAAGAAGGCAAATAAATCACATATGAGTTATTAAAAATAATAAAAGTACAATATAAACTCAAATATGGAACAAAAGTACATATCCTAACATAAGATATATGAAAAAATACACATAAGGCTATAACCAAAAAATAAACAACCTCTAGCGTTTAGAGGTGGAAGGGACCAATTTCAAAATCTTCTTGGTTTTAACTTTAGGTTCGTTCGAAATGTTTTTTCTAATCCATACATGACTCATATGATGAGCCTTGGGTTCAAATGGGGCTATAAGCCCATTTTTATTATTTTTGCCTCTTTTTCCCTTACCCACATAATAATTTTTTTTTTGATTATTTTTAACCCAAATTTGTCTTTCAATGGGTTTAGGTGAAAAATTCTAAGAATAATTTTTTTTTGACCTTTGTTTTTCCCACCAAATTCTTACCATTTTTATCATGGTTCAAAAGCAAGTTTGGTTTTAATAAAAGTCAAATGATTAAATTTGTGACAATGAACAATTTTAAATAATTTTGGTTTAGTCATTTGGGTTTTAGGCTTGGGAACAACCTTTTCAAAATGTTGACATTTCATCAACCTGTAACAAAAATCTTTTGTGTAACCATTTTATGACAATGAGAACAATCAAAGTTCTTTGTAGGTCTTTTATGATACGTGCATGATTTTGGTTAATAAACTTGGGATGGACAAGTTTATCTTTCTTTTTAAAATTATCTACAACATTTATCTTGAGTTTCCAAAGAAATTTTTTCAAGATTTATTGTTTCATTGTGAGAATATGATTTTACAAAAATTGTTTCACTAGTTGAAGCTAAAATATTCAACTTGTCAAAGCCTAACCCTTTTATATTAACCTTTTTGGGTTGGCACTGAAATAAATTTCCCAAGTTTTTGTGAACTTGTTGCTATGTTAACTTTCACCTTTTTGACAAAGTTCAAATCATTTTGAAGACTGTAACAACCCTTGCTTTTTAGAACCTATTTTATATTTATTTACTATGTGAAGTAATTATATATAAAATGTTGGAATATGGAGTAAGTATTAATTTAATGAAGATAAAAGTTAATATTTACTAAAATGTTGCATATTTACCTTATGCGTAGGTAAATATCACCATGTTGTGTTTTATTGTGTCATAAGATTTAAAATGACTTTATGGTTTAAAATGAAACTGAAATTTGAAATGAGTTATAAAATTTCCAAATGATAATTTGGAGGGCGTAGTTAGTCCCGAAATGTGCGAGATAGTCGAAATAAGTGCCATATTGTATTTTGATCTTTCGGGCACTTTTGACTGGTTATAACTTAAATGTGTAATTGTGAGTCATTTTATCGCGGTATTAATCATTTAAGTTGGAATTTAGACTTAAGCTACGATTTTTAAGTTTTGCATTCCATTTATTTCTCTTTAGTTCATTTAATGACCTAGAGAGAAAGAGAGAGGAAGAGAACTTTGGAGAAAAGAGAGAGATTCAAGCTTGGATATTGTTGCTACTACAAGAAAATATGAGATTCCTACACCAAGGTAAGTTTACTACTTGCTACTATGTGATTTAAGATGAATAATTAGTATTGATAGTTGTGTATTAGTTATGGTTTAACAAAGTTAGGGTTTTTATGGATTTATGGGTTTTGAATCCTTGGAGGTTGATTTGGATGGGTATTGGTGTAAATCATTGTTGTTTGATGCATTTATAATCAGTTGTTGGAAATAAATGATCTTGGTTTGGGTTGTTTGGACTTGGGGGAATTTGGGAGTCTAAGACTCCATAGCCAAACTTGGCAAATTCGCAGGGCCGAATCGATTCAACCAGGTCCGAATCGATTCGCCCAAGGGGCAGTTTATAGGTCTGAATGGACCGAATTGATTCGGCTTATCCAAATCGATTGAGAAATTATGCAGAAACCCAGATTTCCTGATCGAACCGATTCGGATGGTCCGAATCGATTCGCCTTTCTGGCCAAATCGATTCGGCCAGGCCGAATTGATTCGGAAATCCTGCACTTTTAGGAGATTTTTCTTAGTGTAATTCCAACCCTTTTCTTTAGCTTTAGGACCTAGGAACCTTCTTGTGTGAAGTAAACTTAGAGTCCTAGAGTTTTAGTTGATTTGAGTCATTACCCTACGTTAGGAATGGGTTAAACGGGGATTATTCCTGAGGTGTACAAATTGAGGTTAGGGCATTCCGTTCCTTTAGCACATTATTAGGAGATTAGGAGTTGTAAGCCCATACTTGGAGACTTTAGGGCCTCACTTTAGGTATATAAAACCTTGGGACTTGTAGAATTATTGTGATCACTTGGAGAATAATTCGGGACTTAAAATATGATGAATATTAATGAGAGTATTCAAAGACTATGGTTTTGAATAAAATGAACCACACATATGGATAATGGAAATGAAAATGATATTTAAATGGTAAATGCTAATTTACTTAAACACACCTCTCTAAATGCTATCATAAGGGAAGCTCGCGCATGAGGTGATGTCCGCTGACTAATGAACGCAGGGAGACTATAGACCTCGGCCATATGCGGGATTGTTATATGTTTTATTATGCATTAGTAAGGTAATTTCGGGTGTGGTTATGACTCACTCGCAGGCATATGGCCACTTCCTGACGTGCGTTCGGTGCCCAGGTTATCTTGTTTGATAGGCCCTGGAAGATTATAGTCATTTATGGGCGCGCCTAGTGGAGAAACTCAGACGGGAGGTCTTAGAAACGTTATGTATAAGAATATAACCATTCTAAATTAAGTGGGACTTGGAATATGTGAAATGCCATAAGCGCATATGATGGTAATTATATTCCTGTTAAGGAACGAAAATTGAAATGAAATGATGAATAATGATGGAGACTTTTAATTAATGAGGTTTAATTATATTTCATTGCTTAATTGAATAAAAGTTATAATCATTTAAGTTGCCTTCTCATGCTTAAAAATTATGTTGATAGATTCTCATCTTCATCATTCATGATTAAATATTCATAACTATCATGCTTTTATTCATCTCGTAATCATATAAAACCGGGCCCTGACCCGTTCATTTTCCTTGTTATGCATGATACTGTATCCGCACAGGTGCTCCGCCGCAAGGGCGCCCGTTTTGATATTCCTACTCCTATGCTTTTGAGGAGCTGTAAGATTTTATAGATATTACAGGATGTGTTGTTAGACGCCTTCATTTTTGTATTCTAGATATGATCGAGTCTTTCACTCGGGCGTGTGGCCCAAACTTTTGTAACTGTTTAATGAATGTATTATGTAACTTATTGAACTGTGGAAATACGTTGTATGTAACTGTTGACCGACAGCATATTCGGTCCTCTTATTGTATATTTGTTAGGGATGTAAAATAAGCTCTTTTGGAATTCCACTTTCTCTTTAGATTGGGTTGTTTAAACTATTTTCTTAACTTGTAATAAAACTAAATTAAAATTTTTGGCAACCCGTCATCTGAATTATTGAGTGGTTTTCCCGTATACTTATTATATTGTCATGATGCTGAGAATGATTCCTTCCATGATTCCGTTTTATTGGAGTATCGGGTTGGCCACCCCTTATTTTGGATCACGGGTTGTCACAAAGACTTTCAACTTTATTTTCGAAAATAATTTTGGAATCTACACACAAAAGAAGATCCATTTACAAATTTTCAAGAGAAGTAGAAAAACCTTTTCTCTCTTCTTCAAAATTAAATAAATTTCTATCCTCTTATTTTGAAGTAATGTTATTATCTTTTGACTCATCCAAAAAGTCTAAAAGATAAAAAAAGACACATTAATACTTTTAAGTTTTCAAATAGGATAAGACTTTGAGATTCCAAAATGCATAAAAAATTATTTTCATCTTTTAAAATTGCAAGCTCATTACAAAACTCTTAATGTTCTCTTTCGAGAGTTTCGAACTTTTTTCGAAGAGCTCCATTTTCTCCTTTTAAAATATTTGTTGAACTACTATCAATAATTAGAGACTTTTCCATTAACAACTTAATTTTCTCATATATGTGAGCATGGTTAACTTGAACTTGATCAACCTTAGATGCATTAGGTTGTAAAATATTGTTTTCTTTTTTATATTATTTGAGTTTGTAGGACAATAAGGTATTCTGCTTAAAACGTTTCAAAGACTTTCATATAATTTGTCATATATATCATAAAAAGACAAGAAACCAAAATCTTCACTATCATTGACACTAGATTCATATTCATTTACGAATAATGGGCGTCAAGTACAGTTGGACGAAGAATAAAATTTAGAATGAGAAGTTTCGTACATGATATAAGGCGAATCCTCTAAAAGCTCTAACATATAATCCATTTCTACACACACAAGAGTGAGGTCTAACCTTGATACCAATTGAAGGAATGTACGTATAGAGAGAGACTTCCCAAATTAAAAATTATTACTAAAATGAAGGTAATGCAGGTGCCAACTTTAGTTGATAATGACCCGTTTGCACCAATATAAATTTCTTATATTAAAGTTTGAACAAGTGAAAAGACACTATTCGTAGATCTAACTTTCTAGGATGTGAGGGTCCTAAAGTTTGAGATAAGTTTCATAAAGTGTTTGGATAATCAATATAAACTCGTAAAGTATTTTTAAGATATAAAAAATATTTAAAATTTCTTAAGAACATGTTTTACAAAAAAGTATTCAAGACTTGAGAGAAGTAATCAAACTTAAAAAACTTTAAACTAGAAGGATAATAATATATATCTAAAAAATAAAAAAAATGTTTTTGCTCTCAAGAAAATATGATTTCTCTATCTTGATAAAACATTGAAAACATAAACATTTTCGACCTTATTTTATGAATGAGAAGAGAGTGAATTAAATAAGTGTTTTCAAACTTGTGAACACAAGCTTTTAAACCCTTTAACTTATTCTCAACCACATATAATAGGTTGCATCTTGAACGTAATAAAATGTATAACAGTAAAATAGAATCTTCAGATTTTACAATCTTTTAAAAAGATTTCATTTTTGCGCTAGATCCGATGTTATCGCTACATCGAGATATTGCATTGCTGGAGCGAACCTAAAGTGATCTAGATTGCATAGGAAATGGGAAAAATTTATACTTGGACAAGATAACTGACAGAATATTATCGCTATGTTGAGGAAAATAGTCACTACAGTGAGGCAAGTCACACCCTTTTCCAGAAATCTGAACGAGTATTTACCTTCAAAGTGTTTGAAAATATTTTCACAAAACACCCTGAGTATGTTTGTTCTCATTAAATTATACATATTAGAATGCATTTTTTATGAACATAGTTTTTTAATAAGAAAAATATACTGCATAATGTATTTGTTCAATTTGTCCAAACCATGCCCACACAAGTTTTAACACATTTTTTCATTTTAAGGAAATCTTAAATTAAGTTATGTCAAAACAAGGGTGGTAAACTAACTCATTCTAAGACTAATTATTATTATTATTATTATTATTATTATTATTATTATTATTATTATTATTATTATTATTATTATTATTATTATTATTATTATTATTATTATTATTATTATTACTATTATTATTATTATTATTATTATTATTATTATTATTATTTTTATTATTATTATTATTATTATTATTATTATTATTATTATTATTATTATTATCTTTGACATGTTTAGGTAGAAAGAGGCCTTGGCTAAAAAAGCAGGGCTCGAGCAAGTGGCCATTTGGGACCTTTTGAGAGTTTTGATTTAGAGGATGAGAGGTAAGTCTTGTTGGTTATATTAAGGGTCAAACACTTAAATATATTAAAAAAGAGAGAATATTAGCAGGAGAGACCAAAGAGTTCACTCATACAGACACATTTTACACACAGACTTGCTAGTGACCTCCAAAGTTGCTTGGAGAGAACTTTCAACATCACAAATGGCGAGTGACCCACAAGGTCACTCATAAGTTTTTAAACTTGTCCAACAAGAAATTTTAATCAAACATAAAATAATGATTTTTGGCATCATGGCCGACAAGATCACCTTTTTTGTCCACTATTACGCCAAACATCACACCACAAAAGACAGATCATGGTATACAATGACAAATAGAAATAAAGATAAAACATTTTTAGATATTTATCGTAAAGGAATATTTTTGGTGTGAAAATGCCACATCTGCCCTTATAGTTTTACTATAAAAAGAGTGCTAGGTGCACATTTATTGACAATGACATAACAAGAGCTGTTATGATGCACAAAGTCTCACACAAGAATATTCTCTCCTGGCTTTCTCTTAGATATTGAAGTTCTTACTTCTTCGCTCTCAGAGAATCAATGCTCTCAAGAGAGTACATTCCTTTATTTATTATTGAAATGTTTTATTTAATAATTAACTACTCATTCTTGTAATTAGAACTTCATTACTATATATGAAAAATTTATTTTGTCTTTAATCTTTCTCTTGAAATATTATTACTATAGAGAAAGTTGTCCATTGGAGTGGGTCACGCCTTACCTATGTACATATAGTTATGCATCCCAGTACAACTACACTGCTACATTTGGCGACTCCACTAAGGAGGTATCTTCAAATTCATGGAGAATAATGTCATAGTGATTTTGAGTAGTTGGTCTTTGAAGACACTCCAATAAGAAATGGAGATTTAAACAAAAAAGCCACCAGTGATGATGTTGTGGTTATTGGATCATGAGGGCATGGTCCTTTTGGTGGCCAGCCGAGCAACTCAGATATTGCTATGCAACTGACACAGGTGAACATCATGAGATTTTCTTTAATTTTCTAAAGAAGCACGATGTAGATATGACATGTTTGGGGAAAGTCTGTGCCACGCCAGTGGTTGGTCCCATTGGAGGAACTGCCGTGGTAGAGGTGGCGCCGACAAATACAGTGACAACTGAGCAAACCCCAATCTTAGTTGCATTACCTACAGCAAATAAAGTGGAGGTGGATGAGTAACCTTCAAAGGTAGTTACCTTATAAGAGGTGAAGAAGATTCTTTCACTAAAGTAGACCGAGTCTCCTATCTTGTGCGAGGAGCTAAAAATTCATTATCCAGATAGTATCAACGAGATAATATACTCTAAAGGGTATATTCGTCAAGTTTAATAGCAAGGGAGAGAACCATAAAAATCACGTTAAGAGGTTCGATGAGTACCTTGGTGTACATTGTAATGATGGTAACCTAAGGCTGAGAGAGTTCTTAAAAACTACCACTTAGAAAGCCTACTCGTGGTATTCCTAATTGGCACCAAATAGTATTTCCACCTGGGAAAAAATTCACTAGCTGTTCCTCCAAAAATTATTTGTGTCTAAGAATGAGTTTACTCCAAGGCACTTTGATTAGGAATCACAGAAACCTGACTAGGAGCTGATGCAATAAATTAAGTATTTTGGAGAGAGATCTCTAGATGCCCACGAAGAATCCACAGAGGTGAGTTAGTTGCAAATTTATGTGGTAGATTTATTCGAGGAGTAAAATATCCACATTATCAATGTGACATGAGATGGAACGTTAAAGGAGTTCACTCGACTAACAAGAGAAATTATGATGACTAAAATAACTCAATCTAAATTTTTTAACAAAGTTAAAGGCAAGATTGAGAACCAAATAGCTTGTTGAAGAAACTGTTATTTGTAAAAAAAGAATTGACACAAGATGTGTTAAATCAAAATAGTAACATAGATTTGATAACTAAAATCCTTGGCAATAAAGTTTTAAGAAATTAAACTCTAATAAACCTAAGTCAGTTTAAGGAATCAAGTAAGATTTATGATCATACAGAGTTTGTTCACACATATTTTAATGTGGTAAAATCCCAAAGTTAGACAAAACATTCGCGGTGATCTCTATGCCACAAAATAAACATCCACTAAACACGGGAATAAGGTTACAAGTTACAATCATGCAACATGACCAAATAAATTGAAATAAATTATACCCAAACTCTGAGAAACACCTCTTAGGTAATCTCTATAATCCAGTAAGACTTTAAACTCCAATATAGTAGCGTTATTTATGTCGACTTATTAGACAAGTTCTCCAAGAAACAACCACACTTGAACTATGTGAAACGTGTGAGACAATGTAAGTGGAGTGTATTGATCTATATGAACATGCAAGAGTACGCACACACACTTATATTACAAACTGTCTTAACAAATTACAATAGCTGTATAAATAAAAAGATTTAAACACTATATACTCGAATATCTCTTAAAATCCTAGATCTGATAAGACCATTCAAAAATAAATCTAATAGGATACATACAAGAAAATATATTTTATAAAATATAGAATCAAGTTTTCAAAATAGTCTAGATCTAAAATCAAAGTGATTTTTTTTTATATATGATGTCTTTGATTTACAGAAGTATGGATCTAAAAGAATATATAGCATGCAAAGCAAGATCCACACATAAATATCAGATTTGTAAGAATTTGTTTCGAAAAGGTTTTGAGACTAATATTGCCAAATAAAATTAACACCTTGTGTGTGAAAATCTTCCACTGTGTTAGATATTCTATTTTTATGAAAATCAAGACTCAAACACTTGTGAAGGTTGTTTGAGGAGGATAAATTTTTTTAATGAGTTTAAATGTCTAAACTCATAACTCAAACATATGTTTGAAAAAACTATCAACTTCTAATCTCTAAAAAAAAATTTATCCCAATTTTCAAACTTTCTCACACAAGAAAACATTTTCTCTCAGATTTTCTATCGAAAAATATTTCCTTTGTTTATATTTCTAGCCTCTCCTCTCTCTTTATTTTCTTTCTCTCTCTAGGCTGAGCCAAAAGTCTCAGACTCAAAGATGAAAGGTCAATTTATGGATGGAGTCGAAGAGTCTGAAAGGATTTAATTGAACCAACGACTAAGATTAAGTTGACTAGTTAACATTTTATCCAATGGCTGATAATGATGCATTAGGTTTAAGCATAACAGGTCAGATTCGGTTAACACGTCAAAGCTATAATTTGTTCATTTGGGTATCTCATGGATTGACTCAACTCACAAAATCAACCATAGATTAAATTGATTGTATAGTGTGAGATATGTGCCAAAGATGTGAGTGTAAATAAACACAAGTTTGGCCAACTAGAATGCGGGAGGTGTGGACACATGTTGTGTATAAGCGACAATTTACATCTTTCGTTAATTATAATTTCTACCCGAAAGGTTCTTAAAATCAATAATAAAAATGTTTAATTAAATGAAAATAATTGGTTTTAATTCCAAATTAATTCCAAAAAATTTATTTAAAAAAATTATTAAATCTAAAAAATTATTTGAACACTTAATATGCATGATATGTAATTAATGTTCTAAAAGTGTGGATATTATAGCTTTGTAGACGATTTGGATAGGGATGAATTATTAAGGATGCTAATTTGAAGTAGACTACCATCTTGATAATGTAGATTGCCCGTAGAGGAGCTCAAGTCAATTTTTTTTTTTGTCTTAATATATAAACTAAATGAAAGATATATATAATGCAGAATCCTAGTAAGTTAATCATATATGGTGTTTCAATTTCTCTCTTTGGATATTAGAGATAAAATCCTTAAGTACTTCAAGGGTACTCATAGGTAAAATAATTCTAGCCCTATACAAATTCTAATTATACATTCCCTCTTAGAACTAAAAAAAATGAGTATGAAAAAATAATTACATAACTCGACTATGTTATAGACCGATACCATAAATCCGGAAAGAATGAGGTTCCCTTCCTGCATGCAAATACTCACAATATAGTGTGTTAGTCAAATTGTAAAATTTAAATCTATAGTCAATCCCCGAGATGAACTCAATCATTTCCCCCTATTTTGTCTCAAACGGAAAATGGGTAAATAGTAAAGCGAGAGTATATAAAATAGAAATAACTACCAATATAATCATAACAGTGGGTCATATCAGGTGTCTCTTACATTAAATATATAGAGGAGGCATCTTTTGTCATTTGAGAATTGACTGTACCCTAAATCCTTAGGGACATATTATAACCATGATATAAATAAGAGGATATGACAGATAAGGTAAAAGATTAATCTAACACAGTCACCTTAATGGATTTCTTTGAAGATTTGAATCTAATGTTATCCAGGGGCTTAGTAAAAAAAATTTGTCAACTGTTTCTAAATTTGAAAATATTCAATTAATAGTTCTTTAGATTCTACCAAATCATGAATAAAGTGATGTCTAATTTTAATGTGCTTAGTTCTAGAGTTCTATACAGGGATTTTATAGTTATTAATGACACTTCGATCAACACATAATAAGGTCAATAGATTCTCAACAATACCGTAATCACACAACATTTGTTTGATCCATAATAATTGTGCACAACAACTACTAGTACCTATATATTCAGACTCAACAGTTAATAATGAAATGCAATTTTATTTCTTACTTATCCAACCAACTAGGTTTTTCCCTACATAGTGACAAGCACCAAAGGTACGCTTACTATTATCAGAGCACCCTGTCCAATCAGCATCGATGTAACCAACTATAGTGCTAGATGTATCCTCAATGTCCCAAATACTTTATGTAACTATGCTGGCCTTGTCTTGTTCTCCTCGGGAGTCACTAGCTGATTTGTTGCATGTCTCTCCTTTTACCGCCCGATCACTAGCGTATGGGAAAAATATCAACCTTTTAGCATTGTTGAATTCTGTGTGATAGAGAGATTATATTGAAAATGGCTTTGCTGGTGCCATAGCCTTGGGATTGACGACTATGATGCTCTTGGTGATTAACGATGGACCCTCAGGTGGCCATGATCGTACTGTGTATAGTTTATTATCGCAATTCGGTCACTAACATATTGGTGAAGACATTGAATGGGATTTATGATTGGAAGGAAGGTCAGTCTAACTTTTATGAGGCAACCCTCTAATGTTGTTCATGTGGTTATCGGAGAGACTTCGCTTAGAGGTTCCCCCTAACTACTCTCGGACTGGTGTCCCAAACTTCTTTAAGTTGTCCTTTCATAGATTCGATCCCTCTGTAAAGAATTGTATTAATTGTCTTGTGGAGCATGGGGCAAAACACCTTTATTGGTTAGTGTCATGGTGGGGCAAGCTGCAGCCTGGCCTGCAACTAGGTGACTATCGTTATGTTTAACTAGTAGGCCTTTACCAGACTTCATTTTACTTTCCTTGATGAATATTGCATTAAGTGGTCTGGGAGAAAATTATTCCTTAGTGTCTAATCAACTTCTTTCCTGTAGAAGATTTGACTGAGTCTTTAAGGATAACTTTGGGACCTTTATGGAGTGCCACAGTCCATTAAACTGACTGTCCTAATCTGTTGGGGAACCTGGGTTTATATCTAGGGATTATTTGAGGTGGTTATGGGGGAATATGATCATAAATATTTGTGCTGAGGAAACTAGGCAGAAGTGGTTTGTGATATTTGATACTGAGGAGAAAGGCATGGCGATTTTATCCAAGCTGATTAAGGCATATCGTATCATGGAGTGCATAAGGAAAATTTGTTAGGACTGGGATCCTTGGGGTGCTCTAGGGACTGATGATGGTGGTTGTGATGATGAAATGGCCCTATCTAGTAGTTGTGCTAAGTTTTGTAAAGGTACTGGGGAAATTTTAGTCGTAGGTATACTTGTGTTTGGGTAGTCTAAGCCATATGGATGGTATAGTTAGGAAGGTATTTAGAACTTTCTTGTTACTGATACTTCATGTAATTATCGTGTTTTGTAATAAAAGAATGAAATCATGTTTTGATATATCTTATTGTGAATTTTGAAGGATCTTCCTTGTGTTTTAATTATCTATACCAATTGCTAAGTCATACATAATCCTTCTATTTATTTTAATAATGAAAGAGAAACTAGTGTTCTCAACGAGAGAAGAGGATAACATTTTGGGAAACCGAAAGGACCATAACCAAAGTGAATTTGTGGTCTACCTACATACCTCTGTGTGGTTTGAAAATTCTTAAGTTTTCTTTTGAAAAGGATACTTTAAGAGGATTAAGTCTAACATAGTTCTAAAAAGAGAGGATAGATGGTTTTTAGGAATAGAAGGGAGGTGAGAAGAGTCGTAGCGTGATGAGAGTTGGACTAAGTGTACAATTTTTTAAGAGGATCCACATTGACTGAACGTAACATATCTTCTTCATCGATGTCTGTTAGCATAGCGGCACCACATGGCAATTTTTTTTCATGGTTAGAATTTCTTATCGGGTCCCAGTGGGTTCTATGATTTATTTTAGGGCGAGATATCCTTATCGCAAAATCATGATATTTGACTTTATTATTGAATGATGGAGTAATGTGGTGGTGGTAGCCTTTATACTATATAGAGTTGTTAATTTTATTTCATCCAAAAATGGGAGTTAATCGTAATGACTTTGCTGCCAATCGATTTCGTCGACTTGACTTTCGAGCATCACCCATAGAGATAGTATTTCGGGTTAGGGGAGTAGGAATGATTCCATGCCATATATCAAGTATTAGGGCGTAGATACAGTGGGTGTTTTGATAGAGGTGCGGTACCCTAAAGGGCATATGGAATCCGATCTGTCCAATCTCTGCACATTTTAGTCAGTTTACTGATTATGGACTTGAGGCTTTTTTTAGAAGCTTCGACAACCCCATTGGTTTGCGATCGATAGTGAGGGGACTTATAACTTTGAATACCATACTCATTGACTACTTATGCTTTAAAATAAAGCCCATTATCTCATAACAATTCATGGGTAACTCCGTAAGGGTAGATGGTGTTCTTTCTAGCGACCTTGGCCAATTTTTTCACATTTAACACTGCCTATGATCTAAACTTAACTAATTTGGTGAAAAAATCAATGGCGACCAAGATGAATTCATTCCCACTTAATTCTTTGGGAGTGAACTTCCCAATGATGTTAATTCCCTAAAAGGAGAAAGGCTACGGTGAAGTCATGTTGTACAGCTCTCGGGGAGGCAAGTGTTGAAGATTAACAAATTATTAGAATTTGAGGCACCTTTTGACATAAGCAATGCTGTCTTGAACCATTAGAGTTCAGTAATATCCCGGATGGATGATCTTTTTAGCAAGAATATGATCGTTCAAATGGGTCCCTCATTCCCTAATGTAGATTTTCTGCATTATGTATTCAACATCAGTCCTTACTATTCATTAAAAATAGGTTCTGTTAAAAGTTCCCTTATAAAGTGCTTTATCCCATATGATGTACTGAGTAGCAAGTGATATGACCAAGTGTGACCTCCTCCTAGGACGAGGGATAGAAGCATCCACAATCGAGTTCCTAAAGGACCCCACTCAGGTAGTACCTAAGACTCGTACAGATTAGGGTCAACCTCGTAGTCTATGATCTCGACCCTCGTATGAGCCGTGACCTTAGGGGAACATTTCATCAGTGAAGACATGACTCATCCTCTATTTCGTCCGACACTTGGAAATAATTTGTATGGCACATCTCAGCCTGAAACATTCAGTCGAGACCACATTTGACACTTGCCAACATATAATATTACACTACATCTACAGTCTCGTACTCATCCAGGCCGAGAGATCTCCATACGACATCTACTGTACGAGAAGTATAAAGTTTCAATATGGAAAATCCAATTTGGACAAGTCTGTTATAACAAGATTATCCCCTCACGTGAGGGAATATTACCTCATGATTAGCTAAATATATAATGGATAGGTGTCAACTCATTATTAGGAGTCTTCCCATGCACATGTTGATTACATGGTTGGGGGTACATTACACCCCCAAAACATTATAAATACACTTCATCTTCTACATTGTAAAGGATTGATGATTCAAAACCCTTGAAGAACTCTGTCAAATTGCTCAGTGAGAGAGAAAAGCTTGAGTGTTGTATTTTACAGGCATTAGTGCCATTGTTATAATGAAAACCACCATTCACTCTACACAGTGGACGTAGACTCCGGCTGAACCACTCAAATTCTAGTGTTCTTCCTCTTTGCCTAATCTCTCTCTACAGTTATATTTCTTTATTTTTACCATTGTTGTACTTGTATGAGCTCATTCATCACGTTGATCTGGTGATATCAATTCTGGTATCATCAATCAGGCACCATTTGTAATAACGGGATAACCATTCTTTTCCCTTTTTTACAGTTACTCTACCAGATTCACTCGTGGCGGTCCTATCTCATCCTTTGGTGAGATTAAACCACCATTAAAAGAGCTTTGGGTGAGTTTTATCTCATTTTTTTCTCCTCCAGCTTACTACTCGCACATCAATTTATTTTTTTGAACACTGGAATTCTCTAGATGGCAACGGATCCACCAATTATAGGTGGTCCTAGTACCACCTAGGACCCTCCTCAGTCAGAAATGGTTGAGGTAGTGGTGGCCCTAAGATCCTTGATACACACTTAACGATAAATTCATGAAACCCTTACTGCTTTCAGCTAAAATATGGCAGTTAGGCCTACCAGTGCGGGAGATCAACTGATAACTCCGACCGCTAGAGATGGTGCTACAGATCAAACAACTAGGGGACCACCCTAAGCTCTTCAAAAGTATCTCCCTCCTCGACACAGGCATAGGGATATAGCTGACACTAGGCGTTTACACCTGGGGAGGCTGGGTCAAGAATGACCTGATGACGAGGATGACCAGTGTGATGATGAAGACGAAAGGGAATATTGGGAACCTTATAAAATTTTTAGAGGCACTGTACAACCAATTCAGCCCAATCGGACTGAGTGTTGTAGGCCGAGTTCATTATCATTGGACAACTTGAGTAGGGGATCAACCTTTGATAGGCTCGGGCCAACAGTGGATGATTTGAGGAATCGCCTTTCCAGGTTTAGAAGTATTACAAGCTCCAGAAGAAACGAGAGAGTTGATGATCGTTGGCCTTCAAGAGGCCGAGACGAGAAGCAGAGAGAAGTTAATAGCCTATAAAGGACAGCTCCTAGGGAGCATTCAGTGCGTCCGGATGTCAGAGAGGGTGCTTGAGATAACGCGGCCCAAGCCGATGTTCTAACGATGATCGAGAGACACTGGAATGATTACATTCAGAGTCTGGAGGAAAAAATAGGGGATATCTTGTAAAGTCGAGACCCCTTATAGAGGGGATTTTTTGAGGGGCCCCCCTTCATGGCTAGGATCATCAATTACCCAACCCTAGGGAAATTCAAGCCACCGGGGGTCACTCCCATGTGTGATGGGAGCACTAACCCAGTCCACCATGTGGAGATGTACCAGTCGACTGTTGACATTTACTCAGTCTCAAATGAGATGAGATGATGTGCCTTCTCAAGCACATTGATTGGAGCAACTCATGTATGGTTACCTTAGTCCCTAAGAACTCAATTGAGAATTCAAACAGCTCATAGAGAGATTCATACACAACTTTTTCTTTGGGGTGAGACCCCCAAAAAAGACAACACCCACTGTACATCAAACAGGGGAAGAATGAGAGTCTCAAGGAGTATATTAATTACGTGAGAAAATAGGGTTTGCTACATTTACTTTCTCGATGGGTAGGAATTTCATGATGTACGACTTCTGGGTTGATGCCCTGCGTGTCGTCGACGAAGTCTTTCATGAGTTCCTCTAATTGGGATCGCTCAAGCTCATTCGGGCTTGACCCTATCCTAATCTCACACAGATTGATACAAGAACCAAGATTAATAATAACAGTCTCATTATTATTAGTTTGAAGGAGATTAAATTGTTTAATTCTTTCCTTATTAAGATTAGTTAATAATTATTCATTTATTAGATCATCTTCATTAATTATTTGATCCAATTCAATGCAATTAATAAAAGGCATATCAAGATACTCGAAATCTTCATTCATTTCATTAGAAACACTTTCCAAATATACAACATAGAGAACCTCATCAAAATAGACCTCATTTACATTGATTTTAGTAACAAGAAAATGAGGGATAAATTTAGGTTCATTTTTCGGAGGTAATTAGTAAGGTTCAGGCTGGCTAGACCTAGGTTGACAAGAACACTATGCCAGTTGAGGAATGGCTTTTTAGCAAGGACAGTCTTTGTAGATGGGTTAGATGGTTTAAACTTAGAGTGGAACAAGTAGAGATCCAACCTCTGTGTGTGGAAACCAAACGACTCATTTTTGTATCCTCTATTAATGGCTACCTATCCCCGTTCCGGGCAAGCAATTCATATCCTTAAACATCTGGATCACATTGACACTACTATGTGGGTCGTTCTCTGGGCATTCTTTATCTTTGAAGTTATCCCTTGCTGGGATAGGAAACCCTGAGAAGACGATGTCATTATCCCCATGATGGATTTCAAAAATAGGGTTACATGTGACGATGCAATCAAAGTTATCATCATCCCTGGTAATAGTGATAACTTGATTGTTGGCAAATAATTTTAGCTTCTAGTGTATGGAGGATAACATACGTCAGATACTAACGAGTATCCAATTGAAACATGTTAATATATCGATGACTTGAAACTGAGTTTGGCGGCATATAGGAGTGGCCATTTAGGATTTTCCCACATGGGTTCGCCTCCGAAAAGAAATTTGCACATGAGAGGATCAAGGAGGAGAAATTGTCTTTCCACCACTCGCACGATCTTTGTGGGATCCCTCAAACATAAATTCGCATCATTAAAAGGGTGATTAAATAGAAAGATGGAGTCGGCATCCTATTTGTCACAGATCGGGAAAAATATGTATCTGTCCCCGAAGAAACGACACCAAAGACAAGCTTATGCATACAAAACCAAATAAATCACTGGTCCGAGGAGTACATTAAGAAATGGAAAGGTGTTTGTAATGCCCCGTATTTTTGAGGGATTTTATTTTAATTATGGAATTAGGATTAATTAATTTAAATGGAAATTTTTTATTTATAATTAATCCGAATTTAAATGTAATAATTACTACCGTGATGAGAGTCAGTATTTATTGGTAATAATTATGTTGAATATTACTTAGTGAGTAATGTAATACATGATTTCGTAAATATTATTATGGTCGGGAGTGAAAAATACTGAAGTTGTAATATACTTAGTTGTGATGCGCATGTGAGTCGTATCGGTATTATTTTATTGGGTTAAAAAATCATTTAATTTTAAGTAACTCGTATGACCATTTCGAGTGTGCCAATGAGTTCGGAAGGGTCAAGATAGTCAGAAAACTCGACTCGGGTGTTTTATTTGGATTTCGGGTCAATTTAGGCCAAACCGACACCCTAGAGGAATATTTTGGTCTTTTGAGATTTTTGGGAATTAAAATGGACGAAAATAGAAAATTAAAAAGGAAGAGAACGTGGGTAATAATCTATTTGTGAGTTTCCAAACCTACATGGGAGAGAGAGAGAACCAAAGAGGAAGAAAAAAACTCCATAGGAGCCCTCGGATAAAGACTCAAGCTCTCACACCAAAAATTACACCAATGCGCAGATCGTGAAGAGAGGATCACCCATATACCAATTTCATCCAGCGAATCGGAAGTTCACAAAAAGGAAAGTGTTTATCTTGTTGAATTTTTAGAGCATATATGATTCATGTTAATATAGTTGATGGAATAACCATCATATTATGAATTTTGGATAGAAATTGGGTATTAATCTTTGATTGGAAGTATAGGTTTGCATGCAATTGAATAAACATGTTCTGGGTATGATAAATCTGGGTTTTATACGTTGATTTCACGAAATTAAATTTGGGATTAAATTGATGTTAATGGAGGTTATATGAAATTAGGGCTTGTTGAAGATTTGAGAACTTATTTGAAATTCATGCTATAATTTTAGGGATTTGATGTTAAAAATGGATGGAAAAGTGTTCTAATACTAGGGAATATGGTTTAGAGTTGCTAAATTTGGATTAGAATGAGTTTGAAGTGATTTTATTATTGAATGATTTGGAAAAAATGAAAATTTTAAAAGACATGAAGCTCTCGGGATTCTCATTTGAAGACCTGGACAAGTCGTTCGAATGACCTCGTTGAAACGAGAATTCCAACGAGATTACTAATGAGATTTTAGAGTGAGTTTGAATTGAGAATCTCATTCGAATGACCTCGTTCGAACTAGAATCCCCAGGTTGTGATGAGATTTCAGAAACTTCAATTTTTGTCCAAATGAGTTAAAAATCCTTCTAGGTTCCATTATAAGTGAGAGAATGTGACCTACGCTATTCTAGAGTAGCTTCTTTTCATAATTTAGTAGTGAGAGGAATTGTGTAACTACTAAGGAAATGGGTTGGAATGAGAGAACCTTAAAGAGTATATATGATGGGGTAAATCGTACTGTTAAAGTATTATGGGCAGTAGGGACGAATATACTACATATAAATTCGGGAAGTTAGGTTTCGTGAATACCTAATGAATATAATAAGTTGTGTGTATACTTATTGATTGAACTATTATGTGTACGACATATCTACGCTGCTTGCTATCGAGCGGAGGTTGCGCGTTGTGGACAATCATGCCTTGAGGAGCCTTCGGGGGGGGGGGGGGGATTTTGATTTGTACCACTAGAGCATAGAACCTAAGTACGGGCTATCTATGAGAATGATAGTGATGGTGGTGGTATGGGTGCGTAGGTATGTGTGTTTCCCATCATCTTGGAACTATGTTCGCCTCCAATATGTGTGTTTCTTTTGATGGTTTGCGAGATATTGAACCTTTAGTCCTTTATTCAATGAGCAATGCACCATGACATGATATCAGAGTATGAATGCACCGCAGCTGTGTCTCTGGGTGTAGTGTTGAATATATATATAATTGAGCATGTATATATATATATATATATATATATATATATATATATATATACTTGTGATAATATTTACTGTGTGAATTAAGTAGACATGTATAATAATGAAATATGAAATGAACTAAGTTGGCAAAAAAATTACCTATATTAAATTGAAAGGGCGCTTATCCAAGGTAACGAGAAGTTGGTTATATGCGTTATGTATATTGCGAGGAAAATACATGGGAACGATATTGGGTAATGATTAGATGTTAGACGGGAAATAACTAGTTAGCATGTGACTATAAACTAGTAGGGTTTGATGGAATGTTAAGCGTGCACATTAAATAAGAGGTGAGCATCTCAAGTGAGTACGATAATCTAACATGATTAATATATGTGCTATAAACTCATTTTAAGCACTTGTTGATTTTAAACTGTTTTTAACTTGGGCTCTGACCCGTTTTCTTCAAATCTTTTTTTTTTGGTCAAATTATATTAGGTGCCCAGCCACAGGGACACCAAGCATAGGGGTTCTATTCACTCGACGAGCTGTAGCTGCTGTGGAAGTTATAGGAACTTGGTAGTAGACGCCTCTATGTCTATCATTTCTTCCTTTTGAGTTATTTTGTTAGTTAGGGCATATTGCCCCTCTTCTACTCAGATGTTCAGAGATGTTAGATTTAGTTATTTACTTTATTCAGTTGTTGAGTTTTTTTCTGTTGGATTATTTTATTTGGGACTTAGACTTGAAATGTTTTCTCCAATTTCACTCATTATTGCATTTATTTCCTATCATATGAGATTGATGTGAATGGTGAATGTTTTATTATTCATAACCTAGTTTTATTTAAATTAAAAGATAAAATTTTGACATCTAACCTTTTTAAATATTAGGTGGTTAGTATTTAATAACAAAGTTTTCGACAGTGATGCATAATCTGAAACAACTACATATTCTGATTTAATTTAATAAAGTACTGATCACATGATATTTAATTAGGCGGGGTATCACAGGTGGTATCAGATCCAAGTTCTAGATTCCTTTGGATTTGTGCGGCTTATTATGCTTTTTGCTTATCTTTCTGTGATATAGAGCCCTATATTTAGGACTGTTGTATTGATTAATTGTGCATTCTACGTCTTTAGCTATTTGAGATAATTACTGTGGACTTATAAAGATTATCTCTTATTTCAGATGCCTCCCAAATGTTCACAGCGAGCCAATAATAATTCCCAACCTGAGCCCCAGCTAGCTCCGGCCCAGGGTACGATGAATGCTGCGGAAGTTACCGCTATTGTAGCCTAGGTGGTGAATGAAGCATTAGCCGTGGTACAACAGGCCCCACCACAGGCACCAGGAGTGTCTCTAACACTAGTCCACAATTTCCCTTATGCTTGGAAACGCGTCAGAGATGCCTTCCAGAAGGCACATCCTCCAGAGTTCACAGGAAGTTCAGATGGGGTAAATGCGAGCCAATAGAGGAAGGATATACAGAGAAACCTAAGGATGTATGAGTGCACGGAGGTGCAGAAGCAGATTTTAGCCACCTTTATGTTGGTGGGGGCAGCACTACAGTGGTGGGAGTCCACTACCACTGCAGAGGAGAGAGACAACTTGACTATTCGAGAGTTTAGGGTGCGATTTGATCGCAAGTACTTCCCTTTCGCCATGCGATCGAGATAAGGCAGAAGCTATTGAACCTCAAACAGGAAGGGAGGATAGTTGTTAAGTATGAGGAAGAGTATACCGATCTTCTGAATATAGTGCCAAATGAGATACCGTCGGAGGAGAAAAAGATCCAGAGGTTAACAGATTGATTGACTTGGAGGATACACCAGTATCTGTTAGGAAATCTTTCATTGGCCACTTATTATGATGTGGTTAATATTGATCTTTTACACTGTCAGGACCACCACTTCCATCAGTAGGGGAGCAAACGAGTTGGGGAGTCCAGCCAGTAGGGACAGACATGAGGCAGTAGTGCCAGTGGGGCACCAATAGTTCAGGGACAGGTCCGACAGGGCAAGCAGAGTTCCCATTAGGGGGACTCTGCTAAGCAATTCCATTCTGGAGACTTCAAACAGGGACATGTAGGCTTTAAACAAGGCCATCAGGTCCAACCTGGCCAGCATCAATTTCAGCAGGGTTAAGGGATAGGTGGAAACGACCATCAAAAGCCAAGGATAACAAGGGTAGAGGGGATGACACTTTCCATGGAGGTGATATACTTATGGAAACACTGTCCATAAATGACAGAATTATCCTCAGAGGTGTAGATCCCCGCAGCAGCAGCAACAGCAATAGCAGCAGCTATAGTAGGGCGCTCGTCAGGAGCCTCAACGATCGTTATTTCCAGTCTCCCTCCCAGTACCACCCCAGGTACCATCTTTTCCATCCATTCCAGTAGCTCCGGTGCAGTAGGGACAACTGCAATATGGGCATGTCTATGATGTCCATCAGTCCCCGCCCGCAGTCGAGGGTATGTTTTCTATTCAGGGGACTATGGGGAGGATATTATTTGACACGGGGGCTTCACATAGTTTCATTGCCACTAGTTGTGCACGTGCCACGAGGTTATTAGACACGACATATAGCACAGTTACTAGTGTAGACTCACGATGGGCTATGGGTCTTTTTTATTCTTTATATGCCGGCGAATAGGCATAGAGATTGATTTTACCGACCGATATGCTTGTCTTAGATATGCACGAGTATGCCGTTATTATCGGTATGGATTGGCTATAGGGCTATGATTGATTGTTATATCCATAGTATTGTGTTTGCCATATCAGGTCAGGAGATGTTTTTGGTGGTGATGCCTTATCCTGAGGGAGGTTCGTCGACCCATTTATATTATATATAGGAGGAGACCTTTAAGGGAGTGGTGATATCGTTTGATTCGATTATGATTATTCATGATTTCGCTGATGCATTTCAGGACATACCGGGATTATTTCCCACTAGGAAAATAGAGTTTGTGATAGACTTGGCGCTAGGCACTCGACCGATAGCCCATGTACCTTACCGTATGGCTCCGATAAAGATGAGGGATCTACGAGATCAAATCGAGCAGTTATTTGGTTAGGGTTTCATTCGTAGGAGTACCTCACCTTGGGGTGCTCCCGTGTTGTTCGTGAAGAAGAGAGATGGGTCGTTACGATTATGTGTTTACTACCGAGAGTTGAATAAGGTCACGATACGGAATAAATATCCGTTGCCCTGAATTGATGACCTATTTGACTAGGTTAGGGGAGCTTCTTATTTTTCAAAGATAGACTTGAGGTTGGGGTACCATCAGTTAAGTTTTAGGGAGCTGGATGTCCCTAAGACTACTTTTCTGATGAGGTATGGATCTTACAAGTTCAGGGTTATGCCATTTGGGCTAACCAACGCACCGACAGTCTTTATGGACTTGGTGAACAGGGTGTTCATAAAGTTCTTAAATCAGTTTGTCATTGTCTTCATTGATGATATTCTGATTTATTCTCGGACTGAGAAGGAACATGCCTAGCATCTGAGGATGGTTTTATAGATATTTCGTGAGCACGAGTTATATGGAAAATATGAGAAGTGTGGGTTCTGGCTAAGAGAGATTCAGTTTTTGGGGCACATCATTTTTGCAGAATGGATATCGGTAGAACTCAGGAAGGTGTCACAGGTGAGGGAGTGGGGACAACCCACGACGCCAACTGAGATATGTAGTTTCCTGGGGTTGGCAGGATACTACAGCTAGTTTATTCGAGGATTCTCGAAGATAGCGGGTTCGTTGAAAAACTTGACTCGCATGGGGGTACCATTTATATGGGATAATGTTTGCGAGCTGACAAGCTGAAGAATAAGATTACTTCAACAGCAGTTCTAACCCTACCCAGTCCAGGGATGGAATACCTGGTTTACACTGATGCATCCTTACTAGGACTTGGAGGTGTGCTTCAGCAGGAGGAAAAGGCGATTGCTTATGCTTACCGTAAGCTTAAGTCTCATGAGGGGAGTTACCCCACCCACGACTTGGCGTTAGCGGCCGTCGTGTTTGCATTGCGAATATGGAGATTATCTCTTGGGGGAAAATTTTGCCTGTTCACGGATCATAAGCACTGCAATATCTGTTAATGTAGCGAGAACTGATTATACGTCAGCGGAGGTGGTTTGAATTTATGAAGGACTACCAGTTCGACATCCATTACCACCTAGGGAAGGATAACGTGGTAGCAGATGCATTGAGCCGTAAGCTAGCAGGTGAGGTAGCCGAGGTGTGGAGGTGAAATAAAAAGAAATCAAGCATCAGGATGCAGTTGCCCGCTCATTCATGTCGGTGGTGACTATTACACCAGAGATAGTTACCAGGGTGATACAAGCTCAGGCAATGGATTTCTTATGTCAGGATCAGATTATCCAGCTTGTAGCCAAGGGAGCAGAGTCCTTCTCCGTGAGCTCGAATGGGGGTTTACGCTTTAATTGTAGACTAGTAGTTCCAGAGCGGGAGGAACTACGGCATGCAGAGATGGTTGAGTCACACGGTTCATGGTTTGCGGTACATCCGGGAGGAGATAAGATGTACCAGGATATGAGACGACAGTATTTGTGGAGTGGCATGAAGAAGGACATTACCGAGTTTGTTTTGAAGTGTGCCACTTTCCAGTTGGTGAAGATAGTCCATTAGAGACCAGGAGGATTACTACAACCATTAGAGATCCCTATGTGGAAATAGGAGAGAATTTCCATACATTTCATAACAGGGATGCTTACATCACAGAGAGGTCACGATTCTATTTGGGTGATTGTGGATCGATTGACCAAGGTAGCTCATTTTATGCCAATCCGGACCGACTATACTATGGGGCAAGTATGCTCAGATGTTTATTGCCGAGATCGTGAGACTCCACGAAATTCCCCTTGATATCGTGTCCGACCGGGATAAGATTTTTATGTCTCGATTTTGAGAGAGTTTCCAGTAGTCCATGGGTACGGAGTTACGATCGGCCTATCACCCGCAAATGGACGGGCAGACAGAGCGAATGAATCAAATGTTGAAGGATATGTTGCGAATGTGTATCCTTGATTTTTTTTTTGGGGGGGGGGAGGGGGGTGTGGGGTGTAGGGGGGATGGGAGCAGTACCTCCCACTGGTGGAGTTTGATTATAATAACTCCTACAAGTTTACTATTGGCATGGATCTGTTTGAGGTGTTATATGGTAGACCTTGTCATTATCAAGTATGTTGGCTTGAGGTGGGAGATAACAAGATACTTGGTTAGGAAGTAATTTAGGAGACCTCGGCTAAGATTGAGTTGATACTGAGTTGCATTTGGGTTACTGAGGATAGACAGAAAAGTTACGCCGATGTCAAGAGGTTCTTGAGGGAGTTCAGTGTGGGGGATCATGTGCTGTTGCAAGTATCTGCTATGAAAGGGGTAGTGCGATTTGGGTAGAAAGGGAAGTTGGCATCGAGATATGTCGGGTCATTCCCTATTATTGAGAGGATTGGTCAGTAGCTTATAGACTTGGGTTACCGGAGCACCTGCATATGATTCATGATATGTTCCATATTTCTTCACTGAGGAGATATCTTCGGGATGACTTGGCCCACACCCATATTGCCTGATATGAGATTGATTTAAAACCCGATAGTTCTTACGAGGAAGGGCCAGTTGCTATCTTAGACCGCAGTGAGAGGAAACTAAGGTTAAAGATCGTGCCGTTAGTACGAGTGCAGTAGCGGAATCATAATGTAGAGGAGTCTACCTGGGAGCATGAGGATGACATGAGGGATAAATATCCAGAGTTATTCCTACCAGGTATAGTTTTATTCTGTTCTTTTTCGAATTTCGGGATGAAATTCCGTTATTAGGGAGAAGGTGGGTAATACCCCGTATTTTTGAGGGATTTTATTTTAATTATGGAATTAAGATTAATTAATTTAAATGGAGAAAATTTATTTATAATTAATCCGTATTTAAATGTAATAATTATTTGCGTGACGAGAGTTAGTATTTATTGGTGATAATTATGTTGAATATTACTTAGTGAGTAAAGTAATATATGATTTCGAAAATATTATTTTGGCACGGAGTGAAAAATACGGCAGTTGTAATATACTTAGTTGGGACGCGCATGTGAGTCGTGTCGGTATTATTTTATTGGGTTAAAAAGATAATTTATTTTTAAGCAAGTCGTATGATAATTTCTAGTGCGCCAATGAGTCTGGAAGGGTAGAGATAGTCAGAAACTCTACTCGGGTGTTTTATTTGGATTTCGGGTCAATTTAGGCCAAACCGACACCCTAGAGGAATATTTTGGTCTTTTGAGATTTTTGGGAATTAAAATGGACGAAAATAGAAAATTAAAAAGGAAGAGAACGTGGGTAATAATCTATCTGTGAGTTTCCAAACCTACATGGGAGAGAGAGAGAGAACCAAAGAGGAAGAAAAAAACTCCATAGGAGCCCTCGGATAAAGACTCAAGCTCTCACACCAAAAATTACACCAACGCGTAGATCGTGAAGAGAGGATCACCCCTATACCAATTTTATCCAGTTAATCGAAAGTTCACAAAAGGCAAGTGTTTATCTTGCTAAATTTTTAGAGCATACATGATTCATCTAAATGTAGTTTATGGAATAACCATGATATTATGAATTTGGGATAGAAATTGGGTGTTAATCTTTAATTGGGAGTAAAGGTTTGCATGTAGTTGAATAACCATGTTCGGGGTATGATAAATCTAGGTTTTATATGTTGATTTCACGAAATTAAATTTGGGATTAAATTGTTGTTAATGGAGGTTATTTGAAATTAGGGCTTGTTGAAGATTTGAGAAATTAATTGAAATTCAGGCTATAATTTTAGGGATTTGATGTTAAAATCGGACGTAAAAGTGTTCTAATACTAGGGAATACGGTTTAAAGTTGCTAAATTTGGATTAGAATGAGTTTGAAGTGATTTTGTTGTTGAATGATTTGGAAAAAATAAATTTTTTGAAAGACATGAAGCTCTCAGAATTCTCGTTCGCAGACCTGGCCAGGTCGTTCGAACGATCTCGTTCGAATGAGAATTCCAACGATATTACTAATGAGATTTTAGAGTTCATTTAAAGTGAGAATCTCGTTCGAATGAGCTCATTTAAACTAGAATCCCCAGGTTGTAACGAGATTTTAGAAACTCTAATTTTTGCCCAAATGAGTTAAAAATCCTTCTAGGTTCCTTTAAGTGAGAGAATAGGACCAACGCTATTCTAGAGTAGCTTCTTTTCACAATTTAGTAGTGAGAGGAATTGTGTAACTACTAAGGAAATGGGTTGGAATGAGAGAACCTTAAAGAGTATATACGATAGGGTAAATCGTACAATTAAAGTATTATGGGTAGCAGGGACGAATATACTACATATAAATTCAGGAACTTAAGTTGCGTGAATACCTAATGAATATAATAAGTTGTGTGTATACTTATTGATTGAACTTTTATGTTTATGACATATCTATGCTGCATGGTATCGAACGGAGGTTGTGCGTTGTGGACAATCATGCCTTGAAGAACCTTCGGGTGGGATTTTGATTTGTACCACTAGAGCATAGAACCTAAGTTTGCGCTATCTGTGAGAATGATAGTGATGACGGTCGTATGGCTGCGTAGGTATGTGCGTAGCCCATTGACTTGGAACTATATTCTCCTCCGATATGTGTGTTTGTTTTGATGGTTCGTGAGAGATTGAACCTTTAGTCCTTTATGCAATGAACTATGGACCAGGACATGATAACAGAGTATGCATGCACCGCAAGTGTGTCTCGGGGTGCAGTGCTGAATATATATATACTTGTGATACTATTTACTTTGTGAATTAAGTAAACATGTGTAATATTGAAATATGAAATGAAATAAGTTAGCAAAAACTTTACCTATATTAAATTGAAAGGGCTCTTATCTAAGGTAACGAGAAGTTGATTATATGCATTATGTATATTGCGAGGGAAATACATGGGAATGATATTGGGCAATGATTAGATGTTAGACGGGAAAGAACTAATTAGGATGGGAATATAAACTAGTAGGGTTTGATGGAACGTTAGGCATGTACATTAGATGAGAGGTGAGCATCTCAAGTGAGTACGATAATCTAACATGATTAATATATGTGCTATAAACTCATTTTAAGCACTTGCTGATTTTAAACTGTTTTCAACTAGGGCTCTGACCCGTTTTCTACAAATCTCTTTTTTTTATCAAATTATTTTAAGTGCCCATCCGCAGGGACACCAAGCATAGGAGTTCCATTCACTCAACGAGCTGCAGCTGCTGGAAGTTACAAGACCTTGGTAGTAGATGTCTCTATATCTATCATTTCTTCCTTTTGAGTTATTTCATCGGTTAGGGCATGTTTCCTCTCTTTTACTTAGATATTCAAAGATGTTGGATTTAGTTATTTACTTTATTCAGTTGTTGAGTTTATTTCTGTTAGATTATTGTATTTGGTACTTAGACTTGAAATGTTTTCTCTAGTTTTATTCATTATTGCAGTTATTTCCTATCATAATAGATTGATGTGAATGGTGAATGTTTAATTATTCGTAACCTAATTTTATATAAGTTAAAAGATAAAATTTTGACAACAACCGTTTTAAATATTAGGTGGTTAGTATTTAATAATAAATTATTCGACAGTGATGCATAATTTGAACCAATTGGATATTTTGATTTAATTTAATAAAGGATTAATCACCCGATATTTAATTAGGCGGGGTGTCACAGTGTTAAGCATCCATTTTGCCCTTTCGGTCTCCTATGGGCTATGATAGTATTATCATTTTTGTCTAAAATGTGATTTGTCTGCGTAATGTGTGCCGAGTGAAATAAATGAAAAAAGAAATCATTACACTCACATCATAAAAGAGACGGAGACGTCTCATTATGAAGAGTAAAAAATAAAAAGGAAGAAGATAATCTAAAAACTAGCCAAAATTTGGGCAACACACCAAATCATATTACATCGCAAAGAATGGTATACACATGTATGATGGTGCCGCTAAAAGTAAGGACAAAAGGCTACACCGGATCAGAATCCACTATCAGAAAGTGAATATGGATGTTTGACAAGATTGCAAAAATGTAAGAAAATAAAACATATAAAAATATAATGTAATGTGAGCAACCATCAGATCATGATTCACTATGAGGAAGTGAAAATGCATGTCTGAGGGGATTGCTAAGAACATATATACTACTATACGCATATAAATTTGAGAATAAAGAAAATAAGAAAATAAGAAAATAGGACACAAATATCGAGGAAGACTAGAGAAGCCTACATAGCCTCAAATGGCATCAAACTCCACATAGTTTGATATCACATAAGGATTTAACCCATGGATCCAAAACTAGAATTTCCTTTAGTTTGTTGGAAAATGTTTACAATTGTAGAAAGCGTGGAAAATGGGAGGATAATTCCAATTTAGGGTTTAAAGATTAAACCGTCTGATCCCTATGAAAGTGCATCACGCTACTCCCGATTTTGAGAGTTGACCAAAGTTCATCGGAACTCGAAAGCACCCGGTAGCATCTGGACAAGGTTTTCAGACTACAAATGAGAGTAATCGTGAACTGTAAGGCTAATTCGTGCACGGTATGGACAGTTGAAAAGGGTATTTATAGCCTTACAAAAGTGTATTAATCCACTCCTGCGTTCGAGAGCTGAACAAACTTAAACGGAGATCAGAAGCACCTGGTGACCTTTGGTTTTGGTTTTAGGGTAGGACCTAGAGTCCAAGGGTGAAAATGATCTAAGGAGATGTTTTAAGGGTACTAGGATGGTGAAAAGTTCGAAAGCGGTACATATTTCTTTCTTCTTGACAAAATCATCGGATATGACTTGGACGGTATTGTTTAAGTTGAACTCCTTTGCTGATGCAAACCAATTATCTAACTGTTAGGCCCATTCCTCGGCTTCCATGTATACATTACTTATATTTTCACAACTGTCTTCTTTGAGAGCCATCCCTAGTGTAATTTCATCCTAAAATTATTGAGTTGACTCAATACTACCGGTAGCTCTATGCTCCCTATTTCTGAGCGAGTTTAGAAGGAGATGTGGGCCCTGGACTGGAGATATAAGACCTGTTCAGATGCATTTTCTAAGTATATAAGGAAATAGGGACGAATTTTGAAGGATTTATGGGATTTGGCATATGGATCATGTGTATTTAAGGGTCTAATCCCGATGGAAGGATGAAAATATCAATTTTCTTGTACTAGAATGGAATTTATCCCAGTCCGGTGTTCTAGAAGAGGGATTTGAGTAGTATTGAGATTTGGATTAGATGGAGGATCAATGACCCCTTTATCATTGAAGCCTTGAATGGCATTCTTCTAGTGGAAGCATTGGTTAGTGATGTGCGCGGTGATTTGGTGGAAATCACAATGAGCATGATAGTGGGTCTAAAAAAGGTCGAGGTTTCAATGATGAGATTTCGAGATAAGCGAACTCACTAAACCTTTGATAGGAGGCATGGAGTTTGATGTATTATTTTCTCACTAGATTGGGATCATTTTCGGGTGTCCATGAGGTAGTACGTTGAGAAATAATATTGACAGTTACAATAAAAGTGCTAGTTGACTTATCAAACTTATGAGGGATAAACTGCTTTATTGGCCTCTTTGTATTAGACATGTCTTTCGAATGATAAATCCCTTCTTCAATATTGACTCCTATCTCCCGAAAGACTCTGAAATGAGGCTATTATAGTCTTCCCAAAGAGGTTTGAGTATGCAATATGAAATTCTTCTTCACGATTCTCACTTATTCTTCCTTGAATGATCGGTTCATTATGGCAACAGCCTTTGCTCTCCATCATCCGATAAAACTATTGACTGATTCATCAGGATTCGGCTTGAGTAGCTCAAGGTGTCGATAAGTGACTTCTAGATCCTCATTGTATTTATACTGGGTCATGAATTCTCGAGCTAAATCCTCTTAATTATGAATTGGGGATTTTTATAGTGACAAGAACCATTGAAAAACACTTTATTTATGAGTCTATTGGAACATCTGCACACTTATTTCTTCAAACTCTCTAAGTAGACTCATAGCATGGGTGTAACTACGAAGGTGTACAATTAGTGGTCCCCTGCCTCCAAAATTTTTTATGTCTGGCATTTTGAATTTCTTTGGCAACCGAGCTATTGGGTAGGGAGACATGTGGGTGTAATCTACGTAGTTCCATAAGATCTTGACTTGGGCAAACTTCTTGGATAACAACCAAAGGTATTCTTTAACCTTGACCAATTCTTCCTCTTTAGGATAAAAATGAATAAGTACTGGTAAATTATCCCCTGGCTGGGCGAGATTCGACATTGACAACTAAGCTAGAGGTGTCCCGTTAGCATGTGGGATATGCAGGACATATTGATACTCTTTTGGAACCCATATATGTTCTAACAATTTTGGACCCATGGAACGGGGGAAGATGATGTCGGTTTTGAGAACCTCGGGTGTCTGAACCCCGTTTCACTATATATCTTGGACCTTTGCCTAGAGATTATCAATATTGAGACTAAGTTGAGCAAGAAATATCATCAGGTCCAGCTAAACATTGGCATTCTGATAAAAATTTTCAATGAAGAGTCTTCATAGGGACTTTTCAAATTCCATGGAGATAGTAGAGTAGGTGGTAGAGCTCTATGGTGGCTTAATGGAAGATCTGATCCAATAAGGAGCCCGTTAAAAATTAGGATATGCGATCGCACCTTATAGGGAAAAGTATTTTGTATGTTTATTCTACTGGAAAAAGAATATTTATGGTATTAACTTTTAAAAAAGGAAGAAAATATTTTTAATATTTTGAAAACGGAAGAAAAAGGAGTGTAATTATTATTATTAGGTTTCACTTGTATTATGTTCCGCCTAGGGTGCAAGTGAAATGTTGAAAAGGGCCCGAGCCTAGAAAAAATAGGATGTATGATGCAAGAAACGGTTTAACATGTTAGACTCACGAATAGGGTCCAATTTTAAAAATGGGTAAAAGAGCGCAAAATTTGGGCAGGAAGCTGACCCAAAATTTTGACAGAGTTTCACATTGAAATCGATAAACTAGGTACGAGTTCCCTATGACAGACGCCTATATGAGGTTGATGAAATGGGAGGTTAGTGTAAAGGTTCCCCCCTTGGCATGATTTCCACGATATACCTTTTGCCTATATGGGAAATCATTTGTCGGTAAGCGCGGACAAGCCATTTGATATACCTAAGTATACAAGAATTTCCTCAAGATATACCTCATAGAGACAACATGTTTGTGATCTAATTTGATATATTCAATGTACGTGAACAAGTTTACTGTTATATACATCTCATCGTGAGTCTGGTCAAGCAGTACGATGCGGGGGGAACCATTTTATATATATCATAGATAGTAGGATAATGGAAGGATAAAATCATATCGCTTAAGTTAATTGTGCCCTATAAGACTGACACCCATCACGAAGTGATCCCTCAGTATGTCACAAAAGATTAGTCAAAATTTAGTGCTCACATGATGAAGTGTGCAAAAACAAGCATGAATCTTAATTACCATTTTATGGAGAGTTTTATGTATGCAAAGAGAGAGAATTATTACTACTAAGTATGAGTTAGTTTATGGAATATACACTACTAGAATGTGATAAAGGGGCTAAACATGGAGTGTAAAGCTAGATATATGAATCATGGAGCGTATACAAAACATGATGGTATATACAATGTGTGAGACTTGTGAATATATATAAGTGATTGAAAGGTATGTGCAAAGTGAGAGTGACATGGGAATATGTGTAAGTAAAGAAACTTTGTGAATATATACGAGTGAGAGTAATGTGGATGCGTGTGCTAGTGGGACTAAGCATGGATATATAAAAGTGGTGTGTGAAACATGTGGCTATATACAAGTGAGAAAAATTTGGGAGTGTATTCTATTGAGATTAAGCATGGATATCTACAAGTGATATGGAGCATGTGCAAGTGGAATTAACATGTTAACTATGTACAAGTGAATAAAGCAAGAAGCATGTGATACATGTAATCAGAAAAGATCACAATAGAAAAAAAGGATATACATGGACATCATGTCATGAGCAAGAAATATATACAACATGGAAATATGACAGTAAGAAGATACAAGTGGAGGTATATACACACATAGAGAGAAATAAAGAAAAGGAGAAAAAAGAAAATTAATCCCATGTGAAATATAGTATAGTCCTCTAAAAATATTAGTCCCCAACGAAGTCTCCACTGTGGCCATCCGAGATTTTTTGACACAAGTTCGCCCCGAAAGAGAAATTTGCATGTGCAGGGAATCAAGGAGGAGAAATACTCTTCTATCCACACATGCAATCTTCTTGAGTTCCCTCAAACATAAATTGGTCATCATCAATGAGGTGAAGATAGAAAAAGATAGAGTCTCCAGCCTATTTTGCTCAAAATAGGCAAAATATTTAGCCGTCCTCGAAGAAACGACATCAAAGACAAACTGATACATACGAAACCAAATAGATCATGGGTTCAGGGACTAAGTTACTGAATGAGAAGGTGTTAGGGACCCATTCCTCTATTCTAGTCTCTCATGGGTTATGAAAGTTTTCTCTTTTCTTCTCTAAAAGTAATTCGTGTGCATAATGTGTGCCAAGTGAAATAAATGAGAAAATGAATCATTGTACTCATGTCATATAAGAGATGGAGATGAGTCATTCTTAGGAGTATAAAATAAAAAATAAAGAAGATAATCTAAACAGTTTGCGAAATGTGAGCAGCACACCAAATCATAGTCCATCATAAATAATGGAATACAATTTTATGATGGGATTGAGGAAAGGCTATGCTATACGCCATACGCCGAATAATAATTCACTATGAGAAGGTGGATATGCATGTCTGACGGGATTGCAAAAATGAAAGAGAGAAAAATATAAAATACAATGTAATGTGAGTAACCATAGGATCATGATTCACTATGAGTAAGTGAATATGCATGTCTGGCAGTGTTACTAAGAACACACACACACACACACACACACACACACACACACACACACACACACACACACACACATATATATATATATATATACACACATATAAATGTGAGAATAAATAAAATGACGAAATAAGAAAATAGGACCCGGATTCTGAGGAAGACTCAAGGCGCCTATGTAGCCTCAAATGACATCAAAGTCCTTGTAGTTAGATAACATGCAAGGGTGGGATTTAATCCATGAACCCAAAATTTGAATTTCCATTAGTTTATTGGAAAATGTGTACAAGTGTAATAAGTGTGGAAAAAGGGTAGAGAATTATAATTTGGGGTTTAAAGATTAAACCCTCTTTTTGGCCTTTTATTACATTTATGAAATTATATTTTGTCTCTATAAGTAGTAAAAAGAGATTATTTAGGGTGAAAAACAAAAATAAAGCAAAAGATATTCTAAGAGTAAAGAAAGTGTGATAGATAACACTAATTAAATGAGATATAAAAAGATAGAAGTATAACTTCTATGAAACTTTGCAACTGATTTTTTAGGTGAAATGGGTTGATTTTTTATTATGATGGAGTGGTGATGAAGTGATAATGAGATGGGCGGAAAAGGTGGGGTGAAAATAATGTAAGGAGAGGTGGAGATAATATTTGGAAAATGATGTTTTTGTAAAGACAACACACTGATTTCAAGGCAGGGGCTCTTCAAATCTTGAAAAAGGGTCCTTAGGAATGAGATCGTGGCCTTCTTAAATAGTAAAAATCTAGGGTTAGGGGTTCTTCCAATTATCATAATACTAGTTTTACCAATATACATACCCTTGGCTTGTTGGTGACAAAAATTACCCCCCCTTTTTATAGGCACAGAGTCAGAGTGCCTATAGGCACACCAAAAGGGACTTTCTCAAGAACACAGGAGTAAAAACCAAACTGTAAGTCTAAATATCATACGACCTAGACCATTGACAAGGGTATTTAGATCCCTATGAAAGTGCATCGAGCTACTCCAGGGTTTAAGAGTGTACCAAAGTCAAACAGAGCTCGAAAGCGCCCATTGGCCTTTTAGATCGGGTTTTCTGAGTAAAAAGGCAAGCATGCACGAACCATAAGGCCGATTTGTGCATGCTTTGGACCGTTGTAAAAGGGTATTCGGAAACCTATGAAAGTTCATTGATCCACTCCTGGATCCGAGAGTTGACTAAAAGTCAAACGAAGCTCGAAAGCACTCGGTGGACTCTAGGTTAAGCTTTGGGATATTACCTAGAGTCGAGGGTGAAAGGTATCTAAGAAGATATTTGAAGGCTACGAGGATGGGGTGTCTACAATAGGGCTAGACCCTAGTGTGAAGTTTATTGAACCCATAAATCATAAATAATAAATTTCACTATCTAAGTAATGCATTAAAATGACAAGGTATTATAATAATGGTTCTTAATACTATTAGTGGCGTTGACACTCTTTGAGTCCAAAAACTTGTCAGTGATATCCAAACATTAGAGATGAACATGTGTCCCATGGGGAAGAAGGATATAAGTTTAGCCTTGAAAGGCCATAAGGAGGACATGTCATATTCCGACAACGAGTTTGAGTAAGAATATGAAGGGATAAGTATGTTTGAAAAAATTTCAATAAATATCTTAGGTTTAAAGAAGAAAACAAATCTTATAATAAATATAAGAAATTTTAACAATGACCGTGATATAAATAAGTGGAATAACTCTAATAAAGGGAATGTCCAGGTCAAGTGTTTTGAATGTCAAGGATTTGGTCATTGTACTTCTTATTGTCCCACTAAACTAAAGAGATAGGGTAAGAATCCTTGAGCATATAATACCAATCTTAGTATAGTGAGTCAAAGAATGAAAATGGTTTTCCTGTGAATCGTAACTTTACCGCTTTCATGTCTAGTCATGTGAGTTTTAATGAAATTTCTTCCCTTATTGAAAAAATCATATACATAATAGTTCCCGAGGTCAGGTCTATTAATTCCCATGTTTGTGATGAGAATGAAGGAGAAGAAAATAGTGATGACGATAAAAGTACGCTTTAGGTTGCCTATCGTGAATTATATACAGAGTCATTTAAGTTGAAAAATGCTAACGTGATATTAAAGGCTAAGTTGAAGGAGAGTGCCATATAAAATAATGATAAATTATTTAAAGATGTAAAGGCACACAAAAAGACTCTTAGAAATTATCTATCATACATTGAGCGGGCGATAACCTCAACGGTTGAAAATATGAACAAGGAGTCCCTTAAATATAATAAGTTTAAAAGTTGACGATTTTGAAGTTAGAGGTTGAAATAAAAGAATCAAGGCGTGTAAAATTTGTCTTGGAAATTAAGTCTAGAAAGTTGGATAAGAAGATATTAGGATCCATCCAAATCAAGAATGACATGAATGGTGTAGGCTACAAAGAGTTTAATGCTTATGCTAAAACGTCAATCCCATGTTTGTTAAAGAGTAAACCATTATATAAGACATTCCATTTTGTCAATCCAAGTGTAGCCTTCGTAATTTTAGTGTCAATGTGTTTCCCAAGCCCCGAGCCTCCGGTTCAACATCTATTTAGTTGAGGAAATCTGATTTAGTGGCACAAAATATTAAACTTGTTGATTCTCACATGCTTTCATTTGATCATTTATATATTATATCTTATTAGTGATTGAATTTGCATGTCATCAAAGATTAGTCTTGTTATTAAGATATATGTTATATCTAGTGCTATGATGTTTGTATCTTTTGTACTTTTTTTTTTATTCTATGTAAAAAAATACAAAAACATTTTTTTGTATAGTTAATTTTACACATTTGTATGACATAGTGGTATGTTTGAATCCCATCCCCATACATTTCATGTGTTCCATTTGTCTAGTGGAATTTGAATGTGCTGTAAAATGCTTTGGGTTATGGTTTAATCATTAATGTCATGGAGTTCTTCTTATTTTATCTTTCTCAATTGGTTTATCTAAGTATATGCCTCTACACACATCTTCACGAGCTCTTTTGGGATTGGATATATATATATATATATATATATATTTGTACATGAGGCAAGTGAGGTCTTCTCCTATCAATCTTGTTAAATATATATCTTTATAACTAGGGAATTTAGGCATGTAAGAACCATTGTATGTGAGGATTCTCTTAGGTTTTAAGAAAATAAGAGTCTGCAATGGGAAGTGCTATGAAAGGAGTTAAACTCCTTTGCATGTCAGTCCACCATTGTTAAGAGACTTTAACTATTATAAAACTTCTAAGGCTAAATTTAGATATTTATCATACTCAATATATCATTTTAAAGGAAGGAATATATATATATATATATATATATATATATGTGTGTGTGTGTGTGTGTGTGTGTGTGTGTGTGCGTGCGTGTGTGCGCGCGCGCGCGCGTGTGTGTGTGTGTGTGTGTGTGTGTGTTTGAGGATGTTATAAGTTAAAAATCAATGGGTTTGTACATTTTGTCCTAGTTCATGCTTAAATGTTTGACTCCATTAATTTGATAATCATCAATATTTTCTAGGCCTGTGTGTTTTAGACTTTTGTTGTCCATTTTAGTTCACTTTTTATGTCACATGAGGCTAAAACTATGCTTGATAAATTAAGATTATCAAATTTGAACTCCTTGGAACATCTTAAGTGTCTGAGGCATATTTATCCTGTTACTAGTTCACATCCCTACACTCTATGCCACATGTTTTAGGTACACATTTATTCCATACGAATTGTGGAAAAGTTGTTTTGTGTGTCTTGTGTGCTAATACATATATCTATACATGTGTATATCGCTTGATATATGTTTATTTATGTATATATGTTATTTATTTGAGTATTTACTTGCATTTAATCCATATTCTGCATTTATACATTTTTAGGATTATTTATAATTGTGCTTCAATATTGTGTGTTTGTTTCTAGCTATACTTCACATTGAATGATATGATTGTTACCTAAATGATTACATTTTATTCATGCTATGCTCTTTAAGGGATTTCATATGCGGGGGTAGTATTTTTGGACTAACAATGTTATATGATTTCATATTCTCTATGTATTTGAAATATGTATCAAGTGTGACAGTATAAACATTAATGCGGCGAAGCTTCACATGTAACAATGTTTGTGTTTTTTTTTCTTTTGGGGTTCATTGATAGGACATTAGTGCTTGATGACCTAGTTTTATTTTTTGTTTTCATCCACAATAGCCAAGGGGAATTTGTAAGGACAAATTTTTTAATGTATATTATAAATTTATATTTGGCTTTATTTCGTTGGACAAAACTATTTCTGCGTTATACATTAAGATTGTTAATGTAACTATCTTTAGCCTACGCAACCGAAGAATTCAAGAGACCCTAAAAATGTCATCAAATTCATATCGTTATTGCTCGTCTCCACTTAGGAATATTGGAAAGGTATAACATAATTAATATATTGATCCCTAGAACTATAAAGGGTGATTCCATTTTTTTCCTCAAGGCAATTTTTAAAAATTAAAATTGAAAAACAATCTCTTTTATTTTTGTGTGTCATTCTAACGAATCCTCATTCTCATTCTAATGATAGGTGCATTCATATTCGAATGAGATTTAATTCGTTTCGAACAAGAATATACTTTATTTCAAATGTGCTACAAACAACAACATTTTGTCCAAATTTTAATTTTGTGAGAAGAAACTCATTCAAAAGTGATTCTAATGATATTGGGTAATTTGTTCGAATGAGGTAAGGTCATTCGGATGACATAACCAATCTCATTCAAACAAGATATCAATCTCATTATAACGAGAGATTTTTCCTTATTTTTGTGCTATTAATTTTTTTGGGGTTTTCACTTTAAAAACAATGCAGTTATTCAGTTTCCTAGAGCTAATTTTCATATAGCATATAATAGATTCTAAATACAAATTTTCACATAATTTGATACCCAAGAGTGAATGTATTAATCTTCTTCATAGATATCAAATTTTAAACCCCTAAGAAGGTTTGTTCTTTAATGTTTGGGAGTTTTGCCACAGTGGATTTTATGTTTTTGATTGATGGAGCCTAGTTCAGATCGATGGATATTAAAGCCCAGTTGGACTGCATTATGTTTCATTTGTGTATTCTTCATGTATCTATGATTAAGGTTAAGGAGATAGGATTTCATCAAGCTTGAAGGTAGTCTAGTTGGTGAGTAACTATATTTGTCATCCTATATAAATATATATTTCATAGTGGACTTGTGTTGGCTAGTCCATCTGAGGTTTTTTTCATTCAGGGTTTTTCTTGTACATCCCGACATTGCCTGATTGTTTTCTTAATTTTATTTAATTGAATATTCCATGTTTATATAGTAAGTCTTAGGCAAAATAAAAATGAGGGTGTAGATCATATAAATCGTATTTGAGCCGTGTTGTTTTTTAAATTAGTATAATTGCTAATTTGTAAATTCTTTTAAAATTTGGAATTTCAATAACGGCTTATTTAATGTAAGGGATACCCTATAACTCACTTTCAAGGGTGTCGGCTCGCAGATAGGAAATTTGAAGCTGATAGATCTTGCTTGCCGCCAAAGTTACCTATATTACATGGTTAACACGTACAGATCGAACACTGAATCAAGGTTCAATAATCTCCAACACACCATGAATTATATGTTCAAATGTCTCAAATGAGAGCTCGAATTTAGGAGAAATGATAAGGGAAAGGGGGAAATGAAGGATAAAGGAAGACGTAAGTATAAGGTTTGTGAGGATACCACTACTCCACCCGTATTATTGATGGCAACCGACTTACCTTCACCTTGCGACTTAAAGTTTAACCCCAATCCCACTATCCCTATGAAATTTGATCAAGCTGGGCAGAGAGTCTATATTCATGATACATGTGTAGGATCACATATTCTAGAGCG
Organism: Sambucus nigra; assembly: GCA_949130495.1. Lineage (NCBI taxonomy): Eukaryota > Viridiplantae > Streptophyta > Magnoliopsida > Dipsacales > Adoxaceae > Sambucus > Sambucus nigra. The sequence goes on from OX422207.1 coordinate 764,309,445, forward strand.
AGATAAGGATCCGAGTGCCACTTCAAGTACCTTGGTGAATGGTTTTCCAATTCAGGCTTACGAGTCCCGAGTTAGAGTGAATCAAGTGTTGACATGGAAAGAGGATGGGGTCTTATGGTTGAACGAGCAAGGAAGTGTTTGATATATTGACGACCTAGTGGGGGTTATAGGTCATTGCTCTTTTATTTGATGGACATATGACTTATATGATCATTATAATTAAGCTTATATTTTGATGTAATATAATTGGTTTAATTAATATTGAGTTATTGTATTTTGTTTGATTAGTTAAATTTCTCTTTTAGTTTTATTAATTTAATTGTTGATTTCAATGTTGAGGATATTGTTTTTTTGAAGGACTAAATAAGTTTTTTTTGGTAATTTGAAGCAAGTTTTATATTGTGCAATAGTTGATGCCCAACATTTTTTTGGTTCCATATTTTTCATGGTCAATAAGGACTTTGATAAGTCTCTGGAAAATTTATTAAGGGCTTGTCATGATTAGGGATCATAGCCAAGATCGTGACATTGCCAAGGTTATTGTCACGATAATTGACCATGACAAGACCGTAATAATTCTTTTGTTATCATGGTCATATACTTGGAGAAGGTTCATGTCACCCATTAGTTTTACCAAAAATATAGACAATAAAGGACTGTGACAAGATGGACTTATCACTGTCAAGGATCGTGATTAGTCTTATTGTCAGTCACGGTCCTTCATCCTGACAAGTACTTGATATCAAGGCCAAGGACTATGAAAAATGTGCTATTTTGGTGTATTGCCTATATAGTTCCTATAACATCACCAGAAACTCTGAAATTTTGGTTCATTTGACAATATAAAAGTAACTTGGGTATCGTACTCTTGTTTTGATGTCCTAGCACTCTCATCTTAGCTTAGTGAGGTGGTTGGAAAAAAGGAAATCTTGTGAAATCACATTATTACTCTCATTTTGTCGATAAGCTACAATAGTGGTAGCATCACCGTTACTCAATTGCGAATGATTCTCAAGCTTGGGAGAAACATGCGACATCAAGTTGCATCCCTTTACCTGCGGGTTCTCACATCTCAATCTAATTCCAAGGAGAAAGATGAATTTGATTATTCACATGTTTCACTCATGAATCAACACTTAAAGGAATGAGGTGTCGAGTTCTAACAATTTTCGGATATTATGGTTTTCCATAATCAATCGATGCCGATTTATATATTTGGCATGTAACTCAAGTGATTAAATATTATTTTGGACTTTTAAGGCATACTGTATTTGACGTAGTGGTAAGGAAACCCATAGTAGGGTGTCCATGCCCAACACACAGGTTTCCAGCAGTGCTATCCATAAGTAATGGACGACATTGTTCTGAGATAAAATGGTCGATTAAACATGATTCGTTAAGTTTTGGCTCTAAAGTTTGATTCGTACCACATTGTTTTCGCAAAACTTGAGAAAAATTTCACGTTATGACATCTAGGGGAAGACGATAACATTTCAGCATTATTTGTAGCAGGAAATGAACAAGTGAACTTATCCTCTAAGGAGGGAAGCTTTGTATTTTTTTATTCTTAGTAATATCTCACCATTATTTGTTACATGAGGTTTGTGACATCATTATTCAATTTTGGAAGTGGGATGATATCTTAGGTCAAGGTTTATGTCCCAACTAAAGGCTATATCTTTCATCACTAGGTGTATTAAAGTGTGTGGTCTTTTAATGAGTAAGTCTACGGTTCATGATAAATAAGAGAATTTTTTTCATAGAGATCCTATTGATGAACTTAGAGGTCAAGTAGGTAAATTGAGGATAATGATGGAAATCCTAGTTTAAAATAAAGCTGAGGCTAGACGTGAGTTTCTTAGACCTAGACACTACACTCAAATTATGAGGACTAGGCATAAGAATCCTAGGAGGAATGAGAGATGGATATCAAGGGTTGGTATTGTAATGCCTAGGAATGAACCTCTAAGGAAAATCGAACTTTATGTTCCTCTAGTGACGTTTGTGAAAAAGGGAAGTGTTGTTATTCTTCCTATCAATTTCGGGAGATTAAACACCCATCACTATCTAGATCGATAATTTTATCGGATGCCTAGGATTTTATTTGTTATCAGGTCCCTTTATAAGTTATTCTTGATTTAAGGGGAAACAAATATTTTGGGTGAGAGTTTTTGAGAAAATCAATTGGTATCACTTTTCATGCTTTCGTGAGGATTTTATGCATATATGAACTTTTCATGGTTTTCTTGTCTATGTTTTATTCTTCACAAAATATGATTTTGTAGATACATGCATAATTCTTTTTTAAATAATCTAAAAGATTGTATGTGACACACCCCAACCCAGTTACTTATTATTAAGTTTGAAATTCAAAGTGATTCATACCATGATTAATTTAACCAAACCATAAACACGAGTTTTATTTTCAGAGTCATCATTGTGAATCCATATAACTAAAACCTTTTTTTAACATCAGAGTAGTCATGCCCATAAAAACTTGATTAAAGGATAAGTTAACTTAATTACATCATATACATTAAACCAAATCTTTGTTTCTCCCATTCCTGGCTAACCCAACTCGACCTCCTAGATTTGGCAGTGACATCGTGTTACCTGAAAAAATGTGAACATAGGAACCATGAGCAAAACAGCTCAGTGAATGCATCATTACTATACTACTTCATGAATTTAAATGCAATAATTCATGTCTATATAATTATATATTAACTTATCTGGCTCATTCATAATGAATGACGAACTTTTTCGAATCATGATTCACATATCCTGTCTAAATAGACAATTCTCCCCCATTCCTGGTCGAGGAGTAGCCCCTTGTCATTAATAGACAAATATCCCCCATTTCGGGTCGAGGAATAACCTCCCATTTCGGTAAATTGAAATTAACAATATTATATTCATAACATTGTGATCATATTCGTAATAGTATACAAATACATCATTCCAGTGAGTACACTCACCTTAGTTGTCAACTATGTATTTATGTTTCCTTCGGGTGGAGCTGAACTGGGTTGATTAGACCTTACACCTGTCAATCCAACTAACTCAGTACTGAATCTCAATCATAAGTATTATCCTAACATAATTATGTAACTTTCTAAGACTATACAACAACAATATAATTCCACTTCAGTCACATTCCATGAAACATGAGTAAAGATTAAACAATGGTACACATGTTGATAAAGTTATGAACATTTAGCCGTAGGAAATACCTCATAAGGTATTTATAATTAAACCCAAGTAAATATGAAAACATACTTACCAATTTATCTAAACATGAAACATGTACTCAAAATAGTCTTTAGAAAGAGGAGATAACAATATTCTTTCATGGGGTATTCAGTATGGCTTCAATTTATTGTCTTCTATACTCAACCATCCTATATTCCCAAATTGTATAAATACACGTGTCCCACCTTATCAATATGAAAACATATATGAATATACTTTTCAGTACAAGTGACGGTGTAATTTTTTAAGCTTCCCAGAGCAAGTTATGACCATTTCTTTACAACACAAGAAATCTTCCCTACAAGCTCCTCTCTTGTTCCTTTGACTTCCAAGAATTTTCATAATTTTTATAAAGCATAAATTTCCATTATTTTCAACCCATTTTCATTACACATATTGAATAGTACATAATTAAATTTTCATAATTTTTTTACTTCATTTTCTATGTCAAAATCTTGACCAAACTCAAGGCATACCGAAATGAAATATACAAACAGCAACTATGTACCAACTTGAAATCATCATTAAGGCCTAACCACAAGGAGATAAATTCTAATTTTCGGATATGATATGAATATATGAGTCTAATTTCATATCCAATTTTAATTTCTCAATTACAGTATGTACACAAAAAGATATGCAAGTTTGAATACAAGGGGCTTCAATACAAAGCACTATGGCCTATAAATACTACTTATCTCACATATGAACCAATACATATTATCACAATGGATAATGGAATTTTAATCAATAATTAACGATTTATATACATTGAAATAAGTATAATACATGATTAAAATAATATTAACACATAATTTTACCTTGGAAACACCTTAAGAATTTTCTTTGAATTCTTTTCCTAGTTTTAATGTAACCCTTTCTTCCTTAACTTCTACTTTCTCTTTCCTTAAGCTTAAAACCCTTCAAACTGAACCTAGGCTTAATTTGGCTGAAGAAATAGGTTATAAGAAGAGTTCTAAGTTGGCCAAGGCTACCTCCCAAGTCATCCAATCAAATTAAAACATTTGGTTTACTAGAAGACAATTTACCACTTAAAGGGAATGGACTGATTTGCCCCATGTTCGTAAATTCGGCCTAAATTCTTACTCGGACATCCGTTTGATGAACCGTTTGTTGTGTTACAACCCTAAATCACCTATATACAACTATATAGTTTTTTCCTCAAATCAGTTGTTATGTTATAAAGTTCAAAACTAGTCTTAAATAGGGACATTTCTACCGAAATTAACAAAATTTTGTGTTTATACATAACTCAACATTTCATGATTTATGAAAGTAGGATTAGACTAAACATGATGACTTAACATTATATATACTAATAACATATTATGCATATCACATAAACTAATCATGATTTAAAGATAATTTATCATAATTATATACGGGTTGTCACAACTCTTAGAAAATTTCATCCCCGAAATTTAATATAAAGGTCACTTACCAAACAAATGGGGATACTATTTCTTCATGCTATCCTCCGTCTCCCAAGTTACTTCTTTAACTCCATGTTCCATCCACATAACTTTAATTAAGGTAATGACTTTATTCCTCAATACTTGATCCTTACGATCAATAATTTCCACTGGTTCCTCGATATACAATAAGTCTTGTTTCAGTTCAATAGATTGAGTTTTTAATTAATGAGATGGATTTGCCAAATACTTACGAAGCATCGATACGTGGAACACATCATGTAAACGAGACAACTATGGAGGTAATACTAATCTATATTCCAGGGACCCAATTCTTTCCAACACTTCATATGGTTCAATGTATCTTAGACTTAGTTTCCCCTTTTTCCCAAATCTCATAATGCCTTTCCATGGTGAAATACGTAGGAATACAAAATCCCCCATTTGAAATTCCAATGGATGCTTCCTCTTATCTTCGTAAAATCTTTTCCTGCTGTGCGCTATCTTTATTCATTCCCTAATCATTTTAATCTTTTCAGTCGTCATATCTATTACTTAAGGACCCAAAATTTTCCTTTCACCCACTTCATCCCAACACAAAGGCGTTCTACATCTCCTCCCATATAAAGTTTCATACGGAGCCATACCAATGGTGGACTATAAACTATAATTATATGAGAATTCCATCAATGGCAATTGATCATCCCAACTACCTTTGTAGTCAAATATATAAGCTCGTAACACGTCTTCTATTATTTGAATCGTCCTTTCTGATTTCCCATCGGTTTGTGGATGAAATGTAGTGCTAAACTTCAAACTTGTGCCCATGGCATTCTGTAGACGAGGCCAAAACTTAAAAGTAAAAATTGGATCTCTATCTGATACAATTAACACTGGTGCCCCATGTAAACGGATAATCTCATTAACGTACATACGTGCATACTTGTCAACAGTGTATGTGGTCTTAACTGGAAGAAAATGGGCCGACTTCATCAATCGGTCTACAATCACCCAAATAGAATCATGCCCTTTTGGTGACCGGGGTAATCCTGTAACAAAATCCATTGTTATATTCTCCCACTTCCATTCCGGAATAGGCAATGACTGTAATAATCCCGTTGGCTTCTGATGCTCCGCCTTTACTTGTTGGCATACTAAACATTTTTCTACGAACTCTACAATCTCACGTTTCATATTGTTCCACCAGTAATACTCTTTCAAATCTCTGTACATTTTGGTACGTCCCGGATGCATAGTGTAAATAGAACTATGTTCCTCTCATAATATATTCTTCTTTAAGGGTGGATCATTCGATACACAAATCATGTTTTTATACACAACGATTCATCATTCTTAATCTCAAAGTCACTCTCTTTACCATCCAGGACATCTTGTTTCTTCTTCTTAAGGAATGGATCACTGATGTGCAAATTTCGTATGCATTCTGCTAATAAAGGTCTCACTGTGACATATGCTAATAAGCCTCCCCTTTTGAAAACCTTAATTCAATACCCATAGATGCCAAGTCAAGGATATTTCCCACACGTGCACACTATATGCAACCTAGAATCCCCGACGATTTTTGACTCAAAGCATCTGCTACTACATTGGCTTTACCAGGATGATGATGAACGGTACAGTCATAGTCTTTAATCAGCTCTATCCAACGCCTTTGTCTCAAATTCATTTCTTTTTGTGTAAATAAGTATTTCAAGCTTTGATGATCCATATATATCTCACAAGTTTCTCCATACAAGTAATGTCTCCATAACTTCAAAGTAAAAATAATAGATGCTAACTCCAAATCATGCGTAGGGTAGTTTCTCTCATGAGTCTTTAATTGTCTGGAAGCATATGCTATTACCTTCCCATTTTGCATAAGAACGCATCCTAACCCTTGAAATGAAGTGTCTATATAGATCACAAAATACTTATTCCCACATGGAATAGTAAGTATAGGGGCTGGAACCAACCGATTCTTTAATTCTTTAAAACTCCTCTCGCATTCTTCATCCGATACAAACTTCACTTCTTTACGATTCAACTTTATCAATGGTAATGCTATTGCTGAAAATCCCTTAATGAATCTGCGATAGTAACCTGCCAATCCTAGGAAACTCCTAATTTCTGTCACATTCTTAGGACTTCCCATTCAACGATTGCTTCCACATTCTTTGGATCAACATATATCCCATTTCCCGAGACAACATGCCCTAAAAATACAATTTCATTCAACCAAAACTCACACTTGCTGAATTTAGAAAATAATTTCTTCTCTCTCAAAATCTGTAATACAAGTCTCAAATGTTTCTCATGTTCCTCCATTCCACGCGAGTAAATCAACACATCGTCTATGAATACAATCACAAATGAATCAATGAAAGCGTGGAATACCCGGTTCATCAAATCAATAAAAACTACTGGAGCATTAGTTAATCCAAATGGCATCACCAAAAACTCATAGTGCCCATATTGAGTCCGAAAAGCTGTTTTGGAAATATCACTATCCTTTACTTTCAATTGGTTGTAACCCGATCTCAAATCAATCTTCGAAAATACTGTGGACCCCTGTAATTGGTCAAACAAATCATCAATACGAGGTAGAGGGTACTTATTTCTAATGGTCACCATAATCAATTGCCGATAATCAATACATATCGCATTGTCCCATCTTTCTTTTTCACAAATAACACTAGGGCTCCCCATGGCGAAACACTAGGCCGAATGAAACCTCTGCTTATCAGATCTTGTAATTGCACTTTCGATTCTTTCAACTCTATTGGTTCCATTCTATAAGGAGCAAGGGAAATCGGACCAATACGTGGAATTAATTCAATAGAAAACTCTACTTCCCTATCAGGTGGCAATCCTGGCAATTCCTCTAGGAAGACATCAGAAAATTCTTTAACTACTGGTATATCATAAACTTTAAGAGCTTCCTTACTAACATCAACAACATAAGCTAAATACCCTGTACAACCTTTACTCAATAACTTTTTACTCTTAATTGCTGAGATAAGACAATTAGGGACAACATCCCTTTCTCCTATAAACTGGAACTCGGGTTCACCAGGAAGATGAAATGTAACTTCTTTTCGAAAACAATCAATGGAAGCATGATATGATGATAACCAATCCATCCCTAATATGACATCAAAATCCCGAATGGCCAATGGTATCAAATCAACATACGATTCTCATTCCCCCATTCGTAAGACATAATCTTTATAGACTCCACCAGAATTATACTTTCCATTGGGGTCAAAATATATAAGGCACAATTGAGAAATGACTATGGTCTACCTAAATATGAAATAATATGTAATGCCACAAATGAATGCGTAGATCCAAGATAAATGAATGCATATAAATCTTTATTTGCAATATAAAGTTTACCTGTAACCACATCTGGTGTAGCATGGGCATCTTGCAGCGTCATCACAAACACTCTTCATCCTGCTCTCGATCCAGCTGCTTGTCCTGTACCTCTTACCCTGATGGCACTGCTTGGAGAGGATCCTTTATGAGGCCCCACACTACTGACTAAAACCGATCTTGATAACATAGGACAATTCTTTCTCAGATGACCCTTCTGGTGACAGTAAAACATTTTATATTCAGTAAATTTGGGAAATTTCTCTTAATATGACCTGATGTCCCAGAAAAGAAACAAGCATTTGGATCTCCTTGTGCTGAAACTCCTGAACCTCTTCCACTACTAGCCTCACCCCTCTGCGAACCACTTCCCATACCTCTACCATACTGAAAATTCTGCCCTCCAAGCCTTGAATATTCTGTATCACTACCTTTTTTATAATTCGGGTCGAATCGGCTTCTCTTTACGCCTCGTTCTCGATTCCTTCTCACTTCATTCACATAATTTTCTACTAGCATGGATTTGTTCACCAAGGCTGAATAATTTACTGTCTCTAAAGCCGACAATCGTGATTTAATAACTAAATCTAGTCCATCTAGAAATTAGCTACACATGTCTTCCTCGTTCTGTACAAACCTTAAGCAAACCGAGATAAGGCTATAAGTTTAGCTTCGTATTCTCTAACTGTCATGCTTCCCTGATTCAACATGAAATATTCTTTCTCCTTTTGTTTTTGATACATTGGGGGAAAAATACTTATCATATAAAGCTTTGACGAAAACATCCCATGAGATCACATTCTCACCTCCTGGAGTAATCAACAAATGTTTTGTGGCATCCCACAAATACTTAGCGTCCTTTCAACATATATGTTGCCAAGGCCACTCGTTGATTTTCAGACATTCTCATTACCCGAAAAATAAGTTCAATCTCTTTAACCCATGCTTTTGTCTCTACTAGATCAACTACTCCTTCAAATGAGGGTGGATTCATTTTAATAAATTTCTTGTGTGAAGTACTCCTTTCTTCCCGGTGTATCACCTCCTCCGCCCTAGCCAATGCTTATGCCTCTACTTGCCTGCCTTGCTGTTCTTCCATCTGAGCCATAAAACTAGCTTGTTGCTCTACCATTAAAGTCATAGCATGATACGACATGATAGGCCCCCGATTTTTAAATCCTTATACTTTAAAATCAATTTCCTTGTTGAGATATGCGGAAGCGTAAGATGGTTCACAAAAAACTGCCAAATTTTAATTTACTTCAAAATTAAAATTAAAACAAAGTGAAATAAGATTAAAACACAAACTTATTTCAATTTCACTTAAACCAAATTAATTAATCCAAGCCCTAGAAAATTTGCCTAAGTCATATTTTGCAATTTTAACAAATTAGGCCAAACCAATTTTATCAATTAATTAAATGACTTGAATTAAATTACCACAAACATTACCCAATATTAATTTTCACCAAATTAAATATGTAGTGATTAAAACAAAATTTTGTCTTGAATTACCTAAGCATGCATTCTAGGTGAGTATTGACTGATAAAATAAATAAATAATTCACTACGCCGCGATGTACAAGGAAAAACCCACAATGGGAATAAATCTCGGACGGCCCTAGCCTCGAATCCCCTAAGTACGGAATTTATAAATACAAGCAAGATGACTTACAACACTTGATTCGATCCCTCTCAAGCCCTGACGCGTCTTCTTGTATCAACCTCTTCTTACCGAATAACCACGAAGCTCCACCGCGGTCACGGAATCCACCGATCGGATTTTATATGGTCACCGTCACCCGAACTAGGAGCCTTTCTCCAAGTGGGTAAATTAACAAAAACCTCTTCTTCTTTGTGGGATTTAGAAGCAAACCCAAAATGTATTTTCAAACTGTAGAGATGAAGAACCGGTGCCAAAACTCCAAGCAAGTACAATTATATTTATGGAAGCTTGGATATACAGTATGGGTGTAAAACTAAAGTGTATAATCATTTTTTCTTGGAAACTTAGGCACTTTAGAACATGAACTTTTTCCTTAATCAATTTTTCTCTCAAACTCTCTCTTGGAGATAGATGTGTATGAAAAAGTTTAGTTACAAACTTTGGTTCCCGCACTATCATAATCTGTCAAAAGTTAGTGGGGTAAGGAAGTGGGAAACATGGGTAAAAACTGCCATAAAATTTTCTCGCCTGAAATCTCGTTCGAACGAGATTTTTGTTCGAACGAAGTTTCGTTAGAACGAGCCTTTCTAACGAAGTTCCAGTCGATTAAAATTGAACTCGTTCGAAGTCTCGTTCGAACAGCCATCTCGTTCGAACGACATTTCGAACGATGTTCCAGTGGCCTATGGGGAATCTCGTTGGCAGCTTCGTTCGAATGACATTCTCGTTCGAATGACAAACTCATTCGAACGAAAATATCGAACGAGAAAATAGAAAGTTGAAAATTATGAAATTAGCCCAGAAACTTTATATACTTTTATATAGAAGTTTAATAAAAGCTTTCTGACAAATAAACAACAGTTTTTAATTTAAACCTACACCCATTATAAACCGTTCCAAAGCTCCTATATATATATGTAAGGCATTCATACCTTGGGAGCATGGAACCACTATTAATGAAGTAGAAACGAGGCACTTAAACTCAGCATTTTGACGAAGCTTTATACACTTGGCCGCTACGTCTTCAAACAAACTCGTCATAGGCTTGAGTGGATCAATATGAACTCTATCCTATGACTCAAACGTTTTTGTCCAGAATTGAGCCAAAATTACAAAGGACTCAATTGGAAATTTGTGTCCTTACAAATCTCCCCCTTTGGTTATTCCGGGACAAAAACCAACAAAAATCCTAAAGGGCCGTCAAGCTCTACTAGACTGACAAAAATGTCCCACCCAAAATATAAAATACAAGGCTTGATTCAAACAACCCAAAGGATCAAAATCTTTGCCGGTGAAAGTTGCCGCTTAGAATAGAATTCCTGCACACTTAGAAAACACATTAAACGCATAGAGAATATCAAAAGATTAAATGCAATTAAATAATTACTCCCACGAAATGATTAATTCTCCCTCTTATCAACTATTATCAACCTAAGAAGATAGAGACTCCCCCTAAGTTAAATCCCCCCCTATCATTTCTCCCCCCTTTTATTCAGGAATAGACAAATCCTAAAGAATAAAAAATTAACTTATCTTCCACAAATAAAGCATATACACCCAAATAACTTATCTAAAATAATCAAAGGATAAATAGAATGGGATAACAAGTTAAAACATGTAATTGCAGAAAGTGATGAGAACGTTAAAGCACATGGGCAACAAAATCATAATTAATCCAACAAATATTAATGGATACCAACGAAGATGCAAGAAACCGATACCAATATGATACATAAGTATTAAGCATGTGATATCAATAAAGAATGCAACAATATGGATATCAATTATGAATTAAAGGATATATGGACTAGAAATCAAGACAAAGACTAAACAAAAATATCAAATATATGTATATATAATATATACCTAATAGACTCAAGTACACATATATAGATGTAAACACACAAATGTCACACGCAAAATATAATAGGATTCTTTCACACTCGTAAGGAAAAAATGTGTCATATGGAAACTGAAGTGTTGGGCTATGAACTAGCAATAATTAAATTTAGACCAAATCATTTAAAACATGTTCACAGAGTTCTCAATTGATGGAAAACTTCATCACATTTGAATCTAACCTCACGTGATAATATAAATTGAACTCAATGAACAAACATACGCAATGCATACAAGCCTAGCATGTTGATGATTCAACAAACCAATAGATTCATGACATTGTGCAAACTGTTGATATACCATCCAATCTCCCTCAATAAGCATGTATATTTATTTTGAATAAATATATCAATCAAACATATAAGGCCTTGGCAAATTATTTTTCTTTTAATGCCATATTTTCTTTTAGGCCTTTGGACCACGTATTTCTTTTAGGTCCAAATAAACGGTGGCTTACTATTCGCAAAGGACAATAAATCCTTTCGGAGCCCTTCCCCGTGCACATTTATATTTATCATTTTTATTTCTCACAAATCTCACGTGCAACGGATTTTGACATGCACTAGTCCTCCTAGGTCACAAATATGTAGATGACAACATTGATAGGAGAACATCTCACAAGGCTCAAATATAACATGTGAAGTTAAATTTCAAAAGAGCTCGTGCATGCGTGAATAGAGGCATATAAAAATAGAATCCATTTAAGAAACACAACATCCAACTACTCCATGTAAGCATGGTAAAGAACATAATAAGGATTGACAATCTAAACCAAAAGTTCTAGCCCCATGGGAGCGTAAAAGATGGAATTCTAACACATGTATATGACACATAAAGTGTGTCAAACTAAAATAAACACAAAAAAATCTTTTTGAGTTTTTGAAATTTTTAACCAAAAATAAAAAATATATACTCAAAAGATAAACAAAAATCATTTGAATTTTTTCATTAAGCTTAAATTCCAAGAAATAAAAACCCAAATGATACACCAAAAATCTTTTTGTATTTTTCATTTAATGCAAACAAAATGAAGGGGATATAATACAAAAGATAAACAAAAATCATAATTCTAGCATGTGATAAAGCATGGAGCATAGACTAGAAAATGATTAAACAAGCATACAATTAGCATATGAATATAGCATGAAATACAAAGGCTAAAGTATGCAAATAAAACTAACACATTCAACCTTTAGATTATGCAAGAGAGGAAGCATGTGAAAGTAAATGAGAATCAAATACCCTATCTTGTAAAGCTACCAAGTAGGATCTCCTAACCCAAACTAATGATGAGTGACTATCTCGAGGTGTAGGAATCTTGGCTACCTTGGTTGCCTTCCTTTGGGATTTTCTAGAAAAACTTTTAAGATCAAAACAATATTTCTTAAGATGACCTTTTCGACCACAATGTGCACAATTAAAAACATGTCAAAAAGATTTACCTAAGGAGTGATCTCTAAAGGCTTTCCTACGTGATTCTCCTAAAAAATTAGTTTTAGCTTTGTGAGTTGATTCATTACAAGTATCGAAGCCTAAACCATAAGTGTCATTTTTAATTTGGACCGTTCCTAATATTTTATCTAATTTTTTCGAACGACACTCCAAATCAAATTTGACATCACTAGAGTCTTTTAATTTGTTTTCTAATTCTAGAATGTTAGACTCTAATAAAATATTTCTCTCTTCGAACTCGAGAAGCCCATTTTTCAAGGATTCCATTAAACCTCTAAGGCTATCTCTTTCGCCTTCTACATATTCAAGCTTCTCTCGAAGAGTCCTCTCACGTGTCAAAAGGTCTTCAACCAACACACTATTATCAACTACCTTGACACGTTCTTTCAAACTAGATTCTAACTTCAAATTAGCTCTTTTTAATTTAATAGATTCTTCACATAATTCTTGAAAAGCATTTTGAAGTTCACTCACATTAACCTCTTCTTCATTTTCACTCTCTCGTTCTTCTTCACTCTCACTATCATAAAAAAAAAGGGAATCATAAACTATGACCATGGAAGTGTCATGTGATAAATTTTCATCTATAGATAAGTGCTCCCTATCACTCACATGACTAGCCATAAAAGCCACGAAGTTGGGCTTAGTGGGGGAATCGGGTCCCTCTTCCTTATCACTATCACTAAGGGTCTCATTATATGAAATGGGTCGCTTACCCTCTCTCCTTAGTTTAGTGGGGCACTCAGAAGCCCTATGGACATAACCCTCACAACCAAAACACCTATTGACTCGTCCCTATTTAAATTTTAAGTAATAGTTTTAGGGTTCCTCTCGGCTTTGTCACGCTTAGAAGTTTCAAATTTCTTAAAGTCATTTTAAATTTATCTTTGTTAATTTTAAGAAACTTTCGAAATTTTCTAGCAAACAAGGCCATATCTTACGAGTCACTACCACTCTCGTTCTCTACTACTTGTTTATCCTATTTTTGGGCTTTTAAAGCAATGCCCTTTTCTATTTTCTTTTCAGTTTTAGAGGGAAACATGTCCAGTTCATAGGTTTGTAAATCACCTACAAGCTCTTCTAATTTCGTAGAGACTAAAGTTGGTAAAGAATCTAACACGGTCACTTTTGGATAAAACCTATCGGGTAAGGACCTTAAAATTTTCTTTACTGCTTTCTTGTCGGGTATTTTCTCTCCCAAATTTAAAGATGAAATAGCAATATCGGAAAGTCTAGCAAAAAATTCTTCAAACGCTTCTTTTTCATTCATTTTGATAGTTTCAAATTGAGTGGTGAGGTTTTGGAGTTTCGAAGTTTTAACGACACTTGTACCTTCATGAGTGAGTTGTAAAATATCCCAAGATTCTTTAGCGGTTTCACACGTCATAATACGTCAAAATTCATCCGGTGTGACAACGCTAAACAAGGCATTTAAACCACAGGAATTAAAGTTCGAAAGTTTAAATTCACCCTCACTCCAACTATCGGCCGGTTTGGGAACACGCTCATTTTCTACTAAATGAGTTGGTGGGGACCGCCCATTAACTACAGACATCCAAACCCTCTCATCAATAGATTTAAGTGCCGATTTCATATGCGCTTTCCAATACACATAATTAGAAACATCGAAAATTGAAAATTTTGAGAATGGGAAAAATTCCATTTTAGCCAAAAATAGTTAAAGGATCTTTAACGAAGTAAATTATCGTTTTGGCTCTGATATCAATTTGATACGTCAGGATAGGCCCCCGATTTTTAAATCCTTATACTTTTAAATCAATTTCCTTGTTGAGATATGCAGAAGCGTAAGATATTTCACAAAAAAAAAATTTAATTTACTTCAAAATTAAAATTAAACCAAAGTGAAATAACATTAAAACACACACTTATTTCAATTTTACTTAAACCAAATTAATTAATCCAAGCCCTGGAAAATTTGCCTAAGTCATATTTTGCAATTTTAACAAATTAGGCTAAACCAATTTTATCAATTAAATTAAATGACTTGAATTAAATTACCACAAACATTACCCAATATTAATTTGCACCAAATTAAATATGTAGTGGTTAAAACCAAATTTTATCTTGAATTACCTAAGCATGAATTCTAGGTAAGTATAGAAAGATAAAATAAATAATAAATCACTACGCCGCGATGTACGAGGAAAAACCCACAACGGGAAAAAACCCTTGGACGTCCCTAGCCTCAAATCCACTAAGTACGGAATTTACAAATATAAGCAAGATGGATTATAACACTCGACTCGATCCCTCTCAAGCCCCGACGCGTCTTCTTGTATCAAACTCTTCTTAGCAAATAACCACGGAGCTCCACCGCGGTCTCGAAATCCACCGATCGGACTTTATATGGTCACCGTCACCCGAACTAGGAGCCTTTCTCCAAGTGGGTAAATCAACGAAAACCTCTTCTTCTTAGTGGGATTTAGAAGCAAACCCAAAATGTCTCTTCAAACGGTAGAGATGAAGAACCAGTGCCAAAACTCTAAGCAAGTACAAATATATCTATGGAAGCTTGGATAAACAATATGGGTGAAAAACTAAAGTGTATAATCAAATTTTCTTGAAAACTTAGACACTTTAGAACATGAACTTTTTCCTTAATCAATTTTTCTCTCAAACTCTCTCTTGGAGATAGATGTGTATGAAAAATTTTAGTTACAAACTTTGGTTCCCGCACTATAATAATCTGTCAAAAGTTAGTGGGGTAAGGAAGTGGGAAACATGGGTAAAAACTGCTAAAAACTGCTATAAAATTTTCCCGCCTGAAATCTTATTCGAACGAGATTTTCGTTCAAACGATGTCTCGTTCGAACGATCCTTTCTAACGAAGTTCCAGCGGCTTAAAATTGAATTCGTTAGAAATCTCGTTCGAACAACCATCTTGTTCGAACGACATTTCGAACGATGTTCCAGTGGCCTATGGAGAAGCTGAACGACATTCTCGTTCGATCGACAATCTCATTTGAATGACAATATCGAACGAGAAACCAAAAAGTTGAAAATTATGGATTTAGCCCAGACACTTTATACACTTTATATAGAAGTTTAATAAAATCTTTCTGACAGATAAACAACAGTTTTTAATTTAAACCTACACCCATTATAAATCGTTCCCTAGCTCCTATATATATATGTAATGCATTCATACTTTGGGATCATGGAACCACTATTGATGATGTAGAAACGAGGCACTTAAACTCATCATTTTGATGAAGCTTTATACACTTGGCCGCTACATCTTCAAACAAACTCGTCATAGGATTGAATGGATCAATATGAACTCTATCCTATGGCTCAAACATTTTTGTCCAGAATTGAGCCAAAACTACAAAGTACTCAATTGGAAATTTGTGTCCTTACATAACACGTGCCATTTTTTGCATGTCGGTCAATTATTTTGGGTCGGGTTCTACGTTTCCATGAACAGGTTGCTCAACCTCCGCTTCTACTACCTTATTTGAAGCCTCATCTTTTATTCCCACATTCATATTCCCCCCTTCCATTCTTTTATATCTGAAATGAATCAAAGATATAATAACATGCATATATACATATCTTTCCTAACATAATCGTTAGTATCAAACAAAACATATTTTTATCATTCACTGCCAAATCTAGACTCTTCTCTCTCCAGGACCTCTAAAACCTAGGCTCTGAAACCAAAAGCTAACACACTCCAGCCAAGTTACTTATAATTAAGTTTGAAAGTCAAAGTGAGTCATACCATGATTAATTTAACTAAACCATAAACACGAGTTTTAGTTTTAGTGTCATCATTGTGAATCCATATAACTAAAAACCTTTTTTTAACATCAGAGTAGTCATGCCCATAAAAACTTGCTTGAAGTATAAGTTAACTTAATTACATCATTTACATTAAACCAAATCTTTGTTTTTCCCGTTACTGGCTAACCCAACCCGACCTCCTAGATTTGGCAGTGACATCGCGTTACCTGAAAAAATGTGAACATAGGAACCATGAGAAAAATAGCCCAGTGAATGCATCACTAATATACTACTCCATGAATTTAAATGAAATAATTCATGTCCATATAATTATATATTAACTTATCCGGCTCATTCATAATGAATGACTAACTTTTTTGAATCATAATTCACATATCCTGTCTAAATAGACAATTCTCCTCCATTCCTGGTCGAGGAGTAACCCCTTGTCATTAATAGACAAATATCCCCCATTTCGGGTCGAGGAGTAACCTCCCATTTCGATAAACCGAAATGAATAATTTTATATTCATAACATTATGATCATATTTGTAACAGTATACAAACACATCATTCCAGTGAGTACACTCACCTTGGGTTGTCAATTATGTGTTTATGTTTCCTTCGGGTGGAGCTGAACTGGGTTGATTAGACCTTACACCTGTTAATCCAATTAAATCAGTACTGAATCTCAATCATAAGTATTATCCAAATATAATTATGTATTTTTTTAAGACTATACAACAACAATATAATTCCACTTCAGTCACATTCCATGAAACATGAGTAAAGACAAAATAATGGTACACATGTTGATAAAGTTATAAACATTCAACCGTAGGAAATACTTCATAAGTGATTTACAATTAAACCCAATTAAATATGAAAACATAATTATCAATGTATCTACACATGAAACATGTACTCAAAATACTCTTTAGAAAGAGGAGATAATAATATTCTTTCATGGGGTATTCAGTATGGCCTCAAATTATTGTCTTCTATACTCAAATATCCTATATTCACAAATTGTATAAATACAGGTGTCCCACCTTATCAATATGAAAACATATATGAATATACTTTCTAGTACAAGTGACGATGTAATTTTTCAAGCTTCCTAGAGCAAGTTAGAACCCTTTCTTTACAACACAAGAAATCATCCCTACAAGCTCCTTTCTTGTTCCTTTGACTTCCAAGAATTTTCATAATTTTTCTACAACATAACTTTCCATGATTTTCCACCCATTTTCATTACACATATTTAATAGTACATAATTAAAATTTCATAATTTTTTTACTTCATTTTCTATGTCAAAGTCTTGACCAAACTCAAGGCATATCAAAATGAAATATACAAACAACAATTATGTACCAACTTGAAATCATCATTAAGGCCTAACCACAAGGAGATAAATTCTAATTTTCGGAATGATATGAATATATGAGTCTAATTTCATATACAATTTGAATTTATCAATTACATTATGCACACAAAAAGATATGCAAGTTTGAACACAAGGGGTTTCAATACAAAGCACTATGGCCTATAAACACTACTTATCTCACATATGAACCAATACATATTATTCACAATGGTTGAAAATATGAACAAGGAGTCCCTTAAATATGATAAGTTTAAAAGTCGATGATTTTGAAGTTAGAGGTTGAAATAAAAGAATCAAGGCGTGTAAAATTTGACTTGGAAACTAAGTCTAGAAAGTTGGATAAGAAGATATTAGGATCCATCCAAATCAAGAATGACATGAATGGTGTAGGCTACAAAGAGTTTAATGCTTATGCTAAAATGTCAATCCCATGTTTGTTAAAGACTCAACCATTATATAAGACATTCCATTTTGTTAACCCAAGAGTGTAGCCTTCATAAGTTTAGTGTCAATGTGTTTCTTAAGCTCCGAGCCTCCCGTGGAACATCTATTTAGTTATGGAAATCTGATTTAGTGGCACAAAATATTAAACTTGTTGATTCTCACATGCTTTCATTTGATCATTTATATATTATATCTTATTAGTGATTGAATTTGCATGTCATCAAAGATTAGTCTTGTTATTAAGATATATGTTATATCTAGTGCTATGATGTTTGTATCTTTTGTACTTTTGTTTTATTTATTCTATGTAAAAAAATACAAAAACATTTTTTTTGTATAGTTAGTTTTACACATTTGTATGACATAGTGGTATGTTTGAATCCCATCCCCATACATTTCATGTGTTCCATTTGTCTAGTGGAATTTGAATGTGCTTTAAAATGCTTTGGGTTATGGATTAATCATTCAATGTCATGGAGTTCTTCTTATTTTATTTTTCTCAATGGGTGTATCTAAGTATATGCCTCTACACACATCTTCATGAGCTCTTTTGGGATTTGATATATATATATATTTATATATATATATATTTGTACATGAGGCAAGTGAGGTCTTCTCCTATCAATCATGTTAAATATATATCTTTATAACTAGGGGATTTAGGCATGTAAGAATCATTGTATGTGAGGATTCTCTTAGGTTTTAAGAAAATAAGAGTGTGTAATGGGAAGTGCTATGAAAGGAGTTAAACTCCTTTTCATGTCAGTCCACCATTGTTAAGAGACTTTAACTATTATATAACTTCTAAGGCTAAATTTAGATATTAATCATACTCAATATATCATTTTAAAGGATGGAATATATATATATGTGTGTTTGTGTGTGTGTGCGTGTGTGTGTGTGTGTGTTTGAGGATGTTATAAGTTAAAAATTAATGGGTTTGTACATTTTTTCCTAGTTCATCCTTAAATGTTTGGCTCCATTAATTTGATAATCATCAATATTTTCTAGGCCTATGTGTTTTAGACTTTTTTTGTCCATTTTAGTTCACTTTTTATGTCACACGAGGCTCAAACTATGCTTGATAAATTAAGATTATCAAATTTGAACTCCTTGGAACATCTTAAGTGTCTGAGGCATATTTATCATGTTACTAGTTCACATCCCTACACTCTATGCCACATGTTTTAGGTACACATTTATTCCATACAAATTGTGGAAAAGTTATTTTGTGTGTCTTGTGTGCTAATACATATATCTATACATGTGTATATCGCTCGATATATGTTTATTTATGTATACATGTTATTTATTTGAGTATTTACTTGCATTTAATCCATATTCTACATTTATACATTTTCAGGATTATTTGTAATTGTGCTTCAATATTGGGTGTTTGTTTCTAGCTATACATCACATTGAATGATATGATTGTTAACTAAATGATAACATTTTATTCATGCTATGATCTTTAAGGGCTTTCATATGCGGGGGTAGTATATTTGGACTAACAATGCTATATGATTTCATATTCTCTATGTATTTGAAATATGTATCAAGTGTGACAGTATAAACATTAATGCGGCGAAGCTTCACATGTAACAGTGTTTGTGTTTTTTTTCTTTTGGGGTTCATTGATAGTCCATTAGTGCTTGATGACCTAGTTTTGTTTTTTTCTTTCACCCAGAATAGCTAAGGGGGATTTGTAAGGACAAATTTTTAATGTATATTATAAATTTATATTTGGCTTTATTTCGTTGGACAAAACTATTTCTCCATTATACATTAGGATTGTTTATGTAATTATCTTTAGCCTACGCAACTGAAGAATTCAAGAGACCCTAAAAAAAGTCATCAAATTCATATCGTTATTGCTCGTCTCCACTTAGGAATCTTGGAAAGGTATAACATAATTAATATATTGATCCCTAGAACTATAAAGGGTGATTCCATTTTTTTCCTCAAGGCAATTTTTAAAAATTAAAATTGAAAAAAAATCTCTTTTATTTTTGTGTGTCATTCTAACGAATTCTCATTCTCATTCTAATGATAGGTGCATTCATATTCGAATGAGATTTAATTCGTTTCGAATAAGAATAGCCTCTACTTCAAATGTGCTACAAACAACAACATTTTGTCCAAATTTTAATTTTGTGAGAAGAAATCCATTCAAAACTGATTCTAATGATATTGGGTAATTTGTTCGAATGAGGTAAGGTCATTCGGATGACACAACCAATCTCATTCAAACAAGATATCAATCTCATTATAACGAGGGATTTTTCCTTACTTTTGTGCTATTAATTTTTTTGGGGTTTTCACTTTAAAAACAATGCAGTTATTCAGTTTCCTAGAGATATTTTTCATATAGCATATAATAGATTCTAAATACAAATTTTCACATAATTTGATACCCAAGAGTGAATGTATTAATCTTCTTCATAGATATCAAATTTTAAACCCCTAAGAAGGTTTGTTCTTTAATGTTTGGGAGTTTTGCCACAGTGGATTTTATGTTTCTAATTGATGGAGCCTAGTTCAGATCGATGGATATCAAAGCCCAGTTGGACTGCATTATGTTTCGTTTGTGTATTCTTAATGTATCTATGATTAAGGTTAAGGATATAGGATTTCATCAAGCTTGAAGGTAGTCGAGTTGGTGAGTAACTATATTTGTCGTCCTATATAAATATATATATCATAGTGGACTTGTGTTGGCTAGTCCATCTGAGGTTTTTTTCATTCAAGGTTTTTCTTGTACATCACGACATTACCTGATTGTTTTCTTAATTTTCTTTAATTGAATATTCCAGGCTTATATAGTAAGTCTTAGGCAAAATAAAAATGGAGGTGTAGATCACATAAATCGTATTTGAGTCGTGTTGTTTTTTAAATTAGTATAATTGCAAATTTGTAAATTCTTTTAAAATTTGGAATTTCAATAACGGCTTGTTTAATGTAAGGGATACCCTATAACTCACTTTCAAGGGTGTAGGCTCGCAGATAGGAAATTTGAAGCTGATAGATCTTGCTTGCCGCCAAAGTTCCCTATATTACATGGTTAACACGTACAGATCGAACACAGAATCAAGGTTCGATAATCTCCAACACACCATGAATTATATGTTCAAATGGCTCAAATGAGAGCTCGAATTTAGGAGAAATGATAAGGGGAAGGGGGAGATGAAGGATAAAGGAAGCCGTAAGTATAAGGTTTGTGAGGATACCACTACTCCACCCGTATTATTGATGGCAACCGACTTACCTTCACCTTGCGACTTAAAGTTTAACCCCAATCCCACTATCCCTATGAAATTTGATCAAGCTGGGTAGAGAGTCTATAATCATGATACATGTGTAGGAGAACATATTCTAGAGCGAGATAAGGATCTGAGTGCCACTTCAATTACCTTGGTGAATGGTTTTCCAATTCAGGCTTACGATTCCCGAGTTAGAGTGAATCAAGTGTTGACAGGGAAAGAGGATGGGGTCTTATGGTTGAACGAGCAAGGAAGTGTTTGATATATTGATGACCTAGTGGGGGTTATAAGTCATTGCTCTTGTATTTGATGGACATATGACTTATATGATACATTATAATTAAGCTTATATTTTGATGTAATATAATTAGTTTAATTAATATTGAGTTATTGTATTTTGTTTGATTAGTTAAATTTCTCTTTTAGTTTTATTAATTTAATTGTTGATTTCAATGTTGTGGATATTGTTGTTTTGAAGGACTAAAGAAGTTTTTTTGGGTAATTTGAAGCAAGTTTTATATTGTGCAATAGTTGATGCCAAACTTTGTTTTGGTTCCATATTTTTCATGGTCAACAAAGGACTTTGATAAGTCTCTGGAAAATTTATTAAGGGCTTGTCATGATTAGGGATCATAGCCAAGATCGTGACATTGCCAAGGTTATTATCACGATCATTGACCATGACAAGACCGTAATAATTCTTTTTTTATCACGGTCATATACTTGGAGAAGGTTCATGTCACCCATTAGTTTTACCAAAAATATAGGCAAAAAAGGACTGTGACAAGATGGACTTATCACTATCAAGGATCGTGATAAGTCTTATTGTCAGTCACGGTCCTTCATCCTGACAAGTACTTGATATCAAGGCCAAGGACTATGAAAAATGTGCTATTTTGGTGTATTGCCTATATAGTTCCTATAACATCACCAGCAACTCTGAAATTTTGGTTCATTTGATAATATAAGAGTAACTTGGGCATCATACACTTGTTTTGATGTCCTAGCACTCTCATATTAGCTTAGTGAGGAAGTTGGAAAAAAAGAAATCTTGTGAAATCACATTATTACTCTCATTTTGTCGATAAGCGACAATAGTGGTAGCATCACCGTTACTCAATTGCGAATGATTCTCAATCTTGGGAGAAACATGCGACATCAAGTTTCTTCCCTTTACCTGCGGGTTCTCACATCTCAATCTAATTCCAAGGAGAAATATGAATTTTATTATTCACATGTTTCACTCATGAATCAACACTTAAAGGAATGAGGTGTCGAGTTCTAACAATTTCCGGATATCATGGTTTTCCATAATCAATCGATGCCGATTTATACATTTGTCATGTAACTCAAGTGATTAGATATTATTTTGGACTTTTAAGTCATATTGTATTTGACGTAGTGGTAAGGACACCCATAGTAGGGTGTCCATGCCCAACACACAGGTTTTCAGCAGTGCCATCCATAAGTAATGGACGACATTGTTCTGAGATAAAGTGGTCGATTAAACCTGATTCGTTAAGTTTTGGCTCTAAAGTTTTATTCGTAACACATTGTTTTCGCAAAACTTGAGAAAAATTTCACATTATGACATCCAGGGGAAGACGATAACATTTCAGCATTATTTGTAGCAGGAAATGAACAAGTGGACTTATCCTCTAAGGAGGGAAGCTTTGTATTTTGTTATTCTTAGTAATATCTCACCATTCTTTGTTACATGAGGTTTGTGACATCATCATTCCATTTTGGAAGTGGGATGATATCTTAGGTCAAGGTTTATGTCCCAACTAAAGGCTACATCTTTCGTCACTAGGTGTATTAAAGTGTGTGGTCTTTTAATGAGTAAGTCTACGGTTCATGATAAATAAGAGAATTTTTTCCATAGAGATCCTATTGATGAACTTAGAGGTCAAGTAGGTAAATTGAGGAAATTGATGGAAATCCTAGTTTAAAATAAAGCTGAGGCTAGACGTGAGTTTCTTAGACCTAGACACTACACTCAAATTATGAGGACTAGGCATAAGAATCCTAGGAGGAATGAGATATGGATATCAAGGGTTGGTATTGTAATGCCTAGGAATGAACCTCTAAAGAAAATTATGTGAAAAAGGGAAGTGTTGTTATTCTTCCTATCAATTTCGGGAGATTAAACACCCATCACTATCTAGATAGATAATTTTATCGGATGCCTAGGATTTTATTTGTTATCAGGTCCCTTTCTAAGTTATTCTTGATTTAAAGGGAAACAAATCTTGCGGGTGAGAGTTTTTGAGAAAATCAATTGGTATCACTTTTCATGCTTTCGTGAGGATTTTATGCATATATGAACTTTTCATGGGTTTGCTGTCTATGTTTTATTCTTCACAAAATATGATTTTGTAAATACATGCATCATTCTTTTTTAAAAAATCTAAAAGATTGTATGTGACACACCCCAACCCAGTTACTTATTATTAAGTTTGAAATTCAAAGTGATTCATACCATGATTAATTTAACCAAACCATAAACACGAGTTTTAGTTTCAGAGTCATCATTGTGAATCCATATAACTAAAAAAGCTTTTTTCAACATCAGAGTAGTCATGCCCATAAAAACTTGCTTGAAGGATAAGTTGACTTAATTACATCATTTACATTAAACCAAATATTTGTTTCTCCCGTTCCTGGCTAACCCAACCTGACCTCCTAGATTTGGCAGTGACATCGTGTTACCTGAAAAAATGTGAACATAGGAACCATGAGCAAAACAGCCCAGTGAATGCATCACTACTATACTACTTCATGAATTTAAATGCAATAATTCATGTCCATATAATTATATATTAACTTATCTGGATAATTCATAATGAATGATGAACTTTTTCGAATCATTATTCACATATCCTGTCTAAATAGACAATTCTCCCCCATTCCTGGTCGAGGAGTAGACCCTTGTCATTAATAGACAAATATCCCCCATTTCGGGTCGAGGAGTAACCTCCCATTTCGGTAAATTGAAATGACAATTTTATATTCATAACATTGTGATCATATTCGTAACAGTATACAAATACATCATTCCAGTTAGTATACTCACCTTGGGTTGTCAATTATGTATTTATGTTTCCTTCGGGTGGAGCTGAACTGGGTTGATTAGACCTTACACCTGTCAATCCAACTAACTCAGTACTGAATCTCAATCATAAGTATTATCCAACATAATTATGTAACTTTCTAAGACTATACAACAATAATATAATTCCACTTCAGTCACATTCCATGAAACATGAGTAAAGACAAAACAGTGGTACACATGTTGATAAAGTTATGAACATTTAGCCGTAGGAAATACCTCATAAGGGATTTATAATTAAACCCAAGTAAATATGAAAACATACATACCAATGTATCTAAACATGTACTCAAAATATTCTTTAGAAAGAGGAGATAAGAATATTCTTTCATGGGGTATTCAGTATGGCTTCAATTTATTGTCTTCTGTACTGAACCATCCTAAATTCCAAAATTGTATAAATACAGGTGTCCCACCTTATCAATATGAAAACATATATGAATATACTTTCCAGTAAAAGTGACGGTGTAATTTTTCAAGCTTCCTAGAGCAAGTTAAGACCATTTCTGTACAACACAAGAAATCTTCCCTACAAGCTCCTCTCTTGTTCCTTTGACTTCCAAGAATTTTCATAATTTTTCTAAAGCATAAATTTCCACGATTTTCACCCATTTTCATTACACATATTGAATAGTAATAATTAAATTTTCATAATTTTTTTACTTCATTTTCTATGTCAAAATCTTGACCAAACTCAAGGCATACCGAAATGAAATATACAAACAGCAACTATGTACCAACTTGAAATCATCATTAAGGCCTAACCAGAAGGAGATAAATTCTAATTTTTGGATATGATATGAATATCTGAGTCTAATTTCATATCCAATTTTAATTTCTCAATTACAGTTTGCACACAAAAAAATATGCAAGTTTGAATACAAGGGGTTTCAATACAAAGCACTATGGCCTATAAACACTACTTATATCACATATGAACCAATACATATTATCACAAAGGATAATTGAATTTTAATCAATAATTAATGATTTATATACTTTGAAATAAGTATAATACGTGATTAAAACAATATTAACACATAATTTTACCTTGGAAACACCTTAAGAATTTTCTTGGAATTCTTTTCCTAGTTTTAATGTAACCCCCTGTAACACCCCGCCTAACTAAATACCGGGTGGCCAGTCCCATACCAAATTAAAACAGAATATACAGTTGGCTCATTCTTAGCATCACTGTAAAAAATATTTACAAATCACCCAATACCCAATTAAGCTGGTGTTAAAAAAAACTCTCCAAATTTTAATTCAACAAAATCCATTTTTAGTTTACGAATAACACTACACATATTATTCCACCACAATAATAACCGAACAGATGACACAAAAAAATTTAAATGCAATTGGAATAAACATTCCCACATAATAATCCAATACCAACAATAATAATTGTATTAAAATGACACGAATACAATAGTATTTGACTCAGATAAAAGGATGATAACTCCTTAACTTCTACTTTCTCTTTCCTCAAGATAAAAACCCTTGAAACTGAACCTAGGCTTAATTTGGATGAAGAAATAGGTTATAAGAAGAGTTTTAAGTTGGCCAAGGCTGCCTCCCAAGTCATCCAATCAGATTAAAACATTTGGTTTACTAAAAGACAATTTACCACTTAAAGGGAATGGGCAAATTTGCCCCATGTTCGTAAATTCGGCCTAACTTCTTACTCGGACATCCGTTTGATGCACCGTTTGTTGTGTTACAACCCTAACTCACCTGTATACAACTATCTAGTTTTGCCCTCAAATCAATTGCTATGTTATATAGGTTAAAACTAGTCTTAAATAGGGAAATTTGTACCGAAATTAACAAAATTTTGTGTATATACATAACTCGACATTTCATGATGACTTAAAATTATATATACTAATAACATATTATCCATATCACATAAACTAATCATGATTTAAACATAATTTATCATAATTATATTCGGGTTGTCAGAGTATGTTTGTTTCTTTTTGTGAATATGTGGTTAAGTCGTTGATTTATAAGATGTGATGTTATACTTAACTTGAGTGATGATTAAAAGTGAATTTTTAAGCATTTTATTGATATAATTGTTAGGTTGATATTCATTTCAAAAATCACGATTGTCAAATTTATTGAAGTCTTTGGTACTGATTTCACACTACATAAGCACATGCATATCACTTGATGCGTATGACTATACTGATGCGATTCTTGATTTTAGTGCTCGACTTAATCGCAATTAAATCTTGAGATCTCTTGTTAATTTTGAAAGATTTTATGGCCCATGTGTGAGATTTTTATGTATTTATGATATGAAAGAGTGAAAAAGGAACGTTTTCATGCATTGATAAGGGCTATTATCAGAGTGATTATGTTCGATTTGGAATGTAAGTATCATTGGGTGCGTCTCATCTTGGTGTGTTAAAAGTAAATCAACAAAATAATCCAATATGTTTAATTTTATCAAAGGTCTACTTGGTCTAATGGTTAAAGGAATGAAAGGGGGAGGGGGAGGTTTTGGGTTCAATTCTCCATAACCCAATTTAATTTTAAGAAGCATCAATAGCGCTAAACAACATTGCCTTGAAATGGCACACATCATGATGTGATGGTGCCATGGGTCATAATCATATGTTTTGACATGTCATTATTTAAGGGTGCCATGTATCATGATCCTATGGTGCCATGTGGGCAAATCTGATGGTGCCACATGGCACGATCTGCTCAACCTAGTTTTCATAATTATATTTTCACCCCCAAACTTGTAACTTTTTTGTTTGACATCGGATTCGAGCACCGTTTGAACTAATATGTTCCTCATTTCGAGGTCAGTAAATTTCTGCCAAAGTCAAGCTTACAAGGTCTGACTTTTTGGTTGACTGGAAGCTTTGACTATTGACTTTTTTGATTTCAAACTTTAACTCTTCACAATTTCTTCATTTGAGATCATATTGACTTGTCGTTGAACACATAAGTGTCTTTTTTAAGTCCAACAATCTTTATGAAGCGTCCTAGTCCGGAACCTCCCTTGTTAAATTACCATTTTACCCCTGAAAGTTTTTTATGAATTTTTCTTGCTTAAAACACTTCCAAACTTCACCATTTTAAAACCATATAAATACTCAAATAAACCTTGCATAGGAAATTAACCATGAATATTAAAGTTATAAAGCAAATTTGTATAAAATGTGGGATTTAATGAGCATGGTACTATAATATTTTACAGAAAATGGGTAATAAAATACAATATTTGACAATAATAAAGAAGTTTACCTAGTGTAGGAATTTAATTATTTTTTGTTATAATATAATACTACATTGGATTCTAAATTAATCGAGTTATAATCCCAGTCTAATAACAAATTATACAATTTTGAAATTAACTTAATTAGCTAAATTATGTCAATCTTCATCTTATTAGTATAATAGTATTTTAGTCAAATTCATTATGAATCTGAGAAAAATTTGATCTATAATTGTTAGGATTATATTATACATTTAAAATCATTTAAAATCCCCTTGTTAATTGATTATTTTTTAAATCTGAACTTATTTGATTAAAAGATATGAACCTAGGGTTCTTAGATTGAATATGAAATTAATCCCTTTAAATCAAGTTAAAATCATATAAATCATTAGATTTAGGTTATGATTGTTGTTACATCTCTTATATCTAAAGGATATTGGGTTTGATGATGTTTAGAGTCTTCAAAATTAGGTTTTGGTGTTAACAATGGCGGAATCGGGTTGATGGTATGGGTGGACTACTTTCATCTCATTCGAATAAGATTGGAATTCATTCGAATGAGATTTAGGTTCTCTTTATAACGAGATTAAAGGTCGTTTGAACAACATTGGGAATTTCATTTGAACGACTAAATGAAGTCGTTTGAATAAGATAACGTAACTCGTTGGAATGAGTAGGGTGATTTTGTTTTAGCGAAATTGTTTGGAAGTTCAATTCTCAATTAAAAAAGACTAATTAATTAAAAAATTCTAGATTTAAGGCTTGTAATCTTTGTGTTATGAGGATTACTCGTCTAATGTATTATGTGCAACATACTATAAGGACAAATTTCTGATAGAATCAATTTGCATGTATTTTGGTTCATTCCATGTTCGGATAAAACCGTTGAGTTTAGGTTAGGACTTTAGTGTATTGAACTTTTAAGCCTATAACGTGTTTGATTGAAGACATAATAGCGAAGTTTCAGATACTACATCATTCGTGTTGTGTTTAGTGTCACATTTCATGTTCAACATTCGAGGAATATCAAAATGGTATTAATGCATTTTAGTTTGATTCCTGGATATCATTTGGTATTTGTTTTATATATTTGAGGCTATTTTTTATAAAGAAATTTATATAAGAAAAAACTTATTTTTAAACAAAGTCTTTTGAATGCCTTCATAGTCTTCGTTCGAATAAGATGTAGCTTTTCATTCAAATGACCTTTAAATGAACATTAAACGAGATTTCTCTGTTAGCAGAACAAATATAGTTTAAAGCTCGTTAGAAGTTTATTCAAACGAGATGAGATGTGCGTTTGAATGAGTTTGCTTTTGCTTCGAACGATATATGTTATTTAGTTTGAACAAACTCATATTTTTGTTTGAACGAGATTCACTCGCCTAAAAAATCGTGTTTTGTATTAATAGGCATGCTATGAACTTTTTGAGTTGAGAATTTTACCCAAAATAAGTTTCATATTAGAAATCAAAATTCGCCAAACCCTTGTTTCACCCATACTCTTTGAGATCTCAAATTCAATCTTTATGTCAGTTTGAGATATCCATTTTCTGGCCTTAATTTTTTTTACTCATTATTATCTTTGTTGAGTACGTTTCATACGGTGGATCCCATATTTATTATTTATACATGGTGGAATACTTGTTCTTGATCCGTAGATAGTTGTTGATCCTTATTAGTGGACACCGAGGTCTGTCTGGACTCACTCATTGTGGAGGTTGCACAGGTGGACTCATGCATGTCATTGTGCGGAGGTTGAGGAATGAAGAGCATAGAGACTTTGGAGGGAATCAAGTCTATGTTATAAGTCTACTGTTGTGTCCTTGTAATTGCATACATATTAAATTTGTGCGGGTGGTGCTTCTGAGGTTTTTTCGATTTTAGGCTTTCCTCGTACAACGACATATTTAGTGGATTAATCTATTTGATCCTCCTATCACCTAGTTGGATGCTTTAGGAAAAAGGTAATATTAGTTAATAAATTTTAATGCAACAATCGGTTTAAAATTATAAGGGCATAAATTTCCAATTGAGTCTTAACGTAATGTTGGCTCAATTCTGGACAAAAACACTTAAGTCATAGGATAGAGTTCGTGAGCATCCACAAAGCCTATGACATGTAAATTTGAAGACGCAATAGCTTGTATTTAAGAGCTAAGATATCAAAGTGCCGAGTTTCAAGTGCCATGTTTCTGCGTCAATGACAATTGATTCCATTGTCTCCAAAAGGTATGAATGCATTTATATATATATATATATATATATATATTTATGTTGATAAAAAAATTAGTCAGTCGACGTAGAGCAATTATACGAAGACACGTGTCATCTTACATGGCAAAAATATATATTTACCGAGCTACTCACCGTACCAAGCTACTCAACATACAGAGCATCTAGTCAAGAAGATCAAGCGATAAGAACAGATTCAATGAACATTCTTATTATGTACAGATATATATGTCTATTAAATAATAACATATTGTCTATTCATACTAACAGCCCAAGGGTAATAAATACGTTGTAACACCCTCCATAACGGGGTAATTGATCACTTGCGATCATCATCAAGATTAAGGTAAAACACCCAGCAATACAAAACAGTGGACGTAGGCCATTTTCATAAGGTTGGACCACTTTAAAAATAATTTGTCATATTTCTTTATTTATATTTATCTATGATTAGTTAATTAGATGAAGTCTAGTTTTTTACATCAACAGATTGGCGCCGTCTGTGGGAATCGACTATACGTAGCATTTTTTACCAATAAATTCACTATACATGGATGAGCTCCCAGAATCTAGAAATAGAAACAATGATGGAGTTCCTCCCAACCCGTCTGTTTTCCCAACTGTCAATGAACTCACTAGAATAGTGTCCAGCTTAGCCAGGGGACAAACAGCTATGCCGGATACCATGCGACAACTCATTCAAACCGTTCAAAATGCAACGCCTAGCGAAGCGTTCATAGAACCACTCACCTACTGTCTTCGAGATCTAGACCTACTTTGTTCCCTCATGCTTCCTCGTCCAGGCACATTAAATCACAATATGCTGAGAGGTCTAGCGATCCCTCCTATCAGCCTAGTCAGAAATCTCCCATAAGAGTCATGGACTCTAAAAATAATGTTACTTTAACACCGGAACAAACAAGTGCCCTGGAAAGGTTGAGTAGAGTCTCACATTTTGATCGTTTGGGCCCCAAGAGGAATAAAAGTCCTCCCCGGATTGCATCGGGAAATTCTCAACGACCAAATGATCTAAGAGAAGGTTCTGTCCAATCACATCCTGTGGCTCATACAGAAAGATCCCAGGAGGAGAATTCAGCGAGATTTGTTGCTTGGGAAAATAGATTGGAGGTTGGAAATGACGCCTGGAAGGGATCCATTCAGAGGTTGGAAGATAGGTTAGGGGAAATGGCTATGTCCAGAAACCCTCTCCAAATAGCCTTTGTAAAAGGATCACCCTTCGTACAAGCAATTATGGATTTTCTCACACCATTGAATTTTAGAGCTCCTGTAGTTACGCAAAAGTACGATGGAAAAACTGATCCTATCCTCCATATAGAGTAGTACCAAGCTACTACCGACATCTATGCAGTTCCCGATGAGATGAAGTGTAGGGCATTCTCAGGAGCTATCACTAGGTCAGCTCAAATATGGTACAACAAACCTCCTCGGGGTTGGATCACTACTTTTTATCAACTGGCAGAGCTCCTTATAGGAAACTTATATTTTGGTGCGAATCTAGTCAAAAGGGTAGCACATCTGCTGAATGTAAGGTAGAAAGTAGGAGAAAGCACCATCGATTATATAACTCGTTTTAACAATGAGAAACTAGAGGTAATTGATTACGAAGAGAAGGCAGCCATTACAGCTCCAATGAGTAGTCTCTTACCAAACAAGTTATATTATACTTTGGCCAAAGATCCCGCCAAAACCATGGCAGAGTTGACGGTAAAAGCAGCTAAAATCATGAATGCCGAAGAAGCCATGGCTACAAAGAAGAATGCTGATACAAATGAATAGACTAAAGTTGAAGGTAAATCTGAGAGGAAAGATCAAAAGCATAATGGGGGCAACAAGAAATCAAAAGGAAAGGAGACGATAGAGCACTTGAGGAAGTATGGGAATTATACTCCCTTAAAAGTGGACATAAACCATATTCTGGAGGAGATTAAGAACATTGAAGAACTAAATTGTCCAGAGAAATTGAGGATAGCCCCTGATAAGAGGGATAAGTCCAAATAATATGAGTTCCATAGAGATAATGGCCACACGACCAAGCGTTGCATAGCTCCCCAAAATGAGATTGAGGCACTCATTAGACGAGGGAAGTTGAGTAGGTTTGTTAATCGCCGGAATAATGGGAAGACCAATGATAGGGAAAGACACATATCTAAATATCCTCGCCGAATAAGAGATGACACGAAAAGGGACCATAAAGATGATCCAGAGGATGACCCTGACCTCCCCAAAAAGCCAAGGCAACCACAGCGTGAGGTATTTTTAATCCATTTTGGTTCATTGGAATGTAATTTGATTACAGGTGGAGATGCAGGAGTTAGGGATCACACTGCTAAAAGGAAAGCTTACCTCAATGAGGCCCAAGCCTGTTGCTATATACAGCGAATAAATCTGGAAAAGAGGATCGCCTAAGGCAGGTGAACAAGGACAAACTGGTCATCGGTTTTTCCAAAAATAATCTAGAAGGTGTTTTGTATCCTCACGACGACCCCTTGGTGGTAAAGAAGAGGATGAAGGATGTGGTCATCTCAAGAGTATTGGAAGACAATGGTATCTCGGTAGACATCACATTCTACCCTTGCTTTGAGAGTTTAAACTTGAAACTAGCCCAGTTAGACCCATATCACAGGACCCTCCTAGGTTTCACTGGCGAAAAAGCCTTTTCGCTTGGGACGATCAAGTGGGACATGCTTATCGGTACCTGGACTACTTGCAGAATAGAAAAAGTACACTTTTTTGTCATGGATAAAAATTTCTAATCATCCTACAATATAATCATGGGAAGAGTAGGCCTGAAAAAGTTTGAGGTCGTGCCATCCACGTTACATCAATCCTTAAAGTTTCTGACTAAATTTGGTGTGGGACTTGTAAACGGCGATCAAAAAGTAGCTCGGGAATGCTACTATTCATCCACCAAACAAGAAGAGGTAGAGGATACCATGAAAAAGATCACCACCTACCAAGTAGATGAGTCTGAAGATCTAGAGATTGAGACACTGGACCCCAGAGATGAATCAAAGCTCATAAAGGGGCAGGTCATAGAAGCAACGGAGAACGTTATTCTGGATGACGAATCACTTAATATTGGAACTTTATTAGACCCGGCAACGAAGCAAGAGTTAGTGGCATTATTGAGGCACATAAAGTAAGATTTTGCGTGGATCCATGAAGATATGCCAGAGATAGACCTAGCCTTCCTGTGCCACGAGCTCAATGTTAATAAAGAGGTCAAACCGGTGAAATAACGAAGAAGGGTTTTTATCCCAGAGAATAACCAAGCTATGCATGAGGAAGTCAAAAAACTACAAAAGGCCTCTTTTATTGAAGATGTTAAATATCCTGACTGGTTAGCTAACGTAGTCATGGTAAAATAAAAGAATAATAAATAGAGGATGTGCGTAGACTTCACAGATCTCAACAAAGCCTACCCAAAAGATCACTTCCCCTGCCCTGAATAGACCAACTAGTAGATGATACCTCGGGGCACGAATTGTTGAGCTTTATGGATGCTTACTCTGGCTATAACCAGATTAAGATGAACCTAATAGACAGGGAGAGTACCTCTTTTATTACCCCAAGGGGAACATACTGCTACAATGTTATGCCGTTTGGTCTTAAAAAAGCAGGTGCAACGGACCAGCGACTGATGAATAAGGTGTTCGCAGAGCAAATAAATAAAAACATGGAGGTTTATATCGATGACATGCTAACCAAGATCCGAAAAGTCGCTGACC
Organism: Sambucus nigra; assembly: GCA_949130495.1. Classification (NCBI taxonomy): domain Eukaryota; kingdom Viridiplantae; phylum Streptophyta; class Magnoliopsida; order Dipsacales; family Adoxaceae; genus Sambucus; species Sambucus nigra. The sequence continues at coordinate 764,343,698 of OX422207.1, forward strand.
ACATAACTAACCTTAGCCAAACGTTTGACCAACTAGAGAGATATTAGATGAAACTGAACCTGACCAAATGCATATTTGGCATACAAGAAGGAATGTTCCTTGGGTATATCGTGAATCAGTGAGCAATTGAGGCAAATCCTAAAAAGATTAAAGCTCTCCTGGAACTACAATCTCCAACTACAAAAAAGGAAGTGTAAAGCCTCACGGGGTGTGTTATAGCTCTCAACAGGTTTGTCTCACGAGCAACGGACAATTGTATTCCATTCTTCAGGACACTCAGAAAAAATTTCGAGTGGAATGCTGAATGTGAGAAGGAATTTTAAGAGTTGAAGCGATAAATGGTTGGATGATGCGAAAGGACATTGGATTAACGAGATACATTACGTATTATGGGATTATCGAATAACTCCTCGAACAACAATGGGGGAATCTCCTTACATGCTAGCCTTTGGAAGTGAAGCAGTCATACCAGTTGAACTGGGCCTACCCACTCATAGGGTGCTCAATTTCAACTCTCCCGTAAGCGATTTGATGAGATGATTAGACTTGGACATGCTCGAGGAAGTGAGAGAAGATGCGGCAATCAGGAACACAGCTTACCAACAATGAACTGCAATGTTCTACAACAAAAGAGTCAAGAAATGTGATCTTAAAGAAGGAAACTATGTGCTCAAGAAAGTGATTCAGAAGCACAATAATTTGGAGGGAAACTGGCATGGACCTTATCGTGTTACAATGATTGTTCGACCTGGGATCTACATAATAGAAACCTTAGAGGGAGAAGAATTCAAAAATGCGTGGAATGCGGAACACCTGCGTAAATATTATCAGTAATGCAGACTCACATGTACCCCGTTTATTTCAATATGAATAAAAATAATATTTTACCCATATTCCTTTTTGGTTCAATTTTTTCGGAGTACTCGTGCTACACACTGCACCACCAACTACGGTTGGGCGGTTGGTTGCCATATCAGCAACCACCAACTAAGGTTGGTCGGCATCAATAAACTGAACCAACAATGTTGGCATAACAATCATACAAGGCAAGGCCTGTTTGATTATAAGTGACCTCAAGGGGCATCCAAAACTAGGCAAGAAGATGGGTGAACTCATGGGGCATCCACTGCCTAGGCACCAAGGTAATCTAGATAAGATTTCTACAAGTAAGCAGGACCATGGGATGAAAATCATTCCATTGCTTAGGAACTCATGGGTGACAAGTCACTACAACTAGGAAGTAAATGGGGAAAAATTCCATTGTCTATGCAATTAAAACAAAACAGGACAAATTGTCCGTTTATATACATTCATCAAAAGATAATATGATAAGAAAAACATCTTACAACGTATTTCCAAGGAAACGCAATTTCACAAAGATGAACTTTTATTCATTAAATACAAATATCATACAATGGATTCATTTCCAAGGAAAGGAAAATTACAAAAGAAGATGTGCCATTGAATAATTACTAACAATATACAAATTTCCTATTATGTTGGCTTTTTTCCTTCTGATTTAGGTACAGGATCCATTCCAGCTGGCGGATCATTTAAAGCATAAGAAGAATTGATAAAATTCATATCTCTAGCATTCTGATGTTGCTCGAACTTGGCCGATCAAGCAGATGTTGATGTCGAGATATCTTAAAATTTTCATGAAGTTGGTAATCACCAAGATACCTAGAGATCAAACACTGAGGAATGGCATGATCTGTAATCCAACTGACATCTAGTTTAAGGGGAGGATTAAGCAGATTAATTACTCCAGGCTCATACTAGTCCTACAAGGAATTTCCTTCCTCAAGCTTTATCACAGTCAAGGTGTTCAGCCATCCCTGTTTGTATCCTTCATTATTTAATTATTTCAACCGAGCATCGAGATGGCATAGAGAATCATTATATCCCCATATCAAAAAATCTCTATGCTGCTTGTCAAAATGATAAGTCAATCTCTCAAGCTGCTGATGAGGTTTCTTCACCAAGTTTTCTTTACTCTTCAGTGTGGAAATCTGATTGGAAAGTTGTTCGATAAGATTTTGTATTTTCTGGGACATCTCAACCAGATCTTGATTTTTTACTTTCAGATGAACAGCCTGATCTGCTAAGGCTTGTTAAGTCCTAGTCTCTTCAATAATGCTCTGACCAGCTCTTGCTCTACCTCGCGAGGAAGATGTAGGTCTGGCTTGTTTCAAAGAATCTAATTCCTCTCTCAGTGCAATATTTTTAGTTTCCAAAAATAAAAAGCCTTCATTATTGACTGGAACCAGAATTCTCGAAGAAGAAGAAGAAGATTTTAGTTGCCTCAGTTCCTCTTGCAGGGCAACATTTTCCTCTTCCAACAGTTTAGCAATATTTCTGTGCTCCTCAACTTCAAGTTTAAGAACACTTTCTCTCTTTTTATGGGTTGAAATGAACTTCTCATAGCCTCGATCAGTATTCAACCACTGATACTTCTTCTCATAACCTTCATGCAGAAGTGCAGTGGTTTTCTTATGTTGAAGTTAAAGTTCCTCGATTGTTCCTTGAAGATCTTCAATCATTTCATAGTAATCCACAATATTGGCCATAGCTCAATCAAGAAAATACTTTAAATATTGGTAGGCATCAATTGCCTTCTCATAAGCATCAGATCAAATGATATCAATTATTTGAGCTTCAGTGAAGTCTGCATGACCAGTTTTGAAGTAATCATTACACTTCTTCACCAGTTTTGCATCATGAGCTAACAAGAGCTCCATCCTGGCAATAAACTAGCAAGGAAAAGTAAAAATGGATCAACAATAATACGAATCGAGCAAGTAAGGGAGATAACTCAGAATAAATGATTAAGTCCATTTTATTGATCATGATATGAGAAAGTACAATTAAAGTTAAAACAAAAAGGGAAAAATAACATAGTTAAAGAGCCGAATAACTTTACACCTTCTCCTGATTTCCTACGACGTCTTCAGCTGGTTTGGATGAAGGAGTCAGTTGTTCGCAGGGCAGTTGGTATTGCTCGGTAGAAGTTGTAGCCTGCAGAACTTGCTCGGAGGATTGATGAAGGGTAGTAGAAGGTGTTTATTCTATTATTACCATAAACGATTCATCAGATGTAACTTCATCTTCTTCTTCTTCAACAGTATAAGGAGGGCCATAAGTGTGTTTCTGAAACAGTTCTGAATCATCAGCAACACTCAACTCCTTCAACGTTATAACCCATCCATCTCTGAAGTATTTTAAACTTGAATACTCCATCTGGAAATTAATAGCAACGAGAGATTTATTCCATCCTTTGTCCCAGACCGAGCTAAAGGACTTCCTCATAGTAGCTTTCCTCTTCACCCTCTTCGAGGAAGTTTTTTTCCTTAAAAGCTCCTCAACAGACTTCACCTGCTCCTCAAGGTCTTTCTTACGTCGTTCAGCCTCTTCAAGCTTGCTATCAGTTTCCACTTTGTTAGAAATGATGACTTTCAATTTCTTCTCCACCTCTTTAGAAGCATTTAAAGATTATTGCAGAGCTGTAACCGCCTCTTGCCAAGTTGTGTCAGCATCTTTAGCCGCTTCAACAACTTATTGTCGAGCTGTCTCAGCAGATTTGATTTTTCTCTCCCAAGTAGCTTTATCCTCCTTGTGCTTTTGTGGGGACTCTCCCAAGGATTTGTATAACCCAGCAAGGGCTTCCTCTACTCCACTAGATGAGGTTCACACTTTTATGGCTTCATCTTTCTCCACGATGGTATCAAAGTATACCAAAAACTGTAAGAATAAGAAAGACAGGAATCGGAGCATGAACATGGAAATGAAAAATTAAAAAGATAAATATAATGATCACTTACTGAGGCAAGAAGTTGAGCTGCCACATCGATAACCTTTTCTCGAGGAGTTAAAGTTTCAGCAGCTTGGCAGTTAGGGAGAGCCCCTGACTTGATCAATATCTTTTCCAAGACAGGGGTAAGGACAGAAGGAGAACAAGCCATCAGGGAAGAAATCCCAACTCCATCAGGTTGGGCAACAACATCTACAGGTCTCTCAGATAGACCCCTCCTCAACCTCCTCAAAGGATAACCTTCAATCAGAGGTGTGCTGCCTCTTTTGGGACAACAGATTCAATCAAAGGTGCTGCCTCTTTAGGGGCAATAGGGGGCTTCTTACTGATATCTTTAGCAGGAGGAACAACATCCTTCTTTTTAGTTCCGTCATCTCGAATGTCGTCCTTTTTCTTCTTCGCCCCTTCATTACCAGGAGAAGATTTAGCAAAGAACTCAGGTACCCTCCTCTTCTTCATCATCAGATTAGCAATAGAGGTACCCAAATGAGAAGAAAATTCTTCCACACTTGTTCGAGATGAGGGTACTTGATCAAGATCAATTACCACATGAGGGGCAAGAGGAAGAGCAATAAAAGATGAAGTGGTATTCTTGTATCTCAGCAAATAAGAAGCATACCTCACGTGCTCCCCATTAATCGACTGATGCAAACCCCAAATAAGGGTTAAATTTTTTATATTTATGTCACTCTCTTTTGGAGGTTTCCTATTATTGTCAACTGCAATAAATAAAAATACATGTCAGTGATGCATTTCATCAAACATAAACAAATCTAAATTGAATAAACTAAAAGCAACCTATCCCATTGCCATAAAGTGGACATCTGGGACCTTGATACACATCTTTTCCTTTTAGTGGTGGGTGTTGCTTATTTTTCATCATAACCCCATGATCAAAATAGTCCCTATTAGCATCGGGGAGATTGACCACTAAAGCTCAATTTGAAAACCTGGTTTTTAAATAAAAAGTAGTGTCACTAGTAACCCATTTGTAACAATACATAATCTCAGAAATTCCTAAGTGATTTCCATGTATTTGGTTTAACCTATATACGCCATTAACTACCCTCCATGTATTTGGAGCTACTCAATCCGAGCTACGGTGAACAAGTTTTGGCTCGTTGAAAATGGAGTTATTTCTAAGGAAAACCTTGGAATTTTTTTTAAGTGCTGAAAGCCCCTTTTACCAGCCATTGTCCCCGAACCGGTTCAGTGGGGCGAACCGGTTCGTAGGGTACCCGAACCGATTCGGGGTACCTGTACGCTGGATAGAATTTTAGGTTTTAAGAACGTGGATCTCTTCATCTGTTTTCCTATAAATACCAACTTCGGGGGAGTTGTTTTGTAAGACTTCCATACATGATTTTCAGAGCACAAAAACTCTAAGTCTTCACCTATTGAGCCCAAGACTCTAGGTTTTTAATTCACAAAAATTTCCAAACACTTGTGAATCACTTTGCAACCCATGAATGCACTTTTGCTATTCATACCATTGTGGAGAAGACCATTCTTCTTCTTTATTGCAACTCTCCCGGAAAGGGACATGTCCAGCCGCCGACTACAGAATCCGACACATGAGGGTAATTCTTAGTCACTTGTATTTTCATTGTAATCCGAAATTGTACAATTACAATATTATAATGAAAATAAATGGTTTTGCCCCTTTGGAGGATTTTTCCTCACAAGCATGTGTTTGAATGTTCTTGCTTAGTTCATTATCTTATTCATTCACATATTGTTGCATGTTTAGGGTTCGTTTGAGTTAAAAGGTGTTTAATATATAATTTTCCCATTTGAACGCAAGCACACACGTTCTCAAATTGGTATCAGAGCAGGTTGCGCTAATCTATCGCGTATTCCTATTTTCCGCAAAATTTTTCTAACATATCAATTTTCTGAAAAAAATTGATTTTTGAAAAAGTGCGTGTTCAAATGGAGAAGTTATATAATAAAATGCCTGGTTTTGACGGGACAAATTATGCTTATTGGAAAGCTCAAATGAGGTCGACTTTAAAAGCCATATATGAAAGGGTTTGGATTTTAGTTGAAAGAGGGTGGACTCCTCCCTCCGTGACTGTTGATAATGTGATCAACTTGAAACCTGTTACTTCTTGGACTGAAGAAGAATTTAAATGGTCATCTTTTAATTCTAAGGGTCTAAGTGCTATTTCTGGGTCTGTCACGCCTGATGAGTTCAAACGCATAATGACGTGCACCACGTCAAAAGAGGCATGGGATGTTTTACAACTCACCCATGAAGGAACTAATGCTGTGAAGGAGTCTAAGTTGCAAAATTTGACAACTCAATTTGAAACCATCACCATGCATGAATCTGGATGCTTTGATGAATTTTATGCTAGACTTTCTGACATTGTGAATACTAGCTTTAATCTTGGTGAACATATTCCTAATGCTAGAGTTTTTAAAAAGATTCTGCGTTCTTTGCCTAAGCGTTTTATCCCTAAAGTCACTCTGCCAAATTCTATGGGTAATTTAAATACGCTAAAATTGGAAGAACTTGTAGGAGATTTGCAAACATATGAAATTGATATGTTCCCTAAAATTGCTAAATCTAAAGATAAGGGAATTGCACTTAATGCCCAAGAGAGAAGGAGTGCACGGTCTGCTAGAAAGAGGGTAGAGTCATCTAGAAAGAGAGAGACTGACACGTCAGATTCTGAGTGTGATTTTGACTTAGATGATTTGGCTCTTTTTGCAAAAAATTTCAAGAGGATTCTCAAATTTAAGAAAAATGGAAATTTTAAAGATAAAAAGAAATTTGAGAAAAATAAGTTTGAAAAGAAAAATGAAAAAGATTTTAAAGATCCTCCTAAGACCAAAAGTGAGAGATGCTTTGAGTGCGACGGTATGGGTCATAGAGCTTTTGAGTGTGTCACTCGTCCGAATAGAGAGAAAGGGAAAGCTGTCCTTAATGCTACTCTTAGCGACGACAATGAGGTCGAGACTGTGGATTCAGGAGATGAGTCACCGCATGAGTGTAACTTCACCGCATTCATGGTCAGTCATGTGAGTACCTCCAATGCTTCTCACGACAATGAGGATGCTACGTCACAAGGATACCTCGACAGTGAGAGGGATGAGAGTGAGGGGAGGTTGAGGCAAGTGAGAGAGAGTGTGATCTCCAACGCACTTACGTCGAGTTATATTCTGAGTCTTTTGAAACCAAGAAGTATTATAAAGAGTTAGCTCTTAGGATCACTGCTTTAGAGAGAGATTTAAGATTGTTTGGAGAAAGAGAGAGTTGTGATGAGAGTGGAAAAGAAAGAAAGAAAGAACATGAGAAGATAAGATGTTTTGAGTGCGATGGGATAGGGCACAAGAAATTTGAGTGTCCCTCTAAACTTAGGAGAGAGCGTAAGAAAGATGCCATTCCCACTTCTCCAAGTGATAGAGAGGATGAGGATGGTGATGAAAATGTGATCCAAAAAGCATTTAGAAAGTTATTTATCAAGACCATGGAAATAAAAAGGTCAAATAGGATCCTAGGTCTTCGAATTCGTGAGTTGATCAACACGGTGTCTAGTTTGACGACACATGTATCCCATCTCGAGGATGATCTCACACAAGCACGAGAGGTCCAAGTCACATTAGAGAATGCACCTGAGCTTATATCCACCTTGGTGAGTGAGTCCCATGGGAGACCGTCTAGGAATGTTCACCCCAAAATTATTGAAAAATTACTTCCTAGATCGGTGTATGTTTGCTCCCACTGCAAGAAGCGAGGACATCTTAGGGAGTTCTGTTCTAAGTTGGGTTTTGTGCCATATCATGCCACTTCACACATTCATGCACATACACCCACTCATGACATTTTGCCTACAAATTATGATAGAGATTTTACACATATTCGCGAGCAAGTGAAGTTTTTGTTCAGAGACAACACATGATCTAGTGGAGTGTGTTCAAAAGATGTCACCATCTTTGGAAAACTCCACCGTTACTCCCGGTTGAGATCTTGTCTTGGTTGCTATCATAGGTTGATTTTCATGCTGTTTCTTTTGCTTATTGCTAGCATGTACCATTAGTTTGTTTTATTTTTGTTCATTTTTTATTTCGTTAAAAAAAATACAAAAAGATTTTCCTTTAAGAAAAATTTTGAGAAAAATCCAAAAAGATTTTTGTATTTTTGCACATTTTTTTTTATGGATGAACATTTAAGATAGCCAAGTCACAAATTCATTCCATTTATCCATGTAACTGTTTGATAGAGATTTGAGATGCTACATCATTTCATCCATGTGCTTTTCATTGATTGGAGTCCTTGAGATGTAATTATTGATATTTTCCTACATGTTTGACTCCTATCTCCTTTATTTCACACATACACGGCTGTATTTGATTATTGTACTTGTCTATCACATGTTGGCTTGAGTGTTTCCATCTCAATTATGTCTATACAACTTACAATATGCGGTAAAACTTGACAAGATTGGAATGCATGTAAAAACCGTTTTTTGTGAGACTGAGTGTTTGTTTAAGAATGGGGAGGGGCTGCGAAAGATAATTATCACTTCTTTGCGCAAAAGCCACCATTCAAAAGGACCTAAAAAATGGAGGAATTTTATTATCCGGGGTCCAAAGAGGTTAAAAGAGCCCGCAAAAATTTAAAGGCAATAAAAAGCAATTCATGCCAAATATGGGCCACTTAGGTTTCACCATCAATTCTTCAAAGTTTGAGAATTTAGAAAGCCTCTATTAAAAATAAAAATCTGAGGGAGTTTGGTTGGAGAATATAAACGGGTTTGCACTTCCTTGAAAGTCTTGAAAAAGCATGAAATAGTTTTGGACGTTATTGGTGTGGAAATCACTTTAAGTTTTGATTTGTTGATTTGATTGAGTCAATGTCTCATATTTCCACCTTTTTACACCAAAGGAAGACTTTGAGTTCATTCGTTAGGAGTATCCGATATTCATCGTGCACATATGTCATGTTTGTATGCATTGATTTTCCTATCGAATTTGATCACACCACTTCATTTACGCTATCATTGACTTGGTTGTTTTTGTGATCGTTCATGGTGTGTTTCCTTGTATATATTCTTTGTATGAAAAGTTTTGGAAAAAAAAAACAAAAATAGCAGTTTATTACCTTGTGACATTCTCCATGTACATCTATTTCTGCTTCCTATACCTGTCTATTTGGGGATGGAGTTTAATCATCTATGTTAAATTGGTATATATGTTTTGCTCATTTCAAACTCGATATGTCACGTGGTATATGCTAGTTTTCATGTGTGCAGGTACTACATTGATGATCTCTGAATTGCACACCCTGATGAGAAAAGCTTTGAATGTATTGAAGATTTGAAGATCAAACGATGAAGATTTATTCATTTTTATCTTTCCAGTTTTGGGTTCATGGAAGGGTAGATTTTTATAGGCAATGTTATTATTCGATAATTCAAATTTTTTATGTATGTACCGGCATAGACATAGGGGGAGATTTGTAAGGACATTTTCATCATGTCCGTTATCTTACAGTTTTGTATGTCGTATGCCGTTACATTTCGCACGTCCCTACACGATCTCATATGACGGCCTCAATCCGAATTCCGGGAATCAAGCATTTATGATCTCCATCATGTGTCCCTCATCTGCCTCAACGACTTCACGTTCCATGATTTTAGGCTCGTAATACAAGTGGTACGCAAGAAAAGTCAAAACAGTGCAACAAGGCTTGATAGGGATGTTCAAGGGCAAATTGGTAATTTTACAGCCACCGTCTGGAGGACCGGTCAATTGGAAAGTTGAATAGCTTGCTGCAACAAAGATACTGGAAGAAACGACACCTCAATACGAGCTACGGTGAACAAGTTATGGCTGGTTGAAAATGGAGTTATTTCCAAGGAAAACCTTGGAATTTTTTTAAGTGCTGAAAGCCCCTTTTACCAGCCATTGTCCCCGAACCCAGCCCGAACCAGTTCAGTGGGGCGAACCGATTCGCAGGGTACCCGAACCGGTTCGGGGTACCTGTACGCTGGATAGAATTTTAGGTTTTAAGAATGTGGATCTCCTCATCTGTTTTCCTATAAATACCAACTTCGGGGGAGTTATTTTGCAAGACTTCCATACATGATTTTCAGAGCACAAAAACTCTAAGTCTTCACCTATTGAGCCCAAGACTCTAGGTTTTTGATTCACACAAATTTCCAAACACTTGTGAATCACTTTGCAACCCAGGAACGCACTTTTGCTGTTCATACCATTGTGGAGAAGACCGTTCTTCTTCTTCTTTATTGCAGCCCTCCCGGAAAGGGACATTTCCAGCCGCCGACTACAGAATCCGACACCTGAGGGTAATTCTGTGACACCCCGCCTAATTAAATACCGGGCGATCACTCCTTTATTAAATTAAATCAAGGTAAACAGTTGGTTCATTCTCAGCATCACTGTCGATAAAAATAAATTTTCCAATTTAACACCCTAAATAATTAAGCTAAGTGTCAAAAACATTTTCATACAACTTTCCCAATTTTAATTAACGAAAAAGATTTATTTAATTAAAACAACATTTCTACAATTAAGAATCACACCACGATAAACCAAATAACATAAACCATTCGTCAATCGAATGTCAACATATGAAACTAAAATCACAAATCCATCCTGAATAAATCCCATGGAACAATACTGGAAATAACTGAAATATAAATGTCCCAACAACAAATGAAATAATGGAAAGGGCGACACATGCCTAATAAATGAGAATGCTAGAAGTGGAGTCAATAAAAGAAGCCGTCTACTCAAGTGACCTGTAACTCCCACCTAAGCTGCAATACGTTCCTCTCAAGGGATCCTAAGCAAGACGCCCCTGTGGCTGGGCACCTGAAAATATACACATATATATACAAGAGAGAGAGAGAAAAAGAAACGGGTCAGAGCCCGATAGTGTGTTTGATTTTAAAATACGTTTAGCAAGTATTTAAATTGATACAGGCCAATGCAATAACATATTAGTAGGTCACTCTCTTGAGAAAATACTCACCTCTCTTCTAATGTGCACACCTATCGCACTAACCTTCCCCACGGTTTCTTATCATTTAACGCACTAGTATTTCTAAAAGATTTAACTTAACTTAGATTTCTCGCAAGATTTATAATTCACGACTCCATTTTAAAAGAATGTTCCAAACAGTAATCAAAGTCCTCCATTTTAACTTTATAAAATCAATAAAGTTTTACAGTGACATCTTACACTTTTTTTTTTCAAAACAAGTATTTAATAATTTGAGTCAACAACCATGTCCTACTTATCAAATCTCAGTAGACAGTTTCAAATATCATAATCTCATATATATATATATATATATATATATATATATAACAGCACCCCGAATAAAACTATGGTGTGTGCATACTCTACTATCCAAAGCCCCATATCACTCATATTAAGGGGAATACATTTCGAATCACTCTCGAATTGTATTAACAGAAATACACAAACAATTGAGGCGAAGCATAGATTCCAAGTCTCTAAGAGGATGGCACATACCGGCGTCTCTTAGGACCGTCTGAACTATCACATCGATAGCCTGTACCAAGGATATCTATCTCCTAGGGTACAAGTCAATATCCCCCATAAAGGTCCCATCGAGATAAGACTTGTCCCAGCGCGAAAACCTCAGGGATAGTAAGTAGCGTGGGTATAATCTTCACTTGCATATAATATATGTACACACAATCATATAAATATACCACTTTATCATATTAATATAGGTTCTTCTCATCACCCATAATTATATCATATATCCTTAATTTCACAGTTATAGAATTTCGTATAAGGTTTTATTCCTAACCTTAACTCGAAGGGTTTTCTCACTTATTACCTAACACTCATGGGCTACATCCTCACAAATCTGAATTTCAGTAGGTGTCTTTATTAGGTTCCAACGTAACTCTCTTACGCACCTCACCCTTTAAATTCATAAGTCCACTAACCTAAAGTAAATATCCTATAAATACCATTTTCGTTAAAGATTAAGGTTCCAACATTTATTCATATCCCTACTGGTCCTCAATGTCTCCCAAATCAACTTATCAAGAGTGCCCAAGAATTTTATCATGACAATTTGAATTTAACGCATTTAAAGGGGGAATTAGTAGTCTACCAGGAGGGGTCGATCGATCGAAGCTTGGGGCTCGATCGATCGAATCTTCGATCGATCGAAGCTCTAGGCTCGATCGATCGATCAAGCAGGTCTGGGAAAAATTCTGCAGAATGCAGTTACGGGTTTCATCAAACTTCTTCATCTAAAACGATGTGTTTCCATTCTAATTGCCACAAAAATTCTACTATCACCATTATAACATTATACCAGGTATTTATAACGTAAAGCATGCGTGTAACTATCATTAGACATGTATAATTAACTCAAAATCCCATCTAATCATCAAGAACCCAAGAGTTTTCCTAAAACAAGGTTCTAATCTGTTTTTACCAGAATTTCCTTCTAATTTAACATCAAAATTTCATGGATTATATTCCTCTTCATGGCAAGGGTTCCAGAATCTTCATATTATCAAAACTACATGCATTATCCTAACACAATTTGAGTTTTCTTCCATGGTTTCCATCTCTAAACAATCCTAGACTAATATAAAGATTGCATTAACGAAAATACGCAAGTCAAATACTTGCCTGGGATTTTGGTAAGCAGATTCCCGGATGATTTTGGTATGGCTGCGTTCCTTGTCTCGTGATCTACGCGGTGGTGGTGGTGGCGGTGAAATCCGGTGGCTTTTTGGCCTTGGTTTGCCTTGGATCTCTCTCCTCTCTTCTCCAATAGCCGTCACTTGATTTGTGAAAGTTCTAACCCTAAAAGGCTGACCTAATGGCTGATAAAGATGGATAAAATTCGTGGGTTTAATTACCCAATTATGTAAAATGACTAAAATGCCCTCCCAGGGTACTAATTAGGCCTAAAAACCCCCGGGACCACTTTTCTGACTATCTCGACCCTTACGGACGCGTTGGCGCACTCAAAATGACCATACGAACAACTTATAAAATATTTACTTTTTAATTAACAAAATTAGTCCCGACGTGACACGGGCACGTCCCAACTTAAATTTTCGAAATAGTCATTTAATTCACTTATGTCATTCAATATAACCAATATAGTATATCACTATGCTCATTAGTAATATTCAACAAGTTTCCCATAATTACTAACTCTCGTCACGTTAATAATTATAACATAATTAATTTCCGGATTTTTATTAAATAATCATTCTCATTAAATTTAATAAATCCCCAAATTAATATAGCATAAAAATACGGGGTATTACAAATTCTTAGTCACTTGTATTTTCATTGTAATCCGAAATTGTACAGTTATAATATTATAATGAAAATTAATGGTTTTGCCCCTTTGGGGGATTTTTCCTCACAAGCATGTGTTTAAATGTTCTTGCTTAGTTCATTATCTTATTCATTCACATATTGTTGCATGTTTAGGGTTTTTTTGAGTTAAAAGGTGTTTAATATATAATTGTCCCATTTGAACGCAAGCACATACGTTCTCAGAGGTTCCTCTAGAATAACCCAAGAGGGGATCGCAAAATCAGATCGGAACTTATCCAAGGATTCGACAAGATAAACCATAGTGGCGAAAGCAAAGAAAGAAGAAGGAATAAGTTCTTACAGAAAACTTAGAAATCTGCTAAGGCGATTACAGAAAGAACGACAATTGAAGGATAGAGTGAGAAAACAAAGAATTTAGAATTCTGAAAGTAAAAAGTAGAAGATGATTTGATTCTATCTCTTTTAAATACCCTGCATCGGAAAGCAAGAAAGGAAATGAGTACTAGAAAAGACGATTGCGTTTCCAACGGATAACTGATAAAAAAGACGCAAATACCCAAGCGTCTGTCAAAGATTCAAAATATTTACGAGTTTACCATTTCGTGCTCAAAGTCATTAAATGTCACAAGTGTTGGAAATCTGTAATCTAACCGTACTGGGTAAATGTGCCCGAGCAACTTCTGGGCATAATGTTCCACACTTTCATAGTCAACCTCAACTGTAAAACATTGGGGGCTTCTGTTGATACAAAAATTAGTCAGTTGACATGGACCAATTATAAGAAGACATGTGTCATCTTACATGGCAACAATATATATTTACCGAGATACTCAGCGTATCGAGGTACTCAACATACAGAGCATCTAGTCAAGAAGATCAAGCGACAAGAACAGATTCAATGAACAATCTTATTATGTACATATGTATATGTCTATTAAATAACGGTATATTATCTATTCATACTAACAGACCAAGGGAAATAAATACATTGTAACACCGCAAGTGATCATCATCAAGATTAAGGCAAAACAACCAGCAATACAAAACAGTGGACGTAGACCATTTTCATAAGGCTGAACCAACTTTAAAAATCCTTTGTCTTATTTCTTTATTTATATTTATTTGTGATTAATTAATTAGATCAAGTCTAGTTTTCTACATCAACAATATATATAGGGAGACTTGGAATAATTTTACAATGGGTGTAATTTTATTTTAAAATGAATTTTATTTTCAGAAGGTTATTTTAGAACTTTGAATAAAAAGTTTTTTGGGCTTAAAATGTAATTTTAACTTTCTGGCATTTCGTTCGAAATTGTCGTTCGAACGAATTTGCCAACGAGTTTCCCATTTTCGCCACTAACTTTTCGAACGAAAATTCGTTCGAATGAAAATCTCATTCCAACGGGATTTCTGGCGGGATTTTTTTTGGCACTTTTACCCCATTTTCCCACTTGTTTGTCCCACTCTCTTTTGACAGTTTTTAAACCAACTTCGAGACAGACTTTCGATAAGACTTTTGCAACATCTTTGAGCACTTTTTGAGAGAAAATATTTCCAAATAAAAGTCCCTGTTTTCATGTGTCAAAATTAACTAGAAAATTCTCTCATACACATGTGTTTACACCCAAAAAATTGATGAGTTTATTCCAAGTACCACACACACACACACACACACACACACACACACACACACACACACACACACACACATATATATATATATATATATATATATATATATATATATATATCTTGCTTGGAGCGTTTGGCATCGGTTTAATTCTCATCCCATAAAAGAGTTTTTTTGGTTCTTCTTTATTCCAAAAAGGATAAAAGTTTGCTGCGGAATTACCACTCGGAGAAAGGCTTCGGGTGCAGATTGACAGTTGTCCTAAGACCTCATTGGTGGATTCCAAGGTTTCGATGGAGTTTCGGGATTATCGACTAAGCGGAGGTTGGTAATAGAAGACGCGTCAGGGGCTTGATGGAGTCAAGTTGAGTTGAGTAAGTCATTTGTCTTATACTTGTAAAAATTCCATACTTAGTGGACTTAAGGCTAGGGTCGTCCGAGATTTTTTCCATTTGGGTTTTGCTTGTACATCGGCCCGCCGTGTGATATTGTTTATTTATCTTGCTTAAATCAGCTTAGAATGCATGCATAGGTTAACAAGATAAAATTGGCATAATTATCACACTTGTTTATAAAATTGGTTTGATGCTAAAATTAAATTGGGTGCAATTTCAGTTAATTTAACTCAAGTCATATATTTAATTTGGTTTGGCCTAATTTGGGGATATTGAAAATTTCGGGTAGGCAAATTGTAGGACTTGTGTTAAAGTAATTTCGGGGTAAAAGTAATTTTCTCATATTTTACTTTAAGTGTTAATTTTTTATCTTTGAGAAAAACTAAAATTTTGTTTGAGTGAAGTGTGTGTGTGTTCACCATAATTCCCTTATTTAGGTTTAATTTTAATTTTGTTTTAGAAATTAAAATTTATGTTTAATCTAATTTTTCATCTTTTTAAGGAAAAGAAAATCAAATAAATTTTGGAAAATTAAATTGTTGTTAGTAACCATCTTTATTCTTAACATATAGGAAATTAAAGTGAAAGATTTTAAAATTGGGGTCCTCTCACATTTTTCAGATTGGTATCAGAGCCGAAGCGCTAATTTATTGCGTTAAGGTCTTTATAAATATTTTTGGTTAAAAATGAATTTTTTCCCATTTTTTAAATTTCCTATTTTCAATCGTTCTAATTACGCATATTGGAAAGCACGTATGCGTTAGACACTTAGGGCTATAGACGAGAGGGTTTGTCTTTCGGTAGTTACTTGGCGGTCCCCACCTACTTGGTTAATGCAGAATGAGCGTCCCCCCAAACCCATCAAGCGTTGGAGTGAAAATGAACTAAAATCTGCAAATTTTAATTCCCGAGGTTTAAATGCCTTGTTTAGCGCCATCACACTGGATGAATTCCAACGTATCATGATGTGTGAAACCGCTAAGCAAGCTTGGGATATACTACAACTCACTCACGAGGGAACAAGTATCGTAAAAGCTTCTAAACTCCAAAACCTCACCACTCAATTTGAAACCATCAAAATGAATGAAAAAGAAACATTCAATGAGTTTTATGGTAGACTCTCCGATATAGTAAATTCTTCATTTAATTTAGGAGAGAAAATACCCGATGACCGAGTTTTAAAGAAAATCCTTACGTCCCTACCCGATAGATTTATTCCTAAGGTGATCATTTTAAATTCTTTACCCACCTTGCACTCTACAAAACTTGAGGAATTAGTAAGTGATTTGCAGACCTATGAGCTAGATATGTTCCCCTCCAAAAATGAAAAGAAAACTGACAAGGGCATTGCTTTGAAATCCCATAAGGAGGAAAAATAAGTTGTGGATAACGAGAGTGATAGTGATTCAGAAGATATGGCTATGTTTGCTAGGAAGTTTCGTAAATTTCTTAAATTTAACAAAGATAAATTTTAAAATAATTTTAAGAAATTTGAAAAATCTAAGCATGACAAAGTCGAAAAGATCCCTAAATTTTTTAATGAAAATTTAAATAGGAACAAGTCAAATAGGCGCTATGGTTGTGAGGGTTATGGCCATAGGGCGAGAGAGTGCCCCACTAAACTAAGGAGAGAAGGCAAACAACCAATTTCCTATAATGCCACCCCTAGTGATGAGAGTGAAAAGGAAGAGGTACCCGAATCTCCCATTGAGTGTAACTTTATCTCGTTCATGGCTTGTCATGTTAGTGATGAAGAGAAATTGTCCGACGATGACATCTCAAAACATGACACTTCCGAGGACTTTATTTGTGCATCCTCAAAAGATGATGGTAGTGAGAGTGAAGAAGAGAGAGAGAGTGAAAGTGATGAAGAGGTTAATGAGAGTGAACTTTAATTTGCATTTAGATAACTATAGAATTTATTAAATTAAAAAGAGAAAATTTGAAGTTAGAAGCGAGTTTAAGAGAGCGTGCCAAGGTCGTTGATGAGAGTGCGTTAGTTGATGACCTTAGGACACGAGAGAGAGCTCTTCGAGAGAAGCTTGAGTATATAAAAGGCAAGAGAGATAGCCTTAAGGTCTTAATGGAATCCTTGAAAAAGGAGCTTCTCCCATTTAAAGAGCGCAATATTTTATTAGAGTCTCACATTTTATATTTAGAAAATATATTAAAAGACTATAGTAAAGTCAAATTTGACTTGGAGTGTCGTTCGGAGAAATTAGATAAAATATTAGGATAGGTTCAAATTAAAAATAACACGTGCGGTTTAGACTTCGATACTTGCAATGAGTCAACTCATAAAGCCAAAACCAATGTTTTAAGATAACCTCCTAGGAAAGACTTTAGAGATCAATCCTTAGGTTCCACCTTTCGACGTGTTTTTACTCGTTCACACTGTGGTTGAAAATGTCATCTTAGGAAATTTTGTTTTGGTCTTAAAAGATTTTCTAGAAATCCCAACGTAAGGCAACTGAGGTAGCCAAGATTCCTATACCCCAACATCGTCATTCATCATTAGTTTGGGTTAGGAGATACGACTTGGTAGCTTTATAATATAGGATTTTTTATTCTCATTTACTTTCACATGATACCTCCCTTGCTAAATCCAAAGGTTGAATGTGTTAGTTGTTTTTAGCTTTTTGTTCTTCATATTATATATCATTGCTAGTTGTATACATGTTTATCATTTTCTACTCATTTCTTTATCACATACCTCATGCTAGAATTATGATTTTTGTTTATCTTTTGTATTATAGTTCTTTCATTTTAGTTTGCATTTGATGAAAAATACAAAAAGATTTTGTTTGTCTTTTGAGTAAATATTTTTGTTTGTTTGGTTAAAAATTTCAAAAACTCAAAAAGATTTTTTTGTGTGTGTATTTTAGCTTGACACACTTTATGTGGCATATACTTGTGTTTGAATCCCTTCTTTCTCGCTTCCATGTGCCTAGAACTTTTGGTTAAGATTTTAATCCTTAAAATGTTCTTTGCCATGCTTACATGGAGTAGTTGGATTTTGTGTTGCTTAATGGATTCTATTTTTATATGTCTCTTTTCACACATGCACGAGTTCATTTGAAATTTAAATGTCACATGTATATTTGAGCTATGTGAGATGTTTTCCCATCAATTTAGTCATCTACATCTTGCTACGACTATGGAGGATTTGTGCATGTAATAACCATTTCCCGGATTTAAAAAAATAGAAATATGTGTTTATCTGGTGTAGTAGTTTATCAATGGAATCGGGCTGCAAAAAACAAAATTACTTTGCGTGTAAAGCCACCATTAAATTTTAGGCCTTGAAAATGTGGCATGAAAAAGAATATTTGCCAAGGCCAAAATAGTTTAATTAATATGTTCAAAAGAAAAGAAAAAGAAAATTATGAGGAGTTTGATTGGATATATTAACGGGTTTTCACAATGACTTTGAATCCTAGTTAAGGTTTTAATTTCATGAGTCTATTGGTTTGTAGAATCATCTAAATTCTAGGCTTGAGTGCATTGTGTATGTTTGTTCATTGAGTTCAACTTATATTTGTCACATCAGGCTATATTTAAATGTGATAAAGTTTTGCAATCAAATGAGAACTCCGTGAACATGTTTTAAGTGATTGAGCCGAAATTTAATTGTTACTAGTTCACACCCCCACACTTCCGTTTACCACAAGTATTTGGACACATTTATACCATACGAGTGTGAAAAGCTTAATGTATTTTGTGTCATGTGTGGTGTTTATACCTATATATATGTGCGTGTGCGTTAGTGATATTCATTATATATATGGTAAACTTATTTTTTGTCTTTGCCTTTCTTTCTAGTACATCTATGCTTCTAATTGACAATTGCTATCTATCTTGTTGCATATTTTGGTTGATATCACATGCTTAGTATCTTATGTATCAAATTGGTATCACTTTTTTGCATCTTAGTTGGTATCCTTTAATATTTTTATGGATTAGTTATAATTTTGTTGCCCATATTCTTTCATGCTCTAATCACCTTATGCTTCATCTTGTTTACTTGTTTTCCCATTCTTATGTCCCTTAGGGGGAAAAATGGTATTTAGTTAAATTAGGGGAGAAATGAGTATTTGATTAGTTCTTATATACTTTGTCTATTCCTGGACAAAAAGGGGGAGAATGATAGGGGAGATATGGTATCTATTCCTATTATTATCGTATCTTAGTTTGAGAGATTTATCTTGTGTGTGGGGGGGGGGGGGGGGGGGGGAACGTCTTTCTAAGCATATCTATTTATTCGTATTATTATCGTATCTTAGTTTGGGAGATTTATCTTGGGGGGAGACATCTTTCTAATATGTCATTTTTAGATAAAAAGAAGATAATTAATTTAGGGGGAGTATTTAATTACATTGCATTTATCTATTTGATATTCCCTATGTGTTTAATGTTTGCTTAAGTGTGCAGTTCTTTTTGGTGGAAACTTTCATCTGCAAAGCTATTTATCCGAAGTGGTCTTTGCATCAAGCTTCTTATTTTTATTTTTGGGTGCGAAGTTTTTGAGTCTAATAGAGCTTGAAAGACCTTTAGGATTTTATTTTGGTTTTTTGTCCCGGAATAGCCAAAGGGAGCGATTTGTAAGGACACAAGTTTTCAATTAAGTCATAATGTAGTGTCGGCTCAAGTCCGGACAAAAACACTTGAGTCATATGATAGAGTTCGTGAGCATCCACCAAGCCTATGACATGTAAATTTGAAGACGTATCGACATGTATTTAAGAGAGAAGACATCAAAGTGCCGAGTTTCAAGTGCCATATTTCTACGTCAACGACAATTGATTCCATTGTCTTCAAAAGGTATGAATGCATATATATATATATATATATATAGGGAGACTTGGAATAATTTTATAATGGGTGTAATTTTATTTTAAAATGAATTTTATTTTCAGAAGGTTATTTTAGAACTTTGAATAAAAAGTTTTTTGGGCTTAAAATGTAATTTAAACTTTCTGGCATTTCGTTCGAAATTATCGTTTGAACGAGAATGTCGTTCGAACAAATTTTCCAACGAGATTACCATTTTCGCCACTGACTTTTCGTTAGAAAAGCATTTCGAATGAGATTTCTGCGGGAAATGTCTTAGCAGTTTTATCCCATTTTCCCAATTGTTTGTCCCACTCTCTTTTGACAGTTTTTAAATCAACTTCGGGACAGACTTTCGATAAGACTTTTGCAACATCTTTGATAGCTTTTTGAGAGAAAATATTTCCAAACAAAAGTCCATGTTTTTATGTGTCAAATTTAACTAGAAAATTCTCTCATACACATGTGTTTACATCCATAAAATTGATAAGTTTATTCCAAGTACCACATATATATTTTTCTTTGAGCGTTTGGCATCGGTTTAATTCTCATCCCATAAAGGAGTTATTTTGGTTCTTCTCTATTCCAAAAAGGAGAAAAGTTTGATGTTGCGTTCCCACTCGGAGAAAGGTTTTGGGTGTGGGTTGACAATTGTCTTAAGACCTCATTGGTGGATTCCAAGATTTCGGTGGAGTTTCGGGATTGTCGACTCAGCGGAGGTTGGTACAAGAAGACATGTCAGGGGCTTGATGGAGTCAAGTTGAGTTGAGTAAGTCATTTGTCTTGTACTTGTAAAAATTCCATACTTCGTGGACTTAAGGCTAGGGTTATTCGAGGTTTTTTCCAATTGGGTTTTCCTCGTAAATCGACGCATCGTGTGATATTGTTTATTTATCTTGCTCAAATCACCTTAGAATGCATACATAGGTTAACGAGATAAAATTGTTCTAATTATCACATTTTTCTATAAAATTGGTTTGATGATAAAATTAAATTGGGTGCAATTTAAGTTAATTTAACTCAAGTCATATATTTAATTTGGTTTGGCCTAATTTGGGGATATTGGAAATTTCAGGTAGGCAAATTTTAGGACTTATGTTAACATAATTTCAGGATAAAGTAATTTTCTCATATTTTACTTTAAGTGTTAATTTTTTGCCTTTGAGAAAAACCAAAATTTTATTTGAGTGAATTCTGTGTGTGTGTTCACCACAATTCATTTATTTAGGTTTAATTTTAATTTTGTTTTAGAAATTAAAATTTGTGTTTAATTTAATTTTTCATCTTATTAAATAAAAGATAATCAAATAAATTTTGGAAAATTAAATTGATGTTAGTAACCATCTTTATTCTACACATATAGGAAATTAAAGTGAAAGATTTTAAAATTGGGGTCCGCTCACGTTTTTCAAAAATTGGGGCAAGGTGTAATTTAGAATTATTATGTTCAAGTTTAATATTTAATTTGAAAAATTAAAAATTATCTTCTTGTTTGACCACTCCGTATTAGCACACTTCTCTCAATTGGTGTCAGAGTGAGAACACTAAGTTATAATGTAGATTCGTCTTTTCATATTTTTTAGGGTTATTTGGGTATATCTCTCTCTCTAATTTTGTGTGTTTCTCTCGATGGGTCATCATAGTGATAAGTTGTCCAATGTGTTTAGCGATGGTGACGACTTTGATATTTAAGATGATTTAATGAGCTTCATAACGGTGCTAAAAAATTAGCTCTTTAAATTTAAAGCTTTAAAAAAGAATTAAATTTCTTAAAAAATAAATTTTTATTTTATAGCTGAAGTTGACCTTTTACGAACTATTGAAACTCAAAGAGATATTCTTCATAAGAAGCTCATGGGCATGAATCATGATTTTAAAATCTTAAAAGTTTACAAGAAAGAGAGTGAGGCTAGAGTCCAATTTTTAAAGAATGAATCAGCGGATTATGAAATTTATAGGGTTAATGAATGTGCCATTGAGGGTAATAGTGAATTGATTTAAGTTTTGAGTGCACATGAGAAGACTTGTAGGGATAAGTTCGCCTTCATTTAGGGGTAACGAGACAACCTTCTAAGAATGATTGAAAATATGAAGAAGGAATCCTTTAACTTTGAAGAGTCTAAACTTCTATTTGAGTCTAGAATTTTGAAGATAGAAGATAATCTAAGAGACTCAAGTAGTGTTAGTAGTGGCTTTGATAATTTAAATTCTTTCGCACTTTAAATCCAAGACTAATTTTTGTTCTAGAGTGTTAACTATTTCCAAACACATTATAAAAGGTAAACCCAAGGGTAAAATTCCTTGGGTATACACATGTACACATTGCGGTAGGAAAGGTCACCTTCAGATTATTACGTTTGATATTAGAAATGATCCTAAGAAGTCCATGTCAAGAGTCACCAAGGTTAACAAAACCCTAGAGCATCACTTCACACCTACGTGGGTTAGTAAATCTTATTTAGAGGCTTTACTTGTTAAACTTGTTGATTCTCGAATGCTTGCATGTGATACTTCTCATGCTAAATCTAATGGCTGATTGTGTTCGCATGTTTACACACACTATCTTTTGTACTTCTTGGTATATGTGTTTGCTAGTTGTATGTAGTTTGAGTCTTTTGTATTTTTATTTTTTTATTGGGTCTTATTGAGAAAATTATAAAAGGATTTTGTTTGTCCTTTGAGCTGTTTGTGATAAATTGGTATTATTTTGCAAAAAAATTCAAAAACATAAAAATGATTTTTGGTTTATGTGTAGTTTAGCTTAACACATTTTGTGTAGCATATTGGTGTGTTTTAATTCACTTAATTCCATATTTTCATATGGCTAGGACATTTGATTATGATTTTCAATACTTATATTGTTCTTAATCATGGTTGCATGGAGTTGTTCAACTTTGATTTGTTTAATGGATTCACTTTATATATGCCTTCACACACACATGTACAAGATCTTTTCAACTTAAACTTTACATGTTATATCTGAGCTAAGTGAGATATTCTCCCATCAATCTTGTCATATACCTATCTTTTGACTATATGAGATTTTTTCATGTAAGAATCGTTGCCCATGAGTATGTTGATTTTTATTGAATATATGAGGGTGCATGGAACAAGGACATGAAAGGAGAAAATCTCCTTTGTAGGAAGTCAATCGTTGGCAAGATACTAAAAAAATGAGAGGTAAAAAGAAAAGATTAAAAGTCAATATTTTTGTGTGTTAACATGTCATGACGCTATTGATTTGTTGAATCATCAAAATTTTAAGCTCGTGTGCATTGTGCATATTTGTTCTTTGAATTCACGTTGTCTGTCACTTGAGGATGAATCTTAGTTTGATAAAGTTTTACAGTCTTGTAGAACTCATTGGACATTTTTGAGTAATTGGGTCATAGTTCATTTGTTTCTAGTTTAGTCCCTTTCATTCTATTCACATATTTAGACACATCGATACTATGCGAGTATATAAAGCATATGATTTTGGTGTCATTTTGTGGTTCTTTATACCATATATATATATATATATATATATATATATATATATATATATATATAGAGAGAGAGAGAGAGAGAGAGAGAGAGTATTGTTTGTTTTTAGTTTTTGCGCTTACATTTAATCTTTGTTTTCCATGTGATTTAGTTTTGATTCAAATTGGCATGCTATATGAGCATATTGATATACTTTGTTTCTTGTTTACATTGGTATCTCATGCTTCATTGAGTATTCTAGTTGATATCATTTATTGCATTAATATTGGTATTAATTGGTCATTGTTTGGATTATTTGTGCTTGTGTTGCCATATTGTGTTTATTGCTCTTTATACCATTGCATGATTTTATACTTTCTTCCTTAATTTAAATTAGTATCATATGTTCTCACTTTTGGGGGAGATATGTTTTATATGGAGTAATGGTTTATTATGCATTCTTTTTTAATAAATTCTATAACAAAAAGGGGTGAAATGATATATTTCACTTGAGTGTTAGGAGGAGTTCTTTATCTTAGGGAAAGACATCTTACCTGGGTGGGGATTGTTAGATATAGTGAAAGCTTATTCATATGGAGATTTCATCATCATCATCATCATCATCATCATCATCATCATCATCATCATCATCATCATCATCATCATCATCATCATCATCATCATCATCATCATCATCATTATTCTTGCCTTAATCCCATCATGCGGGGTCAGCCGCATGGATTCTCATTTTTCATTCTAATCTATTATATGCAATACTAGCATTCAAGTTTAATTCCTTAAGATATCTGGTGATAGTTTCCCCCCACGATAGTTGGAACGACCTATTTCTATTTTAACCTCTATTTCCAACAATCTTCCTATTGTTATAGGGGCATGTACTATTTTACGCAACACATGTTCGTACCACATAAGTATATTTTCTCTTAATCTATTGCTAATGGGAGCTATTCCTAACATTTCTCTCACATACTGGTTTTTTATTTTGTCCTTTCTAGTAATTCCTATCATCCATCGGAGCATCCTCATCTCACGAACATGGAGACTTTGTTATTTTTTTTCTTTAATGCCCCCAAACACTCTGCTCCATATAGAGTCTCTGGTGTAACGTATGTTCTATAAAATATCCCCATTACTTTGTAACATTGAACCTAGATAATGAAATTTATTTGATTGGTTTATCACTTTTTCTTCAATCTTTAACATTATGTTACCCGACGCCTTATTATTAAATTTACATTCCATAAATTTCATTTTATTTCTACTAATTTTTAGTCCCTTAGACTCTAAGGCTTTTCTTCAAGTATCGATTCTCATCACTAAGCCCTCATTTGAAGTATCTACTAAAACTATATCATCCACAAACAATATACACCATGGGACATCTTTGAAGCACCTTATACTCTTGACTCACTTGAGTCTACATTGTATAAGTGCTCATCTAGTTTGGAAATAATGACAAAATTGTGTCCATTCCCTAGATTCCAAAAAGCCTCAGACTCTACTCTTTATTCCTCATGATTGATTATTTAAAGGTATATTCGCAATCACCCACACACATATTAGGATTGCATTCATATCATATATTGCATAAAATGATTGTGTGAGAGTTGTGTGTGTTTAATCCCATTCAAAATTGGTTTTATTAATTGTTTTAGAATTTTTAAATGATTTTTTAGAAATTAAAATGTGGATTAAAAAGCTTTTGGGGTTATTTTGTAATTACTGTTTTTATGCTTTCATCCCTGAAAGTTGGTTTGGGTAGGATTCGAAAGCGCTTGAGACTTCAGGGGAGCTGCGTAATTATTTTTAGATGTGTGTGTGTAAGCTAATCTTATCCCTGCACCTGTCGACCTGATATCGGTTCGATTTGTTGTTGGTAGAGTCAGTTGCTTAGTTACATCTCAGCCCTTGGATTCTTTGTATCAACGCTCAGCATGCGTCCAATCCCAATCTCTATTAACCTCTCTAATCCAATCAGAAAGTGTTTAACTCACCACCTCTTCTAGAACCGTTGGATAGAAGTCAACAGAGCAAGACTAAATCTCAGCCATTAGATTCACCTCATCCTTCTTGATCCTTCCTAGCCTACTATATAAGGAGGCATACATTCAGCCTTTAAAATACTTTTGGCAGTTCGTCTAAATAGAGTGAGAGAAGTGAGAGAGAAGAGAGAGAAAGAAGAGAGAAGAGAGAAAACCAAACTCGTTCAAACCCTAAGTCATATTTTCTTAAATAATTTACCCCAAACACCAACCCTGAGTGTTTGAGAGTGACTCTTGTAGTAGTTTGAAAGCTGTTCATGGTTTTAATCTTCTTGAGTTTGATATCTTGTGTCCAACTTAGACATTTAGGTTAGATATGTATTTCTTCTTTATAGAAATCATAGATCCGGTCTTTTTATGTTATATTACTCTTAGATCTGCATATTTAGTTTCTCATCTTGAGAAATCACTTTGTTGATTATTTTTATTAAATGTTTTTTGCAAATCTAGAATCAACAAATTTATTTTCTTTTTCTAGTTCTTTTGAAACAAGACTACTGACCTAGTTGGAATCGCAATTGGTGGTTTCCAATTTCAATATTTTTTCCAAACTGTTTGAAATTGGATAAGACCTTGGCAGTCTTACGAGCAAGGTAACCTCGGATTCCGGGATTAATTAAAAGATCAAACAAAGTTCTTTGGTTTCCTAAGAAGAGAGAAACTAAAAATCATATAATATATATCTGATCTGTAATTTTCTAGGACTGTTCGTATAAAATAAGTGTATGTTTGTGTGTGTGTGTGTGCATGCATGTATTAGAGCACCATCACAAACGCTTGACACACTACAACATAAAAGTGTTGGTTATAAGATCTTGAATCTTCAAGAGTCGACGTAAAGACTGGAACAAAGTGGAGAAGTTAGCAAACTCGGAAAGCCACATCAACATCAAACCTGCATAGAAGTTAGAATCAAATCAGTGGGTACATTTCTAAACTTGTATAGGACTGTTTCGTGTGCATGTGTGTTAAATAGTTTGTAACTTGTATATTTTGTTTTAGTGGATTTTTGGTTTGTGACTTAGAAGTCATCGTGGATGTTTACTCAGTTGGGTGAGGTTTTACCACATTAAAAGCGCCTTGTCCTTAATCTTTCGAAATCTCCTCATCTCATTCTTGCTGGTGTGCTGATTTAAACATTTTAGTTTTTTTTTTCAAAACTAGTAAACTAATCTTGAAAAAATCTCGTGCATGTTTTATTAAATACATCTTGTGTTAATATGTTTTGTTTTCAAGAAAAGAGTTTCTTCAAAAAATAGTTCGGAGTTACTTCAATAGTTTAATCTTGTATTAAATGGCCTAAGTAACATATTTTTCAATTGGTATTAGAGCTTTGGAAATTTCTTTTTAAAAGATCTTGTGTTTCTGAAATTGTTTTCTTAAAATCAAATAATGGATGAGAAAAATGAAAGATTTGGTAACTTGACCAGATCTCCTCTCTTTGATGGAAACAACTTTGCTTACTGGAAAGTAAGGATGGTTGCTTTCATTCAAGGAACCTTGGGAGATGATGTCAGGGATATTGTTGAAAATGGATATACTTATCTTACAAAACCAGCCACTGAAGGAAGTAATGAGAGGATTAAGAAAGTGTTAAGTGAATTCACTCAAGAAGAGAAGCAATTTTCTCGAAACAATAACAAAGCAAAGAATGCCATTTTATGTCTATAAATAAACATGAGTTCAAAAGGATCTCATCTTGTGCCACTACTAAGGAAGCTTGGGATACACTGATTAGTGCACATGAAGGTGATACTAGAGTTAAGGATGCTAAAACACATATGCTTGTCTAGCAGTATAACTCTTTAATTATGTCAGACTCTGAATCTTTTGATGACTTTTACATGAAATTGACTGACATTGTGACCAAATTTCATGCTAATGGGATAACTTATGATAGACATGAAATTGTCTCTAAAATTTTAAGATCATTACCGCAGAAATTTGATAATAAAAGATATGTTATTGAGGAAATGAGTGACCAAAATCTCACTCTTGAATTACTCAGTAGTAAACTGAGAACTGTGGAAATGGAACTAGAATTCAAGAAACAATTGACCCAGTCCCATAAGAAACAGACTAGTTTCAATTTTAGTTTTTCCTCTAAGATGATGAAACCTTAGCTTAGTATTCCCAATAAGGACTCTGATGAGTAATGTGATATAGATAGTTTGGATAATCAAATTGCCTTAATGTTAAAACAGTTTAAGAAAATTGTCAAATTTAGAAATAAAATGTAAAACAAACAGTGCAAGCCAAATTATCCAACTCAGTCTAACTACAAACCTCATGAGAAATCTCAAGACAAACATAACAAGGAAAATTATATGAGACCTAACAAAGACTTCAAGAATGTTGAATTTTATAGATGTGGTAAATTGGGTCATATAGCACAAGACTGTTGAGTTAAACTGAACACGAACAATAAACATACTAGGGTCAAAATTTGTAAGACATGGGATGATTTAAGCCTGAGTCATCTGATATTTTTTTTATCCTTGCATGTCCTCATTTGCCTAGATAATCTATAATGATGATATGCATGTGCCTATGTATGAGAATGATGTTAATAGCACTACTTATGATGTTATGAATCATGCAGCTACTGGTTTAGATGCTTTAATTTCTGAGAACAATGCTAGTTCTATAATGGGGTGTGTGCGTCAAAGGGAAAGCGATAATGACGACGTCAGTGTGTGTGTGAATTCAAGAATTGAATCCTAAGGGGTCACTTCACACACTACACTTAGTGATTCAGACACTGAAGATCTCCCTCATATTCAGACACTTTATGCGAAAACTCTCAAGAAAAGCTCTATACTAGAGAAGACTGTGAAAGATCTCACTAAGAAACTAGAAGACCTAAGTCTAATGGTTAAACTTAACACTGAAGATTATACTACCCAATATCTAACTCATGAGAATGAAGTTAAAAATTTTGATCAAAATTGAAAATTTTGATTGAAACAAATGAAACTCTGGAGAAAAAATATAAAGGGGCATTATTATAACTGGAACAATCTAAAGAAAAGTCAGCAACTGTTTTCAAAAAATTTGCAAAATTTAAAAATAATTCCAACTATTTTTATGGTTTTGTTGCTGATTCAAAAACCAATTTTGATGATCGAACTAGAATAGGGTTTTGCCCAAATTTAAAGACATAAACTAAAAACTTTGAATCAATCAAGTTTATGTCAGGAGGCAAAAGACCTATAGAAACTTGACCATATTTTCATTCCCTAAAAGATGAGTTTGATAAAAAATAACAAAAGTTTGATATCGGGGAATCAAGTAACTCTAAGTGTGATAATCCACCTAAGGCTAAATACATCTGCCCTCAGATTAGGAAGAGTGATCCTGAGTTTCAAACTATACTACCTAGGAATAAGACTCAACATCAAAACTCCATGAAACCTATGTTTGGAGACTTTCCTAAGGAGGTACCCTTTCCAAGCAATATATATTGCTCATACTGTGACATATACGGTCATTCTTTTAAAGGTTTCTACTCTAGATGTTTAGTAAAATATGTCTGTAATACTCCTATATACCAGAACATTAGCTACTCTAGGAGAAGCCGTAAAAATTATGTCCTGCCTAGACAACCTGACAAAAACTCTAACTATAGAAAGAGAAAGACCAAACCTAAAAGATCATTTCCAAGAAGGATAACAATGCACTTTCCAAACCAAATGCTCATATTTTTCATATAAATCAAAATCATGCGCAAAACATTTTTCAACAAAAATCTAATGCTCGAAAATTTTATCAAATAAGAGAAAATATGCGCAAAATATAAATAAGAGCTATTTGGGTTAGAAAAGATGAGCTATTACCCCAGATGAAGTGTAACATTGTGATTACTACTTTAAAAGCTGAACACACCTCTTATGGAATGTATTTAGACTTTGGGTGTTCAAAGCACATGACAGGTGATGATACAAAACTTTTAAACAAAACCAACTTTGTTGGGGGGAAAGCCATTTTTGGTGATGGTGTATCATCTCAAATCATTAGTAAAGGAACACTCCAAGAAGTAGGAATGCATGTTCTTCTAGTAAAAGGTCTTAAGTCTAATCTACTTAGTATCTCGTAATTTGATGACTCAAATCATACTGTCACATTTTCAAAGAATAATTGCAAAATTTTAAATGAAAAAGGTGAGTGCATTCTTACAGGACTCAGGACTCCTGACAATCGTTAAACTATCCAGGCTAGTACTGAGGTCTGTAACATTGCCAGAATGGATGACAATGAAATATGGCATAATAGAATGGGTCATATAAATTACGATAACCTTAGTAGATTATCTACACAAGAAGTAATTAGAGGAATTCCAAAGATCAAACCTATTTCAAACATTGTCTGTGGATCATGTCAGGAAGAAAAATTGTTAAGGCACCTCATAAGAAAGTTAAAGATATCCTTACCTCTAAACCCTTGGAGCTCATCCATATGGACCTAATGGGTCCTTCTCGAACTGTTAGTCTATGTGGACACAGTTACATTCTTGTTATGGTTAATGACTTCACCAGATTTACTTGGGTGGCCTTCTTAAAACAAAAGTCTAATACTTTTCAAACTTTTTTGAAAATTCTTCTTTGGATTGAAAATGAGAAGGACACTCAAGTAAATAGAATTCGTAGTGATAGAGGTGGACAATTCATAGATACTGGTATTATCGAGTATTGTTAATATATTGGTTACAAAAATGAGTTTAGTGATCCTAAAACTCCTCAAAAAATGGAATTGCTGAGCGAAAGAATCGTACACTTCAAGAGATGGCACGTTTTATGATTCATGCCAAGTGTTTACTTAAATATTTATGGGTAGAATCTATTCGTACTGCTTATCACATCATTAATAGGGTCTATCTTAGGAAGAATTCTAAACAAACTCTTTACGAACTATGGTATGGGAAAAAGACCAATCTTAAACACCTTAGAACCTTTGGAAGTACGTGTTATGTTTGCAAAGACAAAGAACACTTATCCAAATTCGAGACTCATGGAGATAAAGCTATCTTTCTAGGATATTCTCCTGACAGTAGAGCGTACCGTGTCTATAATCTTCACATAAAAACCTTAATGGAATCCATAAACGTTATAGTAAGTGACACTACTATTAAGAGTAAGATTGGACAACAAACTATTGTGGAAGAGTCTGAAAATGTTTTATAAAATGACTCTACAGAAATAGATGATTCTTTACCAATTGAGACACCCGAAGTACCTAATTGGGTTTCTAAGGACCATCCCATAGATAATGTTGTTTGTAACCCTAGTGATCATGTTCGTACAAGATCTCAGTTAAGAAACTATGCTCATTATGCATGTTTTGTTTCCCTTATGGAACCAAAGAATGTAAACGAGGCATTGAATGACCCTCATTAGATTTCTGCCATATAGGAAGAACTTCTTCAATTTTTCATTCATGATGTTTGGTATCTTGTACCTAGGCCTGATCACAAAAAGGTTATTGGCACATGTTGGATATTTAAAAATAAATCTGATGAAAGTGGGACAATCATTAGAAACAAAGCCAGACTAGTTGCTCAAGGATACTCTCAAATTGAAGGAATAGATTTTAACGAGATGTTTACCCCTATTACTTGCTTAAAATCTGTTCGTCTTCTTTTTACAATCGCTTGTTACTTACATTTTACGCTTTACCATTGGATGTAAAATCTTTCTTCCTTAATGGAATATTGACTGAAGAGACCTATGTTGAACAACCCAAAGGGTTCATCGACCTTCAATATCCCAATCATGTTTATCATCTTAAAAAGGCGTTGTATGGCCTCAAACAAGTGCTTAGAGCCTGGTGTGAGCGTCTTTACAACTTCCTCTTAGATAAAGGTTTTGAAAGAGGTGGAAATGATCAAACCCTTTTTATCAAACATTTTGACAAAGATATCATTATAGCTCAAGTTTATGTCGACGGTATCATTTTTAGATCCACTTACCCTTCAGAAGTTAAATCATTTTTTGAAATTATGCGTAGAGAATTTCAAATGTCTCTTATGGGGGAGTTACAATTTTTCTTGGGTCTTCAAGTCAAACAGAATTCGGAAGGTTTACTTGTTTCGCAATCTAAATATGCTTTAGAGATTGTCAAAAAATTCGGGCTTAGAAGTGCAAAAGATGCTAAAACTTCCATGAGTACTACATCCAAACTATCTAAGGATGAGAATAGTAAATCCATAGATCCAACTCTATATCGTAGTATGATAGGAACCTTTATATACCTTACTGCCTCGCGTCCTGATATTATGTACCAGTTTGCGTGTGTGACCGTTATCAAAATAATCCTAAAGAGAGCAATTTAGTTTGTGTTAAAAGAATCATTAAATACATAAAAGGCACTCTAAATTTAGGACTTTGGTACACCAATGATACTCATAGTACTATAATAGGTTACACTGATGCCGATTGGACAGGGTGTACTGATGATAGTAAGAGAACATCAGGAGCAGGTGGTTACTATATCGATAATAATTTGGTAAGATGGAATAGTAAGAAACAAAACTGCACTTCTTTATCGACAGCTGAGTCTGAATACATAGCCGCTGGAAGTTGTTGTGCTCAATTACTTTGGCTTAAGTAAATGCTAAGTGATTATAGTATTCAAGAATATCAATTACATCTCTATTTTGATAATTAAACTGTGATCAATATCTCTAATAATTCTATTCAACATTCGCGAACAAAACATATAAAATTAGACATCATTTTATACGCGAATTAGCTGTGACTAAGGAATTAGAAATCATGTATCTTCCTACTAATTTGCAACTCGCAGATATGTTTACCAAACCTTTGGATTATAATAGATTTCTTGCTTTGCGTAAATCGATTGGAATGGTTTGTGCTGAATAAACTCCTATGACTTAAGTAATATTCCCTTTGTCCATTTGAGACAAAATAGGGTGAAAATTCGAGTCTTATGAGTTCATTGTTTTTGTACTTATTTTTAATTAGCTTGATCTTAGTGATTACTTGCAGGATTCTGTACATTTGTATTCAACCGATGTTATTAGGATATTGGTTTGTAATTAATTGAGTTATGTAATTTTCTTTTTCTAGGAAATGGGTAGATAGAATTTTTGTATATGAATAGGTTTTTCCTTATTTCTTTGTAGCCCTACGAGTCCTAGATGACTCAAAGGAGATTTTATCTCATATTTCCAAAGGGGGAGATTGAAGAACCTTATACTCTTGACTCACTTGAGTCAACATTGTATAAGTGCTCATCTAGTTTGGATATAGTGACAAAATTGTGTCCATTCCCTAGATTCCAAAAAGCCTCAGACTCTACTCTTTATTCCTCTTAATTGATTGTTTAAAGGTATATTCCCAATCACCCACACACACATTAGGATTGCATTCATATCATATATTGCATAAAATGATTGTGTGTGTTTAATCCCATTTAAAATTGGTTATATTAATTGTTTGGGAATTTTTAAGAACTTTTAAATGATTTTTAAGAAACTAAAATGTGGATTAAAAATCTTTTAGGGTTATTTTGTAATTACTGTTTTTATGCTTTCATCCCTGAAAGTTGGTTTGGGTAGGATCCGAAAGCGCTTAAGACTTCAGGGGAGCTGTGTAATTATTTTTACATGTGCGTGTGTAAGCTAAGCTTGTCCCTACACCTGTCGGCCTGATATCGGTTCAATTTGTGTTTTTTGGTAGACTCAGTTGCTTAGTTACATCTCAGCCCTTGGATTGTTTGTATCAACGCTCTGTATGCGTCCAATCCCAATCTCTGTGAACCTCTCTAATCCAATCAAAAAGCGTTTAACTCACTGCCTCTTCTAAAATCGTTGGATAGAAGTCAACAGTCCAAGACTAAATCTCAGCCATTAGATTCACCTCATCCTTCTCGATCCTTCCTAGCCTACTATATAAGGAGGCTTACCCTCAGCCTTTAGAAGACTTTTGGAAGTTCGTCTAAATAGTGAGAGAGAAGAGAGAGCAGGAAAAGAGAAGAGAGAAAACCAAACTCGTTCAAACCCTAACTCAACTTCAAACCCTAAGTCATATTTTATTAAGCAATTTACACCAAACACCAACCCTGAGTGTTTGAGAGTGACACTTGTAGTAGTTTGAAAGTTGTTCGTGGTTCGAATCTTCTTGAGTTTGAGATCTTGTGTCCAACTTAAACATTTAGGTTATATCTGTATTTCTTCTTTATAGAAATCATAGATCTGGTCTTTTACGTTATATTACACTTAAATCTGCATATCTAGTTTCTCATCTTGAGAAATCACTTTGTTGATTCTTTTGTTAAATGTTTTTCACAACTCTAGAATCAATAAAATTATTTTCTGTTTCTAGTTCTTTTGAAAAAAGACTATTGACCAAGTTGGAATCGCAATTGGTGGTTTCCAATTTCAATTTTTTTTCAAAGCTCTCTGAAATCGGATATGACCTTGGCAGTCTTACGAGCAAGGTAACCTTGGATTCCGGGATTAATTAAAAGGTCAAACAAAGTTCTTTGGTTTCCTAAGAAGAGAGAAACTGAAAATCATAGCATATATATCTGATCTGTAATTTGTTAGGACTGTTCGTATAAAATAAGTGTGTGTGTGTGTGTGTGTGCATGCATGTGTTAGAGCACCATCACAAATGCTTGACACGCTACAACAAAAATGTATTGGTTATAAGATCTTGAATCTTCAAGAGTCTACGTAATGACTGGAACAAAGTGGAGAAGTTAGAAAACTGGGAAAGCCACGTCAACA
Source organism: Sambucus nigra (assembly GCA_949130495.1). Classification (NCBI taxonomy): domain Eukaryota; kingdom Viridiplantae; phylum Streptophyta; class Magnoliopsida; order Dipsacales; family Adoxaceae; genus Sambucus; species Sambucus nigra. Next base: position 764,377,969 of record OX422207.1, read on the forward strand.
TCAGACCTGCAAAGAAGTTAGAATCAAACCAACGGGTATATTTCTAAACTTGTATAGGATTGTTTCGTGTGCATGTGTGTTAAATAGTTTGTAACTTGTATATTTTATTTTAATGGATTTTTGGATTGTGACTTAGAAGTCACCGTTGATGTTTCCTTAGTCGAGTGAGGTTTTACCATGTTAAAAACACCTTGTCCTTAATCTTTCGAAATCTCCTCATCTAATTCTTGCTGGTGTGCTGATTTAAACATTTTAGTTTTTTTTTTCAAAACTAGTTAACTAATCTTGAACAAATCTCGTGCATGTTTTATTAAACACATCTTGTGTTAATCTGTTTTGTTTTCAAGAAAAGAGTTTTTTTAAAAAACAAGTCGAAGTTACTTCAATAGTTTGATCGTGTATTAAACGGCCTAAGTAACAAATTTTTCAATCTTCTTGTATGTCCTTAGTAATCTCATGCAAAACTACAACAAATAAATAAGGACTTAAGGCCGATCCATGATGAAAACCCACTTTAATTGTAAATTCATTTGTTTCTTCACATATAGTCAGTACTCTAGTCTTTATGTTATCATACATATCTTCAATAACTTTAATATGACTCATATGGGTTATTTTTCTCCTTAAAGCCCACCAAATTATATCATTAGGTACCCTATCAGAAGCCTTTTCTAAATCTATAAAGACCATATATAAATTTTCATTCTTACTTCTACATTTCTCCATTAACTGTCTTAATAAGTAAATTGCTTCCATAGTGGATCGCCCTAGCATAAATCCAAATATATTGTTCGAAATAGTCGATTCATTTCTTAATCTTTATTCCATAACCTTTTACCATAATTTTATAGTGTGATACATCAGTTTGATTCCTCTATAATTACCGCAGTTTTGTATATCTCCTTTATTTTTATACAAAGGTATTATGGTGCTTTTCCTCAACTCATCTAGCATGTTTCCTTCTCTTAAATTTTTTATTAAATGAGCCTTTTAACCATTCTACCCCTAGAATTCTAAGGGTTCTCCACACCTCTATGGATATTTTTTGGGGGCTTACCGCTATATTCTTTCCCATTTTCCTCACTAATATATCTACTTACCATTCCTATATTTGATTCAATGTTCTCGACATATTTTTTCGGATATTCTTTATTCCATATTCCTTGAAAATACTCTTCCCATATCTAGAATTTCTTTATCATTAATTAATATATTTTTTATTTATATCTTTAATGCACTTAACTAGACCCGTATCTCTTGTCAATTTGTCTCTATTCTTTGCCAATTTATATATTTCCTTTTCACCTGCCTTGGTAACTAATTTATTATTAAGATTATCTAGTGCATTTTGTTGCGCATTTCTAATAATATTTTTTACTTCACCTTTTGATTTCATATACCTAATTTATGGAGATTTATATTGTTTATATATTCTCTTAGCATTTGAAGGTGTGTTTATGTGTGCAGGATTGCAACATGCGATAAAGACAGGCAAGCAAAGCTACTTAAAGTATGTCTGTGAAGTTTGTACTTTTTTTGGGTTGGGGATTGAGTCTTTTAGATGAGATTGATGGACCATAAGTTTTTATTTTGTATTTTGTGTATGCTATTTCGTTCAAATGAACTCATGTTTTCATTTGAATGAGATTCCACTACCTCAAAAAAACATGTTTTTTTTTTATAAATAGCCAAGCTGAGAAATTTTTAAGTTGAAAATTTTAGAAAAAATAATTTCTTATCAAAAACAAAAAGCCTCCACACTGTATTCCTTGTTTATTATTTACACATGGTGTATTTCGTTTTGCGGTATTACGGTGAAAAAATGGTGAACTCCATGCTTTAGATCTGTAGACAATTTCTGAGCCTTATCGGTGGATATCGAGGCATGTGTGGACTCGAACATTGTGAAGGTTTTGTAAATGGACTCCTGTGTGTTACTTCACGGAGGTTGAGGAATGAATAGTATCAAGCCTTGCGAGGGAGTTGAGTTTTTATTATAAGTCTACTATCATGTCCCTGTAATTCCATACATAGTGAATTTGTATGGTTGGGTTGTTTGAGTTTTTTTCATTGTGGGTTTTCTTCGTACATCGACATGTTTTGTGGATTGATTTATTTTATCCTGCTATCAACTAGATGTATGCTTTTGGAAAAAGATAAAATTGGTTAATCTATTTTAATACAATAATTGATTTAAAATTAGAGCAAAGTGTAATTTGGGGTTATTTGGTTTAAGTTTAATATTCAATTTGAAAAATAAAAAATTATCTTCTGTTGTGACCACTCCGTATAAGCACGCTTTATCACATACCATGTGTGAGTAGTCATGGGATAAATAATAGGGGATATCCTTATAGGGAGCATACGACGTCGTCCTAGCTAGTACCCAATGATAAAAATAGATTTTGACTTGGTCATTTTACCCCACACACTACATGCTAAAAGTACCTATTGAATACCGAGGTGATTAATAAGGGGATCATCCTATATATCTTCGAGTATGGGTCCATATGATTGGTGTGATGACATATTGATTATCCCTTATTAACACTTTGAGGTTATAAGCGTGGGATGACCTATAGATATACCTATTACGCACAAATTATCTCTGAAGGCTGTAGGGATATGCCTTTGTGATGTGTGGGCTCGAGCATAGACCATTTATTATGTACGTGACTGGAACCGTAATTATGTGGATGTAGGCATGGAAGCTATATTTCATTATAGGTTCATATACTTGAGATGTATAAACTGATATGATTATGGAACTTTTAACTATATTCGGTTGAGAATAATGATATTTAATCATGGGATTCACTTGGTTTTAGAACTAGACGCATGTGAGGAAGATGCGTAGTTATATTGTAACCCAAACTCAGTTATATTCTTACTCTTCGTAAACTTGATGTTAACATTGTTACTGAATTCTATTTTTAGGATATAGGCCGTCGGTGAAACCTCACTCCTAATTCTATTTTGCTTTTCCATCAGTTGTTGCTCAGATAAGACATAGGTGCTGAGCCTTCATGCTCACTCTTTTATTCCTATTTCTTATCGTGTTAGATTTGTATTTAGTATTATTGGATTCGGTATTACTTTTACATTTGGTGTTGAATTTCTTATGAGACTTTTTTAGTTCTTATGAAGTATTTATTACTGTTGGTTAGATTAGTATTAAAGATTATATAGTAACCTATATTATGTTCCAGTTATGTTAACAGTTTTATTTACCTTAAAGCTAAGAATGCTATCCAGTTGTTTTAGACTCTTATATTATTTATTTTAGACTTGATAAGTGTATCTTAGATTTTATAGGGTGTCACTGTTGGTATCCGACCTTTCCAGGTTCTAGTGTCCAAGGGATATTGAGCATTAGTAATTTTTTTGCATAGCATTATTTGATATTTTATAGCTTGTCATTTAGATTATTGTACTATATTTTCATATGTGTACTTATACACTTTTATTTACTATCTTTCGTATGGTTAACGCACAATGTCGAGCATCACATCAGTAACTGGACGCTAATGTCGAGTCAAATGTGGTTGCACCTTAACGGCGACCAATGCCATTGCAGCCAGCTTAGCCGTTACAGTAAAGATAGGCCAACTATAGTTCCGATTGACTTGGCTACTATAATTGCACAACTAGAAGATGCGACTATGACATCTATATGCCAGGACAAGCCACTACTGCCACCACATGTGGCCATAACTGTACCTACCCCCGCTAAGATTTTGACCTAGGAGTGCGTTAATATTACAATTATAAAAGGCAACCCATCAAAGCTTGCGGGATATACTGATATATTTGTCACACTACACGGAGGAATGATACGAGAGGCACTAACGTATAGAAGAGTGAACGAATGTTCAAAGACAAATCTTTACTAGCTTTAGGTTTGTGGGAGATAGATTGCATTAGTGGGAGTCTATGACCACTCAATATGATAGATTGCAGCAGACTATAGTAGAGTTTTGTGGGAAGTTTGAGGGGCTAGTTGATAGGATCATGAAATAGTATTGTATCATTGCGGAGTAAGAGGAGGAGTTTACCCGTCTTGGTCACTTTGCTCCAGACGTGATGAAATCGGATAAGAAGAAAATGGATAGGTTTATCAGAGGTGGCCTATCGTGGGGGATCAGCCAGGTGTTGATGGGTAATCCAGCCTTCACCATATACACACACACTACACCAAAACACTCTTTGAGTAACAGACTAATTATATGATTAGTAACAGTAATATACCATTACTATTTCTTACCATACAATACTGTTACTAATATAACATAAGTGTTACTAATTCTATTTCGATATTTTAAAAGTGAAAATAAAAATACTAAACTAAATCTTTCCTCCCAAACCAAAAAAAAACTCTCCCCGACTCCACGCACCCAAACGAAAAGCCCCAAACCAAAAAAAAATCTCACAGCTCTCAGCCTCCTCTTAGCTTTGCATACCTAGGGTTTGTGTGAATCGTGGCCTCTTATCGTACCTAAAATTCCATTGATGGCTTCCTCTCTAATTCAGAGCTAACCTAGGGTTTGTTAGATTCACCCAGGGTTTCATGATTTAGGTATTTTAAGGTAAACCTCCTCTCTAATTCGAAGCTAAATATTGTTAGATCTAGCCCTGCTTTATAATTTCGTTCCTAAATATATGGTTCCTAAGTTTTCCCTTTGATTTGAACAATAAATGAAATCAGGTATAAGTTTTTGAGTTCACTTTTCTATTTTGTTCGAGGTGTTTGATAAATCTCTAATAATAGTATATGTTTGGTGTGTGTTTTATGTCCAGATCTTTGTATATTGACAAAAAAGGAGTAGAAGATATGGGTTCATGGGTAATGCAGTGGTTGGAGCCATATATTTACTTAGAGTTTGAATCATCTCTCAAGGTAATCAAATCTACATTTATATGAAATATCCTGCACCTCCAATAGATGTTATTTTTTAATCACAATGGTACACTCCTTACTCTAATTTTATGTTCTAATATGAAATGATGATTTTTCTTCAAATTAGATTGTAATGTAAACCTATTTGTTTATCTAAAAAGCGAAAATTAATTAGCTTTCTATTCAAAATTGTGTGTAGAAACTGAAAGGAGAACTCGTGCATGTCAAAGTTTCACTGGTACAATGTTTGAATATGTATACACACACACACACACACAATTTTTTTTATTACATTAACTTAATAGAATGGTGTTCTTGTGTTAGATCTTGAATCTTGAGACTAAATGCATGAGTTAAGGTGCTTGAATTTAGTAACACACTATTTTTTATTAGTAACACTATTATTCTGTTAGTGTCAAGGTTCTAAAAGGCCCGAGGCGTGGTCAAGGCGTAGAGGCCAAGCCTCAAGCCTTAGTGGTATGATGTTCACTCGAAATCGTAGTTTGTTGATATAAAACCCAAAACCTATGTTTGTCGATACATAATCGAAATAAAAAAAAATTCTATTCGGAATCATGATTAGTTGTATATATTTTAGGCTTTAGGTTTCTATTAACCTATTTAGTAAGATTTCTTAACTCCTTTTTTTACATATTTTAGGCTTAGATTCACATGTTCAACAAAACCTCGAGATTTCACATGTTCGACAAAATCACCGGTTCAGCAAAATCACTTGTTCAATAGAATCACTTGTTCAAAAAAACCTAGCAATTTTGATTCACCTTTTTGGTTTTATTGTACCAGTCATATGCTTCCGTCCTTCTAGTGATTCCAATTTGTGTTGTATTGATGAAAGTTGAATCATGAAATGAAAGAATTTGACGAGGTGAAGAAAATTGCTCAAAATTTAATTATCTTATATTATTTTTATCTCGTTTGATCTTTGTAAGATTAGTAGAAAAGTATATATATTCTTATATCAACTTCCTCCCCCCGAGTATGCGGGACTACAACCCTGGTACCCCAATCGATAGTGAAAATACTTTGTAAGATTAGTAAAATGACTTATGTGGTGTAGTTAATTTCAATGGAAGCGTAGTGATATAACTTATTTCTTGGTTTGATTAGTTGATTATATCAACTTAATTCAATAGCTTATCAGGTGGTAGAGCTCCTCAGTGGGGTAGGGAGTAAGAGGTCGGGGGAGTTACGAGCAGGTGTGGGAATGAAGAGGGATGATCTTTGGGACAGGTGAAGGCAAGGGGTTAAAGTTAGGTATGGGCTTCGTATTAGGTCAGGCGTTTGGGGTTTGGGTTTGGTAGGGACTAATAGTAGTTGGGTAGGTACAGAGGTTATGGTGGATTAACAGGTATAAGGGTAAGTGGTGCGTGGGTAGAGGAGTGCATGGGAATGGTGATTGTTGTGGTTTGGGAGTGGTCATGGGTAACAGAAGGTTGGGTTACAGAGGGACTCATACCCAAAAATATGCACACCACGCTTAATGAAGTTGCTCATCTATTCTTGGAGGAACTTATTTATAGAAACTTGGTTCAGACTACTCAAATCAAATCTTATGGTGGTGTGAAGTCACTACACATCCACAATCTCCTTTGGGATTTCTTCATATCAAAGTCCTCTTGTGGAGAAAAGGATCTTATAAATCATCCCACTATTTTAACACTGCATTATATCTCTTCTAATCCCATTGTTCCACACTTTCGTAGACTATTTTCTTTCGGGCTACAAAGCGAACAAATTTCTTTAAAACAATGGAAATATCTTTATACAGGAACTATGATGCGGGTTTTTGACTTATGAGGTGTGTTGGTTGATAATATCCCAAGTGGCATAGACGCACTAATATTTATATATAACTAGACTTTAGCCCCACTATTTTATACTCCTCCCATCCCACATTTAAGATCCTCTTTTTTTTCGAGTTAAGAACATTGTCTATATATCATACTAGGCGAGAGTCTAAAATTAAGTATCCTACTAGTATCCATACAAGAGTAATGAAAGATGTGTGTGTAACGTATTGCTTCCATTGAGGTAACACTATCATTGGCGAAGATGTATACACTCCATTTCATCTAATTAGACAAGTATTTATAATCATTAGGAGGATAAATTTAGAAAGAAAACATATGTTCTTCCTTAATAAATTTTACTTTCAAACTAGGACCCTTACTTGGGAAAGTGATCGTATATAGTTAGGCATTGATTTTGATCTTTAAGTCAATGCACTAGGGTTTGTGATGATTATATGACATCATTATAGAAAATTAAGGTGGAAGTCAAGTCATCAGAACTTTGCGACTAAAAGTCACTTTCAGTCGCTAATGTTAAGAGTTCAAATTAAGGTGCAAGCCCAGTAATTAGAACTTTGACAGAGAAAAAGGTTAATTTTGTGCTTGAGCCTTAAGTGAATGAAAAGGAAGTTGGTGGCATTCCTCTTGCTGAAAATATTTGCATCACCTCTTCAATTGAAAATCATGTTCGTCCAGATAATTTTGTTAGAGAGTTTGATCCAAAAGTCTCACTAGAGAATATTGCTTGCCTCCAAAATGCTGAAAAGTCCGTAGTTTCATAGCTTAGAGATAAGTTTATGATAAAATATACGGATGTTATATAAATTCGTGAACATTCAATTATCTGATAAATAAAACCAATATTTTTGTTTCAATTAATAAAACTTGTACGTTGTTTCATTCTCTCAGTCCTTACGCCGAGGATTTGATTTATTATTTTTTCTCATTCATGCACGTTTTTTTTTGTTTTACAGGTTGAAACTCATTTATGCTAATGGAATCGACATTGTAATTCAGAAGAGGCCGTCGAATTTTGATTTGGAGGTGGGTCCGATTATGGGTGGTGTGTCCTGGCCGGCTTTGACACAGTACCAAGGCTTCACCTAAGTCTTTGACGAGCAGGACGTCGTCATATTGACGGAGGGAAATTTCACTGACTTTCTTGGGGAAAATAAGTACGTGATGGTAGAATTTTACAGCCCTTGGTGTGGCCATTATCTCTCTCTTTCCCCCGAATATGCCGCCGCCGCTACGGAGTTAAAGTCCCAAAATGTTTATCTTGCCAAAGTCGATGCTACTGAGGAGACTCATCTTGCTGAGCAATACCAGGTTCAAGGCTTCCCTACTGTTCATTTTGTCGTTGATGGTGTTCATAAACCTTACACTGCTCAATGTACCAAAGAGGCCATTGTAACTTGGATCAAGAAGAAGATACGTCCAGGGGTCTACAACATAACCACCACAGACGATGCGGAAGGCATATTGTCTACTGAAGACAAAATTGTATTGGGCTTCCTCAACTCCATGCTAGTATTTACTATTTGCAAACTTCCCTGGTAGAAGCTGCTCTGGTACAAACTTCCCTATTACCTTAAATCACCAGTACTAAATCTTTGAGCTGCTGACAGTACTAATATCATCTTTCAACAAGGCTTCCTAAATTTCAGTTCTTATTAAATGGCCTTTCTTAAATGAAAATGTGGGTAGACCCAAAACTTTATAATCTCAATTGGATTCAAAATCTTATATAACAACCGTATATTTTATCATGATAAAAATAAAATCAAATCAAATGGGCCTTGAGAACAAACAACGTATATTTTATAAGATTGAGTTTTTAAATTGCACTTAATTTATCTTTAGCATTCAACCCATCCTCCAACACTTCACGACTAACCAACACAATCTTTCACAACCATCCCTCATGGTAGACACAGGTAGAGTCTCCGAAAATAAAACCAAAACTGGCCTTCAATTTCGGTAGAGCCAATAATGAAGAAATCACCTCATGGATGGCCTTATTTGACCTAGTTCAACCACCTCCATAGTCTCCCCTCCAACATACCATATTTGCAGTAGAGCCCAATTTGTTCGATGAAGTCGGTTCAACCACACAAAGAGTAACTGAGTGGAGTCTGCTGCTCAAAACGGATGACAAGACTGGTAAGCCTCAGGGGGTCAAAGTTAGAACATCTATAGATGATCCCAATGAAAAACTAGAGGGACTAAAAGGGACTCCGGTAATTCTCTCCAGAGCTCCAGTGAGAGTCAACTATTCTAATGTTTAAATTTTATCTTTTTATAATAAGAAGTTGGATACAAACAAATGATAAATTGTTATATTTACTGGGAAAAATAAAACAAAGGTCAATATTTATCTAGGTTGTGCGAACATGTTTAGTTTCATTATTAATTTATAAAGACAAGTCGCAAGAGTCCATATTTGAAATACCCAAATAAATGCCTGAGTTAATCATATCTATACTTGTCTTTTTATAATTAGCACTCAGTTTTCAGCATATTGTAAAGGACTATAATGGAAGTGTACCTCAAAAACACATTATCAATTTTCATATATTTCATGACAATTTACAACTTTTGCCTGCGCTCACACTTGTTTTGGGATGTCTTTGCATGTCTATTGTGTTCAGCTTTCATCTGATGTTAAAGAAAATCTAATAGGTATTTGTACAGGTAATTGCCATATCCAATGCACTCATTTTCTTCTTATGCATGTGTTTTATCAATACTTGTTAACAATAATTTGATGATAACAATATGCCTGAAAATCACTTGAATTTGTATCATTCCATAACAAAAACTGTAAAGAAAATGTTAAAATATAAGAGTGACTCTGTCCCAGAGAGAGGTCGGTTCGTATGTTAATTCCTTTCATCACTTCATTTCAGAGGGAAATTTTCATGAAAAATAATTATATATTTAAAATGTTATATGTTTGTAAGCTTTGAATGCCTTTAATGTTTGACAGGTAGTAAATGCAAGTGTATCCGTAAAACGTCTGGAGGATTTTCTCTTAGCTGAAGAGAGTTCTTTTTTCCGAACCCACCTCTTGAAGCAGGACTACCAACCATATCGATTAAGAATCGAATATTTTCATGGGATTCCAAGGTAGATTTCTAAATCTGATTTCTTTTGCAATTGACATACTGCATACATACATCATTGTCACTTGGCATTTCAGATTCGAGGAACCGAGTCAAACCAAGATTTAATAATTCCACTTCTTGAATAATTTGAAGCAATGTATAACGATGAACCACCAGAGTTTGTTGTTGAACATGGCATGTATTATCCTGCTGCCACCAACTATGGGTATATCTGTACAGGTAATTTTTTTTCCTATTGTAGTCAAGATCAGGAAGATGACTATTTATATCTTATGTATGCATAATGGTGTAATTATCTTGGTCAGGATTAGAATCACCCGCCAACTGGGATGACCACCATAACATTTTTGTTATGGTTGGGGTCTAAAAATAATTCTTATACCTCTTGGATCCCAGTAAAATACTATACATTGTTTTATACTTTAAATTCACATATCAAATGAGGAGACATAAGGACGTGTTTGGGGGAATGGAATTCGCTTTATGGAACTGTATTTGGGGAGGGGTTAGTTTGAAAATTTGAAGTAATATACTAAGTTTTAATTTTTCAACATTCAAAGCGTGGAATCCGTCCTCCCAAATGCAACCAAAGTTTATAAGGCTATGTTTAGGAGAATGGATTTTAATGTTGTGGATTGGAGTTTGAGCAAAAACTAGTACGAAAATTTGAACAAAATAGACTCGTATTTTTCAAATCATGGAATCCGTGAGCTCAAACGCAACCTAAGTGGGGTTTTAAGGTTGTGTTTGGGGGAGTAGAATGTGGAATGGATTTATAGTGAAAGTAGTTTGAAAATTTAAAATTGTCTAGAGTCGAGTTTTAATTTCTCTAAGTTTTAAAGTGTGAAATTTGTGCTTCCAAACGCAGCCTTGGTGGGTTTCTAAGGCTGTGTTGGGGAGGATGGAGTTGGAACGAAAACTAGTTTGAATATTTTAACTAATACGAACTCCAATGTTATTTCTTCAGATAGAAAAATAGATGAGGAATGTTATGATATAGACTACTTATTTTGTGTTTTCTTTTTAATTAATATTTATTTCTAGGATTTATGTTCTTGGAAAATACTACTTTTTAATTAATATCTAATTTATTTCTTTTTGCATCTCATTGAAATGAGTGGACGGTTAGGTACTGATTTTTCCGCACTTCACACCAGGTAATGATTTTTCTTATGTTTTTGTTTCTTCCTCGTCAGACTCTTCCAATCCACCCTTTTCTTTCAGGTCTCTCTCTATGCATATATTCAGAACAATTTATAGGTATGTATATAATTTGCGTGCATGAATGGTATTAAGCCCAAATTATTTTCATCATTTTTTGTTGGAGGGATGTGTTCCCATTATGTAGGGCTTAAGATCTATTTCAAACCAGATACACCAAACTTAATATTTCAACAGTGCAACGAAAATGATCTAGCGTACTGTGGAGTTGCACGATGCGAGATTTTAATTGTCTCAATATTATGCAATTTGTGTGGCGTGCCTTAAACACGCCATATTAATGTGCGAGAGACATTAATCTGAGCTGAATTACGCCAACTTGGTCGTAATTCAGATAAAAGGTATGTACTTTCAAGTTTTATAACAGATCATCTTTTCTTTTACATTCATCCTGTAATAAGAATTGTATCTTTACTTTGTTTATCAGACAATTCGAATAAATTTGAACATTTCTTGTGTTATGCAGTTAAAGTTGGCCATTTCTACAACTGGAGTAGAGTTGGAAGGAAAAGAGAATTTTCTTTTTAAGTCAATTAAAGTCTACTTCTATAATTCTCAACAGAAATATTCGAATTTGGGAGTGAATTATTCACACAAGTCTCATTTATATGTGAAATTTCCTACTTTAAAGTGATGATGTGAAAGTGCGATATTATAAGTTCACATACTAGTGCAATTAATTTTACTGGTCGATAATTTTTTGTACTATATTAATTTTTTATGACTAAATGTTGATATTATAACTAATATGATAATTTTATTTTGTTTGACAGAATTTCATTTTTGAATCCTCATCAAGTTTCCAGCATTGCGGGTTGCGGCGTTGATGACGATGATAATAGAATGAAAGTTGATAGTCAGCAACAACAGACTTCTTTTTTATATTTTATTTGATTGGTTATAATATAAAAATATCTCATTTGGGGATTATTGTATTATGATGTTATATTCGATGCTTTTATTAAAGTAATGTAACTTTCGGGGCGATTGTATTACGATGTTTCATTTGTTTGGTTTAAGTTTCTTTTGTAAATAAAGAGTGGAGGCTTATGTAAATGTTAAATATAATGCCATTGTTTTTGTAGACTATTTTTGTATATGTTCTTAGGATTTAAATATTGTGGTAAGAATAATTAGGATATTGGATCTTGATTTTTTTTTTTAAATACGTATTTAGATTACTAGCAGAATTTTACCGTTACTATTAGTAACATAATTTTACCGTTACTAATACCAACAAAAATTTTCGTTACTAATTCTGAATTTTACCGTTACTATTAGTAATATAATTTTACCGTTACTAATTTTGAATTTTACCGTCACTATTAGTAATAGAATTTTACCATTACTAATTCTTAATTTTACCGTTACTAATAGCAACAGAATTTTCTGTTACTAATTATGAATTTTACCGTTACTATTAGTAAAATAATTTACCGTTACTAATTCTGAATTTTACCGTTACTATTAGTAACAGAATTTTACCGTTACTAGCTTCGTGCCCCACGCCTTTTTTCTAACAGAAAAATTGTGATACTAATATTTTTAGTAACGGTAAAATTGTGTTACTAATGGCGTGTTTTGGTTTAGTGACAGTTAGTTGATGTTGCACTCCTGCATTGTTATGATTATAGAGATTTTTCAGAGAGAGACGAATGAGGGGAAAGTAGGATCCGACCAAGGGCCAAAGGCAGCTGAGACTGACTAGTCATTCAGGGAGGCTCACAATATCAGAGGGGCCTAATTCAGCAGGAGCATCCTCATAAGAGGTTCATAGGATGAGATAAATAGCACCTTCAGGGCATCTGGGTATAGGGCCATCCGGCCCAGGGGCAGTACATCTTTGATTTCTGCTCAGGGTATCACCAGATGGATTTGTGCTCAGGATATCACCAGTTAAGGATCCAGGAGGAGGATGTTTCGAAGATGGCTCTTTTTTACACAATATGGATTGTATAAGTTTTGGGTCATGCCATTTTGGTTGACCAATACACCAAAAAATTTCGTCGATCTGATGAATTGTGTATTTCAACCATTTTTGGATTAGTTCATTATTCTCTTTGTTAATGACATATTAGTGTATTATCGATCGAAGGAGGAGCCTGTAGAGAATTTACGGTTCGTTTTTAGACACTACGGGAAAATAAGTTATATGATAAGTTCTCTAAGTATGGGTTATTAGCTCCAAGAGGTATCGTTCATGGGCTATGTTATATGTGAGGTAGGGATTTTGGTGGATCAGAGCAAGGTATTTGAAGTATTACATTGGAGACAACCCACAACGCCTACAGAGGTTAAGATCTTGGGTTTGGCAGGGTACTATAGGAGGTTTATTCAGGGGTTCTAAAAAATTTAGGGCCACTAACTCACCTCATCCGTAAGAGAGTACTATTTACTTGGAGTGCAGACTTCTAGAGAGCATTTGAGGAGCTCAAGGAAAATCACACCACCACACCCATACTTGTATTACCACGGAGTGACGTGGAATATTTATTGTATATGGATACATCATTCTAAGGGCTAAAAGGTGCGTTGATGTAAGATAATAGGCCTATATCTTATGATTCTCGGAAGCTTAAGCCTCATGAGGGCAACTAGCCTATTCTTGATATGGAGTTGGAAGCAATAGTCTTTACCCTTCGTATTTGGAGAAAATTATCTGTTAGTGAGAGGTTCGCATTGTATTCTGATCATAAGAGTTTTCAGTACATTTTTACATAAATACGATGAATATGAGACTGAGAAGATGGCTCGAGTTTATGCAGGACTACCATTTTTTGATTCAGTACCATACAGGGAAAATGAATGTGGTAGCATATGCGTTGAGTCCGAAAGTTATTGTTATATTGGCAGCATTATGGGCATAACATGAGGATGATTTCTTGGATATTTGGGCAGCACAATGGAGTGTCACACATGATATGGATTTGTCGGACGCCTTTTTGGGCGATGTGACCGTTACACTAGCCATGGTGCACGAGTGATACAAATCCCGACTTCGATCTCCTTTTTTTTGGAGAAGTTGTGAGAGATGGTATCTGGAGGGGTTCATCCCTTCTCTATCAGTTCAGACAGCGAATTGAGAATTCAAGGATTGTTGGTTGTGCCAGAGGGTCCTGAGTTTAGCAGGGCAATTTTTATGGAGGCAAATGTCTCACGATGCTTCCTAGAGGGGATATGATGTATCAGGACACGCGTAGGTCATATTTATGGATCGAGATGAATACAGACATTATGGAGTTTGTGTCTAGATGTGCCCTTGTCAGCTAGTAAAGGCATAACATTATAGATCCCAAGTGAAAGTGTGAGAGAATATCTATGGAATTCATAGTGGGATTGTGAAGGTCTTCATTTTTATATCTGGGTCATCATCAATAGATTTATGTAGATGCCTTATTTCCTTCAAGTGTTGATAGAGTACAACGATAAGAAGTACACCAGATTATTTGTGTAAGAGATTGTATGGCTTACTGCATTACACTTTGTTTGACCGGGACATTACTTTTCTTATCTCGGTTCTAGAGGGGTTTTTAGGATACTATAGGGGTGTAGCTAAATCTGAGTACAACATTTTACCCTCGGTTAGATGGTCTAAATTCTGAAGGATATGCTTTGAGCATGTGTCTTGGACCTCAAAGGAAGTTAGGACCCACACTTAACTCTCATGGATTTTACTTATAATAATATTCATCAAGAGACTATTAGTATTACACCCTACGGGGCATTGTATTGGAGACCATGTTGTTTTTCGATCTATTGGTTGGACTTAGGGAAACACATTGGACCATACATTATTCGAGACACCTCAAAGAAGGTGGCACTCATCTAACTAGGGATGAACATAATGTAAGATCGACAAAAGAGATACGTCGAAAAGTGAAAATGGAATATAGAGTTTGAGGTGGGGGATCAGGTGCTTTTGAATGTCACCCTGTTGAAGGGTCTCATCAGATTTGGATCCAAGGAGAATTTAGCTCCCCGCTACGTAGGTCCCTTTATGATATTGGATAGGATGGGCCTGATGGCATTTTGATTGGCCTTA
Source organism: Sambucus nigra (assembly GCA_949130495.1). Classification (NCBI taxonomy): domain Eukaryota; kingdom Viridiplantae; phylum Streptophyta; class Magnoliopsida; order Dipsacales; family Adoxaceae; genus Sambucus; species Sambucus nigra. The sequence goes on from OX422207.1 coordinate 764,393,068, forward strand.
CCCGAACATCTTCAGTGAGTACATGACATTTTACACGTGTTAGGGTTAAAGATGTTTAAGAGGGATGAGAACGACTATCAACATATTAACCTCGATGGGATTGATATGTATCCTAATGAAAGTTATGGGGAGCGACCACTGTGTATCCTTGATCGGAGAGAGAAGACTCTGTGATCGAAGGTCATACCATTAGTTAGAGTTCGGTGGGGACAACGTAGCAATACTGAGTCTATAAGGAAGAGAGAGGTTGAAATGCCAGTGAAATATCCAAAGTTATTCTAGTTATGTAGAAAATTTGGATTTTGAGGATGAAATTCCATGTTTAGGGGGAAGAATGTAATACCTTATATTTTTGTGCATTAAATGAATTTATAAAATTATTATATTTGCTTGCAATGACATGTGATGTCACTATTTATATGTTACATGTGTTATTGTTTAGAATCCAAAATTAAAATCAAACTTGATGCAATTTAATTCATTAATTAAATATTCATAAGTGATTGTGTATTATGGGCGGGTGTGGAATGGTCATGGAATCGGTATCGATTGTTTCCTTATTTGGGTTACCGCCTCAGTGTTGGGTTCTATCGATCGTGAAGTAGTTTCTTATAATGTCGTTGTTGATGCCAAATTTAATCTGCTAACGTGGACCATTCACTTGAAGACACGTCTCATACTACGAACACTTTCAACGAGCAACTCAATCATACCGAGAAACTTAGGCGCCTCGAGGAACTTAATGCCCCGAGCTACTCAGGGTCCCTGAGCAACTCAAGCATGCCGAGCAGCTTAGGTGGTTCGAGCAGCTTAAGCGGTCCGAGGTACTTAGCGTACAGAGCATCCAAATCAAGAGAATCAAAAGAGACAACTGGGCATTAAATGCTCATTATTATCGTACAGATGTATATGTCTATTAGATAACAGCGCATTGTCCTTACACATGTACAACCTCAAGGCTATAAATACATTGTAACCACCTTATTAGAAGGGGACTCTGGATTTTTGGATAAACCACATATTGAGAATTCCAGATAAACAGTCAGCAATACAAAAACAGTGGATGTGGGCCATTCTTATAAGGCTGAACCACTTAAAAAATCTTTTGCCTTATTTATTTTATGTATGATTGATTAATTAGAGATAATCTAATTTTTTACATCAACAGATTGGCGCCGTCTGTGGGAAACGACCGCAATTAGCGTTTTTCACCAAAATAATTCATCATCAATGGCTGATAATCCAGAACCCAGTAATCGAAATGTTGGGATCCCTCCAAATCCATCCATTCCCCCAAATGTTCAAGATCTGGCTAGCATAATGGTTAATCTATCCCAAGGCCAGACGACCATGCAAGAAACCATGCGATAACTCATACAAACTGTTCAAGGATAAGTGCCGGCTCAATCAGGACAACGAATTGTTAAAAAAAATACCCGTTTACCCTCTTCGCGCACTAGGCAAACGTTATTCCCAGAGGAATCTTGATCCAGACGCACCGACTCATATTGTATTGAGAGATCTAATGATCCTTCTTATTAGCCTGGTCGGACTTCCTCAGTACGAGCCACAGACTCTCAACAAAACGTCACTTTATCTCCAGAAAGGACCAGTGCTCTTGAAAGGTTGAGTAGAGTCCCTCCTTTTGATCGTTTAGACCCTAGGAGGAATAGAAGTCCCCCTAGGATTGTGTCAAGGAACTCTCAATGACCATCCGATCTAAGGGAAGGCTCTGCCCAATCACGAATAACTTCTCGTAATGAAAGAGCCCAAGAGGCTAATTCAACGCGATCAGTTTCTCGAACAAATAGGCCCGAGGAGGGAAATGATGCATGGAAGGGCTCTATTCAGAGGTTGGAAGACAGGTTAGGGGAAATGGCTAAGGCCAAGAATCCTCTACAAAGAAATTTTGTTCAAGGAACACCATTCGTACAAGCAATTGTGAACTTTTCCACACCATCAAAATTCAAAGCTCCTACAGTGACACCCAAACATGAAGGAAAAACTGACCCTATCCTTCATATAGAACAATACCAAGCTGTTGCCGATATTTATGTAGTTCCAGATGAGATGAGATGCAGGGCATTTTCAGGAACTCTTACCGGACCAGCTCAGATATGGTACAATAACCTTCCTCGGGGAAAGATTGTGACTTTCTTTTAATTGGCAAAACTCTTCATCGGGAATTTCTGTTTTGGTGCGAAACCAGTCAAATGAGTATCACAGTTGCTAAGTGTTAGACAAAAGGCAGGCGAAAGCACCAGGGACTATATTACTCGTTTCAATAATGACAAACAGGAGGTAATTGATTACAAGGAGAAAACATCAATTACTGCTCTGATGAGTGGACTGTTGCCAGATAAATTATACAACACTTTAGCCAAGGATCCGCCTAGGACCATGGCTGAACTGATTGCAAAATCAACAAAAATCATGATGTCGAGGAAGCCATGGAGGCAAAGAAGAATGCAAATACTAAGGAAACCAAGGTCGAGGCTGATAAGACTGAGAAGAAGGAGCAGAAGAATAATGGTGGCAACAGGCAGTTGAAAGCAAAGCAAGCACTGGTACAGTTGAAGAAATTTGGAAATTACACTCCTTTGAAAGTAGATATAAACCACATTCTGGAAGATATCAAGAATAGCGAGGAGCTAGACTGTCCAGAAAAAATGAAGGCAGGTCTTGACAAGAGGAATAAGTCCAAATATTACGAGTTCCATAAAGACCATGGTCACACTACCAAGCAGTGCACAGCTCTCCAGAATGAAATTGAAGCACTCATCAGACGATGAAAGCTAGCTAATATGTTGATCGTTAAAATGGTGGAAAGACCAACAATCGAGGAAGGCAAAGGTCTAAGTCTCCTCATCGAGCAAAAGAAGACATGAAGAGAAATCACGAAGAAGATCCAGAAGTTGACCAAGATGACCCCGATCTCACCAAAAGACCAAGGCAGCCAAAACGTGAGATATTTTCAATCCATTTTAGATCATTTGAATGTAATGTTATTACAGGTGGAGATACAGGAGGTGGGGACATGACTGCAGAGAGGAAAGCTTACCTCAATGAGGATCAAGCTTGCTCGTACATTCAGCGAATAAATCAGGCTGAAGATGATTGCCCGATGAATGTTAATAAATGGTCATTGGTTTCTCTAAGAACGACCTACTAGGTGTGTTATATCCTCATGATGACCCAATAGTGATCAAGATGAGAATGAAAGAAGTGGTGATTTCATGAGTACTGGTAGATAATTGTAGCTCGGCAGATATCATGTTCTATCCATGCTTTGACAGTTTGAATCTAAAGCTATCCCAGTTGGATCCATATCATAGACCCCTCCTTAGTTTTACTTGGGAGAAGGTTTTTCCACTTGGGACGATCAAGTTGGATATGCTTATCGGTACATGGCCTGCTTGTCGAACAGAAAGAATACGTTTTTTGGTGATGGATAAAAATGTCCAATCAGCTTATAATATCATCTTGGGAAGGGCAGGTCTGAAGAAGTTCGAAGCGGTACCATCTACCGTATATCAATGTTTAAAATTTCCAACCAATTTTGGAGTAGGAGTTATGAAAGGCAACCAGAAAGTAGCTCGGGAATTCTACTATTCATCTGCCAAACAGGAGGAGTGTGAAGAATCCAGGAAGAAGACTACTACTTATCAAGTGGATGAAGTAGAAGATGCAGAGATTGAAACGCTAGACCCTGGAGACGAGTCTCAGCTCGAGAAGGGACATGTCATAGAGGATACTGAAAATATCATTCTGGACGAAGGGCATCCCGAATAAACAACTCAAATTGGTGCATCACTGGATGTATCGATAAAACAGGAATTGATAGCATTTCTAAAGCGTAGAAAGCAGACTTTTGCATGGAGTCCTGAAGACATGCCAGGGATAGATCCGAATTTCTTGTGTTACGAGCTCAACATGAACAAGGACATCAAGCCAGTGAAACAGCAAAGAAGAGTGTTCAGTCTTGAGAAGAACCAAGCTATACAGGAAAAAGTGGAGAAACTACAAAAAGCCTCTTTTATTGAAGATGTCAAATATCCTGATTGGCTGGAAAATATGGTCATAGTAAAGAAGAAAAATAACGAGTGGTGGATGTGTGTAGACTTCAATGATCTTAATAAGGCGTGACCAAAGGATCATTTTCCTTTACCCTGAATCGATCAACTGGTGGATGCTACCTCGGGGCATGAATTGTTGAGTTTCATAGATGCTTACTCCGGTTACAACCAGATTAAGATGAAACCTGAGGACAGAGAGAGTACCTCTTTTATCACCCCAAGGGAACTTATTGTTATAATGTTCTGCCTTTTGGACTTAAAAATCCAGGTGCCACGTATCAGCGGCTGATGAATAAGGTGTTCGCAGAGCAAATCAGCCATAACATGGAGGTTTATGTTGATGATATGTTGGTGAAGAGAAAAAAAGTTTTCGATCATCTAGTTGACTTAGGTCAGAACTTTGATCAACTAGAGAAATATCAAATGAAGTTGAATCCCACCAAATGCATATTCGGAGTACGAGAAGGAATGTTTCTCGGATATAATGTTAACCAACGAGGAATTGAAGCGAACCTTGAAAAGATTAAGGCTCTATTGGGGCTACGATCTCCAACAACGAAGAAGGAAGTGCAAAGTCTCACAGGGCGAGTTGCAGCACTTAATAGATTCATGTCACGAGCAACTAATAGATGTCTCCTATTTTTCAAAACACTCCGAAAAACGTTTGAGTGGAATGATGAATGCGAAGAGGCCTTTCAAGAGTTGAAGAAGTATCTGGGGACACCTCCACTATTATCTAGACTAGTGATGGGAGAAAGACTATACTTGTACCTAGCAGTTTCAGAAAACACAGTAAGCTCGGGGTTAATAAGAGTGGAGGATGGAATACAAAAACCAATTTATTACACCAAAAAAGCTTTTCGAGGAGCAGAAATTAGATATCCAAGGTTGGAGAAGTTGACACTAGCACTGATTGAAGCAAGCAGAAGAATGAGGCCATACTTCCAAGCCCATACTATAGTGGTGTATACCGATATGCCATTAAGGCAAGCTTTGCATAAGCCAGAGAAATCAGGGAGATTAATGTATTGGGCAGTGGAACTTGGTGAATATGATATAATCTATGAGCCTAGATCGTCACTCAAAGGGAAGGCAGTAGTAGACTTTATCACAGAGTTCACTCAAGAAAATGCTTCCGAAGAACAGGAGTTGAACACAGACCAACCTGTGGATGTTACAGGATCATCAAATTTAAACCCCGACCAACTTACATCGATAAACGAGCAGCGAGATGTGTTAGAGGAGGACAAAAGGAAGTATCAAATATTCTACCGTGGGACCCTTTCTGATCAAGAGTTTGATAATGAAGTACCTATATAGAATTTGTATGTGGATGGATCTTCGTGCTCTACAGGCAGTGGAGCAGGGATTATTTTAAATATTCCGAATGAGATTGATGTAGAGTATGCTCTGCACTTTCAATTTAAGGCTTCTAACAATGAGGCTGAATATGAAGCTATGATCGTGGGTCTAAGTCTGGCTAAAAACATGAAGTCAGAACAGGTCATTGTATTCAGTGATTCACAGTTAATCGTAAACCAAATTCTGAGGATGTATGTAGAAAAAGGATAATTAATGATGAAGTATCATACGAAAGTAATGGAGGTTGTATCGAGCTTTACTGCAGTTCAGTTGACTAGAATACCGAGATTGGAGAATGAAAGAGCAGACGTACTAGCTCGGTTAGCATCAGCCACACGCACCGAGCTACGAAGAACAATCCCAATATAAATCCTGGCTGGGCGGAGCATAGACAAAGATCTAATGATGAACTTTATTGCCCTTGATTTGGGACCTTCTTGGATGGACCCCATCAAGGCCTATATTGAAGAGGGGGATTTGCCAACTGATAAACTCGCAGCCAAGAAATTGAAGTTTAAAGCTGCTCGTTATGTATTAACCAATGGAGTTTTATATAGAAGAGGAATTATAGCAGGGTTACAAAGATGTGTCCACCACTCCGAAGTGAAAGATTTGATCGAAGAGGTCCATGAAGGATCTTATGGGGACCATATAGCAGGTCGAACGCTTTTGTAAAGAATAACAACGCATGGGTATTACTGGCTGACGATGAGAGCCGATTTACAGCTTATGCAAAGAAGTGTAATAAATGTCAACGCTTCTCTTCTATCCGAAGAACTCCCCAAGCATTGTTAATACCCATCATGTCCCCCTGGCCATTCGCTATATGGGGAATAGACTTGGTCGAGCCACTTCCAACGACCAGGGGAACATTTAAATACCTCGTGGTTGCGGTGGATTACTTTACTAAATGGGTAAAAGCTGATCCTCTCATTGATATGGCATACGAAAAAGTCTATTAATTCATTTGGAAGAATATTATTTGAAGATACGCTTTACCGAATGCATTCATCACAGACCATGGAACCCAATTTGACAACGAGGAGTTCGCTACGTATTGTCATCAATCCAATGTAATGAAGACCCACTCTTCACCAGGCCATCCCAAAGAAATGGCCAAACTGAGGTGACAAACAGAATGTTGCTGAATGGTTTGAAAAAATGACTAGATGATGCAACAGGAAATTGGATTAACGAGCTACACTTTGTGCTGTGGGCTTATCGTACCACACCACGAACGACAACAGGAGAGTCTCCATAAATGCTGGCATTTGGGAGTGAGGCTATCATACCTGCTAAATTGGGTCTACCTACGCATAGGGTGCTTAATTTTAATTCTCATATCAGTGATTTAATGAGAAGATTAGACTTGGATATGCTCGAAGAAGTCAGGGAAGAAGCAGCGATCAGGAATGCAACATATTAACAACGAACAACTTTGTTCTATAACAAAAGAGTGAAGAAATGTGATTTGAAGGAAGGGGATTATATGCTGAAGAAATTGATCTAAAAGAATAACAAACTGGAAGCCAACTGGCATGGACCCTACAGAGTAACAAAAGTTATTCATCCAGGGACATACAGGATTGAAACCTTGGAAGGAGAAGAGTTCAAGAATACATGGAATGCAGAGCATCTGCAAAAATATTATCAATAGTTAAAATTCCTATGTAATACAATTTCTTCATTATGAATAAATTTATGTTTCACCCAGTCTCTCTCTTTGTTGAAATTTTTTGGAATATTAGTGCTACACACTACAAATCAATTACCATAAACTCCGGTTGGTCTGGAATCAATTACCACCAACTCCGATTGGTTGGGAACTAATTACCACTAACTGCGGTTGGTCGGGAACTAATTACCACCAACTTCGGTTGGTTGGGAACTAATTACCACCAACTCCGGTTGGTCGGGAATCAATTACCACCAACTCCGATTGGTCGGGAATCAATTACCACCAACTCTGGTTGGTCAGAAATCAATTACCACCAACTCCGGTTGGTCGGTAACCCCACCAACTCCGTTTGGTCGAGAATCAATTACCAGCAACTCCGGTTGGTCGGGAACCCCACCAACTCCGGTTTGTCGAAAATCAATTAACACCAACTTCGGTTGGTCGGGAACCCCACCAACTCCAGTTGGTCTGGAATCAATTACCACCAACTTAGGTTGGTTGGCAAATCAATTATCACCAACTCCGGTTGGTCAGAAAATCAATTACCCATTTACCACTAACTCCTGTTGGTCGGGAAACCAATTACAATCAACTCTGGTTGATAAAACTAAGCAGGAACATGGGATGCAAATCATTTCATTGCTTAGACCCAAAGAGTGACAAGTCACTATAATCAAACAAAAAATGGGACAAGTTTCATTATCCAAAAGAAAAATAACAAGAAAATAAGGGTATTCTATAAACTATTTGGAAGAAAATGGAATAGTAAAAGACTAAATTTCTTCATTCAAATCGAGTAGAATTACATATAATGTGTAAAATATACTTCAGTACATAAAAAATCCTATTCTATTGGTTTTTTCCCTTCTGCCTTTGAAATAGATTCTACCCCAGCAGGAGGATCATCTAACATTCATTACAGAAGGGGAATTGATAAAATTCACATCTCGCAGCATTCTAACATTCATTACAGAAGGCCTCTCAAGCAAGTGCTCTGGGCAAGATATCTCAAAGTTTGCATGAAGACTATAATTGCCGAGATTCTTAGAGATTAAACATTGATGAATTGCTCGAGCAGGAATCCAACTAATATTAAGATTAAAAGGAGGCACCGGCAAATCGAGCACTCCAGGGTCATAATAATCCCATAAATAGTGGCCCTGCTCTAATTTTAGCACACAGTGCATTCAGCCACCCTTGCTTGTACCCCTCGCTATTTGATTACTGGATTCGAGCATCAAGATGGTAAAGGGCTTCATTATACCCAGCCATCTGAAACTCTCTGGGTTGTTTATGAAATTGGTAAGTTAACCTCTCCAGTTGATCGTGGAGATTCTTCACCAGAAGTTCTTTGCTTTCCAAGGCAGAACTCTGAGTAGATAGTTGTTCGCTAAAGTTCAAAATCTTCTAGACATTTCTGCTAAGGCTTGGTTCTTCGCCACCAACTGAAAGGCCTGATTTTCTAAAGCTGCCTGCATTCTAGCTTCTTTAATAGAAACCCGACCAGCCCTAGCTCATACAAGAGAAGAAGATCTTGGTCGTCCACGAGTAGATGAGGAGGATCCAGCCCTTTACAAAGTTTCCAACTCATCTCGTAAGTTGGCATTTTCTACCTCTAAGAAAGAGAAACCTTCATCATTAATAGGAACCAAGGCTCCCGAGGAAGATGCGGCAGATTTAAGTTGTTTTATCTCTTCTTGTAAGGTAATGTTCTCCTGCTCCAACAGCATAGCAATATGCATGTGTTCTTCGACTTCAAGCTTCAGAACACTTTCTTTCTTCTCATAGGCAGAGATAAATTTGTCATACCCTTTGTCAGCACTCAATTGCTGATATTTCTTCTCGTATCCTTGATGCAAAAGTGTGGAAGAATCTTTGTACTGCAGCTGAAGTTCCTCGATCGTTCCTTGGAGATCTTCAATCATCTCATAGTAGGCCACATTGTTGGCAACTGCATGATTGAGCAAACACTTCAGGTATTGGTAAGCTTCAACTTCTCGTTCTGAAATACCTGATCATAGGATGTCAATTATTTGGGCCTCATAAGATCTACATGTATAATCATTGCATTTCTTCATCAATTCTGTGTCATGAGCTGATAAAAGCTCCATCCTGGACATAAAATAGCAAAGAGAAATAAAAAGAATCAATAAGGGTGCAGACAGAGCAAGTAAAAGAGAAAGTCAAGATGAACAACCAAAGTTTGAATTTTTATTTCATCATATGAGAAAATACAAAATTTGAGGTTATATTCAGTAGAACAACAAAATAAAAGCCCGAGAAACTTTACACTTTCTCCTTGTTCCCTACGACTTCCTCAGAAGGTTTGGAGGAAGTGACTCGTTGCTCGGAGGGTAAGATTAGGTGCTCGGTAAAAGTACTAGTTGGTTGGAGTTGTTCGGAGCAAGGTTGAATAACAGGAACAGCAGGGACCTGATCACCAATCATCATGGAAGATTTATCTAAAGCAGCTTCATCCTCTTTTTCTTCTCCAGGAGAGGGAGGAGGGCCATAAGTGTGCTACTGGAATAATTCAGAATTCTCAGCAACTTTCGACTCCTGCAAAGATGTGACCCATCCATCCCTGAAATATTTAAGGCTGGCATACTCCATTTGAGAAGACATGGCATCTAGGCCCTTGTTCCAGCCTTTATCCCAACCATCACTGAATGATTTTTAACTGCCTTCTTCCTTTTTGTCTTCTCCAATGAGGTCCTTTCCCTAAGGAGCTCCTTGGCAGCCTTCAACTTCTCCTCCACCTCCACTTTCTAACGCCCAACATCTTGAAGTTTGACAACTTCCTCTTCAGTAGACTTGAGCTTAACTTCAAGATCCTTGTTACTTTATTGGAAGACTTTTTTGCTCTGCTGAGACTCCGTCAATTTCTTCTCCAAATACTTGGAGGCACTCACAGCTTGATTTCTTTCTAGCTCAATGGACTTGAATTGCTTCTCCCAAACAATTTTATCTTCCTCGTATTTTTTATGAGAATCTTTCAGAGATTGGGTCAGCCCAACAAAGGCTTCCTCTACTCCTCCCGAGGAGCTTGAAGCCTTGATAGCTTCATCCTTCTTCAGAATGCTATTAAAACACGTCACCAGCTGGAAAAAAGAAATAACTTTAAGTCAATATATGAACATAATATTAGAAAGTGAAAGACTCAAGTTAACAATACTTACTGAGGCAATGTGTTGAGCAGCCAAGGTAGTGATTCTTTCACGAGAAAGAATGTCTTCAATGCCCTGGACTTCTAGGATAGTCCAGAATTTCACCAAGCTCACAGCAGAGCTCGGAACAATAAAACATGGAATATTACCTTCAATGTTTGAAGGTTGGGAGACAAGTTCAGCAGGTATCTCAGAAGAGCTTTTCTTCAATCACCTCATAGGGGCACGAGCATTTTCAACCAAAGACGTTGTCTTTGTTGGTGATATGACAATAACCTCACTCGGAGGAGAGAGAGCAACAATCTTTCTCGGAGCCACAGGGGGCTTCTCGCCAATTTTCTTGGCAGCAATAGGAGGAGGTACATCTACAGTCTTTATCCCTTCTTCTGGGACATCTTTTTTACTTTTCTTTGCCTCCACAGCAGTATAGGCAGACTTGTCAAAAAAGGCAGGAGCTCTTCTCCTCTTCATTAGATCACTGATACGAATACTTGACTCAGAGGAAGAACCTTCCACACTAGTCTCAGAAGCTGGTACATGGTCAAGATTAACTACAACTGGACGAGGATGAGGAGTGAAATATGAAGTATAGCTCTTGTATTGCAACAAATAAGAGGCAGATGTAATATGTTCCTCGGCAACAGATTGGTGCAAATCCCAGATAAGTTTCAAATGCTTTAAATTAACGTCAGTTTCTTTTGGAGGTTTTCTTTTACTGTCAACTGTAACAAACAAAAACAAATGTCAGTGATACATTTTATCAAACACAAAGAAAATAAGATTTCAAAAAATAAAAACAACTTACTCCATTGCCATAAGGGGACATGTGGGACCTTGATATACATCATCTCCATTTAATGGAGCGTGTTGCTAATTTTCATAACAACCCCGTTCTCAAAATAATCCCTATTGGCATCTGGAAGATTAACAACTAAAGCCCTATTAAAAAACCTAGTTTTTAAATAGAATGTGGAATCACTGACAACCCATCTATAGCAGTACATAATCTCTGGAATCCCTAAACGGGTTCCATGGAGTTGATTCAATCTATGTACGCCATTAACTATCCTCTAGGTATTTGGAGCTATTTTTTTATAGGTGCAAGTCAAAATATTGACAGAATTCCAAACATAGGGGATTTGGAGGAAAAGAAAAGCCACATTAGGCCACAAAAAGACTTGGGAACCAATGTCCCTCAGCCAAAGAAAAATAATCAGAAGGTTCAGAAAGTTCTTCCAAAATAACCCACGAAGGGATTGAAAATTCAGACCGAAACTTGTCTAGCGACTCAACAAGATAAACCATGATGAACAAAGTAAATAAAAGAAATGGAAGAAAATCTTACAGAGAAAAAGAGATCAGGTGACAATGAACGATGGAAAGAACGAAGGCACAAGACAGAGAGAAAATAAAGAGTTCAAAGATACAGATTTGAAAAGTGAAAGATAAAAGGATTTCTGCCGCGCTTAAATACTTTACCTCGGGAATAGAAAAAAGCAATGATTACAAAGGAGGACATTTGCGTATCCGGTGGCTAAAAGAAGAAAAGGGGCACAAATATCAAAGCGGTCATGAAAATTCAAAATATTTATGAGGCCTGATACTGTGCACTCAAAAAGGAGTTATATACAACGAATGTTTTCCTAAAAACCATACAAACCAATAATCTATGCAGTTTTCAAGCAGAATGTTCCATACTTTTCTTCACCATCAAACTATAAAACATTGGGGGCATCTGTTGATACTAAATTTAATCTGTTGACGTGGATCATTCACTTGAAGACACGTCTCATACTACAAACACTTCCAACGAGCAACCAAATCATACCTAGCAACTTAGGCGCCTCGAGGAACTTAATGCCCCGAGCAACTCAAGCATGCCGATCAGCTTAAGCGGTCCGAACAGCTTAAGAGATCCGAGATACTTAGCGTACAGATCATCCAAATCAAGAGAATCAAAAGAGACGACTGCGCATTAAATGCTCATTATTATCATACAGATGTATATGTCTATTAGATAACAGCGCATTGTCCTTACACATGTACAGCCTCAAGGCTATAAATACATTGTAACCTCCTCATTAGAAGGGGACTCTAGATTTCTGGATAAACCACATATCGAGAATTCAAGATAAACAGTCGGCAATACAAAAATAGTGGACGTAGGCAATTCTTATAAGGATGAACCACTTTAAATATTTTTTGTCTAATTTATTTTATCTGTGATTGATTAATTAGAAATAATCTAATTTTTTTACATCAACAGTCGTGTCAAACTGAATATATAAATAATTTAATGATTTATTTTTGGTTTCGTACTGGTTAGAAGATTAAGATGTTTAGTATTGTATTTCGGATTGACTTTTAGGACATGTATAATGTCCAATTATGAATTGAAATGATGGGTTTAGCCAAGCCTCTTGGCCTAGTGGTATAAGGTTGCCACTGGGACACTTTTTGGGGGTGGATTGGGTTTTGTCCCCAGTTCGATCCCTGGCAGTGTCCAAATAATGCTTGGCTAGCGAAAGCCATGAACCGCATGCGGGGATTAGTCGAGGCGCGCGTAAGCTGGACCGGACACCTCATGGTATGAAAAATACCTTACCAAAAAAAATGATGGGTTTTAAATTTTATGGGTTAGTATATTTCTCGGGTTATGTTTTGGGTCATTTGGAAGTGTATATGGGCTCATTAGGTTGAGGCCCATATGGGGCCTAACCTTAAATATGGATTAGTACTTTTAGGAGGCCATTAGGTTAATCTAATTTCATTCTAATAATTTGGAAGAGGAACCCTAAGACTAGATAAAAAAAAAAGGAACCTTATAAAGAAGAGGAATTTGGAGGATCAAGCTTGGAATTCATCCCCTTTGATTTGAGACAAGTTTACCTAGTGCAGGAATGTAATTGTTTTCTACTATACTATAATTATACACTAGATTATAAATTAATTGAGTTATAATTTAATTCTAATAAAAAAATCCAATTTTGAAATTAACTTAATTACATAAATTATATTAATCTCCATGTTATAGTACTATTTGATTTTAGTTAGCTACATTACGAACCTAATATAGATTTGACCTATAATTATTAGGATTATGTTATACATTTAGAATCAATGAAAAGACCTTTGTTAATTGAACAAATTAATGAATATTTTAACTTAATTGATTAAAAGATATGAACCTAGGGTTCTTGGATTGAATATGGAATTAATCTAGTTAAAAAAAATGTTAAAACCATGTAAAAACATTAGATATAGGTTAGGATTGATGTTAAACCCCTTATATCTAAAGGAGATTTGGTCTAGTGATGTTTAAAGTCTTCAAGATTAGGTGTTGGTGTTAACAATGGAAGAATTAGGTTACTGGTAAGGATAAACTGCATTTATCTTGTTCAACGAGAATTGGACTTCATTTGGATAAGATTTTGGTTTTTGTAAGAATGAGATTAATGCTCGTTTGAAAGAAAATGGTGATTTTGTTCGAACGACTAAGGGAAGTTATTTGAACGAGATAGGGTAACTCGTTAGAATAAGTAGGGTGATATCGTTAGAACAAATGTGACATTGTTTTGAAGTTTAATTCTTAATTAAAAGAGACCAATCCAGTGAATAATTCTGGATTTAAGGCTTGTAATTTTTGTGTGATTAGGATTAATACTCTTTTGTATCATGTGTAGCATACCATGTGTGAGTACTCGTGGGATATGTACTAAGGGGTATCTTTATGGGAGCGTGTACGATGTCTGAGAACACACTATATGGTTGACTTACTTGAGTCTGTGCCATATAGGAGTTCCAACTAATTTGGATATCGAGACAAAATAGGATTAGATTTTTCCAAGTTAATCTATCTCAAAAAGGCTCGAAGGAATCCTATTCGAAGTACTCCAATGAGACAAAAAGAGGTAAGTACAACTCTTTAACCACAATTAGGACACATACACTGCATATATATGTTTATTATGTGTGCATATTTTTTATGGTGGTGGTGTTGCTTCAAAATATTTTTTTTTGGAAAAAGAAATTCATTTAAATATTTTTTTAATATTATTAGTGATACTAGATTGAGTGGTTATCAATGAATCATATTATTAGTGTCTCAATCCTAATGAATACCTTTTAGCCAATCAGATTAGTTCTTCCACTTTCTTTCTACACCCTTAGATCTTCAATATTTGATCTAGGCCTTTCTTTAACAACCCTATTAGTGCCCCATATATAATGTCTTTTGGGGTTTTTATTTCTTTAAAATAAGAGAATAGAAGAAGAGAAGAGGGTTAGAAAGAGGGTGTCAACGGTTTTAACAAATAAGAGAGAGAGAGAGAGAATATTTCATTCTCATATCATATCATCTCCTCCATTCCTTGAGAGAAAAACTGAGAGTGAGACTAGAGAAGAAAGCAAGAGAGATCTTGTCGACAGAAGTAGAAAACGTCATCGGGTAACATGGAAAACGGAGGATGTTCATCGAACTATCTAAATCGTGATCGCCACTGCTGTCCCTAAACCGAGACCATCAGAGTTGTTCTAAACCGAGACCGTCAGATTTGTTCTAAACCGAGACCGTCAGAGTTGTTCTAAATCAAGACTGCAAGAACTATAAAATCGAGAAAGAGAAAGAACTCACTGGAGTTTTTCATCACCGGATTTTTCAAGAACCAAATCAGACCCTACCTTTTCAAGGTTTATTCTCAAAACCACATACCCAGTGTATTCGTTGATTTAATCTGAAAAAATATCCAAGAGCCTAGAAGACTATTTGTTGGGATTTTTGTGTACTGGGTTTTGTTATTGATTTGTTGGGTATTTGAAGACCTCTTCAAATTTATATCTCCTTAAGAACCATATAGTTCACATAGAATATTTTTTGGGGGTTCTTTAATTGTTTTCTTGGATCTTTATTAAATATGTTATTGTTGGTACCAAGAATATAGTTTCAAATAAATTTGAAACACAAGACTTATTGTTTGGCTTATATTCAGATTTGAGAAAGACATTTTTGGTTTCAAAAATTAATTTCACAAATTGGTGAAATAAATTTGGACATAAATAATTGTGAAACAAAACTTGATTTGAATTTTTTTATTCCGAATCTGAAATTTTTGTAGTCTTGTATTCAAAGCATATTTGAGATGATTTGCAAGCATGTAGAAGTTGCTTGTAATTCATAGGATATTGCTTGTATAATTTATTGAGACGGTGAGGAGCATTATTACATTTAGTTTAATTCACAAACACTATCACTCTCATACGAAGACTTAGGAGTTGTGGTTCTTGGTGAGATATTTTGTTTGTTGGAGCTATTATAATCAAAGAGGATAAGGAAAAAGCAAGGAAGCTGTGGGAAAGAAGACTACATCAAGTCAGAAGCCTTTGAGAGTGGAGGAAACTCGTGTAGGTAACGTTATGAACTTAGATTTAGGTCTTGTATTTGCATGCTTAGTGCTGTAACTTGTGCCGTGTGATTATTAGTGGATTTTGTTTTGCTCCGTAGAGGGGGTTGTGGATGTTTTCCTATTTTAGGGTTTTACCACGTCAAAAATCACGTGTTAATTTTCTTGAATCTTCTTAATTATTTTTGTGAACAATATCGTACTCAAGACTTACATTGAAAGTTTTAGTTTTAAAAACTTAGGGTAATCAAACTAACGAATCTAGAGGTCATATTAAGAAAAATTATTTTAACACATCTAGTGTTCATTTTGAAAAGAGTTTTTTTCAACGAGTTTATTTCGGAGTTTACTCAACATATAACATTTTGTTATTGATCTTGTAAACAAATATTTTCAAGTGGTATCAGAGCGGGTTTATCAAAAGATATTTTGATCCTGAAACTCCATAAATTGTTTTCGAAATCCATTTCTGAATATGGATGAAAGATTTGAGAAGTTAGGTAACCTTTCCCGAGCACCACTCTTTGATGGAAACAACTTTTCCTATTAGAAAGTACGAATGGTTGCTTTCATTCAAGGAACTCTTGGTGATGATGTTTGGGATATGATTGAAAATGGTTATGAACATCCAACTAAGACCTTGTCTGATAATGATCCCACAATGGTTAAGAAACTTCTTAGCGAATTTACTATTGTACAGAAAAAGAAGCCTCGATTATAATAAGGGCAAGAATGTTATCTTTATGTCCATTAATGAGCATGAATTTAAAAGAGTATCTTTTTGCTCTACTTCTAAGGAGGCCTAGGACACTCTAGTCACCGCACATGAGGGTGATGAACGAGTTAAGGCCGAAAAAACATAAATGATTGTCCAATAGTACAATACCAGGGCTCATTTGTATAAGACATGGGACGACTCTAGTGATTCTGATGAAGATGAAATTGAGTCAACCCATAATTACGAGTCCTATATGTCACTATATGCTAGGATCATATACCATGACGATGATGAATATGTGTCTACTCATGATTCTATTGTTCCTAGTATTGCATATGTTGTTGATAATGTTGTGACTAAAAAAAACACCATTAGTGATAGCTTAAGGGTGTGTAAAATTGAAAGCATTGTCGTTAAACCTGAAGTGTGTGTGAGTTCCACATATGAAATGAGCGATATATGAGACATTTCACACGATACACTTAGTGATTCCAATGATAATCTTCCAAATCTGCATAAGTTATACACGAAAATGCTTGAGAAAAGTACTTGTCTTGATAAAATGGTTAAGCTACTGAATGAGAGTATTGATTTACTTGACCAGACTATTAGGAAGAGCGCTGAAGAATTTACAGCACAATGTGTTACCCATGAGACTAAAATTGAAGAGTTTTTCGCAAAAATAGAAGATCTTTCTGAGAAAAATAATATTTTGGAACAAAAATACAAGTCTACCTTGGTAGAACTTGAAGAATATAAGAAAAAAGCTTCAAACGTGTTTAAAAAATGCTTACACTTTGAAACTCAAGATAAGTCCTACAAAGAAATTATTGTAGGAAGCAAGTTTGATTCTGACGATAAATCTGGTTTTGGATTTGGAGAAAAATTTATACTAGAAAAAATGTTTTTCCTGAAAATGTTGTTTTTGTAAAATAAGGCCAGAATCCTCAAAACAACTCAGAAAGAAAATTATTTTAAAGATGTCTCTAAGGCAAAACAAAGTGATTATCCTCAAAAGCCCAAATCTAATGGTCTAGCTAAGTACGTATGTCCTCCTATTAGAAATCATTATCAGAAACCCAAAGCCTATGACACTTGGACGACCATTCCTATTAGGGATAAAGAAATTTTCACAGATTTTAGTAATAAAGTCAAGTCCTCCACACATCAGTACTGTTCATACTCTGATGTCTACAGCCACTCCATTACCGAATGTTTTCAAAAGAGAATGTATACACCTACTTGTTCAAACTTTAACTATTCTAGAAAGAGTAGGAATACTTATGTTCTCCCAAGATAGGCCACTCATAACTCTAACTATAAAAAGAAGGTAGGACCAAAAACTAAGAAGAAACCATTTAGAAAGACCCAACAAAACTTTTCTAAATCTAAGGCCAATTAGACTCTTAAAACTAGGCCTATTTGGATTAGAAAAGATGATTTGTTACCCTAGCTCAGCTGCAACATTGTCATATCAACTATTAAGGCACCAAACACTTCGTCTGGATGGTATCTTGACTCCGGATGTTCTAAACATATTACTGGAGATGAAACTAAACTAACAAACAAAATAAACTTCCTTGGAGGTAGTGTTGTGTTTGGTAATGGAGTTTCGTCTAAGATCATTGGTAAGGGAACATTATGTGAAGAAGGTCTCCCCGAGATAAATGATATCCTCCTAGTTAAAGGTCTCAAGGCTAACTTGCTTAGTATATCTCAATTTTATGATTCCAATCATACTGTTGCCTTTTCTAAAACTGATTGCAATTTTTTTTTGTAACGACCCGAGGTCTTGGAGATGAGAATTTATTTATTTTGGGAGAAATAAATAATATTTTATTGGAGAATAATTAAAATTGGCATTTGAGGTCAAAATTTGGAGTCGTTATAAAGGGTGTCAAATGGCGATTCTGAGGGTACCATTGTGTCCAGAAGGGTCGAGAAAGTCGAAATGACTGTACTTGGGGTCTATTTAGGTTTCAAAATAATTTAGGACCGTTTGACTCAAATTAAAGTTACCAGGTCATTTAAAGTGTGTATTATCATTTGAAGATGTGTATCTTGGGAGTTAGGTCTTAAAAGACTACGGGAGAAACAATTCTCTAAAGAAAGAAAGAGAAATGGAAAGAAAGAAAGAAAGAAGAAGAAAGAAGAAGAGAAAGAAGGAGAAAAGAGACAGAAAGTGGAGATTTCCGGTATTTACGCGATCTCAAGGCGGATTCAGACCCTACGAACTCGAGGCAAGTGATTAAACTTGCTAAATAATTGTTGTGTACCATTTATTGCATGATTTGTGGATTGAATCTTTGGGTTTTAGGTTTAGTTTATCAAAAACCTAACTTTTGGGTATACTCTTAGATTTAATATGTAGATCTTTGATTTGAGGATATAAATTAGTTTATACGTATTCTAGGATGAATATTGATGATATATTTGTGATTGGGTTGAAAAGAAATGAAGAGAAAACGATTAAAACAAATTTTGGGACTTTGGCTTACTTAAAAAGTAGCCATTTTCGAGAGTTCTGAAGGGCCGAATCAATTTGGCCTCCTACCGAATCGATTCGAAAATATGCAGGTGCCCAGGTCTGAGTGACTGAATCGATTCGGACTCCAGCCGAATCGATTCGACCTGAGACAGAGTCCCAGGTCTGATGACCCGAATCGATTCGTTGGGCCGAATCGATTCGGAATTGGCCCGAATCGATTCGGAAATAGGGCTTTTCGACGGATGTTTTTCTAAGGAGAATTTCATTCCGTTTTGTTCGAGGTTATCGATTGGGAACCTCTATAGGAGATATTTGGAGTATGTTTTGGAGACTTTTAGCGAGTTTCCCTTATAAGAAATTTTGGAGTCATACAGACTTAAATTGAGGAATACCGATTAGAGATTTTGGTATTTTCAAAGTGGGGAAGCCCACTTTGATTTGGAGATGATAATGATATTCCTATTTAAAGAATGAGAATAACTTAGAGATAATGGATCTTAGGATCCAATCCCAAATGGGGTAATCTTAATGGTTCATAAAATGAATTGGACCCTATTATGGATGGAGAATTATAAATGCTTATTGATGTGCATACGAATATAGAAATATCCTTATTAATGTTTGATTTGAGAGATGTCTCACACTATGAGAAATGCTAATCGAGGTGCATTAGGATAAAGAATATACTTAACTGAAATTGAATTTAGAAACAATTCATTATTAGAAGCGACTTGTGAGCTTCAAGCGAGAAATAGTATAATGTATACTAAGCGGCGTTAATGTGTGAGATTTGGCGGTTAGTGTATCAAAAGAGAGTGATACAGTAAACAATGATGTTAATCAAATTGCGCCAATGGGCGTATAATAAATATGAAAATGATGTGACAAGTATACCTTATATTACGGTATATCTTTATATGATGTGTTGATGTATGTATACCTTATATGTTGGTATATCTACATATAGTGAAGCATACCCCCTCCTTACTATCATTGGGAAGTTTCGTGCATTGAGGGTGATCATCCTGGCTCAAAGAGGAGGGTGTGGATATTCCCCAGGTCATAGTCGTCCATTGTGATTATTATGCGATATATATATATATATATATATATATATATATATATATATATATATATATGCATTCTTTTGGGGGTGAGAAGTCGGGGGTATGTGACGTTCTCACTTGCCGGTTAGGAGCTATGATCGCTTCTCGAGAAGTTGTATGCGTGAGTTGATCACGAGGTAGGTGTCGTTGAACCCCACCAGGTGGCCCCAGTTTGCTACGTTTATGGGCTGCTGGAAGATGATAGCATGTGAGCCTACATCCTCGAGCTATAGCTCGGTTGGATGGTTATTATTGATTGTGCTTGTACTTGGGTATCAAGGGCATAATGGACCTCAAGGACTAACATTGCCAGGACTATTGTATCGGAGGGGTTCCTTGTTTGGATTTCGCCTCGGTGAGACGTCCCACGCACGAACTGCAGTGTAATGTTGGAAATTGGGGATAAGTTAGTCCTTAATGATCATACTTATATATATATATCACCTATCCCGATGATCGACAATGCTAGGAGTAGTGTAACGGGGGGGTTCCTTGTTTGGATTTCGCCTCGACGAGATGTCCCAAGCATGAAACGCCGGGTACTTTTGAGAATTGGGAATACTAATTAATTAAAATTGGATAATAACTTGGGTTACATGCATCATGCATTGAGGGCATAATGAGCCTCGAGTATCAATACGATCAGGAGTAGTGTAACGGGGGGTTCCTTGTTTGGATTTCGCCTCGGCGAGAGGTCCCACGCACGAAACTCAATGCCGTGTTAAGAATCGGGAGGAGTTTAGTCCTTAACTCTTGATGCTAATAACTCATATAAAAGTATATATACTGTTTACATGCCAAATGAGAGCATAACTAGAATATATGAAATTCTAGTAAATGAGAATGTTGATGTATTGTGATGATGTGGTTGATTATGCAACCTTATATGTTCAATAAATGAACAAATATAATGAGAATTATTACACATTAAATGTAAAGAAATTTTTTAAATGGGAATGTAGATAAGTGTAGATTTTGAGATAAGTTATATAACATAATCTAATATTTATTTTGGGATCTAGTTAGATTTAATTGCCTAATTAGATTTGGGCATACATTTGGAGACCACATGGATACGTTAGGTGCGCGCTCTAGTTGAGAGGTGAGATGGATTGTTATGGAGAGGACGATTCCATTAAATCATGTAATAATGCATTTATAATTATTATGCATTTTAATACACTTGCTATAAAATGTTTTTTAACTCGGGCTCTGACCCATTTATATTTTCTCCTCCATGTATATATATTGTATTACTTTAGGTGTTCCTCTGCAAGGACGCCATTGATGTTCATCCATCCAGTGTTTTCGTGGAGCTGTGGCAGTAGCGGACTGTTGCGGCACTTTGTCGTAGTCGATTCCTATCTATTATACATCTAGCTTAGGATTCAGTTTGTATAATAAGTCAGTATTCAAGTGTTGTAGATTAACACTTTTATATTTCATTTCTCAGATTATTGTATTGTCTGTTACCCGACAGCATATTCGGGTATTTCATTGTTAAGATTTTGTTGTACATTGTGTTGTACTCTTTCTTATTATTGGAGTTTGCACATACCACTCATCTTAGTTAGATGTATATCGTTGGTCTTGTTGCATTATTGGTTTTTTTGTTGTTGTTGTGAAATAAAAGTTTAAAATTTTTGACAATTCACTTTTAATAATTTCGGGTAGTTAGACTTAGATTATTAGTATTGTCAGTTAATGTTGAGACTGTGCCATCTGAGATACCTGATTTAATGTAGTATAGGGCTGGCCACCCATTATTATTTTGAGCGGGTTGTCACAAATGGTATCAGAGCATCAGTATCTAGTGTCTTTAGGATCTGTGTGCGTTACTGCCATCTTCCGTAAGCGTTCTTGATGTAGAGCCTTATTATTAGGACGGTTGTATTCACACGTCCATATTTCTGCTGTGATTTGAAAAACTTTGAAAGGCGTTCTGATGCAATTGTTCTTGTTTCAGATGCCACCTAAGGGAGGTCGTTCAGTCAAGGAAAATAAAAGGAATGTGCAACCCCAAACGCCTCAAAGGCACGTGACTATAGATGAAGTTGCCAATATTGTGGCACAAGCAGTAACTGCTGTAATTTCCATGATGGCGCAGTGATCTGCATTTCAAGCAGCCCAACCAGATTTAGGATTATATTTATGGGAGAGAGTGAAGGAAGATTTTAGTAAGGGGAATCCTCCCGAGTTTGCAGGGGGAGTTGATGCAATGGAAAAAAGTAAATGGAAGAATATTATACAGAGGCACCTTCGTATGGTTGAGTGTAGTGAGGTGCAAAAACAATTTTTAGCCACCTTAAATTATCGGGTGCAGCTCTTCAGTGGTGGGAGTCTATCACCACATTTGAACAGAGAGATACTTTACCTATAATAGAATTTTGGGAGCTTTTCGATCGAAGGTATTTTCCTTCTCCGACTCAGAATATGAAGATTTTTCAAGGTAATAGAACGGTGGCAGAATATGAGGAAGATTTTTCTCGATGGGAGAAATTAGTACCTGATGAGTTAAATACGGAAGAGAAGCATATATCGAAGTTTGTTCGAGGTTTAGATTGGAGAATATGGAAACATTTGTTAGAGAGTCCTAAGTTAGAGATTTTTGCCGAGGTAATGGATGCAACACTACTAAAGCGTCATGAATATCGTCTTCGTTCGCAAGAGGGTAAAAACTTTGGAGATTCGAGTTCATCAAGTAAGTTTGGCAAGGAGAATGCCAGTAATGCGAGTGGGCAGAAAGAATTTGTGGGTAAGTGTTTCTTTTGTAAAGAAATAGGTCATAAAAAGAGAGATTGTCCTAAAAGAGGTACAGGACCACCTTTTGATGATGTTTTGGAAGTGAAACCCCTACAACAGATTCGATGTCATTTTAAACCGGGGGATTTTGTTTGGGAGCCTATTGATGAGGATGGGCAATCGGACTAGAGATGAATGATGTAAGTTAATTTTCCTTTATAAATGGGATAATTACTAAAATGTGTTTTGGTATATCGTATGGGAGATATTGATGAACGGGTAGTGCTATAGCCCTACTTGTATGTTTTGACCCTAAGGGGGGAATTTTGAGCAAGTTAGGCTCCTATGATAATTATCTTTCGATAGAATGGATAATTTTGTATTATGCTCAAAAAGAGATATAAACCTTGTGGTGAATGTAAGAATGGTTATGGTGATAAGTAGTAATGATAAAGCTACTTCTTTTTATATAGTCATGTTAGACTTATATAATTGTTGTATTCCAGATATGGATGAGTCTTATCAAAGGGCAAAATATTAAAATTATGTAAGATGTTGTTTTTGATTAAAAGTTTAGATTATGGATTGATGGATGCAGGAAAGTTTAGCTCACAATTATGCTAATTTTTGTGAGCTACATATTGTTATATATGTGATGATTGTTAAACCTTGTGTGGGACATAAGTCACTTTATGTTAATATTGTAATACATAAACCAAAATGTTTTCATAACTGTAAAATAGAAAATTTTATCGGCCTTGGGCCACATCAAAATGATTTTTCCCCGAAAATATTTTTAAACTTTAGTCCGGATTTAACAAACTCTCAATCTCCGACGTCGCCCCATAATAGTGTATTGGGAGGGTTCCTAATTTGGATTTCGCTTTTGCGAGACGTCCCCCGCACGAAATTGGCGAATGTCAGAAATTGAGAGGAGTTATTTCTTGGACCATTCAAAATTTTTATACTATTAAATTGTTAGTATTATATCTATGGAATTGTGGAATTGTGGAGGCAAATGAAGCCTCATGATGATCGATATGAGCGATAGCTCGAATATAAAGGGTGTATGGGCACCCTAGTTGTGGATGTTGGTTTTATATAACTCATGATCAACTTAAAATAAAATAAATTAAATTAATTCGTCACGGGAAGTTAGACATTTGGAGATAGGATTAGTGAGGATGGGTGTAGTAGAATTAGTTGAGCTTTGGAGAATTAGGCTTAGCTAAAATTTCGAGGACGAAATTTTTGTAAGTGGGGAAGTTTGTAACAACCTGAGGTCTTGAAGACGAGAATTTCTTTATTTTGGGAGAAATAAATTATATTTTATTGGAGAATAATTAAAATTGGCATTTGAGGTCAAAATTTGGAGTCGTTAGAAAATGTGTCAAATGGCGATTCTGAGGGTACCATTGTGTCTGGAAGGGTCGAGAAAGTCGAAATGACTGTACTTGGGGTCTATTTAGGTTCCAAAATAATTTAGGACCGTTTGACTCAAATTAAAGTTACCGGGTCATTTAAAGTGTGTATTACCATTTAAAGATGTGTATCTTGGGAGTTAGGGCTTAAAAGCCTACGGGAGAAACAATTCTCCAAAGAAAGAAAGAGAAAAAGAAAGAAAGAGAGAAGAAGAAAGAAGAAGAGAAAAGAGAAAAGAGAGAGAAAGTGGAGATTTCCGGTATTTACGCGATCTCAAGGCGGATTCAGAACCTACGAACTCGAGGCAAGTGGCTTGCTAAATAATTGTTGTGTACCATTTATTGCATGATTTGTGGATTGAATCTTTAGGTTTTAGGTTTAGTTTATCAAAACCTAACTTTTGGGTATACTCTTAGATTTAATATGTAGATCTTTGATTTGAGGATAGAAATTAGTTTATATGTATTCTAGGATGAATATTGATGATATATTTGTGATTGGGTTGAAGAGAAATGAAGAGAAAACGATTAAAACGATTTTTGGGATTTTGGCTTACTTAAAAAGTAGCCATTTTCGAGAGTTCTGAAGGGCCGAATCGATTCGGCCTCCTACCGAATTGATTCGGAAATATGCAGGTGCCCAGGTCTGAGTGACTGAATCGATTCGGACTCCAGCCGAATCGATTCGGCCTGAGACAGAGTCCCAGGTCTGATGACCCAAATCGATTCGCATTCCAGGCCGAATCGATTCGTTGGGCCGAATCGATTCGGAATTGGCCCGAATCGATTCGAAAACAGGGATTTTCGATGGAAGTTTTTCTAAGGAGAATTTCATTCCGTTTTGTTCGAGGTTATCGATTGGGAACCTCTATAGGAGATATTTGGAGTATGTTTTGGAGACTTTTAGCGAGTTTCCCTTATAAGAAATTTTGGATACATATAGACTTAAATTGAGGAATACCGCTTAGAGATTTTGGTATTTTCTAAGTGGGGAAGCCCACTTTGATTTGGAGATGATAATGATATTCCTATTTAAAGAATGAGAATAACTTAGAGATAATGGATATTACGATCCAATCCCAAATGGGATAATCTTAAAGGTTCATAAAATGAATTGAACCCTACTATGGATGGAGAATTATAAATGCTTATTGATGTGCATACGGATATAGAAATATCCTTGTTAATGTTTGATTTGGGAGATGTCTCACACTGTGAGAAATGCTAATTGAGGTGCATTAGGATAAAGAATATCCTTAACTTAAATTCATTTTAGAAACAATTCATTATTAGAAGCGACTTATGAGCTTCAAGCGAGAAATAGTGTAATGTATACTAAGCGGGGTTAATGTGTGAGATTTGACGATTAGTGTATCAAAAGAGAGTGATATACTAAACAATGATGTTAATCAAATTGCACCAATGTGCGTATAATAAATATGAAAATGATGTGACAGGTATACCTTATATTACGGTATATCTTTATATGATGTGTTGATGTATGTATACATTATATGTTGGTATATCTACATATAGTGAAGCATACCCCCTCCTTGCTATCATTGGGAAGTTGCGTCAGTTGAGGGTGAGCATCATGGCTCAAAGAGCAGGGTGTGGATATTCCCCAGGTCATAGTCGTCCATTGTGATTATTATGCGATATATATATGCATTCTTTTGGGGGTGAGAAGTCGGGGGTATGTGACGTTCTCACTTGCCGGTTAGGATCTATGACCGCTTCTCGGGATGTTGTGTGCATGAGTTGATCACGAGGTAGGTGTTGTTGAACCCCACCAAGTGGCCCCAGTTTGCTACGTTTATGGGTTGTTGGAAGATGATAGCATGTGAGCCTGCGTCCTCGAGCTATAGCTCGGTTGGATGGTTATTATTGATTGTGCTTATACTTGGGTATCAAGGTCATAATGGACCTCAAGGACTAACATTGCCAGGACTAGTGTATCGGAGGGGTTCCTTGTTTGGATTTTTCCTCGGCAAGACGTCCCATGCACGAACCGCAGTGTAATGTTGGAAATTGGGGATAAGTTAGTCCCTAATGCTCATACTTATATATATATATATCACCTATCCCGACGATCGACAGTTCCAGGAGTAGTGTAACGAGGGGGGTTCCTTGGTTGGATTTCGCCTAGGCGAGACGTCCCACGCATGAAACGCCGTGTACTGTTGAGAATTGGGAATATTAATTAATTAAAATTGGATATCAATACGGTCAGGAGTAGTGTAACGGGGGGTTCCTTGTTTGGATTTCGCCTTGACGAGACGTTCCACACCCGAAACGTAGTGCCGTATTGAGAATCGGGTGGAGTTTAGTCCTTAACTCTTGATGCTAATAACTCATATAAAAATATATATACTGTTTACATGCCAAATGAGGGCATAGCTAGAATATATGAAATTCTAGTAAATGAGAATGTTGATGTATTATGATGATGTGGTTGATTATGCAACGTTATATGTTCAATAAATGAACAAATATAATGAGAATTATTAGACATTAAATGTAAAGAAATGTTTTAAATGGGAATGTAGATAAGTGTAGATTTCGATATAAGTTAGATAACATAATCTAATATTTATTTTGGGATATAGTTAGATTTAATTGCCTAATTAGATTTGGGCATACATTTGGAGACCACATGGATACGTTAGGTGCGCGCTCTAGTTGAGAGGTGAGATGGATTATTATGGAGAGGACGATTCCATTAAATCATGTAATAATGCATTTATAATTTTTATGCATTTTAATACACTTGCTATAAAATGTTTTTCAACTCGGGCTCTGACCCATTTATATTTTCTCCTCCATGTATATATATTGTATTACTTTAGGTGTTCCTCCGCAAGGACGCCATTGATGTTCATCCATCCAGTGTTTTCGTGGAGCTGTGGCAGTAGCGGACTGTTGCGGCACTTTGTCATAGTCGATTCCTATCTATTGTACATCTAGATTAGGATTCAGTTTGTATATTAAGTCAGTATTCAAGTGTTGTAGATTAACACTTTTATATTTCATTTCTCAGATTATTGTATTGTCCGTTACTCGACAGCATATTCGGGTATTTCATTGTTGAGATTTTGTTGTACATTGTATTGTACTCTTTCTTATTATTGGAGTTTGCACATACCACTCATCTTAGTTAGATGTATATCGTTGGTCTTGTTGCATTATTGGTTTTGTTGTTGTTGTTGTTAAATAAAAGTTTTAAATTTTTGACAATTCACTTTTAATAATTTCGGGTAGTTAGACTTAGATTATTAGTATTGTCAGTTGATGTTGAGACTGTGCCATCTGAGATACCTGATTTAATGTAGTATAGGGCTGGCCACCCATTATTATTTTGAGCGGGTTGTCACAGATGGTCTCAGAGCATCAGGTTCTAGTGTCTTTAGGATCTGTGTGCGTTACTGCCATCTTCCGTAAGCGTTCTTGATGTAGAGCCATATTATTAGGACGATTGTATTCACACGTCCATATTTCTGCTGTGATTTGAAAACATTTGAAAGGCGTTCTGATACAATTATTCTTGTTTCAGATGCCACCGAAGGGAGTTCGTTCAGTCAAGGCAAATAAAGGGAATGTGCAACCCCAAACGCCTCAAAAGAACATGACTATAGATGATGTTGCCAATATTGTGGCACAAGCAGTAATTGCTGCCATTTTCACAATGGCGCAGCGATCTGCAGTTCAAGAAGCCCAACCCCATTTAGGATTGTCTTTATGGGAGAGAGTGAAGGAATATTTTAGTAAGTGGCATCCTCCCGAGTTTACTGGGGGAGTTGATGGAATGGTAGCAAGTCAATGGAAGAATAGTATACAGAGGCACCTTCGTATGGTTCAGTGTAGTGAGGTGCAGAAATAATTTTTAGCCACCTTTATGTTATCGGGTGTAGCTCTACAATGGTGGGAGTTTGTCACCACATCTGAACAGAGAGATACTTTACCTATAATAGAATTTTGGGAGCTTTTCGATCGAAGGTATTTTCCTTCCCCGAATCTGAATATAAAGATTTTTCAAGGTAATAGAACGGTGGCAGAATATGAGGAAGATTTTTCTCGATGGGCGAAATTAGTACCTGGTGAGGTAAATACGGAAGAGAAGTGTATATCGAAGTTTGTTCAAGGTTTAAATTGGAGAATCCGGTAACATTTGTTAGATAGTCCTAAGTAAGCGACTTTCGTCGAGGTAGTGGATGCAGCAGTACTAAAGTGTCATGAATATCGTCTTCGTTCGCAAGAGGGTAAGAACTTTGGAGATTCGAGTTCATCAAGTAAGCTTGGCAAGGATAATGCCAGTAATGCGAGTGGGCAGAAAGAATTTGTGGGTAAGTGTTTCTTTTGTAAAGAAATCGGTCATGAAACGAGAGATTGTCCTAAAAGAGGTAAAGGACCACGTTTTGATGAAGTTTTGGAAGTGCAACCCCTACAACAAATTCGAGGTCATTTTAGATCGGTGGATTTTGTTTGGGAGCCCATTGATGAGGATGGGCAATCGGACTAGAGATGAATGATGTAAGTTAATTCTCCTTTATAAATAGGATAATTACTAAAATGAGTTTTGGTATATCGTATGGGAGATATTGATGAACTGGTAGTGCTATAGCCCTACTTGTATGTTTTGACCCTAAGGGCTGAATTTTGAGCAAGTTAGGCTCCTATGATAATTATCTTTCGATAGAATGGATAATTTTGTATTATGCTCAAAAAGATCTATAAACCTTGTGGTGAATGCAAGAATGGTTATGGTGATAAGTAGTAATGATACAACTACTTCTTTTTATATAGTCATGTTAGACTTATATAATTTTTGTATTCCAGATATGAATGAGCCTTATAAAAGGGCAAAATATTGAAATGATGTAAGATGCTGTTTTTGATTAAAAGTTTAGATTGTAGATTGATGGACGCAGGAAACTTTAGTTCACAATTATGCTAATTTTTGTGAGCTACATATTGTTATATATGTGATGATTGTTAAGACCTTGTGTGGGACATAAGGCACTTTATGTAAATATTGTAATACATAAACCAAAAAATTTTCATAACTTTTTTTAAAATAAAAAAATTTATCGGCCTTAGGCCACATCAAAATGATTTTTCCCCCAAAATATTTTTAAACTTTAGTCCGGATTTAACAAACTCTCAATCCCCGACGTCACCCCATAGTAGTGAATTGGGAGGGTTCCTTATTTCGATTTCTCTTTTGCGAGACTTCCCCTGCACAAAATTGGCGAATGTCAGTAATTGAGATGAGTTATTTCTTGGACCATTCAAAATTTGTATACTATTAAAATGTTAGTATTATATCTATGGAATTGTGGAATTTTGGAGGTAAATGTAGCCTCATGATGATTGGTATGAGCGATAGCTCGAATATGAAGGGTGTATGGGCACCCTAGTTGTGGATGTTGGTTCTATATAACTCATGATCAACTTAAAATAAAATAAATTAAATTAATTTGTCGTGGGAAGTTAGAGATTTGGAGATAGGATTAGTGAGGATGGGTGTAGTAAAACTAGTTGAGCTTTGGAGAATTAGGCTTAGCTAAAATTTCGAGGACGAAATTTTTGTAAGTGGGGAAGTTTGTAACAACCCGAGGTCTTGGAGACGAGAATTTATTTACTTTGGGCGAAATAAATAATATTTTATTGGAGAATAATTAAAATTGGCATTTGAGGTCAAAATTTGGGTTCGATAGAAAGTGTGTGAAATGGCGATTCTGAGGGTACCATTATGTCCGGAAGGGTCGAGAAAGTCGAAATGACTGTACTTGGGGTCTATTTAGGTTCTGAAATAATTTAGGACCGTTTGACTCGAATTAAAGTTATCGGGTCATTCAAAGTGTGTATTATCATTTAAAGATGTGTATCTTGGGAGTTAGGGCTTAAAAGCCTACGGGAGAAACAATTCTCCAAAGAAAGAAAGAGAAATTGAGAGAAAGAAAGAGAGGAGAAGAAGAAAGAATAAGAGAAAGAAGGAGAAAAGAGAGAGAAAGTGGAGATTTTCGGTATTTACGCGATCTCAAGGCGGATTCAGAACCTACGAACTCGAGGCAAGTGGCTTGCTAAATAATTGTTGTGTAACATTTATTGCATGATTTGTGGATTGAATCTTTGGGTTTTAGGTTTAGTTTATCAAAACCTAACTTTTGGGTATACTCTTAGATTTAATATGTAGATCTTTGATTTGAGGATAGAAATTAGTTTATATGTATTCTAGGATGAATATTGATGATATATTTTTGATTGGGTTGAAGAGAAATGAAGAGAAAACGATTAAAACAAATTTTGGGATTTTGGCTTACTTAAAAAGTAGCCATTTTCGAGAGTTCTGAAGGGCCGAATCGATTCGGCCTCCTACCGAATCGATTAGGAAATATGCAGGTGCCCGGGTCTGAGTGACCGAATCGATTCGGACTCCAGCCGAATCAATTCGGCCTGAGACAGAGTCCCAGGTCTGATGACCCAAATCGATTTGCCTTCCTGGTCGAATTGATTCTCTGGGCCGAATCGATTCGGAATTGGCCCGAATCGATTCGAAAATAGGGCTTTTCAACGGATGTTTTTCTAAGGAGAATTTCATTCCGTTTTGTCCGAGGTTATCGATTGGGAACCTCTATAGGAGATATTTTGAGTATGTTTTGGAGAATTTTAGCGAGTTTTCCTTATAAGAAATTTTGGAGTCATAGAGACTTAAATTGAGGAATACCGATTAGAGATTTTGGTATTTTCTAAGTGGGGAAGCCCACTTCGATTTGGAGATGATAATGATATTCCTATTTAAAGAATGAGAATAACTTAGAGATAATGGATCTTAGGATCCAATCCCAAATGGGATATTCTTAAAGGTTCATAAAATGAATTGAACCCTATTATGGATGGAGAATTATAAATGCTTATTGGTGTGCATACGGATATAGAAATATCCTTATTAATATTTGATTTGGGAGATGTCTCACACTATGAGAAATGATAATTGAGGTGCATTAGGATAAAGAATATCCTTAACTTAAATTCAATTTAGAAACAATTCATTATTAGAAGCGACTTGTGAGCTTCAAGCGAGAAATAGTATAATGTATACTAAGTGGGGTTAATGTGTGAAATTTGACAGTTAGTGTATGAAAAGAGAGTGATATACTAAACAATGATGTTAATCAAATTGAGCCAATGGGCGTATAATAAATATGAAAATGATGTGACAGGTATACCTTATATTACGGTATATCTTTATATGATGTGTTGATGTATGTATACCTTATATGTTGGTATATCTACATATTGTGAAGCATACCCCCTCCTTGTTATCATTGGGAAGTTTCGTGCGTTGAGGGTGAGCATCTTGGCTCAAAGAGCAGGGTGTGGATATTCCCTAGGTCATAGTCGTCCATTGTGATTATTATGCGATATATATATATATATATATATATATATATATATATATATATATATATATATATATATATATATATATGCATTCTTTTGGGGGTGAGAAGTCAAGGGTATGTGACGTTCTCACTTGCCGGTTAGGAGCTAGGACCGCTTCTTGGGATGTTGTGTGCGTGAGTTGATCACGAGGTGGGTGTCGTTGAACCCCACCAGGTGACCCCAGTTTACTATGTTTATGGGCTGCTGGAAGATGATAGCATGTGAGCCTGCGTCCTCGAGCTATAGCTCGGTTGGATGGTTATTATTGATTGTGCTTGTACTTGGGTATCAATGGCATAATGGACCTCAAGGACTAACATTGCCAGGACTAGTGTATCGGAGGGGTTCCTTGTTTGGATTTCGCCTCGGCGAGACGTCCCACGCACGAACTGCAGTGTAATGTTGGAAATTGGGGATAAGTTAGTCCTTAATGCTCATACTTATATATATATATATATCACATATCCCGATGATCGACAATGCTAGGAGTAGTGTAACGGGGGGGTTCCTTGTTTGGATTTCGCCTCGGCGAGATGTCCCACGCATGAAACGCCGTGTACTTTTGAGAATTGGGAATACTAATTAATTAAAATTGGATAATAACTTGGGTTACATGCATCATGCATTGAGGGCATAATGAGCCTCGAGTATCAATACGATCAGGAGTAGTGTAACGGGGGTTCCTTGTTTGGATTTCGCCTCGGCGAGATGTCCCACGCACGAAACGCAGTGCCGTGTTGAGAATCGGTAGGAGTTTAGTCCTTAACTCTTGATGCTAATAACTCATATAAAAATATATATACTGTTTACATGCCAAATGAGAGCATAACTAGAATATATGAAATTCTAGTAAATGAGAATGTTGATGTATTGTGATGATGTGGTTGATTATGCAACCTTATATGTTCAATAAATGAATAAATATAATGAGAATTATTACACATTAAATGTAAAGAAATGTTTTAAATGGGAATGTAGATAAGTGTAGATTTTGAGATAAGTTAGATAACATAATGTAATATTTATTTTAGGTTCTAGTTAGATTTAATTGCCTAATTAGATTTGGGCATACATTTGGAGACCACATGCATACGTTAGGTGCGCGCTCTAGTTGAGAGGTGAGATGGATTGTTATGGAGAGGATGATTCCATTAAATCATGTAATAATGCATTTATAATTATTATGCATTTTAATACACTTGCTATAAAATGTTTTTCAACTCGGGCTCTGACCCGTTTATATTTTCTCCACCATGTCTGTATATTGTATTACTTTAGGTGTTCCTCCGCAAGGACGCCATTGATGTTCATCCATCCAGTGTTTTCGTGGAGCTGTGGCAGTAGCGAACTGTTGCGGCACTTTGTCGTAATCGACTCCTATCTATTGTACATCTAGATTAGGATTCAGTTTGTATATTGAGTTAGTATTCAAGTGTTGTAGATTAACTCTTTATATATTTCATTTCTCAGATTATTGTATTGTCTGTTACCCGACAGCATATTCGGGTATTTCATTGTTGAGATTTTGTTGTACATTGTATTGTACTCTTTCTTATTATTGGAGTTTGCACATACCACTCATCTTAGTTAGACGTATATCGTTGGTCTTGTTGCATTATTTGTTTTGTTGTTGTAGTTGTTAAATAAAAGTTTTAAATTTTTGACAATTCGCTTTTAATAATTTTGGGTAGTTAGCCTTATATTATTAGTATTGTCAGTTGATGTTGGGACTGTGCCATCTGAGATACCTGATTTAATGTAGTAGAGGACTGGCCACCCGTTATTATTTTGAGCGGGTTGTCACATTTATGAAAAGGGAAATTGTATTTTAACAGGAAACAAAAATAAGGATAACGGCTACACAGTCCTTCCTAAGTCTGAATCTTGTAGTAGATTGGCACTTACAAATATTCATAATCTTCGTAAGAAAAGTTCCTAAGAAATTATTAGAGGATTGCCTAAAATTAAAAATTCTTTTAAACCTGTCTGTGGTCCTTATCAGAAAGGGAAAATAAGTAAACCCTTTGATAAGAAAGTTAAAAATATTTTAACTACAAAACCTTTGGAATTAATCCACATGAACCTTATAGGTCCCTTTCGAACTATCCAAATGTTTTAACCGTTTCATACCTGTTACTGTGGATAACTACACACAATATACTTGGGTTGCATTCATGAAAAATAAATCCCATACCTTCGTTGAGTTCTTAAAAATACTTTGACAAATAGAGAACGAAAAGGATACCCAAGTATGTTGCATCAAAAGTGACAGATGTGGAGAATTCAAGGATTCGGGTGTTGTAAAATATTGTATAGATAATGACAATAAATATGAATTTAGTACGCCTAAGACATCCCAACAGAATGACATTACATAATGGAAAGATAGAACTTTACAAGAGATGACAAGGGTTATGCTACATGCGAAAACTCAACCTAAGTATTTTTGGGCCAAAGTTGTTCAAACGGCTTGTCATATCATTAATTGTGCATACCTTAGGAAGAATTTCAAATCTGTTGATGATATTCGATTTGAGTATCTTTGTAATGTCATTGGTATGATAGTTCTCATTCAATTCAACACATCATTCATATCCTCGGTAGTTGCATGCTAATAATTGGTTTTTGAGTATTTAGGGCATAGTCATTTCTCAAATGACAAAAGACACATCCTAATAACTGTTTAATGTAGGAGACCCTTGTATCTTCCCTTTCATATGTTATTTCTTGTGTTGGAACATTATCTCATATTCTCCTGATTTATATTTTTTACCCCGCTGTATATTTGAGCAAAACTGGGGGAGAAGAAGTTGAGTACCTATGCTACGATTCATATTTTTTTGGTACTAACTCAACTAATATGACATGGAGTGTTTATTCTTTTCAGGTATTTTTTAGACCCGATCGTATAACTTGTCCTATTTATAAGGGTATTGGTCTATATTGTAGTTGAGTAATGTATTTTCTTATCTTCTTTTCGGTTGTAGGATGGGAAGGGGTAGATAGAGATATTTGTATAGGAAATCTAGTATTTTTCATTTTTACCCACGAGTTCAGGATACTCAAGGGAATTTTGTCTCCAATATCCAAAGGGGGGGATTGAGAACACACTATATGGTTGACGTACTTGAGTTTATGCCATATAGGAGTTCCAACTAATTTGGATATCGAGACAAAATAGGATTAGATTTTTTCGAGTTACTCTATCTCAAAAAGGCTCCAATGAATCCTAGTCCAAGTACTCCAATTCGATACAAAGAGGTAAGTACAACTCTTGAACCACAATTATGACACATACACTGCATCTACATATTTATTATGTGTGCATATTTTTTATGGTGGTGCCGTTGCTTCAAAATATTTTTTTTTTTGGAAAAATAAATTCATTTGAATATTTTTTTTAATCATTAGAAATGATTTTTCATTTAA
Source organism: Sambucus nigra (assembly GCA_949130495.1). Lineage (NCBI taxonomy): Eukaryota > Viridiplantae > Streptophyta > Magnoliopsida > Dipsacales > Adoxaceae > Sambucus > Sambucus nigra. The sequence goes on from OX422207.1 coordinate 764,428,100, forward strand.
TTGAAATATGATTTTAAAAATATATTTAAGGTTAACATAAGAATATTTTTTATGATAAAAATTTGATTGGTTCAATTTTTAATTGGTTAATATTTTTTTGAGTCGAAAAATTAATTTTTTTCAAGACTTTATAAAACACATGTGTGTTATATTTTAATAAGGCTTTTTGTGTTTGTTTAGTATTTTGGTGGTTAGACTCATTTGTTTCCCTAGATTGAGTGGATATCAATGAACCATATTATTAGTCCCTCAATCCTAGTGAATACATTTTAGCTAATTAAATTAGTTCTTCCTCTTTCTTTCTATACCCTTAGATCTTGAAGATTTAATCTAGACCCTTCATTTGTAACAACCCTATTAGTGACCCATATATAATATCTTTTAGGGTTTTTATTTATTTAGAATAAGAGGAGAAGAAGAGAAGAGGGTTAGAAAAAGGGTGTCGGCAATTTTATTAAATAAGAGAAAAAGAGAATATTTCATTCTCATATCATATCATCTCCTCCATTCCTTGAGAGAAAAACCGATAGTGAGACTAGAGAAGAAATTAAGAGAGATCTCGCCGGCAGAAGTAGAAAACATCATCAGGTAACACGTCGAAAAACGAAGGAAGTTCGTTGAACTGTCTAAACCGCGATCGTCGCTGTTGTCCCAAAACCGAGACCGTCGGAGTTGTTCTAAATTGATACCATCGGATTTGTTCTAAACCGAGATCATCGGAGTTGTTCTAAATCGATACCGCCGTAACTATAAAATCGAGAAAGACAAAGAACTCACCGGAGTTTTTTATCACCGAAAAAACTCGCCAAATTTTTCAAGAACCAAATCAGACCCTACCATTTCATGGTTTATTCTCAAAACCCAATACCCACTTTATTAGTTGATTTAATCAGAATAATCTAAGAGCCTAGAAGACTATTTGTTGGGATTTTTGTGTATTGGGTTTTGTTGCTGATTTGTTGGGTATTTGAAGACCTCTTCAACTTTATATCTCCTTAAGAACCATATAGTTCACATAGAATATTTTTTGGGGGTTCTTTATTTGTTTATTAAATTTATCGTTGTTGGCCCAAGAATATAGTTTCAAATAAATTTGAAACACAAAACTTATTGTTGTGGCTTATATTCAGATTTGAGAACGACATTTTTGGTTTCAAAAATTAATTTCACAAATTGGTGAAATAAATTTGGACATAAATAATTTTGAAACAAAACTTGATTTGAAATTTATTATTTCGAATCTAAAATTTTTGAAGTCTTGTATTCAAAGCATATTTGAGATTATTTTCATTGCATATAGAAGTTTCTTATAATTCATAGGATATTGCATGTATATTTGATTGAGAGGGTGAGGAGCATTATTGCATTTAGTTTAATTCACACACTATCACTCTCACAGGAACACTTAGGAGTTGTGGTTCTTGGTGAGATATTTTATTTATTGGAGCTGCTATAATCAAAGAGGACAATGAAAAAGCAAGAAAGCTGCGGGAAGGAAGATTACATCAAGTCAGAAGTACCACGTTAAAAATCACGTGTTAATTTGCTTGAATCTTCTTAATTACTTTGGTTAACAATATCGTACTAGAGACTTAAATTGAATGTTTCAGTTTTAAAAACTTACGGTAATCAAACTAACGGATCTAGAGATCGTATTCAGAAATATTGTTTTAACACATCTAGTGTTCATTTTGAAAAGAGTTTTGTTCAACGAGTTTATTTCGGAGTTTACTCAACTTATAAAACTTTGTTATTAATCTTATAAACAATTTTTTTCAATGTCGACTGCACTGGTACCTCAGTGATAGAGACGAGTTTTACCTTGGTCATTTTACCTTAGAAACTAGGTGCTGAAAATATCCAATGTATCCCTAGGTGATGAAAAGGGGGATCCTCTCATATATCTTGGGGTATGGGGCCATATGATTGATACGAAAGCGTAGTGATTATTTATTGTCAATTCTTCGAGGTTATAAGTGTGGGACTATCTATAACGATACATAGTACGCGCGAGTGATCCCTGAAAGCGGTAGGTATAGGCTTTCATGATGTGCGGGCATGAGTGTACCCTATTTATTATGTACGTGTTTGGGACTGTAGTTATGCGGATAGAGACATAGACCTAGGGATTGTCCTTCATTATAGGTTCATATACTTAACAAGTATAGTCTGATATGATTATGGAACCTTTAACTATATTTGGGTTATAACAATATATTTCATCATGGGATTCACTTGGATTTGGGATTAAACGCATGTGATATTTTCTGTTGTTTGGGTTGGATTAACTTAAAAACAACTAAAAGATGAGAGAAGCATGCGTTGTTATATTATAGCCCAAATTCAGTTATATTCTTACTCTTCGTAAACTTTATGTTAACATATTCATTGAATTCTCTTTTTAGAACATAGGCCACCGATGCAGCTTCACCCTAGATTCTGTATTTTTCTTCCTTCAGTTGCTAATCCAATCAGGCGTAGTTGGCGAGCCTGCATGCTCTTTCTTTTATTCCTATTTTGTTTCCTGTTGTGTCAGATTTGTATTTAATATTACTGGAGTCTGTATTATTATTACATGTAGGGTTGGATTTGTTATGAGACAGCTTTAGTTCCTTTAATGGTTCTACTAATGTGAATTAGATTGGTATCAGAGATGATATGATTCACCTATATTATGTTTCAGTTATTTACTTTATGTATTTAGTTTTATTTTTCGTCAAGCTTAGAATGATATCCTATTATTTTCGACACCAGTATTATTTATTTTAGAATTAATCAATCTAGCTTGGATTTTATGGGGTACCAAATTTGGTTATTGTAATTTAATGTCCTTCTGTCCATTGGCATTTTGTGACATTGTGTTTGATAAGATTGCATGTTCTTAGAGCCTTGTATGATCTTTAGGATTGATTCTCGGCTACCTTTTTGTGCTTTGTATGCCCTAGGTAGTACGATCTTTTGTTGGTATCGTGATTTTCTTTTGGATTAGATATTTTTTTGATTTATTTGAGTTTATGAGTTGAGATTTTGTATATCATGTTAATATCTTTCTAGTTTGATCTTAAACACCTTTTTTCACTATAGCTTTTCTTATCTCATTTGACTTTTTGGTGTTTGTCTTGAATAGTTCTTTGTACTTTATCTTTTTTACTATCATTTTTTAGCTTATTTGACTTGAGTTATCTCTTTGTGCTATCATGTTATTCTTATTATTGTTTTTGAACTTATTTGGTTATTATTGTTGTCTCAAATGTCATTTCACATATTCTATGCTCATGCTCATATGTTTATGTTACACGCTTTCATGTTATCTTGTTGTGATACCCCTACTCCTATCTTATTTCATATGCTTTTCTTTGTCATGCATAGATTTAGGAGGAGTATGATTAGCACTTGGGGAGTGATTTTTTAAGGAAGTTTACATTTCTTTGGTTGCAATTGTCATTTGATTGTGGATATTGCGTCATGATTCTTGTTTATTGTTGCTAGCATGTTATTCTCGTGTGATTTATTCTTGACATTATTTGGTAATTCTTTACACACGTGTTTGATGAGGATTAGAGATTCTCTGCATTATTTCTATGATTATTGGATATTCGTATCTTACTTGGTACTTGATGCTTGGATAATTGGATGTTTGTTTGGATGGTTGGTGTACCTTCACTTCTTGTCTGTCATTGAGTTATCTTGGTTCTTGTAGTACATTTTGTTGCTTTAATGTATTATTTGGTTTTATCCATATTCTTATGCTCATATTTTCATATTCATGGTTGATATATAATCTCGTTTTGCTAGTTAGATTGTTTGTATATCACATATCCTGATTTTATGCTTATTGATTGATATCATTCATCTTTTAGTTCTTGATTTTGAGATTCATATAATGATACAAATGTGTATATTCATTGCTTATTATATTTAAAGCTTTGGCAGTTCACACGATATACTTAGGGGTGCTCGTGGTCCGATTTGGTCCGATTTTGGGGTATTTTTAGACCCGGACCACATTAATCGGTCCTAAAAAATTATGGACCGAGACCAGACAAAAATAATTGGTTTCGGTCCTATTCGTTTTTCAAGCGGTCCGTGTTCGTTCTCGGTCCTATTCGATCCAACCCATATAAAACAACACACACACACACACACACACACACACATATATATATATATATATATATATATATATATATATATATATATATATATATATATATATTAAAACAACATATTTTTTAAATTAAAAAAGCACATTTAAAAAAAACATCATTTCTATTGAAAAAAAAACACTTGTAAAAAAAACAGCACACTTTTTTTAAATAAAAAAAAGCATTGTTTTTATTTGTAAAAAACAACACTTTAAAAAAAGCATTGTTTTTTTAAAACACCACCTCAATTTAACCTTACCCATATTAAATAATTAATAACAATAATAATATCCATAAAAGATAGCAAACAACCAACAACTAATACCAGTAAAATATGTCCGCCAAATAATTAATACACTCATATTAAAGTATCATGTTTAATTTAACTATTACAAATTCAACACAAATTCTTCAAAATCTCCAACGCATCCATGTCGCCACGCATTATGCCTCTCCACTTGTAACTCCTAACAACTCTACAAATCATTAAAAATGTGATTATCAGTAATAGCATTTAAACAATCAAATAAGATGAAATATCAGAATTGTTGATGTAAAAAATTAGATTGCTTCTAATTATTTAATCACAGATAAATATAAATGAGACAGAGAATTTTAAAGTGGTTCAGCCTTATAAGAATGGCCTACGTCCACTGTTTCTGTTATTGCTAAGTGTTTTTGGGATTCTCGATATGTAATCCTATTCAGAAAATCCGGTCCCCTTGAATGAGGGTGATACAAGGTATTTACAGCATTTAGGTTTTACATGTGAAAGGGTAAGCAATTAATGCCCTTTAAGAGTATACGTCTGTATGATAAGCATTCAGTGAATAGTTGAACTGTTGATTATCTGGCAATCAATGCTGTGGCCGAGATGCAGCTCGGACCGCCTTAGTTGCTCGTTGTTCAGGAGTTCCTCGGAGCGTTGGAGTTCCTCGGAGTGAGTCTGACTTGGTCGGGAAAATAACCTTCCTCGTTGCTATTGTGCCATGTAGATCAACACGTGTCTTCTTGTGATTCGTCTATATCAGCATATTAATTTTGGTATCAACAGAATCCCCCAATGTTTCATATTTCAAAATTTGAGGAGTATGGAACATTCTTTCTCGGTATATGGCAATATTAAATGACCTTCCTGGTGCTTAGGAGCATTTTCTCCGTGTTCGGTCTTCCAAATTCGCAGAATCCGCCTTTTTGAATTTTTATAAGCACTTCGATCTTCATGCACTTTTTGTCCTTTTAGCCGCCGATAGCGTAATAGTTTCTTTTTGTAATCATTTATTTCGCTGTTTCCCAAGGCAAAGTATTTAAGCTTCATAGGCAATCCCATCGTCTTCTACCTTTTCCAATCTTTGCTTTCGAGTTTTCTATAGTCTTTCTCTCTCTAGTGTGTTCATCCTTTTCTTCGTTCATTGTCAACAGGTCTCCCTTTTTCCTGTAAGATCTTCTTCCTTCTTCTTCATTTCTTTTATTCACCATGGTTTATGTTATTAAATCTCTTGAGAAATTCCGTTCTGATTTTTCTATTCCATCTTGGGTAACTCTGGAAAATCTTTCTGAGCCTTTAGATTATTTTCGTTTGGCTGAGGGACACTAGTTCCCTAGCCTCTTTATTGCTGAATGTGGATTTTCTTTTCCACCAAACCCTTTGTGCTTAGAGTTCTGTCAGTATTTTGATGTTGTTCCTGCAAAAATAGCCCCCAACATATGGAGGATAGTTAATGGGGTGTATAGGTTAAATCAAACTCATGGAACCCGTATAGGAATTTCTGAGATTATGTATTGTTATAGATGGGTTGTTTTAGATAATATTTTTTATTTAAAAACTGGATTTTTGAATAGGGACTTAGTAGTCAACCTCCCTGATGCCAATAGGGATTATTTTGAACATGGGGTAATTATAAAAAATTAGCAACATGCCCCTTTGACTGGAGATGAAGTATATCAAGGTCCCAGATGCCCTCCATATGGCAATGGGATAGGTTATTTTCATCTTATTTTATTTCTGAACTTGTGATTTCATTATGTTTGAACAAATGTGTGACTGATATTTCACTATGTATTTGTTTGTAGTTGAGAGTAAGAGAAAAACTCCAAAAAAATCAGAAGTAAATATTAAGCATTTGAAACATATCTGGAATTTGCATCAAAAAGTTGCAGACGAGCACATCAGGTTTGCTTCATATTTGTTGCAGAATAGGAGTTATACAACATCCTTTACTGCTCGTCCTGTGGTCAGCACCAGTGAACCAGCATCAATTCCTGAGGACTCTTCTTCAGAATCTCACATTCCTCTAAGTCAGAAAATGGGCAAAAGAAGAGTTCCTGCTCTCTTTGAGGAGACTACCTCTGCTGGAGATGGAAAAAGGAACAAGGCTGACGTCCCAAAGGGGACAAAGAAAGTAGATGACGCCCCTTCTGTTGTTCCGCAGAAGGCTGCCGAGAAGCCCCCAGTGGCTCCGAGCAAGAAAAGTGCTTCTGTGGAAGTGGTCACCATCTCCTCCATCAAAAGTTCTTTAGTTGAAACTGCTGAAATGCCACCGAGGAGACTGAAGAAATCCTCCTCGGTCAATTTAGCTGAAAACATTTCCCAGCTCCAAGTTAGTGGAGCTGGTGTTCCAACTATCATTCCCCCGAGCTCTGCAATGAGCTCGGTAAAGACTTGGACTATTCCTGAAGTCCAAGGAATCGAGGAGAGTATGTCTAGGGATATGCTTACATCCTTGGATACTCGTCACATTGCTTCAGTAAGTTTCTCATATTCTGAATTTTCTTTCTTTTCATCAATACATGTATCTCTGTGCTGACTTATTATTATCTCCTTTTTTCAGCTAGTGAGTTGCTTTAACACCATTGTGAAGAAAGATGAAGCGATCAAGGCTTCAAGCTCCTCGTCTGGAGTCGAGGATGCTTTGTTGGGGTTAACCAAATCTTTGAAGGATTCTCGTCAAAAGTATGACGAGGATAGGGATGAATGGGAGAAGAAGTTGACTGCAGTTGAAGCAGAAAAGGTGCAGCTGGAAAATAAAGTGAAAGACTTGGAGGAGGAGAAAAAGGAGTACGTCGAGAAGCTCACGAACTTTGGGGAGCTTGAAAATAAGTTGAAATTGGCTGAGGAAGATCTAACCCTTCTGCGAGAAGTAAATCGCCAGAAGGAGGAGGTGGATGATAAGTTAAAGGCCACCGAGGATCTTCTATCCGAGAAGCTCTCCTCGGAGAAAATTAAAAGAAAAATGGAAATAAAGAAGTCCTTCAACACAGGTTGGGACAAAGGGTGGAACAAGGGGGTAGCAGCCATGATGACTCAGGTGCAGTATGGGAATTTGAAATACTTCCGAGATGGATGGTTTGCTTCCTTGCAAGAATTGAAAGTTAATGAGGACTCAGAACTGTTTCAACAACATCTCCCTGGTCCTCCCCCAGCCATCGAAGATGAAGAAGAGGACGAAGCTGCCTCCGAAGAATCTTCAATGGTAGTGGGTGATCTCATCCTTACCCAGCCTGCTGACGAGGAGCTTTCATCTCTGCCTGCTCCTCCTGAATAAGTTCCAGCTCCAGCCGCTTAACTCGTTGTTCCCAGCGAGCAACCGAGCTCCTCATCCCAGCCTCCCGAGAAAGTCTTGGGAGACAAGGAAAAGGTGTGACGTTGTTCGGTATTCTCTTTCTATTTTTCTTCTTTTTCAAGTGTAACCAAGATCTTTGTAACTCTGCACTATTATCTAATAAAATTTGAGTTCTTTTCTTCCATATGATTGTCTATTTTCTCTTCTGTACTCTGTCTTGATCTTCTTTTTGATGATTACTTTTTCTTTCTCTGCTAGTTTCTGGCCAGGATGGATCTGCTATCTGCTAATGATACAAAGCTGATGCAGCAATGTTATGAATATTATAGGGCTGGTCACACAGGCCTGAGTGCATCAGAAGTTGCCGACATCCTTGGTCATGGTGCTTCAGAATAGGCAGTCGAAGCTTATCAGTTCTTGAAATGTCTTCTTGATCGTGCTGTAGCCAATAATGTGGCTTATTACGAAATGATTGAGGATCTTCAATGTACCTTAGAAAACCTTCAAAATCAGTATAAAGAATCAACCGCATTGTTTCATGAAGGATATGAGAAGAGATATCAGCAGCTTTCTTCCGAGAAGGGCTACGAGAAGTTCATCGCTGGATATAATGTTAGGGAGAGAACCCTAAAGGGTGAAGTTGAAGCATGTAGACAGATTGCCGAGCTGCTGGAGTAAGAGAATAACAATTTGCAGAAAGAGCTAACACAGTATAAGTCTGCAGCTTCATCTTCCATTGCTTTGGTAGCGGTCACCGATGAAGGATTCTCATTTTTAGAAGTGGAAAATGTTAAGTTGCGAGAAGAATTAGAGGCTTTGAGAAGAGCTGGGCCTTCTACTGATATTCGGGGACGAGGAAGAGGTTCTCGTGGGCGAGGAAGAGTTGCTCAGAATGTTGTCGAGGAACCAAGTTCTCGACCTGCTCGGGGAGGATCAAGAGTTCTTAGTCGTACTGTTGAAGAAGCTCGTACTCGATCAACGTTGGAAAATCAAGCATTCCAGTTAATGGCTAAGAATCAAGCTTTGTCTGACATGTCAAAGAAAATTAGAGAACTGGAACAACAGCTCTCTTCAAAGATATCAGCGTTGGCGACTAATGAACTTTTCATCCAAAGTCTTCACGAGAAGCTTGAAAGGTTGACATTTTAATTTCACAAACAACCCAGGGAGTTCTGGATGGCTGGATACAACGAAGCTCTATTCCATTTAGATGATCGTATCCAGAATGCTAATAATGAGGGCTACAAGCAAGGTTGGTTGAATGCCTTGGGCGTGCTGAAGCTCGAACAAGGACACTACCTGTGAGACTATTATGATCCTGGGGTACTAGACTTGCCTGTGCCACCTTATAAATTGGACACGGAATGGATCCCAGCTCGTGCCATTCCTCGGAGCTTAATTGGAAAATACCTCGGTGACTACAATCTTCATTCTCAAATTGAGGTATCTCGTCCCGAGCATCTACTGGACACACCTTCAATAATGAACGTCAGAATGCTTTGAGATATTAACTTCATTAATTCTCCCCTTTGCCTGGAAGATCCTCCTGCTGGCGAGGAGCCTATATCGAAAGCTGAAGGAAAAAAGCCAATAGAATAGGAAATTCTGATGTAATAATTAGTACACAATTTAATATCAATTTAATAAATTTGTGTAATTCATTTTGAATTTAATGAAAGAATTTCATATTTGTTTGCGAATTTGTATTGCTCTTGTATTTGTCAAACACTTTATATTTGTTCTTGCATAACAATATTGTGTGGTTCATCGACCAACTTAGTAGAAAAGTTACAAGTATTAGTAATGTTGCTCGATCACTTAATAATAAAGTAATGAGTATAAAGATGTTTAAAATTCTTCCAACCAACCAAGGTTGTTAAATTGAGCTCGTCGACCAATTATAGTTAGTGGGTTTTTATCCCCGACCAGCTATACTTGGTACTGTTTAAAATATTTTCACCTCGTCGACCAACTACAGTTAGTGGATTTCGATCCCCGACCAACCATACTTGGTTCAGTTTGGAATATTTTGTTCTTCGAGGAACTTTTTGTATTTTCTGTAATAATCTTACCTCCCGACCAACATAAGTCGGTGTTTGAGAGCATATCTTGTTTCCTAACCAAACACATTGGCATTTTTAGGAATGTTGATGTTGTTCTCGCTCTTTTACCGACCGGAGTTGGTCAGAGTTCGAATTATCATGTCCACTTGCCCTTTTACCAAAATTGGTCTGAGCCAGTGTCAGCCTCCTAACCAAAGGAGTATGGTTTGTTCTCGCCCTTTTACCAACCGGAGTTGGTCTGAGCTCTAACTATCGTGTTCTTTCCCTTTTACCAATCTGAATTGGTCTGAGTTAGAACTATCATGTCCACTCGCCCTTTTACCAACCGGAGTTGGTCTGAGCTAGTGTACGCCTCCTAACCAAAGGAGTATGGTTTTTTCTTGCTCTTTTACCAATCGGAGTTGGTCTGAGTTCGAACTATCGTGTTCTCGCCCTTTTACCAACCGGAGTTAGTCTGAGCTTGAACTATCGTGTTGTTTTTATTGTCGAGCAGCGTAGTGTTACACACACTAGTATTACCCGAAAAACTTTCAACAAAAGGAGATAAGATGGCAAAATATCGTCGTTTTATTCATATTGATGGAACTGCTTTACATTTTACATCACTGATAATACTTGCGTAGGTGTTCAGCATTCCATGCATTCTTAAATTCCTCTCCTTCTAGAGTCGCTATTCGGTAAGTTCCTGGTCGAACAACTTCTGTAACTCGGTAAGGTCCATGCCAGTTTGCTTCCAACTTATTATTCTTCTGAATGACCTTCTTTAGCACGTAATCTCCTTCTTTTAAATCGCATTTTTTCACCCTCTTGTTGTAGAACAGGGTTGTTCGTTGTTGATAAGCAGCATTCCTAATGGCTGCCTCTTCTCTAACTTCCTCGAGCATGTCCAAATCTAATCTCCTCATCAAGTCGCTGACTAGGAAATTGAAATTCAGCACTCTATGTGTTGGAAGACCCAACTCGGCAGGTATTACGGTCTCACTTCCAAATGCCAGCATATATGGTGATTCTCCAGTTGCTGCTCGGGGAGTTGTTCGGTAAGCCCACAATATTGATTGTAGCTCATTAATCCAATTATCTTTAGCCTCACTTAGCCTCTTCTTCAAACCATTTAGTAATGTTTTGTTCATCACTTCAGTCTGTCCATTGCTTTGAGGGTGGCCTGGTGCTGAATGAACCTTCAAAATGTTTGACTGATGACAATAAGCGGCAAACTCCTCGTTATCAAATTGTGTTCCATGGTCTGTGATGAAGGCATGAGGGAGACCATATCAGCAGATGATGTTCTTCTAAATGAATTGGTACACCTTATCGTATGTCATATCAATCAGAGGTTCAGCTTCTACCCACTTAGTAAAATAATCCACTGCGACTACGAGGTACTTGAATCTTCCTCGGGTCGTTGGCAATGGTCCAACCAAATCAATTCCCCACATGGCAAATGGCCAAGGGGAAGTTATGGGTGTCAACAATTCTTGTGGATTTCGTCGGATGGAAGAGAAATGTTGGCATTTATCACATCTCTTAGCATAGGCTATATAATGAGCCCTCATCGTTAGCCAGTAGTATCCCTGTGTCATTACCCTTTGCAAAAGTGTCCGACCTGCTACATGGGCTCCACATGACCCTTCATGGATCTCTTCAATCAATTCTTTCACCTCGGAGGGATGTACACATCTTTGCAAACCTGCCATAATTCCTCGCCTATACAAAACACCACTAGTTAGTACATACCGAGCAGCTTTAAACTTCAATTTCTTGGCAGCGAGCTTATCCTTCGGTAATTCTCCTTCCTCAACATATGCCCTGATGGGATCCATCCAAGATGGTCCTAAATCAAGAGTAATAATATTTATCGTCAGGTCTTCATCTATGCTTCGACTTTCTAACACCTCAATTGGTATCGTTCTTCGCAGCTCGGTACGAGTAGCTGATGCTAGTCGTGTCAGTGCGTCTTCTTGTGCATTCTCCATTCTTGGTATTCTGATCAACTGAATGGCATCAAATTCTGCCAACAACTCCATCGCTTTTGCATGATACTTGACCATTAATTCTCCTTTAACTGCATATGTTCCCATCATCTGACTCACAATTAATTGAGAATCACTGAATACCATCATTTGTTGCGCTTCCATAATCTTTGCTAAATTAAGACCTGCTATCAAGGCTTCATACTCAGCCTCATTATTGGAGGCTTTGAATTGGAATCGTAAGGCATATTCCATGTCAATCTCGTCTGGGGTGTTCAAAACAATCCCTTCTCCACAACCTGTTGTGCAAGATGACCCATCTACATATAATCTCCATGTAGGTAACTCGTCTTCAAATTTCTTATCTGACAAAGTTCCTCGGTGAAATATTTGTTGTTTCCTTTCATCCTGCCCTGGTATTTCTCGCTCGTCATCGGCCATCTCTTCTTGCCCTTTTACCAACCGGAGTTGGTTTGAACTCGAATTTGATGATCCTTATACATCCACAAGTCCTTTTACCAATCGGAGTTGGTCTGAACTTGTGTTTGTTGATCCTGTAACATCCACAGGTTGATCAGCAAGCAACTTTTGTTCCTCGAGAGTATCAGGATAAGTAAACTCTGCTATAAAATCTGCTACATCTTTCCCTTTTAATGATGATCTCGGTTCATACACAATATCATATTCACCGAGCTCTATTGCCCAGTACATCAGTCTCCCAGATTTTTTTGGCTTATGAAGGGCTTGTCTCAAAGGCATATCGGTATACACGACGATGGTATGAGCCTAGAAATATGGCCTCATTCTTCTACTTGCCTCTATCAATGCCAATGCCAATTTTTCCAGCTTTGGGTACCTGATCTCCGCACCTCGGAAAGCCTTACTTGTGTAATAAATTAGCTTCTGGACTCCATTCTCTATTCTGATCAATGCCGAGCTGACTGCATTCTCTGATACTGCCAGGTACAAGTACAACTTTTCTCCCATTACTGGCCTGGATAACAATAGAGGTGTTCCCAAATATTTCTTCAAGTCTTGAAAGGCTTTGTCACATTCATCATTCCACTCGAAAGTTTTTCGAAGTGTTTTGAAGAATGGGAGGCATCTATCAGTTGCTCGGGATACAAACCTGTTGAGCGCTGCGACTCGTCCTGTAAGGCTCTGCACTTCTTTCTTCGTTGTCGGAGATCGCAACCCTAAAAGAGCTTTGATCTTTTCTAGATTCGCCTCAATGCCTCGTTGGTTGACAATGTACCCGAGGAACATTCCTTCTCGTACTCTAAATGTGCACTTCGTCGGGTTGAGCTTTATTTGGTATTTATCCAGTTGATCAAAGGTCTGACCTAAGTCAACTAGATGATTCGCAGCCCTTTTGCTCTTTGTCAACATATCATCGACATAGACTTCCATATTGCAACTGATTTGTTCGGAAAAAACCTTATTCATCAGCCGTTGGTATGTCGCTCCTGCATTTTTCAAACCAAAAGGCATAACATTATAACAATAAGTTCCTCTAGGGGTAATAAAAGAAGTACTCTCCCTGTCTTCAGGTTTCATTTTGATCTGATTGTAGCCAGAGTAAGCATCCATGAAGCTGAGCAGCTCGTGTCCCGAGGTAGCATCCACTAGTTGATCAATTCTGGGCAATGAAAAGTGATCCTTTGGGCATGCCTTGTTAAGGTCGGTGAAATCAACACACATTCTCCATTTATTATTTTTCTTTATTACCATCACCACTTGCTAACCAGTCTGGATATTTCACATCTTCAATGAATTGGGCTTTCTGGAGCTTCTCGACCTCCTCTTGTATAGCTTGATTCTTCTCGGGACTAAATACTCTTCTTCTCTGCTTTACAGGCTTGATCTCCTTATTCACATTAAGCTCATGTCATAAGAAGTTTGGATCTATTCCTGACATATCTTCATGACTCCATGCAAAAGTTTCCTTTCTGCTTCTCAAGAAAGTTATCAAATCCTGTTTTATTGAAGCATCCAACGACGAACCTATCTGGGTTATTCGTTCAGGGTGCTCGTCGTCCAGAATAACATTTTCTGTAGATTCCACCACCTGTCCTTTTACAAGTTGGGATTCATCTCTGGGATCCAGTGTTTCAATTTCTGTACCTTCATCCACCTGGTAGGTAGTAGTCTTTTTCCTTGACTCTTCAAGATCCTCTTGCTCGGTAGATGAATAATAGCATTCTCGAGCTACTTTTTTATCACCTTTCACAACTCCTACTCCAAAATTTGTTGGGAATTTTAAGCACCGATGTACTGTAGATGGAACTGCTTCGAACTTCTTCAAACCAACTCTTCCCATGATGATGTTGTAAGCTGATTGCACATTCTTATCCATCACAAAGAAGCGTATTCTTTCTGTTCGACAAGCATGCCAAGTTCCAATGAATATATCCAACTTGATCGTCCCAAGTGGAAAAACTTTCTCGCCAGCAAAACCTAGAAGAGGTCTGTGATAAGGTTCCAATTGAGATAATTTTAAATTTAAACTGTCAAAGCATGAGTAGAACATGATGTCTGCCGAACTACCATTATCTACCAGAACCCTTGAAATCATTACTTCTTTCATCCTTATTTTGATCACCAAAGGGTCGTCGTGAGGGTAAAGAACACCTGCAAGGTCATTTTTTGAAAAATCAATGACCAACTTCTCTTTGTTTATCTTTCTTGGGCGATCTTCCTCGGCCAAATATATCCGTTGAATGTATGAGCAAGCCTGAGCCTCACCGAGGTAAGCTTTTCTTTCTGCAGTAAGATCTCCTCCTCCTTCATCTCCGCCTGTAATAACATTACAATCAAATGTTCTTAAACGTATTGAAAATACCTCGCGTTCTGGTTGCCTTGGACTTTTGGGAAGATCGGGGTTATCCTCTGTATCATCTTCATGATCCCTCTTCTTCTTCTCCTCTGCTCGACGAGGAGATCTAGACCTCTCTCTAGTTCGGTCATTATTTCTTCTTTCACCTCCTCGATCAACATACTTTGCCAGCTTCCCTGTTCGGATGAGTGTTTCAATCTCGTTCTGAAGAGCTATGTAATTTTTGGTCATATGGCCATGATCCTTATGGAACTCGCAATATTTCTCCCTATTCCTCGTGTCAGGGTCTGACCTCAGTTTCTTTGGCCACTTTGCTTCCTCGTTATTCTTGATTTCTTCCAAGACATGATTAATACCCATTTTCAAAGGAGTATAATTATCGAATTTCTTCATGACTTCCCATGACGACTTATTATTCTTGGAATGCTTGTCACCGCCATTGCCCTTATGCTCTTTCCTCTTGGATTTGTCGTCTTCCACCTTGGTTTCTTTATCCATATTCTTCTTCGCAGCCATAGCCTCCTCGGCATTCATGATTTTGGTCGCTTTTGCCATCAACTCTGACATAGTTGTAGGTGGATCTTTGGCCAAAGTGTAATACAACTTGTTAGGCAATAACCCACTCATCAGGGAAGTGATTGCTGTCTTTTCTTCATAATCTATGACATCCAACTTCTCGTTATTGAAACGAGTTATGTAATCTCAAGTACTCTCACCAGATTTTTGTCTAACACTTAACAAGTGTGCTACTCTTTTTACTGGCTTTTCTCCAAAACAGAAATTGCCAATGAACAACTCGGCTAACTGAAAGAAAGTTGAAATCTTACCCCGAGGAAGATTGTTGTACCATATCTGGGCAGATCCAGTAAGAGTTCCTAAGAATGCTCTGCATCTCATCTCGTCGGGGACGGCATAGATGTCGACAGCAGCTTGATATTGCTCTATGTGAAGAACATGATCTGTCTTTCTATCATATTTGGGGGTCACCACAGGTGCTTTGAATTTCGACGGTGTAGAAAAATCCACAATAGCTTTTACAAAAGGTGTCCCTTGAACGAAAGTTCATTGTAGGGGGTTCTTTGCCTTAGCCATTTCTCCCAATCTATCCTCCAATCGCTGAATGGAACCTTTCCACGCATCATTTCCTTCCTCGGGCATATTAGTTCGAGCAATCGATTGTTCTGAAGTGGCCTCCTGGGATCTATCTTGACGAGCAACTGGTCGTGATTGTGTTGATCCTTCTCTTAGATCTGATGGTTGTCGAAAACTCCTCGACATGGTTTTAGGTGGACTCCTATTCCTCATAGGGCCTAATCGACTGAAAGGAGATATCCTGCTCAGTCTTTTCAAGGCGCTGGGTCTCTCTGGAGAGAGAGTGATACGTTGCTCAGTATCTGTAGCCCGTATTGATGAAGTTCGCCCAGGTTGATAAGAGAAATCATCAGATTCCTCATTACGATACGCATCTGTACGCCTGGATCATGAAGATAGTAAATAGGTTTGTCTCTGACCACTTCGATGTCCCGAATGTGCAGGTGCACCGCCATGAAGGGTCTGTATGAGTTACCGCATTGTCTCTTGCATGGAGGTTTTTCCTTGAGCCAGATTTGTCATAATTCCAGCCAGATCTGGAGGTGCAGAGGGATTTGGAGGATTTCCAGCATTTCCTGCGTTTCGATTGCTGGATTCCGGATTATCTGCCATCGATGATGAATGATTTTTGGTGAAAAACGATAACAACAGTCGTTCCCACAGACGGCGCCAATGTCCACTGTTTATGTTATTGCTAAGGCAGTCCGAGCTGCATCTCGGCCACATCATTGATTGCCAGATAATCAACAGTTCAACTATTCATTGAATGCTTATCATACAGATGTATACTCTTAAAGGGCATTAATTGCTTACCCTTTCACGTGTACAGCCTAAAGGTTATAAATACCTTGTATCACCCTCATTCAAGGGGATCGGATTTTCTGGATAGAATTACATATCGAGAATCCCAAAAACACTTATAAATAACAGAAACAGTGGACGTAGGCCATTCTTATAAGGCTGAACCACTTTAAAATTCTCTGTCTCATTTATATTAATCTGTTGATGTAAAAAATTAGATTGCTTCTAATTATTTAATCACAGATAAATATAAATGAGACAGAGAATTTTAAAGTGGTTCAGCCTTATAAGAATGGCCTACGTCCACTGTTTCTGTTATTGCTAAGTGTTTTTGGGATTCTTGATATGTAATAGTTGAACTGTTGATTATCTGGCAATCAATGCTGTGGCCGAGATGCAGCTCGGACCGCCTTAGTTGCTCCTTGTTCAGGAGTTCCTCGGAGCATTAGATCTCCTCGGAGTATACTTGTTGCTCGGAGTGAGTCTGACTTGGTCGGGGAAATAACCTTCCTCGTTGCTATTGTGCCACGTAGATCGACACGTGTCTTCTTGTGATTTGTCTATATCAGCATATTAATTTTGGTATCAACAACAATATAACAATTTGTTACCCGAATCAAGTTTCTCTAGTTGTTGAATGTCGCCCAACGAATCTCGAATATTGATTGGCTTTGTTGAGGAGCGTAGCCAATTTTGACCACAAACAAGTGCTTACACCGTATTTGTTGATAATGAGCTACGAAAAGGGTCAAGAATACGACATCTAGTGCTAAATGCAAATTCCTAAGCAACGGTAGACACGGTAATAGCTAATACAATCTCGTGCAATCGTGGTATGACTCGATATAATTAACCTCGGTTGCGCGAGTACCATGAATCTTCCAAAACCTTCATTCTCAACAAACATAAATAGAAGCTCATCAATCATCAATATTTTCGCAAGTCCTTGCCTACAAGCTTCAGCACTAAACGACATGGGCAAAAGATTTAAACTTAGACCATTTTCCCCATCATCTTTCTTTGGAATAAAAGATACTTTTTGTTGTCCATTGTTGTCGTCATCTAAAACATCCAAACACGATTTTTGATATGCTCGACACGAGGGAGTATGGCTTAATAAATTTTTAGTTCCATTTTTTCTAGAATGACAAGCATACGTAATATCAGAATAGTTACATAATACCCTAGGATTTTTTTTTTATCATTGTTCTTAGTGAATGATCCCATACCGTAGACCCGTTTTTCCTCTTTTTTTGTGGTGATGTAGGCGGCTCGGCATCAAGGTCAATTGGTCCATGCACGGTAACATTGATGGACTTCGGATCATCAACCTACAATCAAAAGTTCACAATAATAAAAAACTCAAAAACAATAATATAATTAAAAAAAAGATACCTGCATAAAAAAGTTTAAAAAAAAAAGATATCCATACCAGTGATTTTGAGCGTAGTTCCTCCATATAAAGGATACCTGAATACCTGTGAGGTAAGATTCAACCTACAATCAAAACAAACAAATAATTACAAATAACAGACTAGGTTGAACTAACAAATCCAAACAACCCATCATTTTTTATATTGAGATAACAGATCCAAATAATCCAAATAACCCAACATATTACCAACCATTTTTATATTGAGATAACAAATGACAGATGTTGAAGGGTTGAACTAACGGATCCAAATAACCTTGTCACACGCAATATCACAAATCACAGCCAGATCCAAAAAATAACATATGTGTTTTGAAAAAAAATAAGATCAGTACCATGAAAAAAAAAACAGATATTCGAGTTTACATACGAGTCTTAGGACCCTAAATAGTTAGAAAAATCTTTGTTGGTGATCGTAATATTATCCACTGTACAAATAAAATCACTTAAGGGTAAAAGCTTTATTGAATCTGACGAAGTAATTTGTAATGGTAAAAACTCCTCAAATGCCTGAGTTAGCAATTTGTGTTAGCTATGAGTCTTTACAAATCAAAGTTTGCTGCAGGAGATGGATTTTTAATATTATAGAAAAGTTTTTGAGTCTATCGGAGATGGGTTTTTAATATTATATTATTGTTTTCAACTCCACAAATATTATAACAGATGGAAATGATCCCATATTAAAGACTCAAATATAAGAGTGTCATCTGCCGGAGATAGATTTTTACAAATCAAACTTTGATTTGTAATATATAATTAAACAATATAATATTAAAGTTTTTAATATTATAACAGATGGGTTTTCAACTTTTCATAAATCAAAGTTTGTTGTCGGAGATGTACCTTAATCAGAGATTGCTGTCGGAGATGAGGGAGCCTCCGAAGATAAGGAGCGGTCGGCTACCTGTGTTGCTATTCGTAGAGAGAGAGAGAGAGAGAGAGAGAGAGAGAGAGAGAGAGAAGAAAATTAGGTTATGTTGGTGTGGAGCGTGCATGTGTGGGTGTGGGTTTCAAAAGCAGTGTATTGTGTGCGTGTGTGGTTGTGGTACACTATTAGCATGCTGCGTGCGTGCGATCTTAAGAAATTAAAAAAAACTATATATATATATATATATATCACTGTTCTAAAAAACCCGCCTAGGCTTGAGGCTTGGGAGAAACGCCCCGCCTTAAGATTTTGACGCTTTATCCTTGGTAAAACCCTTAAGGCGTACTTTTTCTCTAAAAACAACAATGCTTTAGTGAAACGATATCACCGTTTAAAGATTTTTTTTACAAATCGGACCATTATCTCATCCAAAATAATCAAATAATATTTTTATTTGCAAATATTCAGACATATTTTTATGATATGTACAATTTTAGTATTTTAATAGCCTTGTTATGGTTAAAAAATATTAAAAAGACTTAAACGCCTTTTCACGCCTTTTTACACCAAGGCCCGCCTAGGCTTCTAAGGCTTAAGGCTTGGCCTCCACGCCTCGATCATGCCCCGCGTTTTTTAGAACCTTGATATATATATATATATATATATATATATATATATATATATATATATATATATATATATATATATATATATATATATATATATATATATATATAATGAAAGCGGTCCGATCTGGTCCAAAATCGTTTTTTACAATTCAAGACCGAGACCGACCCGAATTTTGCGGTGCAATATATTTTTAGACCAAATTAAAAAAAAATTCGCAAAAGTGTTCGGTTCGATTTGAATTTTTCGGTTCAATCGGTCGATTCGGGTTCGCGCACACCCTTAGATATACTAGCTCTTTTGTTTTGCTATTTCTATTTGTCATTGTAATCTTGTTGTATTACCATGCTATACTCGTTATCTAAGACTTATTTCTCACCTTTGATTATTCGTGTCAAGAGGGGGAGAAAATTTTATTTCCCTTGAATTGTCAAAAATGGGATGAAATTGTTGCGCTAAAGCAAGACTATCTCTAGCGACCAAGAAGATAAAACTCACTCGGGAATTTTTATCAAACACTTGGTGTGCGGAAAACACCCAAGACCTTGTTCCCAAAATGAACTAGTGTGCAAACTCCCAATAAATTCAACCAAGTATCAATGAAGAGACAATAAGAACATACAAGCAATCATCAAAGCAAAACAACAACGATATACCGTGGTTCACCCAAATTTGGGCTACATCCACCAAGGATGATTTCTTCTTTCTATAGATAAATGGAGGAACCCAAAGGTTATACACACACACAATTTATCTCTCTTAGAAAGTCACTCACAACCTCACAAGAACTCACCCCTCAAATGGGAGCTCTATCACTCTTTAGCTTTGATAACTCACAAAATAGCTCTCAAACTTGTCATCCCTCAAAACCTAGAAATGACACTTGTATTTATAGATTTGAGCCAAAATGGCAAATTTGTAAATAAACCAAAACTGAAAAAATAGGAGAGCCAAAATCAACAGAAATATCTATGATAGGGGAGATGGTGGGTGGGAAAATATCTGTGACAAATGAGAAATATCGCATTTATCAATCGTAGGAACTTTTTTTTGTTCTTGGTAATCAATCCATTATTGTGTCAAATATAGCAATGTAAGACTAAAAACATTCGCTAGAAAGGTAACTTTGCAAATTCTAAAGCTTAATTTACCATTGGTGAGTGTTTACTCCACGATGGTGGAGGGCTTCAAATTGACATGCACTTCTTCATACAAACAAGTGTTGATGATATTTTTTATATGAATAATATTTATTGTGTGAGGGTAAAAAAAAGAAGGCTTAATACAATTACCATTTAAGCTTTAATTTATACAAAATTCAATTCTTCCAATGACACGTATCGATCTCGTAGCCTTCTGTAAATGTAGAGAATAACTAGTTCTTGTTTTTTTAATTATTTTTTTTATTTTAACCAGTTAAGCACTGCATCCTTTACCAGCCATGCTTGGAAAAAACTTCTACTGCAAAACTACAAGACCCTTAAGCTAATGTAAATACAGAAAATACATATAATAAAAATAAAAATGATTGAAGCTAACCTGTCAATTTATGAATGATGGAAGTGAAACGTGTGAAACATGAGTACAAGGCAAACAGGTGAGCCGGTCGGAATCACGGGCGCCTGTATAGACATTGCATGTGCCAACAGGATAAAACTTGGACCCCGTAAATTACTGTTTCAACTAATTCTACATAAATCAGAAATTTTCTTCACTTAGTTTATATGCTGCTTCAGTCCACAAGCTTGATTAAGAATTTTGCATAGAAATTACTCGTGATTAAGAATTTTGCATATTTAATGTCATGAGTTTTATTCGTCCCATCAATATAAATTTGGAATCACGGAAAGTAATCTATGTTTCGCAAGTCTTGTTCAAAAGAAAGAGAGTAATTTGAAATGCGCACAAGCTGATCGAAAATGAAAAATTCACTGTACAAAAATAAATCTCCAATAGCCTACCAAAGATAATTAATTTTTATGATATCATTAATCAAATTGGGACTAAAAAATATTGACCCTTTTGATATTCTTAAAGATGATAGAGATTAAAACATTGAAAAGAAAGACTGTTTGCAACTTACCATCATTTTATTATTTCCGCCTTGATGGGGTCCACAAATTGAATATTGGGTAATGTTATTAGTTTTAAGGTAGCTTCTCAATTTAGTTCTTTGACAATAATATTTTTACTCTAATTCATTAATATATTAATTTTTTCAGTAAAGTCATCACTCCTAGTGTTATGTTAATATAATATATATATATATATATATCAACCAAACACATATATATTATAAAAACTCATGAATATATTATAAATTATGTATACATAGAGGAAAAAAAGTTATGTATATAGTACGACACAAAAACACCATTGAAAATAATTCAGTATCGCTCTCCCCAAAATATCTACGAGGGAACATAACCAAATTTTCTATAATTTTGATTATAAAGAACCTAATTTTGGTAATTAGATAAGACTTTTTATGTTGGCATTTATGCCACTTCAAACAGTATTTAAAATTTACTTTACTAATTGAACCAGAATTAGATTATAATATTATCATCCTTGCCTTAACTAATTTAACTTTGATACCTCGATACATTTTTTTAACCTTAGCACATCAATAACATGGAACAGAGAAAATAATTCCCCAACTATAGCTTCACAATATCACCAAAAAAAAAAACTATTTTTCTAACCTTTGTTTATCCTTATATACAAAACTATATATGCATCATCAGATCCACAACCAAATCCTCTTCACCATTACCATGAACCCGTTTTAGAATTAAAGGTTGGTTTAAATATTTGCTGCCCGGTTGCTAAAATCTGACGGGGATCAAACTCCATTTTCCTTTGGTAAAATGTGGACCACTTATTTTCAAAATGGTCCATCCATTGTTGCTGTGTGGTGTAGTGGGGCAGGTATTGTTTGACGTTGATCCCTGCATCATCACAGAATTTCAGGATCTGACGGTTCTGATTGCTCAGGTACTCCAAAGATTGTGTCTCTTCGCCATTGTCAAGAGCAGACCTAAGTAACGCCACCAAGTAAAACACTTCCTCATCTGGTGTCACCACCGAGCTCTTTTCATTCCACCTATACATGATTATAAAAAAACGATATTTAATACACATCAAGAAAGAGACACATAATAATAATAATAACAATAATAATTGTATGACATGTCTAGTAATATTCTTATTCTAAATTAATTAGAGAAGAGAAATAGATGAAAAATTTAAGCTAGTTAATAATACTTTTTCCATTCTAAATAAAAAAATATTGACTTTTCAATTTATATTTTTCAATATACATGGAATGCGTGTGTGACTATGACAATAAAATGTATTATTCGATTGTTCGAGTATTAAATTACGAATCCAAGAATGAACGACAATTAAATTTAAGTTTTAATCCTATATATGGGATTGTGAGGAGGGAAGAGGGTATGTTAAAGTAAAATTTTTAGTGCATTTATTTTAAACATTTTAGGATTTCTTAAATTTTGCCCCTTTTATGTACATTTTAACTCTCTTTCTTGGATTCAAACTATACTTGGACCTAATAACAGAACATAATGTCATGAGACACGTGAAAAACCCATATATAAAAAGAGTTGTAAACTAAACTATTCCCTCGGGGGTTTCGTTACAAAATAATTTTGTGTTGAATATTGATATACACTGTTGAATATCCATTCCAAATTAAAAGATAGCGTCTTTATTTTAAATAAATTAAGGATATACACAACCATCACTCAAAATTAACTATTATTTACCACATTGCAACTTGTTTGGTTGGTTATGTAAAAAAATGAATTCTTAATTTGAAATAATTGGAAAAAAAAAACTCTTAATTTGCAATGTACAAAGTAATATATAAAGAAATGAGGTTGGTCCAAAAGGTGTGATGGGTCGTTAGTTGTGTACCCACGGCTATGTTAGTTAGAACCACTTGTTAAAAGGAGGTGGTTAACATCTCCCCTGTGGTTCCTATCTGGAAGATCAGTTGACATGAGAATCTTCCTCAGTACCAGGGCCAGTTCCTACTTCTGATTTGTATGGTTTCAGTTGAACATTAAACCAAAATGAAAAGTGGAAATGTGATTGTGTCCTTTTAATTGCTAAAATTTTGATGCTACCCATCTGTGGTGGGACTCTTTGCACATGATGTGTCTATTTCCTCTTGAATTGAACACTTAACAAACACTCTGCAAGTTTGCTTTGTCTCTAAAAATCTCAAATTTGCCTCGTTGAAAACAGAAAACACAATAATTACGAAACAGATATACTCCTACACCATGTGATGTAGTGATCCTACACTATGAAATTATTCTATATTACGGGTGTTTGATTTTCAACCGTTTATCACTGTGAGTGTACGTAAGCGAGCAGAGATGTTGAAGCAAAGTACCAACACATGACCTCAACTCTATAACAAATGATGTGTTATATAGTTAGTATCTGACAACCCATATCATACTCTATGATACTTGGTTTTTTGCATGCGATATATTCACTGTTAAAAAAATAAAGTTTTGAACAATAAGACAAGGAAAAAGTCGTTATGAACAGTTGGGCTTACATGTTTTTGTTCATGGGGTAGATGAGGATGGGTCCACTAGTCTTGTTTCCCAGAATACCCTTGAACACTCCTTTATCGAAGTCAGCAATTCTTGATTTGGGTACAAACAGGTTGAGCCATGGGTGTGGTACTTCCCATAAACCCTTCGACCGGAGTTTTAACTCGGCCTTGTGAACCCGGTCCAAGAAATCTACGTAAGGAAGGTCAGTTGTAAAAACTGATGCTGGTATATAGTTTAGTTTCTTCAACAAAGCATCTACTTCCTGCAAAAACAGATCCATTTTACCATTAAGAAAAGAATAACATACTTTCGTAATAAAGGGGGATTCAAGAAAAATATTAAAAGCGAAGGAAAAAAAAAGCTGCTCCTAAACAGATCTTTTCGTCAGGATAACTTAGTTTTCATCTAAACTATAATTAACCATGCAAAACCTGAATTATTAGCAGCGAATAATACGGTGGGTGGACGGCTTAGATTTAGTAATATTTTACATTAAATATTATAAAGTACCTGTT
Organism: Sambucus nigra; assembly: GCA_949130495.1. Classification (NCBI taxonomy): domain Eukaryota; kingdom Viridiplantae; phylum Streptophyta; class Magnoliopsida; order Dipsacales; family Adoxaceae; genus Sambucus; species Sambucus nigra. The sequence continues at coordinate 764,452,607 of OX422207.1, forward strand.
CAATCTCAGGACCAGATGGGGCTATAGATTACAGAAGATCTTGTATGTTTTCTTGTGCATGTTTTGTTTCATCTTTTAACTGACTACTTTGGCGATAAAATATTCATGTTCCAAGAAAAATACCAATCACATTATCTAGAGGAGTATTCGGGGCAACAAACAAAGGACAGCGATGCCAGTAGAATGTTCTGATTTCGTGGACGATAATATTAAATTTGTAGTATGATTCTTTTTCTAGGTGTCTCACAACAACTTAAGAAGATAATTACTTCTTAAAAACAAGGCCCACCCTATTTATTTGAAAAAATCAAAATTAAATCAAAGCTGTTATAGTACTATAAAAATTTTCCTTTTTTTTCCAAGTTGATAAACCAAGGAGAATGCATTATACGTTTAGCTTTAGGGAAAAAGTAACAGACACTGAAATAAAAGTTTGAAAACAGGTAGAAAGTATCATATATTAAGGAAACTGTCAAAGCTTTTGTTAGACTGGAATGCCATGAGCCGCCTACACAAGATTGTGTTGGAAACATGCTCCCCATATGATAGTAACAATCATCATTTTTTTTACCCAGTCATTAAAATATGGCTGCAACATTGTTCATCACTACAGTAACTTTTGTCTGCTTTTCTTATTCACATGAGTCCCACACAAAATGCTATATTAAAGAAAGATTCAAAGTGTATACCTGATCGATAAAATCTGAAGTTGATTGGTCAAAATTCTTGGTTATCTCCAAGCAGTACAACACACTCCCTTTGGCACCAACGGATGAGATCTTAACAGGGTTACGAGGCGAAAAAAACGAAGACCTCCAGTTGTTAATAAGACCTTCATCCACAATAACAAAACCCTCAACATAGTCAAATTTCTGGGATTCCGGTTTTCCATGCAGGGATATGAGATACTCTTGGTCTCGGGTAAAATCAGCGAAATCGGAATATAGTACCCGGATCCACCTCACCTACACAACAAAAAATAACAATAAGAGAGAGAAAAAGTGGTACGTTATGTCAACAACATTGCCAGCTTTAGAACAGCCGTTTGAATGGTCCTCAACATGGACCCAATTCTCACTGTTAGGGTCATGATTTGCATATCTGCTCACTTTTTAGGTCTTTTGTCATTAACTAATACTAGGAAACTTTTCTGGAAAAATAAGTCCCACCATGAGGAATAATCTCAAAAAACTCATTACAAGTTACAACAAAGTAAATATAATAATTTAGAGATGAGGAGTACGGTTCTCACCCTTTGTGGGGCTGGTTCAAGTGCAATTGTAGCTCTAGTGATGATCCCAAATTGCCCTAGACCACCAAGAACACCATGGAATAATTCTGAGTTTTGTTCCTCTGAACATGTCAACACTTCCCCCTTGCCTGTTGGTCAGATAATGCCATGTCATGTGAGACTACTCAAATGCACGTACAAAAATTAACCACACACACTAACACATATCTGGTAATTTTGTGCACTCAATCATTTAGAGATAAGTAAACCTCCCACGTGAAAATGTAGTGCAAAAATAGTTTTAAAGATGAAAAGTATACCTGTAACAACTTCAAGCTCATGAACATTGTTAATCTGAGGGCCATGGTTAAAGGCTTGTCCACTAATTCCAGCATTGGAGAGAGTACCACCAACTGATAGGTACAAATAGTCCGTCCATGATTTTGGTGCGAGTCCATATTCTAACGTGGACTTGAGCACATCAATCCATAGCTCTCCACCCCACACATCCACACTCATAAACTTGTGAGAAACCTTAGGCGGCTTAGCTCGAGCCGCCTTGGAGCCGCTCATTTGAATAACGACACCGTTTTTGGTCTGAGCCTGACCGTTTATAGAATGCCCATGCCCCCTAGCCGAGACAGTGAACCCATGAGCCGACTCATAAGCGGCTCTAACAAGCCGAGCTATATCCTCAGCTGAACCCGGGTGAAAAACAGCCAACGGGTCAACCTTGGTGAGCCCACCAAAATCAACTGAAGCTGCTTCCACCTCAAACGGGTCAACAGTCAACTGACCGTCCATTCCCACCCGAAGAAGCTCAGTGGGATTCAAAGTTAATCCGACGGTCACAATTAATCGACATATAGCAAAGGTCAAAAGAAGCTTACTAGCCATAATATATAAACAACTTGTTTGTGTTTGTGTTTGTGTTTGTGTTTACGTGAAAGTTGAACGAACGATTATATAGGAGAGGAAATGGGGGTGAAGGATAAGAAATTTACGCACACCGGAATCGGGTGACACTTATGGGGAAGGGAACAATATCTTGTGGCAGCAGCGTGGGGAGTCGTGGCGCTAACGTAAGCCGGATTGCACTTTAAAGATTTACTACGGAACGTAAACAGATGAACAGATTCTGTCTCTCTCTTTCTATAACATGTCTAAATATGTGTATCTGTGGTTTTTCTCACGTTACAGGGTATGAGAAGTGAATAGTTGAAGTTGTAAAAAATGGCTGTCTAGAATAAGAGCTACAAGTTGACAATTTATAGGACAAGTCGGAGGAGGAGGACATGGGAGAGTTCACGTGCGAGGGATGAGGTGACACGTGTGAGGAAGGAGGAGTTGGGGTCGCATGGGAACGGGTTGGCCCGCGAAGGGGATACGGAGGATCTATGTGGGGACAGTGGCACGTGGGTAGAGACTGGGACGATGTAAGGCCTTTTAATCTACGTATAACCAATAAAGATTCTCTCAGACCCTCCTTTCCTTTTACTCAGTTTACACCTCTCTGTCCTTCTCTTTCTCCGTATGTTGTATGGGCTTTATTTGAATTTTATCGATCACAACAAACAAAAACGAGGCTCTTTACATATTTATAGCTATACCCATCAAAACTCACGGATACGACTATAATAATCACCCGCTCATAGTCAACCTCAATTAGCCATTGTTACTTAATGCTTACTTAATTTGTTCCACTCAATTTTTAACATCAAAATTTTCAACACATTGAGGTGTTTTTGGTTAGTTTTCAGATTGATCTCAGTGAGATCCAAAAATCAATTAATATGAGATGGTCACATCATTCGATTCCCAAATATTTGGTCGAAATAGAAGTGTTCTAATTTGTTGACCAATCATAAATTTCTACTCAATTTTTTACCAAGGAATATTTGTTTCACGGAGATTTATGTGCCTATTTAATATTGGAAAAATCAGCGAAAAACAGAAAAATCAGACAGTACTATATATGGCCCATTCAGTACAATAAGAACAATAGAAATTCACCAAGATACCTGCTTCCTTTATAAATACGTGAAACCAACAACCTCATTTATGTAAGCGTTGTATCATAATTTGTAATCTACATATCCCATATATCTAAGGGTCATTTTGATACCCTTATTTATTATGTCAAATGATAAATAAGTTGATAAATATGGTATTTGTTTATAATTTATTGTGTTTGACAACAAAATTAGTTTACAAAGTATTTGTCAATGTATAACACCTCCTATGCCTAACATGTTGACAAATTTTGCTTTGCTATTTGGGTGAGAAATATTTTTCAACCAAATTTGCCACTTCTTTCAAGTGCTTTTTTTTTTTTTTTTTTTTTTTTAAAAAAAAAAAAAAAACTGTTTTAATAATGTTTTATAAAAACTGTTTTAAAAACAGTTCAAAAACTGCTTTAAAATAAATGTTTTATAAAACTCAAAATTGTTTTATAAAAATGTTGTAAAAAAACTGTTTTATAAAAACTGTTTTAGAAATGTCCTAAAAAATGTTTTATAAAAATGTTTTAAAAATTGTTTTAAAATGTTTTTTAAAAAATATTTAAACAAATTAATTGGATTGACTTTAAGTTCGCCTAATGGTTATTTGATAGCCTCATGTGAAAAAATTAGATAAAATTTGCCATGACAAATTTTACCCATGAAAATTTTTGTCATCCCTACATTTGCTCACTTTTGAATCAAACGAACCCTAATATCTAATATCTAGGCAAGGTAATACGAGGCGTGAAGTTTTAAACACAATTATGGGTTTTGTAAATTATAAAATAACATTTTAAGCGGGTCTCAATAATCTCTGCACATTGATTCTATAACAAACTTTAGTAATGTGTTGTGTCAAGTACATTTTTCTATGTTGTATGTGTAATTTGCACACAGGGCCCTATAAATTTAAGGATCCCCTATATGACACATTAGCAAGGAGTTGGTTACCTTATTATCCCTTATTTTACTTAAAATGCCCATTTACCTTGACAATAGATATAACTTGTTTAGATGTAGAGAAATGCTATTCATATCTATATTTTTTATCGGACTGCTTTAAAATATTTGTATCTTTCACTGAAAAATCAAAAGTACAAATATGTTAAGGAATCTGGTAATAAATTCACTCATCTTAGATATAAGACTAAATTTGGGCAAAATATCAATTCAACCTAATCGACTTAGAATTCATACTAATTTTTTATGACACATTAATGTATCGTGTCTCCATTAATTCGTGTTTAAGGTCCACTGAATGTTATTAATAACACAAACAAATATCGACATGTGACATTAGTGTGTTGCACAAAATCAGTCGAAATCCCAAGTTGACGTAAAACTAGTCTTTAAGAGCATGTACAATGGTGGGACTAAACAACAAAAGAATTTGCAAGTTTACAAAATGGGACATCTGCATTGGTGGGTATAACTCAACAAATTCTTTCTGTCGATTTGTAGTGGTTCTGTAAAGATACAAACTGGGTACATAATTTATAAAGGGTTCCTACGAACTTCATTTGTTCGTAAAAAATATGATTTATATTTCCTACGAGCTACATTAGTTCATTGGAATTGAGTTAACAAATTGTAGGCTATCCTCCACCGTAATCCATAACTCCAAACGAATGGTAACTTGAATTTATTATTCTGTAAACTACCTTTCATGAGCATCCACCAATGTGGAAGCTCTAACAATATTACTTTAAAATGAAAAATACTAGAGTGACTTTGGTTTGGGACATAAAAACCCAACTTAATGGTGTGCAGCTGTCACATCATTAAGATACACACTTTTTTGTTTTGTCACCTTATAAATTTATTTTTACCCCAAAATATAATTTTAAAGTTAAAAAAAAACAGTCCAATCAAAAATATATATATATATGTTAAAATTATATGTGTTAAAAGAAAATAAGACAAGACACGAAATCGTACTTTTTACTTACCACAAATCAATCGAATAATTACCACGAAAATTAAGACAAAACCGAGCTTGGAGGGAACTTAACAAGATTTGGCGAACGAATACAAAGGTCAAAGGCTTTATTATTGAGAAAGTTAAAGGAGGTTACTCAGTACCCATCACAGGTTTCATTACTTCTCTTCTATCCCGTAAACATCCTCTCATAAGTAAAAGGATATCGGAGGATCGATTCACTATTGAGATCATTACCCCCAAAAGCACACTAACAGGATCACGATCCAAAAAAATGCGATGTAGCATGTAGTCGTATTTTTTTTCATACTTCTGGCGCAGAGCATTTTTTACTATATTAAAAATAATTTTTTTTCTATTTAAAAAAAATAGTATGTGCCAGTGGTATGAATAGGCGGTCCGGTCACTTATATATACCGCTGGTGCGGACCAACATATTAGAAAAAATGATCTACGCCAGCAGTATGGAAAAAAATACGATTACATACCACGTCGCGTTGTTTTGGATTGTGATCCTGTTAGTTAAAAAATTAAAGATTCATAATCCCATTTTATAATTTTTTAATTGGTTTGTGGTAAGTAAAAAAATATGATTTTTTATCTTGTTGTATTTTAACACATAATTTTAATCTATATATATATATATTTTGATTTCGATTAGAATTTTTTTTAAACGTGCAAATTATGTTTTGAAAAAAAATGAATTTATAAAATGTTAAAACAAAAAAGTACGTATCTTAATAATGTGACAACTGTCACATCATTATATTGAGATTTTATGTCCCAAATGCCGGTCGCTCCCTGTAGTCATGGTCCTTTCAAATTACTCTTTAACCTATTGATTGAGATGCTACAAAATTGGTAATCTTTAAAGTTAACAGGAAACTTCTTCAAAAATTGAACTTTTACAGTAAACCATAAATATTCCAAATCTGCAAAAGTTTTCCAAAAGTGCTCACTTTGAAGAGACTTTAGACAAATACGATGAAACATCCAAATCTTTATGATTTGCAAATGCAAAGACCAAAGATTTGTATCTTACATTTCAGCATTTCTACACACAATTTCACAAATTTGTCCACAATTTTTAAAATTCCTTCCAAAATGATGCAAATTAGTTGTTTCTCTTTTGCAGTTTTTAGATCATATGTTGTTAGAGCATCAACAGTGGGGGAGTCTCGTGAAGGGTAAAAATACAAATTCAAAAGTAGACTTTGCCTTTCGTCAGAATTAACTCTCATAGTGGTGAAAAGTCTGAAATTTGTAAAATCATTCCTACGAACAATAAAAGTTTGTAGGAAACAAAATTAAAACTTCTTACGAACAACAGAAGTTCGTAGGAATTCTAACGAACTTCTGTTGTTCGTAAGAACCCAAAAATATGATAAAAATGATTATTTATATTTCTTACGAACTTCATTTGTTCGTATCAATTGCTACGAACAAATGAAGTTCGTAGGAACCCTTACAAAATTTGTAACCGTTCTCTAAATTTGGAGAACGCTTACAAATTCTTCTACAGAATTTGTTCATTTTCATCTACCACTACAAGCCTCAAATTCTGTAAAATTACAAAATCTCTTGTTTTCTTCTTCCCCCATTGTGGATGCTCTTAAACGTAAAAACTAACCGGTTAAAAAGGGTTTTTGTTCACTTTTCTAATTCAGAAATTGAGGAAAAAACACTTCACCCACCCAAGGTTTGAATTCCATGTTCAACAAAACATGTGCTGGAAAAAATATGTATGTTATAGTGAAAATTAAAAGGCAAAATCATAAATGGACATGTCATAAAAACCGTGGTAATTTAAAAGTAATATTTGTTTTGGTGAAATTTAAAAGCAAATGGGGTTAACAGCAATAAAATGAAGAATACTACATTGTCGAATGGTTGTGCAACGTATTGTGTATAATGGTATAAATATTTTTCTTTTTCATAATGTTCCCACTTTGTCAAGATACATGGAAAGCTAACATCAGTCCACATCCCCCTTAAATGGTCAGTTAGGTAACCAAGAGCATTCAAAGGAATGCATTGAAACCAATAATTTATGAAGCCAGTGTAAGGTTGCTCCTCTGCTTTTTTTACTGCTTAAATTGGCTTCATTTTACGCGGGAGAAGGAGGAAAAACTTCTGTAAGGGATAAAAGATAACATTTATAAATTATTTCGAAGAATATTTTCTTTCATTTTCTGTAAAAAGTAGAAAATTACGTATTTGTTATAAAGCACATTGCATTAGACGCTGCCAACTATAACTGGGGTTGTCACCCCATTATAATTCTTTATCAAATGACGTGAAACTGTATTCTAGTCAAAATTAATCCTTCATTACCTACAAGTTTGGACATTTATAGCATCTATTAGGGCTTGTTTGGGAGTTTTTTAAATGAAGGAAAGGAAAATAAAATTTTATTAGGGGAGAAAAGAAAAGAAAGAAAAATTTATAAGAGAGAAAAGAAAGAAAGAGAAGAGAAAAGATTTAGGAAGGAAAATAAAATAATTTTCTTTTCTAGTGTTTGGGAGTTGGAAGGAAAATAATTTTTTTAAGGGAAATAAAGTACATTCTTTAGAAAACTTTCCTTTCTCTTCATTTCTTTTCGATTTTGAAGGAAAATTTTGGAAAGAAAGGAAGATAATTTTTTTTAAAAATTTTCCTTTCTTTTCTCTTCTCTTAAACTCCCAAACGATGGAAAATGACGAAACATCATTTTTTCTCCTATGTAAACTCCAAAACGACGAAAATAAAACATAATTTCACTTCCTTTCCTTTCTTTTCTCTCAAAAATAGAACTCCCAAACAAACTGTTAGTCTGCCATAAGTTTTAATGAACACTCAAATTGAGTGAAGAGGTATCTGAAGGCTAAAAAGTTTTCTAATAATGTTTGATTAACATAACAACTACTTCTTTCGTCCCGAATTTAGAGTCCTCTATTTTTTTTGGCTTGTTTAGAATTAAGATTTTCATTTCCTTTTTAGTGGAACATCAAGACCTCATGTCAATGTGGCCATCCCGACACAGACGTAGGGACGCTTGGGTCTCGTTAGTTGCACCCGAAAAAGTAAAGTGTGAAGGAAAAATTTTCCTTCTCTAGCGCAAGGAGAATGAGGGACTCGTGTCGTAATAGCCAGTTTAGCCAGTTCAATACGAGACATTTAGGTGTGAGAGTTTCTCTAAGGTAGCTTGCTTGCGATCAACTAAAGAGAAAGAGAGAAAGGTAGTTGGCCAGGGGAATAGTCTCCTTAGTCGTCATCATATTTTGTTCAAAAACATGCAAAAGAAAAAAAATAGCCCCAAATGGTTATAAGACAAATGATCCAAATGAACCAAAAGAATGGGAATGAGAATTAAGTTATGGAGAGGAAAGGGTCCAGGCACCCTCTTTTCTCTTTCAGTCTTTAGTTCTTCAAAAACTATACTCGTGCTCTTATGAACGTGTTTGTGAGTGAGTGAAAGTGCGTGCATGTCGAAGCTTCATCATGAAAATGGACAACACAAATAGTTATGGGGAGAAAATAAATGTAAGCGAGAATGTGTTGATCGCGACATCACTATAAGAAAGTGAGTTCGAACAACTAAGATGCATAATGCAAAATAAATTGAAAAATGATGAGAAATGAGAATAAGGAAAGAAAAAAATACGAACCGAAATGGGAATGGTACTTGAATACCGAGAATTAACTTAGGACGCCTACAGACACTCATAAAAAGATATGTAAGCCCACATAGTTCAAAGCAAGTTTCAAAAGTGAATTCAATTTGGATAGTCAGCCATCCTATTGTATCAATGCATCATTTAGTTCCTCAAATCACGAATTCCTCACTTGTATAGAATTAGTGGGTTATCACATGTAACCACTTTGTACATTGTATAGAGAATCTAATGTATCTGTAACTGTATAATTAGTAACATAATCTTAGCAACCAACCGTCATGTTATACAGGGCCAACTCTAGGCATAGGCAGGTTAGGCCGCCGCCTAGGGCGCCCGATTAATTGGGGCCCCTTCCGGGAAAAAAAATTAGGTATAAAAAAAATTAGGTTTTAAAAAAATTAGTTGTAAAAAAAAAGGCGCCCCATAAAAATTAGTTCTTAAAAAAATTAGAGTTATCACTTAAAAAAAGGCCTCCCAAAATAAATTTGTTCTATTTAAAATAAACTCATACAATAAACCCAACAACAACATAATACCCACCCACACAATAAAAAATAAACTCACACAATAAATCCACCATCATAACCCAACCCAACCCAAACCCAACCCAACCTATTTACTTATTCTATTATTCTAACCCTAACTCTCTCATTTCTCTCACCCAGTTTCTTCTCTCACTCTTCTTCTCCCTCACTCACACTACTCTCTTTTTCTACTAACCAAAGCAAGAATAAACACTCTCTTACCCCCCCCCCCCAAAAAAAAAAAAAAACCTTAGCCGCTATTGCCCCACCCCCCAAAAAGCAATTTTTGGCACCCCCCCTCCTTTTTTTTCTTGAACTAACCTCATCAAAATAATGGTTAAAAATCTAGGGTTTCAATTTCTTCAATTTCACGAAGTTAGGGCTTGATTGGAGATTGGTTGGACCTTATTTGTGTAAGTATATATTATTCATTTACTTTGTTATATCCCACTATATAAATTTGTTTATGTTACTACTAATATTTGTGTTTTTTTTTTGTAGATTTCAATTTATTATTTGGGCATTTACAAATTAAAATTTGAGATTGCTCTCAAATTGGCACTCAAATCAGGTTCTATTGTTCCTCTTTAGCATTTCTTTAATATGGTTTGTCAATTTTATTGAGAATCTTGTGATTGTGTGATTAATTTTTGTTTTTTCAAATTACACTTGTTGTTGTGTTGTGTGAATATGTCTACTAGCAAATTACATTTGTTGTATTGTGTTGTGTGAATATGTCTATACATATTGCTAAAGAAATGGAAATTGAACTCGTATTTTGTGAAAAGCGTAATGTTTATAGAAAAAAACATTTTGATGAGAATTCTAGTGATGCGATTAGACATTAGTATATTAAAATTAATTTTTTGTATAAAAATTGGTTTTGCATCGAAAAATGCGAGAAGAACACATTTTCTTTAATTTGATTTTTTTAATATAAAAGGGCCCCATTTTGATTTTTCGCCTAGGGCCCCGATAACTATAGGGCTGGCCCTGATGTTATATACAAATTATTCTCTTATCCTTCATTTACTAGTAGTCCATTTCATTCATTATGGTATTAGAGTTGTTAGGTCAAATGGCCTCCATCTCTTTTACACTTTCTATGAACTCTTTGCACCATTTAATTATTATCTACCTAGTGAGATTGAAACCATTGAACTACTTGGTATGGAAGACCCAAATGCTACAGTTGATAATATTTATCAAAGTGAATAATATGATCTATGAGAACACACCACTAAATTATACAATTGATAAATAAAAGTGGTTAGGTTGAGGAGGAATCCTGATTTATTTTTTCGTTATTAAGATTAGTTAAGAATTATTTATTCATTAAATCATCTTCATCAATTACTTGATTAATAGAGTCAATGAAATTAATATAACTGACAAAAAGATACTCAAAATCTACGTTTATTTCATTGATATTATCTTTTAACAAATAGTAGTGAGGACCTCCTTAAACCAGGGCTCATTTACATCAACATCTCAAAATAGATGAATGAGAATTTAAATAGGAGTAAGTTCGATCACAATTTAGTCAATGTCAGGGTTGCTGGTTGTAGGGACAAACTTGTCGAGATGCTCCACCAATTGTGCAAAGGCTTGTCAATAGGAAATATATTCTCAGTGGGGTCAGATGAATGAGATTTAGTGAGGAGAATTCAAACATCTATCCCCAGTTTAGTGATGCCAAAAGATTCACCACTATTAGTACTTTTACTGTCAAAGGATCTTGAGTCAGAGGATTTGATGGCCAGCAGCTTCACTTATGAGGGATAAAAGTGGAATTCCGTTTCTTCATCCATTTCAGGGATACTAGAGACTCATTTATTTTAGGCAAGAGTTCATCAAAATTGATTACCAAATAAAAGGAGGCAATCACATCAGTGGAATCATTGTTGAGCTCATTTTTAGAATCATTTGAGTAATTGGAGTCATCGCCCCATCTCGTGGCATCTATTCGGTTGTTCCTTGAAAAGTTTATGCATTTGAAGACCTTAAGTGCTTCAAAATAGTGATTTTCTCATGTTGAGGAGAACTGTAACTGATATGGGACCAAGCATCCCCTGAGTTTTATCTCAGTGAGGAGATCAGGAGCTTCCCAAATTATTCCTTTTTTAATTCTTCCATCTATCAAGACTTGGACTACTCTATCCAGGCTGAACTCTTTGGGAGAAAACCAATCATGGGACTGACAGACCCACTTTAGGGCTTCCTCATTGAGTTAACTTATCTTTGCACATTTTCCATCTTTAATAGTCAATCTTAATCGGAATATCAAATTTATGCCTTTAGCTATTTAAGGATGGTTAGAAAATCCATGCTTCGTGTTTCTAATAGGGTTCATATAACTATGTAAGCTCTAGTCATTAGAGTAAGGGCCTGATAATAAGTATTTTTAGGGTGAAGCATATTAGTTGACATGTTTATAGTGGATTTAGGTAAGGTGAAATATGGTTATTTATAGGCTTGATTTTGGTTGAGGGATCAAAATATGAGTCTTCATAAATCAATATGCCATTCACAACATTTTTGTGTAGAGGTAAAGGATTTTGGATGGTGTTTGGTTTAGGTCCCATAAGAGGGGCGATGATGCCCTTATCAATGAGCCCTTATATAACATTTTTAAGGTGATATCATTGATCAGTGGTAAGTTTAGGGGTTTGATGAAGATCGCAGTTGGCATCATTCTTGAAGTATATAGGAAGTTGATTGGGTAATAGACTAGGATCCAATGGCTTGATGAGATTATGAGAGACAAGGATTTGATATACTTTATAAAGGGCAACGTGGAACTTACTCTAATCTCTTCTAATAGCAGCAGGGCGAGATTCTGGTGCTTATAAGGTGGTTGGATTGGAGGATATATTGTTGATGGTAGCATCTAGTTTCTCATACTTTGGGGGAGTGAAGGACTAGTTGATTTCTTTATCGCAGATTCTTATTTCACACTTTGACTCATAACACTTTCTTTAATTTTTACCCAAGATTTCAAGAGAAGTCTGATATGAGGATAATATTGACTACCCATTGTATTCCTGATATATGGTAATAAGTTCTTCTCTCTAGTACTGACTTGTTATTCTTTTGACGGATAATTGGTCATAGATGCAACTTTTTCTTTCCACCTGATTCTGAAGTTATTGGCAGATTCTCTGAAGCCTTGTTTAAGCAACTCGAATTCATGATGGATCACCTCCAATTAATCATTTTAGTTGTATTGAGACATGAATTCACGGGAAACATACTCCCAACTTCGAATGTGTGATTCTTCTAAAGATTGAAATAAACAGAGGGGACGTTCTTTCAGGGTTTGATGAAATATTTGGGCTATGATTTCTTTAGTGGCACCCAACAGAATCATAATACGATGATAGTTGCAAAAATACATAATGGGAGGTACACTGTAATAACCCCTATTTTCTCATATAAAGGTTAGCTAGACACGATATGCCGAAGATATGGCTTATTAACAATTTATACGATTCTCAGCACTAGAAAATATAGATGTTGCTTTTATTATCCACCAAATTTCACAATTAGATAACAATGTCTATACAAACTGATTTAATGTATGAATACAAACCGAATCATCATACAATACTCACAAAGTAAATACAAGTGTAAACTGATATTAATACACCATTGACCTTATGCCCATACAAATCTCGATATGAAATAAAATAACCAAATGAAGAAGTACAACTTATACTAAAATCAATGGAATGGAATCCACTATGTCCAATGCAATTACAAGTCTGATCTAGCGCCAGTCCTGCTATCCCTATTTATGAGAAAACCTGGGGAAAAATATTTATAATTTTGGTTAAGAGACCTAAAGTTTCAATGATTCTTCACCAATAAATATGAAAAATATAACTAACCCATACTTCACGTCTCTCCATCGATGCTCACATGTATCAAGTATCTCACCTCTCATCTAGAAGCAATGTTACACGTATTCCTCAAACAAATACCCATTATGAACCCCCATATTCAATCTGACATGTAACAATAAATCTATCTAGCTATGCATCAACTAAAAGTGAGTGTTTACGCTTAACATCCGAGCCCTCGGATTAACTCCATAATGCTGCCCACTAAGTTGCATATAAATTTTCAGTGCATATTTTTATGTAACATAATGTTCAATTACTTTAGTCTACCTCGTCAGACTATTTAATTTCTTATTCATACTAATTATCGTCTACACAATTAGACTATAAGTTTCATTCTCTGTAATTACTGTCTACATTCTTAGATTGCCCAATTATTATTCTCATTAATAGTTGTCTACCGCATTAGACCATTAGAACTCATTTTCATTACCAATATTTCACATCTTTATTTTAATTCGACTTTGTTATCATTAAGTATTGTCTACATCTATAGACTATGAGAACCCATTCTCATACAAGGCACACCATAATGTGCATATAGACGAATACATACGTCCGCATATATATGTATAACATACAAAGACATCTATCTTCAGCGTCCTGTTTGTACTTTATCGGTAATACCCGGAGGAGTCCCTTATCCTAAAGCGAGTAACAATAAAATACAAGCAAATGGGGTAGTACCTACGCAATACACCAGTTCACGGCCCATACCCAGCGGTGACAAAGGATCCCAACATTAATACCTACTTCTTGTAAGTGGCACTGCTATGTAGTACCTATAATATGACCTAACACTACGCCTTACCCACCTGTGCCGACGTGTGATCCGGTCCCGAACATGTGCTCAACCTCAATCGATAGAGCGATCCACAAACCCAATATGTCCACACAAAATGATATAATGCATACTATAATCCAATATGTATAAGCAGTTACTCTATCTTTTACTCCAGATATATCCATCCATATAAATATAGCCTTCTTGGCTTAATCATAACATTTTAGTAAGTTATTACATAACCCATTATTAAGTCGCTATCCTACGATTACTCCCCAATTAATTATTATGTCCCATATAATGCCTCCTAGGCTCACTTATTCATTTACTTTATTATTTACTTCATCGTATATACGTGTGTAGTTATCCTATACTATTTCTTCAAATTTATGCATTACTTCCCATATTTTACTCTCTTAGGTACAAGCTTATATGTACATATATAACGACTGAAGTAAGTGAATAAGGGTTATATGTACATATATAAGTAATCCACTAATATGAATAAGTAGTTTCACCCTAACTACTATCATAACCAATACTAATTATTTAAATTTAGCCCACTAGGCTTATGGTGCATTTTTACTGTAAAGTGGGGATAAATAAATTAACCACCAGCACCCTAATGAATTAACCTCACAGATTTGATCAAATATCAATTTATGCTTTATCGAGTTTTTCTACAAATCCAGACCCTACACGGGCTGAGATCTTATTATGCGCGACTTAATAAATTGCATATACTCTGCATTTGATGAATTACACTAGAAAATACTCTAGTAATGGTTTAAATTGTTCATTTAATATGCCACCACATATATTGTAACAAGTGGCACCATAAACATTGGAAACTTGGTTCCATAGAGAACATAACATATGTTAAGGCCACTTAAGGCAATTTTTCTATAAAAGAGGGTTTCCCCCCTTATTTGATGGATGATGGTCTTGGGGGCAAAGTAAGGAGAGGAAATCTAACTCTCATCCTCCACGCACCTTTGGAGCTTCGTTACTGGTTCAATAGTGACGAGCAAATTTTCATAGTTCCATCACGGTATATGAGCATTTGAGAGGAGGGTAGCTGGATTTGGCAGCCCTCGCATACTAAAACTACCAAATTGGGCGTTTGAGAGACGTCTCGTTGAAATTGGTACCCCCCACGCACCAAAATCACAAAAAATTGAACTCTCTCCGGCATATCGTACGGACCCACGAACTATGAAGACTTTGATTCCAAAAAGACGGATTCGTAAACGCAACCACGTTGCTCATGTTTAAAACATGCTCAACACGGTGCCTCCTCAAATCTTCACTCACATATTACATTTGGTGACTCTGTTGAGGACTTTCTTAGTAGCACTCACAGCCTCCCCAGTTGAAGCTGCGCGGGAAGTATCACCCCCTCTCCAGGCCTGGAGGTACTAGGGGTAATGGAACTACCTCTACCGGAATAGAATATTGAGCAGCTTTATTACTCATCACTACCGCTTGATTTGCAAGATCCATGGGGGCAACTCGGATGGAACAAAACTGTTGGTGGTGCTGAGAAGGAATATTGATTTGAAAGTTGTGCAATTTCTCAAACCCAACTCTATGGGAGGATACCTATCAATTTCAGGATACCGAGGCTCCTTGAGAAGAAGACTCTGGAAACGACCATGCTGGTTCTCCTAGAATACTGTAAGGTACATCACTGGCCTAATTCCTCGATCACCCTTGGTTGGGATAATAGGGTTAGGGGGTAATTCGCGCTAAGATTAACAACGATTTAAGTATGGAAATTGTTGCATGCAAATGAGAAGTTCGTGGGTTTTTCCTGGGTAAAATGGCTTAACATAGGGTTGCCTTGATCATAGCTGATATGCCCCAAGTGTCACCTCGGATCAGAAAATACAACCTCGGCCTAGACATTGCCGAGGTTGGAAATGCCTTGGATCAGTGACAATAGGCCTCGGCCCTAGCAAGGTCGGCCCTGGCCGACACCACTACAAACCTCATCAAGGGGAGACTACATGAATCATGGGGGTCAGAAGTTCGTCAGTTCACCCGGGAATGACAACCTCGGCCAGGGGTAGGCCGAGGTTACAATGAGACTTACCTCTACGAAGGTCAACCCCATCAGTGAATCGGCCAATATTCCAAGCACATTCCAACTTAACCTCGGCCCAGGACGACCTTAACACCTTACCTCGACTTCACTTAAGCCGAGACCATAATGGCTCATCTCGGATTGGATGGGCAGCTAAACCTTACCAACCTCGAACTCTTCCAGGCCGAGGTCATGACCAAGCAAGGAGGCCGAGCACTTATTAAAATATGTGTGGATAAGGACACGTGGACACAAATCAGTTATAACAAATCATTCCCCCCACGTGGGGGGAATATTTCATCATCATTCTCTACATGTGACAGGGACAAATGTCTTCATCATATTGGCTAGACCAACACACACATGCTCATTGCATGCATGGGGGGTATACTATACCCCCTGGTACTATATATACTTATCTTCTCCTTCTTAGAATGGGGATCTCGAAATTAGCAACCCTACCTGAAACTCTGTCTAAACACACAGTAGAGAGAGAAAGATTGAGAGATTGTAACTATGACCATTAGAGCCCTCATACAGTGATATATATCATAAACTTGCACAGTGGATGTAGGCCTAATTGGCTGAACCACTTATATTCCGGTGTGAATCCTCTTATCCTCACCTCCTTCTACTATATGTGTATATACCCTTATGCTGCCATTGTTAACATTTAATTGAGCTCACATACACCTTGAAGGGTGGTGTTATTTCCAGCATCATCATTTTGGCACCGTTTGTGGGAACGAGAAGCTATCTCTTCCTCTTTTTTCTTCTTAAACTCACCGGAGACTCTGGTGGTGAACTAGGCCTCCCCCTAGTACGAAGCTGTTTCACCATTGAAAGAGGTCATGTAAGGTATTAAGCTCATTTACTACACCAGCTCTTTTGTGCTAGTATATGGCACCAGAGGTACCACCGCCTCTTCCGCCGCCTGGGGCGGGAGGACTTAGTTCCAGCCAGGCACTGCCTCAGTCCGAAATGGCGGAGGTAGCTGCAGCCTTGAGGTCTTTGGCTGCAACACAACAAGCTATGCAGGAGCAATTTGCACAGCTCAGCCAAACTATGATGAGGCCACCTGGAGTTTCACTAGAAATGATCACTCTGGCGGTTGTTTAGCCTCATCCTGATGCCAGGGGACCACCCCAGGCACCAATGAAGGACCAACCTGCCCCCTAACGGAGGAGGGATGTTGCTAACCCTAGGCACTTACACCTGGGTAGGCAAGGCAACCCTTGCCCGGAGGACAGGTATGACGATCTGGAGGCGAAAGAGGTCCCAGAAGAATGTTGGGAGCCGTATGAGGTTTCGAATAATACTGTACATCCTCTTCAACAGAGCTGAGGCCGTTGCGGCCGAAGAGGTGAAGAGGCCCAGCAGCGAGGATCAACTTTTGATCGATTGAGCATAAGGTCAGCCTTTGAGAGGTTGGGCCCAATAAATGACCTAAGACAGAGATTATCAAGGTCAAGGAGTGCAGCCGGCTCGTAAAGACGGGATGAGCAACGTTCGCCCCACCAAGGCCGACCTCATACAGGAAGAGGTAGAGACCAGGAAGAGGTTAACAGCCGACGCTGCGCAGCGGCTAGAGAACCCTCAGTTCATCCCTTGGAGGTGGCTTGGGACAACCTCATCCATGTCGATGGTAGGAGACCATGGAATGACTCTATCCAACGTCTGGAGGCGAAGATAGGAGGCCTCATTAAAAGCCGAGACCCATTACAAAGAGGTTTTTCGGAAGGCTCCCCCTTTGTGGCAATGATAGTGAGCTTCCCGACCCATGCTAAGTTCAAGCCACCCGTGGTGTCTCCCAAGTATAACGGTAGTACCAACCCTGTACATCTCATTGAGATGTATCAGTTAGCGGCGGACATCTACTCAATACCCGATGAGATGAAGTGTAGGGCCTTCTCCAAGACTTTGACAGGAGCAGCACACAGCTGGTTCACTTCTCTTCTAAAGAATTTAATTGAGAACTTTAAGGGCTTAGTTGAACAATTGATTCACAACTTCTGCTTTGGGGTAAGACCTCAAAAGAAGACCACTCATTTACTATATGTCAAGCAAGGCAAGGACGAGAGCCTAAGAGATTACATCGCCAGGTTTAACAAAGAAAAACTTGAGGTTGAAGACTACGAAGAGAATATAGCCATGGCCGCCCTCATAGGAGTTCTTCAGAAAGGGAAGTTATTGTGGAAACTCGAGGAAGACCCTCCCAGGTCTATGGCCGAGCTACTGGCAACTGCGGGAAAAGTCATGAATGTCGAAGAGACAATTGCCGCCAAGTATGAGGATGAGAACCGCGACAGTAGCGGGAAGTCCCAAAGAAAGAAAGATGGAAAGAAGAGGCACCCGATGACAAGTTCGCTCACTATACTCCTCTAACCGTGAGCTGTGAGCATATCCTCAATGAGATCAAGAATGACAGAACTCTAAGATGGCCAGAGAAACTGAAGGACCCTCCACATAAGAGGAATAAAAGCTTGTGGTGTGAGTACCACCAGGACCATAGCCATGTTACAGATAAATGCTTCACCTTGAAGGATGAGATTGAAAAGATGTTAAAATCCGGAAAGCTGAGGAAGTATGTTGATGGCAAGGCTCCTAAAGGGGGAAGAGATGACCCTAAGAAGAGGAGAAATGACAGATGCCGTGACGATGCCCCAGTTAGAAGAGATAATGATTCAGAAGGTGATGATGAAGACGATCCAGACCTTTCGCCAAAAGATGACAACACCCCGGTGAAGAGGTTGGCATGATCTCCTTTGGTGTTGACACCATTTGCGGAGGACTCGCGGGAGGTGGCTCTGAAGTGGCTGACAGGAAAGATCATGTGGAAGAGGCTAAGTTAGTGGCCAAACTTGAAGTTATAAATCTAACGTCTTCCGATATAGCGCAGAAGAGAAAGAAGGTGTACATGGACACCCTTATAGTTGGGTTCTCCCGACTCGACTTCAAAGGTATCTTAGCCCCGCATAATGACCCTTTGGTAATAACAACAAGGGTGCATGGATGCAAGGTCCAGAGGATCCTCGTGGACGGGGGGAGTTCAGCAGACGTGATGTTTTGGCCTTGCTTCAAGAGCTTGGTCCTCAACATAGCAAGGCTGGTACCCTATTATCATCCTTTAATGGGCTTCAGCGGCGAAAAGATCCACCCATTGGGCATGTATGAATTGAACGTACGGATGGGTGACGAGTGGCCTAAGAGGTTGACCCGAAAGATAAATTTTTTCGTGATGGACGAAAATGTCTTCTCGACCTATAATCTCATCATAGGAAGAGTGGCCCTTAAGGAGTTCGAAGCCGTGCCATCAACGGTTCACCAAATGATAAAATTCCCGACCCCCTGTGGGGTAGGGGAAGTGCAAGGTGACCAGACCATAGCACGAGAATGCTAATTCAACTCGGCCGAAGAGAGAGAGGCCCATAAGAGGGCAACCACCACTTATAGCATTAATACACTTGACCCAAGAGATGAAACAAAGTTGAAGAAGGGAGAGGCTGAGGAAGAGGTAGAATCCATCGTCCTCAATAAAGACGAACCGAAAAAAACCATCCAGGTCAATAAAGCCTTAAAAGCAGAAATCATGGAAGAGCTGATACAATTCCTCAGGAAGAGGCAGAGTGTCTTCGCTTGGAGTTACGCGGCCATGCCCAGTATCAACCCTGAGGTTATGAGTCACAAGCTCAACGTGACCAAAGATGCCAGGCCTATCAAGTAAAGACGAAGAGTTTACTCCAGGGAGAAGTACGACGTCATCCGAGAAGAAGTCAAAAAAATAGAAGAGGCTGAGTTTATTAGAGAAGTCATATATCCGGAGTGGCTATCAAATGCAGTCATCGTGCCTAAGACCAATGGAAAGTGGAAAATGTGCATTGATTTCACTGACTTGAATAAGTCTTGCCCAATCGACAGCTACCCCTTACCCAGGATAGATCAGATGGTAGATGCTACTGCAGGGCACGAGATCATGAGCTTCATAGACGCGTATTCAGGCTACAATCAGATCTTTATGGACGCGAAAGACTCGGAGAAGATAACCTTCATTACTGATAAAGGGGCGTACTGCTACAAAGTGATCCCCTTCGGTCTGAAAATGCGGGGGCAACATACCAACGTCTTGTGAATAAGATGTTCGAAGATCAAATAGGTAAGACTATGGAGGTGTATGTAGACGATATGCTAACGAAGAGCTTGAAGGCCTGCACTCATGTGGCGGATCTTGAAAAGACCTTCGATACTATGGACTTATACAGAATGAAACTCAACCCCACGAAGTGTGTCTTTGGGTTAGGAGCTGGGAAGTTTCTTGGATTTATCATCAATCAAAGGGGAATCGAAGTAAACCCTGATAAAATCAAGGCTTTGCTTGATATAAAGACACCGAGAAGTATCAAGGATGTCCAAAGACTCACGGGGAGAGTGGCCGCACTCAACAAGTTTGTCTCCCGAGCAACGGACAAGTGTCTTCCATTCTTCAAAGTTCTTAGAAAGGCCTTCCAGTGGGACGAAGAGTGTAAAGAGGATTTTAACCAACTCAAGTCCTACCTTGGGTCTCCCTTGTTGTTATCTCGGCCCATAGTAGGAGAGAAATTGTATGTGTATCTAGCAGTCTCTGAATCAGCTATGAGTGCAGCCATAGTGCGGGAAGATGTTGGAATCCAAAGGCCTGTGTATTTCAACAGTAAAGCGCTTCAAGGGTCTGAACAAAATTACCCTCGTATGGAAAAGTTAGCATATGCCCTGATACATGCATCAAGGAAGATGAAGCCCTACTTCCAAGCCCATTCCATGGTCATCCTCTTCGATTCCACACTAAGATAGGTTCTACATAAACCTGAGAAGTCTAGAAGATTGATGACCTGGGCCATTGAGTTGGGGGAGTATGACCTTACCTACCAACCTAAGGCAGCCATCAAAGGGCAGGTCTTCACAGACTTTGTTGCTGAGTTCACATGGGAAGAGGCCGAGGCAGAAAATGACCAAGTGGGTGCTGAAGGATCAAACAATAATGTCTTCCGAGAACAGGAAGAGGTCGCACCAAACGTCTTTCGAAACCAGGAAGAGGTCGTATCCAAAAAGATCAGAAGCGGAGTAGCGAATAACGAGGAGGATCGATACCTCTTCAGGCAAGGAATCGTGTCAGAAGGGGCCTTCTCATCGGATACAGACATTTGGAATCTCTTCATTGATGGTTCATCCTGCGACAGTGGAAGCGGTGCGGGGCTGATACTTTCATCTCCAAACGGTGCCAACATTATATACACTCTGAGATTGCACTTCAAGGTATCTAACAACGAGTCAGAATATGAGGCCATGATAGCAGGCCTATCATTGGTAAAGACTCTAGGTGTAAGACGACTCCTACTTCATAGCAATTCAAGGTTAGTTGTCAATCAAGTATTGGGAGTCTACGAGGCCAAAGATGAAAGAATGGCTAAGTATCTGAAGAGGGTGAGAATGATGTTAGAATATTTTGAAGAGATAAAATTGAAGAGAGTACCTCGATAAAATAACAACCATGCAGATGCATTAGCAAAGTTGGCCTCGACAATGAAGACAGACATCAGAAGGACAGTTCCGGTTGAGGTCTTAGCAAAGGCGACCATTAAGGAAGAAGAGGTATCCAGCCCTTGTCTCAATTTGAACCTAGGGGACTCATGGATGGACCCCCTCATCAGATACATCAAAGAGGGGGAGCTACCAAAGTCCAAGTTAGAGAGGAGGAAGTTAAGATATAGGGATGCCAAGTTCTTCGTAATAGGAGACGTCCGATATAAGAAGGGATTTCTGTTGCCTCTCCTCATGTGTGTACATCCCATCAAAGTTCCCCGCGTCTTTCAGGAAGTTCATGAGGGTTCTTGCTCCAGTCACATAAGGGGAAGACCCTTGGCCAAGAGGATTATTACACATGGATATTGGTGGCCAACCTTGGCCAAAGATGTTGCAGCTTACGCGAAGAGGTGCGATAAATGTCAGATATTCTCCACTATTCCTCATCAACCTATGACATCAATCACCTCTCCATGGACATTTTTAGTATGAGGAATTGACTTAGTAGGTCCCCTACCAAGAGCTGCTAATAATTATCGATTTTTGATAGTTTCCATTGACTACTTCTCAAAGTGGGTGGAGGCAGAGACGATGATAATGATCACAGAACAGACGACCTTCCAATTTATTTAAAAAAACATCATATGCAGACATGGCCTCCCAAACACACTCATCTCGGATAATGGAACCCAGTTCAAGAACTCCTATTTAGAAAAGTATTGTGAAAGAGTGGGGATAAAGAAGTTCTTCTTATCTCCTGGACGACCTCAGGCAAACGATCAGACGAAAGTCACCAATAGGAAAATCCTCGTTGGAATCAAGAAGAGGTTAGAAGAAGAGAAGGGGAGATGGATTGAAGAGGTCTACGTTGTGTTATGGGCCTACAGAACCACGACAATGACACCAACAGGAGAAACCCCGTTCATGCTAGCACATGACTCAGAGGCCATCATACCAACAGAAGTGGGGCTTCCAACTCATAGGGTCCAGACCTATGACCCTGATAAAAATGGGAAGACAGGAGACTAAACCTAGATTTTATTGAAGAGAGAAGGGAAGACGCATAAATCAGACAAGCAACTTACCAACAGAGAGCAGCAAAATTCTACAATCAGAGGGTGAAGTCAAGACCCATCGTCGTGGGAGACTTAGTACTAAAGAAGACCTTACAGAAAATAAACAAGCTCCACCTAAACTGGCATGGTCCCTACAAAGTGACAGAAGATGTTGTGCCCGGGACCTACAGGCTAGAAAACTGTGAAGGGGAACCTTTCGCTAAACCCTGGAATGCTGATCACCTAAAGAACTATTACATATGATGTTGCAAAAAGTTGTGTAAATGTACCATCTTATGAAGAGGTTATTAATAAAAGATCAGTTTCCATGTCGATTCTTGCTTTATTTTTCCCTAATGATAGAAAGTGTGAGGGTAACATTTAAGTGATGACTTCAGGCCTTATAACATCATCATGTGGTGACAGGGTCTGAGGTCAGACACCATACTTGGATGACCTCAGACCCTTAACATCATTAATTTGGTGAAATTAATTATGAGGATAACATCTTAGTTGATGACCTCAGACCCTTATAACATTATTAAGTGGTGACAAGGTCTGAGGTCAGACACCATACTTGGATGACCTCAGACCCTTAACATCATTAATTTGGTGAAATTAATTATGAGGATAACATCTTAGTTTATGACCTCAGGCCTTATAACATCATCATATGGTGACAAGGTCTGAGGTCAGACACCATACTTAGATGACCTCAAACCCTTAACATCATTAATTTGGTGAAATTAATTATGAGGATAACATCTTAGCTGCTGACCTCAAACCCTTATAACATCATTATGTGGGGACAAGGTCTGAAGTCAGACACCATACTTGGATGACCTCAGACCCTTAACATCATTAATTTGGTGAAATTAATTATGAGGATAACGTCTTAGTTGATGACCTCAGACCCTTATAACATTATTAAGTGGTGACAAGGTCTGAGGTCAGACACCATACTTGGATGACCTCAGACCCTTATAACATCATTAAGTGGTGACAAGGTCTGAGGTCAGACACCATACTTGGATGACCTCAGACCCTTAACATCATTAATTTGGTGAAATTAATTATGAGGATAACATCTTAGTTGATGACCTCAGACCCTTATAGCATCATTAAGTGGTGACAAGGTCTGAGGTCAGACACCATACTTGGATGAACTCAGACCCTTAACATCATTAATTGGGTAAAATTAATTATGAGGATAACATCTTAGTTGATGACCTCAGACCCTTATAACATCATTAAGTGGTGACAATTTATGAGGTCAGACACCATACTTGGATGACCTCAGACCCTTAACATCATTAATTTGGTGAAATTAATTATGAGGATAACATCTTAGTTGATGACCTCAGGCCTTATAACATCATCATGTGATGACAAGGTCTGAGGTCAGACACCATAATTGGATGACCTCAGACCCTTAACATCATTAATTTGGTAAAATTAATTATGAGGATAACATCTTAGTTTATGACCTCAAGCCTTATAACATCATCATATGGTGACAAGGTCTGAGGTCAGACACCATAGTTGGATGACCTCAGACCCTTAACATCATTAATTTGGTGAAATTAATTATGAGGATAACATCTTAGTTGATGACCTCAGACCCTTATAACATCATTAAGCGGTGACAAGGTCTGAGGTCAGACACCATACTTGGATGACCTCTGACCTCTAACATCATTAATTTGGTGAAATTAATTTTGAGGATAACATCTTAGTTGATGACCTCAGACCCTTATAACATCATTAAGTGGTGACAAGGTCTGAAGTTAGACACCATACTTGGATGACCTCAAACCC
Source organism: Sambucus nigra (assembly GCA_949130495.1). Lineage (NCBI taxonomy): Eukaryota > Viridiplantae > Streptophyta > Magnoliopsida > Dipsacales > Adoxaceae > Sambucus > Sambucus nigra. Next base: position 764,477,161 of record OX422207.1, read on the forward strand.
TTAACATCATTAATACTGGTGAAATTAATTATGAGGATGACCTCTTAGCTGATGGCCTCAGACCTTATAACCACTCTAGTGACAAGGTCTGAGGTAAGAATATTGATTTAGTTTAAACATACATCATTGCAACAAGACTGCAGAGCTAAAATATCGCATGACAGAGGAATTCAACAAGCAAATCAACAAACGAAGAAAGAAAAACCCTCCTCAGAGGTTGTCATCCAATTGTGATTCAAAAATATATGCTGACAATATTCTTCAGAGATTAAAACTAACGGGTTACAAAAGTACAAAAAGACTCACAAAAGATCCTAAGGATTTTAAGGGAGAGTGTTGGTATCCTCGACCTTATTCTCCTGGACCATGTTGGTCACCTTGGCCCCATCTTCTCTGTGGTCAGCTCCCTCTATCTCCGTAACGTCCAGTGTGGTAGTCTCTGTAGGGGCAGCGACCTCCTCCCCAACTTTTTAAAGGGCTTAGGAAAGCTGAGGGTTAGAAAAACCCAGACCTATGAAGTCGGAGGCCTTCAAACTTCCTGCCTCCTTCTCTTTAGCATCCTCCCATTTGATAGTAGCCTTAATACCTCTTTCGAGGTACTCGAAGCTGAAGCTCATGAATTCATCAGAGACTTTATAATCAGTCAATATCCCCTTAAAGGCATCTTCAAGGTCTGCCTTCACTGCAGAGTCGACCTTTTGATAGAGAACATCGTCCTTGGCCTTCAGAGCCATAGCATGGTCCTTTTTAAGCTTGGAGATATCTTTCTCCATCCCCTTCACCTTCTTCTCAGACCCATCTAAAGCAGATTTCAGGCGATCAACCTCTGCATTCATAGAGTTTTGCACCTTCTCGGCCATTTGACCCTTCTGGATGAGGGGTAACTTCCTTAGAGTCCAATTGGCGAGATGATGCCTAGCGGCCAGGCCCTGCGATCATGTGGGCGTATATATGAGTTGAAATTCAAATCAGAGAATACACTTAGAAGCTATACAAAAATCTGAAGTCATACCTGAATAGACCTGTGGAGGCCGAACTCAACCAGCAGAGGTGTGTCCATCGACCTGCAAAAACGTTTGTTAGCCTCGGTCATGGTAGAGCCGATGGCATCTAGTAAGTGCAAACTGTGGCCTATGATGCTATCATTGATTTTTAGTTGCTCTATACGAGTAGCCAACGTATCAGCAGAGGATAATGGGATGGCAGAGTCCCCACCTTTTTTCTTCTGCCTCTGATCATCAGGGGAAGGGTCGGCGACACTTCTCTTTTTATGGCCTGAGCCTTCGAGGATGAGGGAGGAGGAGGAGCATTCAGACCTGCCTTCTTAGCAAGCTTTGTCAAACTGGGTGCTGCCATTTCCCGAAGTTCGTCTGATATTCCCTTCGGACGCTCTGCAAAATAGAAAGGTCTGAGTTAGTGGGTCAGACATGCATAAATTCAGAGGTATAACTTTGAGAAGTCCATGGCCTCTTGGAAAGAGTCCACAGACATAGGGTCTGATGTGGAAGACTCAGACTCAGACATTGGTGAGGGTTCAACAGGTACCTCGGCTTGGTTAGCGAGTTCTGATGGTTCAGGGTATACTACCTTCAGAGGTGGGGGAAAGATAGGTCTGAGAGGGAATTCCTCTGACCTATGAGCTTCCTCCTGCGCTCTTTCTATTTGCCTAATTTTCTCCAAAGTCTTCTCTCTGAGAGAAAGGAACTCCTCTAAGAGTTGGTAGAGGGGTCCGAGCATAAGAGGCAGACACTACACTTGCAACTCTAATAAACAGAAAACAAGACTGGCTAATGGAATAATGCAATTTAAAGATCAAACTACCAAACCTAGAGCAAGAACAATTTGCCAGAAAAAATGGAACCCTCACCGAAAATCTCCAAAAACTCACCGGAAAATGCAAAAGTAAGAAAACTCACAGGGAAAATGAAGGAAAAAGAATGGAAGAGGATACCTGAAGATGAAATGATAAGGGAGAAGGAAGAAAATGTGAGGAATCACCACCAAAATCTTCAAGCCAATGCCTTTCTTGAGAGAGAAAACTGCAGACACGACTCGAACCAGGAAAAGAGAGAAATGAGAAATAAGGAGGGAAAATAGGGTTTAAACCCTTAATATGATTGCACGCTTCCCAAGTCCCATCATTGCCTTGGGATCCCCAAAGGACAACTGACATCACATGCTTGCTAGGCACACCACACACTTCAGTAATGGACAAGTGTCAAATGGTCATTGGCACAAGAGAGACCTCAGAGATGTAGAGACCCCACAGTCACCTGCTCTCACATGTAACTAAGGGCTGAGGGTGATTGATATGCCCTAAGTGTCACCTCAGCTCAGAAACTACAACCTCGGCCAAGACATTGCCGAGGTTGGAAATTCTTTGGATCAGTAACAATAGGCCTCGGCCCTAGCAAGGTCGGCCCTGGCCGACAACACTACAAACCTCATCAAGGGGAGACTGCATGAATCATGGGGGTCAAAAGTTCGTCAGTTCACCCAGGAATGACAACCTTGGTCAGGGGTAGGCCGAGGTTACAAGGAGACTTACCTCTACCAAGGTCAACCCCATCAGTGAATCGGCCAATATTCCAAGCACATTCCAACTTAACCTAGGCTCAGGCCAACCTTAACACCTTACCTCGGCTTCACTTAAGCCGAGACCATAATGGCTCATCTCGGATTGGATGGACAGCTAAACTATACCAACCTCGGACTCTTCCAGGCCAAGGTCATGAACAAGCAAGGAGGCCAAGCACTTATTAACATATGTGTGGACAAGGACACGTGGACACAAATCAGTTATAACAAATCATTCCCCCCACGTGGGGGGAATATTTCATCAACATTCTCTACATGTGACAGGGACAGATGTCTTCATCATATTGGCTAGACCAACACACACATGCTCATTGCATGCATAGGGGGTATACTACACCCCCTGGTACTATATATACTTGTCTTCTCCTTCTTAGAATGGGGATCCCGAAATTAGCAACCCTAGCTGAAACTCTGTCTAAATACACAGTAGAGGGATAAAGCTTGAGAGATTGTAACTATGGCCATTAGAGCCCTCATACAGTGATACATATCATACACTTGCACAGTGGACGTAGGCCTAATTGGCTGAACCACTTATATTCCGGTGTGAATCCTCTTCTCCTCACCTCCTTCTACTATATGTGCATATACCCTTATGCTGCCATTATTAACATTGAATTGAGCTCACATACACCTTGAAGGGTGGTGCTGTTTCCAGCATCATCAATAGCCAAACTGCATAGCGACACAATGCGAACTGTAAATTGTGTAAAAAGAGGACCATTCTGTATAAGAAAGCAGGTAAGAAGGAATAAACAATAACGGAACATTGCTCGCTAGAAAGTTCCTTGCCAAAGCTTCCTTGACATGGGTAATGGGATGCTCCTCGTCCCCAAAGAACTGATTCGAAAAAATTGCTCTACCCCAATGTAGGGACGGGGTATAAACCTCTTAGCTCTATTAAGTAAGGACACAAGTGGTTTCTTGTAACTCTTATGATTCCAACAGCAAATTCGAGGGACTCTGATGGGCTGAGAACTGGGATAGCTACCAGTCAGGGCATAATATGGAAAGTGGGCGTATAAGAAGGCTGTCAAAATCATATGGTTCGTACAATTGGAGACATCAAACCTACCGATGCTGCTAGTCGGGTCAACTTATACTTAATCCATCCAAGTATATAGTGAACTAAGAGTAATAGCAGCAAGGGTAAGTTTCACACCATTGGTCATGCGAACGACCATATTGATCAGGTCCTTTCTTGGGAAATCGTGGGGTTTGCCTGGGAGAAAGATCTTTGATAGCTCAACATAAATGTAGCCATCAAGTTTATTCTGGGAGGTAAACCCCTTTCCAGTTGACGGTTGCTCGAACACTTGCTTCCCGCGAGGGTTCTCTTTGGCCGCCTCGCGCGCCTTAATCACAGCTTTGCGCTAAATAAAATAAAAATACCTAATTACCTCCAAGTAGGTACAATTGTTATATGTTACCATACAATATTTCACAACCACCTTCAACTCCACCCATAAAGCCTTTTCTTTGCTAGAAACAACCTCCTCGAAGAAGGTGTCGAAAAATGTCGCCTCCAAACCCAAAAACTCACAAATATCATTAAGGGTGATGGTAAACTCATCCCAAGAGGTCACAAAAGTGTGCGACCTATGACTCCAACGAGATACAAGCAACTGGAGAGCGGCATTGTTCTTTTCAAGGGTGATATCACCCAACCAACTGGCACATAACAGACTAATCAGAGCTAGTTGCACAGATACTTGGAGTGTATATAATCGGTACAAGGACCCAAACCTTCACAGGTGTAGGAGGAGGACTCAGGCTCCATATTTGAAAATGGATAATCACTATGCTCAATATAGAACCTAGTAACAGTGGCAGTGGGGAAATATGCAAAGTTTTCATCATCTTCACTTTCTTTCATCAAAAACCTCGCCTATTCTATTGACACCAGTTCACCAGGGAAATTTTCAGCCGTCGACTAAAAATGATTGAGCTCACCAAAGTATGGTGCACGACGATAGCATGCCCACTAGTTCTGGTGAGCCTGAGTACGGGGGGAAACACCCATAATAGAATGAGTATGTAAGGACATTTTATCCATTATCAATTTGTATGTCGTATGTTATTACATCGTTGAAGAAACTCAAAATCACATCTCCATCAACCGATCCGAATATCAAAGCATTTTCTTCTTGGAATTGATTTTTTGCATACCCAGACCGGTCCGCCCATTTGGAAAATGAACCGATCCGCCACGGACCGATCCGCCTTCAAGTCAGATCGATCCGCTATTGCTTCAAAATAGAGAACCCCTAATTGAATGCAAATCGAAGAGGCCCATTTGGAAAACGAACCGATCCGTCATCCGAAGCTAACCGATTCGCCTGAGATAAAATCGATCAGATCTGCTTGAAATTTTTTTGATCCAGGTTTCCTTATTTAAACTAACTTCGGGGATTTGTTTTGTAAGACTTTCATGGACGATTTTAAGAGTCCTAAATACTCTACGTCTTCACCTTTTTGAGTCCTAAGACTCATGTTTTGATTCACACAACTTTTCATACCTTCGTGAATCAACTTAGTAACCCAAGAACACAATCTTGTGTTTGTTCAACCCTTGTGGATAAGATCGTCCTTCTTCTTCATTGCTGCCCTCCTAGAAAGGGAAAGTTCCAGCCGTCGACTACAGAACCGACGCCTACGGGTATTTCTGTGTCACTGTATTTTTACTGTAATCCGTGTAACCGTTCCTTACAATATTATAGTAAAAATAAAAGGTTTTTCCCCTTTGGGGGATTTTTCCTCACTTGTATGTGTTTGAATGTTCTTGCATGTTTTACCATCTTATTCAATCACATATAGATGCATGTTTAGGACTTAATTGACAAAAATTGAATTTAATTAAATAATATCTATATTTGAACGCAAGCGCACTCTCCTCAAATTGGTATCAGAGCCAGTTATATAACTTTACCGTGTAACTTTTCGCAAAATTTTCTAAGATATCAATTTTTTGAAAAAATTGATTTTTGAAAACGAGTGTGTTCATAATGGAGAAGTTATATAATAAAATGCCAGTTTTTGGCGGGATAAACTATGCATACTGGAAAGCCCGCATGAGATATGCATTAAAAGCCATTAATGAATATGTCTGGATTTTGGTTGAAAGAGGGTGGACACCTCCCTCCGTCACTCTTGAAAATGTAACCAATTTAAAACATGTTTCTACATGGACTGAAGAAGAATTTAAATGGTCATCTTTTAATTCTAAGGGTTTAAGTGCTATTTTTGGGTCTGTCACTCCTGATGAGTTCAAACGCATAATGACGTGCACCACGTCAAAAGAGGCATAGGATGTTTTGCAACTTACCCATGAAGGAACCAATGGTGTGAAAAAGTATAAACTACAAAATTTAACAACTCAATTTGAAACAATCACCATGCTTGAATCTGAATGTTTTGATGAATTTTATGCTAGACTGTCTGATATTATTAACACTAGCTTTAATCTTAGTGAACCCATTCCTAATGATAGAGTTGTTAAAAGATTCTTAGATCACTGCCTGCACGTTTTATCACTAAAGTCACTGTGTTAAATTCTATGGGTAATTTAAATACGCTTAAATTGGAAGAACTTATAGGAGACTTGCAAACGTATTAAATTGATATGTTTCCTAAATCTGTTAAGTCTAAAGATAATGGAATTGCACTTAATGCCCAGGAGAGAAAGAGTGAGGGTTCGGCAAGAAAGAGGGGAGAGTCATCTAGAAAAAGAGAGACTGATACGTCTGATTCTGAGTATGATTTTGACTTAGATGATTTGGCATTATTTGCTAAAAATTTCAAGAGAATTCTCAAATTCAAGAAAAATAGTAATTTTAAAGATAAAAAGAAGTTTGAGAAAAATAAGTTTGAAAAGAAAAATGAAAAATATTTTAAAGATCCTCCTAAGAAAGAAAGTGAGAGATGCTTTGAGTGCGACGGTAGGGGTCATAGAGCTTTTTAGGGTGCTACTAGGCTAAACAGAGAAAAGAGCAAAGTTGTCCTTAATGCTACCCTTAGTGACGACAGTGAGGTCGAGTCGGTGGATTTTAGAGATGAGTCACCGCATGAGTGTAACTTCATCGCATTCATGGCAAGCCATGTGAGTACTTCTAGTGCTCCTCACGACGATGAGGATGCTGCTCCACAGGGACACCTCAACAGTGAGAGCGATGTGAGTGAGGGGGAGGATGACACAAGTGAGAGCGAGAGTGATCTTCAACGCGCCTACGTCGAGCTTTATTCTAAGTCATTTAAAACTAAAAAGCGTAACAAAGCGTTAGTTCTTAGGATCACCGCGTTAGAGGAAGATTTAAAAAAAGCGAGAGAGAGAGAGAGTCCTCCACCTGCACTACCTTAAGGAAGAGAGAGTCTGCCTGTGTTGAGAAAGAGAGTTTATTTAGAGAGAGAGAGTTATTTTGAGAAAGAGAGAGGGGACTTGACTAAACAAGTGGCTAGACTTACGAGTGAGCTCCATTCCTCCATGGAGACTCAGAAGAAACTTGAAGGTCTTGTTGCCCAGCTTACTCATGATCTGGAGAGAGCACGGGAAGTCAAGGTACAAATCGAGGACAGATCTAGGAAGATGCTCCTCGACCCAGCTTTAGGTTTTGGTGATAGGCAAGGAATAGGTTATGATGGTGCCTCCACATCCCAAATTGCACCTGGACCAGTTCCTGAGTTTACTACGACTCCTTTTGGCCATCGTCAAAAACCTTGAAGGAGTGTTCGACCAAGAAAAAAAAACCAAGGTCCGCCTTTAACTGTGTTCTTTTGTATATATTACAAAAGAAAAGGCCACCTCAGGGAGTTTTGCTATAGTATGGGTCGAACGCGACACACTATTGCTTCACCACAGCATACTGATAATATTACCAGCCTGAGAGAGCGAGTTGAGTTTTTAGCTGCCACATCACAGAGTTTGATGGAGGAATTCCGACGGATGTCTTCACTGTCAGTGAATGCTTCTCACATTCCGGCTAAAACTAACAACAATAAAGGTAAACAAAAGGTCACCACTTCTTGGGTATCTAATAAAGATAAAAATGCCTTTGTTGTTCATATTTCTCTCAAAGCACATAATACCTCACAGTGGTATTTTGATAGCGGGTGCTCCAGACATATGGCATGTGATGCCTCATTTTTTACGTCTCTTGAGGATTATCAGGATGACAGAGTCACCTTTGGAGATGGGAGTAAGTCTAGCATTGTAGGACGTGGTATTGTAGAGTTACCAGGATTTTCTAAGCTAGAGAATGTCTTTTACGTTAAAGGTTTGAAAGCAAACCTTCTCATCATTAGCCAGCTGTGCGACGCCAACTTTACCATAAAGTTTGACAGGGACGCATGTCGTGTGTACAATCAAGCCGATAAACTTTTAGTGAGAGGGGTGAGGACAAAGGACAATTGTTATGGGACTGATCCCATATCCTCACATGTCTACAACAGCGCCACGATCACTCCTATGGATCTATGGCACCAACGTTTAGGTCAGTGAACATTAAAGATTTAACTCGTTTAGCTAAAAAAGACCTAGTACGTGGCTTACCATATCTTGGAAAGCCAACTTCAACGGTTTGTGGACCCTGTCAGTTGGCAAAACAAATTCGTAGCCGCCATAGGAAGTTACATTCCATTACCACCTATCATGTACTTGAGCTTATTCACATGGATCTTATGGGTCCTACTCGTACTGAGAGTCTGGGTGGTAAGAGGTATATCCTCGTGATGGTGGATGATTTCTCTAGATACTCGATTGTAGGTTTTTTGAGGGAGAAATCCGATGCTGTGGAGTTTTTAATGACCAAGTGCCATGTCCTCCAAAATCAACACGAAGTCACTATTAACAGGATACGTAGTGGCAATGGCACTGAATTTAAGGAAGTAAAGATAGATCTTTACTGTGATAGCATTAGGATCAAATATGATTTTTCTGCTGTGAAGACTCTTCAGCAAAATGGGATTATTGAGAGAAAGAATAGGACGATCCAGGAAATGGGTAGATCCATGCTTATAGGTCGTAAGGTCTACTGCATGCCACACGGTGAATAGGGTTTATCTGCGTCCACACACACTTAAGACGCCTTATGAATTATGGACTGGCAAGAAACCCAACCTGGCATATTTCCGTGTTTTTGGGAGTAAATGCTACATTCTATGGGATCGAGAGCAATTAGGAAAGTTTGACTCCCGAAGCGACGAGAGAATACTGTTAGGCTATTCATCGAATAGTAGAGCGTACCGAGTTTTTAACCTGAAAAGCTCTAAGGTTATGGAGTCAATAAACGTCACCGTGCAAGATGACGAACCTTCGACGTTTATTGATTCTAGTCTTCAGTGTGAGGATGAGGATGTTTCTGGCAATAATTTACTTTTACCTCACCCACACTCTGTGGACCCTACTCATGCGTTAGGGGACACGCCTGCTTGGGTTCGCAAGAGTCATGACCCTTCTGCCGTTGTTGGTGATCCCACTCTAGGAGTCAAGACTCATGCTCAGCTCGAGAACGTTATTAGCCATTTTTACTACACATCCAAAGTCGAGCCCAAGAATCACAAAGAAGCACTCAAGGATGAACATTGGATATCTGCTATGCAGGATGAGTTGCTTTAGTTTAAAAAGAATAATGTCTGGGAACTTGTTCCCCGACCTAGTGAGACTAATGTGATAGGTACCAGATGGATTTTCAAGAATAAAATGGATGAAAATGGTACCATAATTAGAAACAAGGCTAGGTTGGTCACTCAAGGCTACACACAGCTAAAAGGTGTAGACTTTGGGAAGATATTTGCTCCTATTGCGAGGCTTGAGTCTGTCCGCTTACTACTCACCATTGCATGTCATCTGCGCTTCAAGTTATATCAAATGGATGTAAAGAGTGCCTTTCTAAATGGCATTCTATAGGAGGAAGTTTACTTGGAACAAACGAAAGGGTTTGAAGACCCCAAGCACCCGGAGCACGTCTACTATCTAAGGAAAGGCTTTTATGGTTTGTAGCAAGCACCCCGTGCTTGGTACGAAAGGCTTACTTCATATCTCTTAGCCCATGGCTTCAAGAGAGAGGGAGTTGATATGATGTTGTTCGTCAGGAGAGATGACGGTGCTATTTTGGTTGCCCAGGTCTATGTGGACGACATAGTCTTTGGATCCACGTGCTCTCAACATGCTCATCACTTTGAGGAGGATATGAAAAGTGAGTTTGAGATGAGCATGGTTGGTGAGATTACTTTCTTCCTTGGTCTCCAGGTTTATCTGCTAGAGGATGGGATGTTCATCTCCCAATCTAAGTATGCTAGAGACCTAGTGAAGACATTTGGGGTAGACTCCGCTAAACATGCACGTACACCTATGTGTACCACTACCAAGCTTAGTAAGGACAATTCAGGCAAGGACGTAGAGCAAACCTTGTATCGGAGTATGATAGGTAGTCTTCTCTACTTGACTGCCAATCATCCTGACATAGCCTTTAGTGTTGGAGTCTGTGCGTGATATCATACGTCCTCGAAAGAGTCATATTTACTTGATCTAAAACGTATTATTAAATACGTGAGTGGGACTCTCTCATACGGTATTTGGTATTCCTTTAATATCGATGACCGTTTATCCGCCTATTCGGATGCCAATTAGGCCGGGGATGTAAATGGTTGTAGGAGCACTTCTGGTGGGCGTCTCTATTTTGGTTCCGCTCTTGTCTCCTGGCTGAGCAAGAAGAAAAACTCCATCTCTTTGTCCATCGCGGAGGCTGCGTACATCGCCACCAGGAGTTGTTGCGCGCAACTCTTGTGGATGAAGCAAATATTGGAGGATTATGGGATTTCACAGGACACCATGACTATTTCCCGTGATAACACGAGTGAGATACACATATCCTGCAATCTAGTCCAACATTAGTGCACAAAGTACATCAGGATACGCGAGCACTTTATACGTCAATTAGTTGAGGAGAATGTCGTGTCCCTGAGTTTCGTTCCCACCGACCGTCAGTTAGCCGATATTTTCACAAAACCTTTAGATTCCATTAGATTTGAGAGTCTTAGGAAGTCTTTAGGAATTTGCACACTTGACTGAGGGGCTGGTCCGTGTCTAGGATATGATGCTTTTTCATGTTCATATCATATACTTCCTATTGCTAGTTTGTATCATGTGTATTATTACTTTTTCTTTTTTATATATTTAAAAAAAATCCAAAAAGATTTTCTTTTTAAAAAATTTTAGAAAATCACAAAAAGATTTTTGTATTGTTTTTACATCTTTTATAGATGAGCATTTAAGATAGCCAAGTCACAAATTCATTTCATTCATCCACGTGACTGTTTGATAGAGATTTGAGACACTACATCATTACATCCATGTGCTTTACATTGATTTGAGTCTTTGAGATGTGATTAGTAATATCTTTCTACATGTTTGACTCCTATCTCCTTTATTGCACACATGCATGACTTTATTTGATTATTGTACTTGTCTATCACATATTGGCTTGAGTGTTTCCATCTCAATTCTACCTATATAACTAACAATATGCGATAAAACTTGATAATATTGGAATGCATTCAAAAATCTTTTTGGTGAGACTGTGTGTTTATTTGATAACTGGGAAGGGCTGCAAAAGGTTCATTCAGCCTTTACGATTTTAAGCCACAATTAAAAAAAGACCTAAAAAATTGAGGAATTTTATTATCCGGGGTCCAAAGAGGTTAAAAGAGCCCGAAAAAAAAAATTAAAGGCAATAAAAAGCAATATATGCCAAATATGAGCCATTAGGTTTCACCATCAATTCTTATAAGTTTGAGAATTTAGAACGCCTCTATTCAAAATTTATATCTGAGGGAGTTTGGTTGGAGACTATAAACGGGTTTGCACTTCCTTGAAAGTTCTAAAAAAGCATAAAATAGTTTTGGACGTTATTGGTATGGAAATCACTTTGAGCTTTGATTTGTTGATTTGATTAAGTCAATGTCTCATATTACCGCCTTTTTACACCAAATGAAGATTTTGAGTTCATTCGTTAAGAGTATCCAATATTCATCGTGCACATATGTCATGTTTGTATGCATTGATTTTCCTATCGAATTTGATCACACCCCTACATTTACGCTATCATCGACTTGGTTGTTTTGTGTTCTTTTATGGTATGTTTCTTTGTTTATATATTTTGTGTGAAAAAGTTTGAAAAAATAAAAAATAGTGGTTTATTCCCTCGTGTCACCCCGGCTTTGCTTCTTTAAGTTATTCTTCTCATTTGTCTATTTAGGGACATCATAAAAAGGGGGAGAAAGCATTATAATATTATGGGGGAGTTTGGAGTTTGGAGTTTGGAAATGATGAGATCTATTTTAAATTGGTATCTATGTTTACCTCATTTCAAACTCCATACGTCACTTGGTATTTTGTTTTATCTCATGTGTGTAGGTATTTCTTTGATGATCTGTGAATTGCACACCCTAATGAGAAAAGCGTTGAGATTCCTGAAGAGTTGAAGAACAAACGATGAAGTCTTATTCATTTGTATCTTTCCAGTTTTGGGTTCATGGAAGGGTAGATGTGTATAGGAAAATTTGATATTTGATAATTAGGATTTTTTATGTATGTACCGGCATAGACATAGGGGGAGATTTGTAAGGACATTTTTGTCCATTATCAATTTGTATGTCGTACGCTGTTACATCGCTGAAGAAACTCAAGATCACATCTCCATCAACGGATCCAAATATCAAAGCATTTTCTTCTTGGAATTAATTTTCTGCATACCCGGACTGGTCTGCCTATTTGGAAAACGAATCGATCCCCCATAGACCGATCCGCCTTCAAGTCAGACTGATCCGTTATTGCTTCAAAATAGATAACCCTGGATTGAATGCAAACTGAAGAGGCCCATTTGGAAAATGAACCGATCCGCTATCGGACCGGTCCGACATCAGAAGCGGACCGATCCGCCTGAGATAAAATCGATCAGATTTGCTTGAGATTTTTCCAGCCCAGGTTTCCTTATATAAACCAACTTCGGGGATTTGTTTTATAAGACTTTCATAGACGATTTTAAGAGTCCTAAATACTCTAAGTCTTCACCTTTTTGAGTCCCAAGACTCATGTTTTGATTCACACAACTATTCATACCTTTGTGAATCAACTTAGTAACCTAAGAACACAATCTTGTGTTTGTTCAACCCTTGTGGAGAAGACCGTCCTTTTTCTTCATTGCTGCCCTCCTAGAAAGGGAAAGTTCCAGCCGCCGACTACAAAACTGACGCCTGCGGGTATTTTCGTGTCATTGTATTTTTACTGTAATCCGTGTAACCGTTCTTTACAATATTATAGTAAAAATAAAAGGTTTTTCCCCTTTGGGGGATTTTCCTCACTTGTATGTGCTTGAATGTTCTTACATGTTTTATCATCTTATTCAATCACATATAGATGCATGTTTAGGACGTAATTGACAAAAACTGAATTTAATTAAATAATATCTCTATTTGAACGCACGTGCACTCTCCTCAGAGTCCTTCAAACAATGGGCGCCATGGGAGAAATTAAAAGGAGAAGGAAGGGGAATAGATTACAAGAAAGGAAGGTCGAAGGAAAGCACTGAATATCTTCTCTCATAAACACACGCTATATTTGTAATAAAAAAACTAGGGGTGAAAGTATACCCTTTTTATAGGGGAAACACAAACCCCAACATGTGGCAACTAGCAACTAGCAACGCTTTGGGAAGTGTAACGTCGATCAAATTATCTTGCGTGGCCAGCATGCGCGCGTAGGGGAAGTATTCAAGGGTTGTAATGATAACACTACGGGAAGCAACGCGTTGATAATCTCACATGAGGAAAATGAACTTACCCTGGCATCACCATGTGTTACACACAGAAGCACAAGCAACAGCCCCATTAAATGAGACGTGTTTAGAGTCTTTCCAAACTTGGGGGAGATGAAGAGCTTTGGGGAAAATTTAAATAAATCCCTTCACTTCCCCGAAGGTATCTGGCACACGCAATCATGAAGTACCATGAAAGGAAAAGGTGCTATTTAGAAATATTACAAGGCATCTGAACAGATGAAGCAGCTCTAAAGACCGGGAAAGATATAGCTCCTCCATTACTAATAACTTGTTGTTTGTTGTAATTATGCGCCCATGGGTATTGTATAGTTTTTGCAGAAAAGGATTAAAGGATAATAAAGGATTTCGTATAGATATTTCTTCATACAATAAATAAATTTCTCTATGAAGGGAAAAATTTAGTGGAAGTCCCCACCAAACAATGATTAACTTAGTTAATCCGATGCTTAACAGACAAAGAAGGAAGATAAAGATTACCCAAGGGAGTTTCCTCGAAGATAATCCTTAGACGTGACTCGAAGATCAAAGTCACTCGAATGACGATAGTTTGTAATATGAAACATAATGTATTTTATCATGTAATTTATGTTATGTTATATTGTGAGCGAGGTCATTCGGTACCCACAAGGGACCATGCCTGACAGGGTATAGGAGAGCTAATATGCTCTATCGAACAACCTCCTCTTGGGAACCTCGCAGGTACATGGTTTGGAGGATTGGGAGCAAGGCAATGTTGGGAATACAATAAATGACCCTTCTGTCACACGGGTAAAACTTCATCTGGTATATATGGTTGCTCGAGCTACCTACAGCCGAGCTATCACAACTTCTACTCACTCGAGGGAACCTCCTCGAGGTACCTCAACGTTCCATCCTTATCCTAATGATAATTGTTTAACAAATAAAAGAAGAATAAACACCCGAGCTACTTATCAGCCGAGCAACCTCAAACCAAACACCATTCATCTGACTGATGTGACCATACGTGTAGTGAGTTCACTATTCACCCACTTTCTGACGTCATAACATCTAGCATTTAGGTACTCAAAATTATAAACTCAAGTGGGTTTATCCTTAGGATGATATGGCTAGTATACCAAATAAGACATCTTATACGTTCTAAGATAATTCTTTGAGCTTCCGTATCACGTCCCTCATTAATGTCCACCATGCTTCCAATTGGTTAAGCAGGTTCTAGCCAAATTATAAGATCCCGTGAATTTAATGTAATATCTCCCACATTAATGAAGGGGGGTACTTGCATATTTAAGGTTGTCAATCACATTGAATACCGGCAAGGTTACTCGAGTTACCTTGCCTCCACATAAATACACTAACTAAATAGTTCACGACGACGACATTCTGAACCCAGAACTGCTACTCGATTTCCTTTATACACGAGAGCTCCTGTGAGGACATTCTTTCCACAATCATTTAATACCTATATCATTGAGCATTAACTAGGATTGAAATTATTTCCTTGCCTTTATTGCATCCAGAGTGCTTGCTCTTTCTCCCCCCGACCAAGTTATCTGCTGGTCCCATCTATTTATTATACTTGTAGTGTATTCATGGTGTAGAAATATCATTCAATACAAGTCTGAATATTGAATATCCTTATCCATTTTCACCTATATTTACTGTTAATATTTAATATTGTTTTGTGCATTAATCCCAGTATTGATAAGGGGTTACGCCTCACTTGATACTACTTGTAGTTAGACATAAACACATGTGAAAATTCAAATAAAAGTAAAGAGCGGGGAAAAGTATTGTGTAATGTACCACTTGTAGTTATATATAAACACAGGTCAAAATCATGCTCAGATTTGGTCCCAGAATGGCCATCGTTGATAAAGCATCCCCAAAAGAACTATCAGAGTTGTTTAGCACAACTACCGGATGGCTCATATGTGCCACTTGCTACATAAAATTATTCCCAGCAAAGCGACAGGGGGCAAGCAAATTGCTCGTACAACATGGAGCATGGATACAGAGTTTTTATACAAACCTTAGTAGTTTCAAGGTAAGTCGCCCACAGAGGTGAATTATAGTTCAGACAAACCTTACCAGTTTTAAGGTAAATAGACCACAGAGGTGCATTATAGTTCTCACAAACATTACCATTTTCAAGGTAAGTCACCCATAGAGGTGCATTATAGTTCACACAAACCTTACCAGTATTGTGGTAAGTCCCTCATAGAGGTGCATTATAGTTCACACAAACCTTATCAATTCCGTAGTAAGTTGCCCACAGAGGTGCATTATAGTTCACACAATCCTTACCAGTATCGTGGTAATTCGCCTACAGAGGTGCATTATTGTTCTCACAAATCTTGTCAGTATTGTGGTGAGTCGCCCAAAGCGGTGCATTACAGTTCTCGTAAATTCCTACATTACTAGGCCCACCTGACCCTTGGAAATGGGAGATCCAAGTCCAATAAAACTTGGCACGCTTGACCCTCAGATATGGGAGATTTAAGTCCAATATAACTTTCCTTGCCCGACCCTCAGATATGGGAGATTCAAGTCCAATATAACTTGGTCTGCCTGACCCTCGGATATGGGAGATTCAAGTCCAATATAACTTAGCCCTCATGACCCTTGGATATGGGAGATTCAATTCTAATATAACTTGGCCCGCTTAACCCTCGGATATGGGAGATTTATAGTCCAATATAACTTGACCCGCCTGACCCTCGGATATGGGAGATTTAAATTCCAATATGTCTTGGCTCTCTTCTACCCTCGATTATGGAAGATTTAAAGTCCAATATAACTTGGAAGGCATGAACCTCTTAAGGGAGACATAAAGCCCTAGATTAATAGGCATAAGCCTGATTTACGGGAGACTAAAGTCCTTTATTACTAGGCATGCTTAAAGACCCTGATTTTCGGGCACACTTAAAGTCCTAAAATGAATTTTATGATTGCTCGAACAAATAAAAGTCGGGCACACTTACAAAATATGTTGGTTTAAAAACCCCAGTTCACTCGAAGCACTTATGGTTGCTCGACTGAGTACTCTCGACAGGTTTTGATCTTATGATTATAAAAAGATCAGCTATACTTAAATAACCACCAATTGGTTGCTCGAGCCAGTACATCTGACAAGTTTGTTGTTCAAAATGTTTAAAACCACAATAAATTATGGAGACATGCTCGTTCAAGAGGAATGGGGGCAACCCCAAAAATAATCTTTCAAACAGGAAAAGCAAAGGTAACAAAGATAGCCCTCAAAACTACATGCAGATGATATGCGTATATGCACGCATGATAAACAAACCGAACATGGTCATGTGATGATTTTCTAGTCGAAACAAACTAAATGATTTCTTTGATACATATAGTTGACATGTCTTAGCCAAAGCATCAACACACCAACTATGTCTACGAGGGGGCAAATGTAGAGTGGGGTTCAATAAATTAACCACCAACACTCGAACGAATTAACCCCATAGATTTGATCAAATATTTATCTATTATTTATCGAGTTTTTCTACAAATCCAGACCCTACACGGGCTAAGATATTATTATGCGCGACTTAATATATTGCGTATACTCCACATTTGATGAATTACACTAGACAATACTCTAGTAATGGTTTAAATTGTTCTTTTAATATGCCACCACATATATTGTGACAAGTGGCACCATAAACATTGGACACTTATTTCCATAGAGAATATACTATATGTTAAGCCCACTGAAGGCACTTTTGCTATAAAAGAGGGTTTCTCCCCTCATTTGATGGATGATAGTCTTAGGGGCAAAGTAAGGAGAGAAAATCTAACTCTCCTCCTCCATGCACCTTTGGAGCTCCATCACAGGTTCAATAGTGATGAGCGGGTTTTCATAGTTTCATCACGGTATATGGGCATTTGAGAGGGGGCTAATCGGATTTGGCACCCCCCGTGCACCAAAACTTTCAAAACTAGACGTTTGAGAGGCAACTCGCTAGAATTGGCACCCCCACGTACCAAAACCACCAAAAATCTTGACAACTATCTTAAATAAAAAACTCTCCCGCCTCTTTTTTCCCTTTTCATTTACCTCATTTCTCTCTCTCTCTCTCTCTCTCTCTCCATGACTGTTCTCTCTATCTATCTATCTATCTATCTATCTATCTATCTATCTATCTATCTATCTATCTATCTATCTATCTATCTATCTATCTATCTATCTCTCAAGTACGTTTTCTCTCTCTCTCTCTCTTTCTCTCTCTCTCTCTCTTTTGTGTGTGTGTGTGTGTGTGTACGTAGTTTTGTGTGTATATGTGATTAATTTGGTGTTTACAAAAATTGGGCATAAATCTGAATTGGACCCCTTTTGTTATGTAAATATTGGACCCCTTTGTTGTGTAAATATGAAATTGAAATTGGCTGGACATCTGAAATTGGGCATATTATTATGTAAATGTGAAATTAAAGTTGAAATTGGGTATAAAATGAAAATTAGGTATAATGTTGTGTAAATGTGAAATTAGACCCCTTTTGTTGTGTAAATATGAAATTGGGCATATTGTTGTGTAAGTGTGAAATTAAAATTGAAATTGGGTAAAAAGAAAAAAATTGAGTACAGTGTTGTGTAAATCTGAAATTGGATACTGCGAAATGAAACATATCTATGTATAAATCATCACTATAAATATTATTATCGAATATAAATAAGACATAATTAAATGAAACATACTATAGCCCTTACATAAAGTGTGCATATATGCTAGCCTTCAAGTTCTTATGCGTACGCATTTAATAGCCCTTAGACCCGTTCGAGAGACATTACTCGGGCCAACGTCTTATGTCGAGGTGGAGCACAGGATGGTAAGTTTTTTTTATTTTTGTTTAATTTTAGTTTTATGTTATTCTAATTTAGCCTTAATTTGTGTTACTTACTAATTATGCATTATTTTATTTCAGGAGATGGGGAGTGACCCTGAGGGTATGCCATATAGGCTCGATGCCTATGTGACAATTCAGACGAAGAAGGGAAAGGATAAGGATGTGTCCCTGAGCTTTGCATCCACAATTGTAAGTTATAAATGTCTAATTTTTTTAATTACGTTATAATTTTTTTATTTACTTAATTAACTAATCGTGTACTTTTTCTCATTTCAGGCAAAGCTTAAGAAAGTGTATGAGTTGCAGTCTGATGCCGACAAAGCATCTTTGGCTACAGACGCACTCAGCTAAATGCTCAGGGCTGATCGCAAGGGGAGGACTAGTGGGTGAGCTCGCGAGTGGGGAAGTTGAGGATCATGTGAATGGAGACGAGGAACATCGAGTTGGCATATAAGGTGGACATCGATGACGATAAGCTATCAAGGTTAGAGGCGATGGTCCTAGATATGTATGCCTTCATAAAGTGTCAGTGGGGGTCCAACTTCGATGAGTGCAAGGGCGAGGGCAAGGGAAATAAGGTAGACGAGGATGATACTGCTTCATCGTTGATACGCACGGACTCGCCACCATATGATCCATTTCCCATTTTGACCCCTGTCGAATGACCTATGTCAATAATTGATTGGTAGAACGTGTTGTTACTCGACATATATGGTGGGGAGCCGATAATGAGGGGATTAAGGGACCCGAACACACTATCGGATAAGGAGGTTCATAGATGTCCCCTGCTAGACATTGAGTCAAAGGTGCTCGTCACGTATATTTTAACCAGAAAGGAAAACTCACCTTTGTTGTTGCATGAACAATGAGACATTCAGTGGATTGAGGGGTGTGCCAATGCATATGTCATGTGGCCTTCCTTCTACCTCCGACCTGTTCAAGACCCTATGCCATGACATTATTTTCTATTTATTTTATTTGGATATTGGATTACATTTATATTTTTTTGATTTGGTACATGTTGGTTTGGATATGGATATTTGTATTTGGTTATTGATATTTACATTTTGGTTATGGATGTTTTTATTTTGGTTTGGTTGCTCTATATACATGTTGTTTAGACATGTACAATTCTACTATAACAGGTGCAAATATATTGCCGGACAGTGGCAGTGGCCATATTTTCCAGAATTATCACGGACTTTGACCATGACAAAGAAGATTGTCACGGTCTTATTTTTGATAATTTTTATTTGTCATGAACTTTCCAAAGTAAAAAAATGTGATAAGTTTAAGTTTTTATCGCGAAATTGTCACGGTCTTTGACCATGACAAATTTGTCAAGGTTAAAGGCGTGATAAGTTCATGACAACTCTGACGAACTTGTCACAGTCTTTGACCATGACAAGTCATTGACAACTTCATTTTTCACCCCCAAAATTGTCACGGTCAAAGACCGTGACAAGTTTGACTTGTCAAGGTTTTTTACCCTGATAAGTTGACTATTTTGGTGCAATGATCGTATCTTTTAGGGTCTTATCACCTATGTGCCCCTTCTAATATTCCCTAATTATCTCGGCACATCCCTGCCATTTAATATTTTTATTTCGTATAGCGTTATTAAAGAATTCGACGCAAATCATCTGGTTCATATAGTTAACTTGTACTTTAAGTTATCGCCATATCACAAACCCATCTTAGTTTAACTACGTATATAAGTTCATAACAATATCATTAATATCTTAGAATAACTATCTATCCCTTACTTGAACAAAAATGGTCTCGCACATCCTTTCGTAGAAAATTCATAACTAAGTAAAAAAAATAGAAAAATAAGAGGCCAGTGCCCACGCGATCATAACGAAAAGATATACAAGCATGTTAATCGAATTGATTCAGTGAGAAGGTTGAATCAATTCAGTTTTCCTAGTAAGCCACGAGATATTTCCAATCAATTCCAAATGCATCAATCTTTGTTCTATTGGTTCAACAAACTAATTTATGATATGGTAATAAGGTCTAACTTGTAATGGAAACATTCTAAATAAGATTTATCATCTAAATCGTTCTCAAACATCAATAATTAAATCAAAGATGGGTATACAAGTCTCCTCTCATCTTCAACCACAAGAACATAATTCTAGATTATAAAAGAGTCCTACATGTGAGTTCTATAATGGATTCCAAAATTAAACAATCTATATTTATATTTTTGTATAATGGAAACATGGATCTAAGATTATAATACATGAACATCACCAAAGTTCTATCAAAACTCAAGAAACTTAGACATGGTTACATTACATCAAGATTTAAATCCTATTCTAATATTGGATTCAACTTTAATATAAGAATATAAAATTTTAAAAAATAATGGCAAGAGAATCCTTGCCTAAAAATAGTAGAGGAGACTCTATTTTCTTCCTCCTATGGTGGTTCTTCCTCTATCGCAATGTGTGTGGAGTCCAAAAAGTGGTGCGCGGTGATTATGGAACCCTAGGGATGATCTAACCACTTTTAAATATCATTTTAATTAGCCTAAACTCGTAGGTATCTATAAGGCAATATTTAAGGCCCATAAAAGGTTCCTATTTATACCCGTTTGACCCGAAACTCTACCTAACCCATAGGTCCATTTTTAAGCACTTAAAATGCGTATTTAATCATCTAATCACATTTAAAAATCCATAAATACTTTATACATTTATTTATATGTTCCATCATTATCATATACGTATACCATTAGTACGACTTAAAAAAATCAACGATTTATCAATTTGTTCGTGACTAACTTCACTATTCGTAATATACCATCATACCATATAAATCATAAAACTAGTATTACTTTTATGAGATATTATATTTAAATTAAATACTCCTATATATTTAAACATACTCGTTTAATCATTACGCTAAATTAAGAATACATACAATTATTCCATCTGAATAATAATTCCCATAATTTTAGTTAAATCAATATAACTTCAATTTAATACTCATAAAAATATGGGGTCTTACATCCACTTTTTCTGAACTTTCAAATATCTAGCATTTTGAACTGCTCATACTAACTACCTTTAAGGTAGGGTACATATGGGTATAATCCACATAATTCTCAAAGAGTTTCACTTGATCAAACTTGTGAGAGATCATTTCTAGGTCTTATTTCATTATGCTGATCTCTTATTCCTTAGGATCCACTAAAATGGGCATAGGTAAGTTAGAACCTTATTAAGGAAGATTCGACATAAGTTGATGAGTAGGCGGAGGCCCATTGACTGGGGGGCACGCGGGGCATTTCGATGTGCTGAGCATGATGATATTCTCAAGGGCCCACATAGGTTCGGGCATTATGATAGGAGGGAAAATGACATTCTCATTTTCAAGATTTATAGATTAATAATCTCTAGGATTTAAGCTTTGTACCCTTATAGCTCGTTGACGTATGAATGCAGGTTGTCGATTTTAATACTGAGCTAAGCTAGCATAATCATTAAATCTGGCTGAAGGTTCACTTCTTGTTTGGGGTTCTCCACACGGTTGGACCATTCTGTCTCTTCTGAAGATGGTGAGGATAACATTAAACTTTGAGGCGGTCGGATGGTGGACCATAACCAGTAGGGGTCCGTGCCAAGCTAGGTGAAATAAGGTCACACATGAGATATAAACACTTTAAAAAAGTATATTCTTTTATTATTTGAAAGCAAGAAATATTTTTGCTATTTTTTAAAAAGGGTAAAGGGTGGAAAATCTCCTAAATGTAGTTGTTACTACTAAGTTTCACTTATATTATGTTCTGCCTAGCGGACAAGTGAAATGTCAGGTAAGGCCTGCGTCTGAGAGGAAATAGGGAGCGTAATGAAAGACGCAGGTGAAAGAGAGAAAAATCGGGAGGTAAGGCGATCCGAAATTTCGACAGAATTTTGTGTTGGAATTGACAGTCTTGAAATGAATGTCTTGGGGAAGATATTCATATTAGGGCTATGCATGGAAAGAAATTATAAGAGTTTATTAATTTAGAATGAGTTCCAGGATATACTTCTTGCCTATTGGGTCACTCTTTCATCAGTACGTGGGAATAAACCATTTGATATACCCGAGTGTACGTGAATAGCCTCACTGTATACTTCGTGGTATAAACCCTCCTTTTTGGGTTTTTTTAGTTTATAAAAATAGACTTGAATGCATGCATACATACATATAGAGTAAACATATATATAATAAAGGTATGATTAGTGCGAAAATAGAGTAAAACAAGCTATAAGTATAGCAAGAAAACTAAAATATGCAAAATGGCATTTATTAGGCTAATAAAATGGAAAGGGGTTTTGACCTTCAAGCACTTTTGAATTATATTTTGAGCTCTTTATATGCCTCGTTTTTACGTGTGGATGACAGTGGTGGTGAAGTGGTTGAATGTGGGGAAGGTGATTTGAGGGAATGTGATCACCTAAGTCATAGATCAGAAGTCAATATGATATTTTCACCAATTTATAATCTAGTTAGTATAGACCGAATGCTCAAAGATCTAAAGTAACAAAATTTGATCACCTAAGCCAAAAACATCGAAAAGATCCAAAAGAAGTATGCTTTTTTTTATTCTGTGCTTTTGTTGCATACATGATAAGACAAGTATGATTATAATATATTTACTACAAGCATGAAAAATTCATACTAAATACATATGGAGTCTAGCTCACTTAAACACAAAAAAGAGAGAGATGCTGGAGTGAAATAGAAAATGAAGTATCAATTACTACACCCATTATCATTTATCAACATAACCATTTCAATTATGGAAATTATTTGACAAGAAGAAGTATAACCAAAAACTTCCTCTACAAATCAACTGCAATCATAATTGAGAGAGGAAAAATCCTCTCGTGCAAATGCATTGAATCTCTAAGTTCATTTATTAAATAAATGTCATGGATGATAAAATGTGGCTACGTTAAAATTCATATAAATATTATATACCTTGGGCAATAAAATTAGTTATATATTTAGAAAATATTGATAAGTTTTATGACCTAGTGGAAATAAAATTAGCTATACATTAAAAAATTATTGGTAATTTTCACAAACACATAACTAATGTTGATGTTTTTCAACATATGACTTGTTGCAACCCAAACCCTCCACCTCTACTCGATCCCTTTCGTAACCCCCCTCCATTGCTTTCACAACACCACACTCATCCATCAACCCCCATTTAATCGAGCAAAGATATCGTAAAAGTAAAGTACCACTAAGACACAAATTAAAGATTAGGATTGGTGAGAGAGAGCAGGGAGGTTTTTGTTGAGCGAGGAAAACTAAATTAGGTTGTACCCAAAAATAAGTCTAACACTTTTTAAAAGGCACGTAAAAGACACGTTTTGTATTTTTCTTCATTTAACTAGTGCAATACTTATTCTTGTGGAAAAGAACTATATTTAGTAATGGACAAAACCGTTATGATATAATTCCAAATAGTGACAAAAAATAAAAATAAAAATTATATGTTTAGTAACAGATTTATCAAGATCCTGACGGTCATTTTTCGTTAGTAATTTGTAACGGTGTAAACCATTACTAACCACATAATCTGCCCGTTAAAGATTAGCCCTTATGGTGTAGTGACTCTTGGGGTCCATTTGATTACCGTTGCCTTTTTTTTTTCCTATGGAAAATACATATTTTAATTGCTATTTTTACTTTTAGGTACTTGATTTCAATTAAATACATTATATGAAAATAATAGTTATAAATATGAGAAATGCTCCATATCATTTTAATGGAAAAACATTTCGTACCCCGACAAAATAACTCTCCTCCTTTTCCATTTAGTTCACAACTTCTCATAACTATAAAGTAATTTCCAATTATATTCAAACTTTTGAATCATACACACCCTTACATTTAAGAGCAATTTACAATTAGGTTCCTTGGTAACAATTTTTAAACATTTAAGAACAATTTACTACTAGGTCCACTTGTGACGCCACTAGCGTGGACTTTTACAAGAAGAGAAGTAGTGGACCTAAGTGTTTAAAATTTGTCAAAATTCCTTAAATGTTTAAAATTTGTTTGTGAGGGACCTAAGAGTATTTTTCCTACATTTAATTACCCATTTGGGCTTTTAGTAGTTTTAAAATTTTTAGGGTCATGTATATGGTTTAGGAGATCCCCAACTAATGGTCATGTTTAAAAAATATATACTTATATGGTATAAAATTCTTAATATATCCTTAAACTCTTGCATATGTATGAACTTTATGTACACCTTGTTATTTAATGAGGGTATCCTTCAATCCAAATTTAGGATTTTATTTCTACTGAAAGTCAATTAAATAAAGACTATTAATTTGAAACAAAATGAATATATATGTGTACACAGAACGAAACCAAACATTTTCTCTTAATTCAAACGGAAAATAAGAAAAAGAAAAACAGAAAAGAAAAAGACTCTAGACTGCAGATATGTCCAACAGGATAAGAGCATCATTGAGCTGACTCAGAAAAATCTATTGACTGTTGTATGTATTTTGTCTGCATTAGAGTCCACTTCATTACGCAATTATAGGTAATATTTTCCCCGGTGTAGAGCACAACTCAATTAATCAATAGATGCACCTTGGCCCAGTGGTATAAGAGCATCCACAATGGGGATGTTAGACTCCAAAAGAAATTGTAAGTTTACAAATTTGGAAGGCTGCAATGGTGGGTTGAAAGGGACAAATTATGTAGTAGGATTTGTAAGGGTTCTCCAAATTTGCGGAACGACAACAAAATTTGTAAAGGATTCATGCGAACTTCATTTGTTCGTAGGAATTTCTACGAACAAATGAAGTTCGTAACAAATATAAATAATTATTTTTATTACACACCAGGGTTCCTATGAACAATATTAGTTCGTATCGTTTCCTACGAACAAATGTTGTTCGTAAGAAATGTTGATTTTATTTCCTACGAACATTTGTTGTTCGTTGGAACATAAATAACAAATTTTAGTGCCTCTCCATTGAAAGAGCTGTCAGCGTACGAAAGGTAAAATCACTTTTCATTTTGTAAAACTAACTTTCGTTGGGTTACACCAATATAGATGCTCTAAGGCTATCATTGGAACTAGGCCTGTCAACGGGTCGAAGACAGGTCGGGTTTAGGGAGATCCAGATCCGTGTAATCGGGTCTTCATCGGGTTCGGGTTCAGGTTCGGTCCGGGTCTTCATCGGGTCTACAATATTGGATCCATACCCGGATCCGTTCGGGTCTTCGGGTCTCGGGTTCGGGTCCAGGTCTGGTCAAATATGTACATTTATTTTATATTTATTTTATTTTATCCCCCTTCTTTATTATTTAATCTTAAATTAAAATATTTAGTAATGTATTGTAGAATATTATTAGTATAAATAAAACATATATTACTTATATTTATTATATACATAAATATATATTTTTATGTATAATACTTACATGTTATATTGATAAGATATATTTATAAATATATATAAATTTATAGTATATATGTATATATATACAAAATAATAATATACAATTCGGGTCGGGTCTTCGGGTCCGGATCTTGTATAAGATCCGGACCCTACCCGTTTAATAAACGGGTCTTCGGGTCTCGGGTCCAAACAAATATGCTTAGACCCTATTATACGGATCAGGTTCGGGTCGGGTCCGGGTCCAGATCCGACCCATTGACAGGCCTAATTGGAACAGTTTTGGGAGTAGTGGATTGGGTTTGGTCCCCAGTTCGATTCCTGGTACTGTCAAAATAATGTTTGCTAGCGAAAATCACGAACTGCAAATAGGAATTAGTCGAGGGGTGCGTAAGCTGGTCCGAACACCTCATGATATGGTACAAAAAAAATAAAATAATAATCAATAGATGTACTTTGATACTTTATTTCCCTACTAGCATGTTGAAGCTGTGTTTGTTTGGTCAACTAACTTGTGCTAAGTTTTGATTTAGTCAAGTCAATGTGTTACATGTGAAGCACGCTTCTAATTTTTCTTAAAATCCAAACAGAACAATACCTTCAAACATTTTTGCAGAAGACCTTAAGCACCTAGTAAAAAAGACATTTTTTTTTTTCTACAAGGGGTTAAGGTGATGCATGGAAAAAAATAGTAAAATGGATTAAGCGATACAAGTTTACACATTAGTCCAAAAGGTGTTTAAATTCCAAAAAACGTGGGGTTACAAACATATATTTCTAATATTTGTCCTTCATTGATGATCATGGCTCCACATTGTGTACATCAGTCCAAAGTGTACGTTCTCATTTAAAAGATTGTTGAAATAACTATGACCTGTGAAATACCAACCATAGACATTAATACCCCACATCAGATCTTTTTGATTAGCTAGCACTTTTGTTTTGACAGCTAAATAAACCCTCAAAACGGGGCAAAAAATGGTCTCACTTTTCTGTTACAGTCTGAGGTCAAACTTATAATTATGAAATGTCTACTTATTTGAAATTTACATTTCATTCCCATAAGTTCTAATATCTAATAGAAAAAACCTTTTACTAATTATGTTTTAAAAAATAAAAAAATATAGAGACTTAGTATTGGGTCCCTTGGACTTAGTTAAATTAGTGAAAAATCATATTCTTAAAATATTAGCCAGTGATTCTTGAACAATTTTTTTGTCTCTAGTCCGTACAATTGGTAAAAATTACAGTGTACTTAAAAATAAGATAATCAATGCAGTTTATAAAATAAGAAAGGATATATATCAAATAGTCCTTAAAACATTTTTAATACACGTTTAATCAAAGTTTTTTATTTTGTTTCAAAAACTCTCGTACTACATAAAAACACTTGAAATAAGAACACATACAAATTTATTTACCCACCTTTCCGCGCTCCGACCGCCCTTGTCAGAGCTCCGGCGAGGGTCGCCGGAGCTCCGAAAGTGGGGCGGGTGTGCCGCTAGCACGAAACTTTAAATTTTTTTTTTTAATAAATGGGTGTTTGAGAGATTTAATGGATTAAATTAAAAATTGATGTCTTTTGTGTTTTTATGTGGTGAAGAACTTTTTAAAACAATATAAAAAGATTTGGATTAAACGTGTATTAAAAAGTATTTGAGTGACTTTTTAATAATTAATCCAAATAAGAATGCAATAAAAAAGAGAGTATAGTACTTTTAAAAACATTACATTTTGTAATATATTGGTGCTAGAGTAATAGTATAGTTTGTAAAAATAGCAACATTTTCATATATATTATTCAAACTTCAAAGTAATCCCTCCAATAGTTTCGAAGCCATATCAGACAGGAATTTTAAAATTTGTTGGATAACCTATAATGTTCATATTTAACAACCAAAGTTTGTTAAATATGAACACTGTAAATTTGTTCATATTTAACAACCAAGATTTCCATTAATAGTACCTCAATGCACAAACTCCTTGGACACGGAAATAGTTTGAAATTAAATTATAACGCTAATACATTTTTATTCCTCTAACTTTGTTCACATTTTCAATTCACTACATATATTTTTATTTTCTAGACTTAATCCCTCAACTTATAAAAAACCCGTCACTTTACCCCAAAATACTAATGGTATTAAACTTTAGAACGGAATATTGAACATGTGCGCTGAGCATGAAGTTATTTTTGTTCAACCATTTGTGCAAATGACTAATTTTTTTGTTCAGAAACTTAACACTGTTAAGGTGAAGCGATTTTAAAAATTGAAGGGTTTAAGTTTAGAAAACGAAAATACAATTGATTTAGTGAAAATATGTACAAAGTTGAAGTGATCAAGATGTAATTAACCCTAAATCATATATGCATAAGTAACTTTTAATTTTGAAATCGTTATTGGTTTCTCCTCAAATATCTAGTAGTGCTACTGTCGCCCCCAAGAAAATTATAATATGGGAAATGATTTAGGTCAAAATTAATATACAAAACAGGGCCCCCACTACCTTTCCCTTGAGTTTTGTGTTCGAGATTCACAATTTACACCGTCTATAAATTGTATGTTTAATTGTTGTATAAATGTGTTTTCTAACTCTCTATCCATTCTTCTTCTTCCCTTTATTTTCTCTCACATTTGCTACTTCAAAAAAGTGAAAAACAAACGTTTAAAATACACCTTACGTATACACAACTACATTAGCTTTCACTCTCATTTGTAACTTTAAATGTTATATCTTTATTCTATATGTCCAATTAATATATAATTTTGAAAAGCTCCCTTCAAAATCTATCAAACAAGATATGTATTAAACATTAATTTTTTTAGAAAAATATAAATTAAAAAATACACATTTTAAGACTAATAGTTATATTTGAGTATGAAAGATTTAAGAGATAAAATTATGTTTAAATCTAAACACAAAATCTAAATTTGATTACTATTGTTCATTCCAACAAAAATATCAACATATTTTTTAAATTCAGATTTCAAACATAAAATTTATATTTTAGATTGAGAATTTAGATATAATTAAAAAAAACGCAACCTAATTCCCATGCATTGATTTAGAAGCGGATATAATATCCCCTTGTCAAACCGGTGGATTTTGGAGGATCGTAATAGTGCAATGAAGCATTCAATGTTGGACTGTTAATATTTTATATTCCATCTTTCTTTTAATAGTCTCTAAAAAACAAAGCTCAAGGATACACAACGTCATGAAAAACGAGTCATCAAATCTACGATTTTAATGGCCAAACTCAACTTGACGATTGTGACACTTTGGATTTTTTTAACGGACTAATTTAATTGATTTAATGTACCTAATAAAGATGAATGTAAAGAAAGTCTTTCAGAGTTAGGCTGCATAATAAATAACATATTGTAGTCTTCATAAATATTGACAGCAGTTCAAGTACTCTTTATGATATCATCTTTTAAATTTTTTTAATTTTGACCAATGGTCATCTATGTTATTGGTGGCTAGAAATGTGATGTATTCAAATAAATCGACACAATGATAAAATAAATCATAATGGACCGACTTCGGAAATCCAATCTTGTTCTTTTTAGATTTATATAAGATTCAATAACAGGAAACTTGGGATTATTAGAGAGAAAAACAGGAACATTGAATTCTATGTAGATTCTAACAAGTGGAGCATTATGTAATGTTCCCATGGGCTACAATATATGGATAGACATTGATTCTAGCGCATTTATCATTTGCTAGAATCATACAAGTGGAAGAGTTTAAATTACAAAAGATCCACAAGGGGTCCAACAATTGATACGGATGATTTATGAAACCCCTGTTGCAAGGATGTTGTCGCAGCTCACATTTATTAGAATTAAGTACGGATTTAGTATATTTTTTACAAATATATTTTCGGCAGAAAATATGACTTTTACTTTTGTGATATTTACTTGATATCTTATAAATTTGCTATTATATTAGTGTAATATATTTTTTTGGCATAATTATCGCTATAATTCTCGTTTACAAAAATAAAAATAAATAGACAATGATGTACCCTTATCTCGCAATCTAAACACTTAGATGAAACCAAAGATTAACGAGGCCAACTTGAAATAAATAACCACCAAACTTCCAGTATAATTAATTAAAGTGGCAATTATATATGTGGCTTATGATACGTGCACGCACACATATTAGAATTATGATTTTGAAATTTATTATTGGGTCAACATGGAATTTATTAAAGGTGGAACGCACATGTCTTTTGAGATAATTTTCGGTTGAAATTTGTATTGCTCCATGATGTGGTGCATTTAAATGTTGAAAAGCATAAATGATTGTATGATAAATTGTTATCTAAGGTACTCACTTATAACTTGAAAACTTGATCATCATCATCATCATCATCATCATCATCATCATCATTGTTGATACCAAAAAATATCCGTCTACGTGGACCAATCAGAAGTGAACACTTGTTCTCTTATGTAGCTAAAATCATAATCAGCAGATAGTAACTCGACAAGAATGCATACCAACATAAAGAATGCCAACCATCAATACCAATGAAGGGTCAGCTTATTAAAAGTCTTATCACACGTGGTTAGCTCAATCAACTGTCACATTCATTATGTACGGATGTAAATGCCTAAATATATAAAGGCATTCGATCCCTTGGAATTCCAACCATTGACCTCTGGTTCACTATAAATACGTTGTATCCCTTTCATCAAGGGCAGGGTAGAACGAATTCTAGGCTATTCTTATCAACAAAAGTACCTAGCTTTCTGTAACCTCTAAAATCAATACAATAACAGTGGACGTAGGTTTTCTTACATAGCTAAACCACTTTAAACTTTCTCTCTCTCTCTCTCTCTCTCATTTACTATTGCAATTACATATATTATCTGTGATTATAAAATTGGATCAAGTCTAGTTTTTCACATCAACAGAGTGGCGCCATCTGTGGAAACGTGTGTCTAATCGTCGTTCTCAATCTTATTCAACGAAAAATGAATGATTTAGAGCCCAGTGCCAGAAACGAAGGCAACCTGCCTGATCCATCTGCCCTGCCTACAACAGCCGACCTAAATGGGATCCAAGCCAGTATTATCAGAGGTCAAGATGCTATGCAGGAAATAATGATATAATTGGCTTAGTCGTTGCAAGAAAGATCTCCAGCCCTATCTAGACAACAAGTAGTCCCATCAACACAGAAAGAAATATCGCCTCCACTTCCCAGGCATAACTAATGCAGCTATTCCAGATCATCTCAGGATATGACTTATCACCCAGGAATCAGTTCCTTAATCAGAGCCTCAGAGTTTTATGATAACTATTCTTCCTCCACTGAAAGGCCAAATGTCTTGTAGAGATTGAGCCGAGCTTCTCCTTTTAATCGACTGGGACCCCGAGCAAAAAGAAACCCTCTTAGAGCAGTATCCAGGGACACTGAACATCCATCCGACCATCATGATGCCACGATCAGATAAAGATCAAGCATCCAACGATCTATACGTGCCGAGCAGACTTCTCAGGAAGAGAGATCATTGCATACATATAGTCCGAGAAACCAAGCTGTTTCGCATAAATGTAATGGGGAAATCCTTCGTGGAAAGAATCAATTCAGCGATTGGAAGATCGATTAGGAGAGATGGCAAAGGCAAATAATCCCTTACAATGAAGTTTTGTTAAAGGATCCCCTTTTATTCAAGAAATTATGGATTTTTCTACTCCATATAAGTTTAAAGCTCCTGTGGTCACCCCCCAAATATGATGGAAAAACTGATCTAGTCCTGCACATTGAACAATATTAAGCTGTCGCTGACATTTATTCGGTCCCCGATGAAATGAGATGTAGAGCGTTCTCAAGCACCATTATAGGTTCTGCTTAGATATGGTATAATAAATTGCCCCGAGGATAAATTACCAACTTCAACTATCTTGCCGAGCAATTTATTAGCAATTTCTGTTTTGGGGCTAAGCCAGTGAAAAGAGTAGCCCATCTCTTAAACATAAGGCAACAAGTAGGGAAAGCAACCAGGGAATACATCACTCGTTTTAATAATGAGAAATTGAAAGTGGTAGATTATGAGGAAAAAAATAACCATCATTGCTCTCATGAGTGGGTTACTTCCTGAGAAACTTTAATATACTTTGGCCAAAGATCCTCTTAAAATTGTAACTGAGCTCATGGCTATGACAGGAAAAATAATGAACGCTCAGGAAGCAATAGAAGCAAAGCGGAGTCCAGCCACAAAGACTGAGAAGAAAGACAAGAAGAAGCCGCAGCCGAAAACAGAGGATAAGCTAAAAATTATGGAACCTACACTCCATTAAGTGTTAGAATTCACCATATCCTTGAGGAGATTAATAACAATAAGGATCTGGGATGGCCTGAAAGGTTGAAAGCACCCCCTAACAAGAGGGACCGATCTAAATATTATGAATTTTGCAAGGATCACGACCATACAACAGATAACTGTATCGCTTTACAAAATGAGTTAGAATCTCTCATTCGTCGAGGAAAACTTAATAAATTTATTGATAGGCGTGAGAGTAGAGAAGATGGAAGAAGATCAAATTCCCCATGCAAGCCTAGAGATGACAGAAAGAGAAACCATGAAGATGATTATGAGGATGATCCCGATCTGTCGAAGAATCCTAAGAAGCCAGAATATGAGGTAGCTATGATCAGTTTTGGTTCATTTGATTGTCATATTATTGTAGGTGACGATGCAGGAGGAGGGAATCATGCTGCTGAAAGAAAAACTTATTTGAATGAAGCACATGATTGCTCTTATATCGAGATAATTAATATAAATGAAGAAGAGCGGATTAGGAAGGTCAACAGAGACAAACTGGTGATCGACTTTTCAAAGAATGATCTCTCTGGGGTACTTTATCCCCATGACGACCCATTGGTTGTCAAATTCAGGATCCAAGATACCGTCATCGCTAGAATTTTAGTGGATAATGGGAGATCGATAGATATTATGTTTTATCCTTGCTTTCAGAGTTTAGACTTGAAGCTCAACCCGTTAGAACCCTGCTATCGGCCATTAATAGGATTTTATGGTGAAAAAGTTTACCCTCTTGGTAAAATCGGCAAGTCGAATGGAGAAAATACGCTTCTTTGTGATGGATAAAAATGTTCAATCTGCTTATAACGTGATCCTAAATAGGGTAGGATTAAAGAAGTTTGAAGCTGAACCATCAACAGTTTATCAATGCTTGAAGTTTCCAACTCACTTTGGTGTAGGTGTCAAAAGGTGGCTAGAGAATGTTACTACTCCATAGCGAAGAAAGAGGATTTGATTGAATTGAAGAAGAATACTATGACCTCTCTGGTGGATACTACTGAGCCTAACAGTGAATTCGAAGTTAAAACTTTAGATCCACGAGATGAGACAAAATTAGTCAAGGGACATATCCTGGAAACAACTAAAAGTATCATTCTGGACGATGATAAAATAGAGAGAACTACACAGATCGGCTCAATATTAGAGCCAATCCTTAAACATGAATTGATTATGTTCCTGAAGCAGCGGAGAAATGTATTTGCTTAGAGCCATGAATATATGTCTGGGATTAATACTAATTTCCTCCGTCATGAGCTTAATATTAATAAGGATACCAAGACGATCAGGCATAGACGAAGGGTTTTTAGTCCCGAGAAGAATCAAGTTATCCAAGAAGAGGTAAAAAAAACTTTAAAAGGCCCAATTTATTAAAGATGTGAAGTATCCAGCCTGGTTGGTCAATGTTGTAATGGTCAAGAAGAAGAATGATAAATGGAGGATGCGTGTAAATTTCACTGATCTAAATAAAGCTTTCCCAAAAGACCATTTCCTCTTTCTTAAAATTGATCAATTGGTGGATGCTATGTTGGGACATAAGTTTTTAAGCTTTATGGATGCCTACTTTGGATACAACCAAATAAAAATGAAACTTAAAGATAGGGAAAGTACAACCTTCATCATCAACCAAGGAACTTATTGCTGCAATGTAATGCCCTTTGGGCTAAAAAATGCCGGAGAAGTGTATCAAAGGTTAGTGAACAAGGTCTTTGAAGATCATATAGGCAAGAATATAGAGGTTTATATGGATGATATCACTACACCAAATCCGCCCATTTGTCAAGTTCATTGACCTTGACAAATCCACCTTGTCAAGGTCAATGACCGTGACATTTCGAGGTGAGACAACTTTTTTTGTCACGGTCGTGTCACGGTCATTGACCTTGACACAAAACTCGCATTTTGTGTCACGGTCGTGTCAAGGTCAATGACCGTGACACGTTTGTCACGGTTTATAACCGTGACAAATCCGCGACCCTCTGTAAAAGAATTGTCACGGTCAATGACCGTGACAGTTCTGGGCAGAATTAAAAAAAAACTGCTGGGCAGTATGGCCACGGCCACTGCCACTGCCCAGCAGTATATTTGTACCTGTTATAGCAACGTTGTACCTGTTCCAAACATCATATATCCGAACAAACTAAAGATAATGCAAATATATATTCAAATAAGAAACTATTTAAAAAGAAACAACATCACCATCATTTTATCCCAAATCTACAAACTATTTGCATGGAAAAGAGATTTTGTACCGCGACGCTCGGGAACACCTCCTTATCCTTCCCTTCTCGTCCGAATAGCCACATAAGTATAGTGCATATGTGGCCTACCCTTAGGGCCACTCCCTGTCCCCTGAATTGAAATAAAGTAAAATTAGTATCCGCCCCTCAAATATAGATAAATATAAATCGTAATTGAAATCGAAATCGAAATTGACATATAAATATAAATACATTACCTGTAGTGTCACTCAAACAGCTAACTTGAGCTCATATGGTACCTCCTTCCAACTAATGTACCCCGGGCAATCGTGTCAATTATAATTCTCTTCATATCTAAACACTAAGAAATACCATAATCCTATGGAGGTATGCGTTGCAAATTCCTTCCAACCGTTGTGTATCCAAAAATCAGCAGTTGAAGTTGTCAACTCCACCTTTGAATGGTCTCCCATGTTTTGCTAGAAGTTCCAAGTGGTGGGGTATGGAAAGTGGAATTGACAACTTCAACCGGTGATGTTTGGCTACATAACGGTTGGGAGGAATTTGCAGAGCATCGCTCCATAGGATTATGGCATTTCTTAGTGTTCGGATAGACGAAGAGATTCAGTCTCCTCTCCACAAATAGGACACCCTAAATAACTATGTACTAATCACCTATTAAAGGTAAGAAGCGTATATTCATGGATTAGTATAAACAAAACGTAGATGTAGTTGGAATATTTATGTATTAATCTCCTCTCCACACACGCACACTACACAAGAGTGAAAATGATAAAGTGCAGATCAAGTAAAAGCATTAAAAATGGATGTTTCGGTACAAATTGAAATATTTATTACAAATTGGAAAATTGTTTCAAATTCGGGTTATCATCAAAAATGGATTGATATTCGGTAGGAGCAACCAAGTCATCCACACTACTATTTAGACGCCTTGGCGCGTGTTGGACAATTGACCACGGCTCGTTGTTGATATACTCCGAGTAAAAAACTTGCTTAACCTTTTGAAATGCACAAACAAACAGCTCATCGCTCACGTGGTCGTTGTTCTTCAACTTGGACAAGTCAACCATGATCAAATTGGTGACATGATCAACTTTACAAGCATTTTTATCCTCAACTCTTACCCATTCACAGTAATATACAACCTATTTGAAGCTTATATAATCCAATTCAAATATATTTTGGATTACACCATAGTAAGTCATTTCAGCTTCAACGAGGTTTTTATCTTTTGCGATCGCTCGAAAGAAAGTAAGAGCCTTGTATGAAATTCTCGAGTCCTGTACATTTGTACTTTTCTCGTACACTTTAGCGCCGAAAATGTAACCGTTCAATCGATACTTTTTGTACTCTTGTGCAACGAACAAGGGTCCAGTAGCTAGGGAACCCACACACGGAGCGCAAAAGTCATTGACCACCGCGACCCCCTCCACCACTACCTCCCCCACCACACACCACCACACACACACACACACCCCACCCCACCCCACCCCCTGCCCCCTCCACCACCGTCCTGGCCCCACACTGCCCCACCCCACCCTTGCCCCCCTCCACCACCCCCTCCCCCTCCCCCACCCTGACCCACCCCACCCCACCCCCCACACACGCACACACATAAACACATAAATATACACATAAATATATATATAAATGGAAGAGAGAGAGAGAGAGCAGCATCGAGAGAGAGAGAGAGAGAGAGAGGGAGGGAACGGTGGGAGGGAAAAAAGAAGGGGGAAAGGGTTTTTGCTGGAAAAGTTATCACGGTCGTGTCAAGGTCATGGACCGTGATAAGAATTGTCACGGTCATTGACCGTGACAAGCCCGTGACAATTAAATTTGTCACGGACTTGTCACAGTCAATGACCGTGACAATTAGTTGTCACGGTCGTGTCAAGGTCAATGATCGTGACATAAAATGCGTGTTTTTTTGTCACGGTCAATGACCTTGACAAGGCTGGCCGGTTGAAAGGTGACAATTTGGACATTTTGGTGTAGTGTATGTTAACAAAGAGAAAGAAAGCTTCAGACCATATCAGTGATCTCAGCCAGACATTTGACCAGTTAGAAAAGCATCAGATGAAGCTAAATCCGACCAAGTGTGTGTTTCGGGTCCAAGAAGGAATTTTCCTCGAATTTATGGTCAATTAATTGGGCATTGAAGCTAATCCAGCCAAGATAAAAGCTTTGATCGAAATGCAGTCACCATCCTGTAAGAAAGATGTTCAAAGGCTCATAAGCAGAGTAACAACTTTAAACAAATTTATTTCCTAAGAAATAAATAGGTGCTTACCCTTTTTCAAGGTGTTAAAAAAGACTTTTGAGTGGAATGCATAATGTGAAGAAGCATTTCAGGAGTTAAAGAAGTACCTGGGATCACCACCATCTCTCACTACACCAAATCTGCCGAATTGTCACGGTCATTGACCTTGACAAGTTTAACTTGTCAAGGTCAATGACCGTGATAATTCTGGGCGTGATAATTTTTTTATCACGATCACTGACCGTGACAAGCTCGTTAGAATTGTCACTGTCATTTCACGGTCCCTGACCGTGACAAGTTTGTCACGGGTTATGACCATGACAAACCCATGACAATGTTAAAAAAATTGTCAGAGTCATTGACCGTGATAATTCTGGATAAAATTAAAAAAAAACTGCTGGGCAGTATGGCCACTGCCCAACAATATATTTGTACCTGTTATAGCAATGTTGTACCTGTTCAAACATCATATATCCAAATAAACTATAGATAATGCAAATATACATTCAAAATAGAAACAATATGCAAACGGGACAACTTCGCGTCATGCTATATTTTTGTCGTTTCAATGTTATTATTAATTTACTTATTTTACTAATAATGTGCTTTGAACACTTTGGAAGCTTTAATTGTTCAACACCACCCTTCATCTTTATTATAGTCTTCTCCAAAATTTTGGCATTCTCCACAAAGTACCTCAATTATTCAACTCCATTGTTCAACCCCAATCCCGTAATTTCGATTGTCTTTAGGTGTGATCTCAAACAATCAGGTACATACCATTCCAACCATGATGTCCCAATTTGTTCACAACAAAATGAAAAACCCTAATATAAGAAGAAACAACATCACCATCAATTACCTCAAATCTACAAACTATTTAGTTGGAAGTGATGTTATGAACCCTTGACGTACCTCAAAGATAAGAACCTCTAATAGAGAAATCTTGACGTACCTCAAATATAGTCATTTATGCAAGCAACAATAGCAGAGATATTATAGCTTACCAACATGGTAGAATATGATAATGAAATAGACTTTACGTTGGAAATCCTTCGAAGAAGCTTAAATAAACATGTGGCATAACCAAGGGGGCAGCCAGGATTATCATAAGGGGTGGGCTAACAACAAGCAAATTGAAATCAGAATAATATAATGTAAATATAAAATAAAATTGAAATTGAAATCGAAATCGAAATCGAAATCGAAATCAAAGTGAAGTTAAAATATTCATATTCATATAAATATAAATATAAATATAAATACATAACCTGTAGTGCCACCCAAACAGCTAACTTGAGCTCATATGGCAGCTCCTTCCAACTAATGTACCCCGGGAAATCGTGTCAAATATAATTCCCTTCATATCTGAATACTAAGAAATGCCATAATCCTATGGAGTTATGCTCTGCAAATTCCATCCAACCGTTGTGTAACCAAACATCACCAGTTGAAGATGTCAATTCCACTTTCCATATTTTCCCATGTTTTGTTAGAGGTTCCAAGTGGTAGGGTATGGAAAGTGGAATTGACAACTTCAACTAGTGATGTTTGGCTACACAACGATTGGAAGGAATTTGCAGAGCATCACTCCATAGGATTATGACATTTCTTAGTGTTCAGATATGAAAGGAATTCTCGCTTCATTTTTTGAGCTAAAGGATAGACGAAGAGATTCAGTCTCCTCTCCACAAATAGGACACCCCAAATAACTATGTACTAATCACCTATTAAGGGTAAGAAGCGTATATTCATGGATTAGTATAAACAAAACTTAAATTTCAAATTTAAATTCAATTTATAATATAAAGTTCCTCCAAAAGTAATAACTTTAAGCCACTAAGAATATTGTACAGAAAATATGCAGTCCCAAACTGTTCAAATGCATTGGAATATTTCGGTACAAATTGGAATATTTATTACAAATTGAAAAATTATTTAAAATGTGGGTTATCATAAAAAATGGATTGATATTCGGTAGGAGCAGCCAAGTCATCCAGACTACTATTTAGACATTTTGTCGCGTATTGGACAATTGACCACGACTCGTTATTGATATACTCCGAGTAAAACACTTGGTTAGCCTTTTGAAATGCACAAACAAACGGCTCATGCTCACGCGGTCGTTTCTCTTCAACTTGGATAAGTCAACCATGATCAAATTGGTGATGTAGACACCTCATTCTATTACCCCTAACTCTCCTTAGGTCCCAAATACCTCCACTCATCACTGTAAAACCTGGTCACGTCCCGAGTACTGACCTGAAAGCCATCGGGCACTCCCCGACTCAGTTGGACCCAAAAGTCAAACTCTTCGTATCGATTGAGACTGAATGAATCTTTGAAGGGCACTGAAAACCCTTTCCAATGGTCCACCCCGTGCGCGATTCCGATTTACCATGCGGACGAACGATCCGTTTGCGTTCGAAGCCCAACCTAGAGGCCACCGGGCGCTACCGGGCTCTGTTTGACCTAAGTCAACTCTTCAGCTCGATCGAGGCTAAATGAATCTTCGAAGAGAACTAAAAACCCTTTCCAACGGTCCATCCTGTGCACGATTCTAACTTTCCATACGGACGAACGATCCGTTTGACTCCGAAAGGTCACCGAATGCTTCTCGGGCCCGATTGACCAAAGTCAACTCCCCAAACCGGGTCAAACTCTTTGGAATGTCGAAGTACATATTCTAAGCTTTCTAACGGTCTACCCCATACGTGATTCGGACCTACCATGCGGATGAACGAGCCATTTGCGTCCGAATAATCTCCCGTCCAGCGGACGGACAAACGCTTCCGAGCCACATTTGACCCAAAGTCAACTCCCAAACTGGGGAGCGGTCCAAAGGACTTTCTAAGGTCTCTCAAATACATTTCCAATGGTATGCCCCGTGAACGATTCGGACCAACGGTTTGCCCTCGGTGGCCAATTTTCAAAAAATGCCTAAAACACACTGCCAAATGGCAGGTTCCAGAACCTGCCTATCGGCACCTACCTGTCGAGAGGTAGGAAGGGCTCTATACCGATCGACAGACCCCTGGGCCTATATAAGGAGGCCTTGGCCTTATTTTCAAGGGGAGCTCATATCTGATAAAAATCTCTCTAAATGAATCCCAGAAACCTCTCTCGAAGGCAGCATGATTTCAACTTCCAAATCCTTTTTTTACTTCCACTTTTCATCATCCTTTTCATCAAACTTGGTAAATTAACCACTCCCCATCATCATTCAAAGTGAAAGGGATGCTCTCCAACATTCAAGATCAAGCTCAAGATCTTCAAGAAGGTCCAACTTTCTCAAACTCTCTCCTAAATTCTCTTAAATTTGCAATAACTTGTTTTCTTACTTAACACTTTTATTATCTTATTTCACATATCCTACCATACTTTTTATCTAGTATTATTGCACATCTCCTATTTTCATATAAATAAAACCCAAAAGAAAAAGAAAAAGAGGGTTTCCTCATAAATTCCAAATAGGGACTCCCACACTTTTTCCACACTCTTCGCACAACTAAAACACTTTTGTTTTACACACACACACACACATATACAAATAAGAGATTTCTCCATTTGGATTTATGGGTTAAACCCCACCCCTCGTTTTGTATGCGAACTACGTGGACTTTGATGCCTTTATAGGCTACGTAGGCGTCTCGGGGTAAAACCCGAGACTCGAGTCATTTTCTCACTTTTTCTCTTATTTTCTCTCTTCTCTTTATCTCATTTATATTATATTCTATACATTCGTTCTTAGTGGAGTATTATTCCACATGCGTTATCGTTCCCTTATAATAATCAACGCAAGGGTAGTCGAACAAATCTTATTTTCTACATTAATCTCACATTCCTACGGATGACTTGCTTTATCTTTTCCATGATACAAGTCGAGGATTCCTACCTCCATTCTATATATACACATGCACACATATCACGGGGGGAAATATAAAGGAAAATAACAAATATCCATGAGAGACCGAAAGGGCGGAATGGGTGCCTAACACCTTCCCATTTCGTAACTAAGCCTCCGAACCCTTATCGAATCATTTTGGTTTCGCACGCACCATTATGTATTTGGATGCCATCCTTCGGGGTGGCTTCCCCTTTTTTTTGTCCGTTTTGAGTAAAATAGACTGGCGACTCTAAATCTCTCTACATTTTCACACCTCACAAATCGACTCCGGCCGAAGCGCTCTCCCGAGAGAGGGGACGCGTGGGACCCGAAAGATCCTTTCTCCCTCCGCGGCGGGGATCGGGGATAGCCACAGTGGCGACTCCGCTGGGGACAAGTGTTATATTTTGAGGGCTTGAATCTGTTTACATGGATTCTATATTTGTTTATATTTCCCCCATATCTGCATGTTCCCCTTTCTCACATGTGTATCCCATGCTTATGCTTATATTCACACACTTGTAGAAAATTCTCCATGTACACTTCACACCACGTTCACCTAGGATCACATGTATATCCCCATGATGCACGCGTGACCCATCCATACTTGGTGTACCTTTTGGGGTACTTGTACTTGGCTCCCTGTTTTGGCATAATCAAGAAAGACATTCTCATCATAAGATACTAATAAGAGAATCATGCATGATTCTCACGATATCACCAGAGAGCATTGCAATTTACCAAATTTTACCCAGTAACTGGAGGGTCACTTCGTGATGGGCGCTGGTCTGGCAGGTCGCAGTTAGCCTAAGCGATATGACTCTCACCTTCCATTGGCCAAGTACCTTCGACGTATATCGAACGGTTCCCCCGTATCGTACCGCTTGACCGAAGTCATGACAGGAGGTATATCGCAGGGAATTCGTTCACGTACGCCGAGTATATCAAATTCGCTCTCACGCGTACCGTCCCCACGAGGTATATGGTGAGGCAATTCACGTACACTCAGGTATATCAAACGGCTTGTCCACACGTACCGATTGCCCGCAAGAGCAAGACATATATCGTGGAAGTCACGCCAAAGGGGGGAACCCATGTCGATTCACCCAACCAACTGCATACCCGCATATAGGTGTCAAACTTAGGACACGCACTTCAGATTGCCGGTTTCAACCCGAAACTCTGTCGAAATTCCGGGTCGACCTGCCACCTAATTTTCGCGCATTTTTTAAAACGGGACCCTGTCTACGAGCCCGGTTACAAGTCCAAAAGTGGCTTTGCATATATTAAGACCCCCCACTTTTCCAAGCTCGGGTCCCGTCTGGCATTGCATTTAGGAGAATTAAATACAAGTGAGAACATAATAATCTTAATAATCATGCTGAGTTCCTTCTCTAAAAAAAAACATTTCTCCCTTCTTTATTTAAAATCCAAAAACATTTCTCCCTTCTTTATTAAAAATCCAAAAATAGTTTATTCCTTTTTTTTTCTTAAAAATAAATCTCATCCTACGCCTTCTCAGGTCGATTGCAAGACCTTGTCCTGGCTCCCTATTGGCTTCGGTCTTCAGTCAAATCACCCCAGAGTTTCATCCGCTCCTCTACTACTTCTTCCGAGTCGGGAACCCATCCATCTTCCATGGAGAATGCAAATCAAGCACCAGTCATACAACCGGATCTGCCGACAGTCCTAGCTCATCTCGTGGCCAAGATTGACAACCTCCAGGCTGAGGTCCAAGAAATGCAACGAAACCAAGTCACTATTCCTAAAGAGCCCGAGGCCCTGTTCCCTCGTGCTATGGGTCCACCTGATCCCATCTGGGTCCCGAAAGAATATTAACACGCTCCACGTGCCCCTCCTGCCAATGGGTCGTCGCCTGCCCAGCTTCCAATGCCAAATATTGCCCAGCCTATGGCTAACCTGCCTATGGTCATTGATCCAAAGGAGGAGGAGTTGAACAAAGTCAAAGAAGATCTTAAGATGCTCAATAAGAAGTTTGACCAAGTCCGAATCTGTGGGAATTACATGGACTACACCCATATGTCTCCTTATCCTAAAGCAAGGTTACCCGAGAAGTTCAAGATGCCAAATATCGAGAAGTTTGGAGGGAGTGGACCCCCAATTGTTCATCTTCGCAGTTATCATCGTTCCATGACTCTCCTAGGGGCTTCGGAAGAGGTGATGGCCCAACTGTTTCAGCAAACTTTGAAGGATAGTGCCCTCCGATGGTTTTTATCTCTTGAGGAATTCAGAATCCATAACTGGGAGGATGAAGCCCGAGAATTCATGTCGTAGTACAAATAGAATGAAGAGATCGAGGTCACCCGCCGTGATTTAGAGTTGTTCAAACAAAACTCTAGAGAATTCGTCAGTAACTTTATAGCCCGATGGAGGGAAAAAGCAGCTACCATGACCAATCGGCCATATGAGGAAGAACAAGTCAACATAGTGAAGAAGAATTTCTTGCCCAATGTCCGAGCAACCATGAGAGGACAGTACTACTCCCACTTTCGAGCTCTCAGAGAAGCAGGAGTAGAAATTGAGGAAATTTTTGCCAAAACAGAAGTTGAATCGAAGAAGGTGTCCGGACAGTTCACCCCTAGAAAGTATGATAAGCCTGCCAATGCTACAGTCTTAACCATCAATAACATCTCTCAACCAACCACATCATGGGCACCAGAAAGTCGCCCTGCC
The DNA here is from genome assembly GCA_949130495.1 of Sambucus nigra. Lineage (NCBI taxonomy): Eukaryota > Viridiplantae > Streptophyta > Magnoliopsida > Dipsacales > Adoxaceae > Sambucus > Sambucus nigra. The sequence continues at coordinate 764,520,266 of OX422207.1, forward strand.
CCCGTCTGAAGGGAATACAATGAGCTTCATGCTCCTCTCTCCAAAGTTTACCAAGCCCTGTTAAGCCGAAACCTCATTAAGCCCTTGGATCCACGGCCATTGCCAAATCCACTCCCAAGAAACTTCTAGACTGATGCTCATTGCGCCTTTCACCAAACAGCTGGTCATAACACCGACCAATGCTTCCACCTTTGAAACATAATCCAAGATCTCATCGATTGGGGTACCATCGCCCCACCAGCCAATCCTAAGCCAAACACTACTCATAATCCCCTACAAAATAACACCAATGCCATCTTCTTGGAAGAAAACCCAAATTTAGATCCATCAACCCAAATCACACCCCTATACCCTCCTAAACCTCTTCAAATTTGCCCATATTTCCTCCTATACCCTACTATCCTCGCTGATCAAGAAATGTCACTCCTTACCAGAGACTGCATCACTGTCCGTACCCGTTCTGAAAGTGGAAGTATGGAATTATCAGAGATATTGAATCAACTCCTAGAGTTCGGGCTGAAATTTCCCTCACAGATGATTATCGATTGCCAGAGGTTCAGCGCGCTATATTTGGAAGCACGGAAATGGGACCGAGAATCATATAGTTGGGTGGTACCAACTGATGAAGTCAGCTTAGAGGATGTTGTCCAGATCATGGCAGAAGTATTCAGGCAAACCAACAACATTTGCAGTATCACCGGGTTACTTGACACTTTGAGGCTACAAGGGAGCTTGGTCCTTTCAATCACACATATCCCCACAGAATGGGAAGGCCTATATGAGGAAGCCGTTGAAGTTGTGGAATGCATTGACTTCACAAGGGAAAACATAATTATTGCCACCGGATGGGGGGAAGAATTCAAAGATTCAAATGAATAACAAGCTTCAGGACGAACTGGCCCAGTAGCCGACATATGTGGGATGATATTGTTTGAAGAACTCCTCGGAGAAATAGACAGAGTGGAAGAGCAGCTTGAGATCGATGAAGAAACTGGATTTAAGTTTCTCCCTTCTTCAGTAAATCACATGACCAGATCTGGGAGACATTACCAAGTTCCAAGCTCGCTACCAGCAAATGACAATGTGAAGGGTGTTGGAAACCTTCCTATGCCAGAAATGACCATCGAGGAGAGCAAGATCCACGATCAACTCAAGAAAACTCAAGCTAACATCATTCTATGGGGGCTTTTCATGTCTTCCCAGCTGTACATAAATGCTTTAATCAAGTTGCTCTCAGGACCCATAGTTCCTCCTTCTACCACACCAGAAGAAGCGGTAAATTTGGTCGGGTCCTTGACCTCCACCCGAATGCTGTCATTTTCTGAAGAGGAAATCCCCAAAATTAGGCCGAATCACAATCATGCACTCAACATCTCCATCGAAGTTATGGGGAAGGTTGTACCGCTTTCGCTCGTTGATAATGGATCCGCTTTAAATGTCTGCCCACTGAGAACCTTCAAATGTTTAGGCCTAAAAGAAAGTGAACTCGCTCCAACCTCCGCTGCCGTGCGTGCCTACGATAATACCCGTCGGGAGGTAATGGGATCCATAAAACTTGTAATAGGGGTAGGACCTATAAACCCTGTCGTCGAATTCTAAGTCCTTGATATCCTGGCCTGTTTCAACCTGTTGCTCGGAAGACCCTGGCTCAACAGTATAAAGTGTGTCTCTTCCTCATTCCATCAGAAATTGAAGTTCTTCGTCGATGGGCGAGTCATCACCATTTTGGGCGACGACGAAATGCCGAGAGTGCAAGCACCAGCAGTCCAATTCTTGAGATACAACATGGGTAAAATGATATGCTACTATCAGGATTCCGAGTTGAGCTATCCCTACTCCCAGCAGGGGACGGTTTCAAAGAAAGGGTTTGTCCAGAATATTACCCTCATGGCAATGTCAATGTGATTCAGATGTTCAGAAACATGTACTTTATGCCCGAACTGGGGCTAGGACAAAGGCAGCAGGGGATACTTGATCCCATCGAACTGAAGAAAGCTTTCCCTCCTTGCGGCATGGGGTATCAACCATCAGAACCAGAGCTCAGAATGATCCACCAGATTCGATCAAAGAAAGGGTTAGACCGCGGCCGAACTATCTCGGGAGACTCTTTAAATGGACGATTCATTAAAGAGGGCGAGGATTTCCCCTTTTGCATTTTTTCAGAACCATGGTACGACCACATAAATAAGAAGATGAATCCTGGAATGGAGATCTTTTTCCAAGATAGCTACCCATGGGCCGAAAATTTCTCACACCGCGTACAACCCCTCATCAAAGATACCGAAAAAACTGAGGAAAGTGATTTCGAAGATTCCTTCAACTTGCAGACACTGGGGCTGGCACTCTGCATTGTTCATTCAGGCACCACATCACTGGACCCCTCTCATCTAATCAAGGCTGCAGATACACCTATCCTCAACTGGCATGCTGCGCCATCTCTACCTCTTGAAACCTCCCCTAACCCCAATATTTACCCTGTTTCATATACTGTTGTCTATCCTTGCTCAAATGTAATCGAGACCTCTTTTGATGAGGTTCTCAATGCAGTTTTTCCTATCAATGAAATAAACGAAGATTTTGAGTATCTTGCTGTGCCTTACATTAATTGTTTAGATTCTAATCAAACTTTTGATGATGATGATTTTGCAAATGAACAATTCTTAACTGATTTAAATAAGGTTAATAGCAAACAACATAACTGTGTTCAAGTTAATGAAGAAGAGACTGTTGTTATTAATCTCGGTTCTAGTAGCCAACTGCCCGAGATTAGGATAGGGGCCACCCTTGACGAGCATGAGTGCGGACAACTTGAAGAATTGATAAAGGAGTTCGTGGATGTCTTTGCATGGTCTTACAACGATATGCCCGGTATTGATCCTGATATAGCTCAGCATGAGGTCCCCACTCTCTCAGATTACAAGACGGTTAAACAAAAGTTAAGAAAGCCCCGCACCGAATGGTCGCTCAAAGTCAAAGAAGAGGTGATCAAACAGTTGAACGTAGGTTTCATTCGAGTAATCGAATATCCCACGTGGCTAGCCAACATTGTACCTGTGCCGAAATCAGGAGGGAAGGTTCGAATGTGTGTGGATTACCAAGATTTAAATAAAGCTTCTACGAAGGATTATTATCCACTACCCAATATCAACATGATCGTGGATAACACAGCCAGTCATGCTCTCAAGTCATTCTTCGACGAGTTTGCCGAATACAACCAAATCAAGATGCACCCCGACCACCAAGAGAAAACCGCATTCATCACCCCATGGGGGACCTTTTGCTACACCGTTATGCCATTCGGCCTCAAGAATGCTGCGGCTACCTACCAAAGGCTGCCACAACCATCCTGCACGATCTGATTCACAAAGAGGTCGAGGTTTACGTGGATGATATGATTATAAAGTCCAAAACAGGAGAAGGTCATTCTCCTGCTCTCCGAAAGTTCTTCGAACGACTGCGGCAGTATCAGATGAGACTCAATCCACAGAAATGCATCTTCGACGTTACAAAGGGAAAACTCTTAGGATTCATGCTCAGTGAGAAGGGGAAAGAAGCAGATTCCGCCAAGCTGAAAGCCATACTTGAGATGCCACCTCCCCGAATAGAGAAAGAAGTCCGAGGTTTTCTTGGGAAATTACAATATATCAGCCGGTTCATCAGCAAGCTAACCTCCACCTGCGAACCTATCTTCAAGATCCTTCGAAAGGATTCAACCAAGGTTTGGAACTAGGCTTGCCAAGAAGCTTTTGATCGAATCAAATAATACCTGACCCAACCTCCAATTCTCATGTCACCACAGCCTGGTCTCACTTTGCTCATATACCTAACCATAATCGACACTACAGCTGGGGCTTTGCTAGCCCAATACCTTGAAGACTCCCGCAAAGAAATATCCATCTATTATTCCAGTTGCAAATTGGCCGGGTATGAGGTCAACTACACTACTTTAGAAAAGGCATGTGTCGCCCTTGTCTGGGTCACCCAAAAGTTATGACACTACATGCTCGCCTTCCCCATTAAGCTTGTATCCCGAATGGATCCCATCAAATACCTGCTTGAGAAACCCGTCTTATCCAACCGAATGTCCCGATGGTTGATGCTCCTAACCGAGTTCGATATCGTGTAGGTCACGTAAAAAGCCGTTAAAGGAAAAGCCATATCTGACTACCTCGCTGACTACCCTGTAGAAGAAACAGATGTCTGGATCTCCGAATTCCCAGATGAAAATGTCCTCTGCACCACGCAAGACTGCCTCCGATGGAAAATGTTCTTCGATGGCGCTGCCAACAAAAAGGGATATGGCATTGGGATACTTCTGGTCGCCCCAAATGACTCTCATACTCCCATCGCCATCAAGTTAAATTTCCTCTGCACCAATAACATGACGGAATACGAGGCATGCACAGTGGGCCTCAAGTTCGCTTTCAAGAAAGGTATTCAATACCTTGATGTATTTGGGGATTCTGCCCTCAACATCGGTCAAGTGCTCAGAAAGTGGAAAGTCAAGGACGAAATTCTCCAACCCTTTCATGCCCAATTAGAAGAGTTGGCCTCCTAATTCCGAGATATCACCTTCCATTACCTACCTCGAGCAAAGAATAACCTAGACGATGCCCTCGCTACTTTGGCCTCCATGGTCGACATGCCCGAGGGATTAATAATGACCCCCTTCCTAGTTCAAAAGCAAGACAAACCGACCCATTGCTACCATATTGAGCTTGTCTCCACAGAAGACCCCGAACTAGCCGATTGCTGGTACTATGATATATGGTGCCTCCTCAAACATGGTAGGTATCCCGAGGGTGCCAACAAGAATGAACGAGCTACCCTCCGAAGGCTGGCCACCCAGTACATCATCTGTCATAAAGCACTACTCAAGAGGAATTTCGATGGAACTCATTTGCACTGTATCGCAGGGCCTGACATTGAAAAGATAATGCAAAAAATCCACAGCGGGGAATGCGGGCCCCACATGAACGGTAACATGCTTGCCAAGAAGATCATCCGACAGGGCTACTATTGGACCACCATGGCCCAAAATTTCACCGCCTATGTTCGTAGATGCCCTAAATGCCAAAAGTTCTCCAACCTCCAACACCTACCTCCGCGGGAATTATACAACATGACTTCTCCCTGGCCGTTCTCCACCTGGGGTATCGACATCATAGGGAAGGTTACGCCAAAGGCTTCAAATGGGCTTGAGTTCATCCTAGTTTCCATTGATTACTTCACCAAATGGGTCGAAGCAGAGTCATACGTAGCATTAAATGAAAAGAAGGTGGCCAAATTCATCAAGAAAAATATCATCTGCCGATATGGAGTCCCGCACGAGCTAGTGTCAGATAATGGGTTACACTTCGAGGAAAAAGTCACCGAAGTTATCAACGAGTATGGGATTCAGAGACACAAATCTTCTCCCTACCGACCTCAGACCAATGGTGCAGTTGAGGCTGCCAACAAAAACCTCAAATCCATCATCAACAAGATGACCGAAAGTTATTGGGATTGGGATGACTGGATCCCGTGTTCCCTCTGGGGCTATCGAACCTCAATTCGAACCTCTACTGGGGCTACCCCTACTCCCTGGTCTACGACATGGAAGCAGTCCTACCTGTGGAGCTGGAAATACCATCGCTACGCATCATGCTCGAAAGCAAGGTTAGTGAAGAAGAATGGTGCCAAAGCCATCTTGATAAGCTATCCCTTCTAGATGAAAGGAGATTGAAGGCTCTATACCACATACAAGGGTACCATCGTCGAATAACGCGTTCATTCAACAAGAAAGTCAAGGACCGCAGTATCCAGGAGGGGGATTTAGCCCTTAAGGAGATGATAGAACCCATCTGGGACCCCAGAGGAAAATTCAAGCCCAATTGGATCGGCCCTTACATTGTGAAGAAGATCTTGTCTGGTGGTGCTTCCATGCTTACTGACCTGGATGGGGAAGAGATGGTTCGTCCAGTCAATCTGGACCGTCTCAAGAAATTCTACCCCTAGTCCAAAATCTCGGCGCGCTACGAATCTTCTGATCCCCCTTCTATTCTAAAAAAAAAACTCTTCATTTACCTCTACCCAGAACTACATGGGCCTGATCCTCTACAAAAACTATTTTAAAACTTTTTCAAAAAAACCCCGGAGGTACATAGGCAGCTCATACTCCTCACATGAGTGCGGACCTTTTCTTTTTCACAAAATACTATTCTTTTCTTACCTCCGAGAACGTTGGTTCATTCTAAACATCTACTTGAACAAAAAGATTATGTATGCCTTAGCGATCGATATAGATAATTCAAAATAAAAAATTCATCGAAAGGCACAACTGGATGATTAAAAACTTGTTTATTTCGTTAATAAGAAACCACAATACAAATTACAAAAGAAAAAGGAACGGATAACTCCCTTCCCCCTACTACCATAAAAACCAGATAAAATCCCCCACATCTGTTACACAAATAAACTCCCCAGGAGTCCTACTCACAGCTACCCGAAGAGCCTGTACCCTCATTATCTGCATCCTGAAGACCCCAAGTTTCCCCTACCTGAATAGAGTGCCTCAAACACTCCATGGACCGATGAGCCTTAACCATCTTCGAAAAGACCATAACACCCCTTCCATGGAGTCAGATAAAATAAACCACCTTTGACCAGTCTCTACTGCCAACATCTTGCTGACTACTTTCCTCCACGACCACTTCATATAATCTTTGGGGACATGGCAAACCTTCCCGACAGACTGAGAGGGACGGGTCGACGGACGCCGATTTTCCCACAGAGATCCAAGCAACAGACGCAAGCGCTCAATGAAATCTTCTACCGGAAAGAAATTTGAGGTCCGAGGGGGTACGACCTACGCCCAGCCAAATTGACGCAGAAGTCGCCAAGGGAAATAAAAAGAGGTCTGTCTGAGACCAACCAGCCGCACATATGAATACTCTCCTAGCTCCCGAACTGGCTGCAACTGTCCCCACCAAGGTACTGACCAATATAGCCCACGAACCCCATGCGCTACAAGCCAATTCTCCCAATTCTCAACATGCAGGCCAACATGAATGAAGTAGCGCAAAAAGAAGTTGGGTACAGCCGACAAAGGATATTCTAGAGGAGTTGACAAGTGGAATCTTTCAGACAACCGCATGAACAGCATCACAGGGCTACCCCTCAAAAAGTCAGAACGACCTTCTCTCCAGGCATCCAGGTCATTCAGAGTCTCCGCCAATATCACCGCCGCGGGATTGCGACGGTATGACATCCATGAAGTAATGGCTGCAAGTTGTGGGTCCAGTCGCACCTCCCCAGTCACCAACAACAATTTTGAAACCAGGCCCAGAACAACGGCTCCAGCATAACCAGCATCACCTACTTCCCGCAAATGCATGGACTACAACACCGCCGGGAGGGAGATCATTCCTCCAGCAACTAACGATCTAGCCGCCGAGGGCGAGATATGAAGAAGCCCGACCAACAAATCCCTTGGAGAGCGGGAAAATTCGGGTAAAGTCACGGTAACAATGGGATTCACACCTAGTATGGCAAAAAATTCCTCATAGGTAGGACAAACTTCTTCCAACCCAAAGCAGAATACATGGTCTTCGGTGTACCAAAATTGTACTGCCGCCATCAGCATATTCCACTCAATAGGTCGATTACGCCACAAGAAAACTCGGTGCATGTTGAAAGAATAATAGTCGACATTATAAGAGCACATGGCTTCCAAGGCTTCAAGGTAATTTTCAAACTCGGTGCTACCAGGGAGAGCCATCTTGTAGGGCAAAGAAATAGTGGTCAAGTAGATAAGGATGCAAAGGTGTGATGAAAATACTCCACCCTTCCCCCTATTTTATAGTTGAGAACTCTCACAAAAGACATAATCCCTGTAGAAATCGAAGAGAATCCTACCCCACAAGGTACTAAAGGCTGAAGAGGGTACCAATTAAAGCTTTCAATTGATAGGTCTGGACTGAACTCCCGATAGGCAGGCCAGGGTGCTTGCCGATCGGCAACCCCCCCATTTTTGGAAATTTACTCCTTTCCTCTTTTGTCAAATCAGAAAACTCAATAAAAATAAATTGATATTCTCAAAAGAATTTCAAGAATCCTGCTTTCTTCTTGTGGGATTCCTTTTTTTTTCAAATCAAACATCTTTCCTTTGAAAAATTCCAAAATACTCCTATTTTTACGGTCTCAGCAACAAAGTAAAAAAGCGCATGCATTCATTCATCATTAAAATAAAAGATAGTCAAAAAACTACATTGCATTGCATATATCTATTTTCTGTGTTACATCATTTTTGCAGGAAATAAAGAAAAATCCAAAAACAACGAGACTCAGCCCGAACCCACTCTCTCTCTCTCTCTCTCTCTCTCTCTCTCTCTCTCTCTCTATCTCTCAAGAGCTTCCACCCCTGCGACGCGCTCTCTTCCCCCTACGACGAGATGACGCACCCCCACTACCCGAGCCAGAGTCTTCCCCGGACGAGGCTGACGGCACCAAGCAAGAAGGAACAGGGACAACAACCCGAATGTGGGAAGTCGTTGATGATATCCAGTCTTTGATGTCTCTCAGCCAAGTGGTCGACACCCGGATTTGCTACAAGGAAAAGACAAAATCAGTATCAAGCAAAAGAAATCAAAAAGAGGAAAAGGATCAAAAGGTTTACCGCAGGACGAAGGACCTCCTCTGTCAAACCCAGCTCCTCCGGATCCATCACGAGGGGATGGTGCAGCATCAGCATTATCCCTCCATCAGCCCGCCGAATGTTGTACGAAGGAGTATGCAGCCGAACAAAAGGGACCTCCGATTTCGCCATCGCCGCAGGTGCCGACGGACCACCACCACTGTGGGAAGACCCCACCGCCCGACTCGAACCAGCAGGAGGGAAAGACAAGGCATCATGTATGTTGGGCGCCATTAACCAGCTCGTCACAAAATCCATATAGTCATACGGCGCAGCCGTATCAGTGTACAACGCATAGGACTCGCCAATCATCGTCGCGATCCTCTCATCCTCCAACAGCTGTCGCTCCCGCCTCATAGACGTAAGAGGCTGGGCGGGTGACACCACCCCCTCCTCCGCAATCTGACGAATCACCCTCTCCCCAAGGTACCAGGAATGGCCAAACTCATGAGCGAGCAAACGCCTCATCTGCGCATTCACCCCAGTCATCCCCGTATCCTGAATGGCTGTCCCTCAAGGATAAAAGGTCACCTGAAAATCTCTAAGCAGGCATGAGTCAATACAAGATCAGAAGATGAAAAAACTAAGACTGAAAAGGAAAGGACCTTACCCGACCATTGGTCAGGTCATTCAATACCTGACGCACCGCCTCCAGGGAGAGAGATCCCTTCGACTGCCGGTTGGACTTACGCCATTGATATAGTCGGCAGAAGTCCCCAACGGTGTCGTCCTTCAGAGCAATCAGCGGGGTGTTGCATCCAATCACCTCATAGGACCACGTCTGAATTCACAAGCAAAAAGAGATGCATAAGGAAAATGCGAATTCATTAAAGGAAAATGCGAATACATGAAAAAAATGCGCAAACTAAAGAATATCTCAAGATGGTATGTGGCTCCAGTAAAGGTCTGCCGGTAGCACCGGCTGAATGCATCCAAAGAAGAGTAAAGGGTTGCCAAGGTCAGACTCCCCCAATCATAGAAAGGGATGTTAAAAAACATACTCAAGTACGGCAGAAACCACAAATGGACGACGTCGCCACTCGACGCCACCATGAAACCTCCCATCACCAGCAAGATAAACAACTGGGCCAACTACCTCACTTACAGCCCCTCCTCCACATCAACCACCCTTCTCAGCAAAACATCCTTCAGCAAGGACAGCCGGATAGAATCTCTAGAAACTATCCTCCTCACATCACCAAGTACCGCATGCACCGCCTCCGGCCTCACCCGTAAGGAGCGATCCAGCTCTATCTGCTCCCCGTCATAATCCAGCCCCAGCAGTTGCTGCACATCTATGGGAGTCACCGTCATCTCCCCAAAGCCAAAATGAAAAGTGTGGGTGGTGTCCCACCACCTCTCCCCCAAGGCACACAAAACTGCTGTCAAACTAGGCGTCTCATCCAGCGCAGCCGCCAACCTCCCAAAACCCGCTGATGATACCATCCAGCACACCACGGGTGGAAGATGCTCCCAAATATCCTTAAGCCCCGTCGTCCCGCGGGCACGCATGTTCTTCAAAGAAATATCCGACTGGCAAAAGGAAAAATTCAGTCAAAGGTCAAGAAAAAGGAAAAATCACCCAAAAAAGAAAGGAATGCCAAAGGTTAGGTTACTTACATAACCGTTGGGAATCACTCTCGAAGAGCGATGACGTGACGGCTCCCGCAGCAAGGTCTGCTCATCCGCAACCGGCTCGAATGCATCGAAGGCATTCTCGTTCCCCAAAGCAAGGGGCACCCTGTCCCTCCAATCCACATTCGCCCAGTCATCCACGATCAACCACTCCCGGTGGACAGCGATGCTCACAAAGGTGGCCATTTCTTGAAGATCGAAACATTTAAACAATTCGCGGAAAGAAATTGGAGAAAGAGAGAAGGCAAGAAGCTGTGAAAAATAAAGCGGATTCGACCCCTTTATATAGGAGGCCAAGCGCCATGCCGATCGGCACTGACCCCAGCCATACCGATCGGCACTGTCTCCTCACCTTCCCGAGGCAGTCCAAAAGTCTGTGCCACTGCCGAATGGCACCCCTCAGTCTATGCCGGCTGGCACCCCCCTTAAAATTTCGTATAGAAATTCCCAGAAAATACCAAAAAACCTTGAAAAATCCCCGAAAAATTCCTAAAAATCCTCAGGAGGATTTAGAACGTTTTCATCAAGAAAATTTTGCACTACTTCAGGTGAAACCTCTTTTTCCCCAATGGAACCCTCAAAATCCAGGCGAATGACCTCTTAAGCACTGCGCCTGGACCACCTAATCACCTCCTCAGCAGAGTTCACGACCTCAAACCAGTTATCTCCCCAATAATCATCTCCTCCACTCAAATCAAGGACACAAAGCCTCCCCAGCCATTGGCTACCCGGTGCAAAACAATATCGCATGGTATTTTCCCCAGCGGATTTCATATGAATCACTCACCCTAGGAGATCTCTCCTAAAGTACGATCCAAATCTTCTCCAGCTCATTCATCATTCCCTAGCGGAACCTCAAATCCAATTATTATCCCCAGTGGAACTCTTTTCTTTTCCCAAAGGAAATGAACTCACTCTTGTGTCAGAATTGACCCCAGTCTTGGATCGTCACTTGAGTTAGGTCAGAATTGACCTCGATCCTCGGTCATCACCACTCTTGGGTCAGAATTGGCCCCGGCCTTCGATCGTCACCTGAGTTAGGTCAGAATTTACCTCGGTCCTCGGTCGTCACCACTCTTAGGTCAGAATTGATCCCGATCTTGGATCGTCACCTGAGTTAGGTCAGAATTGACCTCGGTCCTCGGTCGTCACCACTCTTGGGTCAGAATTCGGCCCTAATCTTGGATCTTCACCTGAGTAAGGTCAGAATTGACCTCGGTCCTCGGTCATCACCACTCTTGGGTCAGAATTGGCCACGGTCTTGGATCGTCACCTGAGTTAGGTCAGAATTTACCTCGGTCCTCGGTCGTCACCACTCTTGGGTCAGAATTGGCCCCGATCTTGGATCTTCACCTGAGTTAGGTCAGAATTGACCTCGGTCCTCGGTCGTCACCACTCTTGGGTCAGATTTGGCCCCGGTCTTAGATCGTCACCTGAGTTAGGTCAAAATTGACCTCGATCCTCGGTCGTCACCACTTTTGGGTCAGATTTGACCCCGGTCTTGGATCGTCACCTGAGTTAGGTCAGAATTGACCTCGGTCCTCGTTCGTCACCACTCTTGGGTCAAAATTAGCCTCGAACCTCGGTCGTCACCACTCTTAGGTCCTCAAAATTGACCTCGACCCTCTGTATTGGTCATCCTCGCTTCCTTATGTCCTCAAAATTGACCTCGACCCTCTGAATTGGTCATCCTCGCTTCCTTAGGTCCTCAGAACTGACCTCGACCTTATGAATTGGTCACCCTCACTCCTTAGGTCCTCAGAACTGACCTCGACCCTTTGAATTGGTTACCTTTACTCCTTAGGTCCTCAGAATAGACCTCGACCCTCTGAATCAGTCATCCTCGCTTCCTTAGGTCCTCAGAATCGGCCTCGATCCTCTAAATTTGGCATCATGCAGTGTCTAATCGACGACCATGTTTTGTTCCAAACTCACCCGTCATGGGTCTCTATAGACACCTCATTCTATTACCCCCTAACTCTCCTTAGGTCCCTAGTACCTCCACTCATCACTGTAAACCCTAGTCACATCCCGAGTACTAACCTGAAAGCCATCGGGCACTCCCCGGCTCAGTTGGACCCAAAAGTCAAACTCTTCATCTCGACTGAGACTGAATGAATCTTCGAAGGGAATAAAAAACCCTTTCCAATGGTTCGCCCCGTGCGCAATTCTGACTTACCATGCGGACGAATGATCCGTTTGCGTCCGAAGCCCAACCCAGAGGCCACCGGGTGCTCCCGGGCTCTATTTGACCTAAGTCAACTTTTCAGCTCGACTGAGGCTGAATGAATCTTAGAAGGGCACTGAAAACCCTTTCCAACTGTCCATCCTGTGCTCAATTTTGACTTTCCATGCGGACGAACGATCCGTTTGACTCCGAGAGGTCACCGAATGTTTCTCGGGCCCGGTTGACCAAAGTCAACTCCCCAAACCGGGTCAAACTCTTTGGAATGTTGAAGTACATCTCCTAGCATTTCTAACGGTCCACCCCATGCTCAATTCGGACCTACCATGCAGACAAACGATCCATTTACGTCCGAATAATCTCCCGTCCAGCGGATCGATAAACGCTTCCGAGCCACATTTGACCCAAAGTCATCTCCCGAAATCGGGAGAGGTCCAAAGGACTTTCTAAGGTATTTGAAATACCTTTTCAACGGTATGCCCCGTACACGATTCTGAGCAACGGTTTGCCCTCGAAGGACGATTTTCCAAAAAAGCCTAAAACACACTGCCAAACCGCAGGTTCCAGAACCTGCCTATCGGTACCTGCCTGTCGAGAGGCAGGAAGGGCTCTATGACGATCAGCAGATCCCTGGGCCTATATAAGGAGGCCTTGGCCTCATTTTCAAGGGGAGCCCAGATCTGATAAAAATCTCTCTGAACGAATCCCAGAAACCTCTCTCGAAGGCAGCGTGATTTCAACTTCCAAATCCCTTTTTTACTTCCACTTTTCATCATCCTTTTCATCAAACTTGGTGAATTAACCACTCTCCATCATCATTCAAAGTGCAAGGGCTGATCTCCAACATTCAAGATCAAGCTCAAGATCTTCAAGAAGGTCAAATTTTCTCAAACTCTCTCCTAAATTCTCTTAAATTTGCAATAACTTGTTTTCTTACTTAACACTTTTATTATCTTAATTCACATATCCTACCATACTTTTTATCTAGTATTATTGTACATCTCCTATTTTCATATAAATAAAACCCAAAAAATAAGAAAAAGAGGGTTTGCTCATAAATTCCAAATAGGGATTCCCACACTTTTTCCACACTCTTCGCACAACTAAAACACTTTTTTTTACACACACGCACACACACACACACATTTACAAATAAGAGATTTCTCCATTTGGATTTATGGGTTAAACCCCACCCCTCGTTTTGTATGCGAACTAGGCGTCTCGGGGTAAAACCCGAGACTCGAGTCATTTTCTCACTTTTTCTCTTATTTTCTCTCTTCTCTTTATCTCATTTATATTATATTCTATAAATTCGTTCTTAGTGGCGTATTATTCCACATGCATTATCGTTCCCTTATAACAATCAACGCAAGGGTAATCGCACAAATCCTATTTTCTACATTAATCTCACATTCCTACGGATGACTCGCTTTATCTTTTCCATGATACAAGTCGAGGATTCCTACCTCCATTATATATATACACATTCACACATATCACGGGGGGAAATATAAAGGAAAATAACAAATATCCATGAGAGACCGAAAGGGCGGAATGGGTGCCTAACACCTTCCCATTTCGTAACTAAGCCTCCGAACCCTTCTCGAATCATTTTGGTTTCGCACGCACCAGTATATCTTTCGATGCCATCCTTTGGGGTGGCTTCCCCTTTTTATTTTGTCTGTTTTGAGTAAAATAGACTGGCGACTCTGAATCTCTCTACATTTTCACACCTCACAAATCGACGCCGACCGAAGCGCTCTCCCGAGAGAGGGGATGCGCGGGACCCGAAGGATCCTTTCTCCCTCCGCAGTGGGGATCGGGGATGGAAACAGGTGACATGATAAACTTTACAAGAATTTTTATCCTCAACTCTTTCCCAGTCACAGTAAAATACAACCTCTTCGAAGCTTATATGTTCCAATTCAAATATATTTCGGATTACACCATAGTAAGTCATTTCAGCTTCAACGAGTGTTGATGTAAAAAATTAGATTACTCTAATAATTCAATCACAGATAAATAAATGAGATAAAATATTTTAAAGTGGTTCAGCCTTATATGAATGGCCTACGTCCACTGTTATGTTATTGCTGAGTGTTTGGAAATTCTCGATTACAAGTACTATCCAGAAATTTCGGTCCCCTTGAATGAGGGTGATACAAGGTATTTATAGCCCTTAGGCTGTACATGAAAGGGTGATACATGAAATGATATACATATGAAAGGGTAATTCATTTAATGCTATTCAAGCGTGTGCGTCAAGATTATAAGCATTCAATGAATAGTTGAACTGTTGATTATCTGGAAATGAATGCTGTGGCTGAGGTGCAGCTGTTGTGGTCGAGATGCAGCTCGGACCGCCTTAGTTGCTCGTCGTTCAGGAATTCCTCGGAGTATCCTTTTTGCTCAGAGCGAACATGACTTGGTCGGGGAAATGAACTTCCTCGTTGTTATTGTGCCACGTAGATTGGCACATGTCTTCTTATTATTCGTCCATATCAGCATACTAATTTTGGTATCAACAGAAGCCCCTAATGTTTCATATTTCGAACTTTGAGGAGTATGGAACATTCTTTCTCGGTATATGGCAATATTAAATGATCTTCCTGGTTTTTAGGAATATTTCTCCGTATTTGAATTTCCTTCCAAATTCGCAGAATCCGCCTTTTTTGCATTTTTATAAGCGCTTCGATCTTCGTGCGTTTTTTGTCCTTTTAGCCGCCGGTAGCGTAATAGTTTCTTTTTGTAATCATTTCTTTTGCCGCTTCCCAAGGCAAAGTATTTAAGCTTCATAGGCAATCCCATCGTCCTCTACCTTTTGCAATTTTTGATTTCGAGTTTTCCATAGTCTTTCTCACTCTAGTGCGTTCATCCTTTTCTTTATTCATTGTCAACAGATCTCCCTTTTCCTGTAAGATTTTCTTCCTTCTTCTTCATTTCTTTTTATTCACCATGGTTTATATTATCGAATCTCTTGAGAAATTCCGTTCTGACTTTTCTATTCCTTCTTGGGTAACTTTGGATAATCTTTCTCAGCCTTCAAATTATTTTAATTTGGCTGAGGGACATTGGTTCCCTAGCCTCTTTATTGCTGAATGTGGATTTTCTTTTCCACCAAACCCTTTGTGTTTAGAGTTCTGTCAGTATTTCGATGTTGTCCCTGCAAAAATAGCCCCCAACACATGGAGAATAGTTAATGGGGTGTATAGGTTAAATCAAACTCATGGAACTCGTATAGGAATTCCTGAGATTATGTACTGTTATAGATGGGCTGTTTTAGACAATGTTTTTTATTTAAAAACTAGATTTTTGAATAGGGCCTTAGTAGTCAACCTCCTTGATGCAAATAGGGATTATTTTGAACACGGGGTAGTTATCAAAAATTGGCAAAATATCCCTTTGGTTGGAGATGAAGTATATCAAGGTCCCAGATGGCCCCCATATGGCAATGGGATAGGTTATTTTCATCTTATTTTATTTTTGAAATTACAATTTCATTGTGTTTGACAAAATGTATGACTAATATTTCACTATGTATTTGTTTACAGTTGACAGCAAGAGAAAAACTCCCAAAGAATCAGAAGTTAATATAAAGCATTTGAAATATATCTGGAGTTTGCATCAAAAGTTGCAGATGAGCACGTCAGGTCTGCTTCATACTTGTTGCAGTACAGGAGCTATACTACATCCTTTACTGCTCATCCTATGGTCAGTACCAGTGAACCATCATCAATTTCTGAAGACTCTTCTCCAGAATCTCACATTCCTCTAAGTCAGAAGATGGTCAAAAGAAGAGTTCCTGCTATCTTCGAAGAGACTTCCTCTGCTGGAGATGGAAAAAGAAACAAGAATGACGTCCCAAAGGGGACAAAGAAAGTAGATGCTGCCCCTTCTGTTGCTCCTCAGAAGGCTGCCGAGAAGCCCCCAGTGGCTTCTAACAAGAAGGATGTACCAGCAGGAGTGATCACCATCTCCCCAACCAAAAGTTCCTCTTTGGTTGAAACTGTTGAAGTGCCACTGAGGAGATTGAAGAAGTCCTCCTTGGTCAGTTTTTCTGAAACCATTCCCCAACTCCAAGCTAGTGGAGCTGGAGTTCCAACTATTATTCCCCCGAGTTATGCAATGAGCTCGGTAAAGACTTGGACTATTCCTGAAGTCCAAGGAATTGAAGAAAATATGTCCAGGGATATGCTGACATCCCTAGCTACTCGTCACATTGCTTTAGTAAGTTTCTCTTATCCTGAATTTTTCTTTCTTTCAGTCAATATATGTATCTCGGCACTGACTTATCATTACCTTCTTTTTCAGCTGGTGAGTTGTTTTAACACCATAGTGAAGAAAGATGAAGCAATCAAGGCTTCTAGCTACTCTTCTGGAGTAGAGGATGCCTTTCAGGGTTTGGCTCAATCTTTGAAGGATTCCCGTAAAAAATATGACGAGGATAGGGGTGAATGGGAGAAAAAGTTGGCTGCATCTGAGGCAGAGAAGGTGCAGTTGGGAAACAAAGTAAAAGACTTAGAGAGAGAGAACAAGAAGTATGCCGAGAAGCTCACAAACTTTGGGGATCTTGAAAATAAGTTGAAGTCGGCTGAGGAAGAGCTAACCCTTCTGCGAGAAGTAAATTGCCAGAAGGAGGAGGTGGAGGCCAAGTTGAAAGCCTCCGAGGATCTTCTATCCGAGAATCTCTCCTCAGAGAAAATGAAAAGAAAAGTGGTTGTGAAAAAATCTTTTCGCACCGGTTGGGATAAAGGATGGGACAGGGGGTAGCATCCATGATGACCCAGGTCAAGTATGGGAGTTTGAAATACTTCCGAGATGGTTGGGTTGCTGCTTTGCAAGAATTGAAGGTGAGCGAGGACTCTAAGTTATTTCAACAACATCTTCCCGGTCCTCCTCCTAGAATTGATGATGAGGATGAAGACGAAGCTGCATCCGAGGAGTCTTCAATGACAGTGGGTGATCAAGTTCTTGCTCCACAGCCCAATCACACAGCCACCGAGGAGATTTCGTCTTTGCCTGCTCCTCCTGAACAAATCCCAACTTCTGCCAACCAACTCATTGTTCCCACCGAGCAACCAAGCTCCTCGTCCCAGCCTCTCGAGAAAGTCTTGGGAGGCAAGGAAAAGGTGTGAAGTTGTTCGGTATTCTCTTTCTGTTTTTCTTTTACTTGCACTCTGTATTCTGAACGCTGTACTCCTTTTGATGATGTAATAAAATTACCTTTTTTGTTCCTCTACATTGTTGATGCTCTGTCTGCTTTTTTATTAACTCTTGCCTTCTCTTCTTTATTAGTTTATGGCTAGAATGGAATTGCTGTCTGCCAATAATACAAAACTGATGCAGCAATGCCATGAATATTTTAAAGCTGGCCAAACTGACCTGAGTGCATCAGAAATTGCTGATATCCTTGGTAATGATGCTTCAGATCAAGCAGTGGAATCATATCAATACTTGAAATGTCTTCTTGATCGTGCTGTAGCCAACAATGTGGCTTATTACGAAATGATTGAAGACTTGCAAGGTACTCTCGATGAACTTCAGCAGCAATATAAAGAGTCTTCAGTTCTTTTACACGAAGGTTATGAGAAGAAACTCAAACAACTTAGTGCTAAAACAGGTTATGACAAGATGCTTGTTGGCTACGATGTCAGGGAGAGAACCCTAAAGGGTGAAGTTGAAGCTTGTAGACAGATTGCTGAGCTGCTAGAGCAAGAAAATAACAATTTGCAGAAAGAGCTAGCACAATTGAAGTCTGCAGCTTCCTCTTCAACATCTATAATCCCAGTGACTGATGAGGGATTTTCCTTCTTAGAGGATGAGAATGCCAAATTAAGGCAAGAGTTGGACACCTTGAGAAGATCTGGTACTTCTACTGCTACTCGGGGGCAAGGAAGAGGTTCTCGTGGTCGAGGAAGAGTTGCTCAGAATGTTGCCGAGGAACCAAGTTCTCGACCTGCTCGGGGAGGATCAAGAGCTCTTAGTCGTACTGTTGAAGAAGCTCGTGCTCAATCAACGTTGGAAAATCAAGCATTTCAATTAATGGCTAAGAACCAAGCTTTGTCTGACATGTCCAAGAAAGTTAGAGAATTGGAACTACAAATCTCTGCAAAGGAATCAGAGTTGGAGACTAATAAACTTTTCATCCAGAGTCTTCATGAGAAGCTTGAGAGGTTAACATTTCAATTCCATAAACAGCCCAGAGAATTTTGGATGGCTGGATACAACGAGGCACTATTCCATTTAGATGCTCGTATCCAGAATGCCAATAATGAGGGCTACAAACAAGGCTGGCTGAATGCCTTATGTGTGTTGAAACTCAAGCAGGGACATTATTTGTGGGACTACTATGAGCCCAGATTGCTTGACTTGCCCGTGCCACCGTTCAATTTGGACATGGAATGGATCCCAGCTCGTTCCATTCCTCGGAGCTTACTTGTGAAGTATCTTGGCGACTACAGTTTGCATTCTCAGTTTGAGGTATCTCGACCTGAGCATCTTCTAGATCGACCTTCTAGATCGACCGTATGTGATGAACGTTAGGATGCTGAAGGACTTGAACTTCATTAACTCTCCTCAGACTTTAAATGATCCTCCTGCTGGCGAGGAACCTATTTCAAAAGCAGAGGGAAAGAAACCAATAGAGTAGGGATCTCAATGTAATAGTTAGTACACATATGTAACTTGTAATTCATTTTGAATTTTAATGAAAGACTTTCATTTTCTGTTTGCAAATTTGTATTGCTATTGTCTTGTTCTTGTCAAACACTTTATATTTGTGCTTGCATATCAATATTGTGTGGTTCATCGACCAACTTAATAACAAAAAGTTACAAGTATCAGAAATGTTACTCGATCACTTAATAATAAAGTAATGAGTATAAAAATGTTTAAATTTTTTTTCTAACCAACCAAGGTTGTTAAATTGTGCTTGTCGACCAATTACAGTTAGTGGGTTTTTATCCCCGACCAACTATTCTTGGTAAATTTTTGTCTTTTGCATAAAATGTGTCCGACCAACCAAGGTCAATAACTTCTCCTCGTCGACCAGCTATAGTTAGTGGGTTTTTATCCCTGACCAACCATACTTGATTCAGTTTGGAATATTTTGTTCTACGAGGAACTTTTTGCATTTTCTTACCTCCCGACCAACATAAGTTGGCATTTGAGAGCATATCTTGTTTCCTAACCAACCTAGATTGGCCTTTTTAGGAGTATCGTGTTCTTGCTCTTTTACCAACCAGAGTTGGTCTGAGTTCGAACTATCATGTCCACTTGCCCTTTTACCAAAAATTGGTCTGAGCCAGTGTCAGCCTCCTAACCAAAGGAGTATGGGGTGTTCTCGCCCTTTTATCAACCGGAGTTGGTCTGGGTTCGAACTAACGTGTTCTCGCTCTTTTACCAACCGGAGTTGGTCTGAGTTTGAACTATCATGTCCACTAACTATTTTACCAACCAGAGTTGGTCTGAGTTAATGTACGCCTCCTAACCAAAGGAGTATGAGGTGTTCTTGCCCTTTTACCAACCGGAGTTGGTCTGGGTTCGAACTATCATGTCCACTAACTCTTTTACCAACCGGAGTTGGTCTGAGCTAGTGTACGCCTCCTAACCAAAGGAGTATAGTTTGTTCTCGCCCTTTTACCAACCGGAGTTGATCTGGGTTTGAACTATCCGTGTTGCTTTTCTGCTGAACAACGTAGTGTTGCACACTAGTATTCCCCGAAAAATTTCAATAAAAGAAAAAGGATGGCGAAACATCATCGTTTTATTCATATTGATGGAACTGCTTTACATTTTACATCACTGATAATACTTGCGTAGGTGTTCAGCATTCCATGCATTCTTAAATTCCTCTCCTTCTAGAGTTGCTATGCGGTAAGTTCCTGGTCGAACAACTTCTGTAACTCGGTATGGTCCATGCCAGTTTGCTTCCAATTTATTGTGCTTCTGAATGACCTTCTTTAGCACGTAATCTCCTTCTTTTAAATCGCATTTCTTCACCCTCTTGTTGTAGAATAGAGCTGTTCTTTGTTGGTAAGCAGCATTCCAAATGGCTACCTCTTCTCTAACCTCTTCGAGCATATCCAAATCCAATCTTCTCATTAAGTCGCTGACTGGGGAATTAAAATTCAGCACTCTATATGTTGGAAGACCCAACTCGGCAGGTATTACAACCTCACTTCCAAACGCCAGCATATATGGTGATTCTCCAGTTGCTGCTCGGGGAGTTGTTCGGTAATCCCACAATACTGACTGTAGCTCATTAATCCAATTAGCTTTAGCCTCACTTAGCCTCTTCTTCAAACCATTTAATAATGTTCTATTCGTCACTTCAGTCTGTCCATTGCTTTGAGGATGGCCTGGTGCTGAATGAACCTTCAAAATTTTTGACTGATGACAATAAGCGGCAAACTCCTCGTTATCAAATTGTGTTCCATGGTCTGTGATGAAGGCATGAGGGAGACCATATCGGTAGATGATGTTCTTCCAAACGAACTGGTACACCTTCTCGTATGTCATATCAATGAGGGTCTCAGCTTCTACCCACTTAGTAAAATAATCCACCGCGACAACGAGGTACTTGAATCTTCCTCGGGTCGTAGGCAGTGGTCCAACCAAATCAATTCCCCATATGGAAAATGGCCAAGAGGAAGTTATGGGTGTCAACAATGCTTGTGGAGTTCGTCGGATGGAGGAAAAACGTTGGCATTTATCACATCTCTTAGCATAGGCTATACAATCAGCCCTCATCGTCGGCCAGTAGTATCCTTGTGTCATCACCCTTTGTAAAAGTGTTCGACCTGCTACATGGGCTCCACAGGACCCTTCATGGATCTCTTCAATCAATTCTTTCACCTCGGAGGGATGTACACATCTCTGCAAACCTGCCATAATTCCTCGTCTATACAAAATACCATTAGTTAGTACATACCGAGCAGCTTTAAACTTCAATTTCTTGGCAGCGAGCTTATCCTCCGGCAATTCTCCCTCCTCAATATATGCCCTGATAGGATCCATCCACGATGGTCCTAAATCAAGGGTAATAATATTCATTGTCAGATCTTCATATATACTCCGATTTTCTAATAATTTAATTGGTATCGTTCTTCGCAGCTCGGTACGAGTAGCTGATGCTAGTCGGGCCAGTGCGTCTGCTCGTGCATTCTCCATTCTTGATATTCTAATCAACTGAATGGCATCAAATTCTGCCAACAACTTCATCACCTTTGCATGATACTTGACCATTAATTCCCCTTTAACTACATATGTCCCCATCACCTGATTCACAATTAATTGAGAATCACTGAATACCATCACTTGCTGCGCTTCCATGATTTTTGCTAAATTAAGACCTGCTATTATGGCCTCATACTCCGCCTCATTATTGAAAGCTTTGAATTGGAATCGCAGGGCGTATTCCATGTCAATCTCATCTGGGGTGTTCAAAACAATTCCTGCTCCACAATCTGTTGTGCAAGATGACCCATCTACATATAATCTCCATATAGGTAACTCGTCTTCAAATTTCTTTTCTGAAAAGGTTCCTCGGTGAAATATCTGATGTTTTCTTTCATCCTCCCCTGATATTTTTCGCTCCTCGTCGATCATCTCTTCTTGCTCTTTTACCAACCGGAGTTGGTCTGAGCTCGAATTTGATGATCTTTTTACATCCACAAGCCCTTTTACCAACTGGAGTTGGTCTGGACTTATGTCTGTTGATCCTGTAACATCCACAGGTTGGTCAGCGAGCAACTTTTATTCCTCGGAGGTATCAGGATATGTAAACTCTGCTATAAAATCTACTACAGCTTGCCCTTTTAATGATGATCTGGGTTCATACACAATATCATATTCACCGAGCTCTATTGCCCAGTACAGCAGCCTCCCTGATTTTTCTGGCTTATGAAGGGCTTGTCTTAATGTCATGTCGGTATACACGATGATGGTATGGGCCTGGAAATATGGCCTCATTCTTCTACTTGCCTCAATTAATGCCAATGCCAATTTTTCCATCTTTGGGTACCTGATCTCTGCACCTCGGAAGGCCTTACTTGTGTAATAAATTGGCTTCTGGACTCCGTTTTCCATTCTGATCAATTCCGAGCTGACTGCATTCTCTGATACTGCCAGGTACAAGTACAACTTTTCTCCCATTACTGGTGTGGATAACAGTGAAGGTGCTCCCAAATATTTTTTCAAGTCTTGAAAGGCTTTTTCACATTCATCATTCCACTCGAAAGTTTTTCGAAGTGTTTTGAAGAATGGAAGGCATCTATCCGTTGCTCGGGATACAAATCTGTTGAGCGCTGCAACTCGTCCTGTAAGACTCTGCACTTCTTTCTTCATCGTTGGAGATCGTAACCCTAAAAGAGCTTTGATCTTTTCTGGATTTGCCTCAATGCCTCGTTGGTTGACAATGTACCCGAGGAACATCCCTTCTCGTACTCCAAATGTGCACTTCGTCGGGTTGAGCTTCATTTGGTATTTATCTAGTTGATCAAAGGTCTGACCTAAGTCAACTAGATGATCAGCAGCTCTCTTGCTCTTTGTCAGCATATCATCGACATAGACTTCCATATTGCAACTGATTTATTCGGTAAAAACCTTGTTCATCAGCCGCTGGTATGTCGCTCCTGCATTTTTCAAACCAAAAGGCATAACATTGTAACAATAAGTTCCCCTAGGGGTAATAAAAGAAGTACTTTCCCTGTCTTCAGGTTTCATTTTGATCTGGTTGTAGCCAAAGTAAGCGTCCATGAAGCTGAGCAGCTCGTGTCCCGAGGTAGCATCCACTAGTTGATCAATTCTGGGCAGTGGAAAGTGATATTTTGGGCATGCCTTGTTGAGATCGGTGAAATCAACACACATTCTCCATTTATTGTTCTTCTTCTTTACCATCACCACGTTGGCTAACCAGTCTGGATATTTCACATCTTCAATGAATTGAGCTTTCTGGAGCTTGTCGACCTCCTCTTGTATTGCTTGATTCTTCTCGGGACTAAATACTCTTCTTCTTTGCTTTACAGGCTTGATCTCCTTATTCACATTGAGCTCGTGACATAAGAAGTTTGGATCTATTCCTGGAATGTCTTCATGACTCCATGCAAAAGTTTTCTTCCTGTTTTGTAAGAAAGTTATCAACTCCTGTTTTATCGAGGCATCCAACGACGTACCTATCTGGGTTACTCGTTCAGGGTGCTCGTCGTCCAGAATAACAATTTCTGTAGATTCCACCACCTGTCCTTTTACAAGTTGGGATTCATCTCTGGGATCCAGTGTTTCAATTTCTGTACCTTCATCCACCTGGTAGGTAGTAGTCTTTTTCCTTGACTCTTCAAGCTCCTCTTGCTCGGCAGATGAATAATGGCATTCCCGAGCTACTTTTTGATCACCTTTCACAACTCCCACTCCGAAATTTGTTGGGAATTTTAAGCATTGATGTACTGTAGATGGGACTTCTTCGAACTTCTTCAAACCAACTCTTCCTATGATGATGTTGTAAGCTGACTGCACATTCTTATCCATCACAAAGAAGCGTATTCTCTTTGTTTGACAAGCAGGCCAAGTTCCAATGAATATATCCAACTTGATCGTCCCAAGTGGAAAAACTTTCTCGCCAGCAAAACCCAGGAGAAGTCTGTGATAAGTCTCCAATTGAGATAATTTCAAATTTAAATTGTCAAAGAATGAGTAGTACATGATGTCCGCCTAACTACCATTATCTACCAAAACCATTGAAATCACTACTTCCTTCATCCTCATTTTTATCACTAAAGGGTCATCGTGAGGGTAAAGAACACCTGCCAAGTCATTTTTTGAAAAGCCAATGACCATCTTCTCTTTGTTTATCTTCCTCGGGTGATCTTCCTCAGCCAAATTTATTCGCTGAATATATGAACAAGCCTTAGCCTCATCGAGGTAAGCCTTTCTTTTTGCAGTAAGATCTCCTCCTCCTGCGTCTCCACCTATAATGACATTACAATCAAATGTTTCAAAACGTATTGAAAATACCTCGCGTTCTGGTTGCCTTGGCCTTTTGGGAAGATCGGGGTCATCCTCTGCATCATCTTCATGATCCCTCTTCTTCTTCTCCTCTGCTCGACGAGGAGATCTAGACCTCTCTCTAGTTAGGTCATTATTTCTTCTTTCATCTCCCCGATCAACATACTTTGCTAGTTTCCCTCTTCGGATGAGTGTTTCAATCTCGTTCGGAAGAGCTATGCAATTTTTGGTCATATGGCCATGATCTTTGTGGAACTCGCAATATTTCTCCCTATTCCTCGTATCAGGATCTGACCTCAGTTTCTTCGGCCACTTTACCTCCTCGCTATTCTTGATTTCTTCCAAGACATGATTAATACCCATTTTCAAAGGAGTATAATTATCGAATTTTTTCAGGACTTCCCATGACGTCTTATTATTCTTAGAATGCTTGTCACCGCCATTGCCCTTATGCTCTTTCTTCTTAGATTTGTCGACCTCCACCTTGGTCTCTTTATCCATATTCTTCTTCGCAGCCATAGCCTCCTCGGCATTCATGATTTTGGCCGCTTTTGCCATCAATTCTGACATAGTTGTAGGTGGATCTTTGGCCAAAGTGTCATACAACTTGTTAGGCAATAACCCACTCATCAAGGCGGTGATTGCTGTCTTTTCTTCATAATTTATGACTTCCAGTTTCTCGTTTTTGAAACGAGTTATGTAATCTCTAGTACTCTCACCAGATTTTTGTCTAACACTTAACAAGTGTGCTACTCTTTTTACTGGCTTTGCTCCAAAACAGAAATTGCCAATGAATAACTCGGCTAACTGAAAGAAAGTTGAAATCTTTCCCCGAGGAAGATTGTTGTACCATATTTGGGCAGATCTAGTAAGAGTTCCTGAGAATGCTCTGCATCTCATCTCGTCGGGAACAACATAGATGTCGGCAGCAGCTTGATATTGCTCTATGTGAAGAACAGGATCTGTCTTTCCATCATATTTGGGGGTTACCACAGGTGCTTTGAATTTCGACGGTGTAGGAAAATCCACAATGGCCTGTACAAAAGGTGTCCCTTAAACGAAAGTTCGTTGTAGGGGGTTCTTCGCCTTAGCCATTTCTCCCAATCTATCCTCCAACCGCTGAATGGAACCTTTCCAAGCATCATTTCCTTCCTCGGGCCTATTATTTCGAGCAATTGATTGTTCTGAAGTGGCCTCCTGAGATCTATCTTGACGAGCAACTGGTCGTGATTGTGCTGATCCTTCTCTTAAATTTGATGGTTGTCGAAAACTCCTCGACGTGGTCTCAGGTGGACTTCTATTCCTCCTAGGGCCTAATCGACTGAAAGGAGACACTCTGCTCAGTCTTTCCAGGGCGCTGGGTCTTTCTGGAGAGAGAGTGATACGTTGATCAGTATCTGTAGCCCGTATTGACGAAGTTCACCCAGGTTGATAAGAGAAATCATTAGATTCCTCATTACGATATGACTCAGTACGCCTGGATCGTGAAGAAAGTAAATAGGTTTGCCTCTGACCCCTTCGCTGTCCTGAATGCGCAGGTGCACCGCCATGAAGGGTTTGTATGAGTTGACGCATTGTTTCTTGCATGGCGGTTTGTCCTTGAGCCAGATTCGTCATAATTCCAGCCAGATCTGGAGGTGCTGAGGGATTTGGAGGATTTCCAGCATTTCCAGCATTTCGATTGCTAGATTCTGGATTGTCTGCCATTAATGATGAATAATTCTCGGTGAAGAACGATAACAACAGTCTTTTCCCACAGACGGCGCCAATCTGTTGATGTAAAAAATTAGATTACTCTAATAATTCAATCACAGATAAATAAATGAGATAAAATATTTTAAAGTGGTTCAGCCTTATATGAATGGCCTACGTCCACTGTTATGTTATTGCTGAGTGTTTGGCAATTCTCGATTACAAGTACTATCCAGAAATTCCGGTCCCCTTGAATGAGGGTGATACAAGGTATTTATAGCCCTTAGGCTGTACATGAAAGGGTGATACATTAAATGATATACATATGAAAGGGTAGTTCATTTAATGCTATTCAAGCGTATGCGTCAAGATTATAATCATTCAATGAATAGTTGAACTGTTGATTATCTGGCAATAAATGCTGTGGCTGAGGTGCAGCTGCTGTGGTCGAGATGCATCTCGGACCGCCTTAGTTGCTCGTCGTTCAGGAGTTCCTCGGAGTATTGGAGTTCCTCGGAGTATCCTAGTTGCTCGGAGCGAACATGACTTAGTCGGGGAAATGAACTTCCTCGTTGTTATTGTGCCATGTAGATTGACACATGTCTTCTTATTATTCGTCCATATCAGCATACTAATTTTGGTATCAACAACGAGGTTTTTATCTTTTGCGCTTGCTCAAAAGAAAGTAAGAGCCTTGTATGAAATGTCCGAGTTCTGTACATTTGTACTTTCCTTATACACATTAGCGCCGAAAATGTAACCGTTTAATCGAATACTTTTTGTACTCTTATGACATGAACAAGGGTCCAGTGGCTAGACGAGGAAGCCTTGATGTCACATCATTCGTCTTTAAGAGCTGAGAATATAGATAAATTAATTATATTAGACGTAAAATTTGAGTGTCATGTAATGTTATATGACGGCCATTTTCATTATAATTACCTCTTGTGTAAACCACAACCTAAATTCGCTGTCTGATTATACCATTGTTTTTCGTCTTTTATTGTTCTCACACGCTTCATATTTCCTGCATATTACAAAATTAATCGTGTATAAAATAATCTAAAATAATGTTAAACGTTATAATAATAGAAGCTTAATTTTTCCATTCTTCGACATCTTCATGTGTGTCAAATAGATAACGAGCTACTTGTTCATTTTGCAAACTCGTTAATTTCACTTATTTTCCCATAACATGACCACCATCATTGACGAACTCATCAGTGTCATCAACGCTAGTCGAGTCAGGTATATATTCCTGAGTATATATTGATGACTCCATGGTTATGTATTCCTATGCAATTGATCCTGTAATGTATCGCGTATTCTTAACGTAATCTTTAAAAACTTTCTTCAATCTTTCAAATGGATACATCCATCGATATCTAACTGGACCAAAAAGAAGTTCCTCGTCGCATAGGTGTACCAACAAGTGAACACTTATGTCAAAGAATGCTGGGTAAAGTACTTCTCCAATACACAAATCGCTTCGGTCACCACCAATTTTGCGGCCACTATGTGTTGTCGATTGACTACCTTCTCATACAAGAGTGAGAAGGTAATACTAATTTGCATAATAGCCCTCTGCATATCCTTGTGATTGGAGAAACAATGCTTAAACAAAAGAGGAACTAATTGCATGATCACATGCCAATCGTGGAACTTACACTTATGTAAATCATAAGTAGCATAATTCATAATCCTTTGCAAGTTGGACGAAAAAGTAGATGGGCCCTTCAAATTTTATATTGTGTCTAAAAGCACCTTCCTTTCCCCACTCGTAAAAGTAAACGTACCAGGGGGAATTATTGTCCTTCCCCTACTATCTTCTTTTAACTATAGTTGTGGCTTAAGTTTCAATGATTTAGTTCTTTTCGTGCATTTTCTTCATCCTTTGAATGACTCCCCCCAAGGCAAGTGCCCATAATATGTTCAGTGAAGTTCTTCTCTGCACAAATCAAATCCAATACATGACGCAGTGGGTTATTCTTCCAATAAGGCAAGTCAAATAAAATTAACCTCCTAGACCATGCCTTTCTTGTCTCAGTTTTATTCCCAATTGGGGTCTTCTTATGATTGACATTCTTTAATTTTAGATTCTTACCTGGCATATTAGGGTCACATTCAGAAGATTTACTTTCAATTTCTGAACCCGAAAGTTGTTCGGCAGTAGCCTATGTTCAACCCCGGCCAATAAAAAATTGGATCCTTTCTCAAATCTGAAGCTATGAGCCAGGGGTAAAAACCTTATGTGGAAATGGTATACATTTTTTGAGCTAAAGGATAGACGTAGATATTCAGTCTCCTTTCCACAAATTGGACACCCCAAATAACCATGTACTACACAACCGAATAATGTCCCATAAGCTGAAAAATCATGAATTGCCCACATCAACATAGCTTTCAGTGTAAACTCTTCTTTTTTAAAAGAGTCAAATGATTGCACACCCTCTTCCCATAACTCATTTAATTCTTCTACCAAAGGATCTAGGTAGACGTCGATGTCATCACTTGGTGCCTTTGGCC
The DNA here is from genome assembly GCA_949130495.1 of Sambucus nigra. Taxonomy (NCBI): domain Eukaryota; kingdom Viridiplantae; phylum Streptophyta; class Magnoliopsida; order Dipsacales; family Adoxaceae; genus Sambucus; species Sambucus nigra. The sequence continues at coordinate 764,548,981 of OX422207.1, forward strand.
TAGGTATCAACAAAGCCATCATCAAAAATTCAAGTCTCATACGCTGTGAAGGAGGGACATTGAGTGGGTCTAGGATCACTGGCCATACACTCTGATTGGTGCTTAGATTTACAAATGGATTGAAACCATCTGTTGATATAGCCAAACGAATGTTACGTTGTTCTCAAGAAAAATCGGGATACTCATAATTCATCCTCCTCTAGGCAGTAGAATCACTAGGATGACGCATGATATTACCCCCTACTTCTGTCCTAGCATGCCAAGTCATTGACTCTGCTACTTATGGTAATGTGAAAAATCGCTTTAATCTAGGCCCAACGGGAAAATATTTCAATACTTTTTAAGGCACTTTTGAGCTTGTGTCTTTCGTACTAGTAGATTGGACATATCTAGGTTCATTGCATACCGGACTACGATCGAGATTTTTATACTCCTTTCGGTATAGTATGAAGTCATACACACAAGCATGAATCGATTTAAACTTCATTCCCAAACCTTTCAAACTGTTGTTCATAACATGATAGTTATTTGGAAGTGTATTCTCCTTGGGTAATAAGCCCTTCACCCATTTCAGAATTCCTGTCACGCTATTTCCAGATAAATTGTATTGCGTCATCAAACTGTGCGAACCAACCATGGCATGTAAAGTTGTTTGATATTTCTCATAGTTAGAGTATGACGGTTGGGTCGCCTTAAATTTTAAACTTTGGTATTCATCGTCAAGTTTTAACGTGATATCTTCACGAGCACTTGAACCTTCTACATCATCAGTAACTTTATTCTCTTCTTCTTCATAATCTCCATACGCATCATCAACTAAAACCTCTAATATATTATGATCTACTTCGTCCCCTTCTACATCTATCCTACTTGTTGAAGGTTGTTGTGAAGGTTGGTCGGGGACAAAATGAACTTTCAATTCACCGTGAAAACTCCAAAATTGATAACTATCTTGCATACCCGATCTTAACAAATGTAGTTCAACTGTTTTTCACTAAAACACCTTACCATTCTTACACCTAGCACACGAACACGGAAACTGTTCATCATTATGACATATCTTTGAATATTTCACAAATTCGTTAGCACCTCTGTGAAACACATCCTCCATTATATTTGTCTCACCCATCCACTCTTTGTATTTCGGATATCCCATCACAGCTACCACAACTAATCACCTATTAAAGGTACGAAGCGTATATTCATGGATTAGTATAAATAAAACATAGATTTATAGTATGTTTAATTTAATTATGTCTTATTTATATTAAAATTCAATTGATAATAGAAATTTTCATTTCCTCCATCTCCTCTAAAGGGTGAGTGGTCCTATCCCATTCAAGACCGCATTTTTCTGTAATATACTTAACAGCTCATGCACATTATTACGATTTGAAAAAAATTCGGCAGCATATCCCCATAGTTATCCAAGTACATGACGTAGATTGGAAAGTGTGAGTGTTATTTTAATTGATCAATTAAAATAACAGTCACACTTGCCAATCTAGTATGTACCCAGAGAACATAAGGACACGACTGCAGAACTTCCTCCAAAAGTAACAACTTTAAGCCACTAAGAATATTATACAAAAATTATGCAGTCCCAGACTGTCCAAACGGGACAATTCGAGAGATCTCATTACAGGGGTAATAACTCTCGAACGGGTCTAAGGCCTATTGAATGCGTACGCATAAGAACTAGAAGGCTAGTATCTATGCGCACTATATGTAATTTCAAGTATGTTTCATTTAATTATCATACTATATATATATTGTTCGATATAAAAGGTAATTTTCAAAAAAAGTTGAAAAATCCCACCCCGATATGGACAATAATCCAGTGGTCATGCCACTTTTAAAACTAACCAACCCAACATCCATCCACTATAATCCAACAGCAATGTCAACAAAAAATGTGTATCCCATACTCCTTCTAATTCATCTACTCAATTAATTACTTTCATCAATTAAACTAACAATTAAAGTATACAATTATTAATTTACTAATTTACAATGAGGGGCAATCCTACTTTCATAATTAATCATATATTAATTTACTAATTTACAATGAGGGACAATCATATATTAATTTAATAAAAAAATTAACAACCAATCAATTCGTTTACAAGGGACATTACGCCCAAATACGCACACTACACACACATATACACACACACGTGCACATACACACACACACACCCGCGCACATTCACACATACACACGCAACCCTCCACCCCTACCCCACCACCCACCCACCCATCCCTTCCCCACCCCCTTCCCCCACCACACACACACACACGCACACACAACACTACACACACATGTACACACACACCACACACACACACACAACAGCCCCCACCCTGCCCCACCCCCCACCCCCACCCCCACCCATCACACACACATACACACACACACACGCACATATATACACACACAAACACACATATATATACACACACACACACACACACACACATATATAAATGGAAGAGAGAGAAAGTAACTTGAAAGTAGAGAGAGAGAGAGAGGGAGAGCAGCGTAGAGAGAGAGAAAAAGCGAGGGAAGAATATGCGGGGGAAAAAAAGAAGGGAAAAGGGTTTTTTACTGAGACATTTGTCACGGACGTGTCATGATCCTTGACCGTGATAACATTATAAGGATTGTCACGGTTAATGATCGTGACAAGTCCGTGACAACTGTACTTATCACGGACTTGTCACGATCATTAATCGTGACAAGTCTTTATCACAGGCTTGTCACGATCAATGACCGTGACAAGTCTAACCGTTGGAAGGGTGACAATTTAACCATTTTTGTGTAGTATCTCTCTCGACCAGTTTTTGGAGAGAAATTGTATTTATACTTAGCTATTTCTTAGTCAGCAGTTAGTTCCACATTGATCGGACTGGATAATGACAACAAAGCATTTAGGGAAGTCGAGATTAGGTATCCACGTTTGGAAAAGTTATCTTTAGTACTTATTAAAACTTCTAGGCGTATGAGACCTTATTTACAAGCACACACTATAGTGGTGTATACTGATCTGCCTCTTCGAAAAGCACTCCACAAAACTGAGAAGTTAGGAAGATTGATGTACTAGGCAGTGGAGCTGGGAGAATATGACATTGTCTATGAACCACACTCTTCATTAAAAGGCCAAGCTTAGATATATTTTATTGCTGAATTTACCTATTTAGAGGTTCCCAATAAACAAAACTTACCTTCCGAGCAGACTTCTAAAAAAGAGAGTTCAACTCTAAAGCAAGTTAAAAACACGGTCGATTAACTTGAGTCATCTAGAACTTAGGAGCTGGACCATAAATATGCGGAATGGAACAAGAAGGTATTCCATCATGGAGTTCTATCTGAATAAAGATTTAATAATGATATCCAATTATGGAATTTATACGTCGATGGTTCTTCATATGTAACTGGAAGCGGAGCAGGTATTATACTCAATATTCCTAATGATATTGATGTTGAATATGCACTTAGGTTTCAATTCAAAGCCTCAAACAACGAGTCATAATAAGAAGCTTTAGTAGTTGGACTAGATTTGTCCCATTAATTAGGTGCCGAGTAAGTAATTGCACACAGTGATTCACAGTTAGTCGTCAACCAAGTGCTTGAGTTGTATGGAGTCAAGGAAGAATCGATGACCAAATAATTCCTCAAAACTATGGAAGTCATTGCCAAGTTTCCAGCCGTGAAAATGCATAGGATTCCCAGTATAGACAACGCTCGAGCAGATGCACTTGCTCGGTTGGCTTCAGTAACCAGAATTGAACTCAGGCGCACTATCCCAATAGACATCCTAGCTAATCAGAGCATTGATGATAACTTGATGATTAATTTCGTTGCTGTAGATTTGGGACCTTCCTAGATGGACCCAATTGAAGCTTATATTAAGGATTGCATCCTGCCACCTGATCCCAAAGAGGCCAAGAAGCTTCCATATAAAGCAACAAGATATGTGTTTGACAAAGGAGTTTTTTCTAGAAGTGGACTTACGATCTCTTTACTACGCTCATCCAGTGAAGATGGAAGATTTAATCAAAGAGGTGCACGAAGGTTCTTATGGATCTCACTCAACTTATCGGTCTCTGCTCCAGTGAATTATCACTCAGGGTTACTAATGGACGACTATGATGGCATATTATACAACCTTCGCAAGAAAGTGTGACAAATGCCAGAAGTTCTCTATAATTCGTAAAACAACCAATATCGCTCTCACACACATAACTTCACGGTGGCCATTTATTATTTGGGGAATTGACTTGGTCGGCCCACTGCCGATCAGCAAGGGAAGGTTCTAATATTTCTTCGTTGCTGTTGATTACTTCACCAAATGGGTGGAAACAGAACCATTGGTATACATGCCTTCTGAGAAGGTGTACCAATTTATTTAGAAGAATATCATATGAAGATATGGGCTACCATATGCCTTTATTACAGATCATGGAACTCAATTCGATAATGATGAATTTGAGGCGTATTGTGTCCGGTCCAAGATCTAAAAACTTCATTCTGCACTAAGCCATCCTCAAAGTAATGGGCAAACAAAAGTAACAAATAGTACTTTTCTCAATGGGTTGAAGAAAAGGCTTGATGCTACCAAGGGCAATTGGATCTATGAGTTAAGTTATGTGCTTTGGACTTACAGAACCACGCCACGAATAGCAACTGGAGAAACACCATACTTGCTTACATTTGGGACTGAAGTCATGGTTCCAGCCGAGATAGGCCTACCAACACACAGGGTGTTAAATTTTGATTCTTCGACGAGTGACTTGATATGGTGACTAGATCATACATATTAGAAGAACTCTGAGAAGATGTTACCATGAGAAAATGCTGCCTATCAACACAGAGTTTCTCATTTTTATAATAAAAGGGTTAAGCCGACCAACCTTAAAGAAGGTGTGACTATGTTCTTAAGAAGGTGATTCAAAAAACCAACAAGCTTGAGGCTAATTGACAAGGCCCATATCGTATTTCTACTGTCATCCGACCAAGAACATATTGAATTAAGACTTTTGAAGGGGAAGAATTTAAAAATCCCTATATTGCCGAGCATCTCCGAAAGTATTATCAATGATTCAAAGTATTGTTACTATTGTATTTATTTTGATTTTATAAGACATGTTTCAATAAAATATTGATTTCAGTCCCATTAGTTTTTGATTTTTTTCGGAGTATGGTGATAAATCATCGCACAAAACTAAACAAATAAGCAAAAGCAACACGTCAGAATGTCTCTTGCCGATCAACATTAAATAAAAACTTTCTCGCTCAAATGCAAACTTCCTGTATGACTTCTTATAAACAAGTCACGGAGAAGAAGTAAATATTACTTCATTTATGGCTTTGTTTAAACAAGTCACAAACAAGAAGTCTTATCCGACTAAGTTATAGGAACATAATCCTAAAATACTTAGTCGGCAAAAATAATTTACTTCATATATGACTTTGTTAAAACAAATCACGAACAAGAAGTTAATTCACTTCATGATTGATTTCATATAAAGAAGTTAAGAACAAGAAGTCTAAAACTTCGTATACAACTAAAAAACTTACAAACCAGTTTTACTCGACTAAGTTAAATGCAGGAAGACATGCAAATATTCCTAGAATACTAGAGTATAAACATATATTCCTCATAAACTTGGTCACCACTGATAACTAATGCTAAATTTGGATTAATATATCTAAGTGCATTAGTAGAATTATTGGCATTACAATCACAAGTTGATTGATTGATTAAAATAATCATAAGTTAGCAAAACAAACATATGGATTCTCATTCATAAAAACTGTATTACATTCAAATGAATAATATAATACATAAAAATTATTCAATAAGACATTTCCCTTCAGTGTTGGAGATTGGCTGAGATGGTTGTATTCTTTCCATTCCAGCAGGAGGATCATCCCAAGTATAAGGAGAATTAATGAAGTTAAAATCCCTTAACATCCTTCTGTTGCTGTAGCTTGGCACATTGATTAGGCGAGGAGGATGAATAATCTCATGGACATAATGTAAATTATAGTCTTCTAAGTACTTAGTGATCAAGCATCGGGGAATAACATCAACAAGGATCCATGAAGTGTCCAACTTGAAAGGGGGATTATCACAGTCTGTTGGAAATGATGACCCCCAATTTTAAAATCTTTGGCTTTAAAAATATAATTTCCTTTAAATGTGGAATAGAGATGGTTCAACTAGACGAAAACATAAACAAGGAGAAATTTCTTCACAAATTAAAACTAAAGTAAACCAAATTTTAATTTTCTCAAAATTAAAATTATACTCAAAATCAAATTTGTGAATGTTTACTTTAATCCCCAAAATCAATTTAATCCCAAGTCCTTGAAATTTTCCTAACAATAAATATTCATTATACAAATTTAGGCCAAACCAAATTTTATCCAATAAAATTAATGACTTGAATTAAATTAATATTTATCCAAATTAAATTAGCACCAAATTAAATAAACCAATTTTATCTTTTTACCTAAGCATGCATCTAATGTGAATTTGTAAAAGATAAAATAAACAAATAACCAATACGCCACGATGTAAGAGAAAAAACCCACAACGGGAAAAAACTTCAGATGGCCCTAGCCTTAAGTCCACTAAGTATGGTTTTATGATTACAAGACAGATGACTTACACAACTCAACCTGACTCCGTCCAAGCCTCTGACGCGTCTTCTTGCAACTACCTTCGCCGAGTCAATAATCCTGTAATCCACCGGAACCTTTGAATCCACTAATGAGGCCTTTGGAACAACCGTCAACCCACACCGAAAGCCTTTATCCGAATGGGAACACCGCAGCAACAAACAAGTTTTCTTCTTTGTGGGATGTAGAAGTAAACCCAAACAACTCTTCAAATGGTAGAGTAGAACCCGGTGCCAAACAAACCCCAAGCAAGATATATGTATATATATATAGGGACTTGGATAAACTAAACAAATGTGTGTGTATGTGTTTTTGGTGAATCTAATCCATAAAAATCAAACACAAAACATAGAACTTTTTCTGGAAACTTTTTCTCTCTAAAGACTCTTAGAATGTGAAAAAGTTGGTTTTCGCACTAACTAATTCTGTCAAAATGTAGTGGGGAAAAAGTAGTGTGAACATGGAAAAAACTGCTAAAACTACAAAAAAAAACTGTTCCTGCCAAAGTCGTTCGAACGACATTCTCGTTCAAATAACATTCTCGTTCGAACGACTTTACTAACGATGTTCCAGTGAGAAAAAGGAATTCTTGTTAGAAGTCTCATTTGAACGACCTAGGAATCTCGTTCAAACGAGATTCCAATTCCTTCGAATGACGTGTCAGAAAAAGTAAAATTCTTTGTAAGCCCAAAACATTTTATGAAAAGTTCTAAAAAAATTCTGAGTAAAACAAAGTCGTTAAAACTATTTATAAAAAATTATACAATACACCTAATAAATTTCCAAGCTCCTATATATATATATATAATGCATTCATACCTTAGAAGCATTGGAACCAATGTTGTTGACGTAGAAACAAGGTACACTAAACCCGACATATGATGAAGCTTTATAATCTTGGCCGCTACGTCTTCAACAAACACGTCATAGGTTTGGATGGATACATTTGAACGCTATCCTATGACTCAAATGTTTTTTTTCCAAAATTGAGCTAACACTACATTAAGACTCAATTGGAGACTTGTGTCCTTACACAGTCTAAGAGACCAGGCTCATTCGAGTACCATAGTTGACTATTACGATCATGCTTCAACAAAGTTAGATAATTGGTCCAATCGCTCTTACAACCTTCACAATGGGACTGAGCTAGGTGATCATCTACATGACCTAAATCTTCATTGTAGCCTTCCATCCACACCTCTCCGGGTTGTTTGTGAAATTTGAAGGTCAACCTTTCAACTTGCTACTGAAGTTTCTTCAAAACACTACCCTTCACCTTAAACTGTGTCGATTGGTCGGCAAGAGGTTTATCCTTAGCTTTCAGCTTTCTAGACAAGTCTATAATAGCCTTATTTTTTACCTTCAGCTGGATAACCATGTCATCTAAGGTTTTCTTAGTCCTAGCTTCCTCAACAACTGGTCGACTGGTTCTTTATTGTATGGATGATGATACAGGTTTGGATTTCTTTGCGATTTCAAACTCTTCCATCAACAATGAATTATCATTCTCAAAAAAGGAGGTACCTTCATCGACACCACTACCAGAAGACTTTTTCAAAGTTTCCATCTCGTTGTGAAGTTGATTATTCTCTTCTTCCAAGAGCTTGACGATCTTTTAGATTCATCAATTTTACAATTCAACAATAAATCTTTCCTCTTGAATGAAGAAGCATAATTTTTTAGTTTCTCCTAAAAACCCCAGCCTTCACTTAATGCCTTATACTTGGCTTCATATTCAGCATGAAGTAGAGATTTAGCTTCATTATGGTCTGCCTACAAGTCTTCAATCATCTTATAATATGCAACATTATTGTCTACAACCCGATCAAGAAAATATTTGAGTTATGTGTATACATCCTTTGCTTGATGAGAAGTATCTACGCCGAGAAAGTCTACTACTTCCTCATCTGTAAAATCCAAGTGGTCAACTTTGAATAGATTTTTACAGTGTTTGAGTAGGTCAGAGTCAGTGTAGGCAATTTGTTCCATTTTGGTAATAAACTATAAAGATAAAGTAACACTTGATTAATAATAAAAGGAGATAGAATAGTAGTAAAGTGTTAAGTAATTGAAGAAGAAGCTCTTTCATTGATAAATGACAACATTGCAAGTACATCAGAATAAGACAAAAATAAACCAAAAGAAAGGTGCAAAATACAAAGACCAGAAGCCGAACAAGTCTACAAATTCTTTTTATCCTTCTCAGCTTCATGGTTTGTACCCTGGTCGGCAGAAGGGGCAGGTGAATCAATAGGAGCTTTGTCTTGCTCGACTGGAGAAGCAATGGACTCAAAGGCCATAGAAGATTCCCCTAAACTTAGCTCATCAACAATTTCAATATCAAGATTGGGAGGGAAACCTTGGTTATTGCCTTAAAAATAGCTCTGAATACTCATCAGTGCCAACTTCCCTCAACACTGCTAACTAATTATCCTTAAAGAAGTTTTTCTTTGTATACGATATCTAAGAAGAAGTAGAAAATATGGATTTATCATAGCCCTTGTTTAAGGAATCCTCCCTCATTTTCTTTCTCTTGGACTTATCAATAGTAAGGTCAGCAGATAGTTTGGATACTTTCTCTTCAACAGCCTTTTCCCTACGCTTAACTTTAGTAGAGGACAAAAAAGCCATAATGAGAGTTTATTTAGTTTTATTTCAAGCTTTTTTGGCATCCCTAATCTTCTCATCCCAAACCTTCTTCTGGGTCTCCAAAGCATGTCTGGATTCTTCCAGGGATTTCCTAAGACCTTCAAAGACCTCCTCAACTTCTCCTGAAGAAGAACGTAACTGATAATCCCTTTCCAATAATTGGTTGTAATCAACCAAGTACTAAAAGAAAAGAACCAAGTCAGTACAAAATCAAAGAATACATGAACAATATCCGACCAACCTTAAACATTAAAATTTACCAATGCTAAGATCTGGGTAGTCCTCTCCAATAGTTATGATATGGACATTGAACCAACAGTAGCTCTATGGTCCATAAGGGTACCAGCTAGTCTCTTGAGAGGAGACTTGACCTTTGGTGGATGGGGGCTTATTTCAAGGATCAACCTTATTCTTTTGGCAATTGGTACCAAGTGGTTTCTTGTCACTAGAAGTGGAATCATCCTCCATAAGTTTGAGAATTTTCCTCTTTCCCATGCTAAAAGAAAGAGGAAGATCAGAATCAAGTGAAGAAGAAGTGTCGAATTCAGCACCAACACCAGTAGATTCAGTGGCCGAGGAAGTAGACACGGTATACTTCTCTAAATCAATTACAATTAAAGGTACAACAGTTGTTGGTCGAGGTACAAAAGAGGTGATGGAAGTTTTATACTCTAGCATCACATAAGATGATCTAGGATATTCCTCTCATGTCCTTTGATTCAGACCCCAGAAGAATTTGAGTTCTTCCAAATTGAATTCACTCGGTTTGGGGCACTTTCTCTTATGCTATTTTGCAATAGAATAATAAAAAACAACAGTTAACACATATAAAAAAAGTAATCAGTAAAGAAAGGCAAGAATTAAAATAACAACCTATCCTATTCGCTGACCGAGGGCATCTGGGACCATTATAGGCCACTTCAATTTCAAGTGGGGCATATTGCCAGTTCTTAACTATCAAAGCATAACTCCAATAATCCTTATTAGAATCAGTCAAATTTAATACTAAAGCCCTATTGGTTTGTCTAGTTTTTAAATAATAAGTGTTCTCTCATGCAATAGCCCATTTATAACAGAACATGAATTCTGGAATCCCAATATGGCCCCCCCATAGATTTCATTTAATCTATTCACCCCATTGACAAACCTCCAGGTGTTGGGGTCTACTCTTGCTGGAACATTATCGAAATATTGGCAGAAATGAAGAAGAAAAGGGTTTGGTGGAAATGTGAAACCACACTCAGCTATAAATAAGGTTGGGATCCAATGACCCTCAGCCAAAGAATATAAGTCTATAGGATCATGGGGTATTTCTAAATCAACATAAGATGGGATTTTCCTTTCTACATTAAATTCCTTAAGAAAATCCTCATCAACTATGTGAACCATGGTTTAGAAAGAAAGTAAATGAAGAAAAATAGAGAGAAAGAAATAATTCTTACAGTAAGGATTCAGCAAAAACAACTGAAGAAAAAGTCGAATGACGACAAATGATCAGACAAAAGCTCAGAAATAGCTGCTACAACTCGAAGATTTGAGGTAAGGTAAGATCTAGAAAAAGCCTCTCGCCTTTTATAGCTTGCCTCAAAAACAGTGAAAGTAATGATTAAACGTACCAATTATTGACATTCCTATGGCTTCAAGATATAGAGGGTGTAAAATACTCATTTACCCTTTGGCGATTAACAAAAATTCAAATTGTTTACAAAAATACCATCTTTAAGTAGTATCAGTAAAATTTCACAAGTGTGGGAGGTCGGCTACCGACTAAGCATCATGGAAACACTCCGAGATACTTCCAGAATTGAATGTTCCATACTTTCATGCAAGCATAAAGCATAGAACATTGGTGGCTTCTGTTGATACCAAAAAATATCGGTCTACGTGGACCAATCTTAAGTGAACACTTGTCCTCTTACATAGTTAAAATCCCAATCAGTAGATAGTAACTCGAAAAGAATGCCGACCAACACAAAAAATTCCAACCATCAATACCAATGAAAGGTCACCTCCTTAAAAGTCTTATCACACGTGGTTAGTACAATCAACTATCACATTCTTTATGTACATATGTAAATGACTAAATATATAAAGGCATCCCATCCCTTAGAATACCACCTTTGACCTCCGAGACACTATAAATATGTTGTATCCCTTTTATCAAGGGCAATGTACAATGAATTATAGGCTATTCTTATTAACAAGAGTACCTAGCTTTCTGTAACCTCTAAAATCAGTACAATAATAGTGGACGTAGGCTTTCTTACATAGCTGAACCACTTTAAAAACTCCATCTATCTCTTTTATTTACCATTACAATTATATATTTTATCCGTGATTATAAAATTAGATCAAACCCAATTTTTTACATCAACAATCATCATCATCAATGTAGGCCCCACTTTCAATAAAAACTTTGCTTATGCAGAATTTCTTTGAAGGATAAACACAAATCAACTTTCTCTTCTTGAAAACTCTTTTCAATTTTCTAAACCACACTAAGTTATGACACAAATTAACTTAACCAAATTTTATCTTGTTTAACCCTAAGCACGCATCTAGTGATTAAAACAAGTAAAGTAAGGTAAACTAATACTCACAACCCCGATGTACAAGGTAATCCAAAACGGAAAAATACCTCGGACGACCCATGCCAAACAATCATTATTAGTATGGTTTTACAAAGCCAGAAGGTAGACTAACTCAATGACTCGATTCACCCATGAGACTTGACGCTCCTCTGATATTCTACCACTTATGTAACAGTGCCCACACAGAATGTAACCTTTTTCTACGTTGCTCGTCCACAGCAGTCACCTCAATGAATGCCTCGGTGTCCACCGATATGGACTGTATCGTCTATGATGTTAAAATCGGTCTCTACCGAATCTTGACCACAAAACCAACAATAGTTCTTCAATATAAATCTCAAACTTGGTGCACACAAGATCACATAAACATATACTAATGAAAAGATCGGATCTTGAAACTCAAAGGATGTTTAGAATATGAAAAACCATTAAAACCAAGTGCAAAATTCGTACTAGACGTATTTTTTTCTCTCTACACGCACTTTGGAACAAGTAATGAAACATGCCTTAAATAATATTTTTAAGTCGGCGCTTCGTTCGAACGACATTGCCTGTCGTTTGAACGAGATGCCATGCCATTCGAATGGCATGTCATTTCGCGCGAACGATTTCCAGTGTCGTTCAAGCGACCTGTCCAATTAGAGTCCTAAACCAATTCAACTTTAATTCGTCCTTATCCTTATAAAACAAATTATAAATGAATTCAAACACCTTTAAAAAAAATTAAAACATTTTTCTTTATAAAATAACATCCTTAATTTTATAAAAATTTATTCCGAGTTCCATTAATAATATGCATTCATACCTGAGTGATATTGGAATGCAATTAAACTTTCAAGACGAGAAATTCCCACCAATTAAACTTCGACATAATTTAATTCCTTGAAGTTTTGCCAAAACGTCTTCAATTAATCTTCGATATGTCATAATTTGTATGGGATCGTGGCAAATAAAATCTACCTATGACTCAAACGTATTTTGTTCCGAGAATAAGTCAAAACTAATTAAGACTCAATTGGAAATTTGATCCTTACAATCGTCCTTGCCTTAATACCGTCACATGGGGTCGGCCACATGGATTCTTCCTTTCCATTCTAAGTTATTACGAGAAATATTATTATTCAAGTTAAATGCCTTAAGATCTATTTTAATCATTTCTTCCCACGATAGCTTAGGGCGACCCCTTTCTCTTTTACCCTTTATTTACACTAATATTCCTCTTATTATAGGTGCATCTAGTGGTCTGCACAACACATGTTCGTACCATTTAAGTCTACTTTCTCTTAATCTATCTCTAATGGGAGTTAATCCTAACTTTTCTCACATAATAAATTTTAATCCTGTCCTTTCTAGTAATTCCTATCATCCATTTGAGTATCCTCATCTCACTCACATGGAGACTTTGTCCATGTTTTTTCTTTAAATCCCAACTGGAAGTCCTTGGGATTCCCAAGCCTTTAAACGAGGGATAACGAACAAGTTTTGGGAATGAAGAGACACTTGTGTAGCGTAGTGGCCCAATTCGGGCTTAAGCCTTTGGCTATGGGTTATGGTTTCATTTGAAACATATTATTTTTCCAAATTTTATTGTACTTTTTCATTGCAATTTTTGTTTGAATTTTATTATTTGTTGGTTGTAAAGTACATTTGCTTGACCCATTTATTTATCCAGAATTTTGGACAATTAACTAACCGTTTTAATAATTTATTAACATCTGATTTTGAACAATTGCAACCATTTGGTAACCGTCGTTTGGTGTCCATTTTGTAGGTTCTTTCTTGAGTCTAAATTTGAGAAGTAAAATCTATTTCCTTCTTCCATTTCATATAAAGTGATTATGTCTTCTAAAAAGAGAGAGTATAAAGTTCATGAGACTTGATTTTATAGCTCTTAAAATTTAGTCACTGCGAGTATACAATTTTCATTGTTCGAAGGTAATATATATTATATGTTTTTCTCCTTTTAAATATTTTTGAGTTGAATTTTTTATGTGGTATTTAAACATTTCAACGGACTCGTACCAAAAAAATTCGCTCAAAATAACTTTATTTTGCTATTTTTAAAAAATCGGTTAAACTTTCACAGCTTTTAAAGAAAAAAAAGTCATTTTGAGCTGATTTTTTATATGGATCCATTGAAATGTTTAAATACCACAAAAAAACTCAACTCAAAAATAAATTTTTCTTTTCTAAAAAACTCGGTATGTATTCGAGCATATATATAAACTTTAATCGCATTATACACATGCATAACTTGTCTCCCATTGTACCAATACTTGCAACACACCTTTTGTTCGTGCCTAACAATGATGCATGTATACGATATGTCTTCTGATAAATTATAGAGTGCACTATAATTATTTTAATAATAATTTATAGGGATTTTGTGAATTTTATACTTTCATGATTATCTCATTTTGAGTTCGATATCTTTTACATTAAGATTCCATTTGAGATAACTCTAATGCATCATATATATTCCCTATTAATAAATGAATGAAATAAAAATAAAAATTTGAAAATGAATTATAATAAGTAAATGAATTTTGAAGGATTTGAAAATAATAAAAAAAATAAAAAACATGTAAACTCATCTCCCCACCATCGTCCCATCCATACCCACTCCTACCGGTACTGAAAACTTCTCTGTCCTCCCACATACCACCCTAACGTACCCACCCTCTCCATTGTTGTCAGACCACCCTAACGTACCCACCCTCTCCATTGTTGTCGAAACTAGGACTGTAAATGCCATATCCCATGATCACCTCTCTCTCTCTCTCTCTCTCTCTCTCTCTCTCTCTCTCTCTCTCTCTCTCTATCTATCTATCTATCTATCTATCTATCTATCTATCTATCTATCTATCTATCTATCTATCTATCTATCTATTGAATCTTGTTTCTCCTATTAAAACCATTTTAGGGTATATCGATGTTCGAAATCGCAACTTGAGGGTTCAAACCATAATTTCAAGGCTTTTGCAATTTAAAGGTTTGAAAATTGAAGATGAAACTAAATCGATTTAATTTCCATTTGAATAGTTAACACACATAATCAAATCATTAATTATGATATCCATTTTGATTTTCCTTTCAATTCTATTTTGTTTGAAGATCAATTAAAAATTCAATTTCATTTCGTTTATGGGTTTAAATGGTGGTTGTGGTGACATAGTTGGGTGTAGTGATGTAGGGGTGGGGAGATAGTGGAGGCTAATCAGTTATGATAGTTTATAGGTTGGAAGGATTTTTACATAAGGGTTTAAGTTGTAGGGGAGGTCGGTAGTGACAGGTGGGGTTAAATTTCAAGTGGCGGTGAAGGCTGGGGTTTGTGGTACTAGGGGTGGTGAGGGGTAGGGGTGAGGAGGACAAAGTTGGGGTTGTCTGCAATGATTTTTTTTATGAAGGGTATCATTTTTTAAAGTCTTTTTAGTGTTTTTTATTTTTTGTTTTTGTAGTTTATGGGTTATTTTCTTTATTAATGGGGTCACGTGCGTTGCACATGAATCTTAAATCTAAGAGTTATGTAACAAAAAATGTTTCAAAACTCAAAGTCAATTAAAAAGCACCAAACTCAAAACAGGGATAATTATGGGTGTATTAAAGTAAAAAATCCCTAATTTTATCTTATTGTTTTAAATGTAATTTGTAGTTTATTGGAGTTTTTTAGTTTATAGGGTATATTTTGTATCTAAAAGCTTTTTTTTTCATTTTTCTTTTAATTTAGGATAAAGTATTTCAAAAAACTTGAAATTCTGGATAAAGAATTATTAACCAATCTTTAATTTTATACCTTTTGAAAATTCAATATTTGTTGTAAGGATATTCAATGAATGAACATTGATGAACTAAATTAAGCTTCGATATTCGAGTAATATTAAATTGAATTAAATTTGCAACTCGAATTAAATTAAAAATAAATATATGATGAATTTGAAATGATATTGACTTTATGTTAAATATGGATTGACCACGAAATAATTAAGGTAAAATTTATAATTTGATTGAGATTTTTGAAAGAAAGTCTGAAACTATATGTGAGATGGTTAGGAAGTTAATAACTTGATGGAAAGAAAGATGACTAACTTTATAAAGCTTTAAATGATTTATTAGGGTGGAACCTTCTCTTATGAACCTCATACATAAGCAAAACAAAAGCACGTTATGATCCCGTAACCTTACATGTTTATACATATAGGGAATAAAGGAGAAAATAGAAACTTATTTGGGGTTTTATTCTTAAAAACAAAAATGATATGGGAATAGAAAAATAAAATGATTTTTTCACCTAACTAGACATATCTAAAACAATATCAAAGAAGAAAAAGTCAATAGTAATGAGAGGACAACAACACGATAGAATTATTCTTGTAGATATCCCTATCTAAAATCGCCTCTACTCTATAGAGGTTCCCATTGAAAATATCTCTCCCCCCCCTCCCGAGACCTTCATTCCATCATAAATACTAAATACTAAGCCCTACTCACTCAATTTGACACTACTATTTTCTAAGTTATTATTTTCTCTTAATATAAAAACTGTAAGTCTCTGAAACACATTTCTGACAGCATAGCCCCTACATGAAATGGATTTTCTTAGTTTTTCAAAGAATAGCAACGTCCAATTTGGACATAAGTGCAATGCCGATCGGGAGTCTTTGAGACATTCTGATTGGTAGTGAGCTGAGTAGTTCTGTCCTTTTTTCCTTTTATGATTCTTTCATATAAGAAAATGATTGTCTTATTTTTACATAAGTCTCGAAACTCATCCCATAACCCTACCCCATTTAGAAACCCTAGATGTAACATCACTTTAATAATAATTTGTCACAAAATTATTCCATACGTACTTATTTTCATAACAACCTTCCATACATCATCATTCCCATAACATATTTGAATACTTTTGGAGGTGAAACTTTGAGAAAATTTCATAAAGTCTCCAATTAAAGGTTTAAATGTATTTATCATATTTTATTTTATATAGTTACTTTCTTATCTAGTGTATTTTAATCCATATTTACATTTTGATGATTTAGATTTTTTTTTTCATTTTCTTGAAACATTATTTTTCACATATAAGTTAGTGCTATATATATATATATATATATATGCTTCCTACATCATCCATACATCATACCTAGTTTTAGGCTTTAAAAAACCTTTTATTTCTTATTTTTATTTTACCCATGGAGTTAACCTTCGAATAAATATATGTTTACCAAAATTAAGTAAAAATACAATTTCTATATATTTTTAAAAATTCAACATAAAACTTCTAAAAATACCTTATTTACAAGGGTCTTCACTAGCAGAATTTTGTGAAATTTTTTAAAAAAGCTAAAAAATGTATTTTAATATAATTTTTTGAACATGTGTTGATTGAAAGGTTAATTTCAAGAGAAAAATAATAAAATAAAAATAAAGGTTTCTTAGGTCCTAGAACTAAGTGTGATGTGGGAGAACCTTCCTCTCTCTCTCTCTCTCTCTCTCTCTACCTCATTAAACATACCCGTGGACATACCTATTTTTTAAAAATATTATAAAAATAATTTTCAGTTGATATTTTTTGTATGGATTTATGATATTTCAATGCACCCCAGTAAAACAATTCAGCTCAAAGCAATGTGTTTTGTTATTTTTAAAAAATAGGTAAAAAACTGATAATTTTAAAGGGTAAAAGTGTCAGTTTTTTTTACCTATTTAAAAAATTATATATTATTTTTAGTCAATTGTTTTCACAGCGATATATTGAAATATCATGAATCCATATAAAAAAATATCATCTCAAAATTATTTTTTTTCTATTTAAAAAAATGAGTATGTTCATAGGTATGTTGCTAGAAGGTATGTTGGAGAGCGTGACTGTATACATATATTCATCAAATATTTTTATGAACTAAAAACATGAAAAATAGGATTTATGTTATTCAATGATAAATTAAAAGTCATCTAGGTATTTTTCCATAAAAAACATATCGTACCCATTTTTACTTTAATTAACCCATAATTTGTTCTAATTTTTTAAAAGATTTTGTAAATCCGCCCTTGCCCGATCATATATAAACTACGTGTCCTTGATCTCCTTTAAGGGTAAATAGGCTTTTCAATTACCTTTTTCAGATTCAAGTCCTTATATATCCCGATTTCGTTTTTTTTCATTAATGTTGCCTTACTTTTCTTATCTTATTTATTAAATTTACCTAGTTTGGTCACTTCATGCACTTTTTATATCTCCTTAATTATCAGTTATTCATATTAACATTTTATATGCCTAACACATCCCATGTCTTATTGTATACCTTATTCATATTTTTTTTAATATCTCATCGATATCCATACTCATTTATGATGATGTTGTGGTAAATCGCGGTGCAATCGTAACATATTAACCTTTTATTCACATTTACACATTTGTCCTCACCTATTAAATATCTCACACATAGTCATATTCCTCCATATTACATAGAATTTCTAACACTTAGTCACACTTATACATGTTGCAAACACTTTATTATACTTACTCACACTTATATATGTCCCACACACTTTTTTACACTTAGTTACACATGTGTATATCACACATACATTTACTACATTTTGCCACAAATTCCCACCTCACACACATATGAACATAAAGTAATAAGAGAGAATATGTTTTCCCCAACTAGAAATCGAAAGGGCGAAAAGGGTGCCTAAATCCTTACCTTTTTGTAACTTAGTCCTCAATCCATTTTCTCTTTTGTTTCACATAGATAATTTAACTTATAGCCCTAATTTGGGGTTATTTGTTTTTGATTTTATTTTTCATGTTTTTGGTAAAGTAGTTTAGCGACTATGAGTTTTACACTTTCACACACATTAATCGCCTATGCTAATTGGACATCCCATTTTCTTGCTCGCCTTATAGTATGAGAGTTCATTTTACTTTTATTACCCATGTGCGTGTATCCGTTCCTCTCCGAGGGGGATCAAAGCATTTTTGCACCCTTTTCTCTTTTGCGGGTCAAGGTGTCCATAGTAACGACCTCGTTGTGGATATAAAGGACCAAACTCTATTTTATATAGGGCTTTATATCGTCAATTTTTCTCTTGTTATGTGATTCTTATTCATGTATATTAGTCACATGTTTGTTTTTATGTATACCTTTTATCTTATGTTCATCCCTGGATATTCTTTGCATGCTATCAATGTACATTTATGTTTATCTACATGTTTCACATTCCATCTCCTCATTGCATTCCAGTTATGTCATTTAATTCCCTTGTTTAGTATATAACTCATATGACATGTACACATGCTTTTCATTATTTATTTATGCTTGCATATACCTCTTCTATCATTCATTATAAATAAAATGTGCATAATATACTAATAAGATTCATGCATTTCACACACTACACTCATGAGCATTGAGTATTGAGCTTATTTTTTCTCGCATTGTTCCTTCGTGATGGATTATTGTTCTAGCAGAGCATATTCTCCCTAAGAGATAGGCATCCACTCTCCTTTTCCATATACACTTGACAAATTTTGAAACATTTTCCCCAAATTTTACTGCTTAACTGCACTCAGACAAAAGGTATACCGTAGGACCTCAATCATGTATGTTGATTATATCCAATTCGTTCCCACACGTAGTATTACCATTAGGTATATAGTGAGGTTGCTTATACACACTTGGATACACTAAATTACATCCACATGTATAGATGAATGATTTCCTTGATAGGCAATATGTATATCGTTGAGTCATGCCAAAGGAGAGAATCCATACTTAAACCCTATATCAATCCTCGTATAGGCATCTTTCGCCATGACACATATACTTAGATTGTCGATTTCAGTGAGAATCTCTGCTGATATTTTGGGTCATCATATTATCTAATTTGTATCCATTGATCCATCACCCATTTATAATACAAGACCTTGATTGTGAGTGTGGAACAAAGTTTAACCTTGCATTATGTTTACGCTTACCCTTTATCTCATACTCGAGTCTTGTTTGATATTTCTCTTGCACTATAGGAAAAACATAAATACAAGAGAAAACTAAAAACATAGTAACTATGATGGGAATCATTTCTTTTATTCTCTCCTCTCTCATTTTCTTCCCTTACCTAATTCACTACCTTAGAACTACCTTAAAACTTCTAATATAACGCTCACTGTGCCTATAATAAAATGAACTGATATGATACCGATTCATTCTTCCAGCTCCGCAATGTTATGACAAATATGATTAACAAGGGACTTATTTCCCCCCTGCTCTTAAACCAAAAACTTCCCAGAATCCACTTCCCCCCTATACATTCGATTTCAATTCCATCCTCTTTGAAGTCAATGATAATTTTGACCCTTCACCCTCAATAAAACTAAAAATTTCACATCCCAACCTCCCAATCTAAGATAAATATTTCCCGTAAAACGTGCCTCACCTAAACACTGTCTCAGACCATTTTCTAAGCCTTCTCACTCAAGCTTGTATCAAGTTCAGAACTTAATCCGAGTGGATCATGAACCTGCCTACCGTTCTCACCCTGTTAAAAAGTTTTAGAATGGATATCCTGATAAACTTGACCTTTTATGTTAATGATTTCATGAAGCATAGTGATGTGTACATAGAATCCCACAACCTAGTGTGACAATATAATGATTGGTTTGTTCACTAGATAGATATAAATTTTACACAATAGTACAAATTCCAATGGAAGAAAGTATCAACCAAGGGGAAGTTTGCGGTCATCTTGATCCTCTTTCCATGAAAGGGATTCCTCATACTATGTAATAAGAACCTCTCTTTCGTAAGGTAGGATCTTTATATTAATTCTTCTCATTTTTTTTAGTTTACCGATCTATCTCCAAAGATCCCTCCTACTAGATGGGGTGACAATTTCATGTGTCTAACTATGAAGAGTTGATTTCATCATTTGTTATATTAAATTCTACCGAACTATTATATGGGGACATATCTTTTGAATAAATCTTGTTTGAAATTAATGAATTATCTACCACATCTGAAGTTGATGAATAAATATGGTTTCCCTTTTATATTCCTATAAATCTGGTGAACCGCTCGGGGTGATATTAAAAGTATATTATCCCTATATATTCTAGTACTTCGATTAACAAAAGGAAACATGTTGTTGAAGAGACCTCCAAGGCAAAGATGACTATTGAAGAGAGTAAAATCTTAGATGAACTCATGATAACTCAAAATAATATGACCTTATGGGTGTTGAGATTTTAATGTTAAAATCATATAATGATAATTTATTTTAATAAAAATATTGTATACTTCATTTGGAAATGGAAATTTTGTTTTTCAGAATGAATTATATTAATTTTTAGATGCATTTTTTTTATACATCTTGGTCAATAGTACTTAGTAGAAATTCTTGTGAGTTAGGTTTGACATTATCACAGGAGATCGAAATTCCAATTCTAGCACAATTAAATAGTTCAAAACCTTGATATGGAGTTGACATACTATCGACATTATTAAATGTACAATCCTAGTGGTTTATCTCAAGCTACGAGAACCTGTATGATGGTTCAGGAGCTTTTATGATATTTTGAAAGAAGATTCTGACCGGTATATCTAGGAATGTATTGAAGAGGACCACCCGTGAGATTTAAGTCTAAGGCTTGTCTTAATTAGACCTAGGCTATCTTACAACCTTTTCAAAGGTAGCATATATTATTAGTCTTGATAATGTGACTTTTGCGTATGTCGTTGTTGAAAGCCAAGTTAGTCAAAATCCTCATAATACCTACAAAATGTATGAAACTCAAGTGTAGAGGTAAGTAAGGGTATCAATCCACTTCCAAGGGGGTAAGCTAGAGAAAAATTCAATTGTAATTCACTTTTTATTTTCTTTTTGTGCTTTTTCACTTTTCTACTTTTTTTAGCTTTTTCAAATATTAAAATAATTGGGTGACGTGAAGATTTAAACTAAACTAAACTATATGTGATATGATAAAAACTAACTAGAAAGTTACTAAAATGAAAAATAAAGCCTAAACTAAAATAAGAGATAAAGTGAGGTAAATAATGGTGAGAACAATCAAGGAGTGAGATTATACCACAAATTTTAGCTATTTGATTAATTAATTTAATTAATTGAATTATCCCAAATTAATATCAAAATTAAAAATCAACTCTCGTTGAAAATGTAATTTTAATATTAATCTTTTAGAAAATTAATTTTAACACTCCACAACTTTAGAAAATATATCCGCACTCCTTTTAATTAATCACCCGCTATGATCGATCCATTAAAATTTATGTCAATCTTAGAAATTAAATTTAGAGTTGAAATTCAAGTTATAATACCCCACTTAAGAAACCTCTATCTCTAGTTCGAATCTAAAATGGGTATTATAACTAGAATTTTGATTTTCTCTTGAAAATCATTTACCCTCTCTCGAGGGGTAAATTTAAGGGTGAGGGATCAAAAATAACATTCAAAGGGAATTTTCAAGTAATCAAACTAATTAAACTAAAATAACATCAAATAAGGGTTTTACCCCACCCCTTGAAAGGGGATTTAGCCTAACATGGTATAAAATTGGACAAATTAATAATCAAAGGCATAAAATAAACGAGAAGAGAAAAGAACAATCAAACCCCAATCTCTGGATGCTTAATTTATCTTCAATCCATGAGTTGAAATTCACATCCCTTATTTGAATGATTCAAACAAAATTACATCAAGAATCTCACTCAATTTAATTCTCACAACAATTTATTTTCTCCTCACCATCTAAAAAAATAAAATAAAAATTCTAATCTAAAACCTACTCTAAAATGGTATTTTCTCTCTCTACAAATTCCTATCTCTCCAAGATTTCTTCAAATGGGGTCTTCATCTTCATTTATAGTAGGCACATGGATCATGGAGGTATTTTTGGGAATTGACTTGAGTGTGCATGGAAATGGTGAGGTGTGAGGGAATGTGGGTTAAATGGGGTGACACAATCAGATTTGGTTTAGAGGGTATAATGGGGATTGGGGTTAAAGTTGGTAGTTGGGGGGTAATTTGGGTATTGGGGCTAAATGGGTTATTAGGCACATGTGGGAGATTTGTTTTATTTTTGGTTTGTTTGATCTTGAGAAGGTGACATCGTGTTTGGATTGGAAGTGAAATGGGTTTATGTTTTGTGGTTTCATGGAATCGGGTTAGAGGGTTTGAGATGTCGGTCTGGAAGGCGTCAAGGGAAGCGGGTCTATTGAGGACGATCGGAGTTAGGGGCGGACAGAGGATCAAATTGGTGTCGCCGACCGGAGGTAGGTAGGCCTGGGCGGCGGGGTTAGCTCACCGGCGGGGGAGTGGTTTCGGAGAGTGCCGCCGGGGTTGAGGATGGGGGCGTGAGATCGCCTGGCGCGGTGGTTTTATGGCTGGGGGTTCCGGGTTTGGACAAGGAGTAAGGCAGGTGGGTCACGGTTTGGGGTATAAGGTGTGCTTGGCCACCGCTGGGTTGAGTTTAGCAGGTCCCCGGATTTTGGGATGAGGCAGGTGAGAGGAGAGAGGGTGAGGTGATTTTGGTTATTTAAGAGAGAGAGAATGAGTGTTGTTGGGGAAGAAGATGATAGGGGTTGGTTTAGGTGTGTGTGAGGTGTATGGTGTTAGGGTGTAGATGAGTAGGTGTTTGTGTGTATTAGGGTGTAGGATAAGTTTGTGAGTGTGTGTTTGTTGGACAACTAAAAATATAAAGACTCAACTAAAATAAAAAAATAAAATCTAAGTAAAAGTAAAAAAAACTAAAAGTAATAAGAATAATAAAGCTAAAAAATAAAATCCTAAGCTTATACAAAAACTAAAATAAAACAAAAGAAATAAAAACTTAAAATCTAAATGAAAACTAAAGTCCTAAAAAATATAAAATCTAATAAACTATAAATAAACTCCTAAAAACTAATCCTAATAAAACTAAAAACTAATAAAAATCAAAATCAAATAAAATTATACTAATAAAAATAAAATAGAAAAATAGAAAATAAAACCTAGAGAATACTAAATAAATCTAAAATAAATCCTAAAAATAAAATTGATTCAAACTAAAAATATAAAAAATATAAAAAGACAAACAAAACACACACAAGGTTTAGGGTGGGTTTAGGCTAGGCTTAGGCTCGGGTAAGGTTACGGAATTGGTAATTAACTCCATTTTAACTGAAAATTGCTTGGAAATATAACTTTTGACACTGCAACTGCAATTAAGCCTGCATATTGAACACTTAAGCGCATAAGACCCATATTGTCGAGAATTACCAACTAAAGTACGTCTATTCGGGATATAAAATGTATAGTTTTGTGTGCTTATCAAGTCTCGAGAATTATTAGGATTGGAATGAATGCACAATTCTTTCTTTGAATGTGAAAGACCTTATAATGCTAATAGGGTTATAAATAACACACACCAATTTTTAATCTTCCAAACTAGTTAAATTAATTTTAACTTTTGACTAATTAAATATTATTGTGTAAACAAGTTTTTTAATTTTATCTTGACCTAATCGCGCATCTAGGTTATATGAGAAAAAGAAAATAAAATGCAAGCCACAACACAACGATGCATGAGGAAATTCCACAATGGGAAAATTCTTGAATGACCCAGCCACAAAATTCTAGTACGTTATATGTCTATGGACAAGAACAACTTAGAATTACTCAACAAATCAACGCCTTTAATCCTTGATGCTCTTCCTTATTCTTTGCCACCTTCTTCACAACCATTTATGGATGCCTTTCAACAACCAACACAACGCAATTGCTTTTTTACTTCTTGACATCCCACTGATCTTACTTGCCTATTGAATTGCCCAAGCTTTGCATAACTCAAACATGATTTCCTATGATTCGGAACACTCTCCAATATATAGACAAAACAACCTTGGTGCAACATACAAGATATCTCAAACACACATAAGATGTTGAAATATGGATCTCAAACTTTGGGTGTAAACTAGGGATTGGGAGGTGCAATATAGGACTCTAATTTTTTTCTTTCAAAAGCCTCTCTCTTAAAAAGTTTTTATCAGTTCTAGTAGTTATAAAAAACATGAAAAATGAGGTGGCACGCTTTTTGAGAAACCTAGTTCGAATGAAAAAATAAGGTCATTTGAAAGAACTGGGTATTCTCGTTCGAAACAAAAAACCAGCCATTCCAATGACAACACAAAACTCATTCGATCTAACTTCAAACAAACTTTGCATGACATTCTTCTGCCAAGACAAAACCAACTTATTTGAATCTCATTTGATGCTCATTTGAAGAACTTCGTTCGAACGACAAGCAAATAACTCGTTTCAAGGAACATGGTAAACTTGTTTGGACGAACCTGATAAACTCATTCAAATGACTTGTAATAAATAAATATTTTCTTTTAGTAAACTTTTAACAAAAAGGTCTCAAAAGGAATTTTTAAAATAACGCTCAAATGTATAAAGGGATCAAACATACTATGTATTTATACCTTATTGATATCCCTTGGATGTTGAAGACAAAACTCAACACAAAGCTTGACATGTACTCAATGTCTATTTAACTTGTCCGCTACGATCTTCAATTACACATCATAGGCTTGAAGGATAAACAACTCAAATCCTAACTCGTGACTCAATAAGTTTTGTCGAAATAGAATAAAGTCAATAAACGTATAAATTGACTCGATTGGAAATCTCCCCCACCGCTCCTTCAACGCTAGGACTTTATCATGTGGGAGATGTAGTCGGATCAAGGCCAAAAGAATCAACCCAACTCATGAAAGAGAAGGTGTGTGCTATTTGTGAGGCAGACCATTCAACGAAGGAATGCCCGACGATACCCGCCTATAAAGTAATGCTACATGAACAAGTGGATGCAAAGGGGGGATTAAAGGGTAATTTAAATACCCCGCATGGGAATTCTTATAACCCTTTGTGGAGGAACCATCTTGGTTTTAGTTATGGGAAACAACATGTTGCGTTGAATCCTTATTCACAAGTTTTCCCACCTCCATATCCACATTTCCAACAAGCTCCCCATATGCAAGCACCATCCCCCGCAACATATATCACCCCACCATGGAGAAATATCGAAGATACTACAAATCAACTCATTCAATCCCAAAATGAAACCAATGCTAAGTATGACCGCATGTTTATCGAAATAAATGCTAATATCTCTAGGTTGCAATCATCTTTAAGTATCCAAGAGAAGGGTAAGTTTTCGGCCCAAGGTCAAAGACCTTCTTAAGGTCAAACTAGTGTTAGCTCTACTTCCAATGAACTTCAAGACAAATGTCAAGGCTTTACCACTCTACGTAGTGGGCGAGTTGTTGATATACGACCTCCCCCACATGACACACCTAAAGATAAGGAGTCTTCGTCCAACCTTAAAGATTTGTAAGGGAAGATTTCCAATTATACCATCAAGATCACTAAGACTAAATCCAAATCCCAAAAGAAAAAGTACAGATGCTTCACCGACACAAACTTGAGTAGCTTTTCACTCATAAAACTATATCTCATTGTTGCTAAACCTTCATAGTTAACATACCTTTCAAATGTAAAGATAATATAAAAAGATAGACCACATATGAAAAAGAATCCCCCCCCCCTTTTTTAAACAATCTACACCTATGGTGAGACGTATCTCCCTAAGGTAAAAATCTCTCCTTTTTTTTGTCTGGGGATAGACAAAGGTAAAGGTGCACAAACCAACTCCTCCCCTAAATGTAACACATGTGAACATATAGGAAAATAAGAAATATCATGCAATAATTTGAAGTGGAATAAAAACAACAAAAAAACTCTGCAACACAAGCACAAATAATCCAAAATATGAAACACATGACGCCGATGTAAACAATAAATAAACGATACCAATATGATCATATATGATGTCAATTCAATACAACTATAAAGCATGTGACAAACATGGATTAAACACTACACAACGATTAAAAAAACATACTATATATATGTTGATACAAAAATAGTCACCAGACATGGACCAATCGTATAAAGACACATGTCATATTATGTGGAAAATATATATGCTCACCGAGCCACTCATCGTCCCAAGCTACTTAGCGCACCGAGCTACTCAACGTGCAGAGCATCTGGCCAGAAAGATCAAACGACAGTTGTACATTCAATAAAAATTGAACTTAATGAACATTCTTATTGTATAGACGTAGGTGTCTATTAAATAAACATCATATCGTCTATTTATACTGATAGCCCCAGGGCTATAAATACATTGTAACATCCTCCCCAACGGAGGACGACGACAACAAAATCGATCTCTTGTAATCATTATTGAGATTAAGGAAAACATCGGCAAATACAAACAGTGGACGTAGGCTATTTTCATAAGGTTGAACCACTTTAAAAACCTCTTGTCTTATTTCTTTATTCCTTTTTATCTGTGATTAATTAATTAGGCCGACTCTAGTTTTTTACATCAACAGATTGGCGCCATCTGTGAGAAACGTCCGTCAGTAGCGTTTTTCACTAAAAACGTATCACCAATGGCTGAAATCCCAGAATCCAGTACTCGAAACAATACTGGGGTCCCTTTAAATCCATCTGCTCCCCCAACTATCAATGAACTAACGGGAATAGTAGCCAATTTAGCACAAGGGAAAATGGCTATGCAAGAGATAATGCGTCAACTCATTCAGACTGTTCGTAACGGATCACCTACCCAGTCAAGTCAATGAAGCATTCAGAGAAACACCCATCTGCCATCTTCAAGAATCTGACGTACATTATTCTCGATTGTTTCACAGCTCAAGCACGGTGATTATCATCATACTGAGAGATCCAACGATCCTTCATATCATCCTGGAAGGACTTCAGCTATAAGAGCTACATATTCTCAATAAAAAATTACCTTAACTCCTGAAAGAATAAGAGCTTTGGAAAGATTGAGCAGAGTCTCTCCCTTTGACTGTTTGGGCCCTAGGAGGAACAGGAATCCCCCTAGGATTGCGTCGAGGAATTCCCAACGACCAACCGATCTAAGGGAAAGTTCTACCCAATAACATCCAATAATTCGTGGTGAATTATCCGAAGAGGAAAACTCAGCGCGCTCCGTTGCTCGGGAAAATAGGCATGAGGTGCAGAATGATGCGTGGAAAGGGTCTATTTAGAGATTAGAAGACCGATTAAGGGAAATGGCTAAGGCCAAGAACCCTCTCTAAAGAACTTTTATCCAAGGATCACCCTTCGTCCAAGTAATTATGGATTTTTTTAACACCATCAAAATTTAAAGCTCCAGTAGTGACGCCTAAATACAATGGAAAAATTGATCCCGTCCTCCACACAGAGCAGTATCAAGATGCTGCGGATATCTACGCAGTTCCCGATGAGATAAGATGTAGAGAATTATCAAGAACTATCACTGGGTTAGCCCAGATATGATACAACAATCTTCCTTGGGGCAAGATTGTTACTTTCCATCAACTGGCAGAGCTCTTCATAGGGAATTTCTGCTTTGGTACGAAGTCGGTTAAAAGAGTAGCACATTTGCTAAGTGTGTGGCAGAAAATGGGAGAAAGTACCAGGGATTACATTTCTCGTTTTAACAACGAGAAACTTGAGGTAATCGGCTACGAAGAGAAGATAACAATTATAGCACTTATGAGCGGTCTGTTGCCTGACAAGTTATATTATACATTGGCCAAAGATCCCCCTAAATCCATGGCAGAACTTATGGATAAAGTAGCTAAGATCATGAATGACAAAGAAGCCATGGATGTGAAGAAAAATGTTTGTGCTAAAGCAGAGACCAAGGATGAAGGTACATCGAAAAAAAAGGATCAGAAGCGCAATGGGAATGGTAAGCGGCCAAAAGGCAAAGAGGCATTCGAGCAGTTGAAGAAGTATGGGAATTACACTCCTTTAAAGGTGGACATAAACGATATTTTGGAGGAGATTAAGAATATCGAGGAGCTAACATGGACGAAAAAAAGAGGACAAACCCCAATAAGAGGGATAAGTCCAAATATTGTGAGTTCCAAAGAGATCATGGCCACACGAACAAACGCTGCATAGCTCTCCAGAATGAGATCAAAGCACTCATTAGGCAAGGAGAATTGAGTAAGTTCGTTGATCGTCAGAATGGTGGGAAGACTAACGAGAAAGTAAGATAAATATCCAAATATCCTCGCTGAACAAGATATGACAAAAAGAGAAACCACGAAGACGATCTAGAGGATGACCCTGACCTCCCCAAAAGGCCAAGGCAACCCGAACGCGAGGTATTTTTAATCCATTTTGGATCATTTGAATGTAATGTGATTACAGGTGGAGATGCAGGGGGTGGGGATCACACTGCTGAAAGGAAAGCTTATCTCAATGAGGCCCAAGCCTTTTCTTATATACAACGCATAAATATGACTGACGCTGATCGCCCGAGGAAGGTGAATAAGGATAACTGGTCATTGGTTTTTCCAAAACTGACCTGGAAGGTGTTTTATATCCTCATGATGACCCCTTAGTTGTCAAGATGAGGATGAAGTATGTGATAATCTCGCGAGTATTGGTAGATAATGGTAGCTCTGCAAACATCGTGTTCTACCCATGCTTTGATAGCTTGAGTTTGAAGATAGCCGAATTAGAGCCCTATCACAGGCCCCTTCTTAGTTTCACTGGTGAGATAGTCTTTCCACTTGGGACGATCAAGTTGGACATGCTAATTGGTACCTGGCCTACTTGCCGAACGGAAAAAGTATGATTTTTTGTAATGGATAAAAACTTCCAATCAACATATAACATAATCATGGGGAGAGTAGGATTGAACCAGTTTGAGGCAGTACCATCCACAGTACACTAGTGTTTGAAGTTTCCTACCAATTTTGGAGTTGGAATTGAGAAAGGCGACCAAAAAGTAGCTCGGGGGTGCTACTACTCATCTGCTAAGTAGGAGGAATTGAAGGAGGCCAGGAAGAAAACCTCCACCGACCAGGTGGAGGAGTCAGAAGATGCAGAGGTCGAGACTTTGGACTCTAAGGACGAATCACAGATTGTGAAGGGTCAGGTCATTGAGGTTACAGAGAACATCATTCTGGATAAAGAACGACCAGAGCGGACAACTTAAATCAGTGATTGATTGGATTCGTCAATAAAGCAGGAGCTAGTGGCATTTTTACGACAAAGAAAGCAAGCTTTCGCATGGATTCATGAAGACATTCCAGGAATAGACCCAGCTTTCCTATGCCATGAGCTAAATGTTAATAAAGAGGTTAAGCCAGTGAAACAACGAAGAAGGGTATTTAGCGTAGAGAAGAACTAAGCTATCCAACAGGAAGTCGAGAAGCTACAAAAGGCCTCTTTTATTGAAGATGTCAAATATCCTGATTGGCTAGCCAACATTGTGATGGCGAAGAAGAATAATAATAAGTGGAGGATGTGTGTAGATTTTACAGATCTCAATAAAGCCTGTCTGAAAGATCATTTCTCCTTGCCCCGAATTGATCAGCTGGTGGACACTATCGCGGGGCACGAGCTACTGAGCTTGATGGATGCTTACTCCGGCTCAAGGTTCTAAAAAACACGGGGCGTGACCGAGGCGTGGAGGCCAAGCCTTAAGCCTTAGAAGCCTAAGCGGGCCTTGGCGTAAAAAGGCGTGAAAAGGCGTTTAGGCATTTTTTAATATATTTTAATATTTTTTGACTATGTCAAGGCCATTTAAAATACTAAATTGGTACATACCTTAAAAACATGTCTAAATATTTGTAAATTAAAATACTATTTTTTCAAAATAAAATAAAAAAATAAAAAAATTGCGTCTTTTCACGCCTTACTTCTAAAAAACTTTCGTTTTTTCACGCCTTATACCCAAAAAACGTGCGTTTTTTCACGCCTTGCCCTAAAAACGTTGACCATCATTGACCACGCCTTGATCCACGCCTAGGGCCAAAACTTGGCGTATCTAAAAAGCCTCGCGCCTAGGCGCGTTTTTTAGAACACTGCTCCGGCTACAACCAGATTAAGATGAAACCAAAAGATATGGATAGTACATCTTTTATTACCCCAAGGGGAACATATTGCTATAATGTTATGCCTTTCAGACTTAAAAATGCAGGTGCCATATACCAAAGGTTGATGAACGAAGTCTTCACAGAGAAAATCGGCAAAAATATGGAGGTTTACGTCGACGATATGCTAACTAAGAGCAAGAAAGCCGTCGATTATCTAGCTGATCTCGACCAAACCTTTGATCAGCTAGAAAAATATCAGATGAAGCTGAACCCGACGAAATGCATATTCGGTGTATGAGAAGGCATGTTCCTTGGGTATATTATGAATTAATGAGTCATTAAGGCCAATCCAGATAAGATCAATGATTTGCTGGAATTACGACCTCCAGCTATGAAAAAGGAAGTACAAAGCCTCACAGGCCGTATTATAGCTCTTAACAGGTTTGTGTCGAGAGCAACAAATAGGTGTATTCCATTCTTCAAGATCCTCAAAACAACTTTTAAGTGGAACGATAAGTGCGAGAAGGCGTTTCAAGAATTGAAGAAATACTTGGGGACACCTCCCCTGTTACCCAGGTCGGTGATGGGAGAAATATTATACTTAAATCTGGCTGTCTCCGAGACCGCAGTCAGTTCAACATTGATAAGAGTGGAGGATGGCGTACAAAAATCAGTGTATTATACCAGCAAAGACATCCGAGGAGTAGAGATTAGATATCCAAAGTTAGAAAAGCTGGCATTAGCTATAATAGAGGCAAGTAGGTGGATGAAACCCTACTTTCAGGCCCATACCGTAGTGGTGTATACCGATATGCCACTTAGACAGGACTTACACATGCCTGAGAAGTCTGGAAGACTGATGTATTGGGTAGTAAAATTGGGAGAGTATGATATTATTTATGAACCAAGATCCTCACTCAAAGGGCAAGTAGTGGCAGATTTCATTGCAGAGTTCACTTACCAAGATACCCCTAACCAATAAGAGTCTAATGCGGAACAGACCAAGGATGTTACAGGATCAAGGATAATCCCCGATCGACTCTCCATAGCAGATCTAGCAGAAGGGATGAACAACGAGCAACAAGCATTATCGAGTACCAGCCCAACAGTGAAAAATGATAAGAGGAAACACTAAATATTCTATCACAGAACCTTATCAGATCAAGAGTTTGATAATGATATACCTGTGTGGAATTTGCATGTTGATGGCTCTTCATGTGCAACTGGGAGTGGAGGCGGAATAATTCTTAATAGCCCTGATGGATTAAATGTCGAATATGCTCTGTGCTTTCAATTTAAAGCTTCCAATAATGAGACTGAATATGAAGCTATGATCATGGGCCTCAGTTTAGCAAAAAGAATGCATGCAGAGAAAGTCACCATGTTTAGTGATTCATAATTAATCGTACATCAAATTCTGGGGTTGTACGCGACGAAGGGAGACTTGATGTCAAGATATCATGCCAAAGCTATGGAGATTGTGTCCAACTTTACAGCAGTACAATTGATCAGAATACTGAGATTGGAAAATGCTAGAGCTGACACACTAGCTCAGTTAGCTTCCGCTACTCGTACCGAGCAACGAAGAATAATTCCTATCGAGATACTAGCAAAACGAAGCATAAATGAAGATTTGATGGTGAAATTCACTACCCTAGATATGGGACCATTCTGTATGGACCCCATTAGGGCATACATCGGGGAAGGGGTTGTGCTAACTGACCAACTTAAAGCCAAGAGGTTGAAGTTTAAAGCTGCTCGATATGTACTGAATAATGGCGTTTTGTATAGAAGGGATATCATCGCAGGTCTACAGAGATGTGTGCATCCCTCAGAAGTTAAAGACCTGATTAAAGAGGTTCACGAAGGATCTGGTGGAGCTCATATGGCAGGTCGAATCCTCCTACATAGGTAAATGATGCAAGGATATTATTGGTCAATGATGAGAGCTGACTGCACGACTGATGTGAAGAAGTGCGATAAGTGCCAACGTTTCTCTCCAGTCCGAAGAACTCCCCAGGCATTGTTAATACCCATTACTTCCCCCTAGCCATTTTCTATGTGGGGCATGGTCTTGGTCGGACCCTTGTCGACCCCCAAAGGGAGGTTCAAATATCTGGTAGTCGCTGTCGATTATTTCACCAAGTGCGTTGAGGTTGAACCTCTTATTAACATGTCATACGGAAGGGTTTACCAGTTTATCTCAAAGAATATTATTTGCAGGTGTGGACTGCCACATGCCTTTATCACAGACCATGGAACCCAATTTGATAATGAGGAATTCACTGCATATTTTCATCAATCCAATGTTCAGAATATCCACTCTGCATCAGGTCATCCCCAGAGCAATGGGCAAACTGAAGTGACGAATAAGACTCCGCTCAACGGTTTGAAAAAATGACTAAATATAGCAAAAGGCAATTGGATCAACGAGTTACACTCTATGCTATGGGAATATCACACAACACTCCGAACATCCACTAGAGAATCACCCTACATGCTAGCCTTTGGAAGCGAAGCAATTACTCCAGTTGAATTGGACCTGCCTACACATAGGGTACTTAATTTCAACTCTCCCATAAGCGATTTGATGAGATGCTTATTTCTAGACATGCTTGAGGAAGTTAGAGAAGATGCAGCAATCAGGAACGCAACCTACCAATAAAGAACAACCCTGTTTTACAACAAACGAGTGAATAAATGTGAACTCAAAGAGGGGGATTATGTGTTCAAGAAGGTGATTCAGAAGCATAGAAAATTAGAGGCCAACTGGCATGGGCCTTATTGAGTAACTATAGTTATTTGCCTTGGAACTTATAGGATAGAAACCTTAGAGGGAGAATAATTAAAAAACGTGTGGAATGCAAAGCACATGCGCAAGTATTATCAGTAATACAGACTTACATGTACACATTTTCTCTTTACATGAATAAAAGTGTTGATTTTTCCATATTCCTTTTTGGTTTAATTTTTGTTGGAGTACTAGTGCTACACACTACATCCATTCCGGTTGATCAACATCAACAACCACCAACTATGGTTGGTCTGCACTAATAAATTTGGCCAACAAAGTTGGCATAACAATCATATAAGGCAAAGCTTATTTGATCACGGATGATCTCAAGGGACATCTTAAACTAGACAAGAAGATGGGTGACCTCACGAGGCATCCACTGTCTAGGCACCGAGGTAATCCCGACGTGATTACTACAACTAACCAATAATATAGGATGAAAATCACTCCATTGCTTAGTCACTAATGGGTGATAAGCCACTACAACTAGGCAGTAAATAGGGCAAGCTCCACGGTCTAGGACAAACAGGACAAATTGTCCCTCTCTCTCTCTCTCTCTATATATATATATATATATACATTCATCAGCAAAAAATGAGAAACACATTTCACAAAGTATTTCTAAGGAAATAAAATTGCACAAAGACCAATTTGAATTAATTAAACACAAGAATATTACATAAACATGAATTTTGATTCATTAAGTACAAATTTCCTATTCTATGGGTTTCTTTCCCTTTGATTTTGATACAGGTTTCACCCCAGCTGGTGGGTTATCTAACGTATAGGGCGACTTGATAAAATTCAGATCTTGTAGAATTTTGATGTTGCCCGGACATAGAAGATAACGTAAATGTTGAGGACGACATAACTCAAAATATGAATGCAACTGGTAATCACCAAGATACCTGGAGGTCAATAACCGAGGAATGGCACGAGCTGGAATCTAGCTGACATCGAGTTTGAAGGGAGGAACAGGAAAATCAAGTAATCCAGGTTCACATCATTCCTACAAGGATAGTCTTCGAACAACTTTCATCACACATAAGGCATTTAACCATCCCTGTTTGTATCCCTCGTTATTGGATTGTTGCAAGCGAGTATCAAGATGGCATAAAGCTTCATTGTATCCCGCCATCCAAAATTCTCTAGGATGTTTGTGAAATTGATAAGTCAATCTCTCAAGATGGTCGTGGATTTTCTTCACCAACATTTCTTTACCTTCTAGTGCAACGCTCTGGTTGGAGAGTTGGTCGGTAAGACTCTAAATTTTTTAGACAATTCTGCCAGGGCTTGATTTTTCATCGTCAATTGAATGACTTGATTTTCTAAAGCCAGTTGCATCCTTGTCTCTTCAATATTAATCCAACCAGCCCTTGCTCGACCCAGAGTAGAAGGATTTGCTCTGCCAAGAGAAGATGGAGTAGGTTCAGTTCATTTCAAAGTCTCTAACTCTTCAATCAAGGCAGCATTTTTAGTTTCTAAAAAGGAAAAACCTTAATCGTTAACTAGAACCAAGTCTCCCGAAGAAGAGGAGGCAGCAGATCTGAGTTGCTTCACTTCCTCTTGCAACGTAATATTCTCCTGCTCTAGGATCTTGGCAATGTTCCTGTGATCTTCAATCTCAAGTTTCAGCACATTTTCCTTTTTCTCATGGGCTGAGATGTACTTGTCGTTACCCCTTTCAGTACTCAAATGCTGGTATTTTTTCTCGTAACCTTCATGTATGAGTGCAGTGGTTTCCTTGTGCTGAAGTTGAAGTTCCTCGATCATCCCTTGAAGATCTTCAATCATTTCGTAGTAAGCCACATTATTAGCCATAATACGATTAAGCAAACACTTCAAATATTGGTATGCATCAACTGCTCGCTCAGAAGCATCGGATCCAAGGATATCAATTATTTGGGCCTCAATAAAATCTGTGTGACCCATTTTGAAGTAATTATTATATTTTTTCATCAACTCTGTGTCATGAGGTGATAAGAGTTCCATTTTGGCAATGAACTAGCAAGGACAAATAAAAGAATATCAACAATAATACAGACAAGAGCAAGTCAAGGCAAAATTCAGATTCACAACAACAATCCATTTTACTGATCATAAGAAAAGAGAGTACAACCAAAGTTATGATAATAACCAAAAAACTTTACACATTCTCTTTCTTTCCTCTAACACCATCAACAGGTTTGGACAAAAGAGTTGGTTCATCGGGAGGCATTTGTTGTTGCTCAGTAGAAGTTGGTGCTTGCTGAACTTGCTCGGAGGGTTGAGGAGCAGTAGCATTAGGGACTTGCTCTACTATCATCATGGAAGACTCATCAGATGCAACTTCATCCTCTTCTTCTTCGTTGATAGTAGGAGGAGGGCCATGAGTGTGCTTTTGAAACAACTCAGAATCATCCGCAACATTCAACTCTTTTAATGCTGCGACCCATCCGTCCCTGAAGTACTTCAGACTGGCATACTCCATCTAGCAAGTAATAGTGGTTAGGTCTCTGTTCCATCCTTTGTCCCAACTAGAGCTGAAAGATTTCTTCACCGCAACCTTTCTCTTTGCCTTCTCAGAAGAAGCACGTTCCTCAACAAGCCTCACCTTTTCCTCAAGGTCTTTATTATGCCATTCAGCCTCTTCAAGCTTACTATCAGTCTCTTTTTTACTGATAGCGGTGACCTTTAATTTTTCCTCCAACTCCTTGGAGGGATTTATGTCTTGGTCACGAGCTGACTCTGTAGATAGAAGCTTCTTATACCAAGTAACTTTATCTTCCTCATATGTCTTCCGGGAGTCCTTCAAGAATTGAGACAACCCAGCAAAAGCCTCTTCAATCCCGTTGGATGAAGTTGAAGCCTTGATAGGCTCATCCCTCTCTAGGATATTATTAAAGAACGTCATAAACTAAAAAAAGAAAAGAAGCTCAAATCAGAATATGAATACAGTATGTGGAAATGAAGCGGTAGGGATGATGATACTTACTGACGTGATGTGTTGGGTCGCTAAATCAATGACCTTCTCCCGAGAAAAGGGAACTTTAGCAGCTTGATACTCCGGAATGGTCCCTGACTTGATCAAACCCCTGGACGAACTCGGGGCGATGAAAACTGGAGCACTAGTTCTCGAGGAAGGACCCCCGATATCAGAAGGTTGAGGAGCAGTTTCTACAGTTTTTCTGTAAGACCTCTCCTCAATCTCCTTTAAGGAGCACTTTCAATCGAAGGTGCTTCCTCTTCTTATGTAATAGAAACACCTTCAATCAAAGGTGCTGCCTCTTTTGGCACAATAAGTGGTTTCTTGCTGACCTCCTTAACAGGGGAAATTATTCCTTTCGATGGAGTTCTATCCATTTTCTTCATCCCTTTAGCCGAGGCATCCCCTTTGCTCTTCTTTGCCCCATCAGCACCAGGAGCATCTTCGACAAACAACGCAGGCATTCTCCTCTTCTTCGTCATTAAATCAATAATAGAGGCATTCAAATCAGAAGAATGTTCTTCGACACTTGCTCGAGATGCTGGTACTTGATCAAGATCAATTACCATAGGAGGGACAAGAGGACGAGCAATGAAAGAAGAGGTGGTGTTATTATATCTCAGCAACTAAGAAACAGATCTAACGTGATCCCCGTCAACTGATTGATGCAAACCCCAGATGAGTTTCAAAGCTTTTATATTAATGTCACTCTTTTTTGGGGGATTTATTTTGTTATCAACTGCAAAAACAAATATGAATATCTGTGATGCATTTTATCAAACATAAACAGATCTAAATTGAGAACAGTAAAATCAACCTATCCCATTGCCATAAAGTGGACATCTGGGACCTTGATAAACATCACTTCCTTTTAATGGAGGGTGTTGCCAATTTTTCATCACAATTCCATGGTCAAAATATTCCCTATTAGCATCGGGAAGATAGACTACTAAAGCTCTATTGGAAAACCTAGTTTTTTAAATAAAATGTGGTATCATTGGTAATCCATTTATAACAAAACATAGTTTCAGGGATCCCTAAATGAGTCCCATGAATTTGGTTTAACCTATGTATGCAATTAACTACCCTCCATGTATTAGGAGCCACTCTTACAAGCACAATATCGAAATATTGGTAAAATTCCAAACACAAGGGATTAGGCGAAAAAGAAAGCCACATTCAACTATGAAAAGTGAAGGAAACCAGTACCCCTCAGCCAGAGAAACTAAATCAGATGGAGAAGGAGGTTCTTCTAGAATAACCCAAGAGGGAATTGAAAACTCAGATCGAAACTTATCCAAAGATTGCGCGATTGTTGAAAGATTGATATTGATTGTTGAAAGACTTATATTGTTCGGACTTTCTTTGGAGGCTTGAAGATTGATATTGATTGTTGAAAGACCTCCTTGCAAGTGGATGAGGAGCGTAGGATGTGAGGGAAGGGGATTTTTCTAAATTAGGTGTAAAATCGATGGGAATGAAAGGTGGGGAGAGATTTCAAATAAGGAAACTTTGTTGATTTGAGAAGAATGTTGTTGAAATCACTGAAGTTGATATTTCTGGGGTGCCTTTAAAAGTGAGCTCATTCTCTCCTTACATAGGGTTAAGGGGGTACCGATCGGCATTGCTCTTGTCCTGTCTATTGGCAATAATCCCCAAACACACTACCGATAGGCAAGGATATGGGTCTGCCATTCAACAATCTCATACAGATTTTTTTTAAAAAATGGTTGTAAAATGAAATTCGTAAGTTAGAATTTCACATAGGGCATACTGTTAGAAATGGTATTCAAATCCGTTTAAGAATTCATTGAGTTGCTCTCGGGTTCGGGAGTTGACTTTGGTCAAGATAGAATTAAAAGCACCCAATGGTCTTTTGCATAGGATATTCTCGGAGGAAAATGGAACGTTCATCAAAATCATAAGGACGGTTCTTACACGGGATAGACTATTGGAAAGGTTATTCAGAGCCCTTTGATGATTCATTCAGTCTCGTTCGGTTCAGAGAGTTGGCTTTAGTCTAATAGTGCTAAAAAACACCCGATGACCTTTCGAAGTAAAACAGGTTATTCGTCCATACCATAAGGTTGATTCGTGGATGGGCAGACTGTTGGAAAAAGTATTCAGTTCTTTTTATAGATTCATTGAGTCTTATTTTATATGAAGAGTTGACATGAGTCAAATGGATCCTGGGAGCGTCTAATGTCCTTCGAATCCATTTTCAATAGAAACCAGATCGTTCATTCCGAATGGTAAGGTCAATTGATGCATGGGGGAGATCATTGGAAAGATTATTCAGATACCTTTAAAGATTCATTGAGCTTTCACTTGGGTGAGAAAGTTGACTGGGTTCAATTTGGGGCCTGGAAGAGCGCGGTGGCCTCCAGATCAATTTTTATAGTAAAACGTATCATTTGTTCGAACTGTGTGGCGTATTCACGCACAAAATAGGTCATTAGAAAGGGGATTTAGATCCATTTGAATATTCGTTGATATTTTGCTCTAATGAGAAAGTTTAATGGAGTTAAATGGGGCTCGGGTGCATTCGATGGCCTTTAGATCGGTATTCGGAGCATGACCTTGGTTCTATGGTGAATGGGGAAGTTCTTGGGACCTAAACAGAGTCTTAGGAGGGTCTTAGAATGTTGTGTCTTTAGATCCCCTCAATGGGTGAGTTTTGGAAAAAGTAAAAGCCGTCAAATAGACACCACATGGATGTTTAGGAAACATGTCAATTCTGCAGACCAAAGGGATGAGGATGACAGATTCAGAGGGCCGAGGTCAATTTTGAGGACCTAAAGTAATGCTCCGATGGACGATTTTGCAGGTAGAGGTCAATTATAAGGACTTAAAGTTATGAGGAGAAATTTTGAGGGTCGAGGTCAATTCTGGGGACCTAAGGTAATAATGAATGATTTTGTGGGCCGAGGTTAGTTCTTAGGACCTAAAGTTAAGGTGAGGAATTCTGTGGGCCGAGGTCAATTTTAAGGACCTAAGATTGTGGTGAACGATTCTACGGACCAAGGTCAATTCCAAGGACCTAGAGTTGTGACCAACGATTTGAGGGCTGAGGTCAATTTTGAGGACCTAAAGTTTTAGAGACCAATTCTGCTGGTCGAGGTCAATTCTGAGGACCTAATGTGATGACGTGTCGAGGTTAATTATGAGGATTCAGATTTGTAGGGACCAATCCTGTGAGCTGAGGTCAATTCTGAGGACCTAAGTAATGACGACCAATTCTACGGGTCGAGATCAATTCTGAGGACCTAAAGTGATGAGGATCGATTTTGCGGGCCGAGATTAATTATGAGGACCTAAAGTCGAGGCGACTGGGTTGAGGTCAATTTTGAGGGCTTAAGGTAACGACGATCGATTTTGCGGGTCGAGGTAAATTCCGAGGACCTAAAGTGATGACGACTGATTCTGTGGGCCGAATTTAATTTGAAGGACCTAAAATGTTGATGATCGTTCTACGAGACGAGGTCAATTTTGAGGACCTAACGTCATGACGATCGTTTTTGCGGGTCGAGGTGAATTCTAAGGACTTGAAGTGATGACGAATAATTCTCAGGCTAAGGTCAATTCTGAGGACCTCTGTGGGCTTAGGTCAATTTTAAGGACCTAAAACGATGATGCTCGATTATGCGAGAGCCGAGGTCAATTCTGAGGACCTAAAGTGATGATGACCAATTCTATGGGTCGGGTCAATTCTGAGGACCTAAAGTGATGACGATCGATTATGCAGGCTGAAGTCAATTCTGAGGACCTAAAGCGATGATAACCGATTCTGTGGGTCAAGGTCAATTATAAGGACCTAAAATGATGACGATCGATTTTGTGGGCTAAGGTAAATTTTGAATACCTAAAGCGATGATAACCAATTTTGTGGGTCGAGGTCAATTATGAGGACTTAAAGTTGGGATTGCTCTTTTGGGGAGTCTTTTGTACTTGCGACTTTATGTTGCCTTTTGATTTTGATGGGGAAAGTCATCTAATAGGAGATCATCCTTTTTGGGATGAAATAGCTTTAGTTTGGAAATTCTATTGGGGAATTGGATGTAACCCTATCGTGGAAGCTGAAATTCGTATGGTGGGTATTTTGGGAGAATGTTTAGTCTTGGGATTCCACTGGGAATTTTAAAGAAGCATTTGATTTTGGGATCCATTAGGGAATTGTAGTGGGCTTTTGGGATGCACTGTTTTAGGGATTGTGTTATGATATTAATCCAGGTGGGGATTATGGGAGCTTAAGATGGTTTTCTCGGTAAAGGAATGTTCTAATACTTGTTGATATTTTTTAAGAATTTTTTCGGGGAACTTTTGGATTTTTTTGGCATTTTTTGTTCAAAACTTGAATGGGTATGCCGATCAACATGTGGTAGGGGTTTCCATTTGGTAGGTGGCATGGTCTCCTAGGTTTTCTTGGGCAGAGGAAAAGGCGAGTGACGATCGGTATTGGCATGAGTATGTCGATCGTTATGCTGAAAACCTCCTCATTTTTCGCATCTTCCTACATCTAAATCTTCTACTTCTTCTCTCTAAAATATATTTCTAAGTCTTTCCTTCTTCAAGACTTCAAATGGAAGGCTCTTCCAGCGTTGAGGGACAAAACTTGGCGTGGTTGAGTGTGGATGATTGGGCAGGCCTAGAGTGGAAATCTAGGGTGTCCCTTACCTTGGGTAATGAGAATGTGTTGGATTTATTTGATCCCTGTGTTAATGAGCTCACTCTTCTACGTGAGCCTGCGCACCACCGTTCATCTAGGGTGAGGAAACCTAGTGGCTATGTAACTATAGTGAACTTTGGCATTCTTTTTTTCTTTTCTCTTATTTTCTTTATTTTTTTTGTGCTGACAAGAGGTTTTCTTTGCTTTTCTGGTTTTGATAGACTGACATTGCTTCTACGAGCCTGTGTTCTAGGGGACGACGGGGGTGAAGGATGTGTGGGAGAGTCTTCTAGTTGTGGTGCGCTCAATAATTACTTTTGCTGTCTTTGGGCACTTAGCATAGGCTTTGGATAAGACACCGCATTCCACTGCGGTTTTATATGAATTGGGAGAAAGGTGGTGGGACACTACCCACACCTTTCATTTGGGTTTTAGGGATATGACCATGACTCCCATCAACATAAAATAAATGATGGGGATAAACTGTGAGTGTGTGCAAATTGAGGTGGGTTGTACGGCGGGGTTAATGCCGAATATGATTTAGGAAGCTTTGAAGGGTGTGGGTAGGATAGTTTTTGGAGATTCTATCCACATCTCTTATCCGAGGGAGGTTCTTTTGAGTCTGATGATTAACAAGACGGATGGGTTGGAGGTGATGCAGATGGCTTGATTATTTATTCTGCTTTTGTTGGGAGGTTTCTTGGTGGCGACATCATCCATCTATGGTTTTTGTCATTTTTGAGGATCTTTTCATAGGTCCCACTCTATAATTGGGGGATCCTGACCTTTGTGACCTTTTATTTATCTCTATACGCATTCAGGCGGTGTTGTCGACAGACCTTTATATTTATTGGATGTAATTCTCGCATTTTCTTTTCTTGTATTTACTTACACGTCTTTTTTTATTTATTTCTGACTCTTATCCTTTCTACATAAGTGATTCTTTGAGGTTATAAGGATCAAAGCTAAGTTGATAGCCCTGAAAGAAGAGGACTTGGGGGACTTCTACTGGATGTGCCAATGGAAAAAGTCTAATTGGAGGTCGAACCAGTCTCTGTCTCTAGCGGCGGTGTGACAGGCCCTAAACACTTTGACAAGTGATTCAAGTTATTCCTTCTTTTCTTCATTTGAATCCCTTTTTTGAATATTTTCTTTCTTTGTACGAATAGTGATCTCTTTTGCTGGGGCCTGCAGGTGACCTTCAATCCTCAGGGGACGGCTCCTCCGTATACGGGGGTGGCAGGTATGCATGAGCAAATGTGATGAAAGATGCTGCATGAGTTTGGATACTCTTGATACTTATGAGAGAGAGTTGTGCGGTAGAGAGTGGAGTACAAGGTTGTGGTTCCATTAACATCGCCTTCGATGTTTATGAGGCGGGTGCAGGAGATATCGGATGAGGTTAGGATGGAGGCGATGCTCAACGAGGCTTTCTCACTCTATACGAATAAGTACCTCAACATTGAATTATTTATATTGTTGTGCCTCTTGATGAGTTTTACATTTGAATTATCTATACCAATCGCTAAAGCATACATAATCCTTTTGTTCACGTAAATGATAAGATGAAATATCGTTCTTGGAGGTAAGAAAATAATATCATTTTGTGATAAAGAAGGGGTCCATGTCCATGTAAAGCGTATGAGCTGCCTACGTACCTTTGGGAGTTTTGAAATTTTTTTAAGTTCTATTTTGACATCAAAAGTTTTTTTTAGAGCATCAGTCCCCACATAGTTCTAAGTAGAGGGAAATGAAGATATGATTTTTTAGAACAAAAGGAACATGAGAGGAGTCGTAGCACGTCAAAATTTTAGACTAAGGGTAGAATATTTTTAGACGATCCAGGTTGACTAGATGCGCCATATCTTTTCTTTTAATCTCATCCAGC
Source organism: Sambucus nigra (assembly GCA_949130495.1). Taxonomy (NCBI): domain Eukaryota; kingdom Viridiplantae; phylum Streptophyta; class Magnoliopsida; order Dipsacales; family Adoxaceae; genus Sambucus; species Sambucus nigra. The sequence goes on from OX422207.1 coordinate 764,592,199, forward strand.
ATAGCGGCACCGCATGACAAGGTCTGTTTCACGATTTAGGGGCCACTCCAATTTGTCTTGAATTTCTCTCTAGGGTTCCAGACGGGTTCTATGATTTCTTTGAGGGCTAAGTCTTCTTCTCGGACACCGCGATCCTTGACTCTTCTATTGAATGATTGTGCTATCTGGTGATGGTACCCTTATATGTGGTATAGATTCCTCCGTCTTTTTTCATCCAATAGTGACAATTCGTCAAAGCAGCTTTGATACCAATCTTCCTCGTTGATTTTTCTTTTAAGCATGACGTGCAGTGAAGGTATTTCCAGCTCCATGGTTAGGACAACTCCCTTTCCATATAATAAAGAGTAAGGGGTAGCCCATTTGATGTCCAGACTGAAGTTTGTTATCCCCAGAGGGCGTAAGGGATCCGATCGGCCAAGTCTCAGTAACTCTTAGTCATTTTGCTGAGGATGGCTTTGATGTTTTTGTTAGCAGTTTCAAATGCTCTATTGGTAGGGAGAAGATTTGTCCCTTTGAATTCTATACTCATCGGCCAGTTTCGTAGCCTCATCTTAACAGTTTAACCTATTTTCCGATACCAGATCGTGTGGGACTGGATAACGGCAGAAGATGCTCTTTTTAATAAATTGGTCTACCTTTTTGGCATTCAGTACTGCATATGACTTGTCTTTGACCCACTTAGTGAAGTAGTCAATGGAAACCAAGATGAACTCATGCCTATTAGAATCTTTGGGTGTGAATTTCCCTATGATGTCATTGCCCCATGTAAAGAACGACTAGGGAGAATTTATGTTATACAATTCTTGAGGGGGTAAGTGATGGAGATTGGCAAACTACTAGAATTTGAGGAATTTTCGGACATAGGCGGTGAAATCTTGAACCATGGTGGTGCAATAATACCCTTGATGTCTAATCTTCTTAACAAGCATATGACCATTCATGTGGGGTCCGCATTGCTCACTGTGTATCTTATGCATCATTTTTTCAATGTCAGCGCTTGCGATGCAGTGCAAATGAGTTCAATCGAAGTTTCTCTTGAACAGTGTTTTATCGCAGATGATGTACTGGGTAGAAAGTTTATGGAGGGTCGCATGGTGTTTCTTATTGGCGTCTTTGGGATACCTACTGTGGGTACCCATTTCCGATTAGCCCATAAGATTATTTGACCACATCCATAAGGGCTAATTAAGTGTCTGGCCCAAATTATGGGCCACATTTATTAAACTAAAGACCAAACCTATCCCCAAGAATATCGAAGAGATATTCATGGGATTCATGGATTATATTGGAAGTTACAACTGCATTCTATAATCAATAAATTGTAACCCCTGACCCGGGGCATAGGGGCATGTAACAGAGAAACCCTCTTGAGAGTTACTTAATAAAAATAGTAGACCTCTTCGTGGACGTAGGCAATTTGTCGAACCACTTATATTGTTGTGTTGTGTTGTGATTTCATGATTTTCTTAATCTTCTAGTGATTTCTTCACTCTATAATTTATGTTGTGTTTTTTGTCACCACAATTGGTATCGTCTGTGGGAAAGCGACTGTTATTCCTACGAAAGCACTCATCAATGAAAAGCTAGCAATGTCTTACCACAGTAGCATCCTTCCTCAGGCAGGAGATATCCAGAAGCAGTTTATCCCTTAGAGGGTAAGGTCTTAGATTCTCCATTCAAAATCGAGACTAGATCAACAAAGGCAGATCTCTGAAGAAACCCAGGGGTTCCCTAGTTCCACAAAAAAATCCAGATTAATTGATGCTTATGAAGCATGACTGAAAGAACAAGAGGAGGTTGTGCGCTGGAAGGAAGATGAAAAATGCTCGCCTGAAAAGGGGACTGAAAAGAATGGAGAGAGAGATCCATCAGAATATGAGGAGAAACCACAACTAAACCCCTATCCCTCACACGAGAAAGTCTTGCAACTGAGGAAGGAGCCTGAGGCATGGCTTAGAAAAAACCGAGAGAAATAGGTCAAACGATGATTGATCAGAGCGATCTCAACAAGCTTGACGCCATATAATTCCTGGTCGGTAGAACGACGACATAAGGATGTTGGTATGAAGAGATATGGACCAGCACCAAGCTCATCATAATGCCAGATCTACGTAAGAGTTAGATAAAAGAGCGCTCAAAACCCAAATAAACTCCCCTTTTTCAAGGGAAATAGAAGAAAAAAGAGGCTCTAAAAAGTTTGCAATCCCCAGGTTCAAGATCTATGATGGGAAGACTGATCCCATTGATCATATATGGCAATATCGGTAAGCCATGGAGTCATAATGACACGCTCATGTGTCTCATCTTCCCTTACAGCTTGCATGATATGGCCCACAAGTGGTTCGAGATATTACTACAGAGGTCTATCAAAAACTTTAAATCTTTGACTTAGTTATTCACAGCTGGCTTCATAACAAGCAGCTCCCACCCGAAGCAGATGGATGCACTGCTTACTATGAAAAAGAAGCCACATGATAACCCGAGGGAATACGCCAAGAGGTACATGAAAGTGTTTAATAAAATCAAGGATTTCTCAAAGCAGTTCACTGTAGCATCCTTTAAAATCAGTTTGCCAAGCTCCTGCCTACTGAACCAGTCCTTAACTAAGAAGGAGGCTATATCTGTTGATGAATTGAAAGCTCATATAGAGAAATAAGCCAAATTAGAAAATGTAAACCATCTTAACGCAGGGGATAATGGTCACACAAATGCGAACAAAGGAATGAAGAAGAACGAGCCTCAAAAGAAAGGGAATAAGAACGGGGGAAAAAATGTCTCCAAAAATTGAAACAAAAATGATCCCTCAAAGGCATTTCAGGCTATGAATATGGTCTTCAAGGAACCAATATATAAGATTCTCGCTAAGATCAAAGACGAGCCATTTATCAAGTGCCTAAGTAAAATAGGAGTTGACCCCACTAAATGGAATAACGCACTAAGGTGCGCATTCCACAAGGAGGGTTTCCATAAAACTGAGCACTGTAAAGCCCTCAAATATCATCTGGAGGAGTTGACCCAGGCTGGGCATCTCAATGAGTTAATTGAAAATAAGACATTTAAGGCAATGGTAAATGGAGAAAAAAGGCCCGATAACATCCTCGAGAAGAATATCGACCACGAGTTTGCAGTAATCCACAGGACGCCAGACCTCAAGTAAATACATGCAAATGTTACTCAGATAGAATTCAAGAAGCTCACTAAAGTCATGCAGGACTTTCAGATTAATCCCGCTAAAACTCAGGCCGGGATGCATCGATGACTTGATGACGTCGATTATTAAAAGCATATTGTATTCACAGAAGATGACTTAGTTGGGGTTATAACCCTGTATCATGATGCGCTGGTCATCACACTCAGTATAGCCAACTAGGATATTAACAGATTGCTCATAGACCAAGGTACATCATCCGAGGTGATGTACCTGGAGTTATTTCAAAATTTGAAGCGGAAACCACCATTTCATTGGCCGGTTTCGTTGGAAAAGTCACAGTTCCTTTGGAAAAGATTGTCCTTCTAGTTAGAGCAGGAAATATTTCAAAAATGATAGAATTTCTTATAGTTGACATTGATTCTCCATACCACGCCACCCTCGGAAAAGGGTGGCTCCATGCAATGAAGTCCGTACCATCAACATACTATCAAAATCTCTAGTGTGTTATAGACCGGGGAGTTATTGAGATCCACAGTGAGCAAGCTATGGATAAAAAGTGCTTTATCGAGTCCATTCGACCCAAGAAGGAGAGGAAAACTGATAAATCGAAGAGTTAGGAGGAAGCCCAAGAGGGGTTTTCACCCTCCAAATAGCAACTAAGGTATAACCGATCAAGGGTGGAGGAAACCGGGATCTACCCCTCAATATGGGTTGTCGAAGACCTAAAAGAGGTTACGGTTGTAAGCAACTCGAATGAGAAGAGATTAATAATTGGTACCTCCTTAACTGATCATGAGAAAAATGAGTTAGTCATGCTCCTTCGGAGCAACTTGGATGTTTTTACGTTAGAACCCTACAAGATGCTTGGGATAGATCCTACTATCACTTTTCATCGATTTCATATTGACCCATCCATTAAGACTATCGCACCAAAGGCTCGCCGAATAGTGAGGGAGAAAGAAAAAGTAGTAAAGAAAGAGGTCAAAAAGTTAATGGATTAAGGTTCCATATAGGAAGTCCAATTTCCTAAATGGTTGTCCAACCAAGTGGTAGTTCCTAAGAGAAATGGAAGATAGAAAGTTTGTATTGACTTCACTGACCTCAATAGGGCTTGTCCCAAGGATAAATTCCCTCTCTTAAAGATTGATCACTTGGTTGACCGCACAATAACTCATGCATGGATGAAATTTTTAGGCGCTTACTCTGGATACCATCAAATCCCCCTTTATGGGCCAGACCTAGATAAAACCTCTTTCATAACTTCTGTTGGTTTTTATTGCTATAAGTTTATGCCCTTCGACCTTAAGAATGTAAGAACGACTTATCAACGACTGGTTACTAGAATGTTCTAAAAGCATATGGTGGAGACTATTGAGGTATCGACGACATGCTCATCAAGAGTAAACTCAAAGATGATAACCTCTTCGCCATGACAGGGACTTTTGATACCCTCAAGAAATACCGACTAAAACTTAACGCCAATAATTATTCATTCGATGTCCAGTAAGTAAAATTCCTTGGCTACCCGATCAGCAAGAGAGGAATCGAGGTGAACCCCAATCATATTGATTCCATCAACAAAGTCCAACCCCCCAAATGATAAGGGATGTTCGAAAGCTAACTGGGATGCTTGTTGCACTCCATCGCTTCATTTGTAAGTCCTTAGAGCGATGTCAATCGTTTTTCTAGCTATTAAAAAGAAATAAGGGCCTGACGTGGAATGAAGACTGTTCTACAACCTTAGAAGAACTCAAGACCTATCTCAACATACCACCCCTGCTCGTGATCCTAGAGAAGGAAATCCTCTATATATTTACCTTATTATATCAGACCACGCAAAGAGCTCCACCTTGGTATATGAAAGGCAAGGAGGTCAACATCCAGTCTATTTTGCAAGAAAGACATTTTTAGATACCGAGCAACGAGACCTACCATTAGAAAAGCTCTCCTATCCCCTAGTGATAGCCTCAAGGAAGCTGAAGCATTACTTCGAGGCTCACTCCATATTCGTGGTCACTTTATATCCCCTTACGTATATTCTGAGGAAAGCAGACCTCTCCGTTCGACTGTTAAACTGGCCAGTCGAGCTCTGAAGATTCGATATTCACTTTGAATAAAAAACAACCATCAAGGGGTAGATTCTAGCTAATTTTATCACTAAATTCAGAGGAGACCTGCCCATCGATCATCCAGACACTAATCGATCAATGGAAAGAACACTGGGACCTAGTGTTTGGAACTTATACATTGATGGAGCCTCCAACTCCCATGGGCAGGGGTATGCATCATATTTGTAACTCCCAAAAACACTATGCTTGAGCAGGCCATCAGGCTGGGATTTAAAGACTCCAATAATGAAGTAGAATACGAGGCGCTAATAGCTGGCTTGCACAAAGCATAAGTGGTGAGGGCAAAACTCCTTCAAGTCTTTAGTGATTCACACCTGGTATCCAATCAGATAAGTGCAGATTTTAACACAAAAGATGAAAGGATGGAAACTCAGCTCGCCGTTGTAAAGAGACTCATGGATAACTTTAATAAAGTTAACGTTCAATAGTTCCCTAGAGGAAAAAATAACCATGTCGATGCCTTAGTAGGACTGAGTTCTATAATAGACTCTGATTTGAAGAGAACAATCCAAATAGACTTCCTCTCATAACCCAATATCGATCAAGTTACTGAATTTGAGCATGTATCCAAGTAGGTTCTCCACATCGAAAGAGCACCAAGTTGGATGGAACCCATCATAGACTATCTATAAGGTGATACACTGCCAGGTGATAAGAGGTCGACACATCAGATAAGAGTTAAAGCTGGTCGCTTTCACTTATCTCCTGATGGGAAATTGTACAAGAGATCCTTTAGTGGACCCTACCTCCCATGCGTTCATCCATAAGACGTCGAGCAGGTTCTGCATGAACTTCATGAAGGCATTTGTGGAAGTCATCCATAAGGAAGATCATCGGTCCTTTCGAGCAATGAAGGAAGTGTATTGGTGGACATATATGCAGAGAGATACTGGAATCTATGTTCACAAATGCAAAAAATGTCAAAAACACTGCCCAATGGTTCACCATCCCACCAACGACCTCAAATCATTGAATAGTCTGTGGCCCTTTGCCCAGTGGGGGTTGGACATTGTAGGGCCACTGCCTACTGCATCCAAAAACCAAAGGTATTTGTTCATCGGCATAGACTACTTCACAAAATGGATAGAGGCAGAACCACTAAAGAATATTCGGGACACAAACATGACAAAATTTATATGGAAGAACATCATCACCCACTTCGGCATCCCCAGGACGATCATTTCTGACAACGGGACCCAGTTCAAAAGTGATCTCTTCCAAATCTTTTTCAACAATTATGGGGTTAGGCATTATTTCCTCTCCGTAGCATATCCTCAAAGAAATGGGAAGGATGAAGCTTCCAAAAAGATAGTGATTGACGAACTAAAAAAATGACTAGAACGGTCCAAAGGTGCTTGGGCGAACGAGCTACCCGACATCCTCTAGACCTATCGTACGACCCCATGGCAAGAAAGTAGGGAAACTCCCTTTGCGCTGACCTACGGAATGAAAGAAGTCATTGTACTGGATGCCAGGCTCCCTACCATGAGATCCACTCTGGTCGATTAAGGCCACAATGATGAAGCATTACTCCCTGAACTTGACTTAGCCGATGAATGTTGAGAATTATCTCTGGATAAGTTGGCATCCTACCAACAACAGTTATCCAGACAATACAATTAAAAAGTCAATTCGAGGAAATTTCAAGTTGGGGATTACGTCCTAAGGAAAGTCCTCGGTAGTGATTTAAAATAATCAGACGATAAACTGGGAAGGACCTTTCAAGATAGTAAGGGATGACCTGCAAGGAGCCTATCTCTTGGAAACGCTGGAGGCCAGGGCGATACCAAGGGCTTAAAATGTTACGAATCTTAAGAATTTATACTTTTAGACTTCCTTTATTTGTGAATGATTAGTTTAAGCATATTTTCATTTACAAACTGATGTTGCTCTTTATTTTCAGTTTCGATTAATAAAATTTAATTGGCCTTGGCGTTCTACATATCTTGGTTGTCTTGATAATATTTCAATATGTACCCTTTCCAAGTAAGAGACTTCACCCCTTTTATGAATATAATAGAGTTCCTAGACTACAGCGAGCGGATTATCTTTCTTCAGCCAAGGGATCTTAAAATCACCCCTCTTTGATTAAAATAAAGTGTAAGGTCTACCCTAATCAAAGAAATCCAAAACATGATGAGCAAGGTTAACAAGTAACCTTCCTCGGGCCTTCGTCTAAAAACACAATTGGCCTCACAGGTTGTTTCGACAACAAATAAAGACCGACATGTGGTCTTTAGGCAACATGTCCAACTCAGGTTGGTCGCCAACACAGTTAGGCTTGAAAATTTTACTTGGGAAAATTGTCCAATGACTAGGTTCATTCTCGCCATTGACATACTTAGGCCTAAGGTAGTGTGAGGACACAAACTAAAAGGTAAAGTGGACGGAATGATATGGCTAAGGCATATTGGACAGAGGGAATTCTCAAATAAAAGGTAGCTCTAAATGTCATTTAGTCGGTTGAAGTGACCAAAACTATTAGAGTTTCATACTGATTATTCATATGCCCAAAACATAAATAGTCAATTATATTTCTGATTTAGAGTTACGTGATTACATTTACAATAATAAGAAATTTTTTAAGGCCTACAAAGGTCCTGGGCGATGAGCAAAATAATCTTCTACTCGATCTGTTCAACCATCGTCAGGACAAGGAACAAAACTTTCCACATCCCCCTCTACGTACGACTCTAACATTAGCACCAAAATGGCATCTATGGGGATCCAACGATCATCTCTCCGAAAGGGATTTTTCTCCAAAGATGGAGGAGTAATTTCATGTCTATACCACAAGGTTGAATTTTCGGGGACCATCAATTCCCTGAGGTAACATAGCCACCCTTTTATAAAAGCTAACTCCTCGGCCTCCTTCAGCTTTGCAGGGGCATCTTCCCAGCCTTGATAATAGCCATCAGTCCACACCTGTTGAGGAAAATTTCGGAACAAGTGCCTCAATCACGTGACATTCCTTTGATGATCGATAATAATTACATATGCTCATCGAACATCCCCCTTTAGCTCGACAATCTCCCTATGAGAAGCATCATTATCTGATCCAGCTCAATGCATGAATGACGAAGAGGACCCTCATAGGATTTGATAAGCATTACTCGGGGCGTTCTCCTTGAGACATGAAACTTCTCTTCTCAGATCATCATTTTCCCTCTGCAGCAGCTCCCCCACTTGATTAACTTCAGATGTATCCATCTCTTCTTGAACATATGCACTAATCTCTTCCATTTTCTCGAGTCTATCCTTTAGTTTGACATCCACTTTAGATTGGTCCTTATAGTCCTTATTCCTTTCCCTAAGGGTCTTACAGATATATGTTAAAGCTCGTCGCGCTTAGATGCTTCTGTTTGGACAAAGGATTTGACTTAGGTGAGAACTGGCAATGATATAGTCATCTAAATCAACAGGCTATAAATTGAGAAAACAAATGACAAGAGCATCATAAATTAGTGAAAATAAAAGTGTGTTCTTTTTCATTCAAAACAAAGTGGCACCAAACAAGTACAAATCAAAAGTACATCATACAAGGAACACAAACAGAGAAAAGCCTAAAATTTTAGCTGGTAGCTGCAACCTTCTCGAAGGAAGATGAACTATTTCCCTTACTAGCAGCAAGGTCATCAGTAGCCTAGCCTGCGCTTGAAGCCCTTATACTTTTGACTCATTTGAGTCTAGACTGTATAAGAGCTCATCTAGTTTGGAAATTGTGACAAAATAGTGTCCATCCTAGAAACCAAAGAGCTTCAGAGATTGGGTTGCTTCTTCTTCCATACATCTTGTGATGATCCTGAGACTATAGCCATCACTCACACACTTAGAATTTTATTCTTGCATATCATATTGCACCTCTATGTGTATTAATGTTGTGAGTGTGTTTAAATCCCTCAATTTGATTTTTAATAATTTTTTTGGGAATTTTAAATATATTTTAAACAAGGTTTTATTTAATTAAAATTTGATTTAAAAAGTCTTGGGGTTAATATATAAATATGTATTGTTGTGTTTATTGGCCTAAAGTTACTCTGGGTAGAAACCGAAAGCGCTAGAGACTCTAGGGTTGGCTTTGTAATTATTTTGGGACGCGCGTTTACATTCGTCCTCAGGCCAACACTTGCTGTTCTCTGATTGGCCCTAGGTGTGTTTCTTTACAGAGACATACCATCGCTTGTTATCAGCCCTTGGATCAACCCTTATCGATGGCCTGCATGTCTTTTGAGTGAATCCCCGTGTAAATCCTTAAGCCAATCACAGCCTGTTTAATCCACCGCCTGTTGTGAGCCCTTGGATTGCAGTCAAAGGAGCTTGACTCAATCTCAGCCATTGTTTTTGAACGATGCTCTGGAATCTTCCTCTCTTCCTATTTAAAGGCCTCCCATCTCAGCCTTCGAAAGCTTTTGCCATTTTGAAAAGTCTCAGAGAATAGAGAGAGAGAAGAGAGAAGAGAGAAGAGAGAAGAGAGAAGTTAGAGAGAGAAACGAAACCCTAGTTAGAAACCCTAACTTCGTCCAAATACTTCTCAAGCCCAAACTACTTACCTATCCAGAAAAAAAAACACCATAACCAAATAAACACCATCCTTAGTGTTTTCTTGAGTTTATGAGAGTTCTGGTTGAAAGATCTTGGGTTGCTGAAATCCTTGTGTTCATAAATCTTATTTCCAACTTAGACATAGACTCAGATCTTGTTTCTGATTCAATAGAAATCATAGATCTGTAGTTTTGCATGTCATAATACACTTAGTTGCATTTATTTCTCATCTTGAGAATTTCGTTGTTGATTGTTTTCTGTTAAAACATTTTCTTACTTCAGAATCAACAATAGATGTTTTTCTATTTCTGTTTTTACAAAACTTAACCTGACCTAGTTGGATTCGCACTTGGAGGGTTCTCAATCTCCATAATATTTTCAAAAGTGATTGAGAAAGGTCTTGACCGATTTCTTAAGCAAGATCTCCGTGGAATCTGGGTTATTTTGAAAGGTCAAAAAGGTTCTTGGTTTTGTAAGAAAGAAAAATAACAAATACACTGCATATAGACTTTATATGTGATTTGTTAGGATCGTCTGTAACTAATAAGTGTGTGTGTGTGCATGCATGTGTTTTAGAACACTATTCACAAACATCTTCACACTACAAACACTGAAAGTGTTGGTTATAAGATTTGGTGAACATAAGTCGATATAAAGTGCTGAAACAAAGAAGAGTTGACAAACTGAGACAACTACATCAACAAACAAGATCTGCAGAAAAGTTAAGGACGCCAGAGGGTACAATCCTGAACTTGTATAGATTTGTTTTTGTGTGCATGTTAGTTAAATAGGTTGTAACTCGCATATTTGTTTTAGTGATTGTTTTTGTTTTACTCCGTAGAGGGAGTCGTGGATGTTTCCTAAAGGTTGAGGTTTTACCACGTTAAAAATCCTGAGTATCAATATTTCTACATCTTCTCATCCCATTCTGATGTGTGCTGAGTTTAAAACATTTTAAACTGTTTACTAAAACTTGTTATCAAATCTTGTCCATATCTCGTACATATTTTTTGTTAACACATCTTGTGTTCAAAATCAGTTTGATTTTAGTAAAGAGTTTCTTCAACAAACTTTCGGAGTTGCTTAAATAGTTTATTTTCATAAACGACCTTGGCAACGTTATTTCAATTGGTATCAGAGCTGTTGGTGAACTTATTTCAAAAAGATCCTGAGTTTCTGAAACTGTTTTCTCAAAATCAATTATGGACGAGAAAAACGAAAGATATGGTAACTTGACCAGACCCCCAGTCTTTGATGGAACCAATTTCTCTTACTGGAAAGTAAGAATGATTGCTTTCATTCAAGGAACCCTGGGAGATGATGTCTGGGATATTATTGAAAATGGATACTCTTATCCAACTAAACCAGCCACTGATGGAAGCAATGAAAGGATTAAGAAAATATTGAGTGAGTTTACTCAAGAAGAGAAACAGGTTTCTCGAAATAATAACAAAGGAAAGAATGCTATATTTATGTCTATTAACGAATATGAGTTCAAGAGAATCTCATCTTGTACCACTTCCAAGGAAGCATGGGATACCTTGATTACTGCCCACGAAGGAGACTCTAGGGTAAAAGCTGCTAAGACTCAGATGTTAATCCCACAGTATAATACCTTAATCATGTCTGAATCTGAGTCTTTCGATGATTTCTATATGAACCTGACTGATATTGTCACTAAACTTCATGCTAATGGTATAACTTATGATAGACAAGAAATTGTCTCTAAAATTCTGAGATCATTACCACAGAAATTTGACAATAAAAGATATGCTATTGAGGAGATGTGTGATATAAATCTAACTCCTGAATGACTCAGTAGCAAATTAAGAACTGTGGAAATGGAATTAGAGTTTAAGAAACAATTGACCCACACTAATAGGAAACATACCAATTCCAATCTTAGCTTTACTTCTAAGATGACTAAGCCTGAGTTAAACACTCCTAGTAATGATTCTGATGAGGACTGTGACTTAGAAAGTCTAGATAATCAGATTGCCCTAATGACAAAACAATTTAAGAAAATTGTGAAATTTAGAAACAGTGTTGCAAATAGACAGGGCAAGTCTAATTATTCTACTCCTTCAAATCACAAACCTCATGAGAAACCTCATGACAAACAGAACAAGGACAACACAAGACCTCACAGAGACCTCAAGAAGACTGAATGCTATAGATGTGGTAAACTAGGACACATTGCTCAAGACTGTAGAGTTAATTTAAATGCCCAAAACAAACACTCTAGAGCCAACATCTGCAAAACCTGGGATGACTCAAGTGATTCTGAAAATGAGGAACCTGAGACATCTGATGGTTTTGATCCTTGTTTAGCCTTCTTTGCCAAAATCATATATAATGATGATATGCCTATGCTTGATAGTGAGTAAGAGTTTAGTAATTCTAGTTCTGTTGCTTTGAATCATACTTTAACTGGTTTAGATGCTTTACTTACTGAGAACATTAATACCTCTTCCTCGGGGTGTGTGAGTCAAAGGGGAATCGATACTGCTGATGTCAATGGGTGTGTGAGTTTAAGAAATGAAACCTTAGGGGTCACTTCACACACTTCACTTAGTGACTCTGACAATGATGATCTCCCAGACATCCACACTCTATATACTAAAACTCTTAAGAAAAGCACTAGACTAGAAAAGGTTGTGAAAGATCTTACCAAAAAGCTAGAGGATCTAAGCCTAATGGTAAAACTGAATGCTGAAGAGTATACTACACAATGCATGTCTCATGAAAGTGAAGTTAAAGTGTTTAATGAAGAACTGAAAACTTTGACTGAAGCTAATGAAATTCTGGAGAAAAAATACAAAGGAACATTATTAGAATTGGAACAAACAAAAGAAAAGACAGCAACTGTTTTCAAAAAATTTACCAAATTTGAAAACAATTCTAAATGTTTTGAGGAATTCGTTGCTGAATCTAAAACCAATTCTGATGATAGAAATGGAATAAGGTTTTGCCCCAATTTAAAGACACAAACAAAATATGTTGAACCTATCAAGTTTGTGTCAGGAGGCAAAAGACCTATTGAAACATGTCCAGACTTTCATTCTCTAAAAACTAAGTTTGACCATCAAAACACTAACACTGGAGATGAAAGTTGCTCTAAGCATGAAAGTTTACCAAAGGGAAAATATGTCTGCCCCCCTATTAGGAAAAGTGAACCTGCTTTCAAACCTGTGCTACCTAGGAATAAAATTCAGCCTCAAAATTTCTCAAAACCTTTGTTTAGAGACTTTCCTAAGGAAAACCCAACTCTGAGCAATCTTTATTGCTCATATTGTGATATATACGGCCACTCGTTTGATAATTGCTATGCTAGGAGACTGATTAAACCTGTCTACAATTCTTCCATATATCCTAACTTTAACTACTCTAGGAGGAGTCGTAACAACTATATCCTTCCCAGGCCACCAGACAAAAACTCTAACTATAGGAATAGAAGGACTAAACCTAAAAGGACATTTACTAGAAGGATTACCAGAAACTTTTCTAAATCAAATGCTCAGGAATTCAAATTTACTCAAAATCATGCGCAAAATGTTTTTCAACAAAAATCTAATGCTCGCAAATTTTATCAAATGAGAGCAAACAAGCGCAAACAGAAAACCAGAGCAATTTGGGTTAGAAAAGATGATCTAGAACCCCAGATGAAGTTAATATTGTTGTTTCTGCTCTAAAAGCTGAACTTACAACTTCTGGTTGGTACTTGGATTCTGGATGTTCCAAGCATATGACAGGTGATGATACAAAACTTTTTAATCAAACCCACTTTGATGGTGGAAAAGTTGTTTTTGGTGATGGAGTATCATCCCAGATCATAGGCAAAGGAACTCTTAAAGAAAAAGGTCTTCCTGTTCTTGAAAATGTTCTCTTAGTTAAAGGTCTTAAGGCTAAATTACTTAGCATTTCGCAATTTTGTGACTCAAACTATACTGTCACCTTTTCAAAGAACAATTGCAAGATTTTAAATGAAAAGGGAGAATGCTTAATTACAGGATTCAGGACTCCTGACAATTGTTATACTGTCATGTCTAGTTCTGAAATCTGTAATGTTGCCAGAATGGATGACAATGAGATATGGCATAACAGAATGGGTCACATTAATTACGAAAATTTGAGTAAATTGTCCTGTCAACAAATAGTTAGAGGAATACCTAAAATTAAACCTATTCATAACATTGTCTGTGGTCCCTGCCAAGAAGGAAAAATTGTTAAAGCACCTCATAAAAGGGTTAAAGATATCCTTACCTCTAATCCCTTAGAACTCATCCATATGGACCTAATGGGTCCTTCTCAAACTGTTAGTCTTTGTGGACACAGTTATATTCTAGTTATGGTTGATGACTTCACCAGATTCACTTGGGTAGCTTTCTTAAAACAAAAATCCGATACTTTTCAAACTTTTTTAAAGTTTCTTTTACGGATTGAGAATGAAAAAGACACTCAAGTGAATAGAATCAGAAGTGATAGAGGTGGTGAATTCAAAGACACTGGTATTGTAGAATATTGTGACTATAATGGTTACAAACATGAGTTCAGTGCTCCTAAGACCCCTCAACAAAATGGAATAGCTGAGAGAAAGAATCGAACTCTTCAAGAGATGGCACGTGTCATGCTCCATGCTAAGAACTTACCTAAGTATTTTTGGGTAGAATCTATTCGTACAGCTTGCCATCTTATTAATAGGGTCTATCTTAGAAAGAATTCGAAACAAACCTCTTATGAACTTTGGTACAATAAAAAGCCTAATCTTAAGTACCTTAGAACCTTTGGTAGTACCTGCTATGTTTGCAAAGATAGGGAACACTTATCTAAATTTGAGAGTAGAGGAGATAAAGCCATATTCTTAGGTTATTCACCTAACAGTAGAGCTTATCGAGTGTATAATCTTCGCACTAAGACCTTAATGGAATCCATAAATGTAATTGTTAATGACACTACTATAGAAAGCAAGACTAGTGAATTAACTATAGAAGAAGAGTCATCAAATGTTTTAGAAAATGACTCTTCTGAAATAGATAATTCATTACCTATTGAGTCACCTGAAGTACCTAACTGGGTTTCTAATGATCATCCCATAAACAACATAGTTGGTAACCCTAGTGAGCCAGTACGTACAAGATCCCAACTTAGAAATTATGCTCTCTATGCATGCTTTGTTTCTCTCCTAGAACCAAAGAATGTAAATGAGGCATTGAATGACACTTACTGGATTTCTGCTATGCAGGATGAACTTTTACAATTTATCATTCATGATGTATGGTATCTTGTTCCACGTCCTGATCACAAAAAGGTTATTGGTACTCGTTGGATTTTCAAAAATAAAACTGATGAAAATGGGATGATAATTAGAAATAAAGCTAGACTAGTTGCTCACGGTTATTCCCAAATAGAAGGACTTGATTTTAATGAGACGTTTGCTCCAGTTACTCGTTTAGAATCAGTTCGTCTGCTTCTTGCTATAGCTTGTCACATGCATTTTACATTATATCAAATGGATGTTAAATCTGCGTTTCTTAATGGAATACTTGCCGAGGAAACCTATGTAGAACAACCTAAAGGGTTCATTGACCCTAATTATCCTAATCATGTATTTCGGTTGAAAAAGGCTTTATATGGTCTTAAGCAAGCTCCTAGAGCTTGGTATGAGCGCCTGTCCAGTTTTTTTCTGGACAAAGGTTTCAAAAGAGGTGGAAATGACCAAACCTTATTTGTCAAACATTTTGGCAAACACATTACTATCGCTCAAGTCTATGTAGACGATATCATATTTGGATCCACTTCTACCTCAGAAGTAAAATCTTTTGCTGAAATTATGAGTAAGGAATTTCAGATGTCCCTTATGGGGGAGTTACAGTTCTTCCTAGGTCTCCAAGTCAAACAACAACCAGATGGATTGTTTCTTTCGCAGACTAAGTACGCATTAGAGATAGTTAAGAAATTTGGCCTCGAGAGTGCTAAAAATGCTAAAACGCCTATGAGTACTACAGAGAAATTATCTAAAGATGAAAATGGTAAATCTGTAGACTCTACCTTATATCGTAGTATGATTGGCACATTACTCTATCTGACTGCCTCGCGTCCTGATATCATGTATGCTGTTTGTGTTTGTGCGCGTTATCAAAACAACCCCAAGGAGAGCCATTTAAACGCTGTTAAACGCATAATTAAATATGTTAAAGGCACTCTAAATTTAGGAATTTGGTACACGAATGACACACCTAACACTATTATTGGGTACACTGATGCTGACTGGGCTGGGTGTACTGATGATAGTAAAAGCACTTCAGGCGCATGTTGTTATATCGGTAATAACTTGGTAGGATGGAGTAGTAAAAAACAGAACTGCACATCTCTCTCGACTGCTGAATCTGAATACATAGCCGCCGGTAGCTGTTGTGCCCAATTATTGTGGCTTAAACAAATGCTAAGTGATTATGGTATTTTAGAACCCACACTTCATCTCTATTGTGATAATCAAAGCGCGATTAATATTTCTAAGAACCCGGTTCAACACTCGCGAACTAAGCACATTAAAATAAGACATCATTTTATTCGTGAATTAGTTGAAACCAAGGAATTAGAAATCAATTATCTTTCTACTGATCTACAACTTGCAGATTTATTTACCAAACCTCTTGATTATAATAGATTCATTTCTTTACGTAAATCTATTGGTATGATTTGTGTTGAGTAAATACCTGCCTTATTTTCCAAGTTCCTTCCCTTTGTCCACTTGAGACAAAATGGGGGAGAAATTTGAGTCTACTGCATATACTAAAAAGCTTGATCTTAGTAATTCTTTGCAGGTATTCTTCTTGTACAGTCATTCTTTATTGTAATAATAGGATGTTAAAACTGTATATAGTTGAGTTATGTAATTTTTGCTTTCTAGGATTTGGGTAGATAGAACTTTTATAGGAATAGGATTTTCTTATTTGTTGTCACCCTACGAGTTTAGATGACTCAAAGGAGATTTTGTCTCATATTTCCAAAGGGGGAGATTGAAGCCCTTATACTTTTGACTCATTTGAGTCTAGACTGTATAAGAGCTCATATAGTTTGGAAATTGTGACAAAATAGTGTCCATCCTAGAAACCAAAGAGCTTCAGAGATTGGGTTGCTTCTTCTTCCATACATCTTGTGATGATCCTGAGACTATAGCCATCACTCACACACTTAGAATTTTATTCTTGCATATCATATTGCACCTCTATGTGTATTAATGTTGTGAGTGTGTTTAAATCCCTCAATTTGATTTTTAATAATTTTTTTGGGAATTTTAAATATATTTTAAACAAGGTTTTATTTAATTAAAATTTGATTTAAAAAGTCTTGGGGTTAATATATAAATATGTATTGTTGTGTTTATTGGCCTAAAGTTACTCTGGGTAGAAACCGAAAGCGCTAGAGACTCTAGGGTTGGCTTTGTAATTATTTTGGGACGCGCGTTTACATTCGTCCTCAGGCCAACACTTGCTGTTCTCTGATTGGCCCTAGGTGTGTTTCTTTACAGAGACATACCATCGCTTGTTATCAGCCCTTGGATCAACCCTTATCGATGGCCTGCATGTCTTTTGAGTGAATCCCCGTGTAAATCCTTAAGCCAATCACAACCTGTTTAATCCACCGCCTGTTGTGAGCCCTTGGATTGCAGTCAAAGGAGCTTGACTCAATCTCAGCCATTGTTTTTGAACGATGCTCTGGAATCTTCCTCTATTCCTATTTAAAGGCCTCCCATCTCAGCCTTCGAAAGCTTTTGCCATTTTGAAAAGTCTCAGAGAATAGAGAGAAAGAAGAGAGAAGAGAGAAGAGAGAAGAGAGAAGAGAGAAGAGAGAAGTTAGAGAGAGAAACCAAACCCTAGTTAGAAACCCTAACTTCATCCAAATACTTCTCAAGCCCAAACTACTTACCTCTCCCGAAAAAAAAACACCATAACCAAATAAACACCATCCTTAGTGTTTTTTTGAGTTTATGAGAGTTCTGGTTGAAAGATCTTGGGTTGCTGAAATCCTTGTGTTCATAAATCTTATTTCCAACTTAGACATAGACTCAAATCTTGTTTCTGGTTCAATAGAAATCATAGATCTGTAGTTTTGCATGTCATAATACACTTAGTTGCATTTATTTCTCATCTTGAGAATTTCGTTGTTGATTGTTTTCTGTTAAAACATTTTCTTACTTCAGAATCAACAATAGATGTTTTTCTATTTCTGTTTTTACAAAACTTAACCTGACCTAGTTGGATTCGCACTTGGAGGGTTCTCAATCTCCATAATATTTTCAAAAGTGATTGAGAAAGGTCTTGACCGATTTCTTAAGCAAGATCTCCGTGGAATTTGGGTTATTTTGAAAGGTCAAAAAGGTTCTTGGTTTTGTAAGAAAGAAAAATAACAAATACACTGCATATAGACTTTATATGTGATTTGTTAGGATCGTCTGTAACTAATAAGTGTGTGTGTGGGCATGCATGTGTTTTAGAACACTATTCACAAACATCTTCACACTACAAACACTGAAAGTGTTGGCTATAAGATTTGGTGAACATAAGTCGATATAAAGTGCTGAAACAAAGAAGAGTTGACAAACTGAGACAACTACATCAACAAACAAGATCTGCAGAAAAGTTAAGGACGCCAGAGGGTACAATCCTGAACTTGTATAGATTTGTTTTTGTGTGCATGTTAGTTAAATAGGTTGTAACTCGCATATTTGTTTTAGTGATTGTTTTTATTTTACTCCGTAGAGGGAGTCGTGGATGTTTCCTCAAGGTTGAGGTTTTACCACGTTAAAAATCCTGAGTATCAATATTTCTACATCTTCTCATCCCATTCTGATGTGTGCTGAGTTTAAAACATTTTAAACTGTTTACTAAAACTTGTTATCAAATCTTGTCCATATCTCGTACATATTTTTTGTTAACACATCTTGTGTTCAAAATCAGTTTGATTTTAGTAAAGAGTTTCTTCAACAAACTTTCGGAGTTGCTTAAATAGTTTATTTTCATAAACGACCTTGGCAACGTTATTTCAGCGCCAGCATTAGGTACACCACCTTTTACTGAAGCAGAGACCACTCTCTGATCAGTAAATAAAGCACCTACAATAGGTATAACAGGCTCCACAATAACTCGAGCAGCAGGGGCATCCTCGTTCACTATAGGTTTAGGGCCTATGTGGTGTTAGGAGAATAGGGGGAGTAATCAGCAATTCCAGTAGCGATCAACTCTCGATCCCATCCTTAATTGAAGCCTTCTCAGTTGACATAGGTAATCTGGCCTTTAATGTCTTCATATGCTGCTTCCCATCCTTCGTTAGATGCTCTCTCCCGAATAATATTCGCCTTTGCCTCCAGCTTCTTCACCTTATCGGCAAACACTTTATTCGCTTCTTCACTGGATATCTATTCACTGGATCCTACCTCTCTACTATCACCTCTACCACCTTCATCAATACCAACCTCTGAGATTCTCTACTTCGCATCGTCTAATTCGATGGGTTCAGAAGCACCAACTCCTTTTGGGATATCAAGGTGAGGTATGGTGTCCACTGGTTGAGAAAAGAAACTAGTTGTAGTATTTTTTTTACTCCAACAGGAAGGCAACAGACCTAGGGTGCTCACCCTTAGCTACGGAGTCTCTTATCTTCCAAGATTTTACCAACTCAGCAGCCCGGATCTCTCGAGGAGCAGGTTCTTGATTTTTAGCCTTTCTTGAAAAAGGAAAATGGAGGAGAACATTAGAAGAAAAACAGATCAAGATGACCAAACAAAATAAATGAAAAAGGTTTGGTAACAACCTATGTACTTCTCCCCCTAAGTAGGGATCTGAGGTCCCCTGTACCTTGTGCCCTCTGCTTGGGGAGGAAATTCCCAATTTCTAGCAATGAATCCTTCAGACTAGTAGTCTTTATGGGAATGAGGTATATTCACTACTAATACCTTATCAAGACTCATGGCTTTCAGATATCGAAGACCCCCACTTGTGCGAGAAAAGTATAATAATAACAGATTTTAACTAACCCTCAATTGGTTCCATAATGCTAATTTATCCTATAGACTCCATTGAAAATCTTCCAAACATTTGGAGAGCAATGAGCAGGAACTATCTCGAAGTATTAAAAATAAGTGTAAAAAGAGAGGATTAGGGAGAAATGTCAAACCCCCTTGAGATAAAAGGAGGACATGTATCCAGTATCCATCCTCAACATCACGAACAATGAGGGGAATTAAGGCACACTCAATATCTACACAGTCAGGGATATTGTAACATTTTCTAAACTCAATCAAGATTTGTTGTCTATCGTTACGATGAGAAAACCCAGAAAACCCCACTACAGTAGAGTGAAGAGATACGACGAAAGGAAATTAGAAAAGAAAAAGAAAGTATCTTAAGACTTACGAAGTAATAATCAAGCTAGAAACGCTAGAAGGCCTTGATTTTGGAAGACAAAGAGAAAAAGACAGCTTAGAAATCACGATACGCAAAGAATGTGAAGTTACGACGGAGCTTCTCCAAAACTTGAGTTTAAATGTGTCGATGATAGTTCACACAGTTCGAAGAAGATTTACTGCTTCAATATCTTACGAAAGGACAAATTGCATCTCTCCTATCTTATAAATTTCAATTGTGCCATCAGGAGGGAAACATTTTCTTTTAAAATTTGGGGGCCCAATTCATCACCCTAAAATTTTTAGGGGCAATTGTGGGTACCCATTTCCTATTATCCCACATGAGTAGACGACCATTCCCGTAAGGGCTAATTAAGTGCCCGACCCAAATCATAGTCCACATTTATTAAACTAACTCGAGATAAGACGAAGTCTATCCTTAAGAATCTCGGAGAGATATTCAAGGGATTCATGGCTTATCGTGGAGGTTATAATCGCATTCGATAATAAATAAATTGTAACCCCTAGCCCCAGGTCATAGGGGCATGTAATAGTGAAATCCTCTTGAGAGATACTTAATAAAAATGATAGACCTCTATATGTACGGAGGCAATTTTTCGAACCACGTATATTGTTGTGTTGTTTCTGATTGCAAGCTTTTATTAATCTTATAGTGATTGTTTTCTTCTATAATTTGTGTTATGTTTTTTCTCACCACACCTACCATTCTTGAGGAGGCACACAAAATCGTATTGCCACCACATTGCCATATCAAAGTCTTCCTCTGTGACGAACTCAATGTGGTAGAAGTGGGTTGGCAAAGCTTATTTGGGGACTATAAAGGGGTCCATTGTTAATATCTCGTGCATGTCGACTGTGGAGGCTAAGGTAGCAAGGGCATCTGCAAAACTATTCCTTGTGCGGGGAAGTAGTTGAAGGTGATATTGACGCGACCACAAATGTGTCTAGTGTGCGTGCTATTTAGGCTCAAGTGCTAGCCTGTCGCTCAAGTATTTATCCGATAAGTCGGCTATCGATCCTCAGAGAAACAGGACGAACTAAGTCGTGATGACGTTGGAAAGATGAGGAAATCCTAGCTTTGACTCTAGAAAGAACGAAAAGGTGATTTTGGGAAACATAACACTTCAAAGAGATGCAAATTGGGGAATGATTAACCAATGAAACTAGAATAAATAAAATGCAACTATGCTAATTTAAACGAAAAGCTGATGACAAATGGTTTTACGAATTAAATATGAAATGAGAATAATAACTCAGGTTACAATCCCCCACACCCTAACAATTCACTTTGTAGGTTCGGTGATATTTAATCTTAACAGAAATGATAAGCAAATGCGACCACTAGAATAAGTAAAAAACATAAAATAACTGCACCCACACACAACACAAGATATACGTGGTTCGGCAAAATGGCCTATGTCCACGGTGGTGCTCTCTGATTTTTATTTCTGTTTACTCCGGGGGAGTGTTCACAAAATCGTGCCCTTTTCCACGGGCTGAGAGTTTAATATATACATGTCATTTCTCAGAGAGCGGGGGTGTTGGACTCCTCCACGTTAGTACATAACTCCTAGAATATCTCGTGAGAGATTTTAGGGGTTGAATGAGTTATAACTGAATTAGTTATACACTAGTCCTTTAGACTTTGGACCGGACTTAATCGGGATACTAATCTGGGCCATAATGGTTAATCGAGGTACCCACAATTGCCCCTAAAATTATTGGGTCACAATTTGGGCTCAATAATTTTACATAATAGCCTTAATGGAATTTTTGCGAATCGCATACCACCTTGGGATTGAAGCGTTTCTATTGAGTAGATTCAGGCGGCATATTTGTTTCGTTTCCCGTGCGTTATTATTGAGAGGGTTTAAACTAGTTTGGAGAAGCCATTTCCTAACGTCACTTCAAACTTCGTTGCAATCTCAAGATTTCTCCAACTCCTTACTGTGCTTTCTCACTTCCATGTCTCGTCTTTTTCCTTCGATCTTCTTCCTTACCTTCTCATCTTTTCTTCTTGTGGCTTTGCATCCTCTCAAGATGATTCTGACTTCGTAAGTTCTTCAAACTCCTTCTCCTTTGTTTTTTGTTGGAATTTATTCATTATCGATACTAGGGTTTTTCCTATTTGATGGCAAAAATTGGAAATAGGTCAATAACTGAGTTTATGAAGTTCTACAATATTCCAAACTAGGTAGACATTGAATGTGCCACTGTTCCTCATAATGTTAGGGAAATTGATGACGATCACTGGATACATGTTCTTATGTTATCCCAGGGGGTCTTACTTTTCCCCCCAAATCGCTTGTTTTTGCATTTGTTTAGTTACTTCTATATAGTCCATGCACAGTGTTCGCCAAATGTTTAGAAAATTTTTAATGGTGTTCATAGAATTAATCAGCTCTATGGCACTAATCTAGGTCTCGCTGAAATTTTCTATTGCTATTCTTTTTCCCGAACAAGCCCTGGTCTCCTTTATCTCAAAGCTAGGAGTCCTAATAGGGTATTGGTAGTAAATCTACCTAATTCCCACAAGGACTACTGGCACAAGGGGTTTATAGCCAGAAACTGGCAGATCCCTTCCCAAACTGAATGGGCGAGGTACAAGGGATATGAGATTCCCTTTTATGGGGAGGAATATATAGGTAAGCATAGCCCTTATTTTGCTCATGGATTTTCTGTTATTCTACTATTTTTCTCATATTTACCTCTTAATCTTTTTCAATAAAGTCAAAGAACACAGAGCCTTCTCTTCGCGAGATTCAAGTTGCTGAGCTGGTCAAGGTTTGGAAGATCAGGGAATACTTTACTGACGGTGAGCATCCGCGATCACTTGCATTCCTTTTAGAGTATAAGAACATTGGGTCTAGCTTTATTTCCCATCCCGTGGATAGTATTCCTCAGCTAGATATCATAGAAGAGGTTATTGTTGACCCCATTTAATTGGACGGGGAGGAAAGCAGTTCTGGTGAAGGGAGTGAGGAAGCTAATAGGGGATGAGCTGAAGGTGATTATAGTGAGGAGAGCTCAAGCAGCGAAGAGTCTTCCAGTTTGGATAAAGGTTCAGAGGCTCCAGAGGACTCATATGACTCTTCGAATAGCTCTAGCGAGGAGGCTATAACTCCACCTAGGAAAAATTTAATCCAAGATGATGATGAAGACAATGTGCTGCCTGATCACAAGTTGAAGAAGCCAAAATATAGGAGTGGGAATATTTCCACTGGCTCCCAGACTGCTGCTCATAAGCAGGAGAGGAAGAAGAAAGATGAGGCATTGGTGAAAGAGAGGGAGAGAAAGAAAGAAGAAGAGAGGAAGAAGAAGGAAAGAGAGGAAGATAGAAAGAGAGAAGAAGTGAGGACCAAGAAAGGGCAGTCTTTGGTGCTCGTGTCTACCCTGAATTATGGGGCTTTTGTTGACCTTTTCCCTCAATTAGGCCCGGCGATGCTTGAGGGAGCAGTTTTTCCCGCTAATCGCCAAAGGTCGTCTAGCATAGGGACCGACGAGTTAGCCCTGAAGGCAAGTCAGGGTCTAGCCTTAGTGAGTTTCTTTTAACTCCTCTATTTTTTAAGTTCTCATTTTACTATCACTCTTGCTAATGTTCTTTTTCTTTCTGGAGTTTGTCTCCGACTTCACCGTCCTCTATCGTAGCCACGATGAGTTGGCGAGGAAGAATGATGAGTTGGAGGCGAATCTGAAGGCTTCCACTACTGCTCTAAAGTCTTTCAACTTCGCCTTAGCCAAGGCTAACAAGTCAAAGGAGGCAATGGCTAAGGAGCTGAGGTAGTCTTATGACTTGATTTGCACGAGCGAGATGACAGTGATCGAGGATAATAAGGTGCTTGTTGTGAAGGTGAAGAAGGTGGAGTCTGAGGCTACCACTCTCAAGGAGAATTCATACAATGCTGATGGGATGCAGCATACATGGAAGCTGAGGGATAGATTGGCTATATTAGCCGTCTCAACTTCAAGAAGGGTTGGGAAAAGGCCTTGCTCACTGTTGAGGTGGATGTTGATTCCCCCCTCTTTGATGAGAACGACCTTGGCCCAAAGTCTATTATGGATGAGATGCCCCTCCTGCTGCCAATGACAGTTCTCCATCTATTCAAATGAATTTTGCTGGTGCTCCCCTTGATCAGGGGGCGATGACTGCTCCACTTGAGGGGGGCACACCTGGGACTGTCACAGATAAGGGGAAGTAACCGGCATCCTCAGAGTAGACTGAGGTGGCCAGCTAGTATTCTTTAAGAAGCTTTTTGTTTTTCATTTGCTCTTTCTTTTCGCTGATGTACTTGCACTTTGTTTTAATGAAATGAAATTGTTCCCCCTTTCGCGTACTAATTTATTTGTTCTTTACTGCTTATACGATTTGTAGCACATTGATGTTGAGGAATATATTCTTACTTCCTCTCAACTAGGATAAATTCTTAGTCCTGATGCGAGCAATCGAGTTTGCCATGCTATTATAAGAATTTATAAGTCACTTAGGTCGAGGAACCAAGAGTATAAGGATCAGTTAGAGCTCGTTGCTAAGTTAAAGGATAGGCTCCAATAAATGGAGGAGGTCGGTGCTTCTGTTCAAGAAGAAGTGGATGCTCTGAAGGCCAAGCTTATGGATGCCTCTGAAGTTAATTAAGAGGGAGAGGTATTTCAATAAGACAATGATGCTCTATGGAGAGAAGTCTCGTGACATAGGAAAAATGCACCGAGCAATGCCCCTCGAGTTTTGAATGGTTCCTCTTCATCGGCTGGTCCCCGAGCTGTTACTAATGATGGTGGTTCAATTAGGGAGATTGCTGAGCTTCGATGTGATGTTCGCAGGTCATACATGATAGATGTGGGTCTCCAAAGAGATGTTACCTTGCTGAGGAACTTGTTCAA
Source organism: Sambucus nigra (assembly GCA_949130495.1). Lineage (NCBI taxonomy): Eukaryota > Viridiplantae > Streptophyta > Magnoliopsida > Dipsacales > Adoxaceae > Sambucus > Sambucus nigra. Next base: position 764,617,325 of record OX422207.1, read on the forward strand.
AAATGGTCCTTGGCAGGTGTGGGCTGATGGTTATGAATAGGGTTGGAATGATGCTCCGATAAAGTTGAAGGAGGTTGAAGAGTTATCCTTCATTAGAGGATGGTTGAGTGCTCTGAGAGAGTTATAGGTTCCCAGGAACTTCATCCTCTGGTATCATCATTAGATATTCCCCTCTACTTTGATTCCAAACCCATTTAGGAGGGATGATCGATGGGTTCCCATAGATGCGATCCCAAGGCACCTCTTGGAGCCAAACTCAAACGAAGTCGAGGAGGAATTATCTTTTCGCCCACATGATTGACAAAGGGCGCGAGTGGCTGACTATCTTCTCAGCGACCTAGTTCCCATTAGAATTTAATTTACTCAGCATATTTAACTCCTTGTATATGTAATGATGCAATAAAATTGTTATTCTTTGGGTAATTTTCCGACTAAACATGTGTTGCGTATTTTTTACTTCATTGATTTTTTATTCATCTGTCTTGGGCCTTTCGAGCCGACTAGACTTGATGTAGGTTGAGTTGGTTTGTTGAATGAGTATACCCCCAGTTGAGTATGCTTTCATTATACCATTATCCCTTAATTTATCTTTTAGGTTGTGTCATCACACTTCCTTAGGCCTAAGTGTGGTAATAGCGAGGATACAACTGGCGTTGGATGTTCCATCCGAGCAGATTTTTGATCCAAACAATGTTGGCAACCAACCTGGGTTAGTCATGTTTCCTAAGGTTCCCCTATAGGGCTTTATATATTGCCAGGGGCAATGCTAGGAGGCCATCCGTTATTGACGATCAAGGCCTGAGGAGGGTTATTACATACTAGCCCTACTTTAATACGCATCTCGTGATCTTAGTTTTGTGCGTTACGGGGGAGCTTGTAACTTGGAAAAGGTGCATGAATTATAATGTATTTCAATACTTCATAGGATGCCATTCTTTATTAATCACAAATAAATTGGAAATTTCAACATTGAGTTCAAAAAGCAAAAAGAAAATCTAGAAGTAGAATTTCTCCAAATTGACTGCTTTCCAAGCTCGAGGTATCTCCCTGCCCTCCAGCATTTCTAAGTGATAGGCTCCTTGTAGTTCGTCTCTTACCACCTTAAAAGTCTCCTCCCAGTTTGGTCCTAACTTACCATTCAATGGTTTTACAGCGCTGCCAAGAACTATCCTAAGGACATAGTCCCCGACCTAGAATGCTCTTAGATTGAACTTTTTGTTGTAGTGCCTTAGTAGCTGCTGCTGATAAGCTGCTAGTTTCACTAGAGCCATCTCCCTCCATTCTTCGGATAGGTAAAGTTCAGCGAGGAAAGCTGCATCGTTCTGGCCCTGGTCGACTAGGGTGGTTCTTATGGTAGGAAGGACGATTTCCAAGGGGATAATTGCCTCTATTCTATATGTTAGTGCGAATGGTGTTTCTCTAGTTGTTCGCTATGGGGTAGTGAGGTAAGCCCATAGGATGTGGGGGAGATCGGTTGCCCATGCCCCCTTGGCTTGCTCCAAGCGCTTCGTCAATCCATCAATCACTATTTTATTTGAAGCTTCAGCCTGCCCATTGCTTTGAGGATATGCCACAAAGCTAAAGTAGTGCCTGATTTTATGGTCATGGCAAAAACCTTGGAAGAGGACACTTTCGAACTGGGTTCCATTATCAGTGATGGTGGTCTTTGGGATCCCAAAACGGGTTGACGATGTTCCTCCATATTAATCTTACCATGTCTCTAATGTTTGCCAACGACTTTTCCTTTATACATTTGGTGAAGTAGTATATTACGACTAACAGATACTTGCTATTACCGATTGCGGTAGGAAGAGGGCCTAAGATCTCCATTCCTCACTGGGAAAAATGCATGGGCTTGTAAGTGAGTTTTGGTCACTGGCTGGCTGGTGAATCGTAGGAGTGTAAAGTTGGCATTTTTTGCATTGGCGAGCATAAAATCCAGCGTCATTCTGCATGTACGGCCATCAGTAGCCTTCTTTCATTGCTTGAAAAGTTATCTACCTGCCTCTAATGTGACTCCCGCAGATTCTCTCATGGAGTTTGTGAAGAACTTTCTCGACGTCCTTCGAGTGAACGAACTGGAGGTAAGGACCAGTGAAAGATCTCTTGTACAGTTTTCCCTCAGAAGATAAGTAAAATCGAGCAGCTTTGACTCTTATCTAATGAGCGGTATTTTTATCATCTGGTTGCACACCGTCCTTCAAATAATCCCTTAAGGGGTCAATCCAATTGGGGGCTATCTCCATCTGGAGAACATGTCCCACGTTTAGCAGTTCGTCGATCTTGTTGATGCTTGGCTGGGTGAGAAAGTCAATCGAAGTTATTCTCTTTAAGTTGGAATTGATCGCTAAGCTTAAGGCTACTAGGGCATTAGCATGGTTGTTCTGTCCTCTGGGAAACTGTTGGACGGTGACTTATTCAAAGTTGGCCATCTATTTTTTGGCTGTGGCAAGGTAAGCTTCCATCCTTTTACCCCTAGCATTAAAATCACCCCTTATCTGGTCGGAGACCAACTGTGAGTCGTCGAACACTTGGAGCTGCTTTGCTCCCAGCGTGTGTGCCTTCTATAGGCTATTAGTGCTTCATATTCTGCTTCGTTGTTGGAGGATTCAAATCCAAGCCTGATCCCTTTCTCGAGGATTGCATCTTCATGGGTAATCAGCACGATGCCTACTCTTGCCCCCTTGGAATTGGCGGCACTGTCAACGAACAGTCTTTAGATGCCTGATGCCGAGGGGACTTCCTGTTAATGAATAGTTTAAGGTTGGTCACAAGGATGTTCTCCTATAAATTCCGCGATGAAGTCTGCGAGGACCTATCCTTTGATGGCATTCCTTGGCTGGAACTAAATGTCAAATCGCCCGAGCTTGACTGAACATTTTGATAATCTGCCTGACAGGTCCACTTTTCTTAGTACTTCTCTGAAATGGTGGGATATAAGTATAATGATGGAGTGGGCTTCGAAGTAATGTTTCAATTTTCTTAAGGCTACGACTAGTGCAAAGGCGAGCTTTGCTAATGGTAGGTATCGTTGTTCTACGTCCAAGAGAGTCTTGCTCGCGTAATAAACTAGGTGCTGGATCCCCGTTCTTTCGCATACCAGTGCAGAACTCATAGCATGGATGGAAACTGCGAGGTATAGGTATAGAGAATCTTTCTCTAGAGATGTTACGAGCGAGGATGGTGTACTGAGGTAATCTTTGATCTCCTCTAATGCCTTCGAGCAATCCTCGTTCCACTCCATATGTTTGCTTTTCTTTAACAACTGAAAGAATGGATGGCACCTTTTGAATGACTTCCAGATGAACTGATTTAGGGCAGAGAGCAAACTCGTGAGCTTTTGCAAGTCTCTTATCATACGGGACAGGGGGCTACACCCAATTGATGGCGTCAATCTATTTTGGGTTGGCTTCAATGGCTCTCTTGCTAACCAAGTACCCAAGAAATTTTCCTGACTGGACACCGAAGGAAAACTTACTTGTGTTAAGCTTCATTCGGTATTTCTTGAGGATTTCGAAGGTCCTTGATAGGTCAGAGAGGTAGTCTTCTTTAAGATTTCTCTCAATGATCATATCATTGATGTAAACCTCCATGGTGCTCTCCATTTGGTCTTTGAACATTCTGGTGATCAACCGTTGGCAAATTGCTCCTGCATTTTTGAGCCAAAAGGGCATGACCTTGTAGAAATATAACCCAATTGAGGTGACGAATGCTGTCTTATCTTGATCTGGATCGTGTAGAGGGATTTGGTGATACCCGGAGTATGCGTATAGGAAACTCATTCTTACATGAGCGGTTGTGGCATCAACCAACCGATCAATCTTTGGGAGAGGAAAGCTCTCTTTAGGGCAAGCTCTGTTAAGGTCTATGAAGTCAATGTAGACTATCCATTTTCCATTGCTTTTTGGTACCACTACTGGGTTGTACAACCACTTAGGGAATTGAACTTCCTATATGGATCGTGCATCCAATAACTTTTCCACTTCCTTCTCTACAACCTTGGCCTTCTCAAGTGCAGTTCGCCGTATCTTTTATGCGATTGGCTTGAAGGCCGGGTCAACATGAAGACGATGACAAACCACACTAGGATCAATCCCATGCATCTCGTAGGGCTTCCATGCAAAAATGTCCAAGTTATTCCATAAAAGTACTGTTAGTTCCTTCTTCTCTCGATCTGTGAGAGAGGCTCCGATCAAGAACATCCTATCTTTCTTGTCGCCGCCGACTACGAGTTCCTCCAGGTTCTCAATGACCCACTCAGAGGGGAGGATCCTAGTCTCCTCCACTTCAGGTCTTCCATATTTTAGCTGCTATATGGAAGGTATCAAACCTCCCTGTTCTTCAAACTTCTCCTTGGCTTTCTCGACCTTCTTCTTTGGTTTGGGGCAGATGGCCCCTATAAAGCACTTTCTCGCCATCGCTTGATCTCCTTGGATCTCCATCACTCCTCGCTCAGTCACATATTTGAGTTCTGATGGTAGGTATTGGTAACGAACTTCATCGCATGCAGCCACCCTCTGCTAAGGATCGTCTGGTAGGGCGAGTCAATATCGACCACTATAAATTCGATCATCTTGGAGATATTTCCTATCCTGACTGGCAGTATAATCTTTCCCAAAGGGATGATTACTTTTCCAGTGAAGCCAACTAGAGGAACGGCGGATTCCTTTAAGTTGACGATGCTTAAATTTAACTTTCTGAATAGGTCGAGGTACATTACTTTGGATGAACTACCTTGGTCGACGAGCAACTTGTTGATGTCATAGTTAGTTATCCTAAGTGTAATGCTCAAGGCATCATGATGTGGGGTCCTCACTCCCACTAGGTCTTCATCTGTGAACATAATATGCTTGCTGTAGTCGACGTCCTTTGCTCATCGATGCTTTCGTGCCTGTGTTTTGTCTGGATTGATTTTAAAAGCTTGCCTTACTGTCGTAAGCTTTTTTACTTCCATCCAAGATGAGTTTTCTTGAATCTACTTTAGATCGGATGCCCCATGAATCATTTCGAACTCATGGCAGACGTTCTCCTCGAGCAAGTTGTCAGGCCTTTGATTTCCATTAGCAGTGACCTTCTCTGCCTTCTATTCCACAAATTCGTTCAAGTGTCTAATTTGAGCTAACTCTTTAAGGTGATACTTGAGGGATTTGCAGTGATCGGTTTTGTGCCCACCCTCTTTGTGGAAAGCACATCTCAGTGCATTGTTCCTTTTTGAAGGGCCTCCTCCCATCTTCCTGAGCCACTTAATGAACAACTCGTCCTTAATCTTTGCTAGAATCTTGTAGATTGATTCTATAAAAGCTGTGTTCACTGCCTAAAATTCTTTTGAGTAATCACTTTGGTTCCCTTTCTTAGGGCCACTCTTGGCCCCATTTTTGCTCCCTTTCTTTTGGTTTTCAACTTTATCGCTGCCCTTGTCAGCGAAATTGGAGCGACCATTCTCCCATGCACTGAGACGGGTTATGCCTTTAACTTTAACATAGTTTTTAATACAATCCATTAGGTCGTCAATGGTCGTGGCCTACTTCTTAGTGAGGGACTGGTGCAAGAGGCAGGAGCCGGTCAGGCCAATCTTAAAGGATACCACGGTGACCTTATCCGAGTAGTCCTCGATCTCATTAAATAAATCCTAATATCTCTTCATGTTGTCTTTAAGGATCTCCTGGGGCATTTTCTTCATTGTCAATAAAGCATCCATCCTCTTTAGATGGCAGCTGCTGGTAATGATGCGAGCTGTGAAGAGTTCTTCCAGGGACTTGAAATTTCTGATTGATCTATATGGGGTTTTTTTGAACCACTTTTGAGCTACGTCATGCCATCTCAACGGAAAGATCTGGCACATCAATGTGTCTTTATGGTTCGATAGGGTCATGGTCTGCCTGTACTGAATAGGACCAGTCTTTCCATCATAGATCTTGAATCGGGGCATCGCGAATTTCTTAGGGGTTTCTTCTTCTTCTATCTCCCTTGAGAAAGAGGATTTCATCTGGGTCCTGAAAGCTCGCCTTGCCAGCTCTCTAGTCGACTTGACACCCTATGCGTGGGGTATTGGTCCATTTCTCTCTGGACCAGATTTTGTATGTCATCATTTTCTCATCCCGGCCTCTTATAATGACGAGATGATTGTTATTTCTCGAGAAAGTCATCATTTGACCTGTTTCCCTCAAAATTTTGAGATCCACATCTAGAGCTCCTTCCTCGACTGCGAGACCTGCTCGCCTGAGGGCTAGGAGTGCGATAGTGACATTGCCTCGTGTTGCGATGGAGTTATATCTCCATCTTCTCCAGGCTTCTCTTGAGGCGATCGTTCTCGCCTTACTTATTGCGAGTGCCTTCCTACTGCTCTTGGAGCCTAGCCTCATAGGCCTCGATCTTCCTAGAGACCTTCATGGACCTGAATGGTCCCTGACTTTCTTCTGAAGCTTTTTGTTCTGGGCGAGGCCTAGGATTTGAGCGTCGAACTTCAGATGTAACCCAACTAGGGGCTGGTTGCTCTTGAATATCCCCTTCTTGAGGGGCATTGCTGCTGTGACCAGACATTCTAGGTTCTTGTTGGTGAAGGCTTTCTTAAAGGAAAACATTCATTTCCCACATACGGTGCCAATTGTGGTGCCAATTAATCTCAACACAAATGATAAGAAAATGCGATCACCAGAATAAGTAAAAAACATAAAATAAATGCAATCACACACAACACAAGAAATACATGGTTCGGCGAAATGGCCTACGTCCACGGTGGTCCTCTCTGATTTTTATTTCTATTTACTCCAGGGGAGTGTTTAAAAAATCATACCCTTTGCCCCGAGATGAGGGTTTAATATATACATGTCATTTCTCGGAGAATGGGGGTGTTAGACTCCTCCACGTTAGCCCGTAACACCTAGAATATCTTGTGAGAGATTTTAGGGGTTGAATGGGTTATAACTGAATTAGTTATGCATAAGTCCTTTAGACTTTGGGTCGGACATAATCGGGCTACTCATTTGGGCTGGAATGGTTAATCGAGGTACCCACACTTGGATACTAGATTCGAAATTAGAAGTTTAAATGAACCCTGTCTTTAGTACTCCTAAGTATTACACATATGAGGGATCTTAGCCTGCACAATGTGTAAGAAAAGGACGAGTAAAGTAGTGTTGCATTAACAAATATGCGCATCATATTCCTAAGCATCCCGGTTACCTAGGGAAAATGATAGTTTATCGCTTGTTGAAGATGTAGTAATACTTTTCTTATGTTGTAATAATATCAGTAGACAAATTTATTTAATTTGATTTGAAGTGTTTGTGTAGTATCGTTGATTGGCGTGTTCTTGTATTTAAGTTATTGCATAATTTGATTGATTGGTGCATTGTTGACTATATTAGTGCTTTGCTTTGATACTATATTAGATTTACTATGCAACATGATACTTTTTTTTTCATGTTAACATAGGACTTCAATTTGGAGATTATTAAATGGATTTTCCACAATACAAAGACTGAATGGGGGAGACTGGCCAAATAGCTAATAGTTCTATTCAAGGCGTTCAAGAATTTATTAGATACTCTTTTAAGAACCCTGAAAGTGACAAGATTCCGTCTCCGTTCACCCATTGTATAAATGAAGAATATAAATCTTTAGAAGATGTTGAGTCACATTTAATAATGTGGGTAATTTGTCAAGATTATAACAAGTGGACATAACATGGTAAAAAACATGTGCCTTATGTTCCTGAACAATTACTGGTAATCGACCACATAACAGAAAATGAACGAGTGGAAGTGCTAAAGGATTTGCCAACACATCATCGATTGACCGACTTAATTGGCGATGCTTACGGAGTCCATCATGACAAAAACCACCAACTAATGGAGACAGATAATGAGCATAATGAACAATTTGATACTGAACTATCAAGATATTGAGAATGTATACGATTGAAAGACGATGCGGCTAAACCGTTGTTTAAAGATTGCGATGAAGTTCATTCAGTATTATATGCAATGATTGGTTTGCATAATTTGAAGAGTCAATATGGCTTGTCTAGGAACAACATAACCGAAATTCTACAGTTGGTTAAGGAAATTCTCCCAAAAGAGAATGTGTTACAAGACAATTATCCTACTATGAAGAAGAGCTTGAAGGTTTTGGGCTTTAAACACAAATATATTCATGCACGCAAGTATGATTGCATATTGTATCGCATTGAACATGGAGAGAAGGATGAATGTCCAGTATGTGGTGAGCCTAGATATGTCATTTGTGATAAGGTAAATGACAAACCTGTAAAATATCAAAAGAGCTTGCGGTCCCACAAAAGGTTTTGAAGTATTTTCCACTTGGGTCACGATTAAAATGAGTTTTTACCGTACCGTGGATAGCGGAGGCCATGACATGGCACGCTCGATGCGAGGTGGGTGGAAATTTGATGCGTCATTCGGTTTATTCACTCGTATGAAAAGTTTCAAATGCAGGACACCATGAATTTGCAAAATAACCGCACAATCTCAACTGGTCTAGTGCTTAACCCTTTCGGGTAATTTAACTGGTGGTTTAACCCTTTCGCTAATTTAAGTTCTAGTCAAAGTTATTTTCTAATTCTTATAGAGCCTTTAAGTCTCCCTCTGACACTGTGCATGAGAAAGAAGTTCACATTATTATCTTTATTGATACCCAGGCCGAAGGCTCCAAGTGATGATTTTGATATATTCTTAGCCCCATTAATCATAGAACTTAAAGAGTTATGGGATCAAGGTGTAACGTCGTTCGACTCTCATAAGGGTGAAGAGTTCACACTTAAAGCAATAGTGATGTGGGCGATCCACGACCTTCCTGCTTTTGGGACCTTATTCGATTGTAATGTTTATGGTTATCATGGATGTCCCATATATGGGGAGGAAACTTAATCCATTTGGCTATAACATAGTAGTAAGATGAGTTACATGGGTCACCGTAGATTTCTTCCTACCAGTCACCCTTTTAGAAATGATAAGTCTATCTTTTATCCTATTAGTCACGAGCACCAGATGCAACCTTCTCGGCTTTTTGGTCAGCAGATCGAGGAGACAACGGTGGCTACGACTACAGGGAATAGGTATGTAGGTAAACACCCCAAGTTTATAAACCTAACACGTAAAACAAGGGGAGATCCTAACGACCCTACTAAAGTAAAACCATGGTCCAAATGATCAATATTTTTTTTGATTTTTTGTATTAAAAAGATCATCGTGTAAGGCATGTAATTAATGTGATGCACAAAGAGAAGAATGTTGTCGAACATCTGATAGGAACATGTCTTTGTGGATATCATTCCGAAGATGGAGAGTGGGCCCGCCAAGATCTACAAGACATTAATCTAAAGAAGAAACACTAGTTAAAAAATGATCCTACAACAGGAAGAATTTCAACCCCTCCAGGTGCTTTGACTACTAGTGAGAAGTAGATCCTCTTAGACACATTTTTCAACTTGAAGACTCCAACTAATTATTCTGGTAATTTATGTAAGGTCGTAAACTACCAAGCAAATGACTTGAAACAGTGCAAGTCTCACGAATGGCATGTAATCATCCAATTAGTCCCTCTATTATTTCGACGTTGCTTCTCTGAACACAAAGATATACGTCAAAAAATTATGCAAATAAGTTTATGCTTTACCCTAGTTTGTGTAAAAGTGGTAAACATAAGGCACATTAAAGCTGCAAAATCAACTTTAGCTAAGGCAGTTTGTGTATTAGAGAAATATTTTCTTGCGTCGTTCTTTGATATCAACATCCACTTTCTTGTGCATTTATGTGATGAAGCTTTATTATGTGGTCCCCTTAAGTATCGTTGGATATATAATTTTGAGCACTTGATGAAAACCTTCGAAGATTACATAAAGAATACATGGTATATTGGAGGGTCAATTGTGAAAGAATACGTAACCGTGGAATCATCGTTATACGTTAGGGAATATATGCCAGAACAAGAGGTGAGGAGGATCAATCCTCGTAGAGGAGGAGTGATAGAGGAACCTGACAAGTTTGAGGATGGATTACCGTTTAGGAACCCTAAATGGTGAAACTCACAAATATAGAATACGAGCAAGCACCTCGTTATGTCTTCGAATCACAAGATTAAGTCGAAGAATGGAGAGAGTGAATATCTATTGAATTCTTTTTATTTGATTATATGTATTTTATATTTTATGACCCAATCTCTACAATTTACCCGTAGTAAGTATGAGAATGAAATTACCCAAAATCAAAGGAGAAATTGCACGACAACTGATTTCAGGGCATGGGTATCAAAAAAGGTAAATTTCACATATTATGTGTTTGGTTATTTATTCACGTGTGATAAAAACATTCCCTAATGCAAATTCATTAATAAATGCAGCTTCTAAAAAGAGGTGATGTCTCTTCGAGGTTTACATGCCTAGCAAAGGACCCTAATTTTCTTGCAAAAGAGTTTAAGAAAATCTGCACAAACATTGTTGATTTCATTTCATATCCATATGAGGAAAAATATTTGACGAAAAATAGTGGAATATCAATTTCTACCTTGACCACTTGTATCGCTAGCAAAAGCGATAAAAATCCAAAGAATATGGTGCTAACCTATTATGGGATAGTCCAAAAAATTTTAGAACTTGATTACTTAGATTTCACAAAAATCGTATTCTATTGTGATTGGTAGAGGTGGAGGATACTACGAATGCTTGTAAACTTGATCCTGACTCCAAACTTATTATGATGGATTTGTCAAAGCTGAAGAGTAAAGATCGCAGAGTCGATGAGGCTTTTATTTGTGCCTTTCAGAATGTAAAGATGGTATTCTACTCGAAGTGCATAAATGATGGAAATTAGTCAATTGTTGTTCGTGCACTAAAGGGTATGACTACTGAAGTGGATGCATTGAAGGCTCCAAAAGAGTTTCAGTCAGCTCTTGATGATAATAATAATTTGAAGGATCTTTTAGTTGGTTTAGAGGAAGATTGAGTATCAAAATATTATGTTAACCTTCTCAATCTTATTTGTATCCTATTTTAATATTGACATTGTATTAGTGCTTTACTTTGATGTCTGAATGTTTAGTTACTTTTACGAATGTTTAATATGATTTATGTAAGTTAACTTTCGATAATATGTTATGCTCAGTCGAATATTTAGTTACTTCCATAAGACGCTCGGTTTGAGAATAGAGTCATTTGAGTTTGTGATTGGATCAAATTAACCCAGTTCAATTTCAACGTGTTCTTATACATATACATTTGTTGATCAGTTTCATTGATACAGTGTTCATAAAATGAAGTTAAATTATCTTGATTTTATGAAGAATGTATTAAAGGAAATAGTCAACAAATGTACATGTAAAAGAATACGTTGGGGGATCTAGGATCAATTTGGTCAAATCACACATTTAAAAGTCTTTGTTTAACGACCTTCTTGGATCTCAGGAATCATGTACTCTTTACTTTAACTGAAGTAGTTATATAATTGATATGCATTGTCTTTAAAATTATTGAGATGATTGAAGGAGTACGGGATCATTATTGGTTTTGTTTGGTTTGGCTGTTGGATAATTATTGGTTGTTGGCTTGTTGTTGGATAGTATGTTAGAAGGAGTATGTGCTAATTATTGGTTTTGTTTGGTTTGGCTGTTGGATAATTATTGGTTGTTTCCTTGTTGTTGGATAGTATGTTAGAAGGAGTAGGGGATAATGCTTTGGATTTTCGCCCTCTAACGACATGTTTTTAAACCTAATTCTAGATACTTTCAAATTATCATCATATTTTCAAATAGGGGGTCCCTTAACCATGCAGCCAGTTCTTGCGAGTTACGTTTGTCCCATATGAGGTGTTCAAACTTCATTAGGCATTTTAGGGTGGGCGCTAATGGGTTTCCCCTCTAATGGCACATTTTCAAGCCTAACTATGGATTTTCTCAAATTATTATCATATTCTCAAACCAAGGCTCCCGTGACTATACGATCGATTACTGTGAGTTACATTGGTCCCGTGTATGGTGATCGTTCCCCTAAAGGGTTTCACCCTCTAACGACACGTTTTCAAGCCTAATTGTGGATTTTCTCAAATTATCTCATATTCTCAAACTGAGGGTTCCGTGACCACGCAATTGGTTCCTGCGAGTTACATTGATCCCTTGCGAGGTGTTTGCACCTCTCTCGGGGCTGTTTGGGAGGTGATTTTGGTTTTCTCCCTCAAAAGGCATGTTTGGAAAGAAAATTTTCCTTTTCTGGCCTTGCTAAATGCAGCATGTTGTAGAGCTCATTAAAATTGTTCTGGAAAAGAGTCCCGGATAAAACGATGTGTTTTCCCATTTGGAGTTTGATAGAGTATTACAAATATGAATTCTCTCATTACAGGGAGTATGGCATTCATCAAGAACCACCAATATAGGACACTCTAGGGAACTCAAGGTGGCCTCATAAGGAACTCAACTTATGCTCAGGAGATGAAGGACGAGGAAGCAGTTTCTGCTAAACTGGCTCGACAATAGCCCCGACATTCTGAACAATTTGTGGAAGCAGCCCGACTCCTCTGTTATGAATAAAAGAGGTGGCCTCATAGGAAGATTAAGATCTTGACAACCCTTATTGAGGGTTGTCAAGCTGTTAATCTCCCTATGAGGCCACCTTGTATTGTTGAGTTCCCTGCACCTTGAAATTAATCCCTTACAAACATTACCGCTCACTATGTTCAATAAAATTGAACTAACCCATCTAAAATCAACAATGGAAACACTTTCTATAGTTTTAAAAAGCTAGGGATTCACTCGTGGGGGACTCTGAGAGTTCTGAATTGTACTCTGAATAGTCTTTTGGAGTTTTGTCCAGATAGTCTTTGAACCAATGAACCCACCACCATATTTTATAAGTATTCCACCATATATGATCCTTATACACCCATTTTATACACTATTGAGTGGAGCTACGAATTTGGAGTTATTGACTGAGGTTTTTGAGGAAGAAGAATAAAAGATTAATGGAGTTTTAAATAGGGTTTGTTTGGAGCTTTTATAGTGGCAAGCCTTGTGGAGCTAGGAACCCTCCTTGAGGCCACCTTAGGAGATAGGGGTTCCCATCAGTTTATTCTTCATCCAACCATTTTGGAGCTCTATTTGAGATGAACAAAACTCTACTCTTAAGTTTAAGACTCTATTTTACTAATTTTTGAAATTTCATGTAGAGTCTAAGTGTAGGAGGCATATATGATTTATGAATAATATTCTTTATGATTTGTGAGATTAGATTTAAGAAAAAGGGAATTCAATGATTTGAACAAAATGATATATTTCAAGAAAACTTGTTGTATAAACATTTTTATGGAATAAAAATGTTAGAAGAATGTTTATTTGTTAGGAATGTTTTATGAATAGACGTTCGGACATTTATTGTGAAAAATGGTATTTTAAAATAAAATGGACATTTATTCAAGATTCTAAGAAACAAATAAATGTCTTCTTCCTTGAAAAACTATATTTGTGCAAACATTATGAAATTTCTAGAATAAATTATATGTTTGACCCTTTTAATAGGATTTTTGGACTTAAAATCCATATACTCATGCATATAATGTTGTAGTATTTTTTGATGAATGTATAAACAAGTTTAATGAGGGTTTTATTTGGTTTAAACATGAAATAAAAGAAATTGAAATTTCAGCCCTTAAAGTGTGTGGACATGTGTTAGAAAGGTGATAAGTGTAAGGTGTCAAGACTACATATAGTAATAAAGGAAAAAAGGGTATTTTCTTACAATGTAGTCTTTAAATGTTTAATGATTTCTTAGAGAAAGAAAGTAATGAAATAAATAGGTTTCCATCTTTAGATGTATGTTACTCCAAAGTGTTTAACACGTGTCAATGAGTTAAAGACATTTGAGAAATTAATGTGGGTAACTTAATAATGTTTTGGGAAATAACACTTGTTAACTGGAGAAAATGACAAGTTTGGAAACAAATGGGAAAAATGGTAATTTTACATAAGGGGGAACATTTTTCAGAAATAAAAATGTTGGAAAATGTGTTACATAATTGGTTATAAATGAACTTGATATTTGGAATAAAATCAATGCAAGGGTCTAAAGGACAAGAAATGATTAATTGAAAGTGTCACACAAGTTAGGGTGAAACCCTAGGTTTTGACTACGTCCGTTAAAGGAAGAATGGAATAATGTGGACATTTGTTAAATGTTAAAATAAATTTACATGGACGCAGATGAGATCAGGATAATCAAGAAGGTTCTTGATCCCGAGGTGAAAGTTCCAAAATCACTGTCCAGAGCATGTGATTGTATAGACAATGGTTTGGAGCCTCTTAAAGTATGCAGATATTGGAAAGTTCCAAGAAAAAGATAATGAAAAGTGGAAGACTTCATAAAATGGGTTGTTTGGTGAATATGTGAAAAGACAACCTAACTTGAATGAATAAATAAATGTTCCAATAAAGGATAACATGGACAAGAAAATGTGAAAATTGATTAATGTCTGATATGACCAAAGTGCACCCTCGTACTCTGAGTAACAACGTCGTCATATATCATGGACGAGTCGTCAAAAGAAGCCCCACTAGTTAGCGATAATGACATCACTAATGAGGTCGGCCTCATGAGCACCAACCTCGACTGGGCAAAAACCGAGATCATAATAGCTTTATGGGTTTAACTTGAACCAACCTCATCCTCTGCTTAGGACGATAGAACAAATGAGCCCGATTACCTAACCTTAGTTGGACTCCACGGGCAAGGTTATACTTATTGACGGAGGATCAATGGTTCTGTCGGAGTCATCAACCTCGTACCCAGCTAGGCCGAGGTTCCAATGGATGATGCCACCAAACTGAGCATATGCAAGTACAAAGACACCTGGAACACGTGGATAAAATAATTATAACTGGATTATTCCCCCACATGAAGGAATATTTGGTCGTTATGATCTGCATGTGGCATAACCATATGTTCATATGAGATTGGCTAGATCATCCTACACATTCTCATTAAATGCTTGGGGGGTAAAATACACCCCATTAGCACTATATATACCATTTATCTTCTTCCTTAAAGGGGATCTCATATTACCAACTCTAGATGAAGATCTGTCAAAATATATAGTAGAGAGAGAGTGTGTGGGTATTGTATCACAAGGCCATTAGTGCCCTTATTTTATAGTGAAGATTACTCACCTGTACAGTGGACGTAGGCCTATATAGGCTGAACCAAATATATTGATATCTTTCTCCTCTTCTCCTCATTTCAGTCTACATTTATATTGCTTATGTGCTGCCATTGTTATACCTGTCTGAGCTCTCTAACACCTTGATCCGGTGGTGATATTTTTAGCATCATCAGTTTGACGCCATCAGTGGGAGCGAGAAGCTTTATATCTTCATTTTTATAGCTTGGCCTCACCGGAATCTCTGGTGGTGAACCAGTCCTCCCCCTTGTGTGGAGTTATTTCGCCATTTAAAGAGGTCCTGCAGGTCCAAAAGATCTCAAGTCTTCTAAATCACAGCTCAGTTTTTAGGGAAACACGTGCCACCTGAATTTCCACCACCTCCTCCACTAGCTAATGGTGGAGGACCTAGTTCCAGTCATGCACCCCCTCTGTCCGAGATGGCTGAGGAGGAAGTAACCTTAAAATCTCTGGTGGACAAACAACAAGTGATATAAGAGAAGTTCGTCGCCCTCAGGCAAAATATGATGAGGAGGTCACTAGGAATCTCACTAGAGAGGCCAGGGGACCACCCCAGGCGCCACGCAATGATCTGCCTCCTCCCCAACAGCGGAGGGATGTTGCTGACCCAATGCATTTGTGCTGAGGGAGTCAAGGACACCCTTGCCCTGAGGACTAGTATGACGATGTGGATGATAATGATGCTCCAGTAGAATGCTAGGAGCCATTGCAGGAGAACCCTCGTTACAACTGTTGGAAATGGAAGGGGACAACATCAGCCAGGTTGACGTTGCGAAACCCTAGAATGATTCAATTTAGAAGATTGAAGACAAGATTGACAACATTATAAAGAGCTGAGGCCCTCTGCAGAAGGGGTACTTCGTGGTTTCACCCTTTGTTGCAAAGATAGTTAACTTCCCAACACCGACCAAATTCAAGCCACGTGTAGTGACTCCAAGGTATGATGGAAGCACTAATCGTGTCCATCATAGTAAAATGTACCAATAGATAACCGATATCTACTCCATCTCAAATGAGATGAGATTACGTGTTTTTTAAGCACTTTGACCGAGATTGCACTCGTTTAGTTTACTTTACTTCCAAAGAATTCTATGGAGAGATTCAAACAGTTGGTCGAGCGATTTATTCATAACTTTTTCTTTGGGTTCAGACCTCAGAAAAAAATGACTCATCTGCTTTATGTCAAGCATGGGAAGAATGAGAGTCTAAGATATTACATTGTGAGGCTAAATAAAGAGAAGTTGAAAGTGAAAGACTATGACGAAAGCATAGCTATGATAGCCCTTATAGGAGGCCTCCATAAGGGAAAGTTATTATGGAAGCTTGCTAAAGACCCTCCTAAGTCAATGGACAGGTTTCTTGCAACAGATGAGAAGGTTATGAATGCTGAAGATGCAATGGCTGCTAAGTATAAGGATGAGAAAGGAAGTGGAAGAAAGTTTCAGAAAAAGAATAAAGATGGGAAGAAAAGGTCTGCAGAGGATAAGTTTGCAGATTACACTGCATTGACTATAAGCTGTGAGCACATCTTAAACAAGATAAAGAGTGATCGGTCTTTAAAATGGCCTAAAAAATTAAGAGCTCCTCCCCATAAGATGAACAAGAACTTGCGGTGTGAATTCAACAAGGACCACGACCACTTGATTGTCAAATGATTTTCTTTGAAGGAAGAGATTGAGAAAAAGTTAACGGCTAGAAAATTAAGAAATTATGTGGAAAAAGGCACCTCCAAGGGTGGCCGAGCTGACCCTAGAAAAAGGAGGAACGATAAATGCCGAAAAGATGGCCCTACCAGATGAGACACTCCTTCAGATGGGGATAGTGATGATCCAAATCTTTCACCAAAGGACGACAATGTGCTAGTGGAGAGGCTTAACATGATCTCATTTGGGGTAGGAACGATTTGTGGTAGCCTAGCTGGAGGAGGCTCGAAGGTGGCCGATCGTAAAGCCCATGTGGCTGAGGCAAAGGAAATAATGAAGGCCAAGGTTGTACACTCGGACTCCACTGATATTAAATCAGAGAAAAGGAAGAAAGTGGACATGGACACCATCGTAGTCATCTTTTCTAGACTATACTTTAAGGGTATCTTATCTACACATGATGACCATATCGTCATGACAACCAGGGTGCATGGGTATGAAGTGACGAGGATCTTAGTTGATGGAGGAAGCTCGGTAGATGTTATATTCTGGACATATTTCATAGGATTAGGACTTAGCCGAGCCAGGCTCGTACCATACCATCATACCCTCATAAGATTCAGTGGGGAGAAAATTCATCCCTTGGGAATGTACGAGATGGATGTAAGAATGGGGGACAAGTGGCCGAAATGGATAACCAGAAAAATTAACTTTTTTGTTATGGGCGAGAATGTCTTTTCAACTTACAACCTCATATTGGGATGAGTAGCCCTTAAGGAATTTGAGGCCGTGCCTTCAACGGTTCACCAGATGATAAAATTCACGACTCCTTAAGGAGTAGGGGAAGTTCAGGGCGACCAGACGTCGGCACGAGAATGCAACTTTAACTCGGCCGATGAAAGAGAAGCATATAAAAAGGCAAATACCACCTATAACATCGACACACTAGATCCGAGAGATGAGACAAGGATGAAAAAGGGGGAGGCCGCAAAAGAGGTAGAATCCATCGTCCTCAATGAGGACTAGTAAAAAAAAACCATCTAGGTAGACAAAGCCTTAAATACAGAGACCAAAGACGAGCAGATTAAGTTGCTAAGGAGAAGATATAGCATCTTTTCTTGGATTCATGCAAACATTCCAGGCATTGACCCTCAGATAATGTGTCACAAGCTCAACGTGGTAAGAGATGCAAAGCCAATTAAACAAAGGAAGAGGATTTACTCCCAAGAGAAATGTGATGTTATTAGGGATGAGGTTAAAAATCTTGAAGAGGCTGAGTTCATTAGAGAGGTCATATATCCTAAATGGATATCTAATGCAGTGATTGTGCCCAAGGCTAATGGAAAGTGGAGGATGTGTGTAGACTTCACCAACCTAAACAAATCTTGCCCCAAGGACAACCTTCCTCTCCCTCGAATTAATCAGATGGTAGATGCTATGACACATTATGAGTTGATGAGCTTCATAGATGCCTACTCTGGTTACAACTAAATATTTATGGACCCGACCAACTCAGAAAAAATAGCCTTCATCACAGATAAGGGAACATATTATTTTAAGGTGATGCCATTCGACCTAAAGAACGCCGGGGCCACGTATAAATGTAGGGTAAATAAGATGTTCGAAGATCAGATAGGAAAGTCCATGGAGTTTTTATTGATGACATGCTGACGAAGAGTTTGAAGGCCGAAACTCATGTAGCCGACCTTGAAAGAACGGTTAATACGATGGACGAGTACAAGATGGAGCTCAACCCTACTAAATGCATTTTTGGTGCCGGAACTAGAAAGTTCTTGGATTTTATTATCAATTAAATAGGTATATAGGCAAACCCATAGAAGCTAAAATATTTGATAGAGATGAAGACCACCAAGACCATCAAAGATATTCAAGGGATTACTAAACGAGTGGCTACCCTAAACAGGTTTGTCTCTGGAGGCATATATAAGTGTCTTCCATTTTTCAAAATTCTTAGAAATTTTTTTGAATGGAGTGAGGAGTGTGACAAGGATTTCAGAGAGCTGAAGTATTACCTAGGCTCTCCATTACTTTTGTCACGGACAATCCAAGGTGAAATAATATATGTGTACCTAGTCGTCTCAGAGTTAGCTATTAGCACTGCTATTGTGAGAGAAGAGGATGGGGTACAAAAGCTAGTGTATTTTAAAAGCAAAACACTGCAAGGGTCTGAGCAGAGGTATCCTAGGATGGGGAAGTTAGTTTATGGTCTGATTCACGAATCTAAAAAGATGAAATCCTACTTCCAGGATCACTCAATGGTCATCCTCACTGACTCACCACTCAGACAAGTCATCCACAAACCTGAGAAATCAGGGAGACTAATGGCTTGGGAAATTAAGCTCGGAGAGTTTGACATTATCTACCAGCCGAGGGTGGCAATCAAAGAATAGGCATTCGCAGACTTTATGGCTGAGTTAATTTAGGATGAGGCCGAGGTTGAAAATTCAGACAGTCTATAAGGAAAACCTCTCTGCCCATCCCTGGACGAGGCCGAGACAAGCACATCAAGAGGGAGAGTGTTTAAAAATGAAGTGGGGAGATATCTCTTTAAACCAGGATCCCTTTCTGAGGGAAACTTCTCAGAGGCTGATGCTGTATGGAACCTCTTGTAGATGGGACCTCTTGCGATAATGGAAGTGGTAACGAATTGATAATGTCGGCACCAGACATCACATACATTGAGTACGCTCTACGGTTTAACTTCATAGCCTCCAATAATGAGTATAAATATGAATCTCTGAAAGTAGGTCTCTCCTTGGCTTGAGCTCTTAGTGTCGGCCAACTCCTAGTACATAGTGATTCAAGACTTGTTGTAAATCAGATCTTAGGAGTATATGAGGCTAAGGATGAAAGAATGGCTAAATATCTAGGAAGTGTAAGATCGATGTTAAAAAGTTTCAAATAGGTAAAGGTTGAGAGGGTACCTCGGCTAGAGAATGGATGAGCCGATGCACTTGTGAGGCTAGCCTCAGCAACTAGAACAGACATCAAAAGAACAGTGCTAGTGGAAATCTTATTTCTAACAAACATTGAAGAAGAAAATAATGCATCTGAATCTTGTCTAAATGTGAATAGGGGAGCCTCATGGATGGATCCTCTCATTAGATACATTCAGGAAGGGGAGCTTCCATCATTAAAATCCAAGAGAAGAAAATTGAGGTACAAAGTTGTGAAGTTCTCTATCATAGGGGATATTTTGTACAAAAGGGGTTTTTGCTTCCTTTACTCAGATGTGTTTTTCCATCTCAGGTACCATATATCCTTCAGGATATGCATGAAGGTTCTTGCTCTAGTCATATAAGGGGAAGGCAATTGGCAAAGAGGATTTTTACTCAGGGGTATTGGTGACCGACGCTGGCCAAAGATGCTGCAGCGCATGTTAAAAGATGCAATAAGTGCCAAAGGTTTGCTATCATCACTCATTAACCTCTGACCTCCATCACGTAACCTTGGCTATTTGCAGTATGGGGGATCGACCTAGTAGGGCCCTTACCTACGGCAATGAATAACTATCGGTACCTGATTATAGCGATAGACTTTTTTTCTAAGTGGGTAAAGGCTGAGCTGATAATCGCTATTACAGAACAAAAGACCTTCCAGTTCATCTGGAAAAACATCATCTGCAGGTATAGTCTCCTAAATACTTTAATCTCAGACAATGGGAATCAATTTAAGAATGTATTTTTAGAGAAATATTATGAAAGGGTTGGGATCAAATAATTCTTCTCCACCCCTGGTCGACCCTAGGAAAATGGGCAAACCGAGGTTACAAATCAAATGATTCTTAATGGGATCAAGAAGAAGCTAAAAGACACAAAGGGATTATAGACGGAAGAAATATATGCTGTACTATGGGCTTACAGGATGCCAGTCAAAACTCCTACAAGGGAAACCCCATTTATGTTGGCTTATGGTTCAGAGGCTATCATCCTTACCGGGATTGGTCTTCCTACTCAAAGAGCTCAGATGTATGACCCTCTAGGAAATGCGATAGAAAGAAGATTTTATATTGATCTGATCAAGGAAGGAAGAGAAGATGCTGAGGTGAGGCAAGTAGCCTACCAGCAGAGGGCTGCTAGATTTTATAATCAGAGGGTGAAAGAAAAGTTGATAGTTGTGAAAGCCCTAGTTCTCAAGAAGATATGGAAAAAACCCAACAAGCTCAATACAAATTGGCATGAACCTTATAGGGTGATCAATGAAGTCATAATAGGTACCTATCGATTGGATAATCTAGAATGATAATCATTCTCAAACCCTTAGAATGCCGACATTTGAAGAAATATTATCCATGAAATTGTAGTTGTCTTGCTTTTATTTCATATATCAGAAAGAGTGAATATTAATGAGAATATCGGTGTTTCCTCACCACCTTTGTTCATTCATCTGTTAAATTTACCTTAAGCTACAAAACATCATTCGTGGTGAAGATGGCTTAGTTTGGTATCGGTGATACGATAGTCGAGACAGGCACAACCTTGTCTGTTGGCTATCAATAATATAAAAAAGGATGAGATAAAACACCATTTATTTGGTGATCTCAGACCCTAAACATCATTATATTGGTGAATTAAAAGACTAAACATCAAAATTGTTGGTGATCTCAAACCCTAAAACATCATTAAGTTGGTGAATTATGAGACTAAACACCATTTATTTTGTCATATCAGACCTTAAACATCATTAAGTTGGTGAATTATGAGACTAAACATCAAATTAGTTGGTGATCTCAAACCCTAAAACATCATTAAGTTGGGTAATTATGAGACTAAACACCATTTATTTTGTGATTTCAGAACCTAAATATCATTAAATTGGTGAATTATGAGACTAAGCACCATTTAATCGGTGATCTCAGACCCTAAATGGTGTTTACATCCATAACACCATTTATAGAGGAACAAAATATCATGATGGAAAATCAGTAGAAACAAGTCATAATGGGATTCCATTTCATTCATGATAGATGAGGTTATGAAAGTTTACATCCAAAAAATAAAAAAGTTATAACCACAATTCATAGAAGGAAGAGTTACAATTAGCTTCATATAATAAAAATAAAGAAGAAAGATGCCCTCAAGGATGAGTTTGTCCTTCATCTGGAGAAGACCCACCACCAGTTGGGGCTATATTCTCAGGGCCAGCATAGGTGACTTCGATCCCATTCTCGGGGTTGGCGACGTCTTCAGTCTCAGTGACATCCAAAGGGATCGTCTATACAAGAGTAGCGCCATCATACACCACCTCCTTCAGAGCTTAGGCAAGACGATGTTCAGTAAAGGCATGACTAATTAGGTCATCTAGAGACAAGATTACAGACTCCCCATGCTTAAGATCTGCCCATCGGCCAGTTGCCCTGATACCCCTTTCTAGATAGTCAAAGCCAAAACCTACAAATTCATTAGAAGCTTTGTAGTCAACAATGATTCTCTCCTCACGATCAGCTACTGCAAACTTGACATTTTCATTTACCTTTGATTAAAGAATCTCATCTTTGGCCTTCAAATCCTTGGCTCGATCCTCCTTTAGATGAGTAGTTTGTTGCCTATCCTGCTTCAAGTCCCCCTTTACCTTCTCAAGGTCGGCCTTGAGGGAACCCTCTGTCTTCTCAGCATCTCTCCCCCTTTTAGAGTAGGGGCATCCTTTTTAAGTTCTAGTCATCCAAACGGTGAAGAGACACCACTACCTATAGGAAAGGATCATACATATGAGTAGTGATTATTTAAAGAATGCAAAGACAACACTTAAAGAAAAAATTTAATCATCAAAGTACCTGAACTGTCCTGTGAAGGGAAAACTCTGCCAGCAAGGGAACATTTTAAGATTAAAGAAAACATGTGTGTTCTTTAGTCATGATCCCCCCAATTACATCAGCGAACTACATACTATGGCTGATCATGCTATCACCGATATTTAGATGAGATAAACGAGAAGCTAAAGAATCATCGATGGAGATGGGGATGGCACGATCTTTATTCTGAGCTTTTTGTGGCCTAGTGGAAATAGGGTCTGCAGGAGCTTTCCTCTTCCTGGAAGTAACATCCTCCCTGGATGTGCCAACACTCTTCTTCATTTAATTTGGGGGAGTTACAGTCTTTCCACCTCGTCTATCGATGAGCTTGGAAATATTGGGGGCCAAAATCTCCCAAAGGTCGTTTGAGATACCGACTGTTCGCTCTGCAAAAGGATAAGTCTCAGAGTTAGCATCTCAAATAATTTAAAAAGTACAAGACATAACTTAGTAATAAAATTTTGAAACTTACGTAGCTCTTCCAAAAGACCACCCCCAAAACCTGCCTGAGAAAGGTAATAGGGGGTCATCAGATTGTCATACTTCACGAGATGACCATTCTCGACTTGGTTACGAAGGACGTTGATGGATTTGGTGTTGTCAGGACTTAACCAAGGGTCGGCCGTAGTCAACAAACAATCTTTGGCCCATCTCGGAGGTGTCTTTGTTTCAGAAGCTCCATATGCCTGGTTTGGACCAAATACCCAAACACCCGTCACAAAGAAGTATCGAGGCTTCTAGTTGCGATTTGAAGTCTGAGTGACTAAGAGTAGTTTCTTCTCAAACTTTTTGTCTACAAAGTGATAGTATCCAGGATGAGTTTTGAAAGAAAAGGGGGTATAGTAACCTATGAAAAGTCTAACTAGAAGGTCGATATGTTGAATAGTATTCCAGAGAACAATAGCTCCTATCATGTATGAAAGTATGCCCCTGATTCTATACTCTATGTGCGCATTATATCTATGTGCACGTTATATCTCCACACATTAGGAGATATTTGGGAAAGGGAAAGATTTAGGAATGAAAGGATGGCTCGGATGGTGTGATGAATGGGTAGGCAAAAACCTAGCTTGAACATCTGCTCATAGACGCATATCTCACCCTCCCAGCCATCACAAGCCCTCTCATATTTCAGAGGCTTCCTCAAGGAGATTGAAGAAGTAATGCCATACAAATGTCTGAAGACTAAAAGGTTGTACTCGATAATAGAGCTTTTATACTCGGCAGCTATAGAGGTGTTGACTTCACTCTCCTCATCTTCATCATTTATAAGAACCTCGACCTGAGCATCAATGGGTATACCACCAGGAAACCTCTCTACGAACTCAGCCCTTGTGGCAGCTGATAGGGGAATTGAATCAATTAGGTGAGGGGGCAACGTTAGTCTCTAAAATTTCTACAGAGGTAGAGCCTTGTGAGGGACCAGCGTCCTTAGAAGACTAGGCACGGGAATAAACTTCCTCGTCCCCAGACCCTCCATTTTGTTTGGGAGAGTAGTCCATAGCCTCTTGAAAGGAGTCCACACACTTTGTAGGCTCAAAGGTGGACATGGGGTCTCCAGCAGATGACTCCGACATAGGGTAACAGACCTCAACATGCTCAGGGTTTAAGACAACCCAAATAGGTGGAAAGATAGGTCAAAGAGGGAAAGCCTCGGCCTCACGAGCCTCAGCTTGTGCTAACTCTACATGTCCAATTTTTTTAAAACCTTTCTTTCTTAAGGCTGGAAACTCGTCTGCAAGTTTATACACAGGCTGTGACATCCGAGTTACGAGACTACACTTATAATGAAATACAAAAAGGGAAAAAGGTAAACAACTCCTAACACCTAAGTAAAAGGATCAAATCTTGGAATTTAAAGTGGTTTTTATGTAGAACACCAAGAACAGTGATGAAGCAGCACACCAAAGAGGGTGACCGGAGTGTCACCAGAGAACCCATAAATGCGAAATTTCAACCTAAACCAACCTCAGAACAACCAAAGGTGGACTAAGGGACACCAAGCAACCACTGGACTAACCTTAAAACAACCAAACAGTGGTGGGAACATTCATCGAGAAAAAAGAAAACTCACCGAAAAGCAAAATAAAGAAACCAAAAATCAACAATGAAAATCAAAGGTCGAGAGAAATACCTGAGTGGAAATAGATGTTGGAAGAAGAAGTTTTAAGGCAGAAGAGCTTGAGTTTACAGGTGAGCTGGGAGATGGGCTATGGAAGATTTTAGGTCTTGTAAAAAATACACAAGTGGTAAAATAAATTGGGTAAGAAAGTGAAGAAGAAAGAGAAAGGGCTTTAAATATTAATACAATGATTACGCACGAAGTCCATGGCTCCTCATCATTTCTCCTTGAAACCCTAAATGTGTAGCCACATCATTCGTTACCTTGGGGCAGATGCTAACTGGTTCCAAGAATGACATGTGTACCAATGACAATCCCTATACCACCAAATACTTAGAAGTGTCCATTCATCAGCCGATCATATATACCCCTTAACTACCTATTCATATAGATGTCTAAGGGCTAGGGGTGATTGATATGACCAAAGTGCACCCTCTCACTCTGAGCAACATCTTCGTCCTATATCATGGTCGAGTCATCAAAAGAATCCCCGCTAGTGAGCAATAAGGTCGTCACTGATGAGGTCAGCCTCATAAGCACCAACCTCAACTCGGAAGCAACCGGTCTCATCAATAACTTTTTGGGTTCAACTTGAACCAGCCTCATCCTCGGCTTAGGTTGATAGAAGAAATGATCCCAGTGACTTAACCTCAGCTAGCCTCTCTGGACAAGGTTATACTTGTGGTTGGAGGATCAATGGTCCTGTCTAAGTAATCAACCTCGTACCCAACTAGGATGAGGTTATAGTGGATGATGTCACAAGTCTGGGCATATACAACTACAAAAAGACCTAGAACACGTGGGAAAAACATTTATAACTAGATTATTACCGCACATGAAGGAATATTTGGTCATTATGATTTGCATGTGGCACAACCAGGGGTCCACATGAGATTGGCTAGATCATCCTACACATGCTCATTGCATGCTTGGGGGATACACTACACCCCCTAAGCACTATATATACCATTTATCATCTTCCTTATAGGGCATCACATATTACTAATCCTAGCTGAAGATTTGTCAAAATATACAATAGAGAGAGCGTGAGTATTGTATCCCAAGGCCATTAATGCCCTTCTTTTATAGTGAAGATTACTCACCTGCACAGTGGACGTAGACCTAGATAGGCTGAACCACTTATATTGATATCTTTCTCCTCTTCTCCTCATCTTATTCTACATTTATATTGCTTATGTGTTGCCATTGGTATACCTGTTTGAGCTCTCCAACAACTTGATCTGCTGGTGCTATTTATAGCATCCTCAATGCCCATAAAGTAAAGGAAAGGTAAAGTGAAGTGATTAAATGGGTAGTTAAGCAACCTTTAAATGTTTAACCCATAATTAATAGAAGAGTGTGTTTATGAAAGGTTTTTAAAGAAATATGAGTATTTGCTTACACGGTGCTTGCATGTATTAAAAGGTGATTTTCAATGAAAATATTAATGTGAATTTGGCATGAACAAACGTATAATTACGACGGCATAGATGATTTCTTTGAAACAATGGGTAATTGTTTAAATTATTTAACTGGGTGTATTAAATAAAGAAATAAATGTTAAGTCAAGTAAAAGGAAAATTCTTTTACAAGATTAAGGTGAATCAATCGGGATAAATAACGTCTTTCGAAGAATATATATATATATATGTATATATAATATGGTTTCATGTGCACATAGATATAACATGCTAGAGCCTCCTTTTTATTGTTTGATTCTATATTCATCATTGTATTTTCCCACTGGGCATTCGACTCATTCCCTCATCTTTGTTACCACCGGCTCAGTGAGGTTCTGTATTTGAGAGCATTGTACATGGTAGTGTTCTTTTTATTTTACGTTAGTAGCTCTGCATGCTTGGATTCCAAGGATGCTTCCCATGTGTCCCTCACGTAGCTTGATTTAAATGGAAATAGCATGCTAAATAAGTCAAATGTTAATTAAATAAACTGGACTAGCAACATTATTTAAGTTCTTTCATTGCACTTCGCACCAAATTCTTGGGTCGGATTGGGTTGACCACCGATAATTCATAAATCCGGACCAGGTCCTTATAAATGGAATATTAGCTCCAGTTTTATGGTTCCTTTCGGGAGTGACGTGGTGAGGTCGATAGTGGATCTTTCGACATCAGTGTTGGTTTTGAGTCGGTCTTGCTAGATTGGTGAATGTTTCGATTCATGTTCTCGGCGGTAGATTAAAGAGATTAGCACAATAGGTAATTCATTGCCAAGTGGCATATGACCACGTTAATTTCCATTAATCTCTTCCTCGCTTCTGATTTAGATATGTTAGTAATCTATGAGTGTCTGTGAGAGCCCATAGTGACGACACCGTGGTTTTTAGTGTGAGGTGTTAATGTGTCAACCCTTAGTGATATGAGAGGTCCGTTGAGATGTTGATAGAGCTTAATAACATCCATTGAATTTAACACCTGAATTTTATAATGTCAACCGTGGAGATTAGGTGATTAGAGAGTCATGCCTAAGAAGTATTGATTTGTGATAAGGATGCATTAAGTTTTGGGGTGCGTTACTTTTGTATAGTTAATGATGATGATGGTGTGATTTGGTGAGTTCGATCATTAGGGTAGTATCATATCGTAAGATAATTGATGATTCAATAAACAGGAGTAATCGTGCCGATCAACACTGGGTATGTGTACCCGATTTGAGTTAGTAAGATACTTTGGTTTTAAGAAAGTGTCTTGCTGGCTATTAATTAAAAGTTATACCTTACATAGTATTATGAGAGTTACGGGTAAATTGCGATAAGTATGTTATACATTCAATAATAATGGTTAAGGGGACTTAGGAGTCAACTCTATATAGTCTTCCATATCAGGGCTTTAGGAGATACGATGCAATTTTGAGGAATAGGATCCCTAGTGATGTCGGTAATGTAAACCTAGAGGCTTATAGGTTGTATGAGATGTACCATATCTTTCCAGAATCCTTATTAGTGTCAGTCTGTGATTTAGTGCATGACTAATGTCCACAACCATTTGGGCGGGAGATTAGATTAGTATTTAAGTGTCAATGACCATTTTAGCGGCCTAAGTAATGGATAGATGTGAGGAAATTCCAATGTGAGTATGGTTTAAGGGCGTATTAGAGTGTCCATTGGACTACTTGTGTGTGGTATCATTGGGAATAAAAATCAACTTATTGTGACATCTTAAGGTGTTAATCGGTTAAGGTGCACCATATGTAGAGACTCATGGACTAGTATCTTTATAACCACCTAGTAATCATGATGTGGGCACTGAGAAATTTATACAACGCACTTATGATGGGAGAGATATATAGGTGAAGAAATTTGATCGGCCTTTGAGGGCTTTTACATGGAGTATGCTTGATGCCCTTAGGGAACTAATCACATTAGGTATCATGGAATATTATCATTCTAATGATAGTGGTGTTGAGATACATGTGATGATCTGAAGATATTGGTCAAGCTTAAAAGAGCCGAGTAATGCACGAGTCGGGTACTCTCTATCGAATTGGAATAAATTGGCGATGTTGCCTTCTAAGAGAGATTGGGATCTTGTGTCATGAATAGGAGTGATGCTAGGGCATTATGGAATTAATAGCATAAGAAATTTAATACTATGCATTCAGAACTTAGACTTATGATGTCATGTTAGAGACTTGAAAATGGGACCTGAAGGGGCATATGAAAACATGATTAAGGTATCAATATGTGTCCAAGGCATAAGTTTGAATAGACTAAGCAAGGAAGGGATTAGTTCACGATGTGTTATTCCAAATCGGTATGGGCTAGGAGGTGTATCCCTGTATAGCACTTACTACCCTTAGAATACTAACGGCGACCAATGTGGTTGTCACGTAAATTCAATTTGGGTAGAACCCAAAGATAAGCTTAGTGACAATCTTGCATAGTTAGAGGTTATAATAAGATGAATGTTTCTCTTAAATGAGGTAGTGCCTAATGAGACTTGGGGTTATAAATGATATGATATGGAAGACAGTAACCTAGATGTATTAGGTTGGTGACGTCTTCACTAGTAAGATGGACAAGGTCGGTGTCGACAAGGGTGTTGACATTTGTTTATCGGGGTGGATCATGTTAGTCAAAGATATAAGGAGGAAACTTTATTCTTAAGGAGAGAGGTCCAATATTTGGCTTCTCAGTGGGCAATAGGTTCGTATGTGACTTTCGTCTTGTGAGGATGAAATACTTGTGATCCGATTCGTCACATTTAGTGACTCGAGCCAGGTTGTGTTGCTAGGTCGGTATCTAGTGAGAATGTCTAGGAGGAGCCCTAAACAACGCAACTTTCCCTGTTTTAGATCATAGTGCTTTGCGTGCAAATGGTATTTTTCCATAAAATTTGTTAATTCTTTTTAATTCTTGCGTTACTTTTAGTAATGGTAATCGAGGATTGTGTTTCCATGATTTTGATAGCCCAGATTTATACCACGTTATGGGATGAGCACGGTTTATCCTAGTAGATTTCAGTTAAACCTATCCTGGTCAATGCATCTCGATGAAGGGGTATGCCTTTATCCAAGGTATCCTTACTATTGCATAAAGTTTTGTGTATGGGTTGTTGTGCTTTCGATCACAAAGTTTGCTCATAGTATCTATTTGCCTTAGAATTAATGATCATATGACTGGATAACATGAAATTCAGTGGCTTTGGTTATAAAGGGAAGGATGATAACTTGAGGAAGTTCTTAAGTCTTAGAACTCTATGAATCTTAGCATACTGTGTTACTTTGTCACAACGAGTGGATTGGTATAATACTCGAGTGAGTGCTCCAAAGTTAGACGCTTAGAATGGTATTAGGTTCATACGGGGACCTTTAAAAGGTGTCATACGGGGGCACGATGATGATTTGGTCTGTTTGTTACTCCTTGGAGTGAGTAATTTGTGATGTAAGGTTAGTATCAAGCTTAAGGAAAATTGTGAAATCAGGATGACCTGAGAATTCGTGAGATGCAGGATGTGTGGTCCAAAGGTCTGAATTGGTTCTTGATGATATATATGATGATTAGTTGTATTACGATTTAGACTTGGGTGAGTGTTGATGACTATATGGAATACCCCAGTAGGGGCACCAGTATGCTTTAGGTATTCGAAAGGTAATCGTGGGACTTGATTGAACATGATCATCTAGTGCGTGGATACACGGGGATGGTTATATGGCATTGATGGTTAGCATGGTGATGAGGGTTAGAACATGTTGTATATTGAACTTTTGGTGACAACCCCATGGAAAGGCACATGATGCTATCTTAGCTATTGAGGGCTTCGATGATTTAATCTTGAAGGATTCATATGACTTAGAATAAGAGTTGGTAAATCCCATGAACTTAAGGAATTGATGGATCGATAATGTTGGGGATGAAATTTTTTAAGGAGGGATGAATGTAATACGCCCACCCAAAATTTTATTATCCTTCCCATGTAAATTGTAATCATAGGAAAACCTTAGGATTTTGATTGTTAATATATGCATTTTTAATCAGTGTTCAATTAATCTTTAGCCTTGATGGTAATTATTGAAAGTTATTGGGAGAATTTTGGAGATTTTAAGAAAATGTGCGGATCGAACAAAAATAAAGATCATTCGAATAAGGTTGATATTTCTTTCAAACGAGAAGAGATTGTTCGTTCAAACGAAAATCGATCATTTGATGTTGGTTTCTAACGAGGACAAAATAAGATGTCCCTATAAAAGGTACCATTACCTTGTTAGTAGGTCGATCGATGGGAGATCGAACGAGATCTTAATCTCATTCGAACGAGGTCCCATTATCGTTTGAATGACCTGCCCATAAATCTTTTAAATTGGAATGCCCTTGGGTGCTATCACGTTTTGGATCGTTAGATCAATGATGTGTCACTTCTTGGTGAACCCAAATGACCAAAATCGGGATTTAGTGCTTAGGGCTTGATTTTTTAGTGAGTTTGTGGGTTTATTTGGGTGAGAAGAGGAGAGATATGGGGAGGTTCTTCCCCCTCAAAAACCCATCAGATTTCCTCTCTCTCTCTCTCTCTCACACACACACACACTCTCTCTCTCTTTAATTTTAAGGGGTTTTCATCTTCTCCAAGATCCTCCCACCATTGCTACACCATGTCACCACCATATTTTATAACTATTCCACCATATATGACCCTTATACACCCATTTCCTTCATTATTTAGTAAAGCTAAGAATTTGGAGTTATTATTAGGGCGTTTTGAGGAATAATAATAAAAGACTAATGGAATTTAAAAGAGGGTTTGCTTAGAGATTTTACGTAGCCAAGACTTGTGAAGCTACTGCTCGATACCTTTTAATTTTCGTGATTCCCTGATCGCTCATGAACTTGAGTTTTTGGTGAAGAGATGAGTGGACGACCTTTATAGTGTCTGGACAACCTCTACTGAGAATGGAATTATAAGGTAAGCCTAACTAGACAATATGAAACTCTATCTTGTAGTTTACCGGGTCGATTTTAATTAGCAGTTTGATCTTCTAGAGATGAGTTTCTATATCTCCATTAAAACTGGTCAGCGGCCTAAACATGGTATCAAAGTATTTGATACTATAGATAGTCTTGTGTAGTAAACTCACGTACATGATCTTCGATGAGATACCTTTATCGATTAGAATCCTCCTAATATCAAAATTAGCGATTCACAAAGTCACGAAGGATGCATATTTGTGCAGAAAATTCACGTGGACCAGATCATCATCGGTGAAAGTCATGGACCAATCAAAACTTAAATCCTTGCAATCACTTTTCAACATGATGTGCTTGGATACTTCTACCTGAAATGAATCATGGATATAACATGCAATATTGACTTTCTCCTTAAGTTTTTTACGAGTGCACTATTAAGGATTTATGTAGCCGTAGATGGCCTTGACTAGTTCTGTTGGTGGAAGATCATTTTTTTCCTTCTAAACTACATTTATACTGATAACAAACTTAGTCTTGACATTGCCAATATAGTATTTGAGGTCCCATCGTAGACGAGCTCCTCCAAATTCTTCTTAAATATATTATAATTCTCCATAAGCAGTCCATAGTTATGGTGATAGGTACATTTAAGGTTAGCATCCGTGTCTCTAGGATCGCTAGATATGTTGGGCATTCTCTTGAAATACGACTTCTCTCTGATATGAGGAATCAATTGCAGATAAGGTCCTGGAAGAAAGTATCCAATGCATGTAAACTTCTTTTGTTAGTCTCTGAAGAGTGCCCAATATGTGTGTGTTTTCTTTCAAACAAATTTTTATCAAAATATTATCCAACTTTTAATTAAGCACCAAACCAAGTTGTGAAAACCCAATTCTTACATTAAACCAGTTTTATCTTGATTAATCCTAAACATGCATCTAGTGATTAAAGCAAGTAAAGTAAAGTAAAGAATACTCACAACGCCGGATGTACAAGAAAAAACCCAAAACGGGAAAAAAACCTCGGACGGCCCAAGCCAAACAATCACTATGAACAATGGTTTTACAAAGACAGATTAGCCTTACACTAAGACTCGATCCCCACGGGTCTTGACGCTCCTTCTGATCTTCAACCGTTCTTCAAAAGTTCCCACACCGAAATTCCGTCTTCCACGATACCTGTCCACAATACACGCATCCACATATGTCTCGGTGTCCACCGATATGACTTTGATTCATCTACGATGTCGAATAAGAAGTCCTTCTCTTTTCTTCACCACAAAACCCTTTGTGTTCAATGTGTAGAGAAAACAACTTTGGTGCAGCAAGATCACGTAAGCATATAAGAATAATAACTCGGATCTTTGCAAAATTCTAAGGATGTGTTTATGCTTTGTAAACCTTAGAAAACATGTGCAAACAAGGTTCTAGTTCGTAAAATTGTTTTCCAGAAAGCACACCTAAGAAATTATGATGCACACACTATTTAAATAGGATTTAAATACATCCTCGAAAAACGTGTCATTCGAACGACTTGAGGAACTCGTTCGAGTGACATCCCATCTGATTCGAACGAGATTGGATGTTGTTTGAACGACAACGCAAAATTTTGACTTTTTGTTTAAAATGTCTCTTCTAATTAGAGATCCAAAAATGTCAAACTCTTTTATGAGCTAATCGTCATAAAACGTAGTTTAAACCTTTTAAAACACTATAAAACATTTTAAAACATTTTTCTTTGTAAAAAATACATCCTTATTTTTATAAAAATAATTCCGAGCACCATTAATTATACGCATTCATACCTGAGTGATCTCGGAATGAAATTAACTTTGAAGACGAATAAACTTGAACAAATTAACCTACACCATTATTAAATCTTTGAAGCTTTGCCACAACGTCTTCAATTTATTTAATACGTCATAAACCGAGTGTAACACCCCGTATTTTTGACGATTTAAATAATTATGTGATTAATTATTACTATGGGAATAAATATGCGATTAATTATTGTTGTTGGATTAATTAAATTAAAATGTGAGAAATTAATTTGTTATTAATTCAGATGAAAATAATTATTAACTAGCGTGCCAAGGGTTAATACTTATTGTTGTGAACTGTTAAATATTACTAGGTGATATGTAATATGGAATTATGATATTTGATAAATTTTCGGAAGTGAGAAATATGGTAGTTTGGTAATTTAAGTCTGTCACGCGTGTGAGTCGTGTCGAGACTAATTGAATGGAATAAAAAGAGAAATTATTTATATTAACTCGTATGGTCATTTCGAGTGCGCCATTGAGTCCGGGAAGGTCGAGATAGTAAAAGTAGTATACCCAGGTGTTTAGTTTGGGTCCCGGGGCGATTTTAGGCCTAACCGGCACCCCGAGAGGGCATTATGGTAAATTATATTTTTGGGCTAAATTAATGGACGAAAATTGGGATTTATTATATCATCCAAGAATGGCCATTAGGGTTAAGAAGTGACCGGAAGTTAGAACGGCCATGGAGGGTGTGAGGGAGAACCAAATTCCAACAGAGAAGACTCATTTGTCATCACCTTGCATAATCGTGACCACCAACGCGTAGATCGCGAAGAGAGGAATGCGTATATGCCAACATCACCAGCGGATCAGACCATCATATTCAAGGCAAGTGTTTATTACCTGCTTTCTTTTAGCAATAATCATGCTCATGTTAGTATAGGTGGAATTAATCATGATTTATATGTTAATTGGGTGAAAATTGGAAATTTAAATTATGATTAAGGATGGACTTAATTAGTGGTTGGAATTCCTTCATGTATGTAGAGGATTAATCACGGAATTTGATTATATATTAATGAATGAATCTGGGTTGATTAGGTTCTTGAATTGGAATTTTGGAAACTAGGGTTCATGTGAATTAATTTGGGGGTTTTATATAATTATGGTGATTTATGACGAATTAATGATCCTAGGAGGTTAGGAATGACTTATAACCTGTTAGGGGTTGATGGGTATTGATGATGAGTTGTTGGGAATTGAATCTTCGTGGTTTTTAGGTGAAAAAATGGTGAAAATGTTGAAGTTTGGTGAAGAAGACAAACAGTGCAATCTCGCGCGATCTCGCGCGAAGTGGTTCAAACGAGATGGGAATCTCACGCGAAGTGGTTCAAACGAGATGGAGATCTCACGTGAAGTCACTCGAGCGACACGTGGAAGTCCTTCAAACGACAACCGTTATGGTTCGAGCGACAGAGGAGATTTTTAGGAAATTTATCGAAGTTTAGTTTTGAGTTTGCTAGTTTATTGGACTGAGAGAAACTGCCAGATAGTAAATTTAAATAAGATGGAATTTCGAGAAAGTATGTGAGAATAAATACTTTAATTATTTCGGTATATAGAGAGAGTATACCTTGGAGATTACGAGAGAGATAGTAATCTAAATATTTATACTATACGTAAGTGATGAGGTTAAAATACGTATAAAGTGTATATATATAGGTTGGAGAAATACCTATAATTTATAATAGGATGTGTGTATGCCTATTATGTGATATTATTATTAAAAGCACTAATGGGTGATAACCCGGGGGGGTGCAAGAATCTTGTAGATAAGAGCACTAATGAGTGATAACTCGGATAACCCGGGGGTACAAAGATGATTATTGTTAGGCGCACTAATGGGTGATAGCCCGGGGGTACTGGATTAATATTGATAGGTGCATTAATGGGTGCTAACCCAGGGATGCAATATTCTATTGTTAGGCGCACTAATGGGTGATAACCCGGGGGTGCTGAATTATTATTGATAGGTGCATTAATGGGTTCTAACCCGGGGATGCATGATTTTCTGGAGATGTGCACTAATGGGTCTTAGCCGCGGGTGCAGGATTAGTATGTGTGTGTATATATATATATATATATGGGCTTGTAAATATTGCTTCTGTGTGAAATTAGTAGAATTGGTAATAATAATAATCATTACATTGCACCAAACGGTCTTAACCTAAGTGTGAATGATTAGTGTATATATATAGGGATGATGAGACTATATATATGTATGAGTGTACTTGGGTAACTTTATACTTTGTGAGACTAGTAGATAAAATGAAAATGATAAGTAAGATAATCTTAGTGAATAAAAGATTAACCATTCAAACGATATATAATGAAACTTAGTATGTGAGATAAACTGTCTGAATAGCGTATTGTATGGGCGACACGGGAATACTGCTAGTGAGCATAGTTAGTATTAGTATGGTTTCTGACTAGTTAGGCTGGGAGGTATAACTAGGTGGAGATTAGATGTACGTTAGGCGTGCACAATAGACGAGAGGTGAGAAACTCATGTGAGAGTTCGATAACTAACATGCGTATACGACTTGTTTTAAGAACTAGTTTTAAATACTTGCTAAATCATTTTTACACATCGGGCTCTGACCCGTTTCTTGTATCTCTTCTCTCTTTTGCTATATATATGTATTATATCAGGTGCTCAGCCACAGGAGTATCAGATTTAGAGATTTGGTTTTCTTGACGTGCTGCAGCTGTTGTGGAAGTTGTAGGTCCTTACAGTATACACATATATCCTTTCCATTCAGTTCCATCTAGATTTCTTATTTAGGGCATATGCCGCCCACTTCTAGTTCTTTCATCAGAGATATTGTATTCAGTTTATTGTATGGTTTGGAGTTTTGAATTGAGAGTTTTACTCAGTCTTATTTATTGCAGTACTTGATTCATGTTCATTATTTATTTACATTCCTATGTGTGGTGAATGGTTTATAATTTAAGATGGAAAGAAATGGATTTACTTGGTTTTATTAAAATTGGAAATGTTTTGACAACTAGATTAATTTTATATTAGGAGATTAATATGTTAAAAAGTTTTTCGATAGTTATGCTGAGAATGAACCAACTGAATATCCTGTTTTAAATTGGTAGAGGACTGATCACCCTATATTTAATTGGGCTGGGTGTCACACCGAGTGGGATCGTGATAAAAAAACACCCTATGACATATTACAAACACGTTTTGTTCACGGAATTAAGTCAAAACAATACAGGGACTCAATTGGAAATTTATGTCCTTACAAA
This sequence comes from Sambucus nigra, assembly GCA_949130495.1. Lineage (NCBI taxonomy): Eukaryota > Viridiplantae > Streptophyta > Magnoliopsida > Dipsacales > Adoxaceae > Sambucus > Sambucus nigra. Next base: position 764,653,582 of record OX422207.1, read on the forward strand.
TATCCCCCTTTGACTATTCCGAGGCAAAACTAAACTAGTGAAAAGCCTAACCGGTCTGTCAAGCCGTATGACGCCTAAATCACATCCCATAAACCCAAAATAAAAAATTACAGGACACGGACTAGAATATATAGCACTGACAAGCATGAACTGTATGAATGTGATGTAGAATTGAAATCTCGAATCGTTGAAGCATACCTACACACATGAAACAGACAATCAAATACCCAGTGAAGTATGGAGGAAAAAATGAAACCAATACATTTATCCAAATGATACCAAACAATAATAGATTCCAATATGAATAAATCTGAAAACTCTCATTTATTAAACAACTTGAGCAACAAAATGATACCAATTTGATGAGTGCGAAAATGATACTAATGTGATCTACCAACATCAATCAGAGATACCAATTTATAAAATATGAAATCAAAACATGCTCAAATCTCCACCTACATCACATAAATCTCTCCCCCTTTTTATCTCGAATAGACAACCCGATGAAAAGATAAACCAATTTGAAATATCTAGCATGAGAATATAAACCAGTTTAAATCAATTGGATACCAATTTGATAAGTGAAAATGCTAGATAATCATGAAACAACCAGCTAAATATGATCATGTAATGACAGATCAGTAACTAGTAAACCAAGGAATCACACAAAGACTATAGCAAATTAATCATGTGTAATAAATAGACTATATGAAAAATAGCAATCTTGAAATAAAAGAACCTTCATATAAACCAGACAGTCTAAAAAATCCTTCACCAGTACCAAAAAATATACCAATTTGAACCAGAGGACTACAAACCAATGAGAAGCCATTTTTTCAGCCTGTCGTTCGAACGATCCAGGGACATCTCTCAAACGAGATGAGGATGCCGCTTGAATGAAGTACAAATGCCGTTCACGCGAGATGAGTTGTCATTTGAACAACTTCGCACGACCTGCGAAAATTTTCCATTTTCCCAAAAATATTATAAAATATTACCCAGTGAAGAAATTTTCACAAAAAAATTCTAGGAAGGGCCTGACAGATGCAAAATAGTGCAAAAATAGTAGGCTTTTAACACAAAACGCAAAACTCATAAAAACTTAAAATGTGAGTTACATGAAAACATGGTACCGATGTGCTCAAACATAGACATGGAATGAATGGGCTTGAAACTAAAACAAATGAGTCATAATTCCAACACATCAAAACTATCAAGAAGCTCTAATTGATAGCGATAAATAATCAAACTTTATGATAGCCATATGACAATTAAAGAGTGAGCTTAATGAACTAAACATATTACATGCACACAAATCCAGAATTTTGATGATTCTACAAATAATAGCGTTAAATTGCAATGTTTAAACATTAAGATTAGTTGTTCAAACCCGTTTAAATTTTGAATCCATACAAACTCCCTCAATAATATCATATTTTGTTTGGAATGAACTAAACAAATTTGTCCCTTTTCTTAGCATATTGCATTTTCTTTTGGGGATCTTTTAAACGGTGGCTTTCACGACGAGTTAATTTTGAACTCTCGCAGCCCTTTCCCGTAAATCACTCATCATTTTTTCAATTAGATCAATTCAAATTCTCACGGTAAACGATTATTACATGTACACTTCTCCTTAAGTTTACTGATGCATAGATGACAAGATTGAGATAAGAACGCCTCACCAAATTCGAATATGCAAGAGAAGTCAAACATCCATATAAACTCGTGCATGTGTGCATGTTGGCATATATACAAAGTCGAATCAAAATGCATATCTACTTTGAAACCCCATATAAACAATGGTTAAGATCATTCTAAGCATTGATAATAATGACTAAATGTCCTTGCCACATGGATAATGAAACGATTGGGTGGGAGGGGGTCCAAGCACACCAATATGCCATATCAAACATGTAAACTCAAAAACAAAAACCGAAAATCTTTTTGGCTTTCCAAACATATTTTGTCTAAAAGAAAAGAAAAATCTTTTTGGATTTTCAAAAGTTTTCTCAAAAATAAAATCTTTTTGTATTTTTCAAATATGACTCAAATAAATGAAAAATATAATACAAAGAGATAAACATGTTATAACGTTAGCAATGAATAAATCATGAAGTAAACTAGCATATGACAAACATGGCAACACTATCATCCATTGGATTTGGCATGGGAAGAATCATGTGCACCCAAACTAGAATCATGAAGTTTAATTCCTAAAGACACTAAATCCGATTTCGTAACCCAAGTAGGTATAAAATAACGCATGGAGGTTTTGAGAACTGGGGAAAATTTATTCCTAAACCTCTTAGGAGCTTGTCTAAGGTCGTAACAATAACACCTAAGGTGACCTTTCCTACCGCAAAACGTGCAAGTGTAGCGGTGGTGGGAATGATTATCTTTATGTGGAGCTTTTCTAACCTTCCTAGTGTTTCTCATAAGTGCGGGGGGAATGGGACCAACTCCCTCATCAAAACCTATACCTCCCCTATCTCCCTTAATTTGGACGGTGCCTAGGATCTTATCTAAATTCTCCATCCTAGCCTCCAAATCAAACTTGAATCTTGACGAGTCTATCAATCTCTCCTCCAACTCGTGAATCCTAGACTTGAGTAAACGCCTAGACTCGTCAAACTCTAAAATTTCTTTTTTCAAGGACTCCATCAAACCACATAGATTATCTATCTCTTTCTCCACATACTCTAGTTTCTCCCTAAACTTCTTCTCTCGTTCCCTAAGATCCTTAATCAAATTATCATTCTTTTCTATGGCACGCTTATTGAACTTAGATTGTAATTTTGAGTTAGCCTTTTTCACCTTCACCGTTTCGGCATACAACTCTTTAAATGCATTTTGCAACTCTTTCACATCGACCTCCTCCTCGTCACTCTCTTCACCCTCACAAACATGGGATTCACTCAAAACCTCCTCGGAGGTGTCATTCACATGAGTAGTATCATCATAGCTCACATGACATGCCATAAACGCAACAAAGTTACGCTCAATGGGGGAACTCTCTCCCTCTTCCAAATCACTATCACTTAAGGTGGCATTGCAGACAATGAGTTGCTTGCCCTCTTTCTTAAGTCTAGTGGGACACTCTTTAACATTTTGACCATACCCCTCACACCCAAAACACTTATTCGACTGGTCTCTCTCAGGCTTCTCAAACTTATACTTAGAGGCGGGATCTACTTTGTTGTTCTTGAATTTTTCAAATTTCTTGGCATCTTTCAATTGTTTTCGAAACTTAATAAATTTTATAAATTTCCTTGCCAACAAAGAAACATCCTCAAAATTGAAATCGAAATCGAAATCCGAAACTTTAATTTCCTCCTTCTGGGTTTTCAAAGCAATACCCTTTTCTTTCTTAGGCACTTGCTTGGAGGTAATCATGTCGATTTCATAGGTTTGTAAGTCACCTAAAATATCTTCTATTTTCGTTGACTCTAACCTACCCAAGGAGTTTAAAATGGTCACTTTCGCATCAAACCTACTAGGTAACGACCTAAGGATTTTCTTAATGACACGGTTGTCGAGAATTTTCTCACCTAGTTTAAACAACGAGTTGACAATATTGGACAACCTAGCATAAAACTCATCAAAGGTCTCACTCCCTAACATCCTAATAGTCTCAAACTGTGTAGTGAGATTTTGAAGTTTTGACGCTCTAACCGTACTAGTGACCTCGTGAGTGGGTGGAAAAATATCCCAAGCCTCTTTTAAAGTTTCACAAGTCATAATTCTATTATATTCTTCCTGTGTGACATGTGAAGAAATAACGTGCAAACCCTTAGAATTATATTGTGAAAGTCTTTGTCCAGTTTTGGTCCATGACTAAACAGGCTTTAAACTAGTGGTCTCACCTACAATAGTGACAGTGGGTGTCCAACCTTTCTCAACTGCAAGACAAACATGCTCATCAATAGATTTTAAAGTACATCTCATTCTCATCTTCCAATAAGTGTAATTAGTGCCATAAAAAATAGGAGTTCGAGAAAATTCATTATATACAGAACTCATCTTTGAAAACACACGGGATCAAAAAACAAATAAAAAATATTTTCTAGCATTGATACCAATTTGAAGAGTGCCCAATATGTGTGTGTTTTCTTTCAAACCAATTTTTATCAAAAAATTACCCAACTTTTAATTAAGCACCAAACCAAGTTGTGAAAACCCAATTCTTACTTTAAACCAGTTTTATCTTGATTAATCCTAAACATGCATCTAGTGATTAAAGCAAGTAAAGTAAAGTAAAAAATACTCACAATGCCGGATGTGCGAGGAAAAAACCCAAAATGGGAAAACAACCTTGGACGACCCAAGCCAGACAATCACTATGAACAATGGTTTTACAAAGACAGATTAGACTTACACTAAGACTCGATCCCCACGGGTCTTGACGCTCCTTCTGATCTTCAACCGTTCTTTAATAGTTCCCACGCAGAAATTTCATCTTCCATGATACCTGTCCATAACACACGCGTCCACATATGTCTCGATGTCCATCGATATGTCTTTAATTTGTCTACGATGTCGAACAAGAAGTCCTTCTCTTTTTTTCACCACAAAACCCTTTGTGTTCAATGTGTAGAACAAACAACTTTGGTGAAGCAAGATCACGTAAGCATATAAGAATGATGACTCGGATCTTTGCAAAATTCTAAGGATGTTTTATGATTTGTAAACCTTAGAAAACATGTGAAAACAAGGTTCTAGTTTGTAAAATTGTTTTCCTGAAAGCACACCTACGAAATTATGATGCACACACTGTTTAAATATGATTTAAACTCCTCCTCGAAAAATGTGTCTTCAAATGACTTGAGGAACTCGTTCGAGCGACAACCCATCTCGTTCGAACGAGATTGGATGTGAGCACGAAAGTTTGACTTTTTGTTTAAAACGTCTCTTCTAATTAGAGATCCAAAAATGTCAAACTCCTTTAAGAGTTTATCATCATAAAATGTAGTTTAAACCTTTTAAAACACTATAAAACATTTTAAAACATTTTTCTTTATAAAAAATACATCCTTATCTTTTATAAAAATAATTTCGAGCACCATTAATTATACGCATTCATACTTGAGTGATCTCGGAATGCAATCAACTTTGAAGACGAATAAACTTATACCAATTTAAACTACGACATTATTAAATCTTTGAAACTTTGCCGCATCGTCTTCAATTTCTTCAATATGTCATAGACCGAGTGGGATCGTGATAAAAAAACACCCTATGACATATTATAAACAGGTTTTGTTCACGGAATTAAGTCAAAACAATACAGGGACTCAATTGGAAATTTATGTCCTTACAGTCTCTAGCTTGGATCACCCCTTACTGGCGTCACTTCGTGATTCCTTTTTTGTAGGAGCAAACTAATTTCCTCACTTAGAGGTTTTCTTCATGTCATAATTTTTTAAATGCTTATAACTTTGTTCAGATAGAGCCCCAGTCGTGATCAATTCATCATTTAATTTTCATATTTTTCAATACGTGCTATGCGATCAACCATAGTCAAGTCTGGCCTCTTTGTAAAGGATTGATAGATACATTCTAATTGGAAAATCCAAACTTTAAGGATGAGATTATGAGCTGTTCATTGCAGTTGTCTATCTCGTTAAACAATTACATGTAAACCCGGGCGTACTCAGTGAGGATTTCTCCTTTATTCCTTTTGAGAGAGATTAATGAGTCCACCTCCTCAACTGCTTTGCTGCTGGTCATGAATCAGGTTGTGAATTGCTCGTCCATCTTCCTGAATGAGGAGATTGATTCAGGGGATAACTTTTGAAATCACTTCAGGCTAATTTCTCCTCATGTTTAGGGAAAGACTTGGCACACGAGGGGATTATGATGGCTCTACAGAGACATTATTTGGAGATAATTCCTGATGTAATAGGTAGGATCCTTCTTCCCATCCTAATTTGTGCACTTTGGAATCGAAACTTCTTTGGCAACTCTGAGGTCTTTATCTCGGGAGTGAAATGGGTGGTTATGCAATGACCTTCCACCTTCCATGCGAGATCATTTGTAGTTCGAACTAAAGTTATTTTCAGTTGTCCCTTTAATTCTTTATTAATAAGATTCTGGAGTTCATCTCTTTTAAATATATTCAAGTGCAACTCTCGTCTAGCTTACCTAGTTCTCTGTGTCGATTAGGTTAGGTCAATCTACTGGCACTTGCTACTAACGAAGTTGTTTACCAACGAATGATGAACATGCCATAGATTAGAGTAAATTGCATGAGGGATTCTCGATCTTTAGGCCTTTCTATTATGTATGGACATGTTGTTACTTGGGTAATGAATTATACACTTTTTGTAGTGTTGTAGACTATAAGAATTGGAACCACACTTTTCTAATTGCCAAGTGATTTGACTCCTCAAATGGGAAATCTTCTAATCTTGGTGATATATTATTTCTTCATTGATTCTGTCTAGCTGGGATGCTTATCTTTCGATGGGATATTTGGCAAACAAAGTATGTTATTGGCGACTAGGGCCGAATTTTTTGGGTGAGTGACTCCTTGACCTAGATCACCTCTGAGAAGAAGGAAGTCTGATAGGATTTTACTCCGACCTGACGACCTGTAGCTTAGATTAGACACGAATTCTTAATGCGAATAATGAGACATATTAACACTCGTATTTCTTCTAAGGCAAATGATTTCATGGTTATTAGAATTTAGGACTTCCCCACAGATAATGCTAAATTCTAAGGTATATGAAACCCATAATAATATAAACATTTTGATTGAGCTCCCTAACCTATGAATGCAATAAAAAGGACACATTATGTAAGTGGTTCAACTGATCGTCCTGCCTATGTCCAGGGGGAAGGGAAGGAGAGTTGTTTATTTCTTAAAAGAAAAAAGACGATTCGAATGTTGGGGTTGCTAGCTAAGAATCCAAGTCATCATGAGTAAGATACAAGTCAATATCGTAAAATTTGGTGGGTCTCCCTTATTTATGTGTACTATCCTTCTAGGTATCGTTATGTTAATCCCATTTACAAATTATAGTCCAATTAGGTATTATCGGCCAAATCATCTACCTCATATTCTTAGTTTTCTATTTATTTCCTCTATATATTCGATCGATAATGCTTGTTAGCCCCTGAGGGCCATGTGTTAGCCACATGGCATGCATTTTTCTATATTCCCTTCAGGTGCCATAGAGATTGGTGGTTTTAATACAATAGATAATGTGGTTTTGTTTGATGGCTTGAAGTCTAGCTTTCTTATCATAAGTTAAATGTATGATGATTATTATAGTGTGCTTTTTACCAACAAGTTATGTAAAGTTCTTGATCCGATAAGAAGAAAAGTGTGCTTTCTTATGAACATGAATCTTATGAATATACGTGCTAATGCTAGGGCATTCCCCTTAAGCGATGCGTTGCGCCTGCCACTGGGTGTCTCAAAAAATAGGCAAGGGGCCTTGTGCCTGCCATCGGGTGTCTCAAAAAATAGGTAAGGGGCGTCGCATCGATGCCCGAATGTGGCTTTAAATACACAAGGGTTCCTGCAACAAGCTGGACGTGTGCGGGTAAAGAAGCTAGTCCAGGATACTAGAGTTAGGTTAGTGACTTGGAACATAGGGAGTATGAAACGAAAATGGATGGAGTTGGTAGATACCATGAGAAGAAGAAAATTTAACATATCTTGTTTACAAGAAACTAAATGGGTCGATGAGAAAGCTAGAGAAATCGAAAATACAGGATTTAAATTTTATTATACACAATGATGATAAGGGAAATCGACCATAGGGCGTTCTCATATCAGCAGATCAAAAGCTATATGTGTGTGTTAAACAAGTAAAGCAAGCAAACAGAGAGAAGACAAGGTATATAGTTGTTCAGCCTCTAAAAGGCCTACGTCCACTGCGTTGCTCCGTTCTCATTATGTGCGTTGCATTGTATAATATAATCGTGCCTATAGAGGCGCACAAGTATGAGAATAAAGGAGAGTGCTTGACAGTATTGGAGATTCCGGTGAGCCCATGAGGTGGCTATGATGCAGATTCTAGACCTCCAAAGCTTGTGTTAGGGTGATCTCCCGAGCATCTGTGTTGTGGTCCTCTATTTATGAGGAAGTGAGTTGAGTCACGTTCCCCGAGCACGTGGTGTATACCAAGTCTGCAGTAGATGTGGATGAGGGCGTGCAACCCACAGAGTAAGCAGCGCTAAGCTGTTGGAGGGGGACCACATACCCTAAATGGGGTGCCGCGGCCTCTGATGGAGAGGGCCTCACCCTATAGGAGTTCTGGCCGCACCCTCTAGGAGTTCTGGCCGCGCCCTGAGTGAGGTACCGGCCTATATTTCCTGAACATGCGACTGTAGAAGAATACTGCCACGGCAGGGGGCTATACTTGTACTATCAATAAGCCCCCAAGCCGTAGTGCCAAGGGAGATATATTGGGACTGCGGCTAAGTATCCTAGGTGCCGCGGTGCTTCCAAAGCGACGAGTCGTCTTCCGTGCTCCCTTATATAAATTGTTTCTGGTCGTGGACTTCATTATGTTTCTAAAACTTTTGAGAGCAAATCGAGAGCGAAACTCTGCGCATTCCTTCTTGCATATTCCGGCGCCCTTCCGAGGCGGTGTGTGGCAGTTCAAGGTGGTCTCTAGCTGATCCTTGTGGCTTTCTTCATTTTCAGGTGATTTTTTTCAACCACCATATACAGTTTTCTTTCCTTTTGATGCCTTTCCTGGTTTATTCGCTAGAAATCTAGGGTTTTATTTGTTCATTTCGCTTTTCCCACATATGCTGTTCTTGATGTTCTTGATGAAATACATATAACTGTTCTTGATGTTAATAATTGAACACTCCGTATTCTGTGGGTTTGATCAGAAAAATGATGAGATTTGGGTAACTTGTTTAGGATAGATTCCGCGGCATGTTAAGATTTAATAATCGTCTGAACTTGCAATTCTGCATTGTTCCGTGCTAAATGGCCGCGGTCCCTCAAACTACCATTCGCGTCATCAAATCACCCCCCTTGGTAGTCTAGGAATAGCCTTAAAACTTCCATGAACCCAAGACATCCATGTTAAGTAACTATAGCTGCTGCTAGAGCAGAGTGTACTGAAAATTTAGGAATGGCCGTGTCCATGAATGCCCTAAAAGCAATTTTATCTTATTACCGCGGCAGCCTATGCTCCTCTTGCTGGTATGGAGTTTGTCGCGGCCTAACTGGGGCAATACGATGACAATTTTAATCTTAAAGATACCCTTCTGTGGCTTCTTAGTCTTACAAACCATACTGGCAGCGGCGCCTAACTGCGAACTCTGCTTTTCAGGTACTACTGCAGCCATATGAGCTTTGACCTAGACGAGTTCCTGAGAGGCTTTTAGGCAAAGAATTTTGGGACCTCTCCCCCCGAGATTACTTCCGTGCCTCCTTTAAGGCCAATAGGCCTTTGCAAACTAAAAGATTGCCCAAACTGCATCATACTCGACTCAGACTCCACGGACTCCTCATCTGGGAAGGTTTTCCATTCTCCGCTGATGGAAGAGGAAGCCAACTCAAGTACTCATCCCATGGGAGAAGGAGATATTACCGCGGCTGCTAGAAATAAGCCTGGAGGTACATCAGGGAGGGCTGAGAGACCCTTGGCCGCGCTTGATATCTGCAGCTCAATGACTAAAAATTGGGTTGACCAGGTGGCTGAGGCCTTTGAATTTCCAAAAAAATTGATGTGCTCAGCCCCTGCCGCGGACCAAAGACCGTGCACGGTTTTATCTGATGACGGAATTTGCTTCCCCCTTCATGCGTTCATTTACGGGCTGCGGCTACCTGTCCCAGTTCCTATCCGTCGTCTTTTTCAGGCGATGAACCTGGCCCCCGCACAGCTGGACCCTAATGGCTGGAGGGACATTCTTGCTGCAGTTGTCCTTTGGGAAAAGTTCTTCAAAAAGGACATCACTCCCGTGGAGTTCTTTCACTTCTACCGCCCAAAGGAAAACTCAATAAAGTTCACGGGCTATTACTACTTTTCTAGCCGCGGCAGGGACGAGACCTTTTATACAGGGAGACCGACCAGTGTGAAAAATTGGAAGGGGAAATATTTCTACATCTCCAGTGAAGGCTGGGAGATGCACCCCGAGGAGAATGAAAGAGAGAGAACATATAAAATTCCGCGACAGTGGGGGTCACCCTCAAAATTAGGTATAAGATTATAGCCGCGTCCTATTTTTTTCACGTAACTTCCACTAACTGGAATTGTCTTTTCCTTCTGCAGCCCTTGACAATTTGCATTTGAACAAGCGACAGGAAAAAAGAGTTGCTGAGGCTGCGGAAGTGCCTGCTGAGCACAAGAAGTTCAGCATACTTGTAACGTCGGCAACTATATTTGAGGCGGGATTTTTCCCAACCAAATTCATTCCTCAATAAATGGGCGCGGAAGGTAATTAAATGTGCCATTATTTTTATTCCGCGGTCATTTCTTTTCTTGAACTCATTCTTTTTCAGGTGAAGAGGTTGACAGGGACCTGCTAGCGGCGCAGCTGGCAGAGATGGATGAGGACGCAGTCGTCCTGAATAATACTGCGCGAAGCAGAAAGAGGAAGAGGTCCAAGGCCAAGGGATCTGCCACGGCCCCCTCTGGAGATAAGGCCACTGATCCTGCCGCGGATCAGGTGGTTAATGATGAAAACCCTGCGCAGCATGAACACTTCGATGACGAGATAGGGGGAAATTTGGCCGCAGCTGGCCTGAGGTCAGCTGAAGCCCCCCTTCAATCGTCCTCTCCTCCATGGCCAACTGTGGTGGCGGTTAATGCGAACTTGCCACCTCCTCAATTTCGCGAAGAGTCTGGGCCTGACGGTATACCAAGGCCCCAATTAAGGTAGCCTGACCCCAATTCTTCCTGGGACACTACCGCAAAGCCTGCGCGGAGAATGAAGCGAGCCTTGGATGTCGCGGACCTTGACAGGCTGGTTGGAGAAGATCATGAAGATCTGGAGGAATGTTGCCTCCACAGCCTTCTGAGGGTACGTACTAGTCATTTAACTTTGCATCTCATATTTTTCCGTACTTTTGCTAACGTCTTTTATTCCATACAGGCCGCTGATGTGATTGTGGTCCAGAAGAGGAAGTATGAGGCCTTGTACAGGCTGAAAGAGGCCGAGAAGAGTCCTCATATCGCGGGCTTGCAGTCTGTACGGACCTCTTCTTTTGAGGAAGGGAAAAAGTCTGCTGTCGCGGCTCTTCAGGCAGCCCATATGGACCTGGAGAAGGCCAATAAGGCCAGAGAGGAAGCCGAGGAGAATTTTAATCAAGCTGCGGAATCTCTGAAATCCTCGCAGGCCCACACAGTCGAAGCCGCCCGTGTTGTAGAGATTTCAAATACCAAGCTCGCCCTCCTCCAGCAGAAATATCAAGAGTTGGAAACCAAGTCTTCTCAGAAGGATGAAGCTCACGCCGCGGTAATACAAAAGTTAGAAGTGGATCATGGCGACGCCCTCCAGCTAGCCATAGATCATGCCGCGGAGTAATTCAAAGGCTCCAAGGATTTATTCCTTATTAACAACAGGGCATACCTCCGCGGCTACCAGGAGTTGCGGTAAAGGTTTATCAGGAGGTTCCCTGAGGCCAAGGAGAAGGTCCTTGCCTGGAAGTTAAGTGATGCCGAGCATCAAGAGAGAATCGCTGAGCTTAAGGCCGCGGCTGAAGAGAGAGAAAGGCTTAGGGTAGTGGCACAGGCTGAGGACGGAGAGAGAGGCTGACGCGAGGTGGAGAAGAGGCTGATGATGATGATGACGCAGCCTCTTAAATGCTTAATTTCTGTTGCATCATCAATATAGGGTTGCGTCCCTCTTTTTGTAATCTTAAACTTCTGTTGTGGCTGCGGCCTCCATTCTGCAATCTATGGCTACTAATACAAAGGCGGCCATATTTTTATCACTGATTGACTCCTTAATATTCCTTGCTTTTCTATATTGCATGTTTTACATTGCCTGCTATAATGAATGGTTGCAAGTTACTACCTCATTATTGAAAATGCATCCGCGTCTCGATGACATCTCATTTCAAGTCCACGGAGAGGGATCGATTTCGTCTGATTTTCTGTCAATGTCTGCGCCCAAACAAATTGTGTTGAATCATCCAAGGCAGCTGCGTACAAGCCGCGGCCCTTCATTATGCCGCGTCATGCAAATATCGTCACTTGATTGCCGTGGCCTTGATTTCAAGGCTGGGACTTCCTGATTGAATGGGGTCATGCTGCCTTCATCGCACCCGGTTGTCTGAACCGTTTATCTTTTGTCATCCCATAACCCACATGGAAAATGTAGCGAGCTTCAAGATATTAGTGCCTTAGCACTTTCATGAATGAATGGATCCTGGAGCTCTGCAACCGTATCAGTGGTCTGCGGCGCACTTCGGGTTCATCTGAACAAGGTACCTCCGTAGACATATATTGGTGTTTCCAAGTCTTTTCGAGCTGGGTCGTGACACCAAGACCTAACATGCGAGATGCTATTAAGCCTCCCCAGGCTTGATGCGAGACGCTATCAAGCCTCTCCAGACTGGGTTATGTTATTAATCCACCCACAACTAATATGCGAGACACTATCAAGCCTCTCCAGGCTGGGTTATGTTATTAAGCCACCCACAGCTAATATGCGAGACACTATCAAGCCTCTCCAGGCTAGGTTATGTTATTAAGCCACCCACAGCTAATATGCGAGACACTATCAAGCCTCTCCAGGCTGGGTTATGTTATTAAGCCACCCACAGCTAATATGCGAGACACTATCAAGCCTCTCCAGGCTGGGTTATGTTATTAAGACACCCACAACTAATATGCGAGACACTATCAAGCCTCTCCAGGCTGGGTTATGTTATTAAGCCACCCACATCTAATATGCGAGACACTATCAAGCCTCTCCAGGCTGGGTTATGTTATTAAGACACCCACAGCTAATGATATATATAAAGCCATCCCTGGCTAGATATTGTAAGCCTCCTGGCTCGATGAAGCGTCCCAAAAGCTAAGAACGGGCATTATAAGCCCCCGTGGCTAATGTCGCACTCCGAGAGCAGAAAATTGGCATTGTAGGCCCTTTTGGCTAATAAGAGCTCCTTGAATCCTTAAATGCTTTTGCGGATATGGTCATCATATGATAAGATGTAGTTGCACATTGCAAGGGGAACTTTTGGGCTAATGAAAGTCGTAACCCATCCATAAGTGCATCCCGAAGTAGAGTAATCCTTCGAGATAATTTTATTATATTTCTTCTAGAATCTGTTTAAGACAAAAAGTCTTTTTGTGAGATAACAGATTATGAAATGAAGAGAAATATCAGATATAGCTAAACTTTCTAGTTCATATATTTATATATGTATGCTGCAGCTAATGACTTTGTTAACAAAGCATAAAGTCTTGAGTATTAAGGCTACAATGAGCTTCATAAAACATAAACATAAATAGTTGAAATTAGAAAGACTAAGGATGAGATGCGGCATGCAGCCTCTGCCAGGTTTGGTTGAATCCTTTATGCATTCTTCAAGAATCGTTGTAGCATCCCTTGCCCAATTAGCCTTTCAACTTCATCCTTCAGAGCATAGCATTGCTCCGTGTCATGGCCATGGTCCTGATGGAATTTTCACCAGGTAGCTTTGTTCCTTTTGTGGGGTGGAGCTCTCAATTTCTCTGGCCACCTCAAAATCTTATCCTCTTTGATGAACACTAAGATCTCTTCAATCGTGAGGCTCAACTGAGTGTAGACACCCGACTTTTTCTGCCTTTTTAACCTCTGACGGTTGATTCCGCGGTTTCATTTACTGCCGCAGCAGGCATGGTTGGCTTTGTTATTTCCTCAACTTCCGCGCCTATGTTTTTAGATGCCACGGCCTCCAGCATTAGCACCCTCTGAGTTAGAAAATTGACCTGGGTCTGAAGTGAGGCGTGGCTGTCATAGAGGTGATTAAGGTGATTGTATAGTTGCACAATCTCATCCTTGACTTCTTCACTCTGGATGGGTTCTCCTTCCATCTGTGTTTTTGTTAGTCTTTATAAAGTATACAGAATCTGAGACAAAACCAACAGAGGTGAGTGATCACAGAATTATCAGGAAGGAGAGGTTGAATTGCTCTATGATTATGCTGCTGAGGCCGCGGCCAGTATGGCACATAATCTCACTACCGTAGCCTTTTAATGTTATTCACCAAGGTCGATCCAAAGCCCACTCAAATCCCTCCCACGATGATTTTGAACTGTTGTGGTAGGTCCGCACCAGTAGGGGTTGCGGCATGAGATACTGTTGACCTTACAGGCCGCATCCCTATCTGGGCAGGGGAGAGATCCCAAGACATGAGCTGATATTTTCTCCCCCAACACGTGAAGAAAACCTACTAGGGTCCATTGATGAGAGAATTTCCTTGGGTGCGCAATATGGAACAACTTCAATGGTAACCCATAGATCATAGGTAGATGATAACAAAAATGGGGTGAATATAACCCTTCCCTAATCATCCACCTTTTTGGGACTAAAGTCCGCCATGAATTTTAGCATTATCTAGATGGAATGATATCACATGGGTATGCAAAATAGATCCAAAGCCATTAAATGAAGATCCAAAGACAGATCCATGAATATGAAATACCCACTAAAGGGGGCGAATGTGATGCGGAGTCCAATAACTAGTAACCGACCCGTGAGGAGATGATCCAAAGGACCCTCAGGGATCGAATAAGGTGTTTGAAGAACTCATACATGCAGAGAAACACGATTGAAATATCTCGTTCCCACAGACGGCGCCAAACTGATGATACGAGAAATCGACCATAGGGCGTTCTCATATCAGCAGATCAAAAGCTATATGTGTGTGTTAAACAAATAAAGCAAGCAAACAGAGAGAAGACAAGGTATAGAGTGGTTCAACCTCTAAAATAGGCCTACTTCTACTGGGTTGATCCGTTCTCATTATGTGCATTGCATTGTACAATATAATCGTGCCTATAGAGGCGTACAAGTATGAGAATAAAGGAGAGTACATGACAGTATTGGAGATTCCGGTGAGCCCGTGAGGTGGCTGTGATGCAGATTCTAGACCTTCAAAGCTTGTGTTGGGGTGATCTCTCGAGAATTTTTGTTGTGGTCCTCTATTTATGAGGAAGTGAGTTGAGTCACGTTCCCCGATCATGTGGTGTATACCAAGTCTGCAGTAGATGTGGATGAGGGCGTGCGGCCCACAGAGTAAGCAGCGCTGAGCTATTGGAGGGGGACTTCATACCCTAAATGGCGTGCCGCGGCCTCTGATGGAGAGGCCCGCACCCTATAGGAGTTCTGGCCGCGTCCTAAGTGAGGTACCGACCGCGGCCTATATTGCCTGAACATGCGACTGTAGAAGAATACTGCCACGGCAGGGCGCTATACTTGTACTATCACACAAAAACATAGAAATAAGAACGAAGTTGGAATAATAGTAGATAAGAACTTTAAGGACGATATTGTAATCGTTATTAGGAAAGGTGATAGACTTATACTTGTAAAATTGGTATCAGGTAAAAACATAATTAATATTGTTAGTGCTTATGCACCACAAGTAGGATTAGATGAGTGCACTAAATTACAATTTTGGGAACACATGGATGAACTAATTCAAGAAATACCCGTAGGTGAGAAAATCTATATAGAGGGATATTTTAATGGCCATATAGGAGAAGATCGTGTAGGATATGAGATAGTACATGGAGGATATGGTTTTAAAGATAGGAACGACGAGGGAGAGTCTATCTTAGATTTTACGATGGCTTATGATTTTTTACTAGTAAATACAAGTTTTAAAAAGAGGCTTGAAAACTTAATAACTTATAAAAGTGGAACGCATAAGAGCCAAATAGATTTTTTCATCACTAGAAAAGGAGACCGATTAACATGTAAAGATTGTAAGGTTATCCTGGGAGAGAGCTTGACCTCACAACATAGGATAATGGTGTTGGATATAAATATTAAAAATCAATCACGAGTGAGAAAAGTGAAGATTAACCCACGAACTAAGTGGTGGAACTTAAAAGGAGATAAATTAGAACTATTTAAAGATAAATTATTAAATGAAGCAACATGGAATACTGAAGAAAAGACTAACATAATATGGAATAAGATGGCCACATGCATTAGGAGAATATCAAAAGAAATCCTTGGAGAATCAAAAGGTAAGGGACCATAGTTTAAAGAATCTTGGTGGTGGAATAAAGAAGTACAAAATATAGTAAAAATTAAAATGGAGTGCTTTAAAACATGGCAAACAAATATAAATGAAGAAAATTTTGAGAAATATAAATGGGCTAAAAAGGAAGTTAAGAAGTGGTAAGAGATGCTAATTTAAAAGAGTATGATGATCTTTATATAAAATTAAGTACACAAGAAGGGAAAAAAGGGAAAAAAGTATTTATAAGTTTGCTAAACTTAGGGATAGGAAAACAAAGATTTTAATAACGTTAAGTGTATCAAAAGTGATGATTCGAGAGTCCTAGTAAAAGATGATGAAATTATAGAAAGATGAGAAAAATACTTTGAGAGGTTATTAAATGGAGATAATGGGAGTAGATTAGATATAGAGAAACTTAGGGAGACTCGAGAAAATATATTTTTTTGCCGAATTAGGACAACAGAGGTTAGGATTGCTCTAAAAAGATGAAAACGGGGAAGGCTTTAGGACCAGATAGTATCCCTATTGAGGTTTGGAAGTGATTAGGGGATGATGGAGTATCATGGCTTACAAAATTATTCAATAGAATTTTAATGACTAATAGGATTCCCGATGAATGGAGAAAAAGTGTTTTAGTACCTATTTATAAAAATAAACGGGACATACAAAGTTGTTCAAATTATCGTGGTATTAAGGTAATGAGTCATACAATGAAACTTTGGGAGAGAGTGATTGAATATAGATTGAGAATAAAGACAACAGTATTTGAGAATCAATTTGGGTTTATGCCTGGGAGGTCAACAATGGAAGCAATTTATTTATTGAGGAGATTAATGGGGAGGTATAGGGAGAAGAAAAAGGATCTTTATATGATTTTTATAGATTTAGAGAAGGCGTATGATAGGATGCCCAAAGATATAATATGGTGGGTTCTACATAAAAGAGGAGTGAATCGTATATATATTGATGTGATGAAGGATAAGTATGATGGTGCGATGACTACAGTAAGAACATCGGCCTGAGAAAGTAGTGAATTTTCAATTACGGTAGGTCTACACCAAGGTTCAACATTAAGTCCTTATCTCTTTGCTCTTGTTAGGGATGAGTTGACTGGACAAATACAAGATGAGGTGCCATAGTGTATGCTATTTACAGATGATATTGTTTTAGTGGATGAGACTAAGACATGGATTAATGCTGGGTTGGAATTGTGGAGAGAAACTTTAGAAACTAGAGGATTTAAAATAAGCAAAACTAAAATAGAATATGTGGAGTGCAATTTTAGTAGTAATAGGAGGATAAATGGAGATGTGGTGAAATTGGAGGGTCAAGAGGTACCTAGAAATGATCATTTTCGTTATTTAGGATAGATTATCCAAAAAGATGGAGATATTAGTGATGATGCTACTCATAGGATTAGAGCAGGCTAGGTTAAGTGGAGAAGTGCTACTGGTATTTTGTGTGATAGGCGTATACGTTTGAAGTTAAAAGGTAAATATTATAGGACGACCATTAGACCCGCCATGTTATATGGGATAGAGTATTGGGCAACCAAGAAATAAAATGTGAAGAAAATAAGTGTTGCGGAGATGCGAATGCTAAGATGGATTTGTGGTAAAACTCAAAAGGATAAAATTAAAAATGAACAAATTCGTGAAACGGTAAAAGTAGCTCCTACAGAAGATAAATTGAGAGGAAATTGACATAGATGGTTTGGACACGTCAAGCGTAGACCAGTGGATGCTCTTGTAAGGAAGAGTGATTTAGTTAGTATTGATGGTAACATAAGGGGTAGAGGTAGGCCTAAATTGACTTGGTGGAATATTATAAAAAAAGACATGATGTCATGTGGTTTAACCAAAGATATTTCACTGGACAGAATGGAATGGAAAAATAGGATTCATGTAGCGGACCCCAAATAATTGGGAAAAGGCTTTGTTGACTTGAGTTGAGTTGAAGTCAATTTCTTCTCATGTATGTGGTACTTGTCAATTGGGAAAACAAATATGTAACCCACATTGGAAATTTAATATGATTCCTACCTTGTGTGTGCTATAACTTTTACACATCGATATTAAGGGTCCAATGCATAAAGAGAGCATAGGTGGGATACATTATGTCCTTATAACTGTAGATGAATTTTCTAGATTCACTTTTGTATAATTTTTACTAAGTAAGTCTAAAGATAAATACTTGTTTATTCCCAAGTGAAAACAACTTTAAAATGAAAAAGGCATGCACTGTCATTAGAATTCGTTGTGATAGTGGGAAAAAATTTGAAGGAACGGGTATATTAGACTTGTGTAGTGAAGTTGGAATACACCATAAGTTTTTGCCTCCCAAAATGCCTCAACAAAATGGAATAGTTTGAAGAAATATTTGAACAATTCAAGAGATGGCCAGGTCGATAGGTGGTACGGTACCAACGAAC
This sequence comes from Sambucus nigra, assembly GCA_949130495.1. Classification (NCBI taxonomy): domain Eukaryota; kingdom Viridiplantae; phylum Streptophyta; class Magnoliopsida; order Dipsacales; family Adoxaceae; genus Sambucus; species Sambucus nigra. The sequence continues at coordinate 764,672,172 of OX422207.1, forward strand.
CATTCAAAGGTGTTCTTAAGATATTTTGGCGAAAGATTTTAACATAACTTGTTTATCATACCATTAACTGGGTCTATAGGAGGTACGGTACCACCAAAATCCTTATGAGATTCAGAAAGGGAAAAATCCTACACAAGTACTTCAGAGTATTAGGAAGAAAAATTTATACACTCAAGGATAGAGAACACTTGAGTAATCTTGATTCCAGGAATGAAGTAGGAGTTTTTCTTAGCTATTCTACTAATAGTCATTCCTATCGTGTTTATATTGACATTTCTCACAAAATTATTGATTCCATTAATATTATAATATATAATAGTAATTCCTATGATTTCAATAAGGATGATTGTGAAAATATGACTTTCAAATTTCTCTATTTTAAAGAAAAGTGGGAAGTAGAAGTGAATGAGTGTGAAGATGTGGTCCCACCACGTAGTGAGATTGTGAATGTGGGAGACACACCTCCTTTTGTTAGAAAATACCATGATTTTTCCAAAATTGTTTGCAGTCCTAATGTTGGAGAAAAGACATGATCTCATCTCCAAAGAGAAGTTAACTTTCTCTGTTAAACATCCACTATTGAGTCCAAGAATGTGAAGGATGCCTTATTAAAAGAATATTGAGTCAATTCCATCCCAGGAAAAATATACCAATTCAACAAACAAGAAGTTTTGAATCTAGAAAAATTTCTAAAAGTTGCTCATGTTATTGGTACTAAGTTGATCTTCAAGAACCAGTGTGATGAAGAGTATTTCATCTCGAGAAATAAGGAAAGGCTAGTGTTTCAAATATACACATAAGTAAAAGGTGTAAACTTTATGAGATCCCACAAATGAAAAAAAAAACAATGTAAACATCAAGTCTACAAATAGTACAAACGTAATGGAATATGGGCTACAATAGTAACTACGTATCATCCTCTCATATTTTAGTGTTTTATTAGTTAACTCAACCTAAACAACCCTAAATATAGCATGCATCTAATTCCACCACCAAGTTAACCCCACGATTAATTATTATTCTCCTCCATTAATTATAATTATGTACTTCCATAATAACTACCACTATATATTCTTCTTTAGTACAATTTCCATATGAAAATACAATCTCGAAGTCTAATATCTACATAAGTACGGTCCCCAACATGTAAAAACAACTGACTATGCACAAGCCGTACATAAAACAAAGGCTTATACATATTGCCTTTGGGAATCACTCGTCCGTACGTGGTATAGTTATAGGTCGTTCCACACCTGTAATTTCAAATCATCATCAATGAGATAATCATTACTCATTCACACCAATAATATCGTTCCATACTGTAGGAAATATGAAAGGACCCCCCATTAACCCCCATGGAATACAACGGTTACTTTCAGCACGTAGGATCAGGGTAAATGACCACGGTAAAATCCATCGCATCACGGATGTACCAATGAGGTCAACGTCGTACCTTCCCTATTAAAATGCCTGCTACTACATTCTAACCAGGACTCAGACATGGTATTCTTAAAAATAAGATCAAAGAATAGGAATCCGAATCACACAAAGATTACTAAGACTTAACTTATAATTATTGAATAAATTAACCTCAAAGAACCTCAAAGTCATTCAAATAAGATCCCTATCTCGTTCAAACGAGATTTCACAAGTCGTTCTAATGACCTATAAAGTCATTCCAATGATAAATCCTAATTCGTTATGACAAACAAAACCCCTAATCTTGTTGATAAGAGATATTAATCTCATTCAAATGGTCATCTTCTCCTAAACTCCAATTTCTCCATTATTAAAGCCAAAACCTAAATTTGAAGACCATAATCATCACCAAACCCAACCTCCAATAGATATAACTTGTCTAATAGAATTACTAACCCATATCTTCGTGTTTTAATGATTAATATAATGGTTTAAGGATTTAATTTCGGATTACATCATTAAGAACCCTAGTTTCAAAGTTCCATCAATTAATTCTCAAATTTACATCAATTTGTGAAATTAATCCGGGTTTTTATTTTGATTCAGGGTATATAAATTAATCTTGACCATCATAATAAAAATCTAACTCATATTCATGTGGATTTATACTACAATTATTGTATAACATGAACATGAACATTAAACATAAATTTACGGTTTATTTAATTACGCAATTAGGGATTTGATTTCAATAATAATCATATAACATCAATTAGTTTAGATTCACATGTACAGTTACTACTATAACATAAAAAAATTAAATTTATACAATAAGTAAACTTGTCTTAGGTTATTAGTTTGAATCCAAGCCAAGGACCTCCAATTCCTCATCTTTATAGAGTGTCCCTTCTCTCTAAGGCTTGAGGCATCTCTCAAAAGCTCCTAATGGGAATTAAGGTTAGCCTAATGACCAATAATAGTGTTAGACACCAAAAATAAATGTCGGACCATATGGGCCTAAATGAAATGAGCCCAAATATACCTCCAAATAGCCTAAAACTCTACCCAAGAAATATACTACACTAATAGACTTAAACCCTTTAATTTTAAGACAAATAGGGACGTTGAATGATTCCCAAATGTCAACCTAAAAGATGACGAAAAACCAATGAATAAAGTAACATCATAATCAATAATTTGTCTGATATGAGTCCAACTATGAATTATTTAATTATTCATTAGTTAAGCGTGGCATAACATTATAAGAAACTACTAATGATCAATGGGACCTGACACCAAGGGAATAATTCAAACATGGAAACCCTCCATACTTAATCCTCAACCATTCCATACTCACTTATAATACATAAAATATTTAATTAATGGTCTATCGTGTATTAAGTCCAATTTCATTTATGAATAATATAACACATACAAAATATTAATAGTGACATCCTTGTCACTGCATGCAAATATATATTTTCAAAATTTAACTAATCCACATAAAATACAGGGTATCAAATACAAATAATATAACATATATAAAATATAAATATTTATATCACTTGTCATTACTGGAAATATAATAATTCCACAATTCCACAATTTAATTAATGCATATAAGAAATAGTTATTAGATTCCTCCCGCCTTAAATAAGAAATTTCGTCCTCAAAATTTGAATGTAAACCTTACTCAGAGATCTCTCGATCCCTCGCCCACATGCCATTTTTATTCTCACAAGTCGTCACAGCCTTGCTATCATTTCCCCACTAGACTCTCACTAGAAGTTTGACCTTTGATCGCATAATTGTCTCTCTTAGGCTAAGAATACATTGCGGCACCTTTCTTGGTAGCTCGCGTCGACTGGAGATCAATTCCACCAAGGTCGATGTGTTCATCGTCTAACTCGCCCCTCAGTAACTTCCTTAACAAGTACACATAGAAGACATTGTGCCCCCTCTAAAGATGATCAGGTAAGTCCAATAGATATGCCATCGAGCCCACCATATCTAGTGCATAAAGGGTCCCACATATCGGAGCGATAACTTCCCCTTAAATCTGAATCTGACAATTTCGTTCATCATGGATACCTTCAGGATCACTTATTCTCCCACTTAAAACTCTAGCTTAAGTTTTTGATTTTCCACGTAACATTTTTGTTTTCCATACATTGTATTCATAAGTGCTGGTATGAGTTCCATGTTTTTTGAGGTAGCCTGAATAGTGTCTGGACCAAATATCTTGTGATCCCCTGACTCTGACCAACTTCTTGGAAAATGATATGATAGGGCATATAATGCCTCATAATGTGTCATACCAATAGTCTACTGATGAATATTGAAGCAGGAAAACTCCACAAGTGGTAACTGATGATCTCATCGCTCCTTGAGATCTAAAAAGCAAGCCCGAATAATAGCCTCCACAATATAGTTCACTCTCTTCGTCTGGCGATCTGATTGAGGGTGTGATCACATAATCATTCTCAACTTCACTCCCATCACATCCTAAAAATACCTTTAGAATAGGGAGATGAACATGTTGTCCATATCGAACATAATACCCAACAGTACCTCTTGAATTCATACAATCTCTGCCATAAAAAATCTAGCATATTTCTTTGCGATATAATTTACATGAACTAGAAGGAAATAATCCACCTTTGTCAATTTCTCGATGGTGACCCAAATAAAATCATGTCCTCTCTGAGACCATGGTAAGACAACTATCAAGTCCATAGAGATGCTCTCCTATTTCCACTTGAGAATCTCTAAGGACTATAATTCCCATTTCGATCTTTGGTGATCCACCTTTATAAGCTACAAGTGGTACACCTAGGACCAAAATCCACTAAATCTCTCTTCATCCCGACCCACAACTAAGAATTCCTCATATCTTGATACATTTTGTCCTATCCAGGATGCACCGTGTATCAGGAACTGTGCGCCTTGACCAAAACTTCCCTCGGTAATATCGAATCCTCTAGCACTACCAAAGATCCCTATAGTCTTAATCCACTATCTGAGATAATAGATAAAAAGCAGACTCTTCAAGCCAAAAAATCTTGTACCATGTCCTGATAGAAGGATTCCAAACCATGTTCTTGAATCATCTGTTACATAATAACAGGTTTAATAGTCACAACTACTAAGAAGGCATCCTCCAAATCCATCTCTCACAAGGTACTCCATCTCTATATCGAAAAGTTGAGTAAGTCATCCACTTGCTCGACCCATAAAGCTCCTAATGTAACTGCCGACCTATGACTCTAAATTTCCGTTACCACATTCGCTTTCCTTGGATGTCACTGAATTAAAAAGTTACATTCCATCATAAACTTTATCCATATCTTTTGTCTCATGTTTCGATCCGTATGAATGAACAAGTACTGTAGACTCTTGTGATTGGAAAATAATGTGAAATTCTTACCCAACGCATAATATCTCCATTTATTAAGGTCAAAATATTTTATGCCCAACTCCAAATCACAAGTGGTGTAGTTTCTCCAATGAGGCCTAAGCTTACGTGAATCATACTCTATGGTCCTCTCCTCCTGAGTGATGAATCCGTATAAACCATATACTCACCATTACCCTGTGGTAAAAAAAAAGGACGTGTGCAGATGTGATACTCCCATTGATATCTTCAAATGCCCTTAAATAGTCAAAACTCCATACAAACGGTACCCCCTTTCAGGTGAGGTGATTCAGTGGCTTGACACTCATCAAAAACTCCAGAATAAACCTCTTGTATCACCCTATTAAATCTATGAAACTCCTAACCTTCGTAGGACTCGTAGGATATCCTCAATCCAAAACAATAGATTCCTTTTATTGTTGCATAAAAATGGATCTACTAGAGTAAATCAGGCCATTAAAGCTATTTATAACAATCAAAGTATATAAATAAAGTAAAGTAGAGATAAAGAGAAATAAACACGAGTTTGATTCTCTCTCTCTCTCTCTCCCTCTCTCACACACCCACCCCCCCCTATATATATATATATATATATATATATATATATATATATATATATATATATATATATATATATATTGTTACATGTTGGGAGCCTTAAAGGCATGCAAGAAGAGAGAGATGGGATAAAAAACAAACGTACATATGCTATGCTAATGAGGCTGTGTCCATGTAGAGAAAACCAACAGGAGGCTATAGTTTCATCTGGTTGGGGTTACCTGAGCAGGTGATCGAAGTGGGAACTATGATATAAAGATAATTTAGACAAAATTGGGTAGAGTTTCGTTACTCATATGTTTCCTGTCAAAGGAGGGGGTATCCACCTCTAGTTATAATAGTTGGTTTAGGACTTCACGTGGTTTCTGCAACTGCCTTATGCATAAGGATGGTGTGAAAGAATCTTTCTAGAAAGTGGAAAACTGATTGTACATTACTGAAGTGTAAGGGTCTACGGCCTGTCCTTATTAAGTAATGTTGTTCTTTAAGGGCCACGACCTGTAAGGTACCTGTCCAGGTGGCCTTTCCAGATGGACCACCAACAGACCTTGAAGTCGAGAGATCTGGGGACGAGGGGCATATGGACGATAGTAAGGGCATGAGGACGATATTGAGGGTAGTGGGGACTCTCGGCCTAACTCACGGACAAGGGCGAGGGTAGAGGTGTCTCAGGAACACACTAAGACACCAAGTCCTCTTCTAGCATGGGTGCCTATTGGTCTCAGAATATTGCTTTCCTCAAGGCCGAACCCTCATCTCTCATAGCCAGCTTGAGGGCGGCCAAAGCCTCAATGTTTTCTGCACCCTCGGCCGTGGATTATGAATTCTTATCAAGGATGCCCCCGGCTAAGGTCTATGATTACGGTCTGCACACTTTGGCTTAGGTACCTCTTTCGACTTTATTCCTTTGGATTTATCATTTTATGAACTGTTCTCTCGACCCTTTTTAACATGTGTTTTTCCATCCAGTCTGTCTGCGCCTTCACCTCAGCCACCAAGTGGATGGCTGAGAATTAACAAAAGTTACATAAGGCCGAGAGAGCTATTCAGCATGAGGCCAATTTGAAGACTGAATTGGAGACTTCTCGGGATGAACTGGAGAGTGCAAGGACTGAGCATGCTAGGGTCCTCGATGAGCTGGTGAAGCAGCATGAGGTCGACTTGAAGGTGAAGGACTCCCTCATCAAATAAAAGGAAGAGGCCCTTACCAACCCGGGGGTCCAATTCAAGGCTAAACTTGAAAAGTTAGTGAAGAAGGCCGAGACCGATGTTGTTGAGGCTTACAAGCTCTCAGACGAGTTTCAGGGCTTTGCCCTTGAGTATCTGGAAAGAGGGATTACGACGGCCTGTCGATGGGCCATCTTAAAATTTATTGACGCCCTGTCATCTATTTGTCCCTCTTTTGAAGCAGTGGAGATAGAAGACCCTCTCATAGCTGAGGCTCGAGCCCATGTAGAGCCTTAAGTACACATCGAAGGAATTGGCACGTAGGAGGATCGTCCTGTTTTGCTCACTGAAGAAACTCCTATGATTGACATTGAAACTTTGCCTGTTGATACTTCTCAGTAGGGTGGCTGCCTATAGCCAATACCGTCTTTTTGCAAAAATATTTTTGTTCTTTATTTTTGTTATACAAGTATTTGTAACACTTGGTTTATAATGCCTCTCCCCGTCTTCTATGCTTGCCTCTTACGTGATTTGTCTTAGCTTATGATATTTTAATTAACCATCCTATGAGCTACCCCCTCGTCATTCTTGAGGGTGAATGGGGGTTCATCCCCACCATTTACCCTCATCATAGCCAAGAATGGTTTCCACCAATAAAATGATGTTTTCAATTATTTCAAGTCCCCCCTCATCTTTCCCGAGGGTTAATAGGGGTTCATCCCCACCATTTACCCTCATCATAGCCAAGGGTGGTTTCCACCAATTAAATGATGTTTTCAATTATTTCAATTCCCCCCTCGTCTTTCTTGAGGGTTAATGGGGGGGGGGGGGTCGTCCCCACCATTTACCCTCATCATAGTCGAGGGTAGTTTACATAAATTAAATGATGTTTTCAATTATTTTAAGTCCCCCCGTCTTTCTTGAGGGTGAATGGGGGGGGGGGGGGGCGTCCCCACCATTTACCCTCATCATAGCCGAGGGTGGTTTCCACCAATTAAATGATGTTTTCAATTATTTCAAGTCCCCCCTGTCTTTCTTGAGGGTGAATGGGGGTTCGTCCCCACCATTTACCCTCATCATAGACGAGGGTCGCTTTCACCAATTAAATGATGTTTTAAATTTCAAGTCCCCTCTCGTCTTTCTTGAGGGTTAATGGGGGGGTCGTCCCCACCATTTACCCTAATCATAGCCGAGGGTGGTTTCCACCAATTAAATGATGTTTTCAGTTATTTCAAGTCCCCCCTCATCTTTCTTCAGGGTGAACGGGGGTTCTTCCCCAGCATTTACCCTCATCATAGTCGAGGGTGCTTTCCACCAATTAAATGATGCTTTCAATTATTTCAAGTCACACCACGTCTTTCTTGAGGGTGAATGGGGGGTCGTCCCCACCATCTACCCTCATCATAGATGAGGGTGGTTTCCACCAATTAAATGATGTTTTCAATTATTTCAAGTCCCCCCTCGTCTTTCTTGAGGGTGAATGGGGGGTCCTCCCCACCATTTACCCTCATTATAGCCAAGGGTGGTTTCCACCAATTAAATGATGTTTTAAATTTCAAGTCCTCCCTCGTCTTTCTTGAGGGTTAATAGGGGGTCGTCCCCACCATTTACCCTCATCATAGCCTAGGGTGGTTTCCACCAATTAAATGATGTTTTCAATTATTTCAAGTCCCCCCTCATCTTTCTTCAGGGTGAATGGGGGGTCGTCCCCACCATTTACCCTCATCATAACCGATGGAGGTTTCCACCAATTAAATGATATTTTCGATTATTTTAAGTCTCCCTCGTCTTTCTTGAGGGTGAATGGGGGGTCTTCCCCACCATTTACCCTCATCATAGCCGAGGGTGGTTTTCACCAATTAAATGATGTTTTCAATTATTTCAAGTCCCCCCTCGTCTTTCTTGAGGGTGAATGGGGGGTCGTCCCCACCATTTAACCTCATCATAGCCGGGGGTGGTTTCCACCAGTTAAATGATGTTTTCAATTATTTCAAGTCCCCCCTCGTCTTTCTTGAGGGTGAATGGGGGGTCGTCCCCACCATTTACCCTCATCATAGTCGAGGGTGGTTTCCACCAATTAAATGATGTTTTTAATTATTTCAAGTCCCACCTCATCGTTGTTGAGGATGAATGGGGGGTTGTCGCCACCATTTACCCTCATAATAGCTGAGGGTGGTTTCCACCAATTAAATGATGTTTTCAATTATTTCAAGTCCCCCTCGTCTTTCTTGAGGGTGAATGGGGGGTCGTCCCCACCATTTACCCTCATCATAGCCGAGGATGGTTTCCACCAATTAAATTATGTTTTAAATTTCAAGTCCCCCTCGTCTTTCTTGAGGGTGAATGGGGGGTCGTCCCCGCCATTTACCCTCATCAAAGCCGAGGGTGGTTTCCACCAATTAAATGATGCTTTCAATTATTTCAAATCCCCCCTCGTCTTTATTCAGGGTGAATGGGGGGTCGTCACCACCATTTACCCTCATCATAGCCGAGGGTTATTTCCACTAATTAAATGATATTTTCAATTATTTTAAGTCCCCCCTCATCTTTCTTGAGGGTGAATGGGGGTCTTCCCCACCATTTACCCTCATCATAGCCGAGGGGGATACAACCAAGAATTATACCAACCATATTACAATCGACAATCAAAAGATGAGGGGACAATATAACATTTTCATTAACATTCCAAGTGTCCTAATGGAGCAACACATTCATTACAATTGTGGTCCGATAGGACATTACATTATTGATAGTATTTCTTCAAATGATCTACATTCCTGGGGTTGGAAAAGGGCTCCCCTTCAAGATTCTCTAATCTGTAGGTTCCAGGGATAACTTCATCAATGACCCTATATGGTCCATGCCAATTTGGGTGGAGCTTGTTAGGATTTTGCCAAGCCTTTTTGAGGACTAGGTCCCTCACAGCGATTGGCCTTTGCTTTACCCTTTGGTTGTAAAACCTGGCCATCCTCTACTGGTAGGGAGCTTACCTTATCTCAGCGTCTTCCCTCCTTTACTCAACCAAGTCTAAGCCAAGTCTCCTTTCTTCCATATTTCTCTTGGGGTCATACGTTTGGACCATGTGAGTAGGAAACCCAATCTCGGTGGGAATGACGGCTTTTGATACATACACCAGCATGAACAGGGTTTCTCCGGTAGGAGTCTTTGGCATCGTCCTGTAGGCCCACAGTACAGCGTACAACTCCTCAACCCATCTTCCTTTTTCCTCCTTGAGCTTCTTCTTGATCCCTTCTAGGATTGTTCTATTTGTGACTTCAATTTACCCATTAGCCTGAGGTCGTCCTGGGGTAGAGAAGAACTATTTTACCCCCGTTCTTTCATAATATTTCTCCAGGTATACATTCTTGAATTGAGTCCTATTATCTGAGATGAGGATGCTCGGTAGACCATATCTGCATATAATGTTTTTCCAGATAAACTGGAAGGTCTTCTGCTCGGTGATCATTACCATCGGCTCCGCTGCCACCCATTTTGAGAAATAGTCAATTTCTACGATCAAGTATCGATAGTTATTGATGGCCCTAGGCAGGGTTCCTACTAGATCGATTCCCCATACTGCGAATGTCCATGGGGATGTGATGGAGGTAAGAGGGGGATGGGGATGGTGAGGGATGGTGGCGAACCTTTGACATTTATCACAGTTTTTTACGTATGTCGTGGCGTCTTTCCCCAAGGTCGGCCACTAGTATCCCTGAGTTACTATCCTCTTTGCTAATGACCTGCCCCCAATATGGGTTGAACATGACCCCTCGTTCACATCTTACAGAATGTGTGGGACCTCAGATGGGTGCATACAAGTGAGCAAGGGGAGAATGAACCCCTTTTTGTACAAGGTTTCTCCGATGATAGTGAATTTTGCATCTTTGTATCTCAACTTCTTCCTTTCTTGTTTTGCCTCTGGTATCTCCCCCTCTTTAATGTACATGACAAGGGGGTCAATCCATGAATATTCCCTGTCAATATTTAAGCAAGAGACAAGTGTTTCCTCAGCCTCTTCAATCGCCAATCGAAACAAAATTTCCACTGGGACTGTTCTCCTGATATCTATCCTAGTTGCCGAGGACAGCCTTGTAAGCGCATCTGCTCGACCATTATCAAGCCTAGGTATCCTCTTTAATTTCACTTCTCTGAAGCTCTTCAATAGTGACTTCACTGTTTCAAGATATTTGACCATTCTCTCATCCTTAGCCTCATAGGCTCCTAGTATATGATTCACTACTAGTCTTGAATCACTATAAACCAAGATATGGTCGACACTAGGAGGCTTATCCAAGGAGAGGGCTGCTATCAGGGCCTCATATTTAGAATCGTTATTGGAGGCTTTGATGTTGAACCTCAGGGTGTACTCAATGTCTATACCATCTGATGCTAATACTATTAATCTAGCCCCACTTCTGCTCTCGAAAGAGGAATCATCAACGAAAAAGTACCACACAGCCTGTTCCTCTGAGAAATTTCCCTCGGTGAGGGACCCCTGTCTAAAGAGATACCTTCGCTCTTCGTTTTCGGTAACTTTTTCTCAAGAAGTGCTTGTCTCAGCCTTACCCGCGGATGGGCCAAAGATTTTTCTTTGTTGGGTATCTGTCTTCTCGAGGCTTTCCTCTTCAGCCTCATCATCTTCCTAAGTAAATTCAACTACAAAATAAACTAACGCTTGCCCCTTAATGGCCATCCTTGGTTGATATACAATTTGAAACTCTCCCAACTCTATATCCCAGGCCATTAGCCTCCCTGATTTTTCTGGCTTGTGTAAGACTTGCCTAAGAGGAGAGTCAGTGAGGATGACCATTGTATGAGATTGGAAGTATGGCTTCATCTTTCTTGATGCATGGATCAGGGCATAGGCTAACTTCTCCATCCTAGCATATCTTTGCTCTGCCCCCTGGAGTGCCTTACTAGTGAAATACATGGGCTTTTATACCCCATCCTCTTCTCTCACAATTATTGCGCGGATGGCTAATTCTGAGATGGTTAGGTACACATGTAGTCATTCACCTTGCACTGGTCATGACAACAACAAGGGAGACCCTAGGTACGAATTCAATTCTTTATAAGCTTGGTCACGCCTTAATGGCCTTTCTGAGAATTTTGAAGAATGGTAAACACTTATCTGTGGCTCTGGACATGAACCTATTCAAAGCGTCCACTCGCCCTGTGAGCCTCTGAACGTCTTTAATGGTCCTGGGGGCTTCATTTCCAGGAAGGCCTTTATCTTCTCAGTATTGGCCTCAATGCCCTTTTGGTTGATGATGAACCCCAAGAACTTTCCTTCTCTGACCCCGAAGACACATTTGGCCAGGTTGAGCTTCATCCTGTATTTTTCCATCGTGTTAAAGGTCCTCTCGATGTTGGCCACATGATTCTTGGCCTTCAAACTCTTGGTCAACATTTCATTCACATACACCTCCATAGACTTCCTGATTTGGTCTTCTAACATTTTATTCACAAGGCGTTGATATGTTACCCCTGCATTTTTTAGGCCAAAGGGCAGGACCCTATAACAGTATATCCCATTGTCGGTAATGAAATCCATTTTTCTAAGTCTTTAGGGTGCATGAAGATCTGGTTGTACCCTGAATAGGCATCCCTGAAGCTCATGAGCTCATGGCCTGCGGTAGTGTCTACCATCTGATCAATTCAGGGGAGAAGGAAGTTGTCTTTGGGACAGTGTTTACTGAAGTATGTGAATTCTACGCACATCCTCCACTTCTCATTGGCTTTTGGGACTATAACTGCATTGAATATCCATTCCGGATAGATGACCTCTCTAATAAACTCCGCATCTTCTATCTTCTTGACCTCGTCCCTTATGACCTCATATTTTTCTCGATAATAAATTCTCCTTTTCTACTTCACTGGCTTTGCGTCCACTAGAATGTTGATCTTGTGACACATGATTTTGGGGTTGATTTCCGACATGTCTGCATGACTCCATGCAAAGTCTCTCTGTCTCCTCCTTAGCAGCTTGATGAGATCTTCTTTTATCTTTCTCTTTAGAGCTTTGCCATTTTGGATGGTTTTTTTTGGTTTATCCTCATTGAGGATGATGGATACCTCTTTCGCAACTTCTCCTTTATTCAATTTGATCTCATCCCTGGGGTCGAGGGTATCAATATTATAAGTAGTCGTTCCCTTCTTGTGAGCCTCTTTTTCTTTAGTTGAGTTGACGTAACATTCTCGTGCCGTCGTATAGTCTCCCTCAACTTCCCTTATCCCATAAGGGGTCGGGAATTTTATCATCTGATGAACCATGGATGTCATGACCCTTGAGGGCCACTCGCCCCAGTATAATTTAGTAGGCTGAGAAGAAGTGTTCGTCCATCATGAAAAAGTTAACCTTCTTGGTAAGCCATCTCGTCCACTCGTCCCCCATCCTAACATCAGCCTCACACACTCCTAGAGGATGATATTTTTCTCCATTGAAACAAATCAAGGGGTGATGGTATGGGACAAACCTGGCACGGCTGAGACCCAAGGCTTTAAAACACGATCAAAACATCAAATCTATAGAACTACCCCCATCTACCAGGATCCTCAGCACCTCGCACTAGTGTACCCTGGTAGTGATGACGAGAGGGTCTTCATGTGGGGCTAAGAGGACTTTGAAGTCCATTCTTGATAATCCCACTATCAGGGTATCCATGTTAACTTTCTTCCTCTTTTCTGACTTTTCTTCCATACAAGTCGAGTGTATAATTTTTATCACTGCCTTGGCTTCAGATACACGGGCCTTTTATCAGCGACCTCTGACCCTCCTCCTGCTAGACCCCCGAAGATCATCCTACATTGAGTGAGATCATATTAAGTCTTTTTATAGGGCCGTCATCGTCTCTCGATGGGTAGTCAGGGTCATCCTAATCATTCGAAGGGTCGTCCCTTCGGTTTGGAGGATCTTCTCTGCACGTATCTCCTCTCTTCTTTCTGGGGTCGTCCCCTCGGCCCCTATTGAAGGTGTATTTCCTTAACTTCCCTTCTTTTAACATTTTTTCAATTTCATCTTTCAGAGTAAAAAACTTATCGGTCACATGGCCATAGTCTTGGTGAAATACACACCATAGGTTTTTGTTCCTCTTATGGGGGACTGCCCTTAACTTCTCGGGTCATTTCAAGGATCTTTCTCTCTTTTTATCATTCTAAATGTGTTCGTAGCTGACCGTCAGAGGGGTGTAATCAACAAATTTATCGTCTGCAGACCTCTTCTTCCCCTCTTTGTTCCTTTTCTGGTACTTACCCCCACTGGTGCCTCCTTTTTCATCTCCGTATTTTGCGGCCATCACATCTTCGGCGTTTATCACCTTTCCCACTATTGATAATAATTCAGCCATCATCTTCAGAGGGTCTTTAATAATCTTCCATAAAAGCTTCCCCTTCTGGAGTCCTCCAATAAGGGTTGTCACGCTATGCTTTCCTTATAGTGTTTGACCTCTAACTTTTCTTTGATAAATCTGGCTATATAGTCTCTTAGACTCTCATTCTTCCCCTTCTTAACATAGAGCACGTGTGTGGTCTTCTTCTGTGGCCTCACTCCAAATAAAAGTTGTGGATAAACCGATCCACTAACTGCTTAAGGCTTTCAATGGAGTTCTTCGAAAGAGACATATACCAGACATGTGCAACCCAAGTCAGAGTGCCAGAAAAGGCATGACACCTCATCTCATCGGAGATAGAGTATATGTCTACCGTTGATTAGTACATCTTAATATGATGGATAGGGTTGGTACTCTTGTCATACCTTGGGGTGACCACAAGTGGCTTGAACTTAGATGGCATTGGGAAGTTGACTATCTCCACCACAAAGGGTGAGACTATGGAGTATCCTCTCTAAAAAGGGTCCCGACTCTTCAGCATGTCACTAATTTTTTCCTCCAGCCTTCGGATCGAGTCATTCCATGGCCTCGTAGGGTCAGCTTGGCTGATGTTGTCCCCTAACACCTCTTTGAGGTGAACAAAGGGTTCTGCTGTGGTAGGTATGTGTTGATTGTTTACTTCTCCCTGACCGTCGCCTCGTCTGTGGGGTCATCCCCCATGGGTTCGGCCATCTGTTGCCTCCCTCCTGGACCTCATAATACTTCTTGACCAGTACAATTATTCCCACAGGTCATTTCCTGGCCCAGCCTCTCAAAGGCTGACCCCTTGCTCATGCGATCAAAAGAAGATCCTCTCGGGTGATCGTCGGGATTTTTCCTTCCACACTTCCCTCTGCTTTCCTGGATAGGTTGCACAGTATTATTGGAGACCTCATACGACTCCCAGCACTTTATGGTGGCCTCTTCCACCTCGAGATCATCATATCTATCTTCAGGGCAAGGATTTCATTGCCTCCTCAGGCGTTGATGCCGGGGGTTAGTAACATCCCTCCACTGCTGTGGAGGTGGCAAGTCTTTGCGTGGCACCTGGGGTGGTCCCCTGGACTCATACTACCCTGGAGCCGCTGACAGAGTAATCATCTCCGGTGAGACCCCTGGTGGTCTATGATGTTTTGGCTCAAAGCTGTAAATTTCTCCTACATAATTCGCTGGCTTGCTGCTAGAGACTTCAAGGCGGCCTCCACATCAATAATCTCAGACTGAGGTTGTGCATGACTAGAACTAGGTCCTACTCCACTATCAGGTGGAGGAGGTGGTGGTGTCATCTCTGGTACCATGTGTTTGAGCTATATATAGCTTGAGGGACAAAAGACTGGTGAGCTTAGGAACCTTAATGGGTCTATTTCAATGGTGAAACAACTTCACAAAGCGGGAGAACTGGTTCACCACTAGAGTTCCCCGTAAGGTTAAGATGTATAAAGGAAGAGATGTCTTATCGTTCCCATAAATGATGCCAAATTGATGATGCTAAGATTCAACACCACCAGATAAGTGATGATGAGCTCAAACAGTAATAACAATGGCAGCCACAGAGATATATGTGTGTAAGTGTATATAAGGGGATGAGTATAAGAGGAATACGACAATGATGTATATTGGTTCAGCCAATCATGCCTACGTCCACTGTGAGTCTGTGATCTACTAAATATGTGCACTAATGGCCTTGGATACAATGCACATAAGTTCTTTCTCTCTCTTTCTCTCTCTCTCTCTCTCTCTCTCTCTCTCTCTCTCCTGTGTGTATAACAGTGTTTTAGCAAGGGTTACCATTATCGATACCTTTACAAGGTTAAAGATGACCAGTATATATAGAACTTGGGGGGTGTAGTGTACTCCCCAAGCATGCATGGTGCATGTGAATGATGATCTAGCCAATCCCCTGTTGACACCTAGATGTGTCACTTGCAATTAATGATGACATAATATTCCATCACGTGAGGGGATGATATTGCTATAAAGGTTTAGTCCATGTCCCATATGAGTCCCATGCGCACTGTTTCACGCATATCCCAAGTCATGCACTGTGATGATGTCACCCTCGGCCTAGGATGCCAATCCAAGGCTAAAGTTGATGCTGGCATTGGGCCCGGCTGGATGCGGGCCTCGTATTGTCGTCCCCTTATAGGTTCGTCCAACCCATGCTGAGGGGTCGGCTCCTTGTTGGGTCGTCTGGGCCATGATGAGAGGTCTACCCTTTGAAAGGTCGTATGGTCCATGATGAGGGGTCGACCCCTTGAAGGCTCGTCTGGGCCATGATGAGGGGTCGGCCCCTTGAAGGCTCGTCTGGGACGTGATGAGGGGTCAGCCCCTTAAAGGGTCATCTGGTCCATGATGATGAGTCGTCCTCTTATAGGGTCATTCGGCCCTGATGAGAGGTCGGCACCTTGTTGGGTCGTCTAGCCCTGATGAAGGGTTTGGCCCCTTGTATGGACGTCTAGCCCTATTAAGACCCCTGTGCAATAGTTATTGAATCCTCGTCCGGGACTTGAGACCTCGTCCAAGGTGAGGGCACCTTCGGCCTGGCCGAGGGTGTATATTGGTATATCACACAGCCTAATATGTGTACCTAATAACTAGTTATATAAACTACTATTTAAATACTTGCTATGTTTTTAAACTGTTTTTACTCGTTATCTGACCCGTTCTTGCAAAATGTTTTCCAAAACTTTTTATGTGTCCAGCCACAGGGATGCCAAGCAGGATGATCTATTCCAGGTATGTAAACGCTTCTGTTACTTCATTCCTTGTGGTTAGTGCAGTTCAACATTCCATTCTAGCATGTTGCCTTCAGTTATTTCATTTATGCCAGTTAGACTTTATTTTAGATTTTATATTGGAATTTTATATTGGATTGGCGGACTGAGGTTTTTTTTCGATATTTGTTTATTTCAGTGTTCATTAATATTCTTATTTTATTCTATGGATGGTTTAGTTGTATTATGTTTTCTTATGTAGCTTTTGTTTAAATAATAAGATAAAATTTGGCACGACTTTTTGAACACTATATGGTTAGTAAAGTTTAAAAAGTTTTTGGAAGTGATACTAAGAATGAACCAACTGGCAACCTTGTTTTAATTTAATAAAGTCCTGATCACCCGGTATTTAATTAGTTGGGGTTTCACAGATGGTATTAGAGCCACAAGTTCTAGTGTCCTTTGGATATGTGCGGTTTTTAACGTTTCAACTTAGCGTTCTTTAATGTAGAGCCTTATGATAGGATTGTTGTATTCCATTAAGTATGTGCATATACATTCTTCTGCTAATGATTTTATATTTAAAGGTGAACTTATACATATCTTGATCTGTTTACAGATGCAACCTAGGAGAGAGTGAGCGAAAAGGTTAGTGTCTAGGGAGGATGTGAGAGAGGCTCAATAGGAGCCACATGTACCACTGCCATAGACACATCCCTTCGTCGGGGTTGATATCGACTGCACAAGTGGAAGAGATTATGGACCGGGCGTTCAATGTATCCATGACTGCCACAACCATCCATTTTCTGAGGAATCATCCATTGCCGTTTGTGGCACCTGATAATAAGGACCACTCGGGGCTGTCAGATTGGCAGAGAGTGAGGGATGCATTTTAGAAGGGTCACTCACCATAGTTTTAGGGTATCTCGGATGCAGTAGTGGCCAATCAGTGGAAGAAGAACATGTTGTTTCACTTATGCTTGATTGAGTGCAGTGACACTCAGAAATAGTTCTTAGCTACGTTCAAGTTGGTGGGTGCAACTTTGCAGTGGTGGGAGTCTGTGACCATAGCAGAGGAGAGAGATGTGACGACTATTGGAGAGTTCTGGGTGCGGTTTAGCCTTAAATATTTTCCTTTTTCTGTTGAGACAAAGATGAGGTGGAATTTTCTCATTATATCTCAGGGAGATTGGACCGTGGCAAAATATGAAGAAGAATTCACTCGACTAGCAAAATTCATGAAAGATGAAGTAAATACTGCAGAGAAAAGGATGCATATTTTTTTGGGTGGAATTACTTGGAAGATCCGACAACACTTGTTGGGTAACCCGACGTTAGATACGTATGTTGAGATTGTTAATGTAGCAGAAATCCATTGCCAAGATATGTTCAGGTAGATGAAGAATAATGCAAGAATGAATGAGTCCAGTGAGACTGGATGGTATGATAGAAGCAATGAAAGTGGGGCACAAGAGCAGCAGGAGAAGGATTTTCATAAGGAGAATTCGACTAAGAGGCTTAGATACAAAGGGTATTAAACTAAGGGTATTGAGTTCAGGTAGGGTAAGTAGGGCCCTCAGCGCAGCACGATAATTTCATTCCTCAGGGCCATCAGGGTAAAAGGAATGACAAAGTTAGCCAATAAGAACAAGATAAGTGGCATGAGGGAATTTTTGGTAAATGTTTCTTTTGTGGAGAGAAGGGCCACAAGAAGAGAGATTGACCTGAGCAAGGAATGGGGCAACCACACGGTAAAGTTCTGGATGTACAACCACTACAACAGTTCATGGGTCAGTTTTGGCGTGAGGAGGCTGCTCAAGAATACGTGGATCAACCAAAACAGCTAGAATATGGAGGAAATATTTTATTTTTATCCTTATAAGTATAGAACTTGCTCGGGTGACATGGGTGAGTCACTATATATGATAGTTATCACTAGAATTCGTGATAGAGAGTCAGATTTAGTGGGCACGTGGACATAATATCCTTATTATATATATATAATTACTTACCGTGGAGTAGCGGGACTTTTGGTATTGTTTGTGAAAGAGAGTGAGTGTGTACACAAGGGATGATTGCATTAAGTGTGATTTTACTACTTTCGAGAGCTATGAGAGAGTAGACTACTTTACGAGCTTTGACTGGTTAGCGATGGATTGAGCGATCGTAGATTGTGATAGTGAGATCTCGTGCTCGCTGTCTTCGGGTATGATTTATTTTGCTAGGTATCACTTGAAAGAGGGTTGAATGTATATATGTGTGTATATATGTTATAATATATTGTGTAGTCGACTTCTGTGTGTATGTTGTCTAGTTATAATTGATCCCGGTGCGTAGGGACGGTTACTGATGCAATTCAGGGTAGACTGGCTTATTGTCGAGCGGAGAGATATAGCTCCTGACTTTTTAGCGCTAAGAAACTAGTGAATGTATGAGCACCGTTATATTTGTTGTCTTGTGTAGCATGAGAGTGGATAAGTATACTTTTATGTCAAAAGACGAGTATTTGAGGGTACGTACGATGTACTGAGGGATTAACGGATCTCGGCAACCGATAATGTTAGGTAGTAGTGTATTAGGGGGTTCTTTGTTTGGATTTCACTTTGTGAGACATACCACGCATGAAAATTAGCGCAACGTTGGAAGTGGGGAGATGTTTGGCCATTAGGACATGGGTTTAGTGTCGTGGGTATTGTTCGTTTATATGGTTATATCTGAGGAATAATAAGCATGTGATATTTGAGGCTAGTTGAGCCACGTAATATTTTCACAGTTATACGCAGGGTATAGGGTGTATGGTCACCCTGGGTAGTTAAATTATATTAATATTATCCGCGATTAGGGGATAGTAGAAAAGTATGTAGTGGCCCTATAAATGGTTAATTAAGGTAGCGTAGAAACCTTGGAGTACTAGACTTACCTGAATTTCGAGGACGAAATTCCTTTGTAAGGGGGGAAGTATTTAACACCTTGTATTTTGGAGAATATGGAAAATTTATAAAATTGGTGATTTAGGAAGTTATTTAATTGGGAGAAATTATTTAATACGGTGATTTAGAATTAAATTAATTTGTTAAAGTTTAATTTCACGCGTGTCGTATTTTGAAGTGGGAAATAAGATAATTTTATAAAGTGACGCAGATGGTATTTTGAGATCACAGATGGTTCTAAAAGGGTAAAAATAGTACAAAAACTATATCCATTTGTATAGTTTGGGTCCGGGGGTATTTTAAACCAACCTGACACCGTTTAAGGGCATTTCGATCATTCGAGAATTTGAGGTATATAGAACTTTGAAAATATAAAGTTTATATCTGTCATTAGAGAAAGGGAATTAGGTTTAACACAAAGCTAAAGGAAGAGAGGCCACATTAGAGGAAGAGGAGGAGAGAACCAAGTCTTTTACACCATTTTTTGCCCCAAACGCAACGGAATTGAGATCCGAGCGAGGGGAGAACAACCATAGCATCAAACCAATGAGTTTCAAACCTGCTCTTGAGAGGCAAGTATTTATCTTGCGGTTATATAAAGCATGTTATAACATCCATGTAGAATAGGGTTTGATTTCATGTTTTCGGTAGCTTAAATATGACTTTGGGAAGGTTTAATCCATGAAATGAAGTAGGAATTGCATGTAGATATATTCCTTGATGTTAGTATCACAAAATCAGAGGGTTTACTATGACTAAGACAAAATTAATCGGGGTTCTTGATTAAAAGATGTGAAGAACATGAGAAACTAGGGTTTGATGTATCTTTGGAAGATAATCGGATCTCAATTTGAATTCATGATGTGATTATGACAATTTTGCGCTGAAAATCGTGCTTATATGTTTATATAATGATTATCCATGGTGGTTTAAAATTTGGTGATGTTTTATGAAATTTTGAGAGAGGTATAAAATTGAGAAATCGCAAAAACATAGGGAAGAAGAAGGCCTGCTATAAATTGAATCGATTTGGCTCGGGGACGAATCGATTTGGCAGGCGAATCAATTCGGCCTCCTGGCAAAGAGATTCGGCTTCCAAGAAAAACCATAATTTTTCCCTTTGTTTATATAACCCAATGAATTGAATTACGAGGGACTTTGGTGATATTTGAGTAATTATGAGGAGAGTTCGGGAAGATTAGTAGGCATGGGATTTTTGTTTAATTGATATTGGTAAGAGTTAAGTTGAAAAAATTAACTGACGATAGCGAATTGGGTGAATTGTACACTGGGAAAGCTTAGGATTTGGATTACGAGAAAGGTAGACCATAATCTATGGTTAAGACCAGTAGGGTATTAGAGTAATAAATACTGAATTAAATTAAGGGGTAATAATGGTCCATTCGGATAAAGAAGAATATTCGGGAATATAGGGGAAAAAATTATATTGTGACTAAAATGGTACAGTGAGTATTCGAGAGATAAATACTATGTACGATTAATTATTATAGGTTGAGTGTACACCTATACGAAATGTACTATGATAGGATGTGTGTGTACCTATATTGAATATACACATGGATAGGTTGTGTGTATGCCTAGTATGTACTTGTGTGTATATGAACAAACCTACACAGCTTGCCATCAGGGAGATTTCGCATAGTGGGCGATCCCACCTTGACGATTCTAGTGAGGTATGGATTTGTGCCCCAGAATATAGTGATGTTAGTGGATAGCTATGTGAGGTGAATAGTGAAGCCGATAGGTCTTTTGGGTACGTTAGGTATGTGCGCAACCCCAAAGACTTAACACTATGTTCGCCTCCAATATGTGTGTTTTGATTGATGGTTCAAGGGGATATTCCGAACCGATGGTCCTTGATTAATACGAGAGGTACATGGACTTGATAGCAGAGTACGTGATTGTACATATCGGTGGTTAGCCCGATGGATGCTATGTGTTATATATATATATATATATACACTTGGGTTCTTTAGCCTACTTATGTGTGATAGTAGGAAGATTGGATAATTGTTATATAAACAACGTGTTGTCCTACTTATGTGTCATAGTAGTGAGACTTGATAGAGAGTTTTTAAGCAATTTTGAATCTACTTATGTGTACTAGTACAAAGACTAAATAAGGTATATAAAACAATATTGACTCTTGTTAAGGTTGGTTAGTAGAAAAGTTAGATATTGAGTATCTAAAGATAAAGTAAATGGGAGAACTTAAAATGATGGTATTGTTAATAACGTAAAAGTTATTTTAATTACTAGTTGCTTGGTTCGTACTGTATGGGCGATACGGGGTAGATTAAGGAGAGTATTAACAAAGAAGTTTGTGATAATTAAGAGTATATTATAGCATACTGTATGGGAAAAATAGGAGAGCGAGACTGTTAGATGGTTAATTAGATGCTGGAGACCCAGTTTGATTGGGAAGATTGACTGGTTAGGACGTCTGGTGCGCACTATAGATGAGATGTGAGAAACTCAAGTGAGTGTACGTAGCCTAACATGTGTATCTAATAACTGGTTAATTAAAGTGCGATTTAAATACTTGCTATGTTTTCAAAAAAAATTGACTCGGGCTTTGACCCGTTCTTGCCAAATATTTTCCAAAACCTTTTAGGTGTCCAACTACAGGGAGACCAAGCAGGATGATATGTTTCAAGGATGTGTAGCTGCACCACTTTTGGATTCTTGCAGGATATGGATGTAGACGCTTCAGTTACTTCTTTCCTTGTGTAGGGGGCAGTTCAGTATTCCATTTGGGCACAGTGCCCTCCGTTCTTTCATTTATCTCAGTTAGACTTTATTTCAGATTTTATATTGGATTGGGGGACCGAGGTTTTTTTCGGTATTAGTTTATTTCAGGTTGATTCAAATCCTTATTTTATTTCATGTATGGTTTAGTTGTAGTTTGTTTCCTCATGTGGCTTTTGTTTAAATAAAAAGATAAAATTTGGCACCGGATTTTTGAACACTAGGTGGTTAGTAAAGTTTAAAAAGTTTTCGGCAGTGATGCTAAGAATTAACCAAATGGGAACCTTGTTTTAATTTATAAAAAGGCCCGGTCATCCGGTATTTAATTAGACAAGGTGTCACAAAGATAAGAGTAAATTAAACAACAACACAACACGTTGATTTACATGGAAAAACCTTAGATGGCCCAACCACACAAGTCCACTATGATATATGTCTTAATACAAAGACGATTTAGACTTACACAATGATTGGACTCCTTCAATCCTTGATGCGCTTCCTCACTCTTTAATACTTTCTTCACAACCACGGCTGGACGCCTTCTAATAGTAATCACAACACAGTTTCCTCCCCCTGTCTCGGTATCTAACGATATCACTTTTTTCTTGAGTACTCCAACCTTAGCTCCTACACTAACCATGTTATCCAACACTTTAAAAATGTACTGGACAAAGATTATACAGTTTTGGTAAAAGACACTTGAAATCTTAAACACACGTGTTATGTTCAAAATTGGATATCAAACAAATGGGTGTAAACTTGGGTTTATGAGGCTCAAGATTTATCTCCGAAAATCATTTTCGCAAAACCTATATTTTTTAAAACTTTGGAAGCCTTTTATTTTATAGAAAACATGAAAATTAGGTGGAATAAATTATGTGTTAAGTCATTTGATTAAAACTAAGCATGTAACCAGTTAGGTATTCTGATTTGATCAAAAAATGATCATCTGAATGACAATGCTAATCTCATTTAAATGGGCATCACGCAAGCTTAAAATGAAATCTTTGTGTCTCGAAAAAACATTATCGCTCGAAGATCATTTAAATATAGTTTAAACTAAATCACAAACATTGTTTGAACAAAATAAACATCTCAATTGAACAAACTATATAAAGTCATTTGAACAAAAAGAAAACTCATTCGAATAAGGTTATAAATAAATTTTTTTGATATAATTATTTTATGAAATCTTGTCTCAGTAATATTTTAAAAACTAACACCTAACAACTTGTCCAATAATTAAATATGATATACATGCATACCCCTTGAGATCCCATGGATGTTGAAGATGAGACTTAACACGTAACTTGAAATGATGTGATCGTCGCTTTACTTGGCTCCTACGATGTTCAATTTGGATTATAGGGTTGAAGGAAAAATATAAATCAAATAATAACCTATGAATCCAATGGTTTTTCCTAAACGGAATAAAGCCCTTACTAATAATGTCCCTGATTGGTCTGTATTCCCCAAGGGCATCTTTGAAATGAGTGGCCCACCTCATCAGAAGTAAAACATGGCCCTGTGATAGGACAATCTTGATAGAGGCCATGGTTTCCCTAACCCTAGGACCTATCTTGCCCCATCTGCCCTTATCCCTTATGATTCTGGACCTATGGTCGCACTAACTGTGACCCATGTGGCCTTGTCCCTGGTCACTTGACGACACTGTTGTTACGCTCATTTAAACCTCTTACAGGGATGATAACCCTATATCGGACCCTTATGGTGCTTCTATGAGCCTCCCTGATCTCAAGACGACTCATCAACCTCAATCGTCTTTGGTCCATGGTCATCTTCCACGTTCTCTTTATATTACTCTTTCTATCTTTTGAAATCCCCATGATCCTAAAAATGAAAGAGTGAGGCGTCCACTACCTATGTCTATGTAGGAAAGGTTGGGTTACTCATTAACACCTAGATGATCTTCCAATTCAAAACCCAAATGAATCAGTCAATCTTTCTTTCCATTGAACCTATAATATTTGGGAAAAATTACCCATGGCGTTTAAATTACCGCTCCTACTCAACAATGATAGGCTCCTTCTACTTGAGCCGATCAAAAAGGGTTCTAAAATATATGAATTATGATGGAGGGAATATTTCCTCTTGAAATTCTTCCAAAACATAGCAATGGTCAACTGCGATTGGTCTCCCTCTGTGGTAACATACTCCCACCAATGAAGATCATCTCCCACTAACTTGAAACTATCAAACATTTGTCTCTAGATTTCAGTGAACTCCATTAGACATAGTGTCCTATAAATGTTATGGTCCCATTATATTGAGACAATTAGATCTGTAGACACCACAAGATCTGGAGATTAACTTTTCACGAAGGCTCTCCTGGATCACTCCTAGGTCAAAGTGGTGTAAGGAATAGGTACAAGTGTGATCACAGGTGGGATCTGATCCTAGAGCATAACTGTCATCATCGCTCATACACTCTGTGCAATAATGGTAGCTAGGTCTTTTAGCACTAATGCTAAAGGGTGCCCCTGATGAAACTGTCGTGGTTGTTGCTGAGGGTGTTTGCCTCTGAATCGACACTCGTGGCTAGTCTCAGTCGTGCCTCTCATCATCGAGTGTTGACCATATGAAAGAATAATAAATAAAATCATATCAATAAACATATGATGAAAATAATAAAACGACCTAGATCACAAGGATCTAAAGTATCAAAGAACGCTATGCAGAAAAATAATGGACACACGCTCAAGATCCCTACGACACTAGAACCTAGATTGCTCTGTACCGACTTTTACACCCTTGGAAATCTATATATAGATCGCTCAATTCTAAAAATAAATAGTACAGGAGTTTAAAATAATTGAATATCATTCTAAACATGAATGGAATAAATAAAGTGTTTAAGGTAAATAATTGAGATATAAAATGAGTAAACGACATAATATCTAAAACCAGTACCAAGCAGTAAAGAACCACCACTCAAACAGCATCAGTCTCATAATAAAATCAAACATGAAGTGAAGTAGGAATAGTGACTCCAACGAAAATAAATAAAAAATTTGACATGACAACAACATAAAGCAAAGTAAAATGAATGAGCATGTTGACTCGACATCTGCATCCTAATAAATTAGCAATAAGAGAGAATGCAAATAGATGAATGCAGATTGGGAAGAAAAAAACATCCTAGGTATGAGGTTGCAGTCCCCAAGAGGTGATGTGCTCCAGGGTAATATAAAGTGGATGTGGTAGTGATTGTACCTCTGTTCGCCACTTTCCCCGAGGTTGGGTTATTACTTCCGTACTTCAATGATTACCCCTGAAAGCTACTAGTCACCATATCCAGTTTTTGTTGCACACCCATGTTTAGGCCTAGGACTAAGTTTTTTATGCGAGTGGTTGTCAGTTTTTAAGAGTCACCAACTTATTTTATATAAAAACAAAAGGTTAGGGATAGCCCTTTAGGGTTAATCATAAGTTAGGTTTAAGTCTTCGATTGGTCTAGATATTCCTGTTTTGGGGTTTCAAAATCGGATCACGAGTGAGGAACTATTAGGCACGCCACTTCATATCTGTGATTTCTTAATTATCTATTTATTGTCTTTTTTTTCATTATTTGATTACGTTTTATTTTATTTTAGAACCTGAATAGAGACCACCCTAATTTGATAATCCATTAATATGTAGATAGGTGCTTAGGTATAAAGTGGTGTTAGTTAGAGGTGTAGGAACATCACCTAAACTAGTGTGGGTACATAAGAGTGCTTGTGTACGATAATGTATTTTAGGATAACTATGTATAAGATTTCAACTTGTATAATAGGAGGCCATTAAGGGTGTACATATGTATGCCCAAGAAATCTTTGCTTGAGATAGTTGGATATCTTGTTCAAGGTATAATGTGGGATAGAAAGGTAATAATAGAGATAGATGCATCTATGTTGTGACAAGATATAGAGAAAGATTATTGAGGCATGTGCTACTCAGTATTGCGGTTATGTACTCGTGCATCTTAGAGATCAAAGCATATGTAATTTGGTACTACACGTGTTCAAACATGATGTGCGAGCAAGTCTGAGTACTATTATTAAGAAGCGAATAAGTTATATGTTTGCTATATCGTAGCTTTAGTGAAGGGTTCAGAATGGGAGTGGACCCAACGTCGTCGACAATATATTCATGTATGTCGAGCGATCAATAACCTTTTAGTGTTATTGAACCTTGAGACTAGTTTGGAGGTCTAATGCTAATGATGTCATGTTATAGAATATCTTTACTACTTACAGGGGTGGAATGAGGGGGTGTATTTACTATTATATTGGACAAGAAGCCACCTATAGAGATCGATGCTTCCCTTATCAATTGGGGTAAAATCCTAGTGGTTTCGTACACCAATGTTTAGTTTTTGTATCTAGACTAGAGATGGAAGTATCCCTAATAGATAATGCACCAAGAGACGTGATGATACCGGAATCAGCACCACCAGATAAGGTGTTTCCAAGCTCAATATAAGTACAACAATGGCAGCACAGCAATATAAAGAAGTAAGAGAAAGAGGTAGGAGAAGAGGAGAATACTTCGGTGTATGAGTGGTTCAGCCAATCTGGCCTACATCCACTGTGAGGGTGTGTGAATAATATCACTGAAAGAAGGCACTAATGGCCATGGGTACAATCTCTCAAGCTTTATCTCTCTACTGTGAATTTAGACAGAGTTTCAGCTAGGGTTTAATAACTGGGATCCTTTTTCAAGGTAGGGGATGATCCCTATATATAGTGCCTAGGGGGTGTAATGTACCCCCCATGCATGTAATGAGCATGTGGGTGGTAGCCTCACCAATGTGGGAGCGCCATCTGTCACTGTCACATGTAAGTAATGATGATGAAATATTCTCCCACATGTGGAGAATAATCTTGTTACAACTGATTTGTGCCCAGGTGTCCTTATCCAAATGTCAACAGATGCTCGACAGTCATATTGGTGAATGACCTCAGCCTGGGAGAGGCCGAGCTGTAAAGACTTGATGTCCGTTCAATCCAAGATGTGTCATAGGGAGTCTCGGCCTGATCTCAGCCGAGACATTATGCTGGGGTCGGCCCCGGCCGAGGTTGTACTAATACAATGCTGACGATTACTAAGGCTTCTTGTGACCTCGGCCCAAGCCGAGGTTGGACTGGTTCCATGTTGAAGGTTACCAAGGCTCCTTGTCACCTCGGCCTACTCTCGGCCCAGGTTGTCATACCCATATATATGAGGATGCTATTGATGTCTGCGACGTGAGTAGGGTCCATTGGAAGTGTAGGTGGTAGTGTCGGCCTGGGCCGAGGGTTTTTATGGCCGAGGGATGATATCGTGGGCCCATGGCCTACATAGGGTCGATCAATGTCTCGGCCATCCTCTCGACCGAGGTTGGTGTCTCTGGGCCGAGGTTACACTTGGGTATATCAATCACCCCCCAGCCATTAGTCATATGCGAGAGAGAGTGGCTATGGGATTGTTTCACCTCCGAGGCCTTTCCGTCCCAACCTAATACCTGCATGACACCTGTCCCAAGCTAGAGCGTGTGTACTTGGCTGGCGTGTGCTGTCAGCCGTCCTTTGGGTTTCCCAAGGTAATGATGGGCCTTGGGAAACGTGCCCAAGTATTTAAGGGTTTAAACCCATCTTTTTCTTCCTTCTTCTTCATTTCCTCTCCTGTGCACGCAAAGTTCTTGCGATTTTCTCTCTCTAAGCTCCTCCACTCAACGTCCTTCTCCAAAGGATTTCCCCTGGTTTTCTTGCGAGTTCTCTTCGTTTCATTCATCGATTCATTTCCAGGTACTTTTCCCTTTCCATTTCCTTTGTTTCTGGTATTTGGTTTGCATTTTCCAGCGACCTTTTAAGTTTTTCGGCGACCTCCATTAACTCCGGCGAACTGTGTTTTCTTGAAACTTCTAAGTTTGATCTTTAAACCCCTTTATTTTACAAGTCAATCGTGTTTGTAGTTTTAGGAGTTTTTCCCAAGTTTAGGTTCGTCCTCTGATGCTCAGGCCTTTATACCAGCTTCTTGAGGATTTCCCCTCTCTCAGAGAGAAGACCCTAGAAAAAATTAGGCAAATAGAGAGAGCCCAAGAGGAAGCTCGTAGGACACAAGAGTTTCCTATTAGACCCTTGTTTCCACCACCTCTGAGGGTTATATATCCTGACCCCCCGGAGAACTTCTATTATACAGGGGTGCCTACTGATCCAACTCCTATGTCTGAGTCTGAAGCTTCTACCTCAGACCCCATGTCAGTGGACTCATTCCAGGAAGCAATGGATTTCACACCTCGGCCTGATCAGGCCCCTGATCAGGCCGAGGTATCCAGCCGAGCTTCATCCCATAATGGGTCCAGCACCTCAGCCTCTTCTTCAGAGGTTGAAGTGCTTGAGCCGAGTGTGGCTGTGCCAGCCATTCTTGATGCCATCCCCCTGTCGGCCGTCACAGGGGAAGAGTTCGCTCAGAGATTCCCCAGTAACCCATCTACATCAGCTCCGGCCGACGTTGAGCTTGATGATGATGATGAAGATGCTGAAAGCGATGTTGATACCTCTAAGGCGTCCGAGTTCGAGAGCACAGTCACTGAGGTTGATCTTCTGTGCTTCAGATACTTGTACTCCATCAGTCCTTCCATCAAATTAAGGAGACCTCTGAGGGAAGAGAGAGCCTACCATGGCCGAGATGGGGAAATCTGCTTGTACGAGCAGATGTTTAAGTTAGGGTTTCGCCTACCCATCAATCCCATCATTAGATCCCTTCTCTCGTACATCAGCCTGGCTCCCTCACAGCTATCTCCCAATGCCTGGAGAGTTATCATAGGGGCCATTATCTTATGGAGGACAGTCCACCACTCTGACCTCCCAGTTCAGGTCTTTACTGGTTGCTATGTCCTGACCTCGGCCAAAAACCATCCGAGCTACTATCATTTTATGGCTCGGAGGCCTAAGAATAAAATGCTCCAAGTGACTCAGACCTCTAATCATAACTGGAAGCCCCGTTATTTTTTCGCCTCAGGGCTATGGGAATTTGGCCCATGCATTCCCTCATCCACACTGGAGCCGAGGATACCCCTCAAATGGGGTAAAGTATCTATGTCTTCCAGGGACGATCCTGGTTTAAGTCTCCAAAATATGCAGAAGGTGAAGGCCTTGCAAGACCAAGGGGCACATGGTCTATTTGTGAAGTTCGAACATTTGCTGACCCCCCAATATCTCTCGGGGACGAGCCTTGGTGGAAGTCCCCTTGTTGATTTTGGTAAGAATTTTTATTTGAAGTCTAACCTATAAACTCATTCATATCTGATTTCTAACCCATATCTATTAACTTTTGCAGAGAGACCCCAAGACATCTCTGACGAACTGTGGGGAATGGCTGCTCCGAGCTTGGCGAGGCTTGCAAAAAAGGCTGGTCTGAACGCTCCTCCCCCGGCTCCCACAACATCCAAATCTCATGCCTCAAAGAAGAGGGCCCATGAGGCTCATAATTTTGGCGCCGTCTGTGGGAATCGAGAGGCTATCTCTTCCTCTCCTTCTGCTTAACCTCATCGCAGACTCTGGTGGTGAACCAGGAACCACGCCTTGCGTGGAGCTGTTTCACCATTGAAAGAGGTCCTTTAAGGTATTAAGCTCACTTGCTGCTCAAGCTCTTTATTGTTAACACATGGCACCAGAATTACCACAATCTCTTCTGCCGCCCGGAGGTGGAGGGGCTAGTTCCAGTCAGGCTCCTCCCCAGTCCGAAATGGCGGAGGTAGCAGCAGCCTTGAAATCTTTAGCTGCAACATAACAAGCCATGAAGGAGCAATTTGCCCAGCTCAGTCAAACCATGATGATGAGACCACCTGGAGTCTCACCGGACATGATCACTCCGGCAGCAGTTCAGCCTCTTCCTGATGCCAGGGGACCACCCCAGGCGCCAATGAAGGATCAGCCTGCACCCCAGCGGAGGAGGGACGTTGCTGACCCTAGGCGCTTGTGCCTGGGGAGGCAAGGAAACCCTTGCCCAGAGGACAGGTATGATGATCTAGAAGCTGAAGAAGCCCCAGAAGACTACTGGGAGCCGTATTAGGTGTCAAATGACACTATACGACCTCTTAAGCAGAGTCAAGGATGTGTCGGCCGAAGAAGAGAAGAGGACCAACAAAGAGGGTCGTCCTTTGACAGGTTGAGCAGAGGGTCGGCCTTCGAGAGGCTGGGCCCGGTGAATGACCTAAGACACAGGCTATCAAGGTCGAGGGGCACGGAAGGCTCTCAGAGAGGGGGTAGGCAAGGTCGGACAGACCAAGGCCGACCCTGTGGACGAAGAGCCAGGGAACAGGAAGAGGTCAACAGTCAACGTGTTGTGGCAGGGGAACCCTCTGTCCATCGCAGGGAGGTGGCAAGGGATAACCTAGGCCAAGTTGATGACAAAAGTCCCTGGAATGATTCTATCCAACGCCTTGAAGAGAAGATTGGGGACCTCATTAAAAGCAGGGACCCATTACAAAGGGGTTATTTCGAGGGCTCCCCGTTTGTGGCTAGGATAGTGGGGTTCCCAACCCCAACCAAGTTCAAGCCTCCTACAGTGACTCCTAAATATGATGGCAGCACTAACCCTGTGCACCATATCGATATGTATCAGTCGGCGGCAGACACTTACTCGATACCTGATGAGCTGAAGTGTAGGGCATTCTCGGGGACATTGACAGGGGCAACTTATAGTTGGTTTTACCTCCCTTCCGAAGAACTCAATTGAGAACTTCAAAGGCCTGGCTGAGCATGTCATCCACAACTTCTGCTTTGGGGTAAGACCTCAAAAGAAGACTACCCACTTGTTGTATGTCAAACAGGCCAAGGGTGAAAGCCTAAGAGACTACATAGCAAGATTCAACAAAGAGAAGTTGGAGGTGGAAGACTATAAAGAGAGCATAGCCATGACTGCCCTGATAGGAGGTCTCCAGAAGGGGAAGCTATTGTGGAAGCTGGCGGAAGACCCCCCTAGGTCCATGGCGGAGCTGCTGGAAACCGTAGGGAAAGTGATGAATGCGGAAGAGGCAATGGACGCCAAATATGAGGAGGAGAACCGCAGTGGCACTGGGAGGTCCCAAAGCAAGAAAAAGGGGAAGAAGAGGTCAAGTGATGAAAATTTTGCTCATTACACTCCTCTAACTATGAGCTGTGAACACATACTTAATGAGATTAAGACTGACCAGACTCTGAGGTGGCCGGAGAAACTGAAGGCCCCGCCACATAAGAGGAACAAAAACCTATGGTGTGAGTTCCATCAGGATCACGACCATGTCACAGATAGATGCTTCACTTTAAAGGACGAGATTGAGAAGATGCTGAAAGCTAGAAAGCTGAGGAAGTATGTGGATGGCAAGGCTCCGAAGGGTGGAAGAGAAGACCCTAGGAAGAGAAGAAATGACAGGTACCGTGGCGATGTCCCGGCTAGAAGGCATGATGATTCAGAGGGTGATGATGAAGATGACTTGAATCTTCCGCCAAAGGATGACAACACCCCGGTGAAGAGGGTCGGGATGATCTCCTTTGGTGTTAGCACCATATGTGGGGGATTTGCAGGAGGTGGCTCTGAGGTAGCTGATAGGAAGGCTCATGTAGCAGAGGCCAGGTCAGTGGCCAAGCCCGAGGTTGTGAATCTAACGTCTTCCGATGCCGTGCAGAAGAGGAAGAAGGTAGACATGGACACCCTCGTAGTGGGGTTCTCCAGACTCGACTTCAAGGGTATCTTATCCCCCCGTGATGATCCTTTGGTCATAACAACAAGGTCGCATGGGTGCGAGGTAGGAAGGATCCTCATAGACGGGGGAAGCTCAGCAGATGTGATGTTCTGTCCTTGTTTCAAGATCCTGGGTCTTAGCAGGGCAAGGATGGTGCCCTACCACCACCCATTGATAGGCTTCAGTGGTGAAAAGGTGCACCCCCTGGGCATGTATGAAATCGACGTAAGGATGGGGGATGAGTGGCCTAAGAGGCTGACCAAGAAGATCAACTTTTTCGTCATGGACGAAAATGTCTTCTCGCCCTACAACCTCATCGTAGGAAGGGTGGCCCTCAAAGAGTTTGAAGCCGTGCCGTCGACAGTCCATCAGATGCTCAAATTCCTGACCCCTTATGGAGTAGGGGAAGTGCAAGGGGACCAGACCACGGCGCGGGAGTGTTACTTCAACTCGGCCGAAGAGAGAGAGGCCCATAGGAGAGCAACCACCACTTACAGCATTGACACTCTTGACCCAAGAGATGAAACAAAATTGAAGAAGGGCGAGGCCGCGGAAGAGGTAGAATCCATCGTCCTCAATGAGGACGAGCCAAAAAAAACCGTCCAGGTCGGTAAGGCCCTAGAGCCAAGGATCAAGGAAGAGCTGGTAAAATTCCTCAGGAGGAGACAGAGTATCTTCGCATGGAGTCACACAGACATGCCTGGTATCGACCCTGAGGTCATGAGCCACAAGCTCAACGTAGACAGAGAGGCCAAGCCGATCAAGTAGAGGCGAAGAGTGTACTCCAGGGAGAAGTATGATGTCATCCGGGAAGAGGTAAAAAAGTTGGAAGAGGCTGAGTTCATACGAGAGGTTACCTATCCAGAGTGGCTTTCAAATGCAGTCATTGTGCCTAAGGCCAATGGGAAGTGGCGAATGCGTGTAGATTTCACTGACCTGAAGAGGTCTTGCCCGAAAGACAGCTACCCCTTACTTAGGATAGACCAGATGGTGGACGCAATGGCAGGGCACGAGCTCATGAGCTTCATGGACTCTTATTCAGGTTATAACCAAATCTTCATGGATGCTGAAGACTCTGAGAAGACAGCCTTCATCACTGACAAAGGGACGTACTACTACAAGGTGATACCCTTCGGTCTGAAAAATGCGAGGGCAACGTATCAACGTCTTGTCAATAAGATGTTCGAGGAACAAATAGGATGGACCATGGAGGTGTATGTGGATGATATGCTAACGAATAGCTTGAAAGCCTCTACTCGCGTAGCAGACCTTAAGAAGACCTTTGATGTCATGGACTCATACAGAATGAAGCTCAACCCAGCGAAGTGTGTCTTCAGGGTAGGAGCAGGGAAGTTCCTGGGGTTCATCGTTAATCAGAGGGGGATTGAAGCAAACCCTGAGAAAATCAAGGAATTACTCGACATGAAGACTCCTAGGAGTATCAAGGATGTCCAGAGACTCACGGGAAGAGTGGCTGCCCTTAACAGGTTTGTTTCCAAGGCAACGGACAAGTGTCTTCCATTTTTTAAAGTCCCGAGAAAGGCTTTCTAGTGGGACGAAGAGTGAAAAATCCTTTGACCAACTCAAGTCCTACTTAGGGTCTCCCTTGTTGCTGTCTCGGCCCATCACGGGGGAGAGATTGTTTGTGTATCTGGCAGTCTCTGAATCAGCCATCAGCGCAGCCATCATATGGGAAGAGGATGGAATCCGGAGGCCTGTGTACTTCAACAGTAAGGCCCTTCAAGGGTCTGAACAAAACTACCCCCGAATGGAGAAGTTGGCTTATGCCCTTATACATGCTTCAAGGAAAATGAAGCCTTACTTTCGAGCTCACTCCATGGTAGTCCATACAGACTCCCCACTAAGGCAGGTTCTGCACAAACCAGAGAAGTCTAGAAGATTGATGACCTGGGCCATCGAGCTAGGAGAGTATGACCTTACCTACCAGCCCAGGACAACCATCAAGGGGCAGGCCCTCGCAGACTTTATCGCAGAGTTCACCTGGGAAAAGGCCGATAGAGGTTTTTAAGAGGCCAAGACAGAGAAAGGTTTAGATGACGGCGAAGAGACGAATCGTAGTGTCTTTCGAGATTCGAAAGAGACTGCACCGAACGTCTTCCGAGGCTGAGAAGAGGTCATCCCAGGCAAAACTCGGTGCAGAGTAGAAGAGAACGAAGAGGATCGATACCTCTTCGAGAAAGGGGTTATGAGAGAAGGGGTCTTCTCATCAGATGCAGACGTATGGAGCCTCTTCATTGATGGATCTTCCTGTGACAGTGGAAGCGGCACGGGGCTAATACTCTCGGCTCCAGATGGCGCCAACATTGAATATGCCTTGAGATTCAACTTTTAGGACTCAAACAACGAGTTCGAGTATGAGGCCATGATAGCCGGTCTCTTATTGGCAACAACTCTTCGAGTAAAGCGACTCCTACTCCATAGCGACTCAAGGTTGGTTGTCAATCAAGTGTTGGGGGTATACGAGGACAAAGACGAAAGGATGGCCAAGTACTTAAAGAAGGTAAGTTTTGCTAGAGTATTTTGAAGAAGAAAAGCTGAAGAGAGTGCCTCGGCTGAGCAACAACCACGTCGATGCATTGGGAAGGCTGGCCTCGGCAATGAAGACAGATTTGGGAAGGACCATCCCAATCGAGGTCTTAGGAAAAGCAAGCATCGAGGAAGATGAGGTATGTAACCCTTGTCACAATGTGAACCTGGGAGACTCATGGATCGACCCGCTCGTCAGATACCTAAGAGACGGAGAACTACCTGAGTCCAAGATGGAGAGGAGAAAGTTGAGGTACAGGGCTACCAAGTTCTCAATAATAGGAGATGTCTTGTACAAAATGGGTTTCTATTGCCTCTTTTCAGATGTGTCCATCCCATCGAAGTACCCCAGGTCTTACAGGAGGTTCATGAGGGTTCCTGCTCTAGCCACATAGGGGGAAGACCCTTAGCCAAGAGGATCATCACTCAGGGATACTGGTGGCCTACCTTGTCTAAGGACTATGTGAAGAGGTGCGACATATGTCAAAGGTTCGCCACTATCCCTCATCAACCCCATCAGCCTATGACGTCAATCTCTTCTCTATGGCCATTTGCGATATGGGGAATTGAATTAGTAGGACCTTTTTCGAGAGCTGTCAACAACTATAGATTCTTGATAGTTGCCATTGACTACTTTTCAAAGTGGGTGGAGGCAGAACCAATGATAACAATTACAGAGCAGAAGACCTTCCAGTTCATTTGGAAGAACATCATATGCAAATATGGTCTCCCAAACACACTCATCTCAGATAATGGGACCCAGTTCAAGAACTCCTCCTTAGAAAAGTATTGCCTAAGAGTGGGGATTAAGCAATTCTTCTCATCTCCTGGTTGACCTCAGGCAAACGGCCAGACGGAGGTCACAAACAGAACAATCTTGGAAGGAATCAAGAAGAGGTTAGAAGATGCGAAGGGGGGATGGACAGAAGAGGTTCATGCAGTGTTATGGGCCTACAGAACCACGACAAGGACACCAACAGGAGAAACCCCATTCATGCTAGCACATGGATCAGAGGCCGTCATACCAATGGAAGTAGGACTACCAACTCATCGAATTCAGACCTACGACCCTGACAACAATGGGGAAAAGAGGAGGCTAGACCTGGATCTTATCGAAGAAAGAAGGGAAGACGCAGAGGTCAGAAAAGCAGCCTACCAGCAGAGGGCAGCGAAATTCTACAACCAGAGGGTGAAGTAAAGACCCATTGCAATAGGAGACCTAGTGCTAAAGAAGACCCTACAGAAGGCAAACAAGCTGCCCCCAAACTGGCATGGTCCCTACAAAGTAACGAAAGAGGTTGTGCCTGGCACTTACAGGCTAGAAAACCTAGAAGGAGAACCTTTCACTAACCCATGGAATGCTGACCATCTCAAGAAATATTACATATGATGTTGCCTAGAATTTTATGTAAATGTATCATCTTATTGAGAAGAGGTTATTA
Source organism: Sambucus nigra (assembly GCA_949130495.1). Classification (NCBI taxonomy): domain Eukaryota; kingdom Viridiplantae; phylum Streptophyta; class Magnoliopsida; order Dipsacales; family Adoxaceae; genus Sambucus; species Sambucus nigra. Next base: position 764,708,209 of record OX422207.1, read on the forward strand.
ATAAAGATCAGTTTCCATGACAGTTCTTGCTTCATTCTTAGATAAGAAGTTCATTATGGGGATAACCTCTTAGGTGATGACCTCAGACCCTCATAACATCACTCGGTGGTGACGAGGTCTAAGCTCAGACACCTTAGCAGAGGACCTCAGACCTTTAACATCATTAATTTGGTGATATTATTATGGGGATAACCTCTTACGTGATGACCTCAGACCCTCATAACATCACTCGGTGGTGACGATGTATGAGCTCAGACACCTTAGCAGAGGACCTCAGACCCTTAACATCATTAATATGGTGGTTTATTATGGGGATAACCTCTTAGGTGATGACCTCATACCCTCATAACATCACTCGGTGGTGACGAGGTTTGAGCTCAGACACCTTAGCAGAGGACCTCGGACTCTTGACATCATTAATTTGGTGATATTATTATGGGGATAACCTCTTAGGTGATGACCTCAAACCCTCATAACATCACTCGGTGGTGATGAGGTCTGAGGTCAGACACCTTAGCAGAGGACCTCAGACCCTTAACATCATTAATTTGGTGATATTATTATGGGGATAACCTCTTAGGTGATGACCTTAGACCCTCATAACATCACTCGGTGGTGACGAGGTCTGAGCTCAGACACCTTTGTAGAGGACCTCAGACCCTTGACATCATTAATTTGGTGATATTATTATGAGGATAACCTCTTAGGTGATGACCTCAGACCCTCATAACATCACTCGGTGGTGACGAGGTCTGAGCTCAGACACCTTAGCAGAGGACCTCAGACTCTTGACATCATTAATGTGGTGATATTATTATGGGGATAACCACTTAGGTGATGACCTCAGACCCTCATAACATCACTCGGTGGTGACGAGGTCTGAGCTCAGACACCTTAGCAGAGGACCTCAGACTCTTAACATCATTAATTTGGTGATATTATTATGGGGATAACCTCTTAGGTGATGACCTCAGAGCCTCATAACATCACTCGTGGTGACGAGGTCTGAGCTCACACCTTAGCAGAGGACCTTAGACCCTTAACATCATTAATATGGTGGTTTATTATGGGGATAACCGCTTAGGTGATGACCTCAGACCCTCATAACATCACTCGGTGGTGACGAGATTTGAGCTCAGACACCTTAGCAGAGGACCTCAGACCCTCAACATCATTAATATGGTGAAAACTATTATGAGCAGAGCATATTATGAAATAACTTCAGAGCCTAATAGCAATTCAGTAGTGAGATCAGAATTATTGATAATATAATCAAGAACACCACAAAAAAATAAGAGAAAAGATTTCCATTCAGAAAAAGGAAGAGATCATATAGCATTCAGAGGTGTTACAAATTACAAGTTCAGTTACAAGCTACAAGTTAAAAATTACAAGTTACAAAATACAAATTTGTTACAAGTTAAAGGTCTGAAGGGGGAGCATTAACAGTCTCGACTGGGTTGACTTGATCAGCGTTGGTCACCTCGACCACGTAATCAGTGTGGTCTCCTCCTCCTACCTCAGTCCCTCCAAGAGTTACAGTCTTGGCTGGAGCAGCAGCTTCATCCTCTACCTCCTGAAGCGCCTGAGCAAATTAAGGGTCAGCAAAGCCGAGACCCACAAAGTCAGAGGCCTTTAGGGTGCCGATCTCCTTCTCTCTGACTTTAGCCCATTTGGTAATGTCCTTGATACCTTTTTCAAGATATTCAAAACCAAAACCCATGAACTCGTCTGAGCTTTTGTATTCAGAAATTATTTTGGGAGTGGCTTCTTCAAGGGCAGCTTTGACAGCCGCGCTAAACTTCCACTGCAGAGCATCATCTTTTGCCTTCAGGGCTTGGGCATGGTCCTTGACGAGCACAGAGATGTCTTTTTCCAGCCCCTTAACCTTACTCTCAGAGGTCTGTAGCTCTGACTTCAGCCGGTCTACCTCGGCATTGAGGGCACTCTCGACCTTCTCGGCCTCCTGCCCCTTTTAGATGAGGGGCAATTTCCTCATAGCCCAGTTAGACAATTGATACATGGCAGTCACTCCCTGCAAATTTAATGAAGAGGTTAAGTGGGAGAAAAGTCAGATGTTGCACTTATAAAATTTTGGCAAAGGAACAAGTCATACTTGGACGGCTCTGTGAAGGCCGAACTCAACCATCACGGAGGTATACATGGCTCTATAGAAACACTTGTCTGCCTCGGTCATTACAGAGGCGAGTGCATCCATGGCCTGTCTGCTATTGCCGACCACGCTGTCAGTCACCTTCAGCTGATCCAGACGAGCTGTCAGGATGTCAGCCGAAGAAATTGGGATCGCAGCCTCAGAGGCCTTCTTTTCCTCACTGTCGGCCTCTAATCCTCAATGGTATGGGCCTCAGGGGCCCTCTTCTTTGAGGCCTGAGATTTGGATGTTGTGGGAGCCGGGGGAGGAACGTTCAGACCAGCCTTTTTTGCAAGCCTCGCCAAGCTCGGAGTAGCCATTCCCACCGACGGCGCCAAAATGATGATGTCGGAATCAACACCACCAGATAAGGTGTCTCCAAGCTCAATATAAATACAACAATGGCAGCACAACAATATAAAGAAGTGAGAAAAAGAGGTGAGGAGAAGAAGAGAATACTCCTGTTTATGAGTGGTTCAGCCAATCTGGCCTACGTCCACTGCGAGGGTGTGTGAATAATATCACTGAAAGAAGGCACTAATGGCCATGGATACAATCTCTCAAGTTTTCTCTCTCTACTGTGAATTTAGACAGAGTTTCAGCTAGGGTTTAATAACTGGGATCCCTTTTCAAGGAAGGGGATGATCCCTATATATAGTGCCTAGGGGGTGTAATGTACCCCCCATGCATGTAATGAGCATGTGGGTGGTAGCCTCACCAATGTGGGAGCGCCATCTATCACTGTCACATGTAAGTAATGATGATGAAATATTCTCCCACATGTGGAGAATAATCTTGTTACAACTGATTTGTGCCCAGGTGTCCTTATCCAAATGTCAACAGATGCTTGACAGTCATATTGGTGAATGACCTCGACCTGGGAGAGGCCGAGCTGTAAAGACTTGATGTTCGTTCAATCCGAGATGTGTCATAGGGAGTCTCGGCCTGATCTCAGCTAAGACATTATGCTGGGGTCGGCCCCGGACGAGGTTGGACTAATGCAATGCTGATGATTACTAAGGCTTCTTATGACCTCGGCCCAAGTCGAGGTTGGACTGGTTCCATGTTGAAGGTTACCAAGGCTCCTTGTCACCTCGGCCTACTCTCGGCCGAGGTTATCATACCCATATATATGAGGATGTTACTGATGTCTGCGACGTGAGTAGGGTCCATTGGAAGTGTAGGTGGTAGTGTCGGCCTGGGCCGAGGTTGGTCTGGCCGAGGGATGATATCGTGGGCCCATAGCCTACATAGGGTCGATCAATGTCTCGGCCATCCTCTCGGCCGAGGTTGGTGTCTCTGGGCCGAGGTTACACTTGGGTATATCAAGACGTATTATAAGGATCGAGCTTCATAAGTTTGGTTTCCAATAGCGCCTTTGTACCTAATAGGGCTTAGGATCAAAGCCAATATAATTCCAACAAACGGGACATATTTATGAGTGTAAGCAATAGGATAATGGGTATCATATATACAACATTACAGTATTTATGGAGAATAATCCTTAATATATAATTTTCATTATAAGTTGGAATGTCATATTCATATGTTAAAAATGCCTTAAGTAAAGGTCGATGCTTGAAAAGTATTACAAGAAAACATGTATTTGGTGATACCTCCATAATGGCGCACTTTGTTCTCTCAGAGAAGCAGTGAGAATTGTCCGATTTTAGGCTTTGGTTTTAGAAAAAATTCAAAATGGCTAGGCTCACTGACTCTTTCCTGAGGAGGATTTTGAAAAAGTATGTTTTCGTATTGTTTTTAGTCATATCATTTGATTATCATTTATCTATCATATGAGTACGTTATTTTATCTTAACAAATAGAGATGTTAGGTTAAAAAGAAGACTTTTGAAATATAAACATTGTAAAGTTCATACCCGGTCGCCTAAACGGGGTCGGGATAAGTGATACAAACATATAGGGAAAGTTTATCAAAATATATATTGAGTATTGAGCTGAGATTTCTACTGAGTTTTCGTTACCCTTGTAGCGTAAGCTAAATTTTTCTCGAGGGAGTGTCCCCTATGAGGTGGTGTCGTGCAGTCGAGTAGAGATTCTTGTGCAAATGCTAAATTTTGCAGGGTGCGCACGTTGGTTTTCTGCTATATTTTGGAGAAAGAGACTTTTTAGATGTGCGAACTTTACTCGAGATTTTTCTGACATAATTCAAGATTTAGAGATTCTCGAGGATGAGGAAAGTTAAAAAATCGAATCAATGTTTGGTTTTAGGTTTCTTTAGAATGTTGGTGGGGACTCCTTTTTGAAGGGCATGATTTGGGGCCTTTGACTAGAACATGTGCATATTAGGTAAGAGGGTGGGGGATCGCTGATATATATTGGACTCTATAACTAATGTGTTGCAATACCAATGTCAGCAAATGTCCACCACTTACTAAAGGATTATGAACCTCACGGATATATTTTAAGATTAGAATCATAACGAAAGATTGGATGGTATGTCAGGACTCGTTATCACCAAGATGCCTGAGGGTAATCCTGTATGCGAGTAGGCTCTAAAGATGACACCCACCTTAGGATAACTGTAAGTGATTGGATATAAAATCGATGGGGAAACCCAATTTGATTTCTTGGTCCAATCAATACTGGAGTCCTTTAAAATTACTTGCCTAAACTTTTCTATGAACATGTTTAATTAATCTTGGGCAAAAATTCTTAAAGAACTCCAAGTTATGGATAATTTCATTTTTTATAAGGGTGTATTTCAGGTTACTGAGAAAGTCCCATCTAATTATCCTCTGATAGTAAAGATGAAGAAGAAAGGCAAGTCTTAGGGACAATCTAAAGTTGTCAAGAAAAACTTTAATTACCAGGGTGGAGGTTAGAAGATGATATTTTCTTATATCATTGGAACATGTTTTTTGGTTCAATATACCATAACATAGTATGTTGATTTGGGAGCCACTAATCATGTTTTCAATTCTTTATAGTGGTTTCATATAACCAAGCACCTCATTTATAGAGAGATGTTTGTACTCATGGACAATCACCATAAGGTAGTAATAATAGCAGTAGGAAATTTAGTTTTAAATTTTGGTGAAGGTAATAAGTTAGTACTGTTAAATTGTTTTCATGAAGGGGTGGTAAATGGATGGATACCGAGATGATACCAAGTTTTTCATATCCGTATCCGCTAATTGGATGCACTAGTCGTATTCATATCCATATTCGTCTGGATATTTAAAAGAGCTATCCATATCCATATCCTCTCGAATACCTCGAATTCAGATAATATCGGTATCCTTTTTCGTTGCTTATCCCTTGTTACTAACTATTTTTTTGAAAATACACAGTTCATTAAACAATTGTATTGAAAATAAAAATTGAAGAAAAAATAGATAACATATAAAAAATATATACAAAATAAAAAAAAACATCGAATAAAAGATATAACCTACAATATACAAAAATGACTGGCTCTCTTTCAGATTAAAAAACAAAACATAAGTAATTAATCAATTAATAGTAGTAATTAAAAAAATAGTAGTGGTTGGGTATGCAAACAATAACAAAACAAATATAATAGTTTTAAAATAGAATAACATATAATGTTTGAAAGCATAAAAAGTACTTTATACAAGAACATCATAATGTTTGAAAGCATAAAAAAAGAACTCATAAATTATAAGAGAACAACATAAAAAATAGAGCCCTTATGCCAAAAAATGGACAGCAGTGCAAGGAGGACTTCAGGTGAGGAAGCCGGTGGAAGGAGGGAGGCGTAGAGTGGGCGGCGCAAATATGGTTATTAGATGGCCAAGTTAGCAACTTAGGGTTTTTTTTTCTTCAAGAGGAAATGAGGGAGGGAAGAGGTGGTTATTGGGGAAATGAAAATAAGGGGTACCGTCCGTATCCTGTTTTTGTTTTGAAAGCATTTTTTATTTTATTGCCACTGTTTTGTCTTTTTTTTTTCTTTTAATTCATTCTCTGTTTTTTATATGTTCCCCAAAAAAATTAATATTCTTTAAAATGGGTAGAAAATGATAAGTTGATAAATTTTTTATATTATATTATTTTAAATAAAAATGTTATATATTATTATTATTATGTATAGTTAATAATAATATTAAATTATTATTTAATACAATACGAATAAGGATATCCGAAAAATGGATATCCTCATATATGGATACTCCGCATCAGATACGGATTATCCTTTTCCAATACACATACTATTCGTATTTGTATATATTTTTCCAAATAATTTAACACACTATCCATATCCGTATCCATATCCATTTTCTCAGATAAATATCCTCTAAATTTGAACCCGAATTCCAGACGGATTCAGATTTTTGAGTATTCGATTACACACCTATTTTTATGTTCCTGGTATTAGAAGAAATTTGACATCGGCTTCTAAGATTGTGATGAATGGTTATTTGGTTTATTTTAATTAAGACATTTTTCTGTTGTGGAACTTTGGAAAACGGTCTTTATACTGTAAGACTTGTCTCACCGCTACTACTTCATACTAAAATGAATAACTAAAATGGAACGAACCTAAAGATAAAGGACCTTCAAAGTTGAACCACATCTTTGGCACTTGTGGTTAGGTCATATTAGTCTGAAAATTATACAAAGACAAGTTTCAAATGGGAAATTAGGCTCATTGTAAGTTGTGGCACTTCCAGTTTATGAATCCTACTTAGAGAAAACAATGACCAAGAGATTATTTATGACCAATGGTTATAGAAACAAATATTTGTTGGGATTGGTTCATTGTGATTTATTTTGACCCATGACCATTCGAGCAAGAAGTGGTTACTATTATTCCATCACTTTTATATATGATTACTCTAGGTATGAATATGTATGTAACACCCTGCATTATTAATGATTTTTATAATTGAGTTAATTGTATATTAAATTGGGATTAATTAAATTATTTCGGAATAATTAATCAGGGATAATAAATATTAATTAGTGAGATAAGGATTAATATTTATTTATAATGAATATTACTTAGTGAACAACTAATAATAATGATATGAAAATATTATAATTATCGCGAGTGAAAAATATGACAGTTCCAATAATTTAGTCGGGACGTGCGTGTCAGTCGTGTCAGGACAAAATTTGAAAAATAAAGAGTAATTTTATTTTTATTATTTCAAATGGACATTTCGAGTGAATTAAATTGTTCAAAAAGGTGGAGATAGTAAAAAAAGTGTACCCGAGGGGTTTGGTTTTTGTCCCGGGACAATTTTAGGCCAAACCGGTACCCTAAAGGGGTATTTTAGTCATTTGTATTTTTGAGAGAGTGATGTAAGGCCCCGTATTTTCGAATATTTAAATAATTATGTTATTTATTATTATTGTGGGATTAATTAAATTAAAATGTGAGGATTAATTATTAATTCGAATTAAATTTGAATATTTACTAGCGTGACGAGAAGTTAGTAATTATTAATATTATTGTGAGAATAAGTAATATGGAATGACGATTTTAAATAACTTGTCGCGAGAGAGAAATACGACAATTTGGTATATTAAGTCGGGGACGCACGTGTGAGTCATGCCAAGACTAATTAAGTGGAATAAAAAGGTAAATTATTTTAAGTAACTCGTATGATCATTTCGAGTGCTCTGTTGAGTCTGGAAGGGCTGAGATAGTCAGAAAACTCTACCCCGGGTATTTTATTTGGACTCCGGGATATTTTTAGGCTAAGCCGGCACCTAGTAGGGGTAGTTTTGTAATTTGGATTTTTAGAGAAATTATATGGACGAAAATTGGAGAAATATTAGATCAGGTAATTGGGGACAATTGGGGTTAGGATATACCAAAATCAAGAGAGAGCCATAGTGGGTGAGGGGGAGCAGATTTCATAGGAGGAGAGTCAATTTACACCACCTTGCACAACCACCACCATCATCGTGTAGATCGAAACGCGAGGAGCGCATCCATACCAATAACGACAATAGATCACACCTTCGAAATCAAGGCAAGTGTTTATTGCTTGCTTTCTTTAGCGATAATTGTGTTCATTTTAGTTTAGGTTAATAAACCATTGTTATGAAAGTTAATATGGGTGAAATTGGAGAACTATATCATAACCTAGGGCTGATTTGATAAGTATTTGAATCCCATATGTAGATAAGATGATACATACAAAATTATGTTAATTTCTATAAACAAATTTGGGTTTAATTTAGAAGTTATGCATATCAATTTAAGAACTAGGTTTCTTGTTGATAAATTGGGGATTTTGAATTATATGGGTGATTAAATGATTCTAGGTTGTTAGAATTCATTTACAAATGTTAGGATTTGATTTGGACTGATTGATTGGAGTTTGGGATGATATTTTAGAGGTTTTAGGGTTGACAAATGGTGAAAAACGAGACTGTCTAAGGGTGAAGACGAAACGACCCAGGTCCAGAGATGTCGCACGAAGTCGCCCGAAAGGTATCATTCGAGCGAGATCAGTATGAAGTAAATAATCATTAGTATGAAGTAGTATCATTCGAGTGACACGTGGGAGTCGTTCGAGCGATATGCTCTTCTGGTTCGAGCGAGATTTCTAATTTTTAGGGAATTTCCTATTTTACCCCTATTTTTGTAAATAATCAATTTGAGTGAGGAAAACCCAGTGTCCGATGAACCCATAATAGTGCAGAATTATTTGTTGTTGTTTAAGTGTAATGATTCAAACATTAGGGATGATGAGTTTACCTTGAAGATTACGAGAGAAACGTAATCGTAATTGTAAATGCGTCGAGAGTATTAAGTGATAAATACTAACGATATTAATTCAAATGATATGGAAATTATAAGAATAAAATTAGTTGTTACATTTGGGACTTCTTATGATTATGTATTAAGGATTTTCGGATGACATACTATCCTTATATATATTACGAGAGGGGGAATATCGTAATTTAAAAATACATGACAGTATTTAGTGATAATAATGCTACGTATGGAATATGACATTGACATTTGGTTGTGTGTATACCGTTTGATTTGATGGGTTGTGTGTATACCTATATTTGATATATTATGTGTATGACATACCTACCATACTTTCTATCACGGGAGGTTGGATTTCGGAACAGGGTCATCTAATCATTGTGTGCCTATGGGGGGAATTTAGATCGATACCTTAAGGACATAGGACTATGAATGGATTATTTATGAGTTAATAAGTCAGCTGGCCATGGGAGCATAGGTATGGGCATGACCCATGGGTATGTGAACTTTGTTCTCCTCCAATACGTGTGATTTTACTTATTGTAATGGTTCCTGAGAGATTCGAAACACGTAGTCCTCATGTACATGATGTACCGGGATTTGATAGCAGAGTATGTGTGCATTGCAACTTAGCCTAGCGGTTCCCTATTTGTATATTTGTCCTGAGAATAATATACATGCGTTTATAACGAACTCTTTGGTAAAGTATGTAAGTAAATTATTTGGACATTTTTAACGTGATTTAATAATGAGAATTTTCCTATCGTAACTGTTATACATTAATCTGATTAATAAAAAGGTGAGATATACGCATGATATATTATAATGTCATTAGTAAACTCCCATATTATAATGTGAGAATAGGAAGGTAGACATACTAGTTAGTTAACGGTATAACTAGGTTGGATTAGATGTACGTTAGGTGTGCACATTAGTCGAGAGGTGAGAACCTCATGTGAGAGTTCAAACTAACATGCACTTGATACTTGCTTTATTGCAAATTTTAAATACTTGCTAAAATAAATATTTTTACACATGGGGCCCTGACTCCTTTCTTGCATCTCTTTTCTGTTATATATATATATATATATATATATATATATATATATATATATATATATATATATATATATATATATATTAGCACAGGTGCCCAGCCACAGGGACACCGGTTCCAGATACTTGGATGATTTGCCGAGCTGCAGCTGTTGTGGAAGTTGTGGGTCATTGAGATTAGGTGCTTCTTTCATTTCATTCAGTTCCTAGTTCAGATATTTCAGTTACATGTGTCGCCCATTCTTATTAGTGGGGTTGTACTCAGTTTCCTTTGTAGTTCTTTTCAGTTGGATTGAGTATTTATTATTGTTTGGTTTGTGACTTTGAACTGGAAGGTTTTATCCAATCTTAATTATTCAGTATTTGATTCAGTAAGTATTTATCTCTTGAGTATGATTTTTAATTAAATGTTTAGAAACTAAATGAATTAATTGATTTCAAGTTTAATTGAAAAATGTTTTGACACTAGTTTAATTAAATGTTAGGTAATTAATTGGATTTAAGTTTTCGACAGTGATGCTAAGAATGAACCAACCGAACATTCTGTTATAAATTTTATAAAGGAATAATCACCCGATATTTAATTGGGCAGGGTGTCACAAGGGAGACCCATGAATTTAAGCGGTGTAAATCAGATTGGGAATGGGAGAACTTAGGGTTATGTTACATGGATAGGTTATCATTGGAGGAAGAAGGAGAGCCTTGAGAGAGAGTCCCAAAGCCGTAAAACATTACGCTTGCACCACCAACACCACCAACACACCCATTGCATAGATCGAAAGGAGGGGATCACAACCATACCAATTTTCTGCAGAGAATCAGACCTCCATAACAAGGCAAGAATTTATCCTGATTAATTCATGTAGGATATAACATTCATGTTAGAATAGGATGAAAGTGCTACAACGGATTAATTGCAACTTCTCAAATAAAACCAATTTTGATTGATCCAAATTTTAGTTAAACCCAAGTTTTAATTTAGTCCTAAAACATGCATCTAAGTGATATGAAATCATAAAGCAATAAGCATGCAAAGGAAACCAAATTACAAGATAGTCACAATATGAGGAAAAATCACCCACAGGGGCAAAACCTTTTATTCCACTATAATTATAAATCACAACTTACACGGTTATAATGAAATAGATTTTTGACACACGAATACCCACAGGTGTCGATCGGTGTCATCAGTAAAGGAATAGTCGAAGCTACTCCTCAAGAACAAGCAGTTCTATTTTCAACAAATATCCACACGCAACGAACCTCATTGATCGCAGTCCTATCTTCAGCCCAAGAATACCACATCACTCCCTAATTTGACCTCAGTCCGGTGTAGAGTTATCCTCTCTAAAAAGAGTTGAAAAGTTTTGTTCTTGGGTTCCAAAATAATTTACATAAAATTGGGACGGTTTTGTGACTTGAAAAACAAGGTGTTTGAACCTCAAAGGAAGAAGCTAAAAGCTTTATGTCGATTTTCAGTGTTTACTGAATGAAAAAGACTTCTCATGAAAAATGGGGTTGAAGAGTCCCTTAAATAGAAAAATTAAGGCAGTGGGTCGTTTAAGCGAGACAGCATGTCGTTTGAACGATATACATTGTCGTTTGAACGAACGGTACACATCGCGCGACACACTGTTATTTGAATGACATACGGTGTCGTTCGAATGAGATTGTAATAAATAAAACCTTTTCATTTATCTTTTCATCGTTAAATACACCACCTCAAAAACTCTTAAAAATAAATTTTTTTGATTAAAACATTTAAAAGCTCTGCTCCAATAATTAGAAAACATTTTATGAAAAATATCCCAACATTAAAGTGAATCATTATGGAATAAAAAAACGATCTTTACGATATTCATCTTGCATAGTCTTGATTGTTGAAGAACTTGATATTCGGTTCCGTTTTGATGCATATTTGACCATGAACGTTCTTCGATGGTGTATCGGTATACAATATACAAAATTAAAAACAGACATTTATAAAATCATGTCCTTGCATAGGATGTTCATTATATTAAATCCATGAGTTTTGATGATTAAATTGAATAATTAAATCATGATTTGTGTTGAATTAAGGTTAATATTGAATCCTCTATGTAGCATGACTAAATCGGATGGTATTCGGATAATATAACATGAAGAAATTTGGGTTTGCCGAGGTTCTTGATTGAATAAGAAGAACTATGGTTTTTAAGAGACAATCTTGAAATAATTTAATTTTTGGAGTAATATTGATGACTTAATTATTCTTCTACTTTAGAAATTGTTTAAATATGTTGGTATAACGTTTAATATAATTACTTGGGAGTTTTGGATAGATTAGCCCTGGTTTGGATGTGTATAAATGGTGAAACTCGTAACAGTTCAAGGGTAGAAGATGAGACCTGCTATCGGCAAATCGATTCGACTCCCTGGTCGAATTGATTTGGCTGAAGAATTGATTCGGTACAGGGGAGAATCGATTTGGCTGCCCAGAATATGGACAAGTTTTTCCCTTTTTAACTAGAATTAATGGGAAACGACCGAATTAACTTTATGGATGAATTTTAAGAATAAAGAGAATTAAATTTAAAATATTAACAGGCCAAGAATGACCTTGATGTTTAGTCATGTGAGAACGAATTTAAAGATAAAGACTAATTAGGTATAACCGTGGGATAAAACCTAGTTTGAAGAATTCTGTAGTACCTCGAGAGGCCGAGCAGAAAAATTACTTAGGCCAGTAGGAGATTATTGAGTTCATACTGAAAAATGTTAAAGAATATTTGGCACATTTAGAGTGGTGAGAAATACATGAGAATATGCGACGATAAGTGTGATATTCGGGGGATTGATATATAAAACATAGGTTGTGTATACTATGTATGGGATATGTAACATAGGTTGGGACTATACCCATACTGAGGATACAAATATATAGGTTGTGTATACACCTATTGTATGATTCTTATGTGTCTAACATACCTACGTTACTTGTTATCGGGTGGAGGTTTCGTGTCCTAGACGGTCTTATAGTGACGATCCCATTGGGTGGTATTTTAACTTTTACCCTGAGCATAAGACCTTGGATACGTGTTATCTGAGAGTATGATAGTTTTGACGGTTGAATGGGAGCGTAGGTATGTGCGTGACCCATTTGGCCGGGGACTATGCTCGCCTCCAATATATATGATATGTATTTATGGTTCGAGAGATATATAGAACCAACTGTCCTTTATACAATGCGTTATGTATCAGGACATGATAGCAGAGTATGCATGCACCGCAGGACTCAGCCTTAGGGTGCTATAATAGTATATATTTAATTAGAGTGACATGTATATATATACTTGTGATTTAATTCTACTATTTATGCCTAGTAGATGAGAAAGATAGTAATATCTAAATGTATATAACTGTGCCAGAATTTAATATTGTATGAGCAAGTTATAAATGTCCAATAGACATTGAACATAAACTGTTATTGTATAGGTGAGATAAGTGAGTACCAAAAGTTAGTAGATGAAGTAAAACATTTAATTCGAACTAGTTAGGCGAGGTAGCATAACTAGGATGGATGAGGAGTATACGCTAGGCGTGGACACTAGTTGAGGGGTGAGGACCTCAAGTGAGAGACGTGAACCTAACATGCATATAATATCACCTAATTATACATTTTAAATACTTTTTGAATTTTTAAATGTTTTTACTCAGGATTTGACCCGTTTTCCAAATCTATTTCTTTTTTAAAAAACCTTTTTAGGTGCTCAGCCACAAGGAGGCCCGACTTAGGAGTTCATTTCCATTTTCCATTGTTGCAGTTTCTGTGGTCGATGGAAGGTCCTAGTTTGGTAGACTCTTCCATTTTCTTACAGATCTGATGCACTCATTACTTTATCTTAGTCAGGCGTTTTGCCTATCTTCTTGTAGGAGTTGTTTCCAGAGATATTGTGTTTCCTTTACTATTCAGTTTTGGATTGAGTTTTTATATTGGTTATTGTATTAGAGTTTCAGACTGGGATGTTTACTCCCATCATATTTTATTTGGTTCAATATTTCATTATTTGTGGTGTTGATTTATTTAGTATAATGAATGAGATACTTAATTGTTTAATTTATTTAAATCTTTGCAGTTAATAAATAGATAAAATTTTGTCATAAACTATTTAAATACAAGGTGGATAGTAAATGTTAAAAAGTTTTTCGACAATGATGCTGAGAATGAACCAATATGGATATTTTGTTTTAATTTAATAAAGGCTTGATCACCCGGTATTTAATTAAGCAGGGTGTCCCAGATGGTATCAGGCATCAGGTTCTAGAGTCTTTAGGATTTGTTCGACTTATTATGTTTCTAGCGTAGCGTTCTTTGATATATAGCCATAACTTTAGGGATGTTTTATTCTTATTTGTGCATTTACATCTTCAACTATTTTATGTCATATTAAATTGTGGATTGATTGAAAATTCTTTCTCCTTTCAGAAGACTCCTCGATGCGCCACACGGGCTAACCTAGAGGCACAGCTGGAGCCTCAATCGGCCCCAACATAGGGCATCATGAATGCTGTAGAGGTGGCTGCAATAGTTTCCCAAGCAGTGAATGTATCATTAGCTACAGTAGCATAACATGAGCCACCCCAGCCACAAATGGTGGCACCAGCAGAGGCCTCTGCATGGGAACGAGTTAGGTATGCCTTATAGAAGGCAAACCCCCCAGAGTTCCCAGGGAGTTCAAACGTAGTGGTGGCAAGCCAATGGAAGAAGTACATATAGAGGCACCTAAGGATGTACGAGTGTACCGATGTTCAGAGGTAGATCCTAGCTAGTTTTAAGCTAGTCGGGGCGACATTGTAGTGGTAGTACATGAGATAGCATGGTGATACAGGAGTTATGGTTACATTTTGATGACAAATACTTTCCACCCGCCGTCCAGACTGAGATAAGTTAAAAATGGTTGGATCTCACCCAGGAGGGGAAACTGGTTGCTGAGTATGAGGAATAATTTATGAGGTTGACAAATCTCTTGCCAGGGGAAGTGACTAATGAATAAAAGAAGATTCATATGTTTATGGATGGACTGACTTGGAGGAACCGACAACACCTAGTGGGTAACCTATCTTTACGAACGTAACATATGTGTTAAATCCTACCTGATTCCATCGCCAAGACCACCGCTTCCATCTTAAGGGGAGAAAGCGAGGAGGAGAGTCCATCCATTATGGAAATATCGAGGGTAGCAGTGCCAGCGGGGCACCATCAGCTCAGAGTCAGCCTAGGCAGGATGAGAAGAGTTCTCACTAGGGGGACCCTGTTAAGTGATTCAAATTCGATGATTCCAGACAGGGACAGTGAGGTTTTTAATATGGCCAACAGATTCACTTGGGACAGTAGGGATAGCAACGTGGACAACAAGGCTAATAAGGCCAATGAAGGGGTGGAAATGGCAAGCAGGGCAGAGGACATCAGGGTCAGCGAGGAGGAAACTTTAATGGGAGGTGTTTTACATGTGGAAGGACTGACCACAAGAAACGGGATTTACTTGATAAGTGCTCGGTATAGAAGCATCATAGAGGTCTCCAAGAGCCTCAAAAACCTATCTTTCCCGCCGCCCTACCAGCACTAGCACCAGTAGCACCAGCAACCCCACCTCAGCCGGGCCAGTTACAGTATGGGTGCATGTATCATGTCCACCAGGCTGAATCACTACACGCTCCACCCGCTGTTGAGGGTAGGTTTTCATCCATGGAATTTTTGGGTGTATTTTATTTGACACTGAGGCTTCTCGCTCATTCATAGTCACTAGGTTTTCATGAGCATCATGATTGTTAGATAATGGCGATAGTACAGTTACCTATGTAGATTAGTCGTTGGACAATGGGACACTTATATTCTTTATCTGTCGGGGGTGAGTATAGACATTATGAGATTGATTTTTTCCTCCGACTTGCCCGTGTTAGATATGACAGAGTATGATGTTATTATAGGCATGGACTGGCTAGCCACTAATAGGGATATGATTGACTGTTAGAGTAGGAGCATTGTGTTCGCTATACTAGGCAAGGAGATATTTTTGGTAGCGATGCCTCATCCCGAAGGAGGCTCATCCGCCCACCTATACTACATAGATGAGGAGACTTCTCAAGAGGTTATGATCTCATTTGATTCAATTTCGATCATTCGTGAGTTTTTCGATGTGTTCCAGGAGATAGTTGTATTGCCATCCAGTAGGGGGATAGAGTTTATGATAGACATAGTGTTGGGCATTCGACCAGTAGCACGTATACCTTATTGTATGGCTCCTATAGATATGAGGGAGCTACGAGGTCAGATCAAGAATCTTTTAGATAGGGGTTCATACGTCGTAATAAGTCATTATGGGTTGCCCCTGTATTGTTTGTAAAGAAGAGAGATGGATAATTACGACTGTATGTTGACTACCAGGAACTGAATTAATTCACGATAAGGAATGACTATTCATTGACCCGAATCGATGACTTATTTTATCAGTTGAGAGGAGTTGCCTACTTCTCAAAGATAGACTTGAGATCTGGTTATCATCACTTGCATATCAGGGAGCAGGATATGTCTAAGAATTCCTTCTTGACGAGATATGGATCCTATGAGTTTAGGGTTATGCCATTTAGGCTGACTAATGTACCGACCGTATTTATGGACTTGATGAACATGGTGTTCAAAAAGTTCTTAGGTCAATTTGTAATTGTCTTCATTAATGACATTCTGATTTATTCTGGGACCAAGGATGAGCATGTATAGAATTTACATCGTGTGCTACAGACACTGTATGGGCATTAGTTGTATGCAAAGTTTGAAAAATGTGGGATTTAGGTACGTGAGGTGCAGTTTTTAGGGAATATTGTTTTAGACAGTGTTATATCAGTGAATCTGAGTTAAGCGTCAGTGGTAAGAGAGTGGGGACAACCCACAACACTAATGATGGTACACAGTTCCTTAGGTTTATTCGAAGGTTTTTGCCTGTTCACAGATCACAAGTCACTACAATATTTTTCACTCGGAGAGAGCTGAATATGCATCAGCGGAGGTGGCTTGAATTTTTGAAGGACAATCAGTTCGATATCCAGTATCACCTGGGGAAGGCCAGCGTGGTGACCGATGCATTGTGCCATAGACCAGTGAGGGAGATGGCCGAGGTGTGGAAGGAAAAATGGGAGGAGTTGGGTCAACAGGACGCCATTGCCAGATCATTCGTGTCAGTTATGACTATTACATGCCAGATTGCATTAGATTTAGTATTAAAAATAAAATATCAAGCACTCGTTCGAATGATAGATACCTTGTTCGAACGACACACCTATTTTTGTTCTATCTGGTATTTAACGACATATTGAACGGGATTACAGATCTTGCTGAAAAATACCTCATTAGAACTTTTGAAGGACGTGTTCTAACAACACACTATATCTCAGTCTAATGAATTCTAATGAGGCTTCAAACGAGGTTCTATATCTTACCAAGAGGCGATGTTATAGACCTCGTTCAAACAAAGACAAGTCGTTCGAATGACAATCTATTCTCGTTCTAACGAGATAGGGAGTTTTTCAAAGTTTTCATTAAAAAAGATTTCAAACCCATTTTGGAAAACAATCCCTTAAAAACTCTAAAACCCCTCGAAAAATTAAGCTTTACTAAATCCATATATAACTTCTTCGAAAGTTGTTTAGACGTACGATTCTTCAATCTTCCTAAAGTCTTTAGCGTAATCTTCGAATTTGTAGAATTCGTGAAGGTACAATGTAGGTGTAACGGGATAAGCCAAAATAAAAAATAATGTGAGCAATTATAAAACTTACTCTTACAGGATATTAAGTCTTTGATGAATATTAGGAAAGGAAAGTGAGATGTCTCTTGTTAGTGTTTTGGCTTAGTAATTTGAGAGTTAGGATTTATTTTAAATTACTTATCTTTGTATAATCCTTTTTTTCTAGATTGTTTTAGATGTTTATCACATTTTGGGATGAATTTAATATGTATTTATGCTTTAATGTATTCTGTATCTCCAATTTTAGTTATGTTAAACCATGATTGTTCTATATTATCTATGTGTTATTACCTTTAACTTAAAATGGCATCCTCAAAGGTACGAAAGTGATCATAAATGATGTGAGAATGGATTTGATAAAGTTTAATGAATAAGGATTTCGATGAAAAATTGCTGGAAGGACATCATGGACTATGACTCAAGTGACTTTTGTTCAACAGAATGGAAGACACACATGTATAAATATTATAAATAAATGAATAAGATCTATCACCTATGACATGACTCGCCTAACCAAAGGCTTACAAGATAGAAGGACACACTCGGATGAATCATAAGATATTCATCAACAATTTAGAACTTTTAAATGATATTTCCTTTCAAATACTAGCAAACACCTAAATATACCAATGCGTAATAACATGACATTAGAATATAGGGGATAAGATAAAGCAGTTGATAAAAACACGTTAAACAAATTAATCTAATCACATGAATCATATACCAACATTAACTAAAGTCTTTAAACAATATGGCATATAACCTACTTCCCTTAAGTTGTTTTTCCAAAATTTCATTTCGATTTAAATTATTTTATATTATACTTCTCTCTTATTAAAACTCCCCCTCCCCGTTTGACATGGAATCGACAAAGGAAAAACATTTAATTAAGAAAATGAACATAATGAAACATATTATAAAGAAGTGAACTAGTAAAGAAATATCCTAAAGGATTGAAATCGACATATCACAATATAACCGAGATCAAAGTTAAAGCACGATATGAACACAAAGTAACAATATAACTATGAGATAAGTAACAATGAAGTCTATATCACCAGAAAAGTTAAAATATAATCCCCCATAATAAACACTCCCAAATATATTATATCATAAAATATTTTCCTCTAAATATTAATACCTAAGAACACAAATTTTATCTCTCTATCTATCCTACTGTTATATTGATTTTGTCTCAAATTGATTCTCCCACTTGATCAGTTATTCTCTCCCATCGATAACTCTTCTCTTCTTTCTTGGAATGATGAAAAGATAAATAATATGAAGCAACAAAGACACAAGAAAATCAACTATAAAAAATAACTAGAGAAAACAATCTTGGAGTACAAAACATGCTACATATGAAATAAACACATGAAGATTATAGTAATACGGGATATGAATCACATGGTATAGTATAAAAAGGAACAAATGATCAATAATTATATGAAAATCCAAATATATGAATAATATCATCAATATTTTAGCATAATTACTAAAAATGTACTTATTACCCAAATAACACATCAAGAGATACTTAAATTATAATAAATACATGTTGAGAATGCTAAATGATATGTAACTAGTTCAGAATAATAATATACTAAATGTGAAATATATAACCCTAATCCTAACTCATCCAAAATAAATGTATATACAAATTTGGTAAAAATAATATAATAATGAAGAAGGGTCTAGAAAATATTTCTAAGAACCTATGATCAAGTAGTAGGTCATAAATTATCCAAATGTGAAGCCTGAATTGTAAAATGAATGGAAACCAGAAAGGATGTATGATAACTAAAAACATGATATAATTGATTACAATTCTATCATCCTAATGGCATCTTCGACAACAAAAGATGATTAATACAACATCAAAATAAGTTTTATTCACTTAAACAAATTAAATAAGTAATCATAGACTATGTATATATATATATATATATATATATATATATATCGTATATCAATACCAAAGTCAAAGGTATTATAACATAATCGAATAACATGAATAAGCAAAATCAACTTTAAAGTCAACTAACACTAAAATGGGACATATATATACCTATAAAATTTACCACTTACAAGTGAGTGATATCCTCAATGACGCATTTTAATCCATTCCCAAGTTAAGAATTTACAAGTTGTAGAAAAGACAAAACAAATAGATTTAACACAATGTGATTAATTAATCCATTGTAACAGAACATGCAAGATATAAAATGGTTATAATCACGAAAAACATAATATAAAAGTCTAATAAAATGATGATATTTATCAACCAAGTACATTATATCATATCTTGTTTGTGAAAAATAAAAATCAACACCATTTAGGGAAAATTTCAAGCTCAAGTTTATATAAATTAATGAATCGTAAAACAAAGGACACAATGCTTTGACTCAAGGGAAATTGTCAACACCATTTTAAAAGAATTTTTAACTACCACTTTCCCCAATAATAAGTACTTTTCAGTTAAAACCTTTGGTAAATTAGGGTACATATATATCTTTGGGACATTGATTTGTTGGTGTGTTTTTTTCAAGCGGTGGCTTTCAATAATCACAATGATGGGAAACTATTTGAAAATTTTAAATTTGGCATCATTCATTCTATTATTGTATCCCTAACCACTTTTTCACACGTGAATTTTCTCATAATATGAGTCTTTTTAACTTTTTCCAACCCTAAAATTAAAAATTCTCACCCACACATTTTAGGAGTGTTACATGATTTCACAAGTCTAATATATATTTTAAAATTTGTATACGACAATAAATTTTTGTCATCTCTTCTAAAGTGGCTTGTAATCAATATGTAATGTGGTGTAAAATGAAATAAGATATAAGAATGGGTTCTATATTATATTTTATCTCAAAGTTTATAGGATTTAATAGAAAATAAAATCCATGTCATGAAGCACATATCACATTCCCACCCGAATAGAAAACCTCTCAAAACTATACATCTTGAAACTTGAAAGTATGTCATTATACATATAATTTAAAGGGCATAAACATGATTTTTCAAAAAATGAATTTTTGAACTTTATAATTAAATATTTTTATAGCCATAAAAGATAATGTTATAGGATTATCATGTTACTACAATGACACATGCCTGGTTTTCGAGGTGTCTAAGGAATTAGATCATAAATAAAAGTTTTGAAATAAAATATAAATAACATAATAAAGGTCATAATTACATCTGATGGTAATAGTCACAAGGAACTTTATTCATTGCACACATACTAGGGTTGTTCTTACGTTACATAATGAATCTGAAAAATAAAATATAAATAAAAAATACAACATATGACTGGTACAACATGAAACTACAATATGACGCTACAACATGAAGTTACATCATCTTATAAGTATCAACATATGGAATTATGACGGGTTTGCCGAAACCGCAACTAATTTTTCATAAATAAATTATTGCTAGGGATACACGAGAGGAGCATTATGGTTTGCAGGGTCGGGGAAATTGTTGTCTTTTTATGTCTTGGGTCCATTTGGAAGTTCAAAAATATAAAACGAAATTGCCCAGTTGATAATCCTTATAAGTAATATCAAGAGTATCATAACAATTGAGATTCAACATCTAGTGTAAGATGTCATAAAAATATAAAATGAAATTTGCTATAATTAGATACATCAAGGCTAGGACTGGCTAATAGTCGTGGGTGGTTTCTAAACAAATATTCCGTAATTATCTATTTAGAGGCTTTAGGGTAATCCAACAACTCAATCGAAATAAATTAGAGATAATCAATCCAAATAGTCGGAGATAAAGTAATCTTGTTAAATCAATCACAGACATTCCATAGTGTAGCGCTAACTAGGCCTCAATCTTCTGAATCCTATAGGCCAATTAGTACATTCGTGGGTATAACGAAGGATTATTCCCTCGTCATAATGTACGCTATAATTGAACCAGGTAAAACAACATCGTATGAAATAATATGATTGCATTAAATCACCATTAAGATCTGAATCAATCATACGTAACTAATCAATTGAGTTCATTAATGAGAATAAGATAAACTGGTGAAAATTCCTTACTAATTCTTTTAATCAAAAGTTAAAACAGTTAAGAAGGGTCCAAATTGTTTTCTTTAAGAAACTCTTTTAATCGCACCAATGGAACCTCAAGTTGTATAAAAAATTGTTTTTGAACAAGAAATTTCAGTTACTTGGAATCTTAAATGTTAAAAGAAATTTAAACTCATATAAAAATGATAGCATGGGTAAAGCAAGTATCAGAAACATTCACATAAGACAGTATTTTAACGTGGTAAAACCCCAATAAAAAAGGGGAAACATCCACGACCCCCCTACGAAGTAAAATAAAAAATCCACTAGAATGAGTTTTTAGAGTATAGGAAAGCAACATATTATCCATACAAATCAGACCCAAAATAAGTCAAGAAATTATACAAGCATTCCTAGCTTTTCTTCGACTTTTTTGGCTCTGATTATTGTCTTTAACATCCTCTAAAGCTTAACTTCGTTGCTCCTTCTTTAAGTTAACTCTGATGGTAAAAATATTTTTACTAACACAACTTTAGTGATGTTATGTGATAGTGTAGTGAAGTGATGTGCCTAAGACATGCAAGAAACTCACTCAAACTTATACAAAAAATATTCCTACAAATTACAAAATTGATCTAAATGACATGGAGGAGTCTAAATAAACTTTTATTGAAAAATAGACTTCTTTTTAAGGTCAGATCAGAAAACAATCTTGTTATTAAAAAGAGAAAATATTCTATATGTCTCACTCATATTTATTTACAAATCTATTTCACAAAATGTGAAATCTAAACTGGGAGACATAAACGTCTTTAGATCTGAAAAATCTTGAAGTCTATTTTTCAAAAAAATGTTGAAAATAGAAAAAGATATTTGTTGGGTAACTTTTTAATAAAAATGTTTAAGAACTAAAAAACCCAACAGATAGATGATTTCTATATAAAGAAATCAATCCTAACAACTAAGCGTGACTCTATCACTTCAGTCAGACCTACAAGTGTCAACTCTAGTGAGACGAGATCTCAACTCAGTGAAGGTGTTTGACAAGAGATGTAAACTAAAGAGGATTTTGAAAATGTTAGTTTTTCTAAATCAATGTTCTAAAACGACTTATTTGGAATGATGACCCCGAATTTTAAAATATTTAAATAAGAATTTCCTTTTAGGTGCGAAATAGTGATGGTTCAACTAAACAACATAAAATAAATTTTAATTTCTTTCAAATTAAAATCAACCTAAAGTCAAAGTGAAATTATATTAATCAACAAATACATTTTTCACTTTAACATATTAACTCAATCCAAGTCGTAAAAATTTGACTAATAATAAATATTCAATTTTACAAATTAGGCCACACCAAATTTTATCCAATAAAATTAATGACTTGAATTAAATTAATTAAACATTACCCAAATTAATTTTAGCACCAAATTAAACAAGAGTAGTGGTTTAAACCAATTTTATCCTTTTTACCTAAGCATGCATCTAATGTGAATTTTGAAAAAGATAAAATACACAAATAACCACTAAGCCGCGATGTATGAGAAAAAACCCACAACAGGAAAAAAACCTCGGATGACCCTAGCTATAAATCTACTAAGTACGGTATTACAAGTACAAGACAGTAAGACTTACAACACTCCACTTGACTCCGTCCAAGCCCCGATGCTCCTTCTTGTACACACCTCTGCCTAGAGAATAACCACGGAACTCCACCGCGGTCTCGAAATCCACCGATCGAACTTTTAGGAACCCATCAACCACATACGGTGCCTTTCATCGTATGAGAATACCGCAGCAACAAACAAGTCTTCTTCTTTTTGGGATGTAGAAGTAAACCCAAACACTAGAGATAAAATCGGTGCCAAAACTCCAAGCAAAGTATGTATATTAAGGAACTTGGATAAACTAAACAACTGGGTGAAACAAAAGTGTTTTTGGATTTTCTTGAACAACAAACACTAAAAACTTGAACTCTTTCTTTTTTGGAATTTTTTCTCTTAAACTCTCCCTTAGAGATTGTAGTATGTGAAAAAGTTTTTTTTTTCCAAAATGTTGGTTCCCGTACTTAATAAATCTGGCAAAAGATAGTGGGAAAAAGAAGTGGAAAAAGTGGGAAAACCGTCAAAAACGGCCAAAATACCTATTTCTCGTTCGAACGACTTTACTAACGAGGTTCCAGTACAAAATAATCAAACTCTTTAGAAGTCTCATTCGAACGACATGACAATCTCGTTCGAACGAGATGCCAGTTCATTCGAACGACATGGTAATCTCATTCAAACGAGATTCCTGTGTGATTCAAATGACGTTTCAAAAAATCAAAAAGTAAAATATTCATTCTAAGTCCAAAAAATTTTATAACAAGTTCTAAAAAAAATTCTGAGTAACCCAAAGTTGTTAAAACAATTTATAAAAAATTTATAAATAACACCCAATAAAAGTCGAAGCTCGTATATATATAAATTGCATTATACCTTAGGAGCATTGGAAAGATATTGTTGACATAGAAATGAGGCACACTAAACTCGGCATATGATGAAGCTTTATACTTTTATCCGCTACTTCTTCAACTAACACGTCATAGGATTGGATGGATACACTTGAACACTATCCTATGACACAAATATTTTGGTCCGGTTTTGAGCCAACACTACATTAAGACTCAATCGGATATTTGTGTTCTTACAAATCTCCCCCTTTGGCTATTCCGGGATAAAAAAAACCAAATAATAATCCTAAAGGGCCGTCAAGCTCTACTAGACTTAAAAAATATCCCACCCAAAATAAAAATACAATAGTTTGACTTATACAACCCAAGGATCAATGTCTTTGCCGACGATGAAAGTTGCCATTAATAAAAATTCATGCACACTTAAGCAAACTATCAAATGCATAGGGAATAAGAATATTAAATACATATAAATTAAATACTCACCCTAAATTAATTCTTCCCTTTATCAACTATGATCAACCTAAGAAGATAGCGCCCTCCCCCTAAGTTAAATCTCCTAAACTTAGATAAGATTACAATATATTTAGATACCATTTCTCCCCTATCATTCTTCCCCTTTTAGTTCAGGAATAGACAAAGGATAACAAACTAATTTAAACATGATGCTTAGAGTGATAAGAACATGAAAGCCTATGAGTAACAAAATCATAACTAATCCAACAAATAATAACGAATACCAACTAAGATGCAAGAAAATGATACCAATATGATACATAAAGTATTAAGCATGTGATATCAACAAAGAATGCAACAAGATAGATACCATTCATGAAGTAGAAGCATATAGGGACTAGAAAGCAAGGCAAAGACAAATAGAATACCTCGTATATGAGAACATAATAAATATCATTAACGCACACGCATATATACTAGGTATAAATACCACACATGACACAAAATAAAATAATCTTTTCACATTCATATGGCAAAAAAGTGTCATATGCAAACGGAAGTGTTGGGGTGTGAACTAGCAATAATTAAATTTAGACCAAATCACTTAAAATATGTTCACGGAGTTTTCATTTAATTGAAAACTTCATCACATTTGGATACAACCTCATGTGACAGTATAGATTGAACTCAATGAACAAATATAAACAATGCATACAAGCCTAGAATTTTGATGATTCTACAAACCAATAGAGTCATGACATTGAAAGTACAACTAGGATAAACAAACATTGTGCAAACCGTTGATATACCATCCAAACTCCCTGAATTTAAGCATATAGAGTTTAATCTTTTGAATGAACAGATCAACTAAACAAAATAGGCCTTGGCAAATATTTTCTTTTAATGCCATTATTCTTTAAGGCCTTTGGACCACGTATTTCTCTTAGGTCCAAACAAACGATGGCTTACTCATAAAGGATGATTATTCCTTTTGGAGCCCTTCCCCGTGCACATTTATAAACAACATTTATATCTCACACAAACCTCACATGCAATGAATTTTAACATGCACTAGTCCTCCTAGGTCACATAACATGTAGATGACAAGATTGGTAGGAGAACACCTCACAAAGCTCAAATATACATATGAAGCTATATCTTCAAGTGAGCTCGTGCATGTGTGAATTGAGGCATATAAAAATAGAATCCATTGTATCAACACAAAATCCAACTACTCCATGGAAGCATGGTAAATAACATTGCAAGGATTGACAATCTACACCAAACGTTTTAGCCACATGGAAGCAAAAAATAAGGGATTCTAACACAAGTGTATGACACATAGAGTGTGTCAAACTAAAATACACACAAAAAATCTTTTTGAGTTTTTTTTAAAAATTTTAACAAAAAATAAAAATATTTACTCAAAAGGCACAAAAAAATCATTTATATTTTTCATTAATCTTAAAGTACTAAAAAGGTAAAACACAAATGATAAACAAAAATCTTTTTGTATTTTTCATTTAATGCAAACTAAAATGAAAGAAGTATAATATAAAAGATAAACAAAAATTATTATTCTAGCATGTGATTAAGCAAGGAGCATAGAGTAGAAAATGATTAAGAAGCATACAATTGGCATGATAATATAGCATGTAGTACAAAAGCTAACGTATGCAAATAAAACTAATTCAACCTTTAGATTTTGCAAGGGAGGAAGCATGTGAAAGTAAACGGGAATCAAATACCCTATCTTATAAAGCTACCAAGTCGAATCTCCTAATCCAAATTAATGATGAATGACGATCTCGAGAAGTAGGGATCTTAGCTAACTCGGTTGCGTTACATAAGGATGTGCTAGGACCTCATTTAAGATCAAAACAAAATTTCTTAAGATGACCTTTTAGACCACAATGTGAACAAATAAAAGGACGTCGAAAGGTGGAACCTAAGGACTGATCTCTAAAGGCTTTCCTAGGTGATTCTATTAAAACATTGGTTTTGGCTTTATGAGTTGATTCATTATAAGTATCGAATCCTAAACCACAAGTATTATTTTTAATTTGGACCGTTCCTAATATTTTATCTAATTTCCCTGAACGACACTCCAAATAATATTTGACTTTACTAGAGTCTTTTAGTTTATTTTCTAAATCTAAAATGTGAGACTCTAATAAAATGTTGCGTTTTTCAAACACGAGAATCTCCTTTTTCAAGGATTCTATTAAACCTTTAAGGTTATCTCTCTCGCCTTCTACATATTCAATATTCTTACGAAGAGCTCTCTCACGTGTTCTAAGGTCTTCCACTAACGCAATCTCATCAATGACCTTAACATACTCTCTCAAACTAGCTTATAACTTTAAATTTGTTCTTTTTAATTTAGTAGATTCATCAAATAACTCTTGAAATGCAATTTGAAGTTCACTCACATCAACCTCATTTTCACTTTCACTCTCACTTTCTTCTCCACTCTCACTACCATCAAAACTAGGGAATCATAAACTTTGAACTTGGAAGTGTCATGTGTTAAAATTTCATCAATAGAGGAGTGCTCACCATAACACCTTTGTTACTCGTCCTTATTTAAATTTTCATTAAATGTTTTAGGGATATTCTTGGCTTTGTCATGCTTAGAATTTTCAAATTTCTTAAAATCATTTTTAAATTTATCTTTGTTAAATTTAAGAAATTTTTGAAACATCCTAGAAAACATAGCCATATATTCCGAGTCACTCTCACTTTCACTCTCTACTACTTGTTTTTTCTCCTTTCGATCTTTCAAAGAAACACCCTTATCTATTTTATTTCAGTTTTAGAGGAAAACATGTCTAGTTCATAGGTTTGTACATCACCTACGAGCTCTTCTAATTTCGGAGAGGCTAAATTGGGTAAAGAATTTAACACGGTCACCTTAGGAATAAATCTATCGGGTAGGGGCCTTAAAATTTTATTTACTACTTAGTTGTCGAGTATTTTCTCTCCCAAATTAAAAGATGAATTGACTATATTAGAAAGTCTTGCATAAAATTCATCAAAAGTTTTTTTTCATTCATTTTAATGGTTTCAAATTGAGTGGTGAGGTTTTGGATTTTAGAAGCTTTAACGACACTAGTTCCTTCATGAGTGAGTTGTAAAATATCCCAAGCTTCTTTAGCGATTTCACACGTCATAATTCGTCGAAATTCATCCGGTGTCACTGCGCTAAACAAGGCATTTAATTCTCGGGAATTATAGTTTGCAAGTTTAAATTCATTGTCACTCCATCTATCGGCGGGTTTGGGAACACGCTCATTATCTACTAAATGTATAGGTGGGGACCACCCATTAACGACTGAAAACCAAACCCTCTCATCGATAGACCTAAGTGTCGATTTTATGTGTACTTTCCAATATGCGTAGTTGGAACCATCGAAAATAGGAAATTTTGAAAACGGGGAAAATTTCATTTTTGTCAAAACTATTTAAAGGGTCTTAAACGCAATAATTTAATGATCCCGCTCTGATACCAATTTGAAAACATGAGTTTTTTCTAAATCAATGCTCTGATACCATTTGTTGGGAATGATGACCCCAAATTTTAAAATATTTGAGTAAGAATTTCCTTTTAGGTGCGGAATAGTGATGGTTCAACTAAACAACATAAAACAAAATTTAATTTCTTTCAAATTAAAGTCAACCTAAACTCAAAGTGAAATTAAATTAATCAACATATACATTTTTCACTTTAACATATTAACTCAATCCAAGTCCTATAAATTTACCTAACAATATATATTCAATTTAGCAAATTAGGCCAAACCAAATTTTATCCAATACAATTAATGACTTGAATTAAATTAATTAAACATTACCCAAATTAATTTTAGCACCAAATTAAAAAAGAGTAGTGATTTAAACCAATTTTTTCTTTTTACCTAAGCATGCATCTAATGTGAATTTTGCAAAAGATAAAATACACAAATAACCACTACGCCACGATGTATGATGAAAAACCCACAATGGGAAAAAATACCTCGGATGACCCTAGCCTCAAATCCCCTAAGTATGGTATTACAAGTACAAGACAGTAAGACTTACAACACTCGACTTGACTCCATCCAAGTGCCGATGCTCCTTCTTGTACACACCTCTGCCTAGTGAATAACCACGGAACTCCACTACGGTCTCGAAATCCACTGATCGGACTTTTAGGAACCCATCAACCACACACGGTGCCTTTCACCGTATGGGAATGCCGCAACAACAAACAAGTATTCTTCTTTTTGGGATGTAGAAGTAAATCCAAACACTCTTCAAATGGTAGAGATAAAATCGGTTCCAAAACTCCAAGCAAATTATGTATATTAAGGAACTTGGATAAACTAAACAATTGGGTGAAACAAAAGTGTTTTTGGAATTTTCTTGAAAAACAAACACTAATAACTTGAACTCTTTCTTTTTGGAATTTTTTCTCTCGAACTCTCTCTTGGAGATTGTAGTATGTGAATTTTTTTTTTCCAAAATGTTGGTTCCCGCACTTAATAAATCTGGAAAAAGATAGTGGGGAAAATAAGTAGAAAAAGTGGGAAAACCATAAAAAAAGGCCCAAAATACCTGTTCCCACCAAATCTCATTCGAACGACATTCTCATTCGAACGACTTTACTAACGAGGTTCAAGTACGAAAAAATCAAACCCATTAGAAGTATCAGTCGAGGGACCTAGCAATCTCGTTCGAACGAGATGCCAGTTCATTAGAACGACATGGTAATCTCGTTCGAACGAGATTCTTGTGTGATTCAAACAACATGCTAGAAAATCTGAAAATAAAATATTCATTCTAAGTACAAAATGTTTTATGACAAGTTCTAAAAAATATTTTTTGAGTAACACATAGTCGTTAAAACAATTTATAAAAAAATTATAAATAAGACCCAATAAAAGTCAAAACTCATATATATATATATATAAATTGCATTCATACCTTAGGAGAATTGGAACAATTTTGTTGACTTAGAAACGAGTCACACTAAACTCGGCATATGATGAAGCTTTATAGTCTTGGACGATACGTCTTCAACTAACACGTCATAGGCTTGGATGGATACACTTGAACACTATCCTATGACACAAATGTTTTTGTCCAGAATTAAGCCAACACTATATTAAGACTCAATCAAAGACTTGTGTCCTTACAGATTTGAACCACGAACAAAGCAAAACCTCTCAAACTCCCAAAGAAATTTTGGGGAAAATTTGACCTGCGTTTGGTTTTAACTTTCCTTTTTCTCTTTGATTTTTCCTCTCTCTTTCCTCTCTTTTATTTTCTCCCAACTCTTAGACTCTCCAAAAGTTAGAAACGATTAACCTTAAGGCCTTATTTGTAGTTGACGATGGAAGGATCTGAAAAGGGGTTTGAAATCAAAGGCCAAGATTAAATCTACAAAACGGTTTTAAATCTAACGATTGATTATGCACCTCTTTTAAATGCCTTCTGATTGGATCAATTAGGTTAGACAAGGATTGGAAAGGATGACATGTAGATAATTGATTAAATCAAACTAATGTTCTAGATTAACTCTCAGTTATGTGAGTGGGAGAAAATACAGATCGGATCGAAAGAAATGAAACACGTTTATGATGAAGATTGAATGAAAAATGCGTGTCTTTGATTTTTTAAAAATATCATTTCCACCCCAAATGTATATACCGCTTTTGGATTCCACCCAAGGCAAAATTTTAAAATATTTAGATATTACAAAATGGCCCAAAAAAATTTAAAACCTAATTTTAAATGTCTAAAAATAGATTTTACATGTTTAAAAATAGATTTTAAATGTTTAAAGAGTTATTAAAATCCTTGAAAATAGTAGAAAATAATTTTAAGCAATGTGAACACAAACACACACACACTTCATACACACGAAAATGAAAAATGAATGCAGTCATAGCTGTATAGTTGTGTTGGTTATACTACCTTTTCCAGTCTTTGATAATTGTTGATGAAGATCATGAAAGGGCATGAGGCTTAGGGTTAGGTATGGGATGACACATTTTTGTCTCTATTTCCTTACTAGACAAGCTCATACACACAAAATGAAGAATGAATGCGGTCCTAATTGTATAGTCGCGGTCCTTTTTTAGTCTTTAATAATTGTTGATGAAGATCATGAAGGGGCACGATGCTTAGGGTTAGATATAGGATGACACAATTTTATCTCTATTTCCAAACTAGATGAGCTTCTATATTTTAAACTCAAGTGAGTCATATATATAGTGTGATTCAATCTCCCCCATTGGAAATATGAGACAAAATATCCTTTGAGTCATCAAGGACTCGTAGGGATACAAAATAATAGAAAATTTTAATCATATACAAAAATTCTATCTACCCCATATTCTAGAAAATAAAAAATACATAACTCAACTAATTATAGACCAATACACTAAAAATAACAAGATGCACATTATGGTACTGATTCCTAAAATAAATTACCTAAGATTAAGCTTTTTATTTGAAATGTATAATAAATGTCCAAGATGGACTCAAATATTTCTCCTCCATTTTGTCTCAATTGGACAAAGGGAAAAGTCACAAAACTATATATCTGAAACAGGTATATAAACCTAAACATTATTCAACGGGAAATTACATGCATCTCCTACATTAAGTAGATATAAGAGGCGTTATTTGTCATTTATCTAACAATCATGCCTTATATTCTCAGAGATTAATGGTAAGCATGTAAATAGTCAAAAGATATAGATTTAGGTGATGATATTCGAATATGCCATAACCATACTAATGAATTTCCTTAAGGATTCAAAACGAGTGTGATCCAAAGGTTTTGTGAATATATCTGCTAAATGAAGGTCATTAGGTAAATAATTAATTGCCAATTCCTTACATTCAACTAAGTCACGTATAAAATGATGTTTGATTTTAATGTGTTTGGTACGTGAGTGTTGGACAGGATTTTTGGAAATGTTAATCGCACTCTGATTGTCACAATAAAGATTTAATTTCTCTTCATTAATGCCATAATTGCTTAGCATTTGTTTTATCCACAATAGTTGATCACAACGTGTAAGCGCGAGAGCTTTTCTGAATCAAAGCTCTGATACCAATTTGTAAAATATGGAACCCCGGATTGAATAAATTTCTTTCAATTAATAATATTGTAATTTCCTTTTATGTAAACTCGAGATGATGCGGAAGCGGTGTGATGGTTCAACTTTAAAACAACAACAAATTTTAAATTCTGAAAACAAATTAAAATTACACCAAGTGAAGTAAAATTAATCAATTAATATATTCACTTAAACCGATTAATTAATCCAAGTCCTAGAATTTGCCTAAGTCATATTTATCAATATTAGCAAATTAGGCGAAACCAAATTTTAGCAAATGACTTGAATTAAATACACTTTACCCAATATTTAATTTAGTCCCAAATTAAATTGAGTGTGATAATTTAAACCGAACTTTATCTTGAATTATTCTAAACATGCGTTCTACGTTATTTTGCAAGATAAAATAAATCAATCACACTACGCCGCGATGTAAGAGGAAAAACTCAAGACGGGAAACAACCTCGGACGGCCCTAGCCACAAATCCACTAGATACGGAGTTACAATTACAAGACAGATAGACTTACAACGCACGACTCGATCCCTCTCAAGCCCCGACGCTTCTTCTTGCAGACACCTCTTCCTAGCGGATAACCTTGGAACACCACCGCGGTCTCGGAATCCACCGATAGGACTTTCTATGGTCACCGTCACCCGAGCAAGGATCCTTTCTCCAAGTGGGTAGAATCGCAACAAAACGTCTTCTTCTTTGATGGATGTAGAAGCAAACCAAAACTTCTCTTTGAAACGGAAGAGATAAACCGGTGCCAAACTCCAAGATATTTGATATGTATATAAGAACTTGGATAAACAATATGGGTGTAAAACACTAGAGTGATGGATATTTTTCTCTAAAAATCTCACTCAAAACATGAACATTTTCCTAAACATTTTTTCCTCTCAAACTCTCTCTAAGAGATAAACTAGGATGGAAAAGTTGGATTGGAAAATGTTATTCCGGCACATAATAAATTCTGAAAAAGTTGGTTAAAACCAAGTGGGGAAGTGGGTGCAAAACTGCCAAAAAATTGCCAAAAACTGTTCCCGCGTGGCATCTTGTTCGAACGACTTTTCGTTCGAACGAAATCTCGTTCGAACGAGATTTCTAACGACGCTCCAGTATGGACTCGTTAGAAACTCGTTGGATATCTCGTTCGAACAGAAGATTCGTTCGAACGACATATCGAATGACATGTCAGTGGCCTAATATGGGAACTCGTTGGCAGGTTCGTTCGAACGACAATCTCGTTCGAACGACTCTATCGAACGAAAAACCCGAAAGTTGGAAAATTCGATTTTAGCCCAGAAAACTTTATAAACTTATTGTAAAGTTTTATTTAATTCTTTCTGAAAATTAAAACACAGTTTTTACAAAGCCTAACACCCAATAAAATTTGTTCCAAGCTCCTATATATATATAATTGCATTCATACCTTGGGAGCATGGAACCATAGTTGACGACGTAGAAACGAGGCATGCAAACCGGCATATTTGATGAAGCTTTATACTATTTGCCGCTACGTCTTCAACAAACACTTCATAGGCTTGAGAATATTACAATTAAATACTATCCTATGAATAAATGTTTTTTCCGAAATTGAGACAAAAGTATATATGGACTCAATTGGAAATTTGTGTCCTTACACAACGGTTACATGCGACTATATATTCAGATTCAGCTGTGGCTAAGGAAGTGCAATTTTGTTTCTTTCTATTCCACCTGACTAAGTTATTACCAATGTAATAACATGCTTCTAACGTAATTTTACTATCATCGAAACACCCAGCCCAATCAGATTCGGTGTATCCTATTATCATACTGGATGTGTTATTTGTGTACCAAAGTCCTAAGTTAAGAGTTCCTTTTACTTATTTTATAATTCTCTTGATGCACAGTAAATGACTCTCTTTAGGGGTATTTTGAGATCGAGCACACACACAAACATCATACATAATGTCAGGGCATGAGACAGTTAGGTATAGTATACTTCCTATCATGCTATGATACAGTGTAGGACCGACGAATTTCCTATGTTCATCTATAGATAATTTTACTGAAGTACTCATGGGTGTCCTAGCATCTTTTGCATTTTCTAACCCAAACTTTTTTACTATCTTTAGAGCTTATTTGGATTGCCATATAAATAAACGTTCTAAATTTTGTTTTACATTAAGTCTTAAAAGGAATTGTAACTCCTCAAAGAGAGACATTTGCATATCTTTAGAAATTGTTTTAACCTTAGACGAGGAGGTAGATCCAAAAATAATATCGTCTACTTACACTTGGGCTATTATAACACTTTTGTCAAAATATTTGAAAAAAAGAGTTTGGTCATCCCCACCTCTCCTAATGCCTTTATTTAAAAAAAGTAGACAATCGTTCATACCAAGCGCGAGGGGCTTGGTTTAACCCATATAGCACCTTTTTCAGACGATAGATATCATTTGGGTGGCGAGGGGCAATTAACTATTAGGTTGTTCTACATAAGTCTCCTCAGTTAAAATACCATTAATGAATGAAGACTTTACATCCATTTGATACAAAGTGAATTTTTTAAGAGACACACAATAGCGAGAAGAAGACGAACATATTCAAGGCGTGTCACGGGGGCAAAAGTTTCGTTAAAGTCTATTACTTAAATTTGAGAATAACCCTGGGCCACAAGTATGGCTTTGTTTCTAACTACCATCCCTATTTAATCAATTTCATTTTTAAAAACCCATCTAGGGACAATAACCCATTTATTTTCTGGTCTGGGAACAAGATAAAATACGTCATAAGTTTTAAATTGAATTAGTTACTCTAGTATACCACCAATCCAATATGAATCATTTAATGCTTAATTCACATTCTTAGGTTCTAGTAATGATACATAGCAAGTGAAATGAGGAGCATGACGTAACTAGGATCTTGTTCGAACAGTCTCTTCTGGGTTACTGACCACATTATCTAGGGGATGATCCTTAGAAACCCAGTTGGGTACCTCCGGATTCTCAATTGGCAGACTCATCTACTTTTGACGAGTTTAAATGAAGAGTGCCTTCAGACCCATACACTATAGTTGGTTATATATTCTCAGTCTCAATATTGGTTTCACTCACTATTATATTGATGGATTTCATTAAGGTTTTGGTAAGAAGATTATAGACACAGTAGGCTCTACTATTTGGAGAATAACCTAAGTAAATGACTTTATCACCTCTAGTTTAGAATTTGGACAAATGTTCTCTGTCCTTACATACATAACATACACTACTAACGGTTCTAAAATATTTTAGGTTAGGTTTTTTCCCGTACCAAATTTCATAAGGTTTCTATTAGGTATTTTTCCTAAGTTTCACTCTATTGATTATATGACAAGTCGTGCAAATAGCTTCAACCCAAAAATATTTAGTCAAATCCTTTGCGTGGATCATAACACGAGCCATAACCTAAATAATATGATTTTTACGCTCAGCTATCCCATTTTGTTGAGGCATTTTTGGGGAACTAAATTCATGTTTGTAACCATTGTAGTCATAATATTCGATAAGTCCAAAATCTATAAACTCACCTCCTCTATCACTACGAATTACATTTACTTTGGATTCTTTCTCATTTTTAATTTGTATTAAAAATTTCATAAACTTATGAAATTTTTTTGATGTTTTTTTTAAAAAGGCAACCCAGGTAAATCGAGTAAAATCGTCAACCATAACCAAGATGTAGTTGTTGCCACAAAGACTAACAGTGTGAGAAGGACCCATTAGGTCCATATGGATGAGTTCTAGAGGTTTGGTGGATAGAACGTGTTTAACTTTCTTATGAGGATATTTAACTATCTTTCCTTCTTGACATGGCCCACATACAAATATTGGAAATGGGTTTAATTTTGGATGAACCTCTATCTATTACTTATGATCTTAATTTACCAAGACTATCATAATTTATGTGACCTAACCTATTGTGCCAGATTTCATTATCTTCCATCCTGGATATATTCCAGATCTCAATTCCTATGTTTACTGTGTAACAGTTATCAGGTGTTCTGAGGCCTATAATAATACAATATCCATTCTCATGTAAAAATTTACAACTGGTTTTTGAGAATGTGACGATATGGTTAGAGTCACAAAATTGTAATACACTCAGTCGATTTTCTTTAAGAACTTTTACTTAAATAACATCATCAAGAGTAGGTAGTTCTTTTTCTTAGAGTGTTACTTTACCTTTGATCTGGGACGATACTCCATCTCCAAACATAACTTTCCCTCCTAGGAAGTTAGTTCTGTTGGATAGTTTAGTCTCGTTCCTAGTCATATGTTTGGAACAACTCGAGTCTAAATACCATCCAGATGAAGTGTGTTAAGCTTTTAAGGCACTAATGACAATATTACACTTTATTTGGGGTAATAGCTCATTTTCCTACCCTAAATTGCTCGAGTTTAAAAATGTTTGGGCATATTTGCTCGAATATAATTAAATTTGCAAGCATCAGATTTCTCTTTAAAAGATTTTTGCACTTTAAACTTATTTTTGGAAGATTGTTGAGGATTTGGTTTAGTCAGGAGTCTGGGAACTTTCCTCTGAGTCTTCCTTTTAGTATTGGATCTTTTCTTCCTATCTTGATAGTTAGAGTTCTTATCAGGCTGTCTAGGAAGGACGTAGTAATTTCAGTTTTGCCTCTAGTAGTTAAAGTTTATATACACAGGTTAATAAATGGTAGGTTGTTATAGACGCTTTTGAAAACAGGTTTCAAGTGAATGTCCATAGACATCACAATAGGATCAGTATAGGTGGCTCGAAGGTTTCTTACAATCTCTAAGACCTTTAAAGATGGGTTTGTTTAAGTTTGGGGTTATAGTCCTATGTCTCATATTGACAGGTTGGAACAAGGACTCTCCTTACCGTATGAGGGAGCAAACACATTTAGTATTAGATTCAACATTTTCCATAGAATTACCACTACTTACAATATCTATTCCTTTCTGTTTTTTTTTTCAAAATCATCTTTTATAAACTGAAAATCTGGACAAGTTTCCATAGGACTTTTTCCTCCTGACACAAACTTTATGGTTTGTAAATTTTTAGTTGTGTGTCTCTTCTGTCCTCATAATTGGTTTTACTAAATGCGATAAAGCCTTCAAAACAATTAGAATTGTTTTCAAATTTTGCAAATTTTTTGAAGACTGCTGAGCCTTTTTCTTTTGCTTGTTCCAATTCTAACAACGTGGCCTCGCATTTATTTTCCAGAATTTCATTGGATTAAAAAAGATCATTGATTTTTTTAGAAAAATCCTTAGTTTGTGTTTCATGGGCTAGACATTGATTAGTGTATTCTTCAACATTTTGTTTAACCACAAGACTAAGAGATTCTATCTTTTTAGTCAAGTGTTTAATGGTTTTTTATAATATAGTGCTCCTCCTAAGCATTTTAGTGTACAGTGTGTGGATGTTGGGAAGGTCATCATTATCGTACTAACTAAGTATGGTGGGTGATTTTTCCCTTATCTATTCATTTTTCGAACTCACACACACATTCAGTTTGTCATTAATATGACCCCTTTGACTCACACACATGGCAATAGAGCTACTATTATCAGCATGACCATAACAAGCATTCTTAGGGCACAAATTAGATAAACCATTGTATGTCATTTTTTGCTTGAATCATACCATGTTTTGCAAAAATTGGACTTATTATGTTTTTTCAGGATGACCCTACAGTTAAAGGCAATGTGACCTACTTTACCACATTTAAAGCATTTAGACTTGCTATGGTCTTTGTTATTATTGTTTTGGTGTTTATCTAGATTCCTCTCCTGAGGTCTATTATTGGATTGATTTGAGTAACGACCCTTTCCTTGTTTAGCAGCAACATTATTTTTAAACTTCAGTATTTTCTTAAAGTGTTTAGACATGAAGGCTATTTGGTTATCCAAATCATCCAAGTCACAGTCATCATCAAATGGCATATCAAGATTAGGCTTCACTTTGGATTGAAACATAACATTGGGATTACTGTTTTTCTTTCGAATTCCAAGAAGTTCTTTCCTATAATCCAATTTTATTTCCATAGTTCATAATTTGCTAGCGAGGAGTTTAGGGATAAGATTTGGATCTTCTATTTACTTAATTGTATATTTTTACTGTCAAATTTCTGCGAAATTGATCTTAGGATTTTAGAGATAATTTCTCTTCTATCATAACCACTGCCATTTTCATGTAACTTTGTTATGATACGAGTCAGTTTGATTTAAAAATCATCGAAGGTCTCAGTCTCTGTCATAACTAGGGTGTTATATTGTGGAATGAACATTTGAGTCTTGATAACCTTAACGCGTGTATCACCTTCATGGGCTCTGACCAATATGTCCCAGGCTTCTTTGGAAGTGGTACATATAGAGATTGTTTTGAACTCATTCTCATTTACATATAAGAATAATGCATTCTTGCCTTTGTTATTGCAGAGGGAGGCATGTTTCTCCTCCTTAGTAAATTCAGTGAGAAGTTTTTTTATTCTTATTTCACTACCTTTTGCCATATGTTTAGTAGGATGAATGTAGACATTTTCTATGGCATCCCATACTTCATCTCCCAGCGTTCCTTGGATGGAGGAAATTATCCTTACATTCCATTAAGGAAAATTGTTTCCATCCAAGAGGGGAATTCGAGATAAATTTCCCTCTCTCAAATTTCTCATCCATGAGGAGTTTTTAAAACAGTTTCAAAAAACACAGGATTCTGAGTAGTTGTTTTAGAGAAATAAGAATTCGGTCTGATACCAATTGAAAATCCCTTACTAATTCATTTAATCAAAACTTAAAACAGTTAACAAGGGTCCAAATTTTTTTCTTGAAGAAACTCTTTTAATAACAACAATGAAAACTCAAATTTCGTTAAAAATGTTTGTGAACAAGAAATTTGAGTTACTTGGAATCTGAAATTTTTAAAAGAAATTTAAGCACATATAGCACTGATAGAAGGTGTAAAGCAAGTATTAAAAAAAATTCACACAAGATAGTATTTTAACGTGGTAAAGCCCCAATCAAACTCGGGAAACATCCACGACTCCCTCTACGGAGTAAAACAAAAAATCCACTAGAATGAGTTTTTATAGTACAAGCAAGCAACGTATTATCCACACAAATCAGACCTAAACTAAGGCAAGAAATTATACTATCACTCCTAGTTTTTCTCTGAATTTTATAGCTCTCATTGTTGTCTTTAACATCCTCTAAACCTTAACTCCTTTGCTCCTTCTACACATCGACTCTGATGTTAAAAATCTCTTTACCAATACAACTTTAGTGATGCTGTGAAATAGTGTAGTGAAGTGATGTGCCTAACACATGAAACTCACTCACACTTATATAGGCAATATTCATACAAATTACAAAATTGATCTAAAATGACGTGCAAGAGTCTGAATAAACTTTTATTGAAAAATACACTTCTTTTTAAGGTCAGATCATAACACAATCTTGCTATTAAAAAAAATCCAAAGTACTATATGTCTCACTCTTATTTATTTACAAATCCATTTCAAAAAATGTGAAATATAATCTGGGACACATAAACGTCTTTAGATCTGAAAAATCTTGAAGTCTATTTAAAAAAAAACTTGAAAATAGAAAAGGAGATTTGTTGGGTAACTTTGTAATAAAAATGTTTGAGAACTAAAAACCCAACAGAGAGATGATTTCTGCATAAAGAAATCAGTCCTAACAACTAAATGTGACTCTATCACTTTAATCACACCTACAAGTATCAAATGTAGTGAGACGACAAGAGATTTAAACTAGAGTGGATTTGAACCACGAGCAAGCAAAAAATTTCAAACTCTCAAAGAAATTTCTGGGACAATTTAACCAAGTTTTGTTTTAATTTTTCTTTTTCTCTCTGATTTTGCCTCTCTCTCTCTCTCTCTCTCTCTCTCTCTCTCTCTCATTTTCTCCTTACTCTCAGACTCTCCAAAATTTAGAAACGATTGAACCTAAGGACTTATTTAGAGTGGATGATGAAGGGATCTGGAAAGGGGTTCGAAATCAAAGGCTATGATTAAATCTACCAAACAGTTGTAATCTAATGATTAATAATGCACCGCCTTTAAATGCCTTCTAATTGGCTCAATCAGGTTTGACAAGGATTAAAAAGGATGACATACAAACCATTCATTAAATCAAACAAATGTTCCGGATTAACTCTCAGTTATGTGAGTGGGAGAAAACACAGATCGGATCGCTAGAAATGAAATGCGTGTTTTTTATTTAAAAAAATATAATTTTCCACCCCAAATGCCTGTTTTGCTTTCAGATTCTACCCAAAGCAAAATTTAGGAACATTAGGATATTATAAAATGGCCCAAACAGTTTTAAAACCTAATTTTAGATGTTTAAAAATAGATTTAAATGTTTAAAAAATTCGTAAACATCCTTAAAAATAGTAGAAAATAATTTGAAGCCAATGTGAACACACACGCACACCTCATACACACAAAATGAGGAATGAATGCAGTCCAAGGTGTATAGTTGTATTGGTCATACCATATTGTCCAGTCTTTGATAAGTATTGATGAAGATCATTAAGGGGCATGAGGCTTTGGGTTAGATATAGGATGACACAATTTTGTCTCTATTTCCAAACTAGACAAGCTCCTATATTTTAGACTCAGGTGAGTTATATATATAACATGCTTCAACTGGGTCTATCACATGGTGATATCAACAAAAGGCGTACATAATAGAATTTGTGAAATTAATATTGAGTAAGAATAACAGAGTTATTTTTAAGGCGTTCGAAATATGTTGGCTTGGTTTAGAGTAGGAGTCCGCAAAAGTTTGGAATAAAAA
This sequence comes from Sambucus nigra, assembly GCA_949130495.1. Lineage (NCBI taxonomy): Eukaryota > Viridiplantae > Streptophyta > Magnoliopsida > Dipsacales > Adoxaceae > Sambucus > Sambucus nigra. The sequence goes on from OX422207.1 coordinate 764,748,806, forward strand.
AAATATTTAAGTAAGTTTGGGTTTTTGAATAAATTACAAAACAAACAAATCTATATTGCGTGGAAATAATTTAGGGGGGGTTAATATATAAATAAAGTTTGAATTTATTTCTTATGCTTCCTTAGGTTTTCAAGTTTAGTGGTAACATAATTTTTTTGCTCCTAAGGGTGTTAAAATTAAGTTGAAAAAGATTGGGACGTAAATTCAGAAGTAAAAAAACTTCAGGGGTTTTAGTGTAGAAATAATTTGTTGTTTTAAAGTTCAAGTTTGGATGTTTCTTTAAACTGGCTTTTTAGTTGACCAAATAGTTTTCTGTGTTATACCATTTTGACCATAAAATAAAATAAAATTTTTGGAAAGTTTTTTTGAATTTTGTGATTGGACACGTGCCCTCTTGCGCTCATTTGAATTTATCACGTGATGGATTTGACCCTACTAGTGCGCGTGTGACACACTTGATCTTCAACCTTCGTAATTTTGACTTTAGGGTTATAAACTTTGACTTTCAATCAAATCCATTATAAAATACCATTTTAGATGATTCAAAAGTCATTCTTCCTAATTTTTCAAAAGGAATTTAAAAGTATAACTTTTATGGGTTGAGGTGAATCGTAGATTCTTCTCTATAGACTGTAAAACTTCAAAAATTTTAGTTCTATATTCATAGAGTTTTAGTGAAATTCGAACCATGGAAGTGATATGGTTTTGTTTCAATGTGAATTTGGAACAAAATGATTTATGTTTGATGTTTTAATTCATAGTATACATAGAGAATTTGAACATTTAAATTTTAACCGTCGAAATAAGAAAACTAAATTTTGAGATATGTAGTATACTATAATCAGATTAAACATTATGATTGAATTCCTACAGGTCTAAGGGTAATTATTTCCACTTTGAAACTAGTTCAAAGTCAAGAACACAAAATTTACCGTTAAAGCTGAAGCTTTCATGGTGTTTTCTGAAAATTGACCCTTATCTATGTATTTCTATGTTAAGTAAAGTATGTAAAACTATAAATTGATCCTTAACTACTTCCCAAATTAAATAAAATCGAAAGAACTGAGATCTATGAAAAAAAAATGGGTATACCCCCAAATGACAAAATTTTGTGTTGGTTTTTATGCTACTGATTCAATGATTTTCTTTGTACCAAGGTGTGTCTTTTATTGCTGATGTTAAGGATAGTTAATTGGTCGGAAATAAGTCTGAGTTTGAGTTAGTTTAATAGAAGATATCCTCGAAATGATTTTGAGTACACATAAAAACATGTATTATATTGACTCCCATTGGCTTTACTGGTTGGTTGGTGGCATTCTCATCAGCATAGCTGATGAGGATAAATTCAGGAGTTTAGGTTTTGGTCCTTGGAAACTTTTGGTTGAGTTTTAAGTTCATTTTTTATGTTTTTCCAAACATTAGGGGACTTTGTGTAATTTATAAAAATTAGTGGAGTATTTTTATGGGCGGGTTTGTAAATTTGAGGTGCTTATGAAGTTAGTTATGGAAAAATGGGGGTTTATAACACATCTGGAAATATTAAAAGTCAAATAAAAACTTTAGGGGATAGTTTGAAATATTTAAAACTTTAGGGTTACTTTATAATTTAAGATTTTCTAAGGTTCTTCTAGTTAATATTCACGATTTTTAGTTTCAAGAATTTTTTGAATCGGGTAAGGTTATTAATTACTTAAAATTATTCCTACATACATGTATTGTCGAAATCTAGACAAGTTATCATTTTGCGGATCTTATAATTATCCCTATCAAAATAAATGTTTCATCCTCGAAATTACCTTAGAATGATTTAGGGTATTGTTGTTTAATAACATCCATAAGTTCCCATGTAGCTTCTTCAGCTTCGTGATTTTTCTAGTGAATTTTAACTAAGGGAATGGTTCTGGTATGAAAAATTTGATCTTACACATTAAAAACTTGAAGAGGCCGTTCTTTAACATTGTGATTAGGTTGACAGAATGTCCTTCCAATGGAATGGTGTGATTTGGACTTGGAATATACTTTCAAAGATGAGAGACACGAAACACGTTGTGAATTTGCGATAAGTGTGGGGGTATGGTTTATCGATAAGCTAATGGCCTGATCCGTTCAACAATTATAAAGGGTCCGATATATCATGGTGTGAGTTTCCTTTTTCCTTTAAATCATATGATAAATTTTCCATAAAATTCTAACAACGTCAGCTAAAAGCCAAATGAGATTTAATCTCCAAACATTCCAAGGTTTTTCGTAAAATAGATTCCTATTCAAGTAAGAACAAAAGGCACATACATATATGGACTGGAACTTGCAGTAATATATTTATACTTGAATGACAGTATATAGAAATGAAAAGCTCTGAATATAACGAATGCGATAATTCAAAGGTAATATCTTTTTCTTTCAATCATATAATTTAATGGCCAAGTACACTCTAATATTGTATTCTTTTACCATATTATTCCCCAGTAGTTGAGGGTCAATTGAACTTGTTCATCACAAAGTCTTATTTTGGGTGCACCAGCTATAACCGAGATGGAAGGTCAGTCAGTAAGAGAGGTCCCTTAGGCTGAATCTTATTTCCATTATTCAATATCATTTTCAATGCTCATTTTAAATGGTATGTCTATATGAATAAATATAAACATATCACAATGAATCAATCATCAATATTAGATGAATTTTGAGAATAAAAGCAATTCACAAAATATAGTGTTTGCATAATTTCATATAATTAAAATGCGCAAGGAATGTCATAGACTACTCTCCTAAAATGGAGATTCGAAATTACAAATATGGAGTCTTGGATCACTTCATTAGGATGAAACTTCTTCTTTAACTATCCCACACTTTCTCTCGATTTTTCCCAAGGAATTGGTGTGAATTCAAATGATCCTAAAGGCCTTATATATAGTTTTCCAAAGATATCACTAAGTTGACACGTGTCTAGTTGACCAAGCTTTTACAACGACGAGTCAGTGTATGAAGTGTCACGTAACAAAGGCATCTTGTAGTCTTATTTCATCGAACTACGATACGTGTTTTAACTTTCTCTCTAAAGACAACTATTGTTTAAGCTTTATGTATATGGATAACATGTGTAAGCATGAGGTGTCAAGCACGAGGTGGAAAGGTATTAAGGGTATAAGGGTTATTTTACCCATGAAGGGCATTTTTGTAATTTCACACTATATATTTTCAATGTTTCTTAGAGGTCCTTAAAATATTTTATTTATAAAAGATCCTTTTATATTTTTTCATTATGGTCACTAAAACTTTCTTAAATCAAATCGAGTTCCTAAAGTGTCATAAATTTACATTTTCTACCCTAAAATTTATCATTCAGCTTAGGATGTGTATAAAACTTCAATTTGATCCATTTTACCGTTGATTCTTCAAATTTAAAAACGGGATTTGTCGTATTAAGAACCTATAATATCACATTTGTAATAACATAACATTTATCAGATAGTAAGTGAGACGCAATTATAAAACAACTATATATAAGCATATAAAAGTTGGGTCATTACATCCTACCCTCCTTATAAAAAGTTTGGTCCCCAAACTTGACTTACATTAATTTTCAAACAGGTATGGATATCTCTCGTTTATTTCATCTTCCCTCTCCCATGTTTCTTCTTTAATGTAATGATTACTCCATAATACTTTTAGTAGTGGAATTACCTTGGTTCGTAATATTTGATCATTATGGTCCAAAATTTCTGCTGGATACTCAATGTAGGTCAGATTACTCTAATTTGAAGAGGTTCATGACTTAAGATATGTGCTGGATCTGGGATGTATTTCTTCAGCATTGACACGTGAAACACATTATGCACACTAGAGAGTTCAGGGGGTAAGGCTATATTATAAGCAATAGCTCTTTTATACTCAAGGATTTTAAAAGGCCCTATGTATGGAAACTTAAAATCTATAATGTTCCAAACTTATGTTCAGTAGTCTACGGGTTTATAACCTATGCTCTGATACCACCCCTATCACGACCTCGACCCAAAATTAGTTGGGAAAGAGCATCTTGACTTTCCACCAAGGCATTCAATATTATGGATTTAAAATATTTGTTAAAATAAATGCAACAGAAATACATTCACATGGTCATGAATCGTAAACTACTGAAAAGGAAGTAATTACATCATCGAAGCTTTCTAAAAGGAAACCGCATTTATATTAAAGGTAACAATGAGTTAAAACTTAAGACAAAATTTAAAACCTATTACATATTCTATCTCATAAACCAAACATTTTTCATAAAGTAACAAAAAAGAGCCTTAAAAGACAAATCTTCAACATAGTCCTTTCACGTTCCATCCTTGAACCTAATTATTTTCTAAAAAATTCTAACAACGTCAGCTAAAAGACAAATGAGATTTAATCTCCAAACATTCCAAGGTTTTTTGTAAAATAGATTCCTATTCAAGGAAGAATTGAAGGCATATACATATATGAACAGGAACTTGCATTAATATATTTATATGTGAATGACAGTATGTAGAAGTGAATAGCTTAGAATAGAATGGTGCGACAATTCAAAGGCAATATCTTTTTCTTACGATCATATCATTTTAATGGCAAAGTACACTTTGATATCGTATTCTTCTATCGTATTATTCCCCGGTAGTTGAGGGTCAATAGAACTTATTCATCACAATGCCTTATTGAGGGCACATCAGCGATAAACCAACTAGGAAGGTACCACCAAAATATTTCAATTCGGTAGTCAAGGCCAACATAGTAAGAGAGTTTCCATATACTGAATAAAAAAATTTCGAATTCAAATAAAATGTTTATATTGAGAGATATACACATAAAAAAAACGACGAAATGATCAATATCAGATGTATTTTGAGAATAAAAGATGTTTAAAAAAATATACATAGTTTTAATAAATATCATATATTCAAAATACGCAAGGAATGTCATAAAGTACTCATCTAAAATGGAGGTTCAAAATTACAGATATGGTGTCATGGATCACTTCATTAAGATGAAACTTCTTCTTAAACTGTCCCATGCTTCCTCTCAGTATTTCCGAAGGAATTAGTGTGAATTCAAATGATCCTAAAGGTCGTATTTATAGTTTTTCGAAGATATCATGACACGTGTCTAGATGACTAAGCTTTTATAATGATGAGTCAGCGTTTGAAGTGTTGTGTAACGAAGGCGTCTTGTAGTCTTATTTCATCGAACTGTAACACATGCTTTATCTTTATCTATATGGATGACATGTGTAAGCATGAGGTGTCTAGCACGAGGTGGAAAGGTATGAAGGGTATAAGGGTCATTTTACATATGAAGGGCATTTTTGTAATTTCACACTATATTTTCAATATTTCTTGGAGGTCCTTAAAAATATTCTAGTTACAAAAAGGTCCTTTTTATTTTTTCATTTTGGTCCCTAAAACTTTCCTAATTAAAATCAAGTCCGTAAAGTTTCATAAATTTACATTTTTTGCCCAAAATTTATCCTTTAGCTTAGGATGTGCCATAAAACATCAATTTGATCCCTTTTACAGTTGATTACTAAAATTTAAAACTGGTTTTGTCATATTAAGAACCTATAATGTCGCATTTGTAATAAGATAACATTTACGAGATAGTAAGTGAGATGTAATTATAAAACAACTGTATATGAGAATATAAAAGCGGGGTCATTACACTTCATCTCCTTATTTGAACTCTAAGGGATGCCTACAATAATCTACATAGATTTTATGTCTACTTTGGGCTTTATGTAGATTTTCCCTAATTAATCGCATTTTTTCAGTAGTCTCTTATATTATTTCAAGTTCAAAAATGTAGTTTTCCATTCATTCCATCCAATAGAGTGGAGAACGACATCGTCTTCCATAAAGTTCTTCATATGGAGCGGCTTGGCTACTGGCTTGGTAGCTATTATTATAAGAAATTTTTACTAAAGGAAAATTATCACTCCCGTTTCCTGCGAATTCCAGTGTGCATGCGTGTCGTATATCTTCGAGTGTTTGAATTAAGCATTCGGATTTTCCATCTGTCTAAGGATGGAACAAAATTCTAAGAAGTAAGCTGGTACACATGACTTTAGTAAAACTTGCCAAAAGTGTCCTGCAAATCATGGTTCATGGTCGGATATGATATACAAAGTTACTCCGTACAACCCAATAATTTCCGGGATATACAGTGTACTGAGTTTCTGAAATGAATTGGTAGTGCGTACTTTAAGAAATTTTTTCAATTTTGTTATTTAATTAATGATTAAACAAATTGAGTTGTATCCATGAGCTATTAAGGTTAGTCCACTCAGAAAATGCATAGTAATGTGATCCCATTACAAGATGGAATTGGAAGAGGTTGTAATAATACACTTGGGTGTTGGTATTGAATTAACTTGTTGACAGGTTAAACATTTGGAAACAAAATTTCTAATGTATTGCTTCATTTCTGTCCACCAATAATGCCTTTTAAGGTCATGGTATATTTTCGTGTTTCCTAGACGTATGATAAACTTGGAATAATGACCTTCTTATAAGAGTTCTTCTTTAAATGTAGAGTTAGAAGGTACACATATTTTTTTTTAATCATTTTTCATTTGTATAATGATATGTCCAATCCTTACTAGTCTTTGCCATTTCAACTTTCGGGTGCTGGGAGTTAAGAAAGTCATCTATGGATTGATGATATATTATCATTTTATGTAGTGATGGATAAGCTTTGATTTTGCAAATAATAATACGGGTTTCACTTTGCAGATTGGATCATCAAGAGTGGTTATGGTCTAGTAAGAAACCATTTCGGCTGATCTTCCACTGATTTTACGACATAGGGCGTATGGTACTATATTACCCTTACTTGGATGTTATTGTAATATGAACTTATAATCTTCTAGATATTCAATCCATCATCGTTGTCGTAAATTCAAATATTTCTTGGTAAATATATACTTTAAACTTTTGTTTTTGGTATGAGTTGTAATTATGACCGTATAGGTAACATCACCAAATCTTTAATGCAAAGACTATATCGGCTAATTCAAATTCGTGAACTAGGTCATTCAACTCTAAATTTTTAATTGTCGAGACTCATATTCTACTACCTTCCCTAACTGAATGACTATAAAACCTAACCCTTGTAAAGAAGTGTTAGTGTATACATCATAATTGATTTCGCTAGATGGTATAGTGAGTATGGAGGTAGTAGTTAAGCATTCCCTCAAAGTATGAAATTCTTCGGTACAATTCAGATTCCAATCTAAGCGTATATCTTTTCGAGTTACCTTTATGAGAGGTAATATTTGGCTAATCCGAGGAAACTACAAACTTTTGTTACTATAGTGCGTTGTCGCCATTCAATAACAATGGATGTTTTCTCTAGATCTACCTTGATTCTGATTTCAGTAATGACATGTCCTAGAAACTTTACTTCTTTCATAAAAAAGTCCCATTTATTTTCTTCGCATACAATTGATGATTTTGCAATGTTTTTAGTACTATCTGTAGATGCGTCTCGTGATCCTCCTCATTTTTCATATATATTAAGATATCGTTAATGAACAAGATTATAAATTGGTTAAAAAATTATTGGAATACTCGGTTCATTAAATCCATAAATTCAAAATGTCCATAATAATCGTTATGGACATTTTGAATTTTTAGTAATGTCTTTTATACATAGTCCAGAGGTCTGGTCAACTAGAAATTTATAGATCTCGATGACACGAAGATACTGGAAGAAACGGCACCCCAATACAAGCTATGGTGAAGAAGTTATGACCTTTTGAAGATGGAGAAAATTCCTTAGAAGAATGTTGATTTTTTTCAACCCCAAACCTGCGAGGTACCGCAAACCGCATGGTGAACCGGTTCGGGGTACACCAGAATCGGTTCAGGGTACCTGACACTGGCAAGAGTTATAAAAATTTAAAACTCTTTTGGTTTCTTTATAAAATCCAACTTTGGGGTAGTTATTTTGCAAGACTTGGAAATACGTTTTTGAGAGTTCTATCACCTCAAGTCTTCATATTTTTGAGTCCCAAAACTCATGTTTTGTTTCACAAAAAATTCCTATATACTTTTGTGAATCTTTTGGAACCCAAGAAGACAACTTTGTTGTTGTTCAACCTTTGTGTAGAAGCCGTTTTCTTCTTCATTGCTGACCATCTGGAGTTCTTGCGGGAGATTCCAGCCGACGATATTTCTAGTCGTTTCTTTGAAGGTTTGACAAAGACACCGTGCGTTACACTTGTGGGCTAACATTACTCGGCTAGAGTATTCGTAAGTATAAAAGACATTACTAAAAATTCAAATTGTCCATAACGATTTCTAAATGCGTTCCTCTTTTACTCGTAATAATGATACTCGGATCGTAAATTTATTTTTGGGAATACCCTTGCTCCTCATAGTTGATCGAATAAATCACCTATCCTTGGTAATGGATATTTATTCTTGATGGTAACCTAATTAAATCTATGGTAATCAATATATAATTGAAATGATCCGTCTTTCTTTTTCACAAATAGATCTGGGGCTCCCCACTGAGGCATACTTGGTCGAATGAATGATTTGGCTAGTAATTCATGTAGTTGAGTTCTAAGTTCTTGTATTTGCAAAAGGGCCATTCCATTAATGGTATAAAAATAGGAGAAGTGTTAGGGAAATTACAAATTCAATTTCCCCAGATAGAGGAATACTGGATAAGTCTTCAGGAAATTCATCTTCATAATCATCTAGGATTAAAATAGAATATGAAGATATGTCATAAGTATTCCGTAAATGTTGCCTTTAGAATTCACAATTCCTCATTTGGGAATTTCTAGAAATAACCTTCTTTGGGTAACAATTAGTGTAGGCATTGTTTATTGATAATGCATCTATTCCAATGACTATGTCAAAGCCTACTACATCCAAAACTACTAAGTAAATGACAATAATATCTACTTCAAGCATTATTTCATAATTTTTTCAAACCTGATGTGTTCTTACAATAATATCGGTAAGTATACCTATGGATATCAAGTAATCTAATATTGATGGAATTAAATTTGCTAAAATCATAAGTGTAGAAGTAATAAACGAATGAGATGATCCTGAATCAATTAGTATATGAACCATAAGATTATTAAAAGAGATATTACATTCAATTACATCATGATTATCGAATTGTGTCAGAAGAGCAAAAGTTAATCCTTAGGTTGTATTACCTAGTATTGGTCCTTTTTTGTTCACATTCCTTGGGGGTGAATTATACGTAGCTTTTCCTCTAGGAGTTGGGGTCTCCCTAAAGGTCGCTGGGGTTCGGTATTCCTTCATTAATTCATGACTGGTCTTTAGATAAAATTGGGTTTACGAAGCTTGGGACATTTTGGTCTTACATGTCCAGTAGAATTATACTTATTGAAATGAATTATAGAACCACTATTTTTATGACGAATTTAACTGTATGCTCGACCCTTATCATTTTGTAATATAGGACAATTTTTGATTTGGAGTGTTCGGTGAACGATTATTGAAGTTATTTTGAGAACTCGGGATAATGTTTTAAGAAGTTCCACTTAGGCCCGAGTCCTTTTCAATGATATTTTCTATCATGATCAATCTACGAAACTCACAAATTTGTTATGAAATAATAGAGGTCTTGATGTTGGGTTTTAATCCACGCTTAAAATGTTTGCATTTCTTAATATATGTGTCTATATATTCCTGAGCGTAATGAGAAAGTTCCGTGAATTTCTACTCGTATTATGCCACGACCATATTTTACTATTGCAATCCAAAAGTTCCATAGTTAGTTGGCCACACAAGTATTAAGAAAAGTACCTTGTGAAGAATATGTCCACAAATTGTGGCCATGTTAAATTCTCCATGTTTTGGGTACCTTTCACTATGCTACCACTGATTGACCTCACCTTCAAATAGGTAAATGTATATCTCTACTCAAAGTTCTGATTATATTCCTACTCCATTTAGTAATTCTAATATTCGTCAAAGCCATAACTCGGCTTTGGATGCTCCAGGTTTTTCGTGGAATGCTGTGAGTTGTTGGTGCAGAAACTCCTTCAAAGTATTCATCCTTTGAGTTTTGGATGTGACTTCTGTTCTAGGCATAGGCAAAGGAATTTGACACGCTTGGTTTAACATCGTGAGTTCGTGAAGACATTAGCCTATATTTTCCATAGCTCTGGATGGATTTGTTCGAGTCATTTATGACCATGAGGCGATTGGTTCTATCATGTTAGCATGGCATATTCTTACCATCCTATAGGAATACGTCAAGAATTAAAGCATAACATACAATGGGAGTGATTTATATCCGACTTAGTTACACTATTGGACTTTTTAAACAAGTACAATTGATCCTTAAGCGCCTAAAATATCAGGATTTTGGTCTAACACATTGTCTTTCAAAATTAACCTCCTTAGGTTACAACAATTATCACATCATAGTAAAATTTAACATAACAACCCATTGTACCTTCTACATCCCATTCTCAAGATACAGTCACACAAAGTCTTACGAATTTATTTATATACTATTCTTACTGGTGGTTAAGGGTTTCATTGCACTTGTGGCACTAACTTGTTTTCTTTCTCCCATTCTTCTTCATAACCTCCAATACTTGATCCAGATAATGAGGCGAAAGCACTTAGATTCGGTAATTCTGGTCCATTGTCATCAGGAGATACCCATGGAGTGGTACATACTTCATTTGCTTATTATGAGTTTTTTGCCAAATAAAATGCTTGTTGAAGAAAATCTGCGTCCTCAGCAAATCAATGAGCCTGGTTCATCTCCTTTTCCTCATCCATCAGTCAATAAGTCAGCAAGTGATGTTTGATGTTAAGGGTTACAAGTGACCGCTCTCGATTTATTTTTCAAATTATTTTAAATAGTATATTATATGATTCAACTTTAATGGTTTAGCTGAACTAGGCCTGCCAATTCCATTAAGATTCAGATAAATTGTCCCACACATTCATGGTTTCAAGATAAATATTAGTATCGAGATAATCTAAAGAAGTTACAAAAAATAAAATAAATATATATCGTTAATAAGTCCCACATAGAAGTAATAGACATGGCACTCACTCTAATACCATGGTGTTACATCCCGAGTCTTCAGAGTGTCTAAGGAATTAGGTAATAATTAAAAGACATGAAATAAAATACAAATAAGATAATAAAGGTCGTTATTACATCATGTTGTTTATAATGAGGAGGCAATTGATTCATTACACGCATACTAGGGTTGGTTTTACATTACATAAGTAAACTGAAAAAGGAAAAGAAAGAAAAATACAACATATGACTAGTACAACGTGATCTACAACATAACACTATAACATGAAGTTACATCATTATAAGTGGCAACATAAAGAATTATGACGGGTTTGTTGGAACTGCTACTGATTTTTCATGAGTTAATAATTGCTTGCGATACACGAGATGATGCATTATTATTTGTGGGGTCGGGGAAATTGTTGCCTCCTTTATGTCTTGGGTCCATCCGGAATTTCAAAAATATAAGAAGAAATTCCTAGTGGATAATTCTTATTCTATACCGTGCTTAAAATAATCAGAATACTGATTATTAATATCAAGAGTATCATAACAAAAGAGATTCAACCGCTAGTGTGAGATGGCATATAAATATAGAATGATATTTTCCACAAATAGAAATATCGAGGCTAGAAATACTTAACACTTGTGGATGGTTTCTAAACAAATAACCCATAAATATCCATTTAGAGGCCTTAGGGCAATAGCCATTCATACAAAAATTCAATCCCAATTAAATGGAGAGAATCGATATAGATCGAATGAGATAAAGTAACCGTGCTAAGTCAATCACAGACATTCCATATGGTAGCAATAACTAGGTTTCAATCATCTGACTCCTACAGGCTACATAATACAGTTGCGGATATGTCAAAAGATTATTCCCTGGTCAGAATGTAAGCTATAATTGAACCAGATAAAACTGCATCATATGAAATAATATGATTTCATAAAATCATCATTGAAATCTAAACCAATCATACGTAAATGGTTAAAATACTCAAACGAGTTCATCAATGAGAATTAGATAGATTGGGTCTATCACATGGTGATATTAATAAAAAGCGTACAAAATAGCATTTTGTGATATTAAAATTGAATAAGAATAACCTATTTGTTTTCAGGGCTTTCGAAATATGTTCCGTTGGTTTAGGCAGGGGTCTGCAAAAGTCTGGAATAAAAAAATATTTAAGGATGGGTTTTTAATGAACTTGCGATATAAACAAAATCTAAATCGCATATAAATAATTTTCAAGGGTTCAACATATATATATATATATATATATATATATATATATATATATATATATATACATATAGTTTGAATTTATTTCTTATGCTTCCTTAGGTTTTCATGCTTAGTGGTAATAGACTTTCACTACACCAAATACCAAAAATGGTCACAAAAATTGGGTCACGACCCATAGCCGTGACCATCTGGTAGGGGTGGAAATCGTGTTATTGGGTCGGGTCGACACGAAAAATATTTTAGTGATACGAACAGGACACGACCTGATGTCGTGTTATTTTTTCACAACCCGAACACGACCCACTTCTAACATGACACGACACGACACGATTGACACAATTTGTAACTTTGATCCGATTCAACCCGATTAACATGACACGAATGGCACGACACGACACGATTTATAGCAATTTTTTCTTCAAAGCTCACCAAAAAAATAATTACAACAAAATTTAATTGCTTATGCTTTTGATGTTAAATCTCAACCACCAAAGTTTCAAAATATGTAAAAAAAAAATATAAAATAAGAAAGGAGGTCAAGGATCAGTAGAAAATCCCTTAAAAAATAATTCTAGCAATGAGGTCAAGAATCAATGATGGATGAGGCAGGGGTGAGGAAGGGGTTGGGGAGGGATCTAATAAATGCGGCAGGCAGGGGCGCTAGATGGGGGAGCTGAGGTCGGTGGAGTGAGAGTGAGATGAGGTTGGAGCTGACGGGGGAGGTAGATGGAGATGAGGAGGAGGAGACCGGCGTTGATGGAGGAGGGAGAGGGAGATGAGGGGGCGCCGTTGGTTGGGATGTGGCCGGTGGAGGGAAAGGGGATGAGGGTTTGTGAGAGTAAAAGTGAGAGTTTGTGTCTGGAAGGAGAGAACGGCTGATGTATTATTAGGCTAAGTTTTTTTTGTGGTGTTTTTTTTTGTTGAAATCTTAAGCTTAAGTCGTGGGTTGGGCTTTTTAACAAAAGATTTTTATTTTTTAATGGATCTTAATGGGATCAATAACGGGTGAAAATAATTTTTAATTGGGTCCATAATGGGTCTTAATGGGGTCACTATCGTGTCTTTAATGTATTTATTGCGGGTCAATTTTGTGGCCAAAATTAAACACGAACACGACACGAAACGTTAGCGGGTCCAATAAACCAGGCCCGAACACGATAAGCCGTGTCAATTTCGTGCTAATTTCGTTCCGTGTCATTTCGTGTTGTCATGTCGTTTCTAAAATTCCCACCCCTACCATTTGGTCACGGCCCAAACCCGTGACCATATCCACAATGAGCGTAAACAATTCTAAGACTCAGTGTGGTCATGGATAGTCTTGTATGTGGTCATCGAATTTAACCGTGACTCGCATGGGTCATGTTTAACAACCATGACCCAACCGTTACCAATATGGCACAAATTTCCCTCCAAATGTGGTTATGGATGGGGTCACGGCTCATAGTTATGATCACAAACATAAATACACACCAATATATTCACGGCTTAAGACCATGACCATTCTTGGAAGTGAGTCAAGGCTTTCGACCGTGACCGTGGTCTTATGGGTGAAATTAATTTTATATAATGCTTACTCAATTGTTTCTTTGATTGTTATGGGTGAAATTAATTTTAGATTGAGAATCATGACGTTGGTAGGTCTAAGAACATAATTTAGAGGAATCTATGTCCAAGAAGCATCTTAGATTGTGATACCCCTTGATAGGCTTATAAGTTTTATTTATAGTAGTAACATGATAAGTGGATTATTTATAACCCGATGAAGTAGCAAAAACGTTAAGTCTGAGAATCAAGGAATAATTAAGACGTTTATTAAAATCGATGAGCACTAGTTTTATTTGACCAAGCAGGTACTGTAAGCGTAATGCGGGGATTCATATAATGTACCATATTAACTTGTGGGTAAAACCTCATTAATTAGGGTGACCAAGAGATAATTAAATTGGAGTCATAATTATTTAGTGGAATCATTAAGATCAAATAAAAAAAGGAATTAATTATAGGAATGTAATTTGGGACTTTTGAGTATTTTTTTAAGAAATTTAATTATTCAGTCTTAGGTCCTAGAAAACCCCATATACCCAAGTAGTAGGTCCAAAATCTATGGAAACCCGATTTATCCCTGGACTTATACCCATATATTGGTGTAATATGAGGTTTTAAGTGACATATTAATTATTAATGGTTGGAGAGCAAGAGATAGATACAGAGAGAGTTCCACATCTCACTAAAAACCTAAAATATTCGTCTCTAAGTGTGCCCATACACATACCATACTTTGGGAAGATCATACATTTGAAGATACAAGTCTTTTGGAGTGTTATGGAAATATTTTAGAGGGTAAAAAAAGGGAAACCCCTTCATCTTCTTCAAAACTACTTATCCGGATAACCAATAAGATCCGCTAAGGAATCGTGATTCGAAACCCAAGGTTTATAAATTAAACTTAGTTTATTCTTCACTTTCTATTGCATTACGGATAAAAGTTTTTGTCCTGAAATAGTTTTTTACATATTTTGAACCCTAAAAACTGGTAGAATAAGATTATAACTAAATATGGTCTTCATGAAGGCCTAAGACCGGTAAGAACATACAACATAAATCACAATTTTATATAGAATAAGATTATACCAAAATATTGAATACTATATAACTACGCATCTTCCTCTCATCTTAAATAGATTTTATGTTATTATTTACCCAACCTAAGAACCTAAAATGACATGTGGTTTTAATCTAAAACCCATATGTGTCCCATGTGAGTAAATTTCATCTCTTCATCATTTATTCTCTATTACGTTATTATTGGGTTATTCTTTTACATTAAAAATTAAATAGCGTACGATAACCTCATACCGAAGGTATATCTTGCTACCTAATAGAAGTAGCACTAACAATCTTTAATGACATATCTTAAGTCTATCCGAATAGGGATATCTCATGCCACCAATTCAATATATATTTCTACAGTATATGTGGTACATAAATCCTAAATCATAAGTGTGTATATATGCATCCTTACTATAAATCATATAAATCTAGCATAAAACAGATTTTAGTACATCTAACTCCAGTAACGAAACACATAAGCAAGTATTACGGGAGAAAGATAATCTTTACGCCTAACATCCATGCATAGGTACAACCCCTAGAATGTATAATTAAATGGTCTAATCTCGTGCTCGCACATAATGAACGCCTATCCCTAGTTCCTTTGGGGTTCACTCGTATATACTAGGCAGAGCTATAGGTAGTTCCACACTTATAACCCAAAAATATCAACAAGGGATAATCACTATGCTTTCTTGTCAATTGCATAGGATACAATTATGAAGACTCTACGATGGCCATTAGTCACATATCCAATGACTGTATAATGATAACCCCCATTTATCCCTCATCAGGACACGAGTGTGTAAGTGCTACTGTCTGGTGTAACATGATAAATGTAAAGCCCATCTCTGAATGTCGGTACACTCGTACGTATGAAGATGTCTTGGCATATCTTTCTTCCATTGGCTCGCTATGATGATGTGAGAACCCCGGAGAATTCCGGGGGATATGCCCTCTGGAAAGCATCCCAGACCGTATCCCATGCTGTGGGAAACTGAACCGGAACTAGCGCCACAGCCTGTACTTGGGGTGGGGCCTCTTGCACCATTGTTAAAGCTACATTTATCGCCTAAGTAACAATAGAGGCAACTTCAGCTGCGTTAATCATTCCCTGAGCCTAAGCTTCTATCTGCTCTAGCTTGGTGTTTATGTTCCTCGGGGCTTCTCTCGAAGGCATCTAAAATGAGAAGGGATTCTTATTAGTCCACAATTATTATTAAATCTCAAATAGTTGAAGGTGTAAACACATAAATAAGAGTACAACAATCCTAAAGATAAGGCTCCATATCAACGAACACTAAGCGAAAAGCATAGTAAGTCGTACAGATCCTAAAGGACACTAGAACAGGATGCTCTAATACCACATGTGACACCTCGCCTAATTAAATACTGGGTGATCAGTCCTTTATTAAATTAAATCAAAGTGTCTGGTTGGTTCATTCTTAGCATCACTGTCGAAAACAATTTTCATTATTAATTATCTAATAAATAATTAAGACAAGTGTCAAAACATTTTCCCATTTGATTATACCCAATTAATCCATTAATAAGTTCAATGATTTAAGATATAAGCTATTGACATTCCACCAGAATAAATATGGAACATGAATCAAATACTGAAATAAATGAGACTTGATAAAACATTCCAGTTCAAAGTCTAAAACCAATGTATCATAATACTCAATCCAACATTAAGGAAATGCTAATAAGAAAAATATAGTCTTTGAAATAGTCAATATGGAACTGGGCGACACATGCCCTAAATGGAATGTCTGATCTAGGAATAGAATGAAGAGATAGTGGTGTCTAATATCAATAACCTGCAACTTCCACAATAGCTGTATCTCGTCAAATGATCCACGCATCTAAGTCTGGTGGTGACCCTGTGGCTAGACACCTGGTATAATATATATATATATATATATATATATATATATATATATATAGCAAAAGAGAAGAGAAAAAACAAGAAACGGGTCAGATCCCAATTTGTAAAAATATTTATTTTAGCAAGTATTTAAAACTGCATTAATGCAATTATTATGTGCATATTAGTTCCGATCTCTCACATGAGATCCTCACCACTCCACTAATGTGCACATCTAGCGTACGTCTACCCTAACCTATTTATCCATATATCCCAACTAGGATAGACTTATAAAACTAATTATAGCTTATAAGAGAATTTTGTATCGCCCATACAATACGGTATTTAATACCTCACTCCTATTATCTGCATTTGATATTCACTGTTCTAGTAGTAAATAGTTTATCCCCTTAAGTTACTTTGTTTACCAACATTTACATATTTGCTAATTTCACACATTAGGATTGTTCACACACACACACACACACACACACACACACACACACACACATATATATATCCTGTGCCCCTTGGTTAGGACCACTTGGCGCCATGCATACTCTGCTATCGCGTCCTGGGGCATCACTCGCTGCATAAAGGACAACTGGTTCGGCTTCTCTCATGAACCATAAATCTCATAACATAAATAATGGAGGTGAGCATTCTCACCAGCTAAATGGGTCACGCACATACCTACGCTCCCATTCAATCGGCGAAACTATCCCACATAATAGATAGCACGTATCCAAATTCATATGCTCTGGGTACAAGTTAAATATCTCCCCATTGGGTCACCCAGGATAAGACTGTCCACTGCGTGATACCTCCTCCCGATAGCAAGGAGCGTAGGTATGCTTATACACACAGTTAGAATAAATATAATAATAATAGGCATTCTCCACTTCCTATTTAAAATTCAGGTTATCACCCAACCCATATATATATATACATGTCGTATAATTATCTTTACTACCAATTATGAAATTAACTCGCTTATTTACACTTCTCGAAAGTTTCTAAGGTTATCTTACATAACAAATCCCTAAATTTAATCCTAGGAATTTTTTTCCAAAATTTTGCATTAAGATAATATCTGAAAAGAGGCGATTTTTCTCATTAAACTAAATGTGTAACACAATTTGAGGAAAAATATAAAAATCTGAATTTTGCTGGGAATTGTCGTTCGAACCAGAAGGGAATTCGTTCGAACCAAAAGAGATTTCGCTAGAATGAGTTTAGAAGGTCGTTTTAACGACTCAGCATCTCGTTCGAACCATAAGGCATCTCGTTCGAACGAGATGTCGTCTTCTCCATTCCCATCACTGCTACGTTTTCCACCGCTTTCTCAATCAAAAACCTCAACAGATTTAGGCCAAACTCCAAGCAATGGTTAACAATCATTACTATAACATGTATGGGAGGTAACTAACTATTTATAATCATTAAGTCATGAATTACCCTTGATAATTCTTGAAAGTCCCGAATTTATGAAGTAAACCCTAGTTTCTCAAATTTCTATACAACATCATAAAATAAATTTCGTCCAGCACCTTTATTCATCAATTTGGGATTTCTAACCTATCTACATGAGAGATTCATCCGAATTCATTTTTCAGATTTCAATTCATACCCTTAAATCTCCAATTTCATCAAGACTCATAAATCAAAGGTGAATATTATCTACCTACACCAATATGAACATGTTTATTTCTGTAAATCGCAACTATTAAACACTTGCCATAGTTTCTACGGTCTGATCCACCCTTGATATGGATATGAGTGCATTCCTCGTTTCTCAATATACACTTTGGTATAGTTTTTGGTGCTTGTTCTTGAGTTAGGCACCAAGAACACCAATAGTGTCATCTACCTTCCTCTTTTCCTCTCTCTTTTCTCTCTAGTAGGTTTAGAGTTGATAACTCTTATCTAACCTTAGTGCATCCATCTTTTATTTCCCATTTTCGTCCATATTATTACCCCAAAATTCCAAAGGACAAATATACCCCTACGGTGTGCTGGTTAGGCCTAAAAACGTCTCGGAGTCCAAATAATACCCCGGGCAGAGTTTTCCGACTATCTCGACCCTTTCGCACTCAATGACGCACTCGAAATTACTATACGAGTTATACAAAAATCATTTATCTTTTTATTCCATTCATTTAGTCCCGACGCGTTTCACACAGTGTCCTGACTTAAAATACCAAACTGTCGTATTTCGCACTCCGATAATTTATAAAGATTCTATAATTCCATATTACATATACCCACAGTAATAATCAATTATTTTCATCAATAACTATTAACCTTTTGCATGCTAGTTAATATTTATTTTAAATTCGAATTAATTAACAATTAAATTTCCCGACCTTTTTAATTTAATTAATCCAACAATAATAATTAATGCTATAATTATTTAATATCATAAAAATGTGGGATATTACATACTTCCCCCATAATGACCAAATTTTGCCCCCAAATTCAAAAATGAAAGCACACCTGGTAACAATAAGTCTGTATATTGTTTTCGCATATCCTCCTCTCACTCCCAAGTAGACTCCTCTACATTATGATGCTCCCACTAAAACCGCATAAGTGGAACTACCTTTGAACTCAATTTCCTCTCGCTGTGGTCTAGGATAGCCACAGGCCTCTCCTTATATGATCTGTCAGGCTATAAATCAATCTCCTCAATCACAATGTGGGTGTGGGCCAACTCATTCATAAGAAACTGCCTCAATGATGAGATGTGGAACACATCGTGAATACGATGTAAGTGATCCGAAAACCCAAGTCTGTATGCTACCGGTCCGATCCTCTTGATAATTGGAAATGGTACTACAAATCTCGGAGACAATTTCCCCTTTTTCTTGAACCTCATCACCCCTTTCATAGGAGACACTCGCGAAATATTTGATCCCCCACGTTGAACTCCCTGAAGAACCTCTTTGCTTTGGCATGGATTTTTTGCCTATCCTCGGCTACCCAAATACGGTTCCTGATCATCTCAACCCCGACTGATGTTTCCTGAATTACCTTTAGGCCGAGTTACTTGTTGCCCCCCACTTCTAGCCAACAAGTAGGAAAATGAGAAGGCCTGTCATACAACACCTCAAATGGGTCCATGCGATCATAAACTGATAGGAGTTATTATAAGCAAACTCCACTAGTGGAAGATAGGGATACCAACACCCTCCAAAATCAAGGACACACATGCACAACATGTCCTTCAACATGTGATTAGTACGCTTTGCCCATCTGTCTGTGGGTCATAAGACGTACTCAACCGCAGTTTAGTACCCATAGCCTCCTAAAATCTCTCCCAGAAGCGTGATATGAAAGTCTTCTCTCTGTCACACACGATGTGCAAGGTCACCCCATGCAATCTCACTATCTCGCTAATAAATATCCAGGCATATTGTCCCGTAGTGTAATCCGTCCGTACTAGTAGAAAATGAGCTACCTTGGCCAACTGATCCACCATCCCTCATATAGAATCGTGACCCCGCTGTGAAGTAGGCAGTCAAGTAATGAAATCCATGGAAATGCTTTCCCATTTCCATGTAGGTATTTCCAGCAACTGAAGTAATCCTGCAGTCTCTGCTGGTCCACCTTTACCAACTGACAAGTAGCACACTTGGACACGAATTCTGCAATATCCTTATTCATCCCACTCCAATATTATTGTCCCCTCATAACTTGATACATGTTATCCCCTTCGGGATATACCGCAAATCTGAATCCATGAGACTGTGTTATCACTGCATGACATAAATCCTCTCCTTTTGAGACCCCTAATTTCCCATTAAACCGTAATCCCCCATCTGAGCTCACTGAGTAGGACTCTGCGCTCTCCGATAGAAGCTGTATAATCTGATCCTGACAAAATGAATCAACGTCCTAGGCCTAGATTACCCTCATGACAATCTCTGTTGTGACAGTCATCACAAACATAAAGGATCGGGCCACTACATGCTGGTGTCCTAAATCTTTCCATTTTTTCATCTATGCTTCTGCTACTTCACCTACCGTCCTACTACTTAATGCATCAGCAACAACATTTTCCTTACCCGGATGGTACTGTATCTTGAACTAGTAGTCTTTCACAAACTCCAGCCACCTGCGCTGATGCATGTTCAACTCATGCTGAGTGAACAAGTATTGCAGTGACTTGTGGTCTGTGAATAGGGGAAATTTCTCTCCCACTAAATAGTGTCTCTAAATACGCAAGTCAAACACTACCGTTTCTAGCTCCAAGTCATGGGTGAGGTAATTCCTCTTATGAGGCTTAAGCTTACGGGAGGCATAAGCTATAGCCTATTCCTCCTGCTGAAGTACTCCATCACATCCCTATTGGGAAGAATTAGTATATACCAGGTACTCTACTCCTAGTCTTAGTAAGGCAAGAACGGGCGCTGGCGTCAACCTATCCTTTAGCTGATCGAAAGCTAAGTGACAAGCATCATCCCAAATGAACTTCACCCTTTTGTGAGTTAAATTTGTCAATGGGCCTGCAATCTTCGATAACCCTTTGATGAACTGCCTATAATATCTTGCTAACCCTAAGAAGTTACACAACTTCATCGAAGTCGTGGGCCGTCCCCACTACATCACTATGGACACCTTGCCCGGGTCCACTGTTATCCCTATCTCTGACACAACGTGCCCTAAAAACAGTACTTCTCATAACCAGAATCCATACTTTTCTTACTTGGCATACAACTGATGCTCTTGCAGAGTCTGAAGAACTCGTCTCAAGTGCTCGGTATGCTCCTCCTTAGTCTATTAGTAAATCAGTATGTCATCCATTAAGACAATGAAAAACCGATCTAAGAACTCTCTGAACATCCGATTCATCAAGTCCATGAATACTGCTCGAGCATTTATCAGCACAAACGACATGACTCTGAAATCATAGGACACATATCTCATCAAGAAAGCAGTCTTCGACACATCCTACTCCCTAATCCGTAGCTGATGGTATCTTGACCTTAAATCTATCTTTGAGAAGAAGAAAACTCCTCTCTACTGGTTGAACAAATCATTGATTCGGGGCGTTGTTTATCTCGTATTGTGACTTTGTTTAACTCTCGATAGTCCTCACACAACCTTGACGAACCATCCCTCTTCTTCATAAATAAAATGGGAGAACCCCAATGTGAGGTACGCCTACGGATGAAGCCTTATCCTAACAAATCTAATCCTGTAACTCCTTCATCTCCATTGGAGCCATATGGTATGGTGTGCGGGCTATCGATCGAGTGCCCGATATCAGATCTATAACGAACTCTATCTCTCGTCTAGGCAATAGTCCCAGTGTCTCCTGGAATACATCGAAAAACTCTAGAACAACAGGAATTGAGCCAAGAAGAATCACCACCTCCATAGAGGTCTCATCCTCTATGTAATACATATGTGTGGATGATCCTCCCTCAGGATGAGGCATCGCCACCAGAAATTTCTCCTGGACCGGTATCGTAAAGATAATAGTCCTACTATAACAGTGTATGATGTCTCTATAAGCTACAAGCCAATCCATGCCAATGATGGCATCATGCTCGTACATATCTAGGACTAACATATTCGCAGGCAGAATCAAACTCCCGATCTCTATACCTACCCCCTAGCATATAAAGAAAATCAAAGACCCACTACCCAGCGGTGAGTCTACACTAGTCACTGTTCTCTCTGTTGTGGTTAACAACTCGGTGGCCCGTGAAAAAACTAGTAGCTATAAAATAGTTCGAAGCACCCGTGTCAAATAAAATATGCCCTATAGTACCATGGATAGGAAACTTACCCTCAATTGCGGGTGGAGCCTGCTGGGGTGCTTCCTAGTGGACGTTATAAACACGTCCATACTATAATTGTCCCTGCTGAATTAGGGGTGATGGAAAAGCTGGGACCTGCGGTGGTGCTGGTAGGGAGGCAGGAAATAGGGGTCTTTGGGGTTCCTGCTGGGCACCCTACTACTGGGAAAACCTGCCCTTGTCGGGGAAATCCTTCTTCTTATGGCCAGTCTTACCATAGGAGAAACACCTGCCACTGATGTTAACTCCCCTGTATCCCTATTGGCCTCAGCCCTGCTGGCCATTGCCACCCCTCCACTAGCCCTAGTGGCCCTGCAGATGCCACTGTTTGCCTCGATGGACCTACTAATAATGATGTTGGCCCTAATGGCCATACTGACTAGACTGACCCTGTCTATAGCCCCCATATCCCTATCTCTTGTCACCAGATAAAAATCACTAAGCAGGGTCCCCTGATGGGGACTCTGCTCACCTTAACGGACCTGCCCCTGAGCCGATGGTACCTCACCAACACTACTACCTCCTATTCGGCCATGTTGTTTGGACTCCCCTGTACGTTTTCTCCCCCATTGATGGAAGCGATGGTCCTAGCAATGTAATAGAGCAGCGTTGAGTACGTTAGTATAAGTACCCAATGACAGATTACCTATGAGGTGTTATAGAATCCTCTAATTCAACCCATCTATTAACATCATAATATTCTTCTCTTCAGTAGTTGCCTCATCTGGCACCATAGTTATCATTCGTGTGAACTCCTCCTCATACTCAGCGAAAATCATATTCTCCTTCTTGAGATTCAGCAGTTTCTACCTCATTTCCATCGACATGGCGGAAGGAAAGTATTTACGGTCAAACAGCACCCAAAAGCTCTGAATAATCATAGTATCCATCTCCTCCAAGGTGGTAGTGGATTCCCACCACTGTAAAGCAGCACCCACTATCTTGTAGGAAGCCAGTAACTACCTCTGAATGTTGGTACACTCATACATGCGAAGATGCCTCTGGATATTTTTCTTTCATTTGCTCACTAGGATGATGTCAAAACCGCTCGAGAATTTCGAGGGATGTGCTCGATGGAAAGCATCATTGACCCTCTCCCATGTAGTGGGAAAATGAACCAGAACTGGCGCCAAAACCTGTACCTGGGGTGGGGCCTATTGTACCACATCTAAAGCTTCATCTACCTGAGAAATAATAGCTGCAACTTCAGTTATGTTAATCATTCCCTGAGCCTGAGCTACTGGTTGCTTTGGCTAGGAATTTCTGTTCCCCAAGGCTCGTCTCGAAGGCATCTTAAATGGTAAGGGATTCTTATTAGTCCATAATTATTATTAAATGTCAAATAGCTGAAGTCGTAAACACATAAAAAAGAGTACAACAGTCCTAAAGATAGGGCTCCATATCAAAGAACGCTAAGCGGAAAGCATCGTAAGTCATACAGATCCTAAAGGACACTAGAATCTGATGCTCTGATACCACCTGTGACACCCCGCCTGATTAAATACCGGGTTATCAGTCCTTTATTAAATGAAATTAAAGTGTTCGGTTGGTTCATTCTTAGCATCACCGTAAAAAATAATTTTCATTATTAATGACCTATTAAATAATTAACACAAGTGTCAAAACATTTTCCCATTTAATTATACCCAAGTAATCCATTAATAAGTTCCATGCTTTAAGATAGAAGCTATTCACATTCCACCAGAATAAATATTGAACATGAATCAAATACTGAAATAAATGAGATTGGACAAAACATTTCAGTTCAAAGTCTAAAACCAATGTATCATAATACTCAATCCAACGGTAAGAAAATGCTAATAAGAAAAATATAAAGTCTTTGAAATAGTTAATCTAGAAACGGGCGACACATGCCCTAAATGGAATGTCTGAACTAGGAATATAATGAAGAGATAAGGGCATCTAATATCAATAACCTACAGCTTCCACAACAGCTACAACTCGTCGAACGATCCACGCGTCTAAGTCTGGTGGTGACCTTGTGGCTAGATACCTGGTATAATATATATATATATATAGCAAAAGAGGTGAGAAATAACAAGAAACGATTTAGAGCCCGATTTGTAAAAGTATTTGTTTTAGAAAGTATTTAAAACTGCATTAATGCAATTATTATGTGAATATTATTTCTGAACTCTCATATGAGATCCTCACCCCTCCACTAATGTGCACACCTAGCGTATGTCTACCCTAACCTAGTTGTCCATATTATTCTCAACTAGGTCATAGACATATAATACTAATTATAGATCGTAAGATAACTCTGTATCACCCATACAATATGCTATTTAATACCTCGCTCTCGTTATATGCATTTGATATTCACTGTTCTAGCAGTAAATACTTTATCCCCTTAAGTTACAGTATTTACCAAAATTTACATATTTGCTAATTTCACACATTAGGATTTTTCCCAATTATAAATATTAATATATATATATATATATATATAGTTAAATCATCCCTATACATATATATACAAATCCTGCGCCCCTTAGTTTAAACCACTTGGTGCAATGCATACTCTGCTATCGCGTCCCGGTGATCTGCTCGCTGTATAATGGACAACTGGTTCGGCGTCTCTCACGAATCATACTTCTCATACACAAATATTGGAGGCGGGCATACTAACGAAATAAATGGGTCACGAACATACCTACGCGCCCATTCAATCGTCGAAACTATCCTACGTAACAGATAGCACATATCCAAGTTCATATGCGCTAGGTACATGTGAAATATCTATTGGGTCGCCCATGATAAGACTTTCCACTACACGATACCTCCTCCCGATAGCAACCGGTGTAGGTATGCTTACACACACAATTAGAATAAATCTAATAATAATAGGCATTTCCTAGTTCCTATTTAAAATTCAGGTTATCACCCAACCCATATATATATCTACACGTAGTATAATTCTCGTTACTACCAATTATGAAATTAACTCGCTTATTTCCACTTCTCGAAAGTTTATAAGGTTATATTACGTGACAAATTCCTAAGTAAAATCCTAAGAATGTTTTTCCAAAATTATGCATTTAACTAATATCTGTAAAGAGGCAGTTTTTCCCATTAAACTAAATGTGTAACACAATTTGGGGAAATATATAAAAATTTGGATTTTTCTGGGAACTGTCATTCGAACTAGTAGGGAATTCGTTCAAATATCATTCGAATGAGTTAAGAAGGTCGTTTGAATGACTCAGCATCTCGTTCGAACCATAATGCATATCGTTCGAACGAGATGTCGTCTTCTCCATTCCTAGCACTGCTACGATTTCCTCCATTTTCTCAGTCAAAAACCTCAACCAATTTATCCCAAACTCCCAGCAGTCATTACCAATCATTACTATAACATGTATGGGAAGTAACCAACTATTTAGAATCATTAAATCATGAATAACCCTTGATAATTCTCAGAAGCCCCTAATTTATGAACTGAACCCTAGTTTCTTTAATTTCTATACAAGATCATAAAATAAATTTCAACCAGCACATCAATTTACAACCTATATACATGACGGATTCATCCTAATTCGTGTTTCAGATTTCAATTCATACTCTTAAATCTCCAATTTAATCAAGACTCATAAATCAAAGACGAATATTATCTACCTACACCAATATGAACATGTTCATTTCTATAAATCGCAACTATTAAACACTTGCCTTAATTTCGACGATCCGAACCAGTTTGGATGGATCATTTGATTTTTTCCCATTTTGGTTTTCCTCATACATGGGCCTGTTTTGTTATTAGTGTATTTATTTTATCCATAATCACCTAGATGCATTTTTAGGTTAAAAAGATAAAATTAGGTAAATCGGTATTTTCAACAAATAGTTTAACTTGGTCAAAAGGTTTTTGTGAGGTTTAATCATTTTAAAGTTTTATTCTTTAAAATTAAATAAACTAAAAATAGAATTTATGTTTATTTGACTATCTCTTTCTAAGCACCATAGGGCCTTCTCAAATTGGTAGAAAATTTACAACACTAAGTTATCGTGTTTAGTTCTGCTGTTTTGGGGCATGAAATTTGGCAGTTTTGGTTGTCTTAGAGCCCTGATGTTTGATGGGTCGAACTACGCATATTGGAAAATGCGTATGAAATCAGCACTTAAGGCTATATATAAATGGGTATGACAAGAAATTTGAAATGGTTAGTCCTCACTTGCAACCCTATTTGGAGATAATAAGATGTCCAAACCCGTAGAATCATTGAGTGAGGCAAAGCATAGGTAAGCAAATTATAAATCTTGAGATTTAATGTTTTTGTTTTGTATTGTCACCCCAAAGGAGTTTCGTCGTACTATAACTTGTGAGACATCTAAAGAGGCGTCGGACATATGCAACTCACACATCAATGAACTAGTTCTGTTAAGACTTCCAATCTCCAAAACAGCACCACTCAATTTGAAACCATTAAGATATTAGAAAGTGAGAGATTCGATGAGTTCTATACTATATTTTCCAATATAGTGAGCTTTTCGTTTAATTTGGGAGAGAGAGTACTTGAGAACTGAGTAATAAAGAAATTCTTAAGGTCGTTACTTAAAAGATTTAATTTAAAGTGACGATTTTGAATTCGTTGTGTACTTTATATTATATAAAATTTAAAAATATTGTAGGTGACTTACAAACTTATAAGCTTGACATGTTTTCCTCTAAAATTGAGAAGCAGAAAGATAAGGACATTTCTTTGACATCGAGTCCAAAGATATAGCCATGTTAGCAATAAAATTCAAGAAATTTATTAATTTTTTAAAAAAATCAAAAGATGTAAAGTTTCTTTAAGAAGAATATGTATAACAAGGCTGATCACTTCCCTAAAAATCATAATGACAACCCTAAGAGGGATGAGTCAGAAGGATGCTTTGGTTTTGGGGGTTATGTCTATAGGGTAGATGAGTGACTCACTAAACTAAGACATGAGGGAAATAAAACGAAGAATTAAAATGCAATTCTTAGTGATGGTGATCTAAATGAGGGACCTGATTCCCCCATTGAGTGCATATACACCGTGTTCATTGCTAGTCATGTGAGACTTGATATGAAATCTACTCATGACAATATTTCTAAGCATGACACTTCGGAGACCATCATTTGTGACTCTCGAATGCGTGATGGTGAAGAGAAAAGGGAGGATAAGAGGAGAAGGAGAGTGAATTCTAAGTTACCTTTTGTGAGTTGTATAAAGAAACATTAAGAGTAAAGATAGTTAAATGAAGTTGGAATCTAGGCTGAAATAACGTGCTATAGGAAATAATGATAGTGTTTTGATTGAGGATCTTAGGGAATGTTAGAGGACTCTTCAAGAGGAGCTAGAGTATGTTCAGGGTGAGATAGATAACTTTTGAGGTTTGATGGTGGTTTTAAATAAAGAGAATCTTGATTTTGAGGAGTGTAGGAATTTAATTGAGTCTCAAATAGTTATGCTTGAAGAGAGATTGAGAGACTCGAGTCGTGTCAAATTTGATATGGAATATAGGTCGAAAAACTTGAATAAGATGTTAGGTACCATCCAAATCAAAGATGAAAAGTGTGGAATTGGCTTCGATAATCAATATGCTTCCACTAACCTAGCCAAGACAAGTTTAAGAGAGTCATCCATTGATATGAACATCTGAAATGGTCAACCCTTAGGTACCACACCTCGTCGTGTCAACACATGAACACATTGTGGTAGGTAAGGTCACCTTAGGAATTTTTGTTTATATCTTTATAATGGTAATTGAAATTCTAATTATAGAGTCACCAAGGTTCCTAAAAATCTAGAGCATCACATTACACCTATATGTGTTAGGAAATCATATTTGGATGCTTTACATATTAGACTTGTTGAGTCTCCTTTGCTTGCGCATGATACTTTTCATGCTATATCTAATGGTTGATTGTGTTCATATGTTTACATACATTATATTTTGTGCTTCATTATATATATGCTTGCTAGTTATATGTCATTTGAGTATTTGGTATTTTGATTTTTTTATTTATTGATTCTTATTGAAAAAAAAAATGTTTGTCTTTTGTGATTTTTTTCAATTGGTGTCAATTTGAAAAAATCTTTAAAACTCAAAAATATTTTTTTATTTATATCTAATTTAGTTTTACACATTTTGTGTGGCATATTTGTGTTATTGAATCCATTTCATTCCCTTTTTCCATGTGGCTAGGACATTTGGTTGTGATTTGTAATACTTAGATTGTTCTTAGTCATGCATGGATGAAGTTGTTTCGGCTTTGATTCTATTAATGAATTCACATTGTATATGCCTCCGCACACACATGCATGAGAGTATTTGAATTTTAACTCCACATATTATATTTGATCCATGTGAGATGTTCTCCCATAAATCTTATCACATACATATCTCTTGATTATGGGGGATTTGTGCATGTAAGAACTATTGTCCATGAGTTTTTTTAATTTTTATTGAATATGAGGTTACACGGGAAAAGGATACGAAAGGAGAAAATCGTCTTTGCGAAAAAGAAACCATTGGCAAGATCCTAATATAAAATATTGAGAGGCAATGAAATTGAAAAAATATCAAAGCTAACTAGTTTGTTTATTTGATTTTGAAAAGTAATTTCATTAAAAGAATTGAGTTGAAAAATATGACATATGTTTAGATTTTGAGGTTGTTACAGTTGAAGATCAACGGGTTTGCACCATGAATCCTAATTATGCTTATTTTTATCATGATGCAATTGATTTGTAAAATCATCAACATTCTAGGTGTGGGTGAATTGTTCCTGTTTGTTCATAAATTTCACTTTATCATGTCACTTGAGGTTAAATTTTACTTTGATAAAGTTTACAGTTAAATATAACTATTTGAGTGATTGGTTCAAATTCATTGGTATCTAGTTCACACCCATCCATTCCTTTCGACTTGTTTAGACACATGATACTATGCTAGTGCCTAATACTTTCTATTTTGTGTCGAGTTTTGTTGTTATTTATACTTATCTATATGTGTCTTGTGTCATTAGTATAATATGCATATGTACATATATGGTATCATTTTGTTTTAATGTTTTGCATTTGCATTTAATCCATGTTTTCCATATGCTTTATCTTTGAATTTTATTTGGCATGCTATAAGATCATATTGGTATCTCTCATTGTGTGCATTGAAAGTTTATATTTCAAATTGGTATCATACTTCATTTCTTATTCTTATTGGAATTCTTTTGCATCGATATTTTTATTATTTGATCATTATTTGGATTATTTTTGCTTAATTTGCTTGAGTTTCTATGTTTTGTTTTTTGCACTTCACAATGTTGCATGACATTATTGGATTTTCCATAATTTCTCTTTATGTTATATATTCACATATATAGGTGGAGATTTCTTTTATGGGGAAAAATGGTTTTATCCTTTCTTTGTTTGTCTATTCCTGAACAAAAGGGGGGGGGGGGGGGGGGGGGGAGAGAAATGGTATCTTTCCTTTCATTATTAGGATATTTTATTCTTAGGGGGATATTTCTTACTTAGGTTTATATTCTTTTTACATTTGGAGGTGTATTTAAGTGAGTAGATATATGACATGTGAAAAAGTTCACAAGTGTGCATAACTACTCAACATATGTATCTGTCGAACATCTATACCTTTTCCTCTTGAGGTTGGGATTGAGTATTTTTAGAGAGCTTTATGGCCCATAGGAGTTTTTATTTATTTTTAATCCCGAATAGCCAGAGGGGGATATTTGTAAGAAAAAAATTACGATCAAGTTAATTTTCTTGTAACTGGCTTAATTTTGGACAAAACATTTTAGTCATAGGTTAGTCTTTGTATTGTTGATCTTGTAAGCCTATGGCATATTTGATGATGCAGTGAAAAATCTTCAAAGATGGATATAAATTATGTTGTCTTTCATGCCATGTTTATCTGCATGTTTACGGAGGATCTCGCAAGCATGAATGCATTTGAATATGATCCATTGATATTTTATTTGGGTGTTTGTTATTAAAGAAAATTGTTTGTAACTATTATTAAAATATTTTTGTAGAAAAATGTTTTTGGTTTTTAAGTTCGTTTGAATGAATCATTGACTTTGTTAGAACAAAAGATTATTCTCATTAGAACGAAATTGGACATTCATTGGAATGAAGTTTTATCTCATTGGAACGGACTTTAACACCCCGTTGTAACGTACATCTAACGAACATCAAAGGGGCACTCTCTGTTAAACAAAAGGGAACTTGTTGGAAAGAAAAACCTTGTTCGTTCGAATGAACCTGAGTTTTAATAAAATTAAGTCAGTCTTTCGTTCAAACGAATTATAGGTTTTCATTTGAATAACTTCATTGACTAAGAATTCCTATTTTCCTATTTAAGGTGTGCTGGACTCATATATTTCAAAAACGTTTTGGCAAAAATCGAATTCCTACATGTTTACCAAAGTTTCGAAATCCTAGGTTCACCCATTGAGATTAAATATCTAAGTTTCACAATTATTACGCTTTTAGATCTTGGTGCTGGACACCAAAGATTTTTTTCTCTTCATCTTGTGAGAACTTATTTCATGTGTTGGATGCCATATTGGGTTATTATGTTGTAGTGAAAAAGCAATGTTTTGTGTTTCGATTTTGTAGAAGGTTGTTGAGCCTCATTAGTGGATATATAGATGCATATTGATCTACATTATGTGGCATCTTGCGTGGGTGGACTCCTATGTTGCACTGTGGAGGAAAGTTGAAGATAGAAGAGCATCAAGGCGTGCAAGCGAGACGAATCGTTGAGTAAGTCTATTATCTAGTGTTTGTAAAACCTTATCATAATGATTTGCTGGGCTAGGTGTCTAAGATTTTTCCCTTTATATTTTTCCTCCTACACCAGCATATTGTGATATTGGTTTATTTATTTTATGCATAATCAACTAGGTGCATGTTTTACGTTAAAAAACTAAAAATTGATAAATTGATTTTTCTCAACAAATGGTTAAAATTGGTGTAAAGGTTTTTGTTGGGTTTAATCAGTTTAAAGTTATATTATTTAAAATTAAAAAATCTAAAAATAGAATTTTTGTTTCTGTGACCTTACCTGCATAGGAACTTTAAGGCCTTCTCAAATGATTATGTTATTAATATGATGTCCATATTAGGATTACTAGAAGTTCTTCATTCTGAAATCAATAGGGAAACCTATATCATTTTTTTCCTTCAATCACTGTCAAAGTCTTGTAAATAGCTCTGCCTAAAATATTCTATGAATTTTTTTATATTACTCCATGGCTCAACTGCTTAAAGATCTCCAAACTGCAAAATAATATCATTACGTAAAAGGGTATTATTCAGGTTGTTGAGAGAGACCCATTTTCTTTTGTACTAAAAGGTAAGAAGAAGAAAAAGGAAAATTCTCAGTCATAAACTAGGGTTGTTAAAAATATTTTTTAGCCTCAAGTATCGGGTAAGAAGTCAAAAGGAAACTGTTATATTCACAATAAGTCAGGATGTTAGAAGAAGTAGTGCCTGGTCTTCTTGGAAAAGAATAATGGAAATGGTAATTTTCGTTCATTATTAAGACATCTTTTATGGTGCAATCTACTAGTACTTATTGTGTAGATTTGAGAGCCACTAATCATGTTTGAAATTATTTACAAGGGTTCCAAGAAACCAAAAATCTTAATGATGGAGAATTTTTTCTATTCATGGGCAATCATAGCAAAAAATTAATATTAGTAATAGGAAATTTAGCTTTAAATTTTGGAAAAGACAATAAGTTAATGTTCATATATTGTTTTTATGTTTCTTGTATTAGAAGAAAGTTGGTTTTGGTTTATAAGATAGTTATGAATGGATATTTGGTTTATTGTAATAAAGTTGTTTTTTTTATCATAAATGGAAGATATCTCATCTGTTCTGGTTAGTTTAAAAGTGATATGTTTATTCTAAGGTTTAGTTTTTCATTAATGCTAAATACTAAAATGAGTAATTCAACCTAAGAACAAAGAAACCTTCTAAGATAAACCAAATATATATTTGGCACTTACTCCTAGGTCATATTAATCTAAAAAGTATTAAGAGATTGGTTTCAATTGGACAATTAAGTACACTGTAAGTGGAAGCATTTCTAATTTCTAAATCTCATTTACAAGGTAAAATGATCGGGAGGCCCTTCAAGGTTAAAGTCTATAAGAAAACGATTTGTTGGAATTAGTTCATTCTGATATTTGTAGACCTATAACAATCCGGGTAAGAGGTGTATATGAATACTTCATCGTTTTCATTGATGATTACTCAAAGTTTGGATTTGTTTTGGCTTATGCAACACAAGGTGTGAAGCCTATGATCAGTTAAAAGTGTACACGACTGAGGTGGAGCATATATATGGTAAACTAATCAAAATACTACAATCGGATCATAAATGATAGTACTTGTTGGGAGATTTTATTATTATTTGCTAGAAGTGGGGATTTGTAAGTGTGGGTACCCGAAATTAGAAAGATGGGCTTAGAAGAGTAGCCCAATTATAGCGGCCCAAAGTCCAGACCCTCCCTATCTTAATCGGTTATGATTTAGTCTTCTCCCATGTTCTCGTTAAGAGGGGTTCTAGGAGAAGATGGAAAACACGGAGGAGTCCAACACCCCCACACCCTGAAAATGAACATGTATATAATAAACCCTAGGTCCGGGGCATAGGACACACTGTATTCTCTGTAATCACTCTTCGGAGTATATAGAAATAATACTTATTACATCACCGTGGACGTCGTCACCTTTGCTGAACCACTTATATCTTGTGTTGTGTGATTGGCATTTTGTACTCCTTATTTTTCTTGGTGATTGTGTTTATCTCATCTCTTTGTGTTGAATAATAATTGTCACCATAATTGGCGTCGTCTGTGGGAAACGTCTATCTTCCCTGAGAAAGCCAACACCAATAAAAGAGTTAAAAATGTCTGGTCGCAGTAGAAATGCTCCCCAGGCAGGAGATATCCAAGAACCACCTGCTCCTCGCAGGATTAGATTTGAAGTTCGGCGTTCGGATCAGAGGGATATCTTGGAAAGGCCAGCCTTATAAGAAATCCAAGGACCAGCGAGGTCAACACAGATATCCAGGCTGATCGATGCATATGAAGCGAGGCTTCATGAGAAAAGGGAGTCTTCTCGCAAGCACGAAGCTGAGAATGCTCACCTCAAAAGAAGATGAGAAAGAACAGAGAGATAATTCTATCATGGTACCAAGAGATGTCCATACCGCACTCCTAGCCCTCAGGCGATCAAGTCTCGCAACCGAGGAAGGAGCCCCAGGCACGGGTCCAAGAAAATTGATGGAAACTATTCAAAGGACGACCTGCTCGAGCAACTGCGACTAGCTCGTAATCACAGGAGCCCAGATAGCAGCAACGAAAACATACGAAGTCTGGTCCGAAGGGAGATGGACCAACGCCCTACACATCACGGTACCAGATCGACCCAAGAGCTCGCTAGGCGAGCTCTCAAAACTCAGATGAAATCACCTTTCTCAAGGGAAATAAAAGAAGAGGAAGCCCCCAAGAAGTATGCTATTCTAAGGTTCAAAATTTATGATCGTAAGACTGATCCCATTGATCACGTCAGGCTATACCGGCAGGACATGATCCTATCGAACCATCGAGACGCGCTAATGTGCCGAATTTTTCCCTCAAGACTGCATGACGTGGTGCAAAAATAGTGCCAAAGGCTCCCCCCACCGCTCCATCAGGAGTTTTAAGTCCCTGGACGAGCTCTTTACGACTCGATTTATTACTAGTAGCTCCCATACCAAGAGGATGGATGCTTTGCTGACAATGAAAAAGACGCCTCAAGAGACCCTCCGAGACTACGCGAAGAGGTACTGGTAGTTATTCAACGAGGTCGAGGACTGCTCGGAGCAAGTGGCAGTGGCCTCTTTCAAAATTGGGCTACCCAGCTCTTCCCTTCTGTACCAGTCCCTGATAAAGAAAGAAACCATGACCATCGATGACCTAATGGGCCGCATCGAGAAATTTGCCAAGGTGGAAGATGTGACCCACCCCAGCATAGGGGAAAATGTTTGAGTTAAGCTCGCTGCCAAGGTTAGTGATAAAACGGAGAACCAGAAGAAAAGAGGAAAGAATGAGGGAAAGAATGGCTCCAAGAACGGAGGCAACAATGATGTGTCGAAAGCATTTCAAGCGGTCAACACAGTCTTCAGAGAACCAATTTACAAAATTCTCATAAAAATAAAAAACGAGCCATTCATCAAGTGGCCTAGGAAGATGGGAGGAGATCCCTCGAAGAGAAACAATGCATTGAGATGCGCTTTTCACAAAGAAGGAGGATAAAAAATCGTGCATTGCAATGCTCTTAAGTCCCATCTCGAAGAGCTGGCTCAGTCCGAGCATCTGAACGAATTCATGGAAAAGAAAGTAGAGAATGTTACTACCCATAGAGAAGACAGGCCCGATAATGTGCTTGAAGATGATGCCGGCCATGAATTCGCAGTAATTCATGGGGCATCTGACGTGAAGCAGATTCAGGGAAATTCAGCTCGAATGGAGGTAAAAAAGCTTGCAACAGTGATGCAAGCTTTTCAGATCGATCCAGCGAAAACACAGTCAGGAAAGCGTCGACGAGCAGATGATGTCGACTATAGTAAGCATATCGTATTTATAGATGAAGATCTGGCGGGAGTGAGAACCCCACATCATGATGCTTTAATCATTACTCTCAAGATAGCGAACTATAACGTCGACAAGTTGCTCGTCGACCAAGGAAGCTCTTCCAAGGTAATATATCTTGACCAGTTCAGAAAATAGAAATTAAGCATCGCCGACCTGAAGGAAGCTACTGTCCCTTTGGTTGGCTTCATTGGAAAGATGACTGTGCCCTTAGGAAAGATCGTGCTGCCAGTAAGGGTACAAAATGTTTCTAAAATGATCGAATTTCTGGTGGTCGACATTGACTCACCATATCAGGCTATCCTCGGTAGAGGGTGGGTACACTCAATGAAGGAAGTCTCCTCGACCTACCATCAGAAACTCAAGTATGTGACAGAGCGAGGAGTAATGAAGATCCATGGCAATCAAGCGATGGCGACAAGATGCTTCATAACATCCATCCGCCCAAAACTAGAGGAGAAGGTCGACAAGTCCAGTGAGAAGGTTGAAGAACAAGTAGGTGTGATAGCTTTGAAATAGTAATTAAAATACGGAAGGCCCGGGGTAGAGGAGACCAGGATCCTCCCCTCTGAACATGTCATCGAGGACCTAGAGGAAATCACAGTTGGAGATTGTGACGATAGGAGGATATTCTTTATTGGAGCTTCCCTCACAGATCAGGAGAATAAGGAATTGACTATTCTGCTAAGAAACAACATAGACGTATTTGCATGGGAACCATATGAGTTTCCTGGAATTGATCGTAGTATGGTTTGTCATCAGATGCACATCGATCCCACCTTCAAACCAATCGCACAAAAATCACGAAGAACTGCACCCGAGAAGGCAAGAGCCATGGAGAAAAAGGTTGAAAAATTGCTAGATGCAGGATCCATACGAGAGGTCTAATTCCCCAAATGGTTATCCAACCCCGTAGTAGTTTCAAAGAGAAACATAAGTGGAGAGTCTGCATTGACTTCACTGACCTTAACAAGGTGTGCCATAAAGATAACTTCCCTCTTCCAAAAATCGATCAGCTAGTGGACGCCACATCAGCTCACGAGAGAATGAGTTTTCTGGACGCATACTCAGGGTATCATCAGATCCCATTATACTCTTCAGACCAGGACAAGACATCATTCATCACCATCATTGGATTGTACTGTTACAAGGTCATGCCCTTCGGGCTCAAAAAAGCTGGGGCAACCTATCAGTGACTCGTCATCAAGATGTTCAAAGATCAAATGGGAGACACCATGGAAGTTTATATTGACGATATGCTCGTCAAAAGTAGGAAAAAAGAGGACCACCTCTCAGACCTATCAAGAACCTTCGAAATCCTCAGGAAATACCGAATGAAACTTAACGCGAGCAAGTGTTCTTTCGGTGTCCAGTCAGGAAAATTTCTTGGGTACTTGGTCAGTAAGAGAGGCATCGAGGCTAACCCATACCAAATCGATGCAGTAAGCTAGGTATAACCTCCTCGCACCATCCGTGATGTAAAGAAGCTCATTTCCATGCTCACTGCCCTGAACTGTTTTATATCCAATTCCTCCGAGAAGTGCAAACCATTCTTCCAGCTCCTGAAGGGAAACAAAATGATAGAATGGAATCAAGATTGCTCGCGGGCATTGGATGAACTCAAAGCTTACCTTAGCTCCCCGCCACTGTTTGTCATCCTGCATGAAACAGATTCCCAGTACTTATACCTCTCCGTTTTCGACCACACTGTCAGTTTTGCATTAATGTGCGAAAAAGCAGGAATCCAGCACCCCGTTTACTACGCGAGCAAAACCTTATTAGAGGCTGAGCAACGGTACCTACCACTGGAGAAGCTCACATTTGCACTAGTAGTGGCTTCAGGAAAGCTGAAACACTACTTCGAAGCCCACACTCTCATTGTCCTTACATCGCACCCCCTTAAAGTAATCCTAAGGAAGGCGGATTTTTCGGGCAGACTGTCTAAATGGTCAATCGAGCTCGAACGATTTGATATCCAATTTTAACCAAGGAACGCAATCAAGGGGCAGGTCCTTGCCGATTTTATAGCCGAATTCACAGGCAAACAGCCCCTCGACCAACCTCAACCAGGGAAGCAAGGAGAGAACCACGCAACAGAGGGATTCTGGAAATTATTTATTGATGGAGCCTCCACTTCAAAGGGGGCAGGAGTAGGCATTATCCTTATCACCCCGGAGAATACAATCCTCGAATAGGGTATCGGGCTTGGATTTGCAGCCTCTAACAACGAAGCAGAATATGAGGCTTTAATAGCCGGCATCTAGAAGGCACACACTTTGGTGGCAAAACACTTACA
This sequence comes from Sambucus nigra, assembly GCA_949130495.1. Taxonomy (NCBI): domain Eukaryota; kingdom Viridiplantae; phylum Streptophyta; class Magnoliopsida; order Dipsacales; family Adoxaceae; genus Sambucus; species Sambucus nigra. The sequence goes on from OX422207.1 coordinate 764,786,342, forward strand.
TGTGTTTGAGGAAGTCAGCATCCAGCAGTTTCCAAGAGGGCAGAACAACCATGCTGACGCCCTAGTGGCCCTGAGTTCGACAATGGATTCTGATTTAAAAAGGACAATCCCCATCGACTTCCTCACTCATTCGAGCATTAATCGTGACAATGAACTGCCAACCGTGGATCATGTGCTCCAAATTGAATTAGCACCCAGTTGGATCGATCCTATAAGGGACTATTTAAAGGATGGTATACTTTCGACTGATAAGAAGACTGCTCACCAGATAAGAGTCAAAGTCGCTCGCTTTCACTTATCCCCTAAGGGTAATCTATACAAAAGATCGTTTTTTGGTCCCTACCTTCAATGTGTTCACCCAAGGGATGTCGAGCAAGTTCTACATGAACTTCACGAGTGAATCTGTGGAGGCCATATTAGAGGACGATCTTTGGCTTTCCGAGCAATGAAGGATGGCTATTGGTGGCCATATATGTAAAGGGACTCTGCGATATATGTTCGCAAGTGAGAGAAATGCCAACTTCATGCTCCTACGGTCCACCAACCTGCTAGTGACCTAAAATCACTTTCCAGCCCATGGCCATTCGCCCAATGGGAATGGACATTGTAGGACCACTTCCTACCGCTGTCGGTAATCGCAAGTATCTATTGGTCGCAACTGACAACTTCACCAAATGGATCGAGGCAGAATCCTTGGTGAACATCCGAGATGCAGATATGATAAGATTCATATGGAAAAATATAATCACCCATTTTGGCATCCCCAGAACCATCATCACTGCTAATGGAACGCAATTCGAGAGCGGCTCCTTTAAGAGCTTCTGTGACGAGCATGGAATCAGACACCATTATAGCTCGGTGGCCTATCCTCAGAGCAATGGCTAAGCCGAGGTTTCCAACAAAACAGTGATCGACGGATTAAAGAAATGATTAGAGCGAGCCAAGGGCGCATGGGTAAATGAACTACCGCATATTCTATGGGCCTACCGTACCACTCCACGTCGAGCAACGGGGGAAACCCCATTTTTATTGACGTATGGAATGGAAGCAGTCATCTCATTAGAAGCAGGGTTGCTAATAATGAGGTCCAACCTTGTCGACCAGGGCCATAATAATGCATCATTGCTCACTGAGCTCGACCTAGACGATGAGCACCGGGAGCTAGCTCTAATGAAACTAGCGAGCTATCAGCAACAGCTCGCAAGGAACTACAACAAGAAGGTCAACCCAAGGTCATTCCGAGTTAGGGACTATGTCCAACGAAAAGTCCTGGGCAGCGCAGTAAAACCATCAGATGGCAAGCTAAGTCCAAACTGGGAAGGATCATTCAAGATAATAAGAGATAATCTGCAACATGCCTATCACTTAGAAATGCTGGAAGGCAGAGAGATACCCCAAGCATGGAACGCAACCAATCTCAAGAAATTCTATTTTTAGATTCTTCTTTTGTTCTTTAGTTATGGAACTAGAAGTTCATTTTCCTTATCATTAATAAAAAGTTGTTTGGAATTTGCATTCTACGAAGTATTAGTTAATTAATTTACAAGGTGCAACATATAAACTTTATAACCCACACACCCTTCCCAAGTAACAGGCACACTGATCATTACACTATAACAGGGAAATGACCCTCCTCAAGTTTTCGTTATAAAATATAAAAGACCTCTTTGCATTGCCCCTGGAAATATATGAAGCCCTACAGGAGATCCTTAGGCAATATGGCCAAGTCAAAGTTGGTCACCAAACAATGTTTGGTTGAATAAAATCCTGATCGGATAGAGCATCCAACACCAGGTGTGTCCTCGCCAATTTCCCCACTTAGGCCTAAGGGAGTGTGACGACACAACCTAAAAGGTAAAGTAAGGAAGAATGGTATCTCGTTGGCATACTGGACTAGAAGGACACTTACTTGATAATGCGAGCATACAAATCTAGTCAGCCAAGATAGGCTCAAGATTTTTTAGTAAAGATGTGGAAGATATAAGATACTTGTTTAGTCGGTAAATTTTCCCAAAACATAAATTTTATAATAACTCATCACATTTACAACAAATACAATACGTGTTTAGTCGGCGAGCTCACCCAAAACATCAACATTACGCTGCTTCATTACATTTATATATACAGAGTTGCTACTGGCAAAATCTCAATGAGTTTGAAGACTCTGAACGAGATAATCAGCAACTTGAGATCTTGGACCATCATCGGGAGGGGGAACTAACTCTTCCTCAACTTCGTTCGCATCTGAATCTAATAGCTACCGAGGGACGGCTTCAATGGGTATCCACTGATCATCTCTCCAGAAGGGGTTAGGCATTCGAGTGGAAGGAGATATTTCATGTCGATACCAGTGCATTGAGTTCCTTGGAACTTGAATCTCCCTCAAGGCACTCAACCACCCCCTAATGAAGGCGAGCTCTTCAAAATCAATCAACCTCATTAGATCATCTAGCCAACCCTGATTATAACCATCGGCCCACACTCGTTGAGGTCCTTTCTTAAACAAATGCCGTAACCGGGTGACGTCCCTTTGGAGCCCAGCAGAAATCACATACGCTTGCTGGACGTCACCATGAAGCTCTTACATTTCCCTAGCTAAACTCATGGTATTCTTTCCAGCTCACGAAACGGTTGGAGGGGTAGAGCCTCGCAACACAGGAGGAACGTCGCTTGGGCCAGTTCCGGCTCACGACGAGGAAGAACCTCACAATGCTGCAGGAGTGGTGCTCGGCGCATGCTCCCTAAGTCGGGAGACCTCTCTCCTCAAAGACTCATTCTCTTACTAGAGAATTTCCCCAACTTGGTTGATCTCAGAAGCATCTAGAAGCTTTGCTCTTAGTGTATTCACCTCTTCTTGCACTAAAGCACCAACTTCTTCCATTTCCTGGAGCCTATCTTTCAGTTTGACGACAAGATCGGTCTACTCTATGAAATTCTTGTTCCTCAATCGCAAAAATTTGTAAATCCTCACAAAAGTATGATGAACTTCAGAGCTTACATCAGGTCCAAGCATTCTTCCCAATTAAGAAGTGGCTGGTATATAGTCATCAACATCAATCGACTACAAGCAGTAAAAGGGAAACAAAAAGAAAAATAAATCAGTGCACTTGAGAGAAGAAACCTTTTCATTTCATTAATAAGGGTCAAAGTACATCGAGCAGCAAAAAGGAAAATTACAAGCGAAGATACAAAATTAACCCTAGAAGTAAATCAACTAGCAAACTCAGGCTACCCAGAAGTAGATGGCTGCTTCCCCTTGTCAGCAATAGTAGAAGCACCCCCTCAGTAGGTATAACCTCTGTTGCCTGAGGAGGGAGAACCTCGACAGGAATTGTCTGGGAGGCAGGATATACGCCTTCGATGGCTAGGGCAGGGGCTTCTTCATCCACAGTTGGCTTCGAGCCTGGGTCGTGTTCGTTGAACAGAGGAGAGTCAACATTGACACCAACAGCTAAGAGGGCCTTGTTCCAGCCTTTCTTGAAGTTCAGACGGTTGATGTAGCCTATCTGAACCTCGGCGTCTTCATATGCAGAAGCCCACCCGGAGTTGTATGAGTCCTCCCTGATGGTGGCTACCTTGGAATCTTTCTCCTTTAGTTGCTCAGCCAACACCTTGCTCTCCTCTACAATGGCCAACTTGCTCGAACAGACCAGATCATAGGCCTGCCTCAGCTCATTCAATTCTTTAACTTTCGCATCCCTCTCTCGATTGGAATTAGCAAGAGCTAGGTTAGAAGAAGCCCTAGCAGCATTTGTAGTCTTCAGAATGGCCTCTAATTGTGTGCCCCTCTCCTTCAAGATATCATTTTGTTGCTCCAGCTCACCGTTCTTACTCACCAGCTCGCCGCGAGAGCGATAGAGTACGACAAAGTCAGTCATAAACTACGAATAAAAGAAGATATCAAGAAAAGAAAACAGAAGAAATGTATGAAAGCATTAGAGAAAAGAAAAGGTCTTACTAAGGCTAGCCTCTGGCTAGCTTGCAGGGCCAATTGATCAGACCCCAGCTCCCTTTGGCGATCTGCAACAAGAACCGCCCTCTCGAGAAGGGCGGGGGATAATTGAGGAGAAATGCCAAATGATGCCCCCTTGGGCAATGCGGACACTGGGACTAAGGCCTGGCCAACCTTCGTCCTCGATTCCATCTTTCTCCTCTCTTCCTCTTTCTCTTTCTCCATTTTCCTCTTCTCCTCCATCCTCTTTTTCCCTTCTGTCTTCTTTCTCTCCACTCCCTTTTTTCTCTCTCTCCCTCATCTCTTCTTCTTCTTTCCTCTTCCTCTCCTTCTTGAGAAGTAGACTGAGAGACAGTAGCAACAGCCCTAGTACTGGACTTCTGCTTCTTCGACCTCTGAGCGAGGAGCACATGATCATCATCATCATCGTCACCTCGAATAAAATTTTCCTTGGAGGAACCATCTCCTCGTTTGAACTGCTGCCCGTGCTCCAGGATTCTTGGCCTTCAGAAACCTCCTCCGAGTCAGAAGAACTATCGCCACTGGAGCTCCCCTCGCCAAAACTGCCTTCAACACCGCCTATGATATCACTCTCAGAACTGCTCTCCTCCTCGTCCAACTGACTGGGATCAGCAGCAGTCTCTTCAGAGGTATCAAATTCAGGAATACTATCTATCGGCCTCGCTATAAAGCTAGAACTAATATTTTATACTCGAGCAAGAAAGTAACAGACCGAGGATGCTCGCCGGTGGCTAAGGGCTCCCTGATATTCCAAGCCTTGACCAGTTCAAAAAGACGAACCTCACTGAGAGCATGTTCCAAGTTCTTCGACCTTGCTGAAGAAAAAATAGGAAAAGTCAGAAAGATCACAAATCAATAAAGAAATTTAAAGAACAGAGCAAAGACTACCTATATATTCTTCCCCATTAAAGGGAACAGAGAACCTATCAGACCTCGACCCCTCAGTCTGGGGGGGAAACTGCCAATTTCTAGCAAGGAAACCATCTTGCCAATAGTCCTTATGGGAATCAGGTAGGTTTATCACCAATACCCTATTAGGACTCCTGGCTTTGAGATAGAGAACACCATAACTAGTTCGAGAAAAATAATAGCAAAAGTAGACTTCGGCGAGCCCTAACTTAGTTCCATAGAGTTGATTTATTCTATGGACACCATTGATTATCTTCCACACATTGGGCGAACACTGCGCAGGAACAATGTTGAAATAACCAAAGAAGTGCAAGAATAGATTGTTGGGAGGAAAAGTAAGTCCCCCTTGGGAACGCAACAAGACATGGATCCAATGGGCACCCTCTATCTCTCTAACATTTCTAGGGGAGAGGCGCACTCAATCTCTACCCACTCTGGGACATTGTAAAACTTCCTAAACTCAGACACTGATCTATTATCGATCTTTGCCATTGGAAAACCCTAAAAAGCTACAAATTCAAATAGAAAATACAAAGAGAAGGCACAGGGGACTTACAAGATGAAAGTTCGACTTGAACGATGAAGAATCACAAGCCCAAATGACGAGGAAGATCGAAAGCAATAAGAATGAAGGCCGGGAGAAGAGAACGTGAATCGCTAAAACTCGCAGAAAATGGAAGAGTACTGAGAAGCTTGAAATGACGATGGGGAAACAACTGCTTTGAATAACTTTTGAGTGTAACTAATTATAGTGCACAAACCACGAAGCAGGTTCCGCCTAAATCAGTCCTCAAACTTTGGGAAGAGTTGCACGATGTACAAAGGAGCCATTATGACAAATTATTTAAATTTATTGAGACCAACGCATGACTCGACAAACATAGGTGCAATTGTGGGTACTCGAAATTAGAAAGATGGGGCTTAGACAAGTAGCCCAATTATAGCGGCCCAAAATCCAGACCCTCCCTATCTTAATCGGTTATGATTTAGTCTTCTCCCATGTTCTCGTTAAGAGGGGTTCTAGGAGAAGATGGAAAACGTGGGGGATTCCAACACCCCCACTCCCTGCAAATGAACATGTATATAATAAACCCTAGGTCTGGGGCATAGGACACACTGTATTCTCTGTAATCACTCTCCGGAGTATATAGAAATAATACTGACTGTACCACCGTGGACGTATGCACCTTTGCTAAACCACGTACATCTTGTGTTGTGTGATTGGCATTTTTTACTCCTTATTTTGCTTGGTGATTGTGTTTCTCTTATCTCCTTCTGTTGAATAATAATTGTCACCACAGTAAGGATAGGAAATTTTTCAGCCCTAATTTACCTAAGGTCGTGATTTAAACCCTCATAAGGTGTGTAAAGTCAAAAGTCTTCCAATAAGTAAGAAGCTATACTTGAAAACCAACATTTTTGTTACTTCACTTAGATCCCTAGAAGTTTTAATAAATTACAAAAAAAACCCTGGAATTTTCAAAGTCAGATAACTTGAGGTATATTTAACCCCTAAACCGTAAGTTTACATCAAATTAATCCTTTAGATCTTAATTAACATAAAATTATAATTTCAACTCTATAAACTTTTTAAAATTACCAAAATACCCTTATATTTTACAAAGAGTGTAGTTTTAAGGCTATTAAAGTAAGTATACAACAATTAAGGACCAAATCTAAAATTTCTCGATTTACAATTATACCCCTACCATGTGATGCTACACTGAAACACTAGAGGTTAAAACCCACTTGAGAGCAACATGAACCCATGTGCACTAAATTTACCCATGAGAAAAACTTCGCCTAAACTGATTCAAATCCACCACCCAAGGGCTCCAATCAATTTGTTTTCATGAAGTAGTGCAAATACCCCACCAAACTAGTAGTGAAAACACACCTTGTAGCTCAGTTCAAAATCTCGAATATTCTCCCAAATCAAGTACCTTGTGATTTTATGCTTCATTTTCAGTTATTTCAATTCTAGTAGTTTTTTGTGTAGCTAATTGTAACACCCCGGTTAATTAAATACCGAGTGATCAGGCCTTTATTAAATTAAAATAAAATATCTAGATTGGTTTCTTAGCATCACTCTCGAAAAACTTTTTAATATTTACTAACCACCTATTATTTGAAAAGCTGGTGTCAACATTTTATCTTTCAATAAACATGCAAAGATTTTTAAAACAATTAAACATCACATTCACCTTACTAAATTAATCAACACAATAATTAATGAAATACATAATCAAATGAAATATGATGGGAGTAAACACCCCAGTCTGAAACTCTAATACAATAATCCATAATCAAAAGTCTAAACCTAATATAGGAAATAAAATAAGTACAATGTCTCTGGAGTAACTGCTAATAGAAGAGGGACGACATGCCCGACTGAGATAATATAAGGATGCATCAAATTTGAAATGAACGGAGGCGTCTACCAAGTAAATCCTGCAATCAAACACAACAACTGCAGCAACGACAAATGACAATGAACTCTCAAACTCGGCCTCCTTATTGTTGGGAACCTAAAATTGGTTTCTATAATAAATAGATTTGGGAGAAATGGTTCAGAGCCCGAGTAAAACATTTAAAAATCCAGCAACTATTCAAAATGCATTACTTAGCCGGTATTTTATGCATGTAAAGTTCATGGCTCTCACTTGAGGTCCTCACCTATCAACTAGTGTATACGCCTAACGTATACTCCTAACTCGTCCTAGTTATGCTACCCCTCCTAACTAGTTAGAATGAAGTATTTTACTTCATTTACTAACTTCCGGTGCTCGCATGTGTTACCCATACAATAATTTATTTTCTATGTCTATTAGACATTTATAATTTCTCATACAATATTAATTTCTCGCTAACTTATCTACATTTAGATATCACTATGATTCTCTTCTACTAAGCACAAACATTAGGATTAAATCATAAGTATTATATATATGTCACTCTAATTATATATATACTACTATAGCACCCCTAGGCTAAGACTGGCGGTGCATGCATACTCTATTATCATGTCCTGGTACATCATGCACTACAAAAAAGATTATTGGTTCAGTATCTCTCTCGAACTATAAATACAAATCACATATATGAGAGACGAATATAGTTCCAAGCCTATGGGTTACGTACATACCTATGCACCCATATAACCGTTAGCTTATCATTCTCACAAATTGTCCTTTCCTAGGTTCTATATTCAGAGGTATGGGTCAAATATCCACCCCAAAGGCTCATCATGATATCACTATCCCAATTCAAAAACCTCTCGTGATAGCAAGCAACGTAGGTATGTCTTACACATAAGAAATCATGCAATAGGTATACACACAACCTATATATTTTTATCATCAGTATGGTTAAACTCTCGACCTGTATTATACATCCCTTTATGTAATATATATATATATATATACCAAATACCTTACGTATGATTAATTATTCATTTTACTAATCGTCGCATATTTTCGAGAATGACTAACCACTCTAAGTGTGTCCATTATTCTATAAATAATATGTCTAGGTAACTCACTCCTATACTACTGGTCTAAGTATTCGTTCCACTCGAATTCTCATGAATCGAGTTATCCTTCAATTTATATTTTTGCTCTCGATTAAACTTAATTAATTTAGCCCTTAAATTTACCTCATAGGATCAAGCCTAAAACCCATCCTAGGCTTATTGGTTTCTCAATATAATCCCCTTTATATTTAAAATTAAATTCCACAAATGAATCCCAAAAGATTTCCAAAGATTCTAAGGAAAGGGGGAAAAAGTGCCAAAACTAGGAAGCCGAATTGCTTCGTCTCTGATCCGAATTGATTCGCCTTGCCAAATAGATTCATCTAGGAACCGAATCGATTCTCCCTCTATAGGTCTTCATCTTCTTCATCATATACATATGGGTTTCCCAATTTTTAATCATCAAAACCTCCATTAATCATTCCCAAAACCCATCAAATTATTCTAAGCATTATATCAACATACATGAGTTATTTCTAACATATAAGAATCGTCATAACACTAAAGAACATTATTAAATTGGATTACATAAAAAAAAAAAATCAAAAGAACCCTATTTTTTCCATTTTTCTTCAAAAACTTGACTAACCCATATTTATTCACACACTAATAGTTCTAAATCATTGATTTCATTTTACCTAAATCAAGGAATTAAACATAACCTGAATCTGAATCAAGAACTTCAATTTTATTCCCTAAAAATTTATGAAAACTCTACATATCCAAGGGTTTAAGCATCCTATACTAACATGAATATCATACATGCTCAGAATTTAGAAAGATTAAACACTTGCCTTAATATAAAGGTCGGATATTTTGTAGAAGAATGGTATGGGTGAGTTTCTTTTCCTCCGATCTACACAACGGTGGTGCTTGTGGTGCAAGGGGTGAAACTATGGTGGTTCTAGCCTTGAAACTTCTCTCATCTTCTTCCTATGGCCTCTCTGTGACTTCTTGTTTTTTCTCACGTTTCTAAACCTAACTCCCTTCTCTTATGAGATATATTACACTTAGAATATGCGTAGGTCTTATTACTCTTAAAATCCAAATGACCAACATGCCTTCTCGGGATGCCGGTTTGGTCCAAAATTGACCCGAATCCCAAATTAAAACCCCGGGTAGACTTTTCTAACTAACTCACCCTTTCAAACACTTTGGAACACTCGAAATGACCATTTGGATGAATTAAAAATAAATTACTTTTTATCTCATTAAATTTAGTCTCGACACGACTGACACGCGCATCCCGACTTAATTATTATGACAGTCGTATTTTTCACTCGCAACAATTTTAATAAATTTGTAATCACATACTACATTACTCACTAAGTAATATTAAATATAATTCACATCAGTAAATGCTAACCCTTGTCTCTCTAGTTATTATTTATTTTGATCCGTATTAATTATCAATTAATTTCCCATATTTAATTTAATTAATTCTTTATTTAAATTTATAAAAATATACGGGGTGCAAGCTAACTCATCCCTTAGGTATCGCCGTAACGATGAGATATGGAACACGTCATGAATACTATGCAAGTGCTCCGGTAATCCGAGTCTATACACCACTGGCCCAATTCACTCGATAATAGGAAATGGTTCCATATACCTCAGAGCCAATTTCCCCTTATTACAAAATATCAGTATCCCCTTCATAGGAGACACATGCAGTAGCATTGGGCGTACTATCCCTTAGCGTAATAAGTCCAAACTAGTAAGAAGTGATCTACCTTAGTCAAACGATCCACGATCACCCATATAAAATCGTAACCCCTCTGTGGAGTACGCAACCCAGTAATATAATTCTGGAAATGTTTTCCCATTTTCACATAGGAATCTCCAATGGCTGTAGGACTCCTCCTGGTCTCTGGTGGTCCACCTTTACTAGTTGACAGGTGGTACACTTCGAGATTAACTCAGCGATGTCTCTCTTCATCCCACTCCACTAGTACATCCCTCTCATGTTTTGGTACATCTTATCCCCTCTAGGATGTACTGCAAATTGGGACCTGTGTGCCTTTGCCATCACAGTATGTCGTAACTTCTACCCCTTAGGAACTATCAACCTCTCATTGAATCGCAAACCCCCCTCCAATCTAATGGAGTACGACTCGGCTCCCCCAGATAATAATTGCTTAATCCACTCCTAACAGAACAAATTTGTCCCTTGTGCCTGCACCACCCTCGTGACAATTTGGAAAGTAACAGTCATAACTGACATGAATGATCTATCAAATGCATCCTAATGACCCAACTCCATCCATTTTTCTTTCCACACCTCGACCACCTCACCTACTAGCCTACGGCTCAACGCATTAGCTACTACATTAGCCTTCCTCGGGTGATACTGGATCTCGAAGAGATAGTCTTTCACAAATTCAATCCACCCGCGCAAATGCATATTCAACTCACTCTGAGTGAATAAATACTGTATTGACTTGTGATCTGTGAATAGGTAAAATTTCTCCCCCAATGGGTAATGTCTCCAAATCCAAAGGGCAAACACGAATGATGTTAGCTCCAAGTCGTGAGTGGGGTAATTCCTTTAATGAGGCTTAAGGTTATGGGAGGCAAAAGCTATAGCTTGATCCTCCTAACAAAGTACTCCACCAAGTCCCTATAGGGACACATAAGTTTATACCGGTTATTCCACTTCTGTCCTGGGCAGAGCAATAACTGGTGCTGAAATTAACTTGTTCTTCACCTCATCGAAAGTCGAATGACAAGCTCCATCCCAATTCAAAGAAAGTCATTTTCGAGTCAAGTTAGTCATAGGACCCAAAATCTTCGAAAAACCTAGATAAACCTCTTGTAATATCCTTCCAATCCTAAGAAACTGCGCTCCTCCATCGATATCGTGGACTTTCCCCACTCCCTCATCATTAGTACTTTACTCGGGTCCATTGATAAACCCTGCTCCAAAATGATATGCCCCTAAAATTAGATCTCACGTATTTTAAACCCACATTTTTCAAACTTCGCATACAACTGATGCTCACGTAGTGTCTATTGTACCCGACGTAAATGGTCCGCATGATCCCTCTCAAATCGGGAATAGATTAGAATGTCATCAATGAAGACGATAATAAGCTGATCTATGAACTCTCTGAACACCTTGTTCATTAAGCCAATAAATATGACTAGTGCGTTGGTTTACCCAAATGGCATAACCATAAACTCGGGAGACCCATATCTTATCAAGAAAACATTCTTAGACACGTCCTTCTCCATGATACATAACTGATGGTATCGGGATCTCAAGTCTATCTTCAAGAAGTAGGCAGCTCCTCGTAACTAATCAAATAAGTCATCGATTCTAGGCAACGACTACTTATTCCATATCGTGACTTTATTTAGTTCCCGATAGTCAACACACAGTTGCAACAATCCGTATCTCTTCCTTAGAAATAATATAGGGGGTACCCCATGATGATGTACTACGACTTACGAACACATGTCAAAATAACTTCTCGATCTAGTCCCAAACTCCCTTATCTCCGTCGGGGCCATACGATAAGGTGCACGTTCTATTAGACGAGTGTTCGACACTAAGTCTGTCACAAACTCTACCTCCCTACTGGGTTGCAATGTCGATATCTCCTAGAACACATCAGCATACTCTCGAACAATGGGGATCGAATCAAGTAAAATCACTACCTCCCGAGAGGACTCCTCCTCGATATAGTATAAATGGGTGCACAATCCTCCCTCGGGTTGAGGAATCTCTAATAAAAATATCTCCTGACCCAGTATAGCGAACACAATACTCCTACTATAACAGTCAATCATAGCTCTATAAGCGACTTGCCAATCCATAACTGTAATGGCATCATACTCGATCATGTCTAACACAAGCATGTCAGAGGGCAAAATTAATCTCCCAATATTTATACCCACACCCCGAAAGATAAATAAAATTGACATCCCAATTATCAGCCATGTCTAATAACCCTGCTACCCATGTGTTGATGTAAAAAATTTTAGATTATCTCTAATTAATCAATCATAGATAAGATAAATAGGACAAGATTTTTAAAGTGGTTCAGCCTTATAAGAGTGGCCTACGTCCACTATGTTTGTATTGGTCACTATTTGACTGGAATTCTCGATAAGTGGTTTACCAAGAGAACCAGAGTCCCCTTGTAATGAGGAAGTTACAATGTCTTTATATCCTTAAGGCTGTACATGTGAAAGGATAATGCGCTGTTATCTAGTAGACATATACATCTGTACGATAATAATCAGCATTTAATGCGAAGTCATCTTTTTGATTCTCCTGATTTGTATGCTCTGTACGTTGAGTTTCTCGGACTGCCTGAGTTACTCGGTACGCTTAAGTTGCTCGGAGCCTTTAGCTCCTCAGGGCGCCTAAGCAGCTCGGTATGATTGAGTTGCTCGGGGCGCTTGAGTAGCTCGGTGACAGTATGTTATTCGTTGAAAGTGTTTGTAATTGCCATGTAGGTTGACACGTGTCTCAAGTGAATGGTCCATGTTAGCAGACTAAATTTGGTATCAACAGAAGCCCCCAATGTTTCACACTTTGAGGTTGAAGAAAAGTGTGGAATATTCTGCTCGAAAACTGCTCAGATTATCGATTTTTATGGTTTTTAAGAAAATGTTCGTTGTATATAACTCCTTTTTGATCACATAGTATCAGGCCTCATAAATATTTTGAATTTTCATGATCGCTTCGATATTTATGCCCCTTTTCTTCTTTTAGCCGCTGAAGACGCAAATGTCCTCCTTTGTAATCATTGTCTTTCTCTATTCCCGAGATAAAGTATTTAAGCACGGCAAAAATCCTATCGTCTTTCACTTTTCAAATCTGTATCTTTGAACTCTTCATTTCCTCTCTATCTTGTGCCTTCGTTCTTTCCATTTTTCATTGTCAACTAATCTATCTTTTTATGTAAGATTTTCCTCCCTTTTTTTATTTACTCTGTTCATCATGGTTTATCTTGTTGAGTCGTTGGACAAATTTCGATCTGAATTTTCAATCCCTTCGTGGGTTATTTTGTAAGAACTTTCTGAACCTTCTGATTATTTTTCTTTAGGTGAGGGACATTAGATCCCAAGTCCTTTTGTGGCCGAATGTGGCTTTTCTTTCTCGTCAAATCCCCTGTGTTTGGAGTTCTGCCAATATTTTGATGTTGTACCTGCAAGAATAGCTCCAAATACATAGAGGATAGTTAATGGCGTACATAGGTTGAATCAACTTCATGGAACTCGATTAGGGATTCCAGAGATTATGCATTGCTACAGATGAGTTATCAAATATAGTACTTTCTATTTAAAAAATAGGTTTTTGAAAAGAGCGTTAGTTGTCAATCTTCCTGATGCCAATAAGGATTACTTTGATCATGGGGTGGTGATGAAAAATTGGCAACACCCTCCATTAAATGGAGATGATGAAGACCAAGGTCCCAGATGTCCACCTTATGGCAATGGGATATGTTGTTTTTATTTTTGAAATCTTGTTCTCTTTGTGTTTGATAAAATGCATCTCTGATATTTGATTTTTGCTTATTGCAGTTGACAGTAAAAGGAAACCTCCAAAGGAAATTGATATTAATATAAAGCATTTAAAACTTATCTGGAGTTTGCACCAATATGTTGCTGAGGAGCTTATTATATCTGCTTCTTACTTGTTGCAGTATAAAAGCTATACTTCATCTTTCACTGCTCATCCTCGTCCAGTGGTAATTAATCTTGACCAAGCACCAGCCTCTGAGACTAGTGTGGAAGGTTCTTCCTCTGAGTCGAGTATTCCGATCAGTGATCTGATGAAGAAGAGGAGAGCTCTTGCCTTTTTGACAAATCTTCCTCTACCACTATGGAGGCAAAGAAAAGTAAATAAGATGTCCTAAAAGAAAGGACAAAAACCATTGATGTACCCCCTCCTGCTACTGCCAAGAAGGTTGGCGAGAAGCTCCCCGTGGCTCTGAGCAAGACTGTTGCTATCTCTCCTCCGAGCGAGGTTATTATCATATCACCAATAAATACAACGTCTTTAGTTAAAAATTCTCCTTCTCCTCTGAGGAGGTTGAAGAAAAGCTCTTCTGAGAGACTTGCTGAACCTGTCTCTCAACCTTCAAATATTGAAGGCAGTGTTCCATCTTTTGTTTCTCTGAGCTCTGCAGTGAGTTTGGTAAGATCCTGGACTGTCCCAGAAGTCCAAGGCATTGAAGATACTCTTTCTCATGAGAGAATTACTACTCTGGCTGCTCAACACATTGCCTCAGTAAGTATTGTTAGCTTGAGTCTTTTACTTTCTAATATTATGTTCATGTATTGACTCGAAGTTATTTCTTTTTTCAGCTGGTGACGTGTTTCAACATCATTTTGAAGAAGGATGAAGATATTAGGGCTTCAAGCTCCTCGGGTGGAGTAGAGGAAGCTTTTGTTGGGATGACCCAATCTTTGAAAGATTCTCGTCAAAAGTATAAGGAAGATAAAGTTGCTTGGGAGAAGCAATTCAAGTCCATTGAGCTAGACAGAAATCAAGCTGTGAATGCCTCTAAGGAATTGGAGAAGAAGTTGAAGGAGTTTGAACAGAGCAATAAGGACTTTGAACAAAGCAACAAGGAGCTTGAAGTTAAGCTCAAGTCTGCTGAAGAGGATGTTGTTAAACTTCAAGATGTCGAGCGACAGAAAATGGAGGTGGAAGAGAAGTTGAAGGCTTCCGAGGAGCTCCTTAGGGAAAGGACTTCCTCGGAGAGGGAAAAAAGAAATGTTGCAGTTAAAAAATCATTCAGTACTGGTTGGGACAAAGGCTGGAACAAGTGTCTAGCCGCCATGTCTTCTCCAATGGAATATGCTGGTGTCAAATACTTTAGGGATGGATGGGTAGTAGCCTTAAAGGAGTTAAAGGTTTTTGAGAATTCTGAGTTATTCCAGCAACACACTCATGGCCCTCCTCCCTCTTCTGGAGAAGAAGAAGAAGAAGATGATGAAGCTTCTTCAGATGAATCTTCTTCGATGACTGGAGATCAAGTCCCAGTTGTTACAGTTGTTTAGCCTTCCGACCAACTCCAACCAGCCAGCACTTCTATCGAGCAGCTTCCCTTACGTTCCGAGCAACCAACCCCTTCATCCAAACCTTTTGAGGAAGTCACTAGAAACAAGGAGAAGGTGTAGAGTTGTTCGGGTTTTTATTTTGTTGTTCTCTTGAATGTAACTTCAGACTTTGTATTTTCTCTTATGATGAAATAAAATTTGAACTTTGGTCGTTCATCTTGAATTTCTCTTTTACTTTCTCTGTCTGTGTCATTATTGATTCTTTTTATTTCTTCTCCTTGCTAGTTTATGGCTATGATGGAACTCTTATCATCTCATGACACAGAATTCATGATGAAATGCAATGACTATTTTAAAGCTGGTCATGCAGATCTTAATGAGGCCCAAATAATTAACATCCTCGGATTAGGTGCTTCTGACCGAGTAGTTAAAGCTTACCAATACCTGAAGTGTTTGCTCGATCATGCAGTTTCCAACAATGTGGCCTACTATGAGATGATTGAAGATCTCCAAGGAATGATCGAGGAACTTCAGCAACAGTACAAAGAGTCCTACACACTTTTGCATTAAGGATATGAAAAGAAATATCAGCAATTGTGTGATGACAAAGGGTATGACAAATTCATCTCTACTCATGAGAAGAAAGAGAGTGTTCTGAAGCTTGAAGTTGAAGAGCACAGGCATATCGGTAAGTTTTTGGAGCAGGAGAACATTTCTTTTCAAGAAGAGATAAAACAACTCAAATCTGCGGCATCTTCTTCGGGAGCCTTGGTCCCTATTAATGATGAAGGTTTTTCTTTCTAGGAGGTAGAAAATTCCAACTTACAAGATGAGTTGGAAACTTTGAAAAGAGTTGGACCATCCGCATCTACTTGTGGACGAGCAAGATATTCTTCTCGTGGATGATCAAGCGCTGGTCATATTTCTATTGAAGAAGCGATAACTCAATTGGCCTTGGAGAATCAGGCATTTCAGTTGATGGCAAAGAATCAAGCTTTGGCAGAAATTTCCAAGAAGATTCTGAATTTTACTAACCAACTCTCTTCCCAGAGTTCTTCTTTGGAAAATAAGGAAATTCTGATGAAGAGTCTCCATGAGCAACTGGAGAGGTTAACTTACCAGTTTCACAAACAACCCAGAGAGTTTTGGATGGCTGGGTATAATGAATCCCTTTACCAACTTGATGCTCAGATCCAGAAGTCAAATAACGAGGGGTACAAGGAAGGGTGGTTGAATGCACTATGTGTGCTAAAATTGGAGCAGGGCCACTACTTATGGGTTTATTATGACCCTAGAGTTCTTGATTTTCCCCTACCTCCTTTTATGCTTGACATTAGTTGGATTCCTTCTCGGGAAATTCCTCAATGCTTGATCTCCAAGTATCTCGGTGATTATAGTCTTCATGCAAACTTTGAGATATCTCGCTCGAAGCACTTACTTGATCGGCCCTCCATGATGAATGTTCGAATGCTTAGAGATCTAAATTTTATAAATTCCCCTTATGCATTAGATTATCCTCCTGTTGGGGTAGAACCTGTTTCAAAGGCAGAAGGGAAAAGGCCAATAGATTAGGGTTTTTTTATGTAATGAAGTATATTTTTCACATCATATGTAATTCTACTTGATTTGAATGGAGAAATTTTTAGTCTTTTTCCACTCTATTTTCTTCTAAATAATTTGTAGAATGTCCTTGCTTGTTGGATGGTAAATATATATGTATATATTATACTTATCCCATTTGTCGTTCGATTATAGTGACTTGTCACTCTTTGGGCCTATGCAATGGAATGATTTGCATCCCATGTTCCTGCTTAGTTTGGTACTAACCAACCAGAGTTGATTGTAATTGATTTACCGACCAATCAGAGTTGGTGGTAATTAGTTCCCGACCAACCGGAGTTGGTGGTAATTGATTTTCCGATCAACCAGAGTTGGTGGTAATTGATTCCCGACCAACCAGAGTTGGTTTTAATTGATTCACCGACCAATCAAAGTTGGTGGTAATTGATTCCCTACCAACCGTAGTTGGTGGTAATTGATTCCCTACCAATCGAAGTTGGTGGTAACTAGTTCTCGACAAACTGGAGTTGGTGGTAATTGAATCCTGACCAACCGGAGTTGGTGGTAATTGCTCTGAATTTGATGTGTAGTGTGTAGCACTAATATTCCAAAAAATTTCAACAAAGAAAGAAACTGGGTGAAACATCACTTTATTCATACTGAAGAAACTGCATTACATAGGAATTTCAACTACTGATAATACTTGCGCAGATGCTCTCCATTCCATGCATTCTTAAATTCTTCTCCTTCTAAGGTTTCGATCCTGTATGTCCCTGGATGGACAACTTCTGTTACTCTATAGGGTTCATGGCAGTTGGCTTCCAGCTTGTTATGCTTTTGGATCACTTTCTTCAACACATAATCCCCTTCCTTCGAATCACACTTCTTCACACTTTTATTATAGAATAAAGCTATTCGTTGTTGATACACTGCATTCCTGATTGCTGCTTCTTCCCTAACTTCTTCGAGCATATCCAAGTCTAATCTTCTCATCAAATCACTGACTGGAGAATTGAAATTAAACACCCCATGCGTAGGTAAACCTAATTCAGCTGGTATGACAGCCTCACTCCCAAATGCTAGCATGTATGGGGATTCTCCTGTTGCATTTCTTGGTGTGGTACGATAATCCCATAACACAGAGTGTAGCTCATTAATCCAATTTGCCTTTGCATCATCCAGTCGCTTTTTCAAACCATTCAATATCATTCTATTTGTCACTTCAGTTTTCCCATTTCTCTGGGGATGGCCTGGTGCAGAGTGGATCTTTAATATATTGGATTGATAACAATATGCAGCAAACTCCTCGTTGTCAAACTGGGTTCTGTGGTTAGTAATGAATGCATGGGGAAGACCATATCTACAAATGATATTCTTCCAAATAAACTGATAGACCTTGTCATATCTCATATCAATGAGAGGTTCAGCCTCCATCCATTTAGTAAAATAATCCACAAAAACCACGAGGTATTTGAATTTTTCCCTAGTCGTTGGAAGTGGCCCGACCAAGTCTATTCTCCACATGGCGAATGGCCAAGGAGACATAATGGGTGTTAACAATTCTTGGGGAGTTCTTTGGATAGAAGAGAAACATTGACATTTATCGCACTTCTTGGCATAAGTTGCGCAATCAGCTCTCATCGTTGGCCATATCTTTGCAAAAGCGTCCGACCTGCTAAATGGGTTCCGCAAGACCCTTCGTGAACCTCTTCGATCAAATCTTTCACTTCGGAGGGATGGAAATATCTTTGTAGACCTGTTATAACTCCTCGTTTATATAAAATGCCGCTAGTCAATACATAGCGAGAAGCTTTAAACTTCAGTTTTTTGGCTGCGAGCTTATCAGTTGGTAAAGCCCCCTCTTCAATATAGGCCCTGATGGGGTCCATCCAAGATGGTCCCAAGTCAACGGTGATGAAGTTTATCATCAGCTCTTCGTCGATGCTCAGACCAACCAGTATTTCTATTGGGATTGTTTTTCATATCTCGATGTGTGTGGCCGATTCTAACTAAGCTAGGGTGTCTGCTCTTGCATTCTCCAATCTTAGTATTCTAATCAACTGAATTGCAGTAAAACTTGATACAACCTCTATCGCTTTTGCATGATACATAACCATTAATTCTACTTTTACTGCATTCACCCCAAGAATTTGATTAACGATTAACTGGGAGTCACTGAATACAACGACTTGCTCTACCTTCATAGTTTTGGCCAGGCTTAGACCCACGATCATTTCTTCATACTCGGCCTCATTATTAGAAACCTTAAATTGAAAGCACAGAGCACAATCCACATCAATCTCATTTGTACTTTTTAAAATAATCCCTGGTCCACTACCTGTAGAGCACGAAGAGCCATCTACATACAGATTCCACACAGGTACTTCATTATCAAACTCTTGGTTAGACAGAGTTCCTCGGTGGAATATTTGATGCTTCCTTTTTTCCTCCTCCAGCACTTTTCACTGCTCGTCCACTGACGTAAGTTGGTCGGGGTTTAAATTTGATGATCCAGTATCATCCACTGCTTGGTCTGTATTCAATTCTTGCTCGTCGGAGGAATCCTCCTGAGTAAATTCTGCGATAAAATTCGCTACTTCCTGCCCTTTAAGCGACGATGTAGGCTTATAAATTATATCATATTCACCAAGTTCTAATTTCCAGTACATTCAATCTTCCTGATTTCTCCGGTTTATGCAGAGCTTGTCTTAATGGCATATCGGTGTACACCACTATAGTATGGGCTTGGAAGTATGGCCTCATCCGTATGCTTGCTTCACTCAGTGCTAGTTCCAACTTCTACAGGCTTGGATATCGGATTTTTTCTCCTCGAAAAGCTTTGCTGGTGTAATAGACTGGTTTTTGTACTCCATCCTCCACTCTTATCAACGCCGAGCTCACTGCATTTTCTGAAACTGTCAGGTGTAAGTATAGTCTTTCTCCCATCACTGGTCTAGATAATAATGGAGGTGTCCACAAATATTTCTTCAACTCTTGAAAGGCCTCCTTGCATTCATCATTCCACTCAAAAGTTTTTCAGAGTGTTTTGAAGAATGGTAGACATCTGTCTGTTTCCCGTGACACAAATCTATTAATGCTGCAACTCGCCCTGTGAGGCTTTGCACTTCCTTCTTTGTGGTTGGAGATCAGAGCTCCAATAGAGCCTTGATCTTTTCAGGGTTTGCCTCAATCCCTCGTTGGTTAAAAATATATCCGAGAAACATACCTTCTCGTACTCCGAAATATGCATTTGGTGGGATTCAATTTCATTTGATATTTCTCTAGTTGATGAAAGGTCTGACCTAGGTCAACGAGATGATCAGTAGCTTTCTTGGTCTTCGTCAGCACATCATCAACATAAACCTCCATGTTATGACGGATTTTCTCCGCAAAATCCTTGTTCATCACCCGTTGATATGTTGCACCTGCATTTTTAAGTCCAAAAGGCATAACATTATAGCAATAAGTTCCCCTTGGGGTGATATAAGAGGTACTCTCCCTGTCCTCAGGCTTCATTTTAATCTGGTTGTAACCAGAATAAGCGTCCATGAAACTCAATAATTCATGCCCCGATGTAGCATCCACCAGTTGATCGATTCGGGGAAAAGGAAAATGATCCTTTGGGCGTGCCTTATTAAGATCAGTGAAGTCTACACACATACTCCACTTGTTATTTTTCTTCTTTACCATTACCACATTTTCTAGCCAATCAGGATATTTTGCATCCTCAATAAAAGAGGCTTTTTGTAGTTTCTCTACTTCTTCCTGTATAGCTTGGTTCTTTTTAGGACTGAACACTCTTCTTCGCTGCTTGAGTGGCTTGATTTCCTTATTCATGTTGAGCTCGTGACACAGGAAACTCGGGTCTATCCCTGGCATGTCTTCATGACTCCATGCAAAAGTCTTCTTTCTACGCCTTAGAAATGCTATCAATTCCTATTTTATCGATACATCCAGTGATGTACTAATTTGAGTTGTTCATTCTGGATGCTCGTCATCCAGAATGATATTTTCTGTAGCCTCCATGACCTGGACCTTCACGAGCTGAGACTTATCTCTAGGGTCTAACGTTTCAATATCTGCATCTTCTATTTCATCCACCTGATAGGTAGTAGTCCTCTTCCTGAATCTTCACGTTCCTCTTATTCGGCTAATGAATAGTATCATTCCCGAGCTACTTTCTGGTCGGCTTTCACAACTCCCACTCCAAAATTAGTTGGGAATTTTAAACATTGATGTACAATAGATGGTACTTCCTCGAACTTCTTTAGACCTACCCTTCCCATGATGATATTGTAAGCTGATTGAACATTTTTATCCATTACGAAGAAGCGTACTCTTTCTGTTCGACAACTAGACCATGTACCAATAAGCATATCCAAATTGATCGTCCAAAGTGGAAAAACCTTCGCACTAGTAAAGCCAAGGAGGGGCCTATGATATGGCTCCAACTGGGCTATCTTCAGATTCAAACTATCAAAGCATGGATAAAATATGATGTCTGTCGAGCTACCATTATCCACCAGTACTCATGAAATCACCACTTCTTTCATTCTCATCTTGATCACCAATAGGTAATCACGAGGATATAGTACACCTGCCAAGTCATTTTTAGAGAAACCAATTACCAGTTTGTCTTTATTCACCTTCCTCGGTCGATCATCTTCAGCCAGATTTATTCGCTGAATATACGAGCAAGCTTGAGCCTCATTGAGGTAAGCTTTTCTCTCCGCAGTCAGATCTCCTCCTCCTGCATCTCCACCTGTAATAACATTACATTCAAATGATCCAAAATGGATTAAAAATACCTCACGTTCTGGCTACCTTGGTCTTTTGGGGAGATCAGGGTCATCTTGGTCATTTTCTGTATCTTCTTCATGACTTCTTTTCTTATCTTCTTTTGATCAACGAGGGGACCTAGACCTTTGCCTTCCTCAGTCGTTGGTCTTTCCACCATTTTGAATATCAACATACTTAGCCAGTTTTCCTCGTCTGATGAGTGCTTCAATTTCATTTTGGAGAGCTATACAACTTTTGGTCGTATGACCATGGTCTTTGTGGAATTCGCAATATTTGGACTTGTCTCTTCTGTCAGGACCTGCCTTCATTTTCATTGGCCAAGCTAGCTCCTCCCTGTTCTTGATCTCCTCCAAAATATGGTTTATATCTACTTTCAAAGGAGTATAATTTCCAAATTTCTTCATCTGCTCCAGTGCTTGCTTTCCTTTTGACTGCCTGTTCCCACCAATGTTCTTCTAATCCTTCTTTTCAGTTTTACAATCTTCAACCTTGGTCTCCTTAGTGTCTGCATTCTTCTTCGCAGCCATAGCCTCCTCGGCATTCATGATTTTGGATTATTTTGCTATCAATTCAGCCATGGTCCTAAGCAAGTCTTTGGCTAGAGTGTAGTACAACTTATCGGGCAATAATCCACTCATCAGAGCAGTAATTATTATTTTCCTCTTGTAACTTCAAGCTTCACGTTATTGAAACGAGTATAAAGTCCCTGGTGCTTTCACCTTCCTTCTCTCTAACCCTCAACAAGTGTGCTACTCCTTTGACTGGTTTCACTCCAAAACAGAAGTTCCCAATAAAGAGCTCTACCAGTTGAAAGAAAATAGCGATCTTCCCCCGAGGAAGGTTATTGTACCAAATCTTAAGCAAATCCGGTAAGAGTTCCAGAAAATGCCCTACATCTCATCTCGTCTGGAACTGCATAGATATCGGCAGTAGCTTGGTATTGTTCTATATAAAGGACAGGGTCAGTTTTCCATCATATTTAGGCGTCAACATAGGAGCTTTGAATTTTGATGGTGTGGGAAAATCCATAATTACCTGTACAAATGGTGTCCCTTGGACAAAAGTTCTTTGTAAAGGATTCTTGGCCTTATCCATTTCCCCTAACCTGTCCTCCAACCTCTGAATAGAGCCCTTCCATGCATCGTTTCCCTCCTCGGGCCTATTGGTTCAAGCAACTGATCGCGCTGAATTTGCCTCTTGGGATCTTTTATTACGAGCAGTTGGTCGTGATTGGGCAGAGCGCTCCCTTAGATTGAATGGTCATTGAGAGTTCCTCAACACAATTCTAGGAGGACTTCTATTCCTCCTAGGGCCCAAACGATCAAAAGGAGAGACTTTACTCAACCTTTCTAGAGCACTGGTCATTCCCGGAGATAGAGTGATGTTTCATTGAGAGTATGTAGCTCGTACCGAGGAAGTCCGACCAGGCTGATAAGAATGATCATTAGATCTTTCAGTACGATATGAGTCGACGCGTCTGGATTGAGATTCCTATGGGAATAGCGTTCGCTTAGTTCGCGAAGAGGGTAAAAGGGTATTTCTCTGAACACTTCGTTGTCCTGATTGAGCCAGCACTCTGCCTTGAATAATTTGTATAAGTTGTCGCATGGTTTCTTGCATGGCCGTCTGGACTTGGGTCAGATTAGCCATTATACCAGCCAGATTTGAACATTTAGGGGAGTAAAAAGGTTCGGAGGGACCCCAGTGTTTCGATAACTGGATTTCGAATTATCGGCCATTAATAATGAATTATTTTGGTGAAAAACGCTAAGTACAGTCGTTTCTCAGAGACGATGCCAATCTGTTGATGTAAAAAATTAGATTATCTCTAATTAATCAATCACAAATAAAATAAATAAGACAAAAGATTTTTAAAGTGGTTCAGCCTTATAAGAATGGCCTACGTCCACTGTTTTTGTATTGGTCACTGTTTGACTGGAATTCTCGATAAATGGTTTACCAAGAGATCTAGAGTCGCCTTCTAATGAGGAAGTTATAATGTATTTATAGCCTTGAGGCTGTACATGTGAAAGGACAATGCACTATTATCTAGTAGACATATACATCTGTACGATAATAATGAGCATTTAATGCGCAGTCGTCTTTTTTATTCTCCTAATTTGGATGCTCTTATGTTGAGTTTCTCGGACCGCCTGAGTTACTCGGTATGCTTAAGTTGCTCGGAGCCTTAAGCTCCTCGGGGGGGCCTAAGATGCTCAGTATGATTGAGTTGCTCGGGGCGCTTGAGTAGCTCGGTGACAGTATGTTATTCATTGAAAGTGTTTGTAATTGCCAGGTAGGTTGACACGTGTCTTCAAGTGAATGGTCCACGTCAGCAGACTAAATTCGGTATCAACACCATGCAAGTCTAGTGCCTATGAATGAGTGTGAAGCCCCGATTTCAAATAAAATGCACCCAGAAATTCCATGGATGAGAAACATACCTTCAACAACGGGTGGAGCCTGTGGTGCTGTAGCTTGATGGACGTGGTACGCGCGTCGATTCTGTAACTACCCATGCTAAAGTAGGGATGCTATAATGACTGGAATGGAAGGCAAGGTTAGAATCTATACTGGTGCTAGAAGGGAGGCTGGCAAGATAGGCGTATAGGGATCCTGGAGAGCGACCTGCTCCTGCTGTGGGCACTCTTGACATTTGTGGACTATTTTTCCAAAAGTAAAGCACTTTCCCACAAAGTTCCTTCCACACTGATTTCTATTCTCTTGGCCCTACTGGTCGTTACCACCCCTCTGTTGGCCTTGCTTACCTCACTGCTGGCCTAACCAGCCTGACTGACTCTGTTGGCCTTGTCAAAACCTCCATGTTCCTTCCTGGAGTCACTGAATTTGAATCTCTTAGCAGGGTCTCCCTAGTAGGAACTATGCTCACCTAGTTTAGGCTGAATCTGAACTGATGGTTCCTCGCTAGAACTGGCACCCCCCATCCTGCTCGCTAGCTAAATTCTCCTCCTCGCTTGCTCCCCTTAACATGGAAGCGGTGGTCCTCGTAGTGTAGTAAAGTAGAATTCAGTACATCGGTATAGGTATGCGATGAAAGGTTAATCAGAAGATGATGTCAGATCCTCCAGGTAAGGCCACCGATAAATATCTAAACCTTTTTCTCCTCAGTAGGTTCCTCTCATAGTACCAGATTAGTTATCCTCGTAAACTCCTCCTCCTCCTCCTATTCTGCAATAGTCTTCCCCTCCTAAGTGAGATTCATCTCAATTTGGACTGCGGAAGGGAAGTATTAGAGGTAAAACCGCACCAAGAAATCCTATATAGTCATGCTGTATCGCTCTTCCCCAGTGATAGTGGACTCCCACCACTGTAATGCCTCCTCCACTAGATTAAAAGTAGAAAGGATCTGCCTCTGATCATCAGTACACTCGTACATCCTCAGACGCCTCTGGATGTCTTTCTTCCATTGGCTCTCCACCACTACATCTGAACTCCCTAAGAACTCTAGGAGATGTGACTTTTGGAAGGCATCCCTGACTCACTCCCAAGAAGAAGGGAATGCCTGCATCTGAACGGGTGCCTTTACCTATGCCTGGAGTGGGTATTATTGTGTAATGGTGGTTAATGTCGCATTGATTGCCTGAGCGACAATGGATATGACCTCTGTGGCGTTCATAGAGCCCTGAGCTGGGGTTGGTTGAGGCTCTAGATGTACCTTTGGGTTGGCTCATGTGATACGTCGAGGAGCCATCTGAAAGGAGAAAGAAGTTTCTATTAGTCCAGAAACTAATATGACTTAAAATAGCTGAAGAGGTAAATGAGAAAATAAGAATACAATAGTCCTAAAGATAGGGCTCTACATCAAGAACACTATGCTTTAAACATAACAAGCCGCACAGACCCTAAAGACTCTGGAACCTGCTGCTCTGATACCGTCTATGATACCCCGCTTAATTAAATACCGGGTGATCATTCCTTTATTAAATTAAAACAGAATATCCAGATTGGTTCATTCTTAGCATCACTGTCGAAAAACATTTTAATATTTTCTAACCACCTAGTATTTCAAAATATGGTGTAAAATTTTTATCTTTTAATAAACATGAGAAGATTTTTAAATATATCAAACAATTAAACATTACATTCACCGTACTAAATTATTCAACACCATAATTAATGAAATATAGAATAAAGTAAATACGACGAGAGTAAACACCCCAGTAGGAAACTATAATATAATAATCCATAATAAAAAGTCTAAACCTAACAACAAAAATAAAAGAAATGCAATGTGTCTAGGCGACATGCCCGACTGAGAAAAAATAAGGATGCATCCAATTTGAAATGAACGGAGGTGTCTACTAAATAAATCCTACAATTGATCACAACAACTGCAACAACGGAAAATGGCAATGAACTCTTAGGCTATGTAACACCCCTCCCAATTAAATATCGGGTGATTTATCCTTTATTAAATGTAAAACAAAATGTTCGGTTGGTTCATTCTTAGCATCACTGTCGAAAAACAAATACTTTATTACTCACCTAATAATTAATTAAGCTAGTGACAAAACATTTAACCATTAATTAATTCCATTAATTTTAAATTACTAAATCATTCACCATAGACATGAATTAAAATAATACTGAATAGTAAACCAACAGTAGAAATGAATAAGACTGGAATAAACTCTCCAGTTCAAAGTCTCAAAAACTAATAAACCATAATAATACTCAATCCGACGGAAATGAAATACTAAAGTATAATGAGTGTAATATCTCAAACACAATTAAGAACTGCGGATGGGTGACAAATTACCTAAATTGAATGACAAGACATGAACCGAATGAAATGATAGTGTAGGCGTCTAATCACTAGGACTTGCAACTCCCACACTAGCTGCAACACCTCAAATAGTCTGAAAGTTTAAGCTTGGCATCCCTGTGACTGGACACCTAAAATAAATTCACAAGAGACAAGAGATTTTACAAGAGACGTGTTAGGGCCCGAGTGTAAAATATTTTAAAACAAATTAGCAAGTATTTAAAAATTGCAATAAAGAAAATATTATACACATGTTAGATTTTTGAGCTCTCACATGAGATTCTCACATCGCATCTATAATGCACACCTAACGTACCTCTAAACCGTTCTAGTTATCGTTACCACACCTAACTAGATTGCAGGCATAAACCTTCTAACTATCACTCATAATAATATCCCGTATTTCCCATATGATATTAATAAATGTTTCTGCCTTTAATATCCCGAGTAAGAGTTTTCAAAAGTACAATTTAGCGTTGACATACTTACGTTAATTTAGATTTCACAATATTTCTCATATACTAATTTCACCCAGCAGATAATAGCACAAGCACACACACACACACACACACACACACACACACACACACACATATATATATATATATATATATATATACTAATACGGTACCCCTAGACTCAGCTTCGGTGCATGCATACTCTGCTATCAAGTCCTGGTACATCTCTTACAAAATGAGGACAATCGGTTTTGTATCTCTCACGAACCATAAATACAAATCATACATATTGGAGACATAGTTCTAAGCCTTCGGGCTACGCACATACCTACGCACACAAATGACTGAGCACACCATTGTTTTCATAAATGATGATCCAACCTAAGTTCTATGTTTCGAGGTACTAATCTAAAATCCCCTAGTGGGCTCATAAGGATGAATTTAGATTTCAGAATATTTCTCATATACTAATTTCACCCAGCAGATAATAGCACAAGCACACACACACACACACACACACACACATATATATATATATATATATATATATATATATACATACTAATACGGCACCCCTAGACTCAGCTTCGGTGCATGCATACTCTGCTATCAAGTCCTGGTACATCTCTTACAAAATGAGGACAATCGGTTATGTATCTCTCACGAACCATAAATACAAATCACACATATTGGAGACAAACATAGTTCTAAGCCTTCGGGCTACGCACATACCTACGCACACAAATGTCTGAGCACACCATTGTTTTCATAAATGATGATCCAATCTAAGATCTATGTTTTGAGGTACTAATCTAAAATCCCCTTATGGGCTCATAAGGATGAGACTGTCCTCTTTCACCAGCATGCGTAGTATTCTTGTCATTACTACTTACAATATATTTATTAAATTACGAATATTCTCTCTCTCTCTCTCTCTCTCTCTCCCTCTCTCGTAATTTCCAACGATGACTCACTGCTCCAAACACCTTAAAGTATTACCCAAATAAATTCTAATAATTTTGCACTATGCTGAAATTCATCGTAAATTGTTTTATCTCACTCAAAATTAACTACATCGCGCAAATTTTGATGCAATTTTTTTTCTAGAATTCTGACACATTGCTCGAATGACCGTATCTCTTTTGAACGAGAATGACATGTCTCTCGAAAGACAGCTTCACACAACATGCCATCTTCCTCGAACGACAACTTCAAGCGACTGGGCATGTTTCGTCTCTAACCGCCGGGACTTGCGCTTTTCACCATTCTTGAGTTCTAAAACCTTTACAGATCATTCCCAAATACCAATTAATCAATTCTAACATGTATATAATAACCTAGGATCATTAAATCATGGATAAATCTTTATAAATTCCGAAATTCCTAAATTAATTAACTAAACCCTAGTTCTTCAAGTTATCATTCAAGAACATCACAATTCCAGATTCGTTCATCACAATTTATCATAAATTCATGGATTTTAATCTACATATATGAGGGATTAAATCTATATTAATTTTAGTTCTAATTTATCATCTTAAACTTCCAAATTTCATCAAGATTCTGAACCATTCATGGGTATAATACACCTATACTAACATGAACATGATTATTGCTAAAAGTTTTTCAAGGATTAAACACTTTCCTCAAGAAATAAGGTATGATTCATTGGTGTAGTTGGTATGGTTAGATCCTCGCTCTCCGATCTAGGCAGTGGTGGTCTTGGTGGTGTAAACGGTGCACTAGTGGTGGTTCTAGCCCTAGAAACTTCTCCTCCTCCTACCTCATTTGGCCTCTCTGTGTGTAACAACTGATAACCCTAATCTAACCCACGTACATTATATTTTATCCCTTTAATTTTCGCAGGTAATTAACGCCCAAAAACAGAAATTATCAAAACGCCCTCCCGGGATGCTGGTTTGGCCAAAAACTGTGCCTAAGGACCCAAACTAAACCCGTGGGTAGACTTTTTTGACTATCTCAACCCTTCTGAAATCATTGGCGCACTCGAAATGAAAATTTGGATTACTTATAAAAAAATTACTTTTTATTCCATTAAATTAGTCCTGACACGACTGACAGACGCGTCCCGATTTAATTACCGTAATTGTCATATTTTCTCAGTCGCGATAATTTTAATAAATTCATAGTCACATCTTACTTTATTTCTCAAGTAATAACCAATATAATTCACATTAATAAATACTAACCCTCGTCTCGCTAGTTAATATCTACTTTAATCCGAATTAATTGTAAATTAATTTCTCATATTTAATTTAATTAATTCTATATTTAAAAATCATTAAAAATACGGGGGGTTGCATACTCCCCCGCTTACAACGGAATTTTGTGCTCAAATTCAAAAAATAAAAGTATACCGGCTAAGAACAAATCGAGATATTTTTCGCGCATCTCAGCCTCACGCTCCCAAGTAGACTCCTCGACATTATGGTTATGCCAATGGACACGCACAAGTGGAACTACCTCCGACATCAATCTCCTCTCGCTACGATCTAGGATAGTCACTGGTATCTCCTTATACGAAATATCAAGATGTAAATCAATCTCCTCCAGCGCGATATGGGTGTGAGTCAACTCATCCCGTATATACCGTCTCAACGAAAAAATATGGAACACATCATGAATACGATATAAGTGCTTCGACAACACAAGTCTCTATATGCAACTGTTTCTATCTTCTCGATTATAGGAAATGGTCCCACGTACCTCGGTTCCAACTTTCCTTCCTTCCTAAATCTTATTATCCCCTTCAGAGGAGATATCCATAGTAATTCTTTGGCCCCCACATCAACTCTCGAAAGAACCGTTTGGCATCAGCGTAGCTTTTCTGTTTGTCTTGGGATACCCGTATACGATCCTGAATCATATCTATCTTGGCCATAGTGTCCTGAATCAACATTCTCCGCCCACCTCTAGCCAACAAGTAGTAGAATGACAAGGCCTATTATAAAATGCCTCGAATGGTGTCATGCGAATTATAAACTGATAGGAGTTATTATACGCAAACTCTAGTAGTGAAATATAATCTTCCCAACCTACACTCTAGTCAACTATACACACTCGCAATGTATATTCCAGCATTTTATTCGTCCTCAGATTTCAGTTATGTCCTGGCACTAAAACTTTGGATTCCAACACTCAAATCATCTGAATGTATTCAAAGTTAACTTGTAATAATGTTTTGGTACTTCCACTATACCTATGTCAGTGTCACCCTTTTTGGCTGAAGGTCCATTCCTTGATACTCAAGGTTAGGTACCACTCATTTCCATTCTTATATGCTGATATATTTCTTTAAGTATCGCCTATACGATGGCACATCGTATTAACGTGAACCCACTAATAACACTTAAAAAAGATGAGCCTACATTTTACTGGCTCTATCATCTGTGTTGGAAAATGCCATATTGCCTAGGTGCCTATTTCTCTTGATGATATATCTCGTAACTCTCTACATTGGAGACATTCCTAACCACCCCTGACCACTTATGTCAGATTCCAAACTTGGTGTACGATGGTATACTCTCACCACCTTACTAAATTTTACAAAAAATGATATTTTAATCACTTTTTATCTACCCAAGTCCGACTTTTCAACCTTCGACTCGTTATGACATAATTCTCGTCACATTAATCCTATATGTGTAGTAGTTTCTGATTATCCCCCAAAAAAAATGTACGTTCTTTGTACTTTTCAACACTCTAATCACCCCTTTTTCCGTCAACTTTCCGATTTCTGGTGACACGCCTTGCTCTCAACGCAAATATATTCTCTTTGTCTTATTTTAGTCCCATGTCTGTATTACCTATGAATCTACATTGATTTCATATGTTTCCACGTATTCTCCTCGAGAAAGATATTGAAAATTTCAACTAACTATGGTTCCCACACACCCTATGTCATGTGAACTTCATCACAAATGAACTGAGCATATTATACTTGCATTAATTGTAATATACTTGGCATGAATATACTATAAGGTTATACTCAACCACCCTCTTAGTTGTGACTCCGTTATTTTCTAGGTTTCCCTACTAAATATATTCGAGGTGAAGTTCTACACTAATTTTCACATTAGGATTTTATGGCTCTACCGACCTTAAAATCAAAATAGAACTATAAACTCTCACTTATATTCACATATATGCATAATAACCAAGGTGTTAAATACATGTACTAAAGACTAAACCTCTCCCAACATCCAACGTTCCCTAAGTTTCATATGTGTCGCAAGGCGAAATCCAAACAATGAACCCCGCCCGATACACTACTATCTAACATTGTTGGTCATAGAGACCTGTTTGGTCCTCAGTCCATAATATGTACCCCCGAATTCCTGTCTGCTGATATAAAAGTCTACTCGTACACTCTCATGTCACTGAAGATGACAAACAACACGATGCTCTTACTATCACAAGTTCTTGGCACTATAAAGATAACTAGCTATGTTTATCTGCTCGACAAAGGACATAAATCATCGTGAATAACATCAGTAAAAAGTCCATACGCACTGGGATTAAATATAATGGGATAACATACTCACCGAAGTCCATAACATTTTTGTATATATATATATATATATATATATATATATATATATATATATAACTCTTTATGCTTGATCATAATATAACATACAACATGTGTAAGTAAGATCAATCCTCTTTCAGGTTATGTGTCGCAAATTAATAAATTTTTCTCTAGAATAACATGCACATAGTTTTGTCACACAATATTCTACCGCTCAAATTCTCGATATCCAGTCACTACACATTGTTAGAATAAGTCTTACTTTTCTAACTCTCAAAAGAAGTAAAATCAAAACATCAAATTATTGTAGTACCCACACCCGCTCCGCTACGGGTGACACGGAAATGATTCGCGTTACACAACGGTAGATATATTTGTAACAACTAGGACTATATTGCCAACGCATCCACTAAACCCGACACACTCTCGAATTTTAGTGTTAAAAATCATACCTTGTGACGTATACATGTCACCTGAGCTAATCTCGTATTTTTAAGGGTTAGCCAAATATATTACCTCTCTTTGGCATTTATCTCTCGTGATCGGCGGTTCCCTAAACGTGATCTTGTACCGAAACTGACCCTCGATCTGTTATAATAGTTGTACGTCTAGGATCTCATCCTGTAGTTACTCTATGCCTGTCTTTGGGTAATCCCTTATTTTATTATAGCCTAGACTTTCTTAAGTGAAGCGTTGACCTAAAAACCTCTTCTCGGTTTAATAATGTTAAAGAAATGCCTATGTCCCTGACCCTAGTTAGCCCTACTCGCCTCCTCCGTCCTTCTATTTAATCCCAATGACCCTGAGGAATGGATATGCTGCGGTCCTTACTAGGCCTACTTGATCCCACTACTCTTGGGTTGGTAATCCCTAACCTAACTCTCCTAGCCCAATTTCTCTAACCAAAAATCTCGCTCCTCCTGCCGTTGTGCTCCACTTGCATAGTTTTGACTTTTACTGGTCTTCTTATGTCGCTGTGAATAAGTTTATCACAGGTGACCCTACTCTTTATACATAGGGCACCTTTTTGCTCTATCCCCCTATATTTTTCCTCATTGGACATGTTGGGGTGTCCACCTCTCAAACTTTGTAGTCTAGGGCCCAATTGTTACTTCTGTTGTCCTTCTAGCTATACCGGCCCTCTGGCACTTATTATTGGCCTCTATGGACATGATTGACTCGATCATAATTTTGTAGGAATTCAATCGATCAAAATCATCGAAATGGGTTCCTTACTAGGTATACTCTCATGTGGTGCTTCACTAAAACTGTTAAGTCTAGTCTTACTATCTCAGATCTTCTGGAAATGCTGATATAAACTTGTGAACATACAACCTTGATGACATCGATATTAGCCATTCTAGGTCGATTTCTCATCCGTACTTTTGTATTCTACTCACAGGTCCTTTATCAACGATAATCCCTTTTTTGTTCTACACCCCTTCTCCAGGTACGAAGTTCGTTAAGAAAATATCACTTTCTCTCGTGATCGGTCTCTATCTTACCCACTTATGGTATGTTTTAAAATTCTATTCGCATCTCTGTTAGAACAGCAAATGAAATACCTCATGGTTAAACTGTACTCAAATTTGTCGTTGAATTTTACACGTACTTCTTTATATGTGGTGACAGATTCTCGTCACTTAATACTGCTCATATGAGCTAAAAATATGCCCAAAATTAAATCCTCGGTGTTGATGTACTTCACCATACACAGTTACCTTTGGACTTTCTGCTTCCATTAGCCCCTTACACTTTTTGTCTTCCCCACATATTTATAGATGGCTCTTCAAAATAGTTCTTTCGACTCCCTCACCCTTTGACGATGAAGTTGGGCGAGTCTGAAATAGAACTAACGTTAACTATGACGATATTTGGGGAAGTTACTGTATTCTAGTGATTTTCCCATTATCACTTGCTTGAAATAATGCACATGGTGACTTTCATCGCGATCACCATTCCCAAAATATTTTATGTCTTCTGTTGAGCTTCTCCACCTCCAGTCCTTCTTAAGGCCTTCACTAGTCATCTTATAAATTTTCGGTGTACGAAGACCAACCAAACTTGTATATGAATCACATCAACTATAATTAATTATAGGAGAACGTAAGTCGCAAACGTAGAGGAATACAACAATCATATAATAATTATGTACATCACAGAACACTACACTGAAATGTAATAAGCTGCAGAAATCCTAAAAGACTCCGGATACTGATGCTCTAATTCCACCTGTAATACCCCGCCCAATTAAATGTCAGGTGATCAGCCATTTATTAAATGTAAAACAGAATATTCGGTTGGTTCATTCTTAGCATCACTGTCGAAAAACTTATACTTTATTACTCACCTAATAATTAATTAAGCTAGTGCCAAAACATTTAACCATTAATTAATTACATTAATTTTAAATTACTAAAGCATTCACCATACACATGAATTAAAATAATACAGAATAGTAAACCAACATCTGAAATGAATAAGGCTGGAATAAACCCTCCAGTTCAAAGTCTCAAAAACTAATAAATCATAAGAATACTCAATCTGACGAAAATGAAATACTAAAGTATAATGAGTGTAACCTCTCTAACATAATTAAGAAATGAGGATGGGTGACACATGCCCTAAATGGAATGACCAAACATGAACTGAATGAAATGATAGTGGAGGCATGTAATCACGAGGACCTGCAACTCCCACACTAGTTGCATCATGTCAAATAGTCCGACAATCTAAGCTTAGCATCCTTATATCTGGACACCTACAATAAATTCACAAGAGACAAGAGATTTTGCAAGAGACGAGTCAGAGCACGAGTGTAAAATATTTAAAAACAAATTAGGAAGTATTTAAAAATTGCAGTAAGGCAAATATTGTACGCATGTTAGCTTTTCTAGATCTCTCATGAGATTCAGACCTCTCAACTATTGTGCACGCCTAACGTACCTCTAAATCGTTCTAGTTATCATTATCGCACCTAACTAGATTGTAGGCATAAACCTTCTAATTATC
This sequence comes from Sambucus nigra, assembly GCA_949130495.1. Taxonomy (NCBI): domain Eukaryota; kingdom Viridiplantae; phylum Streptophyta; class Magnoliopsida; order Dipsacales; family Adoxaceae; genus Sambucus; species Sambucus nigra. The sequence goes on from OX422207.1 coordinate 764,820,944, forward strand.
ACTCGTAATAATATCCCGTATTTCCCGTATAATATTAATAAATTCTTCTGCCTTTAATATCCCATGTAAGTGTTTTCACAAGTACAATTTAGTGTTCGCATACATAAGTAAATTTATATTTCACAATCTTTCTCATATACTAATTTCACGCAATAGATAATATCACAAGAGCGCGCACACACACACACACACACACACACACATGTATATATACTAATACGGCACCCCTAGACTCAACTGTGGTGTATGCATACTCTGTTATCAAGTCCAGGTACATATCGTTATAAATAAGGATAATTGGTTCGGTATATCTCACGTACCATAAATATAAATCACACATATTGGAGGCGAACATAGTTATAAGCCTTCGGGCTACGCACACAAATGACCGTGCACACCATTGTTCTCATAAATGATGATCCAACCTAAGTTCTATGTTCTGAGGTACTAATCTAAAATCCCTCCGGTGGGCTCACCAGGATGAGATTTTTCTCTTTCATAACCTCCCGTGATAGCAAGTAGATTAGGTATGTCATACACATAATAAATCACATATAGGTATTCCCACATCCCTTTAAAATTAGTAGGTATTTACAATAACCGATTATATATTCCATGCGTAGTATCATTCTCATTAAAACTTACAATATATTTATTAAATTACAGATATTCTCTCTCACTTAAATTCCAAGGATGACTCATCGCTCTAAATAACTTAAAGTATTACCCAAATAAATTCCAAAATTTTTGCACGATACTGAAATTCATCATACATTATTTTATCTCACTCGAATTAACTACGTCACGATAATTTTGAACACAAAAGAAATTTTCCAGAATACTGACACGTCGCCCGAATGAGGACTGTATCTCGTTTGAATGAGAATGATATGTCGCTCGAACGACAACTTCACGCGACATGCCATCTCTGTCGAACGACAGCTTCACGCAACAAATTCAAGTGACTTCAAGCGATTTGAGCTTGTTTCGTCTCTAACCTCTAGGAGTTGCGTTTTTCATCATTTTTCAGTTCTAAAACCTCTACCTGTCATTCCCAAACACCAATTAATAAATCCTAATTGATATCCTAGCATGTCTAAATGATTTCTAACAACCTAAGATCATTAAATCATGCATAAATCTTGATAAATTCCGAAATTCCCAAATTAATTAATTAAACCCTAGTTTTTCAAATTATCATTCAAGAACAAAACAATTCTAGATCTGTTCATCACAATTTATCATAAATTCATGGATTCTAGTCTACATACATGAGGGATTAAATCTATATCAATTTAAGTTCTAGTTTATCATCTTAAACTTCCAAATTTCATCAAGATTATGAACCATTCATGGGTGTAATACACCTATACTAACATGAACATGATTATTGCTAATGTTTTGCAAGGATTAAACAATTACCTCAAGAAAAAAGGTCTCATCCATTGGTTTAGTTCGTAGGGTTGCGTTTCTCGCTCTCTAATATACGCGGTGGTGGTCTTGATGGTGTAAATGGTGCACTAGTGGTGGTTCCACCCTAGAAACCTCTCCTCCTCCTTACTCCTTTGGGATCTCTGTGTGTAACAACTGGTAACCCTAATATAACCCAAATACATGATATTTTATTCCTTTAATTTTCGTAGGTAATTAATGCCAAAAAATAAAAATTACCAAAATGCCCTCCCGGGATGCCGGTGTGGCCTAAAATTGTCCCGGGACCCAAACTGAACCCCTGGGATGACTTTTCTGACTATCTCGACCTTTCCAGAATAATTGGCACACATAAAACGACCATTTGGATTACTTATAAATAATTTAATTTTTATTCCCTTAAATTAGTCCTAGCACGATCGACACGCGCATCCCGACTTAATTACCGTAATTATCGTATTTCTCACTCGCGATAATTTTAATAAATTCATAGTCACATATTAATTTATTCCCTAAGTAATGACCAATATAATTCACATCAATAAATACTAACCCTCATCTCCCTAGATAATAATTATTTTAATCTGAATTATATACATATATACATATATTAATTTCCCATATTTAATTTAATTAATCCTATATAAAAAAAATCATTAAAAATACGGGGTGTTACAGGTTGGGCCTCCCTATGGCTGGGAACCTAAAAATAGTTTTTACAAAAAATTAGATTTGGGATAAACGTGTTAGAGCCCGTGTAAATCATTTATAAATCCAACAACTATTTAAAATGTATAAATAGACATATATTATATGCATGTTAGGTTCAAGGATCTGAGACGAGGTCCTCACCTCTCAACTAGTGTGCATGCCTAACGTATACTCCTAACCCGTCCTAGTTATGTTACCCGCCTAACTAGTTCGAATTAAGTATTTTACTTTGCTTACTAACTTTCGATGCTCGCTTGTGTTACGCATATAATAATTTATTTGCTATGTCTGTTAGACATTTATAATTTCTCGTATAATATTAATTTATTGCTAACTTATCAACATTTAATCATAAGTGTGTATATATATGTATGTGTGTGTGTGTGTGTGTGTGTGTGTGTGTGTGTGTCACTCTAATTATATATATAATACTATAGCTCCCCTAGGTTGAAACCTGCGGTGCATGCATACTCTACTATCGCTATCATATCCTGTAACATCACGCACGTCATAAAGAACTGTAGGTTCGGTATCACTCTTAAACCATAAATACAAATCACATATATTGGAGGTGAATATAGTTCCAAGGCTATGGGTAACGCACATACCTACACACCCATATGACCCCCAACTTATTGGTCTCATAGATAGGCTTTTCCCAGGTTCTATATCTAAGGTACAAGTCAGATATCCCCCCCAAGGCTCATCAGGATATGATTGTCGAACATAAAAACCTCCCATGATAGTAAGCAGCATAGATATGTCATACACATAAGAAATCATGCAATAGGTATCCACACAACTCATATGTTTTTTCATCATCAGTTTAAGTGTACTCCCGACATATATTATACATCCCATACGTAATATATATACACACACACACACACACACACTGAATACCTTACGTATGATTAATTATTCATTTTACTAATTGTCTCATATTTTCGAGAATGCCTGCCACTCGAAGTGTGTCCATTATTCTATACATAATATCTATAGGTAACTCACTCATATCCTACTGGTCTAAATCATAGTTCCTCTTGAATTTGTATGACTTGAATTATCCTTCAATTTACATTTTTCCTCTCGATTAAACCTGATTAATTTAGCCCTTAAATTTTCCTCATAGGACTAAGCCTATGCCCAACCTAGGTCTGCTGGTATTTCAATATAATCCCCTTTATATTTAAAATTAAATTCGACAGATGAATCCCGAATAATTTCCAAAGATTCTAGGGAAAATGTGAAAAATTGGTGAAAATTGGGTAGTCGAATCGATTCGGCTCTGATCAGAATCGATTCGCCTTGCCGAATCGATTCGCCTTGCCGAATCGATTCGTCCAGGAATCGAATCAATTCTCCCTCTACAGGTCTTCGTCTTCTTCGTTATATACATATGGGTTTCACCATTTTTAATCATCAAAACCTCCATTAATCATTCTCAAATGCCTAACCAATTATTCTAAACATTATATCAACATACATGAGTGATTTCTAATGTATAAGAATCATCATAACACTAAAGAACATCACTAAATTGGATTAAATCAAAATGATTTCTAAAGATCCCTAGTTTTTACATTTTTCTTCAAGAACTTTACTTAACCTAGATTTCTTCACACACCAATAGTTCTAATTCATTAATTTCCTTTTACATACATCAAGGGATTAAACCTAACATGAATTTGAATCAAAAACTTTAATTTTATTCCCAAAAATTTATCGAAATTCTACATATTCATGAGTTTAATCATCCTATACTAACATGAATATCATACATGCTAAAAATTTAGCAAGATTAAACACTCACCTTAATATAAAGGTCTGATCCTTTGTTTGATCTACGCAACGGTGGTGCTTGTGGTGTAAGGGGCACAACTATGGTGGTTCTAGCCTTGGAACTCCTCTCCTATTTACCCTATAGCCTATCTATGACTTCTCTTAGTTTCTCTTATTTATAAACCTAACTCCCTTCTCTTATAAGATAAATTACATTCAGAAAATTAAAACACCCCATGATTTTGGGACTAAGAAATTAAATTTTTGGGAGAAATAAAATTTATTTAATTTTGAGATTTTTAAATTTTGGAAATTGAGGTCCAAAAACTGAGGACACTTTAAAGTATTCTGAATGATAATTCTGAGTGCGCCATTGGTTCCGGATGGGTCGAGATAGTCAAAATGACCGACCTTGGGTTTTATTTCGGTTCTGAAATATTTTTAAGTTAGTTGGCTCGAATTGGAGTAAACGAGTCATTTAAAGTGTGTATTGACATTTAAAACTTGGTTTATTGTTTTAAGGGATTTAAGGGCTTATGATTTCAGCCCTTCTCATTTGTGAGAAAGAGATAAAGACAAAGAAAGAAGGAAAGAAAAAGAGAGGAAGAGAGAGAGATGGGAAAGCTTGGAGATTCTGACCCAGACACGATCCTGGGGATGATTCAACCTCTATAATTTTGAGGTAAGTGTTTAACCTTGATAAATATTTCATTTTTGTAATTCATTTCAAAATTTGTTGATAAAATAGTTGGATTTTGGGTATATTTATCAAAAACTATATTTTGGTTTCAATCTTGAACTTGAAGTTTATACTTGGGTTTAAGGGATATAAATTAATGAGACTAGATATAGGATGAGTTTAGATGTTTAAAAACATGTTGGGGTTGAAGATTGAGGCTTGGAAAATGATAAAATGGATTTTGGGGAAATTAGGTTTTAGTGAGAAAATGACCATTTCGTAGCCTGCTGAACAGGCCGAATCGATTCGGCCTCCTTCTGAATCGATTCAATATGTTGCAGAGTCCCAGGTTTGTGTGACCGAATCGATTCGCACCCAAGTCAAATCGATTCGTCCTGGGACAGTCTCCCAGGTCCTTTGGACCGAATCGATTCGCCCTTGAGACCGAATCGATTTGGGCCAGGACGAATCGATTCGGAAATAGGGCTTTTTGCTATATGTTTCTAGAATGAGTTTTAATCCTTTTCGACCGGGACTCTCAAATTGGAATATCCTATTATGGTACAAGAAGTACGATTTAAAGATTCATTGGGAATTTCTCACATGTTTTGATGATGGGGATATATTGAGCTAGTTTGAGGAAACATACATTCGTATGCATCGGAGATTGTCGCGTCGATGTAGTGGAAAATTATTAGGGATGGAAGTCTTATTTAGGGTTTAACTAGTGAGTTAACCTAGAGTGAAAGGTTAGGGACTTTTCGAGTAAGTTGTGAAGATATGGCTCGAAATCATAGGTCGAGGTTTGTGCTGAATCCTTATAGTGGTAGGATTCTCTTTAGATAAGATTGGGAACCGATAAGAGAGAGAGTGGTCATGTATCCTTAGTGACAATGAGTTGTAGATTAAATCGTAAATGTGTTAATGTTAAGGGTTGATAGGAATAATTGAATCGTAGTCGGGATAGCTGTTATATATATATCAATGCGAGATTTACCTTGGGGATTCCCATAAGTGATGGGATCACGAAATGAATTTAAGTTTAAGCTTGAGGTTAGTAGACTATTAGTTATGTGCTTACCAATAGTCAAAATTAGTACTAGAGATATTTATGTACTTTCGGATATAGATTAGATGTGTAGTGATTATTTCCTACACTAAACCTTGGGTGATAAACTTAATGTTGGAGATATATCTATGCTGGTAGATTTTTTATATCATAGGAGATAAGGATGAATATATTTCAAGTGAGGAAGCGCATTCATATATCGAGGTAAGTTAATGTGTTTGGGACGACGGCTAGTATATTGAGGATTATGTATACTTATATCCGAGTTTATAAATATTATACATACGGATGAGATATATATATATATATATATATATATATATATATATATATATATATATGTGTGTGTGTGTGTGTGTGTGTGTATACTCATGGCATGAATATCTAAAACGTATATGAAGGTTTAATTATATGATGTAATCACATGGATCTATATATATTGTGTATGTGAACGATATATATACTTATGTGGTGAAGCATACCCCGCACATGCTATCATTGGGAAGTTGCGCGATGAGGGTGAGCACCCTGGCTCGAGGAGCAGAGTGTGGATATTCCCCATGTCATAGCGTCCATTGTGTTATTATGTGATTTACATTTTTTTGGGATGAGACGTAGTGGGTATGTTTTGTCTCATTGCCAGTTCGGAACTATGACCACTTCCCGGACGTCGTGTGTGTGTTGGCCCCGATGTCGGTGATATTGAGTCTGACAGTGGTCCCCAAGATGGTATATGAGTAATGCCCTGGAAGATGACAGCACGGTGCAATATATTGGCATTATACGACCGATTATATTATGTGTATGTCCATTGTACATTATATGTGTTATCTACACGTGTCAATGAGAATAAATGGTTATATATATATATATATATATATATATATATGTTTAGAGTAAATATATATATTTATTATATCCTATAGGTGAAAAGGATATGAAATTTCTATGGTGTATATCTTGGGTGATTATGGTGTACCAGATTGTTGGGGGTTGATGTATCGCACTTAAGGAAAATTTCGGTTATATCAACCCAAGGATTTAGTGGAGATTTTGGGGTTACTCTTAGATAGTAATCCAAATTTTAGTAGTTTCAGTAATAGAATTTGTATAGATGACATAATGGATCCCTTCGATCAACATTGTCAAGGAGTTGTGTATTGGGGGGGTTCCTTGTTTGGATTTCGCTTTGCGAGACGCCCCACGCACGAAACGCAGTGCAATGTTGAGAGTATAGAGAAGTTTTGTACTTAACACTTGTAAGTAGCAGTAGTATGATTGGTGTGGATGACATAATGGATCCCTACGATCAACATTGTCAAGGAGTAGTGTATTAAGGGGGTTCCTTGTTTGGATTTCTCTTTGCGAGATGCCCCACGCACGAAACGCAGTGCAATGTTGAGAGTAGAGAGAAGTTTTGTCCTTAATACTTGTAAGTAGCAGTAGTATGATTGGTGTGGATGACATGATGGATCCCCGCGATCGACATTGTCAAGGAGTAGTGTATTGGGGGGGTTCCTTGTTTGGATTTTGCTTTGCGAGACGCCCCACGCACGAAACTTAGTGCAATGTTGAGAGTGGAGAGAAGTTTTGTCCTTATTAAATTGTATGCATGTTATTTAGAGATTAAATTATATTATTGAAGCCTAATGTTAATGTGTAAAGTATTAAAACTTATAACTGATTAAGTTATAAATCGGAATCAATTAAGCCTAGTATGGCCTATTTGTGTATATATACTTAAGCGCGAGTGGAATGGGAAGGATTCTTGGGTTATGTTAGGATGGCCGGTCTTGCAGGTTTAGGTCATGACTATGGTAAGTTAGGTTGTCCTTATGGGTGGGGTAACTTAATTAACAATCCAGGAAGCGAATAGGTGTGCGCTATTAGATGAGAGGTGAGTTGGGGGTTTCACGAGAGTGCAACTCCACATTAATTATGAAATAAGTGTATTTATATTTATTATGCACGGTTAACACACTTGCTAAACATTTTTAAACCTAGATCTCTGACCCGTTTATATTTCTCTCCTGCTATATGTATATATATTACTATAGGTGTCCTACCGCATAAATGTAGGATGCCCTTCTATCCAGAGTCGTGGGAGCCGTAACAGGTGCGGACTGTTGCGGGATTTAGATTGTAGTCGCCTCTTATTTCTTTGTGAATATAGATAGGATTCATTTTGTACATCGGGATTTTACTTTAGAGTTAATTATATTTCTTTATACTTCTTCCCATGGATGTTGTACTGTCTGTGACCCGACAACTTATTCGGGTACATTTCCTTGTATGTACTCATTTCATTTTATTCTATCACTTCATTTATCATGGTGCTTGTGTGCATTTTACCTTTATTAGTAGTTATATAGTGTTGGTTTTTTGTTCGCGGTATGATTTATTAAATTTTGGCACCCGCTTTTAATAATTTTGGGTAGTTAGCCTTATTTATTTTAGCATTGTCAGTTGATGTGGAGACTGAGCCATCAGAGATTCCTGATTTAAGGTAGTATAGGGCTGGCCACCCGTTATTATTTTAAGCGGGTTGCCACAAAAAATCGTAGGTCTTATTACTCTAAAAATACAAATGACAAAAATGCCCTCCTAGGACGCCGATTTGGTCCAGAATTGACCCGGACCCCAAATTAAAACCTCGAGTAGACTTTTCTGACTAACTCGACTCTTTCGGACACTTTGGCTCGCTCAAAATGACCATTTGGATGACTTAAAAACGAATTACTTTTTATATCATTAAATATAGTCGTGACACAATTGACACGTGTATCCCTACTTAATTATTGTGATTGTCGTATTTTTCACTTGTGATAATTTTAATAAATTCACAATCACATATTACTTTTCTAACTAAGTTATATTCAATATAATTCACATCAACAAATACTAGCCCTTGTCTCACTAGTTAATATTTAATTTAATCCGAATTAATTATCAATTAATTTTCCATATTTAATTTAATCAATCCATCATTTAAATTTATAAAAATATACGGGGGATACATCCATATAGTTAGAATAATGATAATATGCAAGATTTTACGTGTAGAATAACCTAGGATGGGAAAAAAAGGTAGAACACCATTAAAGCCTCAACTTTAATGGTGAATCTTGATTCAATTCATTAAACTTTGATTTGAAGCCTCATATTACTTCATTATAACCTAAGGTTACCGAGTGTAATGGTTTAAATCCCTAAATGTCAATGTAGAACTCAAATCGATCAAAAGTGAATTTTGAACTCAAAAACTAAAAATCCAAAATTCTTCATATATAATCCATCTTAATCTTTGAAACCAAAACCAAACTACTATCATTTATAGCAGAAACTAACCCAGGTTCATTTGAAACCATGCCATACTCTAGAAATCTACGAAGATCAGGTCAAGTTTTAAGGAAAAAACACAGTTTTGGAATTTGAGTTATACTGAATATCAATCCAAAAAACTTAAATATCCGGATTCCTCATGAAAAATTAGGTTAAGTTGGTGGAGGAATCGTCTAAAATGGTATAGAAATGAAGCAGAAAACCTTGTAACGAGATGAAACCCTAAAAAGTCAAAATCGAGAGTTGAAGAATTTCTGAGGGCGTGTGGCCAATCAGGAATTTCTGAATTTTTTTTCAAAAATTTTTGTTCAATTTTTCGGGTCAAAATGGTATAAGGTAAGGCCATGTTTGGATATTCCGAGCTTAAGTTATGAAAAAACAAGGTTTTAACTTTAGAAAACTTTTCCAAATTCACAAATTGACCCCTCTCAACTTTTCCAACATATGAATTTGATCCTGAAATTTTGTCTATAAATACTTCAACATATTTTAAGACAAAACTCTCTTGCACCAAAGTTCTAGAATTATCTTATATTCAATACTTTAAAGTCCCAAGATAAATATAAATAAACCCCCATAACTTTAAAAGAGACCGTTTTAGTACAAAACTGGTTGACTTAACCCCAAATACTTACATACTGTACATTGTATACATAAAATCAAGGCCCAACTCTTCCAAATATCCTAGTGTGATATCATGCCAACCGAATACCCAACAAGTAGGGTTTTCCTACCTTTTCAATAGTATTCTTTGCTTATTTGACTTATTTTTATTGATATCGCTATATGACAGCCCCTATTTACTCTTAGTGTGTGAATGTTATTTTACTTCCATACTACATATTTTATTAACCATCACTATTTGAATTTATCACCAGTATCTAAACATAACTAAAGGATCAATTTAAACCCTTCTCATATAATAACTGGTATAATTTATCATATTAATTTAGTTACCCTAGTACTTTTGTGCTATTTTTACTATAAGCATCAATATTAGCTAGGGAGTAGACTGACGTATTATCCCACGAAACGTTCTAATTGGCATACTGATCTATGATGATTGAGAGTCGTTATTATTTCTGCATACGCACGAGTGCCACTTTAAACGTGTGCGTAGTAGGCTACTTTTCCCCAAAGGTTTTGGGTTGATTACTTATTATGATGGTTTTATTGATGGCTTAACTACGTCTATACCTTTTAGTGACTTAGTAATTATGGTATTATTAGTTAAAAAGTCCTTGACTTTCTTTACATGATATCCTAAATAAACCGGTAATGAAATTAATTTCTTAAACGAACTAGTTAGTATGAGATTATTAGTTCCAACAATTTAATGTTCTTATAAATTGATGAGTATGGAATTATCTGCTTATTATTGTGAATTTTTTAAACATTGATTTTATACACACTCCAACTCTCATTTATATTTTTATACTTGTCTTAGAACTCATAGAACCTGCGTAGCATATTTGGGTTAATTCCTTCCTTCTCTTAGTGTGCCAGGAGAAAAAGGATAGTATCTTTTCCCTATCAGGGATAGAAACCGGTCACCTGTTTGCGGATGTGACCGTATGGGTAGAGATTAAGCCAGATGGGAGATTAAGCCATATGGGAGCAAAGAGTGGCCCTTTTCAATTTTCTATATTATCACATGTACTAAAAACATGTAACTCATCCCCGTAGTGGTTCAACCCTACGTAAACCTATTAATGATGAATAAAGTTACGTTATTCCGCCTTAGCTTTGACTTATTACTTTATGTGTACTTTTTCATTCATACCAAAAAGCAAGGTGTGTCAAGTTGGTATCAGAGCATGTTTGAAATCTAAACATATTGCGGAGTTAGCATTCGATGCGGTAAATAAATGAGATATTAGTTATTTTATCTTTTCGTTACTTCTTCTATTACTATTATTATATAGTAATTCAATTTTGCAGCATGGACAAATGGGACACTTTCTAATTTAATATGGACCTCGAAATAGACAATAGATGGTAAACAAGTATTAGAGAGGAGGCTCTATCAAGGTTAAGGTAAATGATCCATGGAGTCGAGAAAGATTGGGTGGGTTCAAGTAATGAGATTAAGATTCTCGTAATGACTAATCGAGTTCTAGGAGAAATAAAAGTAATGCGAAAGGTAGATGCTTTTGCCGATGATCAGATATTAATCTAAGAGGTTATAAATATGGCACTTGTAGATGAAATTCCAACTCCACCAATGTACCCTAAGTCTACATCCATTGGAGAAATTCACGGTGGTTATTCCTCCAGCACCACAGGTGACATGACTGATGATGCAGGTTAAGGAGATTATCTAGTCAACCCAGAGTCTACTTTCGATGATGAAGCATTCGTTCGCACTCAAAATAATCATTTGTTAAAAGTTGTTTTAGTATTTGTTATATATAGTAAAATGTTGTAGAAAGTATATAACTTTAACTGCAGTAACACAGGTTATGATGTATAATAGTATTGTATTATATAAACTTGGTATGTGAAATATAGTAGGCTTATTACTTCATTTTTTTATTTATAGAACTTATTATTTAAACTGTTCTATTTTTAGAATGGTTAGTACTCGAATTCTGTCTGCTGGAACTCAACCTAAAGGAATCATGCGATGTCTTCAGGAACTTACTTCGTTAGCTCGATAACAACAGACTAATCATTTTACTCTTGAGGATGTATCCAAAGAAATTCGTAGAATGAATGTTCTTAAAGAATTTTGAAGACAACGACCCCTATATTTTCTTGGAAAGCCAGGTGCTAATGAAGGTGATAAATGGATGCGACAGATTGTGAAAATTATTAATGGAGTACGTATATATGCTGATCTCTGAGTAACTTTAGCTACTTATATGTTTGAAGGTGAAGCTAACTTCCGGTGGAAATAAATGTCGCGTAATCACAATGTTGTTAATTTTACTTAGGACAAATTTGAGGAGACTTTCTTCAAAAAGTATTTTCCCGATACTGATCAATGAACTGTTGATTTCTTAAAATTACAAAAATCTAACCTCTCAGTAGACCAATATGGGGATATATTCACCGAATTATCTCGCTATGCTTAGGAATTTGTGGATACTGAGGTAAAGAAATGCAAGCATTTTGAAAGAGGATTACATCCGAGAGTTAAGAATTTAATTGTTCCGCTACAAATCTGTGAGTGTTCTCAATTGATTGACGTTGCAGCCATTATGTAAATCCATTTTTCTACCATTATCCTATCTTCAACCCCCAACTATTAAAAACAACGAGATCATTATAATTGCACCTCATTCTAGACTTCACCCATATGCAAACTCGAGTGGACAAGCTTATTTCATAGATCCATCATAAAACAACCCATTCAGAAATTCGTTACCACGAGTGTGATGAAGTAAGACATATTTATCCCCAATGTCCTAAGTTAAAGTTAACTCCAATCCATCACCAGCCAAATAAACCCTCAAAAAATCCAAAATTCAATTTTTCCAGGATCACTCCAAGTCAAACTCTACACAGAGAGTTAAGCCAATACCGAGTCGTGGAAGGAATTATCTTATATTGCCTATGCTAAACACACATGACGTAATAGAAGGTATGATCATTTTTAAACATGTTCCTACACATATTTTACTTGATACAAGATCCACACATTCTTTTAATAGCCTTAGACTAGCTTAATTATTACAATTATCACCAACATCTTTAGTTGTTCCATTGGATATTGAATTACTAACATGTGAAATCAATATACTAATGCAAGGTTATAGAAATTGTAAAATTCAGCTTGTTCTAGGAACCCTCCTTGTTAACTTAATAATTTTAGATATTCATGGATTCGATATTATTATCGAAATACATGTTATATTCAGGAATCACGCTTATATTGATTGTCAAGATAAGGAACTTCATTTTCTGAAAGAAGATAATTGTCTTTTTACGTTTCAAGGATCAGTTCCATCATAACCTTCAAATTTCCAAATGCACATTTATTTTTTAATTCAAAATTTGTTGGAATAATTCAAAGTTCTTTTTCCCGAAGATCTACTCGGATTACCCCTTTTTAGAGAAATAGAGTTTAGTATCAATATTTATCTCGATACACTTCCTAATTCGATATCTCCATATCGAATGACTCCTTTAGAACTTCGAGAACTTCGTACCCAATTAGATGATCTTTTAGAAAAAAAGGTTTTATTAGACTAAGTTCTTCACCTTGAGAACTCCGGTATTATTCGTTAAGAAACATGATGGAAGCTTTAGACAACGCATAGATTATCATAAGTTGAACTCATTAACTATTAAGAATAATTATCCTTTACCCCAAATAGGAGATCTATTTGATCAACTTTGAGGAGCAAGGGTCTTTTCTAAAATAGACTTATGATCCGGTAAACATTAGTTACGCGTTAGGGAGGAAGAAATTCCAAAAACTACATTTTTGAAATCGTTACAGGCATTTGAAATTTATCATAATGTCATTTGGTTTAATAAACGCACCGGCAACCTTTATAGACCTAATGCATAGAATTTTTACACCTTTTCTTGACCAGGTCGTTATCATTTTTATTGACGATATTCTCATATATTCTCAAAATTCGATAGAATTTTCCCAACATTTGAAGGCGGTCTTAAATAATCTTAGAAACCATCGGTTATATGAAAAAAGGAGAAAATGCAACTTCTCAATGAAGGAAATCAAAGTCTTAGGACGTGTGATCTCTAAAAATGGAATCGAAATCGATCAAGCTAAAATTTCCGCTATTTTGGAGTAGAAAAGTCCCATCAATATTACTGAAATAAAACGTTTTCTAGGATTATCTCGATATTATCATTGTTTTGTAAAAGGAATTTCATGCATTGCTCTTCCCCTTTCAAAACTAACTTGGAAGGAAGTTCCATTTTTATGGACTGAGGAATGTAACCAATTATTATAAGTTGAAGGACAAATTAACTACTGATCCTATCCTCACCATTCCTTCTAGTGATGTAAGTTATGATCTGTACACCAATGTTCATTACAAGTACTAGGATGTGTGGTAATGCAAAATGAGAAAGTGATAGAATATGGGGCATGACAACTCAAGACTCATGAACGTAACTATCTGGTATATGACCTAAAACTAGCAGCCATAGTTTTTGCATTAAGAAATTGTCATTATTACCTTTACGGTGTAAATTTTCCAGTCTTTTTGGATTATAAAAGTTTAAAATGTATCTTTAACCAAAAGGACTTGAATTTAAGAAAACGACGTTGGATAGAATTTTTAGAAGGATTTCCGATTTAACTCAATTACCATCCGGTAAAGGTATTGTAGTAGCCAACACTTTAAGTCGAAATCTAGTGAGAAGAATTAATACCCTAATCCTACGATATTGCCATTACCATATAACAATATGATCTATGATTCCTTACCCCTTGTGCGAAAATCTTGAATATTATCGCTTATCCCAAATTAGGAGAGAAAATCTTAGTTCAATCAACCTAAGATTATTTTGTTCATAACTTTTCAAACAAGAACTCAAATTTTTTCTATGATAAAGAAACAAGACTATGATTTTGAAATGGATTATATGTACCTAATGATGCATCTCTTCGAGAATAAGTATTGCAAGAAGATCATCGTTCAAAATTTATGATACACCCCGGAAGCTCAAAAATATACCATGCTTTGAAGAAGCAATATTGGTGGCCAAATATGAGAAATGATATCGAGAATTTTGTAAGTAAATGTCTTACTCCCGAATGGAAATAGGATCATATTACCATGGAATTTGTACATAAGCTACCTCATACGTCCTAAGGCTATAATGGAATTTGGGTAATAATAGATCGACTTACTAAATCTGCCCATTTTTTGCCTTTAAAGATCACCGATTCATTACAACAACTTAGCAAGATTTGTATTCCAGAAATTATTCGATTACACGGAATTCCTTTATCCATTGTATCAGATAGAGAATCTAGTTTTATAGGAAATTTTTTGCATGAATTGCAAAATGCAATGGGTACTAAACTTCATTTAAGTGCCGCATTCCACTCACAAGCTGATGGACAGTGGGAACACATAATTCAAACCTTAGAAGACATGTTACGTGATTGTACGTTGGATATGTTTGACAACTTTCAATGTATATTTAAATTTTGTCAAATTTTCATATAACAATAGTTACCAAGCAAGTGTTAAAGCTGCCTCATTTGAAGATTTTTTATGGAAGACCTTGTAAATCAATTACATGTTGAATAGATTCAAGAGATAGTAAACACTTTGGTATTGAGATAATCCAAAAAACGAGTTAGGTAATATAACGAATTCGAGATAAGTTAAAGATGACCCAATATCGACCAAAAAGTTATGTAGATCAAGACCGAAAACCCTTAGAATTTTAAGAAACTTGTTATGTGTTTCTGAAAGTGTCTCCTCAAAAAGGAATATTATGCTTCAGGAAGAGAGAAAAATTAGCCACTAAATATATTGGACCTTTTAAAATTTCTAATGGAATCGGTTCCATAGCCTATCGATTAGAATTACCTATGGATTTATTCAATATCCATAATATATTTCACGTGCAATAGTTATGACGGTATATTTCAGACCCATCGCACACCGTTCTATGGCAAAATGTTTCAGTCGAACCCAACCATGAGCTTGAAGTATGTCCTATTCAAATTCTGGATCGCCAAGTGAAGTATCTCATGAATAAGGAAATTCCCTCAGCCAAAGTACTTTAGGAGCTTTAGAACCAATAAGAATTTACTGGGGAACCAGAATAACCAATGAAGAATCAATAACTCAGATTATTTCAAGGTAAAATTCGAGGATGATTTTTTTTCTTAGGTAGGTAGATTGTAAGAATCACGAATTTTTCAACCCTACTTTACCTACGACTATGATTTAAACCCTCACAAGTTGTGTAAAATGATGTCTTCAAAAGAAGGAAAAATCTACACTTAAAAGCCTACATTTTTGTTAATTCACTCAGACCCCTTGAAGTCTTAATAAATTATAAAAGAGCCCCTGAAAGATTCAAAGTAAGAAAACTTGAGGTATATTTAACCCCTAAACCCCAACTTTATATCAAATTAATCAATTGGACCTTAATTAATATAAAATTACAATTTTGATCCCATAAATTTTTCAAAATTACCAAAATACCCCTATACATTACAAAAAGTATACTTTTAAAAGTAAGTATAAAACCAATTAAGGACCAAACCTAAAAACTTCTCAATTTATAATTTAACCCATGTCAACATAATGATATACCTCAACACTAGATGTTAAAACCCATATGAGGGCACCATGAACCCATGTGCACTACAGTTACCCATGAGAAAAACTTCACCTTAACTGATTCAAATCCACCACGCAAGGGCTCCAATGAAATATCTTTATGTAGTTGTATAAATACACCACGAACCTAGTAGTGAAAATTCAACTTGGACCTTAGTTCAAAATCTACAAAATTCTCCCAAATCAGGTATCTTTTGATTTTATGGTTCATTTTCAGTTCTTTCAATTCTTGTATCTTTCTGTTTAGTTAATATAGTAAGAACAATCATAATATGCAATCTTTTACGTGTAGAATAGCTTAGGATAACAAAAAAAATAGAAACATCATTAAAGCTTTAGCTTTAATGGTGAATCTTGATATAATGAATTAAACATTGATTTGAAGCCACATATAACTTCATGATAACCTAAGGATCTCGAGTGTAATGGTTAAAAGCCCAGAATGTCCATGTAGATCTCAAATCGATCAAAAGTGTAATTTGAACTCAAAACAGAAAATCTGAAATTCTTCATTTACCATCCATCTTAATCTTTGAAACCAAAACTAAAATACTCTGATATATAGCAAAACCAACCCAAGTTCATCATAAACGTTACCATACAGTAGCAATCTATGAAGACAAATCGAATTTAAAAAAAAACACAGTTTTCGAACTTGAGTTACACTGAATATCAATTCACAAAACTTATATATTAGGATCCCTAATGAAAAATTAGGTTAAGTTGTTTAAGGAATCATCTCAAATGGTATAGTAAAAAAATAAAAAGCTTTGGTCAAGAACTGAGACCTTAAAAAGACAAAATCAAGAGGTTGAAGAGGAAGATGTTTTTTTTAAAACCCTGGCCATGCGCGTGAGGGCGCGTGTCCAATCAGGAATTTCTGGGTTTTTTTTTTCAAAAATTTTTGTTCAAATTTTTCTGGTCAAAATGGTATAAGGTAAGGCCATGTTTGGATATTCCTAGCTTAAGTTATGAAAAAACAAGGTTTTAACTTTAGAAAACTTTTCCAAATTCATAAATTGACCCCTCTCAACTTTTCCCACTTATGAAATATGATCCCCAAATTTTGTTTATAAATACTTCAACATATTTTAAGACAAAAATCTCTTACACCAAAGTTCAATAATTATCTTATATTCAGTACTTTAATAACCCAAGATAATTATAAATCAACCACGCTAACTTTAAAAGAGACTGTTTTAGTACAAAACTGGCTGACTAAACCCCAAATACTTACATACCACACATTGTATACATAAAATCAAGCCCCAACTCTTCCAAATATCCTAGTGTGATATCAAGCCAACCGATTAACCATCAAGTAGGTCTTTCCTACCTTTTCAATATTATTCATTGCTTATTTGACCTATTTCTATTGATATCGCTATATGATAGCCCCTATTTACTATTATTCTGTGAATATTATTATACTTCCATACTACATATTTTATTAACCATCAGTAGTATTTGAATTTATCACCAATATCTAAAATTAACTAAAGGATCAATTTTAACCCTTCTCATCTAGTAACTAGTATCATGTATCACATTGATTTAGTTACTCTAGAACTTTTGTGTTATTTTTGCTATAATCATAAGTATTAACTTGGGAGTAGAATGACATGCTAACCTACGGAACGTTCTACTTGTTCTACTGATCTCAGGTGATTGAGATCATGTGTGCATAGCAGGTTACTTTTCCCCAAAGTTTTTAGGTTTATTATTTAATGCGATGGTATGATTGATGGATTAACTACTTCTATACTCTTAGTGAACTAGTAAGTATGGGATTTTTAGTTCAAAACTCCTTTACTTTCTTTGCATGATCCTAAATAATCTCGAAATAAACTTTATTTCTTAAACGGACTAGTAAGTATGATATTATTTGTTCCAACCCTTTAATATTATAATAAACTAATAAGTATGGGATTATCAGCTTATTATTGTCAATGTTTTTTACACTAATTCTATACACACTCCAACTCTCATTTATATCTATGTGCTTGTTACAGAACTGGTAGAACCCGTTTAACATATTTATGTTAATTCCTTCCTTATCCGGATGAGCCAGGAGAAAAATGATAGTATATCTTCCCTACTAGAGACAAAACATGGCCACCTATTTTCATATTTGACCGTATGGGTAGAGATTAAACCATATGGGAGTAAAGAGTGTCTCTTTTCAATTTTTTATATTATCGTGTGTACTAAAAACGTGTAACTCAACCATGCGGTGGTTCAACCCTATATAAAACTATTAATAATGAATAAAGTTATGTTATTCTGCCTTAGCCTTGATTCATTTCTTTATGTGTACTTCTTATTTTTTCATACCAAAAAGCAAGGTGTGACATGATTATATACTAATTGTCTGCACTAGGTACTCCATAACATTATTGTGTATCATAAATAAAGAACATTACTTTTTTGGACATGGTTATATCAATGATAATTTATTCGAGTTTGTTGAATTCTTTTGGGATTTTTAATTAGAAATGGTCATGTACTTGATGAATTTAGTTCCTCATAAATAGGTCTTAAGAACTCCCATGAAACTGTGGGTTGGGTGCAAACCTAGTCTAGGACATGTTTGGATCTAGGGTTACCCAACACATGTGCTGCCGAAGCATCTCGATAAGTTATAATAAAAAATGGATCTATGTCTTTTTATAAGTTACAGAAATG
This sequence comes from Sambucus nigra, assembly GCA_949130495.1. Classification (NCBI taxonomy): domain Eukaryota; kingdom Viridiplantae; phylum Streptophyta; class Magnoliopsida; order Dipsacales; family Adoxaceae; genus Sambucus; species Sambucus nigra. Next base: position 764,839,929 of record OX422207.1, read on the forward strand.
CAACAAAGGCCGGTAATTTTATGATCCTAAGGATCAGAGAGTACTAGTAATAAATGTTTGGTGCTTACAGGATGACTATATAATAAAATACAAAAACAATAGCAAGATTATCTTGAGAGAGATAATAGTAAAAAACCCATCAATTGCACTTGAACAATACCTATAGGATGAAATACAACCTGATATCGATAGTACTCTACCTACGAGTTGTGGGAGTATTATCGATGGCTAAGATACACATGTCACCTATACTAAACCATAAGTTGAGCCACAGTATAATGGGAGAGTCAGGCCTTAGCCTAATAGGCTAGTGTATTTAGGTGAACACTTTTTAGTGAGATACCAAAAAAATATGTAACGGATCCCTAGAACTATGATGAAGAACTCCAACATAAGGACTTTGAGCTTTGTCTAAATGGTTCATGTATTCGAATTAGTTTTAGGATCTTGAAGTTAAGGCTTATTGTGAAAGGATTTACATAGAAAAACGGGACCGACTATGAGTAAACCTTTTTTTCAGTAGCCCCGCTTAAGTCTATCAATATTCTATGTCTATTGTGGTTAAAATCATTCTCGATATTTTGAAAATTGATGTTAAGACTATTTTATCGAAGGGTAGCGTTGATGAGTGGATCCTTATGATGCAATCGAAGGGATTCATAAAAAATGGACAAGAAATAAAGGTATAGAAGCTTGAGAAATCTGTAAGGATGGAATTTTAAATTATATTTGCATGTAATGAACTTTGTTTCGAAAAAAACTTATTTGAGTTATAGATAGATTTTTACTTGTCGCGATACCCATATAGTCTATGACGTGTTATTTTGAAGACGTATCGACTAATCTTCAAAGACATATCATGCTATGTTTATTGGTGCACGTTTCACGTCCTATTATCTCATTGCATTTCGAGATACTCTTAGTTATGAACGCGTAATGTTTACGAGACTAAAAATTTTTTTAAGGATTTTTTTTTTGTTTAAAAATTATTTTAAAATGTTAAAGTATTTTTAAACTATTTTAACTTCATTTATTCCGAGCTCGACACTGTTTAGAGTCGTATGGATTCTTCCCTTAATCTTTTGGAGGATCAAACAACATCATCAGTCGTTCAAATGACATCTCACTATTGTTTAAAAAACTTGGACAAGTCATTCTAATGACATGCCTAAATCGTTCAAAAAAAATAGGGATATCATTCTAACGACCTTCTAACTTATTTTTTTTTTATTTAAGGTATTGTTTCTCCGAAATTCGAATGGTGAAGAACCAAAATACAAAATAGAACAATTATGTTTTTCCCCGCTGGTTTTCTAGGAAGTCTAAAGCTAAAACCATACTTATTGCTTATAAAAGATTCGAGCCTTCAAACATATGCTTTAGAGATCTTGTTCGCACCATTGGTTTAATTATCCATATTAAATAAGTTTTTTCGTTGGACTGAAACAATGATGAAGGCCGTGTTTTGAATCGTAGATAATTATTAAAGATGCATATATGGATACCGAGGTGCACATGGACTCATGTACCATGGACAAGTATCGTAGAAGGATTTTTACGTGCGCACTGTGGAGGAGCTATTAAAGAGAAGAGGAACGTCAAGGCTTTTGGGGCTCGAGTCATTGTTTTAGTCTATTTTTCTTCCCTTGTAATTATTGCATTATAGTGATTGTCTTCCTTGGGCCATCCGCGAATTTTTCCTTTAGTGGTTTCTTCGTACATCCGGCATTGCTTTTGTGGACTTGTTTATTTTACTTTCTTTAATGAGCTAGATGCATGTTTAGGTACTTAAGTAAAATTGGTTAAAAAAATTGGCGCTTGTTAAAATTGGAAAAATGATTTTTGAAAGACAAGTTATTTTCACTTAAAGCACACTTTGAAAAAGGGGCCTACATTGGTATTAGATCTAGAAACATTTTTTTATTGTGTGTGATTCTTTGTGCTTGTGGGTATGAATTTTAAAATTTTGATGCTTTTAGAACTTTAGTTTTTGATGGCACGAATTATTCTTATTGGAAAAGGCGATTGAAAAGTGGTCTTAAAGCTGTTGATGATCGTGTTTGGTTAGCTGTAGAAAAAGGTTGGGAACCACCGGTCACGAGAGATGAAGATTCCACTAGTTTAAAACATGTCGAGTCATGGACCAAAGCCGAACATTGACTTTCACTTTATAACTCTAAAGTTTCAAATGTTATTTTATCGTCCACCACCCGGAATAAATATAATCATATTATGATATTTGAGGCGTCGAAAGAGGCTTGGGATTCTCTTACACTTACTCACAGGGGAATTAGCACTATTAGGAGTCTAAACTTTAAAACCTCACTACACAATTTGAGAAAATTAAAATGTTAGAGAGTGATATGTTTGATGAGTTTTACACTATATTATCCCATATTGTCAACTCATCGTCTAACTTGGCAGAGAAACACCCGAGAACCAAGTCATAAAGAAAATCTTTAGGTCGTTGCCTAGTAGATTTGATAAAAAAGTACCATTTTAAACTTCTTGAGTATGCTTGATTTAGCAAAACTAGAACAGATTATAGGTGACTTATAAACCTACGAACTTGACATTTTTACCTCCAAACAAGTGCTAAAGAAAGAAGAGGGAATTTCTTCGAAATCATGGAAAGAGGAGACTAATGCTTTGGGTGATGACTTAAACACTGATTTTGAGGATGTAGCTTTGTTTCCAAACAAATTCAAAAAGTTTCCTGAGTTCCAAAAGAATTAGAAATATGCAAAAAGACTTGAGAAATTAAAGAACAACAAGGCAAATCACGTCCTTAAGAATAAAAGTGAGAATCTTAAAAGGGATGAGTCGGATAGGTATTTTAGTTGTGAGGGTTATGGCCATAAGGTAGGGAAGTGCCCCAGTAGAACTAAGAAGGAGAGAAATAAATCGATAGCATATAATGTCACCTAAGTGATAGTGAACCATAAGGGGGAGAGAGTTCCCCCGATTGAGCACAACTTTGTAGCGTTCATGGCATGTCATGTGAGCAATGACGATAAATCTTCTCAGGAAGATGCCCATATGAATGACACTTTTGATATCATTTTTTGTGAATCCCAAGAGATTGAGGATGATGCTAGTGAAGAAGAGGAGATAGTTGTGAGAGAGTTGCAAGTTGACTTTAATAATTTGTATAAGGAAGCGGTAAATGTGAAAAATAAAAACTTGAAGTTGCAAGATAAGTTGAATGAGCGTGTCGTAGAAAATAATTATGTTTTGTTTGAGGATCTTAGGGCACGAGAGAAGAATCTTAGGGAAAAACTAGAATGATTTGAGGATGAGGGATATAGCCTTTGTGGTTTGATAGAGGCTTTGATGAAAGATATTCTACAGTTTGACGAGTCTAGGTTTTTTCTTGAGTCTACGATTAGTGAGCTTGAGGAGAACTTAAAGGACTCGAGTAAAGTGAAGTTTGATTTGGAGGCAAGGTCATAAAAGTTTGATACGATTTTAGGCACCCTACAAATCAAGGGTGATAAGTGTGGTATAGGCTTCGATGATCGTATTACACCCAGTACAAAAGATAATACAGATCATTTGAGAGAGCCATCTAGGAACGTTAGGAGAGGTCCACATCTAGGTCACATTTCTCGCTATGTTTTCACTTGCACTCATTGCAGTAGGAAGGGTCACCTTAGACGTTATTACTTTGACCTTCAAAATGCTCCTAGGAAGTATACAATTAAATTCATTTCGGTTCCCAAAACCCCAATGCGTCGTTACACACCTACTTAGGTTAGAAAATTGGATTAGTGGCTTTAGGAATTAAACTTCATGACTCTCTTTTGCTTTCACATGATACTTCTTTTGCAAAATCTGATGGATGATTGTGTTAACCATGTTTGTCGTGCGCTAATCTTTGTTTCATGATATATATTTTATTAGTGTTATGAAATGTGTATCTCTTTGTATTATATTTTTAATTTATTTAAGTCTTATTTGAAAAATACAAAAATATTTTTGGTTTCATAAATTTTTGAGAAAATACAAAAAGAATTTTTTTTAGTCAAAAATATTTTTTAAAAAAGACAAAAAGATTATTGAATTAATTTTTGTGTCATGACTTTTTGTGTTTGATATGGAATATTTGTGTTCTTGGACCCCCATCATTTCATTATCCATGTGTCTAGGACATTTGGTTACAATTACAGATGCTTAGAATGATATTGACCATTGATTAATGGGGTTGTTTCAAAACTGATTTGCATTTGTATTCGACTTTATATATATTCCATCACACTCACATGCATGAGTTTATATGAATGTTTGACTTCTCATGCATATTTGAGTTTGGTGAGACACTATCCCCTAAATTTTGTCATAAATGCATAATAAGACTTATGAGGAGGTGTGCATGTAAGAACCATTTGTCGTGAGGATTTATATTGCTTAAATTGAAAAAACGATGAGTGTTCACGAAAAAGGGCTGCGAGAGAATAATTATCTCGTCGTGAAAGCCACCGTTTAAAAGAGACCAAGAAAAAACTATGGTAAAAAAAAGAATCATATTGCAAAAATAAGGCCTGTAGGATCTTTAAGGTGAGAAAAATAGAAACCTAAAAAGAACTAAAAGGGAAAATAAGAATATATGAGGGTTTTTGCATGGAAGATAACATCGTGTTTTCACCATGAATCCTAATGTTGAAAAATTATGTCATGACGCTATTGTTTGTTGAATCGTCAAAAATCCGGATTTGTGTGCATATTTTTCATTTAGTTCATGAAGCTCAATATATTAATTATCACATATGGATAAAACCTAGTTTGATCACATTTAGCTATCAATTGAACTTGTTGATAATTTTGATGTGTTCATATCGTGATTCATTTTCTGTAGTTCATGCCCATTCATTCCATATCCATGTTTGAGCACATTGATATTGTGTTAGCATGAAACTCATACTTGTTTTGTTTTTCTATTTTCAGTTTTGTTTGCTACTGCTTCGCATTTCCAGTATCTATTTTGAGCTAATATTTTCACTGGGCAAAACTTTTCCATTTTTAGAGATCGAATACAAAATTTTTAAAGCCATTCAAACGAGTTTTTGACATCATTCGAATGAAATGTCCAAGTTGTTCGAAGATTAGATCAAACGATCTTTCTTGTGAAGTTTTATAAGTCTCGGTATAGTCATTTGTTAGGTCATTTTTTGGCTCGTTAGATAGATTCTTCGAACGACACCTTACTGTTTCAGATCATTTTTAGCTTTATTCAAATGACATGCCTATGTCGTTGAAATGACATAGCATAGTTGTTCGAACGACCATAGAGAACTTTTTTAGAATTTCTTTTTAGTTTTGCACCTTCTTTATATATATGCTGATATCACACTATTTCAGTACATCTTAGCTCATTTGGAATGTTTACATGTATTTGATATTGATTATTCATGCTTAAGTGATTGACTGCATTGATTCGTTTAGTCACATATTTTCTTAAATTGATGATTCATTCTTTGTGACGGTTTGCTAGCTACGATTTGGTATCTTTTAATTTTTTTAGCTGGGTTTACATGTTTATCTAGATATACGTCATTAACTATTCTCATTCTAGATATGTTTGTTTATCTTTTTCTTTGGTTGTCTATTCGAGATGAAAATAGGGAGAGAGTGTATGTGATATAGGGGGATTTTGTCTGTTGTGCACGTATGTTTTACATGGGTATCATGTTTTCATCATATTGCTTACATATTGATATCATTGATTTGAGCTATATTGTTTATGTATATTTTTTGGTATCATATGTTTTGATCACATGTTTAACAAGTGGTTTATTTTTAAAATTTGGTATCTAATATCATTTTTTCCCCCATATTTCACTGGATATTTGTCTGTTTCGGGTGGGTAGGTATTCTTCAGCGAATCGGGATTTTGAGACTACATTACATTCAGATAGCTCATGCTTGTCGAACCTTTATAAACTACTCCTTGTCTTGTAATTTTTGATTTTGGGTTTTATAAGAAGGGATTTAGGTGTCATATGGCTTGGAGGCTCAACTTTTCATTCACTATTTTTGTTTTGTCATGGCATAGTCAAAGGGGGAGATTTTTAAGGAGAAAATTTCCAATTGACTTAATTTTTATGTAATTGACTTAATTTTGGAAAAAACTTATTTGAGTCATAGATAGATTTTTACTTGTCATGATACCCTCGTAGTTGTTTTGAAGACGTAGTTGCCAAGTTTCAAAGATATATCATGCGATGTTTATTGGTACATATTTTACGTCTTCATATCACATTGCATTTTGAGATACTCTCAGGTATGAACGAATAATTTTTATGGAACTCAAAAAAGGTTTTAAGGACGTTATTTTGTTCAAAAATGATTTTAAAATGTTAAAGTATTTTAAACTCTTTTAATTTCATTTATTCTGAGATAAACATTATTTAGAGTCGTATGGATTCTTCCCTTATATTTTGGAGGATTGAAGAACATCATGAGTCATTCAAACGAGATGCCAATATCGTTCAAATGACATGGACAAGTCATTCAAATGACATAGGTATATCATTCTAATGACGTATAGACTTGAAGTTTTTTATTTAAGGCATTCTTTCTAAAAAATTCGAAGGGTGAAAAGCCAAAATAAAGAATACAATAGTTACATTTTTCTGCACTGGTTTTCTAAGGATTTCAAAGATAAAACCATATTTGTTATTTATAAAAGATCTGATCTTTCATACATATGCTATAGAGATCTTATTTGCACCATTGGTTTGTTCATCCATATTCAACAAGTTGTTTCGTTGTATTTTTGCGGTGAAGAAATGATGAAGGCCGTGTTCCGAATCATTTATGGTTGCCAAAGTTGCCTCTGTGGATACCGAGGTTCACATGGACTCGTGTACGGTGGGCAACTATCGTGGAAGGATTTCTATGTGGGAACTATGGAGGATAGATTAAAGAGAAGAAGAGGGTAAAGGGTTGTTGGGATCGAGTAATTGTATAAGTCTTTATCTTCCTTTGTAATTATTGTATCAAAATGATTGTCTGGCTTAGGTCATCTAAGGTTTTTTCCCTTAATAGTTTCCTTGCACATCCGGCATTGCTTTTGTTGAGTTGTTTATTTTACTTGATTTAATCACTTAGATGAATTCTTAGGATTAAACAAGATAAAATTGGACTTAAGTAAAATTAGTTCACAGACTTGGAGCGTATTAAAATTGGAAAAGGGATTTTTGAAAGACAAGTTATTTTTACGTAAAGAACACTTTGAAAAAAGGGCCTACAAGATCCATATATGGAATCAACCAATCGTCAAGGACTTGGAACATTCCAATTTGATCACGAAATCAAATCATATGGTTTTGATCAATGACCAAATGGAAAGTTATATGTATAATAAGAATGAGGAAAACATGGTGGTATTTCTAGTATTCCATGTGGATGATATTTTCTTAATCGGGAATAATGTGGGTCTATGTTTATTTTAAGAGTATGATTATCTAGTTGGTTTGGTATGAAGGACTTAAGGAAAGATAATTACATCCTTTGATCATGCTTCTGCATTATCTAAAAAATATGACGTTAAGATTATCCCAAGACACTTATATTGATAATGTTCTCGTAAAGTTAAGCACACAAGATTTCAAGAAAGTATTTATTCCTTTCAGACATGGAATCTCTTTATCTATAAGTAGGTATCCTAAGACAATTGATCGGATAGAGAGTATGAGACATACAGCTTATGTTGTGGGCAATCTCATATATGTTATGCTCTTTATAAGATAGGAAATCTACTTTGTCACGGGCATTTTCAGTAAATTCTAGTCTAACCTAGGTGAGAAGCACTAGATTGTAGTAAAGCACATTCTAAAGTACTAGAAAATGGAATAGATATTATGTTATGGTTTAATGAATAGATGCTATAGTACCCATCGGGTACAGGACTCGTCGTTTAGTCAGACAAGTATTCAAGGAAGTTGATTCGTGTTTATCCTAAGAGTTGGAGCCTTAAGTTTTAGGAGTATTAAATAATCATGTATTCTTTGTTCGACTATGAAAAATGAATATGATGGTAACATAATGAAATGATTTGTGCCTTGTGAGTATTTTAGTTTCTCCTTAAGTCAACAGGAGATAGTGAAGTTTCTTGATTATCGTCTCGAAAGTGGATGTAATAGTTCCTGAAGCATGTTAAAACCTCGGTTTGTAAAGTATCTCTTAACTACTTGTCCTTATTATTGATTAATTTTTCGTAGTTAAATTCACATATCATATTGAAATTGATTAACAAAAGAAATTAAAGAAGTTTATAATTTCCAACAAATTTAATGTACCTAATTCACCCCCCCCCCCTTTAGTAATATTTTCAGGCTAACACAATTCTTATTCAATTCACATCTTAGAAAGAGAATTAGCATCCCGTTAGTAAAGCTGAGAGTGCAATCCTTGTAGCTTGTGTCAATCGATGAGCACCCATCTAAGGCTTAGGAAATTTATTTTATAGTCCAAAGAGGATTGTAAATGTTACATTTAGGAATATATGAACATGACCACTCATGATATTCAAATCTAAGTTTTGACTTGATTAGACATGGGAAATCTCACCACAGTTCCAAAGGATGCATATATTATTAATACCGAGCGTTGTGAGAATTGGAATTGTTACTCAATTATTGCTTTAATTGTTATAGGTGAAATTCAATTTTATAGTAAATCAATATATCCCTGCAAGTTGGGCAATCATCGTACCTAGATCATAATTCGGAGGAATCTGCATCTAAAAAAGATCTTGAATTATGATAAGCTCTTAATATACTTAAAAGTATTGTTTCCAAAAGCATACCTAATCAGTGTATTATTTTATAAATCGGTAGAGTAGCAAATGAGTTAATTATAGAAGTAAGGAATAAATAATAATTTGGTTAAAATCGATTAGTAGTGAATTTATTTTACATAGGATATTGTATAAATAACATGGGGAATCATATTATCTTCCATATAAACTCTTTAGATAAAACGTCATTATTACATGTGATTTTGAGATAATTAAGTTGGAGTGTTGTCATAATTATCCAGTGGGATTAATTACGATTAAGTAAAGAAATGAAGTAAATTATGGGGATGTAATTTGATATTTTCAAGTATTTATTTGAAAGACGATTAGATTATTTAGTCTTGGGTCCCTAATATAGTCCATATGCCCAAGTAGCAGGCCCATACTCTCTAAAACCAATTTTATCCCAATCACATGACTTATACCTATATATATTGGTTTAAGATAGGATTTTAAGAGGCATATTCATCATGAAGTGTTATAGAGGGAGAGAAAAAAATACTATTAACATTTTTATAAAGAGGCTTAGAGATAGAGGTCCATATTTCACTCAAAAACTAATGTATTTATATCTAAGAGATCCCACACACATACCATGCTTTGGAAAGATCATATACTATAAGGGCATAATTTTCTAATAACCTAGGCTAAGTATATTTTTTTGCATATCCTGCTACCATTTGATTCTAGCCGTCATGAATACCTTAATTTCCATCATCTCCAAATTTAAAAAGATCTTCATAAAATATATATATAAAATAATTTAGGTTTTTGAATTTATTTATGTTTATATTTAAGAGTTATTTTATTTAAAATTGAGGCATTATTCTGGATTTAATTTTTTTTAAATACACACATCTCGTTCAAATGAGATGGTAATCTCATTCAAGCGAGTATGTAATCTCGTTTTATGTGTGTAATTCCCCGTATTTCTGAATATTGCAAATATTCAGATTAAATTAGATTGGAGAATTAAATGAGAAAATATCGTCCTGATTTAAATTACGTAAGAGTAGTAATTTAAAGAGTTTTATTTAAAATTGTAAGTATGGTATATTAATCGGAAGATAGATACCGGTATATATTGCATCATTTTATTTAGTTAGTGCGAGTGGTAAATAGTTACTTAACGCGTGTAGACCGTGTTGGGGTGAGGACGAGAAATTTTTTAAGTGACTCAAATGATAATTTAGAGGTCACCAATGAGTCCGGAAGGGTCAAATTAGTCAAAATAGTATACCCGGGGATACTAGTTGAGTCCCGGGGCAATTTTGGACTAAACCGAGACCGTTCGGGGACGTTTTGGTCTTTTAACATAAGAGGGTATGGAGACCTACGAAATTGTGAGTTTTATATCAGCCGTATGATAGATGAATTAGGTTTAGAACACCCATGACAACACCAATACCATTAGAGAGAGGAGAGGCACCACTTTCTAAAGCAAAAAGAAGATTTGGGAAGGATTTAAAGGGGTTTCCACCATCAACTTGTTGGGGAAGAAGGATTGAAGGATGAAGATCATCAATCAGAACCATGAAATCAGACCCTACTGATCATAAGGAAAGTGTTTATTGCAAAAATTTATAAAGTTATAATACCCATGTGTAGGGTTTTTGAATAGTTTTGTTTAAATCAATATTTTGATTGGAGAAAGATGATAATTATGCATGTTGGGATAGGAATCGCATGTAGGATGATTTAAACTATGTAGAGGATTAATATTCAGATTAAACTTGATGATTTTCGGAATAAAAATCTGGATTTTGAATGATAATATGGGAAGAACACCATAACTAGGGTTTCAAGAAATTCTGGGTTTTAAGTCATTATCTCTTTAAAGTAATTGGAGTTTTGATGTAATTGACACGTTAGAAACTGTCCTAGTATATGTGGAAATATGTTAGGATCATTGAGTAAAAGTTTGGTGGACAATAATGGAGTTTGGAAATTTGTTAATGGAGGAGAGGATCAACGAAGAAGACAGACTGCGTCTGTCCCTGTTCGATCGATCGATCGATATTGAACTATCGATCGATCGACTATGTCGATCGATCGAACCCAGACGTCGATCGATCGATGCAAGCTGTTTTCCCAAAAATTTTGTGTTTAATCCTTCGTTGAGTCCGGGAATGAATGAGTATTCTAGGATTTACATTATACTTATATGGGAGTAAGAATAAGACCAGTAGGTATATTGTTGAGGTCCAATAAGGCCATTGGGTGTAGGGCTTGGATTATGGATCGAGGAGAATAATCCGATTTAGTAGAGTATCGGGGACTTCGGAAATTGAGTTACGGGGCGAAGTAAATTCAATTTAAGTAATAAACCAGTAGGGTAAGCAATAAATACTGAAATTATATGTAATGGGTAACTAGGACCCTTAGAGTTGTGTGTATACTCAAATAAATACGATTAATGAGATAAATCGTAAAGCGAATATTGTACGGTAAATATATGAGATTAAAATATTACGTACGTATATGATTAATAGGTCAGGCGTGTACCTACTGAATTATGTGATCTTTTAGGTAGAGAGATTATACCTAAATTAATTATGTTAGGGTCGATGAGACATTCCGAACTAACATAAAGTTATTATATGTTTAGGGTCGATGAGAAATACCGAACCAAACTTTGAACTGGTGTCGTGATGAGAGAGTCCCGAACCAGAATATGTGTATATATATATTTTTAAAATAATTGGGTTCGATGTATCATGCCGAACCAATTCTTACTTGGGGTCGATGAATCATTCCGAACCAAGAGTCCTTTATGTGTATAAAAGGGACAAAATAGCAATGACTGATATTTAGTACATATTGTGTGTGAAATATATATACCTGATGATATTCTACTTCCGTGTATTAGTAGATTGATATATTATGTATTTAAAGATACATACTGAATTGGTAAGTTAAGTAGTGAAACTTAATTAGGAAATGAACCTTTAAATAGAGAAAATCTATTTAGTAATTCAAGTAGCGAAACTTAATTACATAAGTGGGAAAGTCAACAATTGTGAAAATTGTAGTAATTTTAGAAGTGAAGCTAAATGAGAATTCTTGAAAAATAACATAGATGAAATGTTACTTGAGAATTAATTAACATACGTGAGATGTTAGTAAAACGGTTGTACTGTATGGGCGGTACTGGAACTTGGGTAAAGATAAGTTCAGTTTACTACTTTGGTTTTAGTTAGCTTGAGAAGTATGGCTAGACAAACTAAGTATGGAACATTAGGTGTGCACCAAAGATGAGGGGTGAGTTAACTCAAGAGAGTGTACGAGAACCTAACATGTGTAATCAATACTCGCGTTTTATATTGTGATAAACGCTTGCTAAATATTTTCAAAATGTTTTGAGTACTAACTCTTGCTATAAAAAAATTTCAAAACCTTTTAGGTGTCGAGCCACAGGGACGCCATGCGTGATGATTCCATTCCAGACTCGGAGCTGTAGCACAGTGGATGCATACAGGATTTGACTAGACGATATCTCTCATTCAGATCTAGCACAGGATCTCGCACTCTTCTATGTATGGACTTGTGGTCCGGTATTAGTCTCAGATGTTAGTTTCAGACTAGTGGTTATTCTATTGTTGTTTGGGATTCTTAGCCGATGGTTAATTCGGTAATACTTTTGTTCTGTTGTACTTTTACTTTGATGTTTGAATTATAGTACATGATTATTCGTACTTTGTTCCGCAGGGTCAATTTTTCTGTTTTAAGAAAGATAAAATTTGGCACCGGTCTAATTTTACTTAGGGGATTAGTAATTAAAAAGTTTTCGACAGTGATGCTAAGAATGAACCATTTGAGAAACCTGTTTTAATTTAATGAAGGCCTGATCACCCGATGTTTAATTAGGCGGGGTGTCATAGATGGTATCAGAGCATCAGGTTCTAGTGTCCATAGGATCTGTACGGCTTACTACGTTTTCAGCGTATCGTTTGATTGATATAGAGCCCTATCTTAGGATGATTTTACTCCCCTACGTACGTAGTTTACATTCTCCTGATATTTAATACACGTAGTGTTATATATATACGAGTCCGATTGGGCACGGTACGTCGAATATGGGGGTAGGTCCAGCATTGGCGTTAGCAGGACTACAGGAGGGAGGAGCTCGGCATAAAGCATGGGGTGTTCGAAGATGTCAATCATAGGAGAGATGACCGTGGTCGAGGTCACTCCTAGCAGGTAATGGAAGTAACTGCTGCAAGGGTTGTTGAGGCATAGCAGGCATTTTCCAAGTGTCGCGACGGCAAGAGGGATGCTAGTCTAGACCGCCCAATGCAGTGATAGTGGGAGTAGGTCTGAAGAAAATTTGTTGAGAACGAGCCGTAAATGTGATGAAACGGCGACTGTGCATGTTAAACAATGGAAGTAGTATGTCCAGAGGTTTTGGCATTTAGGACGGAGTAGAAATACTCAGAAGTGAGAAATTTGAGTAAATTTTCAGGCAACGTGGCGGGGATACAAGTCACTACATTCGGACCGAGGGTTCGTATATATAAATAGAAGAACTTTACGTATAGTTTAACCGCAAAGTTCTCCAATGATGATTCAGAAGCGTAGTGAATGGGAATATATGAACCCCTCACGTGAAAGCCTGGTGGAGGCCAATCGGGAGAAAACAAATTTATCCTGTGAAGTGAACTTGTACCGGTGAGATAGGTATAAGGGAAAAAAGCCCTTGAGAAAATGGACTCCCGAGTCATAGCTCGCAACTTTTGGTAAAACTCTTCTTGAATGACTTATGTATATGAAGACAATATGGTACTTCCTACAAGGTTGAGGTTAATGCTCCTAGGTGGGCGGAGCTAAGGGAGTTATAGATTTAGTCAAAGAGTAAGACTGAATGTAATGGGGCTGGTGCAAGCCATAAGTGAAAACCCACTAGAGGATTTAATGATTAGATCCTAAGTCGGGGTTGTTAAGTCCCATAGTACGTTCCTCTTGGTCAACAGAACTAAGGGAACCAAGATGATAGTGTTCAGGATCGAATCTACCCATTCCGAGAGGAGGGGTACCCAAACCGGTCAGCATGGCCTGGAGTCAGGAATTTTTGAAAAGATGTCTAGTGTGGATTCTAGGGCCACGCGTTTTATTTTTGCTGGAAGTTATTTGAAGAAATAATAACTCCAATAAGTTTTCCATTTCGGAAATGACAAGCGTGTTATGTCCGGGAACCATCTAAATCACCAGAGCGATGGATAAGGAAGTATATGAGTTTTAGCCTCGAGTGAATGGGGTATATGACGACTCCTCACCTGAAAAAGGGTCGAGTTGTCATTATTCTTCAAAATGAGAGAAACTTCGGAGATTATGAACATCTCTTAGTAATTGATTTCGGTGTGTGGGGACCTAAATGATGTGAGTCAATGTTTGTGGTATGACTGCTGAGCGGAGAGATCGAGCTCGCTATTGTAGTTAGTGCTAAAGACTTAGTGATAGTATAAGCGCGGTGCCACTTGACTCCTTTAGCAATATTGGAGTATGGTTGCACATATTGTCGAGAAATCGAATTTGAGCATATCAACTATGTGTTGTTCCGATAATGCTCAGTAAGAATACATGGGGAGAAGTCCCTTGTTTAAGTTCGGTTGCGAAAGGGAATACGACTGAATTTTTATGCACGTCAGGAGAAGAGACATTGTTAGATGCTAGGACATCAGTGGAGCCGGTAGTGTTGTGGAGAAACACTGAAAGGCTTACCTCACCACGAAGGGATAAGTGGGACTTTGTGGGAAAAGATTTGATCCTTTGTCTCTAGGGTATTGAGAATACCCACAAGATTGTAGTCACGTCGTGTAGACTAGGCTAGAGTGGAAGAAAAGCATGTTACGGGTGCGACGTTTGCAATGTTTTTGCAAATGTAACCGGAGAAAAGGGTGTATGGGCACCCTAGTCAATTGGATTCCTTAGACATCCGAGATAGAGGGATGCGGAATATTTTGTACGACGTTGGGGAAATTAGGAAACAAGTCGTATCGATGAAATGGGTTGAACGTCATGGGAGATTGACGATGATCCAAGATTATATGTGCTGAAAAATCCAGCACACCCTATGGGATGAAAGTCGGTGGGAAATCGTTCAAAGGTTATCTCTTGATATGGGAGACCTAACTGTGGTGAAGAAGTAGCGCAAGGTGCTACTTGACTGAGTGTTGTGAGTGACTTACGTGTTACTAAAATGTTGATCCTTATAAAGTAACCAACCCAAAAAGTGCACCAATTGCGAAGAGTGCACGAATTGTAAAGTATAATAAACTCGGAGAGAAAGGGGAATAGAGTACCACTTCAGTAAAGATGACGTAAGTGGGAAGCGATGTTGAGGAGAGACGTAGTGAGATTGTCTCCAGATACACCTCTTGTTAATAGACAAGACAAACTCGAAATGAACAACCGGAATGTGATAGTGAACCCACATTCCCAATGATGGAATGAGGAGACATACTTATAAAGTATTGATGGGTTGTGAACATCATAATTAAGCCAACATTTCATTGGGGGTAGCGAAATGGGTGACCGGGATGGATTAGTATGTAGTTGATAAGGGAAAGTGCATAGTGCCGCTCTTCATGATTGTGAATCAGGATGAAATCCTAAAATTCCACCTTGTGAGGGAAGGTCAGGAAGGAATAGAGATAAAGTTTTATTTTGAGTACGTTGTGCTACCTACAACTCAATGTTAATGAGAAATAATGATGATACGCCCTTATGATAGTGGAATTTTGGAGAAGCCCACTGATCAATTCATAGGTTGAATGTATGCCTATAAGAGCATATTTATAGGTAGAGTAAGCACCTATATGGACTGTACATGAAGATTAGGTTCGTGGGTACCGATTACGAACAATACATGTACTTTGGGTGTGGTTTGAGGAGACATTTCGAACTTTTAGTCCTTAACGCGTGATATGAGGACATTCTATTGGATTGTGACATTTTAAGGTATATGAAATGTAAAAAAAAATATGGCTCAAAAATTGTCTACTCATGAGCGATGAGATATATATATATATTAGTGCTCGAGATGTGATCCCGAGACAAGTAATTAATAACTATTGGTGATCGAGGTGGAATTCCGAGCCAATGACCCCAAAAGTGTTATAGAAGGGGGGGTGATTATAAAATAAGTGTTGGTAGTATATGTTATGTGTAAGATATATATACCTATTGATTTTTCCTACTTATGTGCGATAGTAAGTGTGCTTAATCTCTGTATTGGGGTCGATGATGTTCTGGACCAATACATGGGGGATCGATGATTTTTCGAACCAAATCGATGATAAATATTGGTATCGACGGAAGTTCTGAACCGACATGTGCATTACATTTACCTTGGGGTCGAGGAATTTCCGGACCAGTGTAAATGATAGGATTATTGGGGCCGATGATTTTTGCTGGACCAATTTTCCTTAAAGTATATATAGTGTGTGAAATGTATACCTTATAATATTCTACTTATGAGTGATAGTAGACACTTAGATGTTATATAGAGATATACGTCAAATGGGCAAATTAAGTAGGGAGAAACTTAATTTCAAGAATCATGATTGGGAAAATCTATGGGGAGATTAAGTAGTGAGACTTAATTATATGTTATGCGGCATGGGCAAAGTGCGATAAGGATTTAAAATGAAGCAATACAATTTTATTTAAGGTCCTTAGCCTTAATACCAGCCTTATCCTAATTTCGAGGACGAAATTCCTTTTTCAAGGGGGAAGTATGTAATACCCCGTATTTCTGAATATTCCAAATATTCAGATTAAATTAGATTGGAGAATTAAATGAGAAAATATCGTCCTGATTTAAATTACGTAAGAGTAGTAATTTAAAGAGTTTTATTTAAAATTGTAAGTTTGGTATATTAATCGGAAGATAGATACCGGTATATATTGCATCATTTTATTTACTTAGTGCGAGTGGTAAATAGTTACTTAACGCGTGTAGACCGTGTTGGGGTGAGGACGAGAAATTTTTTAAGTGACTCAAATGATAATTTAGAGGTCACCAATGAGTCCGGAAGGGTCAAATTAGTCAAAATAGTATACCCGGGGGTACTAGTTGAGTCCCGGGGCAATTTTGGACCAAACCGAGATCGTTCGGGGACGTTTTGGTCTTTTAACATAAGAGGGTATGGAGATCTACGAAATTGTGAGTTTTATATCAGCCGTATGATAGATGAATTAGGGTTAGAACACCCATGACAACACCAATACCATTAGAGAGAGGAGAGGCACCACTTTCTAAAGCAAAAAGAAGATTTGGGAAGGATTTAAAGGGGTTTCTACCATCAACTTGTTGGGGAAGAAGGATTGAAGGATGAAGATCATCAATCAGAACCATGAAATCAGACCCTACTGATCATAAGGCAAGTGTTTATTGCAAAAATTTATAAAGTTATAATACCCATGTGTAGGGTTTTTGAATAGTTTTGTTTAAATCAATATTTTGATTGGAGAAAGATGATAATTATGCATGTTGGGATAGGAATCGCATGTAGCATGATTTAAACTATGTAGAGGATTAATATTCAGATTAGACTTGATGATTTTCGGAATAAAAATCTGGATTTTGAATGATAATATGGGAAGAACACCATAACTAGGGTTTCAAGAAATTCTGAGTTTTAATTCATTATCTCTTTAAATGTATTTGGAGTTTTGATGTAATTGACACGTTAGAAACTGTCCTAGTATATGTAGAAATATGTTAGGATCATTCGGTAAAAGTTTGGTGGACAATAATGGAGTTTGCAAATTTGTTAATGGAGGAGAGGATCAACGAAGAAGACAGACTGTGTCTATCCCTGTTCGATCGATCGATCGATATTGAACTATCGATCGATCGACTATGTCGATCGATCGAACCCAGACGTCGATCGATCGATGCAAGCTGTTTTCCCAAAAATTTTGTGTTTAATCCTTCGTTGAGTTTGGGAATGAATGAGTATTCTAGGATTTACATTATACTTATATGGGAGTAAGAATAAGACCAGTAGGTATATTTTTGAGGTCCAATAAGGCCATTGGGTGTAGGGCTTGGATTATGGACCGATGAGAATAATCTGATTTAGTAGAGTATCGGGGACTTCAGAAATTGAGTTACGGGGCGAAGTAAATTCAATTTAAGTAATAGACCAGTAGGGTAAGCAATAACTACTTAAATTATATGTAAGGGGTAACTAGGACCCTTAGAGTTGTGTGTATACTCAAATAAATAGGATTAATGAGATAAATCGTAAAGCGACTATTGTACGGTAAATATATGAGATTAAAATATTAGGTACGTATATGATTAATAGGTCGGGCGTGTACCTACTGAATTATGTGATCTTTTAGGTAGAGATATTATACCTAAATTAATTATGTTAAGATCGATGAGACATTCCGAACTAACATAAAGTTATTATATGTTTGGGGTCGATGAGAAATACCGAACCAAACTTTGAACTGGTGTCGCGATGAGAGAGTCCCGAAGCAGAATATGTGTATATATATATATTTTTAAAATAATTGGGGTTGATGTATCATGCCGAACCAATTCTTACTTGGGGTCGATGAATCATTCCGAACCAAGAGTCCTTTATGTGTATAAAAGGGTCAAAATAGCAATGACTGATATTTAGTATATATTGTGTGTGAAATATATATACCTGATGATATTCTACTTCCGTGTATTAGTAGATTGATATATTATGTATTTAAAGATACATACTGAAGTGGTAAGTTAAGTAGTGAAACTTAATTACGAAATGAACCTTTAGATAGAGAAAATCTATTTAGTAATTCAAGTAGCGAAACTTAATTACATAAGTGGGAAAGTCAACAATTGTGAAAATTGTAGTAATTTTAGAAGTGAAGCTAAATGATAAGTCTTGAAAAATAACATAGATGAAATGTTACTTGAGAATTAATTAACATACACGAGATGTTAGTAAAACGGTTGTACTGTATGGGCGGTACTGGAACTTGGGTACAGATAAGTTCAGTTTACTACTTTGGTTTTAGTTAGCTTGAGAAGTATGGCTAGACAAACTAAGTATGGAACGTTAGGTGTGCACCAAAGATGAGGGGTGAGTTAACTCAAGAGAGTGTACGAGAACCTAACATGTGTAATCAATAACCGCATTTTATATTGTGATAAACGCTTGATAAATATTTTCAAAATGTTTTGAGTACTAACTCTTGCTATAAATTTTTTTTCAAAACCTTTTAGGTGTCCAGCCACAGGGACGCCACGCGTGATGATTCCATTCCAGACTCGGAGCTGTAGCACAGTGGATGCATACAGGACTTGACTAGACGGTATCTCTCATTCAGATCTAGCACAAGATCTCGCACTCTTCTATGTATGGACTTGTGGTCCGGTATTAGTCTCAGATGTTAGTTTCAGACTAGTGGTTATTCTATTGTTGTTTGGGATTTTTAGCCGATGGTTTATTCGGTAATACTTTTGTTCTGTTGTACTTTTACTTTGATGTTTGAATTATAGTACATGATTATTCGTACTTTGTTCCGCAGGGTCGATTTTTCTGTTTTAAGAAAGATAAAATTTGGCACCGGTCTAATTTTACTTAGGGGATTAGTAATTAAAAAGTTTTCGATAGTGATGCTAAGAATGAACCATTTGAGAAACCTGTTTTAATTTAATGAAGGCCTGATCACCCGCTGTTTAATTAGGCGGGGTGTCACAAAGTGGTCATTTGAAGTTTACTGTGATCGAACATCTTACAGGGGTGTATTGTTTTACATCATTTGAACCTCATTTGAAGCTCGTTCAAACAAGATTGGGGTTTCGTTCAAATGACCTTGTTATCGTTCTAATGAGAGTCTTTTCTCATTTAAAAGAGGCATATATTTCATTCGAACCAGTGCCTCCACCTCGAATTTTGTGCACTTTCTAAATACTTGTTTCGTACAGAATTTTGATGAGACGTTTGTAAAAATGATTTCTGAAAACCTACTGCAAAAGTTCCCACCTTCCTTTGGTCAGAAACCTCTTTTGGTTCACATTCATCACGCCCAACTATATATGTGAATTTGTTTAAAACCATAGATAGTTCTATATCTGAATTACTCTTGTTGAGAGATTCTCTTCACTTCTGACCATTGTGGTTCTCGAGCGGATCACTACTGAAGGAACACAAAGGCTGATTGGTGGATATCGAGGGTGGACTGTCACCTATAGACAACTCTGTACTGAGCCATATTCTGTATAGATTTTTTAAGTTACATCTTGTAAAAACTTTGTAGTGTTTATTAAAAGATTTTACCCATTAGGGGTTTTTCTTCATATTGTCTTGTCGTGCTTGCATGCTTAATTTTATCTGCTTTATCACCTACTTTCTTGTTTAGGGTAATAAGATAAAATTTGGACTTGTGTGTATTGGACACTTAATTATAAAAATTATCCGTTAAGATTTCAAGTGGACTCCGAATTGGTATTAGAGCCTATTGCACAAATTAACTTTGTGATCTTTTTTGCAAAAACATTTTTCTCTTGATATCAATTTTTTTGAAAATTATTAATCTTTTAAACTTTTGATTTTAATTGAGAATTGTATAATCGAGTGCCCATCTTTGCTAGTACAAATTATGCATGTTGGAAGGCTAGGATGAGGTCTGATTTAAAGGACATAGATGAACGCATTTTATTAGTTTGTGAAAGAGGGTAAAATCCTCCCACTATCACATTGATAATATCATCGGCCTTAAACCTATCTCAGAGTGGACAAAGGACGAATTTAAGTGAAGAAATTTTAGTTCTTGCGGTTTGAGTTCCATCTTAAAAGTCATCACCCCTGACGAGTTCCACCGGAATATGATGTGGACTATGTCTAAGGAAGCATGGGATACTCTCCATCTCACTCATGAAGGTACCAATCCTCATAAAGCTTCTAAGATGCAGAACCTTTACACACAATTTAAAACAATAACAATGCTTGAATTTGAAACTTTCGACGAGTTTTATGAATGTTTATCTGACATAGTTTACTCGAGTTTCAAGTTAGGTGAGAAAATACCCGAGACGCATGTAGTTAAGAAAATCTTGAGATCGTTTCCCACCTGCTTTATTGCTAAGGTTTCGGTTCTTAATTCTCTTGGGAACTTAGATACTTTTAGGTTAAAAGAGCTAGTAGGATATCTTCAAATGTACGAGATAGATGTGTTCCCAAAAATAGTCAACCCTAAGGATTAGGGGGTAGCACTATAAGTCTAATTTAGGAAGAGAGAGGAAATGTCCAAAAAGAGAGAGGAAGTGTCATCCGATTCGGAGTTTGATTATGATTTAGATGATTTGCACCTTTTGCTAAAATTTAAAAAAAAATTCTCTAGATTAAATACAAAAATACTTCCATTGATAAGAAGAGTTTTAAGAAGTATAAAAAAATTAAAATGAGCAAGAAAATTTTTGAAAAATAAAATAAATATTTCCCAAAGAAAGATGAGGAGAGATGTTGTGATTATGAGGGAAAGGGTCATAAAGCTCATCAGTGTCCTACTAGGTTAAAACGTCAAGGGAAAAGTAAATATGCCTTAAACTTCACGCTTAATAATAGCGAGGTCTAGTCGATGAGTTCGGGGGAAGAATTACCGCATGGATGTGACTTCACTGCATTTATGGCTAGTCATGTTCTTATATCTAGTGAACCTCATGATGATGAGGAAGCTACTAAACATGAAGACATCGACAGTGAGTCTAGTCTCTTTGAGGAGACTAAGGAAGAAAATGTTATAAGCGAGATGAAGAGTGACCTTCAGCATGCTTACGCCAAAATTTAAGCCGAGCCCCTTAAAACGAATAAACAAAATAAAGTTTTAGCGATGAGAGATTTAGTTCTAGAGAAAGAGTTGTGTGAGGAAAGAGATATTGAAATCTCGGTGAGAGAAGATTTTGGAGAGAGAGTTTGTGTAGTTGAGAGAGATAACGGGGACTTGAGAAGCAAGGTGGCTAGTCTTACGAGAGATCTCCAAGCATCCATAGAGAATCATGAGAAACCTGAAGCCCTTATATCCTAACTCAATAAGGTCATAGAACGTGCTCTGGAGATTAAGGTAATAGTCGAGGATACATCAAAGAAGGTTGGTAAGATGCCCCTCAGCCTCGCTTTAGGAAATATAAGAGGCAAGGAATCAACTACGATGGTGCATTCATTTCTCGTATCGAACCTGATTCGATTCTCGAGTTTGTGATGGACCGTTATGGCCCTCGACCGAATCAACCTAAAAGGCCTAATCCACCCAGAAAAGTTCCACCTAGAAAACAAAACTTAGGTAGACCCAAACCTGTTTATGTTTTGTCCTATTGTAAAAGGAGACGTCACCTTAGAGTTCTTTGATATAAGTTAGGTAGGACTAGTCGTACACATACTCATATACACCACTTTAATGACTTTGCTAGTCTTAGGGAGAAAGTTAAAATTGCAGTCGTGACTTCCCACAGTTTAATGGAAGAACTTCAATGGATGTTATTGTCATTTGAGAATGCTTCCAACATTCCGACTAGAGTCAATAATAACAAAGGCAAATAAAAGGTTACCGCCACTTAGCTACCTAAGTGAGACGAGAAAACCCTTGTTGTTCATTTTGCTCTCCATGCTTAAAATATTTCCAAATGGTATTTTGATAGTGGGTGTTCTTGGAACATGAGAGGTACCGTCTCATTTTTACCCACCTTGAGGATCGCAAGGAAGGTAAAGTCACCTTTGGACATGGGAGTAGATCTAGCATTATAAGATGTGGTATTTTGAGATACCAACATTTCCTTTGCTAGATGATATGTTGTACGTAAAGGGGTTGAAAGCGAACTTGACCAGCATAAACCAACTGTGTGACATAGACTTTGCGATAAAGTTTGACCGGTTTGAATATAATGTTTATGATCAATTCGGTAAACTTTTACAACAAGGTGTGAGGAAGGAAGATAATTGTTATGAGATTATGCCTAAGTCCTCTTTTGTCTGCAGCAGTGCCACGATCTCAATTATGGATCTTTATCGTCAACGACTAGGTCACGTGAACTTTAGAGATCTTGAGGGATTAATGAAAAAGGCCCTAATTCTTGGCTTACCATCACATGGAAAACCATCTTCTTCGGTTTGTGGACCTTGCCAACAAGGTAAGCAAATTTGAAGTCCCCATCGAAAGTTAAATACCATTATTACCACCCATGTTTTGGAGTTGATCCACATGGATATTATGGGCCCTACTCCCTTGAAGAGCTTAGATAGTAAGAGATAAATTCATATGATGGTTGATGACTTTTCTAGATACTCGATTATAGGATTCCTTCGCTAAAAGTACAATGTAGTTGATTTCTTTACAACAAAGTATTGTTCCCTACAAAATCAACAAGGTATCACTATTAATCGAATGTGTAGTGATAATGACACTAAATTTAAAGAAGCGAAAGTGTATGGATATTGAAATAAAGTGGGCATAAAGCATGATTTTTTGACCGCTCATACTCCTCAGCAAAATGGAGTTGTAGATAGCTAGATCCATGTTTCTTAGGAGAAACGTCCCTAGACATTTTTGGGCAGAGGCGGTGAGAACTGCATGCCATACAGTGAATAGAGTATATCTTCGTTTGCACACACTTCACACGCCTTATGAGTTATGGATAGGGAAGAAGCCCAATCTATCATATTTTCATAGCTTTGGAAGTACATTCTACATCTTTCGAAATAGAGAGACCTTAAGAAAGTTGGACTTTCAGAGCGATGAGGGGATATTTTTAGGATATTCATCGATGAATAAAGCTTACTCGATTTATAGTTTGGCTAGCTCTAAGGTATGGAGTCAATAAAGATCATGATTAGAGATGAAGAGACACTGATGTTTGTTGCTCATAGTCTGTAATATGAGGATGATGCACCCCTTGGTGATGATCCTATCCTTCCTTATGCTACTATGGTTGACTCTGTTCTTACTTTTGGGGATACACCATCTTGTGTTCGAAAGAGTCATGACCCTTCCACTATACTTAGTGAACCTATACTAGGTGTCAAGAATCGTGCTCAAATTGAAAATATTATTAGGTGTCTATGCTACACAACCCTAATCGAGGCCAAGAATGTCAAAGAAGTACTAAAGTATGATCATTGGATATCATCCATACAATAAGAGTTCCTTCATTTTAGGAAGAATGACGTCTAGGAGTTGGTACCCCGACCTAGAGATACTAACGTGATAGGTACCAAGTGTATTTTCATGAATAATATGGATGAATATGGTATCATAGTTCACAATAAGGTTAAGTTAGTCGCTCAAGGCTACACACAGATCGAGGGTGTAGATTTTAAGGGGACATTTTCTCATGTTTCTAGACTTGAGTCCGTTCGTTTAATACTCACCATAACATGCCATATGCGCTTCAAGTTATATCATATGGATGTCAAGAGTTCATAATTGAATAGAATTCTATAGTAGGAGGATTACGTGGAACAACTGAAAGGGTTCAAAGACCCTAAACAAGCAGGAAACATCTACTATCTTAGGATAACCTTGTATGGTTTGAAGTAATCACCCCGTTCTTGGTACGAGAGGCTAATTTACTATCTGTTAGCTCACGATTTCAAGATAGGTGGAGTAGATAAGACATTATTTGTGAGGAGAGAGTGTGGTGCTATTTTTGTTGCCCAGGTCTATTGTAACACCCCATATTTCTATGCATGTAATATTTAATTAATTCGGAAATTTTAAAATACTTATGTGTCGTAATTTAATTGAATTAATTATGGTAATACTTATTTAAATATCAATTGGAGAGTGAATGGTTAATATTTAGGGAAATTTAATAACTAAGTGAATACTAATAATTTATTTACGTCATAACGTGTATTAGTGACGTGGCATTTATTTATCTCAGCCGGGAGTCAGTATAGACTAATTTGGGTGTGAGATAAGGATTTTTATAAATTAATCCGGATGTCAATTTTGAGGGCACGGTTGAGTCTGTATGGGCGATATAGTCGGAAAAGTGTACACGAGGGTTGAAAACGGGTCACGGGGTGTTTTTAGGCATAACCGGGCCCACACTGTGCAATTTGGGTCACTTGGGCTTGGCCCATTAGGCTAAAAATGGTATTAGTGTTTTAAGACCTAAATCTAAGAGTCAGTAATGACAGAGAAACGTAAACCTAAATCTAAGAAATTGGGGAGAAAGTGAGAGGGAGCAGTTAGAGCCAATTTGGGGATCTTTTGGTGATAAAACAAGGAATGGATTGGGTGCTCATCATCAAGATTGACTCTACACCAACGGTTCAGACCCAATGAACCCCAAAAGTCAAGTGGTTAACTTGCTATGATGTTTATTTATAATATCCAATTCATATTTTTGTGATGTGCAACTCAAAATTGGTTTTGGATGTAAAAGGGTACAAAAAAGGGGGGGTTTTGTATATAGAACACTTGAATGAAATTAATGGGAAATTAATGTGGGAATTCATTATGTTACATAATTATGAGATAATTTATTTAGTTGTGAAGACCTAGTAGAAATTTATGAACGAATTTGGGATGAACAGATGAAATTGTGACTGAACGAGTAAAGACCCGAAAATTCCCCAAATTTAGAAAAGTAGAGATTTGTGAAATTTAATTTGTGTTTAAGGTTCTAGGGAAGGTCCTAATCACATTCCCATATGATAAAAATATTCTGTGTGCTTGAGATGAACCATAAACGAGTTTGGAGGTTAGAGGAATTCGTTAATGGCAGAAACAGAAAGTCAGAGAAGATGAGGACCTGTTAGATCGATCGATCGATGGCTGGGAATTTTGGACAGTTTGGCCTTAGTAGTTTAGGTGGGATTTTCTTTAAGTTTAATTACCACCAAGTCTAATTAAGGGAGAAAATTTAATTAGGGAGGTTAATATCCTCATAATTATAGGGGCATATAATTGTGAGTGGTGGGGTAACTAAGTCTAAAACTTATGTATGAATTTTGAGAATAAATTCTAAGAAATAAAATAACGAAGTGGTTGAATAAGTTCGGGTATAGTAGTAGGTCGACACTACTCACTTAAATTAATTATGGATGAAAAAATAATTAATTTGGATTCGGGGAGTAGAATCGGGTGTTATATTAATTTCGGGGCACAAGAGCGAGCCCGAGTATATTGGTTGGGTGACACCAATAATAATTTAATTAATTAATGTTCAAATTAATTAATAATCCGAGTTGGACCATAAACTTGAGATACTAAGTGTAGGCTAGTGTTATGGACTCAGTACACAATAAAGCCGGGATATTTTATATTTATATATATACGGTGTGCGATAGTATATATATGGTGTGTGCATATAAATATCAGTGATTACATATTATTAATATATATATATATATATATATATATATATATACTCTAGTGCTATCGGAGGAGGTTGCGCGATGTGGGTGAATCCCCTAGATTGAGGAGTAGGGCGAGTATATCCCCAGGTCATAGCCTCCATTATATGGCTGAGGGGTTTATCTCACTTTCAGGGAAGGAATATGACCGCCTCTATTATGTTCATGTTTTTGGCCAAGTTAATGAGTGATTTTGACTTGGGGTAACTAGGTTATGCGAGTACACCTAGTGTAATAGCACTTTAGAGAATACATCTGGTGAGTTATTACTTGGGAGGATGGGTTATATTTATATTCAACATATGTGTGAATATTGTAATATGGTTCTGCAAATATAATGGGATAAATAGTATTATACAGGTCATTAAATACATGTAGTGAATTGTATTGATTATATATGAATTATATTCACATTCAACATGTGTGATTGTTGTAAGATAACTGTACGTACATAATGGGGTGAATAATTATATACGGGAAGTTTAAATACATGGAGAAAAGTGTCTTATTTATATAACTAGTGAGTGTTATATGGCTTTCAAGGAAAGATGATTAACTAAGTTATGGGGATAAATAGCTTATAAGTCATACATTAAAAATACTCGGGATTGAGTAGGGAAGTTGACAAGATTTATATCAAGTATATAGTTTTGGGGTAGAGTACTAGGTGGGATATAAAGAAGGCGCTAGTTGTGAACATTAGTTGATGGGTGAGTCTGTCCTCAAGGGAGTGCGACACTAACTACAATATGAAGCGCATTCATGCATATTTTATTACTGCAAGTTAATCATTTGCTAAATGTTTTCAAAATGTTTTGGGTTCCAACCCTTGCTATAAAATATTTTCAAAACTTTTAGGTGTCAATCCACAGGGACGTTAGGCTTGATTCATTCCAAGGATTCGTTGCTGCAGCATATGTGGATGTTGCAGGATTTGGATAGGCACTTTTATTCATTCTATTCCTAGTATACGGATTTTCTATCAGATATTCGAGCATGTTGCTCACGGTTTTATTTATTATTTATTTCAGATACTTGAGATCCATTATTATCTGTCTTTACATTTGTGTTTGATGTGATGGTTGGATTCAATTAGCTTGTGATTGTTAATGATTTATTTCCGCATGAGTATTTCATTGAATTAATGATAGATAAAAATTGGCACCAATCTAATTTCTCTTAGGTGGTTAGTAATTAAAAAGTTTAGACAGTAATGCTAAGAATGGACCAACTGAGAAATCTATTCTAATTTAATTTATGACTGATCACCCGGAGTTTAATTAGGCGGGGTGTCACAAATGGTATCAGAGCATTAGGTTCAAGTGTCCTTAGGATCTGTGTCGATTTTCACGCTTCAGCTTAGCGTTATTTGATGTAGAATCTTATGATAGGATTTTTGTATTCCTCTAAGTATGCGACTTACGTTCTCCTGCTATCAAGTATAGTTGGGGTGATTCATATACGAGTTTGATTGAGCATTGTACATCAAAAAATTTTGGACGACCAGCGAGGGCTGTTAGAAGTACTGCAAGAGGAGAGGGGAGGGAGAAAATATAGAGTATTCGTGGAATAGGATAATCACTCGGGGGCAGTAAATTTCCCCAAAGCACTGTCGTAGAGAACGGTGATACAATTTTGGACTCACTCAACATTATTGGCAATGAGAGAGAGTCGGGGAGGATTATTTTCGAGAGTCAGTCAGCATGTCTGAAGGAGAATTGATGGAGTCAAACGGGAAATTTTGGGTACGGTGTGACAATAAGATCGTCCATCCGCTATTCAAATAGGGGTGCGAGTTAAATTTCAGAGTTAATGAAATGGGTAAGATCGTAACTGATCTTGAGAGAGACTATAAATTGTATAAGCAAACTTCGTAACCGACGAATGGGATACGGATAATGATAAAGAAACCCGCAAATGGATAATGAACCGTGTGAGAATACACAATAATGGATGGAAAATCCGACTAGGATGACTAGTGATGAGGTCATCAATATATTTTGCTTGCCAGCTTATATTAACGCTTCTAAGATGAAGGAGCCAATAAGGTTAGAGATTTTAACCTACGAGCGAAATGAGATTTAATGGTTCTAGTGAAGCACGATGGAAGGATGTAACTAGTAAGGGACCCATCTTGACGTTTTAAATTAAATAAATTTCTACCTATTGACGGTGGATTTGATCCGGTTCATCGATGCGAATAACGAGTCCCATAAGGCTAGGGAAGCCAAAGGGACAACGGGGGTAGAACTTAGGGTTAAGACTACCAAGTACGCGAGAAGGACAACCCCAACATGGCCATTTGGGCCAGAGGCAGGGGATTGACACAGAGAGGTGTCTTATGTGTGGAAGTGGAACCATAACAATTGATTATGTCCATAGTGAGTCAGGGGATAGAAATAGGAAGCCCAGTATGGACAACAATTGCGAAGTTTTGGTTCGATCGGATGAGAATATTATGTTCAGGAGCCAGTTGGGCCACCGGTGTATAGGCGAGTGGAAGTATGCATTTTATCCTCGAATAGATGGAGTGAATTTCATGACACGAGTGATCACAATATTCTTGTTAGCACTATATTCGCGTGGGGGACGAGTTTAGTGGGTGTATAGTAGTGTTACTATTATGTATATTATTACCACGGGGTAATAGGGCCCTCTTTTGTTTTATCTGCAGGGAAGCATGGGGAGAAAACTGAGAGGGTATATTTTATGAGATTTACTTATTTTGAGGATCGTTATGAAAGCATGATTTTTCCTGGGTATGGATTGGTTAGCAATGGTTGTGAACTATTACGGATAGTAAGTTTTGGTTTTCATGACACCAAGTTAAGAATGACTACTGCTAGGTGTCACCTGAGAGGGATCCTAGCTTATATATATGCGTAAAAAAATTGTACTGTGAGATACGATAGACATATAAGAATGTCTTGTATTATTATATTTTTCCCAGGGATGTATACTGAAGTGATTCAGGGCGGTTAAAATTATTTTCGAGCGGGGAGATATAGCTCGGGATTTATTTTGTGCCAGAACTAGTGATACTAAGGGCGCAATATTTTATGTTTTCTTTTATAGCATAAGATTATGCATATATGCTTTTGTGTTAAGAGACAAGTATTTAGGGGTACGTGCTATGGACTGAGGGTCTAACAAATCTCAACGACCGAAAATGTTAGGTAGTAGTGTATCGGGGGGTTCCTTGTTTGGATTTCTCTTTACGAGATGTCCCACGCATGAAACTTAGCGAAATATTGGAAGTGGGAAGATGTTTGGTCATTTGTACATAGGTTAGGTACCCCGATTATTATTCATTTATGTGATATGACTACGGGTTGGAAATTATACTACGGGTTACGGCTAGCATATTCGGGTAACTTTCGTGCGGTTGAGCATGGGGACAGGGTGTATGGGAACCCTAGTTAATTAAGGTAATTCTTGTGAGGTTAAGAACGGGATATAGGGTGTATGGGAGCCCTGGTTAATGTGATTTTAAAGTCGTCTTAAATAAAAGGGATGTGTAAATAAACATATTGAATGTACGCCTGCGGGCCAGTCAGAGAATAAGTGGAAAAGTGCAGTGAACTGAAATCCGTTTGAGAAAGGAAACGATCTGACTATATGTATATCAAAGAGAACTACCTCCACTGTAGGGAGTGGGAAGGTGGGGGAGACCTATGTAATAAGATATCCCTAGGCAAGGGAGAAACCCACATTTTGGGGAAGATAGAAAATAGTATCACTTAGTCATATAACTAGAGTGGTTTTACGCACAGACAAGGTATAGATTCCTGCCTGACGAAAATCGCACAAGGAATAGATTTCTTAAGCTTGGGAATCAGTGTTGAATCGGACATGGTAATTTGTCACCGGGTAGACCATTTAAGGATGGAAAAAGGTTAATTAGAGGATATCAACCAGGAAATGTTTTTAATTCTATGGTTCCAGTGAAGGGATTAATGCTCAGGTTGGTAAAGTGTCAAGAGGTGATTGGGACAAAGTTACATATTGGGTTGAACGTGTCGCCCAAAAGTCGATGGGTAGATGGGAAGTGAGGATTGTGCATTTTAGATTTTTGGGTAATTCGAGAGTTGTATTTACCACAGGTAGAGTTATGTGTGATGCCTCTAACGGTTTGGCCCGCGTGACGCCTTAGGAGACTTTATGGGAAAAGTTTCATTTTCCACTTTTGGTAGATAAGAGGTGGGGAAATAACAAGCTTCTAGGACCTGAGATGGTTTATGGTCCACCAGCGGGAATTAAGTAAGTTATATCCTTTCATATAGTTCAGGGACGTAAGGAGGGGTATGTAATAGTGAGTTAAAGGTTCATGTATGACATGATTAATCAGGGATGATGGGGGTAATTACTCGGAAAATAGTCGCACATTTTGGCAACAAGGAAATTGACACCCATATAGTAGGGGAATTTCCTAACAAAGAGGTAGTGGAGCCGACGGAGTGGAGGCTCATCTTCTGGGGAACAATGTTGTTAGGGGACATCGAGTTAAAAATTTATTACCAGGTATTGGTTCGGGTGTCTCCTATGAAAGGAGTGATGAAGTTCGGCAAGAAAGGGTAGCTAGCATCGAGGTATGTGGGTCCTTTCCCTATCTTTAAGAGGGTGGGAGTGGTAGCTTATCGACTGGGTTTGCCAGAACATCTTCAGCAGATACGGGATGTGTTCCATGTGGCATAGCTAGAGGGATACATGAGGAACGATTGAGCTTTTTGGGCACATTCCACTCAAGGATAATGACTTGCAATTGGACACCTCATATGAGGGGAGACTGGTAGCTATGTGAGCGCAAGCTGTAGTCTAAGATAGTACCACCAGTTTGAGTGTAGTCATCACAGTTTTGATGAGTATACGTGGGACCGGGAGGAGGATATGTGAGAGTAGTATCAAGAGTTATTCATCGCAGTAATGACCAAATTTTGGGGATGAAATTCCTTTGCAAGGGGAGGAATATGTAACACCCCGTATTTCTGTGCATGTAATATTTAATTAATTCGGGAAATTTTAAAATACTTGTGTGTTGTAATTTAATTGAATTAATTATCGTAATATTTATTTAAATATTAATCGGAGAGTGAATGGTTAATATTTAGGGAAATTTAATTACTAAGTGAATAGTAATAGTTTATTTACGTCATAACGTGTATTAGTGATGTGACATTTATTTATCTCAATCGGGAGTCGCTATAGTCTAATTTGGGTGTGACATAAAGATTTTTATAAATTAATTCGGATGTCGATTTTGAGTGCACGGTTGAGTCTGTATGGACCGAGATAGTTACAAAAGTGTCCACGGGGTTGTAAACGGGTCACGGGGCATTTTTAGGCATAACCGGGCCCACATGGGGCTATTTGGGTCACTTGAGCTTGGCCCATTAGGCTAAAAATGGGATTATTTTTTTAAGACCTAAATCTAAGAGTGGGTAACGACAGAGAAACATAAACCTACATCTAAGAAATTGGGGAGAAAGTGGGAGGGAGCAGTTATATCCAATTTGGGGATCTTTTGGAGATAAAACAAGGAACGAATTGGGTGCTCATCATCAAGCTTGCCTCTACAACAACGAATTAGACCCAACAAACCCCAAAAGGCAAGTGGTTAACTTGTTGTGATGTTTGTTTATGATATCCAATTTATATTTTTGTGATGTGTAAATTAAAATTCGTTTTGGGTGTAAAAGGGTACCAAAAAAGGGGGGTTTGTTTATAGAACACTTGAATGAAATTAATAGAAAACTAATATAGGAATTAATTATCTTACATGGTCTGAGATAATTTATTCAGATGTGAAAACCTAGTAGAAATTTATGAACGAATTTGGGATGAACAGATAAAATTAGGACTGAATGATTAAAGACCCAAAAATTCCACAAATTCGGAAAAGTATAGATCTATGAAATTTAATTTGTGTTTAAGGTTCTAGAGAAGGTCCTAATCATGTTCCCATATAATAAAACTGTTGTGTGTGCTTGAGATGAACCATATATGAGTTTGGAGGTTAGAGAAATTTGTTAATGGAAGAAACAGAACGTTGAAGAAGATGAGGATCTGTTCGATCGATCGATCGATGGCTGGGAATTTGTGACAGTTTGGCCTTAGGTGATTTAGATGGGATTTTCTTTTAGTTTAATTACCACCAAGTCTAATTAAGGTAGAAAATTTAATTAGGGAGGTTAATATCGTCACAATTATAGGGGCATATAATTGGGAGTGGTGGGGTAATTAAGTGTAACACCTACGTATGAATTTTGAGAATTAATTATGACAAATAAAATAACATTCTAGGTGAATAAGTTTGGGTATAGTAGTAGGTCAACACTACTCACTGAAATTAATTATGGATGAAAAACTAATTAATTTTGATTCGGGGATTACAATCGGGTGTTATATAAGTTTTTGGGCCACGAGAGCGAGCCCGAGTAAATTGGTTGGGTGACACCAATAATAATTTAATTAATTAATGTTCAAATTAATTAATAATCAGAGTTATACCTTAAAATCGAGATACTAAGTATAGGCTAGTGTTACGGACTCAGTACATGGTAAAGAGGGGATATTTTATATTTATATATATACGGTGTGCGATTGTATATATATGGTGTGTGCATATAAATATCAATGATTAGATATTATTAATATATATACTCTAGTGCTATCGGAGGAGGTTGCACGATGTGGGTGAATCCCCTAGCTTGAGGAGTAGGGAGAATATATCCCCGTGTCATAGCGTCCGTTATATGGGTGAAGGGTTTATCTCACTTTCAGGGAAGAAATATGACCGCCTCCATTATGTTCATATTTTTGGTCAAGTTAGTGAGCGATTCTGACTTGGGTAACTAGGTTGTGAGAGTGAAGCTAGTGTGATAGCACTTTAGAGAATACATCCAGTGAGTTAGTACTCAGCAGGATGGGTTATATTTATATTCAATATATCTATGAATGTTGTAATATGGTTCTACGTATATAAGGGGATAAATAATTATATACGGGTCATTAAATATACGTAGTGAATTATATTAATTATATATGTGTTATATTCACATCAACATGTGTCATTGTTGTAATATTTTATACGAGAAATTTAAATACATGGAGAAAAGTGTAATATTTATCTAACTAGTGAGTGTTATATGGCTTTCAAGGAATGATGATTAACTAAGTTAAGGGGATAAATATCTTATAAGTCATACATTAAAAATACTCGGGATTGAGTAGGGCTGTTGACAAGAGTTATATCAAGTATCTAATTTCGGGGTAGAGGACTAGGTCAGATATAAAGAAGGCGTTAGGTGTGCACATTAGTTGAGGGGGGAGTCTGTCCTCAAGGGAGTGCAACACTAACTAAAATATGAAGCGCATTCATGCATATTTTATTACTGCAAGTTAATCATTTGCTAAATGTTTTCCAAATATTTTTGGTTCTAACCCTTGCTATAATTTACTTTCAAAACCTTTTAGGTGTCCAGCCACAGGGACGCTAGGCTTGATTCATTCCAAGGATTATCTACTGCAACATATGTGGATGTTGCAAGATTTGGATAGGCCCCTCTATTTCTATTCCTAGCATAAGAATTTTCTATCAGATATTCGAGCATGTTGCTCACGATTTTATTTAGTATTTATTTCAGATACTTGAGATCCATTATTATTTGTCTTTACATATGTGTTGGATTTCAGCCTATGGTTTATTCAGACAGTTTCTTGTTTATTTATGATGGTTGGATTCAGTTAGCTTGTGATTGTTAATGATTTATTTTCGCATGAATATTTCATTGAATTAATGAAAGATAAAACTTATCACCAGCCTAATTTCACTTAGGTGGTTAGTAATTAAAAGTTTTGATAGTGATGCTAAGAATGAACCAACTGAGAAACCTGTTCAAATTTAATTTAGGACTGATCACCCGGGGTTTATTTAGGTGGGGTGTCACATCTATGTGGACGACATAGTCTTTGGATCCACGTGCTCCCGCCATGCTCACAATTTCGAGGAGGATAAGAAGAGTGAGTTTGACATGAGCATGATAGGTGAGCTTATATTCTTCCTAGGTCTCCAGGTTCATCAACTTCAGGATGGGATATTCATATCTCTATCCAAATATGCGAGAGACCTTGTGATGAAATTCGGCCTAGACTCCACTCAGAATGATCTCACCCCTATGAGCTCATTGACAAAGCTTAGTTAAGACTCGTTAGGCAACAATGTAGAGCAGAATTTATATTGTAGCATGATAGGTAGTTTTCTTTACCTTACCACTAATTGAACCAATATTTCCCTTAGTGTTGGAGGCAGTGCGCGATACCATGCATCCCCGAAAAGTCACACTTGCAGGCTCTTAAACGTATTATAAAATATGTGAGTGTGAATCTATCATATGGTATTTGGTATTCCTTTGATACCAATGATCGTTTGTTCGCCTATTCGGATGCTGATTGGGTTGGGGATGTCGATGCGTGGCCATCCCATCGACATCATAAAATTTGATAAAAAAAAGGCAAAAAATATTTTATTTTTGATAATTTTTTTTTTTTTTGATAAATATTTTTGAAAAATCCAAAAAGAGTTTTGTATTTTTTTTGCACCATATGTGGATGAAGATTAAAAATGTTAGAGTTACCATTCGTTCCATATCCATGTGGCTCTTTTGTAGTTCTATAAGACGTGACATCATTTCATTTTTGTGCTTTATAATGTGTGGAGTCATTAAGATGTGATACGATGACTACTCACTACATGTTTGACTCCTTATCACCTTTAATGCACACGAGCGCGAACTTATATGAGTATTGCACTTACCTTTCACGTGTTGATTGTAGTGTTTTCATCTCAATTCTTATTTTAAAACGAACCAAATATGAAAAATGAGATAATAAAAGTAGTGATTGTTAGAACCATTACCCGGATTAGAAAAATATAAAATCATGTCTCTGGTAAAATTTGGTATATTTAAGCAATGGAATCATGCTGTGAAAGATAGGCTGACTCTGCGAGAATAGTCACTATTTGCAAAAAGGAAATAGCCTAAAATATTAAAGCCACATAAAAATAAAAAGATAGTGCCAAGATAATTTCAAAGAATATTGATGCTTCGGTACATATGAGCATTGATTTCTTCAAAAAGATTTGAGAGAAAAAAAAATCAATATGAGTTTTGAGGGAGTTAAG
This sequence comes from Sambucus nigra, assembly GCA_949130495.1. Classification (NCBI taxonomy): domain Eukaryota; kingdom Viridiplantae; phylum Streptophyta; class Magnoliopsida; order Dipsacales; family Adoxaceae; genus Sambucus; species Sambucus nigra. Next base: position 764,875,273 of record OX422207.1, read on the forward strand.
TCACAGATCAATGGGTTTGTACGTTCCAAAAAAATCTTGTAAAGCATTACATTGTTTTGGGCGTAATGGGTGTGAAAATACTCACGATCTTGATCAATTGAATACATTAAGTCAATTTCACTTGAGTTCGCGATTTTTACACCTACGGTAGACTTTGAGATCTTGCATTAATGGCGCCTAATTCCTTAGTGGACATATGTTATGTTTGACTACGTTGATTAACCTATATAATGTCTTCACACCACTACATTCCATTTTCATGATTCATTTATTTTTATGTTTCTCCATGGTGTGTTGTTGCAAATTTTTTTTTACTGGAAAATTTTGAAAAACTCAAAAATAATTGTGGTGTCATTCAAGATTATCATTCCTTATTCTTCATTCATATTTTTTTTGTGATAATATATTTTTATTCTTGCTGATGTATATTTTTTATGATTAGTTTCAACTCCTTGTCAATTTTGGATAAAATTAAAGGGGGAGAAAAAATACAGGGGAGATTGATATTGGGGGGGGGGGGGGGGGGGAGGTTTTCATATATTTATGCATTTATTTGCTATATTTCAAACTTTATGAATCACGAGGTATGTTCTTTGTTTCATGTGTGTAGGTATTTTGGAAAATTATATTTGGATTATACTCGATGAAGACAAAGTTCCTAAGAGAAGACAAAAAAGAAGTGAAGATTGACTTTATTTGAAGACTTTATTTTTAAGACAACTATATCTTGTACCTATCCATTTTAGGGTTCGGGAGGGTATTGGGATATTGTATTTTTCCTTTCTTTTTTTTTTTAATTTGTATTTCGATTTTATGTTCATACCAGAATAACCAAAAAGGGGGAGATTTATAACAGAATAATTTGCTCATAGCTTAGGCTAAGTGTAGTTTTTGGCATATCCCGAAACCATTTGATTCGAGTCGTCACGAAGAACTATACTTTCATCGTCTCCAAATTCAAGAAGACCTTCGCAAAATAAAGGTATAAAATAATTTATGTTTTTTCAATTTATTTACGTTTATATTTGGGAGTTGTTTTAGTTCAAATCGAGGCATTTTCCTGGATTTGTTTTTCAAAATATACCCATCTCGTTCAAATGAGATGGAAATATCATTTGAAGCTCGCTCAAAAGATATTAGGTTTCGTTATAACGAGTATTTTCTTATTCAAAGGAGGCTTATATTTCTTTTGAACGACGATTGCCGCCTCGTATTTTGTACGGCTTTATAAATACCTATTTCATATCGAATTTTGATGAGACTTTTGCGAAATGACTTCTGAATACCTACTGCAAAAGTTTCCAATTTATTTAAGTTAAAAACCTCTTTTTATTCACAATCATCAGTCCCAACTATATATGTGAATCGTTTAAAATCTTAGATAGTTCTATATCTGAGTTATTCTGGTGGATAGATTCACTTCATTGCTGACCATTATAGTTAATGAGCGAATCACTGCTGAAGAAAGAGAAAGTTTGATCGGTGGATACTAAAGGTGGACCAGCACATGTGGACGACTCTGGACTAAGCCATATTCTGCAGAGATTTTGTAAATTGCATATTGTAAAAGCTTTATAGTGCTGATTAAAAGGTTTTACCCATAAGAGGTTTTTCCTCATATTTCCTTTTCGTGTTTGCATGCTTAATTCTATCTTCTTTATCACCTAGTTGCTTGTTTAGGGTAATAAGATAAATTTCGGACTTGTGTGTGATCGACACTTAGTTATAGAAATAATCCATTTAGATCGCAAGCACACTCTCATATACTATAAGATCTGAGGCTTTCTACATGTTCTATCAAGATTTTGGACACCTTCACCTACTTGAAAAGTATTTCTCATCATTTAGATTACCAACAAGATCCACTAGAGTACTATGATTCGAAAGCTGAGGTTAATTCTTTAAAACTAGTTTTTATTCTTCAATTTATATTGCATGATTAATAAAAGTTTTGTGGATAAAAAATATTCTTCACATATCTATCCCAAACAATCATATGGTTTTTCATTTAGAATTAACATTTTCAAAATGTTGGACTTTATTTAACTAGTAACACCCTTTTTTATGACAATAAGAAAAAGCAAGCTTCTTTTACGTCTCTAGTGATATAAGTACATAATTTTTTCTTCCAACATTGGGATGCACAAGTTTATTATTCTTTTCAAACATGTTTACGACATTTTTATCTTCATCTTAAAATTTTAAAGGAACTTCATTTTTTGTTATCTTATTTTTATAAGAAGATTCCTAAAAATAAATTTCTCTTTTGGAAGTGAAAACATCTAAATTATTAAAACCCAACTCTATTTTATTGTTTGCACTTTGTGTTGGAATCAAAAGCAATTTCCAAGTTTTTGAGATATTTCCACTAAATCTAGTTTTACCTTTTTTTCCAAAATCAAATCATTTTGATGACTCGATTTTCTTTTCTAAAATGATTTTTTTATCATTCTTATACTGAATATCAATTTATATCTATAAAAGAGAATAATTAAAGAATTTACTTTCTTATTCAAAAGTTATATAACTTTTATCCTCTTCGTTTGAATTTGTTCTCTTAACTTTTCACGCGTTAGGGAAGTTCAACATTCCTCTTAAAAACATTAACAATTTGTTTTCATATTTTAAATATGAAATCTCATTTAAAAACTCAGTGTTATAATTTCCAAGAGTTTGCAACTTTTCATATAGAGATTTAATTCCATCTTTCAAGATTTTGTTAAACTCAAATCAACATTTGAAGAATTATTTCCACTAACTTACTTTTCTCACACATGTGATAATGATCAACTTGATGTTGATAATTAATGGATCCTTTGTGCTATAAATCAATGTTCTCCTCTTTATAATCTTTTCATTAGTAGAACATTAAATTGTTTTCTTGAAAGAGTTTCAAAGACTTTTTATAAATTTTATTAAGGGGATATTGATTCATCACATTCATTCGCATTATCACTATCCTCAGAAAAAATCTTTCTATTTGTAGCAGGAAAGTGATTTAAAAAACTAGACAAATGGGAAAGTATAATATATGAATGATCTAAAGGAAACTCTAAACACAATAAGGAAGATCAACTCAAGGTGATTAGGGCTAAAAAATATTACCGATTTGAAACATGATGAGAGTGCTTCTATAATGCAACGGAGAGCTCGAAAAGCTAAAGAAAATATTGGACTAAGAGCAAATACCCAAATTTAAATATATTGACAAGATTATTTGATAATCAAATAAATTATCATATTTATAAGTGACAAAATGTTTTACTAAGGTTAGAATTAACCAAGTTTTATCTTCTCAATTAAGACAAGTAATTATAATAATGTGAAAAATAAAATGTTCAGACAATGTCGGATGACGATAGAAAACCCAACTAATAGGAAAAACCTTGGGTCGAACTGAAGAATAATAATTATGGTAGAGATTTATAAATAGAAATAAATGACTTACAATCACACAATGCATTAAATGACTATCACCTCTTTCACATCATATTCTTTTGGGAGAGCTTCAATGACCGGAGAACCAAATTTTTTCCTCCAAAGTAATATGTTAGAATCCATCAATATATTTCTAAGTTCTTAGAATGTGAATTTCCTATACATTTGTGGAAGTATTTAAAAGGTTTTGGCTACTCAAAATAAACTCACGAGTTTTTTTAGGCTTAAAATTTTTAATGTTTCTAAAAAAGAAAAATATTTCTTCACGTCTTGACCAAAAGTAATCGAACATCAAATAACTTTAAACTCTATAATATATAAAGACATCTAAAAAATACAAAGACAAGCTTGAAGAAAAACTCTTATGAATAGTATTTTTAACAAACAAGTTTCTTTCTCTAAACGTAAGATACTTAAGATTAAACTTGTCTCCAAACTGAATGTAAGACTTGGTCATATAACCCAAAAATACTTGTGTAGAAATGTTTTCATAAGGTACAAACTATACATGATTTGATAGATGATTGAGTGAAATAACCTACAAAGATTATGGTAAAAAATGAATCTTCACAAAATTTGAGGAAAATATATGAAAGAGATTTTATGAAATAATTTTTTAGTGATTTTCTGCCAAAAGGTGAGATCATCGAAAGGTTATTTGTTACGACAAAGGGGATTTTTCTTAGAGAACCATTTGTAAGGACATATTTTACATAATCCATTTTACATTAGAGTATATCGTATACCGCTACAACTGTCAAAGAAAGTTCAAGTTCAATCATGCATCAAGAGGGATCCAAATATCAACATTCTTTAAAAGACAAGCCTCTACGAGATAGATTTTAGTAAGGATGTGTTTATGTCCCTTAATAGTTCATTTAAAGTGTTAGGATAATTTTTCTAAAATGTTTTGAAACATCTGAGGCACATTTTTCATCAAAAATATTTTTTCTAAGACCTGAGACAGATTTTTAATAAAATTTAGTTTTACGCTGATGTCATTCAAATGACATTTCTATGTCATTTAAATAACAAGACAAAGTCGTTCAAATGAATGAATGAAGTGACATTGCATCTCCCTTGATACCTCGCGAGAAGCTCGCTCAATCATTTCATTAAATGACAATTTTTTGTATTCTCATTTCGGGGTTTTTAACTTTGTTTTTTCAATTCATAAATTATCCCAATTTCTTTAATGATTTTTTTGGAACCCAAGGCACAATTTTGGTGAAGTTTATCTTGTAGGGAAGATCTTTCTATTGCTGATTTGGTGTCTCTTGAGGGAGGTCCTAGTTGACACGACTGCAATCATTTGGAGATACTCGAGGGTGTTTCTTAATGAAGACTGAGTTGCAGATCTTGTGGGTCTGATGTGGTTAATCCATTGTTGATTCTAGGTTACAATCTATGTTCGTGATCGACGGAATATTCATTGCAGATTTCATTGTTGTAACACCCTCTATTTTTAACGACTTTTAAAATGGGATTAATTAGAATTAATTGTGGGATAATTGAAAATTAATCTGGATTTAATATTACTCGGGAATAAAGTAATATGTGAATTGTATTGAATATTACTTGTTATTAAAAGTAATATATATGATTATGACTTTACAAATGATAGTGATTTTTATAAAAATGTTACGGGTGATATATACGACAGTGTTGGTAATCAAGTTGGGACGTGCGTGTGAATCATGTCGAGACTATAATTAAATGGAATGAAAGCTAAATTATTTTTATGTCATCCGAATAGACATTTTGACTATGCCAAAGTGTCCGAAAGGGTTTAAATAGTCAAAATTGAGTACCCAGGGGTTACGTTCGGGTCTTGGGAGTTTTTGAGATTAATCAGGACTTATTTAGGTTATTTTTAGCCTTCTTAATGGTAGGTGAAAAGCCAAAAACGGGATTTCACCTTTAAAATCAAAGTTTGGGCTTAGGGAATAGTCACTTTCACAAACCCAAAGGTTAAAAAAATTATATAGAGAGTTAGAGAGAAAATGGAGAGAATGGAGAAAGAATTTCAAGAGCCTGAGGGGAGGATTTGAAGAATTTGTGCAAGAACAAACCATGAGTGAAGATTTAGGAAGAAAATTCGTGGAGGGTATAATAATTAGTCAATGGTTGAGACCTATAATCTAAAGTCAAGTGATTAATTATTGCAAATTCTAGCATGTATATTGTCAATGTTGGGTTGTTTGGAAAATTCTAAAAAGTGATATGAATTAAGATAATTTTTTATGAATCCTTGAAATGAGAATTGTGTAGGATTGATCTCTTTCTGAGTTTAGAATCAACTCCATGAAATATATGAATTACTTGGTGCAGAAATCTGGGATTTACATGTTTAATTGATGATAAAGTCAAAACTATAATTCTTGAGATTGAATATTGAATATAGGTAGATTTATAAAAGTTGATGATGTTTAATTAATTTGGATACGTTAGAACTTGCCCATATATGTTAGTATATGATCTTGGTTAAATGAATATAAATTTGGAGATGTCAAAATATGAATTTGAGGATGAAAAATGCTAAAACAGATAGGTAAGCATATGAAGAATCTGGGTAAATATCTGGTCGATCAATCGATCGACTCAAGAATGTCGATCGATTGACCAGGAACAGTCGATCGATCGACTCCCCCTGGAAATGTGATTTAATTCCTATTTAAATATTTGTTTAAATCCTAACTTTGAGAAATATTTTGGTGATGATTAATTGAACAAATTGGGACTTAGAGGAGGGCAGTAGGGTATACTTAAGACCCAAAAAATATTATTTCATATGGGATAAAATGGGAGAAATTAACGAGTGTGAATTGAATTCATTACGACGGAGAATGATATGAATTGGGGACTTAAATCGGGTGAATGATGATTTAAGATTCATACCAGTAGTAAAAGGGTCATATATGGGATTAACCCTGGGAGATAAAAGAAAGGGTTAAAATTAAATTAAGGATTATAGAGAAATAAACCAATTGACGATAATTTTGATTCGTAGAAATTCGGGAGTTGTGATAACATGGACTAGTAGGATGTGAGTGGCTACCTACTGAATTTATATGAGAAATAATTGATTACCCTTAGAGTGATGAGAGAAACTCGGGAATATAATTTGAGAAGTAAAGTCATAATTTGTAAATACGTAGTATATGACGGATAAATATGCTACGTATGGAAATATTTATATGGGTTGTGCGTGTGCCCTATTGTTATTATATATAGGTGAGGTGAATACCTATATTATTTATTTTGTGTATGACATACCTACGCTACTTTCTATCGGGGTGGAGGTTTCGCGTTGTGGACGATCTTATCCTGATCAGCCCATTTGGGGGGATTTTAGATTCATACCTTGAGCATATGACCTTGGACACGTTCTATCGTTGTGAATCATAATTTCGACAGTTGAATGGGAGAATATGTATGTGCGTGACCCATTCGGCTGAAGACTATGCTCGCCTCCAATATGTGTGTTATGTTATTTATGGTTCATGAGTGACGTCGAACCAATAGTCATTTATACAACGAGAGATGTATCAGGACATGATGGTAGAGTATGCAAGCACCGCAGCTGTGTCTGGGAGGTGAAGCATTAGTATATATAATGTGATGAAAATATATATATATATATATATATATATATATATATATATATATATATATATATATATATATGTGTGTGTGTGTGTGTGTGTGTGTGTGTGTGTGTGTGTGTGTGTGTGTGTGTGTGTGTGTATGTGTGTGTGTGTTATGTTATCTATGGTTCATGAGTGACGTCAAACCAATAGTCATTTATACAACGAGAGATGTATCAGGACACGATGGTAGAGTATGCAAGCACCGCAGCTGTGTCTGGGAGGTGAAGCATTAGTATATATAATGTGATGAAAATATATATATATACTGTGATATAATCTACTGTGTGAGTATTGTCGCTTAAAAATTATAATGTGATGTAATCTACTGAGTGAAGTTGTAGATGAAAATGAATAATGAAATCTGAGAGAATTACTTAAGTGAGTACTTAATCATAAAGCTATGAAAGTTCATATTAAAGAGAAATTAACATATTTAATTATCATACGTATTATGCGGGAAATACGGGAAAAAGATATGGGATAGAATCCTAATTTAGAACCTTAATTAGGGAGATAATAAGGAACATGAGGCATGCACACTAGATGAGATGTGAGAATTCTCAAGCGAGAGCCTGAGAATCTAACATGTACATAATAACTGCTTTATTGTACTTGTTAAGAACTTGTTGATATACTCATATATACCCTCGGCCAGGCCGACGGTGTCCACCACCTGGACAAGGCCAAGACGATCTCTCCACCAATAATGGACGACCCTCCAAGGGGTCGACCGCTTTCTTGATCCAGACGACCCTTAAAGGGGCTGACCCCTCATCATGGTCCGGACGACCCTTAAAGGGGCCGACCCCTCATCATGGTACAGACGACCCTTCAAGGGGCCGACCCCTCATCGTTGTCTAGACGACCCTACGTGGGTACAAAAGTACGAGGTCCGGACAAGGCCTGACTTATTTCCAGCAGGAACTTTGCCCTCGGCCTCGTATCATCGGCTGAGGGTGACATCGTCACAGCGCGTGATTTTGGAGACGTGTGGAACAGTGCCCGTGGGGCTCATATGGAACGTGAAAGACCGTTATAACAATATCATCCCCTCACGTAAAGGAATATTATGTCATCATTAACCATAGGCGGCACCTCCAGGTGTCAGCAGGGGATTAACTAGATCATAACTCACATGCACCATGCATGCTTGGGGGGTGCACTACACCCCCAAGACCTATATATACTTGTCACCTACAACCCTGCAAAGGGATCGAGAATTGTAACCCTAGCTAAACCTATGCTTATATACACAGTAGAGAGAGATAGAGTGAGCTTATGTGCATTGTATCCAAGGCCATTAGTGCCCATACTTAGTGGATCACACACACACGGTGGATGTAGGCCATATTGGCTGAACCACTATACGTTATTATCTTATTCCCCTTATACTCACCCCCTTCTATACACCTACACAGATATACATCTATGGAAGCCATTGTTATTACTATTTGAGCCCATCATCATTTATCTGGTGGTACTGAATCTTAGCATCATAAGTTTGGTGCCGTCTTTGGGAACGAGAAGACATCTCTTCCTTTATACAGCTTGACCTCACTAGGCACTCCGGTGGTGAACTAGATCTCCCCCTTTGTGGAGCTGTTTCACCATTGAAAGAGACCCATTGGGGTTTCCAAGCTCTTGAGTCTTTTGATCATTCAACTCTCTATAGCTCAAACACATGGCACCGGATATGACACCACTACCTCTTCCTCCACCGAATAGTGGAGTAGGACCCAGTTTCGATCAACCATCGCCTCAGTCTAAGATGGTTGATGTGGCGGCCGCCTTGAAGTCTCTGGTAGCAAGCCAGCAGATTATGCAAGAGCAGTTCACAGCTCTTAGCCAAAACATACTAAGACCACTAGGAGTCTCACCAGAGTTGATTACTCCGACATCAGCTCCAGGGTAGCACGAGGCCAGGGGAGCACCCCACGCACCACGTAAAGACTTGCCGCCTCCTCAGCGGCGGAGGGATGTTGCTGACCCTCGGCGTCTATGCCTATGAAGGCAAGGAAACCCTTGCCCAGAAGACATGTATGATGATCTGTAGGGGAGGAGGCTCCCATAGAGTGCTGGGAGCCGTATGAGGTATCCAACAATACTGTGCGACCTCTCCAGGAGAGCAGAGGGAAGTGTGGAAAGAGAAATCCTGACGATCGACTGAGGGGCTCTGCTTTTGATCATCTGAGCAGGGGGTCGGCCTTTGAGAGGCTGGGCCCAGTAAATGACCTACGGGAAAAATTGTCCCGATCGTGAAGTATTGTGAGGTCCAGAAGGGAGGCACTAGATGTCCGACCTCATACGGGCCGACGGGACGACGCTCAAGGGGAAGTAAACAGCCGACACAGTCCTGCCGCTGTAGAACCCTCCGTCCGCCTCAAAGAGGCGACTGGGGATAACATGGTCCAAGCCGACCCTACGAGGCCCTGGAACGATTTGATCCAAAGGTTGGAAGATAAGATTGGTGATATTCTGAAAATACAGGACCCTCTTCAGAGAGGATACTCCATAGGCTCACCCTTTGTGGCGAAGATAGTCAACTTCCCCACGCCATCCATGTTCAAGCCACCAATAGTCACCCCATGGTGTGACGGGAGTACCAACCCTGTCCATTATATTGAGATGTACCAATCAGCATTAGATATATACTCTATCTCAGATGAGATGAGATGAGGTGTCGTGCCTTTTCTGGCACTCTTACTGGGGTTCCACATGTCTGGTATATGTCTCTCACTAAGAACTCCATTGAAAATTTTAAGCAGTTAGCAGACTGGTTTATCCATAACTTTTTCTTTGGAGTGAGGCCACAGAAGAATATCACACACCTAATTTATGTTAAGTAGGGGAAGAATGAGAGCCTAAGTGACTACATAGTCAGATTCAATAAAGAAAAGTTAGAGGTTGAAGACTATGAGGAGAGCATAGCCATGGCCGCTCTCATTGGAGGACTCCAGAAGGGGAAGCTTGCTGAAGACACTCAAAGGAAAATGGCCAAATTGCTGTTGACATCAGGAAAGGTGATGAACGCCGAAGAGGCGATGGCCGCAAAATATGAGGATGAAAAAGGAGGCACTGGTGGGGGTAAGTACCACAAAAAGAACAAAGAGGGGAAGAAGAGTTCTACCGATGACAAGTTCGCTGATTACACCCCCGTGACGGTTTGTTGTGAACATATTCTTAATTAGATAAAGAGTGACCGGTCCTTGAAGTGGCCTGAGAAGCTGAGGGAGGTTCCTCCACAAGAGGAACAAGAATCTGTGGTGTGAATTCCACCAGGACCATGGCCATGTCACTGACAAGTGCTTTGCTCTGAAAGATGAAATCGAGAAGATGCTAAAAGAAGGGAAGCTTAGGAAGTACGTTGACAAAGGTGCCTTCAAGGGGGATGAGGGAACGACCCCAAAAAGAAAAGAGGTGATGTGTTCCGAGAAGATCCTCGAAATCGAAGGGACGACCCTTTAGATGATGAGGAAAACCCTGATCTCTCGTCGAGAGATGACCAGAGATCTGTAAAGAGACTTAATATGATATCACTTGGTATTGGGATGATCTTCGGGGGACTAGAAGGAGGAGGGTTAGAGGTCGCAGATAGGAAGGCCCATGTAGCTGAGGCCAAGGCAGTAACAAAGGCCGTGCACTCAACCTCTGTTGAGGCAAAGTCAGAAAAGAGAAAAAAGGTTGATATGGACACACTGATAGTGGAATTCTCAAGAATGGACTTCGAAGGCCTCTTAGCCCTGCATGATGACCCTCTAGTCATCAGCACCAGGGTGCATGGATGTGAGGTGCCTAGGATCTTGGTAGATGGGGGTAGCTCTACAGATATGATGTTTTGGTCGTGCTTTAAAGCCTTAGGCCTCAGTCGTGCTAGACTTATCCCATACCACCACCCATTGATTGGGTTCGACAGGGAAAAAGTTTATCCTCTAGGAGTGTATGAGGGTGATGTCAGGATGGGGGAGGAGTGGACGAGATGACTTACTAAGAGGGTCAGCTTCTTTGTGATGGACGAACGTATCTTTTCGGCCTACAACATTATACTGGGGCGAGTAGCCCTCAAGTTGTTTGAGGTTGTGCCGTCAATGATGCATCAGATGATCAAACTCCTGACCCCTTATGGGGTAGGGGATGTTCAGGGAGACCAGACGACGGCACGAGAATGTTACTTTAACTCCGTCGAAGCAAGAGAGGCACACAAGAAGGCAACATCCACTTACAATATTGACACCCTTGACCCAAAGGATGAGAAAAAACTCAAGAAAGGAGAAGTTGCGGAGGAGGTAGAATCAATCATCCTCAACGTCGATGAGCTAGAAAAAACCGTCCAAGTCTGCAAATCTCTAAAGATAGACATAAAAAAAGACCTCATCAAGCTGCTAAGGAGAAGACATAGTGTCTTTGTATGGAGCCACGTAGATATGCCGGGGATCGACCCCAAAATTATGAGCCACAATCTCAACGTGGTAGAGGGTGCAAAACCAGTGAAGCAGAAGAGGAGAATTTATTCTCGGGAGAATTATGAGGTCATCAGGGATGAGGTCAAGAAGCTAGAAGATGCAGATTTTATCAGAGAGGTCATCTACCCTGAATAGTTGTCCAATGCAGTCATTATCCCAAAAGCCAACGGGAAGTGGAGGATGTGAGTAGACTTCACAGACCTCAATAAACATTATCCCAAAGACATCTCCCCTCTCCCCCGCATTGTTCAAATGGTAGGCGCTATCGCAGGCCATGAGATCATGAGATTCATGGATGCCTATCAGGGTACAACCAGATCTTTATGAACCCCAAAGACTCGGAGAAAATAGCCTTCATTACCGACATGGGGACATACTGTTATAGGGTCATGCCCTTTGGCCTAAAAAATATGGGGGCAGCATATCAGCGCCTCGTGAATAAAATGTTTCAAGACCAAATTGGGAAGTCTATGGAAGTTTATGTAGATGACATGCTGACCAAAAGCTTAAAGGCCTAGGATCATGTGGCCGACCTCGAGAGGACCTTTAACACAATGGACAAGTACCGAATGAAGCTCAGCCTGAACAAATGTGTCTTTGGGGTCGAGGCAGGGAATTTCTTGGGGCTCATTGTCAACCAAAGAGGCATCGAGGCCAATCCTAAAAAGATAAAGGCCCTCATAGAAATGAAGACTCCGAAGACCATCAAAGACGTTCAAAGGCTCATAGGGAGAGTGGCTTCTTTGAATAGGTTCGTGTCCAGGGCCACAAATAAGTGTTTGCCATTCTTCAAAATTCTCAGAAAGGCCTTCGAATGAAGTGAGGAGTGTGATGAGGCTTTCAAGGAGATAAAGACATACTTAGGGTCTCCCTTGTTGTTGTCACGACCAGTACAGGGTGAACGATTATATATGTATCTAGCCGTCTCAGAATCATCCATCAGCGCAGCCATTGTGAGAGAAGAGGATGGGGTACAAAAGCCCATATATTTCAACAATAAGTCACTCCATGGGGAAGAGCAAAGATACCCAAGGATGGAGAAGTTATCATATGCCTTGAACCATGCATTAAGAAATATGAAGCCGTACTTCCAGTCCCATACAATGGTCATCGTCACCGACTCTCCTCTTAGGTAGGTCTTGCACAAGCCAGAAAAATTGGGGAGGATAATGGCCTGGGATATAGAGTTGGGAGAGTTTGACATTGTATATCAACCAAGGATGGCCATTAAGGGGCAACCGTTAGCTAATTTCGTGGCTGAATTTACTTGGGAAGATGATGAGGCTGAAGAGGAAAGCCTCAATAAGATAGATACCCGATAAGGAAGAGTTGTTGATCAATCCAAAGATAAGGATGAGACAAGCACAGCTAGAGAAAAAGTGGCTGAAAATGAAGAGGAAAGATATCTCTTTAGACAGGGCTCCCTCACTGAGGGAAATTTCTTAGAGGAAACGACAGTGTGGTGCCTCTTCGTTAGCGGGTCCTCTTACGAAAGCGAAAGTGGGGCTCGATTAATAGTATTAGCACCAGACGGTACAGACATCGAGTACTCCCTAAGGTTTAACTTCAAAGCCTCCAATAACGAGTCTGAATATGAGGCTCTGATAGAGGGCCTCTCCTTAGCTAAGTCTTTTAGTATCTACCAGGTCTTGGTCCATAGTGATTCGAGACTAGTGGTGAATCAGATACTAGGAGCCTACGAGGCTAAGGATGAGAGAATGGACATATATCTTAAAAGGGTAAAGTCACTATTGAAGATCTTCAGAGAAGTAAAGTTAAAGAGGATACATAGGCTTGATAATGTCCGGGCTAATGCACTTGCTAGGCTGGCCTCAGCAATTAGGACAGATATCAGGAGGACAGTCCCAATAGAAATTCTGCTTCGACCAACGATCGATGAAGAAGAGGGAACACTTGGATCTTGCTTAAATATCAATAGGGAAGCTTCGTGGCTGAACCCTCTAATCAAATACATTAAATAGGGGAGATGCCAGAAGCAAAACAAGAAAAGAAAAAGATGAGATATAGAGCTACAAAATTCACTGTCATCAGAGACACCTTGTACATAAAGGGGTTATTGCTCCCATTACTTAGGTGTGTGAACCTGTCTGAAGTCCCACACATCTTGCAAGATGTGCACGAGGGGTCATGTTCAAGCCACATTGGGGGCAGTTCTTTGGCAAAGAGGGTAGTAACTCAGGGGTACTGGTGGCCGACCTTGGGGAAAAATGCCACGGCATATGCAAAAAAGTGTGAGAAATGTCAAAGATTTGCCACCATCCCTTACCAGCCCCATCAGACTCTTACCTACATTACATCCCTATGGCCATTTGTAGTGTGAGGGGTCAACCTGGTAGGACCCTTTCCTAGGGCCATCAACAACTATTGGTTCCTCATCGTAGCAATTGACTATTTTTCAAAATGGGTGGAGGCGGAACCGATGGTAACGATCACCGAGTAGAAGACCTTCAAGTTTTTCTGGAAAAACATTATATGCAGATATGGTCTCCCCAACACCCTCATTTCGGATAACGGGAATCAATTCAAGAATACATCTCTAGATAAGTACTGTGAAAGGGTGGGTATCAAACAATTCTTCTCGTCCCCAGGCCGACCTCAAGCCAATGGGAAAACTGAAGTAACAAATAGAATAATCCAAGACGGGATTAAGAAAAGACTCGAGGATCCAAAAGGAAGATGGGTTGAGCAGTTGTATGCTTTATTGTGGGCCTACGGGACGGCGGTGAAGACTCCTACCGGTGAAACCCCGTTTATTCTAGCCTATGTCTCAGAAGCCATCATCCCCACCGAGATTGGGTTTCCTACCCATAGAGTCCAAATGTATGACCCCCAGAGAAATATGGAAGAGAGGAGACTTGACTTGGACCTCATTGAGGAAATGAGGGAAGACGTCGAGATAAGGCAAGCTTCCTACCAGCAGAGGACTGCCAGATTTTACAACCAGAGGGTGAAGCAAAGGCCAATCGCAGTGGGGGACTTAGTCCTCAAAAAGACTTGGCAAAATCCTAACAAGCTGCACCCAAATTGGCATGGCCCATATAGGGTCATTGATGAAGTTGTCCCTGGAACATATAGACTAGAGAAATTTGAGGGGGAATCCTTTTCCAACCCCTGGAACACAGATCATTTGAAGAAATACTACCAATAGTGTTGTAATGTCCTATCGGACCACAATTGTAATGGGTGTTGCTCCAATAGAACACTTGGAATGTTAATGTGAATATCGTATTGGCCCATTATCTTGTGTTTATGAATTCTAGTATGATAGGGATCATCTTCATGAAACCACCCTCGGCTATGATGAGGGTCAATGGCTGGGACAACCCTTCATTCACCCTCAAGAAAGACGAGGAGGGACATTAAATTCAAAACATCATTTAATTGGTGGAAACCACCCTCGGCTATGATGAGGGTAAATGGTGGGGAACACCCCACCATTTACCCTCAAGAAAGACGATGGGGGACTTGAAATATAAAACAATTAATTTAGTGGAAACCACCCTCGGCTATGATGAGGGTCAATGGCGAGGACGACCCCTCATTTACACTCAAGAAAGACGAGGGAGGTCTTTAAATTCAAAACATCATTTAATTGGTGGAAACCACCTTCGTCTATGATGAGGTTAAATAGTGGGGAAGACCCCGACATTCACCCTCAAGAAAGATGAGGGGGGACTTAAAATATAAAACCATTAAGTTGGTGGAAGCCACCCTCGGCTATGATGAGGTTCAATGGCGGGGATAACCCCTCATTCACCCTGAAGAAAGATGACGGTGGACTTTAAATTCAAAACACCATTTAATTGGTGGAAACCACCTTTGGCTATGATGAGGGCAAATGGTGGGGGCGACCCCTCCATTCATCCTCAAGAAAGACGAGGGGGACTTAAAATATAAAACCATTAATTTGTTGGAAACCACCCTCGGCTATGCTGAGGGTCAATTGCGGAGACGACCCCTCATTCACCCTCAAGATAGACGAGGGGGGATTTTAAATTCAAAACATCATTTAATTGGTGGAAACCACACTCGGCTGTGATGAGGGTAAATGGCGGGGACGACCCCACCATTCACCCTAAAGAAAGACGAGGGGGACTTAAAATATAAAACCATTAAGTTGGTGGAAACCACCCTTGGCTATGATGAGGGTCAATGGCTGGGACGACCCCTCATTCACCCTCAAGAAAGACGAGGGGGGATTTTAAATTCAAAACATCATTTAATTTGTGGAAACCACCCTCGGATATGATGAGGGTAAATGATGGGGACGACCCCGCCATTTACCCTCAAGAAAGACGAGGGAGGAGTTGGTGAGATTGTCAATTTATAACATCACAAGATAAATCGCACAAAAGACAAGCATAGAAGACAGAAAGAGGCATTATATTACAAAATGTTATAGATGTTTGTCCAATAAAAGTAAAGTACAAAAATGTGATTCATGAAGAGGGTATTGGTTACAAACATCCACCCTATTGAGAGGCATCAAAGGGCAGGGCCTCAACATCGATAAGAGGAGTCTCCTCAGTAACTAAGACAGGCTGATCTTCGGAAGTGCCAGTGCCTTCAACGTTCACGTGAGACTCCACGTGGGCTAGAGCCTCAGCAATCAGTGGGTCATCCAATTGAACTGCCTCAAGAGAGTGATGAACTGAAGAGATGGTGTCAGCAAACTTAAGGACGATCCATCGATGGTCCATCCTGATTCCCCTCTCCATGTACTCAATACCGAAGCCTTGAAACTCGTCTGAGAGTTTGTAAGCCTCCACAGCATCGGCCTCGGCCTTCTTCAGTGCCTCGGCTAGATCTCTTTTGAACTGGGCATTTAAGGCATCTTCCTTCGCCTTCAAGAGGTCATCCCTAGCTTTCAGATCTGCATCATGCTACTTTATCAGCTCATCAAGGACCCTTCCCTGTTTGGTCCTTGCACTCTCCAACTCGGCCTTTTTAGTCTCAAGCTCAGCCTTCAGATCATCCTTGTGCTGGATGGCTCTCTTGGCTTCATGGAACTTCTGTTGGTTCTCGACCATCCACTTGGTAGCTGATGTAAAGGCATAAATAGACTGTACAGAAGAAGGCACGTGTTAAGGGGCTGATGGAACAGTTGGTGAAAAGTTAAGTGAGGAAATGAAGTAAAAATAAATACCTGGATAGAGTATGCAGACCATAATCGTACACCTTTGTCCGGGGAATCATGGATAGATAGTCGTAATCAATAGTCGAGGGAGCAGAGAACATAGAAGCCTTGGATTCCCTCATATTGGCTATGAGGGAAGAGGATTAAGCCTTCAAAAATGTCAAATTTTGAGACCAATAGTCCCCCATACTGGAAGAGGAGTCGGTCCCCTCTGACGTCTCCACCCTCGCCCTCATCCTTGAATCCGACCGAGGGTCAAGAGATACTTCTGGTTCCTTTCTTTTACAACTGTCAGCAGTCAGCTCAATATGTGTCGGCCCCACGGCCTTGGTCTTCCTCGGAGGCTGTTGATGCTCCTTTCCCTTTTTCTTTACCAAACCAGACAGTAAGCTTGGGGTAGTCATTTCCCAAAGTTGGTCAGAGATATTTGCAGGATGACCTAAAAAGGAGATGACATATTAGAAAGATACAGACAAATATGAAACACTTGGAAAAAATCAAAGATTGAGCAAAAAAACTACTCACATATTTCTGTCAAGGGGCCGACCCTCTGACCAGCTTCTTTGATTAAGTGAGGGGTCATCAAATCTTTAAATTTTGTAACTCCGCCCTCTTTCCCTCGCTCTCTCAGATAGTCAACGATGACCTTCTCCTCCAAACTAAGTACGAGGTCTGACCTAGCCTTCATAAAAGGGTTAGACCATCTCCTTGGGACTTTCGGATCATCATCCAAAGGCTGAACCCCGTAGGCGAATTCCTAATCCTCATAAATGAAGAAAAATCTCTTCTTCCAGTCATGGTTAGAGGTTTGTTCCGCGTGGAGAAGTTTTTTATCAGACTTCCTCGCCCCCAAATGATAGTATCCAAGCTGTTTGGATGAGGAGGTGATATTGTAATAGTCTAAGAACACATCGACCGAAGGCTTGTCGATAAATGAATTCTTCCAAAGCGAGATGTAGCCAAGAATAGTCCTCCATGAGTTGGGGAAAGTTGCGAAGGGCAAACCCAAGGGCAGACAAGATATTGACTATGGAAGGGTGTAGAGGAAGCCTAACATCGACCCTTAGCATCTGCATAAACAGCGATCTCTCCCTCGTCACCCTCGAAGACTTTCTCAGATTCAGTGGGAACCCTCATACTTATGTTGGGTTGTATGCCAAAGAGATGCCTCCATACTAAGAGATCACGGTCTTTGACTGACGATACATAAGTGGAAGTAGTTGAAGTGTTAACTTGACTATCATCACCATCAAAAGAACCCTCATTATCATCCTCATCTCTCTCATCCCCAGATCCCCCAACCACTGGAGGACCATCGGGAAAGGCTACTTGAAATTCAAGGGGGGACAAAGCTGTTACATGGATAGCCTCAGAAGGTGTTGTGCCCTCGGCGTGTCGTCCTGGGCTGAGAGTGGATGTCTTTCCCCTCCCAGAAGGGCCATCACATGTCAGCGACGATGCTCTTTGATCCATTTCTCCCTAGCAAGATTGACTCTCGACTGGACGACCATACGACCCACGGGACTCAAGGGGTACGATAGTGGCTAATGGAATGGGAAAAATGGGTCTACCCAATTAGGTTCGGCCCCTCGTCTTCTGTCCTCCTCTTCCTCTATCCATCTAATCTCTACGAAGAACTTATCTCTCAGGGATAAGAATTCCTCGGCTAAATCATAAAACCTCCTAAGCATTAAGGGGAAGACCCTACACTTCAAAGAATTTGGCTAAGCTAACTATAAACATTCTAAAAGTTGACCAAGCTGGACTTTTGGATTAAAACCAAAGATAGAAAGGGTTTCTATCAAGAATACTCAAGAACAACTAGCCGGAGATGAACGCTGGAAGGTTATAAAATAGCCAAAGAAAAATCGAGTCCTACAGGCCTAAAATAAGAAAGAAAATAGCAATGGAAGATAAAGAGGGAACTAGGGCAGAGGGATTACTTGAGAATAACAACGAGACTGCCAAAGCTCAAAATGTTAAAGTTACAGAAATGGTGGTTTGAGTCTATTGAGAAACTAGAGAGAGAAAGCTTGGGTGCGAAGAAGAAGAAAATGATTTTTTTCAAAATACTTTAAATACCTTATTATAAGTGGGCCCAATAATCAATGCAAGGCATAGCCCATGAAGAGGGGCATCGTTAGGGCATAAAGTTCCAGGCCAAGTGTGCAGTCGCCAAACTTGGGAAACTGGAACAACAATGGATATCAGCCTAGGTGTCACATCATCTTAACAGGTGTCACTCACCAAACTGATCATACACGTATCTCCAAAATAGCACTATCCCCTAGCCATCTAAACAACATCGATGGCTAAGGGATGGGGGGTTATTTATATACCCATATATACCCTCGGCTAGGCCGAGGGTGTCCACTACTTGGACAAGGCCAAGATGATCTCTCCACCAATATTAGATGACCCTCCAAGGGGCCGACCCCTCTCTTGATCCAGACGACCCTTCAAGGGGTCGACCCCTCATCATGGTCCAGACAACCCTTCAAGGGGCCGACCCCTCATCATGATCCAAACCCTTCAAGGGGTTGACCCCTCATCATTGTCCAGACGACCCTACGAGGGTACGACAGTATGAGGCCTGGACAAGGCTTGGCTCATTCCAAGTAGGAACTTTTCCCTCAGCCTCGTATCATCGGCCAAGGGTGACATCATCACAGCGCGTGATTTTGGAGAAGCATGGAACAGTGCGCGTGGGGCTCATATGGCACATGGAAGACCGTTATAACAATATCATCCCCTTACGTGAGGGAATAATATGTCATGATTAACCACAGGTGGCGCCTCCAGGTGTCAGGAGGGGATTGACTAGATCATAACTCACATGCATCATGCATGCTTGGGGGGTACACTACACTCCCCAAGACCTATATTTACTTGTCACCTACAACCCTCCAAAGGGATCGAGAATTGTAACCCGAGCTAAAACTCTGCTTATACACACAGTAGAGATAGAGTGAGTTTACATGCATTGTATCCAAGGCCATTAGTGCCCATACTTAGTGGATCACACACACATAGTGGATGTAGGCCATATTGGGTGAACCACTACACATTATTGTCTTATTCCTCTTCTACTCACCCCCTTATATACACCTACACACATATACATCTATGGCTGCCATTGTTATTACTGTTTGAGCTCATCATCACTTATCTGGTGGTGCTGAATCTTAGCATCAATAATTGTTATTTTTTTTAAAATCTTTTACAATCGGGCTCTGACCCATTTCTTTGCATATTCTCTTCTCTGTTGTATCTTATACCTCAGGTATCCAATATCAGGGATGCCAACATAAAATATGGATATCTCAACGGGTTATAGCTGCTAATGGAGAGGAAAATTTGTTTAGATGATTCCATTTTGTTGAATTACACATCTTTAGTGTCTACTTTCATTTAGGACATGTCGCCCAGGATTTCAGTTATTTCATTTCTATTTTAGAGATTGTAATCATTTATGTCAATACTGTTGATATAAATTTTAATTGATAGTAATAAAATAATTTAACTTGAGAGTTATTCAAGTCACATTTATTCTTGCTCAGTTGTTTTGTGATATTGTCTATTATTACTATGATTTGTGGAATGGTTTTAACGAAATTAAAAAATGAAAAAGTTTTGACACGAGTTTAATTATTTATTAGGTGAATTATTAAATAATTTATTTTTCAACGGTGATGCTATGAATGAACCAATGAGATATTCTGATTTAATTTAATAAAGGACTTATCACCTGAAATTTAATTAGGCGGAGTATCACAATTGTTTATGTAATTTGTAATCTACTATTCATACTGAAACAAAAGGCTTTACCTAAAAGGTTTTTTTTTTCGGAAATCTGCGTATCATCAGTTTATGTTTAGGGTTTAATTAATTTGGTTAGGGTTTAATTAATTTGGTTTAAAATTGACATCTAAATCAATAAGTCTCTTAATTGAAAATTTGCATATTAACGGGCAATCGATATCATACAACATTCTCAAATTGGTATTATAGCTCTTCAAGCGATTTTACATTTTTAAATAGGTATCAGAGCGGGTTGAACTAAGTTATTATGTTTGATCTTTTTTACTCACTATTTTTGGGTGGGTGGTTGTTTTATACTTATCAATTTTTTGTTTAATGGAGTCTCATAGTTTTGACGGAATA
Organism: Sambucus nigra; assembly: GCA_949130495.1. Taxonomy (NCBI): domain Eukaryota; kingdom Viridiplantae; phylum Streptophyta; class Magnoliopsida; order Dipsacales; family Adoxaceae; genus Sambucus; species Sambucus nigra. The sequence goes on from OX422207.1 coordinate 764,896,143, forward strand.
AATTGTTTGAATTTGATGTTTGCTAAAAGAATTAAATTTTTGCAAAAAGAAAATTCTCGTTTGAAATCCACTATGGATATTTGGCAAATGGTTCACAATCAAAGAAATTTTTTTGTGAGAAATTTATTGCCTTGGACCATGAATTTTATTGATTTAAAATTTTTCAAAAATGAGAGTGATGAGAGAGTCCTATTTTGAGAAAAACAATTGGAGGACTTTAAAAATTCTAGGGTTAAAGTTTGTTCCATTGAGAAAAATATTTTAATTAATGATTTTATTGCATGTGAGAAGACTGTTAGGGGTAAGTTTGTTTTCATTGAGGGGGAGCGAGATAACCTGCTAAGTATGATTGAAAATATGAAGAAGGAGTCCCTAAAATTGGAGGAGTCTAATTCTTTGCTCGAGTCTAAAATTTTGATGTTAAAAGGTGATTTAAAAGACTCGAGTAGTGTTGATGGTAATGGCTCGTCTTGTTCAAATACTTAAGTTGATAAAGACAAAACCATAGTTTGTTTTAGAGAGCCAAAATCAAGAATGTTAGAAAAGGTCAACCTTTAGGTAACATTCCTCCCGTTTACACATGTTCACATTATGGTAGGAAAGGTCACCTTATGCGCTTTTGTTATGATCTTAGATGAGGTCCTAGGAAGTTTAAGGATAGTGTCTCAACGCATTCCATAATTGCTCGAGTTAGGTACACACCGGTTTGGGTTAGGAAATCACTTTTGGATGCTAAATGCTAGATTCGTTGAGTCTCACATGCTTGCACATGATGCATCACATGCTATTTCATATCGTTGATTGCTTGAATGATTTGTTTGTCATACGCTAGCTGTGCTTCTTGATATATTTTTACTAGTGTTATGACATGCGTAATGTTTGTATTAGATTTTCCATGTTTTTGAGAAAAATTTGAAAAAGACAAAAAGATTTTATTTTGATAAAATTTTTGAAAACGACAAAAAGATTTTTATATTTTATTTTACATCATCGATGGATGGACATTTAGGATGACCAAATTATAACATCATTCCAGATCCATGTGACTATTTGATAGTGATTTTAGAACCACCATCATTTCATTTTGTGCTTTATAATGTTTTGAGTCATTAAAATGAGACTTGAGATCACTTTCTACATGTTTGACTCATGATTTCCTTTAATCAACACTTGCATAGATTTGTTTCATTATTGTACTTGTCTATCTCATGTTGGTTAAAGTGTTTTCATCTCAATTATATTTTTAAAATGAACCAAATGCGATAAAACTTGACAATGAAAGTAGTGCATGTAAGAACCGTTGCCCGTAAGAAAATTGTTTATATATGTGAAAAACGGGGAAGGGCTATGAAAGGTAATCATAATATCCTTTGCGACGAAACCATCATTTAGATTGGACGTAAAATAGTGTGGCATTATAAAAACTAACCAAGGTCTAGAGAGGTTTAAAAAAAATTAAAGGCAATAAAAAGATGAATATGCCAAAAAGGGGCCATTGGAATTTAGATCACCTCATGGAAAAAATAAAAGATTTATTATTTTGTGAGGGTGTTTTGTTGGAAATAAATCAACAATTTTGCACGTCCTAACAAAGTCTTGAAAAAGCGTTACATACTTTTAGACTTTACTAGTGTGGAAATCATTTTAGACTTTGACGTATCGATTAGATTAAGTCGATGTCATACAAATTCACATTTTTAACACCTAAGGAAGATTTTGAGCTCATTGTTTAGGATTATCCATATTCGTCATGCACATATGTTATGTTTGATTTCATTGATCTTCCTATCAAATTTTGCTCACACCCATTCATTTGGTATCCACGATTTGGTTATCTTAGTGTAATTACATGGTGTGTATTTTTTTTGTAAAATTTGATTTTTTTGAAAAAATAAAAAAAATAATAAATAGTTGGTAAATGTTTTCAAGTTTATCCTTGGATGAACGTAGTTGATTTGATTTGCTTGTTGACTTAATACAAATTTAAATAAATTAAAATAAAATAATGGTGTCTCCAAGAACCGCAATACAAACCAATAATGAAATACTACTACAAAACTTCTAATAAAATTAAAATGGTACTAAAAAGTAAAAAGAGAAAACAAATGAATTACAATACAAAATCTTCGCAAGTGCTTAAAGATCTAAAAAGCGGCAATAACATCATTTAATAGATAAGCCTTTTTGTATGTCATTGTGGGAAAGCCTCTCTAATAAAAAATCCCTCATTGCCTACAAAATCTATCACACGAACTCGTATAGAGGTAAGCAAGGGTGTCAATCCAATTCTAAGGAGTGAAACACAAGAAAACTCATGCAATTCATTTTTCTAATTATTTTTTTTTACTTTTTCTTTGTTTTCTATTTTTTATGCATATTTTTCTAACAAAACTATTTTTAAGGAGTGGTGAAATAACTAATCTAAATGACGAAAAAATGATGAGCAAAATCAAACGTTGAAATAAGAGATAAAGTGAGGTAAATAAATGTGAGAATAATCAAGGAATGGGACTACACCACGAATTCTAGTTATTCTAATTAATTAATTTCTCATTTGAAATCTCCCAAATTTGTGTTAAAATTGTAAGTCAACTCTCGTCACAAATGAAATTTTAACATTAACCTTTTAGAAAATTAAGTTCAAACCCCCAAAACTCTAGAAAATAGCTTAAGACCCCTTTTAATAAATCACCCACTAGGATCGATTCATCAAAATTCATATAAATCATAGAAAATTAAATTTGGAGTAGAAATTCAAGGAATAATACCACACTTGGGAAACCACTATATCGAGTCTAAAATGGGTATTATATCTCGAATTTTAATTTTCTCTAAAGAATTATTGACCTTCGCATAAATTAAAAGGTGAAGGATAAAATTAACAATCAAAGGGAATTTCAAATAAATAAACTAATTAATTAAAATAACATTAATACGGGTTCATCCTATCCCTTGAAAAAGGCTTTTTGCCTAACATAATAAGAAACATGATAATCAAATGAACAAAGACAATAAAATAATAGTAGATAATAGAACAATCAAACCAAATCTCTTTGAGTGAAATTGAACTCCAATCCTTGAGTTTTGAGGCATACACCCTCCAATTGTGTGATCAACAAAATTACAAATGAAAATTATCACACTCAATTTGAAACTCACCATAATTTAATTCCGTCAATTTTAATCTAAAAAAAAAAATAACTACCTAAAACTAAAATTTATTTCAACTTAAAAATCCCTCTCCCCTTTCTCTCTAAATCTCTAGGCGATGTCCATCTTCAAATGAGACTTGCTCTTTTTATATCACGGCACAATGAGATAAATGGACAATTTTGGGAGAATAAAAATGCATGTCGTGTGCGAGGCAATGAAGGTAAGGTGGGAAATATACACGAGTGTGCATGTGGGAGAGGCGAATTGAGATGGATAAATTTGGGGTCTATTGGTATGGATATTAGGCAGTTGCCGAATTTAGGATTAAAGGGTGCCAATCGGAGTTGGGAATAAGGTGGAGGTAGGTGGGTTGGGTTTGATGTTGGTAGTCATTTTTGGGTTAAGGTTTATTAATGAAGGAAAGAGAGAGAGAAAGAGTGGTTGGTGGTTGAAGAAGGTGGATGAGGGTGTTATGGTGTTTGAGGTGTATGGATCATAGTGTGTGTGTGTGTGTGTGTGTGTGTGTGTGTGTGTGTGTGTGTGTGTGTCTGTTTTGTTATTACCTAAAAACAAAAATAAAACTAACACTACCTAACTAATAAAACTAATAAATTATAAAATAAAAAAAAACTAAAATCCTAATATATTAATAAAAGTCTCAAAATAAAAATCAAACTAAACTAAAAGAAAATAAAAATATTAAATCTATTTAAACTAAAAAAAAAGTGATTTACTAACCTATAAACTAAAAGACTCAAATAAAAATAAAACTAACCTAATAAAATTGAAGAAAAATAAAATAAAATAATGATAAAATTAAATTAACTAAAAAAAACTAAAACGAAAATAAAATAGAAGAAAATATGGATACATAAACTCAACACACATAAAAAAAAACTCGAACCCTATTATTTACAATTACGCGTAAGAAAATAAAATATAAAAATACTAAAAATATACACGACTGAAGATAAAATAAAAATTAATAAATTAAAATAAAAATACTAAAAACGCACACCTAAATATATCATATACAAACATAAAGACACACACACACACTAGGGATTATTTTGGGACGGGCTAGGGGGTCAGGGCTTTGATCGAGGTAGGTTTAGAATACGAAACTTGGGTTTAGCAGTTTTAATCGCATCTTTGCCACATTTTGTCTTGATTTATTGTTTTTGAGTCCGCAAACGCCGTTTGACCTACAAGATACACATGAACGCGAATAAGACTCATTTCACCGGGTATTAGAAATTAAAAACTATCTATATGGGGTTTTATTTAAACACTTATGGATTCTTATCACTCGTCGTGACACTCCATGGTTATTTTGATTATTATCTTCCGTATCTATTTCGAACAAATAAAAAGGGGGGAGAACGAATTATGATTTAATTGGAGAGTTTAAATTATATGGGAGAATTTAAGTTTTGAGCTTTGTTTTGATTTATGTTTATGTCATTTTAAACTCGATACATCACGATGGTATATGTTCCTTGTCTCATGTGTGAGTATCATTATTTTTCACGCCCTGATGATGACAAAGCAAAGATAGAGATTTGAAGAGTTCAAGTTGAGGATTTTTTAAGAAAGTTTAAAGTCTTGCATTTTTAGTACCTTTCAGTTTTGGGTTCATGGGAGGGTATTATATTTGTATAGGACATTTGATTTGATAATTCGTATATTTTTAGTTAGTACTGGTATAAACATAGGGAGATATTTGTAAGTACATATTTTACATAGTCCATTTTACATTTGAGTGTGTCGTATACCTCTACAACCATAAAAAAAACTTCAAGTTCAATCAGGCATCAAGACGGTTCCAAATATCAACATTCTGAAGCACCTTATACCTTTGACTTACTTAAGTCTATACTGTATAAGTGTTCAACTAGTTTGGAAATAGTGACAAAATTGGTTGTCCATCCTAGAATCCAAAAAGCCTCAGAACTTATCTCTCTAATCCTCTTCAATAATCCAAGAAGGTATAAATTGAATCACACTACACACAATTAGAAGTGCATACATGTGTATATATTTCTTAAAATTGATTGTGTGATTAATTCCACTTAAAATGTGGTTTTAATTATTTTTGGGAATTTTTAAACATTTTTAAACATTTTTTTAAATAAATGTTTTCATTAATAAAATGTGTTTATATAATTTGTGGGGTAAAATTTATGTTTTAAAAACATCATTTTTCAATGGAATGTTTGTTTGGGTAGAATGTAAATGCGCTAGAGACTTCAGGGTGCTTGTTGTAATTACTTTGGACGCGCTTGCGTGAGCCACTCATATTTCAACACTTGTCATCCTCCTGGTTCATCTATTTGTGTTTGTTATGTGAGAGGGTTCGCTGGTGGATTGATGATCATTGGATCAAAGCTGATCGATGGTCTGCATGTGTTTATAACCTATCCGTGTGCCATCGTTTGAACCAATAACTTTGGACTTAACCACCGCTGTTTTATAACCCTTAGATCAAGTCAATCGTAGGATGACTTAATCTCAGCCATTGATTCCATGCGCATTTCCAGAACCTCCCCTCACCCCTATATAAACCCCCCACTTCTCAGACTTTCAAGACTTTTGGGCATTCGTCATTTCTGAGAGAAGAAAATAGAGAGAAGAGAAAAGTGAGAGAGAAGAGAGAAAAGAAAAGAGAGAAGAGAGAGAAAGGGAAAACTGTTAGCCAAAAACCAAACCCTAACCCTAAACACTTCATTTTTCTGAATCAAACCTTCGTATACACCTAACCCCAAACACAACCTTGAGTGTTTGAGAGAGAGAGTGGTTTGTTCATTTGAAGTTGTAACCTCTTTGTCTATGATCCTGTTTACAACTTAAACATTCGTGTGATGATATGTGTTTCTCTTTCATAGAAACTTTAGATCTACATTCTGCATGTTACATTTTCACTAGATCTGCATATTTCTTACTTGATTTAAGAAAATCTTTACTGATTTGGTTTTGAAAATGTTTTATGGTTTCTATTCTTACGAAACTTAACCCTGACCTAGTTGGATTCGCACTTGGAGATTTTCAATCTCAAAAATATTTTTAAAACCGAGATTGATTAAGATCTTGACCGATTTTGAAGCGAGATATCCGTGGAATCTGGGTTATATTAAAGGTCAAACAGGTTTTTAGTTCTGTAAGAAAGAAAGAAAACAAAATCACAGCATATAGACTTTATATGTAATTTTTCTAGGACTGTCTGTAAATCTAAGTGTGTGTGAGTTCATGCATGTTGATAGGAATCACTTCACAAACACTTAACACACTGCTACACTGAAAGTGTTGTGTATAAGATCAAAGATCATTGAGTCGACATAAGGAAGCTAAAGCAAAGGAAGTTATCAAACTGGAAGAACATCATCAACAATCAGATCTATGAGAAGTTAGAAGGACACCAAGTGGGGTATATTCCTAAACTTAGAATAGGTTGATTTGTGTGCATGTATGTTGTATTGTTTGTAACTATTATTTGTTATTAGTGGATTTTTGTTTTTGAGACTTAGAAGTCACCGTGGATGTTTCCTCTGTTGGGAGAGGTTTTACCACGTTAAAAACTGTGTGTTTGATTATCTTCATCTCCTCATCTCAGTCTATAGTTTGCTGATTTTTAAAACTGTCTTGTTTTAAAAACTGATTACAAAGTCTTGATTACTCTCGTACATAAGTTTTTTTGTAAACACATCTTGTTGTTTATAATTTTTATTTTCAAAAGAAAAGGGTTTCTCCAACAAACATCTCAGAGTTGCTTATATAGTTTAATCTTGTATTAAACGGCATTAGCAACGTTTTTCAATTGGTATCAGAGCCCTGTTAACTTTTATTTCAAAAAGATCTTGTGTTTCTGAAATCGTTTTCTGAAAAACCTAACTATGGATGAGAAGAATGAAAGGTTTGGTAATCTGTCCAGACCTCCACTCTTTGATGGAAACAACTTTGCTTACTGGAAAGTAAGAATGGGTGCCTTCATCCAAGGGACTTTAGGAGATGATGTCTGGGACATTATTGAAAATGGATACACTTATCCTACTAAACCAGCCACTGAAGGAAGTGATGAGAGGGTAAAGAAAATCTTAAGTGAGTTTACCCAAGAAGAGAAAACTATTTCTCGAAATAACAATAAAGGCAAGAATGCCATTTTTATGTCTATTAATGAGTATGAGTTCAAGAGAATCTCATCTTGTGCCACTTCTAAGGAAGCTTGGGACACATTAATCACTGCCCATGAAGGAGACTCAAGAGTTAAAGCTGCTAAAACTCAAATGCTTACCCAGCAGTACAACTCTTTGATTATGTTTGACTCTGAGTCTTTTGATGACTTTTACATGAACTTAACTGATATAGTTACTAAGTTGCATGCTAATGGTATTACTTATGATATGAATGAAATTGTTTCTAAAATCCTAAGATCATTACCACAAAAGTTTGACAGCAAGAGATATGCTATTGAGGAAATGAGTGATCAAAACCTTACCCCTGAGTTACTCAGTAGCAAACTTAGGACTGTGGAAATGGAATTAGACTTTAAGAAACAATTAAATCATTCACAAAGAAAACAACCCAACTCTAACTTGAGTTTTGCCTCTAAGATATCTAAACTTGAGACTAATTTGATCAACTCTGACTCTGATGAGGAGTGTGATATAGACAAACTAGATAATCAGATTGCCTTAATGTCTAAACAATTTAAGAAAATTGTTAAATTTAGAAACAAACAGGCAACTAAACAAGGCAAGCCTAATTATCCTACTCTGTCTAATCCCAAACCTCATGAGAGAGGTCTTGACAAACATCCTAAGGACAACAACTCCAGACCCACTAGAGACCTTAAAAAGATTGAATGTTTTAGATGTGGGAAACTAGGTCACATTGCTCACGATTGCAGAGTTAATTTGAATAAAGCCAACGCACACAATAGAGCCAATGTCTGTAAAACTTGGAATGATTCAAGTGACTCTGATGAAGAGGAACTTGAGTCATCAAATGTACTTGACCCTTGCATGTCCTTTTATGCTAAGATCATTTACAATGATGATATGCCTGTGTGTGATAATGATGCTCCTACTCTTGCTTTTGTGAATACTGTTTTGACTGGCCTAGATGCTTTATTATCTGAAAATGTTGCTAGTTCTAGTTCCGTGTGTGTGAGTCAAAGTGATCTCGATAAAGACGATGTAAATGGGTGCGTGAGTACTAAAACTGAATCGTTAGGGGTCACTACACACACTTCACTTAGCGACTCAGACACAGATGACCTCCCTGATATCCATACTTTGTATGCTAAGACTCTGCACTAGACTGGAGAAGACTGTTAGAGACCTGACTAAGAAATTAGATGATCTAAGTCTTATTGTGAAGCTGAATGCCGAAGAGTACACTAACTAGTGTCTGTCTCATCAATCTGAAATTGAAACTTTTGATAAAAAATTAAAAGAGTTGACTAAAACTAATGAAACCCTGGAAATGAAATATAAGGGAACATTATTAGAACTGGAGGAAGCAAAAACAAAGACAACTACTGTTTTCAAAAAAATTTCTAAGTTTGAAAACAATTCAAATTGTTTTACTGACTTTGTTGTTGACTCCAAGACCAATTCTGATGATAGAACCGGTATTGGATTTTGCCCTAAGAACAAACCACAAACTATAAATCTTGAACCTATTAAGTTTGTGTCTGTGGGCAAAAGACCAATTGAAACATGTCCAGATTTTCATTTTATTAAAAAGGAATTTGATCAAAAGCAACAACAGAAAGACATTGGAGAGTCTAGTAATTCTAAGGCTGACATTGCACTTAAGACTAAATACGTCTGTCCTTTGATCAGAAAGCCTGATTCTACCTTTAAAACCATCCCTCCTAGGAATAGCACTACTGAACAGAATGCTGTTAAACCCATTTTTAGAAGTTTTCCTAATGAAGCTCATCCCTCAAGCAATCAATATTGCTCGTACTGTGACATTTATGGTCATGTCTTTGAAGGTTGTTATGCTAGGCGTCTAAACACCCATGTGTACAACACTTCTGTCTACAAGAACTTTAACTATTCTAGGAAAAATCGTAACCATTATGTCCTTCCAAGACAACCTAATAAGAACTCTAACTACATAAATAGAAAGACCAAAACAAAGAGTTCATTTAAGAGAAAGGCTCCCAGAAACTTTCCTAAACCAAAAGCTCAAATTTTCCAGAATAATCAGTTTGCTGCTCTAAATGTTTTTCGACAAAAAGCTGTTTCTCGAAAATTTTATCAAATGAGGGCAAACTTGCGCAAAATTAAAACTAGAGCTATTTGGGTTAGAAAAGATGATGTTTTACCCCAAATGAAGTGTAACATTGTTATCACTGCCTTAAAAGATGAACACACTTCATCTGGTTGGTATTTAGATTCAGGATGTTCCAAACATATGACAGGAGATGAAACCAAACTTTTAAACAAAACCAGATTTGCTGGTGGGAAAGTAGTTTTTGGTGACGGAGTTTCATCCCATATCATAGGTAAAGGAACCCTAAAAGAAGAAGGAATGCCTGTTCTCGAAAATGTTCTATTAGTTAAAGGCCTTAAAGCCAATCTCCTAAGTATATCACAATTTTGTGACTCTGACCATACAGTCACCTTTTCAAAGAACAATTGTAAGATTCTAAAGGATAAAGGTGAATGTATTATTACAGGATTTAGAACACCTGACAATTGTTATACTGTCAAGGCTGGTTCTGAAACCTGTAACATTGTCAGAATGGATGGTAATGAAATCTGGCTTAATCGTATGGGTCACCTAAGTTATGATATCCTTGGTATATTGTCTAGTCAAGAGATTGTTAGAGGAATTCCTAAAATTAAACCTATTTCAAGTGTTGTCTATGGTCATTGCCAGGAAGGAAAAATAGTTAAGACTTCGCATAAAAAGGTTAAAGACATTCTCACCTCTAGACCTCTAGATCTCATCCATATGGACCTTATTGGTCCCTCTAGAACTGTTAGTCTTTGTGGACACAGTTATATCCTTGTCATGGTTGATGATTTCACACGATTCACTTGGGTTGCCTTCTTGAAACAAAAATCTGACACGTTTCAAAATTTTTTGAAAATTTTACTAAGAATTCAAAATGAGAAAGACACACAAGTCAATCGCATTCGTAGTGATAGAGGGGGAGAGTTAATAGACACAGTAATAGTTGAATATTATGACTACAACGGTTATAAACATGAATTTAGTGCCCATAAAACTCCTCAGCAGAATGGTATTGCTGAAAGGAAAAACCGAACTCTTCAAGAGATGGCACGTGTCATGTTGCATGCCAAATCTCTACCTAAATACTTCTGGGTAGAATCTATTAGAACTGCATGTCATATCATTAATAGGGTTTACCTTAGGAAAAACTCTAAACAAACCCCTTATGAGTTGTGGTACGGAAAGAAGCCTAATCTGAAATACCTAAGAACTTTCGGAAGTCAGTGTTATGTCTGTAAAGACAGAGAACATCTGTCTAAATTCGAAACACGTGGTGATAAAGCCATCTTATTAGGATACTCCCCAAACAGTCGTGCTTATCGTATATACAATCTGCGTACTAAGGCCCTTATGGAATCGATAAATGTAATTGTAAGCGACACTATTGTCGAAAATAAGATATCTGAATCACCTATTGTGGTTGAATCTGAAAATAATTTCAAAACTGATTCACCAGAAATAGATGACTCATTACCTTGTGAGAGTCCAGAAGTACCTGGCTGGGTCTCTAAAGATCATCCCATTGACAACGTGGTCAGTAATCCTAATGAGCCAGTTCGTACTAGATCCCAGTTAAGAAATTATGCTAATTATGCATGTTTCGTCTCCCTTGTGGAACCGAAAAATGTTAATGAAGCATTGAATGACACACACTGGATTTCTGCTATGCAGGAAGAACTTTTACAATTTGTCATTCACGATGTCTGGTATCTTGTACCGCGGCCTCAAAACAAAAATGTTATTGGGACACATTGGATTTTTAAGAACAAATCTGATGAAAATGGGGTAATCCTTAGAAACAAAGCTAGACTAGTTGCTCAAGGTTACTCACAAATAGAAGGAATAGATTTTAGTGAGACTTTTTCCCCTGTCACTCGTCTTGAATCTATTCGACTTCTTTTCGCCATAGCGTGTCACTTAAAATTTACACTTTATCAAATGGATGTCAAGTCTGCCTTCCTCAATGGAATTCTGTCCGAAGAAACATATGTAGAACAACCCAAAGGGTTCATTGATCCTAAATACCCTGACCATGTCTTTCGTCTAAAAAAGGCTTTGTATGGCTAAAAACAAGCTCCTCGAGCTTGCTATGAACGCCTTTCCAACTTTTTGTTGGATAAGGGTTTTAAGAGAGGAGAAAATGACCAGACTCTTTTTGTCAAACATTTTGACAAAAACATTATTATAGCCCAAGTCTACGTAGACGACATAATTTTCGAATCAACTTCAAACTCTGAAGTTAAATCTTTTTCTGCTATTATGCATAAGGAGTTTCACATGTCCCTTATGGGGGAGCTACAACTTTTCTTAGGATTTCAAGTGAAACAGAATTCTGATGGACTATTTGTCTCTCAAACTAAGTATGCCTTAGATCTTGTTAAGAAATTTGGTTTAGATAATGCTAAAGTTGCCAAAACGCCTATGAGTACTACTGTTAAATTATGTAAAGATGAAACTGGAAAGTCAGTTGATTCCACACTCTATCGTAGTATGATTGGTAGCCTACTCTATCTAACTGCCTCATGACCAGACATAATGTATGTTGTATGTCTGTGTGCTCGTTACCAGAATAACCCTAAAGAGAGCCATTTATTGAGTGTAAAACGTATAATAAAGTACATAAAAGGCACTCTTAATCTTGGACTTAGGTATACTAAGGATACCTATAGCACCATCATAGGGTATACTGATGCTAATTTGGCCGGTTGTACTGATGATAGTAAAAGTACATCAGGTGCCTGTTATTATGTCGGCAATAATTTAGTTGGTTGGAGTAGCAAAAAACAAAATTGCACATCTTTATCTACGGCTGAGTCCGAATATATAGCAGCAGGAAGTTGTTGTGCTCAGTTGTTATGGATAAAACAAATGTTAAGCGATTATGGGATTAAAGAAGATCAGTTGCAATTGTATTGTGACAATCAAAGCGCCATTAACATATCTAAAAACCCGGTTCAACACTCGCGAACTAAGCATATTAAAATAAGGCATCATTTTATACGCGAACTTGTTGAAACTAAGGAATTAGAAATTCATTACATGCCTACTGATATGCAACTTGCAGACATGTTCACTAAACATTTAGACTATAATAGATTTCTGTTTTTGTGTAATTCTATAGGTATGGTATGCGCTGATTAATCTCTTAAGACCTTATTTTTTACCCTTTGTCCATTTGAGACAAAATGGGGGAGAAATTTGAGTCTTACGGGTTCAATGTTTTGTTCACATTTCATCTAAACTGCTTGATCTTAGTGTGCATATTTGCAGGAATCTCTTCTACTGATTGTCTACCATTTCTAGTGTAAAATTTTGTAAATAGTTGAGTTATGTAATTTTTGACTTTCTAGGAAATGGGTAGATAGTATCTTTTGTATAGGACTAGGTTTTATTTTTTTGGTTCCCTACGAGTTTTAAGCTAACTCAAAGGAGATTTTGTCTCATATTTCCAAAGGGGGAGATTGAAGCACCTTATACCTTTGACTTACTTAAGTCTATACTGTATAAGTGTTCAACTAGTTTGGAAATAGTGACAAAATTGGTTGTCCATCCTAGAATCCAAAAAGCCTCAGAACTTATATCTCTAATCCTCTTCAATAATCCAAGAAGGTATAAATTGAATCACACTACACACAATTAGAAGTGCATACATGTGTATATATTGCTTAAAATTGATTGTGTGATTAATTCCCCTTAAAATGTGGTTTTAATTATTTTTGGGAATTTTTAAACATTTTTTTAAATAAATGTTTTCATTAATAAAATGTGTTTATATAATTTGTGGGGTAAAATTTCTATTTTAAAAACTTCATTTTTCAATGGAATGTTTGTTTGGGTAGAATGTAAATGCGCTAGAGACTTTAGGGTGCTTGTTGTAATTACTTTGGACGCGCTTGCGTGAGCCACTCATATTTCAACACTTGTCATCCTCCTGGTTCATCTATTTGTGTTTGTTATGTGAGAGGTTTCGCTGGTGGATTGATGATCGTTGGATCAAAGCTGATCGATGGTCTGCATGTGTTTTAAACCTATCCGTGTGCCATCGTTTGAACCAATAACTTTGGACTTAACCACCGCTGTTTTATAACCCTTAGATCAAGTCAATCGTAGGATGACTTAATCTCAGCCATTGATTCCATGCGCATTTCCAGAACCTCCCCTCACCCCTATATAAACCCCCCACTTCTCAGACTCTCAAGACTTTTGGGCATTCGTCATTTCTGAGAGAAAAAAATAGAGAGAAGAGAGAAGTGAGAGAGAAGAGAGAAAAGAAAAGAGAGAAGAGAGAGAAAGGGAAAACTGTTAGCCAAAAACCAAACCCTAACCCTAAACACTTCATTTTTCTGAATCAAACCTTCGTATACACCTAACCCCAAACACAACCTTGAGTGTTTGAGAGAGAGAGTGGTTTGTTCATTTGAAGCTGTAACCTCTTTGTCTATGATCTTGTTTACAACTTAAACATTCGTGTGAAGATATGTGTTTCTCTTTCATAGAAACTTTAGATCTACATTCTGCATGTTACATTTTCACTAGATCTGCATATTTCTTACTTGATTTAAGAAAATCTTTACTGATTTGGTTTTGAAAATGTTTTATGGTTTCTATTCTTACGAAACTTAACCTTGACCTAGTTGGATTCGTACTTGGAGATTTTCAATCTCAAAAATATTTTTAAAACCGAGATTGATTAAGATCTTGACCGATTTCGAAGCGAGATATCCGTGGAATCTGGGTTATATTAAAGGTCAAACAGGTTTTTAGTTCTGTAAGAAAGAAAGAAAATAAAATCACAGCATATAGACTTTATACGTAATTTTTCTAGGACTGTCTATAAATCTAAGTGTGTGTGAGTTCATGCATGTTGATAGGAATCACTTCACAAACACTTAACACACTGCTACACTGAAAGTGTTGTGTATAAGATCAAAGATCATTGAGTCGACATAAGGAAGCTAAAGCAAAGGGAGTTATCAAACTGGAAGAACATCATCAACAATCAGATCTATGAGAAGTTAGAAGGACACCAAGTGGGGTATATTCCTAAACTTAGAATAGGTTGATTTGTGTGCATGTATGTTGTATTGTTTGTAACTATTATTTGTTATTAGTGGATTTTTGTTTTTGTGACTTAGAAGTCACCGTGGATGTTTCCTCTGTTGGGAGAGGTTTTACCACGTTAAAAACTGTGTGTTTGATTATCTTCATCTCCTCATCTCAGTCTATAGTGTGCTGATTTTTAAAACTGTCTTGTTTTAAAAACTGATTACAAAGTCTTGATTACTCTCGTACATAAGTTTTTTTTGTAAACACATCTTGTTGTTTATAATTTTTATTTTCAAAAGAAAAGGGTTTCTCCAACAAACATCTCGGAGTTGCTTATATAGTTTAATCTTGTATTAAACGGCATTAGCAACATTTTTCACATTCTTCAATAGACAAGCCTCTACAAGATAGATTTCAGTAAGGTTGTATTTATGTACCTTCATAGTTCATTTAAAGTATTAGGATAATTTTTCTAAAATATTTTTAAACATCTGAGGCATTATTTTTCATCAAATTTTTTTTTTAAACATTTGAGGCGGAGTTTTAATAAAAATTAGTTTTATGGTGATGTCGTTCAAATGACATGTCTATGTCATTCAAATGACAAGACAAAGTCACTCAAACGACTGAATCAAACGACATTGCGTCTCCCTTGATACCTCATGAGAAGCCCACTTGATTATTTCATTAAAAGTAATGAGACTATTTTAGTTTTCTTACGTTGTTTGATAGGTCGTGCGATCTCTGAATCAAGTGACATTCAATGTAGTTCGAGAGAAATACACTTCTCATTTGAGAGACTGTGTTGACTCAGTTGTCTTATAAATATCACTGTTTTGAGTCATTTTGTTTTAGAAGACCTGAGAGTTTCAATCTACGAAAACTGCAAACTGCAGAATTTTTATCTTCTCATTTACAGGTTTTTAACTTCGTTTTTCAATTCACAAAATAGTGAATTGTTTTGGAACCCAAGGCACAATTTTGGTAATGTTTCTCTTGTAAGGAAGATCTCTCTACTACATATTTGGTGTCTCTTGAGGGAGGTGCTGGTAGACTACAACTACAGTTAGTTGGAGATAATTGAGGGCATTTCATGTTGAAGACGGAGTTGCGATTCTTGTGGGTTTGATACGGTTAATACATTATTGATTCTAGGTTGCGGCCTATATTAATGTTATGCGGGATATTCATTACAGATTCCATTGTGCATGTAAGTTGCGATTTGCTCTTCGTAGTGAAATAAAAGGTTTTACATGAATGGTTTTTTTTCCTACAATCTGCGTATTAATAATTTATGTTTGTTCGTGATTGCATGATTTATACACCTAGATGCATTTTTAGGGTATAATTAATTTAGTTTATAATTTTCATCTAATTAAATAATTATCTTGGTTAGAGGTTTGCAAATCGATGAGAAATTGATATCACACAACATTTTCAATTTGGTATCAGAACTTTTCAAGAGATTTTACCTTCTCACCGCTCATGGATTTGACCAAAAAATTCCGCGGTGAAAAGAAACTTCGCTATAATGAACTAGGTCTCATTTATTTTTAGAAAATATTTTTTTTATGAAAAATCCAAGTTCTGTATATATACAGTAAGAGTGTATGACAAGTATAGGACAAATCTCAAACACATAAAGGTTAACACATTTTCTTATTTAAGAAAATTCAATTCTAGTTATGTTCCCTGAAAGTTCCATGTTATCTAAGTCCTATACCTTTATCCTAAAGTGTACTTATTAAAGACTTGAAAGTGAGAATGCATGATTCTAGGATTAAATTGATGAAGTCTTATTAGTAAGTCCTTCCACGAAGCTTTACAATGATTATGACAACCCCGTGTATTTCTTTTAATTAAGTGGATCAAGTCTAATTATTAAAGTTACACTGGATGTTAAAACAATTATATATCATCGTTAGCATGTAATAAGAATCACTGGATAATGATAAATAAAAGTAGAAAATGATATAATAAGTCCTCAAAATATCATATGATATGGATTGAATCAATCACCACCACTATGTAACGTAAATATTGTCTGACGATAAATAATACATGCTAAATCACCTAAAAAATCATACTATCTCCAAAATTGAGTATGAATGCTAGTAATAAGTAAACCTCGCATATCTCAAACATAAAGTAAATAAAACTAAAAGTAGGTTCGACACATACATCTCCAAAACTCGGTGATGATTAGAATGGAGCACTCTGTGCTCGAATGAGAAACTAAGATGCATACACTAGATAATTGGAAACAATGACGGGCCAAGCCTACCGCAACAAGATATTAGCTATGCACTCAATTAGAAACTATCAATCATGAGTATAAATAATAAACCTATGGTTATTAGATTAGTTGTTCTCCCAACCCTTTATCGGTTTAATTTCCTTTTAATCGTGTATTCAATGACAATAATTAAAATCCCACTAGTTCCAATATAAGAGAAGATAATAAGTAAATATAATGTCCATAATATAATAATTGAGATGCAACCTAAGCAGTCATACCTTAAGAACTATATATATGATAGTGACTAGCCCCCAGTTGTTGAGAGGTCACTAGTACACAAAATAACCCATGAATAGTCCATGTATACTGGGTCACTAGTAAGTAATTCCAACATTTTTTGGCTGGCACGGTGTAACGCCCCATCGCTTTCCTTATTTGGTCGTGGATATTAAGTCACTTTTTCTTTAGGTGACTTTTAAAACTTTATTATTGGGTCAACCTTACTATGTATTGGCCTCTAAAAAGGCCTGGACCACATCATCAAAGTTGCCAGATTTAATAAATCATCATAGTTTAATATGGCTCAGTATACAAAGATCATTAAGTAAACACTACATCCATTAATATTAATAATAATTTATTAGTACAAGCCTCAAAGCATAAAATACCATTTCTCTTCGTATAATTCTCTATAATGAAACTTTATAATTGATCTACCACAACTAAGAGTGAAATTTAAATGATAAAATCTTTTAGAGATAATCGAAGTTATAAGTATCCATGTCTTCTATCTATCTCTTCCAGAGTCTTTATATCCCTCTGCGGCCTGTATAGACTTCGCGACCTCTATCCTGGGGAAACAAGGAATAAAGATGGGATGAGTTCAATAATCTTGGGAAGGTATAAATCAAAAGTCCATAAACATCCATTAATGTTAGTATTTGCAGGACCAATAAATATACAAACAAATCTATTAAAAAATAGTGAAAATAGAAAGAAGAATGCAATATAACCAAATAGAAAGGAAATAATATAATTTCCTAACCCCTTAGATGACCATGATGGTCTAAGAATCAATCTCCCTTAGATAACCTCTCCTTGGCTTCCCCCAAGGGTCTATCTCCCTTAGTTCTCCCTCATAGTCCATGTCTCTTAATTTATAAACTTAGGTATATCATTATACTCGGCCTTATTGAAGGTACCTTTAACCTAGTCATGCCACAGGTCATGACCTCCCCTTCTAACCAAATATAAGATGGTGGATTCGTGATCTGTTATTAACTCCACATCTTGGTCAAACTTTATTGTTGTACAACCCCCACAGTTAACCTAGGCTTAATATACTTGTATTCTCCATTTTGACATCAAGCAGTAAGAAGGAGGTCCTAAAATAGGAAATGATACCTCAATCGGGTTAAAATAGTTTTGTGAACTTTATATCGAATGCAATTTAAAAATCAACCAAGAAAAATATTATATTGCCTTATAGTCTACAACCTCAATAAGGAGTGAGAAATCTTAAACTCCAACATCAAGGGTATTAAAGTGAAATGAAAGGTTTTAAACCCAAATTTACTCACAATTCTAATTCTCAAAGATTAAAGGCAAAATCCAAACTAAACCTCCTAAGATCAGTAAGAACATTATTAATAACCGCTATCCTTAATCTCAAAATGCCCAAAGAAGAAACCAAAGAGAAAACTAGTAAATCAATTAATTAAGATAAAGAGTAAAATTCCCAGGTCTCTATGTCCCAAATAAATAGTAGAACTCCCTAGCCTTTAAGATTTCGAAAAAAGTAACTATCCATACCTTGGAAGCCTTAAAAACTACGAATAGTAATACTTCATAGCCTAAACCCAGAATACATGAAAGGCTTCACCACATTCAATAGAAAGTATGAAAAATAAGGTTTTAATAAGGAAGAACGTGTTGATGATAGATCCCTTACCTTAATGAACTTGGTTCTGAGGATAAGGACATGTCTTCCGCATATAGACCATCTTTTTTCACCATGAACAATAGAAGTCCTTGGCTTCAATTTCGGTATCACCTTTCCTTCTCTCCAAATCTCACTTTTTATTTCAAAAGTTGAAAATTAGGGCTTTAGCCTCTTTAGGAAGTGTGACAAAGGATTATATTTATAGGAATTACTAGGGAACCTAGCGTTTCCTCTTGATTACACTCTCTTCCATAATTATCCCTTTTACAAAATCTTTTAAAACCCTCTAAATGTGTTTCTAGAGTCATGACCTAACTAGGCCACTTTATCACCTTACGTCTTGTGCCCTTGAAGGTTCACATCACCATACTCCATGGCATTTCACTCTATATCGTGGCCCTCATTCATTTATGTGTGAGAGTTTCCTAGGTCATGGACTTGTCAAACTATCATCTCTTATGGTCGTGGTCTCCTATATGGACACAACCTCCTTAGGTTCTATGGTCATTACAACCTTCCTAACTTAGGAAATTACATCCTCGAGATTAATAAAGTAAGTTAATAACTTAATTCATACCTTGAAATAAATGTGTATTACTTTTATTTGATAGATGAATCCATCTCCCATATGGCCTCTTCTGTGGCATGATATCTACAAAGCATTTTAAATTGGGAAATTGTCTTTGACCTCAAACACTTTTCTTTCCCTTCCAAAATTTCAATTCATGCTTTATTGTAACTCAAATTTTGGGGGATTTCAATTGTCTCTTGATTGGTAATGTGGTCCCCAGATCTAATGTAATTTCATCGCATTAAAATATGTAATATGTTATGTACATAGGACAGGTTTGGGGGTAAGTCTAGTATGTAAGAAATCTTCTTAATTTTTTTAAACACCACAAATGGTCCAACATACCACGAACCAACTTTCCCTCCTTACCAAATCTTCTAATTCCTTTCCAAGCGAAAATTTTAAGGAACGCAAGTCCCATGCCTCTAAGTCCATCTCCATTCTTTTGATATATGCCCATCTCTTTTGTCTACTTTGAGCACTCTATAGCCTTTCCTATATAAGCCTGACCTTGTTTGTGGCCTGCTCTAAAATCTGAAGCCCCAACAATTGTCTTTCCCCCACATCATCCCAAGATAATGGGTTTTAACATCTTCTCCCATATAAAGAAGTGTAAGGGGACATATTAATACTTTCTTAGTATTTGTTATTATAAACAAACTCTACTAAAGGTAGGTGGTATTCCTAACTTTCTTAGAAGTCAAAAACACAATCTTTTAGCATATCTTCCAAGTTTTGGTTAGTCCTCTGAGTTTGTCCATCTTTCTGTGGATGGAAGGTCATGTGAAAGTATATCTATAAACCCATAGATCTTAGAAAGCGATTCCAAAATCCCATGATGAATCTAGATTATTTGTCAGAAACAATGGTGATGTAACTTCGTGGAGTCTTACAATCTTCCTACTAAACATCTCGGCCAACTGATCAACATTGGTCATGGTATTAATATCCAAAAAGTGAATGGACTTAGTCAATCTATTTACAATGACAAAAATAGAATTCATCTTTCTTTGTGTTTGTCATCGTCCAACTCTAAAATTCATGAAAATATTTTCTCAGTTCTACTTTGGGATAGGCAAAGGCTGAAACAACCCAACTTGTATTGGGTGCTCAGCCTTAAATTGATGACACACGAGGCATTTAGCAACAAAATTTATGATATCCTTTTTCATGTTATCCCACCAGAAATTTTCCTTCAAGTCTTGGTACATTTTGGTGCTCCCGAGGTTAATCACAAAAGATGAGTAATGGCCACCTTCCAACACCTTGACATTGATCTCCTCATTTTCAAGTACATAAAGTCTTGTCCTAAAGTTTAAGGTTCTGCAATGATATACTCTAAAGACTGGGCTTTCTCATACATGTTCACGAATCTTTTGTAGCTCAAGGTCCGCGGCCTGCATGACCTTTATCCTCTCAATCAACTATGGTTTAATAGTAAGGTCACATAATCATTTGCAGCCTCAGGGGCCTATGATCTTAATTCCCATATTCTTTAAGTCATTTAGGATGTTCTTTTGGTTTGTAATCATCATGGAACTAAGAGAACCATTTCTTACTCAGAGGATTGGACACTATATTAGCCTTCCTGGGGTGATAATTAATCGTACAATCATAGTATTTGGTTAACTCCAACCATCTCCTTTACCCCATATTGAAATATCTTTCGGTGAATGAGAGTGCACACGATCTAATGGATTAAATTATTTAATTAAATTTCTTAAACAAATAATTCATTTTTTACCAAATTTTAATCTTTGATTAGGTATAGCGTGTGAGCGAACAAAGTTCAATCATAGAAAATAAAGTACACATGCAATCACACAAATATGAGGAAAATTCCATTTTTCAGGGCAGAACCTATAATCAACACTTTAGTAAGTTATACAAGACTATTGACCTACAAAACTAATAAAGAATACTACCCAGATCCAGAGTCGTTCACCGGCGACGGTCCACCCTCGGTATCCACCGATCAAATTTTCTTCCTTCTTTCAACAGTGAGTCTTCAAGTCACAATTTCAACAGTAGAGATCCCTATCCACAAGAGTATCTAAGATATTTATTTTCTAGGTCTCAAAAGGATTCATAATTAGATTTGTGGATGATGGTTTGTGAATCAAAAGATGTTTTAGTAACACAAAGTATGAGAACTTTTCCAACATGTATCCAAGTTTCGTTTTCCCAAAAATCTCATAAAATTTGTATTCAAAATAGGTATTTATATGTCTAACATGAATTTTGAGACGACGACTTGTTCAAATGAAAACTGAAGTCGATTAAACTAGAATATTATCTCATTTTAACGAAAACTTAGTTTGTTTGAATGAGACAACAATCTCGTTTGAACCAACTTCTAAAGAGCTTCTAACGAAGTAGTACATATTATGTAGAGAATTCTCGTTCAAAGTAAATACCTAATAAGCGATCCAACGAAAAGGAAATTTCATTCGAACGAGTTCTAAACTCGTTGGAACGAGGCCAATTTTTTTAAAACATAAAAATACAATCTCGTTTTTTTATAAAAAAATTCATCCAACTATAAATGTAAATAATTACTAACTCATAAAAGATTTATAACTCCATGAGATGTAGAGGAGTCTTGAACTTGGAGATATTGAAGGTCGATTCAATGTGTCGGGCGTGTCAGTTTGTAATGGGATAAGAAAAATATGCCAAAGTGCAAATAAATACAAATAAAAATCCTAAGCTAAAACATTTACGCTAAAAAATCTCTCCCTTTGGATATTCCGATACAAAACTAACCGAAACCTAAAATATCAAAATTACCCCTCTATGAAAAAAACATCCTAATATTGTTCCCAAACCCTATAAATGGAACGATATAGTGAAACTTTGTCTTCAATCTCATATTATTCTTCCCTTGGGAAAGTTTGTCTTCATCCTGTGCAATATGTTCTTCATTTGGATACCTACACACATGAAACGAAGAAAACACCCATGATGTAGAGTGTTTGAAATAGATAATATATAAAACTCGTAATGTGTTCTCCCCCATAAATCAAACTCGTTATCAATCGAATCATCCCCTTAATTTATTAAATAATAACATATAAGAAGTAAGATATCATCACAAAGATATAGAAATAACGCTCATGTAATGATAATCTCAAAGGGTTCATCAACTATTTTTGAAAATTTTCAATTTTTTTCTCATTTATATATTTTACAATTACAACACACCATGAATAAACACCAAAACACCCGAACCAAGGAGGACAAATATAGGGTTTTGTTTGTATTCCATAGGTTAATCAACCTAAACAATCATATCGCATGTGAAAGAAGAATTAAGGTACCACTGACAAAAGATCTCAAAGTCGACATAAGGTGTAAAAGATTGTGAACTCAAGTGAAATTGACTTATCGACAAATCAATAACGTACGTGATTTTTACAACAATGACGCCCAAAACTATGTAATATTTTCTGAGATTTATATAGTTTTTGCAAGCCTAGTGATATTCAACTTAAATCCCTCAAAATCTCACATAACTAAGAATACTCTCAATTATTTTAAAGAAATTAATGCCCTTATGTATGAAGCATCAATGTTTAAACAAATTGGCCGGGCACTTATGTTTTATGTGCCTCCAATATTTTTAGGCTCTTTTCATTGAAAATTGTGGCTTTTAATGCAAATATTATTTATCTTTCGTAGTCCCTTTCCATTGCTTAATGTTTAACAAATTTTTTGAAAAATGATTTAAATTCGAGAAATGTTCTTGCGTGCACAACTTTTTATCTTTTTGTTTACCTTTTGTTCGTCTTAAAGCATAATTGAGATGAAAACGCTGTGATCGAATGGTAAGTGAAATACTCAAAGAATCTCATTCTCGTGTGCATTAAAGGAGTCAAGGAGTCAAATATGTAGCAAGTAATCAACAAATCACAATGTAATGACTCGACATATTATTAATCACACGTATGAAATTATGTCGTGTCCCCAACAAATTAGTCATGTGTATATGGAATGAATGGGTGACTCAGACATCTTTAATTATCATTCATATAAGGTGTAAAAAAATACAAAACTCTATTCGACTTTTTTAAAATTTTTATCAAAATAAAATCTTTTTGAATTGTTCAACTTTTTCTTAAAAACCGAAAATATTTTTGTATTTTTCAAAATAATAAAACTCATTTTGGATTTTTCTAAAAATATAGATATATAACGATAGTACACTCTAGCAATAGGGATGGAAGATATGAACATGATAAGTACCTATGTTAGAAAATAATTTTCAACCTTAATCATTAGGCCTGAAGGAGTTCCCAAAGCAGATGAAAACCTATGAAATATGTCCATCAAATTTTGTGAAGTATTGACTAAATACTCTAAATGCTCAAGAAAACTCTCAAAATATCCAAGGTTATATGCGGGAGCATGAGAAGCACAATGTGCGGGAGTGCGTGTGGGAACTCGTGTGCAATCGTACAGTGGAATATACGTATGAGAAACTCTCCCTAGTTTAAAACAAAACACATTAAGGTGACCACTATAACACCCCGTAATTTTGAGGATTTAATATTTAATTATTTTTGGGAGTGATAAAAATATTTAAATTGGAGAAATTTAAATTCATGAGTTGGAGAATTTATTTGAGTGAGCCAAATTAATTATAATTGGTGACTTTAAGTTTAATTGTTCGAATTAAGGTGTGTCATATTTTGGGGTTGAAATTTGGATATGTCAAAAAGTATTTCGGATGGAAATTTTGAGTGCACAGTTGCGTCCGAGTGGGTCGAGATAGTCAGAAAAGAGTACCCGGGGGTAGTAATTGGGTCTCGGGGTATATTTGGGTATAGCCGAGCCCACACGGGGTGAGTTGAGCCATTTTAATTAGGCCCAGATGGCCAAAAACTGGATTTAGGCTTTTAACCTAAATGGAGAAGTGTTAAACGATAGTAAACACAAATTCTAAGCCTAGGTCTTGAGAAGAAATTGGAGGAAAGAAAATCAAGAGCCAATTTGGGGATTTTGGAGCCAAATTAAGGGACTACACCAACGGATTAGACTCTACTAATAATTCCAGGCAAGTGGTTAACTGTTGTGATTTCTAAATTTATGATAATCAATTCATATCATAGTGATGTGTAAATCAAAATTCGTTCTGGTTGTATAACCATAATTAAAATTGGGTTTTTATGAATTTAGAGTAATGGGAATATTTAATTACTCAATGGAGGTTAAGTTATGATTTGGGTCTGTTAAGACTAAATTGTAGAGTAGATTTCAATATGCATAGTGATTACATGGACTGAATACGGTAGGGTCAGATTTTGTAGAACGAGACCCGGGTGAAAATCCCAAATCGGATATACTTAGGGTTTTGTATAAATTTGTTGATGGATTAAGGTCTCTAGGGTGTTTAAAACCTTTTCTTATGTGGAGAATATGTTGGTTGTGATTTGGGTAAAGGTTTGGGAAGAAACCAAAAGCTTAAGGGTTCGTTAATGGGTGAAACAGCAAGCCGCGGAAGATGATCACCTGCTCGATCGATCGATCGACCCAAGGGGATCGTCGATCGACGGTCCCATAAATTTGACAGTTCGGCCAGTTTGTATATAAAGAGGTTTTTTTTAAGATTTAATCCCTTACTAATATTTAGTGATAAATTCATATGGGACATATAATTCCATAACAATTATAGGGAGATATAATTGGGTTTAGGAGGGTGTGAACGGTATGTCATGAGATGAATGAATTTGGAGAAATAATTCATAAGTAGTGATATTGGGCCAAGGAATAATATTCAGGTATTGTAGTTGGGTGACGCTACATTATTAAAGAGATTGAGGTGAAATATTTAATTATGGACCAAGTGGGCGAGTCCGGGTATGTTGATAATTATAGGTAAATATAATTGGGGCATTTATGGAGATGAAGGTGTGGCACATTGTGGGCGAATATGTGGGAATGAAAATTATGAGATATAAAATGGACCAAGCGAGCGAGTCCGGGTATATGGGTTAAGTGATCCCAAGGTATTAAATTAATTATTGAGAGAGTAATTAATTTAAAGTAGAAAGATAGACTCGGGAAATATTAAGTTACGAGCCAAGTGACCGAGTCCGGGGAGAATGGTTGGGTGACACCAAGTTATTAAATTAATGAATGTGTTAATTAATGAAAGTAGAGTCGGAAGGTAGACTAGGAAAATTATTAAATTAACTGATGTTGTAATTAAATAAATTTAGAGTCGGATTGTAGACTCGGGAAGGGTATTTATTAATTAATGTGTAAATTAATTAAATGAGAGTCGTACCACAGACTCGGTTTAGTATTAATTAATTAATGTGTAAATTAATTAACTAGGAGTCGGACCACAGACTTGGATTGGTATTAAATTAATAAGTGTGTTAATTAATTTAATTAGAGTCGGACGATAGACTCGGGAATGTATTAAATTCATAGGTGTGTTAATTAATTTAATTAGAGTCAGACCATAGACTCGGAGAAAATAACATATTAATTGAGGCGTGAATTAATTATATTAGAGTCGGACCACATACTCGGATTTTTGTTAATTATTTAATGTGTAAATTAATTAAATGAGGGTCGAACTACAGACTCGGATTTGTGTTAATTAATTAATGTGTAAATTAATTAAATAAGGGTCGGACTACAGACTCGAATTTGTGTTAATTAATTAATGTATTAATTAATTAAATAAGTGTCGGACTACAAACTCGGATTTATGTTAATTAATTAATGTGTAAATTAATTAAATAAGAGTCGAATCATAGACCCAGGCAAATTTCATATAAATTATTGTGTAGAGTATTATTATTTAGAGTTGGACCACAGACTCGAGAAGATGAAAATTATTATGTGAGAAAATCAATTAAGTTGAGTCGGGCCAGAGACTCAGGAAATTACAGGCTAGTGTTACAGGTTTTTGAGTACACGGTAAAGCCGGGGTTTATAATATATATATATATATATATATATATATATATATATATATATATATTTATTGTGTGTGCTATTAAATATCAGTGATTAGATATTTACTTAATTTATATACTCTAGTGCTATCAAGGGAGGTTGCGCGATGCGGGTGAATCCCCTAGCTCGATGAGTAGGGTGAGTATATCCCCAGGTCATAGCGTCCAGTATATGGGTGCGAAGATTATCTCACTTTCAGGGAAGGAATATGATCGCCTCCACTTCGTTTATGTTTTAGGCCAGGTTGGTGAGCGAATCCAACTTGGGTAACTAGGTTATGTGAGCACACCTAGTAGGATAGCACTTTAGAGGGAATCATCCGGCGAGGGTATACTCGGAGGGATGAATATACGTATGTTATATGTGTGGATGCTTTAGTAAAGGTATGTATATAATGGTATTCAATATTATATACAGGTAATAATACAGTTTGTGATGTATTTACTTTATATAACTTGTGACACGGTTATATGCTACTATTTAAGAAGGAATTAATTAAGTTAATTGTGAGATAACTTATAATTCAAGAATCATTATACTCGGGGTAGAGTCATATGGCAAGGGGAGGTTATACTAGGACTAGTTGAACGGGGTAGTACAACTAGGTGGGGGTCAAGGTGACCGTTAGGTGTGCACAATAGTGGAGGAGTGAGAATGTCCACAAGGGAGGCAACACTAACTTAAATATGAAGTGCATTCATGCATTTTAAATTATTGCAGTTAATTCACTTTCTAAATATTTTCAAAATATTTTGGGTTCTAACCCTTGCTATAAAACTATTTTCAAAACCTTTTAGGCGTCTAGCCATAGGGACGCCAGGATTTATAATCTATTCTAGGGATATGGAGCCGCGACATATGTGGATGATAGAAAGAGTTTGGATTTGATGCATCATTCATTTATTACTATAGTAGGAATCATCTATCAATTCCAGTTTTATTTAGGGCTTGTTGCCCAGTCTTCTCAGTACAGATTTCAGATGTATTTATTCAGGTGTTGGATCTTTATATTGAATTTGACTTTGGTGGCCGATGGTTTATTCGGCAAAATTGTTTAATTATTTATTCTGTTGAGTTTTATTCAGCTATGTGAATGGATTATATTTATTTCCGCATGTACTTATTGGTTAATTAAAAAGTTAAAATTTGGCACCATCTTTTGGAGTACTAGGTTGTTAGTAAGTTTTAAAAAGTTTTCTAAAGTGATGCTAAGGATGATCCAACTGGGATTCCTGTTTTAATTTGGTATAGGACTGATCACCCAGTATTTTATTAGGCGGGGTGTCACAGATGGTATAAGGGCATCAGGTTCTAGTGTCCTTAGGATCTGTGCGGCTTTTCACGTTTTGACTTAGCAATCTTTGATATAGAGCCCTATCATAGGATTGTTGTATTCTTATACGTATGTGCATTTACGTTCTTTTACCAAAGTTATATTTGAGGGTAAATTCATACGACTCGATTCTCATTCTAGACACCGCCCAGGAGAGGGAGCAGCTAGGGCAGGAGGGGGGAGATGAGACTAGGGAGGATCATTAGGAGCAAGAGTTACCGCAGCAACGACCAGAGATGATTTTGGCAGCACATGTAACTGAATTAGTGGCACAGGCAGGTGAAGCGACGGTGGTCGCAAGGGTAGGGTACTTTTCATGGAATCAACCACAAGTGTTAATGGCACCAGATGTTCAGTCTCGCGCGGGGTCGTTAGGGTGGCAGCAAGTACGAGAGGTTTTTCAAGAGTGGGCATTCACCAGAATTGCGAGGGGGTTCAGATGTAGTGCTAGCGTGTCAAGGAAGAGAGATATCCAGTGTCACCTACGCATGGGAGATTGCGATGAGGTGCGGAAGCAAATGCTATCCACTGTTAGTTTAGTGGGAGTAGCGCTAAAATACTGGGAGTCGATCACCACAGTTGAAGAAAGGGATACACTAGCTATTGCAAGGTTTTGGGTGCGGTTCGTCCGCAAGTATTTTCCTCCAGCGATTGAGACCGAAATGAATAAAAAATTTAGTGAGGTGACTCAGGGAGACCGTTCAGTGGCCGATTACGAGGAAGAATGTACTCATTTGGCAAATTTTGTACCGAATAAGGTAAGCGATGAAGAAAGAAAGTAAGGTTTGTTAATTGGTTAGTCTGGAGAATCAGAGAACATTGAATTGGTAATTCCGCATTAGTAACATATACTGATGTCGTTAACGCAACACTCCTACACTATCGAGAATATCGCTTCCACGCGAAAGGAAACGGGATGGGAGTGGAAACTAGCCAGTCATATAAGGCTTGAGGGAACAGTACCAGTGGGGTATCCTAGTAGAAGGCAGGGGGAGATCATGTGTAGGATTTCTGGCAGGGAAATCGTGCTAAACTTAGAGCTAGGGGCTATCGGCAAGATGGCCAGGAATTCTAACAAGGTCATCATGGAAGGGATCAGTGGTAGGGTGAATGTATTAAAAGGTGTTTCGTTTTTAGGGAAGAGGGACACATGATGAGGTCCTGGATGTACAGCCACTACAGCAAGTCATGGCCGCATTTGGTCAAGGAGAAGATGCTTTGGAACTCGAGGATCAACCGTTGCAGCTGGAGTATGGAGCTAATTATTTGTGCCCTATGGGCATGGGATATATTTTCGAGTGATAAGGAGGATGTCACAATATAAGACTTATTTTTCACTAGAGTTCGCGGGTGAGTCGAATTTAGTGGGTGCGTTGGTTGTAGCAGCCATAGTATGTGGATAAACGTTTCGTGGGGTAGCGGAGTTCCTTGGTGTTATTTACGGGAGAGTGGAGGTGTACACTGAGTGAAGGTTTGAATTATGCGAAGATTTACTACTTTCGAGAATTATGGGATTAGGGTTGATAATATTCCCTAAATATCGATTGGATAGCGATGGGGTTGAACAATTGTGAATAGTGGGGGTAAGTTTTTGTGTTCGCGACACCAGGATATGATTGGTACAAGGTATCAAATGAGAGAGGGTTTAGCCTATGTATATGTGTGTATATATGTTATATTGTGTGGTGTGATAGACACAAAGTGAGGTCTTGTGTTCTCACATTTTATTCGTGTAAGTAGAGGTGTTTACTGAAGTAAATCAGGGTGGTTAGATTTATATTCGAGCAAAGAGAGATAGCTCGGGGTTTATTTTGCACAAGAACTAGTGATGGTAAGGGTGAGGTACTTTATGTAGTCTATGGTAACATGAGAGTAAGCGTATATACTTTTGTGTTGAGAGACAAGTATTTTATGGGGAGGTGTTGGACGTTAGTACATGGGTTGGGTACCCGGGCAGTAGATATATATGTATGGGCACGACTAGCATATGTATGGGCAGTAGATATATATATATATATATATATATATATATATATATATATATATATATATATGTGTGTGTGTGTGTGTGTGTGTGTGTGATATGACTACGGGTTCGAAGTTATATTACGGGTTACGACTAGCATAGTCGGGTAACTTTTGTGCGGTAAAGCGCGGGGATAGGGAGTATGGGAACCCGGGTTAATTAAGGCAAAGTTCGTGCGGTTAAGCACGAGTATAGGGTGTATGGGTGCCCTGGTTAATTTAAATGCATACTTGTGTAACGTATGGTTAGAAGCATATGGGATAGATATAGCGAGCTTAGAGGCACATGACTAAAGAGTAATATGAGAAGCTTGGAACATTACGCTCATCTTAATTTCGAAGACGAAATTCCTTTGTAAGGGGGGGAGTATGTAACACCCCGTAATTTTGAGGATTTAATATTTAATTATTTTTCAGAGTGATAAAATATTTAAATTGGAGAAACTTAAATTCGTGAGTTGGAGAATTTATTTGAGTGAGCCGAATTAATTATAATTCGCGACTTTGAGTTTAATTGTTCGAATTAATGTGTGTCACATTTTGGGGTCAAAATTTGGATATGTCAAAAAGTATTTTGGATGGCAATTACTAGTGCGTGGTTACGTCCGGATGGGTCGAGATAGTCAGAAAAGAGTACCCGGGAGTAGAAACTGGGTCGTAGGGTATTTTTGGGTATAGAAGGGCCCACACGGGTGAGTTGGGCCATTTTAATTTGGCCCAGATGGCCAAAAATGGGATTTAGGTTTTTAACCTAAATGGAGAAGTGTTAAACGGCAGTAAACACAAATTCTAAGCCTAGGGCTTGAGAGGAAATCTTGGGAAAACAAATCAAGAGCCAATTTGGGGATTTTGGAGCCAAATTAAGGGACTACACCAACGGATCAAACTCTATGAATAATTCCAAGCAAGTAGTTAATTGTTGTGATTTCTAAATTTATGATAATCAATTCATATCATAGTGATGTGTTAATCAAAATTCCTTTTGGATGTATAACCATAATTAAAATTGGGTTTTTATGAATTTAGAGTAATGGGAAAATTTAATTACTCAATGGATGTTAAGTTATGATTTGGGTCTGTTAAGACTAAATTGTAGAGTGGATTTCAATACGTATAGTGATTACATGGACTAAATACAGTAGGGTCGGATTTTGTAGAACGAGACCCGGGTGAAAAATCCAAATCGAATATACTTAGGGTTTTGTATAAATTTGTTGATGGATTAAGGTCTCTAGGGTGCTTAGAACCTTTTCTTGTGTGGAGAATATGTTGGTTGTGATTTGGGTAAAGGTTTGGGAAGAAACCAAAAGCTTAAGGGTTCATTAATGGCTGAAACAGCAAGCTGGGGAAGACAATCACATGTTCGATCGATCGATCGACCCAGGGGGATCGATCGATCGACGGTCCCAGAAATTTGACAGTTCGGCCAGTTTGTATATAAAGAGTTTTTTTTAAGATTTAATCCCTTACTTTTATTTAGTGATAAATTCATATGGGACACATAATTCCTTAACAATTATAAGGTAATATAATTGGGTTTTGGAGGGTGTGAACGGTATGTCATGAGATGAACGAATTTGGAGAAATAATTCATAAGTAGTGATATTGGGCCAAGGAATAATATTCAGGTATTGTAGTTGAGTGACGCTACATTATTAAAGAGATTAAGGTGAAATATTTAATTATGGACCAAGTGGGTGAGTCGGGGTATGTTGATAATTATAGGTAAATATAATTGGGGAATTTATGGAGATGAATGTGTGACACATTGTGGGAATGAAAATTATGAGATATAAAATTGACCAAGCGAGCGAGTCCGAGTATATGGGTTAAGTGACCCTAAAGTATTAAATTAATTATTGAGAGAGTAATTAATTTAGAGTCTGAAGATAGACTCGGGAAATATTAAGTTACGGGCCAAGTGAGCGAGTCCAGGGAGAATGGTTGGGTGACACCAAGTTATTAAATTAATGGATGTGTTTATTAATGAATGTAGAGTCAGAAGGTAGACCCGAAAAAGTATTAAATTA
The DNA here is from genome assembly GCA_949130495.1 of Sambucus nigra. Lineage (NCBI taxonomy): Eukaryota > Viridiplantae > Streptophyta > Magnoliopsida > Dipsacales > Adoxaceae > Sambucus > Sambucus nigra. Next base: position 764,927,703 of record OX422207.1, read on the forward strand.
ATTGATGTTGTAATTAAATAAACTTAGAGTCGGATTGTAGACTCGGGAAGGGTATTTATTAATTAATGTGTAAATTAATTAAATGAGAGTCGTACCACAGACTCGGTTTAGTATGAATTAATTAATGTGTAAATTAATTAACTGGGAGTCGAACCACAGACTTGGATTGGTATTAAATTAATAAGTGTGTTAATTAATTTAATTAGAGTCGGACGATAGACTCGGGAAGGTATTAAATTAATAGGTGTGTTAATTAATTTAATTAGAGTCGGACCATAGACTCGGGTAAAATAGCATATTAATTGATGTGTGAACTAATTATATTAGAGTCGGACCACCGACTCGTATTTGTGTTAATTAATTAATGTGTAAATTAACTAAATGAGGGTCGGACTACAGACTCGGATTTGTGTTAATTAATTAATGTGTAAACTAATTAAATAAGGGTCGTACTACAGACTCAGATTTGTGCTAATTAATTATTTTGTAAATTAATTAAATGAGGGCCGGACTACAGACTCGGATTTGTGTTAATTAATTAATGTGTAAATTAATTAAATAAGAGTCGAATCATAGACTCGGGAAAATTTCATATAAATTATTGTGTAGAGTATTATTATTTAGAGTCGGACCACAGACTCGGGAAGATGGAAATTATTAAGTGAGAAAATTAATTAAGTTAAGTCGGGCCAGAGACTCAGAAAATTACAGGCTAGTGTTATGGGTTTTTGAGTACATGATAAAGTCGGGGTTTATAATATATATATATATATATATATATATATATATATATATATATATATATACGGTGTAGTGATAGTATATATATATATGTATATTTATTATGTGTGCTATTAAATATCAGTGATTAGATATTTACTTAATTTATATACTCTAGTGCCATCAAGGGAGGTTGTGCGATGTGGGGGAATCTCCTAGCTCGATGAGTAGGGTGAGTATATCCCCAGGTCATAGCGTCCGGTATATGAGTGAGGAGATTATCTCACTTTCAGGGAAGGAATATGACCGCCTCTACTTCGTTTATGTTTTAGGCCAGGTTGGTGAGCTAATCCAACTTGGGTAACTAGGTTATGTGAGCACACCTAGTAGGATACCACTTTAGAGGGAATCATCCGGCGAGGGTATACTCGAAGGGATGGATATACGTATGTTATATGTGTGGATGCTTTAGTAAAGGTACGTATATAATGGTATTCAATATTATATACGGGTAACAATACAGTGTGTGATGTATTTACTTTATATAACTTGTACACGGTTATCTACTACTATTTAAGAAGGAATTAATTAAGTCAATTGTGAAATAACTTATAATTCAAGAATCATTATACTCGGGGTAGAGTAGTATGGCAAGGAGAGGTTATACCAGGACTAGTTGGATGGCGTAGTACAACTAGGTGGGGGTCAAGGTGACCGTTAAGTGTGCACAATAGTGGAGGGGTGAGAATGTCCACAAGGGAGTTCGACACTAACTTAAATATGAAGTGCATTCATGCATTTTAAATTACTGCAGTTAATTCACTTTCTAAATATTTTCAAAATATTTTGGGTTCTAACACTTGCTATAAAACTATTTTCAAAGCCTTTTAGGTGTCCAGCCACAAGGACGCTAGGATTTATATTCTATTCTAGGGATACAGAGCTGCGGCATATGTGGATGCTAGCAGGAGTTTGGATTAGACGCATCGTTCATTTATTCCTAGAGTAGGAATCATCTATCAGTTCCAATTTTTTTGGGCTTGTTGCCCAGTCTTCTCAGTACAGATTTCAGATGCATTTATTCAGGTGTTGGATGCTTATATTGGATTTCACTTTGATGGCCGATGGTTTATTCGGCAAATTTTTTAATTATTTATTATGTTCAGTTTTATTCAGTTGTGTGAATGGATTATCTTTATTTCCGCATGTACTGGTTGGTTAATTAAAAAGTTAAAATTTGGCACCAGCTTTTGGAGTACTAGGTGGTTAGTAAGTTTTAAAAAGTTTTCGACAGTGATGTTAAGGATGATCCAACTGGGATTCCTGTTTTAATTTGGTATAGGACTAATCACCCAGTATTTTATTAGGCGGGGTGTCACAACCACTTTGCTTTTAATGGGCACTAATATAAATGGGCTTTGGTTTACCTTGCTCAAAACGTCTAGGATGGGATCTCCTTTGTGGGTTAAGTCTCTTGGATGGGTTAGGACGAGGGCCCTAAGGATCTAACACAAACTTAGGAATCGGATCAGAAGCGTCTTGGGAAGTGGATGCACCATAATAACCTATTCCTTTCCTCTCGACTTTGCGTAACATGGGACCGAGGATCATCTTTCCTACCTTCTTAGACGTGTCCTCTAAAGTGACCTTGAACTCTCGGGCATGTTCGAGATCGCTTTAGAGTTTGAATACACAGGCTTCAAGGAGTCTCTAATGAAGATTGAAGATCTCTCATAAGACTAAAAATAGTGTTGGGCAAATCGGTCTTTTGTCTACCAAAAATAACCAACTGCTCACATAAAGAAATATTCTCCTTATCGATTTGACTCATCGATGCCTCACATTCTCTCAAAACTTTCATCTCATTCTCCAATTATAAAACCCTAATAGACATATATTTATTAAGCTTGTTAGTTTTCAAAGTCTAGGTGTAAAGATCACTGAATGCCTTTGGGAGATCAACATCTCCCCCACTCAAATTTCAACCCTCGCTTATTCTAGAATGGCTTGAAACATCAGTGAGGATCTCATGTTTAGATATGTCCTCATTGTTGTGGAACAAACTAGATGTGCTAACGTGACTAGCCATGAATTCAATGCACGATTCATGTGGTTATTCTCCCCCTTAATTAATCGACTCGATGTCACTATCACTAAGACTGTCTTTATTTGCAACTTTCTTGCTCTTTTTCTTAAGCCTAGTAGGACACTCATGTGCCTTGTTCCCTTTACCCTCGCATTCATAACACCTTAACTCTTACTTTTTCTCTCCCTCGCTCGTGTCCTCGTTCTTATTTTAATTTTTTCAGAAATCTTTTCTTCAGAAGAATTTTATTTGGAAAATCTGAGAATTTTTTTGAATGTTTTTGCAAGAAGGTCCCACCCATCAAAATCTAAATCAGCTTCAGATTCGGGCTCAAAAACTTTCTTTTTCTTCTTTTTCTTAGTTTACGTCTTTAAAACAATCCATACTTCCTTAGGTTTAACAGTTTTAAGGAACATATCAATCTCATACTTTTGAAGATCTCCTACAAGTTCTTATAACCTAAGACTGTCTAGGATCCCTAACAAATTAAGTATGGTGATGTAAGGAATAAAGAGAGCAGGGAGGGACCACAAAATATTCTTAACAACTGTCATCTAAGAAATTTTCTCACCAAAAATAAAACTACAATTAACTATGTTTGACAGATGCACATAAAATTCATTAAAAGACTCGGACTCTAGCATAGTAATGGTCTCAAATTAGGTGGTCAAATTTTGTAGCTTAGATAACTTTACAACGTTGTTTCCCTGGTGAGTGAGATGGAAGGTATCCCAAACTTCTTTCGACATGGTACACGTCACAATAAGGAAAACTCATCAGGGGTGATGGCTCCATCAATAACACTTAAGTCGTGAGAATTAAAATTACTCCACTTACAGTCGTCCTCTATCATTGAGAGATAGGTTTAGGGCCAATGACATTATCTATAGTGAATGTGGAGGAGTCCACCCTCTTTCACAAACTATCCAAACACATTTCTCAATATCTTCTAAATCATACCTCATTCTAGATTTCCAATATGCATAGTTGGAACCATTAAAAATGGGATTTGACTATACAAATTATCCAATAAAATCCATATTTTTTTAAAAACAAATTTATATCAAAAAAATTTGTAGAAAAAGAACACATAGTATTTTTGTGTAACTGACTCTGATACCAATTTGAGAGTGCGCACGATCTAATGGATTAAGTATAGTGTGTGTAGGATCAAAGTTTCCATCACGAAAAATAAACTGTGTATGCAATCACACAAACATAAGGAGAATCCCTTTTAAGGGTAAAGCCTATGTTGAACAATTTAGTAAGTTCTAAAAGCCTAACGACTTAAAACACTTATAAAGAATATTAATCAGATCCATAGAAGTCCACAAGCAGTGGTCCACCCTCGGTATCCACTATCAGGGTTTCTTCCTTCATTCATCAGTGATCCCTCGGGTCACAATTTCTACACTAAAGATTCCTCTCCATAGGAGTATATCAGATATGTAACTTCTAGGGCTTCAAAAGGATTCAAAATTATATTTGGGGATGATGACTAGTGAATCGAAATGTGTTCTGGTAACACAAATTATGAGAAATTTTGTGACACATATGCAGGTTCTATTTTTTAAGAAGTCTTATAAAATTTAAAGTCAAAATTGGTATTTATATGCCTAACATGAATTTTGAGGTAGTGGATTGTTGAAACAAAAAATTAACTCGTTCGAACAATAATAGTATCTCACTTGAACAAAAACCTCAGTTCGTTCGAACGACATAACAATCTTATTTTATCCAACTTCTAATGAGCTTCAAAAGAAGTAGGACGTGCTATGCGGAGAATTATCGTTAAAAAGTCGTTTGAAGTAAATATCTAATGAGTGACCTAACGAATAGATAATTTCATTCCAATGAGTTCTAAACTCATTTGAACGAAGCCCAAAAAATTTAATTTTAAAACATATAAATCCAACCTCGATTTTTTATAAAAAAAAATTCATCGAAAATATGTATGTAAATAATTAGGAACTCCTAAAAGATTTATACCTTCATAAGATGTAGAGGCATACTGAACTTGGAGATGTTGAAGTTCGGTTCAATGTTCCAGTGCGTGTCGATCTGTAATAAGATATGCCAAATATGTCAAAGTGCAAATATATACAATTAAAAAGCGTAAGCTAAGAATATTCTCCCCCGCATTGAAAATATGTGTTAAAACTCTTATTGTCTGGGTTTATTTCACAAGTCTCCATATATAAATAATGTATCCAAATTATCAAGTCAAAGACCCCAACTGCTAACTCTAAATCGTGGGTAAGGTAGTTCTTTTCATGTGGCCTCTGTTGTATAGAAGCATAGGTTATGACCTTTCCATTATGCATCAAAACATATCCAAGGCCATGATCAAAAGCAACATTATAAATCACATAGACTCCCTCTCCATTGGGTATGGAAAAAATGGGTGCGACCAATAAATTTTCCTTTAACTTTTAAAAGGTTTCTTTACACTTTGTGGAAGATATAAAATTTTGGTACTTGTGTGTCAATTGGATCAAGTGAATGACTATTTTTTAAAATAACTTCGCAAACCCTCTATAGTATCCTACTAGGCCAAAGAAGCTTCTTACCTCTGTCACAGTAGTTGGCCTCTCCTAATAAACAATAGCCTCGAGCTTTCTTGGTTCGATGGCTAATCCACTTTTGTTCACTATATTTTCGAGGAAGTCTATCTCCTCAAGCCAAAATTCACACTTAGAATTTTTTTAATATAATCTTTCTTTCCTAACAGCTTCAAACACTCCGCAGAGGTGCACTTCACTCTCTTTCACAGACTTGGTATAAATCAGTATATTATCAATGAACCCAATCACAAATTTGTCTAAGAAGGGCCTAAACACTCTATTAATAAAGTCTATAAAAGCATTCAGGGAATTAGTTAAATCAAAAGGCATCATCACAAACTCATAATTACTATACCCAGTTAAATAGGTTTTGTTGTAATGTCCTCATCCCTTATTTTAAGTTGGTGATATCTTGAGTAGGGGTGGGCGTGGTTCGGTTCGGCCCGAGTTTTATTTAGCACTCTTAATAAAAAAAAAGATCATCAATCCTAGGAAAAGAATATTTATTCTTTACGATCATTTTGTTCAAATCTATATAGCCTATGTACATTCTCATATATCCGTCCTTTTTAACAAAAAGTAATAGGGATCCCCTATGGGAAGTGTTAGTCCTTATAAAGTCGCGACCTAACAAATCCTTTGGTTTTTACTTAAATTATATTAACTCCGTGGGAGCCATTTTATAAGGTGACTTTGAATTAGGAATGACCTAAAGTACATGGTTAATAATGAACTCGATATGTTTGTCTGGGGGTAAACTTGGCAAGTCCTCTAGGAAGACCTCACCAAAGGATATCAATTAAAAGGGTCATGGTCTTCTTAAGACCCTTCATATAGGGTAGATTTGATATTAACAATGGCTTCTAATTATGTTTAGTTCACCTAAAACTCGCCTCGACCTCTCTGTTTTACATAAGGTAATCTCTTTTCTAGAACGATATATCTTAACAAGGTGGGTAGATATCCAATCAATACCTAGGATTAGATAAAATTCTTCTATTTTAAGGGAAATCAAGTTAACTTTAAAACAATTATCTCCAATCTCTACATTATATCCTCCTTACTCATGACCTTGGCTGAAACTCCTCCAGGGTATCAATCATTAACGAGTAGTTTAAATTATGCTGCCTTTTTTTAACTTTCGTGCAAAAGTGTTGATACGAAAGAGTGTGTAAGCATGTAATAAAAAAGTGCATAAGCATTTCTATCATTGATAGTAATAGTACTTGGCATCATGTACTCATCTTTGTCAGCAACCATAGAATTTAGGGCAAAGACTCTAGCTAGATCTCGTAGCTTATCTGCATCCTTCCTCGACAGTCTTCAGTCCTTAGATTTATAGCTTGAGTTTTAGCAGCTGATTATAAACGAGACAGACTTTGTAAAACGACCTTTTATGCCACTATTAATATATGTTACTCTCGCGATGTCCACCTTATCATATTTCTTGCCCTTCATGGTACCCTGATTAATTCGTGACTTCTGAGCTTGGTATATTGGCTTTTTATATTTCTTTCTTTATCTCTAACTTTTTTATTTTCCCCCTTAACCTTTGTACCTTCCTCAAAATCTTGTTCTAATATTTGATCCACCTCAATTAGTTATGTATAAGTCAGCAGTATTAACCCCCCAACCCTACTATTGAGTCCACGCTTCAAGTCCCTCTCAAACTTCTTATCATTTTTCTCATCAGTGTTAATAAGAGAGGGGACAAAGTGTGATAACTACATGAACTTTTTTTCATATTCAGCCACGTAGATAGTTCCTTGTGTTAGATCCATAAATTCCACTTCCGATTTCTCTTTGGTTGTGGTCAGGAAATACTTCTCCGGAAAGATCATTTTGATTATTGCTTAAGAAATTGTAATGGCATCTCCTACCATTTGGGCCACTTTAACCGTAGACCAATAATGATTAGCATTAATCTTAAACATATAGTAGTAAAAAGTAACTTTATGCTCCTTAGTGTAGTTGAAAACCTTAAAAAAAAAATTATCTTCCTTATCCCAGCATCGTCCTCTAATGGATAAGGATCTCCCTTAAACATCTTAAGTCGTAATTTTTAAAATTCTTAATAGTTTTTCCCATAAGTCTTTCCTCATTTTTCCTTGAAGCCATAGCCCTTGCTAGGGCATCCGTGACCACTTGAGAAAATATATTGCTGAAGGAAAATTCCACGGCCTCATTATTATCGCAGGTCCTCCAAATCTTCCACCATTACTTCTTACCATATCTCCGTGACAAGAATCACACATGTATAAGTCTATTTCTCTAGGGATAGGTATTCAAATAACTATACATGTACTAAATATATCTCTAATAGTCCTAAAGTCTCCAAGGTCGAAATCTATGACACCATTTGCAATGCCTCCTAGCCTTCCCTTTTGGCCATGGCCATTAAGTCACTTAACCATTCTGTGACTAATAAAACTTTATTACTAGGAAAACCTTACTATCCCCGACCTTTAGAAAAGGCCTCAACCACCTCATCAGAGTTGGTAGATTTAATAAATCATCACAGTTTAATAAGGATCAATATACAAATATCATTAAGTAAAAATTGACTCCATTGATATTAATAAAGAATTTTTGGTGCAAGCTTTAAGCATAAAATAACATTTCTCTTCATATAAGTCTCTACAATAAAAATTTAGAACTAAGATACTATAACTAAGAGGGAAAACTAAATTATCGATTATTCTAGAGCTTATCAAATTTATAAATCTCCACGGATTTTTCCTCTTCTTATGAGGTCTCTAGATATCCACGGCCTTTATCTTGAGAAAACAAGGAATAGAAGAGGGATGAGTTCAAATATCTTAGACTAAGTTAAATAAAAAGTCCTTGCCCACCTACCAATGTGTGTATTTTCTGAAACCATAGATGTAGAAACGAAGTTAAAAAAATATCTCAAATAAGAAGAATAATTCAATATATGCAAATATGAAGGAAATAATATAACATCCTAACCCATCAGATTACCCTGATGATCTAAGGCTCAGTATCCCTTAGATCACCTATCCTTGGCTTCATCCAAGATCTATTTCCATTGGTTATCCCTCATAGTCTATGGCCTTTAGTTTATAACCATAGATATCTAATTTTCCTCTACCTTATTCTAGTTATATTTTACCTAGTCAAGCCACAGACTGCAAACTCCCATCCCGCCTAAATCCAGACTGGCGAATCCAAAGTCTACTAATAACTCAACACCTTGGTTAACCCCTGCTGAGGTTCAAGCCCCATAGTTAAACGAGGCTTAATCTCCCCAGATTAACCATTTTGACCTCAGTATCTGAGGAGGAAGCCCTAAAATAAGAAATGATACCTCAGCTTAACCAAAGTAGTGACTCAGCCTCCGTATCCAATACCAACTTAAAAATACTGAGGCACAATATAATATTACCTTAATGTATGTGTCCTTAATAAGGAGTTAAAACTCCTAATCTCCAACGTCAAAGGTATTTTAGTAAATTTAAGATTATTAAACACTAATGTACTACTAATTTAAATTCTCAAATATCAAAGGAAAAACCATATCTAAACCTTATAAGATCAGTATCAACATTATCAAGAACCCATATCCTCAGGTTCAAAATCTCCAAATAAGAAACCTAAGATAAAAACCACTAAATTAATGAATTAATATGAATAGTTACATGTTTCTAAATCCCAAATAAACGTATAATCCCTTGGTCTCTAAGATCTCGATGAATAATAAATATTCATGGCGTAGAAACCCAAATACACTATGAATAATAAAAATTCATGGCCTAAACACATAATATATGCAAGTACTCATCTCATTCAATAGAGAAACATGGAAACTTAGGTTCCAATAAGGAAGAATGGGTTAAGTACAAATCCATTTTCTTAATGAAGTTTTTCCTAATGAATAGTACACGACCGTCACCTATAAACCTCCTTTATCTATCGTGCACTATAGAATTCCTTAGCCTTAATTCGAGCAACACCTCTCCTTATCTCAAAATATCATTTTCTCTCTCTAACGTGGGTAATTAGGGTTCAAAAACTTTGTAAAGTGTTCCAAAGGTTTCTATTTATAAGATTTATTAGGGAACCTAGGGTTCCTCTTTCATACACTCTCATCCCCAATTACCCCTTTTGAGAAGCCGTCTAGAATCCTCCAAAGTTTCTTCAAAAATCATAACCTAATTAGGTCATTACATCAGCTCACATTTTATGACCTTGAAGGTCAATGTCACTAGACTCTGTGACCTTTCACTTTAGGTTGTGGACTTCCTTAACTTCCTCGACATTTTTCCCTGGCCGTGGACTTATCAACTAATCTTCTCTTATGACCGTGGCCTCCTATTTGGTCGCGGGTTCTTTAAATTATATGGTCTTTACATGGAGATATAATAAACCATCACACCCCTCTACCCTTACTCTAGATAAACACACCTATTTCCCCTAACTGTATAACTAACATACCCTTATTCCTGCCTCTAAAATATATATAAATAGTATAACAGGACCATGAATCTTACTCGAGCCATTAGATATAAAAAAACAATATTATTCGGCACATAGTGTGTAGCCTAACGATGTTCAAAAAAAGTATTTCATATTTCAATCATTTTTACCAACCTTTTATGTGTAAGGGCAATAATGCATATGCTCTACAAGGAGGCTAAGTTTAACATATAGATTATGCCTTATAATTTAGAATAATATAATTCATTGTGTGCATCTTATTTAGCATGACTTAATTACTAATATCCAAAATTCATTCCCAACAATGAATACCCACCAATCCATCACCCTCATAAAATTTAAACGGATTATAATTTGTAATCATACATATTAATATTTGATTCCTTAACATTGGGTATACTATGGAGAAGAAAGGGATGTCGAATTCCAACTTGGGAATTAAAGTTTATCTACATACTTTTATCAAAATTATAACCCTTATTTAAATCCCCCATTTCCTATATTTAATTTGTGAGAATTCATCATATAACCCATTCCCAATTTCCTACATTGAAACTTATATCGAAAATCCTAATTTCATATAAAAAAATAATAAAAAATGTGTAACTCCAAAAGCTCCAACTTCTTTCAACCCAGTACATTTGTCCCCTCCTCACTTTGAATGGCCCAAACTAAATATAATGGTTTAGTAAACGTGCATAGATACATCTACCGGTGTCTTAAGAAATTTTTTAGATGATTTAGTAAAGGTTCTTTTGGATACAAAATTAGCATTCACACGACATCTTATGTAAATGTTCGTACCATCATCATTAGTGTTGAGTTGTCGTGGGATAAAGTTTGGCACAAGTTATGCATTGAAGTTGGCTACATGTCAGCTCTAAGCTTCATTCTTATTGATTATTACCACCTCTTCATGGTAATTCACTACCAAATGGTTAAATTGAAAACTTAAATTGGAAAGTTAGTATTTTTACTGTTCTCACATCTTTAGAGAAGGAAATGAAGTTGTTAACAAGCTATCTAAATCGAATCTCAATCACTATTCTTTACATTGTAGGAATTGTGTTAGTCAAGAAATTATTCCTTTCATCACTGATAATATGATTAGGTTTCCTAAGTATAGAATAAATAGTTTTTTTGGTTGAGGGTATACTATATGATTTTTAACTTTTATATAATCAACCTAGTCGGGACTCTTTGGTTATAGTGATGCTTTTTCTCCCACGCTTTTTCTATGCATTTTTATTGTTTCTTCGATTCTTTATCTTAGTGCTCATCGTAATCTCTTTAGTTTTGATCTAATAAAATGCTCCTGAGTTTGCTTGATGAAAATTATGGGGAATTTCTATTTTATCATTAGAAATTTCGTAAATAATAAATAATTCTCAAAAACTCCAATCATAACAAAATATTTTAAAAAATTAATCTATTACCAAGAATCCATGAATTGTTTTTTTTTTTTTTGTTTATTTATAAAATCACAATTTTTGAGATATGGTCAACATAAGAATAACACCTAATTATTTATATCAAATTTTATAATTTATAAAACATATTTTCATTGAAATTATTGTTTGTATCATGAATAGGAGATAGGATAATTTTCTTGCCTCAATTGATGAAAACCCCCACCAATAATAAAGAAGAATGGTAGAATAAGTCCTTTAAAAATTTGTCTTCAATTGATGAAAATCGTATTCCAAAAGTGTAGAAGAAATAACTTTGTAAATTAGTTGAATTTCCTCTTCAAAATCTTGCCAAAATATCTTTAATATTGATCCAATGTTGTCCCAAAATTTATTTCATGAAAAAAAATTTGGTACCTTGAATTATAGTAAAAAATTCTAAGAGGATGAAATAAAAATCGGGTGTGATTTGAATTCAGGATGTTTGGGTTTAGCGATGTGTTTAGGGGATGCAGTAGGGTTTTATAACTGTTGTAAGGGTTTTTAATCACTGTAGAGGAAAGAAAAAAAGGGAGAATCATTTTTAAAAAATGAGGAAGCCTCTAACACCCCCCCCCCCCTCTCGGCCTTTTTGCTATGACGGTATCCTTACCCCGTTATGGAGGTAAGACCCCGCTATAGCGATTGAAATGTGATGCTATAAAGATACCCCAATGTCTTGGAATCCATAAAAAACCTTGCTCTTTTTACCCTACTTTATTTTCTTTTGAAATTTACCTTATTTAGCCTTTAACCTACATTGTTCTCCAAGAAATGTTTTAGTTACCTTAATACCCTTATGCTCTACTGAAATTACCTTTATGTTAAATCATATAATTTCTTTTAAAAAATGACAAGGAAATTGTTAATTAAATTAAATTGTAATATAGCACCAAACAAATTCCATAATTTAATATTTTCCATTTCAACTAGAAAGTTTCTTATAAAAAAATTATTTTCACTTAATAATTATAAAATTCATGTTTTCGCTTAATAGAATTATTAAATTTATACAAATCCAGATTTAATTATTTCAAATTTTCATGGATTTCCATAATTAATTATTTATTTAATTAATTTTAATTCATTGAAAAATGCAAGGTATTACAATGACTCAAAGTTGTTTTTGGTGAACGAAATAAGATAACCTAACTATCCAAGGTCAAATGAGTAAAAAAATACTATCACAAGCTCTAACTAAAACAAGTTATAGTTAGCACCATAATAGTACAAACATTAGTAACAACTTAAATAAATGAATAACTTTAATATTAAAAATATTTATGTTGAGAAATAAAACTTTCATTATTGTTCAAATCCATATATGAGGAGTGATGAGCTTCGTTGTATTGAAGTGTGTGATAGTGTTCCACTTTGACATGATCTCTAAGCCCTAAAAATTCGGCATCACAATCTCTATCGTCAACTGATAAAGTCTATTCTTTTTTTTTTCATTTGCCTATACATCGACAATCCATATAAAAATAAATTTAATTTCATTTTGTATTGATGGTATACTTAGGCTTTATGAGGAGAATGAACGATAATATGGGAGTTTTGTCGAGATGAAGAATTTTAATAGTTTTAATGACAAATGTCATCCAAATACAAGTACTTAGAGGATTTATATTCTCTAACTACAGAAATAACATATTTTAAAAATATATTTGAAAACATCATTATTAGAAATCTACAAAATGGAAGAAATGGATCCAAATAATATGGTAAATCTCGAAAAATCATAAACTCTAGATTTTCTACTTGTTTTTCTATATAATGAGAAACACTATCCCCTAAGAACCTAAAAATAAAACCTTCCAACTATCGCATCTAGAGAATACCAATTTAAAATATTCAAATACAAATAAATAGAAGTCTTTTTCGTGTTATTGCACTTCTCAAATGACATTTAGGAAGTCTTCTTAAAAGTGGGGCTCAAGGAACTCACATCCAACTCAAAGAATGTTGTTTATCATACATCCATTATTTCATCCATTAGCATGTTCCCTTGAATCGGAATTTTAATAGGCAAAGCTTCTATGAACTCTCCCTCAAAGTTATAAATAACTACCCTGATACATGTCCCCATATCCCCACTAAAAATTATTGTATTATACCAACCTGTGTGAAACAAAATTATATACAACTTAGCCCACAAATTGTCCCTATGGCATTAACTTCACCCAAAGACAAAAAGAAAAGGAAACATACACCCACTACCACTTACACAAACTAGCTCACAAACATGTGGTAGGAACCAAAATATTACACTCACTACCAAATAGACAACCATTAAACACCTAGTAAGTAACCCACCAGTAACACCCCGCATTTTCATGCATTAAATATTTAATTAATTCGGGAATTTAAAATTACTTGTGAATCGTAATTTAATTGAATTAATTAGGGAAATATTATTTAAATATTAATCAAGGAATAAATGGTTAATATTTACGGGAAGTTATTTACTAAGTGAATAGTAATTATTTATTTAAGTCATTTCGAGTATTAATGACAGGGTAGACACTTATCTCAAACGGGAGTCGGTATAGACTAAAGGGGTGAGGGGATAAACATTTTTATAAATTAATTCGGATGCCAATTCTGAGTATACGGTTGAGTCCGGATGGGCCGAGATAGTCCGAAAAGTGTACCCGGGGGTAGTAAATGGGTCACGGGGCGTTTTTAGACATAGTCGGGCCCACACGGGGGCATTTGGGTCACTTGGGCTTGGCCCATTAGGAAAAAAACGGGATTTAGGTAAATTAAGGAATTTGGAGGAATGATATAACGGCTGATAGAGTTTTAGAAAAAGGCTAATTGGATTAAGGAACCCTAATAGCAGTTAAAGGCATTTTTGGGATCACTAGAGAGCCAACAAGGATCATCTTCAACCTTGGAATTTATCTCCGAATCAGACACTACGAAACCTAAGGAAAATGGATAACTTGCAATAGTATTAAATCTGTTTTGAAATTCATATTCATGTGATGTGTTTGATCAAAAATTCGTTTTGGGTATTCATGGCATAAACATGAGGTTTTAAAAAGTGATAATTTGATTTACGAATTTTAATGAAAATTCGGATAGAAATCTGATAATATGAACTGATACATATCTGGTAGGATGATATCTGGATAATTAGAAACAAATTTGGTGAAGGGATTTGGGATGTAAATGGGTTAAGGGTTAAAGATGAATTTTTCCCCAAATCCAGAAACTGTAGTTAATGGACGAATTAATGATGTTGGTGGACATTCTGGAGGTCCCTAATAAGGTTTCTAACATGTATTAATGCTAAGAGGGCTTGAGGTTACTGGTAGAAGGAATTAGGGTTTGAGAATTTCCGTCCATGGCTGAAGCTGTCTTCGCGAAGAAGACGAAGACCTGTTCGATCGATCAATCGAAGGTCTGGGTCGATCGATCGAAGGTCGACAGATTTCGGCAATTCTGCCCAGTTATGTGTATAAAAGAAAAATTTATATAATAAATCCTTATGTAATTAATTATGGGGAAATTAATACATGAGTCTAAACCTAATTAATAATGAGTAAAGTTAATTAGGATTTGAGGAAAGTTTTGGGTGACACGTCATGATTATAAATTCGAGAGTCGGGAATTTAGACTCGAGTGAGGTTATTTCGGGCTACGAGGGCTACGAGAGTAAGTCCAAATTTATGGTGGGAGCGACACCAAAGGTGAATAAATTAATTAATGTGCAAATTAATTAATAGTTAGGGTTGGACCATAAACTCTTAATAAATAAAACAGGCTGGTGTTACGGATTTAGTACATGGTGTAGCCGGGACGTTTTATTTTTATATATATATATACGGTGTGTGATATTATATATATAGTGTGTGTGCATTAATATCAGAGATTGAATATTACTATTATATACTCTAGTGCTATAGGGGGAGGTTGCGCGTAGTGGATGAATCCCCTAGCTTGAGGAGTAGGGCGAGTATAATCCCAGGTCATAGCGTCCGTTATATGGGTGAGGGGCATCTCACTTTCAGGCAAGGAATATGACCGCCTCCAATTCGTATGTTAAACTAAGTTAGTGAGCGAATCTAACTTGGATAACTAGGTTACGTGAATACACCTAGTGGGATAGCACTTGGGAAATTTTATATTTTTTTGAGTATTCTTATTCGGTCGAAAGTTGGCATTAAATGTTATTTCAATATGTTTGTGAATACTGTAATATGATTGAATTATATAATTAGGTAAATAATTATATAGGGAATAATTAATACATAGTGAAAAATGTATTAGGTGTATAACTGGTGTGAATGTTATATGGAATTAAAAGGAGTAATGATTTAAATAAGTTGACGTTTATAATAACTTAAGAAAAAAATCATGTTATAAGGCATACTCGTTTAGAGTTGGTAAAGTTCAAGGGTTAAAATATACAATGGGTCAGGGCATAGGACCTAGTAAATTAATTGGAAGCATTAGTAGTGAACATTAGGGGAGGGGTGAGGAAGTCCTCAAGAGAGTGCGTCACTAACTAAAATATGAAAAGCATGCATATTTATTTATTACTGCAAGTTAATCATTTGTTAAATGTTTTCAAATGTTTTTGGGTACTAACCCTTGCTATAAAAATTTTAAAATCCTTTTAGGTGTCCAACCACAAGGGCGCCAAGCTTGACTCTATTCCAGGTATCCTTTGCTGCAACACATGTGGATGTCGCGGGGTTTTGATAGACGCCTCCTTCTTCCATTCTTATAGAGACTCTCTAGTAGTTATCTGAGCTTGTCGCTCACAGTTCATTTATCAGTAGTAGACTTGTTGAGATGTTTTCCTAATACTTAGTTGTATTGGTTGTTTGGACCGATGGTTTATTCGGTTAGGTATTTTATTTGTGGATGGTTATTTTAATTAATTGTGATTCTATATTGTTATGTTTCGCATGAGTTTTAATCTAATTAATTGAAAGATAAAAATTGGCACCAGTCTATTTTTCTCACTTAGGTGGTTGGTAATTTAAAAAGACGACAATGATGCTAAGAATGGACCAACTGAGAAACCTTTTCTAACTTGATTTAGGACTGATCGCCCGGGATTAATTAGGCGGGGTGTCATAGATGGTATCAGAGCATCAGGTTCTAGTGTCCTTATGATCTGTGCGGCTTTCTACGTTTCAGTGTAGCACTCGTTGTTATAGAGCCCTATTATTAGGAATGTTGATTCATTTTCCGCTTGCGAGCTATCGTATTTCTGCTCTGTATATTTTTGTGTAAATTGGGTACTTATACATTTCAATCTATTTCAGATGCCACCGAGGAGACTTAGAGCCGAGAGGGCTGAGGCTAGGGATGAAATAAGGGAGGCTCATCAGGAGCCACAGGTACCGCTACCACCACCCCCACCCGAGTTGATTTCCACTACTCAGGTGGCAGTGATAGTGGCCCAGGCGGTCGAAACAACAATGAGAGCTATGGCAGCTCACTTTCCATAGCCCCAGGCACCGCCTCCAGTGGCACCAGCAGTTCAGGGTCTAGTGGGGCCACCATCTTGGCAGAGAGTTAGGGAGACCTTCCAGAAGGGTCACCCACCTGAGTTCCGGGGTAGTACAGATGTGATAGAGGCTTGTGACTGGAAGAAGAACATTCAGCGCCATCAGCGCATGCTACAGTGTACCGAGGTACAGAAGCAGATGCTTGCTACCTTTCGTCTATCAGGGGCTGCCTTACAGTGGTGGGAGTCAGTTACCACCGCCGGGGAGCGAGACTTGATGCCGATAGCAGAGTTTTGGGTGCGGTTCGACCGCAAATACTTTCCACCAGCAGTAGAAACTGAGATGAGGAAGAAATTCAGTGATTTAGTTCAGGGTCACCTATCAGTGGCAGACTACGAGGAAGAGTTCACCCGTTTGGCAAACTTTGTGCCAAATGAGGTGAGCGATGAGGAGCAGAAGAAATCGATGTTTATGGACGGATTAGCCTAGAGGATCAGGCAACACTTGATTGGGAATCCGACGTTAGTGACGTATACAGACGTCGTTAATGCCGTACTTGTACATTTCCAGGACCATCGCTTCCATGCGAAGGGGAGCAAGCGAACAGGGGAGCTGAGCCAATAGGGCAAGGCTGTTATTAGTAGTGACACTAGTGGTGATCAACAGCGGGCGAGTAGTCAGCAAGGGAATCAGGCTAAGAAGTTTAAGCCTGGTGGTTTCCGACAGGGGGGACAGGGGTTCAGGCATGGGCAGCCGGGCCCGAATCAGCAGCAGCAGGTTCCTCAGGGCCGTCAGGGCCAAGGGAACAATGGGGGAGGCCAACAGGGCCAGGGCCAGCCGCGTCAGGGCCAACATGGCTAACGACAGGGGGATGGACAGAGACGCTGCTTTGTGTGTGGCCATCTAGGACACTTCAAGAGGGAATGCCCACAGAGGGGTAGAGGTCAACAACAGGAGGCCCAACAGGGGCAACGAGGGCAATTACCACGAGCAGCACCAGCCCCACCCGCCCTACCTCAGCAGGGGCAGATGCACTACGGACGTGTGTATAACGTCCGGGATGTTCCTAATCCTCCGGCGCAGCAAGCACCGCCAGCAGTTGAGGGTATGTTTCTTATTCATGGTTATGAGGGTAGTATTCTCTTTGATACAGGAGCATCGCATTCATTCATTAAATTAAATTTTGCTCAACGGGCCGGACTACTAGAGACTGTGGGAGGTCTTCGGATGTGTGTAGAGTCGCCAGTTGGCAGCGGGGCCACGATTCACTCGATCTGTCGGGGTGTGGACATTTTGATTGGGAGACTTAGTTTAGCAGCGAACCTACTAGTGTTAGATATGGAGGGGTACGATGTCATCCTGGGTATGGATTGGTTGGCAGGTTATCGGGCGATGGTGGATTGCTACGAAAGGACTATCGTGTTCTCCATTCCAGGGCAAGAGATGTTCTTAATAGCAATGCCACTACCCGAGGGAGGGTCACGCACACACTTGTATTACATTGAGGAGGAAACCTCACAGGAGGTGTCTATTCCGTTGGATTCAATCCCAGTGGTGAGAGACTTTGAGGATGTGTTTCAGGAGATACCAGGGTTGCCACCTAGCAGGGAAATCGAATTTGTGATCGATTTAGCACCGGGGACGAGGCCCATTGCTCGGGCCCCATACCGTATGGCCCCTTCAGAGATGCGTGAGCTGAGGGAGAAGATTCAGCAACTTCTGGCTCAGGGTTTCATACGACGGAGTACATCGTCGTGGGGTGCACCGGTGTTATTTGTGAAAAAGCGAGATGGCTCACTACGGTTATGCGTGGACTATAGAGAGCTGAATAAGGCCACGATACGGAATAAGTATCCGTTGCCTAGGATTGATGACCTATTTAACCAGTTGAGAGGGGCGTCTTATTTCTCTAAGGTCGACTTAAGGTCAGGATATCATCAATTACGTATCCGATAGGAAGATGTTCCGAAGACCGCTTTCTTGTCGCGGTATGGATCTTACGAGTTCAGGGTGATGCCATTCGGACTCACCAATGCACCAGCAGTGTTCATGGACCTCATGAAAAGAGTATTCAGGGAGTTTCTCGATCAGTTTGTTATCGTGTTCATTAGTGACATCCTGATCTACTCAGGTACCGAGGAGGAGCACACAGAGCACCTACGTATAGTATTACAGACATTACGGGATCACCAACTCTATGCCAAATTCGGTAAGTGTGGATTTTGGCTACGGGAGGTTCAGTTCCTTGGCCATGTGGTGTCAGACCGGGGTATTGCAGT
Source organism: Sambucus nigra (assembly GCA_949130495.1). Taxonomy (NCBI): domain Eukaryota; kingdom Viridiplantae; phylum Streptophyta; class Magnoliopsida; order Dipsacales; family Adoxaceae; genus Sambucus; species Sambucus nigra. The sequence goes on from OX422207.1 coordinate 764,946,729, forward strand.
GGATCCAAGTAAAGTTTCGGCGGTGAGGGAGTGGGGACAGCCCACGACACCGACAGAAGTGCGCAGTTTTCTGGGGTTGGTCGGTTATTACAGATGGTTCATCAAAGGATTCTTGAAGATTGTGGGACCTTTGACGAATCTTACCCGGAAAGGGGTACCTTTCACTTTGGATGATCACTGTCAATTAGCCTTCGACGAGCTAAAGGACAGGTTGACATCTGCGCCTGTGCTTGCATTGCCGAAAGGAGGATTACAGTATCGGGTCTACACTGACGCATCCTTACAGGGACGTGGGGGTGTGCTTCAGCAGGAGGAAAGGGCTATAGCTTATGCGTCCAGGAAGCTAAAGACCCACGAGAAGAATTAACCCACTCACGACCTAGAGTTAGCAGCAGTCGTTTTTTCTTTGAGGATATGGAGACATTATCTCCTGGGGGAACAGTTCACGCTATTCACGGATCACAAATCACTTCAGTATCTATTCACTCAGAAGGATTTGAATATGAGACAGAGTCGATCGCTATAATTCATGAAAGACTATCATTTTGATATTCAGTAACATCCTGGTAAGGCTAATGTGGTGGCAGATGCATTGAGTCGTAGACCGACTGGGGATATATCAGAAGTCTAGAAAGCGAAGTGGAGAGAACTTCGATACGAGGATGACGTAGCCAGGGCTTGTATGTCAGCATTATCCATCACACTTGAGATCATTATGCGGGTTGTGGGAGCCCAGGCAGAGGATCAGACCTGCCGGGATAGGGTGAGTCAGTTGCTAGTTGAGGGAGAAGAAGGTTACTCGATCAGCTCGGAGGGAGGCTTACGCCATAATGAGAGGTTGATTGTGCTAGAGGATGCGGAGTTGAGGCACGTTGTTAAGACAGAGTCTCATGGGTCGAGGTTCGCGGTACATCCCGGTAGGGATAAGATGTATCAAGATATGAGGAGGCAGTATTGGTGGGCAGGGATGAAACGGAACATAGCAGAATTTGTTTCGAAATGTGCCACATGTCAGCTTGTGAAAGTTGACCATCAAAGACCATCAGGGATGCTACAGCCACTTGAAATTCCTGTGTGTAAGTGGGAGAGCATCTCTATGGACTTCATTACAGGATTACCGACATCACAGAAGGGTCACGATTCCATATGGGTTATTGTGGATTGGTTGACCAAGGTCGCCCACTTCCTACCAGTTCGCGCAAACTTTGAGACAATGCGTTATGCACAGCTATTCATAGAGGAAATTGTTAAACTGCATGGGGTACCAATTAATATTGTGTCGGATAGGGACAAGATCTTTGCAGCCCATTTTTGGCAGAGTTTTCAGGAGGCCATGGGCACGGAGTTACGGTTGAGTACAGCCTATCACCCACAGACTGGCGGGCAGACCGAGAGAGTCAATCAGATGTTGGAAGATATGCTTAGAATGTGTATACTAGACTTTGTGGGAGGTTGGGAGAAATATCTTCCTCTGGTAGAGTTTGCGTATAATAACTCTGACCAATTCGAGGCATTATACGGGAGACCTTGTCGTTCACCCGCTTGTTGGTTAGAGGTGGAGGACAACAAACTGTTGGGGCCGAAAATTGTTCAGGAGACATCTTCCAAGATAGGGCTGATCCGAGGAAGGATTCGGATAGCTCAGGATAGGCAGAAAAATTACGTTGATGCTTCACGGAGACACGTGGAGTTAGAGGTTGGGGATCAGGTATTGGTCAGGGTGTCCCCCATGAAAGGGGTGATGAGGTTCGTCAAGAAGGGTAAACTAGCACCGAGGTATGTGGGACCTTTCCCTATTATCGAGAGGGTAAGGCCTGTAGCCTACAGGCTAGGTTTACCGGAGCATCTTCAGGGAATACACGACGTGTTCCATGTAGCATCGCTGAAGAAATATCTGAAGAGTGAGAGGGCCTTCTGGCACATTCCACTCGAAGAAATTGATTTACAGCCAGACATCTCATATGAGGAGAGGCCAGTGGCTATCCTAGACCGTAGCGAGCGGAAATTACGATCCAAGGTCGTTCCACTAGTTAGAGTACAGTGGGGTCATCACAACATTGATGAGTCTACCTGGGAGCGGGAGGAGGATATGAGGGAGCAATATCCAGAGCTTTTCATCACATGTATGACCTAATTTCGGGGACGAAATTCCTTTGTAAGGGGGGGAGTATGTAACACCCCGCATTTTCATGCATTAAATATTTAATTAATTCGGGAATTTAAAATTACTTGTGAATCGTAATTTAATTGAATTAATTAGGGAAATATTATTTAAATATTAATCGAGGAAAATATGGTTAATATTTATGGGAAGTTATTTACTAAATGAATAGTAATTATTTATTTAAGTCATTTCGAGTATTAGTGACAGGGTAGGCACTTATCTCAATTGGGAGTCGGTATAGACTAAAGGGGTGAGGGGATAAACATTTTTATAAATTAATTTGGATGCCAATTCTGAGTGGACGGTTGAGTCCGAATGGGCCGAGATAGTCGGAAAAGTGTACCTGGGGGTAGTAAACGGGTCACGGGGCATTTTTAGACATAGCCGGGCCCACATGGGGGCATTTCGGTCACTTGGGCTTGGCCTATTAGGCAAAAAACGGGATTTAGGTAAATTAAGGAATTTGGAGGAATGATATAACGGCTGATAGAGTTTTAGAAAAAGGCTAATTGGATTAAGGAACCCTAATAGCAGTTAAAGGCAATTTTGAGATCACTAGAGAGCCAACAAGGATCATCTTCAACCTTGGAATTCATCTCCGAATCAGACACTACGAAACCTAAGGCAAGTGGATAACTTGCAATAGTATTAAATCTGTTTTGAAATTCATATTCATGTGATGTGTTTGATCAAAAATTCATTTTGGGTGTTCATGGCATAAACATGAGGTTTTGAAAAGTGATAATCTGATTTACGAATTTTGATGAAAATTCGGGTAGAAATCTGATATTATGAACTGATACATATCTGGTAGGATGATATCTGGATAATTAGAAACGAATTTGGTGAAGGGATTTGGGATGTAAATGGGTTAAGGGTTAAAGAAGAATTTTTCCCCAAATCCAGAAACTGTAGTTAATGGACGAATTAATGATGTTGGTGGACATTCTGGAGGTCCCTAATAAGGTTTCTAACATGTATTAATGCTAAGAGGGCTTGAGGTTACTGGTGGAAGGAATTAGGGTTTGAGAATTTCCGTCCATGGCTGAATCTGTCTTCGCAAAGAAGATGAAGACCTGTTCGATCGATCGATCGAAGGTCTGGGTCGATCGATCGAAGGTCGACAAATTTCGGCAATTCTGCCCAGTTATGTGTATAAAAGAAAATTTTATATAATAAATCCTTATGTAATTAATTATGGGGAAATTAATACATGAGTCTAAACCTAATTAATAATGAGTAAAGTTAATTAGGATTTGAGGAAAGTTTTGGGTGACACGTCATGATTATAAATTCGAGGGTCGGGAATTTAGACTCGAGTGAGGTTATTTCGGGCTACGAGAGTAAGTCAAATTTATGGTGGGAGCGACACCAAAGGTGACTAAATTAATTAATGTGCAAATTAATTAATAGTTAGGATTGGACCATAAACTCTTAATAAATAAAACAGGCTGGTGTTACGGATTTAGTACATGGTGTACCCGGGACGTTTTATATATATATATATATATATATATATATATATATACGGTGTGTGAGAGTATATATATATATAGTGTGTGTGCATTTATATCAGAGATTGAATATTACTATTATATACTCTAGTGCTATAGGGGGAGGTTGCGCGTAGTGGATGAATCCCCTAGCTTGAGGAGTAGGGCGAGTATAATCCCAAGTCATAGCGTCCGTTATATGGGTGAGGGGCATCTCACCTTCAAGCAAGGAATATGACCGCCTCCAATTTTTATGTTAAATTAAGTTAGTGAGCGAATCTAACTTGGATAACTAGGTTACGTGAATACACCTAGTGGGATAGCACTTGGGAAATTTTTCATTTTTTTGAGTATTCTTACCCGGTCGAAAGTTGGCATTAAATGTTATTTCAGTATGTTTGTGAATACTGTAATATGATTGAATTATATAATTAGGAAATAATTATATAGGGAATAATTAATACATAGTGAAAAATGTATTAGGTGTATAACTGGTGTGAATGTTATATGGAATTAAAAGGAGTAATGATTTAAATAAGTTGACGTTAATAATAACTTAAAAAAAATCATGATTTAAGGCATACTCGTTTAGAGTTGGTAATGTTCAAGGGTTAAAATAAACAATGGGTCAGGGCATAGGACCTAGTAAATTAATTGGAAGCGTTAGTAGTGCACATTAGGGGAGGGGTGAGGAAGTCCTCAAGAGATTGCGGCACTATATAAAATATGAAGAGCATACATATTTATTTATTACTGCAAGTTAATCATTTGTTAAATGTTTTCAAATGTTTTTGGGTACTGACCCTTGCTATAAAAAATTTAAAAACCTTTTTGGTGTCCAACCATAAGGGCGCCAAGCTTGACTCTATTCCAGGTATCCTTTGCTGCAGCACATGTGGATGTTGCGGGGTTTTGATAGACGCCTCCTTCTTCCATTCTTATAGAGACTCTCTAGTAGTTATCTGAGCTTGTCGCTCACAGTTCATTTATCTTTAGTAGACTTGTTGAGATGTTTTTCTGATATTTACTTGTATTGGTTGTTTGGACCGATGGTTTATTCGGTTAGGTATTTTATTTGTGGATGGTTATTTTAATTAACTGTGATTGTGTATTGTTATGTTCCTCATGAGTTTTAATTTAATTAATTGAAAGATAAAAATTAACACCAGTATATTTTTCTCACTTAGGTGGTTGGTAATTTAAAAAGACGACAGTGATGCTAAGAATGGACCAACTGAGAAACCTTTTCTAACTTGATTTAGGACTCATCACCCGGGATTAATTAGGCGGGGTGTCACACTACCTACCCCAACCTTCTAACAAATAACAAAACTCGATGATTGGTTATGAACATGGCTCCATAATTCCTATCTGTCCACTTGAGTTTCAAACATAGGTTATTTTTCCCTACATCAAAAGAAAACTTCTTTGATCATATTATAGACACCCCATCCTAGGACCCTCCCTCCCAAAGAACTTGCTTAGGTCCCTAACACCCACTCTTTCACCATAAGCCCTAAGTTTTACTTCGAGTACCGACCTAGAGGCTACTGAGTGATCTTGAGCCATGTTTAACTCTGATAAGCTCCATATATTGAGATAATCTCAATTAAATTTTGAAGGGAACTAAATTACCATTCCAAGAGTTCAACCCGTGCGCTAATCGGTCATACGGTCCACACGAGCGATCCACTTTACTTCGAAAATAACATGAGAAGCCATCAGGTGGTACCTTGCTCCATTTGGCTCCATAAAGCTCTCCAAATTGAGCACATCTTAAGGAATATTCTAAGGTATCTGAATCCCCTTTCCATCGGTTCATTCCATGAACGAATCGTCCTTATAGTTTGGACAAAGGATTCATTTTATTCCGAAGGGTCATTAGGCGCTTTCAACCCCCATTTTACCTTGGTGAACTCTCGAAACTGAGCAACCCTCAATGAAATATCAAAGTTCAATGAATTCCATTTCGAATGGTTCACCCCATGCACGAATAGGCCTTACGATTCGAATAAGTGATCCATTTTCCTCTGAAAACCTCACGTCGATAACCATCGGGTGCTTTCGAGCCCCATTTAACCTCAGTCAACTCTTGGTCCAGATAGTGTCTCAATGGATACTTAAAGGGATATGAATTCCCTTTTCCAATGGTCTTCCCTGTGGGTGATTCAGACTTACGGTCTGCATTAATGTCCATTTTACAAAAACAAATGATTTTGGACTGCCTATAGGCACCAAAGACACTTTGCCTATCGGCATGGTGAACGTTTCCTTGCCCAGCAAGGCAGGACCACTATCGATACTTAGGCCAGGGTTTATGCCTATTGTCACCCCTAGAACCTATAAATAGGTGCCATGAACTCACCTTAAAATGGGCAGTCAAGAGATTCCTCCTAGAATATCAACGAACTTTCCCCTCGAATTCAGAGCGTTTCCCTTTCATAAAAAGGCCATTGTCATACATTTACTTCCATCATTTCCTTACCTCACTTAGTAAATCAACCCCAACTATTCATACCACTTCCATATAATTTCAATATCATTATATTAGCATCTTAAAACCAACAATAAGAATTCATAAGGATGTTTACTTCTCCATCCCTTTCTCTAACCTTTCCTTTTTAGTGTTATTTATCTTATTTATACTTTTATACTTTTGTTTCGTTACATCACACCCATTAATCTCTACTCTTTATTAGTAGTATTGCGCAAAATCTATTATCAGAAAAACCACAAAAAGAAGAAAAATAGGGTTCATCTGTGACTTTCACAAGCACACTCTCACTCCAAAACATATTTTTCCTACACACTCATAAGAGAAATCCAAAATTCAAATTTATGGGTTTAGACCCACCCCCATGATATTTTCGAAGTACGTGGACTTTGATGCCTCTTGGGCTACGTAGGTTTCTTGTGTCAATCCTGAGATTCGAGTCCACCCTTTTTCATGTTCATACATAACTTTTATATCATATTATATATGTTTGATGTGAGTTTTATACTCCTACGTACTCGTGTCTCGTCCAACATCCACGTTCACTCTTTCATAGCGATTTGTGATTTGACTAACATAACATCATACTTTTTATAAAGTATTTTCGATAACACTCATACAGATGAATTCACTTGGTCCTTGCATCACACGAGTTGAACGATTCCATTATCCTAATAGTTTCTATTATACACATTTACACACACATTATGGAGTCTAAAAGGAGAAGATTGACATTTTCCCACGAGAGACGAAAAGGGAAGAATGGGTACCTAACACCTTCCCATTCCTTAACTTATTCCCCCAAACCCTCGAACTACTTAGTTTCACATGCATTAATTTGACCTTTATGCCGTTGTCTTAAGGCGGTAACATTCTTTTGTTTGTTTTCATCAAAATAGGCTTGAGACTCTATCTCTTTACACTATCCCTCACATGACGACGATCGACACCTTTATTTGGTGCATCGTAGGGAATCCTACCTCGGATGGACACAATGGTGACTCTGATGGGGAGTTATTTTAAGGTGAATGGACTCTATTTTTACATGGGTGTTATTTTTTGATATCCTACTTTTCTACATGTGTACATATGTTCCCACTTGTATGTTCCCTTTACACCTTACTTATATTTTGTATGCCTACCTCATGCTTATCTCTACCATGCTATCTCCTTATGTATATATCACTTTTAACTCACTTGTACATGCTCACTTCACACACTTAAACTTCTATATAGTTTCACCTTCATTCATACGCTTCACATACCTCTTGTAGAATATCCATGCTTAGCTTCACTAACACACACCCTCACCTCTCTCACTTGTATATATGCACATTTACCCTTATCACACACCACTTGTAGTTGATCCATGCTAGACTCACTGGAACGCCAATTCACTTGTATATATTTACATGATCACCCATACAACTCCCATGTCACCCTCTCACCTTACACATTTAACCCATTCCTATATCCACATGCTTCCTTATCACCATGCTTAGTGTAATCTTAATGATCATGATAGATTTCCTTTTCATGATACTTATATGATCTCCCTTGTTAGTGCATTACTCCCCTTACTTAGCATGCAAATAAAAAACTCTCTCCATAATATACTAATTATGGCTCATGCATTTTTACACACTAAATCACTAGAGCATGGAAATATTTACCAAAATTTTATCCCATATTAGGGGTAACTTAATGATTAGTATCGGCTTCATTGGGGCATGATTAACTAAGCGATATAACTCTCACCTTCCATTGGCCTCGTACCTTCGACGTATATCAAAATGCACCCTCACATCATACCGCTTGAATGAGCTCAAGATGGGAGGTATATAGTAGTGAACTCATTTACATATATCAAGTACATCGAATTTGCTCTCACATGTACCATCCCTATGAGGTATATCATGAGGAAATTCACGTACACTCAGGTATATCAAATCTCTTGTCCACATGTATTGATGAATGATTGCCCTTATATGCATGAGATATATCATGGAAGTCATGTAAAAAGGGAAACCCTTCCACTAGCCCAATAAGTGCATAAACCTCATGTAGGCATCAATTTTAGGGCAATCATAATTAGTTTATCGGTTACCATGCATTCCACTCAAATTTTTGTGTTATTTTTCCATTTTAAAAATAGGACCTTGTCCGTAAGCTTGGAAACAAATCAAAACGTGTTTTATATTTATAAACCCTATATTTCCAGGCTCGGGTACTATCTGATATATTTCTTGTATTTAGGCAAACCTAATACAAGTGAAAACCTAATAATGATAATAATCATGTTAAGGTTCCCCGCCTTTTTTCCTACTTTTCAAAAACAAAAAAAACACTTTTCGATTTCTTCTAAAAATACTGAAAACATTTTTCCTTTTTTTTTTTAAAATACCAAATATTCTCTCTTTGTTTCAAAGATAAATTCAAATCGTTTTTCGAACACATACCTGACTTTGGTGTGTATCCCTATTGGCTTAGATCTTCTACCAAAGCACCACAAAGCTCTGCTGCTTATTATGGTACTTCACCTAAATTTGGGATCTACATCCACAAGATATCCATGGAGAATATTTATCAAGCACCAAATGTCTAGGTAGATATGATGGCTATCTTAGCCTAAATTAGTTCCAAGATTTATAACCTTCAAATTGATGTCCAAGAGATATAATGACATCGAGCCCAGATTCCATAAGCTCATGAACCTGAAATCCTTTTTCGTCATGCTATGGGCGCATATTCCCTTGAGCCTATGAATTCCAGAAGAATACCATCATGTCTCGTTTGCCTCGCATGCAAATGGGAAACTAGCTGCTCAAGTCCCGATTCTAAACCTTTCCTAACAAGGAGTCAATATGACAGTAATCGTGGATCCCAAAGAAGAAAAATTAAACAACATCAAAAAATACCTCAAACTACTATCGAAGAAGTTTGACCAAGTCAAAATCTTTGGTAACTGCTTGGATTACACCCACATGTCTCATTACCCTAAGGCCAGATTGCCAGAAAGGTTTAAAGTGGCAGACAGCGAGAAGTTATGGGGAAGCGGGGCCCCAATTGTGCACCTACAAAGTTATCACCAAGGCATAACACTTCTTACTCCATCCAAAGAAGTAAGGGCATAGATGTTTCTATAGACCTTGAAATAAAGTTACCTTCGATAGTTCTTGTCTCTCGAAGAATACAGAATTCGTATTTGGGAAAATGTAGCCCAGTAATCATGTGTTAGTACAAGGACTACGAAGAGTTATAGGTCACGCGTAGGGGATTAGAGATGCTAAAGAAAGACCTCGGGGAATGAGTTAGATGATTTATTAAAAAATGGAGAGAAAAAGATGCCACTATGACTAATAGGCCCTCAGAGGAAGAACAAGTGATTATTGTGAAGAAAATTTCTTTCCCCATATTCGAGCATCAATAGGAGGACAGTACTACCCACACTTTCAAGCCCTTTGAGATACTAGGGTGTAAATAGAAGAAGGTATCATCTAAACGTAGTTTGAACCGAATAAGCTAAGTGGACAGTTTACACCCAAGAAGTATGAGAAGCCCTCTAATGCCTTAGTCTCAACCATCAGTAACATATCATAACATGCTACCTCTTGGGCACCATAAAAGATACACCGAGCTCCGTGCTCCATGCTCCCCTATCCAAAGTTTACTATGCTCTGGTAACCCCAAATATCATCAAACCATTAGAACCTCAACCAGTGATTTCACCACAAAAAAAATTCAAGCTTAATGCCCACTGTGACTTACCAAGCCGCACACCACACCATCGACCAATGCTTTCACCTAAAAAATGTGATCCAAGGCCTAATAGACCGGAGTATCATTGCCCTGCCAGTTAATCCAAAGCCCAACACCATTCACAACCCTCTTCCAACCCATGGAACTAGAGAGAATGCCATCTTCTTGGAAAATAACCCTACGTTTGACCCTTCTACACAACGTGTGCCTGTCAAAGCACCCATCATCCCCATAGTCTCACCTCAACATATCAAAGTTTTCCCATCCTTTCTCCTACACCCTAAATGTCTTACTGATCAAAATCTATCGTTCCTTATGAGCACCTGTATTTTTGTCCGCAGCCGATCTGTGTGGGGAGGCATGCAATTACCTACTATTTAGACTAACTCTAAGGGTTTGGACTAAAATTTCCTGCAAAGATGTTTATCGACTACTACAAATTTAGTGACCTTTTCATAGTATCCTAAAATAGGCCTGAGAATCATATGAGTGGGTAATACTTATGAAAAAGTCAGTCTAGATGATATTGTACATATCATGGATAATGTGTTTTTCCATAAAAGAGAAATATGCAGCATCTCCCAATTGCTCACAATTTTGAAACTACAAGGGCATCTGGTCCCTTCACTTATATATTTCCTCATTGAGTGGGAAGACTTATTTGATGAGGTTGTATAGGTTTTTGAAATAATTTATTACTCTTGGTAGGAAGACGTCGTCACTAACGGATGGGGGGGGGGGTGACTTTGACAGCTCAGATAATAAATTGAATCACGAAGAAGGAAATTTATGTGGATTGATATTCTTTGAATATTTATATGGATAAATTAATAAAGTATCAATTCATCTTGAGATAGATAAATCCATGGGGGTCTTATTCCTTCCCTCCTCTATGAACCACATGACCAGATCAGGGTGGTACTATAAAGATCTGATTCCCTAGTAAATCAGAGTAGACAAAGGAAATGGAATTGAGAACAACTCCCAATGCCATAAATAACCATGAAGGAAAGTAAAGTCCTCAATCATCTCAAGAAATCCATAGCCAACATAACTTTATGGGAACTCTTCATGTCCTCTCAATTACATCGGAATGCCTTGATAAAGATCCTCACTATACCCACAATATCTCTCTCCACTACTCTAGAAAAAGCTATGAATATGGTTAGATCTTAAACATCTACCAAACTCATCTATTTTTTCAATAGGAAAGACGGTCCCACTATTAACTGTCAGTAATGGATCTTCTTCGAAGTCTGTCCACTCAAAACCTTCAACTGCTTGGGACTAAAAGTCAGTTATCTCATTCTTACATCCGCCATTGTGCGTGCCTAGGACAACACTCGTCGAAAAGTAATGGGTTCCATAAAAGTCAAACTATGGGTTGCCCGTATTAATCCTTTAATGAAATTCCAAGTCATCGACATACCTTTTACTTCAACCTACTCCATGGATCAATTGGTTCCACATCATCCAAGGGCTATCCTCTTCTCATTATCAGAAACTAAATTATTTTGACAAAGGTTAAGTCATAACCATTTTGGGGGACCATGACAGTTCAAAAAGTGACAACACCAACAGTCTAGTGTTGAATATTCAGCATGGGACCAATGAGATGCTCCTCTTCGATTTCAAAATTGATCCTCTCCCCGTCCCATCAGGGGATAACTTCAACGACTGAGTGTGTCAAAAGCACAACCCTTATAGTATAACATAAATGTAATTCAAATGTTCGAGAACATGCATTTCATGCCTGGAATAGGGATAGGACGATGTCGATAAGGAATCCTTAAGCCCATAGTCCTGAAAGAAGACTTGTATGTATGTAGCTTGGGCTACCTTACTTCACCATTTGAACTTAAATCACTCCATGTATTATGATCGAAAAGAAGCCTAGAAAATGAAAAGGCCATTTCGACGGACAATTTGAACAAAAAATTTGTCAATGATGGTGAGGATGTACACTTCTGTATATTCTTTGAACCGTGGTATGACCATATTCGTAAGAAGATGAAAATGGGGTTGGAGATTATTTTTAAAGAAAACACCATTTGGGATGAACACTCGAATTATGAAGTGAAAACTCTAACCGATCAAACCTAAAAATCATTGAGAACAACGCGCGAATTGGCTTTGAAGAATCCTTTGACCTACAAGACACTAGGGGTGAATCTCTACATGATCATCCTAGATGATATGTCATCGGACCCATCCTCTCAAATGACAAATATTGATTTAACTCTATAATAGTGGCATGACAGCTCAGTTTAGCCAACTCAAGCTCAGCCAAGCCCTTCTATTTATCCTAGTCAGATCTATGCACCTATTTCTATTTATCCCTTTCCATATGTAAATGTAACTGAGACCCCTTTTGACGAGGTTATCAACGTTGCTTTCCGTGAAAATGAAATAAATAAGGATTTTGAGTATCTTGTTGTGCCTTATATTAGTGCATTAATTCTAATCAAATTTTTAATGATGAATATTTTAATAAGGAAGATAATAAACAACATAACCGCATTCAAATCAATTGTGATGAGACTGTTGTTATTAATCTCGGTTCTAGTATCCACCAGCATGAGATTAGGATAGTATCTACCCTTAACGAGCATGAGCATGCGCAAATTAAAGAGTTACTGAAAGAATTCATAGACGTCTTTGTCTGGTCTAATGACGACATGCCTGACATTGACCTACAAATAGCCTAGCATGAGATCTTAACATTGCCGAAATCGACACCGGTCAACAAGAAGTTAAGAAAACTCTGAATCGAATGGTCATTCAAATAAAAGATGAAGTAGTCAAATGACAGAACTTGGATTTCATTCGTGTGCTCCAATACCCCACATGGCTTGCCAGTATCATCCCCATGGCAAAAATCGAGAGGAAACATATGCATGTGCGTTGACTATCTAGATTTGACAAAGCATCCTCGAAAGATGATTACCCATTACTAAACATAGACATGATCATAAACAATATTTTCAACGACATTCGGAAGTCATATTTTGATGGATTTACCGGTTGTGACTAGATCAAGATGAACCCTGACAACCAGGATAACATATCCTTCATCACACCATGAGGAAAGTTTTGTTATACCGTCATGCCATTCGGACTCAAAAATTCTGGGGCTACTTACCAAAGGTCTTCCACAAATAATCTACATGACCTTTTTTCATAAAGAGGTCAAAGTATATGTGGACGACACATTCATTAAGTCCAAGACACGAGAAAGTCATTATCCCACTCTTTAAAAGTTCTTCGAGAAATTGTGACAGTACCAGATGCGACTAAATTCATAGAAATACGTTTTTGATGTCAGGAAGGGAAAACTTTAAGGTTCATGGTCATTAATAAAAGAATTAAACAAGTCCTCACAAAGCTAAAGGCAAACCTGAAATTCCATCTCCCTCGAAGGAGAGGAAAGTTTGACGACTCCTAGGTAAGTTGTAATACTTCCATCAATTCATCAGCTAACTGACCTCCACATGAAACCTATTTTCAAACTTCTTAGAAAAGATTCAACCAAAATTTGGATTGAGGCCTGGCAAGAAGCCTTCGACCAAATTAAGCGATACCTCACCCGACCTCTGGTGCTCATGCTTTCAAATCCAGGCCTCTCCTTCCCCCTGTACTTGATCGTCATGAATATCACAATAGGGGATTTATTAGCCCAATAAATTGAAGAATCTCATAAAGAAATATCCATATACTATGCCCATAAGAAGATGGTCGGGTACGAAGTCAATTACACTTTTTTTAGAGAAAATATATGATTCCCTTTCTCGTCATACTAGTATCCCAAATGGATCCCATTAAGTATCTCATCAAGAAACTCGCTCCATCGAGCCGAATGGCCCATTGGTTGATGTCTCTATCCAAGTTTGATATTTTGTATGTCAAGCTAAAATCAACAAATAGGAGAGATATCTCCGACCACCTTGCCGATTATCCTATGGAAGGAATCAATTTTTGGGTCTCTAAAATCCCGCATGAAGACTTTATCTACACCACTTAGTAGGATCTCAAATGAAATATGTTCTTAGATGGAGCTTCTAAAAAGAAAGGGTACGACTTTGGGATATTCCTGATCGCCCCTGATGACTCTTGCATCCCCATTGCCACCAAACTAGACTTCCGCTGCACCAACAACATGAATAAATACGAAGCATTCACCGTAGGACTCAATATCTCCCTCAATAAAGGTATCAAGAACCTAGACGTTTATGGAGATTCTACCCCCATTGTCAAACAAATCCTTAAAAAATGAAAAGTCAAAGATCAGAAGTTGCAACCCTTCCATTCCCATTTAGAAGAGTTGGCCTCCCAATTTTAAGATGTCACCTTCCACTATTGTCCTCTTGAAAAGAGAAGTCTACCAATTTTTGTCTTGGGTTTTGTCCCGGAATAGCCAAAGGGGGAGATTTGTAATGACACAAATTTCCAATTGAGTCCATATATAGTTTTGGCTCAATTCCGGACAAAAACATTTTTTCATAGGATAGTATTTAATTGTAATATTCTCAAGCCTCTGAAGTGTTTGTTGAAGACATAGCGGCAAAGAGTATAAAGCTTCATCAATATGCCGGTTTGCGTGCCTCGTTTCTACGTCATCAACTATAGCTCCATGCTCCCAAGGTATGAATGCAATTATATATATATATAGGAGCTTGGAACAAAGTTTATTGGGTGTTAGGTTTTGTAAAAACTAAATAAAACTTTAAAATAAGTTTATAAAGTTTTCTGGGCTAAAATTGAATTTTCCAAACTTTCTGGTTTGATGTTCGATAGAGTCGTTCGAACGAGATTGTCGATCGAACGAAAATGTCGTTCGAACGAACCTACCAACGAGTTCCCACCAAAGTATACTGGTTCGTCGTTCGAAATGTCGTTCGAACGAGAATGTTCGTTCTAACGAGATTTCCAACGAGATTCTAACGAGTTCAATCTGGAACGTCGTTAGAAGTCTCGTTCGAACGAGATTTCGTTTGAACGAAATGTCGTTTGAACGAGATGTCAGGCGGGAACAGTTATTGGCAGTTTTTTGGCAGTTTTGCACCCACTTCCCCACTTGGTTTTTAACCAACTTTTTACAGACTTTAATATGTGAGGGAATGACATTTTCCATCTGAACTTTTTCCAACTTTTCCATCCTAGTTTATCTCTTAGAGAGAGTTTGAGAGCAAAAATTGCTTAGGAAAATGTTCATGTTTTGAGTGAGATTTTTAGAGAAAAATTTCCATCACTCTAGTATTTACACCCAAATGAGTTTATTCCAAGTTCTTACATACTTATCAATTGCTTGGAGTTTGGTACCGGTTTTCTCTACACCGAATTGAAGAGAAGTTTTGGGTTTTGCTTCCACCACCCACAAAGAAAGAAGAAGTTTTTCTATGTTGTTTTACCCACACGGGGAAAGGCTCCATGCTCGGGTGACGGTGACCATATAAAGTCCTATTGGTGGATTCCGAGACCGCGGTGGTGTTCCAAGGTTATCCGCTAGAAAGAGGTGTCTACAAGAAGAAGCATCGCGGCTTGAGAGGGATCGAGTCGTGTGTTATAAGTCTATCTGTCTTGTACTTGTAATTCCGTATCTAGTGGATTTGTGGCTAGGGCCGTCCGAGGTTGTTTCCCGTCTTGGGTTTTCCTCGTACATCGCGGCGTAGTGTGATTGGTTTATTTTATCTTGCAAAATAACGTAGAACGCATGTTTAGTATAATTACAAGATAAAATTCGGTTTAAATCATCACACTCATTTAATTTGGACTTAAATTAAATATTGGGTAAGGTTTATTTAATTCAAGTCTTTTCCTAAAATTTGGTTTCGCCTAACAATGGAATATTGATAAATACGACTTAGGCAAATTCAAGGACTTGGATTAATGAATCAGTTTAAGTGAATATATGAATTGATTAATTTTACTTCACTTGGTGTAATTTTAAGTTTGTTTAAGAAATTAAAATTTGGCATTTGTCTATTTTATTGAACCATCACCTTACGCTTCCGTATCATCTTCGAGTTTATACAAAAGGAAATTATTAACTTGGATTTTAATTGAGAAAATCATATTCCGGGGTCCCAGCGCTTTCAAATTGGTATCAGAGCCAAAGCGATAAATTATTTCGTTAACGATCTTTTAAATAATTTTGGGCTAAAATGGATTTTTCCCCATTTTCAAAATTTCCTATTTTGATGGTTCAAACTACGCGTATTGGAAAGCGCGTATGAGATCGGCACTAAAATCTATCGACAAAAGAGTTTGGATGTCTGTTGTTAACGGGTGGTCCCCACCAACTTATTTAGTTGAAAATGAACGTGTTATCAAACCCGTCGATAGATGGACTGAAAATGAGTTTAAACTTGCTAATTTCAATTCCCGTGGTTTAAATGCCTTATTTAGCACTGTCACACTGGATGAATTCCGACGCATTATGACGTGTGAAATCGCTAAAGAAGCTTGGGATATTTTACAATTAACTCATGAAGGAACTAGTGTCGTTAAAGCTTCAAAACTCCAAAACCTCACCACTCAATTTGAAACAATCAAAATGAATGAAAAAGAAACTTTTGATGAATTTTATGCTAAACATTCCGATATTGTTAATTCATCGTTTAACTTGGGAGAGAAAATACCTGGCGACCGTGTTGTAAAGAAAATTTTAAGGTCCCTACCCGATAGATTTATTCCAAAGGTGACCGTTTTAAATTCTTTACCCACTTTAGCCTCTACGAAATTAGAAGAGCTTGTAGGTGATTTACAAACCTATGAACTAGATATGTTTCCCTCTAAAACTGAAAAGAAAATCGAAAAGGGCGTTGCTTTAAAAGCCCGAAAAGAGGTCAAACAAGTAGTAGAGAGCGATAGTGACAGTGACTCGGAAGACATGGCTTTATTTGCTTGCAAATTTAGAAAATTTCTCAAAATTAACAAAGATAAATTTAAAAATGATTTTAAGAAATTTGAATCTTCTAAGCATGACAAGAACGAGAAGATTTCTAAAGCGGAGAAGATGCCTAAAGCCGAAAAGATCCCTAAATCTAGTAATGAAAATTTAGATAGGGACGAGTCTAATAAGTGTTTTGGTTGTGAAGGTTATGGCCATAGGGCGTTTGAGTGCCCCACTAAACTATGGAAAGAGGGAAAGCGACCCATTTCATATAATGAGACCCGTAGTGATAGTGATAAGGAAGAGAATCCCGATTCCCCCACTAAGAAAAATTTTGTGGCTTTTATGGCTAGTCATGTGAGTGATAGTGAGAACTCATCGATTGATGAAACGATAGCACATGCCACTTCCAAGGTCATTATACATGATTCTCTTGTTTTTGATGATAGTGAGAGTGGAGAAGAAAGAGAGAGTGAAAATGAAGAAGAGGTTAATGTGAGTGAACTTCAAAATGCTTTTCAAGAGCTTTATAAAGTATCTATTAAATTAAAAAGAGCTAATTTGAAGTTAGAAGCTAGTTTAAGAGAGAGTTTCAAGTTCGTTGATGAAAATGCTTTAATAGAAGACCTTAGGACACATGAGAGAACTCTTCAAGAGAAGCTAGAATATGTAAAAGGCGAGAGAGATAGCCTTAGGGGTTTAATGGAATCCTTGAAAAAGGAGCTTCTTGCTTTTGAAGAGCAAAATGTTTTACTAGAATCTAACATTTTAGAATTGGAAACTAAATTAAAAGATTCCAGTAATGTCAAATTTGATTTGGAGTGTCGTTCGGAAAAACTTGATAAAATGTTAGGAACGGTACAAATTAAAAATGACTCTTGTGGTTTAGGCTTCAATACTTGTAATGAATCTACTCATAAAGCCAAGACCAATGTTTTAGGAGAATATACTAGGAATGCATTTAAAGATCACTCCTTAGGTAAATCTTTTCGACATGATTTTGCTTGTACACATTGTGGTCGAAAAGGTCATCTTAGGAAATTTTGTTTTGATCTTAAATGAATTTCTAGAAAATCCCATTTTAAAGTAACCACGGTAGTTAACGTTCCAACACCCCAAGATACTCATTCTTCATTAATTTGGGTTAGGAAATCCGACTTGGTTGCCTTACAAAATAGGGTTTTTGATTCTCATTTACTATCACATGAAACCCCCCATGCTATATTTAAAGGTTGAATGTGTTAGTGTTTTATGCATACCCTAGCTTTTTGTGCTTCATATTATATATCATTGCTAGATGTATGCATGTTTAGTCATTTTCTAGTCATTGCCTTATTTCCTATCACATGATAGAAATTATGACTTGTTTATCTTTTGTATTATATTTCCTTCATTTTTTTTGCATTAAATGAAAAATACAAAAAGATTTTTGTTTATCATTTGAATTTTATCTCTTGGTAACTTAAGCTTAATGAAAAGTTCAAATGATTTTTGTTTATCCTTTTGAGTATATATACTTATTTTTGGTGAAAAATGTTAAAAACTCAAAAAGATTTTATTTTGTGTGTATTTTAGTTTGACGCACTTTATGTGGCATATATTTGTGTTTGGATTCCATCGTTTACGCTCCACATGGCTAGAACTTTTGGTTTAGATTTTCAATCCTTAAAATGTTCTTTACCATGTTCTATATGGAGTAGTTGGATTTTGTATTGTTTAAATGGATTCTATTTCTATATGCCGCTATTCACACATGCACGAGCTCTTTTGAAATCTTAATGTCACATGTTATATTTGAGCTTTTTGAGGTGTTCTCCTACCAATCTAGTCATCTACATATCTATGACCTAGGAGGACTAGTGCAAGTCGAAATCCGTTGCATGTGAGATTTGTGTGAAAAAAGAAAACATGAGAAATTATAATGTGCAGGGGGAAGGGCTCCGAAAGGATGAATTAAATCCTTTGCGATAGTAAGCCACCGTTTATTGGATCTAAAAGAAATACGTGATCCAAAGGCCTAAAAATAGAATATTTGGCATTAAAAAGAAAACAATTTCCAAGGCCTATGTTTGTTTGATATATTCATTCAAAAGCAAAAGAATATATATGATTATTGAGGGAGAAGTGGATGGTATATCAACGGTTTGCACAATGTCCGTTTATCCTAGTTGTCTTTAATGTCATGACTCTATTTGGTTTATAGAATCATCATCATGCTAGGCTTGTATGCATTGTGTATGTTTGTTCATTGAGTTCAATCTTCATATTGTCACATGAGGTTATATTTAAATGTGATAAAGTTTGCAATCAAATGAGAACTTCGTGAATGTTTATTAAGTGATTGGGTCTAAATTTAATCGTTGTTCACACCCCAACACTTCCGTTTCCATATGACACATTTTTGCCATACGAGTGTGCAAACTTATTGTATTTTGTGTTATGTGTGTGTTTATATCTATATATATATGCAAGTGCTTCATTGGTA
Organism: Sambucus nigra; assembly: GCA_949130495.1. Classification (NCBI taxonomy): domain Eukaryota; kingdom Viridiplantae; phylum Streptophyta; class Magnoliopsida; order Dipsacales; family Adoxaceae; genus Sambucus; species Sambucus nigra. The sequence goes on from OX422207.1 coordinate 764,966,016, forward strand.
TATTTCTAGTTTATATATATGATATTTGTTTGTCTTTGCCTTGCGTTTATTGCCCATATGCTTTCATGTCTTATCACTTTAAGCTTAAACATGCTTTTATGTTTATTAGTTCTTTATCCTTTGCCTATTCCTGAACAAAAAGGGGGAGAATGTTGATAGGGGGAGAAATGGTATCTAATCCTATTATTATCGTATCTTAGTTTGGGGGAGATTTATCTTAGGGGGAGACGTCTTTCTAAGTAGGTCATGTGTTTGATAAAAGGAGAGAATTAATTAAAATTGCATTTAATACTTTGATATTCCCTATGCATTTGATGAGTTTGCTTAAGTGTGCAGGATTTCTTCTAAAGCGACATTGTTTAAACGGCAAAGCGTTTGATCCTTGTGTTGAGTCAAGTTTGGGTGGGTTATGTTTTTGTGTCTAGTGAGCTTGACGGCCCTTTAGGATTTTTGTTTTGGTGTTTGTCCCGGAATAGCCAAAGGGGGAGATTTGTAACGACACAAATTTCCAATTGAGTCCATATATAGTTTTGGCTCAATTCCGGACAAAAACATTTTTTCATAGGATAGTATTTAATTGGAATATTCTCAAGCCTCTGAAGTGTTTGTTGAAGACATAGCGGCAAATAGTATAAAGCTTCATCAATATGCCGGTTTGCGTGCCTCGTTTCTACATCATCAACTATAGTTCCATGCTCCTAAGTTATGAATGCAATTATATATATAGGAGCTTGGAACAAAGTTTATTGGGTGTTAGGTTTTGTAAAAACTAAATAAAACTTTAAAATAAGTTTATAAAGTTTTATGGGCTAAAATCAAATTTTCCAAACTTTCTGGTTTGACGTTCGATAGAGTCGTTCGAACAAAAATGTCGTTCGAACGAACCTGCCAACGAGTTCCCACCAAAGTATACTGGTCCGTCGTTCGAATGAGAATGTTCATTCTAACGAGATTTCCAACGAGATTCTAACGAGTTCAATCTGGAACGTCGTTAGAAGTCTCGTTCGAACGAGATTTCATTCGAACGAAATGTCGTTCGAACGAGAGGCCGGGCGGGAACAGTTATTGGCAGTTTTTTGGCAGTTTTGCACCCACTTCCCCACTTGGTTTTTAAGCAACTTTTTACAAACTTTAATATGTGCGGGAATGACATTTTCCATCTGAACTTTTTCCAACTTTTCCATCCTAGTTTATCTCTTAGAGAGAGTTTGAGAGCAAAAATTGCTTAGGAAAATGTTCATGTTTTGAGTGAGATTTTTAGAGAAAAATTTCCATCACTCTCGTGTTTACACCCAAATGAGTTTATTCCAAGTTCTTACATACTTATCAATTGCTTGGAGTTTGGCACCGGTTTTCTCTACACCGAATTGAAGAGAAGTTTTGGGTTTTGCTTCCACCACCCACAAAGAAAGAAGAAGTTTTTCTATGTTGTTTTACCCACACGGGGAAAGGCTCCATGCTCGGGTGACGGTGATCATATAAAGTTCTATCGGTGGATTCCGAGACCGAGGTGTTCCAAGGTTATCCACTAGAAAGAGGTGTCTACAAGAAGAAGCATCGGGGCTTGAGGGGGATCGAGTCGTGTGTTGTAAGTCTATCTGTCTTGTACTTGGGGCCGTCCGAGGTTGTTTCCCGTCTTGGGTTTTTCCTCGTACATCGCGGCGTAGTGTGATTGGTTTATTTTATCTTGCAAAATAACGTAGAACGCATGTTTAGTATAATTACAAGATAAAATTCGGTTTAAATCATCACACTCATTTAATTTGGACTTAAATTAAATATTGGGTAAGGTTTATTTAATTCAAGTCTTTTCCTAAAATTTGGTTTCGCCTAACAATGGAATATTGATAAATATGACTTAGGCAAATTCTAGGACTTGGATTAATGAATCGGTTTAAGTGAATATATGAATTGATTAATTTTACTTCACTTGGTGTAATTTTAAGTTTGTTTAAGAAATTAAAATTTGGCATTTGTCTATTTTATTGAACCATCACCTTACGCTTCCGCGTCATCTTCGAGTTTATACAAAAGGAAATTATTAACTTGGATTTTAATTGAGAAAATCATATTCTGGGGTCCCAGCGCTTTCACATAACCACTATGGGCGATATTCCTGGAGGAATAACAATGGCGCTTTCCTGGTTTAAAAGCATGTTACGTCCAATCACTGCTACCACATTGAGCTCATCACCGAAGAAGGCAATGATATGGCCGGATTATGGTACAATGATATTGGATCCTCCTCAAATATGGTAGGTATACTAGAGATGAAGATAATAAAGATCGTGCAACCATTCACAAACTACCAGTCCAATACACCACCTATTATAAAGTTCTTTCAAGAGGAACTTTGATGGAACCCATTTGCATTGCATAGGAGGGGTTGATACTGAAGGAGTGATTTAGAAAATCCATAGTGGGGAATGCTTGCCCCACATGAATGGTCACATGCTTTCTAAGAACAACATCCGTCAAGGGTCTACTATTGGAGTGCTATGGTTCAAGATTACATTACCTATGTTTAGAGATGTCTCAAATTCCAACAGTTTACCAATCTCCAACACTTAACTCCTCGAGAATTTTACAATATGATCTTTCCCTGTACCTTCTCCACTAGGGGCATAGACATCATAAGGATGGTCACTCCCAAAGATTCTTACGATTATGACTTCATCCTAATCGCCATTGACTACATCACTACATGGGTTGAATTCGAGTCATACACAGTGCTGAATGCCAAGAAAGTGGTTAAGTTCATCAGAAAGAACATCATTTTTAGATACAAGGTTCCCTATGAGTTAGTATCAGATAATGGGATCCACTTCGAAGTTGATATCACAAGAGTAGTTGATAAGTATGGGATTCAGAGATACAAGTCTTCTCCTTAGCGATCCCAAAATAATGGTGTCGTCAAAGCTGCTAACAAAATCATTAAAACCATCATCAGTAATATGATAAAAAGTTATAGGAACATGGCTGATCGAATCCATACACCCTTTGAGGTTACTGTGCTTACATCAGAACTCCTACTTGGTCAACTCCATATTCTCTGGTATACAACATGGAAGATGTTTTCCCTATTGATCTAGAAGTACCTTCCCTACGTGTCACACTCAAAAGAAAGGTCAACAAAGAAGATTGTCATCAGAGACGATATGATGGACTCTCACTTTTGGATAAAAAGAAACTTAAAGCTTAATACAACATATAGGTCTACCATCATCAAATTGCATGATCATTCAATAGGAAAGTCAAGGACCATGATGTCCAAGAAGGAAACCTGGCTCTCAAAGAAATTTTTGAACTTATTTGGAACCCAAGAGGGAAATTCAAAACTAATTGAAGCGACCCCTACATCATGAAGAAAATTCTCCCAATCGGTGTCTCTATACTCACAAATATCAATGGAGAAGAGTTGGCACGACATGTGAATCAGGACCATCTCAAGAAATTCTACCCTTAATCCAAATTCTTGACGTGTCATCCCTTTTATATTCTATAAAAATATTCTTTATTTTCCCTACCCAGAACTACGCAGGACATGATCCTCTCAAAATATTTCTTTTTAAAATGAAACTCGTAATTTTTTTTAAATCCCCCAGAGGTATGTAGGTAGCCCAAATGACACACATGAGCACGATCCTTTCTTTTTCACAAAATAATATTCTTTTATTTTCCCCGAGAATGGTGATCCATCTTATCATTTACATTAATAAAAGGATCATGTATGCCTTAGAAATTGGTATAGATAATTTAAATGCAAAACTCATCAAAAAATATAATAAAATATGTCAAAATTATTTTTATTTCAAATTAAGGAACATATCCATTACATGAAATATCAATCGAGGGACTCAAACATAACACCCCATTTCCAATACCTATGCAGTCCAAATAATCACCTTCACATAAAAATGCTAAAATATGTTAGATACCAACACAAGTCACCCCAAACATAAATTTCCCTAGATTCACAAAAACTACACCCAATTTCACTTATAATTCCCTCAACTACCGTACGACCCTATATCATCATCATTTCTAGCTCCCAAAGGCTCCCTGATCTCCCACACCTAGTTAACACTCCGTATACATTCCATATAGTGGTATGACCTGACAAGTTTGGCCAAAACCAAAACACCCTCCTCCATGGTGTCAAAGGAAACGAGCCATCTTTTCCCAGTATCTTCCAACCAAATCTTTCCAACTACCAACTTTAACAACCACGTCAAATAGTCCCCAAATACATGTCAGTCCCCTCCGAAATATTGAAGCGAATGGGTAGTGTAACATCTACACTTCCTAAATGACCTAATTAATATCCATTATTACCTACTAATCAACTTATATCCATTATAGGGTATTCAAATTCAAAAACATCCTCAATAAAACTGAAAAGAATCTACCAAACCTACAACTTTACTTAATTGCCCGAGTACCTCTTGAAGTTTTAAAATTTCTAAAATGACCCTTGAAATTTTCAAACAAGCATAACTTCACCTATACTTAACCTCTAGACCCAAAGTTTATATCAAATCAAACCTCAAGACTTCAACTAAATAAAATTTACATCACTAAACACTATATTTTAATAAAATTAGAAAAATTCCCCTAAAACTTAAGAAAATACCATATTTAATGCCAAATAAATATAAAAATTTAAACCAAGCGATAAAATTTAAATATTCAATATTTACACACTACCCCCTCACCATATCAACCTCTACATGGTAGTAAAAGCCCAAAATACATGTTTAAACCATGTAACAATGTGAAGTTCAAGTTTACATAATTTTATTTTCTTAAATAAATGAATAATCCACCTCAAAAATGCTCTAATAGACTTCCTTTACCTCCTACTATACATCCCCCAAGACCAGAAGCAACAAAACTCAACCCCTAAGTCTGACCAAAGTTTCAAAATTTTCCTCTAAATTGGTATTATATTATTTTATGTGTTAAACTTCATTCTCTCAATTCCAATGGTTTTCTGTGTTGTTACTAGGTTCAGATCAATCCAAACATCCAAGCTTTTACGTCCAAAATAACCTATGTTCAAAGAAACCAAAAAAACTCCATTAAAGCTTGACCTTTAATGGTGAAATTTTATTCCTCGACTTTAAACTAGTTTTAAAGTGAAGAAACATTTCCTTATGAACTCGGGAGCTCCAGTGCAATGATCATTTTTTAAAATTCATAACTTTTGAGCCTCAATTACCTAAAAGTGTTTCTTGTTTCAGAAAAATAAAAACTTCAAATTTTCCATAATTAAACTGCCTCAATCCTCAATCCATATCAAAATCCTTCCCTAGGATATAATATCACAACCATATCCATAATACCCTTCTCCATAATTAGTTATGTTTCAAAAGTTGGTCAAAATTTCATAAAAACACACAGTTTTGTAACTCGATGAATACTGAACCTCAAGCCACAAAACTTATATTTATGGATTCCTTGTGAAAAATTAGTTTGGATTGGTTCAGAAATCATCTCAAATGGTTTAGAAAATCAGGAGTTATGCAATGTCAAAGTTTTTTCAAACCTTAAGTCAACTATTGAGAGGTTAAAGATGATCTTTTTTACTAGAACCCTTGACCAAGAGCGTGAGGGCACGTGGCTAATTAATTTTTTTTTATTTTTTTCCAGTATTTTTATTTTATTTTACTGATCAAAATTGTATAAGGTAAGACTATGTTTGGTCAAGCCTAGATAAAGTTACAAAAAATAGTGTTTTAGGTTAGAAATATTTTCTTTAAATTATAAATTGACCCCTCCTGACTTTTCCAAGTTATGAATTTCAAGGCCAACTTTTTCTACAAGTACTTTAATAAATTTGAGTTAAAAATTCTTTTGTCGCAAGTTCAAAATTTGAACTTAAGCCTTAGATTTTAAAGTTCCTAAATATTTATAACATACCCCTTTAAACGTAAACAAATAGAGTTTTTGTTATAATTTTACCAAAACCAACATTATTATCCGCTATAATTACTCACACAAGTGTTTGTGTACTAAAAATCGAGTCCTAGACCCTCTTGATCTCCTCTGTTGATCATACATAGACCGTTTAATATGCGTACAGGTAGGTTTTTACCTTTTTAATAGTAAACTTTTGCGTACTTGTTTAAATGCTATTGGTATCATTTCATGATGACCCAATCTGATTCTAAGTATGTGTAGAAACTACCATACTCATATATTATTATATCAGTGGTTATTTATTGAAACAAGCATCAATATTAACTAGGATGTAGACTGTCGTGTTGTCCCACAGAATTTTTGTACTTGTCCTAAGGTCTCAAATGTTAAGAGCTTGTGTTATTGCTACATATGTATGAGTGCCACTTTAATTATGTGCCTAACCGGTTACGTTCTCTAAAGGTTTTGGGTTAATTATTATTTGTTTATATTCATAATGCTTCGCTTATTTCTATACTTCTTTGTAATCTGATAAGTGTGGGATTATCAACTTAAATTCCTTTCCCTTCTTATTATAAATTTTAACTATGTGGTTGTATCCAAACAGTAAAATTCTATGCACACTGTAAGATTCTATCTACATATTATTTACTATAAAATTGGTAAGATCTGCTTAACATAGTTGTGTTAATTTCTTTTTCCTCAAGATGTTCCAAGAGAAAGAGGATAGTCCCCCCTCCCTTTTTGTGATATACAAGGGCCGCATGTTTGCTTATTTAACTATATAGGTGGAGACTAAAGAAGATGGGATCAAGGAGTGGAAGTTTTTAATGACCTACTTTATTTTTTTTATTGAGAATAATATGTAATTCACCCCTGTAGTGGTAGTAGAACAAGCGTACGTCACTACTTAATGAATAAAGTTCAGTTTTCTGCCTTAACTTTAATTCATTGCTTTTATACTATCTTGTACATTCATACCCAAAAACACAGACTGTGATAAGTTGGTATGATAGATATGTTCTAAAATACTAATATGCCGGATTTGATTCCTATACGAAGAAATTTCAATAACATATTTACTATGTTACATTTTTCGTAACTTATTTATCATTATTATATATTAGATGTTATTTTGCAGCTGGAATACATGGGACTCTCTCATATTTAGATTACATATTATACCTTATAACCACTGGTAGAACACTCTTAGGAAGGAAGCTTTCTTATGTCGTAGGAAAATGATCCGAACTATTGACGATGAATGGCTCAACTAGAGTACTGTTGTAAAACAACTACTCCTAACAAATTGAGTTTCGGGAGAAGAACATGTTCTTAGAAAGATGCGTGATTACATGGATGATCCAATTGTGCTACAAGAACCTATTAATCTTGCATTGTATTATAATCAACTACCATCCATACTTCACCCAAAATCCACCTCAAATGGTATAATTATAGGAATTTCTTCAAATTCTATCGATCTAGCCATTATGATCCATCAGAGCCAAATGAATTTGTAGTTATTGCCGACATTGATACCTCGGATACAGATGTCGCAGCTCCCAATTAGGAAAAATCCAAACAAAAGAAAAAATCTCCTTCCTTAATGTCAAATAAGTGAATAAAGTAGTGTATATAGTGTGCTAGTCTACTACTTGGGAGGTTGACTAACTTGAAGTTGTAAGGAATATGATGATGTAGACTATAAACTACTATTCTTTTATATGATATAATGGGGCTTCTTATATATATCTTTTCAAAGAAATGTTCTTACACATATTTTTTATTGTTATATTATATTTTAGTATGGTTAGCATTGGAATTCCCTCCACAAGAATCAAACTGAACAGATCCACATTGAAGGAATCATGTGGTGCCTTCAAGAATTGACATCTCTAGCTCGACAACAACATGATCCACACCGAACTCCAGAAGAAATATTAAATGAAGCCAGTAAAATGAATGCTCTCAAAGAAATTATGAGATAATCACATCCTTCATTTCTTGCAAATCTAGGCACTAGTGAAGATGAAAAATGGATGCGCCAAATTATAACAATCTTTAATAGAGTAGGAATCATTGCCTATCTCTGAGTTACCTTAGTCGCCTACATGTTTGAAGGTGAAGTTGATTACTGGTGGCAAGACATATATCGCAATCATAATGTAGATACATTAAGTTAGGAGAAATTTAAAGAAATCTTCTTCAAAAAGGATTTTTCTGAAACTGAGTGAGATCAATTAATTTTAAATTTATTAGTTACAACAAGAAAATCTGCATGTGGCTCAGTATGAAGCCAAGTTTACCTAGTTTTCCCGTTATTCCATTGAATATGTGGATACCAAGACGAAGAAATGCAAGAAGTTTTAAAGATTATTACATCCAAGAATCAAAACTTCTATCACCCCTTTGCAGATTCGAGAGTTTTCTCAACTTATTGAAGCTACCGCAATTGTTGAATGAAATTCTTCTGGTTTTGTGCATTCCCCTCACCCCGTTACTAGAAACAATCATGGTGTTAGAACTTTACCTCAACCATGACCCAAGACTTATCCTAAACCAAGTGGGTCATTTTATTCCAATATCTTCCATAGCAACACATATCTATTGATTCGTTGTCATAAATGTTGATAACTAGGACATATTGTCCTCAAGTGTCTGAAGTTTAAACCTTATACAATCCTTCATCAGTTAGGAAACCCCTCGAGAATTCAAAACCCTCCTCTTTTCCAAAGTCAGCCTAGGCAGAACCTTATCAAGAAAATTAAGCCAAACCCTCATCATGGAAGAATTATGCTATATTGCCTACACGAAATTCACATGACGTGATAGAAGGTACAATACTATTTCATAATTTCCCCTCTCATATTTTATTTGATTGTACTTCAACACATTAATTCATAAGCCTTAAACTAGCTAAAGTATTACAAACTTTTCCTATATCTTTAACTACTCCCTTGGAAATAGAATTACCTACGGTTGAAATTAATATACTTACCCAAGGGTATAAAAATTGTAAAATTCAGATACGATTAGGTACACTCTTTGTTAGATTGATAATTTTGGATATTTTAGGATTTGATATTATTATCAGGATGGATGTATTGCCAAGACATAATCTTATATTGATTGTCATGCAAAAAGAATTTATTTTCAAGACTAAGAAATTTATCCTTTTATGATTCAAGGAACTAGTCTTTCTGAACTCTCAACCTCCCAAATCGAAAACTTCTCTTACTTAATTCCTCGAATTTTGCAAAAAAATTGAAACCATTTTTCCCAAAGATTTGCCAGGTACACCCCTTTCCCGAGAAATGTAATTTAATATTAATATATATCCGAACACTTCTCCTATTTTGATACCTCCATATCAAATGGATCCTTTAGAACTTCGAGAACTTCATAATCAACAAGATGATCTTCTTGAAAAAGGTTGTATTCACCTTAGTTCATCTCCTTGAAGAGTTGTGTTATTTTCCAGAGACACAATGGAAACTTTAGGTTATGTGTACTCTATCGTAAGCTGAACTCAGTAACTATTAAAAATAGATACCCTATACCGAGAACTGGAGATTTATTTGATCAACTTAGAGGAGTGAGACTATTTTCTAGAATAGAATTATGATCTAGTTACCATCAATTACGAGTAAGAGAAGAAGATATTTCAAAAACTTTTTTTTGAGCTCGTAATTGACATTTTGAATTCACCATAATGTCTTTTGGATAAAACAATGCCCCGTGGCTTTTATGGATCTTATTTATAAATCTGAAGACCTTTTCTTGAACAATTTGTTATCATGTTCATTAATAATATTATTTTCTATTCCCAAAGTCATGTAGAGCATGCCGAACATTTAAAGATAGTATTAGGCACCTTCAGAAATCATAGATTGTGTGCTAAAAAAAGTAAATGTGATTTCTTGATGAAAGAAGTCAAATTCCAAGGACATGTGATTTCTGAAAATGGAATCCAAGTATATCCAGGAAAAAATTCAACCACTAAAGAATTGAAGAACCCCACCAATGTCACCTAAATAAAGAGTTCTCTCAGATTAGCAAGTTATTATCGCTTCTTTGTAGAAGTATTTTTATTGAAATTCTATTTCACTACTAAAGCTAATTAGGAAGGAAGTACCATTTTTATGGACTGCTAAATGTGATCAAGCATTCTAGATTTTAAGTGACAAATTAATCATTTATCTTGTTCTAATTATTCTTTCTAGTGATGTAAGGTATGATATTTATAATGATGCGTTGTTGCAAGGCTTAGGATATATCTTGATGCAAAGAGGAAGGGAAGTAGAGTATGGATTACGACAACTTAAGATACATGAATATAATTACCATGTCCTTGATTTGGAGTTAGCTGTCGTGGTATTTGGTTTAAAGATATGGCATTATTATGTTTATGGTGAACAATTTCAAGTCTTTTCAAACCAAAAAAGCATAAAATATACCTTCACTCAAAAGGGATTTGAATCTAAGACAATGACTTTGGATAATTATTTTTTGAAGATTATAGGTTTAAAGTAGAATACTACCCAGTAAAAGGAAATGTCGTATGACATTGTTGACACCATAGAGCAATATGACTTTCAATTAACCCCGCCTTTTTTGAAATTTTCCAATATAATTGCCTTTACAGATTTGAGAAGGAAGATTTTAGTGCAACAATCCCAAGATCCTTTTACACAACAAGTCCGTTATGAAACCCATGACTTCACATATAATAAGGAAGTTGACCTACGATTTAGAAATATATTGTACATGCCTGATAAATCATCTCTCCGAGAAGAAGTATTATAGGAAGCCCATCATTCAAATTTAATAATTCACCCCGGAAGTTCAAAAAATGTATCACTCGTTGAGGGAACATTATTGATGCCTAAATATGAGGAATGATATGGAGAATTTTGTGAAGAAATGATTACTTGTCAGCAAGTAAAGATAGAACATCAGCATCCTGGTGGAATTGTCTAACCACCACCAATTCTAAAGTAGAAATGGGATCATATCATAATGGATTTTATCAATGTACTACCTCCTACGTACCAAGGATACAACTCCATTTGGGTGATAGTAGATCAACTTAACAAATATGGCCATTCTCTATTAATAAAACCACCAATTATTTTCACGGTCTCAGTAAACATTACATTCAAGAAGTTGTACGATTACATGGAATCCCCATATCCATCGTATTAGACAATTATTCTCGTTTTGTAGGAATATTTTGGTAAGAATTTCAAGCCACAATGGTTACTAAGCTCCATTTGAGTACCGCCTTTCATCCTCAGATGGATGCACAATCTGAACATACAATTTAAAGATTAGAATATATATTATGAGCTTGTACTTTAGATATGCCTAACAATTGGAGTGAACATTTACCACTTATTGAGTTCTCCTATAACAAAAGTCATTACTCAAGTATCGAAGTCTACCCATTCTAAGACTTATGTAACCAATCTAAAATTTAGGGTCTCCAAAATATATTACCTAACCCAAACACGTGTATGTCTAACTGGGGGGGGGGTATGAAAACCGACGGGACACTGTCATTAAATTTGGTCTCGAAATAATTCAAGAAACCACTGAGAATATACCACAAATCAGAAAGAGATTAAAGACAATCCAATATCATCAAAAACGTATGTCGAGCATTGCTTGAAGCCCTTGGAATTTCAAACTTGTGACCAAGTGTTTCCAAAAGTTTCTCCCTAAAAGGGAATTTTATGTTTTAGGGAGAAAGGAAAATTAACAACAAGATATATTGGACCTTTGACTATCACTAAATGTATTGGATATGCAGCCTATTAGTTAGAATTACGAGTGGAGTTATCCAATATCCAAAATTTATTCCATGTATCCCAATTACACTAGTATATTCCTGACCCATCCCACGTCATTATATGCCAGTATATTTATGTACACCTAACCATGAGTTTCAAGAATGCCATGTCCAAATTTTAGACTATCAGGTTAAAATTCTCAAAAATAAAGAAATCCCATTAGTCAATATATTGTGGGACATCAAAATTATCAAGAAGCTACATGAGAACCGAAATAAGAAATGAAAGAACAATATCCATGTCTATTTGAAGGTAAAACTTAAGGACGAATTTTCTTTTTAGGTAGGTAGACCGTAACATCCTCACTTCTTAACCGAACATATTAATATCAATTATTACCTACAAATCCCTTTATACCCATCATGGTCAATTCACATTCAAAAACTTCCTAACAAAGATCAAACTACTCTACCAAGCCTACAACTTTACTTAATTACCTAAGTACCCCTTAAAGTTTTAAAATTTCTAAAATGACCCTTGAACTTTTCAAACAAGCATAACTTAACCTATACTTAACCTCTTGACCCAAACTTTATTCCGACTCAAACCTCTAGACTTTAACTAACTATAATGTACAACCCCAACCCTATATTTTCATGAAATTACACAAATTCCCCTAAAACTTAATAAAATACCATATTTAATGCCAAATAAATAATAAAACGTTAAATCAAGGACTAAAACTTAAATATTCAATATCTACACAAACTCACTCACGACATTAGCCTCTACATGGGTAGCAGAAGTAAAAAAATACATAGTTTCACCTTGTGTCCATGTGAACTTCAACTTTCCATAATTTTATCTTCTTAAACAATGGAATAATCCACCTAGGAAATGCTCCAATAGAATTTCCCTAACTCATTTTATAAATCCCACAAGACTAGTGTAACACCTCGCCTATTTTAATCTTGGCTGATAAATCCTTTATCAAAATAAAATAGGATTCTCATATGGATCATTCTTAACATCACTGTCGAAAATCCAAATTAAATTACTAATAACATATTAGGCCTGGCGTCAAATTTTAAACTTTCTAATCTTATTAACTTAAACATACCAAATCCATCCAAACAATTAATATGCACACTAACAGAATTAAATAAACAATAACCGATAACTCTCGGTAAAACATTAATGCAACCGTATCGAATAGGTGCAAATGAAAATGCAGAAATAAAAATAAAAAATAATAGTTGGGAAACATACCCGAATCTACCTCACAGTACCTCCTATATAGATCACAAGTATAGAAGCGTCAAAATAATCCCTGCTAGCATCCACATCTGCTGCAGCATCGTCTGACTCGGAGGAATAAAATCATCCAGGTCTCCCTATGTCTGGACACCTAAAGGTTTTTTAAAATATTTGCTAGCGGGGAGCCCGAAATCTTTTGAAAATATTTAGCAAGCATTTAAAATACTTTAACATTTAAAATAAAATATTCTCCATATTTAAATTGGTGTCGCACTCACTTGAGATACCCCCCATCTCTCATCTAACAGTGTATATCTAACGCATGTATTTTAAACACCCTAGTTACACTACCCAGCCTAACCAGCATCTCTCAAACCCTCTAAGTCACCATACGCCATCTCATTCCCCACGTATGTAATATCCTAAGCTTTCGTGTCTTAGCTGATGCATCATAATTCTCACTTATAATTTATCTGTTTATAATAAATATCTTTGTAGGTTCCCAAAATAAATAACTTTTGCTTTTGCAGAATTAAGTTAAGAATGATTGCAAATCAACTTTCTCTGGTTGAAAACTCTTTCTAAAATTTATCAAACCAAGTTATGGCACAAATTAACTTAACCAGATTTTATCTTGATTAATTCTAAACATGTATCTAGTAATTAAATAAAGTAAAGTTAAGTAAAGATACTCACAATGATGGATGTACGAGGAATAACCCAAAACAAGAAAAACCTGTGACGACCCAAGCCAGACAATCATTATGAATAATGGTTTTACAAAGATAGATTAGACTTACTCAATGACTCGATCCCCATGGGTCTTGATGCTGCTTATGATCTTATAACATTATTAAGTAACGCCCATGCATAAATTTCGTCTTCCACGATGCTCGTCCACAATAGTTGACTCCATGAATATCTCGGTGTCCATCGATATGGCTTGATACGTCTACGATGTTTAACACAATGTTCGTCGCTTCTCCACCGTAAAACCAACAATCACAAGTGTTCAATGATGAAAAAAACTCAACTTGGTGTAGAAACGATCACATAAACATTATGCTAATGAAATCTTGGATCTTTGCAAACTCTAAGGATGTGTTTATGCCTTTGAAGCCTTAGAACACATGTGCAAACAAGTTTCTGAATCGTAAAACTAGTTTTTCAGAATGCACAACCTTCGAGGAAACAAAACACCTTTATTTATAATAAATTTAAGGTGGTGTCAGAATCTCGTTCGAACGAGATGCCACGTCGTTCGAATGATAATGGATCTCATTCGAACGACATTAAATGTCGTTTGAACGATGTCGTCAGATAGAGTTTTTAATTTAAACAAAGTTTTTATTAAAACCAACTCTTATCCAACTTTCATCCGTCCTTATCTTACATAAATGAAGTGTACACAATTAAAACACTTTCCTTTAAAAACATAACGTCCTTACTCAGAGTAACTAACCTCGACCAGCCTCACAGCCGAGGTGACCAGAACCTTATGACAACCATTATCAAGGCCGTCTCTCATAAGGTCGGCCCTAGCTGACGTGGCAAAAAACTCAGCCTCAGCCGAGGTCAGAGAAGTCTCATGGACGCAATCCATTACCAAAGTCATCATTGGCTGACGTTACACCCTCCTCATACCTAACCTCGGCCAGCCCCCTTAGAAGAGGTCATCATGGACACAAGGCAACTACATCTAACTCCACCAACCTCATACTTGTCCAGGCCGAGGTTGCACCAGTCAAGGACACAGGGTTACAATAACATGTAAGGTTTTCCACACGTGGAAAGATCAGTTATAGCCGAATCATTCCACTCACGTGAGGGAATATTGAGGTAATCGTTATCTATATAATATCAGCTATGTTTCATTCTCATACTGGTTTGATTCTCATGCACATGCTCATTGCATGCTTGGGGGTAGATTACATCTCCCAAGCACTACATATAGAGGTCATCCTCTACCTTGTAAAGGGATCCATAATTGCAACCCTAGATGAAACTCTATTAATTTACACAGTAGAGATAGAGAGCTTGTGATATTGTATCTATGGCCATTAGTGCCTTCATCTAGTAATATTATTCACACACTCATAGTGGATGTAGGACAGATTGGCTAAACCACTTACATACAAGTGTTCATCCTCTTCTCCTCAACTCCTTCTATAATATATATATATATATATATACACTCATGTGCTGCCATTGCTATTGCTAGCTTGAGCTTGTCAACTCCTCCTCTGCTGGTGCCATTGTTATTATTATTTTATAAAGTGAATTATGAGATTCATTAACATTACGCATTCATACATGTGTGATCTCGGAATGCAATAAAATCTTGAAGATGAGAAATTGCACCAATTAAATATTGGCATGATGAATTCCATGTAGCTTTTCCATAACGTCTTCAATTAATCTCCGATACGTCATAGACTCGTGGGATCAATCAATAAAAAATTATCTATTACTCAAACTTGTTTTGTTTCAAGAATAAGTCAAAACAACATTAAAACTCAATCGAAAATTTGGTCCTTACAAATCTCCCCCTTTGACTATTCCGGGACAAAATCAATTGTGAAATGCCTAAGCCGGGATGTCAAGACGTATGATGCCTAACACCCATCCCATAAAACCCAAAATGAAAAATGCATCATCAATAGAGGATAAAATTCTTCAACAATGTACCGGAAAGCATGAAACTCTCTCGAATATTTGAATGTGATGTAAACTTGAAATATTGAATCTTCTTTAATCATACATACACACATGGAACAGACAAATACCCAGTGAAGTATGGAGGAACAAATGATATAAATTACTATGAATATCAATATGTAAACATGACATAAACATAACATAAACCCCCCTACATCACAGACATCTCTCTCCCCTTTTTCTGTATCAAATAGACAAAACAGTGAAAAGATAATCAAATCTAGCATGCTAAACAAAGGTGATACCAATTTTAATGAATTAACAGATAAGCACAGCTAGATAAACAAGAAAAAACCCAGCTAAATATGATCAATCAAGGTCAAATTAGTAGCTAACAACCAATTAATCACACAAAGCATATATCAATCTAGGCCTATGTGATAAATGAACCAATATAGTAAAATATCAAATCCATCAAAGTATATTGCATAAACAGAAACCCAGTACCAAAATATGGATCAATATCCAGCAGGGTACTGAAACAGACATCCACCAGAAAAAATCAAAATTAGGTCAACCAAGGCTGTCGTTCGAACGAGCCAGGGATGTCGCTCGAATGAAATGCGACATCGCTCGAACAAGACTGCATGTTGTTAGAATGACATGGACAAAATTTTCAAGTCTCCCCAGAAAATTAAACAGTGTTGTCCAGTGGAAAATTTTCTTGAAGAATCAAACAGGAAGGGCCTCAAAACTATGAAACAGTAGAAAAACTAAAAAAAAAC
Source organism: Sambucus nigra (assembly GCA_949130495.1). Taxonomy (NCBI): domain Eukaryota; kingdom Viridiplantae; phylum Streptophyta; class Magnoliopsida; order Dipsacales; family Adoxaceae; genus Sambucus; species Sambucus nigra. The sequence continues at coordinate 764,982,433 of OX422207.1, forward strand.
AAATATGAGTAACATGATAACATAGTATCGATGTGCTTGAACATGAACATGGAATGTATGTGCATGAACTAAAACAAAGGAATCATTATTCCAACACATCGAAACGTTCAAGAAGCTCTCATCAATAACAATCTATCATCAAACTTTTATTTATCAATATGTGAAAATTAAAATGTGAGCTTAATGAACTAAACGAACATCATGCACATAAATAAATTTTTTTGATGATTCTACAAACAATAGCGTCATGACACGGATTTTCAATAATGGATTCTTTGTGCAAACCCGTTTAAATTTTAAGTCCATCCAAACTCGCTCATATATATATATATATATATATATATATATATATATATATATATATATATATATATATATATATATATATATATATATATATATATATATATATCATATTTTCTTTTGAATGAACTAAATTAATTTGGCCCATTTTTGGCATATAATTCTTTTTATTGACTTATTAATTTTTTTTGGCTCTTTTAAACGGTGGCTTTCACGACGAGTCAATTTTTCACTCTCGCAGCCCTTTCCCGTACACTCATCATATTTTCTATTTAGGTTGAAATGCTTATGGGTAAATGATTATTACATGCACACTTCCTCCAAAGTCTACTTACACATATATTACAAAATTGAGATAATAACGTTTCACCAAACTCAAATATGCAAGAGTAGCCAAACATTCATATAAACTCATGCATGTGTGCAAAGATGACATATATACAAAGTTGAATAAAAACGCATATCAACTTCGAAACAACCCCATAATACAATGGTTAAGATCAATCTAAGCATCGATAATAATGATCAAATATCCTAGCCACATGAATAATGGAAGGAAGGGAGTCCAAGAACTCCAATATGCCATATTGAACATGTTAACTCATGACAAAAAAACAAAACAGAAAATATTTTTGTCTTTTTCAAAGTATTTTGACTCAAATAAAAAAAAGTCTTTTTATTTTTCTCAAAAAATTTCAAAACCAAAAATCTTTTTTTATTTTTCAAATAAGATGCAATAAATGAAAAATATAATACAAAATGATAAACATGGTAACACACTCAAGCTTTCGATTTAGCATGGGAAGAGTCAAGTGCAACCAAAAGATAACCATGAAGTTTTATTCCTAAAGCTACCAAATTCGATTTACTAACCCAAGTAGGTGTGTAACGTCGCACGGGGGTGGGGGGAATCGGGTAACTTTATTCCTAAACTTCTTTAACTTTTGAGGAGAATTCTTAAGGTCATAAAAAAACTTTCTAAGGTGACCTTTCCTACCACAAAACGTGCAAGTGTAGTGATGATATGGAAAATGAACTACATGTGGACCTTTTTTAACGTTCCTATGTGGCTCTCTCACACGTGTGGGGGGAATGGGAACAACACAATCATCAACGCAAATACCACCCCTATCTCTCTTAATTTGGATGGTTCCTAGCATCCTATCAAACTTCTCACCTATAGCCTCCAAGTCAAACTTAACTCTAGATGAGTCTCTCAAACTCTCCTCGAACTCCTTAATCTTAGACTCGAGTAAACGCCTAAACTCCTTAAACTCTAGCACTTCCTTTTCAAAGCCTCCATCAAACCTCTAAGGGCTTCTCTCTCTTTCTCTACGTACTCTAGCTTCTCCCAAAGATCTTTCTCCCGTTACCTAAGATCCTCAATCAACACATCATTATTTTCTACGGCATGCTCTTTCAACTTATCTTGTAATTTCGATTTAGCCCTTTTCTCTTTCATCATCTCCTCAAATAACTCTCGAAATGAAAATTGCAACTCTCCTGCGTCGATATCCTTTTCCTCTCGGGAAACACTCTTTACAGCCTTGGAAGTGTCATGCACATGAGTATCCTTTGAGAAAGATATATCGTCGTTCCTCACATGACATGCCATAAACGCGACAAGGTTATGCTCAATGGGGTAATCCTCTCCCTCTTTCGGTTCACTACACTTAAGGTGGCATTGTATTCTATCGGTTTCTTGCCCTCTTTCTTAAGTTTAGTGGGACACTCCTTAACTTTGTAAACATACCTCTCATACCCAAAACACCTATCAGACTCATCTCTCTTAGACTTCTCACTATTATCCTTAGGGGTGGAGTCTCCCTTGTTCTTGGATTTTTCACACTTTTTAGCATCTTTCGATTTCTTATGAATTTAAAAAAAATTCTTGAACTTTTTTCCCAACAAGACGACATCCTCAAAGTTAGAATTGGAGTCGTCATTCGAAATTTTAGTCTCATCCTTCAAGTCTTTCAAAGAAATGCCATTTTCTTTCTTAAGCACTTTCTTGTAGGTAAACATATCAAGTTCAGAGGTTTGTAAGTCACCTACGATCTCTTCTAGTTTCGACGAGTCAAGCATACCAAGAAAATTCATAATGGTCACTTTAGCATCAAACCTACTTGGCAACGATCACAATTTTTTCTTAATCACTCAGTTATAGGGAATATTCTCACCTAGGTTAAATGCCAAATTAGCAATAGTGGACAACCTAGTGTAAAATTCATCAAATGTCTCACTCTCTAACATCTTAATCATCTCAAACTGTGTAGTGAGATTTTTCAACTTATACGCCCTAATCGTGATCGTGCCCTCGTGAGTGAGTGATAGTGTATCCCAAGATTCTTTCGAAGTTGCACAAGTCATGATACGATTATACTCTTCAGGTGTGACATGTGAGGAAATAACATACATACCTTTAGAGTTATACTGTGCAAGCCTATGTTCAATATCAGTCCATGACTCAATGGGTTTCAAACTAGTTACCTCACCCTCTCGTGTGATAGGTGGAGTCCAACCTTTTTCAACAACTAACCATACACGCTCATTAATAGACTTTAAAGCATTTTTCATTCGCATTTCCAATAAGTATAGTAAGTGCCATAAAAAACAAGAGTGTGAAAACTATCATAATTTCCTAAATTCATCCTTACAGGTAATAGGGATCAAACATAATAAAAATGTATTTCTAGATCTGATACCAATTTGTAGATCCCCAAAATAAATAACTTTTGCTTTTGCGAAATTAAGTTAAGGATGATTACAAATCAACTTTCTCTTTTTGAAAACACTTTTTCAATTTTATCAAACCAAGTTCTCACACAAATTAACTTAACCAGATTTTATCTTGATTAATCCTAAACATGCATCTAGTCATTAAAGCAGTAAATTTAAGTAAAGATACTCACAAATCCGGATGTACGAGGAAAAACTCAAAAAGCGAAAAAATCTCGGACGACCCAAGACAGACAATCACTATGAACAATGGTTTTATAAAGATCGATTAGCCTTACTCAATGACTCGATCCCCACGTGTCTTGACGCTCCTTATGATCTTCTGTCATTCTTCAATAGAGCCCATGAAGAAATTTTGTGTTCCACGATGCTCGTCCATAACACTCGACACCACGAATGTCTCGGTGTCCACCGATATGGCTTGATACGCCTACTATGTTGAACACAATGTTTGTCGCTTCTCCACCACAAAACCAGCCATCACAAGTGTTCAATGATGAACAAAACTCAACTTGGTGCTACAAGGATCACATAAAAATTATTCTAATGAAAGCTCGAATCTTTGCAAGCTCTAAGGATGTGTTTATGCCTTTGAAGCCTTAGAAAACATGTGCAAACATGTTTCTGAATTGTAAAATTATTTTTTCAGAATGCACACCCTTCGAGGAAATAAAACACCTTTATTTATAATAAATTTAAGGCCGTATCAGAAACTCATTGGAACGAGATGCCACGTCGTTCGAACGATAATGGATCTCGTTTGAACGACATCAAATATCGTTTGAACGACGTCTTCAGATAGAGTTTTTTTAATTTAAACTGAGTTTTGATTAAAACCAATTCTTATCCAATTCGCATATGTCCTTATCTGACATAAACAAAGTATACACAATTAAAACACTTTTTAAAACCTTTTCCTTTATAAAAATAACATCCTGATTTTATTAAATGAATTTCGAGATTCATTAACATTATGCATTCGTACTTGGGTGATCTCGGAATGCAATACAACCTTGAAGATGAGAAATTGAACCAATTAAACTATGTCATGATGAATTCGATGTAACTTTGCAGCAACATCTTCAATTAATCTTTGATACATCATAGACTCATGGGATCAGACAATAAAAAACTCTTTGTGACTCAAACTTGTTTTGTTCTGAGAATAAGTCAAAACAACATTAATACTCAATTGGAAATTTGGTCCTTACAAACTTGCACTTAAAATTCTTAAATTATTAAATTACACACACTTATGTAATTTAAATATCTATAAAAGTATGAGGTGTTACGTACTCCCCCCCCCCCCCCAATAAGGGAATTACGTCCTCAAAATTCAGATATAATGGGTACTAAGACTTAGGATCTTGAACCACACAACACCCTTTACTACTCAAAATCAATCTTAAAGTAACATAAGGGTTACTCTACTTTACACCCACTAGTGGTGCCCACTGGTCAACATGCTTAATCATTATAGCCCTACCTTCACCACAAGCTTGTTATATTTTCTTCATACTTATATACTCCATCATTCATAAGCTCTCACCTCAATAACGGCACATCAAACATTGTTCTTATACCAACGACATCCGAATAAGACGATCATATATGTCACCGGATCTATCGCCTTAATATCGTTGGAAGGACGCACATCACTAAGTTATAGATTCTTGTATCCATACCAACACAAAACTCTCATCCTGAGAGAAACCATAAGAACATCTGACTACTCCTGTCAGTCCTTCAAATCTCAGTTCATGGTGATGTAACTCTTACGATGCTCAAAAGTCACCCCAAAACAGTTTGTGGTTAACTCCCCTTTCGACAATGGATTGTCTTTCCACGCAAAACCTCAAATGGCTTTCCACACATAACTCTAGCAATCAGTAATTTTTCCTTCCCAATTATCGTACATTTTATAATGATCACCACTCGTATTACCCAACCATGTAAATCATCTCGCGTATACTTATCGATTATAGGTGACACAACTTGCCCAAAACAAAATGTCATCCCCACTACTGCCCGAAAATCCCTATTGGAGGTGGGGTTCAAGGATTTGATCCTGATTCACAATAATAATGGGTGGCACCTTGCAATCCTTTTTTACTAGTCTGTTTTCCATTCCATCACTGGAATCATCGGCTTGATACCTAATTTCTGGTTGATCATCTCGAACCAACCTATTTTCCATCTATAAGTGGTGCACCCGAGGATAATATCACTATGTCTCACCTAACACCAATTCCCACTTATGATATCTCATATTAAGTGGTACTTTAAACTCCCCTTCTTTCCTTGGGTATACCAAAAATCACAGCCCATGCACTTTTTTTTGCAATGCGCACTTCTAGGCCCTTTTTACCTTATAGACATTAACATTCTACTTACGCGTAAGCCACTCTCAAAATTCGAATGAGTAAGGATCCATTATACTTTCTCAAAATAGTTGATTTTCATCTTCTCAAGATATATCCTTTTAAATGGCTTCCCACTACCTTTCAACCCATCTCGAGTGTGCTAGCTCTTGTTGCACATATATACTTGGGTCATTGTCTTTCTCACATGATGTTCAATCCATCAAGTCATTATAGCTTTATTTATAAAGTCCCCATCGACACATATTCCACACATTTATTCGCACGTCCTCCTTTCAGGGACGATTTTGAAATCAACTAATCAGGGCTTCCATACACATAATAATCTGTGCATATTTGCACAACACTAGAAATGTCACACACTTAACACAATTTCCTCAAAACTGGCCTCGCATTCTCGACGTGGCTATAACATATGGGCATTCTCAATTACCCCATAAATAGAAATTTAATTCTCCTTAATATTGTTCCACCCTTCAAATCATGGTGAGAAGAAAAAATTCCAGTGCTCTCTCACGGCATTATCGACTCCACTGGCCTTATACTATATAATAACTCTCATATTATAGTGTTTTCTAAACACATTTATTGATTAACATTCAAAATTCATGCCCTAACATCCATCAACATCTCAATACTCACGACTTTTATCAAGGTTCATGTGTATCTCATCCCACAATAACATTCAAATAAGGGACTTTCCCCAATGCACTATCACTCGGCATTAGCGGTAATCAAATTCCAAAAACTTTAAACACATAACCAGGACTCTTAAAAATCCTCTCCCGAGACATATAATTATCAATTTAAACTCTCATGTCTCTAAAGGAGTGATATAATAATGCTCTCTCCCTCTCACCAAGTTATAAGAGCTAAATATAATAACGAGTTAAATATCTCCGCTCGATAGTAAACCCAATGCACCTCGAATCATCTCGGTAAAGTCCGTACACGCCGAGATCTATATCCCAAGACAATTATACTCTCTGAAGTCTCTATCATAATACAATATGAATGTGGGATCGACCCTCTTTCAGGTGAGGCATCGCCAAAATAACACATTATTCCCTGGAACAGCGAACACAATAGCCTTGGAATATCATCCCACTATCGTTCTAACCACTCTATACTCAAGATAATACCATACTCATATAACATATCACTAGAACGAGTAATTCGAATAAAATATATTCCCACTGACTACACCCTCTCCCATATGAATGAAACCAAAGATAGCCCCGCTGCACCACGGATAATATATATACACTTAATAATGTTATCTATATATACACTAAACTCATCTCACACGCTAATCTAGTGCTAATTAAAATATCGTGACTCGCTCGTGTTACCTAAATCATGCCTCCATCACTCGAGGATAAAACTCATATTTATACCTTGTCATTCGCCCTCGTTGTTCAAATGGTTCCGTACATAACACACTTGTCTGAACTGAACCAATAACTATCTTAATCATTTCCCTTAATAGGCACCATACTCTTCCGTCGTACTCACTTTGGCGGAGATCAATGCATGTGGTCTTACTCTCCATATAAAAATATCTCTATATAATCCCCTATTCTAGGTCATACCAACCTTATTAGATTTGTCCTTCTATCGAACCCTAGTAGCCTTGACTGTGATGGATAGCCTCATTATTCCCTTGGTTCCACTGACCCTAATGAACAAACTATTATCCTACTAGTCCCAACTGAATCCACTGTCACTCGATAAAAATTCAGCTATCTGAATCCTTTAAATGGCCCCCTGCGGTGTTTCACTAGCACCGTTACATCCAGTCTTATGTCTTTTGTCCAAATTCTTTTTCACAAATAGTCTTTTGTCCGGTCCTCCTGTGATAAGTTCAAAATTTTATTCACATCTCTTCCTGAAAAATAGATGAAGGAACTTGCGGTCAACCATACCTAAGATCCTTCCATTTGCATAATATTTCAATTTTCAAATGTGGTGTTCTACTTCCACCATTACAACACTCCTCCCACGAGCTAGAATTTTTTTTACCCCAATTTTCACTTCTGGGTATACTACACTTTGTTGTATGCCAAAGCCTATGGGTATCTTACATCCACGAGCTAACATACACAACCTCCGCATTTTCTAAAATTTTAATAGATGGTCTTCTTGAATGACCTATGTGACTCCTCCCATTCTAACCACGATGGGTGAGCCTAATTTGTCACACTTTATGCTATAGCGGTACTTGAAAAAATATGTTGCACCCTATCAGTCCTTACAACCCCATCCTCTCGAGCAACAATAGGGCTGACCCCAACTAAGGTTATCTTCCCAAAAATATTTTTCAACTCCAATTGAGCCCCTCCTCCTACCATCCTCCTAACGTCCATCATATATCGACCTTCATTATTCAGCATATGAAGCACACCGAAACACATATAAGATTCACTAAAATTATACATTATAGTAGGAGAACAAAATCTCACCATAAGAATCAACAATCCTAAACATAGGGCTATATATCAAATAAAAAGCAACGCTGAAAACATAGTACGTCTGCACAGATTCCTAAGGACACTAGAACCTCATGTTCTGATACCATTTGTGACACCCCGCCTATTTTAATCTCGGCTAATCAATCCTTTATAAAAATAAAACGGGATTCTCATATGGATCATTCTAAACATCACTATCAAAAATCCAAATTAATTACTAATAACCTATTAGGGACGTCATCAAATTTTAAACTTTCTAATCTTATTAACATAAACATACCAAATCCATCGACACAATTAATATGCCCGCTAATTGAATTAAATAAACAATAATCGATAATTCTCGGTAAAACATTTATACAACCATATCGAATAGGTGCAAATGAAAATGCGGGAAATAAAATAAATGACAACGGTTGGGAAATATGCCCGAATATAGCTCATAGTACCCCTTATCTATATCACAAGGATATAAGTATCTAAACAATCCCTACTAGCATCCACATCTACTGCAGCATCGTCTGACTCGAAGGAATAAAATCATTCAGGCGTCCGTGTGTCTAGACACCTAAAAGGTTTTTAAAATATTTGCAAGCGGGTCGGAGCCCAAAACGTTTTGAAAATATTTTGCAATCATTTAAAATACTTTAACATTTAAAACATAATATTCTCCGTATTTAAACTGGTGTCGTACTCACATGAGATACTCCTCACCTCTCATCTAATAGTGCACACCTAACGCATGTATTTTAAACACCTTATTTACGCTATCTAACCTAACTAACATCTCTCAAGACCCGTAAGTCACCATACGCCGTCTCATGCCCTGCGTATGTAATATCCTAAGCTTTCGCATCTTAGCTTATGCATTATAATTCTCATTTATAATTTATCTGTTTATAATAAATATATTTCACTTAAAATTTTCAAATTATTATATTACACCCACTTATGTAATTTAAATATCCATAAAAGTATGGGGTATTACAACCAGAAGCCACAAAACTCACCATTTGAGCTTGCCCAAAGTTCAAAATTTTCTTCTAAACTGGTATTCTATTATTTTATGTGTTAAATTTTATTCTTTCAATTCCAATGGTTTTCTATGTTGTTAGCAGGCTCATAGAAGTCCAAACATTCAAGCTTTTACATCTAAAACAACCTTACATAAAAGAAACCATAAAAAACTACATTAAAGCTCGAGATTTAATGGTAAAATTTGATTCCTTGACTTTAAACCAATTTCAAAGTGAGGAAATGTTTGCTTGTGAACTCTAGAGCTCCATTAAAAATAATAATTTTGAGCCTCAATTGCTTAAAAATATTTTATGTATAAAAAAAACAGAAACTTCAAATTCTCCACAACAAGACCACCTCAATCCTTAAAAAAAACAAATACTTCCTTTGGATAGCATAAACACAACCATATCCATAATGCCCTCTGCCATTCAGTGAAACTTCAAAAAATTTGGCAAAATTTCTCAAAAACACACAATTTTGTAACTTGGTGAATACTGAAACTCAATCCACAAAATTTATGAATTTGGATTCCTTATGAAAGATTAGGTTGAATTAGTTCAGGAATCATCTTAAATGGTTTAAAAATCGGAATTATGTAATGTTAATGTTTTTTCAAAGGACTCCCGTTGTTTCAACAACTTTGTCAATTGAGGAGTTGTGTTCCACATATGAAACTAGTGTTCATACAACCAATGAGTGCCCCACCATCCCAACCTATAAAGTTATCCTTAAAGATCAAGCGAATGCGATGTTTTTTTTATAAGATCATAAATATTCCTCTGGACCAAGGGATCCATCTTTGGGCAACCAATACGGTTACTAAAATGGCCACACTGAACAAGCTTAAACTCCTCAACCTCTTAATTTTCAACAGCCCTACTTCCAATATCATCCCCCTCTGCCCCAAATTCAATGCCCTTCTCCCATTCCTACTTATGTGAACCCACATAAGAGGAGCCTTGAAGACACCTTGCATGAGTTCACACAATCATAAACAACCATTAATAATCAAACCGCTTAATTAATGGTTGTTATTAAGTCGAAGATTGGAAAATTGACGGTGTTATCGGACCCCCCAAGAAAAAGGAAAATCCCCCACTCGATGCCAATAGTTAGAACAATCCAACTATCTCACAACTCTCACGAGTGGGAAAGTGATTCAAAAGCCTGTCCCATCTTCCCTAAAAGAATCTGAAGAGATCACACTCAATCCCTAAGAGAGTTAAGTGACTCCGAAGAAGAGTAGTCAAAATTTATCAGCTAAGGAGCCGGAAGCCCCAATCCCATGTCCCTTTCCCATGCCATGCCCTCAAAAGCTCCTTCCCATAGCTAAACTCAATAAGGACCAAGAAATCATGGACACTTTTAAATAAGTGAAAATCAATCTTCCTCTCCTTGATATGATCAAGAAAATCCCATCTTACTGAATTTTTTTACATGATTTGTGTACCTTTAAGAGAAATAATATTTCTAAAAAAAAAGGTCGAGCTGACCCAGCAAGTAAGCTCCATTTTCTAACAAAACACGATTCCCAATTTTAAGGACCCCGGTTTTCCAATAATTTCACGTGTGATTGGAAATTCCTCTATTAATCATTCCATTCTTAACCTTGGAGCTAGCATCAACCTCTTGCCTTATTCGGTCTATCTCTAATTGGGCCTAGGTGATACTAGCCCAACCAAGACGAGAATCCAATTGGTCGAACGCTCCACCAAAATTCCTAGGGGTGTGTTAGAAGTTATCCTCGTCTAAATAGACACTTTTTTCTACCCATTACACTTTATTATTCTCGATACTCACCCAATTCCAAGCCCTAACCTACAAACTCCCATCATCCTAGGACGACCATTCCTTATAGCAGCTAACGCCGCAATTAATTATAGAAATGGGGAAATGAATTTATCCTTCGTAAATGTGACATTATATGTCAACATTTTCAATGTGTCTCACCTCTCAGCCGACGCGAATGAGTGTATAAAAGAAGTAAATTTTGTTGGGGACGTGTTTTGAGGAAGATGATCAAAGCATGAGAGATGTTATTAAATAGTGTGTATTAGATGCATGTTTTGACATCATAGGATAGGCAAAAGTAAATGAAAGCGTCATGATAGAGGATGAATTCATGACTTAGGAATTCACCTCGATTGACGACTCAATCATATTAGAAATAACCATTCACTTCAAGTTGTCAATCCTGGTTGAGGGGAATTTTTTAGAAGAAATTGAGGTTGTCGTGGTAGTTGTCCAATCGTTCATTAAATTTCCCAAACTTAACTATGTGAATCCACGGCCTTAGCTATCAAATGTCTATCCATGCGATAAAATGAACCGCGTTTCCAAAGGCCATATTTTTTAAATTAGGATGTGCATCACATCATCTGATTTAAAACTGGAAATGCATGTTTAGCGGTGGTATATCCAACGGAACGTGGTCATGAAAGTTGAGATAATTGTAATCCACTAAGGAAATTTTGTACAATTCATATTCGAGGATTTTGCACCAAACATCGCGCGCAACAATCCTATTTATGGGGCTTGATAGGGTTCCCGGAATAAAAAAAATTGTGTTGAGCAACCCTCAGCGTGTGAGGGGTTACAATTTTTTATCCCGAACCATTAGACATGTTTTATACATCATTTGGGTCCAAGGAAAACAAGAAAAATCGGCCTTAGATTTGTTTTTCATCTGTTAACCAATGTAGTAGAAACAGAAAGTCCCCCAAGTATGTCTGAATCGGCTCAGTGACCAATCGAATTGATTCGTTTCACTATAGTAGAAACATTTCAATTTGAGAATCAATTTGGCCCCAATCTGAATCGATTCGGTAAGAGTTAATGCAATAATTTTATCTTCTGAATCGATTTGATTTCCACATCGAATCAATTCGGCCCTGGAAGTCTTTTAAAATTCCCCATTCCTTTAGAATCCCATATACATCCTCTCTTATCCACACCTCAAAACCATCGATTTATCTCTTCCAAATATTCATTCACCCACTCAAAATGCATTCATTTCTCAGAGTACCCTGATTCAAGGTAACATTCCCAACAATCTTTTGTTGATTTCAACATTTTATTTGTGTTATGGGTACGAAAAGTAGGGTAAAATGGCATTTTGTTCATTTGTTGCATTTTTGGCATGAAATACCCAAATTTCTTACAGGTTCCAGTGTATATCTAATAAATACAACTTGTTTTTATTGATTTATTGTGTTAGTTGTATTTGTTGGGGTATTTCACGATCTAAATGGCATTTTGACCCTACTTTGCACACTATGTGTTTGATAAGGCGCCTCAATGGGTATTGTCTGTGCTAAATCTTTATTCTTGCACCGATTATCACACATATATCTTGTTTATCCTTTTTTCCATGTGGTTCATGTCAATTACATTTACCCGACTGATTTCTCTCGACGTGCACCCTCCAAACCTAGTTTCCCCGACTTTCATGAATACATTAATTTTTTGAATTACACTAATGGTGTATGTATCGAATTAATGTTTTCTAGGTTCCTATGTCTTCAAAACCAAACTCAAATGTTGTCAAGGGACGTACGGGTTTTCAGTCATTCCGATTAAGTGAAGAAAGGGATTGGTTCAGGGCTAAATTCAAATCGAGCCGCCCAATTGCAATAGAGAGGTCGGTTCACCTTGACCATTTCCCCGACTCAGTCCGTCACTTCATGAATAGGTTCTCATTGGAGGCCCACCTGACTAAGGGCGGGGAGGTTAACAAGGAGAACGTATATAGGTTTTATGCTTCACTAGTTTCAACTAGAGACGAGACTTATAAGTCATATGTGAGGGGTAGAAGAATTCAAATTTCAAAGCCTATCCTTGAATTGCACGTGACTGGGCCCCGAGGATTATTATTACCCCTTCTATGGTGAGGGAAAGTTGACGAATGATGTCCTAATTGCGCGTGTGGTGCTCGAGAATGTATGGGCCGGGGAAACTATCCCCACTTCTCAAATTCTTGATATTCATTGTCTTATTCATATAGTGGCTATCAACACCATCATACGGGCCCAAAAAAATTCTATCATTTCCAAATAGGATCAACTCTTATACAAACTCTTGGATAACAATGCTGTCAATTGCCTTCTAGCCATTGTGTTACAAGAAATGTTGAACGCCGCCTATTGTGATACGGGATCGATTACTCTTCCTTTTGCATGCCTAGTTTCCCAGATTTGCAAAAGTTTTGAATGTGAGGTGTTGCCGAGGGACAAAATTCCATCCCTCCCCAAATTTCTTTAAGGTAAGGCTATTAAGAAGTGCTTGGTCATGGATTACTAGGAGGGGTGGAAGAAGAGAATGATGGACCATTCGGTTCAGATGGTTGAGCTTGATGATGCTGGTGTGCCGATGCATGACGCCGCGACCGATCTACCTCGGGTCGATCTGATTCGAGATTTGGGTGTGAGGATGGATGCACTCCAGGTTGACTTTACTTTTTTCAGGGGTGATTACCAATGGGACATATCGATGATCACCCATATGCATATAGAGATGCTTGCTCACAAGCAAGGGGGGATGCGTCATTGCCACCCTATTTCTACAATCCTTATGCACCACGTGACCCCAACGCACCCGGTTGTTCGAGTCTCCATTTCGAGTTCTCTAATTTACCTGCTACTTTTTGCTACTTTTCTTTATAATGTTTCTAGTTTTTGTAGTTGTTTTTCTAGTTGTGTATTTGTGAGGGTTGTGAGGAATATCTACATTTTGTATTTTTCCCATTTTGGATTTTGAACCATATGTACACATCCTTATGATATTAATGAAATGCCTACAGTTTCTTTTTCTTATTTTCGTTTGTATATATCTCTTTATTGTATATATTCCTATTTTTGGTACTAACATGTTAATAGGTATGGTGTTGCTCGTTTCAGGATATGTCCTTATGGGGTGACATTTTCTCACCCTCTTTTCCATTTTTATCCCTCCTAACATTGGGGACAATGTATATTTCAAGTTAGGGGGTGTGATTTATATTTCAACAACCGATTAACATGTTATTCTTAATTTGCATATTTATTTATTTATTTAAAAAAAATAAAAAATGAAAAATTCAAATTCTTCTTTTTCTCCCTTGTCTCCAACGATCACGTATATGATATTCCTAATGCTTTTTTATAGCGATGATACATGTTTAGAATTCCTAATTTATTATCCTTTAGCCCATGTATTCTTAACATTGTGAATAACTTCTTAAATTAAACTATGAAGCCCATGAGCACCATACACAAATAATCATTTATAATTTTGTTTAAAGCTATTCTAATTTGTTGATCATAAAGAGCATGTTATACACATGCATAAGTGAGATTCGAGACAAACCTTCAATTATGAGCATATACAATTACACTTTCTCTTTCTTGAAAAACGTACCTCGTTGTCAATCTTAAATTCTTTTCATTGATTGCATATTAACTGAATTCATCATGAATATAAAACTCAAGCATGAATTTTAAAAGTGTTAAGTCCCGAGAATCACATGACATGCTAGGAAAGGATCATATTCCTTCTTTGTTATTTAAACCCTTGCCGACCTTAGCCTTACCCATACGCATTTCCTAGTCTAACCCATAGATCCATAATATGACCCTTTTTTCATTCCCAAATCCCCTAACCAACCCTACATTGGAATTTTCACCCTTATATACACCTTCCCTACCTCGATTTGGGATTATTCCCAGATTTAATGATGTTCATCTTATGAGGAGTTCAATCAAGCAATGAGTGGATTAGAAAATAATGAAAAAGAAAGAAAAGAAAATAAGAAAAATATAATAAATGGTTTCGAGCTTCGTAAATCCCATTTCACCGCGTGTATGTAAATAAAAGTCTTATTCTCATAAATATTTTTCTTTTGGAACTTGAAATCCAATTTTGGAATTGCTTACTATTTCCATTATCCCTAATGTTATTCTCGAATCCCTATTGCATCCGTAAATAGACTTTCGTTTCCAAACCCCGGCCTAATGCAAATTACATACCAGAAAATTCCTGTTTAGTCTTAGGGTGAAGTTGATTCAAAGGTCGAACATTAGCAATAATATATTAGAATTCATTTCACCTCGATTAATATGCAATATCCATTCATGATATTGTATTTTAAACTTTTATATATCGTTCTTATATTGATGACATATGTGTGGCCTATTTCCTTTTACAATTACTCCTTATGTCCGCGTGTCCCGTGTGTTACATCCTATTTTTGACTTCTTTCATTTGTTGAGAGTAATAATGGGCGAGAACTTAAGTAATGCATGCTTTAGAGTCTACATAAATTATGAAATTTTTTCCTAATCTAAATTACTTCCTGTGTACACTTATCATATATGTTGTTCACAATTTATTTGAGCTTTTATGGGTGTTGGTAATGCATGTCGTGAACATTGGTTGAATCTCGGGAAAGTTTTGTTGAAAGTCACAAAGTTGTGTGCAATTCAGTAAATTCAACATTTGGGTTTTTCTCCCGAACTCTTCATGGAAGACGGAGGTCTTCAATTCATCTTTGCATGTCCTCTGATGACACGATATTCCGAGCTAAAATAAAGAAGTTGTGGAACTTTATTTGGAGCACGCACCTTAATCATCCATAAGTAGGTTTGAATCGATTCGGTCCCCTAGCTAAATCAATTCGGTTCGGTCTAGTGCTGCATTTTTCCTTTGCGAATTGATTCGCATCTCGACCAAATCAATCTGGTACTTCTTCTTATTAATTACAAGTTTTCCATCCGATATATTTTGGGGGTTTTATCCCATTTTTCCTACCTATAAAAATCAGTTTTTATATACTTAGAAAGTTTCCAAATTTAGAAATTCTTTGTTCTCTTTCTTAGGTCAAGTTCATTTATGATATTCCTTACATGTAAATCATTGATTACATTCAAGCTAATTGGTTTTAATGCAAACATTGTTCAACTGCTTCTTCCTTACATACTTCATTAGCTTCAACTTTCATCTATAGCTATCTCTTGTGTTGGTTTGTGTTTAAGTAGATGAATTTCTTAGTTATGTTATTATTTTGTATGCTTATCTTAGTTTATATCATTAGTAACTAGTATTATGGTTAGGGATCTTGATCCCACCTTAAATGCTTGAACTTCATATTTAGGGTTTGGTTTATAATTGTTCTAATGGAACTTCATGTTTTTGTATTGGAGTATCCAAGTGTCTTACCTTCCCTTGTATTGCAAGGGTAGTGTTTGATGCTTTACTACAACCCCAACTCATCAAGCACCATAACTAATTAACCCCTAATCATCTATTGTTGAGTTTAGTCTCTCCATGGTTCATCTTCGAACTTAATTAGTTATGGTCGATTAAAATTAATTTAAACCAAATTATGTCATCTTCATAGAAAATCCAAGGTGGGATAATGATCCTCAATACCCTTTATCTCTCATATCTTCATAGTTTACCCATTCTCCTTTAATGTAACACATGTTAGGATAGCGGTTAACTAATCTCACAACTACAATCAATAAATCATCTTTTACATTTTAACTTGTTGTTGTTTAAAGATTATCATATAACATATCTTCATTCTCGTATGAGGGTTCAATCCTTGAGGAATACGATTCTAGACTTACCCAAATACTACTTGTTGCGAAAGATTTGCACTTGAATCACACAATATTTATAAAGAACCAAAAATCAAATTTTCTCATCATGAAATACATTCCATAAGTTTGTCATATATGCATTTTCTTATTATTGTTCGATCCAAAGAGGGTGATATGTATTTCCTTTCATATTTTTGTAATTTCTGAACTTCGAAGCATCAATCAAAGGATATTATCTTATTTTGAATGTTTTGTTAATAGTATTCAATGAAACCAACATATTGTTGATATTTCATGAATCATATTTTTGTTTGGTAATTAAATCTTTAATTAAATTAATTATATCACCATGGTACAGTATTTACTTAACGACTAAAAGAATATCCTATGTCTTAACCAAATTTGGTATGTTTCATGTAATGTAACATTTTTTTGTAATTTTAGACCAAGTGAAATTTTATTTATGGCCTACCTTACATGCATGTTCAGTTATGGGTAGCGGCCCCACCAAATCTAATTACACATGTGGAAATGCCGAAATGATAACTTTTGTTCCCAATTGAAATAACTAATTATTTAGGAATAGGGAGTCTTTTCAATTATTTTCAACTAAAACATTTGGCTGCTTTAGAACTCCCAATATTTAAACTTTATTTTCTAGGCCATTGAAAGATCAAAAATCTAACTATGAGGGAGTTTTTATTGATATAGCCACTAAACGAGCCACTTGTCTCTCCATGTCCCCGTGATTTCATTTTTGTGAGGGGATGTACTCATAGATGCCTTTAACCCCTTGGTTAGGCCTTCTTTGCAATTCAAATGATTTACATTCATCAATATAAGCTCATTTTGGTTCACATTCTCCCTTTTGCCATTTATCTTCTCTCCAATTAAATTCTTATCCCTCAAGAATACTTTCTTTTTCTTCAAGTTCTCTCCATTAAAGGATCCTAGCTCTTCAAGCACTGATGTTTACCTTTAGTTTGATAAAATCCTTCCCAAACTTTAGGCTAAAGATTCCACCATTTTCTGGAGCATCTTTATTCTATTTAATCTTTAAATGGGGAATCTCTCTCCATCTTTGGTTCCTACTACAGAGATGAACTCTCATTATTCGTGTCTGCTTACTATCCTAGATTTAAAAACCACAATCTCTTGGTCCAAAACTCTGATAATACTGAAGCATCATCCATAATTAGGTTTTGGTTTTGTCCTAAGAATATAGAAAATGACAACTATCTTAAGTGGGTACATTCGATGCACATTTATAGGTCTAAGGATATGGCAGAATTTCACATTCTAGATGCTATTAAATTTACCTTTAGATACATTAATCCTGACTCATTCCTTGTCTCCAGTGCCATCCAGTTATGAATTCAGATTTTAATTTCTTCGAATACAATTTTTAGATGGTAAACCCTACTATTCTAGATATTTGTCAATTAACTGGGTTTAAATCCCTTGGAGAAGATGTTTATTAACACTTTCCATCGGCAAAAATCCAAGTTAAGCCCTAAAGTGGCAACATCCACCCATCCTATTACATTTTCATGCGCGCCCATGTGAAGGATACCCAAAATATGGATAATAATGAGTACTTTGTTCCTCCTAGGTTGGTTGTTAAAATATATTTTTTCTGTATGATCTTAAAAAATGGTGCTAGAATCTTTCTTAGTTGTTATTATGATGGGAGGAAGAGAAGTGGCCTCAGTTCTTCAATCTTTTAAGCTCCCACTAAAATTTAATTTGTTCTCTTAGAATATCCCTTCAGTATCAACGAAGGTGGCTATGCGTCCTCCAAATGTGGTTGCATGCACACTTTTTACAGATTGGTTATGTCAAAAACCAAATTTAGTTTAGCCATTGACACGCCTATTATCTCTTTAAACCATGTAATAAGACCTTCAAACCTCTACTTAATATGTTTAGAAGTTTTTCAATTTATAGGCTAGGGCTTTATATATAGCCTTTGTTTTAACCTATTGAGGCCCCACTTTATTTAGGCCCAATTTTAAAAAAATCTCCCTCTACACTATAAATTGATCCTTGTTGCACTACACCAAAAGGCTTATTTTGTAACAGATTTTATCCATTAAAAATTTATAATGGCTAAAAATCGTTACAAATCAAATATAACCGTTGGAATATATCAGTAATCGTTGGAATATATCATTAAAAGGAAGAAAAAACAAAAAAATAAATAGTGCAAGTCGGGCAGGATTTTCCCCTCAATTACCAAACCTTTAAATCACTCCCTCTATATGTTCCCCTCCCTCTTTACCCATTGTTTATTATCCACTTTACCAAATCAAATACCTGCACACTTGAAGACAATCATTAAAGTGGTTTTCAACTTCTTCCAATTATCATCTCCAAAAAATTCTTCGATCTCCGGGTGCTTCCCCCAATGGATTTATTAAAGACATGTACCCACTGGCATGGACTGTAGTGTCTAGGTTACCGATGTGTTTGGCTATGGATTAACGAGAAGCAAAGATGGGTGTTGTCTTCTCTGTATTCGATGGATCCTCTGGCATGGACCAGACCATCGTTCGCCTATCATACTCTTGTAAGTCCCTACTGCTTATATATATTCTTGTTATTTAGGGTTTAACCACATGATCTTTCTTTTTTGTGTTACTTGGTTGCTTGATCTGGTTTATTGTGCATAGCTTTGTTATTTTCCTGTATTTGGATTTCGTTTTTAGTTAGGGTTTTTATGTGGGATAGGAAAATGATAACATGTTAGGGTACATGATTTGATTTTGGTTCTTGCCAGTCATTATGTTAGTTTTTTAATTCCACCTTTTTTAAATGAATCTGGTCTCTTGTGATGATTAAATCAATAAACTTTCATTCTTTTGAGGATAATTTTGTGCAGACAAACACCTTAACTGAAGAGATATTTAATGTTTTATATTATATGTATATATCGATTTATGTAATTTGCTTTATGAGAGTATTTTAAAAGCTATTCTTTTGTCTCCGAGGATGATTTCTAGAACTTTCGTTCTATCGAGAATATTTATGAGGAATATTTATGGAGACTTGATCATAAGGGGGTCTATTATGTGTTTTAGTACGTTTTTATACACCAATCAAAACTTTTATCACAACCTTTTGATTGTTAATTAAAACTTTTGAAAATCTGTAGTAGAGAATTTTTTTTCTTTTTATATTCTAAAGTTCATTTGAGAGATATTTGTGAAAAGGGAAAATCTTTGGTCTAAAATCTTGTCAGCTTTAAATAATTTCGTATAGGTTTGTTTGTTTGGCATGAAATGCTTTGTCTAGGTTGAGATTTTTATATGTAGTAGTTGTATTGCTTAACTAATAGACAACTTTTCCAACCACATTCTTGTTCTTGTTATTATGTTTTGAACATTAATCTGCATTAAATCCTACATATTTATGACTGTTGACTCTCTTAAGGTTGAACGATTACAAAAAAATCAAGAATTTTATTCGTAAAGTTCAAATTAAACGAGCAATTATAGTGCTTGCGGTGCAGTGGGTGTAAGCTTTAAACTGATGGAACCATAACATAAAATCTACGCTCAACCCTCGATCATGGTAATCAATTATGGCCTAGGGGTGGTTGACTGTGAATTTTATTTGATCACTAAAATTACTTACTTATTTGTAAAACAATTATTTGATTTCTTTATGGATTTAATTCACCCAATTGTATACTAGTTGACCATATTTTTGTTAAACATAACATAAGACAATCGGTTGATTTATCTTTGGGGGTTACGATTTGGAATTAAGGCAAGAGATAGAAAACAATAAGACCCTTAATCAAGGTATAATTATAGAATTTTTACTTTGTTCAAATGTAGGCAAGCTTTTTTTACTCGACTCTCTTATCACTATTTCTCTTATCTTGTATAAAAAAACCTTTACTAGTTCTTGATGTAATTATTATGAGTTTTTTTTAAATATACCTCTATTTTTGTTGTTCAACTAGAATTGAGATTCATGTTTTATTTTTTGGATTATATAGTTCTTGTAGTGTTGGATATGTTTGTTTTGATTTGGATTTTACATTTCTTAGTTTTCGGTCCCAAGCTTTGATAAAGGAGTAGATGAATTTTTTTATGTTCACATTTCCTGTCATTATATTTCTGGTCCAATCTTGTTCCCTATTTGGGCATTGCTCATAACATTTCTTGTAGTTAAAGGTAACTTCTAAGGATATTAATGACCCCGTTGAGCTCTGTAATGTTTTGTTCACCATATTTCTGACTTATTTATGGACCATGAGTCCCGAATCAGGTTTTTTAAGATTTTCTACAGGTTATATATATTATGTTCATTGGATGTATCAAGATATAATTTTATATTATTGTATAGATGATTGAGGGTGTTGTTCTTGTCAGTTGGCTACCACTGAGAGGAGTTTCAATTTTCAATTATTTATGTGCACGTATACGTCTGATTAATTCTTATAGTAATTTTGGTTTATTGTGATAAAATAAGTTACATAAGTGAAACACTTTGAAGTTGAAGATAAAGTCCCAATTCGTAAGATATAGAGATCTAATATAAATTAGAAAAACTTGTATGCTCGTCTTCATCTGAGTTTTTAATAATCACAACTTTCTTATTTACTTTTAAAAAATAACTCGGTATACTCTCATGCACATGTTAATTCAAGTTGGTGATAATAATGACGAATTTAGTTATATTTCATTGGATATGTGAATACAAAAATTGCTAGCGCGATGCTTGACGTGATTTGCGCAACCTGAGTTTAGAGCCAAAACGCGACACCCTGCGCGACTGCTTGGATGGTGCTTTTGCACCATCAGGATGAACAATAGATCATACTTCTGAGACCACCAGTACTACAAAAATTCATTTACCAACCCACTCAACTATTTGTTACCGTTCCTTCCAACTTAAAGGAGAACATGTTCTACCTTTGGTTATCTTAATTCCGTTTGACAAATGGATTGAGTCTTGGCTGGTTTACTTATTCCATTGAAAGTTAATCAACCTCTCATAGCAGACTTCATCCTTTATTGCTAAAAAGGGAAAGTATTTGTAATTGGAACAATTTTGAAAAACTATTGTGTTGCTTCACAATACCTGTGGTGTATTTTTATTAATTAAAAAGTATTTTTCACACCTTAGAAATGCATAGGATAGTGTGTTTTCGTTCCTTCAACTTTAAATACTAAAGGAAACTGAAATTGGAATCTACGCATCTTGCAAACAAGATTTCACAACCTGCACAGTGGTTGGCCCACTTTTGGCGAATTTTCAAGCTGTTGTTTACATTAGTGATCATGAAGTGCTAATATACCATATAACAAGAAGTGTTTTGTGGACCATTTAATTGGCGATAGATGGATCGACGGTGTCTTCAACGGTGTTACGATTCTAGAAGAGAAATAAAATTATGATTTAGCAAAAGTAAATAAGAACAATCAAACTTCAGTTGGAATTGTAAGTGTATCCCACCGAGTAGGTAAATTGAAAAGGTTGTGTGGGTGAACTTATGAATTGGTCAAAAAGATGGGAAAACTTGCAAATTTGTGGGTTGTGTCCAAAATCTCCCTTATATTAGAAATCAAGCCCTAAGTGAAATTCTCCATTATTTTCCCTGTCTCATTTAAATTAAGATAGTTTGTGGGAGTAATGTGAATATCTTCCAAATGTTTGATATTGTGCATGCTTGTTCAGGTTTGGAGATTATCTGTTACTTTTGCTGATGTTCTTGGGATTTAGCCCTTTACCCTTGATGAATTCATTCAAGCTTTTCACGACTATGTGAGTTATCTATTAGTTCTTTGCAAGCAACCATTTGGAAAACCTATATGATATTCTGCATCTGCTATTATCTTTTTTTTGTATTCAGAGTGAATATATTATATCTTCAAGATTCAAGGTTATTAGGTGAGATACGCATTGCTCTTTTGAAATTGATTATAAAAGATATTGAAGATGTAGCACGGACACCCTCCAGTGGATCGGGAACAAATCAATATACTGCTTCTAATCCTGAAGATGGACTTTCTCGCATTGTTGAAGCAGTAATACTGTTTTAGATACTTTCACCGTTCTATCCATTACAAAAACAAAATAAATAAATATAAATAATGCCATTGTAGCATCTTATTCTGCTTTACACCTTTTGTATTAGGCATATATGTGAGGTTTTGACATACACAACAGGTGGAAACACTTAAACCAATTGACGTTGCCAGAAATATTACAGCAATTTGCACTCTCCGCAAAATTTATACCGCAATCAAAGAAAGAGGCTATTAAACGGGCATGATTACATGATAATGATGAGGTGTCTTACGCACAACTCTTTTATGTTTTATTCTCAGTTTTAGTAAATTTAGCCTAAAGGTACTGTACTATTAATTACATGATTACATGATAATGATGCTCTCAAAACAAATAGTGGGTTTGTTTGTTTATTTTAATGATTTGTTATGGATAATTCTTGACCAACGCATAAAATCGACACATTTTGGTGCGACACATGGATGTGTCGCACCTTCATTACCTTGTGCCTGAGATCTATTGTTGGTGGAACCGTGTGAATCCTAGTCATGAGCGAATACGAGTGTGATATGTCAATGTATTGCCCCAAATGTGTCAATTTTGTGTGTCGGCGTAGAAGGACTAATTTTTAATGTGTATTTGGTTTTGTGTGGTTTCAGGTGTGTCTTTTGTTAGGGGGAGGGATGAGGTATGGTATGCGGATGTCATTATATCAAAGATAAGGGAGGTGTATCCGAATCGGATGATCTTAACTTTTTTGGTGCTTCCGTTGCCTAAGGTGACAAATATGATTGTGGAGTCGTATAATATGAGTTTATCCGTGAACCGGCTTGTTGTGAATGTTGATGAGTGTATGGTTTTGGATAATGAAACTCTATATGATATTTGTTTCCGTACTCTCAAGCTTACCATACCCAATTGTAAGTCTCTCTCTCTCTCATTTACAACTAATCATCATTGAATTAATTTCAACTTTAAGCATAAAGATCAAATGATATCAAAGTAACTTGTCTAAACTAACAGTGTCCTCATTGGGCTCTCGGCTGTCCAAATTGACTAGTATATGCATCTTTTTGAGGTTAAAAATGGCGTTTGGGGGGGATCGAAATAACAACCAAGCGGCCTTGATTTGGGTATAAACACATCAGGTAATACCAAAGTAACTTGTTTAAACTAAATTCATCCTCATCGGACTATATGTTATCGTAACTAACTAGTATATGCTTCTTTTGGGGTTAAAATGGGCGTCAGGGGGAAAAACCTTAAGACATAAACCTAGCGGCCTAGAAGTTGGTATAAACACATTAAGATATACTAAAATAACTTGTCTAGACTAAACGAATATTCATCGAACTCTCGGTTGACTTAATTGATTAGATAAGCTTCTCTTGTGTATTAAAAATGGGTGTTGGGGGCGAAAACTTGAAACACTAACCTAGCGGCCTAGATTTAGGTAGAAACGTATTAAGCGATACCAAGACAACTTGTCTAAACTAAACGCATCTTCAACGAACTCTCAGTTGATTTAATTGACTATCATACGCCTTTTTTGAAGGGGGGGGGTTAAAAATGGGCGTTAGGGGCGGAGGCGAATGCTGAAAACAACAGCCTAACAACCAAGATTTAGGTATTAAATCATCAAGAGACACCAAAGTAACTATGATCATTTCTTGTGTATCTATGACTCCCCAAGATTTGTAAATTATGTTATTCACTCATTTATGCTTGTACATTTACTAATGTGGAGTTTGTTCAACAGGTCCTTATTGGGAAATATGAAGACTACGTTTGGGAGAATGAAGTCTACTTTTGCAAGGAATATAATGAAGACTACTTTTGGGAGAATAATATAATTTAGAACTTCGATGATGTTAGATTTCTTTTCAAGTTTATGGTTAAAAGTTAGATGGTTTATCTCGTACTACATTTTCTTTTGGGAGTTTTAATGGTTATGAATGAAATATAATTTTAGATCGGTTTAATGTCACCGAAATGTAGTGTCATTCATTTTGTCATGTATGTTGTGGAATTATGTTTTGAGTGAAATTTGTGGGCATTGAATTTTCATTTCCATTAGTTGAGAACGAGTCTAACTAGTTTATTTATATCTATTTATAAAATGAGAAATTAATATATTCTTAAAAACATAACAATATTGCTAACGGACTTTAACCGTTACAAATCAAAACATCTGTTGCAAATATATGACACTCTCAGTCCGTTACGATGTATTTTGTAACAGTTTGCATCTGTTACAAAATCTATATTTGTAATGGATAAACACCATTACAAAATCTATAATTGTAATGGATAAACGCCATTACAATTAAGTAAATCTGTTACTAATGTATGGGTTATGTACCCATGCTAAATCCGTTACAAAATAAATTGTAACGGTTTTTATCCGTTACAAATATTAATTTTGTAACTTATTTTATCCGTTACGAAATATGTTAGTAAAATAGATAATGCCAATTTTCTAACGGATTTAATCTGTTACAAATTTTTTTTGTAATGGTTTTTTCCCATTACAATTGACCTGTTTTGGTGTAGTGTTGGGAAAGTTTTTTTTATTGGTGGGGATTTAAATTGTGTGACATCACCTCACAACTCTTTTAATTCTAGGTCTTTTAGGGAGATGTACATGCTTCCCCAATTTTGAGATAATTTTATTTTTATGAATTGATTCCAGTCCCTCTGAAGAGTCATGTCAATCCTCACATCTTCCTTAAGTCCTCTTAACTCATAAAGATAACTATTTTGCAAGGCATATTTGATAATCATAAGGTTCCAAATATCTTTATTATAGTTAGACTTGAGTTTAGTGAAGGAGTGACTAATTATTGTACTTATAGGTGGTTCAACTACATTATAGTCTTCTGAAACCTATTATAATCATCCATAGAGCTTACGAAACCCTCTTCCTATAGTGAGACTTTAGATATTTCTTGTTATTTTGTCCATGTTTGTACTGGACTTAAGTCGATCAGTTGATTTTCTTACAGAAGCTCCACGTCCTAAAGATTGTGAATCTTCAATCAAAAGGAAATTAAGGCTTAAAGAAAATGAGGCTATAAGGGAGGAAATTTTGAAGGATACCGGAGATGATGAATAAGTAGCTCCTTGTATTCGAATAAAAAGGTCAAGGTCTTCTTCAAACAATCTAACTAGCACTTTGTTAGGTACTACTAGGACTGTTGAGCTTGCTATTTATGTTATGTTCCTCATTTACGTGACGAAGTGCGTGAAATCAATAGGATGAAAACATGCATACCAAGTTGAGTTGACATGTATGCTAATACCTTTTATTTTAAAACAATTCTTATCACTATTGCATAATTATACCAATAAATTTGACATTGAGTTAATTTTTCCCAACACTATACCAAAAAGGCTAAATTATCACATTTGAGTCGGTCATCCTTATCACGGTCATTGACCATGACAAAAAATACGCATTTTTTTCCACAGTCATCAACCATGACAAGTCCATGACATCATTTTGTCATGGACATTGATTGTGAAAACTTCAAAAAGTTATCACGGTCAATGACCTTAACAGGGCCGTGACAATTTTCTCAGTAAAAAAATCTTATAGCCTCTTTTTTCCCACTATTTTCGTTTCCTCTCTCTCTCTCTCTCTCTCTCTCACTCTCTCTCTTTATTTCCTTTGTATATATGTGTGTGTATATGTGTATATGTTTATAATTGTGAATATGTACGTGTGGGTGGGGTGGGGGGGAGTGGGGGGTGGAGGGGAGCAAGGAGAGTGATGGGGGGAAGGGAGGTGGGTGGGTGGGTGTGTATAGGTTTGTGGGGGAGGTAGTGGGGGGGGGGGGGGAAGGGGGGAGTGTGGGGGTAGGGTGGAGGTGAGAGAATCAATGAGTTGTTGTTTTGAATCCATTTTTTGGGAGTTTAGAGGCAGGAGAAAATTGGGAGGTATAGGGAATTGATTGTGTTTGATTTTGGTGTAAGAGTTTTTAATGTGTTGTTTTCAATTTGGTGATCAATATATTGAATGTAACATGTACGTGTATGATTTCAAAAATAGTGTCAATGTTGTTTGTGGACTTTATATTTTCCCAAATAGTGTTACCATCCCCTTACTCCATATGAAATGGACTAAAACGTATCAAATACTCTAAACATTAATAACCTTTTTAATTTGTATACATTGTAATTCTATAGGACTTGTTTCTCTAAATTAAAATTGATTTACAATTGATATTGATATTGGTATAAATTGGTATAAATTGAAATTGAATTTGAATTGGTATTGATATTGGTACAAATTGGTATAAGTTTTAGTTCTTATGCATACTTTAAATCAAATAAACCAGACTTTAAATTACATAATTAAATGAAATCTCTCTAATTGTGATAAGACATAATTAAATGAAACATACTTCAAATTATATATAGTGCGCATATATACAAGCTTTATAGTTCTTATGCGTATGCATTCAATATCCCTTAGACCCGTTCGAGAGACATTACCCCTATAATGAGATCTCTCGAATTATCTTGTTTGGACAGTTTGGGACTACATAGTTTCTGTATAGCAATATTCTTAGTGGCTTAAGCATGTTGCTTTGGGGGGACGTTTTGCAGTCGTATCTTAATGTTCTCTAGGTACAAACTAGACGATGCGATGTTAAATGTTATTTCAATTGATAAATTGAAATAACACTCACACTTTCGAATCTATGTTGTGTACTTTGATAAATATGGGGATGTGATGCCAAATTTTCCTCAAATTGGAATATTTCGCATAAGTTGTTAAGTATATTACTGAAATATACAGTCTCGAATGGGATAGGACCAGTCACAGTTTAGAGGATTTGGAAGAAATAGGAATTAATATAATTAATTAAATTTTAATTTCAATTTCAAATTAAAATTAAATTTATAATTGAATTTGAATGCACAAATAAATTTACGCATAAAAACTAGCCTTCTAGTTCTTATGCATACACATTCAATAAGTTATTATTTATACTAATGGGAACTAAATATTCACACTTTTGTTTATGCTAATCCAAGAATATGCACTTTTTACCCATAATAGTTGATTGTTTGTAGTAGCTGTGATGGGATATCCTAAATACAAAGAGTGGATGGGTGAGGAAAATATATTAGGGGATTATTTCGCATAGGTTCTAGTGAATTTGTGAAATACACAAAGAGATGTCATAATAATGAAGAGTTTTTGTGTCTGTGTGCTAGGTGTAAGAATGGTAAGGTGTTTGAGTGAAAAATAGTTGAACTGGATTTATTAAGATGGGGTATGCAAGACGGTTATTGAATTGGGGTTTTTCACGGGGAACCGAAAGTTCCTTTTATCCCCGAGCAATCTTCACAACAACCATCAACAAGTAGGATAGATGAACAAGGGGAGGATGACAATGTAGATCATAATATGTCAGAGGATTTAGTTGATCACGTGTATGGAGTTCATGAAGTGGAAGACAATGAGGTCACTGACGATGTACAAGGTTTAGGTGGTAATGAAGATATCGAAATAAAACATGACGATGACTACCAAATTTTAAAATTTCAGGTGAGCCAACCGTTATACTCTGGTTGTGAGAAAGATGAAAAAACTTTATATGTCATGGTTGGTTTTCATAGTTTGAAGACTGAATATGGTTTTTCTGGAAGTAGCATGACAAGAATTTTAATTTGGGTGAAGGGCTTGCTACCCAAGAAGAATACGCCTCCAAATGTCTATCCTACTATGAAAAACAGTTTGAAAGGTTTGGGAATAAATTATAAATCAATTCAAGCTTATGTGCATGATTGTATACTATACCGAAAGGAGTATGAAAATCTCAATCGGTGTCCGGTATGCGATGAACCTAGATATGTCCAATCTACTAAAAAGGAAGTCACAAGCTCAAGAGTTCCTCAAAAAGTACATTTATCTTTTCCTCTGGGCCAAGATTAAACCGTTTTTTCATAGTACCATGGATAGCGGAGGAAACGACTTGACATGCTAGGGCAGAAGCACAAAAAAATCTCATGCGCCATCTTATTGATTCTACAGTTTAGAAGAGGATGAATTTTGAGTATCTCATTTTTTTCTTTAGAACAACATAAAATTCGTTTGGCAATATAAACAGATGGTTTCAATCCATTTGTAAATCTTAGAACCAATCAGAGTGTATGGCCAGTGATCCTAGACCCACTCAACATCCCTCCTTCACAGTGTATGAGACTTGAATTTTAGATGTTATCTTTGTTGATCCATGGGCCAAAGGCACCAAGTGAGTACATCAATGTCTACCTAACTCCTTTAGTAGAAAAATTAAATGAGTTGAGGGAAGAGGGTGTGCAAGCATTTCACTCTTGAAAGATACGTTGATGTGGTTAATTCATGATTTTTCAACTTATAGGACATTATCCATTTATCTAATACATGGTTATTTAAGGTGTCCTATTTGTGGAGAGGAGACTGATTCTCTTCGTCTCCCCACTATCACAAAAAATGTATATCTTTTCCATAGGAGGTTTTTACCCCCCCCCCCCCCCCCCCCATAGTTTTAGATTTGAGAAAGGTTCTAATTATTTACCGGGTGGGGTTGAACATAGGCTACAACGGAGAAAACTTTCAGGCTCGAAAATTAAAAGTAAATCTTCTGATTGTGGCCCTAATATGCCCAATAAGAATCCTAAATTTAATAATGTCAAGCATAAAAAGACACCAACTAGGAATGAAACTGAGACAAGAAAGTCATGGTCTAGAAGGTCAATTTATTTGACTTGCTTTATTGGAATAATAACTTGGTGCGCCATGTATTGGATGTGATGCACGTAAAGAAGAACATTCTTGAACATATTGTGGGCACATGCCTTGGGGGAGTCATTAAAAGAATGATGAAAATGCACGAAAAGACCTTAAAGTGTTGAAACTTAAGCCACAACTATGGTTGAAAGAATATATTAGGGGAAGGACAATAAGTCCCCCTGGTGTGTTTACTTTGACGAGTGTGGAAAGGAAGGTGCTTTTAGACACAATATATAATCTGAAAGTTCCATCTAATTTTTCGTCCAACTTGCTGAGGATTATGAATTATGCTTCCCATGATTTACATAAGTGTAAGTACCACGATTGGCATGTGATCAATAAATTAGTCCCTTTATTGTTTAAGCACAGTTTCTCCATGCATAAGGATTTACGGAGGGATATTAGGCAAATTAGTATCTGCTTCTCACTTTTATGTGAGAAGGTAGTCAATCGAGATAGAAAAGTGACCGTAAAATTGGCGGTAAATAAAGAGATTTTTGTCTTGGAGAAGTACTTTCCCCTATATTTCTTTGTCATAAGTGTTAATTTATTGGTACACCTATGCGAAGAGGCACTTCTTTGCGTCCCAGTTAGAATCGATGGATTTATCCATTTGAAATATTGATGAAAGTTTTCAAAGATTACGTCAAGATTACACGATACATTGAAGGATCAATTGCGAAGAATACATCATAGTGGAGTCATCAATCTACACTCAGGAATATATGCCTGACTTGACAAGCGTGGATGACAATGATGAGTTCATCGATGAGGGTTGTCATGTGATGGAGAAATGAGTGAAATTAATGAGTTTGCAATATGATCAAGTATCTCATTATGTATTTGACACACGTGAAGATGTCAAAGAATGGAAAAGGTAAGTTTAAATTAATTTATTTTTTACATGATTAATTTTGTAATACGTTCGTCACGATCTATGCAGAAAATATGAAGCCCGTGAGAACAATAAAAGACGACAAATATTGGCACAATCAGACATCGAATTTAGGTTGTGGTTGTCACACGAGGTAATTATAAGGAAAATAGTTGTTATTAAATGTCACATTACAAGAAAGCTTTACAACTAACCTAATTAATTTATCTATATTATTATCTTTTAAAGACGGTTGATGCGACATCAAGGCTTGATCATCTAGTCAATGGACCTTTGTTCATGGCACACGAGTACAAAAAGTATCGATTGAACGGTTATGTATTTGGTGCATGGGTATAGGAGGAAAATACAAATATACAGAACTCGAGAATTTCCTAAGGCTCTTACTTTATTTTGAGTGAGCAAGAAAGATAAAAACCTCGTTGAAGCTTAAATGAATTACTATGGTGTAATTCGAAATGTATTTGAATTGGACTATGTAAACTTCAAATAGGTTGTGTTTTTCTGTGATTGGGTAAGAGTTGAGGATAAAAATTCTTATAAAGTTGATCCTGGCACCAATTTGATTATGGTTTACTTGTCCAAGTTGAGGAGCAACGAAAACGAGAGAGATGAGCCATTTGTTTGTGATTTTCAAAAGGTCAAGCAAGTGTTTTACTCAAAGTATATCAATAACGAGTCGATGTGAATCATCCTACATACGCCAATGCTTCTAAACAGTAGTGTGGATGACCTTGTTGCACCTACCGAATATCAATCCATTTTTATGATGAACCGAATTTGAACCAATTGTTTTATTTGTAATAAGTATTCAAATGATTTGTAATGACCAGTTGTTGTATTATTCTAGTGATTTATTATTATCGAACAATAATTTAATCCTTTTTCTATATTGTACTTGATCATTTTAATGATTCTAAGAACTAAGTGAATATGTTAATTAGAATTTTAATCAATTTAGGCATTAATTCACAGTCCATGACTTGGGAGTGTGTGCGCGTTGGGGGGGGGGGGGGGGCAGTGTGCGTGTGTGTAAATTGAAATTGGTATTGGTATAAATTGGTAAAATTGAAACTGATATAAATTGATATTTGTATTGGTATGTATTATTATTATTAGATTTAAGCATTAATTCAAAGTCCATATATATGTTTGTAATAATAATAACATTTTTTTTTACAGAAAATGACTTCATCCGGGCAAGGTAGCGGAGGTGATGAGGGCTCCTCGGCTAGTAGGCCACCAAAATAGGGCAAATTGGGGTTCGCTATCGAGAATAAGATGACATTATTGGCAAGAGCACTAGAGTTCCTGAAGGCGATCATTGGCCCGGGGTAAACTGATTGGAGGGCCGTGACTATTGACCTCAAGTTGAACATATGGGGGCACTACAGGTAGTGTATTTATATTTATATTTATAAGAAACTAACACTTAATTTATTTTTGGTTTGTATTTTTTGATAGGAATAAATCGGCCTGCCTCCATATCTCCGTGACTTCACGTTGAAATAATTGAGGGATCAATATAAGACGTGGAAGAATAATTTACGGGAACAATACTTTAGAAAGACCCGGGAGTCCATTGTGAGACTACGTGATACAATCCCCCTGAAGGAGCCGATCTCATTGGCACAATGGAAAAAAATTTATTGACATTTATAGGCACACCCAAAACTGGTGTATTGTGAATGTTGATGCAAAAAACTAGACTAGGACTAATTAATCGATCATAGATCAAATAAATAAAACAAATAAGACATAAGAAATTTTAAAGGAGTTAGGCTCAATGGAATAGCCTACGTCTACTGTTCTGTATTGATTGCCATAAGTTGTTTTTTCTTTCGATCCCTTGTAATGAGAGTGATACAAAGTATTTATAATCCAAGAAAGGTTTTGATAGTTCTCATGTGAAAGGATGGAATGTCTTCATTCGTTAGGCATTCACATCAATACATAATGAGAATTTAATGTATGAAGGTTGTCGTTTCATTGGCAATACAGAATGTAAGATTGTTGTCACTTTGATGGCAGTAAAGGCTGTTGGCCGGGCTTCCTAGTTGATCGGGATTCCTAATTGGTCAAGCTTCCCTGTTGATCAGCTTCCTTGTTAGTCGGGATTTTTTATAAGGATGACTTGGACTTGTGCCACTTTAGAGGACACATTTTGGCTCGTAATTGGTCCACGTAGGGTGGTAGATTTTGGTATCAATAGAAGACCCCAATGCTTCATACTTATAGCTAATGCAAAAGTGTGAAATATTATGCTTTGACAGCAGCTCGGGTTGTTATGTTGGCTACAGACCTTCCAAACTTGTGAAATGTACCCACTTGATTGACAGTTTTTGCGCGCGAATGGAAATTTCGTAAATATTTAAATTTTAAAGAATATTTCTGGGGTATCTTCGTCTTTTTCCTTATTTGCCGTCGTAAACCCAATCTTCGTTTGCTTTAATCATTGGTTTTCCCAGTTTCCAATGCGTCTTATAAAAAGAGCGGTAAAGCTTCGATAATTTGCTAACTCTCACTTTCGATTCTGCTGTTGTGTTCTTTGAACTTTCGTACGAATCCTTAAACTTTTGTAAGAATTTTTCTTCTCTTCTTCTTTCTTTTCTTCATCCTGGTTTATTCTATCAAGTCAATAGATATGTTCAGAATCGATTTTAATATTTCATCTTGGGCTAAACTGGAACACCCCACTTTTCCTTCTGATTTTTTCTCTCTTATTGAAGGCCATTAGTTCCCTTCCATTTTTATTGCTCAATGTGGGTTCACATTCCCTTCCAATCCCCTGTGTCTGGAGTTTTATCAATATTTTGATATTGTATGTGATAACCCAAATATAATTATGATAAATTATATATAAATCATGATTAGCTTGTGTGATATGGATAATATGTTATTATTATATATAATGTTAATTCATTATGTTTAGTCTAATCCTACCTTCATAAAACATGAAATATCGAATTAGTTACAAATGAGAAACTTTGAAGTTTTCGGTAGGAATGTTCATGTTTAAGACTAGTTTTGAACATTATGACATAACAATTGACTTGAGGTGAAAACTATATGTTTGTAGATATATGAGTTAGGTTTGTAAAACAACAAACGGTTCATCGAACACACATCCGAGTAGGAAGATATTGTCTTTTTACGAACAAAGGGTAAAGTAGTCATTTAGCCTTAAATGATATTTTGTTTTATATGATGCCACATGTTATAAATTGATTAGTTGGAGGTGGAGGTTGGTTTGGCTGACTTAAACCCTTGATATATCCCCCTTTCTTCATCAAACTCAGTTTGGGAGAGTTCTAAGTTGAGGAAGAACAATTGTGAGGGTTAGGAAGAAGAAAGTGAGGAGAAACATTCAAAAAATTCATAGAAAATTACGTAAAAGCCCCTAAGGTAATTCCAACCATGAATCTTGTTAATTTTCTTGAATTTATGATTTATATGATATAAATCCTTGATTTTTATTGACCTTTAATGCTTGGGTGAATATGTATGGATATATGCAAGTTTAAGTTAAGTTGAATGTACAAAACCCTAAAACTGCTTTGTTTAGAAACTTTGTTTATTCAAACTTCCATATACTTTTGTATATTTACTTTAATTGATTGATTCCAATTGAATATTAACATGGACTCATATATGTATGACATATCCAAAAATCATGTGAAAATACCAAGAAATGAGTCTTTGGTGAGAGTTTGAAGTTCGGGTATGAAATCTGCCCTAAGGGTGAAAGTATGCCCGCCAAGTGTCCGATGTTTTGCTTCACATAGCAAAAGAACCATAAAAATTATGAAACTTTAATTTTTTAGTGTTCAATATTTTTACTGATGTTGGGTAAAATATCATAGAAATTTATACTGTAGAAAAATTATGAAAATTCCTGGAAATTGAATGAACGATAAAAGAGCCTATAGGGCAGATTTGCTATGTGGTAAAGACATGGGCATATCTTGCTCTAGGAAACCTAGAATGATGTGTCGTCTTTTGTGTTGGAAAGCTGATATGATAAGGATTGGATTACCAAGAATAATTAAAGAAGGTTTGGGATATAATTTGAATATTTTACATATCAGAACCTGAGTCTAGATGGGACTTCATTTATAATGAATGATTTGAATTGAATGATATGATGCTTATGAATTGAGTTATGATTGAAGTTATTCTTTGGAGTATTAATATTCTTATGATGATACTAATATTGTAAGAATGATAGGAAGGGAAGAAGAGCTGATTGAACAAATACTGGATAAAGGCAAGGGAAAAGACAGTTAAATTATCGAGGTGAGTGTACTTATGATTTGTTTCATATATAAATATGAATATAGCTCTAAGAGCAGATTTGTTTGAATACTTAGGTATTCAGGATTTTTTTGGATATTAAAATATCCAGGATTTTTTTGGGTCTCATGATCCAGGATTGGTTTGAATACTTTGGTATTCAGGATTTGTTTGGATATTCAAATATCCAGGATTTGTATGGATCTTATGATCCGGGATTGGAATTGTACAAAGATCCAATGATTTGATTTGTCTTATGACAAGGATTTGTTGGAACTAATTTTCCAGGATTTGTTATTGCCAATGGGCAGAATTATTTGGATCTTATGATCCAGGATTTGTTATTGCCAATGAGCAGGATTGTTTGGATTTTATATCCACATATTAGATATAGAATTGTTATTTCATTATAGGGAAGTAGTACCTCACTAATCTTAATGCTTACGGTTTATATTTTAACAATTTCAGGTTTGTAAGCTGCCAGCTAGAATACCATATGACCGGTAACTTTGAGATTTGGACCGTTGGAAAGAGCTGGGGCTTAAATATGGGGATTTTATCATTGTCACACTGAAGATTTTAATATACTCACACATTGTATATATCGCGTTAGTATGGATTGAGTTGATGATTGTGAAATTTTATCATAGTTAATCATAGTATTGTATGTCCGATTAATTATGACTCTGATATTGATTTCATTATGGTATAATAATAATAATATTATGTTCATTATACACAGTGTGTAGAAAAATATTGATAAATGAAGTATATTTTCAATGAGCTCAAGATTATGATCCAATTATTCCAATAACAAATGATTAGTATGGATATTGGGTTTGGGGTGTGACAATTAGTGGTATCAGATCGTGGTTATTAATCATTTGGGTGTGACAATTAGTAGTTGAATATATTTTTCGTGATTGTGTTTTGACTGTGGGGGTTAGAGATACAGTTATAGACTTACTTCCATTGGGTATCTCTTATTTTGACATAATTTTAGGAATGGATTGGTTATCCAAATATCATGCATCCATGGATTGTTTTCGTAAGGAAGTAATTTTTAAATTACCTGGTGAGTCTGAATTTAAATTTGTGTGGGAAAGGAAAATTGTTCCTAGTTGCATTATTTCTGCTATTCAGGCAAGGAAATTATTAAGTAAGGGTTGTGAGGGTTATATTGCATATGTTCTTGACACTGTAAAGGGGGATTTACAATTAGTTGATGTTCCTATAGTACGAGATTTTCCAGAAGTGTTTCCTAGCGAATTGCATGGATTACCGCCAGAGAGAGAAGTTGAATTTAGTATTGAATTAGCACCGGGAACAACCCCTATTTCTATGGCACCATATAGAATGGCACCTGTTGAATTAAAAGAACTCAAGATTCAGTTACATGATTTACTTGATAGAGGGTTCATAAAGCCAAGTGTATCTCCATGGGGTGCACCAGTTTTATTTGTGAAAAAAAAGGATGGCACTATGCATTTGTGTGTTGATTATAGGCAACTGAATAAAGCTACAATTAAGAACAAATATTCTGTACCCCGTATAGATGATTTATTTGACCAGTTACAAGGTACTAAAGTGTTTTCAAAGATAGACTTGCGATCAGGTTATCATCAGTTGAGGGTGAAGGGGAGTGATATTTCTAAAACTGCTTTTCGTACTCGGTATGGTCATTTTGAATTTCTGGTGATGCCTTTTGGGGTGACTAATGCTCCAGCTATATTTATGGATCTTATGAACCGGGTACTGGATCCTTTCGTTGATTCCTTTGTGATAGTTTTTATCAATGATATTCTGATTTATTCACGTGTATGGTTGAACATGAAAATCATCTCCGAACTATTTTGAATGTGTTGAAAGATAAGCAATTGTATGCTAAGTTTAGAAAATGTGAATTTTGGCTATCAAAAGTTGTATTTTTAGGCCATGTTATTTCTGGAGATGGTATATGTGTTGATCCCAAGAAGGTGGAATCTATTATAAAATGGGAGAGGCCCAATAATGTCACTGAGGTGAGAAGTTTTGTGGGTTTAGCTGGGTATTATAGAAGGTTTATTAAGGGATTTTCTTCAATTGCCTTGCTAATGACTAAATTGACCCAGAAAGATATTAAGTTTGAATGGAATTCTGATTGTGAAAATGGTTTTGAAGAATTGAAGAAGAGATTGGTAACTGCACTTGTTCTTAGTATTCCAC
Organism: Sambucus nigra; assembly: GCA_949130495.1. Classification (NCBI taxonomy): domain Eukaryota; kingdom Viridiplantae; phylum Streptophyta; class Magnoliopsida; order Dipsacales; family Adoxaceae; genus Sambucus; species Sambucus nigra. Next base: position 765,019,128 of record OX422207.1, read on the forward strand.
ACGGTGGAGATGGTTTTGTTATTTATACCGATGCTTCACATCAGGGGTTGGGTTGTGTTTTTGTGCAGCATGGTAAAGTTATTGCTTATGCATCTAGGCAGTTGCATACACATGAACGTAATTATCCTACACATGATTTGGAACTTTCTACTATTGTGTTTGCTTTGAAATTATAGCGTCATTATCTATATGGTGAGGTATGTGAAATTTTTACTGACCATCAAAGCCTTACGTATTTATTTACTCAAAAGGAGTTGAATTTGAGGCAGAGGCGATGGATGGAGTTAATTAAAGACTATGATTGTACAATTTACTATCACCCAGGGAAGGCAAATGTAATTGCAGATGCTCCGAGTAGAAAGGCTTCGGGCAGGTTATCTTGTATTCGGTGTGCTAGAGTTTCCCTCATTATGGAGTTGAGGTTGATGGGAGTAGAATTGAAGCTAGCCGATGGGGATTGGTTCTTCGCTCATGTAAGCGTGAGGCCTTTGTTAGCTACCCGTATTCGTGATTTGCAAAGTAAAGATCCTTTTCTTGAGAAGAAACGATAAGATGTCCAAGATGGTAAGTCTGAAAATTTTTGTATTGTGAATGATGGCACTTTATTGTATAAGCAGCGATTATGCGTGCCTAATGTGTGTGGATTGAAAGAGGAAATTTTAGATGAGGCTCATAATTCCATTTATACTATGCATCCTGGTAGTAGTAAAATGTATAGGGATTTAAAGGAGCATTATTGGTGGAATAATATGAAAAAGGAAATAACTGATTTTGTTGCTAGGTGCCTTACATATCAGCAAGTGAAAGTGGAGCATCATAAGCCTAATGGTTTGCTTCAGCCATTGTCAATACTGGAATGGAAATGGGATCATGTAACGATGGATTTTGTGGTTGGGCTTCCTCGATCTCAGAAGGGGTTTGATTCGATTTGGGTAGTGGTGGATAGCTTGACAAAGTTCACTTATTTTCTAGAAGTCAAGACTATGTATACAGTTGATAGGTATGCTAGATTGTATATTAATGAAATTATTCGATTGCATGGAGCACTTGTATCTATTGTTTCAGATAGAGACCCTAATTTTACATCCAAATTTTGGGATAGCTTGCAGTATGCTATGGGTACTAACTTGAAGTTTAGTACGGATTTTCATCCTCAGACATATGGGCAGTCTGAAAGGACAATACAGATTTTGGAAGATATGCTTAGAGCTTGTGTGCTTGATTTTAAAGGAAATTGGGATGAATATTTGCCTTTGATAGAATTTGCATATAACAATATTTTTCAGTCTACTATTGGTATGGATCCATATGAAGCATTGTACGGTAGATGATGTCGTACACCGATATATGGGGGTGAAATTGGTGAAAGGAAGATAGAGGGTCCAGAATTGATTGAAGTCACCACTGAAAAAGTGAAGATTATTCAAGATAGAATGAGAACAACTCAAAGCAGACAAAAAAGTTATGTGAATAAACGACGGAAAGATTTGGAATTCAGAAAGGGGATTATGTTTTTCTTTGGATATCGCCACGGAAAGGATTTATGAGGTTTGGAAAGAAAGGGAAATTGAGTCCACGCTATATTAGACCTTATGAAATTCTTGAGAAAGTCGGGATGATTGCCTACAAGTTAGCATTACCACGGGAGTTAGCTCGATTACATGATGTTTTCCATGTTTCCATGTTGAGAAAGTATGTAGCGGATCCTTCACATGTATTGGTGGAACAACCTATTGAGTTGAAGGAAGATTTGAGCTATGTGGAAGAACCACTTCCAATCGTCAATAGGAAAGAACAAATATTGAGATCAAAAGTGATCCCACTTTTGAAAGTTGTGTGGAGAAGGCATTCCATGGAAGAAGCTACATGGGAGAGTGAATATAGCGTGAAGATGCGTTATCCTTATTAGTTTGATTCAGAGAACCAAGGTATGTCAATTTCGGGGACGAAATTTCTTAACTGAGGGAGAATTGTGACAACCCGAATATAATTATGATAAATTATATTTAAATCATTATGAGCTTGTGTGATATGGATAATATGTTATTAGTATATATAATGTTAATTCATTATGTTTAGTCTAAATCCTACCTTTATAAAACATGAAATATCGAATTAGTTACAAATCTGAAATTTTGAAGTTTTCGGTAGGAATGTTCATGTTTAAGACTAGTTTTGAAATTTATGACATAACAATTGACTTGAGGTGAATACTAGATGTTTGTAGATATATGATTAAGGTTTGTAACACAACAAACAGTTCATTGAAAGGACATCCGAGTAGGAAGATATTGTCTTTTTACAAACAAAGGGTAAAGTAGTCATCTAGCCTTAAATGATATTTTGTTTTATATGGTGCCACATGTTATAAATTGATTGGTTGGAGGTGGAGGTGGAGGTTGGTTTGGTCGAATTAAACCATTTAGATATCCCCCTTTCTTCAGCAAACTCAGTTTCGGAGATTTCTAAGTTGAGGAAGAACAATTGTGAGGGTTAGGAATAAGAAAGTGAGGAGAAACATTCGAAAAATTCATAGAAAATTACGTAAAATCCCTTAAGGTAATTCCAACCATGAATCTTGTTAATTTTATTGAATTTATGATTTATATTATATAAATCCTTTATTTTTATTAACCTTTCATGCGTGGGTGCATATGTATGGATATATGCAAGTTTAAGTTAAGTTTAATGTACAAAACCCTAAAATTGCTTTATTTAGAAACTTTATTTATTCCAACTTCCAAATGTTTTTGTATATTTACTAGAATTGATTTATTCTAATTGGATATTAAACTGGACTCATATATGTACGACATATCCGAAAATCATGTGAAAATACCAAGAAATGAGCCTTTGGTGAGAGTTTGAAGTTATGGTGTGAAATCTGGCCTGAGGGTGAAAGTATGCTCGCCAAGTGTTCGATGTTTTTCTTGACATAGCAAAATAACCTTAAAAATTATGAAACTTTAATTTTTTATTGTTAAATATGTTTAATCATGTTGGGTAAAATATCAGAGAAGTCTATGATGTAGAAAAATTATGAAAATTCCTGGAAATTGAATGAACGATAAAAGAGCCTATAGGGCATATTTGCTATATGGTAAAGAAATGGCCATATCTTGCTCTAGGAAAATCAGAATGATGTGTAGTCTTTTGTGCTGGAAACCTGATATGATAAGGATTGGATTTCTAAGAATAATTAAAGAAGTTTTGCCTGTAATTTGAATATGTTAGATACTAGAACCTGAGTCTAGATGGGACTTCATTTATAATGAATGATTTGAATTGAATGATATGATGCTTATGAATTGAGTTATGATTGAAGTTATTCTTTGGACTATTGATATTCTTATGATGATACTAATATTGTAAGAATGATAGGAAGGGAAGAAAAGCTGATTGAACAAATACCGGATAAAGGCAAGGGAAAAGCCAGTTAAATTGTTGAGGTGAGTGTACTTATGATTTGTTTCATATATAAATATGAATATAGCCCTAAGAGCAGATTTGTTTGAATACTTAGGTATTCAGGCTTTGTTTGGATATTAAAATATCCAGGATTTGTTTGGGTCTCATGATTCAGGATTGGTTTGAATACTTCGGTATTCAGGATTTGTTTGGATATTCAAATATCCAGGATTTGTTTGGATCGTATGATCCAGGATTGGAATTGGACAAAGATCCAATGATTTGATTTATCTTATGACAAGGATTTGTTGGAACTAGTGTTTCAGGATTTGTTATTGCCAATGGGAAGAATTATTTAGATCTTATGATCCAGGATTTGTTATTGCCAATAGGCAGGATTGTTCGGATTTTATATCCACATATTCGATACAGAATTGTTATTTCATTGTAGGAAAGGAGTACCTCACTAAGCTTAATGCTTAAGATTTATATTTTAACAATTTCAGGTTTGTATGCTGCCAGCTAGAATACCATATGACCGTTAACTTTGAGAGTTGCACTGTTGGAAAGAGCTGGGGCTTAAATATGGGGATTTTATCATTGTCACACTAAATATTTTAATATACTCACACATTGTATATATTGCATTAGTATGGATTGAGTTGATGATTGTGAAATTTTATCATAGTTAATCATAGTATTATATGACCAATTAATTATGACTCTTCTATTGATTTCATTATGGTATAATAATAATAATAATATTATGTTCATTATACACAGTTTGTAGAAAAATATTGATAAATGAAGTATATTTTCCAATGGGCTCAAGATTATGATCCAATTATTCCAATAACAAATGATTAGTATGGATATTGGGTTTGGGGTGTGACATTGTACCTGTAAGAGTGGCTCCTAACACATGGAGAGTTATAAATGGAGTTTATAAGTTAAATTAAATCTACGAAACTCATATGGGGATTCCAGAAATTATGTCTTGTTATAAATGGGCAAATTGTGATACCACCTTTTTTTTTTAAACTAGGGCAACTAGTAAAACTTTAGTAGTTAATCTTCATGATTCTAATAGGGATTGTTTTGATCATGGGGTAGTTATAAAAAATTGGCAACATGCCCCTTTAGTTTAAGATGCTAAATATCAAGGACCTAGATGTCCGCTCTTTGGCAACAGAATAGGTTGTTTTATGTTTTAGTAAATTTGCCCTATTTATGCTTGATAAAATGTCATACTGACAGTTAATTTTTAAAAATTAATTTGCAGTTGAGCAAAAAATAAAGTTCCCCAAATAGAGTGAAGTAAATTTGAAAAACTAAAGCTTCTCTAGGGACTTCACAAGGTAGTTGTTGAGGAGCACGTTAGGTCTTCCTCCTATCTGTTTCAATACAAAAACACTATTTCTTACTTTATCGCCGGACCTGTTTCTTCTCTTTCTCTGGTGATTGACCTTGATCAAGAAGTTGTTGTTGACCCAGACACTCCTTTGTCTGAAATTATGAAAAAGAGAAAATTTACTAATCTTTATAGTGGTAGAAATTCTGGCTTCCAAGCATCTACTTAAGGGTCCAAGAAGAAAATAGGGGATGTTATGAAGCCCCAAGCTCCCAAGAATCCAGTCTCCAACGACCCAACCCCAAAGACCTGGATCCTAAGGATGTACTCCTAAAGTGGTTGAAGTTCCTTTGAGGAGACGTAGGAGAGGGTTTGCAGAGTAGCAAGTCAACCAGATGACTGATCAACTGTCTTTGGTTGACTTACCCTCTTCTGGTGTTATTCCCCCAATGGCTATTACTCCTGGTTTGGCCAGGAATTTGATCAAGTCTGGTACTCTTCCAGACCACTAGGGGGTGGATGACATGCTCCCTAGAACGAGGGTTAAATTAGTTGCTCAAAATCTTGCATCAGTAAGTAGTTTCCATTTTCTTAGTTTGGTTGTCTTTTATATCTCTCATATACTCATTTTGATCTTCCTCTTTTGAAGTTCTTAGTAAACTTCAATAATATGATGGAGAAGGATGATGCAATTAAGGCTTCTTATTCTTTAAATGAGGTGGAGCAAGCCTTAGCAGGCTTGAAGATATTTATACTCGAATTTCAGTAGGCCTTAGAGACTGAGAACAATAATTGGGCAGAGAAACTGAAGACAACAGAGGCTGCTCGGTAGAGGTCTGATGATAATGCCCCTAAAGCTGAGTTCAGGGATAAGGAGGCTGAGCACAAGAAAGAGAAAGATGAGCACAGGGAAAAGTCTATCGAAGAGCTTATATCCTTTGCTACAGCTAAAAGAAAGTCTATTGTGAAAGCCTCCTTCAGTGTTAGTTGGGACAAAGGCTGGAACAAAGCCATTTCTACTGATTCTACTCAGATTGAGTATGTAAAGCCAAAATGTTTCAGAGATGGTCGGGTAACTTCCCTTTAAGAGTGAACACAGCTAAAGACTAAAAATTTTTAGATGTATATTCACGGTCGTCCTCCAGTCATTGATGATGAGGTTAAAGATGAAGCTGCTTCTGAAGAATCTTCACTTGTGATTGAATCTTCTACTAAATAGCCTGAAGTCATTGAGTCTTTGCTTCCTCTGATCGAGAAAATGGAGTAGCGCCAGTCTTTGGTCCTTTATTCTAAACACGATAAGAAGGTTGATAGGGAGAAGGTGTAAAGTTGTTCGACATTTTCCCTTTTTGTTTATTTCTCTTTATTTTTTGTACTTGAACTTTTTGTCATTAATAAAATATCCTTTTGCTACCTTTTATTTCTTATGGATTGTACATATTCTCTATTATTCTTTTTTATTAGTGGTTATTTATTTCTTGCTAGTTTATAGCAAAGATGTAACAACTATCTTCCCATGATATCGAGCTACTGAGGAAGTGCAATGCTTTTTTGAAAGATGGTTATAAGGACTTTTTCGAAGAAGAAATCACTCAGTTGCTCGGTGATGATGCCTCAGAGCAGTTTAAATAATCCTACAACTATTTTAAGTACTTACTTGATTGGGTGGTAGCAAATAATGTTGCCTACTATGAAATGATAAAAGAACTTCAAGAACAATATAAATAATCTACTGCACTGTTGCATCAGAGCTATGAGCATATGTATCAAAGTTTGAGTGTAGGTCGGGGATTTGATAAACTTGTCTCTGTTTATAATAAAAAGTAAGCTTTACTTAAGATTGAGGTTGAAGAAACTAGGACTGTTTCCAAACGCCTGGAAGAGGAGAATAATAATTTGAGGGATGATGTAAATCTTTTAAAGTCTGCTTCTGGGGCTGTTATTGCTACTATACATGACAGTTACTCTTTCTTAGAGGCTGAGAATGCAACATTAAGAGATGAATTGGAATCTTTTAAAAAGATTAAGCCTGCATCCTCTTCTCAAGTAAGAAATAGGTATGGCTGAGGAACTACAGAATAAGTTAGGACCCACCAGGCTCGCCAATCAAGTTGTATAATTAAAAGAAAATGATTGAGCTATTGCTGAGATATCTCAAAAGCTATTGACCTTGAAAGAACAATTATCTAATCAATCTTCCCAATTAGAGGTTAAGGATGGGGTACTGAAAAAGTTATAGTCACGGGTTGATAAATTGTTCTTTCAATTCCACAAGAAACTAAGAGAAGTTTGGATGGATGGGTATAATGAAGCTTTAGGACATTTTGACGACAGACTTAAACAGGCCCATAATGAATCCTATAAATGGGGTTGGATGAACTCTTTAACTGTGATAAAGGTGGAATGAAATAACTCTTTATGGGGTTGGTATGATTCGGGATTGCTGCAACTTGATAATCATCCATTCAAGTTAGACATTAATTAGATTCCCATAGATCGTATTACTGACAACTTGGTCTCAAAATACTTAGGAGATTACAAGCTACATCATGAATTAGAGATCGTTCGACCTCCTCATCTTCTTGATCATCCTAGTAGCAGCAACACTAGGATGCTTCAGAACTTTAACTTCATCAACTCCCCTTTTACTTTTAATGATCCACCAACTGGCATGGATCCTGTCACTAAGGCTGAAGGAAAGCGTCGTGTAGAATAAGGCTTTGTATTTTATTTTTGGATATTTAAACAATAATATGCAATCATTTAATTTTAATGAAAAGCTTATTTTTTGAATGGATTAACTTTTAGTCAATCTTTACATATATGAATGTTTCTTTAGTTTTTGACTATGAAAGGATCAACTTTTAGTTAATCTTTATTTTTTCATGAGTTCTATTGATATCCTTAGGTTTATCCTATGTATTATATTAATTACCAATGCATCATCATGGTTCTACTAATGTACCTAAAAATTTTAGGTAATTGCATTAGTTACCGTGGTTCCTAAGCGTGAGTGGAATGTTTGTCCATCTTTTAGCCCGGTTTAGATGAAAATTATTCATCCAGGTCTTCATTAACTAAGCATTTGCGACTTATAATTTTTCCTCGCATTATGTTTATATGTTTGACAACCAACTTTGTTTGTGCTTTTATTGATACCGACCAACTTTTTTGGTGGCCTTTATAGATACCGACCAATTTTATTGGTGGTCTTTGTTGCTGTTGACCAACTTTGTTGGTTCCTTTATTGATACCGACCAACTTTTTTGGTGGTATTTGTAGATACCGACCAACTTTGTTGGTGCCTTTGTAGATACCGACCAACTTTGTAACTTTGTTAGTAGTCCTTGTAGTACCAACTAACTCTATTGGTGCCTTTATTGATACTGACTAACTTTGTTGGTGGACTTTATAGATACTGACCAACTTTGTTGGTAGTCTTTGTAGATACCAACCAACTTTGTTGGTGCCTTTATTGCATGCATAATGTAGTGCATAACACTAGTACTCCAAAAACAAAAATAATTAACAATTTTGGGGAAATCACATTCTCATTAATATTGAAATGAACTTAATATAACATGATTACATCATTAATAGTGTTGATACAAAAATTAGTCAGTTGATGTGAACCAGTTATATGAAGACACGTGTCATTCGGTGTGGCACAAGTTTAAGTACCAAGTTATTTCAAATGTACCGAGCTACCTAGCATACCAAGCAACTTCTTGGGAAGACTGAACAACCAAGACAAATTCAATGTTTATTATATTACACACATTGTTTATCATGTACAAATGTATATGCATCTTTAATAAAGGATTATCATCCATTCACATGGACAGCCCAAGGGTTATAAATACATTATAAACCCCTGATGGTAGGGTAACCAATCATAAGCAAACATAATCGAGATCAAGGAAAGATACATAGTAATACAAAATAGTGGATGTAGGCCATTTTCCTTAAGGTTGAACCACTTTAAAAATCTCTTGTCTTATCTCTTTATTCATTGTTGGCGTAAAAAACTAGATTTTGTCTAATTAATTAATCGCAGATAAATATGAATAATAAAATAAGACAAGAGATTTTTAAAGTGACTCAGCCTTAAGGAAAATGGACTACATCCACTATTTTGTATCACTAGATGTCTTACCTTGATCTCAATTATGTTCGCTTATCATTGCTTACCTTGCAATGAGGGGTTTACAATGTATTTATAGCCCTTGGGCTGTCAATGTGAATGAATAATATGCCTTTATTAAATAGGCGTATTCATCCGTATATGATAGGGAATTACTGTATTACAATAAACATTGAATTTGTCTTGGTCATTTAGTCGTCCCAATAAGTTTCTCGATATGCTCGGTATCTCGGTACGTGGAGTAGCTCGGTACTCTAAGTAGCTCGGAACATTTGAACTTATGCCGCACTGGATGACACGTGTCTTCATATAACTGGTCCATGTCAGCTGACTAATTTTTGTATCAACAGAATCCCCCAATGTTTCACAGTTGAGGTTGGATGTGAGAGTGTGGAACATTTTACCCAAAAGTTGCTCGGGCACATTTTTCATGACTTGCTTAATTATAGACCTTCGACACTTGTAAAAAAATTCCACTTTGCATAACAGTTTTGAGCGTGAAATGGCAAATTTGTAAATATTTTGAATTTTTGGCGAACGCTTGGGTACTTGTGTCTTTTTCCCTTAATTAGCCACCGGAAACGCAACCATTGTCACTTGTGATCATTAATTTTCTCATTTTCCAAGGCAACGTATATAAAGGCGATAAAATTCGATTGCATTCTACTTTTTATTATCTAGATTCCCAAACTCTTTATTTTCTCGGTTTTCTTCTGACGATCGTTCTTTCTGTCATCTGCCTTAGCTGACTTCTTAATTTTCTGCAAGAATTTCTTCCTTGCTTCTTCTTTCTTTGTTCTAGTCATCATGGTTTACCTTATCGAGTCGTTAGATAAGTTTAGAGCCGATTTTGAAATTCCTTCTTAGGTTGTCTTAAAAGAACCTGATTCTCCTTCAGATTTATTTTCTTTATATGAGGAACACTAGATTCCCTCTATTTTGTAGCAGAATGTGGTTTTTTTTTCCCGCTTAATCCCCTGTGTTTGGAATTCGGCTAATATTTCGATATTGTACCAGCAAAAGTAGTTCCAAATACATGGAGGGTAGTTAATGGTGTACATAGGCTGAATCAAATTCACGGAACTCATCTTGGGATTTCTGAAATTATGTTTTGTTATAAATCGGTCAATAGTGATATTACTTTTTATTTAAAAACTAGGTATTCTAACATAGCCTTAGTGGTCAATATCCATGATTCCAACAGAGATTATTTTGAACATGGGGTTGTGATAAAAAAATTGGCAACACCTCCATTAATGGGGAAATACGTGTACCAAGGTCCCAGATGTCCACCTTATGGTAATGGGATAGGTTGTTTGTTTTTCAAACTAGCTTTGTATTTGTTTGATAAATTAAGTCACTGACTTTAACTTTATAATTTTGGTTTGCAGTTGACAATAAAAAAAAGAGTGATATCAATATAAAAGATTTGAAGTTTATCTGGGGTTTGCATCAGTCAGTTGTTAGGGAGCACGTGAGAGTTGTTTCCTATTTATTGCAATATAAGAACACCAGTTCCTCTTTCATTGCTCGTCCTACTACCCCTCCTTTTGTGATTGCTCTTGAGCAAGATCTAGCATCTTCTTCAGCTGTTGAAGAGTCTTCTTCTCCTTTGTCTACCTCTATTGCTGATTTGATGATGAAAAAGAGAAGAATGTCTGATCTCTTTGCTAAGATTGTCCCTGGTACTCATGGGACCAAGAAGAATAAAGAAGATGTCCCAGCTGAAGGGCCTAAGAAAAAGGATATTATTCTATCTGTGAGAGAAATCAAAGTTGTCAAGGAGGTCATTAGGAAGCCCCATGTTGCTCCAAAAGAGGTAGAACCTTTGATTAAAGAGGTTGTTGTTATTTGAAAAGAGGCAGCACCTTTGGTTGAAGAAGCTGGTCATTTGAGAAGATTGAGAAGGGGTCATGCTGAGAAGGCCATTGATGTTGCTGCTCAACCTACTAGTGTTGAAATACCTTCTTTGAAGGTTGTTCCTCCAGCGTTCATTACTCCTGGTTTGGCTAGAAAATTGATTTGATCTGGAACTCTTCCTGATCACAGAGATGCTGAGACTTATACTCCCCGGGGGAAAGTCACTGGCTTGGCAGCCTAACACCGTGTATCAGTAAGTGTCATTATACCTGTCATTTTAATTCTTCTTTCGATTTCATATTCTAACTTGAGTTTCTCTTCTTCTTGCATTTTTTAGTGTATTTCAATAATATCCATGAGAAGGGTGAAACTATCAAAGTTGTTTCCTCTTCGAGTGAAGTAGAAAAATCCCTTGATGGGTTATCAAAATCTTTGGAAGAGTCTCAATAGAAGTATGAGGATGACAAAAATGCTTGGAAAAAAAATTAAGGCTGCTGAGACAGCTCAACAAAAAGTTATGGATGCTGGGAAGGAGGCTGATGTAGCTCGGAAGAGAGTTGTGGATGTTTCCAATGAGGACGAGGAGAAATTAAATTTTGCGATTACTAGCAAGGAAGAAACTAAGGGCATGCTTGATGAGGTTGAACAATGTAAGAAAGAGATTGAACAGAAAGTTAAATCTATTAAAGATCAGTTTAGAAAGAGTGCTTCCTTGAAAAGGACAAAGAGGAGGTCTGATGTGAAGAAGTCCTTTAGCTCTGACTGGGAAAAAGGGTGGAATAATGCTCTGACTACTTCCTCTACTCAAATTAAGTATGCTAGTTTAGAGTTCTTTAGGGTTGGATGGGTTGCAGCATTGCTGAAGACTCTGAATTATTTTAGAAATATGTTCATGGCCCTCCTCCTGCTATTAAAGAAGAAGAAGAAGAAGAAGAAGAAGAAGAAGATGATGATGATGAAGCTATATTTGATGAATCTTCTTTCATAATAGTAAAACAAACACCTGCTACCACTATCCCTCAATCCTCCTAGCTACTTCATCCACTAATTCCTTCTTCTAAATCAGCTGAAGATGTAATATGGAATAAGGAGAAGGTATAATGTTGTTCGATAATTTTTTACTTTCTTATGTTTTTTACTTTTGGTTATACCCTCCTCCATTATGATTAATAAAATGGACTTGTTACTTATTCTGACTTTCTCCTTTACTGTTCAATATAGCTGTGTTGTTGTTAATTTGTTTTTACTTTTCCTTGCTAGTGTATTTCCAGGATGGAAATGTTGTCAGCTCATGATACAGAGTTGATGAAGAAATGTACGGATTACTTCAAAGCTGATTGTGCATATTTCACTAAAGCACAAATAATTGATATTCTTGGATGTTATGCCTCTGAATGAGCAATTGAGGCTTACCAGTATTTAAAATGTCTACTTGATCGGGCAGTAATAAATAAAGTAGCTTACTATGAAATGATTGAAGATCTTTAAGGAATGATTGATGAACTTTAACTTCAACATAAGGAAACCACTTCTCTTCTTCATAATGGTTATGAGAAAAAGTGCCAACAGCTGAGAATTGATCGGGGTTATAACAAATTTATCTCGGCCCATAATATAAGAGAGAGTGTGCTAAAACTTGAATTTGAAGAACATAAAAACATTACTAAGATGTTGGGGGAAGAAAATATTACTTTAAGAGAAGAATTGAGACAACTAAAATTTGCTTCTTCCTCTGTAGCTCTGGTCCCAGTTGACGATGAAGGTTTTTCCTTTTTGGAGACTGAGAATGCTTTGTTAAGAGAAGAATTAGAAGATTTGAATAGAGTCAGACGTGCATTCACTTCTCGGGGTAGAACAATAGCTGGTTGGAATAGCATTGAAGAGATTATAACTCAACAAGCTTTAGAAAATCAAGCTGATTAAATGAAGGAAAAAAATCAAGCTCTCGATGAGATGTCCCAAAAAATTCAAACTCTTACCGAGCAAATTTCCAATCAGAGTTCTGCGTTGCAGAATAAAGAAAGTTTGGTGAAGAGGCTTCATCAACACGTTGACCGATTAACTTATCAGTTTCACAAGCATCCCAGAGATTTTTGGATGGAATGATATAATGAAGCTTTATACCATCTCGATGCTAGATTGAAATAGATCAATAATGAAGGCTACAAACATGTATGGTTGAATACTTTAACTGTAATGAAAGTTGATCAAGGAACAGAGCTATGGGATTGGTATGAGATTGGGTTACTTAATCTTCCAGTACCACCATTCCAGCTAGATGTTACCTGGATTATAGTTACATCTATTCCTCAATGTTTGATTTCCAAATACCTTGGTTATTGTAGTCTTCACGAAGAATATAAGAGATATCCCGACCTCCCCATTTTCTTGATCGACCAAGTACGAGCAATACCAGAATACTGCAGGATTTGAATTTTATCAATTCTTCTTTTTCTTTAGATGACCCTCTAGCTGGATTAGATCCTGTATCTAAATCTGAAGGAAAAAAACCATTAGAATAGGCTATTTCTATTTCGTTAGTAATTGTTAAGGAAGAAAAATCATAATTTTTTCCTTGGAAATAAAATAATTATATGATATTTATTTTGCCAATCAACTACAGTAATGCTTCTTGACAGTCAATGAATATATATATATTTGAATGGACAATTTTTTCTTTATTGATTTGATTGCCTAGACAATGGAACTTTTCCCCCATAAGTGCCTAAGCAATTGAATTATTTGTATCCCATGTTCTTGCTTAGTTATAACAATCATTTAAGTAAATAATTGCCCTGGTGCCTAGGTATTGGATATTTTACTCATCTTCTTGCCTAGTTTAGATGTCGCTTGGGTCACCCTTATTGAAATAGGCCTTACCTTGGTCGATTGTTTTACTAATGTTATTGGTATGTAAGTTGATGCCAACCAACTTTTAGTTGATGGTTATTGATGTTGACCAACTTTGTTGGTGTTTATGCTGATGCCGACCAACTTTGTTGGTGCTTGCTGATGCCGACCAACTTGTAGTTGATGGCAAAAATTTGCGTGTTGCTGCAAAGCAGTGTAGTTTGTATCACTAGTACTCCGAAAAAAATAAAATAAACGAATGGAGAAATCATCATTTTTATTCATACTGAAATAATTGGTACATAGGCAGTTACATTACTAGTAGTATTAGCGTTGGTTCTCTGCATTCCAGACATTTAGGAATTCTTCCCCTTCAAGAGTTTCTATTCTGTAAGTGCCAGGTCGAACAACAGTTTTGATACGATAGGGCCCATGCCAATTGGCCTCTCACTTATTGTGCTTTTGAATTATTTTCTTGAGCACGTAATCTTCTTCCTTGAGATCACATTTCTTGACCCTTTTATTATAGAACATGGTAGTCCATTGCAGATAAGATGCATTTCGAATCACTGTATCTTCTCTAACTTCTTCGAGCATGTCCAAGTCCAAGCGCCTCATCAAATCACTTAATGGAGAATTAAAGTTAATCACCCTATGAGTACGTAATCCAAGTTCGATAGGTATCAATGTTTCACTCCCAAAAGCCAACGTCTAAGGAGATTCCCCAGTAGAGTTCGGGGAGTTATTCGATAAGCCCATAACACTGAGTGCAACTCGTTGATCCAATTCCCTTTAGCATCATCCAATCTCTTCTTCAACCCATTCAGTAGAGTTCTATTCGTCACCTCGGTTTACCCATTACTTTGGGGATCACCTTGAGCAGAATGGATCTTTTGAATATTGGACTGTAGACAGTAAGCCGTAAATTCATCAATGTCAAATTAGGTACCATGATCGATGATAAAGTCATGGGGCAGACCATATTTGCATATAATATTCTTCCAAATGAATTGATGGAACCTTTTATAGGCCATGTCAATTAAAGGTTTAGCTTCCACCCACTTGGTGAAGTAATCAAGAGATACTACTAGATATTTGAACCATCCTCTTGTAGTTGGTAGAGGCCCAACTAAATCTATTCCCCAGATAGTGAATGGCCAAGGTGAAGTGATTGACGTTAACAGCGTCTGAAGAGTTATTCGTATAGTAGAAAATTGCTGACACTTGTCACATTTTTTAGCATAAGTTATACAATTAGCGCGCATCGTTGGCCAGTAGTACCCCTGTGTATTTATTCTCCGTAAAAGAGTTCAGCCTACTACGTGAGCTCCATAATATCCCTCATGGATTTCCTCTATCATGTCTTTCACTTCTGCTGGGTGAACACACCTTTGCAAATAAGTTATCGCACCTCTCCAGTACAGGACTCCATTATTCAAAACGTACCTCGCAGCTTTAAACTTCAACCTTTTGGCTGCAAGTAGGACGACTGGTAAAGTTACTTCTTCAATATAAGCTCTGATGGGATCCATCCAGGATGGTCCAATATCCATGGCCATAAAATTCACCATCAATTCTTCGTCAATACTTCTGCTTGTAAGTACTTCAAGGAGAATTGTTCTTCGTAACTCGGTGCGAGTAGCTGAAGCAAACCGAGCAAGTGCATCTTCAGTTACATTCTCCATTCTAGGTATTCTAATCACCTGAACACCTATAAAATTGGCTACAATCTCTAGAGATTTAATTAAGTATCGTGACATGAACCCCCCCTTTTGTTCCATAAAGACTTAGTATCTGATTTACCATTAATTATAAATCATTGAACACCACAACTTACTCTGCATTCAATGATTTAGCTAAGTTGAGGCCCATAGTCATAACTTTATACAAAGCTTCATTATTGGAAGTCTGGAATTGAAAATACAGAGCATACTCTATGTCTATTCCGTTTGGACTGTTGAGAAAAATTCCAGCTCCACAAATTGTGGCACACGAAGAACCATCAACATATAAATTCAATATAGAGATATTCTCATCAGACCCTTAGTCTGACAAAATACCTTGATGAAATATCTTATCCTTCCTTTCTTCATATTTCTCCTTCAACTCTTATTCCTTACCAGAAGATTCTGGTTGATCGACGGTCATCCCTTCTGGAAATTCTACTGCTAGGAGTTAATCGGGGACAATTTTTATTAGTTCTTTTTCATCCTTTTATTGCACGGCATTAGCCCCCTGTTGGTCGGAGACATCTGGGTGGGTAAACTCAGAAATGAAATTAGCCACTACATGTCCTTTGAGAGAGGATCTTGACTCATAGATAATTTCGTACTCGCCTAACTCCATTGCCCAATACATTAATCTTCCAAACTTTTTTGGCTTATGTAAAGCCTGTCTGAGTGGCATGTCAGTGTATACTACTATTGTATGGGCTCGAAAATATGGTTTTATTCTCCTGCTCGCTTCAATCAATGACAATGCCAAATTCTCCTGTTTTGGATACCTTATTTCTGCTCCCTTGAATGCCTTGCTAGTATAATAAACTGGTTTTTCCACTCCACCTTCTATTCTTATCAAGGCCGAACTGGAGACACTTTTTGAAATAGCTAAGTACAAGTATAATTTTCCCCCCACCACTGGCCTGGACAATAAAGGAGGCATCCCCAAGTATCCCTTCAAGTCTAAAAATGCCTGCTCACACTCATCGTTCCACTCAAAGGCCTTTGTGAGAACCTTGAAAAATGGAAGACATCTATCAGTTGCATTGGAGACGAATCTGCTAAGAGCTGCAACAAGCCCCGTAAGGCTTTGCACTTCCTTCTTGATGGTTGGAGATTGTAACTCCAGCAAGGCTTTTATCTTGTCTAAATTTGCTTCAACACCTCTTTGATTCACAACGTACCCAAGGAACATGCCTTCTTTATGCCAAAAATGCACTTGGTTGGGTTCAGCTTCATCTGGTACGTCTTCAACTGATCAAATATTTGGTTTACATTAACTATATGGTCAGCATCTTTCTTGCTTTTGGTTAACATGTCATCGACGTACACCTCCATATTTTTGTCAATTTTCTCTGCAAACACCGTGTTCACCAATCCGTAATATGTAGCACCTGCATTTTTAAAACCAAAAAGCATAGTGTTGTAATAATATGTTCCTCATGTGTTAATGAAAGAGGTAATTTCCCTGTCTTGTGGTCTCATTTTAATTTGATTATATCCAGAATTGGCATCCATGAAGCTTAGCAGCTCATGCCCTGAAGTTGCATCTACCAGCTGATCTATCCTGGGTAGAGAGAAATCATCTTTTGGGCAAGCTTTATTCAGGACTGTGAAGTCCACACACATTCTCCACTTATTGTTCTTCTTCTTTACCATCACAACATTAGCCAACCAGTCAATATATTTCACGTCTTGGATGAAAAAATCTTTTTGCATCTTTTTCACTTCCTCTTGAATAACATGGTTCTTCTTCAGACTAAAGACTCTTCGTCTTTTCTTCACTCTTTTGATCTCCTTGTTGACATTGAGCTCATGACTTAAGAAGACTGGGTTTATCTTTGGCATATCTTCATGACTCCATGCAAATACCTATTTTTGGTATTTTAAAAATACCACCAACTCTTGCTTCAATACTGGATCAAGTGAAGCACCAATCTGAGTTGTTCTTTCTGATTGCTAGTCATCCAGAATAATACATTATGTTGCCTCCATGACTTGGCCTTTAACAAGTTCCGTTTCATCTCGTGGGTCTAAGGTTTCAATCTCAGCCTCATCGGATTCGTCCACTTGATAAGTGGTTGTTTTCTTCCAAGCATTCTCCAATTCTTCTTCCTCAAAAGATGAGTAGTAGCATTCCTAAGCTACTTTTTGATCGACCTTCACAATTCCAACCCTAAAGTTGGTCGGGAACTTTAAACGCTGATGTATAGTGGATGGAAGTACTTTAAACTTTTTCAAGCCTACTCTCCCAATGATTATATTGTAAGCTAACTGGACATTTTTATCCATCACGAATAAATTCACCTTCTCTGATCTGCAAGTTGTCCAGGTACCAATCAACATGTCTAACTTAATAGTTCCAAGTGAAAAAAAAATTTCTCCTGAAAATGCAATGAAGGGCATGTCATACAGCTCCGACTGACAAAGTTTCAAGTTCAATCTATCGAAAAAAGGGTAGAACATGATTTCTTCCGAGCTACCACTATCCACAAGCACTCTTGAAATGATTACATCCTTCATTCTCATTTTGATCACCAGAGGATCATCGTGAGGATACAAAATGCCTTCCAGATCATTTTTAGAAAAACCAATGACTAGCTTATCCTTGTTAACCTTCCTCGGGCGATCTTCTTTTACTAGATTTATCCATTATATATAGGAACAAGCTTAAGCCTCATTGAGGTAATATTTCCTTTCGGCAGTATGATTACCCCCTCCTGCGTCTCCACCTGTAATCATGTTACAATTGAATGAACAAAAATGAATTGAAAATACCTCATACTCAGGCTATCTTGGACTTTTTAGGAGATCGAGGTCATCTTTAGGATCATCTTCATGGTCCCTTTTCTTATCATATCTTAGTTGGCAAGGAGATTTGGACCTTTGTCGAGCTCTATTGTTGGTCGTCCCACCATTTTGACGATCAACGTACCTGTTCAACTTTCCACGTCGAATGAGTGCCTCTATCTCATTTTAGAGGGCTACACACTACTTGGTTGTGTGACCATGATACTTATGGAACTTGCAATACTTGGATTTGTCCCTCCTTTCGGGAGATGATACCATCTTTTTTGTCTAATTCAATTCCTCGTTGTTCTTAATTTCCTCCAGATAATGGTTTATATCCACCTTTAAGGGAGTATAATTTGTATACTTTCATAAGTGATGCAGTGTTTCTTTTCCCTTCGACTGCTTTCTCCCACCATTATTCTTGTGATCTTTATTTTTTGACTAGCCTTCATCTTTAGCTTCCACATTTGCCTCAGCATTCTTCTTTGCAGCCATAACTTCTTTAGTATTCATAATTTAAATGCTTTAGCCATTAATTCAGCCATAGATTTGGGGGGATCCTTGGACAAGGTGTAGTACAGCTTGTCTGGTAAAAGACCACTCATGAGAGCAGTAATAGCTATCTTTTCATCATAATCTATAACCTCCAGTTTCTTGTTGTTAAAACGAGTGATATAGTCCCTGGTACTTTCTCTTGCTTTTTACCTAACACTCAACAAATGTGCTACCCTTTTAGCTGGCTTTGGACCAACATAGAAATTTTCTATAAAGAGCTTTGTTAGTTGATGGAAGGTTGCAATCTTCCCCTGTGGAAGGCTGTTGTACCATATCTGAGCAGATTCGGTAATGGTTCCTGAGAAGGACCATCACCTCATTTCATCGGGGACTGCATAAATATCTGTTGCAGCTTGGTACTATTCTAAGTTGAGAACAAGATCGGTTTTTCTATCGTACTTCGATGTGACCACAAGATCCTTAAATTTTGATGGTGTGGAAAAGTCCATAACTGTCTGTACAAATGGAGATCCTTTAATAAATGTTCTTTGGAGAGGGGTTTTTTCCTTTTCCATCTTCCCTAACCTGTCTTCCAATCTTTGAATAGATCCTTTCCATGCGTCATTTGCAGCCTCAGATTTATTTATGTTTGCACGAGCAATAGATCGCGCAGAGTTCTCCTCTTGGGATCTTTCTATGCGAGCTGCAGGTCAGGGATTTGGATGTGATTGGGTTGAGCCTTCCTTTAAATTATTTTGTCGTTAATAATTTCTCGATAAAGACCGAAGAGGATTTCCATTCATCCTAGGATCCAAGCGGTCAAAAGGTGAGGCTCTGCTCAACCTTTCCAGATCACTTGGTCTTTCTGGCATTAGAGTGACATTTTCCTGTGAATTTAGAATTCTTATAGGGGAAGTTTCACCAGGGCGATAATATGGATCACTTGAATTCTCAGAATGGAGAATTTTAGTATGTCTAGATCTTGACCTAAACCTTTACTGTGACGAAGATGGTGGACGCATTCTCCTTTGAATGCTTCGTTGACCTGACTATGTAGACGCTCCGTTTTAAACAGTTTGAATGAAATATTGCATAGTTTACTGCATAGTCTTTTGTCATGTGGCTAAGCTTGCCAAGATTCTAGTGATATCGTTTGCATTTGAAGGGATGGAAGGGTTAGGTATATTCCCTTCATTATTCCTATTTCTATATTCTAAAATATCATCCATTTATGATTATGTTTTTAGTGAAAAATGCTACGTATAGTCGTTCCCACGATGACGCCAATCCGTTGATGTAAAAATCTAGATTTTATCTAATTAATTAATCACGGATAAATATGAATAAAGAAATAAGACAAGAGATTTTTAAAGTGGTTCAGCCTTAAGGAAAATGGCCTACAACCACTATTTTGTATTATTGGATGTCTTGCCTTGATCTTGATTATGTTCTCTTATGGTTGCCTACCCTGCAATGAGGGGTTTATGATGTATTTATAGCCCTTGGGCTATCAATGTCAATGAATAATACGCCTTTATTGAATAGGTGTATTCATCCATACATGATATGGAATGATTGTAATACAATAAACATTGAATCTATCTTGGTTGTTTAGTCTTTAGTATTCCCAACAAGTTACTCGATATGTTCGGTAGCTCGGTACATGGAGTAGCTTGGTACTCTAAGTAGCTTGGTACATTTGAACTTGTGCCATGCTGTATGACACATGTCTTCATATAACTGATCTATGTCATCTGACTAATTTTTGTGTCAACATTCATATTTATCTGTGATTAATTAATTAGAGGAAATCTAGTTTTTTACATCAACAGATTGGCTTCGTCGGTGGGATAACTATACATATTATTTTTCACTAAAAACTCATTATGAATGGATGATCTCCTAGAATCTAGCAATAGAAACAATGAATGGAATCCTCCTCACCCTTCTGCCCCTCCAAATGCAAATGTATCACAGGAATCTTGGCAAGCTTAGTCACAGGACAAACGACTATGTGGGAAACTATGCGATAGTTCATTCAGACTGTTCAAAATGGAGAATCTGCCTAGTCATGCCAACGAAGCGTTTAGAGAAGCATGCGTCCACCTTCTTCGGGACAATCACGGTCTATATCACGAACCAGACATACTGAAGTCCATTATTCTGGGAATTTAAGTGATCCATCATATCATCCTGGTTTGACTTCTCTTACAAGAATTATGGAATCTCAGGAACACATCACTCTAACTCCAGAGAGACCAAGCGCTCTGGAGAGGTTGATCAGGGCTTCTCCCTTCGACCATTTGGGCCCCAAGAGGAACATAAATCCTCATCGGATTGCGTCAAAAAATTCTCAACGAACAAATGATTTAAGGGAAGGCTCAGCCCAATCACATCCAAACCTCAGACCTGTAGCTTACAAAGAAAGATACCAAGAGGTGAATTCTTCGCGATCTGTTGCTCGGGTAAACATAAATAAATCTGGGGCTGGGAATGATGCATGAAAAGGATCTATTCAAAGATTAGAAGACATGTTAGGAGAATTGGATAAGTCCAAAAACCCTCTCTAAAGAACCTTTATCAAGGGATCTCTATTTGTACATGCGATTGTGGATTTTCCAACACCAGCTAAACTCAAGGCTCATGTGGTTCCACCGAAGTATGATGGAAAAAATGACCCCATTCTGCACATAGAACAGTAACAAGCTGCAACGGATATTTATGCAGTCCCAGATGAAATGAGGTGCAGGGCGTTCTCAGGGACCATTATAGGATCTGCTCAGATATGGTACAACATCCTTCCTTTGGGGTAGATTGCAACCTTCCACCAACTAGAAGAGATATTTATAGGAAATTTATGTTTTGGTGCGAAGCTAGTTAAAAGGGTAGCACATTTGTTGAGTGTTAGGCAGAAAGTAGGTGAAAGTATCAGGGATAATATCACTCGTTTCAACAATGAGAAATTGGAAGTCATAGACTATGAGGAGAAGACAACCATTATAGCTCTCATGAGTGGTCTTTTACCAGACAAGCTGTATTACACCTTGGTCAAGGATCCCTCCAAATCCATGGCTGAATTTATGGATAAAGTAGTAAAAATTATGAACGCCGAGGAGGCTATGGCTGCGAATAAGAATGATGATGCAAAGGTGGAAGCTAAAGTTGAAGGTAAGTCAGAGAAGAAAGATAACAAGAATAATGGTGGGAGAAAGCAGTCAAAAAGTAAAGAAACGCTGGACCACTTAAGGAAATACACAAATTATACTCCCTCAAAGGTGGATATAAACCATGTTCTGGAGGAAATTAAGAACAACGAGGAATTGAATTAGCCAGAAAAGATGGGATCATCTCCCGAAAAGAGGGACAAATCCAAGTATTGCGAGTTCCATAAGGATCATGGTCACACAACCAAGTAGTGTGTAGCTCTCCAAAATGAGATAGAGGCACTCATTCGACAAGAAAAGTTGAACAAGTATATTAATCGTCAGAATGATGGGAAGACCAACAACAAAACTCAACAACGTTCTAAATATCCTTACCGACCAATAGATGATAAGAAAAGGGACCATTAATATGATCCTGATCTCCCAAAAAGGCGAAGACAACATGAACGTGAGGTATTTTCAATTCCTTTTTGGTCATTAGATTGTAACATGATTATAGGTGGAGACGTAGGAGGAGGTGATCATACCGCTGAAAGTAAAGCTTACCTCAATGAGTCTCAAGCTTGCTCCTATATACAACGGATAAATCTGGCAGAAGAAGATCACCCGAGGAAGGTCAACAAAGATAAGCTAGTCATTAGTTTTTCTAAAAATGATGTGGAAGGCCTTTTGTATCCTCATGATTATCCTCTAGTGATGAAAATGAGAATGAAAGATGTTATCATTTCAATAGTGCTGGTGGAGAATGGTAGCTCGACAGAGATCATGTTCTACCCCTGTTTCGATAGTTTGAACTTGAAACTTGGTTAGTTAGAGCCATATCATAGGCCCCTCAATGGGTTCTCTCGAGAAAAAGTTTTTCCACTTAGGATGATCAAGTTAGACATGATGATTGGTACCTGGCCAACAAGAGGAACATAGAAGGTGCGCTTATTCGTAATGGATAAGAATGTCCAATCAAACTATAATATAATCATGGGAAGAGTAGGTCTAAAAAGTTTAAAGCAGTCCCATTCATTGTACATCAGTGCTTAAAATATTTGACCAAATTTGGAGTTAAAATTGTGAAAGGAGATCAAAACATAGCTCGGGAATGTTACTACTCATCTGCCGACTAAGAGGAATTGGAAGATTCAAGGAAGAAAACAAACCCTTATCATGTGGATAAATCTGATGAGTCTGAGATTGACTCTTTGGACCCAATAGATGAAACGAAACTTGTTAAAGACCAAGTCATTGAGGCAACATAAATTATTATTTTGGATGACGAGCAATTAGAAAGAACAACTCAGATTGGTGCTTCACTTGATCCAATATTGAAGCAAGAGCTGGTGGCATTTTTAAAGAACGAAAAACAAGTATTTACCTGGAGTCATGAGGATATGACGGGGATAAACCCAGCTTTCTTATGTCATATGCTCAATGTCAATGAGGAGATCAAACCAGTGAATAAAATGAGAAGAGTTATTAGTCCGAAGAAGAATCGGGATATTCAAAAATAAGTGGAAAAGCTACAAAAAGCTTATTTCATCGAAGATGTGACATATCCTGATTGACTGACTAATGTTGTGATGGTCAAGAAGAAGAAGAATAAGTGGGGAATGTGCGTGGATTTCACAGAACTGAATAAAGCTTAGCCAAAAGATCACTTTCCTCAGCCCAAGATAGATCAGCTAGTAAATGCAACTTCGGGGCATGAGCTGCTAAGCTATATGAATTCCTATTCTGGATAAAATCAAATTAAAATGAAACCAGAAGATAGGAAAAGTACCTCTTACATTACCCCACGAGGAACATATTATTAGAATGTTTTGTCTTTTGGTTTTAAAAATGTAGGTGTTACATATCAGCGGCTGGTGAACAAGGTGTTTGCGAAGCAGATTGGCAAAAATATAGACGTATACGTCGATGACATGTTGACTAAAAGTAAGAAAGTTGTTGTTCATATAGCTGATTTGAGACAAACATTTGATCAACTAGAGAAACACCAAATGAAGCTGAACCCGACCAAGTACATTTTTAGAGTGCAGGAAGGCATGTTCCTCAAATATAATATGAATCAAAGAGGTATTGAAGAAAATCCTAACAAGATAAAATCCTTGTTGGACTTAAATTTTTCCAACTACCAAGAAGAAAGTACAGAGCCTTATGGGGCATGTTGCGGATCTCAATCGATTTGTCTCCTGAGAAACCGATAGATGTCTTCCATTTTTCAAGGTGCTCAGAAAGATCTTTATATGGAACGACAAATGTGAGAAGGCATTCTTAGAATTAAAAAAGACACTTGGGGACACCTCCTTTATTGTCTAGTCCAGTAACGGGAGAAAAATTATACTTGTACTTAGCTATTTCAAAAAAGTGCAGTCAGTTAATCCTTGATAAGAATAGAGGGAGGAGTGCAAAAAACAGTTTATTATCCTAGCAAGGCATTCAGGGGAGAATAAATAAGGTACCCAAAACTGGAAAAGTTAGCATTGGCATTGATTGAAGTGAGCAGGAGAATGAAACCATACTTTTAAGCCCATACAATAGTGGTATATACTAACATGCCACTCATACAGGCTTTATATAAGATAAAAAAAATTAGAAGATTAATGTATTGGGCAGTGGAGTTTGGGGAGTACGATATTATCTACGAGTCGAGATCCTCTCTCAAAGGACAGGAAGTGGTAGATTTCATTGTTGAATTTACCTACCCAGATGTATCCGATCAATATAGGGATAATATAGAGAAACTTAAGGATGCAAAAGGACCAACATAAATAATCCCCGATCAACTCCCAGCTGCAGAATTGCCACAAGGGATGGCCACCGATTAACCAGAATCTTCTGGTAAGGTGCAAAAATTAAAGAAGAGGTATGAATAAAGGAAGGACACGATATTCCATCAAGGGATTTTTTCAGACCAAGGGTCTGATGATAATATCCCCATATGGAATTTATATGTCGATGGTTCTTCATGTGCAACATGTTGCGGAGCTGGAATTATTCTCAATAGTCCGGATGGGGTAGACATTGAATATGCTTTGCGTTTCCAATTCCAAGCTTCCAACAATGAAGCTGAGTATGAAATTGTGATCGTGGGCCTTGTTGATGTAAAAACTATACTTGATCTAATTAATTAATCTTAGATAAATATGAATAAATAAATAATACAAGAGATTTTTAAAGTGGTTCAGCCTCAGTGAAAGGGCATACGTTCACTATCTTGTATTACTAGGCGTTTTGCCTTAATCTTGATTATCTTTTCTTATGATAGCTTACCATGCCATGAGGGTATTAAAATGTATTTATAGACCTTGGTCTATCCATCTGAATAGACAATACGTCATTATTAAATAGGCATATACATATGTATATAGTAAGAACATTCATTGAATCTGTGTTGGTCATTTAATCTTCCCTACTAGTTTCTCAGTATATTGAGTAGTTCGGTATGCTGAGTAGCTCGGTACACTGATTATCTCGGAGCTTTAAGTTTTTTGTCTCATACATTTATTACATGTTGGGTGACACGTGTCTTCACATCACTGGTCCACGTTAGCTGACTAATTTTTGTATCAACAGAACCCCCAATGTTTCATAGTTGAGGTTGGATACGAGAGTGTGGAATATTATACCCAAAACATGCTCGGGCATATTTTCTATGTTTTGTTTGGTTACAGACCTTCAACACTTATGAAATTTTCCTCTTAGCATAATAGTTTTGAGAGCGAAGTGGAAAACTTGTAAATATTTTGAATTTTTGGCGAACGCTTGGGTACTTGGATCTTTTTCCTTGATTATCCGTCGTAAACGCAATCATCATCATCTGTAATCATTACTTTTCCCATTTTCCAAAGCAACGTATATAAAGGCGGTAAAAATAGATCGTCTTCTACCTTTTGCCATCTAGATTCCCAAACTATATGTCTTCTCGCTTTTCTTCTTACAATCATCTTCTCTGTCATCTTCTTTAGCTAATTTCTTAATTTTTCTATACGAAATTCTTCCTTCCTTCTTCTTTCTTTGTTTTAGCCATCATGGTAACCTTCTTTCCCTTCTGATTCATTTTCTCTAGTAGAGGGACATTGGTTTCCTTTAATTTTTGTGGTCGAATGTGGTTTTTCTTTCTCACCTAATCCCCTATATTTGGAATTTTGCCAATATTTTGATATTGTTACTGCAAGAGTAGTTCCAAATACATGGAGGGTAGTTAATGGCATACATATAATGAATCAAATTCATGGAACTCGTCCAGGGATTCCGGAAATTATGTGCCGTTATAAATGGGTTACCAGCGACACCACCTTTTATTTAATCTAGGTTTTCTAATAGAGATTTACTGGTCAATCTCCCTGACGCTAATAGGGATTATTTTGAACATGAGGTTGTGATGAAAAGTTGACAACATCCCCCACTAAAGGGGAAAGACGTGTACCAAGGCCCCAAATGTCCACTTTATGGCAATGGGATAGGTTGTTCTGTTTTTGTTTAATAAAATGTGTCACTGAAATTTATTTTTTATGTTGTAGATGATAGCAAGAGAAAATACCCAAAAAGACTGATATTAATGTAAAAGATTTGAAATTTATCTGGGGTTTACATCAAGAAATATCTGGGGAACGCATCAGGTTTGCTTCCTATTTGCTGAGATACAAGAACGCCACTTCCTCTTTTATTGCTCGGCCTCTTTCTCCTCCTTTGGAGATTGATCTTGAGGAAGCTCTAGCATCTTCTTCAATTGTTGAAGAATCTTCCTTTGATTTAGGCAATTGTATTGTTGGCCTAATGATAAAGAAGAGGATAGTGAATGATCTATTTGCCAAGGTTTCCCCTGGTGGTGATGGGGCAAAGAAGAGAAAAGAAGATGTCCCAGCTGAAGGGACTAAGAAAAAGGATATTTCTCCATCTAGGGGAGCAGTCACAACTGTTAAGAAAGTCTGCAAGAAGCCCCAGTTACTCCAAAAGAGGTAACACCTTTGATTTAAGGGGTTGATGTTGTTTGAGAAGAGACAACACCTTTGATTGAAGTTGTTCCTACGAGAAGATTGAGAAGGGGTCTTGCTGAAAAGACCCTGGATGCTGCTACTCAACCTTATGGGGTTGAGGCACCTTCTTTGAGTGTTAGTTCCCCATCACTCATTTCTCCTGGATTGGCCAAGAAATTGATCTGGTCTGTAACTCTTCCGGACGTTCGAGCTGCTAAGACTCCTCGGTAGGAGGTCACTGACTTGGCAGCCCAACACTTTGCATCAGTAAGTGTCATTATACTTGTCATTTTGACTCTTCATATAACGTTCATTTTCTTATTGGGGCTTCTCTTCATCTTGCAGTTTTTATTATATTTTAATAATATCCTGGAGAAGGATGAAGTTAAAAAAGCTACAACTTCTTCCAGTGGAGTAGAAGAAGACCTTACTGGGTTGTCAAAATCTTTGGAGGAATCCCGGCAGAAGTATGAGGGTGACAAAGCTTCTTGGGAAAATAAAATCAAGTCTGCTGAGACAGCTCAATAAAAAGTTGTGGAAGCTGCCAAAAAGGCTCATCTAGCTCGGTAGGGATCTATGGATGCTGTATAAGAGGCTGTAAATTCTTCTAAGGAGGCAAAGGAGAAATTGAAGATGGTTGTTTCCAACAAGGAGGAAGCTGAAGGCAAGCTTGAAGAGGCTGAACGGCATAAGAAAGATCTTAAATAGAGAATAAACTATGTTGAAGAACTACTTAGGGAAAATACTTCCTTGGAGAGGGCGAATAAAAGAGTTGTTGTGAAGAAGACCTTTAGCTCTGATTGGGACAAAGGGTGGAACAAAGTTGTAATTGATGCCTCTACCCAAATGGAGTATGCAAGTTTGAAGTTATTTAAGGATGGATGGATTATAGCGTTAGAGGAGTTGAACGTTGCTGAGGATTCTAAACTATTTCAGAGACATATTCATGGTCCTCCTCCTGCTATGGAAGAAGAAGAGGAAGAAGATGAAGCTGGATCTCATGAATCTTATTTGTTGATAGTAGAACAAACTCCTATTGACATTATCGCTCAGTCTTTCGAGCAAGTTCAGTAGGCAACAACCTCTATTGAGCAACGCCAGCTATCCACCGAGCAACTAATTCCTTCTTCAAAACCAGCTAAGGATGTTGTTGGGAATAAGGAGAAGGTGTAAAGTTGTTCGGCAATTTGTTCTTTTCTCTATTTTCCCTTTTGTTTTGTACCTTTGATTGTACCCTCTTCTCTTATGATAAAAAAAAGTGGGCTTTGTTATTTGTTCTGAGTTTCTCCTTTATAGCTATGTTGTTATTGATTTGTTTTTACTTTTCCTTGCTAGTTTATTGCCAGGATGGAATTATTATTTGCTCGTGATATAGAGTTAATGAATAAGTGTACTGATTACTTCAAAGCTAATCGTGGAGACTTAACTGAAGCACAAATAATTGATATTCTTGGATCTGATGCCTCAAAGCGAGAAATTGATGCTTATAAATATTTAAAGTGTTTACTTGATCAGGCTGTAGAAAATAACGTGTCTTACTATGAGATGATTGAATATCTTCAAGGAATGATTGAAGAACTTAAACTTCAACACAAGGAAGCCACGGATCTTCTACGTGAAGGTTATAAGAAGAAGTACCAATAGTTAAGCATTGATCGGGGCTATGACAAATTTATCTTAGCCCATAATAAGAGAGAGTGTGTGCTAAAGCTTGAGGTTGAAGATCACAGAAATATGGACAAGTTGTTAGAGGAAGAAAATAATGCTTTGGGAGAAGAATTGAGACAACTAAAATTTGCTTCTTCCTCTGTAGCTATGGTCCCAGTCAATGATGAAGGTTTTTCCTTTTTAGAGACTTAAAAGACTTCATTAAGAGAATAATTAGAATCTCTGAAAAGAGCCAGACCTACATCCTCTTTTCGAGGTAGAGCAGCATCTGGTCGGAGCAGCATCGAAGAGACTAGGACTCAACAGGCTTTAGTAAACCAGGCTGCTCAACTGAAGGCGAAAAATCAAGCTATAGCTGAGATGTCCCAAAAAATTCAAGCACTTAATGAGCAGCTTTCCAATTAGAGTTTTGCATTAAAGAACCAAAAAAGTTTGGTGAATAGGCTTCATCAGCATGTTAAAACATTGACTTATCAATTCTACAAGTAGCCCAAAGAGTTTTGGATGGGGGATACGATGAAGCTTTACGTCATCTTGATGCCAGGTTAAAGTAATCAAACAATGAGGTATACAAACAGGGATGGTTCATTGCCTTAACTGTGATGAAGGTTGAGGATGGAACTGAGTTTTGGGATTGGTATGACCCTGGATTACTTGATCTTCCAGTACCTCCTTTCAAACTAGATGTTAGATGGATTCCAGTTAGATCCATTCCTCAGTGTTTTATTTCCAAATACCTTGGTGACTATAATCTTCACAAAGATTTTGATATATCCCGATCTCCACATTTTCTTGATTGACAAAGTATGAGCAATACTATAATGCTCCGAGATTTGAACTTTATAAATTCTTCTTTTGCTTTAGATGATCCTCCAGCTAGAATGGATCATGTACCTAAATCCCAAGGAAAGACACCAGTAGAATAAGCTATTTGTGTTTCGTTAGGGACTGTGTAATGAAGAAAATCATCTTTTTGTAATTTTGTTTCCTTGGAAATATATTAATTTGTATGATGTTTAGCTTGTCAATCTTTATGAGATCAACTATAATAATGATGTACTTGTTAGTCACTGAGTATATATATATATATATATATGGACAATTTGTCTTCTGTTGATTTGGCTACCTAGGCAATGGAACTTTGCCCCATATGTTTACCTAATTGTAGTGACTCATCACCCATAAGTTCCTAAGCAATTGAATTATTTTTATCCCATGTTCCTTCTTAGTTGTAGCAACCATTTAAGTAAATAATTTCCTTAGTGCCTAGGCAGTGGATGTTTTACCTATCTTCTTGCCTAGTTTGGATGCCACTTAGGTCACCCATAATCAAACAGGCCTTGCCTTGCTTGCTTGTTGTACCAACATTATTGGTTATGTTGATGCCGATAAACTTGTAGTTGGTGAATGCTGATGCCGACCAAATTTATTGGTGTTTGTGATGATGCCGACTAACTTTGTTAAGAGAAAAAAGTTTTGTGTTGTTGTTGAGTTAAGTTTATTGTGTAGCACTAGTACTCCGGAAAAGAAATGCAAACGAATATTGGGAAATCCTCATTTTCATTCATACTGAAACAATGGGGTACATTTACAGTTACATTACTGGTAATACTTTCTCAGGTGCTTTGCACTCTAAGGATATTTGAATTCTTCCTCTTCTAGAGTTTATATTCTGTACGTGCCAGGTCGAACAACAGCTGTGACATGATAGGGCCCATGCCAGTTGGCTCCCAACTTATTGTTCTTTTGAATTACTTTCTTGAGCATAAAATATCTTTCCTAGAGATCTCACTTCTTGACCATTTTATTATAGAATATGGTAGTCCTTTGCTGCTTCTCTGACTTTGCTCCCCTTGCATTTCGGATTGCTGCTTCTTCTCTGACTTTTTCGAGCATATCTAAATCCAAGTGGCTCATCAAATAACTTATCGGAGAATTGAAATTAAGCACCCTATGAGTAGGTTATCCTAATTCAGTAAGTATGACTGCTTCACTTCCAAAAGCCAACATATAAGGGGACTCCCCATTTTCTGTTCAGGGAGTTATTTGGTAAGCCCATAACACTGAGTCCAGCTCATTGATCCAATTCCTTTTATCATCGTCCAATGTTTTCTTCAACCCCGTCAATAGAGTTCTATTCATCACCTCTGTTTAGCCGTTACTTTGGGGATGACTTGGAGACTAATGGATCTTTTGAATGATAGACTCTAGACAATATGCGATAAACTAATCATTGTCAAATTCGGTACCATGATCAATGATAAAAGCATTTGGCACACGATATCTGCAAATAACATTCTTCTAGATGAATTGATAGACCCTTTCATAGGATATATCAATGAGAGGTTCAACTTTCACCCATTTGGTAAAGTAATCAACAACTACCACCAAATATTTGAATCGTCCTCTTGTAGTGGGTAGAGGCCAGAATAAGTTTATTCCCCACATAGCAAATGGCCAAGGTGCAGTGATTGGTGTTAACAATGCCTGAGGAGTTCTTCATATAGTCGAAAATCGCTGACACTTGTCGCATTTCTTGGCATAAGCTGTACAATCAGCGCACATTATTAGCTAATAGTACCCCTATGTATTTATTCTCTGTAACAGAGTTCTACCTGCTACGTGAGCTCTACAGGATCCTTCATGAATGTCTTCGATTAGATCTTTGACTTCTGCTGGATGAACACATCTATGCAGTCCAGCTATCACACCTCTTTTGTATAAAACTCCATTGTTTAAGACATATCTGGCAGCCTTAAACTTTAACCTCTTGGTTAAAAGTTGATCGGCCGGTAAAGTGCCTTCTTCGATATAAGATCTGATGGGATCCATCCAAGAAGGTCCTATATCCAAAGCAATAAAGTTCACCATTAAATCTTCATCAATTCTTCTGCTAGCTAGTATCTTAATGGGAATTGTTCTTCGTACCTCGGTGCGTTTAGTTGAAGCTAACTGAGCAAGTTCTTTTGCCCTTGCATTCTCCAGTCTTGGTATTCTAATCACTTGGATAGCTGTTAAATTGGATATAATCTCCATAGCTTTAGTTAAATACCTCGACATGAACTCCCCCTTTGCTGTGTAAAGACTGAGCATCTGATTTACCACTAGTTGTGAGTTACTGAACACCATAACTTTCTCTACATTCAATGATTTAGCTAAGTTGAGGCCCACAATTACTTCTTAATACTCATCTTTATTGTTGGAAGCCTTGAATTGGAAATGCAGAGCATATGTCTACTCCATCTGGACTATTGAGAATAATTCCATCTCTGCAACTTATTGCACATGAAGAACCATCAACGTATAAATTCCATAGACGGATATTATTATCAATCCCTTGGTCTGACAAAATCCCTTGATAGAATATCGTGTTCTTCATTTATTTATCCCTTAACTCTGGCCTCTTACCAGAAGATTCTAGTTGATTGTAGAATAAAGGGATGTTATTGGTCGGGTTTGGAGGTGGATTCTTCCAGTTTTTAAAAAGATAAGTGTATAAAACTTTGTTCCTCTCATGTTTGCATGGTAAATGCCATGTGATTTTGAACTTATTTGCTTAGGTGGAAGTTGACTTGGGAAGGGGGGATGTAAAAATAATAGTGGTTTAGATTTTAGTCCTTGGTTGAAAGTATATACACTTAATTGGTTAAAAAAGTGTTACTTTTGTAAAGTTTAGGTGCATTTTTGTAAATTTAGAAATATGTAAAGGCTGAAAATGAAAGTTTTAGTTAATTGATGTCTAGTTTTTTAATTTTATATAAGGTTGAAGTCTAGGGGTTAAGAATAGGTCAAGTAATGCTTATTTATAAAGTTCATGGGTTATGTTTGCAATATTTAAAACTTCAATGGTACTTAGGTAGTTTTCTGAAGTTGTAGGTTTTGCAAAGTAGTTTTATCCTTATTTGGGGTGGTTGGGGATTGTAATTCTAGCAAGGCTTTTATCTTATTAGGATTTGCTTCACTCCCTCTTTGATTCATAATATACCCTAGGAACATGCCTTCTTGTACGCCAAAAACACACTTGGTCAGGTTAAGCTTCATTTGGTACTTCTCCAACTGGTCAAATGTTTGGCTCAAATTAGATATATGGTTAGTTGCTTTCTTGCTTTTGGTCAACATCTCGTCGACGTACACCTCCATATTTTTGCCAATCTGCTCTGCAAACACCTTGTTCATCAGCCTCTTATATGTAGCACCTGCATTCTTAAGACCAAAAGTCATAACATTATAACAATATGTTCCTCGTGGGGTAATGAAAGAGTTACTTTCCCTATCTTTTGGCTTCATTTTAATTTGATTGTATCCTAAGTAAGCATCCATGAAGCTTAGCAATTCATGCCTTGAAGTGGCATCTACTAGCTGATCTATCCTAGGCATAGGGAAATGATCTTTTGGGCAAACTTTATTCAGGTGTGTGAAGTCCACACACATTCTCCATTTAATAATCTTCTTCTTCACCATCAGAACATTACACAGCCAATCAGGATATTTGATGGCTTCGGTAAAAAAAGCCTTTTGCAACTTTTCCACTTCCTCTTGAATAGACTGATTCTTCTCTGGACTAAACACTCTTCTTCTTTACTTTACTGGTTTGATCTATTTATTGATGTTGAGCTAATGACATAAGAAAGTTGGGTCTATCCCCGGCATATTTTCATGACTCCACACGAATACTTATTTTATGTGCTTCAGAAATGCCACCAGCTCTTGCTTCAATAGCGGGTCAAGTGAAGCACCAATCTGAATTGATATTTCTGGTTGCTCGTCATCCAAAATAATGCTTTTTGTTGCCTCCATGACTTGGCCTTTAACGAGCTCCATTTCATCTCTTGGGTCGAAGGTTTCAATCTCAGACTCATCAGATTCATCCACTTGATAAGTAGTAGTTTTCTTCTTGGCTTCCTCCAATTCTTCTTACTCGGCAGATGATTAGTAACATTCCCGGGATACTTTTTGATTTCCCTTCACAATTCCAAACCTAAAGTTGGTCGGGAACTTTAAACACTGATCTACAGTGGATGGAACTGCCTCAAACTTTTTCAAGCCTACTCTTCCCATGATTATATTGTAGTATGATTGGACATTTTTATCCATCACGAAGAAGCGTACCTTTTCTGATCTGCAAGCAGACCAGGTAGCAATCAACATGTCCAACTTAATCGTCCCAAGAGGAAAAAAAATTCTCTAGAGAACCCGATGAGGGGCATGTGATATGACTCTAACTAACCAAGTTTTAAGTTCAAACTATCGAATCAAGGGTAGAATATGATGTCTGCATAGCTACCTTTATCCACCAGTACTCTTGAGATGATTACATCCTTCATTCTCATTTTTATCACTCGAGGATCATCGTGAGGATACAAAATGCCTTCCAGATTATTTTTGGAAAAACTAATGACCATCTTATCTTTGTTAACCTTCCTCGGGCGATCCTATTCTGCTAGATTTATTCGTTGTTTATAGGAACAAGCTTATACCTCATTGAGGTAAGCTTTTCTCTCAGTGGTATGATCACCCCCTCCTGCATCTCCACCTGTAATCATGTTACAATTGAATGAACCAAAATGAATTGAAAATACTTCACGTTCAGGTTGTCTCGGCCTTTTTAGGGGATCAGGGTCATCTTCATGGTCCCTTTTCTTATCGTCTATTGGTCGGCAAGGATATTTGGACCTCTGTCGAGCTCTATTGTTGGTCCTCCTACCATTCTAGTGATCAACATACTTGTTCAGCTTTACTTGTTTAATGAGTGCCTCTATATCATTTTGGAGAGCTACACACTGCTTGGTCGTGTGACCATGATCCTTATGGAACTCATAATACTTGGATTTATCCCTTCTCTCGGGATCTGTCGTCAGTCTTTTTGGCCAATTCATTTCCTCATTTTTCTTGATCTCTTCCAGAACATGATTTATATCCATCATTAAGGGAGTATAATTTACATACTTCCTCAAGTGCTCTAATGTTTCTTTGCCTTTCGACTACTTGCTCCCACCATTATACTTGTGATCTTTTCACTCCGATTTAACTTCAACTTTAGTTTCTTCCTTTGCCTCAGCATTCTTCTTCGGCATTCATAATTTTGGTTTCTTTGGCCATCAATTTAGCCATGGATTTGGGGGGATCCTTGAACAAAGTGTAGTACAGCTTGTCTAGTAAAAGACCACTCATGAGAGCTGTAATGGCTATCTTTTCATCATAATCAATGACTTCCAGTTTCTTCTTATTAAAATGAGTGATATAGTCCCTGGTGCTTTCCCATGCATTTTTCCTTACACTCAACAGATCTGCTACCCTTTTGACTAGCCTTGCACCAAAATAGAAATTTCCTATAAAGAGCTCGACCAGTTGATGGATTGTTGCAATCTTTCCCTGAGGAAGGTTGTTGTTACGTATCTGAGCGGATCCAATAATGGTTCCTGAGAATGCTTTGCACCTCATTTCGACTGGGGCTGCATTAATATCTTATGCATCTTGATACTTCTCTATGTCGAAAACATGATCGATTTTTCCGTCATACTTAGGCCTAACCATAAGAGCCTTGAACTTTGATGGTGTGGGGAAATCCATAATTGTTTGTACAAATGGAGATCCTTTGATAAAGGTTCTTTGGAGAGGGTTTTTGGCCTTAACCTTTTCCCCTAATATGTCTTCTAGTCTCTGAATAGACCCTTTCCAATCATCATTGCTAGCCTCTGATCTGTTTATATTCACATGAGCAAAAGATCGCGTAAAATTCTCCTATTGGGGTCTTTCTATACGAGCTATAGGCTTGGGATTCAGATGTGATTGGGCTGAGCCTTCCCTTAAATTATTTGATCATTAATAATTTATCGACACAATTCGAGGAGGATTTATGTTCCTCCTAGGGCCCAAACAATTGAAAGAAGAAACTTTGCTCAACCATTCCAGAGCGCTTGTTCATTCTAGAATTAGAGTAATATCTTCTTGAGAATCCAAAATTCTGATTGGTGAAGTTAAGCCAGGGTGATAGGATGGATCACTTGAATTCTCGGTATGACGAAATTTAGTGTGTCCAGATCGTGAATACTGTGGATGTATGCTTCTACAGACGCTTCGTTGTCCTGACTGGGTAGTCCTCCGTTTTGGACATTTTGAATGAACTGCCGCATGGTTTCCTGCATAGTTGTTTGTCCCCTGGCTAAATTTCCCAGGATCCTAGAGATATCATGTGTATTTGGAGGAGCAAAAGGGTTTAGAGGATTCCCGTCATTGTTTCTGTTACTAGATTCTGGGATATCAGCCATTTATGATAAGTTTTTAGTAAAAAATGCTAAATATAGTCGTTCCCATGGACGGCGTCAATCTATTGATGTAAAAACTAGACTTGATCTAATTAATTAATCACAAATAAATATGAATTAATAAATAAGATAAGATATTTTTAAAGTGGTTCAGCCTCAATGAAATGGCCTACTTCCACTGTCTTGTATTACTGGGTGTTTTGCCTTAATCTTGATTATCTTCGCTTATGCTAGCTTACCCTGCCATGAGGGTATTACAATGTATTTATAGACCTTTATCTGAAAATCTGAATAGAAAATATGCCATTATTAAATAGGCATATACATTTGTACATAGTAAGAATATTCATTGAATCTGTCTTGGTCGTTTAATCTTCCCTGGTAGTTGCTTGGTACGTTGAGTAGATCGGTACACTGAGTAGCTGGACGCTTTAAGTTGCTTGGCTCATACATTTATGCCATGATGGGTGACACATGTCTTCACATAACTGGTCCACGTCAACTGACTAATTTTTGTATTAACAGGCCTTAATTTAGATAAATCGTTGAATGCAGAGAAGTTGTGGTGTTTAGTGATTTGCAATTAGTGTTTAATCAGATGCTAAGTCTTTATACATCAAAAGAGGAGTTTATGTCACTAAACTTAATTAAATCTATGGAAATTATAGACAATTTTGTAGTTGTTCAAGTAATTAGAAAACCTAGACTAGAGAATACAAGGGCAGGTGCATTTTCTCGGTTAGCCTCAGCTACTCGCACCGAGCTATGAAGAATAATCCTCATTGAAGTAGCAAGAAGAAGTATTGACGAAGACTTGATGGTGAATTTTATCGCCTTGGAAATAGGACCATCCTGGATGGATCCCATTAGGGCTTATATTGAAGAAGGTACTTTACCAACCGACCTACTTGCAGCCAAAAGGTTAAAGTATAAGGTTGTGAGATATATTTTGAATAATGCAGTTCTGATGGGATTCGGTGTATTAGTGGTGGTATGATAGCTGATTTGCAAAGGTGTGTTCACCCAGCGGAAGTTAAAGACCTGATAGAGTAAATCCATGAAGGATCTTGTAGAGCTCACGTAGCAGGTAGAACTCTTTTACAGAGAATTAATATGCAGGGGTACTACTGGCCAACGATGCGCGCTGATTCTAAAACGCATGTTAAAAAATATGACAAGTGTTAGGGATTACATACTATACGAAGAGCTCCTCAAGTGCTGTTAACATCAATAAGTTCACCTTGGCCATTCGATAGGTGGGAATTGATTTAGTTGGGCCTCTACCAACCACAAGAGGACAATTCAAATATCTAGTAGTAACTATTGATTACTTCACCAAGTGGGTGGAAGCTAAACTTCTAATCGATATGGCCTATAACAGGGTCTATCAATTCATTTGGAAGAATATTATTTGCAGATATGGTCTGCCCCATGCCTTTATAACTGATCATGGTAACCAATTTGATAATGATGTGTTTGTAGCGTACTGTCTACAATGCAACATTAAAAAAGTCTATTTTTCTCCCGGTCATCCCCAAAGTAATGGGCAAACAGAGGTGACGAACATAACTCTGTTGAATGGATTGAAGAATATATTGGATGATGCTAAAGGGAATTGGATCAACGAGTTGCACTCGGTGTTATGGGCTTATCGAATAACTCCCCGAACAGCAACTG
The DNA here is from genome assembly GCA_949130495.1 of Sambucus nigra. Taxonomy (NCBI): domain Eukaryota; kingdom Viridiplantae; phylum Streptophyta; class Magnoliopsida; order Dipsacales; family Adoxaceae; genus Sambucus; species Sambucus nigra. Next base: position 765,056,491 of record OX422207.1, read on the forward strand.
GGGAATCTCCTTACGTGTTGGCTTTTTGGAGTGATGCAGTGATACCTGCCAAACTAGGATTACCTACTCATCGGGTGCTTAACTTCAATTCTCCAGTAAGTGATTTGATGAGAAGCTTGGACTTGGACATGCTCGAAGAAGTCACAGAAGACGCAGTGATCCAAAATACATCTTATCAGCAACGGACTACCATGTTCTATAATAAAAGAGTCAAGAAATGTGATCTCAAGGAAGGTGATTACGTGCTCAATAAAGTAATTCAAAATCACAATAAGTTGGAGACCAATTGGCATGGGCCTTATTGTATCACAAAAGTTGTTCGGCCTGGCACATACAGAATAGAAACTCTTGAAGGGGAAGAATTCAAAATGCCTGGAATGTAGAGCACCTGCAAAAATATTACCAGTAATTTAATTGCCCATGTACCCAATTATTTTCGTATGAATGAAAATGATCATTTCCCCAATTGTTTTATTTTTTTCGAAGTACTAGTTCTACACACTACACTTAACTTTGCAGCAAAAAAATCAGCAATCCACAACTAAAAGTTGGTCGGCTTCAGCAATCACCAACTAAAAGTTGGTCGGCATTAACACCCACAAATTAAAAGTTGGTCGGCATCGTCATACCACCAACTAAAAGTTTGTCGGTATCAACATAAACACCAATAATATTGGTAAAACAATCGACCCAAGCAAGTTCTGCTTGATTATGGGTGACCTAAGAGGCATCTAAACTAGGCAAGATGATAGGTAAAATATCCATTGCCTAGGCACCGAGGCAATTATCTTCTTAAATAATTGCTACAACTAGGAAGGAATATGGGATAAAAATAACTCCATTGCTTAGGCACTTATGGGTGATAAGTCACTACAACTAGGCAAACACATGGGCAAAAAGTTCCATTGTCCAGGCAATCAAATCAAAAAGGAAAAAATGTCCAATATAACACTGATATAGTTAAACAAAGATTGACAGAATAAATATCATGCAATTGTTTTCTTTCTAAGGAAATAAAATTACGAAACGATGATTTTTTCTTCATTCCCACCAATAATTACTAACGAAATATAAATAGTCTATTCTATTGGTTTATTTCCTTCATATTTACATACAGGATCCATCCCAGCTGGAGGGTCATCTAAAGAAAAAGAAGAATTGATAAAGTTCAAGTCCTGAAGCATTTAGGTGTTGCTCGAACTTGGTTGGTCTAATAGATGTGGAGGTCAAGATATTTCGAATTCTTTGTGAAGACTGTAATCACCAAGGTATTTGAAAAATAAAAAACTGAGGAACAGAGCTAACTGGAATCCAGCTAACATCTAGCTGAAATGGAGGAACTGGTAGATCAAGTAACCCATGCTCATACTAATCCCACATCTTTGTTCCTTGTTCAAATTTCATTACAGTCAAATCATTCAACCATCCCTTCTTATACCCTTCATTATTTGTCTGTTTTAACCTGGCATCAAGATGATATAAAACCTTATTATATCCTTCCATCAAAAATTCTCTGGGATTCTTATGAAACTGATAAGTTAATCGTTCAATATGTTGATGAAGTCTTTTCAGCACACTTTCTTTATTCTCCAACGCATAATTCTGATTGGATAATTGCTTTGTAAGAGTTTGAATATTTTAAGACATATCTTCCATAGCTTATTTTTTTGCCTTCAGTTGGGCAACTTGATTTTCTAAGTCTTGCTGAGTTCTCGTATGTTCAATGCTACTCCGACCAGCTCTTATTCTACCTCGGGAAGTAGATGTAGGTCTGACTCTTTTCAAAGTTTCTGATTCTTCTCTTAATGACGCATTCTCAGTCTCCAAAGAGGAAAAACCTTCATCATTAACTGGGACTAGAGATCCAGAGGAAGAAATAGATTTTAGCTGTCTCAGTTCTTCTCTTAAAGCAATATTTTCTTCTTTCATGAGTTTAGAAATGTGTATATGCTCCTAAATTTCAAGTTTTAACACACTCTCTCTTTTATTATGGACAGAGATAAATTTGTCGTAACCCCAAACAACACTCAACTGTTGGTACTTCCTCTTATAACCTTCATGAAGAAGAGTAGTGGCCTCCTTATGTTGAGGTTAAAGTTCTTCAATCATTCCTTAAAGATCTTCAATCATTTCGTAGTAAGCTACATTATCCGCTAATCCACAATCCAGTATACATTTTAAATACTAGTAAGCCTCAATTGCTCGTTCAGAGGCATCAGATCTAAGAATGTCAGTTATTTGTGCCTCAATAAAATCTGCATGGTCAGCTTTGAAATAATATGTACATTTTTTCATCAACTCTATATCATGAGCTGACAGCAATTCCATCCTGCCAATAAACTAGTAAGGAAAAGTAAAAACAAATCAACAACAGCACAACTATATTGAACAGTAAAGGAGAAATTCAGAATAAGTAACAAGTCCATTTTATTGATCATAATATGTGAGGGTACAACCAGAAGTACAAAAAAAGAAAAAAAAAGGAAAGAAAAAAATTTATGAACAACATTACACCTTCTCCTTATTCCCCGCAACATCTTCAGCTGATTTTGAAGAAGGAATTGGCTACTAAAGTTGCTCAAAGGGCAGCTGACATTGTTCGAAAGAATTTATTGTCTCCTAGAGTTTCTTAAAAGACTGAGGGATCATGGCAGCAGGTGTTTATTCTACCATCATGAAAGAAGATTCATCATATCCATCTTCATCATCATCTTCTTCTTCTTCTTCTTCTTCTTCTTCTTCTTCAATAGCAGGAGGAGGGCCTTAAACATGTTTCTGAAATAATTCATAGTCTTCAGCAACACTCAACTCTTTTAACGCTGCAACCCATTCATCCTTGAAGAACTTTAAACTTGCATACTCCATTTGAGCAAAGGCATCAGTTATAACTTTGTTATACCCTTTGTTCCAGCCAGAGCTAAAGGACTTCTTTACAGCAGACCTTCTCTTTGTCTTCTTTAAGGAAGCATTTTCCCTAAGAAGATCTTCAACAGATTTTACTTTCTACTCAAGATATTTATTACGCCGTTCAGCCTCTTCAAGATTAATCTCAGCTTCCTCCTTGATGGTAACGGTAATCTTCAATTTTTCCGATGTCTCCTTGAAAGCATCTACAGCTTTTTGCCGAGCTAGATCAGCCTCCTTTGCAGCATTTACAGCTTTTTATTGAGCTGTTTCAACAACTTTGATTTTATTCCCCAAGAAGCTTTGTCATCTTCATATTTTTGCCAGGAGTCCACCAAAGATTTTGATAACCCAGCAAGGACTTCTTCTACTTCACTGGAAGAGTAAGAAGCTTTGATAGCTTTATCCTTCTCGAAGATATTGTTAAACTACACCAAAAATTACAAGACGAATAGAAACTCAAACTTAGAATATGAAAATTAAAAGCATAACTAAAATGACGAAGTATAATAACACTTACTGATATAAGGTGTTAGGCTGCCAAATCAGAGACTTTCCCCCAAGGAGTAGAGTTCTCAGCAGCTCTGTGGTCAGGAAGAGTTCCAGACCAAATCAATTTTATAGCCAAACTAAGAGTAATGAACACTGGAGGACCAGCCTTGAAAGAAGGTATTTCAACCCTAGTAGGTTGAGTAGCAACATCAACGATCTTCTCAGCAAGACCCCTTCTTAATCTTCTCAAAGGAGAAACTTCTTCAACCAAAGGTGCTGCCTCTTTTCGAATAATAGTAGCCTCTTTAATCAAATGTGCTACCTATTTTGGAGTAATAAGGGGCTTCTTGATGACCTCCTTTATAACTTTGATTTCTCTTCATGCATCAATATCCTTTTTCTTAGTCCCTTCAGTTAGGACATCTTCTTTGCTCTTTTTTTCCCCATCAGCACCAGGGACAATCTTAACAAAACGATCAGGCATTATTCTCTTCTTAGTCAACAAATAAACAATAGAGGTAGACAAATCAGAAAAAGATTCATCAACAGCTGAAGAAGATGCTGGAGCATGCTCAAGATCAATCCCCAAATGAGGAGAAGTAGGACGAGCAATAAAAGAGGAATTAGTGTTCTTATATTGCAATAAATATGAAGCATCTCTCACGTGCTCCCTAGCAATTGATTGATGCAAACCTCAGATAAATTTCAAATATTTTATATTGATATCACTCTCTTTGGGGGGTTTTCTTTTACTGTTGTAAGAGAGTAGTCTAATTTGTAGAAATATCGAGTTTTAACACGTGTTTGACTTGAGCAACTTCGGTTGCACCTACGTATCCGTTATGCTAAAAATCAAAGTCAGCGTAGTTCGTGAGTTCGTACGATTCACCCGAAAACTCATCGTGGTGATTTTTCGGAGATGTGGGAGGTGTTGAAACTCTCAAAACAACTCTTCAAACTCTTTTCCAAAACCCCTTCCTAAAACTCTCTAATAACTCATAAGACAAGCAAAAATCTTTTCTCCTAAGAAGCTCTCTCTCAAATGTATGGCGGTGAGGCTTATTTATAGCAAAACCAACCCAAGTGGGTCGCCACATGTCAAATAACCCGTGGTGACACATGTCCTATTTTAAGTTGCATGTGTCCCATAACATATGCCAAAACTCTCAATAGTAGAATATTGTCTAGTTAATACGTAAATAATACACAAATACGTGTGATATGTCCGACGCGCATAATAATACTCCAGTCTCATAAACACATGGACTTTGGTCAATTTTAATCATCTCTAATCTCATTTAATAATTTAATGAGAGGCTTATCATTAAGCCCCTCCTATATTTGCCCCCTCGTACATATAGTTGATATATTGATATGTGTCTAAAATATATCGACTGTATGTACGAAATAACTTTAGTAAATTTTCATAGGTTCGATCGACCCGTGAATCGTGGGTAATAATCTTGTACCTCATTTAATCTTGATGATCTACTTTTACCTTATATCTCGCATTTTATGATATAATGCAATCTCATATTTCATATCTTAGTTACAGGATATACATCAATTTCATATCTCATATCTTAAATCTCATTTTAAGGCTTTGATCTCATAGGTTATTATGAAGGACCTCATTATCATTGTTTTGATACGAATGATATACTATGAGTGTTGCCCCCATTCCTTTAAATGAACACGCATCCACGATTTTATTGTGATTGTTCGTAATTCTACTTTGGTAAAAAGTATTATCATGGACACATAATAACCATTTCTGCATTCTCTTTTATCATTCTCTACCAAGCTTGGTGGAAGTATTATTAGGGTTTACATAATAACTACTTCACCGTTCTCAATTTTGGTGGAAGTATTATTATGGTTTATATAATAACTACTTCATCATTCTCTTTTATCATATTGTGTATGCATGTGTTTTTGGCTTGTCTTAATCATGACGAGGCTTCTTGTGCATGTACGTGTTATTGATTTGCCCAAATTATGAGGAGGTTTCTTGTGAATTCACGTATTATTGCCTCGTCCAAATTACCACTTTTTAATGTTTTTCATAAACTCACACTTATGAGGTGACATAATGATGAAAACACACTTGTTAAGGTTTTTCATAAACTCCACCGTTAGAGGTGACTTAATAATGAAAACACACCTATTAAGTTTTTTTCTTCTACCGTTAGAGGTGACTTAACAATGAAAACACACTTGTTAAGTTTTTTTTCGCAAACTCCACCAGTAACGGTGAGCTAACAATAAAAACCACTTGTTAATATTTTTCATAAACTCCATTTATAAAGGTGACTTAACAATGAAAACATTTGTTAAGATTTTTCGTAATATAATGGCGACTTAACAATGAAAACACTTGTTAAGATTTTTCGTAAATTCCACCTATAACGGTGACTTAACAATGAAAACACTTGTTAAGATTTTTTGTAAACTCCACTAACTCCACCTATAACGGTGACTTAACAATGAAAACATTTGTTAAGATTTTTTGTAAACTCCACCTATAATGGTGACACCCATAACGGTGACTTAACAATGAAAACACTTGTTAAGATTTTTGTAAAACTCCACCAATAACGGTGACTTAACAATGAAAACACTTGTTAAGATTTTTTTTAAAACTCCACCAATAACGTTGACTTAATAATGAAAACACTTGTTAAGATTTTTCGTAAACTCCACCTATAACGGTGATACCCATAACGGTGACTTAACAATGAAAACATTTGTTAAGATTTTTGTAAACTACACCTATAACGGTGACTTAACAATGAAAACACTTGTTAAGATTTTTCGTAAACTCCACCTATAACGGTGACACCCATAATGGTGACTTAACAATGAAAACACTTGTTAAGATTTTTGTAAAACTCCACCAATAACGGTGACTTAACAATGAAAACACTTGTTAAGATTTTTTTATAAAATCCACCTATAAAGGTGACACTCATAACGGTGACTTAACAATGAAAACACTTGTTAAGATTTTTGGTAAACTCATTTTTTGTATACCTTTTTCAGGACGGGAGCCCATACCTTTCGAATGAAAAACTGAGCATGGTCCTTCGTCTATTTCCATCATTGACCAACTTCTACGGATGAGCCAAGTCATAACGATCGTGGTTCAACCACTTACCAATTTCATTGGGTTTTTTGGAATATAATACACTTCTGAAGAAGACTTACCACAATACTCGCAAAGTTCTTGTAATATGATGTCATATCTTAAGGATGACTATGACTCTGTCAATCTCTGAGTGACAACTATTTAATCCGTCTAAACTCTTTACGAAAGAAGTTGAAGAAACTTTTGTAATGGTCTGCTTGGATGTTACTATACTCTGAAGGTTCATCAATCTAACCTTATCGCAGATGATGTCGAAGAAGCTTTAGACTACAAGCTACGTTACATCATAATATCCATCTTCCCCCTTTATTTTATTTTATCTCAAGAAAAAATAAAATAAAATAAATTACATATATCATTTACAATTCCCACTCGAGAAAAATGAAAGCAACCTAATTATTACATTTCATGGGGTATAACTCAAACTATCATATCTTTGAAAATGACTTGATATTTGCATCGCTCAATATCTGCTCATTCATAAGCCTCTGCAAAATAATATCTTTCCGACCCAATTATATAATATTTCCAATGGTTAGTAAAACTCAGGAAATATCTAAGTTCAATTCTCATCATGCCCCTTCTATTTTATTTTATTTGATGTAATAAAATAAAAGTTAATAAAGTCCGGGAACATTTGTGTAATGAATCATAACCACCCATACTCGTATGTTTATCGTGCACACTTTAATGCCATTTGAGCACATGCCAATTTAAATTTGAGTCTCAAGGTGAATCATGTATTATAAAACGTACTTCACGTGTTTCGTAAATGATTCAGAATGTATGAATATGATATACAATCGTAGGATGACGTTTTTTAATTGCATAAACTACTCAAACAAAGCTTCATTACGCTTTCTCTATATTATTTAGAATCAATAAGTATATATATATATATCAGATTTAATGATTTTATAAAGCCCCCTTAATTCTCATGACACATCATGGCTTTGTCATATTAATTTCGGTAATACCATATGGTAGTAGTACATATATCCGAACAAATAATATTTTCATTTGGGATTAAAATCATCCAAATAAAAAATATTCTCAAACTGAATTGAAATCAAATTTGCATGCATTATTGCGTGTTTTGGGACATTTGAGTCAACGATAAAATATTGCCTCAAGAAAACACCTATCTGATTCATCTCACAATACTACTCAGTTTGTTTCTAATTTTGCATAATTCAGATGCGTCCAATGATTTTAAGTTGTCAATTTGAAGAAACATATATATTTTATACATATCAATAACTAAACACAAGTAATCAATTGGCTTATCTTATATAAACAGCGCATCGTATATAACCCATTGTACGCACGCACAAAAAAAAATGAAATCAAACTCAATTTTTTTTAATAAGTGGACTTAAATAACCTCATACCATAATTTATCATAATTCATTCGAGGAACCTCAAAATAAATAAAAAATAAAACCATCTCTAAAATCAAGAGCCTTGATTCGGTTTGAAAATAATATACAAACAAAATCTATTTCTAATTTGGAACTTTTGAGAACCCAAATGGTTTTCATATCCCCAATCGTTTGTACTCGAGATAGCTTAACCCTAAAGAAATTCGACACCAACAATCCTAACTCGTAGTATGGTACAATCGAGATCCAGTCATAAACGGAAGCCAATGGTCCAACGCCTGAACTGGGGGGAACTCGAGACCATCGGCATACCTACACTACCCTAGTTCCACCACCAGTTAAACGTTACAGCAATACAACAATAATAGTACCACCATCGATCCAATCAGAACCAGAATACATGAGAACAACCACCAACAAGCAGTAAAGAACCAAAGAATGGTCAATCGCGGTACCTCCAACATCCCAGACCCACACCGTTGCCGGTGCAATTCAGTAAAGCCACAGTTAAGTGGGTTTAGTTATGCGTTTTATTGACCATGCGAATCCTTTTCGTTTTGTACCCAAAATTTTAAAAAAAACTCTTCATTCATCTGTTTGGGAGTAAATTCAACTGATTGATGAGAAATAATAGCCATGGTTAGTCGGTTCTATATCTCAGTCATGGTGAATCATTTTTTTTGTTACCCGACCGGTGAATCACAACTGGTACTTCGTAGCGTGGTCCGTCATTCTTCCTGCTGGAGATTTGTCAGCGAGGTTCATCGGTGGGGTTGGAGAAGTAAATCTACCCTCGATCTAGTACATCATGTTATAAATATTTTGTGGTTTGGATTGGGCCAAAAGATAAAGGGGGTGGGGTTACTACCGCCGGTGAGGACGATAACTAATAAAACTCTTCAGCAGTTTTGTGATACGAGTGGGCTATTTTTCAATATAGTAGGGTTTACAAAGGTAGTGTGCACAGCTAAGCACATGGGTTATCTCATATTTGTCGTACAAGCATACATAAAAGCATGCGTATCATACTGAATCGATGACAGTACAAAAGGCATGTGGCTATACACATCACACTAAGCACTAAATAAAAAAAAAAGTCCATTAAATGGTTATTGGTGGCTAGTACACATGGGCACATAAAATATCTAGTTTTTTGTACTATGATCGTCATCATTAACATGAAAATCTTTGTGCCAGTATTTGTTGATATTGACAAAAGGGTTATCAAAGATCTCTGAGTTATATCAAAATGACCATTGCTACATGACAAAAGCCTAGACTCAAATCGACTGTGATCAAATCACTATTTTCAAGATTCACATATGTCATGCTTATTAATAAAATATCATTAACGTAGGTACTGAAATTTAAATAAAACGTCATTTTTTTCTCTGCCAAAAATAATGGCTTTACTAAACTCCTAATAATAATAATTTACTTATATTTACTGAACTCACGTGGTTTGTTTCAGATTCCTCCATCCCTAAAATGAGTGGGAAAATGAGGTTTGCATAATATATATTTCATAGTCAGTAACCTAGCATGAATCTAGGAATAATATTTGGATATTTTTTTTCAGATTAACATATCGAATAATTTTCATGTAATGCAAAATTAATTATAAGTAACAATATCAAATGCTTATCTGAAATGAAGGGGAATATTTTCTATAAATTGCTTTGTCAGCTTCTTTCCCTCATTTCCGTCCAACTTTTCGAGCATTGACGAGGCATTACACGATATAAATCGAGAATAGCTCCCAAGCAGAGTCGCCAAATGTAAGAGAGTAGTCTAATTTGGGGAAATATCGGGTTTTAACACGTGTTTGACTTGAGCAACTTCGGTTGCACCTATATATCCGTTATGCTCGGAATCAAAGTCAGCATAGTTTGGGGGTTCGTACTATTCGCCGAAAAACTCATTGTGGTGATTTTTCGGAGAGGTGGGAGGTGTTGAAACTCATCTCAAAACAACTTTTAAAACTCTTTTCCAAAACTCCTTTCTAAAACTCTCTAATAACTCATAAGAGAAGAAAAACTCTTTTCTCCCAAGAAGCTCTCTCTCAAATGTATGGGGGTGAGGCTTATTTATAGCAAAACCAACCCAAGTGGGTCGCCACATGTCAAATACCCCGTGGTGACACATGTCCTATTTTAAGTGATATGTGTTCCATAACATATGTCAATACTCTCAATACTAGAATATTGTCTAGTTAATACGTAAATAATACACAAATACGTGTGATATGTCTGATGCGCATAATAATACTCCAGTCGCATAAACACATGGAATTTTATCAATTTTAATCATCTCTAATCTCATTTAATAATTTAATGAGATGCTTATCATTAAGCCTCTCCTACAACTGTCAATTTAAAATGAAAATTGAAGAAAGAAAAAGCCAGTAACACGTTTTATCAAACAAAAATATAGTTAGTTGAAAAATAAAGAACAACCTATCCCATTGCCATAAGGAGGGCATCTGGGACCTTGGTACACGTCATTCCCCTTTAATCGGGGGTGTTGCCAATTTTTCATCACAACCCCATGTTCAAAACAATACCTATTAGAATAAGAGAGATTGACCATTAAAGCTATGTTAACAAACCTAGTTTTTAAATAAAAAGTAGTGTCACTAGTGACCCATTTATAACATAACATAATTTCAGGAATCCCAAGATGAGTTCCATGAATTTGATTCAACCTATGTACGCTACTAACTACCCTCCATGTATGTGGAACTACTTTTGCAGGTACAATATCAAATTATTAACAAAATTCCAAACACAGGGGATTAAGTGGGAAAGAAAAATCGCATTCTGTTACAAAATAGAGGGAAACTAGTGTCCCTCGGCTAAAGAAAATAAATCAGAAGGACAAGCAGGTTCTTCCAAGACAACCTAAGAAGGAATTTGAAAATTGGCCCTAAAATTATCTAATGACTTAATTAGGTAACCATGATGATTAAAGCAAAGAAACAAAAATGAAGGAAGAAATTCTTATAGAAGATTAAGGAATCAGCTAAGGCAGATAACGGAAATAACGATCATAAGAAGAAAAATGAGAAAACAAAGAGTTTGGGAATCTATATGGAAAAAGGTAGAAGACAATCGAATTTTACCGCCTTTATATATGTTGCCTTGGAAAACGAGAAAAGTAATGATCACAAGTGACGACGATTGCATTTTTGGCAGCTAATTAAAGGAAAAAGATGCAAGTACCCGAGAGATCGCTAAAAACTCAAAATATTTACAAATTCTCCATTTTACGCAAAAAATGTTACGCAAAGTGGAAAAATTTTACAAGTGTTGAAGGTCTGCAATTAATCAAAACGAGAGAAATATGCCCAAGCAATATATTGGGTAAATGTTGCACACTCTCACATCGAACCACAACTATGAAACATTGGGTGCTTCTATTGATACAAAAATAAGTCAGCTGATGTGGAACAGTTATATGAAGACAGGTGTCATCCGGCGTGGCACACGTTCAAGTACCAAGATATTTCAAATGTACTGAGCTACTTAGAGTACCGCGCTACTCAACGTATCGAGCTACCTATCATACCGAGCAACTTATTAGGAAGAGTAAACGATCCAGAAAGATTCAATGTTTATTGTATTACAGTCATTCCTTATCATGTACAGATGTATATGCCTATTCAATAAATTCTTATCATCCATTGACATTGATAGACCAAGGGATATAAATACATTGTAAACCCCTCATGGAAGGGTAAGCAATCATAAGCGAACATAATCGAGATCAAGGCAATATACCTAGTAATACAAAATAGTGGACGTGGGCCATTTTCTTTAAAGCTGAACCACTTTAAAAATCTCTTATCTTATTTCTTTATTCATATTTACCTGCGATTAATTAGTTAGATCAAATCTAGTTTTTTACATCAACAAATAATATTTCCTCAAGTGTTTTGCATTCCATGGGTTCTTGAATTCTCCCCCCTCTAAAGTCTCAATTCGATATCTAACAAATGCAGTAATACATGATCGTATAATTGGCTTCCATCTTATTACTCTTTTGAATCACTTTCTTCAAAATTTTATCACCCTCTTTTAAGTTGCTCGGCATGACCCTCTTATTGTAGAAGCATGTAGTCCATTGTTGATAGGTTGTATTCCTAAAGCTGCATCTTTACGTACTTCTTCCAGCATGTCTAAATTCATCCTTCTCATCAAATCACTAACTGAAGTATTGAAGTTAAGAACTCTGTGCGTAGGTAAACCTAGCTCTATATGAATTACGGCTTCAATACCAAATGCTAATTGGTAGGGTGTTTCTCCAGTAGCTGTTCTAAGAGTTGTTCGGTAAGCCCACATGACATAATGCAATTCATTGATCCAATTACCTTTGGAATTTTCCAACCTTTTCTTCAACCCATTTAGTAAAGTTCTATTAGTTACCTCTGTTTGATCTTTTCTTTGATGATGTCCAGGAGCAGAGTGGATTTTTTAGACATTGGACTAGGCACAATAAGTAGCAAATTTGTCATTATCAAACTGTGTGACATAATCAGTGATAAAGGCATAAGATAAGCCATGCCTGCATATAATACTCTTCCAAATAAACTAAGAAACCTTTTCATAGGACATATCAATCAACAGTTCAGCTTCCACCCGTTTAGTAAAGTAATCAACAACTATAACTAGGTACTTGAGCCTTCCTCGGGTGGTCGACAGAGGCCCGAACAAGTCAATCCCCCACATAGCAAAGGGCTAAGGGGATGTGATTTGTGTTAGGAGATCTTATAGAGCATTGAGTATGCTGGAAAACCTCCCTCACTTATCACACTTCTTGGAAAAATCTGCAGAATCTGCTCACATAGTTGGCCACTGGTATCCTTGTGTATGAATTCTCTGCAACAACATTCTTCCTATTACATAGGCTCCACAGGACCGCTCATGGACTTCTTCAATTCTTCCTGTTACATAGGCTCACATAGTTGGCCACTGGTATCCTTGTGTATGAATTCTCACGCTAGTCGTTGTTATCGGCTTCCAACCACAATACAAAAACCTAAACTATAACTACACTCTTGTGGAGTGTAGTGGATAGTCTGGGTATCGAATCCTCAGGGAACTAGGACGAGTGAACGTGACGATGTTGGATAGACAGAGAAATCCTAACTCTAACTCTAAAGAAAAAAGGAAAATTGATTTGGTATTTGAGAATGATTATGCTAAATTCAATTTTGAAATTATGAAGAAATGCAACTATACTAAACTACCTAAAATATGAACGAAAGATGATTTGAAACTTTTGACTAATTGATGGGAAAAACAGGACGGGAATACAATCCCCCAACCCTAGTGAATCGCAGCTATAACACTAATCATGAATTTAAATGATTAAATTGACCCGGAATTTAGTACTCCCAAGCATTACGTATACGAGGTTCAAGCCCGCGTCATACTTAATCTGAGGACGAGTAAATCAGTATCTCCATAATAACACTCAAATTGTATTCTAAATCATCACGGTTACCCAGAGGAAAACGAGATATAAAGACCTACAATTGTTATGTTCCTACGTGATACGGTCGCATTCAATCACTAAGTTCAGAGGATTAATGTTATATGCATACAATTAACACATCAGGCTAGGTTCATGTACCCCGACCTTAGAAAATCTAGCCTAACATGATGAAAGTGATGAAAACAGTGTTTAATATGCAAGTGTTCATGATTAATCTAAGGACAATTGATGGAATAATGTAGAATAGAATCACAAAGAAGAAACAACTTACTAAAATTACCCAAGGAATAATCGCAGCAATAAATAAAACTGGTAATCACACAAACTCTGAATAAATCTTCAAACCTTGAATAAAACAGGAAATTGTATCTAAAACTAGGGTTTTTGGAAAGAAAAGAAAAACTATCTAAAATCTCCTCTAATCTATCCCTTAAGAATGATAATAAAATGGGTTTTTAAACCCTACAAGACTCCCGAATTTTTAGCAACACTAGGACTCTCTATTAGAGGAAAATTAGAAAATTAAAACTGCGACAGGCGGACCGATCCCCTTCTCCCCCGGACCGGTTTGACTTGATTCGGACCGGTCCTATCCTCCTCCGGACCGGTTTGCCTTGAATGCGGACCGGTTCTTTTATTTCTGGGGCGGACCGGTTCTTTTAATTTCTTCCTTCTTCGGTTTGCTTTCGATCCGAGGTCTACTGGAGTTTGCACAGCGGACCGGTTCTTTTAATTTCTGGGCGGACCGGTTCTTTTAATTTCTGGGCGGACCGGTTCTTTTAATTTCTGGGCGGACCGGTCCCACGGCGGACCGGTTCTTTTAATTTCTGGGCGGACCGGTCCCCTCTCTATTTGACTTTTTCTTCTATCTTTGACTGCTCATAACTTTCACACCCGGACTCCGATTGAGGTGCCGTTTTTTCCAGTGTTCTTGTAGTTGAAAGCTCTTTAACTTTCAAGTTGGCCCCAGCTCCGGAATAAGGCTGCAAAATTACGAAAATGCCCTTTACTCCCCATTTCTTGGTTTTCTTTCACTGTTTTGAGTTCTCCTTGGCACTACCTTGCATGAAATACCTGTAAAACACATAAGAGATACACAAAATACAGAATACTTGCCAAAAAGGGTTAGTAGCATAAATATAAGCCAAATCCAATCTATTTACACCGCACGAAATCATAAAAATACCGAAATTAAGGGGATAAATGTGGAGAATTTATGCCTAATCAAATCCCCCTAATTTAGAACTTTGCGCGTCCCGAGAAATGTAAAAGAATCCTAGAAAAGCTTAACTCTTGAAAATCACATTTTATTAGGATATAATACCTTTTTCGCGGGCACGCGATTGCATTTAGCGTATGCAACAAGCCTTTAAACCCCTAGGTTGCCCTAGTGGGACGAGTTGTGTCTCGTGAGGGTTTGCAGAGAATATACCCACAAAATTCGACTCAAAGAACTTCAAAATAACCAAAAATTGTATAATTCAAACTTTTCCAGAAAATAGTCATCATTAAGTCATGTTTACAAGTCTCAAACTATAGTGCGTGTGTGCGAAGCCAGAAATATAACAGCCGATTTCCACCGATTAATCATTACGTTACTTATCCGAAAGTTTGTTTTGATTTCAAATTCTCACGAAATGCTCTCTCAAATGAATCACTCGGATTGTGGCTATACTCTCGGTATACGTGATATAAAGAGTAAATATAATGGACGCAAAATCACGCATACAATTAGAAAGACGGAAATTTCATAGTGAAAGGATATCATCAACGGATTACGATTTTAAAAATGGGAACATTGCCTCTTATTCATTCATTCAATCTCTTTTATTATCTTTTGGTGTATTATCTCTCCATGCGGTAACCAATTTCGCAATTTAGACTCGGTTAGGACTTTTTCGGGTTAAAGGTGTATTGGGTAAAATGAAAATGGTAGGGAAGGTTGGAATTGGAAAAGTTATTTATGATGTCCATTGGTGCTTTTTCTGGGCTATTGCTCATTTTTTCTTCTTTTTCTCTATTTTTTCTGTTTTTCACTTCTTTTCTTTTCTCACTATTTTTGTTGAGCATATTTATTTTTTTCTCTTGCCCCTTTTTATGCACTCTTCGGACTCAAATTCTGGGATTTTTCAACTTTCACAATTCCGGGCCAGATGGGGTTTTTCGGGTTATCAAACGAAAGGGGTCAACTTATTCGGCTCAATTTGGGTTACAAAAGGGGGTAATTTTTCGCAACTTTTTCAGGCCAAAATTTTTGGATAACAAACGAAGGCCTACTTCATTGTCCAAAATGTCAATTTCATTACCATATGCGTTTCGAGGTGAATTTAAGTTTAGAGACTAATTTGGCACGTTTTTCAAGGCAATATTGCACACATTTTTTAAAACCGATCAAAATGAAAGAATTGAGATCCTTGACAACTTATTAGGCGCTGAAAAGAACTTTGAGTTAACAATTAACTCGGATTGATTTAAAATCTCGCAAAACATGATAGGTTCGATTCTCACCGGGTTTGTTAATCTCCACATTTATTCGTTAAGTCGTCAATTTTTGCACAATTTCCATCTTTGGTCAATTTCGGCTTTGTGTATATTGGATGTTTACAATTTGAGACTCCAATTCGACTTTTAATGATATTTTTGAAAAATTTGAATTCCAATTTTTATTTATTTTGAACAAAAATATTTTTGGATTTTTCAAAATTTTATGATTTTTTTGGAAATTTTGGGTATTTTTGAAAATTTGTGAATTTTTAGAAATACGCACTTGTGACCCCCCCTAACTTAGACTTTTGCATTGTCCTCAAGCAAAAAGGACGAAAATCTAACTCAAGGCGAATGAAAAGTGCGGAAAAATAAAAC
Source organism: Sambucus nigra (assembly GCA_949130495.1). Lineage (NCBI taxonomy): Eukaryota > Viridiplantae > Streptophyta > Magnoliopsida > Dipsacales > Adoxaceae > Sambucus > Sambucus nigra. The sequence goes on from OX422207.1 coordinate 765,072,775, forward strand.
AAACAAATATGAAAAATACAACAAGACACTATATGACACTCATGCATGACTCAAAAATACGACAACAATCACCCCATACGCGTCGGGGGTGCGACGACCTCGCATCTCTCCACAAACTAACCCGACCCCACTTACGGGGGTCGATGCTCTCCTTGTCACTCCTGTCCTAGGATTATATTCCAGCAATCGAAACAAGTTGGGACCTCGCCCATAGATAAAGGATAGACCGGGAGACTCGTCGTGACTAATTGGAAAGGGATCCTCGTGATGCTGACTCAAAGCGGGGTCTACGTGCACTGACTCGGAGGGGACACCTAGGTTTCTTTCAATTTTTAAGAAGCATGGGTCGGGCTCTAAGTCGGATGAACCATAACTTTTCTCCTCACTCGCCTTCGGGACCTCTAGTGGTATGGGTGGATGGTCACAAAGAAGAAATTCATCGATTTTTGCTTTTAGTTCACTTTTGTCTAAGTGACTACATGAATCCAATAGGGATTGGCCTTCAATAGTAATACTTTCATCCACCTTCCCGAATTCTCTTTCAAATTCTTCCATGCTCATGTCCCCTAGATCTCTCTCTCGAGTAGTGCCTACGTCCTCTCTTACTTGCTCGAACTCCAACTCCATCAGTTTTCTCTCTTCTAAACCCTCTCTCTCTCTTTCAATTGCGGTCACAACATAAGTCTCCTCCACTTTTCTCTCCTCGTCACAACTACCACTATTACCTGATGAAATAGGGCACACTCCTAACGTCTCGCTCTTGTGAGACCCTTTATTCTTGTAATTTGACATTAAAGATGATCCTAAGGTGTCTCCACAATAATTCTCCTCATTGTATTCCTCTATGATCTCATTTATAGAACTCACCGCGTGAAGATCATCTTCTTCCCCTGTCTGTTGGGTGATATGGAAGATGTTGGTCTCTAAAGTCATGTTCCCAAAAGTGAGTTGCATTCGCCCATTCCGAGTATTGATGATTGCGTTAGCCGTAGCTAAAAATGGGCGCCCAAGGATGATAGGAACATGGTTGCTTGAGGTAAAGGAGGGCTCCGTGTCCCAAATGACAAAATCTACCGGAAAGTAGAAGGTGTCAACTTGGACGATCACGTCCTCAATTATGCCTCGTGGAATCTTCACGATTCGATCCGCTAGTTGGAGAGTGACCTTTGTGGGCTTGAGGTCGCCCAAGTCAAGTTGCCTATAAATGGAGTAAGGGAGTATGTTTACACTTGCTCCCAAGTCAAGTAAGGCTTTTTCAATTTTGTTCTCTCCAATGATGCAGGAAATGGTGGGTGCACCGGGATCTTTGAATGTAGGAGGGAGCTCATTGAGTAGGATGGAGCTCACGTTCTGTGCTAGGAAGACATTCTTATTTACTTTCATCTTCCTTTTTACCGTCAACAAATCTTTGATGACTTTTGCATAAGCTGGAATTTGCTTTATGGCATCAAGGAAGGGCAAGTTTAGCTTTACTTGCTTAATCACGTCTAGCACTTCATTACGTGGGGTCCCCTTTTGAGCGGGAATTAGCCTTTGAGGAAATGGTGTCGCGGTGGGCGGTTTCGCTACTACCTCGGGCTCACTAGTGTGTTCTTTATCACCTTCATTCAAGGGAACATCTTCGGCCTCTTTCGTGCCGGGCGAAATCTCCTTGTCTTTAAGTATGTCTCGTGGGGGAGGTGACAAGTCAACTACCCTCCCACTACGTAGAGTGGTGATTGCGCTACATTGCTCAGGATGGTCGTGGGGTGTCGAGCTAACACTAGTGTGACCTTGGAGAGGTCTTTGGCCCTGGGCAAGAAACTTTCCCTTCTCTTGAACACTCAATGAGGATTGTATTTGTGACAGAGTCGCATTTATGTCGCCAATTAGACGATCATATTTGGCATTGTTTGCGGTCTGGCTTGCGATGAATTGATTCACAGTATCCTCGAGAGTTCTCCGCTGTGGCGGGATATACTTTCCGTGAGGTGGTGGTGCTTGCACATGTCCTTGCATGTGTGGAGCTTGTTGAAAATGCTGTGGAGGAGGAGGGGCAACATGCGAAGGAGGGTTCATTGCGGCATGTTGTTGCCCGTAGCTAAACCCGGGATGATTTTTCCATGAAGGGTTGTATGCATTCCCGTGAGGGGCAGCGAAATTTCCCTTGAAACCTCCTATACTACTAATTTGCTCTTGAAGCATTCCTTTGTAGGCGGGTATCGTCGGGCATTCCTCAGTTGAATGTCCCGCCTCACAAATCCCACATACTTTTTCGATGGGATTTTTGATAGATCCAACTACCACACATAAATCTCGAAATCCTTTCTCAATGGTGTCCAACCGACTGTCCGACATAGAAGTCTTATCTACATGGTATATGCCGGACGCCGATGGAGTGGTGGTCGCTTGACGATTTCGATTCTGAGCATTAGGATCAGAAATATCCCATGATTGGGTAGTCTCGGCGACATACCTCAGGTGAAGCTCAGCATCGTGGCAGTCTAGTTCGATAAACGGACCACTACCCATGGTTTCAATGAGTTGCTTGGAGTTAAGGTTCAACCCATTATAGAGTAAGGAAATGATTTGAGCTGTATCAAATCCATGATGGGGGCACGAAGCAGTTAACTCATTGAAACGCTCATAACATCGATGGAATGGCTCATTATCCAATTGCCTGAACGATTGAATCTGAGCCTTTATAGAGATTGTTCGATGTGGTGGAAAGAACTTCTTGAGAAATCTGGATTGTAACTCATTCCAAGATGGAATCGAGCTCGGAGGTAAAGACCATAGCCAGGTCTTAGCTTTATCTTTTAACGAGAATGGGAAGAGTTTGAGGCGAATCACCTCTTGTGTGCAAGTTTGATCGTTGAGAGTATCACACACGTCCTCAAATTCCCTTATATGCAAGTATGGCTTTTCAGAATCCATACCGTGATAGTGTGGTAGCATCTGGATCATCCCATTTTTGAATCCGAACTGCCCGGCATTATACGAGAGTATAATGCATCCCGGAGTGACAGTGCGCTCGGGATATAAGAATTCTCTCAACGGGCGGTACGGAGGCTCGTCCTCACCGGTAGGTGCATTACTATGTTGCGACATCTCTCTCTCACTTGACGATTCGGCGCTCTCACTGGGTGTGCACGAAGTGTGTCCTACGAAGGAGAAGGGAGTGTTACTAGAGATTGACTGCGACGGTGTAGGCGGTGGGATCCAAAACTGTGGGGCATTCGGAGTGTGGGGACTATCAGGATTATACTCAACGAGGGGATTTTCGTGAATGCTGGTTGGAGTATTATGGGGTGTGGGAGTGGTTTCGGAATTTTGCATTAAGCTTGTGAGAGATTGTGGTGAATCTTTTTGTGCTTCTTAATAATTTTTTTTTTTTTTTTGGTCAAAGTTTTGGATTAACTCGATCTAATCCTAAGTCTACCTAGTTCCCCGGCAACGGCGCCATTTTGATCGTGTGGAAAACCGAGCGTCCGTGTAATACGCTAGTCGTTGTTATCGGCTTCCAACCACAATACAAAAACCTAAACTATAACTACACTCTTGTGGAGTGTAGTGGCTAGTCTGGGTATCGAATCCTCAGGGAACTAGGACGAGTGAACGTGACGATGTTGGATAGACAGAGAAATCCTAACTCTAACTCTAAAGAAAAAAGGAAAATTGATTTGGTATTTGAGAATGATTATGCTAAATTCAATTTTGAATTTATGAAGAAATGCAACTATACTAAACTACCTAAAATATGAATGAAAGATGATTTGAAACTTTTGACTAAGTGATGGGAAAAACAGGACGGGAATACAATCCCCCAACCCTAGTGAATCGCAGCTATAACACTAATCATGAATTTAAATGATTAAATTGACCCGTAATTTAGTACTCCCAAGCATTACGTATACGAGGTTCTAGCCCGCGTCATACTTAATCTAAGGACGAGTAAATCAGTATCGCCATAATAACACTCAAATTGTATTCTAAATCATCACGGTTACCCAGAGGCAAACGAGATATAAATACCTACAATTGTTATGTTCCTACGTGATACGGTCGCATTCAATCACTAAATTCAGAGGATTAATGTTATATGCATACAATTAACGCATCAGGCTAGGTTCATGTACCCGCCTTAGAAAATCTAGCCTAACATGATGAAAGTGATGAAAACAGTGTTTAATATGCAAGTGTTCATGATTAATCTAAGGACAATTGATGGAATAATGTAGAATAGAATCACAAAGAAGAAACAACTTACTAAAATTACCCAAGGAATAATCGCAGCAATAAATAAAACTGGTAATCACACAAACTCTGAATAAATCTTCAAACCTTGAATAAAACAGGAAATTGTATCTAAAACTAGGGTTTTTGGAAAGAAAAGAAAAACTATCTAAAATCTCCTCTAATCTATCCCTTAAGAATGATAATAAAATGGGTTTTTAAACCCTACAAGACTCCCCGAATTTTTAGCAGCACTAGGACTCTCTATTAGAGGAAAATTAAAAAATTAAAACTGCGACAGGCGGACCGGTCTCCTTCTCCCCCGGACCGGTTTGCCTTAATTCGGACCGGTCCTATCCTCCTCCGGACCGGTTTGCCTTGAATGCGGAACGGTTCTTTTATTTCTGGGGCGGACCGGTTCTTTTAATTTCTTCCTTCTTCGGTTTGCTTTCGATCCGAGGTCTACTGGAGTTTGCACAGCGGACCGGTTCTTTTAATTTCTGGGCGGACCGGTTCTTTTAATTTCTGGGCGGACCGGTCCCACGGCGGACCGGTTCTTTTAATTTCTGGGCGGACCGGTCCCCTCTCTATTTGACTTTTTCTTCTATCTTTGACTGCTCATAACTTTCACACCCGGACTCCGATTGAGGTACCGTTTTTTCCAGTGTTCTTGTAGTTGAAAGCTATTTAACTTTCAAGTTGGCCCCAGCTCCGGAATAAGGCTGCAAAATTACGAAAATGCCCTTTACTCCCTGTTTCTTGGTTTTCTTTCACTGTTTTGAGTTCTCTTTGGCACTACCTTGCATGAAATACCTGTAAAACACATAAGAGATACACAAAATACAGAATAATTGCCAAAAAGGGTTAGTAGCATAAATATAAGCCAAATCCAATCTATTTACACCGCACGAAATCATAAAAATACCGAAATTAAGGGGATAAATGTGAAGAATTTATGCCTAATAACCTGCATATAATACTCTTCCAAATAAACTAAGAAACCTTTTCATAGGACATATCAATCAACAGTTCAGCTTCCACCCATTTAGTAAAGTAATCAACAACTATAACTAGGTACTTGAGCCTTCCTCGGGTGGTCGACAGAGGCCCGAACAAGTCAATCCCCCACATAGCAAAGGGCTAAGGGGATGTGATTTGTGTTAGGAGATCTTATAGAGCATTGAGTATGCTGGAAAACCTCCCTCACTTATCACACTTCTTGGAAAAATCTGCAGAATCTGCTCACATAGTTGGCCACTGGTATCCTTGTGTATGAATTCTCTGCAACAACATTCTTCCTGTTACATAGGCTCCACAGGACCCCTCATGGACTTCTTCAATTAAATCCTTTACTTCAGATGGATGCACACACCATTGTAGACCGGAAGCCAATCCTCTTCTATAAAACACACCACCATCTAGCACATATCTTATATGTTTGTATTTCAGCCTCTTAGCTTCAAGTAGATCGACTGGAAGAATCCCATCTTCAATATATTCTCTTATAGAGTCCATCCAAGATGGCCCCATATCAACTATAATAAAGTTTATCATCAAAGCTTCGTCTATGCTCCTATTAGCAAGTAGCTCAATAGGAATAATTCTACGGAGCTTAATTATGGTTACTGAAGCTAGCTGAGCAAGTGTATCTTCTCGGGCATTTTCTCTTCTTGAAATTATGATAATTTGGACAGCTAGTAAAGTGGAAATTATCTCTAATTCTTTAGCTAAGTATCTGGTCATCAGTTCTCCTTTAGCTGCATATAAGTTCAACACTTGATTTACAACTAACTACGAATCACTGTATACCACAACTCGCTCGGCATTTAGTGATTTAGCTAGATTTAAAACAATAATCACAGCTTCATACTCTGCCTTATTATTGGAGGCTTAAAATAGGAATCGTAGAGCATACTCCATGTTTATCTTATCTGGAGTATTGAGAATGATTACAGCTCCACATCCGGTTGAACAAGATGACCCATCAACATACAAACTCCATATGGGCATATCGTTGTCAAACGTTTAGTTTGTCAGAATCCCTTAATGGAAGATTCTATCCTTCACCTCCTCATATTTCTTCTTCATCTCCTGTACTCTATTGGAAGCATCTGTTTGATCTTTTTCTATAGTTTCTCCTGTTTGGAGTTGGTCGGGCGTATCTCCAATAGGTCTGCTGACTCCTGCATGTTGCTCGGCTAGAGTCCCTTGTTGCTTAGGGACCTCTAGGTAAGTGAATTATGTAATAAAATGAACCGCAACTTTGCCTTTTAAAGCAGTCATTGGTTTTTAGACAAGGTAATATTCCCCCAAATCCATAGCCCAATACATCAATCTCCCACATTTCTCTGATTTATGCAAAGATTGCCTTAGTGGCATGTTAGTGTATACTACTATGGTGTGGGCTTAAAAATATGGCTTCACCTGTCTACTAGCCTCAATTAAGGCTAGTGTTAATTTCTCCAGTCTGGGATATCTCATTTCTGCTCCTCAAAAAGCCTTGTTAGTGTAATAAAATGGCTTTTGGACTCCCTTCTCCTCCCTGATCAAGGCAGAGCTAATAGTCGACCCAGAAACTGCCAAATATAGATATAGTTTATCTCCCAACACTGGTCGGGAGAGTAGTCGTGGTGTTCCTAGGTACTTCTTTAATTTCACGAAGGTTATTTCACCTTCTTTGTTCCATTCAAATATTTTTCTAAGCACCTTAAAGAATTAGAAATATTTGTCTGTTGCTCGGGATAAAAACATATTGAGTGTTTCTACGTGGCCAGTTATCCTTTGAACATCCTTTTTACAGGTCGGGGATTGCATTTCAATCAAAGCTTTAATCCTATCTGTATTAGCTTCAATGCCTCTTTGATTTACTATATATTCGAGGAGCATTCCCTCCTGGACTCCGAAGACGCATTTGGTGGGGTTTAACTTCATCTCGTGATTTTTCAATTGATCAAACGTCTGGCTGAGGTTGGCAATATGATAAGAAGTTTTTTTACTCTTAGTGACCATATCATCAATATACACCTCCATATTTTTTCCTATTTGCTCCTTAAATACTTTGTTCACCAATCTCTGATAAGTAGCACCTGTATTTTTTAGACCGAATGGCATAATATTATAGTAATAAGTTCCTCGAGGAGTAATAAAGGAACTACTTTATCTATCCTCTGGCTTCATTTTGATCTGGTTATAACAAGAATACGCATTCATGAAACTTAGCATCTCGTGCCCTGAAGCACGATCCACAAATTGATCAATTTGTGGCAAAGGGAAGTGGTCCTTTGGACATGCTTTGTTCAAGTCAGTAAAATCCACACACATCATCCATTTATTGTTCTTCTTCTTGACCATAACTACGTTAGCCAACCAATCTGAATACTTCACATATTTAATAAAGTAAGCTTTTTGAAGCTTCTCTATTTATTTCTTTACAACCTAGTTCTTCTCTGGGCTAAAAACTCTTCTTTGATGCTTCATAGATTTGACCTCCTTATTAACATTAAGCTCATGGCATAGGAAATTTGGGTATATGCCTAACATATCTTCATGACTCTATACGAACACCTATTTTCTTTGCCTCAAGAAAGCCACCAACTCTTGTTTAAGAATGGGTTCCAATAACGCTTGTATTTGAGTTGTTCGTTTTGGTTTATCATCGTCAAGATAAAATCTTTTTGATGCCTCCATCACTTGGCCTTTTATAAGATCAGATTCGTTTCGTGGATCTAAGGTTTCAACATCAGACTCGATCTTCGGTTCAGATATATCCACTTGATAGGTGGTTGTTTTCCTCTTTGTCTCCAACATATCTTCTTCCTTGGCAGAGGAACAGTAGCACTCCCAAGCTACTTTTTGATCTCCTTTCACTACTCCAACTCCGAAGTTGGTCGGGAACTTCAGGCATTGATGAACAGTAGAGGGTACAACATCGAATTTCTTCGGACCAACTCTTCCCATGATCATATTATAGGCTGAATGAACATTTTTGTCCATTATAAAGAATCTCACTTTATCTATCATGCTCTCTAGACATGCCCCGATCAACATGTCTAGTTTAATTTTCCCTAGTGGAAATACTTTCTTGCCAGAAAAGCCAATGAGTGGCTTGTGGTAAGGTTCCAGTTGGTTGAGTTTTAATCCCAAACTATCAAAATAGGGATAAAACATAATGTCTGTCGAACTGCCATTATGAACTAATGTTCTCGCCACTAATACTTCTTTCATCCCGACTCTGATCACTAAAGGATCATTGTGAGGATATAACACTCTAGATAGATCATTTTTGGAAAAGCCAATTACGAGTTTATCCTTGTTAACCTTTCTTGGTCGATCTTCCTCAGTAAGGTTGATTCGTTGGATATATGAACAAGCTTGAGCCTCATTGAGGTAACCTTTCCTTTCAGTTGTATGATCTCCTCCTCCTGCATCTTCACCTGTAATCATGTAGCGGTCAAAAGATCCAAAACTGAGTGTGAATACCTTGCGTTCCGATTGTCTAGGCTTCTTGGGGAGATCATGATCGTCTTTTGGATCTTCATCATGGTTCGTCTTCTTATCTTCTATAGGCTTAACTGGTGACTTAGATCTCTGTCGACCTCTACCTCAGGTTCTTCCACGGTCTGTCGATCAACAAATTTGTCCAACTTTTCTATTTGGATGAGTGCTTCAATCTCATTCTAGAGGGCAATACACCGGTTAGTAGTATGACCATGATCTTTGTGAAACTCACAATACTTGGACTTATCCCTTTTATCAGCAAGTGACCTTAACTTTTCAGGCCAACTCAAATCATTGTCGTACTTGATTTCCTCCAACATGTGATGTATGTCCATCATTAAACGAGTGTAATTAGTAAATTTCTTGAGCCGTTATAAGCTTTGTTTTACTTTCGAACTCTTACGCTTATTGTGATTCTTGTGCTCCTTCTTATTTAACTTTCCTTCTATTTTTGCTTATGCCTTTGCGTATGAATTCTTTTTAGCAGTCATAGCTTACTCGGAATTCATAATCTTCGTTGCCTTGGCCATCAATTTTGTCATCATCTTTGGGGGATGTTTTGCCAAAGTGTAGTACAGTTTGTCGGGAACCAAACCACTCAGAAGGACAGTGATCGTAGTATTCTCTTTAAAATCAACGACTTTCGGTTTTTTGTTGTTGAAAAGAGTGATGTAATCTGTGGTACTTTCTCCCTCCTTTTGTCTTATACTAAGCAAATGAGCTACTCGCTTCACTGGTTTTTCTCCAAAGTAAAAATTACAAATGAATAGCTCGGCAAGTTATTGGAAGCAAGAAATTTGTCCCCGAGGAAGACTATTGTACCAGATTTGAGCAGATCCGATAATTGTTCCTAAAAATGCCCTGTACCTCATTTCATCAGGCACATCGTAGATATCAGCAGCTGCTTGGCATTGTTCCATATGAAGACTGGATCAGTCTTACCATTATATTTGGTAGTGACCATTGGTGATTTAAACTTAGTCAGCGTAGGAAAATATTCGATGGTTTGCAAAAAGGGGGATCCCTTTATAAAACTTCTTTGGAGGGGATTTTTGGCCTTTGCCATTTTTCTCAATCTGCCTTCTAAAAGATGGATGGAATCTTACCAAGCATCACTGCCAACACCAGATCTATGGTTGGCAGCTTTTCTATGCCGACCAACTGATCGTCCTGAGCTTTCTTCTTGCGAACCTTCTCTCTGACTCGACCTATCAGTTCGTCGGGTGTTTAATCTAGATTGGGATGAACCTTCCTTCAGGTCGCTTGGTCGTTAAGTATTTCTCGATGCAACCCGTAGGTTATTTCCCTAGCGTCCCAAATAATCAAAAGGAGAGGCCCTCCTTAGCCTTTCTAAGGCACTCAATCTTTCTGGGATGAGGGATTGTCCATTAGTGGAATTAGTGATCCTAATAGAAGAAGTTTCTCCTGGAAGGTATAAAGGATCCCTAGAAGTTCTGGAACGGCTATGCCCAACACTCCTTGTTGGCGGCGGTGGCATATTCTTTTGATTAACTTGTGCATGAACTCCGTCTTGCAGAGTTTAAGCCAACTGTCGTATAGTATCCTGCATAGCCTCTTGACTTTTGGCCAAGCTAGCCAAGATCCTAGTTAAATCATTGTTGTTTGGTGGAGCAAAGGGATTAGGTGTAATTCCTTCATTTTTAGTGCTTGATTCTGGAATTTCAGCCATGGATGATGAATGAGTGAAAACGTTTAGCAATACGTTCACACAGAAGGCGCCAATTTGTTGATGTAAAAAACGAGACTAGGCCTAATTAATCGATCACAGATAAAATAAATAAAACAAACAGGACACAAATTTTTTTAAAGTGGTTCGGCTCAATGGAATAGCCTACGTCTACTGTTCTATATTGATTGCCTTGAGTTGTTTTTTCTTTCAGTCACTTGCAATGAGGGTGATACAAAGTATTTATAATCCAAGAGGGGTCTTGATAATTGTCATGTGAAAGGATGGAATGCCTTCATTCGTTAGGCATTCACATCAATACATAATGAGAATTTAATATATAAAGGTTGTTGCTTCATTAGCAATACAAACTGTAAGACTGTTGTCGTTTTATTGGCAATATAAGTTGTTGGTCGGGCTTCCTTGTTGGTCAGGCTTTTGTACTAGGCTGTCTTGGACTTTTTCCACATTGGAGGACACGTGTTGGCTCGTAATTGGTCCACATAGGGTAGGACATTTTTGTATTAACAGTGAATATTGTCGGCTCTTGGAGTCGTTAGCATATTTAAATATTGATAATGAGAAATTGGTCCCAACTCGTGAGTTGTTTCAACCAATGTTTGCTCTTAAATGGTCACATGTTGGATGGTTGAGCCAATTTCAGCAACATTTTATGTTACATCCTCTCTTTGACGCGTTCTAGCTATTTTGAACAACAATTCAGCACTTGGTGTCCCACCGGGTGTACAAAAAATATGTTTGTGTGATTTTCATTTGGCTTGGTTAACATGTTTGATTTTAATTGCGAGCGTTTCAGACAAAGTTATTGTCTTTCCAACCAAAATATATTAGCCTTGTGATAATTTCATACGATTGTATACCGTTCGATGCTTTAATTACGAGGACTTGTGCTTTCCTTAGGTAAGACTTTGATATGAGTTCTAAATTCCTACAGTTAGCTAGAATAAAAAGAAATTGTAAAGTGCATGAATTAAAACATAAGTAAAACTTTGAAATTAAAAAAAAACGCTTGAAAGTAAAGCATTACACTATAAAAAGTAAACCAAGAAAGTAAAGGAAACCAAATATAAAGGAAATAAACTTTTAATAAACTTGAAAGAAAGTTACGATCTACCTTACAATCCACTTCGAATAAAAGAAAGCCGTAACATAAAGGAAAGAAAGGATAAAACGAATAAATGTAGTTTTTTTTGTTGAGGGGGTCCTTCTTTTTCTTGATTATTTATAGAGTTTCATGCCATGCAACGTAACTGCTTTTGCAAATTTTTGATAATTCCTAGATGCATTAGTACTCCTATAATTTTTTTATTAATGCTTAATCCACATCAAATGTTTAAACTTCTTTTATCATTCTTCACACATTTTACTCGGTTATAATTTTCATTTAATAATAATACGTAGCAATTTCTTATTGAAAGGTAATTATAGAGTGTAAACAAATGCCACCAAATATGCAAGAAGGTGTGACAAATGTCATAGGCATGAAAATATTTGTCATCGATCGACCTATGTCCTTATCCCCATCACAACACCATGGCTTTTTGCACATTAGGCTATTATTGCCAACAATTCTATTTTATTATTGACATTGTTCTAATGTTGAGATGATGAATTATGCTTTCACTTATTTATTTTGTAAATGTGAGTTAATAACATGGGGGGTTGTTTCTGTTTTACATTGTTATCATCACTTAAATAGTTGGGCTATTAACTAGGAAGGTTGGGAATCTTTTCCCTTTTATGATGGAAGCCACGTGAGTCACAATATGTTTTTTTTTTTTCATTTTCTCTTTTAGATGCCTCACTTAAACTTAAAAAAAGAAGTGATTTTTTGCACAGTTGAAAATATAAAACATTTCACAGTTTCCTTGAAAAAAAATTACCAATGACACACTCCTCAACTTTTTTATAATTATTATTATTTTTCCTTTTTGAGTATTCTCTTATTGTCGGTACTCATGGTATAAAACACGATCTTTCCTTGTTAGCGGCCTCTGCTCTTTATGCGACACAGTGGGGTTTTTAACTCGAAGTAGCCCTTTTTCTTTCTTCGAAATCAACGTGTCTCTCTTTTTATCTCTCTCCTTTATCCCTATACCGTTTTGTCTTTCTTTCGCGTTAAACCCCAATCTTTCACAACA